>OZ038378.1:87471090-89871090 GCA_964036045.1 Eutreptiella sp. 'Long Island Sound 2002'
AACATTTCTCGCATAGTCCTGTATGTGTCAAAGTCCGGCTCGCTGTAAGGGTCGGACGGAAAATCCGGGTCAGCCTCCCAGGGCCCCTCCATGGTCGAGGTACCCAACTGCCAGGGACAGTACCAAATTCACAGGCGGTCGTCAGTAACATACGAGTGCAAGCGCTGTAGGATCTCCGTTTCAATGTTGGAGGACAAACCATTAACCAGCGGGCATCTATTAATTCTTGCAGGGCAGATTTGGACAAACAAATCTTCGATGTCGCTCAGTGTGACGGCCCAAGTGTGTCGATCTTTCATGGACCCCAGTCGACTGAGCATAGCTTTGCCAAACTCTTCACCATAGCACAATCCGGTCAGGCCGCAGTTGAACGCCTGCCAATGGAGCAAAGCGACACCAATGGTCCTCACATACACAAGTGGATCAGCCGCAGCCCTGCCCAGCTTCGTCCCAAGCACGAACACGAGGCGCAAAACATTTTTGGCGTCCATGGGGGATCCTTGGTGCCGTCCGGACCAGTTGCATTGTCTCAGGGGAAATACACAGTAGAGGACAAGCGGACATCAGTTCTGCAGAAGGTTCACCATAGCTTCACATACCCCACTCTTGAGTCGACCTATCGCCGTCCCAACGTGAACGGCAACAGCCTGTATCCTGTTCAACTTCCGCCGCAACTGCCGCAAGAAATGCTGTGCACGCTTGAGGATGCGAGCAATAGTTCTCTCCATGACCTCCAGCTTCGGGTACGAACCTACTGTTTTTCCCACTCCTAAGCGGCCAAAGCAGAAGTACACAAACAGCGAATGAAAGCGCCGCCGCACATTTGTCACAAGGTATTTATAAGGATGCCAACAGCCGTACAAACGGGACTCTTCTTCAGTTTTTCATGCCAGTTCCACTGCTGTGTTCAGTCGCAGTACAACAACTTCAGGCATCTTTTGTGTATGTTTTGATCAACGAGGATGGGCACAGTGGGGTGTTCGTGGTTTGACAGGGATGCAATGTAGTTCAATACGTCAACCAGGCCCATGTACGAGGATGCCTGAGTCGTACTCAGCAGCAGCGGTTTACAACCAGGATTTGGTACTGCATCTTGCACGATGTCAAGGGGCGCCCTGATGCTCGGTATTGCTGCTCGTCTGTCCACAAGTGGGCCCAGATCTGTCACGATCCCGTGAAAGCTCCGTTTCATTCTGACAAGCGCTGCAGCCACACTGCTGATGCTGCCGATGAGCACATCTATGTTTGGGTGTCCTCTGAAATACGGCAACCTGCACGGAATCTCAACGACGTAAAGCGCTGTGCAATTTTGCGACTGATCCTGGATCGGTGATTGCGTTCCATACTGCTTAATGCCGCAATTGTTGATCCAGACGCAAACCTGCCGGTTCTCAATCCAACGCCATGTTTCAAGCATCCCTTCCGCAGACCGTTGGTTCATAGTTTCCTCTCACAGCCGCAGCAGCCCTGTCCTGCGCAACCGGCGCCTGTTCTGCTGCCCGATGGAGGCAAAACCGGGGGCGTCCTTGTCCTGGTGTTGGGATGTGCACCGCAAGCGCATGATTTTGTATAAGTTAAGGAACTCCTCCTTGAGGTGATTTGCCGCTCAGCTCTCTGGTCTGCCTTTCAGTTTCAGTAGTGAATGCCGTGTCTTTCGGTTCAGTAGCAACAAGCGCGCAAAATCAAAAACGAAAACAGGTCCACTGTTGTCCTTCTAAACCCCAGCCCATAGGGGTTCAGCAGTGGTATATCCATGTTCTGCTGCACAGGAAGCTCGCAATCGCCTGACACTCCGTTCCAACTACCTCTGCGCTCGATGCGCAATGTTACGTGCCATGAACAATTATCTGTAAAAATTGAAAATGTGTATTTTGATTCTACCATTCCACAAAAATCAGGCTCCTTTAACGCTACAGGTGAATAAGATTTCTTGCCAGCACAGCGCTGCACACACGACACACGCATATTGATCTTTGCGTGCTACTCCGGCGCGCGTGCGCATTCTCTGTTACTTGTAACGCTCAACTGGTCCTAAATTTCTCTTGTTTATCCCACATGCGGTACCCCGTTGCGAATCGTGACAATTGCTGTTGGGCAGTGAAGACAGCAGTGACCACAGTATGCAAACCAGAGATGCCGGCAGGACCTGTATGGGCGCCCATACAGTAGCGCCGCATCAAAGGGAATGCACATGCTGTGTAGTTGGTGGATCTGCCCATTTTATTGTTTCCTGCTACATTATTGCGAGCCCTCGCATTTCAATTTGCGAAAGTACACCTTTTTCGAATATTTCGATCGGGAATGCGAGGCCTCGCATTCGAAGAAGAATGTTTCCCTGTTGAAATTACCCTTATGCGAACTCTGCTTGCGTTCAAATCTGGCAAAACCACCGAAATGAAATCCTTGTATTGCGAGGCCTCGCAATCTGTTGCAGAAAAAAGGCGTATTGTCCTACACGTAGTACGACGCATAGTGGCCTATCCTTCTGTATTGACATACCATAGTACGCAGTAATACGGAGGAGCGCAATTTGTTGCAACGTCCTGAAAAAGTACCTTTTTTTACTGGAAAAATATTCATGAAAAATCAGGCTCAAAAAAATGGGATAAATGACTGAAATCACCAACAACGTTTCTCGGTTTTTTTTTGAAAAAACAGTGGTACAAAAGTGTACCTGTTTCGGCCGCCTAAGATACTGGCAAGCAGCTGAGGCATGCGTTTGCTAAGGCACTTACCTCAAAATAGCGCAGTAATTGGGTAGAGTGTTTACCAGCCGTTATACGGGCGTGGCATGAGACTACAGGGCCTTCAGGGTATACGCCTAATGAGATTGTTTTTGGTACACGCAATCGTACTAAGGGGCCCCCTCTTGCAGAGCCTAAGGCATTTGCCCAAGACGCCGCGCACTACTTCCAGCGGCGTGAGGAGCTTATTGCCCTTGCACGTAGAGCCATGATTCAAGAGCAAGAGACAATGGCTCATAAGTATAATAAGAGGAGGAGGATGTCCCCCGATTTCTCAAAAGGGGACTGCGTACGGGTTCGTCGCCAACGTAAAAGTCTTGGTGATAATACTTGCCCGTATTGGGAGGCGCCAGATGAGGTCGTGGTCAAGGAGGCTCACGGCCTCTATGGTATTCAAGTGGACCCACAGAGACTCGATGACGTCCACGTTAATTGTTTAATGATAACGGTCAACTCGCCCCGCTCCACCGTGCCTCTAAAGTACACAGAGGTGGTTGCTAGAGTGCCCTCCCAATTTGAGGAGGACACTTATGAATATAATGTGAAGAAAGTATTGGGGCAGCGTACTCACCGCAAGAGACTTCTCTTCAAGGTACGTTGGGAGGGTTAAACTTAGAATTAGGATACCGAGGGGCCCCTTGAAACCTTCTTACCGTCCTACAGTAGGGTTTCACCAGATTATTCGAGGACTCCGAATCTCATTCAAAGCATTGACCTCCTCGTCCACCTTTGTGGACCGCCCTCGTGATCATGCCAGGAAAACACCCTCACCAATATGGGGATATATATTGTTTGCGGAAAGGAGGAGAGAGCGAGAAGGTGTGGGAGACAGGACAAAAAACGTGCATGCACGGCGGGCCCCTCGGTTACCAAAGTCTCCAGCGGAGCGGGGTAGTGAGTACTGCAAGTTTACCACACCATCTACCTCTCTCACCGCTAAAGGCTTGAGAGTCCTGCGGGTGGGGTGGCATGGCATATAGCCTGGGACGGAAGTGGGATGTGTTCTTTCGGGGGTCTTAATGCCATTCAAACCCGCATCCTTGGGTCTTGATGGAGCACTGCTACCACCAGCAGGACTAAGTCCTGCCAACGATGATGCCCCCTGTCAAGGGTGCTAACAACGTGGCAAGCACTTCCCGAAGGCTCTGCCGGGTTGTGCGCATGTTCTTGCTTACAAGATTTCGGAGTGCCGCCCCGTACCAAAACCACGACCCCACAACCGGCCCTAGCCCGTGAGCCAAACCAGCGGGCTAAAGCATTTGCTCAAATACTGGTGAAGGCTTGAAAGCGTGTTCAGCCCATTTTCCCTTTTTGCATGGGGCGTGGTGTTTTTCCACGGATTTGCCCTTGTCCACACGAGCGTAAGGTATACAGAGTACAAAATACTCCCGTGGCTCACATTACATGAGGAAACATTTCGTGGCGTGCAAAATTGCCACTACATACGGCGAGGACTTAAGTCTAGAGGGAGGGGTCCTCCTCTACGTATCAGTATTCTAATATGAACTGCAATGGGTGCCTTTGCCCCGTCACTCCTTGCGTGGGTGGGGTCTTCAAAGGCTATGGTGTTGCGGATTTGGCCATCTCCGCCGCCTGGGTATGCATCCCCGGTCGCTATGCATGCCCAGGTCGGGAATGAATACCCGGTATAGCCATTGCATGGGGCCACATGCTGGCTGGGTGTCTTATCCATGTCCTTGTCCAATTTCATTGGTGATATCTCGGCCTGCAATGTGAGGAATACAAACAATATGAGGAAAAGGACGAATGTACACGTGCGTGTGTACATGTACTTATGAGAGGAGATGTATATTGACATTTTCTCTAGAGTTTCCCACTAGTGGACTTGGGCTTCCACAACACCCTCTATCCCAACACCCAGCCAAACAGATTGGAATATGGGCGTGGCATACTTTGGTAGACGCCCGTGCGTGGACTTGGATTTCCACAGCACACAGAGATCTCTGTCTCGGTGACACATCAAAACGGGGTTTGCCCCGTGTCGAGTGATTGCGTTCATGTGTGTGCATGCCGTTATTTTAATTGCAGGAGTACATGGTGACGTAATACCTGGGTTATTACCTTCACCCCGATCAAGCAAGATTTGGGTTTCTGGTTGTTGTTCTGTAACCTTGTACGCCGGCATCAAGGTTACACACGGAGGTGTAAACATGCATCGCCATACACGGTTCAAGGAGGAAGGGGGAGTAATGGTGCTTCGGGTCGTGTCATCGGGCCCCCGGGGAGCTCGGTGTTCTGAAACCCCAGCGGGACGGTATGGGCCACCTCGCCAAGTTGGCGCATGGAGGTTACCCCCTGCTTTACCGCCCGTCGGTGACACACCCACCGACAAAGGTAACACTGAAGCCAAGGTACTTGTCTATACGCACGCCCCCAAGACACACACGAAAACCAAGCAACAAGGTGGCATATCTATACACGTGATCTATTGTGAATTTGTTTATTGTTGGTGGTATGTGCGTGAGTGGTTTGTGGGAGCTCTTGTTTACATGGGTGTGCATCATCACGTGCTCCAATGCCGCTCCCCCGAGGCCCACACTCTGTGACGCCCTCCAGGAGAATGTGTACCTCCGGGCCCTGCCGTTGGATGTGCGCGCACAAGTGTGTATTGTGTTTGTTAACCTGCATCGCTCTATAATGTATATATACGATGTGTAGACGTAAGACGGCTCCTAGGTGGTGGGTTAGCAACTGAGGTCAGGTTATTATTATATGGTTAAGAGGTGTGTCTAATCAAGTGTGTCTACTCACACCCTCATGCCACTCCGTACCTCCTCCTTTACCCTCTAAGTGCTGCATCATGTGTGACACGTGTGCTGATATCAAGCAAGTCACGAGGACAGAGCCCTTGGCTGAGCCGTGCCCATTACAATCCCACATCGCAGCCACGGCCCTTGGCTGAGCGGTGGCCTTCATCCTTCCACTGGGCGCCTCTCGAGGAGACTTTCATGTTGATATTGTGTGTGGCGGGTCATTATCCAAGTGGGGCTTTGGCTAGGCCGTGTTTCTTTCTTTTACAGCAAGGGATCAGGCAAGCATTACATCTTACGAGCAAGACCTTACTCGTTACCACAAGCGTTGGATCAAGCACATCAAGCGCATCAAGCACATGCAAGCTCTCATTAACTCTCTGAAGCACAAAGGTGCAAGGTGTGGGCATTGTACCGGTGTTTCCATTTGTGCCTAGGGTATTCGATCCTTTACCCTGAGGCTATGGTGACCTCTTTCGTTCATTCAGTAAGGTGCCGCGCGCACGGTGGGGCCATCGTGGCCGTGGGTTATACTGGCCTAAGCATGACACAAGGTAAAGGCGGGCACAAGACAATGGGGCATCGCAAGGAAATAGCACAGCAAACGTGATCAATCACGACGTGTCATCTTTCCAGTTTGTGAGAAACATGGCTGTGGTGGCTGTAAGGACGGTTGCTACGGTTGCGCCGCGTTGCATTGCAGGACAGGACCGTTAGCCCCCCGTGGCAACAGCCCCATGGCCAAAGGCCATCGGGGTTTGGAGTTTCATTTATCCTTGCTTCCCTGACCTCTATTTTTGCCTTCCTACGTGTTCCCTGTTGCAGGCACAGTCCTAACCTATGGGCACACTTGTCCCTCACGGGCGCTGACAGTTTTTCCCATCAGTAAAATTTTTGCACTGTCACGTTGCACAGTTTTGCAGGTGCCGTTACTTTTGTCATTGATTTAAAGTGTGATTTCACTTTGCTTTTAGTTATGATTCTCAAGAAAAATACCAATTTTTCCTGCTTGACCCCACAATGCCTTTTGCGACGCGCGGGGACCAGACTCTGCACGCAACAACTTGCCATTCTGCCTACTATTTATTGCGGGATCTGTGGGAGGTAGGTAGGTGGGTGCACTCGGTTGTGGAGATGCGCCCCATGGTTCTCGCTGGCGTTGCCGCTGTGGCGAACAGGAAGAGGCTCCGCGCTTGAGAAGAGAGGCGGCTTACATCCCACTAGATCTGACTGGTTGCCCCCAACAAAGCGGCCCGGGCAGCACTGGGAGGGCTAATAGCCGCCAGCGTGCCGTGCTTGTCATGCCGGGAGGGTGTGCCCCCGTGCTTGCACACGTCCCCGACTATGAGCGGAACCCTAGGGGTTCACCGGACTTCCTGGCGTATCCCGTTCCCAAGGCGTGCGGGCGGCGCGTTCTTGGTACTTGGGTTCCGAGGTGCTTGGGTGCCGCACGCTCCGCCTGGAGTCCCAAAGCAGCGCAGATCTTAAGATAGCCTTAGCCCCGGTCTCCGGACCTCGCTTGGCCGCCTCACCTGCATGGCACGGGCTGCCTCAGTGTCCGGGCTATGGGCACTGGGTTTCCTACTGTTGTGTGGCGCGCATGCTTCGGTTTGGGGCTCGTCCTTCCCTGGCTTCTCCTGGTTTGGATTTCCGGTTTGGTGAGTGCTATGGTTTGGGTTTCCGCCTGCCCTCTTCCATTCCTGGCCGAGACTTCTGGTTTCTACGGGTGGGTCTGGGTTGCACCCGTCTCGCGTTTGTTTTGGTTGGGGTTTGGTGCGCCTGTGTTTGGCTGTGGGCTGGGAGGTTGGTGGTTGGTATGAGGTAGGGGCGTCGCTCCCTCCCCGCCTTTCTCGGCTCGGGGTCGGAGTTTGTGCACGGGTAGGGGTTGAGACGTAACCTCCCCCTCCTGGGCCGGGTTTGAGAGTGGTGCGTATGGGTAGGGGCCTCCTTTGTACCCCGCCTTTCCTGATCTGGTTCTGGGCGCGTGGTTCGGGTTGGGTTTCCCCTGACGCCCGCCTGTCGGCTGGCGTTTACCTGGCCGGGGTCTTTAGCTGTTTTGTTTGGGGCGGGCAGTCCCTCATCGGTCCCGGCGGCTTGCCTGTCCGGTGTGGTGGTCCTTCTTTGACCTTGGTGGGTGTCCGCCCCTGCCTTTCCCGGGTGTTGTGGCCATCCGTGGTGGGGGATTGCGGCGAGGGGTCACCGTGGGTGTTGCTTCCCCCCCCTTTTTTTTTGCGGTGGCGGCTGTTGTGGGTTGGTTCCCGGCCCTCCTGGTGGGAACCTTGCGCCAGTTGCGGGGAGGTGGGGGCTGTGGGTGTGGCTCTCGGTTTTTTCGTGTTGCTGTCCACTGTTGGTCTCTGTTGCCTGACAGGCCGTGGTCCCCTTGGTCCTGCCCACCCCCTCCTGCTCCCCCCTACTTTCCTTTTCCCGCTCTGTTTCCCTGCTCGCGGTCCTTTTTGTGTCCGCGTCCCCGCCGTCTGCCTCTTTCCCGTCGGGGGTCTGTGTCGGCGTGTCCGGGGTGTTCTTTCCTCTGGCCCGTTGGTGGCCGCGTGCCGGTGGAGGTCCGCCTTCTCTGGCTTGGCGCTGTCAGGCCGGGCGGGCCGGTCTCCCGGTGTCCTATCGGTTGGTTCCGTGGGCGTTGCCCGTGTTGTTGCCTGGCTGGGGGGGTTCCCCGCTTTGGTGCACTGGGTACTTGGCTTCGTGGTTGTGTGGCCGTCTCTCCTGCTTTCCTCCGTTCCCCTTGGTTTGCGGGTTTGCCCTAGTGGGGTAGAGAAGGCTCCCTCTTATTCTTGTTCCAGCAGTTTCCTGTTCGTATGTGGGTGGGATTTCCCCCCCTTCCCTGTCGTTTATTTTTGCGGGGGGTCTGCCTCTTCCTTCCTCTGCCTTTCCTGGGCCGGCGCATGCAATGGTCGGTGAACGGCGTGGTCAACTGGCTGTTCCTGTTGCAGCGTGTTGCTGTGTTGTGGGTGGCCACAGGCCGTGCCCCAGCTCCTTGCGTCTCCTGGCTTATGTACACGTATGGGCTGACGGCCCATCCTGTTGGGTTAGGCTCCGGCTCTGCCGGCTAGGCCAGCTGGCGCCAGCCAGTTCTGTGGAGTTAGGGGTCAGGGGGGGGTCGGGGGTGGCTGCGGCGCTTTTTTGGGACCGGGTTGCCAGGTGTCCGCCCGCGCCTGTGGCGCCGGTTTTGTGTTGGCGGGTTTTACCTTCCTGTGGGGACTTGTGCCGGCAGGCCGCCGCGGGCGTGGGGTGGTGGTTGTGTCCGGTTTTTCCGGCGCGCTCGCGGTCGGGGGATGCACGATTGGATGCATGGTGGACACCGTCCTATGACCCGTGTGGTTTCGAGGGGGTGGGCCTTAGTCAGTGTGTGGTGGGCTGGTGTGGTGGTGTCCCATGCCAGTGGGCGTGTTTCTTTCCTTTTCAGGGCGTGGGACGGTTTGATCGGGTTAGGCCGACGGTTAGTGTTCCTTGCCTTGGTGCTCTGATGTGCTTTGGTGTACCGTGCTGTGCCGAAGGCGCTGTTACCAAAAGGCAAAAGGCCGGAATGTCTACCCACTGGTAAAGGTAAACGGGCTGGGCTGTGTTTGTTGTGTGCGCGCCGTGCGTAAGTGTGTAGGCCTGGGCAGGGGGAGGGGGGGTCGGGGAGACCTGGTGAGTTCGCCTCTGGCGACCGCGCTTATCCCAGGAGCTCCCGCTGCACCCCTTCCCTTTCTGCTTGCTGGTGCAGGCGCAGCTCCTGCAACGCCCACGCAATCGTCCTGCCCGGGCCCAGGCGGGCCTTCAGTAGTGTGGCACGCGCCTTGGCGTGGGCGTACCAGATCCGTATGGACTCCTCCACGACGTGGCGAAGGAACTCCGTGCCCAGCGAGTGGGGCCCCGTACACTCCAGGTGGGCCAGCTGCATGGAGGGGGTCCGCAGGGCTGCCGCCCACTGCTCCAGCACAGTCGGTTCCCACAGCTGGTGACGCACTGGGGCCGCCCGTGGCCCCACCTTCTGGTCGAGCCACGCTGGGAGGCGCCGGCGGGCTGGCCCCCACTCGTGCGATTGAGCCGAGCAGGCCCACAGGTGGGGCGCCGTTCCGGGCTGTGTCCCGCACAGGAGGCACGTTGTATCCAGCACCGTGCCCCGGTGGGAGGAACGGTGGGCTACGACGGCCACGGTCGGGACGTTGTCCATGCAATGCGCCGTGATGTGGCGCTGCTGGTCGTGGTCGAACCAGTCCAGGGGGAGGCCCCCCCCTGGCATGAAATTTACCCCCCAGCGGGCCTCGTAGATGGCTTGCGCCAGTATGGATGCCTGGTCCTGCAACCAGTCACTCAGCGCCGTCGGGGAGGGCTGGCACTGGTCGCGGAAGGGCACTGGGGGGATAAATGAGTAGGGGCACCTGAGGAGCCACGTGAGGTCCACCTCCGGCGGCTCCCGCGTCGCTGCGTCCACACGGACGTTGAGGTCCGTGATCCAGTGCGATGGTGTGGTCACCACATTGATGGCAGACCTCAGGGAAAGGCGCTGCCCCCCCAGGACAGTGGCGTAGAGGTGGTGGATGCCATGTCCGCAGTTCCTTCCTTCCTGGTGCGTGCGGAGGGCCCCCACTGCTGCTTCCGAGTCCGGCACCAGCCAGTAAACCCCCTGCTGTGTCGCCAGCCGGCGGGCATACGAGAGGAGGGCCATCGCCTCCCCTTCCTGGGAGGTGCCCACTCCTGGGGCCACCTGGGCCTGATACTCGCCAGGCCCGCTCTGGACGACCCCGGCCATGGCCATACCCGCCTGCGTGGCCCCTGCATCCACCGCCACGACACTGCCTCGGAGGGTCGCCAGCGCAGGCAGGTCATGGAACCAGAGGCCCGGGCGAGTCTCAGGGGCCAACACTCGCGGGGGGCTGGTCGCCCGGCTGTGTGGCGCCAGGATGGCCATGTCCCCATGGTGCTCCCTGAGGTGGGTACGCAGGGCCTGGTGTAGCTCCGCTGGCACTGTCCCCACCCCATCGAGGGAGTAACAGAGGGGCCCCTTGTGCAGGTGCCCCGGGCATTTGTGCGCCATGCACACCGCTGGATATTGGAAGCGCGCCACCGCCGCCGAGGCTATGGCGATCCACGGAAACGGCGGCAGCGCCGAGGTGACCATCACGAGAGGGGCCTGCGATGTGCTGGCCCAGTTCCAGTAGGCGGCAGTCGGGGGGGCTGTCGTCCACACGACGGTGGGTGCCCTGACCCCAGTGCGCTGGAGCTGGGCCAGGGAGTCCTGCCGGTGGTCGCCCCACAGCTGAGCGTGCAGTGGCGCATCAACCTGCACTTGGATATCCAGGAGGGCCACCAGGAGGCGGTGGAGCCTGGTATCGCTGGGCAGGGTGCCCCGGGGCTGCTGGCACACCCGGGGTTCTGGCGCCCAGCCCGCGGTCTCCATGGTGTCCTGCAGGGCCGCGGTCATGCGGAGGGGCTGCCCCCTATGGTATATCGTCTCCACTCGGGTGGTTTTGGCCGCCCGGCCCCCCACTATGACTTCCGCCTGATAGGTGGGCACGGCCCTCGGGATCCAGTCCTTGGGTGCCGCTTGCCATGGCGGCGTGGGTTCCCTCAGGAGCGGGACCAGTACCGCAGCGTGGCGGGCCAGCCACGCACGTAGCCCGGTGATCCCCTTGCGGGCTGGCGCTTGTCTCTTCAGGGCTCGCTCTGGTAGCACCTGGTGATTTTCTGTGTAGAGGTCGCCGAGGTGATGGTAGCCCAGGGCCTGTACCGTTTCGTACACCGTCGGGGGGATGACCACCTGCGCGACGGCGCCATAAAGAGTTGTGTACACCTCCACCCGGGGGGCAGGGGCCGCCGCTGCCGCCAATCGCGGCCCACCGGGACCTCGGACCAGGAGGGGGGTGGTCCCTGAGCACCGGCCCGGCATCCACATGGGCATGGCCACCTCATCCACGACCCGCTGCAGCGTGGCTATGAGGTGGGGGCACTTGGGGTGATGCGTGTACTGCCCCGGGGTACGCACCGCCGGGCAGCCCCCCCTGAGCGCCTGGTGCGTTTGCAGGGAGTAGGCCTGGGAGTCCCGGAACTCCTGCTTGGCCCAGGCCGCCTGCCGAACCCACTCTCGAAGTACCGCCGCCTGCCACGAGTGCTCTGACCGGGTGAGACCCTGGCACCCATGCTCCCAGGGTCCCCAGAGCGCGTCGGTATGAGCGTGGCGGGAGACGCCCGTCACGTGCTTGTATGCTCGCACCATGAGAGCGTCATTTGCCGCGTGTACCTTGGCCGTGGGGCGGTACACGCTGGCCAGGGGGAGCAGCCTGCTCGGGAGCTTGGCCATGAGTACCATCATGGCCGCGTCCGGGGAGAGCTGCTGGGGGCGGAGCTGTGTCCAGAGCTCCGCCCTGACCTCCGGCAGGTTGCGGGGGGCCGTAGACGCCCCCTGGAGGTAAATGTTGGTTCCCATATATCGGAGGACCCTGGAGGGCTGTATCTCCGGGGCCCCTGCCAGTGCCTCCCGCACCTGGTCTGGGGTACTCGTCACCCACGCGTGGCCTAGGTGGCGGGCCACGGCTGCTGGCGTAGGCGACCGTAGGGGCCGTGGGTCCGACGTGGAGCCGTGCTGGATCTTGCGGTCAGGGACGTCCACCCGCAGGATTCCCTGGTAGTATACCCGCTGATCCAATAGGACCCCCTGTATGGGGTGGGAATCGCCCCGCTCCAAGAGGACGATCGTGTCATCCACCCACATGAGTCCCGGGAAGCGGAAGGGCTCTACCCCCGAGGACCGGTATGCGATGTCCATGTATCGCAAGAAGGGGAGCGCCGCCGTCGCCCCCGCATGGACCCCCTGGACGGTACCCTGGGGCGTACCCAGGAGTTGCGTCAGGGTGTGGCCCTGCCAGGGGCCCAAGGGCAGGGTGTAGGAGAAACCCTTGGTATGGGTGGCGAGGTGGCGGCCTCTCCCAGGCCCACCCGGGCTCCCACTACAGGGTGAATGTCCTGCGCGATTACGTCGAAGAATTTCGCGAGATCCGTGATCCGGACGTCCACTATCCGGTTTTGAAGCCTGGCCAGGTCCAGCTTCATGTGCACTGTGCGGACGACCTCCTGGAGGGATATACCCCGCATGCCCCCCACTACGCAGGGGCCCCCCAGGGCCCGCTCGTAGACGGCTGTCGCCACGGCATAGAAGGCCGTGGGCTCGAGTTTGGAGACGTGGGAGGAGATGGTTATCCGCCGGAGGTTCGCCTCCTGGACCGGCTGGTCCGGGTTTTTTAGGAGCAGTCTAACCCGCCCCCGCCTGCCCACCGTGCGGCTGACTGGGGGGCTGCGCACCACGGTGCACAGGGTCTTCTGGTCCGCCTCCGTCAGGTGTCGGTACCAGGATATATCGATGCAGACGTCCGCTTCGGGTAGGCGGAGGTCGGGGCCGCGGGCCTTCCCCGACTGCACCTCCCAGAGGTGGCGGAGCTGGACATAGTCGCCGCGGGCTGGCGGGGCATGCTGCGGCAGGAGCCCCAGGTACCTCTGGAAGTGGGCCCATCGGTCGGGGTCATCCCGGATCCGGTAGCTATGGCCCTGGAGCCGTAGGCGGCTCAAGTACAGGGCAGACAACCTCTCCCTGGGGTTGAGGAGCGCCTTGCTGTCCAGGGGGATTTCCGAGACATCGCGCGGGGGGCCCCTGCTACGACGCTGCACCTCCCTCTACTGCTCTGGGGTGCGTTTCAAATTGAGGGTTTCCTGCTTGCGTCGGAGGGCCCTGCGTTTCACCCCCCGGAGGCTCTGCTGGCGCTGGGTCTCTCCCAAGGCCACTAGGCTCCGCTTGAGGGCGTGCCCCGCCGTCACTGAGGTGCCCAATGTGCTCTGGGCCATCACTGTAAAACGCCCCACCGTGGGGAGCATGCTGCGCGCTGGGAAGGGCTGTTGGGGAGCCCGCGAGGGGGGAGCTCGCTCCGCCGGGCGCGTCTTGAGGCGGTACTGCCAGAAGCGGAGGGCTTGGACCCTGCCCGTGGCGCGGGCCCAATCGTAGATGGCCCTTTGCAGGTCTTTCAGCCACCGATTCAAGGCGAGCTGGGGGTCCAAGGCTCTCCTGCGGAGTATTGAGTTGTGGAAATTGACCGTGTGGGCCGGGGACAGGGCCACTGGGCCCAGGTGGTACTCGGGGGTGCGGGAGACCGTATGGGGGCTGGGCTTGTCCAGCTGGTTCACCAGGAAGGCGACGGTGAGAAGGAGGGGGACGTTGTGGTCCGAGAGGAGGGTGCTTGCCCAGTAGTGGTACTAGGCGATGGTGAACTGCGCCTCGCTGTGGCAGGCGGCTGTGTCGGTGCGGGAGCGCGCGGCCCCCTGGAAGCAGGAGTATGTGCCCTGCGGGACCGGGTGAAGGTCCACTAAGTCCCTGAAGTTGAAGGCCCTCAGGAACGTGCGGTAGCCCGTGTCGTCGGGGCGCGGGGTCCCTCTATCTGCCGGTCGGGCCGCCGAGTTGGTGTCCGTGACAACCAGGACGGTTGTCGGGTTGACAGGGCAGGTGACCTCCCTCCAGACGGCGGCCCACCATCTCACGTAAGGCTCCACGCCTATGCTGATCTCGGGGGCATGGGCTGCCAGCACATGATGCCGACCCCACGGGGTGAGGACCTCCATGAGGAGGGCGTTGGCATCCTCCGCGCCCCAGAGGAGGGAAGCCCGGGTGGTTGTCCCGGTGCGGACGTATTCTTCCAGGCCCGCCCCCGTCTTGCATTGGGCGGGGAGCACGACGTGACGGGCGTAGTCCTGGAAGGGGGGGTCCTCGGGGCCTGCCCGGGACTGGGCCTCAGCCAGGACGAGGAGGGTAGGGCGGGGCGCTGCCATGTGCAGGGCTTGCGCCAGGAGGCGTTGCTGGAGGTACCGGCCCGGGACGTTCAGCCACAGGTACCCCACAGCATGCACGTCCTCCGGGGTGCCCTTAATTCTGGGACTGCTAGGGAGTGGGGTGCTCCGGCTCCGGGTCCGACTCTGAGGAAGTGGGCCCGCCCTGGGGGTCGGCGTGCGTGGCCGAGCCGCCAGCTGCCTCCTGGGCTGCCCGTTGGATGCATGGCGGACGCCGTCCTATGACCCGTGTGGTTTCGAGGGGGTGGGCCTTAGTCAGTGTGTGGTGGGCTGGTGTGGTGGTGTCCCATGCCAGTGGGCGTGTTTCTTTCCTTTTCGGGGCGAGGGACGGTTTGATCGGGTTGGGCCGACGGTTAGCGTTCCTTGCCTTGGTGCTCTGACGTGCTTTATTGTACCGTGCTGTGCCGAAGGCGCTGTTACCAAAAGGCAAAAGGCCGGGATGTCTACCCACGGGTAAAGGTAAACGGGCTGGGCTGTGTGTGTTGTGTGCGCGCTGTGTGTAAGTGTGTTGTGGCATAGCCGGACCAGTGCACTCTCGCACTTGGCCGACGCTGCCTTGCCGACGCCTGCGCGCAGTCACACAGGGTCTCATTTGCCCACTGCACCCTGCGTGCCGCGCTGCACCACCAGTGCCTGCTGCGTGGCGCCGCACTGCTTGGAGTAAGAAAAAGTGCTTTTCCATTGCTTTGAGGCATACTCTAGTTGTATTAGAGATGCACTGAGCATCCATGCATTTCTATCTTAGTATTGGTCCAACCAAAACTGGTGAGAACACATTTTGACCTATGGAACCAAACACCCAATCAGGATATGGAGTGGACCCCTTAATCCCCTTTCAATCTGAGGCAAATCATCTTTTCCTGAGTTAACTGAGAACTGACATATCCAAGGCAGAGCCTATGAATTTATCTATGTTTTTCCATGAATTCTTAGCTATCCTAGTGGTATGCGCCCTAGGGGGCTGGGCACCTCTTTTTGAGAGGTCCTGGGTTCAATTCCTGGTCAGCCTAGCTAAGTAGGAAGATCCCATGTGACATGGCAGTGACCTCATCGCCACATGCCCTGCTACCTCAGCACATATGGGACCCAAAACAAAGAGTGCACATCTCCTGAGATGGCACTATGGAGAGAGAGTGACCATGGGGCAGTTTTCCAACTCTTTTCCAAAACATTTTAGCTATCTTTGTGAATATGCATTCCGATTTGACCTGAGTTGCAGTTTCTGTGAATATCCATCTATCTTTCACTGTTTACACTGCAGCCCTTCATGCTTTGATCCTGATTCTCTTCTCCTTGCATACTTCTGGCTTGGGCTATCCTGGATTGACTTGGATTTACTGTATTTCAACAAACAAAAGGTTTTCATCTCCAAAAACAAGCAGCAGGACACCCTACAGCAACAGCAAGCAGCAGGAGAAGCAAAAACACAGTGCTGAAACCACTATAAACTTTTCTGGTAGCAGAGGCAGCCTGTCTCTGCGCACCGGCAGCAACCCCGCGCCGTACATCCAGTGCGCCGAGTACGGGCAAATATAAGCAGAAGGGTGACTGAAGATGGACACAAGGAAGGAGGACGCCGACGTGAAGACAGCGCCAGCGCCTGAGGCACCGGCAAGGCCAGCACCCGGCGCTGTACCTTCGGCGGAGCCCTTACATGGGCCAGTGGATGCGGCTGAGGACTCCCTGGATGGACTCCAGACGGCCTTCGGGGCCCTGTCCGTCGAAGAGGTGGTCGTGGTCACTCAGCCTGTGAGGAGGAAGAGAAGAGAGAGCGAGAAGGATGCAGGAGAAGAAGCAGACGAAGGAGAGGAACAAGGGCAAGACCTGACGCATGAACCTACCTTCGAAGGCGCACCAAGCGCTTCTGGCCTCCACGCATCACCCTCTCCTATAACCACCGCACTCCCAGCCGCTGCAACATCCACTTCCACAACCAACCCGCCTATGGGAGAGGGCACAGGCTTTACTGGCATGCCTCCCTACCCCGCCTATGGTATGGGCCCACCTACCACTGCGCTCCATGAGGCAACTACTGCCAGTGAGCCTGTGGCTTTCAGCTCTGCGCCGCGATGGTATGCGGCTGACTATCCCGATCCACTACACGCTACTGGATCCTATGTGGATGTTCCTGGGTATGCTCCCGGGTATGCACCTGGGTATGCACCCTTGAGTGGGTTGAGGAGAGGACCCGAGTCTCTTGGAGGCAGGAGTAGAGGATCGGGGAGATCCTCCAACAGGTCCCTGACGCGGTCGGAGATCAACGAGGTGCTCCGAGGAGCCACTTCAAAAGTCGTGGGCGACCTCACTCAAGAAATCCGTGAGAAACTAGAGCCCCTGATGATCCCGCCCCACGCGTCACCTACTACGGTGGGAATGTCACCCCACCGAATACAGGCTAACCACCTGGCGGCAGGGTTGACAAATACCCTGGGCAGCCTGAGGAGCAGACCGATGCCGACTCCTGCAGCTATTCCGAGAAGTCCTTTCGTGCCGAGAACGGCCCAGCCGCCCTACAGCCACGTGACGAACTCGACGAGGGCCGAGCTGGACCGGCTGGGGCTAACAGCCTTGAGAGCTATGGTGGAAGTAGAGCCTTATGGCTCTAGTGATCTTGGCGGAGACCCCTCCGATGACGAGCCGCCGTCGATGGATTCTTCTTCTCCCTCAGATGACGATGACCCTGAGGACCCCGAGGACCCCAAGGGTAAGAAGAAGAAGAAGAAGAAGAAGAAGACCCGACGCCCTGAAGGACGCAGGACTCAGGAGGCGAAGGCTATACCCACCTCCAAGATCGTGGTGAACCTGCCTGAGTTCACAGGCAAGGACCTCAGCGAGTTCGCTGAGAATTTTGGCCGGTTCCTACGACTGACCGGCCAAACCCACGCTAGTGGGCGAGTGCAGTGCGATCTGCTCCTGCAGTGCTGCAAGACCAAGTACCTGGAGAAGCAGGTCAGGCAGATCGTGACTAACTCCGCCACCTTTGCCGATGTGTTGGTTGCCCTGGAGAGGCAGTACCCGACCTACGAAACCGACCTCTCCATCAGGGCCGAGATCCAGAACCTGCCCGTGCTGCCCAACAACCCCAAACCTGGCAGGGTCTCTGAGCTGTTGGCTGACCTCGATCACTGGGCTTGATGACTGACGCCCGGTTCCTACAGCAGCGACGACCTGCTGTTCTGGTTGGTGGCCAAGCTCCCTCGAGAGCTATGAGACAAGTGCCGTTCGACAGCGGAGCGCAAGGCTAGATCCCTCCGCTACGAGGATCTATGCGTGCTACTCCTGGAGCTGGCGCTGGAGAAGGAGAGCGACCAGCACTTAAACAACTACCGTCCTGGTGGTGGAGGTTCTGGAGGCCATGGCAAAGGGTACCAAGGGTCCCGACCTGGGCAGGGGACTACCCCCAAACACGCCCACGCCCGTATCATGGAGAACGTGAAGGAGCTATTCTGGTGTGATGCCAGAGACGAGCAGGGCCACCTGCAGCACGCCCCTGACTGCGAGCAGCGAGACTGCTTCGTAGTCCAGGGGAAGCAGCAGGAAAAGAACACCGGCGCCAAAGCGAAGCTGCCGGATCATTACAGGTGCACCATCACGTGTGCATTCTGCGGGAAGCGGAAGCACTACGAGGATGAGTGCTACCATAAGCAACGCCTATCGGCGAAGCTTAAAGGTGAAGATCCTGGCAAAGGCTCAGGCAAAGGTGGAGGCAAAGGCAAAGCCAACGACTCCGGCAAGGGCAAGTCAAAAGGACGTGGTCAAGGGCAAGACAAGGGTCAAGGTGGACGAGGAGGAGGCGCTAATCGCCAGCCCGACAACAAGAACAAGGACAAGAACGGAGGCAACCCCAACCCTAATCCAGGGGGGAACTCCGAGCCCTCTGGAGGGCAGTCTGGTCCTACCACACGCTCACAAACGCAGGCCCAGCAAGAACAAGGAGCCAAGCGTGAGCATGAAGGTGGTGATGACGGCAACGCTAAGAAGAGGAGCCGTTTCATGAGGATGGCCCGCAAACTGCAGAACAAGGGGTTCGAAGTGACCTGTCCCGCGGAGTTCTGACGGGGACGCTCTGGTGGCACCCAAGACCTTGTGTTTTGGGTACGTATCCGACTAGGGGGACGCGAATACCTGGGGGTATTGGATACTGGCGCCACAATATCTATAGTGGCCAAGAAAATTTTACCTTGTGGGAGCCTGAAGAACACCATGACCACCGCTGCTATACGCATGGGGGATGGACATGTGGTGCACAGCTGCGGGGACTGTGAAGTGGAGGTACCTATGGGCTCCCGGACTATCGCCCATCGGTTCTATGTGATAGAGACTGAGGCCTTCGACTTTGTACTGGATACTGACTTCTTTGTACAGCACTCCCAGATACAATCCCTGACGCTGCAAGCGCCCTACCTCCTCTACGTGGACCACGGCAGTGGCAGAGAGTCTGTGCCACTGGAGCAGGCGGAACATACCTCGAGTTAACTGAGACTATCGAAGGAGGAGCCCTCGAACATGATGGCGGCCTCCAAAACTGAGGACTATCAACTATTGGGGGAAGTCCTAGACCAAGGTCTGAAGGAGTTGGGTTACTCTCGAGTAGACCTGAGTGTGGAGTTGTTCGCCAGCGACAAGCAACATGTACTGGACCTTTACTGCAGCAAGGGGAAGAACTGCAGCTACAAATTTTACTGGCCCTCCTTCGGGATGGCCTACGGGAACCCCAGGTTCAGTGAACTGGGGAAGGTGCTGACCAAGGTGGCCTTGGAACGTTCCCGTATGGTCCTGTGTTCCCCCGATTGGGGAGCCCATGGGGGCAACGAGTACTGGCGAAACCTCCTGGACAGGCTGACTATGAGCTCTGTTCGTTTGCCTGATGAGGCCATCTACGTGCCTCTGGGACGCAAGACGCCTATTGGGAAGCTCGGATGGGGGAGTATGCTTAGCGTGGTGGACGGAGGTCTTACGTCCATCCGCTGGGAGGATCTGGACCCGACTCTGGTTCAGGCTATACAACGAGAAAGCGACGGGCTCGCCTTGGGTGACTTGAAGGATCGCCTACGACCTCAAGATGCTATTGAGACTACACCCGGAGGAGATGAGTACGTCGTGACTGACACCAACGCCCCCAACTCTCCCTGTCATGTACCTGTTCCTGATGGAGTCTCTGAGTGTGGACTCTCTGGGCTACCTAGCTCTATCCACTCAGACGACGAAACTGAGCACGACGCCTTCTTCGTGCAGACCTGTGTGGAGGAAGTGGAGAACGCCGAGTACGTCGCCCCACTGAAACCCCTATTCTCCATGAGGGTGGAAGACCCCGTGGACGAGGAGCTGGACCCTCGATCCAGGCTCAGGGAGTATGTGGATTCCAAGAGGAAGTTGGTGGCGAAAAAGCTATGCTACGTGAAGCCTACCCGCAGCTCATGGCCACTGAAGCAAGGACGTATGGGAGACCTATCCCAATTGAAGGAGGACCTCGAACAGAAGATCACCACCTGGCAAAGGGAGGTAGATCTCAAGCTCATGAAGAGCGTGTGGGGCGCCCATGTGAGGACCCCAGAGGAGGACGACCTCTGGGAGGAATGTGTATGTGAACCTCCTCGAGCGTGCCTATGTTGCCATCATCCAGCGGAGATGGTTGAACAAGACCTTCTATATGCCTTTCAAGGGCTGAAGGACACTACCACAGGCGAAGAGTCGGTGGAGGACCACCTCCCGACGTCTATTACTCAGGGGGCCAGCAATTTACACTCTGACGAGGACATGGAGGACAAGATCAAGGTATTGGACCCGCGGGTACAGAAGCTTATAAGGACCTATCTGGAGGTGTTCGGAGAACTACCCCCTCCAGCCTCATGTGACAAGGTGGTACAGATGGACCTCAAGCTGAAACCCGAGTTCGTGGGTCACAAGATCCGGAGGAGACCCTATCCAGCTCCTAAAGAGCAGGCCGACGAGATCGAGCGACAGATACAAGAATGTATCGACTCTGGCCTAGTCCTGGAGTACAAGGACGGGGACTACCCCCTACACTGCAGCCCCTGTTTCCTGGTGGCTAAACCTGGGTCTACAGCCAAACGGCTGGTAGTGGACTATGGAGAGCTGAACAAGAAGACGCTGAACCACTCAGGGTCCATTCCCAATATGGAGTCTACCCTGGAGAAGATAGCCTCCTGCCGCTACAAGACCAAGATGGACAAGAGAAGCGGATTCTGGCAAGTGGACCTGACGCCCAACGCACAGGAACTACCGGCCTTCATCACCCCTCAGGGGAGGGTGTTCAAATGGAAGGTCATGCCGTTTGGCGTGGCTAACGCACCCGCTCTATTCCAAGAGCTGATGAACAAGATCTTGTCCATCCTACGAAGGAGACCTAAGGTGCAGGAGCTCATATCCCGTGGTGCCCAGATGGAGGCTCACATCGACGATGTATGCCTCGGGACCAATACCGAGGAGGATCACCTAATCCTCTTGAATGAGTTCTTTGCGGTCTGCCAGGAGAACCACACACGACTCAAGCTGGAGAAGTGTGAGTTCATGCAGGAGACTATGCAGTACGTGGGGTTTGACGTTGGCTATGAATGGTGGACCCCAGCGGCCTCTAAGGCCAAACCCCTGATGGATGCCAAGGTACGACACGAAGATCCCAAGAAAGGACTTCATGATGTACGCAGTTTCCTTGGGGCGTGCAACTTCTATCGCCGCCACATCAAAAACTTCACCTACACCAGCGCCGTTCTGACGGACTTGATCAAGAAGAGTACTACTTGGCGCTGGGGCCCACAAGAGCAACAAGCGTTTGACGAGCTCAAAGACAAGGTAGCCAACCCTAAGTGCTTGGGCGTGCCTAGAGCACAAGGGGAGATTATCCTGGTGACCGACGCCAGCAATGTGGGCGGTGGTGGAACGTTGTTCCAATGGCAAGCACTAGAGAAGGAGGAGTTCGACTCGGCCATTTCCCAATGGGGGACGGAAGGTCTCAACCGAGATGGAACCCTCAAGCACAGCTACCCTGACGACAAGTGGGTCCTAGTACCTCTGGGCCACTGGAACTGGAAGTGGAACCAGGCCAGGGGGAACTACTCCACCTATGAGCAGGAATTGCTCGCGGGTATGCTGGTGCTTTCCTCACAAGCTTGACTGTTGGGGAGTAACCCTGTGGTCTGGCTGTGCGACCAAGAACCGGTCCGCAGTTTCCAGAAGGGTCCCCCACCTGAGAAGGCCAAGCTACGGCGCTGGTGGACCTACGTCAGTCAACTACGGCTGACAGTACACTATATCCAGGGAGTGAAGAACGAGTGTGCCGACTACATCAGCCGCAACAACTTCGACGCCCTGATTGGTGCCCGGTCTGAAGCCCTGGCTAAGGAGGCGTTCAGCCGTATGGACGTCCACTTGGACCTCAACATGACGATGATACGCCCCCTGGATGGACTCCAACAATCGGAGTACCTGAAGGAGTTCGGGGATATCTACAAGCGCCTGGAGAAACGCCTTGAACCCCTCCTGGTCAACCAAGACCAGTGGAAGAGGGACAAGAGCTACCTATGGCACGAGGACCGTATTGTGGTGCCTAGTGACCGAGTCCCAGCGCTGCTGAAGTGGACCCATGAGTCCAGTGGTCATGTGGGTGCTGACCGCACCCTGAGGCTGTTCAAGCAGTGGTTCCACACTACGTGGACTGACGACCAACTGCGGAAAACCCTCCAGCCTATCGTGGACAAGTGCCCGTGCAGGTCCTGTAAACCAGGGGATATCAGGGACAGAGGTCTCTACTCGACCCTGCCCATCCCTCACTGTGCTAACAGTGTTCTATACGTGGACTACACGGAGTTGCCGAAGTTCGGGGGCTATGACTTCGCCCTCGTGGTAACCTGTGGGTTGACCAGGTTTACCCGGGTGTTCCCATGTACCAAGCACATTACCGGGGAGGAGACTATCAAGATACTCCTGGAGGAGTGGTTTTGTGTCTATGGGGCGCCCAAGGAGATCAACTCCGATGAGGACGTACGAGTACGCTCAGATACTGGCTGGTACAAGAGGGTCCTGAGATCCCTCAATGTCCAGGTGTCTACGGGGATTCCCTACTCTCACACGAGCAACCCCCTATGTGAGCGACAGATCCGTGTCCCGAAGGAGAACGTACGGATATGGTGCAAAACTGAACGCACCAGAGACTGGGTGAGACTACTCCCCGTCATATCCTTGATGATGAACTCCCAAGAGAGTTCAGCTGCTGGCTACTCGCCCCATGCGCTATTCCTAGGGCGCCCGGCATGGTTCCTACATGCCCCCTATCCAGAGGACACCCATTCTTCTGTGTGTGAATGGGTCCAAGAGCAACAAGCAAAGGTGGACAAGGCCAAGGCTATGCTCCAGAGAGTGAGGGAGCGTCAGTGGAACAAGAAGAACAAGCACCGAGTACCGGCCACCTACCAAGAGGGGGACTGGGTGCTGGTGCACCACAGTCGACTACCCGCCTGGCCACGCTCTACCAGCGATGACCCATACTTCGGGCTGTACAAGATTCTATCAGTGGATGGACACCGTATCACCGTGCGATGATCTCCCCGTCTAGGGGGGACCCTGGTGTGCGCTGCTCAACACCTGAAGCGCTACTATGATTCTGAAGACCTCTGTGGGGAGGAGTGGGAGCTGAACGACGAGGAAATCGCCGCTCTGGACCTATAAGGGGCTGCCAGCCCTATGGAAGTTGAAGGTGAACTCCCCGACATGAACGCCGAGGAGATGGCTAAGGAGGGCTTCTACCTGGTGAAGTCTGTCCTACGCCACCGCTATCGCCAGGGTTGGCGCTTCCTCACCCTCTGGGAAGGGTTTGGAGTCAAAGAGGCCACCTGGGAGCCCTTCTCTGCATTTGTTCTACCTGAGGGACGCCTAAACTCAGTTCTGGTTGACTACTTGTCCCAGAACAACCTTGGTGAGTTGCTGAGGCTCGCTGAGACGCTTGCCTCCTAGACTAAAGCTAGGGACTGAACCTTACCCTTACCTGCCAAAGCGTATGTGTGAGTGTGCTACTCCTAAGGTCCTGAGAGCAAGCCGCAGAAGTGGTGTCCCAATTATACCCAAGTCTGCACGCTTGCTAAACCTGGAGGGTTGGCTTATTGATGCCACGGGGTACGCCCCGGGTCTCCCCTCCCCTAAGCGCCCAATTTCTGTGCTGGCGCAAAAACTTTGGGGAATACCCAGCGTACTAATCCAGGTATTGTTTTCCCTACCTATCTGTCTACTACAGGGAGGGGTGGCCAAAAGCTATGAAGGCTTGAAAACGCCGTTTTGCTAAGTGGCCAAAACACTGACCTAACCACTGCCACAGCCCACCAACCCTGCTAAAATTGCAGGAAACGGGTGGGACAGTGACACACGCACTACAGGTCCTGCACACCCTACAGTGGCACCATCCTGGTGGGCGAGCACTGGGGCAACTGGCTCAAGCCCCCACTCAGGACTACCACTCGTACACGCACACTCTACTTGGAGTTGTTGAAGAACATGTCGTGGGTCCTAGCGACCCTCCTGTGAAGTGACAAGAGAACACAGCGCTGCTAAGCAACTGTGGCCTAACAGGGGACGCCAAAACGCGTTTCCCCTGCTAGGGCTTGGAGGGAAGAGGTGCTCTTGCGTGCACGGCGCAGATGTCGATGGAGTCGGACTCCCTGCTCTGCCACAGGCAGAGGGGAGTTACTTGTTTGTGTGATCTGCGCCCTTGTTTAGCAGGGCATGAAAAAAATGGTATGCTGCTGCACCAATCATCCTACCTGCCCACCTGTAAAGCAAAGGCAAATGAAGAGGCGTTTGCGGCGGAGGAACCAAGCCACACTCCCCGTATTATACGGTTCTCAGTGTGACCTATAATACACTGTCCGCAAACACGCTGAAGATTCAGCTACCTCTGTCAAGCAAGCAAGCGTTAAGGGACTCCTCAGGTTCTCTTAAAGAACGTACCGAGGAGCCCCTGGGTAGCCTAAACAAGGTTTACCGTGCGCACTTCGCGTGGCCTACCCTTTAATGCGTGTGTGCATGCGCGAGTATGCACGAGCGTTTTGGGCAAACCTGCCCATCTCATCACCAATCGCGACTCCACCAGGGGGTGGCCCCGCCTGGGCTTACTCACCTTACCTACCGCTGGAGAGAGAGAGCAAGTGAGGGGCGCACGCGAAGAACGTTGCTATGCACTTGTGTGTATGTCTAATCACCCTGATCTGACCTCTCATCATCTGCAATCTTTCTAATCAATCCCTCTATCGCGTCCTATCGTTGTTAGCGCTGCTACAAGACTCGTTCACGGGGACACGAGACGAGCAATGTGTATGCGGCATACGAGACGAGCATACCTGTAGTTTATACCTGATTCATTCAAGTCTTTTTCGTTCATTCTCGAATTCTTGAATTTTTGATTCTTCTAATAGTGTGGGTGGAATCTGTATTTTTATTTATTAATGTGTGTCTCGTCATTTTCAAGACTACGTGAGACATACGTTTATAATTCCATTATTTCTCCATTTTCCGGCGCTTCGCTAGAAACCGCTCCTGCGCGCCGCCTTTTCATGCGTATGAATTTCTGGATTTAAAAAATCCAGAGATGACTATAATTTTTATAAAAATGTGCTTCTGATGCACAATTGGATTCTGCTCAGGTGTGTTGTTTCAGAAAAATTCTAGGCCGTCATTTGACGGATTTTGGTGTCGTCGCTTCGTTTTTGCGTGGATTCGTCCATAATTCTCCCATTCCTGCCTCTGCAGATACCCACGCGCAGCCTCGCTGAGTAGGCCGTGTTCAGGCCGAAACGCAGGTGCCTGGAGAGACTGAGCAAAACCCAAGACCCCACCAAGGCGCAATTTAATCTTTTGACGACTCCCTTCGCCCTAAGACAGATCACAGGTCGCCAGCAGGTTTACGAGAACCCATGCGAGTGTGTATATTGTGTCTTGCGTTGGGTTTGTGTCGACGCTGCGTCTTGGAGGGAGGGATGCATATGCACATGTTTGGCATGCTCCCATACTAACCCAACCAAGCCACAGGAGCCCCGGCAGCGCCATGAGCGCTGAGTCTTCGGTAGGAAATGATATAAACAGAGCAGCAAAAGAGCGCCAGCCATGGTGAGCGCCCATTTTTCTGTGTGAGGGAAACTATAGGTATTTTAAAGTAGATGTGGAAACCAAGGAAAGGCCAAGAAAAATTCCGTTTTTCCTAAAATGCGACAGTGGTGGTCACCACAGCACAAGGGGGGAGTAAGAATAAGTGCTTTTCCATTGCTTTGAGGCATACTCTACTTGTATTAGAGATGCACTGAGCATCCATGCATTTCTATCTTAGTATTGGTCCAACCAAAACTGGTGAGAACACATTTTGACCTATGGAACCAAACACCCAATCAGGATATGGAGTGGACCCCTTAATCCCCTTTCAATCTGAGGCAAATCATCTTTTCCTGAGTTAACTGAGAACTGACATATCCAAGGCAGAGCCTATGAATTTATCTATGTTTTTCCATGAATTCTTAGCTATCCTAGTGGTATGCACCCTAGGGGGCTGGGCACCTCTTTTTGAGAGGTCCTGGGTTCAATTCCTGGTCAGCCTAGCTAAGTAGGAAGATCCCATGTGACATGGCAGTGACCTTATCGCCAAATGCCCTGCTACCTCAGCACATATGGGACCCAAAACAAAGAGTGCACATCTCCTGAGATGGCACTATGGAGAGAGAGTGACCATGGGGCAGTTTTCCAACTCTTTTCCAAAACATTTTAGCTATCTTTGTGAATATGCATTCCGATTTGACCTGAGTTGCAGTTTCTGTGAATATCCATCTATCTTTCACTGTTTACACTGCAGCCCTTCATGCTTTGATCCTGATTCTCTTCTCCTTGCATACTTCTGGCTTCAGCTATCCTGGATTGACTTGGATTTACTGTATTTCAACAAACAAAAGCTTTTCATCTCCAAAAACAAGCAGCAGGACACCCTACAGCAACAGCAAGCAGCAGGAGAAGCAAAAGCACAGTGCTGAAACCACTATAAACTTTTCTCTTGGTGCTCTGCACCACACTGCACTGTGTGTGCCCTGCTGCACTGTTGTTGTTGGCAGGGGGCAGTGGGCAGTGGAATTCCTGCAATGCACTGCCGCACTGCCTGGGGGTAGAGGGCAGTGGACCTCCTGCAATGCACTGCCCCACTGCCTGGGGCAGTGGGCAGTGCAATCCCTGCAATGCACTGCCTCACTGCCCGGGGGCAGTGGGCAGTGCAACTCCTGCAATACACTGCCCCACTGCCTTGGGGCAGTGGGCAGTGGACCTCCTTCAATACACCGCCTCACTGCCTGGTGGCAGTGGGCAGTGGACCTCCTGCAATACACTGCCGCACTGCCCGGGGGCAGTGGGCAGTGGACCTCCTTCAATGCACTGCTCCACTGCCTGGGGGCAGTGGGCAGTGGACCTCCCGCAACACACTGCCTCACTGCCTGGGGGCAGTGGGCAGTGGACTTCCTTCAATGCACTGCCCCTCTGCCTGGGGGCAGTGGGCAGTGCAACTCCTGCAATACACGGCCGCATTGCCTGGGGGCAGTGGGCAGTGCAACTCCTGCAATGCATTGCCTCACTGCCCTCGGGCAGTAGGCAGTGGAAATCCTGCAATGCACTGCCTCACTCCCTGGGGGCAGTGGGTAGTGCAACTCCTGCAATGCACTACCTCACTGCCCTAGGGGAGTGGGCAGTGGAACTCCTGCAACACACTGCCGGACCGCCTGGGGGCAGCAGGCAGTGGAACTCCTGCAATGCACTGCCTCACTGTCTGGGGCAGTGGGCAGTGCAACTCCTGCAATACACTGCCGCACTGCCCGGGGGGCGGTGGGCAGTGCAACTCCTGCAATGCACTGCCTTGCTGCCTGGGGGCAGTGGGCATTGCAACTTCTGCAATGCAGTACCTCACTGCATGGGGGCAGTGGGCGGTGCAACTCTTGCTACGCACTGCCTCACTGCCCTGGGGCAGTGGGCAGTGCAACTCCTGCAATGCAGTGCCTCACTGCCTGGGGGCAGTGGGCAGTGGAACTTCTGCATTGCACTGCCTCACTGCCTGGGGGCAGTGGGCAGTGCAACTCCTGCAATGCACTGCCTCGCCGCCTGGGGGCAGTGGGCAGTTGAACGCCTGCAACGCACTGCCTCACTGCCCGGAGGCAGTGGGCAGTGGAACTCCTGCAATGCACTGCCCCGCTGCCTGGGGGCAGCGGGCAGTGCAACTCTTGCAATGCACTGCCTCACTGCCCTGGGGCAGTGGGCAGTGGACCCCCTGCAATGCACTGCCTCACTGCCCTGGGGGCAGTGGGCAGTGGAACTCCTGCAATGCACTGCCCCACTGCTTGGGGGCACTGGACAGTGCAACTCCTGCAATGCACTGCCTCACTGTCCCAGAGCAGTGGGCAGTGGAACTCCTACAATGCACTACCTCACTGCCCCGGTGCAGTGGGCAGTGGAACTCCTCCAATGCACTGCCTCACTGCCTGGGGGCAGCGGACAGTGCAACCTCTGCGATGCACTGCCTCACTGCCCTGGGGCAGTGGGCAGTGCAACTCCTGCAATACACTGCCGCACTGCCTGGGGGCAGTGGGCAGTGCAACTCCTGCAATGCACTGCCTCACTGCCTGGGGGCAGTGGGCAGTGCAACTCCGACTCCTGCAATGCACTGCCTCACTGCCTGGGGGCAGTGGGCGGTGCAACTTCTACAATGCACGGCCTCACTGCCTGGGGGCAGTGGGCAGTGCAACTCCTGCAATGCACTGCCTCACTGCCCTGGGGGCAGTGGGCAGTGCAACTCCTGCAATGCACCGCCTCACTGCCCTGGGGGCACTGGGCAGTGGAACTCCTGCAATGCACTGCCTCACTGCCTGGGGGCAGTGGGCAGTGCAACTCCTGCAATGCACTGCCTCACTGCCTGGGGGCAGTGGACAGTGCAACTCCTGCAATGCACTGCCTCACTGCCCGGGGGCAGTGGGCAGTGGAACTCCTGCAATGCACTGCCCCACTGCCTGGGGGCAGTGGGCAGTGCAACTCCTGCAATGCACTGCCTCACTGCCCTGGGGCGGTGGGCAGCGGAAATCCTGCAATGCACTGCCTCACTGCCTGGGGGCAGTGGGCAGTGCAACTCCTGCAATGCACTGCCTTGCTGCCTGGGGGCAGTGGGCAGTGCAGCTTCTGCAATGCAGTGCCTCACTGCCCTGGGGCAGTGGGCAGCGGAACTCCTGCAATGCACTGCCTCACTGCCTGGGCGCAGTGGGCAGCGCAACTCCTGCAATGCACCGCTGCACTGCCTGGGGGCAGTGGGCAGTGGACCTCCTGCAATACACTACCTCACTGCCCGGGAGCAGTGGGCGGTGCAACTCTTGCAACGCACTGCCTCACTGCCTGGGGGCAGTGGGCAGTGGAACTCCTGCAATGCACGGCCTCACTGCCTGGGGGCAGTGGGTAGTGGAACTCCTGCAATGCACCGCCTCACTGCCCTTGGGGCAGTGGGCAGTGTAACGCCTGCAACGCACTGCCTCACTGCCCTGGGGGCAGTGGGCAGTGGAACTCCTGCAATGCACTGCCTCACTGCCTGGGGGCAGTGGGCAGTGCAACTCCTGCAATGCACTGCCTCACTGCCTGGGGGCAGTGGACAGTGCAACTCCTGCAATGCACTGCCTCACTGCCCGGGGGCAGTGGGCAGTGGAACTCCTGCAATGCACCGCCTCACTGCCTGGGGGCAGTGGGCGGTGGAACTCCTGCGATGCACTGCCTCACTGCCTGGGGGCAGTGGGCAGTGCATCTCCAACTCCTGCAATGCACTGCCTCGCTGCCTGGGGGCAGTGGGCAGTGGAACTCCTGCAATGCACTGCCCCACTGCCTGGGGGCAGTGGGCAGTGCAACTCCTGCAATGCACTGCCCCACTGCCCTGGGGCAGTGGGCAGCGGAACTCCTACAATGCACTGCCTCACTGCCTGGGGCCAGTGGGCAGTGCAACTCCTGCAATGCACTGCCTCACTGCCTGGGGGCAGTGGGCAGTGCAACTCCTGCAATGCACTGTCTCACTGCCCTGGGGGAGTGGGCAGTGGACCTTCTGCAATGCACTGCCTCACTGCCTGGGGGCAGTGGGCGGTGGAACTCCTGCAATGCACTTCTCCACTGCTTGGGGGCAGTGGACAGTGCAACTCCAGCAATGCACTGCCTCACTGTCCCAGAGCAGTGGGCAGTGGAACTCCTGCAATGCACTACCTCACTGCCCTGGGGCAGTGGGCAGTGGAACTCTTGCAATGCACTGCCTCACTGCCTGGGGGCAGCGGACAGTGCAACCTCTGCAATGCACTGCCTCACTGCCCTGGGTCAGTGGGCAGTGCAACTCCTGCAGTACACTGCCGCACTGCCTGGGGGCAGTGGGCAGTGCAACTCCTGCAATGCAATGCCTCACTGCCTGGGGGCAGTGGGCATTGCAACTCCAACTCCTGCCACGCACTGCCTCACTGCCTGGGGGCAGTGTGCAGTGCAACTTCTACAATGCACGGCCTCACTGCCTGGGGGCAGTGGGCAGTGCAACTCCTGCAATGCACTGCCTCAGTGACCTGGGGGCAGTGGGAAGTGGAAGTCCCGCAATGCACTGCCTCACTGCCTGGGGGCAGTGGGCAGTGCAACTCCTGCAATGCACTGCCTCACTGCCTGGGGGCAGTGGGCAGTGGAACTCCTACAATGCACCGCCTTAACCCCCTGGGGGCAGTGGGCAGTGCAACTCCTGCAATGCACTGCCTCACTGCCCTGGGGGCAGTGGACAGCGGAACTCCTGCAATGCACTGCCTCACTGCCTGGGGGCAGTGGGCAGTGCAACTTCTGCAATGCAGTGCCTCACTGCCCTGGGGCAATGGGCAGCGGAACTCCTGCAATGCACTGCCTCACTGCCTGGGCGCAGTGGGCAGCGCAACTCCTGCAATGCACCGCTGCACTGCCTGGGGGCAGTGGGCAGTGGACCTCCTGCAATACACTACCTCACTGCCCGGGAGCAGTGGGCGGTGCAACTCTTGCAACGCACTGCCTCACTGCCCTGGGGCAGTGGGCAGTGGAACTCCTGCAATGCACTGCCTGACTGCCTGGGGGCAGTGGGCAGTGGAACTCCTGCAATGCACCGCCTCACTGCCTTGGGGCAGTGGGCAGTGTAACGCCTGCAACGCACTGCCTCACTGCCTGGGGGCAGTGGGCAGTGGAACTCCTGCAATGCACTGCCCCACTGCCTTGGGGCAGCGGGCAGTGCAACTCTTGTAATGCACTGCCTCACTGCCTGGGGGCAGTGGGCAGTGGGACTCCTGCAACGCACTGCCTCACTGCCTGGGGGCAGTGGGCAGTGGAACTCCTGCAATGCACCGCCTCACGGCCTGGGGGCAGTGGGCGGTGGAACTCCTGCGATGCACTGCCTCACTGCCTGGGGGCAGTGGGCAGTGCATCTCCAACTCCTGCAATGCACTGCCTCGCTGCCTGGGGGCAGTGGGCAGTGGAACTCCTGCAATGCACTGCCCCACTGCCTGGGGGCAGTGGGCAGTGCAACTCCTGCAATGCACTGCCTCACTGCCCTGGGGCAGTGGGCAGCGGAACTCCTACAATGCACTGCCTCACTGCCTGGGGCCAGTGGGCAGTGCAACTCCTGCAATGCACTGCCTCACTGCCTGGGGGCAGTGGGCAGTGCAACTCCTGCAATGCACTGTCTCACTGCCCTGGGGGAGTGGGCAGTGGACCTTCTGCAATGCACTGCCTCACTGCCTGGGGGCAGTGGGCGGTGGAACTCCTGCAATGCACTTCTCCACTGCTTGGGGGCAGTGGACAGTGCAACTCCAGCAATGCACTGCCTCACTGTCCCAGAGCAGTGGGCAGTGGAACTCCTGCAATGCACTACCTCACTGCCCTGGGGCAGTGGGCAGTGGAACTCTTGCAATGCACTGCCTCACTGCCTGGGGGCAGCGGACAGTGCAACCTCTGCAATGCACTGCCTCACTGCCCTGGGTCAGTGGGCAGTGCAACTCCTGCAGTACACTGCCGCACTGCCTGGGGGCAGTGGGCAGTGCAACTCCTGCAATGCAATGCCTCACTGCCTGGGGGCAGTGGGCATTGCAACTCCAACTCCTGCCACGCACTGCCTCACTGCCTGGGGGCAGTGTGCAGTGCAACTTCTACAATGCACGGCCTCACTGCCTGGGGGCAGTGGGCAGTGCAACTCCTGCAATGCACTGCCTCAGTGACCTGGGGGCAGTGGGAAGTGGAAGTCCCGCAATGCACTGCCTCACTGCCTGGGGGCAGCGGGCAGTGCAACTCCTGCAATGCACTGCCTCACTGCCTGGGGGCAGTGGGCAGTGGAACTCCTACAATGCACCGCCTTAACCCCCTGGGGGCAGTGGGCAGTGCAACTCCTGCAATGCACTGCCTCACTGCCCTGGGGGCAGTGGACAGCGGAACTCCTGCAATGCACTGCCTCACTGCCTGGGGGCAGTGGGCAGTGGAACTCCTGCAATGCACTGCCTCACTGCCATGGGGCAGTGGACAGTGGAACTCCTGCAATGCACCGCCTCACTGCCCTGGGGCAGTGGGCAGTGCAACTCCTGCAATGCACTACCTCACTGCCTGGGGGCAGTGGGCAGTGGAACTCCTGCAATGCACTGCCCCACTGCCTGGGGGCAGCGGGCAGTGCAACTCCTGCAATGCACCGCCTCACTGCCCTGGGGGCAGTGGGCGGTGCAACTCCTGCAATGCACCGCCTCACTGCTCTGGGGGCAGCGGGCAGTGAAACTCCTGCAATGCACTGCCCCACTGCCTGGGGACAGCGGGCAGTGCAACTCCTGCAATACACTGCCGCACTGCTTGGGGGCAGTGGGCAGCGCAACTCGTGCAACGCACTGCCGCACTGGCTTGGGGGCAGCGGGCAGTGGACCTCCGGCAATACACTGCCGCACTGCCTGGGGGCAGTGAGCAGTGCAGCTCCTCTCATTACTCTGCCCCACTGCCTGGGGGCAGTGGGCAGTGCAACTCCTGCAACGCACTGCCTCACTGTCTGGGGGCAGTGGGCAGTGGAACTCCTGCAATGCACTGCCTCACTACCTGGGGGTATTGGGCAGTGCAACTTCTGCAATACACTGCCGCACTGCCTGGGAGCAGTGGGCAGCGCAACTCCTGCAATGCACTGCCTCACTGCCCTGGGGCAGTGGGCAGCGGAACTCCTGCAACGCACTGCCTCACTGCCTGGGAGCAGTGGGCAGTGCAACTCCTGCAATGCACTGCCTCACTGCCTGGGGGCAGTGGGCAGTGCAACTCCTGCAATGGGTGGTCGGAGTGTAGTGCCGGGCCTGTGGGGATGTACTACTGGGCGCACCGGCCTGGGGGGATGGGGGGTCCAACCAAGGGGGCGGTCGGGGCATCCTTCAGGGCCTATGGGGGGCCATCATCTTCGGAGAACCGGGCGCACCGGCCTGGGGGGGACGGGGAGTCCAGCCCAGGGGGTGGTCAGAACCTACTGGAAGGCCCATGGGGAGCCATCATCTTCCAATAACCGGGCGCACCGGCCAGGGGGGGGCGGGGAGTCCAGCCCAGGGGGTGTTCGGAGTCTCCTGCCAGGGCCAATGGGGGGCCATCTTCTTCAGAGAACCGGGCGCACCGGCCCGGGGGGGACGGCGAGTCCTGCCCAGGGGGTGTTTGGAGTCTCCTGCCAGGCCAATGGGGGGCCATCTTCTTCAGAGAACCGGGCGCACCGGCCCGGGGGGGACGGGGAGTCCTGCCCAGGGGGTGTTCGGATCCTCCTGCCAGGGCAATGGGGGGGCATCTTCTTCAGAGAACCGGGCGCACCGGCCCGGGGGGGACGGGGAGTCCTGCCCAGGGCGTGTTCGGAGTCTCCTGCAAGGCCAGTAGGGGGCCATCTTCTTCAGAGAACCAGGCGCACCTGACCGGGGGGGACGGGGAGTCCTGCCCAGGGGGTGTTCGGAGTCTCCTGCCAGGCCAATGGGGGGCCATCTTCTTCAGTGGGCAGTGGAACTCCTGCAATGCACTGCCCCACTGCTTGGGGGCAGTGGACAGTGCAACTCCTGCAATGCACTGCCTCACTGTCTCAGAGCAGTGGGCAGTGGAACTCCTGCAATGCACTACCTCACTGCCCCGGGGCAGCTGGCAGTGGAACTCTTGCAATGCACTGCCTCACTGCCCGGGGGCAGCGGACAGTGCAACCTCTGCAATGCACTGCCTCACTGCTCTAGGTCAGTGGGCAGTGCAACTCCTGCAATGCACTGCCGCACTGCCTGGGGGCAGTGGGCAGTGCAACTCCTGCAATGCAATGCCTCACTGCCTGGGGGCAGTGGGCAGTGCAACTCCAACTCCTGCCACGCACTGCCTCACTGCCTGGGGGCAGTGGGCAGTGCAACTCCTGCAATGCACTGCCTCACTGTACTGGGGGCAGTGGACAGTGCAACTCCTGCAATGCACTGCCTCGCTGCCTGGGGGGCAGTGGGCAGTGGAACTCCTGCAATGCACTGCCCCACTGCCTGGGGGCAGTGGGTGGTGCAACTCCTGCAATGCACTGCCTCACTGCCCTGGGGCAGTGGGCAGCGGAACTCCTGTAATGCACTGCCTCACTGCCTGGGGGCAGCGGACAGTGCAACCTCTGCAATGCACTGCCTCACTGCCTGGGGGCAGTGGACAGTGCAACTCCTGCCATGCACCGCCTCACTGCCCTGGGGCAGTGGGCAGTGAAACTCCCGCAATGCACTACCTCACTGCCTGGGGGCAGTGGGCAGTGCAACTCCTGCAATGCACTGCCCCACTGCCTGGGAGCAGTGGGCAGTGGAACTCCTGCAATGCACCGCCTCACTGCCCTGGGGGCAGTGGGCAGTGCAGCTCCTGCAATGCACTGCCGCACTGCCTGGGGGCAGTGGACAGTGCAACTCCTGCCATGCACCGCCTCTCTGCCCTGGGGCAGTGGGCAGTGAACCTCCGCAATGCACTACCTCACTGCCTGGGGGCAGTGGGCAGTGGAACTCCTGCTATGCACTGCCCCACTGCCTGGGGGCAGTGGGCAGTGGAACTCCTGCAATGCACTGCCGCACTGCTGGGGGGCAGTGGGCAGCGCAACTCCTGCAACGCACTGCCGCACTGGCTTGGGGGCAGTGGGCAGTGGACCTCAGGCAATACACTGCCTCACTGCCCTGGGGGCAGTGAGCAGTGCAGCTCCTGCATTACTCTGCCCCACTCCCTGGGGGCAGTGGACAGTGCAACTCCTGCAATGCACTGCCTCACTGTCTGGGGGCAGTGGGCAGCGGAACTCCTGCAATGCACTGCCTCACTGCCTGGGGGCAGTGGGCAGTGGAACTCCTACAATGCACTGCCTCGCTGCCTGGGGGCAGTGGGCAGTGCAACTTCTGCAATACACTGCCGCACTGCCTGGGGGCAGTGGGCAGCGCAACTCCTGCAATGCACTGCCTCACTGCCCTGGGGCAGTGGGGAGCGGAACTCCTGCAACGCACTGCCTCACTGCCTGGAGCAGTGGGCAGTGCAACTCCTGCAATGCACTGCCTCACTGCCTGGGGGCAGCGGGCAGTGCAACTCCTGCAATGGCTGGTCGGAGTGTAGTGCCGGGCCTGTGGGGATGTACTACTGTGCGCACTGGCTCGGGGGGATGGGGAGTCCAACCCAGGGGGTGGTCGGGGCATCCTTCAGGGCCTACAGGGCCATCATCTTCGGAGAACCGGGCGCACCAGCCTGGGGGGGACGGGGAGTCCAGGCCAGGGGGTGGTCAGAGCCTCCTGCAGGGCCCATGGGGAGGCGTCATCTGCTAATAACCGGGCGCACTGGCCTGGGGGGTCGGGGAGCGCCCAGGGGGTGGTCGGAACCTCCTGCAAGGCCCATGGGGAGCCATCATCTTCCAATAACCGGGCGCACCAGCTTTGGGGGGACGGGGTGTCCAGCCCAGGGGGTGGCCGGAGCCTCCTGCCAGGGCCAATGGGGGGCCATCTTCTTCAGAGAACCGGGCGCACCGGCCCGGGGGGGACGGGGAGTCCTGCCCAGGGGGTGTCCGGAGTCTCCTGCCAGGCCAATGGGGGGCCATCTTCTTCAGAGAACCGGGCGCACCGGACCTGGGGGGACGGGGAGTCCTGCCCAGGGGGTGTTCGGAGTCTCCTGCCAGGCCAATGGGGGGCCATCTTCTTCAGAGAACCGGGCGCACCGGCCCTGGGGGGGATGGGGAGTCCAGCCCAGGGGGTGTTCGGAGTCCCCTGCCAGGCCAAGGGGGGGCCATCTTCTTCAGAGAACCGGGCGCACCGGCCCGGGGGGGACGGGGAGTCCTGCCCAGTGGGTGTTCGGAGTCTCCTGCCAGGCCAATGGGGGGCCATCTTCTTCAGAGAACTGGGCGCACCGGACCGGGGGGGACGGGGAGTCCTGCCCAGGGGGTGTTCGGAGTCTCCTGCCAGGCCAATCGGGGGCCAGTATCTTCCGAAAACCGGGCGCACCGGCCCGGGGGGGACGGGGAGTCCAGCCCAGGGGGTGTTCGGAGTCTCCTGCAAGGCCAGCGGGGGGCCATCTTCTTCAGAGAACCGGGCGCACCGGCCCGGGGGGGACGGGGAGTCCTGCCCAGGGGGTGTTCGGAGTCTCCTGCCAGGCCCATGGGGGGCCATCTTCTTCAGAGAACCGGGCGCACCAGCCCGGGGGGGACAGGGAGTCCTGCCCAGGGGGTGTTTGGAGTCTCCTGCCAGGCCAAGGGGGGGCCATCTCCTTCAGAGAACCGGGCGCACCGGCCTGGGGGGGACGGGGAGTCCTGCCCAGGGGGTGTTCGGAGTCTCCTGCCAGGCCAATGGGGGGCCATCTTCTTCAGAGAACCGGGCGCACCGGCCCGGGGGGGACGGTGAGTCCTGCCCAGGGGGTGTTCGGAGTCTCCTGCCAGGCCAATGGGGGGCCATCTTCTTCAAAGAACTGGGCGCACCGGCCCGGGGGGGACGGGGAGTCCTGCCCAGGGGGTGTTCGGAGTCTCCTGCCAGGCCAAGGGGGGGCCATCTTCTTCAGAGAACCGGGCGCACCGGCCCGGGGGGGACAGGGAGTCCTGCCCAGGGGGTGTTCGGAGTCTCCTGCCAGGCCAATGGGGGGCCATCTTCTTCAGAGAACCGGGCGCACCGGCCCGGGGGGGAACGGGGAGTCCAGCCCAGGGGGTGTTCGGAGTCTCCTGCAAGGCCAGCGGGGGGCCATCTTCTTCAGAGAACCGGGCGCACCGGCCCGGGGGGGACAGGGAGTCCTGCCCAGGGGGTGTTCGAAGTCTCCTGCCAGGCCAAGGGGGGGCCATCTCCTTCAGAGAACCGGGCGCACCGGCCCGGGGGGGACGGGGAGTCCTGCCCAGGGGGTGTTCGGAGTCTCCTGCCAGGCCAATGGGGGGCCATCTTCTTCAGAGAACCGGGCGCACCGGCCCGGGGGGGACGGGGAGTCCTGCCCAGGGGGTGTTCGGAGTCTCCTGCCAGGCCAATGGGGGGCCATCTTCTTCAAAGAACTGGGCGCACCGGCCCGGGGGGGACGGGGAGTGCTGCCCAGGGGGTGTTCGGAGTCTCCTGCCAGGCCAAGGGGGGGCCATCTTCTTCAGAGAACCGGGCGCACCGGCCCGGGGGGGACAGGGAGTCCTGCCCAGGGGGTGTTCGGAGTCTCCTGCCAGGCCAATGGGGGGCCATCTTCTTCAGAGAACCGGGCGCACCGGCCCGGGGTGGAACGGGGAGTCCTGCCAGGGGGGTGTTCGGAGTCTTCTGCCAGGCCAAGGGGGGGCCATCTTCGTCAGAGAACCGGGCGCACCGGCATGAGAAGGACGGGGAGTCCTGCCCAGGGGGTGTTCGGAGCCTCTTGCCAGGCCAGTGGGGGGCCAGTATCTTCCGGAAACCGGGCGCACCGGCCTGGGGGGGACGGGGAGCCCAGCCCTCTTAGCAGCAGCAGGCAGGTAAGCAGGCAGTACTGGGGGTCATAACCCCGGGGTAACAGTATCTGGGACTCAACGTGAGTCCTCTTAACCAGAAACAACCCCAAACACCGCCGGGGCTTAACTCCCGAACGTAACGGTGTTTGGGGCCCCCGTGGGCCTTATGAGCCCACGGAGTGTACTGAGGCGTGGCTACCAGCACTTAAAGTCTGGCCTGCCATACCCATTTCTGGGCTCGCCTCAGTACGGCCCGTCAGGTCCAGCTCTGGGGGCTGCGCACTAAACCCGCTCCAGGGGAAAGGGCCGTTTTACCCGGTTAAGCATTACTTATGGCAGTAGGCACTAATTATTACATTAGGGTTTTACTCAGCGCATTTGTTTACCCCGCAGACATGCCCCGCCAGTGGTGCGCTCACCTTTGGGGCTGCCTTTGGGGGATCGGGGGCTGTTACCCCTCCCGGACGCCCTCCCTGGTGTTGGCGCCGGGGTGGTGGCCGGGGGGCCTTATACCGTACCTCAAAGGATGTTGGATACCCTTACCGGGGCATCCAGCCGGACGGGTGCCCTGGGGGGCATTCTCAATCCATAGGTCAACTCAAACCCTCGGTCGCAAACTTCCGGCTAGGCGCAAGGGCGGCATGGCCTCGAATCCCTTCGCCAGCGGGGTCACGCCACCCATCCCGGGGGGTTGCGGGGTCCCCTCCCCTTTCCACAGCTTTGCTTTAGCCGCTCTCACCAGCGGCATTTTCTTGCAGCCCTCGTGGCTGGCACCCCTCCTCCTTCATCATCTTCGCTCCAGCCGCCCCATGGCAGCGAGCCTCTGCAGCCCCCTTCTCGGGGCTCTACCACTCTCACATCTCGCTGACCCACCCACGCACTCTGCGTACCCGCCCGTCAGCTGCCCACGGGGCCGGCCGCCGACGCGGGGCCCTGGAGGTGCGCCACACGGGTGCTGCCAGCCTGCTAGAGGGGCATGGGCTTCAGAAGGGGCGGGGGGTGCACAGGGCAGGGGAGGTGGCAGGGAGCTCCTTGGAGAGGTAGCGCATAGGAGGCACTGTGGGCGTTCCTTGCCTTGGTGCTCTGACGTGCTTTGGTGTACCGTGCTGTGCTGTGGTGTGCTCTGCTGTGCTGTGCTGCACTGTTCCGCGGCGTGCTGTGCTGTGCCCTGCTCTGCCGTGCCGTGCCGTGCTGTGTCGTGCCGTGTTGTGCCTTGCCGTGCTGTGGCGTGCTGCGTTCTGCTGTGCCGTGCCGCGCCGTGCCGTGCCATGCTTTGCGGTTTCGCTGCGTCTTGTGCCGTGCTGCGGTGTACTGTGCTGCGCTGTGCGGGATTGCGCTGTGCTGTGTTGCATTGTGTTGTGCTGCGCCGTGTTATGCTGTGCTGTGCTGTGCGGTTGGTCAGTGGCACCCCATGGTCCGGCCTGGGGTGGCCAGGGCAATGGTCAGACTGGCTGTCTTGCTGTGTGGGTCGCGGGGGCGCCGTGCGGGCTTGGGTTATGTGGCCGGTTGGTGGCTGGTGGGCGTGGTTTGACATGGTGTGGTTTGCGTGGTCAGTGCTACAGGGGTCTGGGTGTGCCGTCTGGTCCGATGCGTCGGGAGGGTGTCCGTGGGGTTGCCCTCCCTTTTGGCCCTATGCCTTGGTCTGGTGGTGTCCCGTGCCCTCTGGCAGTTCCTGTCCCTAGGGGTGCGCCGGGTTCCGCGGGATGGGGTGGCGTGGGCTCCTCGGCTTGGCTTGTCCTCCTCCCATGGGCAGTCACCTGTCTCCCTGCTTCCGTAACCTCGCCCGTCCTTGGTGTTGTGGCCCTGTCTCCTTTCCTCCCCCGCCGTCCATGTCCTTGTGTCGGTGTGGTGGCCCCTGCAGTGGAGCGTGGCCGGGGTTGTTGCCTGGCTATTAGGGTGCGTTGGTGGCTTGTGCGGTGCTCTCGGTAGTCCCCTGCGATGGTGTACACCCCTTCCCCCATGTGGGGGCCGATGGTTGATAGGCGTGACCCTGTGTGGCTTGTGCGTTGTCGGATCTGGGCTGCTGTGGTGCGTCTTGGTGGACGTGTGCCTCTGGGTTGGTCTGCCTTTGGAGGCTGTGTCCTGGTGTTGCAGTGTCCCTTGGGGGCCTCGCGGTGAGTTCTCGGTGGTGTGCAGGGCGTTGTTGACTGGGTGCGGGAGGGTGGGGCAGGGTGGGTCCCCCCGGTGTGGCGTCTCCCCCCTCCGTGGGTGTGTGCCCTGGCGCCTGTCCTCGCGGCATCCTCTGTCCCCAGTGTTTTGGCCCCTGCCCTTTTCCTCTCTCGGTGTTGGTGGCCCCCTGGTGGTTCCTTGCTCCTGTGATGTGTTGCCCCCGGAGTCCTGTTCCGGTGAGTGTCTGCCTGTCACCTTGCGCCTTTCCTCGATTCGTTGCCGCGGGCTTTCCCTTTGCCCTTTTCCCTTTCCGGTGTTCTGGTGGTGGGGTGGTTGTGAGGTCTGTGGGGCGCCCATGGCCCATGCCCGGGGCACCGTGGTCTGGAGCCACAGGTCGAGGTTTCCGGGGGTGTATGGGGGGCGGAGGCCCTGAACTGCATTCCGGAGGGGTGCTTCCCATGCCCTTTGTGGCATGGCCCCCTCCGGGGCGGTTGCGTCGGGGTTGGAGCGGGAGCGGGCGAGGATTTCCTCGAAGGTGTGGAGGCAGTGGTGCCACTTACGCCTGCCCGCTCCCCCTGCCCACCTCACTCAGCGGCGGAGCTCCCGCAGGGCGGGTGCGGACCCCCAGGCGATGTCGGCGGGGGTAGGGGGCTGGGCTCCGAGCTTGGGGTCCTGGAGCGGCGGTGGCGCAGGCTGGGGATTGGGGATGCGCACGGTGGCGTTGAGAGCGGGAAGCGTAGTTCCTTTCATGGCAGGAGGGGGATGCGGACATGGTGCGGCCATGGCCCCCGTGGTGGCGCCCGAGGAGCGAGAATGGCGGGAGCGGGGCCCTGGGGAGGTATTGCAGTGCCTCAGGGAGCGGGAGCCGTGCGAGTGGGGCCCCGGGTTGGGGAGGCGCGGTGGCATCGTGGGAAGCGGGAAAGCTGGGGGCGGGAGTGTCTTGCGGGGGGTGTAGGGGGAGCGGTGCCGTTAGTGGGATCGGGCTCCTCTGCGGGGCTAGTTGTCCGTGGCGCCTGGGCGGCCTCCTGCGGTGCTGCGTGGTATTTGGGGCGGGGGGGAGTCACGCGCCCTCCGTGCATCTCCTGTGTAGGGGTGTTGCGCCGGGTGAGGTGGGTGCGGCGGCACGGGCCGCAACTGGTACGGATCCAGTGGTGGTTGAGGGGGGTGTTTCGCGTGGGGGTGGGCTTGGGGGGGCGCCGCTCCTTCGGCGTGGACGTTGTGGCCGGGGAGATAAGGTACCTGGTAGGGGGGGGGCAGCCCTTGGTGGTAGACATGGTAGTGGGGCTGAGCAGCGGGTCGGTGGTGGTGCTGGTGGTGGTGGTGGTGGTGGCGTTGGAGGCGTTGGTGGTGGTGCTGGGGTTGGTGGTGGTGGTGGTGCTGGGGGTATGCCCCCAGGATCCCTTGGTGCTCCAGCGGGACCTGGGGGTCGGGAATCATTTGCAGCCCTTGGGGTTGCCGGGCCGGCCAGATAGTTGCGGCGGGCTTCAGGGCTGTTTCGACGGAGACCGCGGACGAGGGGTCCCACGTGCCCGGGTAGGTTTGGCCGGCGGTGGGGGTGGTATGAGAATGCCGGATGGCCGGGCGCTTGGAGATGGGGATGTGGACGAGGGTTTGGACGGGTCGTGTTTTGTAGCTGCCCCCGTGGTGGCGGTTTCCATTGGGGGTAGGGGGGCTCGGGATGCGGTGGTCGTGGGGCCCTGGTGGCGGGGGCGTTTGTGCTGCTGCTGCTGTCGCCCCTTTTGTGACTGCTGGGGCTGTGTCTGGTAGTGTTGGCAGTGGTGGTGGTGCTGGTGGTCCCGGTCCTGGCAGTGTTGTTGTGGGTGGCGCTGCTGTTGCTGTTGGGGTTCTGGTTGCGGTTTGCGATCGGGCTTGGGTTTGGGGACCGGTTTGAGGTGGGGAAGGACTTTGTCCTGGAGGTGTCGGGGGACCAGTGCCGGGCGGGGGGGCTTCACGGCTTGCTGCGGGGGTGCTCAGGTCTCCCGAGTGGCCGTCGGGAAGCCTACGGCAGCCTTTTTTGCGGCGGCGGCTTTGGCCTTGGCCGTGGCTTTGTGGATGAGGTCGACAGGGAGGGGGGAGGAGGAGGTCGAGGACGATGAAGAGGATGAGGACAAGGAGGAAGGGGTGGTCTTGGGGGATGCGGGTTGTGCCGCCATCCGGGCAGGGGCAGCTTTGCGGGCTTCGGCGGTCTCCGCTGCTGCCACCACATGGAGGATGGAGGCGCACTCCTCGGGCTGGAGGGGCCAAGCTATGATTCAGCAGATGGGAGGGGAGATGTGGTCGGCAGCGGTGTGTGGGGGAGATGTCGGGCTGCGGTTTCCACTTTCTCGGTTCAGCTGGGCTGGGCTCCTGCAATTTCGGAGGATGTGCCGCGGGGGGAAGCAGTTCGCGTGGGCTGCATTCGGGCGTCGGGGGGGTCAGGCCTGGAGTTGCGGGGCTGTGTCTGAGGGGCGTGTGTGGGTGATTTGGCGGGGTTGGTGTGCCGTGGGGCGTGGGGCTCTCCGCAGCGGGTGCGTGTGGGTTGCCAGGTGTTGGGGGCGCTGAGGCCTGCATGGCGGGGGAATCTGTGGCGGGCGTGTGTGGATGTTCGGGCTGTGGGGGGGAGGTCCGTGTCGCGGGGCCCGGGGCTGTGCGCGCTGGTGGGCGTGTGTGGGCTACTGGTGGGGAGTTCAAAGAGAGGGGTAGGGGTGTGGGGCTGCGTTTGCATGCGGTGTGTCGGTGCTCGTTTCTGCTTGCACCGGTGTGCATGTGTGGTCTCATACAAGCCTCGAGGTTTGGAGGAGGAAGTTGCCGTCTCCGGCGGATGCGACAAGGATTTCGCAGATGGGTGTGCGTATTTGATGTACCTCTTGGTCGTTGGTCGGAAGAGGGTACTTCAGAGGTGGGCTTAAGCCCATGCGATGGAGGACCCTGTGGGCAGCTTGGTACCCGCAGGTGAGGGGTTGTTGTGGACTTGGGCGCGGGTCCTTCCGTGTGTCGGGGCCTGCCTCTACTTGTGTGACAGCCGTGGGGATTGTCCAGATCCAGGGTGCGGCCGCCTTGGGTGGCCAGCACCGCTTGGTCCACTGGGACAGGCAGAGCATGGCCAGCCCGAGGTGCTAGCATGCCCGACCCGAGGTGATTTGGGCCAGGGCGCGGGCGAGGGCTTGGTCCCCAAGTTGGAGGACGCCCTTGAGGACCCTGTGTGGGGTGATGGGCTCCTCTACCGCGCCAGGGGGTGTGGCCCCTGGGGCGGGCATGGTGTCCGTCCCCCTGAAGACCCATTGTGGGCCGGGGGATGCCGCGGCGGACACTATGTAGTAGTGCCCGCGCTCGAGGATTGTACACCAGCCCTCCGGCGGCGGCTGGTCGCTGTGTGTAGGGGGGGGGAGGGGAGTTGTCCTCGGCAGTGCGGAGGCCGTTGGCGTTGAGGGCGGTGTTGCGGTCGTGTGTTGTGGCCTGTTCCCATGATTTTGGGTGTTTCGGGTCTGCCGGGTTGTCCTTCTCCGCTGGAGCTCGTCGAAGGCGCGTGGTTCCTTTGTGTGTGCCGTGGGTGTTGGTGTCGTGTGTCAGGGCCTGGCGCCACTCCATGGGGGGGATCCAGATGTGCTGGTCTCGCGTGTGCTGGCGAGTCCTCCAGTGGAGGAGGTCCAGGGCGGCCTCGTGGAGGCCGTTCTCTGGGGTGGCGAAGTCCTGGAGGGCCTTGGCGGTGAGCTTGATCCAGCTCCCTTGTAGGCGGTACCAGCCCAGGTGAGTATCCGGGCCATGCCTTGGAGGCCTGCTCGCAGGGGGTCGGGGTTGCTGATGGTGGTTGGCATTAGGGGGGGCTGCTCTGGGTCCGGGGGGGTCTGGCGCGATGGGCTGTCGAGATACGTTGATGTGTGCGTGGTCCTTGGCTGGTGCGGCTCATCTGCGCGGTGCCGGGTGGTCTCCTGGCTAAGAAGCAGTTGGTCCCGGGGTGTCACAGGTGCCTGTGCTGTGGGGGTCCTGTGGTGGGCATTCTTCCGGGGCGCACTGGTGGTGTTTTGGAGGCCTGTCCACGAGAATGGGGGGCATGCGTGGGGTGTTGAGTAGGTTACTGCACCTCTGGGTCATGCACAGCATGGTAATGGATGAGACGCAGCATGTGTTACCTGACGGCTGGGTCGGTGACTCATTCCGTGTGTGCTAACATGAGGCTTTTGCGGTGCGTGTGCTGATATTAAGCAAGTCACGAGGACAGAGCCCTTGGCTGAGCCGTGCCCATTACAATCCCACATTGCAGCCACCGCCCTTGGCTAAGCCGTGGCCTTCATCCTTCCACTGGGCGCCTCTCGGGGGAGACTTTCATGTTGATATTGTATGTGGCGAGTCATTATCCAAGTGGGGCTTTGGCTAGGCGGGTGTTTCTTTCTTTTACAGCAAGGGATCAGGTGAAACCAGACCGGGTGGTCAGGAGCAGAGGTCGCAGTGGAATGGGCAGCAACATTGCTTGGCACCGAAGACATAACCATAGTGTTGACTGAATAGTATCCTGCAAACAGATATGGTACACATAGCCAATGAAATACCTGATATGCACATATGAGAAATCCACCCTATCATCCACTAATTGAATAACTACTAAACATCCAAGATTGCCTTATCTATCCCACATCCTATGTTCCTAGCAAGGCAATGGAATATGATATACCCTATCCCACATATATCCCATATATAGGGCCAAATAATGCTCCCCTAGGGGTAAAATGCCAGGGTAGGGTTGTGACCTGCTTCACCCCCCCACTTAAAACGACTGCCACGGGCAGGAAGTACATGCCCAAGAGGAACGTAGCAGTCACAAACAGCAGCAAATCACAGGTTTAGCAGATTGCCTCCCATAGGGAATCGAACCTACGCAGGCAATCTCGGAGCCGGCCGCACGGCCGCTGAGGTAGCTGCGATCGGTGGGAATCGAACCACCGCCGATATACAGAAATTGACGAACGGGATCCCGCAGGTCCCGCAATAAGTAGTCGGCGAAATCGCGAGCTGTTGCGCGTAGAGTCTGGTCCCTGCGTGTCGCATGAGGCATGTGGGGTCCAGCAGGTAAGGGCAGGTAGTTTTTCAAAGAATTAAAACTAAAGGCAAAGTGAAATCACACTTTTAAACAAAACTGAAGGTAAAGGTACATGCGAAGCGGTGCGACGCGAAAGTGCAAAAATTTTACTTTTTGAAAAAACTGCCAGGAGAATTGACGGGAGTGTCAAACAGCAACGTAGGACTGTGCCTGCACAAGGGAGCACGAGGGATGAAAGAGATAGAGGCCAGGGAAACATTCACAAGGGACACAACAAAACTTGATGGCCTTCGGCCAGGGGACTGTTACCACGGGGGGCTAACGGTCCTGTCTCGCAGTGCAACGCGGGGCAACCGCGGTAACAGTCCTTACAGCCGCCACAGCCCTTTTTTCACACTTTGGAACAGTGAACACCGTGATCTTGCCATATTGTTGCCTTGCGATGCATCACCGTCTTGTGCCTGCCTCTGTCTTGTGCATGCTTAGGCCCACTAATAAACACGGCCACGATGGCCCCACAGTGCGCGCGGTAGCTCACTAAGTAGAGGAAAGAGGTCACGATGGCCTCAGGGTAAATGATCGACGATCATTTAGGCACAAACCAAAACACGGGTACGATGCCCACACCTTGCACCCACGTGCTTTAGATCGTTTATGAGGGCTTGATGTGCTTGATGTTCTTGATGTGCTTGCCCGTAACGCTTGTAGTAATGAGTGATCTCTTGCTTGTAAGATGTAGACTTGCTTGATTACTTGCTTGTAAAAGACCGAGACAAGGCCTAGCCAAAGGCCCACTTGTCAAACAGACCAGACACCAAAGAAAGATGATCGTGTGGAACGGACCAGGATGAATGAACCAGTCACGGTTGTGACTGTACGATACGGGCACGGATCAGCCAAGGGTCGTGTCCGTGTGGATGTCTAACTTAGCATGTGTGTCACACGTGATGCACCACATAGAGGGTAAAGGAGGAGGTACAGAGATGGGATGAGGGTGTGAGTAGACACACTTAAATAGACAAACCTCATAACCATGTAATAATAACCTGACCTCACTGCTAACCCCTCACCTAGGAGCCATACTACGTATATATATCATATATACACATAATAGAGCGATGCACACCGACAAACACAAGACACACTTGTGCGCGCACACCCATTGGCAGGGCCCGGGGGCACACACTCGCCCGGAGGGCATCACAGAGTGTGGGTCTCGCGGTGGCGGCCTTGGGGCACGTGATGGGGCCACTCCACACATACGGCACGTGCAAGAGCTTCCACAAACTACTCACGTACACACAACAAACAGTAAGCATATCCACAATAGAACACGTGTATAGATACGCCACCTTGTTGCTTGGTGTTCGTGTGTGTCTTGGGGGCGTGCGTATAAACACTTAGGTTAGCTTGCGTGTTACCTTTGTCGGTGGGTGTGCCACCGGCGGGCCGTAGCGCAGGGGGTCACCTCCAGGTTGCAAATTGGGGAGGTCGCCCGTACGGTCCCGCTGGTGTATCAGCACACCCTGCTCCCCGGGGCACGATGACACGCCCCGAAGGAGTTTTACTCCCCCAACCCCTCTACACCGTGTATGACGGTTCATGTTTACACCTCCGTGTGTAAACTTGGGCCGTCATACACGGCTACAAAACCCCAAAGGTAGGTGTCAACCTAGGTCTTGCTTGTTCGGGGGGCGGGTGATAACCAACGTAATAGGCAACCATATAATCCCGTAACTAAATTAATGGCATGCGCACACACACGCTACCATTGGCCACGGGTACACCCGGTTTTGGTGTGTCTCGGACAGAGAGACTCGTGTGTGTTGTGGAAATCCAAGTCCACGCACGGGTCTCCATAAAGAAAAATGCCACGCCCATATCCCAACCCGTTTGGTTGGGTGCTGGGATAGAGGACCCCTCGGGTGTTGTGGAAATCCAAGTCCACTCGTGGGGAACTCTAGAGAAAACATTAAAATACATATTCTCTCATAAACATATGCATGTGCACACTCGCCCTTTTCATCATATTGTCTGTTCCCTCTCGTTGCAGGCAGGAATTCCCCCGCGAAATTCATCAAGGACATGAAGAGCACACCCAGCCAGCATGCGGCCCCATGCAATGGCAATGGAGGGTACCCACTCCCAACCCGGGCACGCATAGCGACCGGGGACAAATACCCAGGCGGCGGAGACGGCCCAAATCCGCAACGCCACTCTTTGCCTTTGAAGACCCCACCCACTCATAGAATGACGGGGCAAAGGCACCCATTGCAATTCATATTAGAATACTTGTATTGTAGAGGACGACCCCTCCCTCTAGGCTTAAGTCCTCGCCGTATGTAGTGGCAATTTTGCACGCCACGAAATTTTTTCCACGTAATGTGAGCCACACGAGTACTTCGTACCTGGTATACCTACCCTCGTGTGGACAAGGGCAAATCGGTGGAAAACTATCACGCCCAACACAAAAAGGGAAATGGGTTGTACCCGCCAACCCAACGAAGTTTTCAAGCCTTCGCCATTTTGAGCAAATGATTTAGCTCGTTGGCTTGGGTCACGGGTCAGGGACGGTCGTGGGATCGTGGTTTCTGTACAGGGCGGCACTCCAAAACCTTGCAAACACCACCATGCGCACAACCCGGTAGAGTCTTCGGGAAGTGCTTGCCACGTTGTTAGCACGCTTGACGGGGCGCGTCATCGTGGGCAGGACTTGTGGCAGTAGTCCTGGTGGTGGTAGGAGTGCTCCGGTAAGACCCAAGGATAGGGGTTTGAATGGCATTAAGACCCCCGAAAGAACACGTCCCACTTCCGCCCCAGGCTATATGCCACGCCACCCCACCCCAAGGACTCTCAAGCCTTTAGCGGTGAGAGAGGTAGACGGTGGGGTAAACCTGCGGTACCCACCGCCCTGCTTCGCTGGGGATTTTTGTAACCGAGGAGCGCGCCGTGCATGCACATCTTCTTTCCTGTCTCCCACCGCTTCTCGCTCTCTCCTCCCTTCCCCAAACAATAATATATCCATATTGGTTAGGGTTTTCTTTTCGTGGCACGCTCATGAGAGCGGTCCACCAAGGTGGGCAACGATGTCAACAGTTTGGGTGAGATTCTGTTTCTGCAGGTAATCTCTCCAAACTTTGTTGTAGGATGGTAAGAAGGTTTCAACGGGTTCCTCGGTATCCGAATCTTTGGTATAACCCTCCCACCGCACCTTGAAGGGAAGTCTCTTGCGGTAAGTACGGTGACTTAATATTTTCTTGACATTATAGGTGTCCTCCTCAAACTGGGAGGGCACTCTAGCAACCTCCTCCGTGTAATTTAGAGGCACGGGGGAGCGAGGGGAGTTGACCGTTTTCATTAAACAATCAACGTGGACGTCAACTAACCTCCGTTGGTCGACTTGAATAACATAGAGGTCGTGCACCTTCTTGGCCACAACCTCATAGGGCCCATCCCAATAGGGACAAATCTTATCGCCAAGATTTTTGCGTTGGCGACGGACCCATACGCGGTCCCCTTTTGAGAAATTGGGGGACATCCTCCTACTCTTATTATACTTACGAGCCATTGTCTCTTGCACTTGAATCATAGCCCTCCGTGCAAGAGCAATAAGCTCCGCACGCCGTTGGAAGTGGTGAGCGGCGTCTTGGGCCACCCCCTTAGGCTCAGCAAGTGGAGGCCCCCTAGTACGGTTGTGTTTACCAAACACAATCTCGTTAGGTGTATAACCTGAAGGACCTGTAGTCTCATGCCACGCTCGTACAACGGCGGGCAAAACCTCTACCCAATTAGTTTTCTTTCTCTTCAAGGTAATGGCTTTAGCAACGGCACGCCTTAGCTGCTTGCCAGTATTTTCGGCCTTGCCATTGCCTTGGTGCCTACCCGCGAGACACATAGTCGAGCGGGCACCAATCTTAGAACAAAGGGTTTGGAAATATTGGCTCACAAATTGTGGCCCACGGTCGGAGCATATTTCACGAGGGGCTCCGAACCTATCCACCCAGCGCTCCATTACCAAATGGGCCGCTCTTCTCCCCGTTAGCCCTTCATCCTTGTCTTCATGACGGGGTTCAGGAATAGGGATCGCGATGAGGTAGCCGGAAAGCCGGCATACACATAGGAGCATTCGGTCATACACCTCTCCATCGTGGGAGGTGGAAGGGTAGGGAAACACATCAAGCGCTATGGAGTCCATGGGCTCCATAGGTCTAGGCATAGGGGTCATGTACCCTTGCTTGCGCTTGGTGTCATGCGTGTGAATGGCACATGAGGGACACGTTTGACATTGCAGTTACACTGCTTTGTACAACCCCTCACCTCCCACGCCATGATTAATTTCTTTCCAGTGTTTTTCCAGACTGGAGGTAGTTAAGTAAAATGCATCATGGTATTTGGCTACCAAACGATGCACTAGCGGCGTAGGAACACACCACCGTCCATTACGGACGAGCTTGTTATCCACCAACCTCACTCCATCTTGGAAGCTCCCATTCAAGGCATCTTGCCACCTTTGTTTGTAGCGTTGACAATTTGGGTAGTGTTTAGCCCAATTTATCTCAAAAACATTGGGAGCATCTTCCCCATGTATAGGAGTTGCTTTCTTGTGGGACCTCCAAGATTTTTTTATCTTGACAATTCGCTCCAGTCTCCGAAGGTTTCTCTTTTGCTTCGTCCCCCCCCCCACTGGAGGCGAAGCCAGAGGGGGTGGATCACACGCGGGTGCCCCTTGAGCCCGAGGCGCCGCTTTAGACCTAGTAACAACGGGCGCCACAACCGCCCTAAATACAAGGGGGCGGGCGAGAAGTTCCTCCTACTCGGCCGCCATCATGTCCCGCACATCCCCGGCCGCTTGGGCCGTCCCATGTATGGACACATCACCCAACGCCGGGTCAGCAGGGTAAGCCCAACGGGACAAGAAATCACCCTCGGGGTTCACAGGCCCCGGAGTGTAAACCACATGGAGGTCCAATTTAGAGAACAATTCATGCCAACGTGCTTGGCGTGGAGAGGGACCCCCCACGGTTTTGAGGTCCTCCGTAGCCCAATTTTCAAGGCTACGGTGGTCCGTACGGACCTCCACGCGCTTGTTCCCCACCCAACCATGCCATTTTAAAAGCGCCGCCACTATGGCGTAGCATTCTTTCCCCCGAGGGCTCCAATTCAATTGGCTGCCTGACAATTTGCGGGAGAAAAAGGCAAGGGGGCGTAGGGCACCATCGGGACCTTCCTGCTGTAGGGCCGCCCCCACCGCCCAATTACTAGCGTCCGGGGTGAGGACAAAGTCCTTATCCCAATCGGCTAGTTGGAGGGGAACAATATCCGTAATAGCACGCTTGAGCTTCAAAAAGGCCTCGTTCGCCGAAGCATTCCATGTTAGGCCTATCTTTTTGCCATTCTTATGCTTAGGCAAATCCTTCAACATATTAATCAAAGGGGTAGCTACGGAGGCGTAGTTTTGGACATAGCCCGAATAATAGTTGGCGAGCCCCAAGAACCCCCGGAGCTCCCGAACATTATCCGGTTTGTCCCAACGCTCAAGCGCCAACATTTTCCCTGGCGCCGGCCGACGTGTGCCATTTTCCAACACATGGCCACAAAACTCAACCGAACGAACAAAGAAATCGGTTTTGCTAACCGAAGCAACCAACTCCTCTTTTCGTAGCCTATCCAACACGGCACGCACGTCGCGGTCGTGGTTAGCCAATAGCTCCTCTTCCGTCGCACCGGAGGAACCAAAAATAATATCATCAATATATACGTCCGCACAATCCGAACCCTGCAACTTATGGTCCATGACCCGTTGAAAAATAGCAGGCCCATTCTTGATACCCATAGGCATAACACGCCATTGGTATCGCTTACCCGCCAAATTCATGGCGGTCTTAGCCCGGGATTCAGCGTGAAGGGGAATTTGATGAAACCCTTTACTCAAGTCCACAATAGTGAAAATCTTGTGTTTGGATTGATTTTTTAACATGTTTCCCATAAGGGGGAGGGGGTGTGCGTCGGGCAAGGTAGCCTCATTAAGTTGGCGGTAGTCCACCACGAGGCGCCATTTTCCGTTCTCTTTCTTGGGCACAACGAAACCGTTGGACGCCCATTCGGAGGCAGGGCACGGCTCAATCCAGCCACGAGCCAAAAAGTCCTCCACTATTTCTTGCTCTGCCGCGGCACGCTCCCCCACCAACCGTATAGGTTTCACGGACTTGAGTTTGGCGTTCGGGTATAGGTCAAGTTTAGCAAACCCCAACCGCTCCGTACCACGGACCTTAGGGTGTTCCTGGCCCGGACGGAGGTGGGTAGGTAGGTATCTTCGGGAGCTCGGGATGCCTCCTTTGACATTGCAGGAAGAAGGTCTTACCAAGGGGACGTACTGTCCCTCCCACTGCCCTATGTCAGGTGCCTCTTGAGCCGCTCCCGCATGTGCTTGGGAAGGCATTGTCGCGGCCACCCGGTCCATGTGTCCCAGGTGGGAGGGTATCCCCACATGTGTCCATGGGTAGGGCCACATGACCCCTCCTTTGGGCGGCAGCTCTGGGGGGCTGCCCAGCCGTGTGGAGTATCTCTCACCACAAGGGGTATTGCTCCCGCTTTTCTACGGTACGACCGCTTCACCCTTGTGGCTTGAGTTGCGGGGCCACTCTGCTTCGCAGGTGACCCCCTCCTGGACTGTGTACCGGCTCGCCTGTCACCGGTTGCTTCCATGGCTCCGGGTGACGTTTGCCATGGTCCCCGATGCAGCCTGGCCGGGCTCGGACCAGTGGCCTTGGAGTACCGCTCCTGCCACTGGCCCGGTGGGTCGGCTGGGTCGCCCCAGTGCGTCCGACCCATGGGGTATTGGTTCTTTCCTGTCCCTCGGTCGCCCTATGTGTGTGCAGTGTCCTGGGCCGCTGGGCTCCTGTTCACCGGTGTGCCCGCGCGGTTGGCTGTGGTGCGTCTGCGGTGTCCTGGGCCGGCTGGCTCCTGCTCACCGGTGTGCTCGCTCGGTGTTTTGTGTTGCATGTGCGGTGTCCTGGGCCACTGAGCTCCTGTTCACCGGTGTGCGTGCTGTGTGCGGTGCGCGTGTGCCATGGGTGGTTGTGTCCCTCTTCCTCCCCCCCTAATTTTCGTTTTTTTTACTTGTTTTTTTTTACTTGTTATTTTTTTTTTTTGGGAAAAAAAAAAAAGAAAAAACAAAAAAGAGAAAAACAGGGGCGCGCGTACACTGCAGGCACAGGCATGGGCAGCTGGTGCGGCGGTGCAATAGCGTTGTGTCCTCTGGCGTGTGTCGTCGGTGCTGTGGCGGCGGTCGCGCCCCAGGGGTGCGGCTCGCGCGTCCTGATGTACACGGGCTTGGGTCAGGGTGGGTTTGGTGAGGTGTCTCTTTGCTTCTGGAGCTGGCTGGTTAGGCGGCTGTGTGGGCTGTGGGTGTGGGCTGTGGTTACGTTGTTCCCTCGGCGGGCTTGGTTAGGAGTCAAGGGTTAGCGGTTTCGGGGTGTGGGTCGGGTTTGATTTGTGCTTGGGTTCTGGCTCGGTTAGGCGGTTGCGACGTTAGCGGGCTTGGGTTCGGTGCCTTTGGGCATAGTGGTGCTCGTTGTCGTGTGCGTTGGTTTCCTTCGGCGTCCGGTTCGTTTGGTGACTTCTGGGCGGGGCCTGGCGTGGCGCCCCGTGGTGGTGGTTTGCTGGGTAACGGGGTTAGATGGCGGCGCCGCTGGCCGGGGGGTAAGGCGCGTCGTGTTGTGTGGTGCGCAGGGCTCCTGGGGTGCTGTGGGTGTCGCCGGTGTCGGTGCGCCGACGCTTGTGGGGTGGTGAGGGGGTGTGTTTGTGCGGGGCTGGGCTTTGGGTGATGTCCCACAGGTTGATGCCGTCTCGCTGCGTTTCCTGGAGGGTCTGTAAGTGCGGCTAACCCCCATCTGCTCAGATTTTCACTGATCTGCCTCAGATTGACTACATTTTGGTCATTTTCTTTGCTTCGGCGGAATCGCCGCCTCGCAGCTCAGTCTCAGTTTCAGACCTATACATTTCTGATGTGCCGGATCTGATTCCGCGGTCCATTCTCCGTAAATCCGCCGCGTTCCGATCATTTACCTGGAATCGCCATTTGCCGCTGACGCGCGCTCGCGGGCCAGATGGGCCAAATATTTTTCACAATCGGATTTATATAAATCTTTTCAGATAGTTTTGGACACTCAGATGTACTTAGGATAATCCGCATCAATTTTCTTCATAGACTGGGATTTTCTGCCGGATAACAATCAACATGGATCTTGCTTCAGTTGTTGCTGCTCTCGCCTCCGTTGGTGTCCGTGTCTCCGGTTCTACCCCCAACAGCAGCGTTCAGGTCGACTCCTCGCGTGCCTGCCCCACTGGTCTTGCCGGCCCCGAGCCCTCCGGCACCATCAACGACCCAGGGCAGCACTTTCATGGTAGCAGAGGCTACCTGAATGTTGTTCCTTGTGTATCCCAACCACAGTTCGCTCCCCAGTACGGCCCCGTAGACTCCGCCGCTCCTGGAGACGTAACGATTACGCTGCCATGGTGCTGCGCGAACGAGGCCTTGAGAGGAATGCCTTGCGCAAGCCCAAGTTGCCCAAGAAGGGCGCAAATCAGCAGCTGTGGAGGCCCAGATTACCATTATGATCCCAGTCGAAATTGGCCATCAAGCAGCTGGAATCTGCCAGCCTGCGACGATGGTAACGCTCCGGTGGAGCTTACGGACCTGGCAGGTACCAACACTCCTTACCAATGTCCAACATTTGAGACCATTGACGCCGATCTCAACGACATTGAGATGGGTGGTCCAGGTGAGGTACCTAGCTATAATCGACCAGCCTCTTGGGCACAATGGGGCGACCATTTGTCTCCAGAAGTGACCCGTAACCTTGAGGCGCTTGAGGCCCTTTGTCTCCTAGCCACGTCTAAGCTGATCGGACAAGAAAGAATCGCCTCTGATTTTTTAATGGAATATTTTTTCCTCCTTCAGGACGAAATTAATACCAGGATGTGGTGGCGTTCTCAAGAAGATGACTCTTTCGCCATTTTTTTGCAGATCTGGGAGGCAAGCCCCTTCCTGAAGGAGAAGACCAAGGCACCTGTTGCCGGGCCCTCCGCCCCTCATCCCCCTGTTTCCATCCGCGACGATCTAGCCGCCGCGGTTGAGGAAGGAATTTTAGAGGCGGCCAGGCAGGCAAGCCTGGAAATTAGGGCTGAAGGAGCTCCCCAAGTGGACTCCTGGCTGCGGACCACCGAGATCAGCGGTCCGACAGCCTGCTCAGGCCCTTCAGGACACGGTATGTATTGTCCTGCCGACTGCTCTTGCAGATTCCAGCGAGATTCTGAGCTCCAATTGCTCAAGGATCAAATGCAACGCATCATTCAGACGCTGGGAATAAAAGATCTTTTCAAGACGCACATGCGATCTGAGGGCGCATCATCGGTGGAACAAGTAACAGAACCGTCGGAGGAGGCGACAGAAATTTTTTCAATTGCTCCTTCGGTGGACTCCAAGACCACCGATGCAAGGATCAGCAGGACCAAGCTAAAGGAAAGGGTTACAATCTCTCGATCTCAGAGTAGGACGGCGAAGGCTAGGACTGAGGCTCAGAATGCCAAGCGAACTGCCTCCCGTACTGCCCCTCCTGCTGCTGATTCCAATGCCTTAGCCCAGCTGTTGCTCGCCCAGACCCTCGCCGGAGCTGCTGTGGCGAATGATGCCGCCAAGGTGTTTGCCATTACGGCCGGTGTTGGGCTGGATTCGCTTCTTAATCCTACTTCATTGCGACTTCATCAGGTTGCCAAGCAACCGAAATATAATGGGAACCCCAGACGTTGGCCTCAGTTCCAACGGGAATTTAAACTGTGGGTTAAAACTCAAAAACTCCAGGATGATCAGTTCCTGATGGCCCTCTTGGATTGCCTTGAGGGAGCGCCGGCCAACACTTGGCTCAGGACTTGGAGTGATCGTGAGGATTCAAGTTCCCCCCTTACCTTTGATGAGGTGTGGGAATAGTTGGAGGTACGTGGATCCCGGCTGCCAGAGGACCATTACCACCAAATGTTGAAGAATTTTCCTTCATTCTCGCGATTAATCTTGCACGAAGTGCAAGACAAGAGACAGCGCTTCTGGAACTTAGTGGAAGAAGCTGAACATTCAGGCGAAAAATTTTCTAGTGCCTAGCTGAAAAATCTGATTTTTGACAAGATCCCCTCAGAAACTGCCGCCACCCTTCGGAATAAGCAGTCCGAAGAAAAGGTCAAGACCTGGTGGGCGGAGGTCGAAGGCTTCGATGCCTCGGCCAACAGGTTCTCCGTCAGGGAATCACTTCAAAAGTGTTCCCCCACGTCGTTTTCCAAAGTGAAATTCACTGACAACACGTGGAAAATCAAGTTTAATGAACACGAGGATCGGGACTTGTTTGTCCAAGTCCTCAACAGGGGAGTAAGCTTCCATGGCCATCGCCTGAAGGCCAAGAACTGGGTGTTTTCGTTCACCCCGAAAGAACTCTGGGAAGAGGTTGAGCGGCTCGCTGACGCCGCCAATCAAAATTTCCATGAGGGTCTTGGGGGAAACAAGAATACCCAGCAAAACACCCAAAATGGGGCCCAAAAGGGCAACAAAAAGGTGAATGACACCCGGAATGTTCAGGATCACTGTAGCATCTGCCTTCTTCTAGGTTCTACGAACCGAGCTAAGACGCATTCTACTGGTAATCACCGATGGTCTCCTTACGATCACAAGGTGATTGGTGAAAATATCAGTAATCCGCAGAATTCAGACAGGAATGACAGACAGGTGCATGGTGGGAAGCCTGGAAAAGGGAATTCGCCCCCCTCCGGTGGAAACAAAAATACTGGAGGCCCTGGCGGGTCCCAAGGCACAGGAAATCGGACTCCATCCGGCTCCGGTGGGCAGCCGAACGGCCAGAAAAACCCCAATAGCAACGCCGGAGGCGGAAATCGAAATCCAGGCCAAACCCCTCAATCCGGTACAAACAAGGGAAATGCTCCAGGATCCCAGGGTAAAGGTAAGGGAAATCCTTCGGGAACCCCTTTCTTTGGTAAGGGCAGAGGGCGTGGCGACGGTGGAGGTCCATCATCCGGCGGCCGTGGCCGTGGACGTGGAAAGGGCAACCATCGTGTGGATCAGGTCTCAGGTGCAGATCAGGTGTCCGATGCGGATCGAGATTACGTTGAAAATGCCTTGAATCCAGCAGATGATCCGTTCCAAGATGAGTGGGTCGACGAATCAGGGTGTGTTCACAATGTTAACGCATCCACTGGAGGTCAGAATGCCTAGGGGAGCCACGAAAATCGCCCCTCCCCAGGCAATTTCAGGCATGATCCCCAGATTCCATCTTGACCACTACTCGATGTAGGGTCGCTTGTCTCCTCTCCCCTGGATCCGGCAGCGGATCCTTCTGTTGTAGTGGACGAGGTTGGTGTACAGTCCAAGCACAGGGCCCGTCAGTTTGTCACAAAGCTGTGGGTCTCTGATTGCAAGGGAAATTTCCACCTCGCCACTTGTTTGTGTGACAATGGATCAGAGGTAAATCTCCAATCCAATTCTTTCTTACCCGACGACTGCGTGTTTGAGTCGCCTCATCCTGTTACCCTCGAGGGAGTTTCTGGACATTCTCTCGCAGGTGGGCAAAGCGGTTGTTATATATCAACTCATTTGGTCGCTCAAGACCTTTGGGAAGAAGGTAATGTGGAGGAAGTTGTCCTTAAGGATGACTACTTCTATCGTGCCGACATAAAGTATGACCTTTACTTGGGCCATCCTTGGCTTCGCAAGAACAGGGTAGCGCCCGTAGGTCATCGGCGTTGTTTTTTGCTGGAGTCAGGTCCCTTGGAGCGTCCTGAATTTCGTTTTTTGCACGCAGGGTTTAAAAGTGCAGAAGAATTTTTGAAGCAAAAGGTTACACCAAAATTTGGCGAAGATGTCACCATTGCAGAGGTGAATGGGAGTGCCGATTACTCCCGAGAGTTAGAATGTCTTCGTAGGGACTCCCAGCCACGACGCCCTTCGCGCTGGCACTCTTCATCCTACAGAGTTGTCGACAAATGGCGCGATACAATTTGTGAATATTTTTATGAACACCATTCCTTTTGGCCACAGTATGATGCCTTTGCTAACCGCGAGAACAAGCGTTTTGACAAGCATTTTCGCGACGCTTGGACCCATAAATGGGACAAGAAGTTATGAATTAATCCTCCGTTTCACTTAATCCAGCAGGTCATCCACAAAATCAAGCAAGATAAAACCCAGGCGATTTTAGTAGTGCCCTTGTGGGACGACAAGCCTTGGTTTCAGGAACTGCAAGACATTTGTGTAGATTACATCGAACTTCCCAGGAAGATTAAGCTGTATGCCAGGGACGACACAGGTCCCCTGCCACAGCGGTCCTGGAGTTCGCTTGCATTCCTGGTGGATGGAAAGCTTTCTGACTCTAATTCTGCTGATTCTGGTACTGATTCTTGTGTTGGGTCTGAATCTGAGGTTGAGCGTGGTACTGACGATGAATCTATTTTTTCTGATTTTTGTCCGTCAGATACCCAAGGTGATCCAACGTCAAATGGATCCACCTCGTCTCCCTCTTCCCCAATACGATCGACATCGAAAAGAATCTTCAGTGCACGGGCGAAGAAAAATTTTAAATCGCGCCGCAAATTCAGAGTTTTTTTGAAAAACCCCGTGTGGAAGCTTTCATAGATCCTTTCGAGGAGCTGGATCACGAAGAGAATCTCTGGAATGTCGACACTCGACCCACCTATCTTCAAGAGGCAGTTGATACGGACCTTTTTAGGGACATCCGTAAGAAGATTCTTCCTGCCAAGGCCGAAGAAGTCGCCAAAGTTTTTTCGACAGTAATTCCTGGCGATCAGGTGGACACTGAGCTGTGTTCCAAGACACGAGAAAAGATTTTTGAGGAACGGAAGGACACAACCCTTTCGGGGAAGTTGATCAAGGACCCCCCTGTCCGTGGGCAGTTCGGTGAAGCCTTCATCGAGCTTCGTGAAGGGTACAAGGCGAAGAAACAGCGTCCTTATGAGAACCATGGACATAAACATGAGATCCTCAGAAAAATAATCGAGAGAAATCTCAGGGAATTTGGTTGGCTTGAGGGTTGTCTGACCAGCGAATGGTGCTGTGCACCCTTCACAGTCCCGAAGCCGCCGCCTGCAGACCAGAACACTATTGATGGTTGGCTAATGGTTGTTGATTTTCGCAATCTCAACGCCGAAACCAAGGCGGATTCGCACCCCCTGCCCCTCATTGAGGAGGAAATCGCCAAGAGGGCAAGAGGTCGTTTGTTTTCTGTGCTGGATCTCCGTCACGGCTTTCACCAAATGCCGTTGAGGAAGGACAGCCGACCTCTCACCCGTATGTGCACGCCATGTGGCCCAGTTCAGTGGACGGTCATGCCCATGGGCCTGAAGAACGCCCCTTCGTTTTTTCAAAGAATGATGGAGGATATGCTTTTTACAGGTTTGAGGTTTGAGGTTTGATTTTGCGGGTACTAGACGCCTTTCGGCCCCGGGGGGCCACCTGGTCGGGCCAGGTGATATCCTCCCCACCGGGTCCTAGTGGGGGGCCCTCCAAGACGCACCTCCTGCCTGGTGGCGGAGTCCCCCGGGTTCACAGAGCTCGGAGCCCCGTCCTTCCCCGGCGTCCCCGTTTCGCCACTCCTCGGTCAGTGCATCAATTCGCAGCCGTGGCTGCGGGCGCTTACCCACTGCGTCGCCCCCCTAATGCGTGGTCGCCCGGGGCGCCGGCGCCGCCGGGCCCGTGCTACTGGCTTGTCGCCAGTGGGACCCCCTTGGGCTGGCGCGGAGGCTGCCTAGCCTAGGGGTTGGGGCGTGGCGCTGTGCGCCACTACTGCCTTGGCGGGTGCAGTCCCCCGTCTGTGTGTGCGCGGCGCTCGCGGCCGGTTCGGGGGGGGTTCGGGCCGGTACCTGGTGTTGTGTCTCTCCTGTTTCCCCTTTCCCGCCCCGCGTGTTCCGCGCTGCGTGTGGCGGGCCGTCCCCTCCGGGTGTCCCTTACCCTCGCTCGCTGGTACGCCATTCCATGCGGTCTGTGCGTTCCGCGCGCTCGGTCCGGTTGCCCTTCCGGTAGTCCCCGCGTGTCCTTTTCGTGTGTGTGCGCTCGCGCTCTCGCGGTGTCCGCTCCCCCCCCCGCTGGGTGGTGTGGCGCGCGCATCTCGCGTGGTCCCGGCACTGGGCGCTGGTAGGGCCGTTCCATTTGGTCCGTGCCCCTCCGCGTGTCCTGCCCCGGTCCCGTGCTCCGTCTGGCGTGCTTGGGGGGGGGCGGTCCGGTCCCGGTTCCCCCCTACTTGGCTTGGGGTTGCGGGGGCGGCGGCCCCTGGCCGCCCGTCCTCTGGAGCGAGCAGCCAGGGTTCCGCGTCCCGCGTGTCCTGGGTGCGGTCGGTGCGGGCGTGGGATCTCCGCACCGGCCCCACAGCGTGAGCCCTTGCGGGCCGGTGTTGCTCGCTGTGGGGGTGGCGGAAGGGCGTCCCCGGGGGGGGTGCTTTCCACCGTTGTGAGGGGCGCCTGGTGTCAGGCGCTGTCCCTCCCCCGGCCGCCCGTCCTCTGGAGCGGGCTGCCAGGGTTCCGCGACCCGTGTGTCCCGGGTGCGGTCGATACGGGCGTGTGTACCCAGCACCGGCCCCCCAGCGTGCGCCCTTGCGGGCCGGCGTTGCTCGCCGTGGGGATGGTGGAAGGGCGTCCCCGGGGGGGGTGCCTTCTACCGTTGTGAGGGGCGCCTGGTGTCAGGCGCTGTCCCTCCCCCGGCCGCCCGTCCTCTGGAGCGGGCGGCCAGGGTTCCGCGACCCGCGTTTCCCGGGTGCGGTCGATGCGGGCATGTGGACCCAGCACCGGCCCCACAGCGTGCGCCCTTGCGGGCCGGCGTTGCCCGCTGTGGGGGTGGCGGAAGGGCGTCCCCGGGTGGGGTGCCTGCCACCGTGTTGTGAGGGGCGCCTGGTGTCAGGCGCTGTCCCTCCCCCGACCGCCCGTCCTCTGGAGCGGGCGGCCAGGGTTCCGCGACCCGTGCGTCCCGGGTGCGGTCGATGCGGGCGTGTGAACCCAGCACCGGCCCCCCAGCGTGCGCCCTCGCGGGCCGGCGTTGCTCGCTGTGGGGGTGGCGGAAGGGCGTTCCCGGGGGGGGTGCCTTCCACCGTTGTGTGGGGCGCCTGGTGTCAGGCGCTGTCCTTCCCCCGACCGCCCGTCCTCCGGAGCGGGCTGCCAGGGTTCCGCAACCCGTGTGTCCCGGGTGCGGCCGATGTGGGCGTGTGGACCCAGCACCGGCCCCAATGCGTGCGCCCTTGCGGGCCGGCGTTGCTCGCTGTGGGGGTGGCGGAAGGGCGTCCCCGGGGGGGGTGCCTTCCACCGTTGTGAGGGGCGCCTGGTGTCAGGCGCTGTCCCTCCCCCGGCCGCCCGTCCTCTGGAGCGGGCAGCCAGGGTTCCGCGACCCGTGTGTCCCGGGTGCGGTCGATGCGGGCGTGTGGACCCAGCACCGGCCCCACAGCGTGCGCCCTTGCGGGCCGGCGTTGCTCGCTGTGGGGGTGGCGGAAGGGCGTCCCCGGGGGGGGTGCCTTCCGCCGTTGTGAGGGGCGCCTGGTGTCAGGCGCTGTCCCTCCCCCGGCCGCCCGTCCTCTGGAGCGGGCAGCCAGGGTTCCGCCACCCGTGTGTCCCGGGTGCGGTCGATGCGGGCGTGTGGACCCTGCACCGGCCCCACAGCGTGCGCCCTTGCGGGCCGGCGTTGCTCGCTGTGGGGGTGGCGGAAGGGCGTCCCCAGGGGGGGTGCCTTCCACCGTTGTGAGGGGCGCCTGGTGTCAGGCGCTGTCCCTCCCCCGGCCGCCCGTCCTCTGGAGCGGGCCGCCAGGGTTCCGCGACCCGTGTGTCCCGGGTGCGGTCGATGCGGGCGTGTGGACCCTGCACCGGCCCCACAGCGTGCGCCCTTGCGGGCCGGCGTTGCTCGCTGTGGGGGTGGCGGAAGGGCGTCCCCGGGGGGGGTGCCTTCCGCCGTTGTGAGGGGCGCCTGGTGTCAGGCGCTGTCCCTCCCCCGGCCGCCCGTCCTCTGGAGCGGGCAGCCAGGGTTCCGCAACCCGTGTGTCCCGGGTGCGGCCGATGCGGGCGTTTGGACCCTGCACCGGCCCCACAGCGTGCGCCCTTGCGGGCCGGCGTTGCTCGCTGTGGGGGTGGCGGAAGGGCGTCCCCGGGGGGGGTGCCTTCCACCGTTGTGAGGGGCGCCTGGTGTCAGGCGCTGTCCCTCCCCCGGCCGCCCGTCCTCTGGAGCGGGCCGCCAGGGTTCCGCGACCCGTGTGTCCCGGGTGCGGTCGATGCGGGCGTGTGGACCCTGCACCGGCCCCACAGCGTGCGCCCTTGCGGGCCGGCGTTGCTCGCTGTGGGGGTGGCGGAAGGGCGTCCCCGGGGGGGGTGCCTTCCGCCGTTGTGAGGGGCGCCTGGTGTCAGGCGCTGTCCCTCCCCCGGCCGCCCGTCCTCTGGAGCGGGCAGCCCGGGTTCCGGTGTGCGTGTGTGCTCGTGTGCGTGCTCTGCTTGGCCGGGTCGGGCGGGCCGGCCTCCCGGGCGCGTTCTGGTGCGCCTCACCTTTTCCTTTGGCCGCTTTGTCGTTCTACTTTGCTTGGCCCCCTCCGGGCTGGGGTTGCCCCCCTCTCTCTCGCTGCTGCTGCCTTTCCTCGTTGCCCTGGACCTTGGTTTTTTTTTTTTTTTTTTTTTTTTTTTTTTTTTTCTTTTTGTTCCCCTCCCGCTGCCTGGTTGGTTGGTGTCTCCCGCTTGGCCGTTGGCTGCTCGTTGGTGGTTGCTCCCCCACCTCCCTCCCCGTTTGTGTCCCGCGGTTTTTGTTGCTGCCCCTTGGTGCCCGGGTGGTGTGTTTTTTTTTTTTTTTGGTTTTTTTTTTTTTTTTTTTTTTTTTTTTTTTTTCTTTCCTCTTCCCGTTCTTCTTTCACCGTGCGCCCCCGTTGTCTCTTGCTTTCTCTGGTTTCCGGCCCCGGTTGCCTCCGGCCTCGGCGCTTGGGTTGTTTGCTTTGTTGGCCTGCCGCTTCTCGGCTCTCCGTGCGCTTGTTCCTCTTTCGTGCTTTCCGCCTGGCTGTTGGCTGCTCCCTCGTGGTTGCTGCCCCCCCCCCCCCCCTTTTGTTTCTCGCGGTTTCCGTCGCCGCCGCTCGGTGCTCCGTGCCGTGTTGTGCTGTGTGTGGCTGGGTGCTGCGCTGCTGCGCGTTGTGTCGCCCGGTGTTGTGCTGTCCTGTGCCGTGTTGCGCTCGTTTGGTGCCGCTGCTTGTTGCGCCGTGCCCTCTGGCGCTGCCCGTCGCCCTCGGGCCCTGTGCTCTGCGGCGCCGTGTTTTGCGGCGTTCCCCCGCGCTGTGTGCTCTGTGCTGTGTGTGTTTTGTCGTGGCGCGGTGGTGCGTGCTGTTGTTCGCCGCTCTGCTTTGTGCTGTGTGTGTCCCGGGGTGCTGTGCTGTGCGTTCCCTGTGCTCTCCGCTCTGCGCGGTGCTGTGCTTCGCTGTGCTGGTGCGCTCGCGTTGTGCTGTTCGTGTGGTGCGTGCCGTTGCTGGCGCCTGTGGTGCGCTGTTGTGTGTTGTGCTGTTTCCTGTGGTGTGCCGTGGTGCGGTGCTGGTTCTGTTGGCCCGTGGTTGTTTGCTGGTGGCGTGTTTCGGTGTCGGTGTCCCTGTCTGGCCGCTTGGTCTGCTTCCCTGTGGTTGGTGTGGTTTGCTGTGGTGCCCTGTTTTCTTGTGTCGTGTTCTGTGGTGCTGTGCTGTCGCGTGGCGCTGTGCTGTTGCTCTCTGCTGTCTTTTTGCGGTGCTGTTGGGGCTTGCTTTGCCCTTCTGTGGGCTGTCGCGCTGTGCTGTGTTGTGCTGTTGGTTGGTTGTGCTGTTTTTTGCCCGGTGGTGGTGTCTGCGCGCTGTGGTGCTCTTTCCCTCGCGCCCTGGTGCCGTGCTGCCGCGTGGTGCCGTGGTGTCCTGTCCTGTCGCCTTGTTGGGTTTGTTTCTTGCGTGGGTGTGGTTGTACCTACTTGAAAAACCGCTGCTTAATTTTGTGTAAAAAAAAAAAAAAAAAAAAAAAAAAAAAAAAAAAAAAAAAAATTTGAAAATAAAATAAAATTATACACGACCCAACACACTCGCGTGCAGCAAGACCACGTTCGCTGCTGTGCCTTACGTGCTACCCGTTGTTCTTGATGTTCTCGGCCTTGTTCTTGTGTGGCGTCGTGGAGCGTGTTGGCGTTCATTGCTAAGGGTTAACCGTGTTCCCCCAGGGCCGCCGCCTGAGCTGCAGGGCAAGGGGAGTGATGGGCACGAGGATGGGGAGGGAGGTGCATGGAGAAGAAGAAGAAAAAGGCGGCAGGGCGCGACGTGAGGGGTCGTGGCGAGTTATGTAAAATTTTCGAGTTTTACGCGCTGCTCGCGACGCGTTTTTCTTTGCGCCTATAGCGAGTTAGACGACGGCAAGGACGGCGTTGGGGTCCCACGAGCGTTACGGTGCTTACGGCGTTAACTATTCACCTATTTCACGTCGAAAAAATTTTTGTCGCGTTTTTACGCGTTTCGCAGCGCGCTTTTTGGCCTAAGCGTTTTTCTTGCTAATTAGCTTTATTTTCAGCGATTCAGAAAAATTTTTCGTCGTGTTTTACTCGTCTTTTTACTTTATTCTGGAGGAGGAGGGTGGACGCACCTTGCTTCACAGCACCTTGCTTGTCATAGATCCTTTCGAGGAGCTGGATCACGAAGAGAATCTCTGGAATGTCGACACTCGACCCACCTATCTTCAAGAGGCAGTTGATACGGACCTTTTTAGGGACATCCGTAAGAAGATTCTTCCTGCCAAGGCCGAAGAAGTCGCCAAAGTTTTTTCGACAGTAATTCCTGGCGATCAGGTGGACACTGAGCTGTGTTCCAAGACACGAGAAAAGATTTTTGAGGAACGGAAGGACACAACCCTTTCGGGGAAGTTGATCAAGGACCCCCCTGTCCGTGGGCAGTTCGGTGAAGCCTTCATCGAGCTTCGTGAAGGGTACAAGGCGAAGAAACAGCGTCCTTATGAGAACCATGGACATAAACATGAGATCCTCAGAAAAATAATCGAGAGAAATCTCAGGGAATTTGGTTGGCTTGAGGGTTGTCTGACCAGCGAATGGTGCTGTGCACCCTTCACAGTCCCGAAGCCGCCGCCTGCAGACCAGAACACTATTGATGGTTGGCTAATGGTTGTTGATTTTCGCAATCTCAACGCCGAAACCAAGGCGGATTCGCACCCCCTGCCCCTCATTGAGGAGGAAATCGCCAAGAGGGCAAGAGGTCGTTTGTTTTCTGTGCTGGATCTCCGTCACGGCTTTCACCAAATGCCGTTGAGGAAGGACAGCCGACCTCTCACCCGTATGTGCACGCCATGTGGCCCAGTTCAGTGGACGGTCATGCCCATGGGCCTGAAGAACGCCCCTTCGTTTTTTCAAAGAATGATGGAGGATGTGCTTTTTACAGCTCATCCTGAGCTTCGCGCCTTCGTGAGTGTGTACATAGATGACATAATCATCGCGACAGAGGGGGAGGGACTGACCGAAGCCGAGCTGGTGGCCCTACATGAAAAGCAGCTGAACCAGGTTTTGGACATTCTTGATGCCAATCAGCTGATTTGTGGGCCAAAGAAGGGAAAATTATTTTTAAAATCAGTCGAATTTTGTGGTTCTCTCCTTGAGAATGGCACCCGACGACCCAGTCCAGGGAAGCTCGTCGCTATTCAGAAGTGGAAGCGCCCTGAGACGATCACGGAATTGAGAGGATGCCTGGGTTGTTGCAATTTTTACCACACTTTTGTGCCGAATTATGCCAAATTTGCTGCCCCCCTCACTGAATTATTGAAGGTAGGGAGAGATGCGGGCAAGGCAGGTTCAAAGGTTCGTGTCAAGTGGACTGACGAGTGCGAGGAGGCCTTCCATCACTTGAAGGCAGCCCTCTGTGAAGTCGCCACATTGCATGTGCCCCAATTCGACCGACCCTTCTACATTAGAACCGACGCTTCTAGGTACGCGATCGGAGCTGTCCTTGAACAGGTTGATGAAGCCACAGGTGATCATTACCCTCTTGCATTTTGGTCGCGGAAGCTAGCTCCACGCCAAATGCAATGGTCGCCACGTGAGCAAGAAACCTACGCCATAATCTGTGCTTTGAAAAAGTACCAATCGTGGGTTGGCACCAATCGAGTCGAGGTCCTGACGGATCATCGATCTCTGGAGTATTGGGCCACTGAACACATTGCTACTGTCGCGAGCCCAGCTGGTCGACGGGCCAGATGGCACGAATTTCTCTCTCTGTTTGACCTCCATGTGTCGTATTTGCCTGGAAAACACAACACGGTAGCGGATGCTCTGAGCCGATGGGCTTACCCCGCTTCAGAGGGGCTGCAAAGTACCAACATCCATGGTACGGAGCAGGACCGCCATGTCATAATCGAATGGGATCAGGAAGAAAAAAAGCTCATTCGACGTGCATGCATGCAATGCGCTGTTAAACAGCACGCATTACCGTGTCACGACATCACGGCCTTTTCAGATCCGGCGCATGCTCATGAGATCTGCACCAAAACACTGAAAGTCGTGGAGAAAGTCACCGATCCCTCCTCAGGGAGTGTGAAACGGTTTGACTATACCCGACGAGTAAGTCGATTTCGGTTGATCCAGGGCATTAAGCGTCGAGATCCGGCCAAAACTCCACCCCTGCCGAAAGATTCCCCTATCATCCGTGACTGGACGTCCGATTATCTGCAGGATCCCATGTTTAAAGAGGTCTTTGGAAATCTCAAATCCAAAGATGCTCACAAGGATGGGATTTTTTCTGAGTATTCGTTCGATGGGGGGAAGCTGTGGATGGAGGGTAAATTGTGCGTACCAGACGCCCTGGCCCCCCGAGTGTTAAGCTGGTGGCATAAATGGGAGTCCCCCCACGCACATGGCCGTCGATTATGGTCGATGATTAAACATAGGTTGTTTGGCTCAAGGCTATATACTCATTGCATGAAAGTAGCCGCCGGATGTGCCCAATGCGCTGTCTCGACGCCCCCCAGCGCGAAGAAGCACGGCCATCTGAGGCCACACCCTATTCCGGAGCGCCTCTTTAACAGAGTCACCAGTGATTTCTTCTATCTCGGTGAACTCGATGACGAAGAGTGCCATTGGACCAATAAAAAGGTCAATGGTGTGCTTCTTATACAATGCCGTCATTCTGGCTACATTCAGGTGTTGCCTTGCAACATCGAGTCAATGACTGGCAAGGCTGCCGCCAAATGGTGCGCGCAGACCTGGATGGGAGGTTGGGACGTCCCATCCGAGGTGGTTACGGACTCAGGCAAAGAGTACACCTCCGAATGGTGGAGGGAATTATGTGCTCGCCTTGGAATCCACCACCTGCGATGTGAAATCCACTCGCATCGAGCGCTGCCTGGCGAAAGAGCCGGTCGCTCTATTATAAATATGCTTCGTAAGGAGCTCGCGAGTGAAAAGGATTTCCATTGGCTTGAAGTTCTCTTCGCATTGCTTCGCCGTTACCACAACACGCCTTTGTACCATGGCCTTTCTCCAAATGAAATTGTCTTCGGACGAAAGAAGTGTTGGTGGAACATGCCGTTGAATAATCCTCGCCCTTGTAAAGATGCTTCGTTGTTTTTGGACGACGTCCAACGAGCAGATAAAACTGTCTCGAAATTAATCGATAAGCATCAAGCTGACTGGCTTTGGGTCCAGAATCAAGGCCGAAAAAACCCCCACAATTTTGAAGTCGATGATCGAGTTTGGCTTCGAAAATCCGAAACCACCCTGGACGGAGATGATAAGCTTCTTCCCTTGTGGGAGGGGCCATTCGCTGTTACAGCGCGTCTTGGTGAGAGCAGGTGGAGGATTCGTGTGGATGTCAGCAGGGAAATTGACCTTTCGGGCGATCGCCTCAAGAGAGAGATCCCCTCCCCCAAGGATCGGGTTAAACCCCTTTTTTGGACTTCGAAATTTTTGTCCGATCGGGTCATCGAAGGGGGGAAGTACGAACTCAAGAGGATTGTAGAGGCAAGACGTGACGCCAAGGGCGAATGGGAATTTCTATGTGAGTGGAGGGGCTTTGATTCCAGTCACAACAACTGGGAACCAGCCCATTCTTTTGTCCATTGGTACACCAAGGGGTTCATCGACTTCCTCAAGAAGCACCCCGAAATTGGCGTACTCCTGACAGACTGTTTGTCGAAACCAGACAGACAGGTGGAGAGCGACGGAAAAAGACCTGTGGTGAATCGAGATCCAGCCTTTTACGGCCCTCAGCAGCCACATTCCAGGGCTGATCCGTCGATCCCCCCTCCTGTGGTCAGGCCAGCCCAGGAGCCAAATGAGGACCAAGCTTCAAGTTCGGCCGCTGATTTGCAGCGCCCAAGCCGTACGAGGGCCCGACCAGACAGATTGGTGGTCACATGTATTCGTGCTTGGCCGAATTGAGTGTTCTGACAACTTGAAAAAACCACATTCTGCTCAATCCACTGTGCATTCTTCCTGATTATGTCATGATGTGGAGAACTGCAAATGTTTGATAATTTGACGTAAATCAACTTTTCTTTGGTCTCCGTTCGGCAGACAAGGCGTAGATACGCTGCCGAAAGCCACGGAGTGTGCTGCCGTGTTCAGAAAAAACCAAACTCAGGCTTAATTCAGGCAGATTCGGGGTAATCTTGTCTCTGTTGGTCTGTGCATTTTTGGAATTTGGCTACTCGTGCAGATGGAAGCAAATGTACATAGTAAAAACACCGGCCGGTGACATTCACCCCTACAGGCACCCCCTGTAGTACTGGCTGCACCAGTTGCGACGCCAGGAACTCAGATCTTACCTTCATTTGCCGTGATGCTGAAGCCAAAGTCCAGATTCAGATCCAGATTCCTTGAATTTACCTTGAAATCCTCAGGTTTGTCCATCATTCTGCCACTGTTGCACGAAACCCAGACGTCAATTGTTCAGACAACCTTCAGATAGGAGCTCTAGGGACTTCTAACAGCAACCTCTGAAGTCCGTAAGCTTCGTTGTATTTTTGGCACACGCCAATGTGAGCTCAATCCGACCTGAAACTGTCGAAAATGGTGAATCCAAGTGTCTTGTGGGACTCAACCGAAGGATTGGCCTTGTCCAAGTCGATTGACACCACCGCCACTGTAAATAAAGGACTATTCGGTGTCTCTCAGTTATATACTGTCAGTAAGGCGCCTTCAGCGAACCTTCGGCGCGTTACATGCCAAGCATCCAGGGCCAGCATGTCCCATCATGATGCATCATCACATGATCTACATTTTCATAAAATCTGTTGGATGCTCGCAAACCAACGTGCCGGAAAGCACAATTGAGCTGAATAAACGACAATATATATTAACTCTAGTCTAAACCAAAGTGTTAGTAGTTTTAGTTCTAGACATTCCGCTTCATTTCACCCTCATCTTAAGGAATTTCCTCATTTTAGGACAATTTAGGTTGATTTCCTTGTCATCTCCTCTCATTCCTCGAAGATCTGTTTGGATCTAAGTGAACAGAAAAACAACCCTACCTTCTGTGGTTCACTTAGGGTCTGCAGACTACATTTGTAATTGTTTTCCCTCTCTGTGACTGCTTAATCTCCTTCATCTCTGCTCAAATTGATTCTCAATCTTGCTGAATCTTGTGATCATCCACCAGATGCGCCAAATCTGAAGCACATGCTGCACTTTTCAGAACGAGAAAAGCGGGAATAACACGATGTAGAGTTCGGCGAGGACACCGTAGCGTGCCCGCGACAGCGAAACTGTGCCAGAGCGCTGAGATGTCACTCCATTTCTTGATTCCTACACTCAATCCACCAATAATCTACCTCATTCTCAACCAATGCATGGTTTGGTATCGATTCTCGATACGTTTACATGCTTTTTAGCCCTTAACCTAATGTTTTACTGCACGGAGGACTGTTCGTCACTCCTCATTCTGTCTCATTTCAGGTTCATCCATCCTGATTCAGTGCCAATTCAGCCCAAATCAGGTCAGATCAAGCAGATTTCGCCCCATCGAGGCTACATTTCTATTTTTTTCTGGGACTTACCCGCACTACGTTCTTCGTTGACGTAGCGACACACCCCAGTGTGTTTTTGGAGGGGGAGTGTAAGTGCGGCTAACCCCCCTCTGCTCAGATTTTCACTGATCTGCCTCAGATTGACTACATTTTGGTCATTTTCTTTGCTTCGGCGGAATCGCCGCCTCGCAGCTCAGTCTCAGGATCAGACCTATACATTTCTGATGTGCCGGATCTGATTCCGCGGTCAATTCTTCGTAAATCCGCCGCGTTCCGATCATTTACCTGGAATCGCCATTTGCCGCTGACGCGCGCTCGCGGGCCAGATCGGCCAAATATTTTTCACAATCGGATTCATATAAATCTTTTCAGATAGTTTTGGACACTCAGATGTACTTAGGATAATCCGCATCAATTTTCTTCATAGACTGGGATTTTCTGCCGGATAACAATCAACATGGATCTTGCTTCAGTTGTTGCTGCTCTCGCCTCCGTTGGTGTCCGTGTCTCCGGTTCTACCCCCAACAGCGGCGTTCAGGTCGACTCCTCGCGTGCCTGCCCCACTGGTCTTGCCGGCCCCGAGCCCTCCGGCACCATCAACGACCGAGGGCAGCACTTTCAGGGTCTCCCGCAGGCGCCTGAGGACATACGGGTGGTCCTGGGGCGCGGGGAGGTTGCGCGGGTGGACTCCCAGGGGGTGGAGCGCATCGGCCAGCATGGCTTCCCATGCGGCCTGCGGCATCCACCCCCCCGCCGGCCGGAGGCGGCAGTTCTCCACCGACCCCTTGCGGGGCCGATGGACCAGGCCCTCGAGGGAGGGCTCTCCCCCCGCCCACTTTCGCAGCTCCCAGAGCTGCGTGTGGGTCCAGCGCTGCCACCACTGTTCCTGGGCGGGCCTGCGGTCTTGGGCGGAGGAGTGGGCGTGGGTGGGTGTGACGGGGTCGTGGGGACCGGTGGCGGTGGCGGGCCTGGGGGATTCCTCGTAGTCCTGTTCCGTGGGGGTGCGTGGGGAGTGGGGGCGCACGCGGATGTGGACCCGCGGGTGTGCGCGTACGGTCTCCGCCTCGGGGTTGGGCGGGGACTCGCGGCGGCGGCGGTAGTGGGGCATGCGTTGTATGTGGGCTGTCATCGAGGGTTGGTAGGGGGGCGGGGACGCTGCTGGTGGACCCTGGCGTCGTTCTGGCTTGGTCGGGAGGGGTCCGTGGGCCTGGGATGCGGGCTTTGAGAGGTGGCGGGACGAGGTGCGTCGCGCTTCGGCCGCGGCGCGCTCCGCCATGAAGGTGGTGGCGGTGGCGTCGGTGACGGTGGGGGGGCGCCGCGCTGGGCGCTGCTGCCTTCGGGCCTGGGACGGCTGGGGCCGGTTGTCATAGAGGACGTCCTGGGGGGGCCGGGCTCGCGCTGCTGTCATCGCGGCCGGGTTTGGGCTTGGGCTTGGGCTTGGCTGCGGGTTGCAGTCGTGGCGTGCTGGCGGGTTTAGGTGGCTGTTTGGCGGTGGTCTTGGGTTTCGGCTGGGTCGTGGGTGTGGGCTTCGTCGGGGCGTAAGCCTTGGCGGCGGCGGGGCTGCTCGCGGTGGGGGCGGGTTTGGAGGCCCGTTTGGGAGGTGTCCCCCGCGGCCTGGGGGGTGGAGTGCTGGATGAGGACGTGGAGGTGGTGGTGGATGAGGTGGTCGTGGTGGTGGAGGTTGTGGAGTCGGAGGCGGAGGATAGGGCTGTGGGAGACAGCGGAGGGTCCTGGGCTTCGGGGGCGGGCGTATGATGCTGGGTCCTGTAAGTAGCGAGAACGAGGGTGCAGGTTCGGGCATCGGGCGTGTGCGCGCGTTTTCTCTGGTGAGCGTTGCGTGCTGGTGCTGGCGTGGCGGCGTTGTCTCGGCTGCGCGGGCACGTGGGTTACCCGGGGGGTGGCCATATCTGCTCCAGGACGTGCGGGTGTGTTTGCTGGAGGTAGTCGAGGGTCTGGAAGAAGCATCGCTGGATGCCGGGCATGTCCTCCTCTGTGAGGTGGGGGTAGTTTTCGGTGGGGGTGTCTGGGCCCGGCCACAGCAGCGTCATGAGGCGGGCTACCACCATGTACAAGCATAGTTGTAGGGTGGTGGGGCGTGGGGGGGTGGGTCCCCTGCGGTTTGGGGGAGCTTCCCTCTGCTGGGGGCGCAGCGTGACCACCCACACCCATCGGTCTGTGCGGATCCCCCAGGTCCGTTGGGTCCACTTGGCGAGGCAATACATCGCCCTACCAAGGCCCTGGTAGCCGCTGCGGATGGAGAGCAGCGTGTCCAGGGATTTGGGTTCCCACGTGCCCCAGATGTGGGGGTCGTCCGGGTCGTCCCCCCTGGCGTACGTGTTGGGGCCTGGGTTGTGTGGGGGGGGGGTGTAGTCGGCGGGGAGGAGGGAGTCGGTGCCGTGTACCACCCAGTGGTCTGTGGGTGCGTGGTAGTTGGTGGTGGAGAGGGTGTAGTGCAGATTGTACATGAGGGTCATGTACGTGGGGGGGGCTGGCTGCTGCTCGTCGGGGGTGGGGATGTCCCCCGGGACGTGGTGCCGGAAGTTGCTCAGGGAGGCCATCCGGGCTACCCATGTTTCCCGCTCCCACTCTTTGGTGCTGTCGGGGGTGGCGCGGGGTGGGGGGTGGGCCATGTCGGGCTCGTGGTAGCGGGTGCGGCCCTTGGTGTCCACCCGCCCCGGCACGGGGTGTCCGACCAGGTGTCGCCCCCAGTCGATGGGGGGCACCCAGATCCGGCTCCCCGTGGGGGGCGGGCTCTCGCCATCTGGGGTGGCGCGTGGGGGGCGCTCGTGTCGGGCGACGTGGAGGAAGGCGTCGAAGAGGAAGTCTCTGACGCCTTCCCCCAGGGTGGCCGCCTGGACCGGGGTGGCCGCCCGGATGGGGGTGCTGGTGCCGGAGATGCGGAGGTACAGCAAAACGTCCTGTTCCCCGAGTCCCCGGAGGTGCTGCCGTACCGCTGCGGGGTTGTGTAGGGCGTAGGGTTCGGCCGGTGCGGCGGCTGGTGGTGCGGGGTGTGATGGGGGGTGTGTTGTGGGTTGGGGGGCTGGTCGTCGTTGTCGCGCGTGGGGTCCGGTGATGGGGTCTCTTGTGGCGGTCGCGGCAGGGGGGATTCGCGGTGGCGTGTGTCGGCGGGGGTATCGATGTCAATTGGCTGGTGCTGGCTGCCGCGTGTTGTGTCGGTGGCCTGGTCTCGGGGGGGGGCGGGGGGGGGTGGTGTGGGGGTGGCGCTGTTGGTGGTGGGGGGGGCGGGGGTGGGTGTTGTGCTGGCTGGGGGTCTGGGCGTCCCTGTGGGTCGTGTGGGTGTTGCGTGTGTGCGCCCTGCGGCCCTTGCGGTTCTTGACTGGTTGTGGTGCCGGGGGTGTGGGTGGGAGGCGGCCGCATGAGCGTCCGGGTGGGGCTGTGGTCCGTATGTAATGGGTGGCTGCTGGTGGATGGTGCTCGCTGGTATGGGGTGTAGGTGGGGGGGCTGCTGGTGGTGGTGGGGTGGGGGGGGCGGGGGTGGGTGTTGTGCTGGCTGGGGGTCCGGGCGTCCCTGTGGGTCGTGTGGGTGTTGCGTGTGTGCGCCGTGCGGCCCTTGCGGTTCTTGACTGGTTGTGGTGCCGGGGTGCGGGTGGGAGGCGGCCGCATGAGCCCTCGGGTGGGGCTGTGGTCCGTATGTAATGGGTGGCTGCTGGTGGATGGTGCTCGCTGGTATGGGGTGTGGGTGGGGGGGCTGTTGGTGGTGGTGGGGCGCTCCTACTAGGCCCTGGTGTTGCTGGTGTGCGTGCGCGGCTCCTCGCGGGTCCATGGGGGTGTACCGTGGCTCGTATGTCGTGGGCCCGTGTAGCGGGGGCGGCGGGTGGTGCTGGACCGCGTGGTGGTGGTGTGGAGGGTGTGCTGGTTGTGTGTGGCAGCCCGGCGTTGGTGGGTGTGGTGGCAGGGGCTGGTGGTGGTGGAATACGTGATGGTGTGGTGCGGTGATGTGCGCTATGTGGGGTGGGTGGTTCGCGGGGCCTGGTTGTGCTGGGGCGTGGTGGGGATGTAGCTGGTGGGGGTCGCTGTAGCATGGGGGCATTAGGGGGTAGGGGTTGGGAGAGACGGGGGCGTGGTGGTGGTGTTGGTGGTGCCATGTCCCCTGGCTCTGCGCGTATGGTGGTCCTGGCATGGTGTGGACGTGTGTCGGCGGTGGTGGCTGACTGGGCTGCAGGGTTCCGGTGCTGCGGTACGGTGGTGGTGGTGGGCACTGGCGGTGGCGGTGTTGTTGGTGTGCCCCGGGGGTCTGGGCGTGGGGTGGTGCGGTGTGGCTGGACCCGGGCCTTGGTCGGGGCGTCGCGCCCTGCTGGTGGGCGCGTTGGCGGGCCCCCTGACCTGTCTTGGTCTTCTTGGCCTGGTGGGTGTCGGGGGCGGGTGAACCCCCCTGTCCCCGTGGGGGCGACGGGGAGCGGGCGTGCCAGCGGTGTGCCTCTTGGAGGCTCGTCTTGAGGCCTCCGACGTAGGTTTCCTGGTCCGTGAGGCCCATCCGCGTGGCGGTGGCCTCGTCGGGGGCGGCCAGGTGGGCGTCCTGAAAAGACGCCCAGCCCTCCGGGGGCTTCTGTTGTGCGGGGTGGGGGTGGGGTGCCGGGTAGAGGAGTGCGCTGAGTGGGTAAGGTGTTCCCTTCCGTCGGCCGAGGGCGTTGTTGAACCGGCGGCAAGTGATTCGGAGGTAGGCTGCTATCTCCTCTGGTGCCGTGTCGGCCCACGCTTCCGGCGTCAGGGCTGCTGCTTGGGGGGCCGGGAGTTGTGGGTCTGGGAGGTGTAGGTCTCGGTGGTGGAGGTAGAGGGCGAGGAGGATGTGGCGGGCCGCCACGTTCAAGCCGCCTCCGCTGTGGCGTAGGGGTGGGCTGTGGGGGGGCAGGGGTGTGCTGCCCGTGTCCACGGCTATGGTGCATGCGTGGTCCGCCGCGTCCGCCACGTAGTACCCTCCAAGGTGGTCCCGGAGGGTGTCGGTGAGGAACCCGAAGAAGCTGGGGTGGCTGGCGGGGGGGGTTGCGGCTGGGGCCGCAGGCCGCTCGCGGTGGCGGGGGTTGAGATCCCCGCAGTGGGGGCAGTGGGTGAGGCGGTGCGCGGCTCCCAGGCAGACCCAGTGGTCTGGGTTGCAGGGCAGGGCTGTCTGTGGTAGCCGCTGGCGAACGCAGAGGGGACATGCGGTGGCTGGCGGTTGGTGGTACCTGTGGACGGACGGCGGCGTGGGGGGATGGGGGCTGGTGGCGCGCGCATGCTGGTGGGAGTGTGTGCGGTGCCTGTGGTGTCCGTGTGTGCTGTGTCACTGCTGTGCTCGGTGGACGGTGTGTAGACGTGGTGGGGGTTCCGTGTTGGTATGTCACGGGGTAGGTTCTCATGGTTGGTAGAACAGGAGTTTGAGGAGATGGGCTTGGTCTGTTGGGGGCAGGGTTGCCGCATGCTGCAGGTATTTGTGGGTGCGGTATGTGAGCTGCTCCGCCGTCTTGGCAACGGCCGTCCGCTGCATGTGCGCCGCCGTGGCCTGGGGGTCCTCCGTGTGGGTGCGTAGCAAGGTGTAGACGGCAGTGGGGACGAGCCCCCTGCAGACCGCCTCGAGCACCTCCGTCTGCTTGAGGACGGTGGTGCGTTGCTGGGTCGCCGGGGACTGCGTCAGCCATCCGGCGTGCTGTGCGATGGTGTGGGTTGGGTTCCAGTCTGTGAGGGTGTCCAGTCCTCTGTACAGGGGGCACGCCTTGAAGTGGTCCCATGTTTCTTCTTCCGCGTGGCTGCAGATGCATTTGGTGTATCCTGCGGGGACATGGATCGAGCGATGCGTATACCATCGGTGGTATCGGGTGAGGAGGGGAAGTTGTTCGAGGGCGAGTTGGAGTCGGGGCTTTTGTAGGTGTGCTGGGAGGCTATCCGGGCGCAGGGCAGAGTAGTAGAGGGGGGTGTGGACGGAGTCTTCGAGGCGTCGGAGGAGTTCGGTGTTCGCTGGGTGGCCCTGTGTGGTGGCCAGTTGCTGGACTGGTGTGGGGTAGTGGTACTGCTTGTCTCGATCCGTGTACGGCGTGTCCTCGGGCATTCAGTGGGGGGGCTGTTTGGCAGGGGGTATCGGGGGCAGGTGCTGCAGGTGGCTGTGGTGTGGGGTGTCCAGTCGCACGCGTTCGAGCCCTGGGGTGTGGTTGGTGTTCTGGTGTTTGGCCTGCGTGTCTGCACGTCCATTGCCGTATGCGTAGCGGTGCGACTCCTGCTTGACGATGTGTAGGGCGTCCTGGGGGTGCATGCCCTTGAAGGCCATCCATAGTCCCAACGCTTGTGTGGTGAGGCCGGACTCGAGTGCTTTGTGGAGGGACAGGTCCGCAAGGCGCCTGGTGAGGTGGATGTCGACCGTGGCGTCCACGACTACCCAGATGTTGCGGGGCCGGATCGTCATGGGTGGCGGTGTGGCGGTGACAGCGTCTGCCATGGTGCGCAGTTCGCCGTGGGAGGACGCCCCAAAGATGGTGGCCCCGGTGTGGTGTTCCACGTGGAGGCCGTCCGCGTGCCGGATGATGCGCACGGAGGCGCAACCGACCGTGGGGGTGCGTTGCTGGGTGCCGGATGCGTCAGTGAAGTAGATGATGTCAGTGTCGCTGGGTATGGGTAGGCGGGCGATTGCTGTGGGGTGATAGACGTAAATGGGGTTCCCCTGGGCGGTTCTGGCGGTGATTTGCGCGGGTTGCAGTAGTGGCGCTGCATAGACGCCTATCCCCTGGGTGATGATGGCCTGGGCTCGTGGGGTGAGGCGGAGGAGGCCCCTGTCTGGGCGCCCCTGGGTGATATACGCGTACATCAGGTGGAAGAGGTATCCCGTATTGGGGTGGAACTTCTGGCACGTGATGGTCTGTCGCCGCTCCTTGTCGTCTTTGTCGCCGCGGAGGGTGGGGCATTTGTGCTGTAGGGGGCGCATGGGTGCCTCCTGAGGTCCTGCGCGGTGTGGGTCGCAGCGGTCGTACTCTATAGCTACGCTGTCCGGGTGTGCCCGCTCGTTGGTGAACGTCCATGTCGCCGTGGGTGTTCGGGTCCAGGCTACGTGCGCCGGGTGGTCTGGGGGTACCGTGTGAAACCAGGGGGTGAGCCATGCCAGCTGGTCGGCAGTGGCGGCGGCGGTGGGGGTGCGGTAGTGGGTGGAGATGAGGTGCAGCAGGGGACACGGAGTGTCGAGGGCTGCCGGGCCGCAGTGCCAGCACGTGCGTGGTATGCCCTGGTCACTGTGTCTGACTGGTGGTACATCGGTCTCCGGTGCATTGTGTTTGGGGATGGACCAGGGGGCATGGTGTCGCTGGACAGTGCGGGTAGCATGTTTGTGGCCGTTTATTGCTAGTAGCAGGATGGCGGGTGGTGTCCAGCCTTCGGCTGACGGGGTGGGCTCCCCCTGCGTCGTGCCGTCGTCGTTGGGGGTCTCGTGCTCGCTCGGGCGGGGCCGAGGGTGCTGGCGCTGGAAGGCTGTGTACGCCGTGTCGATGTCCTTGGGCCCCAGCATGTCGCGCCCTGCCTTCGTAGCACATGCGCGGAGGTACGCTTGGAAGACGTGGCGTGCTGGCCATTGTGGGTCGGAAAGGAACGGGGCCTGGTGGGCGTCGCATTGGGCCATGATCTTCATCTGTGTTGGGGTGATATACACTATGGTGATGGTGGCCCCCACGAGGCGCAGGGTGTCCACCTCGCCTGCCGGGCGTCGGTGGATGTCGGTGTGTGTGGCCACGAGTGGCCCCTGTTGATCGCAGTGGTGGTTTGTCAGGATGGCGTGTGTGTGGTGCGGTAGGAGGAGTTGTAGCTGGGCCCAGATGCCAGTGCCCACGGAGGTTGAGACGCCGTGTTGCGCCAGTATCCACCGGGGGCAGGTGTTGCGGGCCATTTGCGCTTCTTTTATGCGTATGGCCGCCGCATCGCAATCTTCTGGTTGGTGGTTGTGTGTTACCCTGTGTAGGAGGTGTGCTGCGTGTTTGGCATAGGCCATGTCGACCAGGGCGCCTGTATTGTCTCCGTAGTAGCGCCAGCGGGCCATCATGGCCTCCTTGGGGAAAGACGTGGGTCAGCCCCCGTGTTGCGCCCATGCCTTCAACACTTGCTGTCGAGCGTGGCGTAGTGCGTCTTGGGGGCGCGGGAGGTGCAGGGCTTGGTACCCGATGGCCGCGTTGAGCACTGCTTCCATGAAGTACGCCAGGCCCTGCGTAGACAGGAGGTCCCCCCTGGCAATTTGGGGTAGTCGGGCGAGGCGCTCTTCTAGCTTGCTTGGGAGTGTGATGTGGTGGTGCCACGTGGCCTTTGTGACTCCCAGGTGGACTGTGGTGTCTTCCAGGTGTAGGGGTTCGCCTTTCCGGATGTGGGGGGTGGGGGTCTTGGCGTCTGCCAGCCCGACCGATTTGCGGGGGTGCACTAGGAGCTGGTGGGCGTCCAGGTAGGTTGTGGTGAGTTGGAGAATGGTGGACGCTTGTTCCGTGGTCGTTGGGAGCCCTGCGTTCTCAGGGTCGCGGTGGCGGGTGGCCGTAGTTAGGAGGTTGTCATCCGCGAAGTTGATGAGGGGGGACCGTAGCGGGTATGGGGTGTACCCCGGGTATACCCGTGCTAGCTCGAATGCCAGTGGCAGGGTGACGAGGAGGTAGAGGAAGGGGCCTTCGGCGCCTCCCTGGGGGACCCCGCTGTCTGTGCCGGTCCAGGGGGTGAGGCCTGCGGCTGTGATGACGGCGTAGAGTCGGGTCTGGATGTACCCGGTCATGAAGGATAGGAATGGGAGGCCCATGGCATCCCATACCTCCGTGACGAGCCGGTGTGGGGCGTGGGGGAACGCGCCTTGGACATCGAGGGAGGCGATAATCATCTCGTAGGGGTTCATGTCCAGTGTGGTGTCCTGGAGGAAGATGGCCTCGTGGGGGGACCTGCCGGCCATGGCTCCCCACATGCTGGCGGGCACGTGGGCGAAGACCGCTGGCGCGATGCGGCCTAGGATGAGCGTCCACACCAGCTTGACCTCGGTGGTGGCGCAGACTATGGGCCGCCAGTTCCCCGGCTGCGCCCAGCCCCCCTTTTTGTAGAGGGGGTGAACCAGGTTGGCCCACTCAGGGGGGATGGGTGTGGCGCCCGTGACGATGTCCCACAGGCGGGCTGCCAGGCGGCGTTTGATGGGCAGGGTGAGACGTTGGTACGCTTCGGCCGGCAACCCGTCGACGCCGGGCACGACCCCCTTCTTCAGGCGGTCTAGGGCGCGTTGCAGTTGTGAGATGCTGGAGGGGTCGTGTTCGATGGCGCGCCGCTGTTCCCGGTTGAAGACCCTGGGCACATGCTCGCGGATGGTGTTTCTGGTGTGGGGGTCGAGCTCGGGGAGGGCGTCCCCGTGTTGTGCCTGGAAGCTGTCCAGGACTGCATGGAGGACGGCGTCGGGGTCATTGGTGAGGCCTCCTTCGGGGGTGCGTACCGCGTGAATGGTACGGCGCCCCGTGTCCTCCAGGATGCGGCTGACGTACCGTAGGGACTTGTACGGCGTGTCGTTTCTGCCGTATCTTTCGCGGGCTTGGGCTGCGGCCGCTATGCGGTGGGCGTGCCATTCCTGGAGTTGGTGGCGGCGGGTGGTGAGGAGCGCACGGAGGTGGGCGTCCCGGTCCCGTGCCTCCGGTGTGCTGGGGCGTAGCAGGGTGGCGAGTTCCCCTTTCGTGGTCCAGATGTCATGGACGAGTTGCTGGAGGGTGAGGTCTGGTGGTGCTCCCGTGTGGTTGGTGTCACGCTCCATGCCGCATGCTTGTGCCGCCCGGCGCATGGCGGTGGTGAGTGTCGGTGCACCCGGGCGGCGCAGGATGGCGTGTAGGGCGCTGTTATACCTGTGCCAGGCGCCGTGGTCGTCCTCGGCCGGGAACTGCAGTGTGGGTGGGAGGGTGTCGTCTGGCAGGGTGGCCGCGGGTGGGGGTAGGTTGGGGATGATGAGGTCGATGTAGAGGGGCCGTTGGCCCGTGCCTGTGTGCGGGAGGTCCCCGTAGGCTGCTTCGTGGTCGCGCACCGTGGTTAGGTCCCCGTAGCACGTGTCGATGCGGGATGGGTGGGTGCCGGTTTGGTGGGGGTAATGGGAGGGTGTGCCGGTGAGTCCTGCCGTGAGGTCGGTGAGGCCCAGTTGGTGCATGGCGTCCCGGACAGCTGTGTCGGTGGCTGTGGGTGGGCCGGTGCGGTCGTCGTCGGTGGGGGCGGCGTTTAGGTCGCCTATGATGATGGTGGGTGCCAGGAGGGAGAGTCCGCGGTACACCAGGCTCAGGGTGTCCAGGAAGTCCTTGGTCTCCTCCCCGAATGGGACGTGCGTGAGTAGCACGTTTAGCTGCCATCCGGGCCCCACGCACTCGTACGCCCCGAGGCGACCATCCACTCCGAGGTCGGGGTGGGCATGTACCGTGACCGACGTCTTGTGGTAGAGGGGTACCCCCCGTTCCCAGTGGGCGTGATATTTGATCCCCTCCGGGTCCAGGATCGGTGCTGGTTCAGGTTGGTCCGCTCTGCGGAGGGCTTGCTCCAGGAACCCCAGGAGGTCTGCGCCTTGGGGGTGCGGCCCGGGCATGGCTTGCAGTGTGGCGGCCTTGGTGGGGTCGTAGGTGACCGCGGGCTCATTGAGGATGTTGATGCGGGCGTGGGCTTCCGCAGGTGCCGGTTTCTGGGGACTGGTAGCTGGGGAGGCGGGCCGTGTCCGGCCCTGGCCCCGTCAGGCGTCGAGGAGGTCGATGACGCCCTGAGCTGCGGGTGCCTTGCGGTTCCGCTTCTGGGGCTGGGGTAGGGCCCATGCATTGTGGACTTCGCCCGTGTACTCGGTGCCGGTGAGGTGCTCCGTGTCGGTGGTGCACAGCTGCATGGGGACCATCTCACGACCGGTTCGGTCTGGCCAGAGTTCGATGGTGCGCCCCAGCTTCTTGTCGTTGGGGGTGGCCGGGTCCCACTTGACGTGGATCTTGAACCCCTGGTGGTCCCCGGTGACGAGGTACCGGTGCTTGACCTCCCCTGCGGCCCATATCCACTTGGAGGGGCCCGCGGCCGTGGCGTACTCGAAGGGCAGCTGCACCCGGGTGCCGATGGCGTATTCGGGATACAGGGCAGCGGCCTCCTCTTTGGTCCAGCTCTTCGGCTTGGCCCTTGGCTTTGGCGCGGGTTTGGCCTGTGTGGGGGCCTTGCGCTTCTGCGCACCTTGGCGGCGCCGGGCAGCGGGTTGTCCCCGTTGGGGAGGTGCGCCCTGGGGCTGCTGTACGGGTGCGTGGCCCGGTGCAAACACGGGGTGTTCGCGGGCGGCTGGGACGTCGGGCTTGGACGTGGGGACGGGGTCCTTCAGCTGGAACACTTGCTTGGTCATGAGGCGAAGCACTTCCTCGGCCTCCTGCAGGGAGTCGGGCGGGTCCGTGGGCCAGGTGAGGAGCCGGTGCCCGGTGCCTGCCCCGTGGCGGCGCATGTGGGCCGTGTAGCGGGTGGCGTGGCGTGTCCATGCTGGGGTGCGTTCCGGGGGGAGGGGGCCTTCTGGCGCCCCCTGCGCCCAGTAGAGGGCGTAGTGCAGCGCTTCCCAGGCTGCCTCTGGGGCGTGGGGGATGCGTGCGGCGAGTCGCAAGCAGTCTCCTTCGCGTGGTGGGGGCGGGACTTCGTCGTCGGGGGCGTGTGCCGTTGCCCGTCTGACCTTGCCGTGGTCGTCCCATTCCACCGTCCACCAGGTGTCCCGGTGTTTGAGGATGTGGACCTCCGTGGTGGTCGGGGGGGCGTCCATGGCGTCCCAGCTGACAAGCTGGATGGGGCGGACCGCAGGGTGGGTCTTCGGGGGTGCTCGCATGTTGAGGATTTGGTGGATGTCCTCGGCGGTGGGGCCCGCGTCGGGGGCGTCCTGGGCTGCTTGGGCTAGAGGTGGGGAGGTGCGGTCCTCCCAGAGGCGGGAGGCGGACGCCGTGGCGTACATGGCTGCGATTAGGACGTGTTCCGTCAGCCCTTCCACCATGAGGTGGTTTTCCCCCTCCAGGTCTCGGGGGATGGTGGCTTCCGCCTTTAGAGTGAGGAGTGCGATGGCGCGTTTGGGTCCAGGTGTGGCGTGCGTCGGCATATCTGGCGGGCGTCCGTCGGATGGGGTGTGGGGGGGGCGCTTCTGGAAGGGGGATGGTCCCACCGCCAGGTGCTCGACAAGGTGTAGCGGTATGGCGTGGTGGCGGTCCGCTGCGGGCAGGAGGTAGGGGTGTGGGTCCCCGGGTATGGTGCCGAGGAATATGCCCCCCCTGTAGGTAGGGGTGGGCAGGGGTTGCAGCAGAGCGCCTGCGCATGGTAGCGCGCACCGAGGGTTGCAGTGGGTGCATTGGGCTGTTATGGGGTGCGGTACCGCGTACACGGTGAAGGGCCCTACCCCGCGCTGGATGTGGCGGGGGATGATGGTGCGGAGGTCCGCCACCCTTGCCGTGCGGCTTTCGCCATAGTATATCCAGAGTGTGTCCTCCAGTGCCATTTTGGGGCGTAGCTTGCGAGCCAGTAGGTTCAAGGTGCTTTTGTGGGTGGCCTCGGTGACGGTGCCGGGTCCAGCGTTAATGCGTTGGAGCAGGTGGTTTTGGTGGTGTGCCGCGGCCCGTCTGCGGGCGGTGTGGAGGGTGGTGCTGTCGGCGGGAGGGGGCGCGTGGTGGGTGGGCCTTTTGCGCGGGGTCGGGGCGACGTGTAGGGGATGCTTCCATGCCGGGCGCGGGTGGTGTTGCGGTGGCTGGAGGCCAGGGTAGGTGGTGAAGGTGTATATGTGACGGGGGAGCGCTCATGCGTGGCCTGGAGGTAGTAGTGGTCGCGACCCGTGTTGTGGGTGACGATGACGTTTGGCGTTGGTATGTCGTAGTGGAGTGCGGTATTGGGGAGTTGTTTGGTGATGCGTGCCGTCGCGTCCCCCATTTTGGGCGCGGTGTCGTGGGGCACGAGGATGTGGACTGCCCACGCATCGCGGGCGGGGAGGTCGGGGTCCGGTAGGGTGGGATGAATAGGGCGTTCCCGGAAGTGTGTGAAAGCTGGGTTGTGGCGTGCCGCCGTTTCCTTGATGATGGACGCTGCCCACTGGGGTGGGGCCCCAACTTGCTGGGCCATGGCGGCGACGGCGTGGGCGATCGCCGTGAGGTCTGGGCTGATGCCAGGCTGGTCTGCCGCTGGCTGCAGGCCCCCTTCTGGTGCGGGGTGGTGCCACCATAGGGTGTAGCCCCTTTGTGTGTTATCGTGGGGGGTGTGCACGAGGCCCTGGTGGTTGGAGATGGCGGTCTTGAGGGCTTCTGCTGCCTCGCGGTGGAGGGTGCGCGTGTAGGCCCAGACTCCGGTGGGGGGGGCCGCCCCGGTGTGGGATTCGGCCGTGGTGGAGGCCGGCTCGAGGGTGTGACTGGTGAGGGAGGGTCTGTGCAGCCCTTCGTGCAGGGAGGCGCACAATTGTGCCCACCTGTCCGCCCATCCCTGTTGGGCGCTTCCTGTGTCTGCTGCTGTGGGCAGTCGCACGATGACCACGTGCCAGGGGTGTGACCCCGGTACTACGGTGGGGGATGTGGTGTGCTCATGAGCGTGTAGCCATACTGCGGTGTCTGCGTTCGCCGTCACGTAGTCCTCTCCCTCTGCTGTGTGGACGTTTTCGACGGCGGCCTCTCCCTCAAGGGTGAGGAGGAGGTGTGTCCCGGGGGGCTGCGCGTGCGTCTCCGCGTCCCGGAGCCACAGGTACGTGAGCGGCACGGTGCCGGGGACGATTTCCCCCCACGTGAAGGTGCCTTCGGGTGATGCCCACTGCAGGGGCAGTGTGCGGCGTCCCCTCGAGTCGTTGGTGGCATGGTAGTTGTGGGGGAGGTGACGTTTGGTGAGCCGGTGCGGCATGAGTTCGGTGGTGGCTGTGGGGGGGTCCCAATTACATTCCTCCGGAGGGGGTGCGTCTGCGTCGTCCTCCTGGGGCTGGGCCAGCGGCAGCGCCTGTGCATTGGGTGTGGCGTTGGGTAATCCGCTGTGCGTGAGGATGTAGAAGCCCTCGGGGGTGAGTTGGAGGACGATGTCCCACTTCGCCGTTTGCTCTGGGGACCACTGGTGGGCCCGTCGGTGGAGGGTGACCTGGTGGCCCCATCTCCAGCTGTGGTAGACGAGGAGGCTGAGGACGGTGTCTTGCTCCGGGTCCTCCACGCTTTCCACGTATGCCGTCATGTCGGTGACGTCGACGGCGTACTCGTCCTCCCATTCTTGTGTGGGGGTGCCTGGAGGGGGGGGGGGTGGTGTACCCGTGGAGTCCCGCCCTCCATGACGTCGGGCAGGTGGTGCTCGAGCTCCGGCGGGTTGAGGTCCATATGATGCTCCATGTCCTCCGTGTGTTGGAGTTCCAGCTCTAGCAGGCTGTCGATGTCCAGGGCCATGGGGTCATCGTGCGTGTTCACGTGTTGGGGTGCTGCTTCATGGCACGGTGGGCGTGTGATGCTGGTGTTCGGGGCACGTGCGGCGGCCGGTGCGCGGTCGTGCGCCGGGGGAGGCGCGCCGTTTGGCTTTGTTGTGGTGTGTGGCTGCACGCTGGTGGCTGTCCTGGCCGGTGGTGTTGCCCCTGTGTGCGGTTCGGTTTGTGGCCGGTGGTGGGTGTTGAGCTGGCGCGAGGTGTGCGGGGTTTCCAGGGGTGGTGCCGGTGGGGTGGGGTGCGGAGTCGGCGGGGCGCGGCTTCGTTCCTGTGTTGCTGGGCTGTGGTGTCCCGTGCCCCCGGGTGGGGGAGGGGGGTGCGGTGCGGTATGGTGGTGTTGTGCTGTGTGGTGGCCTTCCCGTTGGGGGGGGGGGGCACCGTGTCCAGGTCTGGTTGGGTGGGTTGTCGCCCGTGGTTTGTCCTCTGGCGGTCTGGGGCAGCCCCGCGTGGTCTTTTGATCGTCCTCCTGGCGTGTTTCAGTACGTGGGCCGTGCGGGGTCGGTGTGGCGTGGGGCCTGGGGTCCCCTAGGGCGGGGTGTGCGGGACTGGAGTGTCGCAACCAGGGGGGTGTGGTCGTGTGGTGCTTGGGGGTGTCGGCCCACCGTTGAGTGGGCCCAGTGGTGCGGGGTATTGCGTTCGCGGGGTCCGCGGGTCGGTGGGTCGCGGCTTCCTGGGCGTGTTGTGGCCCCGGTGCGGTGCCCGCGGCTGGTGAGTGGCGGTGTGTGGCTGGGGTGTATCGTTTCCACGGTGGGGGGGGGGGCTATTTGCTCGGGTGTGGGATGGGCCCGTGGTAGGCTGCCGGCGGGTAGCGGGTGTCGGGGCCTCACTGTGGGTGGGTATTCCGCGATGTCCCCTTGGTGCGTCCCGTGGTTGTCTCTGGTCGGCTGGCTGAAGGGGGTTTTGGGGGTGTACCGCATCCATGGGGGCACCATCGTGTGTTGGGGCGCCGCAGCGGTGGGTGCGGCGGGTTGTGGGGGTGGGGCTTGTGTAGGTGTCGACCGTGTGGTTGGCGGCGGTGTGTCGTGTGTCGTCCTCGGCGGCTCCTCATGGTGGTCTGTTGTGGTGGTGCCTTGGGGGTGGTCTTGGGCTTTGCGGTTCCTGGGAGGGTGCGGGACCTGCGGGGTCGGGTTGGCTGGGGGGGGGGGGGGGCGCGCGTGTGTGGGCTTGCGTGTTTGCCTTCTGCTCCCCCCGTGGCCCCTTCCTCTGCCTGTCCCTTACTCCTCTCTTTTCGTTGGGTTGTTTGGCTTTGTTTTTTTTTTTTGAGGGGGGTGGCTGGGGTGTTGTGCGTGGGTGTGGCTGTGTGCCGGTGTCGGCGCCGGTGTGGGCGTGGGTGTCGTGGGGGACGGGGGTCGGGTGGCTGTTGTGCTCTGGGTTCCCTGTGTGTGCGCGGGCCCCCAGGCTTCCGGTTCCCAGGGCGCCGGTCCGGGGGGGGCTGACGGCGGGTGGTTGGCGGCAGTGGTGGCGTGGCGCTTGCGTGGGTGGCCGCGGCTCCTGGTTAGTGCCTGGGTGGCGTGGCCGGGCGTGGGCGCGCGTGTGGGTGTGTTCGTGGCGTAGGCTGATGGGGTGGTGGGCAGTGTGGGCGTGGTTGATTTGTGTGGGTGTCGGGTATGTGTGCGCCGAAGGCGCAGTGGGTTGGGCTGGGGCACCATGGGCGATGCAATGGGTGGAGGAGCTGCTGGTGATGCCTACGGGGGGGTGCTGTAGGCGTCGAAACGGGTTTGTGTTGTTGACGTGGGTGCTTCGATGACGCGCCGGGCGGCGACGGGGTTGGTGACGCTGATGGTGTCATAGGTGACGGGGCGGGCGCTGGGGGGGCCTGCGGCTCCGGTGGTCGCTGTAAGTGGTGCAGTGGGTGGTGGCGCAACTGGTGATGTCGGCGGTGAGGGTGCTGCCGGTGACGTCGATGGTGAGGGCGCTGCGGGTGATGTCATGGGTGGTGGCGATGTTGATGTGGGTGTTGCAGGTGGTGTGCCGGTTGGTGGCGCCGCTGGTACTGTCCCTACGTAGGGTGTTGCCGGGGGTGCTGTGGGCGGTGGTGTCGTCGGTGGTGCCGATGGCGGGGGTGACGTAGGCGATGCACTGGTTGACAGTGAGGCCGGTGTGTGCCGTAGGTGACGCGTTGGGAACGGGTGGTGGGGGTCCGGAGGGGGGTTTGCCGTTGGTGCAACGGGCGATGGTGGTGTTGGTGCCGCAGGTGGTGGCTTGGGTGTTGGTGCTGTTGGTGATGCCGACGAGGTGGTTTGTCTGCCTGTCTGCCCGTGGAGTCGGTGCCGGCGTTGGGCGGTTGCCTGTGCGCGTGGTGGTCGGTGCGCCGGGCGCTTGGTGGGCGTGGTTGGGTGCGGGTGTGCGTGTTGGTGTGTACGTGGTGTGGGTTGCGGGGGGTCTGTGGGCGTGGGGTGCGCTGTTGCCGTGCGCGTGGTGGTTTGTGTTGTCTGGTGGAGCGTGGCCGGCGTGCGCGTTGCGTGGGTGTTGCGGGGTCTGGTCGGCGTGGGTGGTGTCGGTGTGGGTGTTTGGGGTTGGGTGCTGGTTGTGGGCGTGTCGTTCGCGCGGTGCGGTCGGGCGTGATGGTGGTGCCGCTGGCGACGTCGATGGTGACGGTGCTGCAGGTGGTAAGGGTGGGACGGCGGTGTTGGCGGTTTCCGGTGTGGGTGGTGTGGAGTGTGGGGGTGTTGCAAGTGTGGTGCGGGGCGGATGGTGGTGTGCTTGGCGACAGCGTCGTGAGTGCTGCCGGGGGGGTGGGTGTTGTTGGTGATGCTGTGGGCGGCCGGTGGCGGGCGGTGGTGGTGGTTGTGGCTGGACTGCTTGGTGGTTGTGGTGTCGGCGGGCGGCCCTGATGATGGGCCCTGGGTGCGTGGTGGCGGGTGGGCCTGCATGGTGGTGGTGATGGTGTGTCATTGCGGGTGGTGTTTGGTGTGGTACCATTGGGCGTGTGGTTTGCGATAACTGAGCACTCACCCCTCCGGGTGGCGCGGGCCCGGTGGTCCGGTAGCCCGTCCGGTAGGCAGTGCGTGCCCGCTGGGTGCTCACGCGTCCCTCCAGACGGCGGCTGTTCCGTAGCCGGCAGGGGCTGGGTTCACTGCCGGGCGCACACAGGTCCCTCCGGACGGCAGCTGTTTCGTAGCCGGCAGGGGCTGGGTTCACTGCCGGGCGCACACAGGCCCGTCCGGACGGCGGCTGTTTCGTAGCCGGCAGGGGGTGGGTTCACTGCCGGGCGCACACAGGTCCATCCGGACGGCGGCTGTTTCGTAGCCAGCAGGGGCTGGGTTCACTGCTGGGCGCACACACGTCCATCCGGACGGCGGCTGGTTTGTAGCCGGCAGGGGCTGGGTTCACTGCCGGGCGCACACACGTCCATCCGGACGGCGGCTGTTGCGCTGTGGCGACTGCGGGGCTTGGACTTGTTCTTGGGGGCTCGTTCGTCGTCAGGTGTGGGTGTTTGCCGTGGTGGTGTCGTGTTTTGTGCCGTGGTACGTGCTGGCGTGCGGTGCTGCGCGTGTGCCCTGCTTGGCCTGCGTGTGGCGCGCGCTCCTTGCCCGGGCGTGCTGTTGCGCAGGCGCGGGGACACACCCTCCCTCTGGCGGGTCCGTTTGGCTCCATGGCGGGCCCTGTTGGCGACCGGCTGTGGCCCGGCGCGCGGCAGTGGGGTGTGTGCACGTTGGGGGGGGGGGGGGGTTCGGTTCCTCTCCTCTCGCTTTCCCCGCCTTGTCCCTCTGTCCCTCTTCGCCGGCCTGCCCTGCCTGCCCACCCTCTTCGTACCCGCTGCGTTGGCCTTGGCCGGACGGTTGGTCTTGGTGGTCTGACATGGTGTTTCTTTCCTGCAGGGCGGCGTGGGCTGGGTTCGTTCTGGGGGCGGGTTGCTCGTGTGGTGTGCCGCGCCGCTTGGCTCCTGTTCACCGGTGTGCACGCTCTGTGTGTGGTGTTGTGTGTACGGTGTCCTGGGACTCCTGGCTCCTGTTCACCGCTGTGCACGCTCTGTGTGTGGTGGTGCGTGTACGGTGTCCTGGGCCTCCTGGCTCCTGTTCACCGGTGTGCACGCTCTGTGTGTGGTGGTGCGTGTACGGTGTCCTGGGCCTCCTGGCTCCTGTGCACCGGTGTACACGCTCTGTGCGTGGTGTTGCGCGTACGGTGTCCTGGGCCTCCTGGCTCCTGTTCACCGGTGCGCACGCCCTGCGTGTGGTGCTGTGTGTACGGTGTCCTGGGCCTCCTGGCTCCTGTTCACTGGTGTGCACGCTCTGTGTGTGGTGTTGCGTGTACGGCGTCCTGGGCCTTCTGGCTCCTGTTCACCGGTGCGCACGCTCTGCGTGTGGTGTTGCGTGTACGCTGTCCTGGGCCTCCTGGCTCCTGTTCACCGGTGTGCACGCTCTGTGTGTGGTGTTGCGCGTACGGCGTCCTGGGCCTCCTGGCTCCTGTTCACCGGTGTGCACGTTCTGTGTGTGGTGTTGCGTGTACGGTGTCCTGGGCCTCCTGGCTCCTGTTCACCGGTGTGCACGCTCTGTGTGTGGTGTTGCGCGTACGGCGTCCTGGGCCTCCTGGCTCCTGTTCACCGGTGCGCACGCCCTGCGTGTGGTGTTGTGTGTACGGCGTCCTGGGCCTCCTGGCTCCTGTTCACCGGTGTGCACGCTCTGTGCGTGGTGTTGTGTGTACCGTGTCCTGGGCCTCCCGGCTCCTGTTCACCGGTGCGCACGCTCTGCATGTGGTGTTGCGTGTACGGCGTCCTGGGCCTCCTGGCTCCTGTTCACCGCTGTGCACGCTCTGTGTGTGGTGGTGCGTGTACGGCGTCCTGGGCCTCCTGGCTCCTGTTCACCGGTGTGCACGCTCTGTGTGTGGTGTTGCGTGTACGGTGTCCTGGGCTCCCTGGCTCCTGTTCACCGGTGCGCACGCCCTGCGTGTGGTGTTGTGTGTACGGCGTCCTGGGCCTCCTGGCTCCTGTTCAGCGGTGTGCTCGCTCTGTGTGTGGTGTTGCGCGTACGGCGTCCTGGGCATCCTGGCTCCTGTTCACCGGTGTGCACGCTCTGTGTGTGGTGTTGCGTGTACGGCGTCCTGGGCCTCCTGGCTCCTGTTCACCGGTGTGCACGCTCTGTGTGTGGTGTTGCGTGTACGGTGTCCTGGGCCTCCTGGCTCCTGTTCACCGGTGTGCACGCTCTGCGTGTGGTGTTGTGTGTACGGCGTCCCGGGCCTCCTGGCTCCTGTTCACCGGTGTGCTCGCTCTGTGTGTGGTGTTGCGCGTACGGCGTCCTGGGCCTCCTGGCTCCTGTGCGCTGGTGTGCACACTCTGTGTGTGGTGTTGCGCGTACGGTGTCCTGGGCCTTCTGGCTCCTGTTCACCGGTGTGCACGCTCTGTGTGTGGTGTTGCGTGCACGGCGTCCTGGGCCTCCTGGCTCCTGTTCACCGGTGTGCACGCTCTGTGCGTGGTGTTGCGTGTACGGCGTCCAGGGCCCCCTGGCTCCTGTTCACCGGTGTGCACGCTCTGTGTGTGGTGTTGCGTGTACGGCGTCCTGGGCCTTCTGGCTCCTGTTCACCGGTGTGCACGCTCTGTGTGTGGTGTTGCGTGTACGGTGTCCTGGGCCTCCTGGCTCCTGTTCACCGGTGTGCACGCTCTGCGTGTGGTGCTGTGTGTACGGTGTCCTGGGCCTCCTGGCTCCTGTTCACCGGTGTGCACGCCCTGCGTGTGGTGTTGCGTGTACGGTGTCCTGGGCCTCCTGGCTCCTGTTCACCGGTGTGCACGTTCTGTGTGTGGTGTTGTGTGTACGGTGTCCTGGGCCTCCTCGCTCCTGTTCACCGGTGTGTACGCTCTGTGTGTGGTGTTGCTTGTACGGCGTCCTGGGCCTCCTGGCTCCTGTTCACCGGTGTGCACGCTCTGTGTGTGGTGTTGCGTGTACGGTGTCCTGGGCCTCCTGGCTCCTGTTCACCGGTGTGCACGCTCTGTGTGTGGTGTTGTATGTACGGTGTCCCGGGCCTCCTGGCTCCTGTTCACCGGTGTGCACGCTCTGTGTGCGTGTACGGTGTCCTGGGCCTCCCGGCTCCTGTTCACCGGTGTGCACGCTCTGTGTGTGGTGGTGCGTGTACGGCGTCCTGGGCCTCCTGGCTCCTGTTCACCGGTGTGCACGCTCTGTGTGTGGTGGTGTGTCTGCGGTGTCCTGGGCCTTGTGGCTCGTGTTCACCGGTGTGCTCGCTCTGTGTGTGGTGTTGTGTGTACGGTGTCCTGGGCCTCCTGGCTCCTGTGCACCGGTGTGCACGCTCTGTGCGTGGTGTTGCGTGTGCCTTTTGGCCCTTTTGCGCTGGTGCGCTCGTGTGGTGCGTGTTCTGTTGTGCGTGTGGTGTCCTGGGACACTTGGTTCGTGTTCTCCGGTGTCCCGGTGTGTTGCGGTGTGTGTGGTGTCCGGTGTGCGGTGTTGCGTGTGCGGTGTCCTGGGCCTCCCGGCCCCTGTTCACCGGTGCGCGTGCTCGGTGTGTTGCGTGGTGTGTGCGGTGTGGGTGTGGGTGCGTGCTCGCGTGTGCCACACCGCGGCCGCGACGTTGCGGACTCTTTGTTTTTGTTGAAACATTTTCCTTTACACATTGCTTCCTATGGCGTCTTACTTATTCTTCCCGTCTTGGACTCTTTGATTTTGGCGACGCCCAAGAGTAAGCGTGTCTTAATGCATGCATGGCGGTGTATGCTATTTACGCGTTGGTTTGTGGACTCTTTGCATTTTGCAACGCCGAAGAGTAGGCGTGTTTGTTTAATGCATTCATGCTATGCTACTTATTCTTCATGTCTTGGACTCTTTGTTTTTTGCGACGCCCAAGAGTAAGCGTGTCTTAATGCTTGCATGGCGGCATATGCTACTTAACCGTTGGTTTGCGGACTCTTTGTATTTTGCGACGCCCAAGAGTAGGCGTGTTTGTTTGATGCATTCATGCTATGCTACTTATTCTTTATGTCTTAGACTCTTTGTTTTTTGCGACGCCCAAGAGTAAGCGTGTCTTAATGGGCACAAAGGTGGGTGGGGAGGTACATGGAGAAGGACAAAGGAGGAGGAAGCGTGCAAGTCGGAGGGCTTGGCGTGTTAGTTATCCTTTTTTTTTTCCGGTGTTTACGCGCCGCTCGCGTAGCGTTTTTCTTTACCTATACGGCGTGTTAGAGGGCGAGAGGCTCTGTTTGTGGACTCTTTGTTTTTTGCGACGCCCAAGAGTAAGCGTGTCTTAATGCATGCAAGGCGGTACAAGGCACTTACTCGTTGGTTTGTGGCCTCCTTGTATTTTGGGTCTCCCACGCTACTTATTCTTTTTGTCTTCGACTCTTTGTTTTATGCGACGCCCAAGAGTAAGCGTGTCTTAATGCATGCATGGCGGCATATGCTACTCACTCTTTGGTTGGTGTTGGGGCGCGCACAAGTCCCCTACTCCTATTGCATGCACTTTGCTAAGTGACTTCTTCTTTGATGTTGGAGCGCGCACAAGTCCCTAGCGCCTAGGACACGCACTTTGCTACGTGTTTCGGGGCAAGCAACGCTCAACTTCGTCGCCGTCGGGACTCTGTTGTTCTGCTGTTTCTGTGTGTGTCCTAAATTTTGCGACCTCGCCAAACAGCGGCGTAAAATGTTTTTGGGGGTTTCTGAGGTCGGAAAAATCGATTTTGCGCTTTATTTTTTCTGGTTGTGCGTCTTTTTCTCGGTTTTTTATGTTCTTCTGCTGCGATCGCGCGGCTCATCCGCGCCGGGCTGGCCCGGACGGAGACGAACCTCCCCACTAAAAACATCCCGCTCATAGTCCGCGAGGATGCGCCTCCTCATGAGCTCCACCTCCGGAGACACAATAGGCTCTTGGGTGGTGACAACGCCACCCACACGAGAAGCCGCCAACAATCGTGTGGCGCCTTTACGTTTTCGGTAACGCTTAACGATAGTGGCCCTCCCACCCAATAACTCTCGTTCAATTTTCGCAATGCATGAACGCACGCATTCTTGTGCCTCCAAATCTTCGGGGGGAGGATCAAGAGTAACGGGTGCGAGGAGTTCTTTATGGGTCGCCTGATACGTGAGGGTGCGCACCGAAGCCAAATGGTTAGGCACCCTTTCATCCTCGGACTCTTCCTCCGAGGTCATGCCCGGCTCGCCATCCGTGTTGGGGTTAGAGACGGCCGGTGCCAAAACGGAGGCCACATGACATTTAGTGGCCGCCAAATTTTCCTCCGCAATACCACCGTCCACGTATAGCGCCACCGTGGACCAACCCCGTTGAGGAAGGGGCGTGAGGTGGTCATTCTGATAGAGACAGGCTTTAGTCTCTGGCCCAGTAAGGTGGTACCCTTGCAAAGTAATTTCCATAAGGGGTTTCCACCACTCCCTATGTGTCCACTTCGGCCCTAAGACGATGGCTCGTAGTTTTTCTTGCCGAATTTTCCGAACACAATCGGAAAAGCGATGATAGGGAGGGCACATCCAATACAATTTGGAGGGGTCCGCGGGAGTGGAAAAGAAATCTTCAAGCGGCGAAACCCAACGGGTAGCCTGGGCCATACCCGGGACCCTATTGAAGGCGTCCACGTCGGGACTTTGGCCAAATTGTTTTTTGACACGTGCGGCTCAATATGGCGTGAGGCCATAGTCAGACTGGGTCCACATGCACCCATCACGCCGCGTAGGTAGAACATCACGGGCAAGGGCTTCGGGAGGGAATTCAACCAGCTCCAAAGCACAAGCCCGGTCCTGTACGGGGGCCACGGACGAAGCGGTCAAGGCATAGGATATGTGTTTCTCGGCCTCAACACGGTTAGGCAGTTCGCCGCCAGGGGGCGTAACCACAATGGCCGGGGCAGGGTGCGTAGGGGTGACCGCCCCAATGACTGGAACGGTTAGGCCCCACACGGACTGAGGGGACACCTTACCATGAATGGGTTTCACCAAAAATGGTTTGCCGGTTCGTGGAGCCTCACGGAAGTCCTCAATCCAAAAAAGGGGGTGCACTGGATGGTGAGAGTACAAACAATTGAAACGGGCAAAATGGCTCACACAATGTTCGCAACCCCATGGGTGCCCCAAAACCATATCCCAAGGTAAATTCGGGACAAGGTACGGGGACACGCCATACTGGGCAACACGAGGAAGTGAAACACTACCATCCACAACCCCCGTAAATTGAATTTTGACGTCTATTTGCTCGTCCCCCCCCCGGCAAAGGCATCTCATTATCGGCTTGGAGTGGGCGCCTCCGTTGGGGGGATTCATATTTTTCGGAGAGTTGGTCTCCAAAAACATTGGGGTTGGCCAAAGCGACCGCTTGGCACCCAAAATCCACCAAAACACGGAGGGCCTTGCGTTCTCCATTGGGCAAAACAACCTGAACGGAAAGTTCGGTTTGAATCTCACTAGTCACTATATGCCCCTTCATGACTCTCGATGGAACGAGAGCCACGGTAGTGTCACAGGGGTGCCCGAGGTTTTCTTCTTTCGAAGCGGGCGCCTCTGGGCACTCCTACCAACGTCCGCGCCCGTTCGGCGCTCCCTTGCCTCCTTTATCGCCCTTGCCGCCGCCACCCTTATAACCACCACCACCCTTATCACCACCGCCATCCTTATCGCCATCCTTAGGCTTACCACCTTTAGACTTACCCGCAATGTTCCAATGAGTGTCATTGCACGAAGAATTAGGCTTACACGTCCAAAGGGTGGTATTGGTGGCACCCCAATCAATCCAAGACATGTCCATCTCTGTTTGTTTACGTGTTTTCCAATGTTTGGAACACGGAACCCAAAAGGTAGGTGGCGGTTTAGCCCCGGGGTCGACGGGTTTCTTTGCCGGAGGTTTGGAGTGACCCACGGCGTTGACGGAGGTGTCAGCGGGTTCGGAGGTGTCAGGGTCCGCCGTAGCCTCCGCATTAACCGCATTCACCGTGGTTTTATTGTGAGAAGGGCGATGAGTGTACGTCACCGTTGTCTTGTCTCCTTTATTGAGGCGTTCGAGAGCTTCCCTCTCCGACACGCTTTTATGGGCAAGGGCGTAGATTTCTGCAGGCTTCAAACGAGGCCTAGGTTGCTCCACTTTCATAGTGTAGCCGCGTGTGTGAGGTGTGTTGTTGAGTTTCAAGATCCACTCCTGGAGAGCCGGGTCTTTGCAGTCAACTATCACCCCGGGCCCCGAATAGGAAACAATCTCAGGAACCGTATGAAAGTGCTGCCCTGGGTCGTTGATGGTGCCGGAGGGCTCGGGGCCGGCAAGACCAGTGGGGCAGGCACGCGAGAAGTCGACCTGAACGCTGCTGTTGGGGGTAGAACCGGATACACGGACACCAACGGAGGCGAGAGCAGCAACAACGGAAGCAAGATCCATGGTGATTGTTATCCGGCAGAAAATCCCAGTCTATGAAGAAAATTGATGCGGATTATTCTAAGTACATCTGAGTGTCCATATCTATCTGAAAAGATTTAAATAAATCCGATTGTGAAAAATATTTGGCCGATCTGGCCCGCGAGCGCGCGTCAGCGGCAAATGGCGATTCCAGGTAAATGATCGGAACGCGGCGGATTTACGGAGAATGGACCGCGGAATCAGATCCGGCATATCAGAAATATATAGGTCTGATCCTGAGACTGAGCTGCGAGGCGGCGATTCCGCCGAAGCAAAGAAAATGATCAAAATGTAGCCAATCTGGGGCAGATCTGCTAAAATCTGAGCAGATGGGGGTTAGCCGCACTTACACTCCCCCTCCAAAAACACACTGGGGTGTGTCGCTACGTCAACGAAGAACGTAGTGCGGGTAAGTCCCAGAAAAAAATAGAAATGTAGCCTCGATGGGGCGAAATCTGCTTGATCTGACCTGATTTGGACTAGATTGGCACTGAATCCGGCTGGAGGAACCTGAAATGAGACAGAATGAGGAGTGACGAACAGTCCTCCGTGCAGTAAAACATTAGGTTAAGGGCTAAAAAGCATGTAAACGTATCGAGAATCGATACCAAACCATGCATTGGTTGAGAATGAGGTAGATTATTGGTGGATTGAGTGGGGGAATCAAGAAATGGAGTGACATCTCAGCGCTCTGGCACAGTTTCGCTGTCGCGGGCACGCTACGGTGTCCTCGCCGAACTCTACATCGTGTTACTCCCCCTTTTCTGGTTCTGAAAAGTGCAGCATGTGCTTCAGATTTGGCGCATCTGGTGGATGATCACTAGATTCAGCAAGATTGAGAGTCAATTTGGGCAGGGATGAAGGAGATGAACCAATCACAGAGAGGGAAAACAAATACAGATGAAGTCTGCAGGCCCTAAGTGAATAGAAAAACATCAGCGTCAACAAAGTTAGGCAAGGCCGTAAACAGATCTTCGAGGAATGAGAAGAGATGACAAGGAGATCAACCTAAAATGTCTTAAAATCAGCAAATTCCCTAAGATGAAGGTGAAATGAAGCGGAATGTCTAAAACTGAAACTACTAATACCTTCGTTTAGACTAAAGTTAATATATATTGTCGTTTATTCAGCTCAATTGTGCTTTCCGGCACGTTGGTTCGCGAGCATCCAACAGATTCCATCAAAAAGTGGATCATGTGATGATGCATCATGATGGGACATGATAGCCCTGGATCCTTGGCATGTAACGCGCCGAAGGTTCGCTGAAGGCGCTTTACTGACAGTATATAACTGAGAGACACCGTATTTACAGTGGCGGCGGTGTCAATCGACTTGGACAAGGCCCATCTTTCGATTGAGTCCCACAAGACACTTGGATTCACCATTTTCGACAGTTTCAGGTCGGATTGAGCTCACATTGGCGTGTGCCAAAAAGCAACGAAGCTTACGGACTTCAGAGGTTGCTGTTAGAAGTCCCTAGAGCTCCTATCTGAAGGTTGTCTGAACAATTGACGTCTGGGTTTCGTGCAACAGTGGCAGAATGATGGACAAACCTGAGAAATTCAAGGTAAATTCAAGGAATCTGGATCTGAATCTGGACTTTAGCTTCAGCATCACGGCAAATGAAGGTAAGATCTGAGTTCCTGGCGTCGCATCTGGTGCAGCCAGTACTACAGGGGGTGCCTGTAGGGGTGAATGTCACCGGCCGGTGTTTTTACTATGTACATTTGCTTCCATCTGCACGAGTAGCCAAATTCCAAAAATGCACAGACCAACAGAGACAAGATTACCCCGAATCTGCCTGAATTAAGCCTGAGTTTGGTTTTTCCTGGACACGGCAGCACACTCCGTGGCTTTCAGCAGCGTATCTACGCCTTGTCTGCCGAACGGAGACCAAAGAAAAGTTGATTGACGTCAAATTATCAAACATTTGCAGTTCTCCACATCATGATGTAATCAGGAAGAATGAACAGTGGATTGAGCAGAATGTGGTTTTTTCAAGTCGTCAGAACACTCACATAGAAATAAGTGGTCGACGGGGCGAGGCTGGAGCTTTTGTAGGAGTTGGACATGCAAGAGTTTCGAACCTACACCCTTGAGCCCTAGCGACGAGTGCCATGACGCCCTGGACTAGACGACTGTTAGCGGATCTAGGGCGCCGGCGACTCAAGTCACGACGGATCTCCCTGAATTCGGCCAAGCACGAATACATGTGACCACCAACCTGTCTTGTCGGGTCCTCGTACGGCTTGGGCGCTGCAAATCAGCGGCCGAACTCGAAGCTTGGTCCTCATTTGGCTCCTGGGCTGGCCTGACCGCAGGAGGGGGGATCGACGGATCAGCCCTGGAATGTGGCTGCTGAGGGCCGTAAAAGGCTGGATCTCGATTCACCACAGGTCTTTTTCCGTCGCTCTCCACCTGTCTGTCTGGTTTCGACAAACAGTCTGTCAGGAGTACGCCAATTTCGGGGTGCTTCTTGAGGAAGTCGATGAACCCCTTGGTGTACCCATGGACAAAAGAATGGGCTGGTTCCCAGTTGTTGTGACTGGAATCAAAGCCCCTCCACTCACATAGAAATTCCCATTCGCCCTTTGCGTCACGTCTTGCTTCTAAAATCCTCTTGAGTTCGTACTTCCCCCCTTCGATGACCCGATCTGACAAAAATTTCGAACCCCAAAAAAGGGGTTTAACCCGATCCTTGGGGGAGGGGATCTCTCTCTTGAGGCGATCGCCCGAAACGTCAATTTCCCTGCTGACATCCACACGAATCCTCCACCTGTTCTCACCTAGACGCGCTGTAACAGCGAATGGCCCCTCCCACAAGGGAAGAAGCTTATCATCTCCGTCCAGGGTGGTTTCGGATTTTCGAAGCCAAACTCGATCATCGACTTCAAAATTGTGGGGGTTTTTTCGGCCTTGATTCTGGACTCAAAGCCAGTCAGCTTGATGCTTATCAATTAATTTCGAGACAGTTTTATCTGCTCGTTGGACGTCGTCCAAAAACAACGAAGCATCTTTACAAGGGCGAGGATTATTCAACGGCATGTTCCACCAACACTTCTTTCGTCCAAAGACAATTTCATTTGGAGAAAGGCCATGGTACAAAGGCGTGTTGTGGTAACGGCGAAGCAATGCGAAGAGAACTTCAAGCCAATGGAAATCCTTTTCACTCGCGAGCTCCTTACGAAGCATATTTATAACAGAGCGGCCGGCTCTTTCGCCAGGCAGCGCTCGATGCGAGTGGATTTCACATCGCAGGTGGTGGATTCCAAGGCGAGCACATAATTCTCTCCACCATTCGGAGGTGTACTCTTTGCCTGAGTCCGTAACCACCTCGGATGGGACATCCCAACCTCCCATCCAGGTCTGCGCGCACCATTTGGCGGCAGCCTTGCCAGTCATCGACTCGATGTTACAAGGCAACACCTGAATATAGCCGGAATGACGGCACTGAATAAGGAGCACACCATTGACCTTTTTATTGGTCCAATGGCACTCTTCGTCATCGAGTTCACCGAGGTAAAAAAAATCACTGGTGACTCTGTTAAAGAGGCGCTCCGGAATAGGATGTGGCCTCAGATTGCCGTGCTTCTTCGCGCTGGGGGGCGTCGAGACAGCACATTGGGCACATCCGGCGGCTACTTTCATGCAATGAGTATATAGCCTTGAGCCAAACAACCTATGTTTAATCATCGACCATAATCTACGGCCATGTGCGTGGGGGGACTCCCATTTGTGCCACCAGTTTAACACTCGGGGGGCCAGGGCGTCTGGTACGCACAATTTACCCTCCATCCACAGCCTCCCCCCATCCAACGAGTACTCAGCATAGATTCCATCCTTGTGAGCATCTTTGGATTTGAGATTCTCAAAGACCTCTTTAAACATGGAATCATGCAGATAATCGGACGTCCAGTCACGGATGATCAGGGAATCTTTCGGCAGGGGTGGAGTTTTGGCCGGATCTCGACGCTTAATGCCCTGGATCAACCGAAATCCACTTACACGTCGGGTATAGTCGAACCGTTTCACACTCCCTGAGGAGGGATCGGTGACTTTCTCCACGACTTTCAGTGATTTGGTGCAGATCTCATGAGCATGCGCCGGATCTGAAAAGGCCGTGATGTCATGGCACGGTAATGCGTGCTGTTTAACAGCGCATTGCATGCATGCACGTCGAATGAGTTTCTTTTCTTCTTGATCCCACTCGATTATTACATGGCGGTCCTGCTCCGTACCATGGATGTTGGTACTTTGCAGCCCCTCTGAAGCGGGGTAAGCCCATCGGCTCAGAGCATCCGCTACCGTGTTGTGTTTTCCAGGCAAATACGACACATGGAGGTCAAACAGACTGAGAAATTCGTGCCATCTGGCCCGTCGACCAGCTGGGCTCGCGACAGTATCAATGTGTTCAGTGGCCCAATACTCCAGAGATCGATGATCCGTCAGGACCTCCACTCGATTGGTTCCAACCCACGATTGGTACTTTTTCAAAGCACAGATTATGGCGTAGGTTTCTTGCTCACGCGGCGACCATTGCATTTGGCGTGGGGCTAGCTTCCGAGACCAAAATGCAAGAGGGTAATGATCACCTGTGGCTTCATCAACCTGTTCAAGGACAGCTCCGATCGCGTACCTAGAAGCGTGGGTTCTTATGTAGAAGGGTCGGTCAAATTGCGGCACATGCAACGTGGTGACTTCGCAGAGGGCCGCCTTCAAGTGATGGAAGGCCTCCTCGCACTCGTCAGTCCACTTGACACGAACCTTTGAACCTGCCTTGCCTGCATCTCTCCCTACCTTCAATAATTCAGTGAGGGGGGCAGCAAATTTGGCATAATTCGGCACAAAAGTGTGGTAAAAATTGTAACAACCCAGGAATCCTCTCAATTCCGTGATCGTCTCAGGGCGCTTCCACTTCTGAATAGCGACGAGCTTCCCTGGACTGGGTCGTCGGGTGCCATTCTCAAGGAGAGAACCACAAAATTCGACTGATTTTAAAAATAATTTTCCCTTCTTTGGCCCACAAATCAGCTGATTGGCATCAAGAATGTCCAAAACCTGGTTCAGCTGCTTTTCATGTAGGGCCACCAGCTCGGCTTCGGTCAGTCCCTCCCCCTCTGTCGCGATGATTATGTCATCTATGTACACACTCACGAAGGCACGAAGCTCAGGATGAGCTGTAAAAAGCACATCCTCCATCATTCTTTGAAAAAACGAAGGGGCGTTCTTCAGGCCCATGGGCATGACCGTCCACTGGACTGGGCCACATGGCGTGCACATACAGGTGAGAGGTCGGCTGTCCTTCCTCAACGGCATTTGGTGAAAGCCGTGACGGAGATCCAGCACAGAAAACAAACGACCTCTTGCCCTCTTGGCGATTTCCTCCTCAATGAGGGGCAGGGGGTGCGAATCCGCCTTGGTTTCGGCGTTGAGATTGCGAAAATCAACAACCATTCGCCAACCATCAATAGTGTTCCGGTCTGCAGGCGGCGGCTTCGGGACTGTGAAGGGTGCACAGCACCATTCGCTGGTCATACAACCCTCAAGCCAACCAAATTCCCTGAGATTTCTCTCGATTATTTTTCTGAGTATCTCATGTTTGTGTCCATGGTTCTCATAAGGACGCTGTTTCTTCGCCTTGTAACCTTCACGAAGCTCGATGAAGGCTTCACCGAACTGCCCACGGACAGGGGGGTCTTTGATCAACTTCCCCGAAAGGGTTGTGTCCTTCCGTTCCTCAAAAATCTTTTCTCTTGACTTGGAACACAACTCAGTGTCCAACTGATCGCCAGGAATTACTGTCGAAAAAACTTTGGCGACTTCTTCGGCCTTGGCAGGAAGAATCTTCTTACGGATGTCCCTAAAAAAGGTCCGTATCAACTGCCTCTTGAAGATAGGTGGGTCGAGTGTCGACATTCCAGAGATTCTCTTCGTGATCCAGCTCCTCGAAAGGATCTATGAAAGCTTCCACACGGGGTTTTTCATAAAAAACTCTGAATTTGCGGCGCGATTTAAAATTTTTCTTCGCCCGTGCACTGAAGATTCTTTTCGATGTCGATCGTATTGGGGAAGAGGGAGACGAGGCGAATCCATTTGACGTTGGATCACCTTGGGTATCTGACGGACAAAAATCAGAAAAAATAGATTCATCATCAGTACCACGCTCAACCTCAGATTCAGACCCAACACATGAATCAGTACCAGAATCAGCAGAATTAGGGTCCGAAAGCTTTCCATCCACCAGGAATGCAAGCGAACTCCAGGACCGCTGTGGCAGGGGACCTGTGTCGTCCCTGGCATACAGCTTAATCTTCCTGGGAAGTTCGATGTAATCTACACAAATGTCTTGTAATTCCTGAAACCAAGGCTTGTCGTCCCACAAGGGCACTACTAAAATCGCCTGGGTTTTATCTTGCTTGATTTTGTGGATGACCTGCTGGATTAAGTGAAACGGAGGATTAATCCATAACTTCTTGTCCCATTTATGGGTCCAAGCGTCGCGAAAATGCTTGTCAAAGCGCTTGTTCTCGCGGTTAGCAAAGGCATCATACTGTGGCCAAAAGGAATGGTGTTCATAAAAATATTCACAAATTGTATCGCGCCATTTGTCGACAACTCTGTAGGATGAAGAGTGCCAGCGCGAAGGGCGTCGTGGCTGGGAGTCCCTACGAAGACATTCTAACTCTCGGGAGTAATCGGCACTCCCATTCACCTCTGCAATGGTGACATCCTCGCCAAATTTTGGTGTAACCTTTCGCTTCAAAAATTCTTCTGCACTTTTAAACCCTGCGTGCAAAAAACGAAATTCAGGACGCTCCAAGGGACCTGACTCCAGCAAAAAACAACGCCGATGACCTACGGGCGCCACCCTGTTCTTGCTAAGCCAAGGATGGCCCAAGTAAAGGTCATACTTTATGTCGGCACGATAGAAGTAGTCATCCTTAAGGATAACTTCCTCCACATTGCGTTCTTCCCAAAGGTCTTAGGCGACCAAATGAGTTGATATATAACAACCGCGTTGCCCACCTGCGAGAGAATGTCCAGAAACTCCCTCGAGGGTAACAGGATGTGGCGACTCAAACACGCAGTCGTCGGGTAAGAAAGAATTGGATTGGAGATTTACCTCTGATCCATTGTCACACAAACAAGTGGCGAGGTGGAGATTGCCCTTGCGATCAGAGACCCACAGCTTTGTGACAAACTGACGGGCCCTGTGCTTGGACTGTACACCAACCTCGTCCACTACAACAGAAGGAACCGCTGCCGGATCCAGGGGAGAGGAGACAAGCGACCCTACATCAAGTAGTGGTCGAGCAGGAATCTGGGGATCATGCCTGAAATCGCCTGGGGAGGGGCGATTTTCGTGGCTCCCCTAGGCGTTCTGACCTCCAGTGACTGCGTTTACATTATGAACACACCCTGATTCGTCGACCCACTCATCTTGGAGCTGATCATCTGCTGGATTCAAGGCATTTTCAGCGTAATCTCGATCCGCATCGGACACCTGATCTGCACCTGAGACCTGATCCACACGATGGTTGCCCTTTCCACGTCCACGGCCACGGCCGCCGGATGATGGACCTCCACCGTCGCCACGCCCTCTGCCCTTACCAGAGAAGGGGGTTCCCGAAGGATTTCCCTTACCTTTACCCTGGAATCCTGGAGCATTTCCCTTGTTTGTACCGGATTGAGGGGTTTGGCCTGGATTTCGATTTCCGCCTCCGGCGTTGCTATTGGGATTTTTCTGGCCGTTCGGCTGCCCACCGGAGCCGGATGGAGTCCGATTTCCTGTGCCTTGGGACCCGCCAGGGCCTCCGGTATTTTTGTTTCCACCGGAGGGGGTCGGATTCCCTTTTCCAGCCTTCCCACCATGCACCTGTCTGTCATTCCTGTCTGAATTCTGCGGACTACTGATATTTTCACCAATCACCTTGTGATCGTAAGGAGACCATCGGTGATTACCAGTAGAATGCGTCTTAGCTCGGTTCGTAGAACCTAGAAGAAGGCAGATGCTACAGTGATCCTGAACATTCCTGGTGTCATTCACCTTTTTGTTGCCCTTTTGGGCCCCATTTTGGGTGTTTTGCTGGGTATTCTTGTTTCCCCCAAGACCCTCATGGAAATTCTGATTGGCGGCGTCAGCGAGCCGCTCAACCTCTTCCCAGAGTTCCTTCGGGGTGAACGAAAACACCCAGTTTTTGGAATTCAGGCGATGGCCATGGAAGCTTACTCCCCTGTTGAGGACTTGGACAAACAAGTCCCGATCCTCGTGTTCATTAAACTTGATTTTCCACGTGTTTTCAGTGAATTTCACTTTGGAAAACGACGTGGGGGAACACTTTTGAAGTGATTCCCTGACGGAGAACCTGTTGGCCGAGGCATCGAAGCCTTCGACCTCCGCCCACCAGGTCTTGACCTTTTCTTCGGACTGTTTATTCCGAAGGGTGGCGGCAGTTTCTGAGGGGATCTTGTCAAAAATCAGATTTTTCAGCTCGGCACTAGAACATTTTTCGCCTGAATGTTCAGCTTCTTCCACTAAGTTGCAGAAGCGCTGTCTCTTGTCTTGCACTTCGTGCAAGATTAATCGCGACAATGAAGGAAAATTCTTCAACATTTGGTGGTAATGGTCCTCTGGCAGCCGGGATCCACGTACCTCCAACTGTTCCCACACCTCATCAAAGGTAAGGGGGGAACTTGTATCCTCACAATCACTCCAAGTCCTGAGCCAAGTGTTGGCCGGCGCTCCCTCAAGGCAATCCAAGAGGGCCATCAGGAACTGATCATCTTGAAGTTTTTGAGTCTTAACCCACAGTTTAAATTCCCGTTGGAACTGAGGCCAACGTCGGGGGTTCCCATTATACTTCGGTTGCTTGGCAACCTGACGAAGTCGCAATGAAGTAGGATTAAGAAGCGAATCCAGCCCAACACCGGCCGTAATGGCAGACACCTTGGCGGCATCATTCGCCACACCAGCTCCGGCGAGGGTCTGGGCGAGCAACAGCTGGGCTAAGGCATTGGAATCAGCAGCAGGAGGGGCAGTACGGGAGGCAGTTCGCTTGGCATTCTGAGCCTCAGTCCTAGCCTTCGCCGTCCTACTCTCAGATCGAGAGATTTTAACCCTTTCCTTTAGCTTGGTCCTGCTGATCCTTGCATCGGTGGTCTTGGAGTCCACCGAAGGAGCAATTGAAAAAATTTCTGTCGACTCCTCCGACGGTTCTGTTGCTGGTTCCACCGATGATGCGCCCTCAGACCGCATGTGCGTCTTGAAAAGATTTTTTATTCCCAGCGTTTCAATGATGAGGTGCATTTGATCTTTGAGCGTTTGGAGCTCAGCATCTCGCTGGAATCTGCAGGAGCAGTCGGCAGGGCAGTACATACCGTGTCCTGAAGGGCCTGAGCAGGCTGTAGGACCGCTGATCTCGGTGGTCCGCAGCCAGGAGTCCACTTGGGGAGCTCCTTCAGCCCTAATTTCCAGGCTTGCCTGCCTGGCCGCCTCTAAAATTCCTTCCTCAACCGCGGCAGCTAGATCGTCGCGGATGGAAACAGGGGGATGAGGGGCGGAGGGCCCGGGAACAGGTGCCGTGCCCTTCTCCTTCGGGAAGGGCCTTGCCTTGCAGATCTGCAAAAAAATGGCAAAAGAGTCATCTTCTTGAGAACGCCACCACATCCTGGTATTAATTTCGTCCTGAAGGAGGAAAAAATATTCCATTAAAAAATCAGAGGCGATTCTTTCTTGTCCGATCAGCTTAGACGTGGCTAAGAGACAAAGGGCCTCAAGCGCCTCAAGGTTACGGGTCACTTCTGGAGACAAATAATCGTCCCATTGTGCCCAAGAGGCTGGTCGATTATAGCTAGGTACCTCACCTGGACCACCCATCTCAATGTCGTTCAGATCGGCGTCCGTGGTCTCAAATGTTGGACATTGGTAAGGAATGTTGGTACCTGCCAGCTCCGTAAGGTCCACCGGAGCGTTGCCATCACCGTAGGCTGGCGGATTGCAGCTGCTCGATGGCCAATTTCGACTGGGATTGTAGTAATCTGGGTCCCCACAGCTGCTGATTTGTGCCCTTCTTGGGCAGCTTGGACTCGGCAAGGCATTCCTCTCAAGGCCTCGTTCGCGCAGCACCAAGGCAGTATAATCGTTACTTCTCCAGAAGCGGCGGGGTCTACGGGGCCGTACTGGGGAGCGGGCTGTGGTTGGGACACCAAAGGAACAACATTCAGGTAGCCTCTGCTACCATGAAAGTGCTGCCCTGGGTCGTTGATGGTGCCGGAGGGCTCGGGGCCGGCAAGACCAGTGGGGCAGGCACGCGAGGAGTCGACCTGAACGCTGCTGTTGGGGGTAGAACCGGATACACGGACACCAACGGAGGCGAGAGCAGCAACAACGGAAGCAAGATCCATGCTGATTGTTATCGGGCAGAAAATCCCAGTCTATGAAGAAAATTGATGCGGATTATTCTAAGTACATCTGAGTGTCCATATCTATCTGAAAAGATTTAAATAAATATTTGGCCGATCTGGCCCGCGAGCGCGCGTCAGCGGCAAATGGCGATTCCAGGTAAATGATCGGAACGCGGCGGATTTACGGAGAATGGACCGCGGAATCAGATCCGGCATATCAGAAATATATAGGTCTGATCCTGAGACTGAGCTGCGAGGCGGCGATTCCGCCGAAGCAAAGAAAATGATCAAAATGTAGCCAATCTGGGGCAGATCTGCTAAAATCTGAGCAGATGGGGGTTAGCCGCACTTACACCGTAGTGCAAGCTTGAGCGCTATATTTCCTGGGTTCTTTTTCGAATGGGGCGCGACCCGGCGAAGGGTCAAGGCGACTAAAATCCACCACATAGCTGTCTGGGCTATTCTTAGCCTCTTGCTTGACGACCTTCTCCTTGATCCACGGGAGCTTGCTTAGGAGCTGCTCCCGGATCACGTGGGGACGAGTCTCATTGCTCCGAGGCAACAAACGTTGCCAACGAGCATAGAAATCTTCAAGGTCGATGAGGGTCACTTGCCCTTTAACCACCCTGGGGGTGAGGGCTCGCCACCTTTCATCAGCCCTTGAGGGGTCATACTCGTGGAAACGTTGTTCCAAAAAGTCCCACAACTCTTTGAGGGTGGGGGCCGTGCGTGTGTGGTGGGTGGCCTCGGCAACCTGGGCGTTGATGATCGCCTTTAGCCATGGGGGCAAGGTACTCAAAATCATTTTTGCCTCGTTGGCCTTTCGGTACATGGGATCACACCCCACCAACCATTGTTCAAGCTTCTCCAACCACTCGTCGTAGCACTGTAGCTGCCCATTAAATTGCGGTTTAGGCATATCACTATCCTCCACCGCTTTGGTGTAACTATTTTGCACCATAGGCATTTGGTACGGGTGGTAAGCAGGGGGAGCCATGGTTGGGGGTGCACCACCACTTGCACTTGGTGCAACCTTCACTGGAGAGACTGAACACGTATCCGTAGGATGAGAGGGCGTGTACGAAGGTTTCCCAGGGGAAGTGAAAACATTTTTCGTGAGGGGATTAATGTTCCCCAACGAAGAGGTGTTCTCCTCTTCATTGGCCCACGGGGCCGTAGGCTTTGTGGGGTGTTCTTCGCCCTTAGGCGTCGCCCTCCACTCGGGAACAGCACGTTCCTTCTGCTTTTCGGCGATTCCCCTCCACGATGTAGGTTCTTGGGGGTGGGGGTGTTCGTGGTATTCTTCCGCCCCCCCTCGGCCACCCCGAATCCGGACAAGCGTTCGGATGGTAGATGCAATCGTGGGATGGGTGGACGGAGAAAGGAAGGACACCCCCACCACCGGATGAACCGGATGGCGCGCCCATGGGCGCCGTAGGCGCCGCCGGTGTAGGATCAGGAACGGGCGGAGGCACCGATGGCGGGGGTAGGACCACCGTAACGGGTTCCGCAGAATTGGAGTACCAGTGGTCCCACGCATCGATCCTAGATGCAACGGCGGCGTAACGTGTAGCGAGCGACTCCACTGCGCTAAAGCACTTAGCCGTGTTGCCGTTGGACATCTTAAGATGATCTGCCACGCTAGCCTCCACCACCTTAGAATCCCGGCGGTAGCCCTGAACCCCCGCGTCAAATTTGGCCAATGTAGACAAGATTTGGGTCATCCAGTCCCCGTAGGACTGACTGATGCCCACGGTAGAGGCTACTGCCTGAGAAAGTTCCTGATGGGATCGCTGCAACTCCAGATTCTGAGTTTGCAGGTCCTTCACCTGTGCCATCAGAGATTGGATGCACGTTTCGTAGTGCACCACACACCGGGGAAAGCCACAGGTGTGCTGTAGGTCTTCCTCCCCCCGTGTAGGAGTGGGGCCCCCAGAATGTCGAAAAGATGGACCCCCCCCCTCCACGAGGAGGAGATGACCCACCACCGCCCCCCCCAGCAGCCCCCCCTGCCACGGAGGGACCAGAGGGCCCCCCCGCAGGGCAAGACGGGGGTGCGGGGCGCGCAGCAACAGGTGCTGGCGCCCCCCCACTAGAGGGATGTCCCCCCCCCGAACCCCCACCACTAGATGGCCGAACCAGGTGCGGGATTCCTTGCAGGTGCTCGATGTGAGCCACCTGGCGGTGGCGGGGTGACGGCGGAGGGGGAACATGGCCAACAGTATTCGGTCGCGGCGGTGGGGGTGGGGAATCGTCCACCACAATATACTGTGGTGACTCATGAACCACCATAGGTGATCGAGTTCTCGGATGGGAAGCAAAAACAGGCTCCGATCCCGTTGCAACCTCTGGTTCCCCCCCCAATTGGGCAGTTGGGGGTCCTCCGTAGGAGATGTATTTGTGGGGGGAGAGACCAAATTTATTGGGAGGGTTGCTGAACCTCCCCCCAACTGATTCCCTCCCCCCCAGCACAGACTGTTGACCTTCGGCATTGCCAGAGAATCATCCACTAGGGTGCCACTCATAGGCACCAGAGATGTAGTACCGGCCCGGTCCTCCGTAGGCTCCGGAGATTCCACGACAAGACACGGGCGGTTTTTGACGCCGCTCATAGGTACCGGAGACTCTTCCACTGCAATGAACTGAGGGGCCGGAGAGTCCTCCACCGTGATGTAGTGGGGGGCTGGGGATTCTTCCACCAGCATGGGGCGATCCATGGTCCCTGACATAGGTTCAGGAGGTGCAGGCGACGAGGCAACGGAAATAGGGGAATGATGGAGTTCATGACGTTCCAACACTCCAATCTCCTCCTCCTCATCGTCGTTCCCCTGCTGCACCGCCAAGGGGAACCACTGGTCACACTCATCCTCCTCGATTGGCGTGGGGGATTCCTCGATGATCGTAGGATTTAGCCTGGATCCGCTCGGGGGATTGGGATACGCTCCCAAGGCAGGAGAGTCCTCCACCAGGGAGGGAAACCGCCGCGATCCACTCATTGGAGTGGGCGACGATTCCACCACAGTGGGGTTCTGCCTAGTCCCCGACAGGGCTTGCTGGATCAGGGCCACGGCCTCTCGAGCCGGACCCAGATGGCCATGGGGATCAGGCGTGAGCGCGAGGACTCGACGGTTTTCAGCGTCGAGTTGGTCAACAATGGGGCTGATGGGCCCTGCCGCAAACAGGTTTTTTCTGACCTGAGGCTCTGGCAACCCCCCTAGCGACGGAGGAGTGCCAGAGTCGACCACGATAGGCCCCATTGGCGAAGCCATCGTACCCCAGTCGGCAGCGCGTGAGGGCGCAGCGTTCGTACGCTCGATCACCCTAGTAGATTGGTCGATTACTGCCCGATTCTCGGCGCTAGTAACGGTTCCCGAGCCCATAATAGGCGATTGTGGTCCCCTTATCGCTCCCTGAGGCTGGCCGTCTATTTCCCCCCCAACCATCCCAGGTACACCAGCTGGATTTCGAGGATGGGGGGCCCCGATGGGAACGTTCGGGGATTTCGGAAACTTAGGATTTGTAGCCACTTGGGGCTTGGCCCGTTTTTGCGGCCCCTGCCCGGTCGATGGGGTCAGGGCCGAGGAGGTCCTGAGAGTGGGAACCTGGACACCCTCAGCTATCCCTCCCGGGGAGGAGATTTTAATTTGAATTTGGTCCACGATGTCTTGGACCGATCGCTTTCCGCGATGCCAAACGCCCAACAAAGACGAAAAATTTTCGCCTCTGCTACCATGAAACCAGACCGGATGGTCAGGAGCAGAGGTCGCAGTGGCATGGGCAGCAACATTGCTTGGCACCGCAGACATAACGATAGTGTTGACTGAATAGTATCCTGCAAACAGATATGGTACACATAGCCAATGAAATACCTGGTATGCACATATGAGAAATCCACCCTATCATCCACTAATTGAAGAACTACTAAACATCCAAGATTGCCTTATCTATCCCACATCCTATGTTCCTAACAAGGAAATGGAATATGATATACCCTATCCCACATATATCCCATATACAGGGCCAAATAATGCTCCCTTAGGGGTAAAATGCCAGGGTAGGGTTGTGACCTGCTTCACAGGCAAGCATTACATCTTACGAGCAAGACCTTACTCGTTACTACAAGCGTTAGATCAAGCACATCAAGCGCATCAAGCACATGCAAGCTCTCATTAACTCTCTGAAGCACAAAGGTGCAAGGTGTGGGCATTGTACCGGTGTTTCCATTTGTGCCTAGGGTATTTGATCCTTTACCCTGAGGCTATCGTGACCTCTTGTATCCATTCAGTAAGGTACCGCGCGCACGGTGGGGCCATCGTGGCCGTGTTTTATACTGGCCTGAGCATGACACAAGGGAAAGGCGGGCACAAGACAATGGGGCATTGCAAGGAAATAGCACAGCAAATGTGATCAATCACACCGTGTCATCCTTCCAGTTTGCAAGGAACATGGCTGTGGTGGCTGTAAGGACGGTTGCTACGGTTGCGCCGCGTTGCATTGCAGGACAGGACCGTTAGCCCCCCGTGGCAACAGCCCCATGGCCAAAGGCCATCGGGGTTTGGAGTTTCATTTATCCTTGCTTCCCTGACCTCTATTTTTGCCTTCCTACGTGTTCACTGTTGCAGGCACAGTAGGTAAGTAAGTAAGTACGGGCGGCCGCGTCCGCAGCCTCATCTGACTCCTCCTTGTTTGTTTTACATGGTGGCCGCCTCTGGCGGGAAGGAGTGCTCTCCACCATTAGTTCCCCTGGCGACCCCTGTCTCACCTCACGGCCGAGAACTTCAACCAGGTTCCCTTGGTTTGTTCATCCTTGCTTCTCTGACCTCTATTTTTGCCTTCCTAGGTGTTCCCTGTTGCAGGCACAGTCCTAAGCTATGAGCACACTTGTCCGTCACGGGCGCTGACAGTTTTTCCTATCAGTAAAATTTTTGCACTGTCGCGTTGCACAGTTTTGCAGGTACCGTTACTTTTGTCATTGATTAAAAGTGTGATTTCACTTTGTATTTAGTTGTGATTCTCAAGAAAAATACCAATTTTTCCTGCTTGACCCCACAATGCCTTTAGCGACGCGCGGGGACCAGACTCTGCACGCAACAGCTTGCGATTCTGCCTACTATTTATTGCGGGATCTGTGGGAGGTAGGTAGGTGGGTGCACTCGGTTGTGGAGATGCGCCCCATGGTTCCCGCTGGCGTTGCCGCTGTGGCGAACAGGAAGAGGCTCCGCGCTTGAGAAGAGAGGCGGCTTACATCCCACTAGATCTGACTGGGTGCCCCCAACAAAGCGGCCCGGGCAGCACTGGGAGGGCTAATAGCCGCCGGCGTGCCGTGCTTGTCATGCCCCCGACTATGAGCGGAACCCTAGGGGTTCACCGGACTTCCTGGCGTATCCCGTTCCCAAGGCGTGCGGGCGGCGCGTTCTTGGTACTTGGGTTCCGAGGTGCTTGGGTGCCGCACGCTCCGCCTCGAGTCCCAAAGCAGCACAGGTCTTAAGATAGCCTTAGCCCCGGTCTCCGGACCTCGCTTGGCCGCCTCACCTGCATGGCACGGGCTGCCTCAGTGTCCGGGCTATGGACACTGGGTTTCCTACTGTTGTGTGGCGCCCATGCTTCAGTTCCGGGCTCGTCCTCCCCTGGCTTCTCCTGGTTTGGATTTCCGGTTTGGTGAGTGCTCCGGTTTGGGTTTCCGCCTGCCCTCTTCCATTCCTGGCCGAGACTTCTGGTTTCTACGGGTGGGTCTGGGTTGCACCCATCTCGCGTTTGTTTTGGTTTGGGTTTGGTGCGCCTGTGTTTGGGTGTGGGCTGGGAGGTTGGTGGTGGGTATGAGATAGGGGCGTCGCTCCCTCCCCGCCTTTCTCGGCTCGGGGTTGGAGTTTGTGCACGGGTAGGGGTTGAGACGTAACCTCCCCCTCCTGGGCCGGGTTTGAGAGTGGTGTGTATGGGTAGGGGCCTCCTTTGTACCCCGCCTTTCCCGATCTGGTTCTGGGCGCGTGGTTCGGGTTGGGTTTCCCCTGACGCCCGCCTGTCGGCTGGCGTTTACCTGACTGGGGTGTTTAGCTGTTTTGTGTGGGGCGGGCAGTCCTTCATCGGTCCCGGCGGCTTGCCTGTCCGGTGTGGTGGTCATTCTTTGACCTTGGTGGGTGTCCGCCCCTGCCTTTCCCTGGTGTTGTTGCCATCTGTGGTGGGGGGTTGCGGCGGCGGGTCACCGTGGGTGTTGCTTCCCCCCCTTTTTTTTTGCGGTGGCGGCTGTTGTGGGTTGGTTCCCGGCCCTCCTGGTGGGAACCTTTCGCCAGTTGCGGGGAGGTGGGGGCTGTGGGTGTGGCTCTCGGTTTTTTCGTGTTGCTGTCCACTGTTGGTCTCTGTTGCCTGACGGGCCGTGGTCCCCTTGGTCCTGCCCACCCCCTCCTGCTCCCCCTTCCTTTCCTTTTCTCGCTCTGTTTCCCTGCTGGCGGTCCTTTTTGTGTCCGCGTCCCCGTGGTCTGCCTCTTTCCCGTCGGGGGTCTGTGTCGGCGTGTCAGGGGTGTTCTTTCCTCTGGCCCGTTGGTGGCCGCGTGCCGGTGGAGGTCCGCCTTCTCTGGCTTGGCGCTGTCAGGCCGGGCGGGCCGGTCTCCCGGTGTCCTATCGGTTGGTCCCGTGGGCGTTGCCCGTGTTGTTGCCTGGCTGGGGGGGTTCCCCGCCTCGGTGGAGTGGGTACGTGGCTTCGCAGTTGTGTGGCCGTCTCTCCTGCTTTCCTCCGTTCCCCTTGGTTTGCGGGTTTGCCCTAGTGGGGTAGAGAGGGCTCCCTCTTTGGCTTGTTCCAGCAGTTTCCTGTTCGTATGTGGGTGGGATTTCCCCCCCTTCCCTGTCGTTTATTTTTGCGGGGGGTCTGCCTCTTCCTTCCTCTGCCTTTCCTGGGCCGGCGCATGCAATGGTCGGTGAACGGCTTGGTCAACTGGCTGTTCCTGTTGCAGCGTGTTGCTGTGTTGTGGGTGGCCACGGGCCGTGCCCCAGCTCCTTGCGTCTCCTGGCTTATGTACACGTATGGGCTGACGGCCGATCCTGTTGGGTTAGGCTCGGGCTCTGCCGGCTAGGCCAGCTGGCGCCAGCCAGTTCTGTGGGGTCAGGGGTCAGGGGGGGGTCGGGGGTGGCTGCGGCGCTTCTTTGGGACCGGGTTGCCAGGTGTCCGCCTGCGCCTGTGGTGCCGTTTTTGTGTTGGCGTGTTTTACTTTCCTGTGGGGACTTGTGCCGGCGGGCCGCCGCGGGCGTGGGGCGGTGGTTGTGTCCGGTTTTTCCGGCGCGCTCGCCGTCGGGGGATGCACCGTTGGATGCATGGTGGACGCCGTCCTATGACCCGTGTGGTTTCGAGGGGGTGGGCCTTAGTCAGTGTGTGGTGGGCTGGTGTGGTGGTGTCCCATGCCAGTGGGCGTGTTTCTTTCCTTTTCGGGGCGAGGGACGGTTTGATCGGGTTAGGCCGACGGTTAGCGTTCCTTGCCTTGGTGCTCTGACGTGCTTTGGTGTACCGTGCTGTGCCGAAGGCGCTGTTACCAAAAGGCAAAAGGCCGGGATGTCTACCCACGGGTAAAGGTAAACGGGCTGGGCTGTGTGTGTTGTGTGCGCGCGGTGCGTAAGTGTGTAGGCCTCGGCAGGGGGAGGGGAAGTCGGGGAGACCTGGTGAGTTCGCCTCTGGCGACCGCGCTTATCCCAGGAGCTCCCGCTGCACCCCTTCCCTTTCTGCTTGCTGGTGCAGGCGCAGCTCCTGCAACGCCCTTGCCATCATGCTGCCCGGGCCCAGGCGGGCCTTCAGTAGTGTGGCACGCGCCTTGGCGTGGGCGTACCAGATCCGTATGGATTCCTCCACGACGTGGCGGAGGAACTCCGTCCCCAGCGAATGGGGCCCCGTACACTCCAGGTGGGCCAGCTGCATGGAGGGGGTCCGCAGGGCTGCCGCCCACTGCTCCAGCACAGTGGGTTCCCACAGCTGGTGACGCACTGGGGCCGCCCGTGGCCCCACCTTCTGGTCGAGCCACGCTGCGAGGCGCCGGCGGGCTGGCCCCCCCTCGTGCAATTGAGCCGAGCAGGCCCACAGGTGGGGCGTCGTCTCGGGCTGTGTCCCGCACAGGAGGCACGTTGTATCCAGCACCGTGCCCCGGTGGGAGGAACGGTGGGCTAGGACGACCATGGTCGGGACGTTGTCCATGCGATGCGCCGTGATGTGGCGCTGCTGGTCGTGGTCGAACCAGTCCAGGGGGAGTCCCCCCCCTGGCATGAAATTTACCCCCCAGCGGGCCTCGTAGATGGCTTGCGCCGGTATGGAGGCCTGGTCCTGCAACCAGTCACTCAGCGCCGTCGGGGAGAGCTGGCACTGGTCGCGGAAGGGCACTGGGGGGATAAATGAGTAGGGGCACCTGAGGAGCCACGTGAGGTCCACCTCTGGCGGCTCCCGCGTCGCTGCGTCCACACGGACGTTGAGGTCCGTGATCCAGTGCGATGGTGTGGTCACCACATTGATGGCAGACCTCGGGGAGAGGCGCTGCCCCCCCAGGACAGTGGCATAGAGATGGTGGATGCCATCTCCGCAGTGCCTTCCTTCCTGGTACTTGCGGAGGGCCCCCACTGCTGCCTCCGAGTCCGGCACCAGCCAGTAAACCCCCTGCTGTGTCGCCAGCCGGCGGGCATACAAGAGGAGGGCCATCGCCTCCCCTTCCTGGGAGGTGCCCACTCCTGAGGCCACCTGGGCCTGATACTCCCCAGGCCCGCTCTGTACGACCCCGACCATGGCCATACCCGCCTGCGTGGCCCCTGCATCCACAGCCACGACACTGCCTCGGAGGGTCGCCAGCGCAGGCAGGTCATGGAACCAGAGGCCCCGGCGAGTCTCAGGGGCCAACACTCGCGGGGGGCTGGTCGCCCGGCCGTGTGGCGCCAGGAGGGCCATATCCCCACGGTGCTCCCTGAGGTGGGTGCGCAGGGCCTGGTGTAGCCCCCCTGGCACTGTCCCCAGCCCATCGAGGGAGTAATAGAGGGGCCCCTTGTGCGGGTGCCCCGGGCATTTGTGCGCCATGCACTCCGCTGGATATTGCAAGCGCGCCACCGCCGCCGGGGCTATGGCCATCCACGGAAACGGCGACAGCGTCGAGGTGACCGTCACGAGAGGGGCCTGCAAGTGCTGGCCCAGTTCCAGTAGGCGGCAGTCGGGGGGGCTGTCGTCCACACAACGGTGGGCGCCCTGACCCCAGTGCCCTGGAGCTGGGCCAGGGAGTCCTGCCGGTGGTCGCCCCACAGCTGGGCGTGCAGTGGCGCATCCAACTGCACTTGGATATTCAGGAGGGCCACCAGGAGGCGGTGGAGCCAGATGTCGCTGGGCAGGCTGCCCGGGGGCTGCTGGCACGACCGGGGTTCTGGCGCCCAGCCCGCGGTCTCCATGGTGTCCTGCAGGGCCGCGGTCATGCGGAGGGGCTGCCCCCTATGGTATATCGTCTCCATTCGGGTGGTTTTGGCCGCCCGGCCCCCCACTATGACTTCCGCCTGATAGGTGGGCACGGCCCTCAGGATCCAGTCCTTGGGTGCCGCTTGCCATCGCGGCGTGGGTTCCCTCAGGAGCGGGACCAGTACCGCAGCGTGGCGGGCCAGCCACGCACGTAGCCCCGGGATCCCCTTGCGGGCACGCGCTCGTCTCTTCAGGGCTCGCTCCGGTAGCACCCGGTGATTCTCTGTGTAGAGGTCGCCGAGGTGATGGTAGCCCAGGGCCTGTACCGTTTCGTACACCGTCGGGGGGACGACCACCTGCGCGACGGCGCCATACAGAGTTGTGTACACCTCCACCCGGGGGGCAGGGGCCGCCGCTGCCGCCGATCGCGGCCCACCGGGACCTGGGACCAGGATGGGGGTGGTCCCTGAGCACTGGCCCGGCATCCACATGGGCATGGCCACCTCATCCACGACCCGCTGCAGCGTGGCTATGAGGTGGGGGCACTTGGGGTGATGCGTGTACTGCCCCGGGGTAAGCACCGCCGGGCAGCCCCCCCTGAGCGCCTGGTGCGCTTGCAGGGAGTGGCCTGGGAGTCCCGGAACTCCTGCTTGGCCCAGGCCGCCTGCCGAACCCACTCTCGAACTACCGCCGCCTGCCACGAGTGCTCTGACCGAGTGATACCCTGGCACCCATGCTCCCAGGGTCCCCAGAGCGCGTCGGTATGAGCGTGGCGGGAGATGCCCGTCATGTGCTTGTATGCTCGCACCATGAGAGCATCGTTTGCCGCGTGTACCTTGGCCGTGGGGCGGTACACGCTGGCCAGGGGGAGCAGCTTGCTCGGGAGCTTGGCCATGAGTACCATCATGGCCGCGTCCGGGGAGAGCCGCTGGGGGCGGAGCTGTGTCCAGAGCTCCGCCCTGACCTCCGGCAGCTTGCGGGGGGCCGTAGGCGCCCCCTGGAGGTAAATGTTGGTTCCCATATATCGGAGGACCCTGGAGGGCTGTATCTCCGGAGCCCCTGCCAGTGCCTCCCGCCGCTGGTCCGGGGTACTCGTCACCCACGCGCGGCCTAGGTGGCGCGCCACGGCTGCTGGCGTAGGCGACCGTAGGGGCCGTGGGTCTGACGTGGAGCCGTGCTGGATCTTGCGGTCAGGGACGTCCACCCGCTGGATTCCCTGGTAGTATACCCGCTGATCCAATAGGACCCCCTGTATGGGGTGGGAATCGCCCCGCTCCAAGAGGACGATCGTGTCATCCACCCACATGAGTCCCGGGAAGCGGAAGGGCTCTACCGCCGAGGACCGGTATGCGATGTCCATGTATCGCAAGAAAGGGAGCGCCGCCGTCGCCCCCGCATGGACCCCCTGGACGGTACCCTGGGGCGTACCCAGGAGTTGCGTCAGGGTGTGGGACTGCCAGGGGCCCAAGGGCAGGGTGTAGGAGAAACCCTCGGTATGGGTGGCGAGGTGGTTGGCCTCTCCCAGGCCCACCCGGGCTCCCACTATAGGGTGAATGTCCTGCGCGATTACGTCGAAGAATTTCGCGAGATCCGTGATCAGGACGTCCACTATCCGGTTTTGAAGCCTGGCCAGGTCCAGCGTCATGTGCACCGTGCGGACGAACTCCTGGAGGGATATACCCCGCATGCCCCCCACTAGGCAGGGGCTCCCCAGGGCCCGCTTGTAGACGGCTGTCGCCACGGCATAGAAGGCCGTGGGCTCGAGTTTGGAGACGTGGGAGGAGATGGTTATCCCCCGGAGGTTCGCCTCCTGGACCGGCTGGTCCGGGTTTTTTAGGAGCAGGGTAACCCGCCCCCGCCTGCCCACCGTGCCGCTGACTGGGGGGCTGCGCACCACGGTGCACAGGGTCTTCTGGTCCGCCTCCGTCAGGTGTCGGTACCAGGATATATCGATGCAGACGTCCGCTTCGGGTAGGCGGAGGTCGGGGCCGCGGGCCTTCCCCAACTGCACCTCCAAGAGGTGGCGGGGCTGGACATAGTCGCCGCGGGCTGGCGGGGCATGCTGCGGCAGGAGCCCCAGGTACCTCTAGATGTGGGCCAATCGGTCGGGGTCATCCGGGATCCGGTAGCTATGGCCCTGGAGCCGTAGGCGGCTCAGGTGAAGGGCAGACAATGTCTCCCTGGGGTTGAGGAGCGCCTTGCTGTCCAGGGGAATTTCCGAGACATCGCGCGGGGGGCCCCTGCTACGACGCTGCACCTCCCTCCACTGCTCTGGGGTGCGTTTCAAATTGAGGGTTTCCTGCTTGCGTCGGAGGGCCCTGCGTTTCACCCCCCGGAGGCTCTGCTGGCGCTGGGCTTCTCCCAAGGCCACTAGGCTCCGCTTGAGGGCGTGCCCCGCCGTCACTGAGGTGCCCAATATGCTCTGGGCCATCACTGTAAAACGCCCCACCGTGGGGAGCATGCTGCGCGCTGGGAAGGGCTGTTGGGGAGCCCACGAGGGGGGAGCTCGCTCCGCCGGGCGCGCCTTGAGGCGGTACTGCCGGAAGCGGAGGGCTCGGACCCTGCCCGTGGCGTGGGCCCAATCGTAGATGGCCCTTTGCAGGCCTTTCAGCCACCAATTCGGGGCGAGCTGGGGGTCCAAGGCTCTCCTGCGGAGTATTGAGTTGTGGAAATTGGCCGTGTCCCCTGGGGACAGGGCCACTGCGCCCAGGTGGTACTCCGGGGTGCGGGAGACCGTATGGGGGCTGGGCTTGCCCAGCCGGTTCACCGGGAAGGCGACGGTGAGAAGGAGGGGGACGTGGTGGTCCGAGAGGAGGGTGCTCGCCCAGTAGTGGTACGAGGCGATGGTGAACTGCGCCTCGCTGTGGCAGGCGGCTGTGTGGATGCGGGAGCGCGCGGCCCCCTGGAAGCAGGAGTATGTGTCCTGCGGGACCGGGTGAAGGTCCACTAAGTCCCTGAGGTTGAAGGCCCTCAGGAACGTGCGGTAGCCCGTGTCGTCGGGGCGCGGGGTCCCTCTATCTGCCGGTCGGGCCCCCGAGTTGGTGTCCGTGACAACCAGGACGGTCGTCGGGTCGACCAAGCAGGTGACCTCCCTCCAGATGGCGGCCCACCATCTCACGTAAGGCTCCACGCCTATGCTGATCTGGGGGGCATGGGCTGCCAGCACATGATGCCGACCCCGCGGGGTGAGGACCTCCATGAGGAGGGCGTTGGCATCCTCCGCGCCCCAGAGGAGGAAAGCCCGGGTGGTTGTCCCGGTGCGGACGTATACTTCCAGGCCCGCCCCCGTCTTGCCTTGGGCGGGGAGCACAACGTGACGGGCGCAGTCCTGGAAGAGGGGGTCCTCGGGGCCTGCCCGGGACTGGGCCTCAGCCAGGACGAGGAGGGTAGGGCGGGGCGCTGCCATGTGCAGGGCTTGCGCCAGGGGGCGTTGCCGCAGGTACCGGCCCCGGACGTTGAGCCACAGGTACCCCACAGCGTGCACGTCCTCCGGGGTGCCCTCAATTCTGGGAGTGGGAGGGAGTGGGGTGCCCCGGCTCCGGGTCCGGCTCTGAGGAAGTGAACCCGCCCTGGGGGTTGGCGTGCGTGGCCAAGTCGCCAGCTGCCTCCTGGGCTGCCCGTTGGATGCATGGTGGACGCCGTCCTATGACCCGTGTGGTTTCGAGGGGGTGGGCCTTAGTCAGTGTGTGGTGGGCTGGTGTGGTGGTGTCCCATGCCAGTGGGCGTGTTTCTTTCCTTTTCGGGGCGAGGGACGGTTTGATCGGGTTAGGCCGACGGTTAGCGTTCCTTGCCTTGGTGCTCTGACGTGCTTTGGTGTACCGTGCTGTGCTGTGGTGTGCTCTGCTGTGCTGTGCTGCACTGTTCCGCGGCGTGCTGTGCTGTGCCCTGCTCTGCCGTGCCGTGCCGTGCTGTGTCTTGCCGTGTTGTGCCTTACCGTGCTGTGGCGTGCTGCGTTCTGCTGTGCCGTGCCGCGCTGTGCCGTGCCATACTTTGCGGTTTCGCGGCGTGTTGTGCCGTGCTGCGGTGTACTGTGCTGCGCTGTGCTGGATTGCGCTGTGCTGTGTTGCATTTTGTTGTGCTGCGCCGTGTTATGCTGTGCTTTGCTGTGCGGTTGGTCAGTGGCAACCCATGGTCCGGCCTGGGGTGGCCAGGGCGATGGTCAGACTGGCTGTCTTGCTATGTGGGTCGCGGGGGCGCCGTGCGGGCTTGGGTTATGTGGCCGGTTGGTGGCTGGTGGGCGTGGTTTGACATGGTGTGGTTTGCGTGGTCAGTGCTACAGGGGTCTGGGTGTGCCGTCTGGTCCGATGCGTCGGGCGGGTGTCCGTGGGTTTGCCCTCCCTTTTGGCCCTATGCCTTGGTCTGGTGGTGTCACCTGCCCTCTGGCGGTTCCTGTCCCTAGGGGTGCGCCGGGTTCCCTGGGATTGGGTGGCGTGGCCTCCTCGGCTTGGCTTGTCCCCCTCCCATGGGCAGTCACCTGTCTCCCTGCTTCCGTAACCTCGCCCGTCCTTGGTGTTGTGGCCCTGTCTCCTTTCCTCCCCCGCCGTCCATGTCCTTGTGTCTGTGTGGTGGCCCCTGCAGTGGAGCGTGGCCGGGGTTGTTGCCTGGCTATTAGGGTGCGTTGGTGGCTTGTGCGGTGCTCTCGGTAGTCCCCTGCGATGGTGTACACCCCTTCCCCCATGTGGGGGCCGATGGTTGATAGGCGTGACCCTGTGTGGCTTGTGCGTTGTCGGATCTGGGCTGCGGTGATGCGGCTTGGTGGACGTGCGCCTCTGGGTTGGTCTGCCTTTGGGGGCTGTGTCCTGGTGTTGCAGTGTCCCTTGGGGGCCTCGCGGTGAGTTCTCGGTGGTGTGCAGGCCGGTGTTGACCGGGTGCGGGAGGGTGGGGCGGTGTGGGTCCCCCCGGTGTGGCGTCTCCCCCCTCCGTGGGTGTATGCCCTGGCGCCTGTCCTCGCGGCATTCTCTGTCCCCAGTGTTGTGGCCCCTGCCCTTTCCCTCTCTCAGTGTTGCTGGCCCCCTGGTGGTTCCTTGCTCCTGTGATTTGTTGCCCCCGGAGTCCTAATCCGGTGAGTGTCTGCCTGTCACCTTGTGCCTTTCCTCGCTTTGTTGCGGCGGGCTTTCCCTTTGCCCTTTCTCTTTCCGGTGTTCTGGTGGTGGAGTGGTTGTGAGTTCTGTGGGGCGCCCATGGCCCATGCCCGGGGCACGGTGGTCTGGAGCCACCGGTCGAGGTTTCCGGGGTTGTATGTGGGGCGGAGGCCCTGAACTGCATCCCGGAGGGGTGCTTCCCATGCCCTCGGTGGCATGGCGGCCTCCGGGGCGGTTGCGTCGGGGTTGGAGCGGGAGCGGGCGAGGATTTCCTCGAAGCCGTGGAGGCGGTGGTGCCACTTACGCCTGCCCGCTCCCCCTGCCCACCTCACTCAGCAGCAGAGCTCCCGCAGGGCGGGTGCGGACCCCCAGGCGATGTCGGCGGGGGTAGGGGGCTGGGCTCCGAGCTTGGGGTCCTGGAGCGGCGGTGGCGCGGGCTGGGGCTGGGGGACGCGCACGGTGGCGGTTGGAGCGGGAAGCGTAGTTCCGTTCATGGGGGGAGGGGGATGCGGACATGGTGCGGCCATGGCCCGCGTGGTGGCGCCCGAGGAGCGACAAAGTCGGGAGCGGGGCCCTGGGGAGGTATTGCAGTGCCTCAGGGAGCGGGAGCGGTGCCAGTGGAGCTCCGGGTCGGGGAGGCGCGGTGGCATCGTGGGAAGCGGGAAAGCTGGGGGCGGGAGTGTCTTGTGGGGGGTGTAGGGGGAGCGGTGCCGTTTGTGAGAGCGGGCTCCTCTGCGGGGCGAGTCAGGCAACTTGGCAGTTGTCCGTGGCGCCGGGGCGGCCTCCTGCGGTGCTGCCAGGTATTGGGGGGGGGGGGAGTCCCACGTCCTCCGTGCATCTGCTGTGTAGGGGTGTTGCGCCGGGTGAGGTGGGTGCGGCGGCACGGGCGGCAACTGGTACGGATCCAGTGGTGGTTGAGGGGGGTGTTTAGTGTGGGGGTGGGCTTGGGGGGGCTCCGCTCCTTCAGCGTGGACGTTGTGGCCGGGGAGATAATGTTCCTGGTAGGGGGGGGGCAGCCCTTGGTGGTAGATATGGTAGTGGGGCTGAGCGGCGGGTGGTGCCCTTGGGGTTGCCGGGCCGGCCAGATAGTTGCGGCGGGCTTCAGGGCTGTTTCGACGGAGACCGCAGACGAGGGGTCCCACGTGCCCGGGTGGGTTTGGCCGGCGGTGGGGGTGGTATGAGGATGCCGGATGGTGGGGCGCTTAGAGATGGGGATGTGGACGAGGGTTTGGACGGGTCGTGTTTTGTAGCTGCCCCCGTGGTGGCGGTTTCCATTGGGGGTAGGGGGGCTCGGGATGCGGTGGGCGTGGGACCCTGGTGGCGGGGGCGTTTGTGCTGCTGCTGCTGTCGCCCCTTTTGTGACTGCTGGGGCTGTGTCTGGTAGTTTTGGTAGTGGTGGTGGTGCTGGTGGTGCCGGTCCTTGCGGTGCTGTTGTGGGTGGCGCTGCTGTTGCTGTTGGGGTTCTGGTTGCGGTTTGGGATCGGGCTTGGGTTTGGGGACCGGTTTGAGGTGGGGAAGGACTTCGTCCTGGAGGTGTGGGGGGACCAGTGCCGGGCGGGGGGGCTTCACGGCTTGCTGCGGGGGTGCTCAGGTCTCCCGAGTGGCCGTCGGGAAGCCTACGGCAGACTTTTTTGCGGCGGCGGCTTTGGCCCTGGCCGTGGCTTTGTGGATGACGTCGACAGGGAGGGGCGAGGAGGAGGTCGAGGACGATGAAGAGGATGAGGACGAGGAGGAAGTGGTGGTCTTGGGGGATGCGGGTTGTGCCGCCATCCGGGCAGGGGCAGCTTTGCGGGCTTCGGCGGTCTCCGCTGCTGCCACCGCATGGAGGATGGAGGCGCACTCCTCGGGCTGGCGGGGCCGAGCTATGATTCAGCAGATGGGGGGGGAGATGTGGTCGGCAGCGGTGTGTGGGGGAGATGTGGGGCTTGGATTTCCACCTTCTGGGTTCAGCTGGGCTGGGCTCCTGCAATTTCGGAAGATTTGCCGCGGGGGGAAACAGTTCGCGTGGGCTGCATTCGGGCGTCGGGGGGGTCAGGCCTGGAGTTGCGGGGCTGTGTGTGAGGGGCGTGTGTGGGTGATTTGGCGGGGTTGGTGTGCCGTGGGGCGTGGGGCTCTCCGTGGCGGGTGCGTGTGGGTTGCCAGGTGTCGGGGGCGCTGAGGCCCGCATGGCGGGGGGGTCTGTGGCGGGCGGCCGTGGATGTTCGGGCTGTGAGGGGGAGGCCCGTGTCGCGGGGCCCGGGGCTGTGCGCGCTGGTGGGCGTGTGTGGGCTACTGGTTGGGGAGTGCAAAGGGAGGGGTAGGGGTGTGGGGCTGGGTTTGCATGCGGTGTGTCGGTGCTCGTTTCCGCTTGCACCGGTGTGCATGTGTGGTCTCATACAAGCCTCGAGGTTTGGAGGAGGAAGTTGCCGTCTCCCGCGGATGCGACGAGGATTTCGCAGATGGGTGTGCGTATTTGATGTACCTCTCGGTCGTTGGTCGGAAGAGGGTACTTCAGAGGTGGGCTTAGGCCCATGCGCCTGAGGACCCTGTGGACAGCGTGGTACCCGCAGGTGAGGGGGTGTTGTGGCCTGGGGCGCGGGTCCTTCCGTGTGTCGGGGCCTGCCTCTACTTGTGTGACAGCCGTGGGGATTGTCCAGATCCAGGGTGCGGCCGCCTTGGGGGGCCAGCACTGCTTGGTCCACTGGGACAGGCAGAGCATGGCCAGCCCGAGGTGCTAGCATGCCCGACCCGAGGTGATTTGGGCCGGGGCGCGGGCGAGGGCTTGGTCCCCGAGTTGGAGGACGCCCCTGAGGACCCTGTGCGGGGTGATGGGCTCCCCTACCGCGCCGGGGGGTGTGGCCCCTGGGGCGAGCATGGTGTCCGTCCCCCTGAAGACCCATTGTGGGCCGGGGGATGCCGCGGCGGACACTATGTAGTGGTGCCCGCGCTCGAGGATTGTACACCAGCCCTCCGGCGGCGGCTGGTCGCTGTGTGTAGGGGGGGGAGGCGAGTTGTCCTCGGGAGTGCGGAGGCCGTTGGCGTTGAGGGCGGTGTCGCGGTCGTGTGCCATGGCCTGTTCCAATGATTTTGGGTGTTTCGGGTCTGCTGGGTTGTCCTTCTCCGCTGGACCTCGTCGAAGGTGCGTGGTTCCTTTGTGTGTGCCGTGGGTGTTGGTGTCGTGTGTCAGGGCCTGGCGCCACTCCATGGGGGGGATCCAGATGTGCTGGTCTTGCGTGTGCTGGCGAGTCCTCCAGTGGAGGAGGTCCAGGACGGCCTCGTGGAGGCCGTTCTCTGGGGTGGCGAAGTCCTGGAGGGCCTTGACGGTGAGCTTGATCTAGCTCCCTTGTAGGCGGTACCAGCCCAGGTGAGTATCCGGGCCATGCCTTGGAGGGCTGCTCGCAGGGGGTCGGGGTTGCTGATGGTGGTTGGCATTAGGGGGGGCTGTTCTGGGTCCGGGGGGGGTGTGGCGCGATGGGCTGTCGAGATACGTTGATGTGTGCGTGGTCCTCGGCTGGTGCGGCTGATCTGCGCGGTGCCGGGTGGTCTCCTAGCTAAGAGGCAGTTGGTCCCGGGGTGTCACACGTGCCTGTGCTGTGGGGGTCCTGTGGTGGGCATTCTTCCGGGGCGGACTGGTTGTGTTTTGGAGGCGTGTCCACGAGAATGCGGGGCATACATGGGCTGTTGAGTAGGTTACTGCACCTCTGGGTCATGCACGGCATGGTAATGGATGAGACGCGGCATGTGTTACCTGACGGCTGGGTTGGTGACTCATTCCGTGTGTGCTAACATGAGGCTTTTGCGGTGCGCTATTAGGGCCACTGCCCTGCGGACTGCCTCTAGTTGGAGGTACGCCGCCGCCTTCATTGGGTCCTCTGCGTGTTGGTTGAGGTTTCGTTGCAAGGCTTTTCTGCCCGCCCCCGTCATGGTGTCCTCCTTGATCAAGGGTTCCCTAAAGAGGTGGTTAACGGCCTGGTGTGCGGGGCTGTGTGTCGCCCAGCCTTCGTGTTGCTGTAGGGTTTACGTTGTGGACCAGCCTACTAGTTTCTCTCTGCCCGCATGCAGGGGGCAGAGTATGTTTATGTTTTGTTGTATGTACGTGAGTGGTTTTGGGGAGCCTTTGTTTGTGTGGGCGTGCATCACCATCTGCTCCAAGGCCGCCACGGCGAAACCGACACTATGTGATGCCCTTCGGGCAAGTGTGTACCTCCGAACCCTGCAGTTGGATGTGGACGCACAAGTCTGTCTTGCGTTTGTTAGCGTGCATCGCTCTATTATGTATATATGTGATATGTATATGTATTATGGCTCCTAGGTGGTGGGTTAGCCACTGAGGTCAGGGTATTATTTTATGTTTAAGAGGTGTGTCTATTCAAGTGTGTCTACTCACACCCTCATCCCACTCCGTACCTCCTCCTTTACCCTCTAAGTGGTGCATCACGTGTGACATGCGTGCTAATATTAAGCAAGTCACGAGGACACGGCCCTTGGTAGGGCCGTGCCCATTACGATACTACATCGAGGCCGCGTCCCTTGGCTGGGCCGTGGCTTTGATCCGTCCACTGGGCGCCTCCCTGGGGCGACTTTGATGTTCGTATTGTGTGTGGTGGGTCATTATCCAAGCTGGCTTTTGCCTAGGCCGTGTTTCTTTCTTTTGAAGCAAGGGATCAAGCAAGCATTACATCTAACGAGCAAGAGGTCACTCGTTATTACAAGCGTTACATCAAGCACATCAAGGGCATCAAGCACATGCAAGCTCTCAAAAACGAAGGTGCAAGGTGTTGGCATCGTACCCGTGTTTCCGTTTGTGCCTAATGTATTTGATCCTTTACACTGAGGCCATCGTGACCTCTTTCCTCTATTCAGGAAGCTACCACGCGCACGGTGGAGCCATCGTGGCCGTGTTTTTTAGTGGCCTAAGCATGACCCAATGTAAAGGCGGAAACAAGACAGCGGCGCATCCCAAGGCAATGGCAGAGCACGCGTCATCAATCACAGTGTGTCATCGTTCAGGTTTGTGAGAAAAATGGCAGCGGTGGCTGTAAGGACCGTTGCCACGGTTGCCCCGCGTTGCATTGTAGGACAGGACCCTTAGCCTCCCGTGGCAACAGTCCCCTGGCCAAAGGCCATCGGGGTTTGGAGTTTCATTTATCCTTGCTTCCCTGACCTCTATCTTTGCCTTCCTATTTGTTCCCTGTTGCAGGCACAAGCCTAAGCTATGGGCACACTTATCCGTCGCGGGCACTGACAGTTTTTCCCGACAGCAAAATCTTGGCACTGTCGCGTTGCACCGTTTTGCAGGTACCGTTACCTTTGGTATTGTTTAAAAGTGTGATTTCACTTTGCCTTTAGTTTTGATTCTCAAGGAAAATACCAATTTGCCTGCTGGACCCCACAATGCCATTTGCGGCATGCGGGGACCAGACTCTGCGCGCAAGAGCTCGCGATTCCGCCTACTACCGCGGTATCCCGTTATTGGATTTCCCGATTGTGGCGGTCGTTGAATTCCCGTCGATCGGAGGTAATTCAGCGGCCGTGTTGCCGGCTCCCAGATTGCCGGCGCATGTTCCAATCCCTAGAGTCAGAATGGACTGCCAACCTTACATTCGCTGTTCTTTGTAGCTTTGTGACTACTACGTTCCTCTTTGGTTTGTACTTCCTTCCCGTGGCGGTCGTTTCAAGTGAGGGGGTCAAGCAGGTCACAACGCTACCGTAGCATATTGCCCCTAAGGGATATTGTATGACCCTATATATGGGACTATTGTTTAGTATATTCCATTTCCTTGTTAGGAACATAGGGTGTGGGATAGATAAGGCGATCTTCGATCGTTTCTAGTTATTTGAACTAGTGGATGATAGGGTGGAATTTAGTTATGTGCATATCAGGTATTCCATTGGCTATGTGTATCATATCTGTTTGCAGGATATTATACAGCTTTCACAATCGTTATGTCTTTTATGGCAGGCAATGTTGCTGCCCATGCCACTGCGACCTCTGCTGCTAACGATTCGGTCCGGTTTCGGTGCTTGGCTTGCACTTCACTGACGGCGGATTGTAAACTGCGAAGATCGTGAGACATTCAGGGGAACCACTCGCTTTCCCGACTTGCGATGCGCTCGGCGATGAATTTTTACTAGCGAACTGGAGATCTCGTGGTGCAACGGTGAGTCAGATGGAAACAGGCAATCTCGAATGAAGTGCAGCATAGCGGCGCCATCAAAAGCCCCCTCCATTTATAAGGTACTTCAAGTTCAAATAATCACAGACGGCGTCAAAGATTGTAACGTAGAGGTCAACGATAACCATCCCCCGCCACCTAAGTGGCTACCACTTGAGGTTTCAGGTTTGAGGTTTGACTTTTTGGGTACTAGGCACTTTTCGGCCCCGGGGGGCCACCAAGTCGGGCCAGGTGATATCCTCCCCACCGGGACCTAGTGGGGAGCCCTTCATGACACACTTACTGCCTGGTGGCGGAGTCCACCGGGTTCACGGGGCTCGGAGCCCTTTCCCTCCCCGGCTTACTGATTTCGCCACTCCCCGCTCAATGCGTCACTTAGGAACCGTGGTTGCAGGCGCTTACCCACCACACCGCCCCCCTGATGCGTGGTCGCCCGTGCTGCCGGTGCCTCCGGGCCCGTGCTACTGGCTTGTCGCAAGTGGAACCCCAATGGATTCGCGCAGAGGCTGCCTAGCCGCGGGCCGCCTCGCTCCCCTGTCGCCATCCTGTCGCCTCCTTGTCGCCTCCGTGTCGCTTTTTTGGTACTTTTGGCCCCCTGTCGCTCCCCTTTCGCTTGCCTGTCGCTTCCCTGTCGCTCTCCTCTCGCTGTCCTGTCGCTCCCCTGTCGCTTCCGTGTCACATTCCTGCCGCCCTCCTGTCGCTATCCCGTCGCTTCTCGTCGCTTCCTGTTGTTTCATGTCGCCATGCTACTTTTTGCCTAGCACCTTCCTGTCGCTCTTCTGTCGCCCTCCTGTCGTTCTTTCTTGTCGCTCTCGTGTCGCTACTTCCTGTTGCCTTCCTGTCGCCCTCCTGTCGCTTGCCTGTCGTCTTCCTATCGCCCCCCTGTCGCCTCCCTGTCGCCTCCCTGTTGCTTCCCTTTCGCCCAATGTGGTAACCTGTCGCTCTCCTGTCGCTTGCCTGCCGCTTGCCTGTCACTTGCCTGCCGCCTTCCTGACGCCACCCTGTCGCCTTCCTGTCCCCTCCCTGTCGCTTCCCTGTCCCCCATTGTGGTACCCTGTCGCTCTCCTGTCCCTTGCCTGTCGCTGGCCTGTCGCTTGCCTGTCACCTTCCTGTCGCCTCCCTGTCGCCTCCCTGTCGCCTCCCTGTCGCCTCCCTGTCGCCCAACGTGGTAACCTGTCGCTTTGCTGTCGCTTGCCTATCGCTTGCCTGTCGCTTGCGGATCGCCTTTCTGTTGCCTCCCTTTTGCCTCCCTGTCGCCTCCCTGTCGCCCCTCTGTCACCCAACGTGTTACCCTGTCGCTCCCCTATTGCATTGTTGTGGCTTGCCTGTCGCTTTCCTCTCGGCTGCCTGTTGCCTACCTGTCGCTTCCCTTTCGCTTTCCTCTCGCCTGCTTGTCGCCTTTTTGGCGCTTTTTGGTGCAAGGAAAAAAGAAACCTTGTCCCTGTTGAGATATTTCCCTTTTGCCTTGTGTTTCACCATCTTGTGGGTCTCAAGCATATCCATTATTGTTGTCTCACTCTTTGATCTCCCATTTATCTATGCAAATGGCATGATTTGGTTGTGAAAAGCAATTCGACGCGGAAAGCCACAAACACCTCAAACGGGGAGTTCCATAGTAACAAAAGTGTTCTTTGTTCAGGCCAAAATGTCGCATTGCGCCTTAGCGAACCTCCCCAAGGGTGTGCAAAGCAATGATGCAAATCGCAGTTCAATGCTCCAATCATTTGCATTGTTTGACAATCCTAAATTCCCAACACCCTTGTTGATCTACGATGCACATTTGCATGGCCGCTCAGCTATAGGCTCGCAACCATTTTGTAAAATCAAACTGAATCTCACAATTATGTAGTACACACGCCGCCAAGAAGAAATAGGTCAGCTTGTTATATTCGCTCCTGAGGTGTAATGATGAAAAAGCAACCTACTATACAAATCAAACACACATCTATTTAGCTATTTAGCATCCTCACGACATCCTCACGCACCGAAGTCTACCATGTTTCTTTTTTCAGCCCGTGCTTTTGCTGATGCAAAATAGGCTTCAATTTATATTCCATACGCTGCCATTTTATCCTTTTTTTTGGGCGACCCAGATTTTATCAATGCAAAAACATCTTGAACGTACAATCTACCTCTGCTCCTGCCTAGCCAAAAATGTCCCATCATACATTCCATACCCATTCCGCTTTCGAAGGCTTTCAAACATGTTGTTTTTGCAGCTCATGCTTTTGCCCGTGCAAAATAGGTTTCAACTTACCTTCCATGCCTAGTATATTTATCTTTGTATTTGCCAATCCGCGATTTACCGTTGCAAAATGGTTCAAAAACCCATGCTATTTCTGAACCCTTACAAACATGTTGTTTTTTACAGCCCACACTTTTGACGACGCACTGCTAGATTCAACTTACATTCCATGCCACATCTACTTATGGTTTTTTTGCCTTCTACTAAAGTTTGCAAGACGGTCGTAGTGAACACTCAGAAAAACCGTTCATTGGCCATGCCCATCCTGATTTCCAAATGGCCGTCGCCTGCAGCCCATGCCCAGGTCACAGCGTTTGACACATCACATCCTTAAAATTAAAAAAAATATTTGGTACCAAGTAGGGCTTCCAAATTTGTCCACATCAATTTTGTCATCCCCTGAGAATATCCCCCCTGGGATGCATTTCAGTAGCCATAATCTCCACCATAAAAATCAGGTATGAGCCTGGGTCATTGACCATTTTGGACCAAGGGTTCCAAGGTGTTTGGCACTGATTCAAACAACTTCAGCATATTTCTTCCTGCAGCATTTTTTTCTCCTGAGAAACTCCTCGCAACCCTAAAAAAAAATTACAACATATGCAAGCAAGCTACTACAGCAAATGCCGCCCCCCAGCCTCCCCCTCACCTTGCCCACTGAAAAAGGCATTTTTCTTCAGAATTGCCAGTCCCATGAAAACAGGACAACTCACACATCCCTCTGTCACATTCTCAGTCTGCTCAGTGCCCCAGGGCGACTGGCATGCAGAAGCAGGGGGAACCACATCTGTGCCTTGCAAGATGAGTCAATTGAATCTGGAAAAATGTTGGCACCAACATTGACAGTAATGATCTCTCCGACAATAACTGAGGGAGAGCCCCAATGTGTACAGACCAAGACTCATGAATCAGCTGGATAGTGCACAGCAAAGGAGCAGGTGGCAGAAAACAGCAGCGGATCTGTACTGTACAACAACGGCAACAGGGTGAGCAGGGACTGGGAAAGGTTCTGAATGAGCCTGATCCACTTGCAATTGTGGATCAAACAACCAAACAACCCCTAGTGGGGAGAAGGCAGGTTTGAATAAGAATCATAACTTCTTCACACCATGGCCTTCACACGACACAGTGGTGTGTGTGGACAATAGGAGGCAATTGTGTTGTGAGCATATGGGAGGGGCTGGGGCAGGGGTTCACAGGTGTTGCAGAGTCACCCAATGCGTGCAGGCACATCGAACAGAGGGTCAAGGAGGACAAATATGAACAACTGCAAGCCCAGTGAGGAACGACACAGGATTGCGGTCGGTGGTCGGTGGTCGGTGTCGCACATCGAGTGGTTGCGAGGCGACGGCGCTTTCATTGGATTCCAGGGGACCTTGGTCCTCTGCATACAGTCACCAGAAGCAATGATCCCAGCTGCATCACATCATAAGCGCAGAGTGCGACCACACTGGTATCCGCTGTAGCGACTGAAAATCCTGTGGACGCATCAAGATAAGATAAGACAAGATAAGAGATGCGCCCCTCTTGGCTGAGCACCTGAATTTTTCAACCGCAATCACATTCGCCCAATCACAGCACACGCCGACACTCAGACACTGAAAGGACACAGCACGCGCCGACACTCAACTGACACTGACAGCACGCGCCGACACTTAAATGACACTCACAGCACGCGCCGACACTCAACTGACACTCACAGCACGCGCCGACACTCAACTGACACTCACAGCACGCGCCGACACTCAAATGACACTCACAGCACGCGCCGACACTCAAATGACACCCAGAGCACGCGCCGACACTCAAACGACACTGACAGCACGCGCCCACACTCAAATGACACTCACAGCACGCGCGAACACTCAAACGACACTCACAGCACGCGCCGACACGCAAACGACACTCACAGCACGCGCGAACACGCAAATGACACTCACAGCACGCGGGAACACTCAAATAACAGTCAGAGCAAGCAGCAGCAGCAGCATCAGCAGCAAGCTGTAGCACCACCACCAGCAAGCAGCAGCAGCACCATGAGCATGCAGCAGCAGCACCAGCCGCAGCAGCAAGCTGCAGCAGCACCACCACCAGCAAGCAGCAGCAGCGCTAGCAGCAAGCAGCCGCAGCTCCAACACGCACGGCGGCAGCGGCAGCTTCAGCAGCAGCAGCGGCAAGCAGACCTTGGACCTCGGCCCCGTCTTCTTTTCTTTTTCTTTTCTTTCTTCTCTTCTCTGCTCCTTCCTCTTGTGCTCCTTCTTCGTCTTCTTCGTCACCTTCTTTGTGTCTTCATATTCTTCCCTCCTGTTCTTCTTCTCCTTCTTCTTCACTTGCTTCCTGTGTCGCCCTGCACACACAGAACAGACAGAAAAATTCAACCACTAATCTTAGTCAAACGGAACAGACACAAAACGAAATTGAACAGTTGTAAATTGCATACCTGTACGCCATTTTCTGCATATCGGGATTGCCGGTGGGGTTAGGCCTAACTTACACTACCCCACCAAATCAAGGAATCCCGGACAAAAAGTCTAAGTGTGAAGAGATGATGCGGATGGCCCAAGGGACCCGGTGACGGTATGCAGACTGCGGCCCTAGCAGACTGCGAAAGACTGCGCACGAACATGCGACACGCGTAACTGAAAAAACCACCGCAACTGACAGAAAGGTATGAATTTTATGTTGTTGTTCTAATTAGTTCGAATTTCACCTTCTGATCACTCTGTCACTTATTATTAATTACTGACAGATGTGTGATTGGCGAGCGTTGCCCTTTACTTCGCTGTTTTGAACGCGTTTAGCGCTGTGCGCAAATCGACTCCCTCCCCCTCAATTTCAACTCCCTCCAAGTGAATATCCACTCCCTTCTACTCAATTTCTACTCCCTCCAAGTGAAATATATACATATATATATACAAATACATGTATGTACATCTATATATATATATATATATATATATATATATATATATATATGTAGATATGTAGATATATATATATATATATATACGGATACATACACACACATCCACACACACACATACATACATACATATATATATATATATATATATATATATATGTATATATATATATATATATATATATATATATATATATATATATATATATATATATCTATATATGTATACATATACACATATATATATATATATATATATATATATGTATGTATGTATATATATATATGTAGATGTATGTATGTGTGTATGTATGTGGATATATATACATATATACATATATATATATATATATTGCTGTATACTCCCTCCAAGTGAAAATACACTCCCTTCCCCTCAATTTCAACTCCCTCCAAGTGAATATCCACTCCTTCCTACTCAATTTCACCTCCCTCCTGCTCAGTTTCCACTCCCTCCGAGTGAAAATCCACTCCCTCCAAGCGAATATACACTCCCTCCTACTCAATTTCTACTCCCTATATACAAATACATGTATGTACATCTATATATATATATATATATATATATATATATATATATATGTATATATACATCCATATATAGTCATAGTCATAGTCATAACCACTTATCATGCCGTCTACTGGAGTTACTGGGCATCTCGCACCGACAGGTGTTTCGTGCCTTGCTCGATCCCGTGGGTCCCAGGGCTGCCTGAGGTGGCACACAGCATGACGGAGGACCCAGAGGACCGGGGATACCGGCCAACCAGGCTTTGGGGGCAGTGGCGACTGCAGAGCATTAGCATTAGCAACGGCGACGGACGCTGGTCCGTTTGTTCGCCGGGGGTAAGGGGCAAGGCATGGCAGAGCAGCAGCACTGCAACAAGCAAGCACAATGCCTAGGGGGGCAGCACTGCAGCAACCAAGAAACAAAGCAGCAAGCATGGGCACAAGACGAGATTGAAGATGGTGATGCAACCCACGTGCTGGCCCGTATGCCTTGGGGCCTGCTGCCGGCCCAGCGCTGTCCCATCCGTAGTCACCTGGGTATTCACCGGTCAAGTAATCAAAAAACATAGCTGTCCGCAGCGTCGGGGCCCAACCACTTCTTGCGGTCAAGACCATACCAGCCAGACAAATCCACCTTGGGGGTGGCCTCCTGCTTCTTCCCAGCAGCTAGCAGCTGCTAACATGGCAACTGATGGCGTGGACTGCATGGCAATCTCAAGGGTCAACTTGTTCACCGCAAACAAATCAGCAATGTGGAAGGCCCTGTTCTCAACAGGGCCCTGGCGGGTGACGGCAGCCTGCTCATAGTAGCCGAACTTGGAGAGCATCGCCAAACGGCCGCTCCTGATCTCCTTCACCTTCAGCTCGGCAGCCACATCAGGGTCGTCGGCCAAACCCAGAGGGTTAAATCACTTGCCACTAGGGTACACCAGATCAAGGTCTCGTCCACCGAATGGACCACCGATCACACGGTAAGCCTCGATGGCACCCATCAGGACAAGCTGGCAAGCCAACACGGCAAGGATGGACTGGGCGCGCACCAACGCGGGGGCACCCATGTAGTTCAAGCCATAAGACTTGAAGATCACGGCAGCAGCCTTGAACCACACACCTTTGCTGGCACCATTGTCGATAGAGGTGTACTTCTGCAGCAGCTCGCAGGTCAGGCACCAGAGAGTACCCAACATAGCCCAGCGATCGTGCAGCACCTCAGCCTTGCAGAGGCGCTTGATGGCCTTAGGGTCTGCTGCAGGCCCAGCACTGTCCCAACCGTAGTCACCAGGGTACTCACCGGTCAAGTAGTCTGGGACGCCGCTGCCTGCAGTGTTAGGGCCCAACCACTTCTTGCAGTCAGGGCCATACCAGCCAGACAAATCCACCTTGGGGCGGCGGCCGTCTACTTCCCAGCAGCTGCGAACATGGCAACAGATGGCATGTTCTGGGTGGCAATCTCAAGGGTCAACCTGTTCACCGCAAATGGATCAGCAATGTGGGAGGCCCAGTTCTCAACAGGGCCCTGGCCGGTGACTGCAGCTTGCACATAGTAGCCGAACTTGGAGAGCATCGCCAAACGGCCGCTCCTGATCTCCTTCACCTTCAGCTCGGCAGCCACATCAGGGTCGTCGGCCAAACCCAGAGGGTTAAATCACTTGCCACTAGGGTACACCAGATCAAGGTCACGTCCACCGAATGGACCACCGTTCACACGTTAAGCCTCGATGGCACCCATCAGGACAACCTGGCAGGCCAACACGGCAAGGATGGACTGGGCGCGCACCACGCGGGGGGACCCATGTAGTTCAAGCCATAAGACTCGAAGACCATGGCACCAGCCTCGAACTACACACCTGTACTGGCACCATTGTCGATAGCAGCAGCTCAGGGGTCAGGCATCAGAGTATGCCCAGCGGCCGAGCAGCACCTCAGGCCAGTTTATTACTACAGGCACTACGCGTGACACTATACGAGGCACACCCTGCCCTGCCCCACTCGTCACCCCTGCACCTGGCCGTGCGGCGTCCTACCTCCTGGCACTCTGTCCCCGCCCCTCCGTCCTTCTCCTGCCCCCTCTGTCTGCGCACGCACTGTGCGTGCAATGTGCGATGCAAACCCGTCCTCCCGCCCCTCCCTCTCCCTCTCCGCGCCCGTTGTTTGGGCACCTGTGTTGCTGTTGCCCTCCCCTTCTCCTGCCCTCTGGTTGCCCTGCTTCTGCCCCCTCCGGTGGTTCTCGTGCATTACGCGAAGCACTATGCATGACAAGTTGCGAAGCACGTCGCACGACACGCCCTTCACCCCTGCACCTGGCCGTGCGGTGTCCCACCTCCTGGCGCTCTGTCCCCGCCCCTCCGTCCTTCTCCTGCCCCCTCTGTTCTCGCACGCACTGTGCATGCAATGTGCGTTGCTTAACCCGTCCCCTCGCCCCTGCCTCTCCCTCTCCGCGCCCGTTGTTTGGGCACCTATGTTGCTAATGCCCTCACCTTCTCCCGCCTTCTGGTTGCCCTGCTTCTGCCCCCTCCGGTGGTTCTCGCGCACTATGCGAAGCACGACGCATGACAGGTTGCGAAGCACGTCGCACGACACGCACCTTGGCCACCTGTTAAACACTGTTAAACACCCAGAAGGCCCGGAACCACGCAGACGCATCGAATTGCACACCTGCGTACTTGGCCAACAACTCAGGGGTCAAGCAGCCCAAAGTGCCAAACATAGCCCAACATGCGTGGATCAACTCGGCCTCACGGTATGCGGCGAAGTCCCAACCGTAGTCACCAGGGTACTCACCAGTGAGGTAGTCAGGGGTGGAGGCATCAGAGATTGGCCCTACCACTTGTGGCGCTCTGGGCCATTCCAGGCAGCGGTGGCGTACATGGCCATAGGGGTAGGAGCGAACAGGGTAACATTGGCGCTAGTCATACCTTTCACGGCGAATGGGTCGGCGATGTGGGAGGCCCAGCTCTCAACGGGACCCTCACCAGTCGCGATGGCCTGCACGTAGTAGCCAAACACAGAGAATATAGCCAAACAGCCGTTCTTGATCTCCTTCAACTTCAGCTCAGCGAAAGTGTCAGGGTCGTCACCCAAAACCAGAGGGTCGAAGGCTTCACCGGGGTGCAGCAGATACAGATGCACGCGCAGAGGACCACCCTTCACACGGTAGGCCTCAATGGCACCCTTCAGGACAAACTGGCGGGCCGGGATAGCAAGGACGGACTGGGCGTGCACCAGGTTGGAGCTGCCAAGGTAGCCCAGACCGCCCTCAGGGAAGATATGAGCACCAGCCTTGAACCACACAGGCTGATCGATTTGCACACCAGCGTACTTGGCCAACAACTCATGGGTCAAGCAGCCCAAAGTGCCCAACATAGCCCATCGAGCGTGGGTCAACTCGGCCTCATGGTACGCGGCGGCGAAGGTGGTAGGGTCAGCAGCCAAACCGGCGGCGTCTCAACCGTAGTCTCCAGGGTACTCACCAGTGAGGTAGTCAGGGGAGGAGGCATCAGAGAATGGGCCCTACCACTTGTTGCGCTCAGGGCCATACCAGGCTGCGGTGGCGAACGTTGCCACCGGGAAAGGAGCGAGCAGGGCAACATTGGCGCCGGCCATATCTTTCACGGCGAATGGGTCGGCGATGTGGGGGGCCCAGCTCTCAACAGGACCTTCTCCAGTCGCGATGGCCTGCACGTAGTAGCCGAACGTAAAGAACACAGCCAAACAGCCGGTCTTGATCTCCTTCACCTTCAGCTCAGCGAAAGCGTCAGGGTCGTCAGCCAAAACCACAGGGTCGAAGGCCTCACCAGGGTGGAGCAGATGCAGATACTCGTGCAGTGGACCACCCTGCACACAATAGGCCCGCCAGCAAGGATGGAGTGGGCGTGCACCAGGCTGGAGCTGCCAAGGTAGTCCAGAACGCTCTCAGGGAAGATATGAGCACCAGCCTTGAACCACACAGGCTGATCGATTTGCACACCAGCGTACTTGGCCAACAACTCAGGGGTCAAGCAGCCCAAAGTGCCCAACATAGCCCAACGAGCGTGGGTCAATTCGGCCTCATGGTACACGGCGGCGAAGGTGGTAGGGTCAGCAGCCAAACCGGCAGCGTCCCAACCGTAGTCACCAGGGTACTCACCAGTGAGGCAGCCAGGAGAGGAGGCATCAGAAATGGGCCCAACCACTTGCTGCGCTCAGGGCCATACCAGGCAGCGGTGGCGAACATGGCCACAGGAGAAAAAGCGAACAGGCAGGTAGGGTGGCATTGGCGCTGGTCATACCTTTCACGGCAAATGGGAGGGCGATGTGGGGGGCCCAGCTCTCAACAGGACCCTCTCCAGTCGCGATGGCCTGCACGTAGTAGCCGAACACAGAGAATATAACCAAGCAGCCGTTCTTGATCTCCTTCACCTCCAGCTCAGCGAAAGTGTCAGGATCGTCAGCCAAAACCAAAGGGTCGAAGGCTTCACCAGGGTGGAGGAGATACTGACGTGCAAGATGCACAACACTACGCGAGGACACTACGCACAATTCTTTACGAGGCATACTCTGCCCTGCTCCACCCTTCACCTTTCTGCCCCTGTGCTCGGCTGCGCGGGGCCCTGCCTCCTGGCGCCCTGACCCCACCCCTCCGTCCGTCTCCTGCCCCCCCTGTCCATGCACGCACTTTGCAGCACTGCGCAGAGCAATTCGCGAGGCAACCCGTCCCCCTCTCTTGCTCCTTGGCTGCCCTACTCTCGCCCTCCCCTGCTCTGTTTCACGCTTGTCTCTATGCAGGGCACTACGCACGCAATTTGCAAGCATTTCGCACGGCACGCACCTGCACCTTGCCCACCAGTTATACTCTGGGCGACGGACTGCACGTGCTGCCAAAGAAGCATCACGCTACGGCTGCCCGCCGCTGCCACAGCTCCCGCAGGAGCCGCTGCCGCGGGTGGCCGTTCCAAATGCCGCGGGGGGCGCGGCCCTAGCAGGCCCCGGCTGCCCCCCGGCCAGGGTTTCACTGTACCCCCCGTGGCGCCTGGTCGCCGGGGGGGATCCATCAAAAGTTCCTGTAAGAGATCGAAAAAAAATAGATATATATTGCTGTATACTCCCTCCAAGTGAAAATACACTCCCTTCCCCTCAATTTCAACTCCCTCCAAGTGAATATCCACTCCTTCCTACTCAATTTCACCTCCCTCCTGCTCAGTTTCCACTCCCTCCGAGTGAAAATCCACTCCCTCCAAGCGAATATACACTCCCTCCTACTCAATTTCTACTCCCTATATACAAATACATGTATGTACATCTATATATATATATATATATATATATATGTATATATACATACATATATATATATATATATATATATATATATATATATATATATATGTATATATGTATATAGATATATACAGACACACAGACACACACACACACATATATATATATATATATCTGTATACATACATACATACATATATATATATGTGTGTGTGTGTGTGTGTGTACATATTGAGAAGGAGGGTGTGGACTTCCGCTTGAAGGGAGTTGGTACAGGTTGCCACGTTTTGCGTTCCGTGTGTGACAACCCAAGCCCTCAGTTGTGATGCACGCACCGGCTTTCAACCCCAATCGCCTGGATCATGACGTGCACTTCTAGAATGCCACCGAAGACACCAATCTCCGATGAAAAGAAGGCCAAGGCAACGGCATATGCTGCAGCCAGGGCAGCGGAAGGGCCATCGCTGATGGATTTAATGGGGAGCGTGCCTGGCCCACAAAAGCACAAGAAGCGGAGCGTTTCCTTTGCCTCGCAAGCCGAGGTACAAACACTCACGCCCGAGGGTGGGCACCAAGTACTAACCTCTGCGCCCATCTCCACACCCAAACCTGAGTCCCAAAGCGCGAAGCCTGACCCAAAGCCTGACCCGAAGCCTAACCCATCCCAGCTGTCAGACCAACCGGTTGCAGCCGAGGCCATACCTGACCCAGAAGCAGAGGTGATGGTGGACGACGCGGAAGACGAAGGGATTTCGCAAACACCCCAAATCTGGACATGCCGGATCTAGGCGAGTTCACCTCCCAAACATCCTCTTCACCGGAGCTCCCCACCCCTTCTACCCCTCTTACTTTGACGCCTACATCAAGCCAACAAACCTCACAACCTTCTCAATCTTCGACGGCTTCATCGGGGCCGTCTAGTATTGGTGATATAGATCTGTCCCAAGATTGGGATACCCCCTGACTATTGACTTACCGGGGGCCTCTGATGCACGAACTTGATAGGCTACCCCCTGACTATTGATTTGCCAGCGGCCTCTGATGCACGAACTTGATAGGCTACCCCCTGACTATTGGTTTACCCAGGGCCTCTGATGCACGAACTTGATAGGCCTGCCCGTAACTATTGATTTACCGGGGGCCTGTGATGCACGAACTTGATAGGCCACCCCCTGACTATTGGTTTACCCAGGGCCTCTGATGCACGAACTTGATAAACCACCCCCTGACTATTGATTTACCGGGGGCCTCTAATGCACGAACTTGATAGGCTACCCCCTGACTATTGATTTACCAAGGGCCTCTGATGCACGAACTTGATAGGCTACCCCCTGACTATTGATTTGCCAGCGGCCTCTGATGCACGAACTTGATAGGCTACCCCCTGACTATTGGTTTACCCTCTGCGTCGTATACTCCCCGACCCCCGTCCGCCCTCCTCCTCCGCTTGCTGTGCCATCACCCATGCAACCCCCTGTCCCATCCATCTGTTCCTGGTGCTGCAGACAAGGCAGCCAAGCTGGAGGCCGAGAAGAAAGCCGCTGCAGACGAGGCAGCCAAGCTGGAGGCCGAGAACAAAGCCGCTGCAGACAAGGCAGCCAAGCTGGAGGCCGAGAAGAAAGCCGCTGCAGACGAGGCAGCCAAGCTGGAGGCGGAGAAGAAAGCCGCTGCAGGTGCTTCACCCCTCGGGCGGCACAGGCCATTGCCCAATCAACACACCCCGACCCATCTTAGCCCCTCTCGCACCCGCCATATGACGAGTCCCACAGTCACCACCCATTACCACCACCGCGATCCTGGTCAACACATCAACAGTTCCAAAGGCACTTCTGATGCACGAACTTGATAGGCTACCCCCTGACTATTGACTTACCGGGGGCCTCTGATGCACGAACTTGATAGGCTACCCCCTGACTATTGACTTACCGGGGGCCTCTGATGCACGAACTTGATAGGCTACCCCCTGACTATTGATTTGCCAGGGGCCTCTGATGCACGAACTTGATAGGCTACCCCCTGACTATTGATTTGCCAGCGGCCTCTGATGCACGAACTTGATAGGCTACCCCCTGACTATTGGTTTACCCTCTGCGTCGTATACTCCCCGACCCCCGTCCGCCCTCCTCCTCCGCTTGCTGTGCCATCACCCATGCAACCCCCTGTCCCATCCATCTGTTCCTGGTGCTGCAGACAAGGCAGCCAAGCTGGAGGCCGAGAAGAAAGCCGCTGCAGACGAGGCAGCCAAGCTGGAGGCCGAGAACAAAGCCGCTGCAGACAAGGCAGCCAAGCTGGAGGCCGAGAAGAAAGCCGCTGCAGACGAGGCAGCCAAGCTGGAGGCGGAGAAGAAAGCCGCTGCAGGTGCTTCACCCCTCGGGCGGCACAGGCCATTGCCCAATCAACACACTCCGACCCATCTTAGCCCCTCTCGCACCCGCCATATGACGAGTCCCACAGTCACCACCCATTACCACCACCGCGATCATGGTCAACACATCAACAGTTCCAAAGGCACTTCTGATGCACGAACTTGATAGGCTACCCCCTGACTATTGACTTACCGGGGGCCTCTGATGCACGAACTTGATAGGCTACCCCCTGACTATTGACTTACCGGGGGCCTCTGATGCACGAACTTGATAGGCTACCCCCTGACTATTGATTTGCCAGGGGCCTCTGATGCAGGAACTTGATAGGCTACCCCCTGACTATTGATTTGCCAGGGGCCTCTGATGCACGAACTTGATAGGCTACCCCCTGACTATTGGTTTACTAAGGGCCTCTGATGCACGAACTTGATAGGCCTGCCCGTAACTATTGATTTACGGGGGACCTCTGATGCACGAGCTTGATAGGCCACCCCCTGACTATTGGTTTACCCAGGGCCTCTGATGCACGAACTTGATAGGCTACCCCCTGACTATTGATTTACCGGGGGCCTCTGATGCACGAACTTGATAGGCTACCCCCTGACTATTGATTTACCAAGGGCCTCTGATGCACGAACTTGATAGGCTACCCCCTGACTATTGGTTTACCCTCTGCGTCGTATACTCCCCGACCCCCGTCCGCCCTCCTCCTCCGCTTGCTGTGCCATCACCCATGCAACCCCCTGCCCCATCCATCTGTTTCTCGTGCTGCAGACAAGGCAGCCAAGCTGGAGGCCGAGAAGAAAGCCGCTGCAAACAAGGCGGCCAAGCTGGAGGCCGAGAAGAAAGCCGCTGCAGACGAGGCAGCCAAGCTGGAGGCGGAGAAGAAAGCCGCTGCAGGTGCTTCACCCCTCGGGCGGCACAGGCCATTGCCCAATCAACACACCCCGACCCATCTTAGCCCCTCTCGCACCCGCCATATGACGAGTCCCACAGTCACCACCCATTACCACCACCGCGATCCTGGTCAACACATCAACAGTTCCAAAGGCACTTCTGATGCACGAACTTGATAGGCTACCCCCTGACTATTGACTTACCGGGGGCCTCTGATGCACGAACTTGATAGGCTACCCCCTGACTATTGACTTACCGGGGGCCTCTGATGCACGAACTTGATAGGCTACCCCCTGACTATTGATTTGCCAGGGGCCTCTGATGCACGAACTTGATAGGCTACCCCCTGACTATTGATTTGCCAGCGGCCTCTGATGCACGAACTTGATAGGCTACCCCCTGACTATTGGTTTACCCTCTGCGTCGTATACTCCCCGACCCCCGTCCGCCCTCCTCCTCCGCTTGCTGTGCCATCACCCATGCAACCCCCTGTCCCATCCATCTGTTCCTGGTGCTGCAGACAAGGCAGCCAAGCTGGAGGCCGAGAAGAAAGCCGCTGCAGACGAGGCAGCCAAGCTGGAGGCCGAGAACAAAGCCGCTGCAGACAAGGCAGCCAAGCTGGAGGCCGAGAAGAAAGCCGCTGCAGACGAGGCAGCCAAGCTGGAGGCGGAGAAGAAAGCCGCTGCAGGTGCTTCACCCCTCGGGCGGCACAGGCCATTGCCCAATCAACACACCCCGACCCATCTTAGCCCCTCTCGCACCCGCCATATGACGAGTCCCACAGTCACCACCCATTACCACCACCGCGATCATGGTCAACACATCAACAGTTCCAAAGGCACTTCTGATGCACGAACTTGATAGGCTACCCCCTGACTATTGACTTACCGGGGGCCTCTGATGCACGAACTTGATAGGCTACCCCCTGACTGTTGACTTACCGGGGGCCTCTGATGCACGAACTTGATAGGCTACCCCCTGACTATTGATTTGCCAGGGGCCTCTGATGCACGAACTTGATAGGCTACCCCCTGACTATTGATTTGCCAGGGGCCTCTGATGCACGAACTTGATAGGCTACCCCCTGACTATTGGTTTACTAAGGGCCTCTGATGCACGAACTTGATAGGCCTGCCCGTAACTATTGATCTACCGGGGGCCTCTGATGCACGAGCTTGATAGGCCACCCCCTGACTATTGGTTTACCCAGGGCCTCTGATGCACGAACTTGATAGGCTACCCCCTGACTATTGATTTACCGGGGGCCTCTGATGCACGAACTTGATAGGCTACCCCCTGACTATTGATTTACCAAGGGCCTCTGATGCAAGAACTTGATAGGCTACCCCCTGACTATTGGTTTACCCTCTGCGTCGTATACTCCCCGACCCCCGTCCGCCCTCCTCCTCCGCTTGCTGTGCCATCACCCATGCAACCCCCTGCCCCATCCATCTGTTTCTCGTGCTGCAGACAAGGCAGCCAAGCTGGAGGCCGAGAAGAAAGCCGCTGCAAACAAGGCGGCCAAGCTGGAGGCCGAGAAGAAAGCCGCTGCAGACGAGGCAGCCAAGCTGGAGGCCGAGAACAAAGCCGCTGCAGACAAGGCAGCCAAGCTGGAGGCCGAGAACAAAGCCGCTGCAGACGAGGCAGCCAAGCTGGAGGCCGAGAAGAAAGCCGCTGCAGACGAGGCAGCCAAGCTGGAGGCGGAGAAGAAAGCCGCTGCAGGTGCCCCGCCCCTCGGGCGGCACAGGCCATTGCCCAATCAACACACCCCGACCCATCTTAGCCCCTCTCGCACCCGCCATCTGACGAGTCCCACAGTCACCACCCACTACCACCACCGCGATCCTGGTCAACACATCAACAGTTCCAAAGGCACTTCTGATGCACGAACTTGATAGGCTACCCCCTGACTATTGACTTACCGGGGGCCTCTGATGCACGAACTTGATAGGCTACCCCCTGACTATTGATTTGCCAGCGGCCTCTGATGCACGAACTTGATAGGCTACCCCCAGAAAAGTTTATAGTGTTTTCAGCACTGTGTTTTTGCTTCTCCTGCTGCTTGTTGTTGCTGTAGGGTGTCCTGCTGCTTGTTTTGGATGATGAAAAGCTTTTGTTTGTTGAAATACAGTAAAGCCAAGTCAATCCAGGATAGCCCAAGCCAATAGTATGCAAGGAGAAGGTAATTCAGGATCAAAGCATGAAGGGCTGCAGTGTAAACAGTGAAAGATGATTGGATATTCACAGAAACTACAGCTCAGGTCACAAATGAATGCATATTCACAAAGATAGCTGAAATGTTTTAGGAAAAGAGTTAGAAAACTGCCTCAGGATCACTCTCTCTCCATAGTGCCATCTTAGGAGATGTGCACTCTTTGTTTTGGGTCCCATATGTGCTGAGGTGGCATGGTATGTGGCGATGAGGTCACTGCCATGTCACATGGGATCTTCCTACTTAGCTAGGCTGACCAGGAATTGAACCCAGGACCTCTCAAAAAGAGGTGCCTAGCCCCCTATGGTGCATACCACTAGGGCAGATAAGTATTCATGGAAAAACATAGATAAATTCATAGGCTCTACCTTAGGTATGTCAGTGCTCAGTCAACTCAGGAAAAGATGTTTTACTTCACATTGAAAGGGGATTGAGGGGTCCACTCCATATCCTGATTGGGTGTTTGGTTCCATAGGTCAAAATGTGTTATCACCAGTTTTGGTTGGACCAATACTAAGATTAAAATGCATGGATGCTCAGTGCATCTCTAATACAACTAGAGTATGCCTCAAAGCAATGGAAAAGCACTTTTTCTTACTCACCCCTTGTGCTGTGGTGGCCACCACTGTCGCATTTTAGGAAAAAGGGAATTTTTCTTGGCCTTTCCTTGGTTTCCACACCTACTTTAAAATACCTACAGTCTCCCTCACACTGAAAAATGGGCGCTCACCATGGCTGGCGTCCTTTTGCTGCTCTAATTGTAGAGTTTCCTACAGAAGACTCAGCGCTCGCAGCGCTGCCGGGGCTCCTGTGGCTTGGTTGGGTTAGTATGGGAGCATACCAAACATGTGCATATGCATCCCTCCCTCCAAGACGCAGCGTCGACACAACCCAAACGCAAGACACATTATACACACTCGCATGGGTTCTCGTAAACCTGCTGGCGACCTGTGACCTGTCTTAGGGCGAAGGGAGTCGAAAAGAAATTAATTTGCCCCTTGGTGGGGTCTTGGTTCTGCTCAGTCTCTCCAGGCACCTGCGTTTCGGCCCGAACACGGCCTACTCAGCGAGGCTGCGCGTGGGTATCTGCAGAGGCAAGAATGGGAGAATTATGGACGAATGCACGCAAAAACGAAGCGACGACACCAAAATCCGTCAAATGACGGCGTAGAATTTTTCTGAAACGACACACCTGAGTAGAATCCAATTGTGCATCAAAAGCACATTTTTATAGAAATTATAGTCATCTCTGGATTTTTTAAATCCAGAAATTCATACGCATAAAATGGCGGCGCGCAGGAGCGGCTCCTAGCGAAGCGCCGGAAAATGGAAAAATAATGGAATTATAAACGTATGTATCACGTAGTCTTGAAAATGACGAGACACACATTAATAAACAAACATACAGATTCCACCCACACTAATAGAAGATTCGAAAATTCAAGAATTCGAAAATCAATTGAAAAGACTTCAATGAATCAGGTATAAACTACAGGTATGCTTGTCTCGCATGCCGCATACACATTGCTCGTCTCGTGTCTCCGTGAACGAGTTGTGTAGCAGCGCTAACAACGATAACCACGATAGGACGCGGTAGAGGGATTGATTAGAAAGATTGCAGATGATTAGCGGTCAGATCAGGGTGATTAGTCATACACACAAGTGCATAGCAACGTTCTTCGCGTGCGCCCCTTTTGTTCTCTCACCTTGCTTCACTTCCCAGTGGTAGGTAAGGTAGGTACGCCCAGGCGGGGCCACCCCCTGGTGGAGTCAAGATTGACGCGGAGATGGGCAGGTTTGCCCAAGTGGAAAGTGCATACTCGCGCATGCACACACGCATTAAAGGGTAGGCCACGCGAAGTGCGCACGGTAAACCTTGTTTAGGCTACCCAGGGGCTCCTCGGTACGTTCTTTAAGAGAACCTGAGGAGTCCCTTAATGCTTGCTTGCTTGACAAGGGTAGCTGCTCCATGCAGCGTGTTTGCGGACAGCGTATTATAGGGCACACTGAGAAGGGTATAATACCTGGAGTGTGCCTTGGTTCCTCCGCCGCAAACGCCCTTTCATTTGCCTTTGTTTTACAGGTGGGCAGGTAGGGTGAGTGGTGCAGCAGCATTTTTTTATGCCCTGCTAAACAGGGGCGCAGATCACACAAACAAGTAACTCTGCTCCGCCTGTGGCAGAGCAGGGAGTCCGACTTCATCGACATCTGCGCCTTGCACGCGAGAGCACTCCTTCCCTCCAAGCCCTAGCAGGGGAAACGCGTTGTGGCGTCCCCTGTTAGGCCACAGTTGCTTAGCAGCGCTGTGTTCTCTTGCCATTTCACAGGAGGGTCGCTAGGACCCAAGAGACCTTCACCTTCGCAACGCCCAGTAGAGTGTGCGTGTAGGAGTGGTAGTCCTGAGTGGGGGCTAGAGCCAGTTGCCCAGTGCTCGCCCACCAGGATGGTGCCACTGTAGGGTGTGTAGGACCTGTAGGGGGTGTGTCACTGTCCCACCCTTTTCCTGCAATTTTAGCGGGGTTGGTGGGCTGTGGCAGTGGTTAGGTCAGTGTTTTGGCCACATAGCAAACAGGCGTTTTGCATGCCTTCATAGCTTTTGGCCACCCCTCCCTGTAGTAGACAGATAGGTAGGGAAAACAATACCTGGATTAGCACGCTGGGTATTCCCCCAAGGTTTTGCGCCAGCACAGAAATTGGGCGCATAGGGGAGGGGAGACCCGGGGCGTACCCCGTGGCATCAATAAGCCAACCCTCCAGGTTCAGCAAGGGCGCAGACTTGGGTATAATTAGGACACCACTTCTGCGGCTTGCTCTCAGGACCTTAGGACTAGCACACTCACACATACGCTTTGGCAGGTAAGGGTAAGGTTCAGTCCGTAGCTTTAGTCTTGGAGGCAAGCGTCTCAGCGAGCCTCAGCAACTCACCAAGGTTGTTCTGGGACAAGTAGTCAACCAGAACTGAGTTTAGGCGTCCCTCAGGTAGAACAAATGCAGAGAAAGGCTCCCAGGTGGCCTCTTCGACTCCAAACCCTTCCCAGAGGGTGAGGAAGCGCCAACCCTGGCGATAGCGGTGGCGTAGGACAGACTTCACCAGGTAGAAGCCCTCCTTAGCCATCTCCTCGGCGTTCATGTCGGGGAGTTCACCTTCGACTTCCATAGGGCTGGCAGCCCCTTGTAGGTCCAGAGCGGCGATTTCCTCGTCGTTCAGCTCCCAATCCTCCCAACAGAGGTCTTCAGGATCATGGTAGCGCTTCAGGTGTTGAGCAGCGCACACCAGGGTCCCCCCTAGACGGGGAGAACACCGCACAGTGATACGGTGTCCATCCACAGATAGGATCTTGTACGGCCCGAAGTATGGGTCATCGCTGGTAGAGCGTGGCCAGGCGGGTAGTCGACTGTGGTGCACCAGCACCCAGTCCCCCTCTTGGTAGGTGGCCGGTACACGGTGCTTGTTCTTCTTGTTCCACTGACGCTCCCTCACTCTCTGGAGCATAGCCTTGGCCTTGTGCACCTTCGCTTGTTGCTCTTGGACCCATTTACCCACAGAAGAATGGGTGTCCTCTGGATAGGGGGCATGTAGGAACCACGCCGGGCGCCCCATGAATAGCTCATGTGGCGAGTAGCCAGTAGCTGAACTCTCTTGGGAGTTCATCATCAAGGATATGACGGGGAGTAGTCTCACCCAGTCTCTGGTGCGTTCAGTTTTGCACCATATCCTGACGTTCTCCTTCAGGACACGAATCTGTCGCTCACATAGGGGGTTGCTCGTGTGAGAGTAGGGAATCCCCGTAGACACCTGGACATTGAGGGATCTCAGGACCCTCTTGTACCAGCCAGTATCTGAGCGTACTCGTACGTCCTCATCGGAGTTGATCTCCTTGGGCGCCCCATAGACACAAAACCACTCCTCCAGGAGTATCTTGATAGTCTCCTCACCGGTAATGTGCTTGGTACATGGGAACACCCTGGTAAACCTGGTCAACCCGCAGGTTACCACGAGGGCGAAGTCATAGCCCCCGAACTTCGGCATCTCCGTGTAGTCCACGTATAGAACACTGTTGGCACAGTGTGGGATGGGCAGGGTCGACTAGAGACCTCTGTCCCTGATATCCCCTGGTTTACAGGACCTGCACGGGCACTTGTCCACGATAGGCTGGAGTGTCTTCCGCAGTTGGTCGTCAGTCCACGTAGTGTGGAACCACTGCTTGAACAGCCTCAGGGTACGGTCAGCACCCACATGACCACTGGACTCATGGGTCCACTTCAGCAGCGCTGGGACTCGGTCACTAGGAACCACGATGCGGTCCTCGTGCCAGAGGTAGCCCTTGTCCCGCTTCCACTGGTCTTGGTTGACCAGGAGGGGTTCAAGGCGTTTCTCCAGGCGCCGGTAGATATCCCCAAACTCCTGTAGGTACTCCGATTGTTGGAGTCCATCCAGGGGGCGTATCATGGTCATGTTCAGGTCCAGGTGTACGTCCATACGGCTGAACGCCTCCTTAGCCAGCGCTTCAGACCGGGCACCAATCAGGGCGTCGAAGTTGTTGCGGCTGATGTAGTCGGCACACTCGTTCTTCACTCCCTGGATATGGTGTACCGTCAGCCGTAGTTGACTGAGGTAGGTCCACCAGCGACGTAGCTTGGCCTTCTCAGGTGGGGGACCCTTCTGGAAACTGCGGACCGGTTCTTGGTCGCATAGCCAGACCACAGGGTTACTCCCCAACAGTCGTGCTTGTGAGGATAGCACCAGCATACCCGCGAGCAGTTCCTGCTCATAGGTGGAGTAGTTCCCCCTGGCCTGGTTCCACTTCCAGTTCCAGTGGCCCAGAGGTACTAGGACCCACTTGTCGTCAGGGTAGCTGTGCTTGAGGGTTCCATCTCGGTTGAGACCTTCCGTCCCCCATTGGGAAATGGCCGAGTCGAACTCCTCCTTCTCTAGTGCTTGCCATTGGAACAACGTTCCACCACCGCCCACATTGCTGGCGTCGGTCACCAGGATAATCTCCCCTTGTGCCCTAGGCACGCCCAAGCACTTAGCGTTGGCTACCTTGTCTTTGAGCTCGTCAAACGCTTGTTGCTCTTGTGGGCCCCAGCGCCAAGTAGTACTCTTCTTGATCAAGTCTGTCAGTACAGCGCTGGTGTAGGTGAAGTTTTTGATGTGGCGGCGATAGAAGTTGCACGCCCCAATGAAACTGCGTACATCATGAAGTCCTTTCTTCGGGTCTTCGTGTCGTACCTTGGCATCCATCAGGGGTTTGGCCTTAGAGGCCGCTGGGGTCCACCACCCATAGCCAACGTCAAAACCCAGGTACTGCATGGTCTCCTGCATGAACTCACACTTCTCCAGCTTGAGTCGTGTGTGGTTCTCCTCCCAGACCGCAAAGAACTCACCCAAGAGGATTAGGTGATCCTCCTGGGTATTGGTCCCGAGGCATACATCGTCGATGTGAGCCTCCATCTGGGCCCCACGGGATATGAGCTCCTGCACCTTAGGTCTCCTTCGTAGGATGGACAAGATCTTGTTCATCAGCTCTTGGAACAGAGCGGGTGCGTTAGCCACGCCAAACGGCATGACCTTCCACTTGAATACCCTCCCCTGAGGGGTGATGAAGGCCAGTAGTTCCTGCGCGTTGGGCGTCAGGTCCACTTGCCAGAATCCACTTCGCTTGTCCATCTTGGTCTTGTAGCGACAGGAGGCTATCTTCTCCAGGGTAGACTCCATATTGGGAATGGACCCTGAGTGGTTCAACGTCTTCTTGTTCAGCTCTCCATAGTCCACTACCAGCCGTTTGGCTGTAGACCCAGGTTTAGCCACCAGGAAACAGGGGCTGCAGTGTAGGGGGTAGTCCCCGTCCTTGTACTCCAGGACTAGGCCAGCGTCAATACACTCTTGTATCTGTCGCTCAATCTCATCGGCCTGCTCTTTAGGAGCTGGATAGGGTCTCCTCCGGATCTTGTGACCCACGAACTCGGGTTTCAGCTTGAGGTCCATCTGTACCAGCTTGTCACACGAGGCTGGAGGGGGTAGTTCTCCGAACACCTCCAGATAGGTCCTTATCAGCTTCTGTACCCGCGGGTCCAATACCTTGATCTTGTCCTCCATGTCCTCGTCGGAGTGTAAGTTGCTTGCCCCTTGAATAGACGTCGGGAGGTGGTCCTCCACCGACTCTTCGCCCGCGGTAGCATCCTTCAGCCCTTGGTAGGCATATAGAAGGTCTTGCTCGACCATCTCCGGTGGATGATAGCAACATAGGCACGCTCGAGGGGGTTCACATACACATTCCTCCGAGAGGTCGTCCTCCTCTGGGGTCCTCACATGGGCGCCCCACACGCTCTTCATGAGCTTGAGATCTACCTCCCTTTGCCAGGTGGTGATCTTCTGTTCGAGGTCCTCCTTCAGTTGGGATAGGTCTCCCTTACGTCCTTGCTTCAGTGGCCATGAGCTGCGGGTAGGCTTCGCGTAGCATAGCTTTTTCGCCACCAACTTCCTCTTGGAATCCACATACTCCCTAAGCCTGGATTGAGGGTCCAGCTCTTCATCCACGGGGTCTTCCACCCTCATGGAGAGTAGGGGTTTTAGTGGGGCGACGTACTCGGCGTTCTCCACTTCCTCCACCGCGGTCTGCACGAAGAAGGCGTCGTGCTCAGTTACGTCGTCTGAGTGGATAGAGCTAGGTAGCTCAGATAGTCCACACTCAGAGACTCCATCAGGAACAGGTACATGACAGGGAGAGTTGGGGGCGTTGGTGTCAGTCACGACGTACTCATCTCCTCCGGGTGTAGTTTCAACAGCATCTTGAGGTCGTAGGCGATCCTTCAAGTCACCCAAGGCGAGTCCATCGCTTTCTCGTTGTATAGCCTGGACCAGAGTAGGGTCCAGGTCTTCCCAGGGGATAGTAGGAAGACTTCCGTCCACCACGCTGAGCATACTCCCCCATCCGGGCTTCCCAATGGGCGTCTTGCGTCCCAGAGGCACGTAGATGGCCTCATCAGGTAATCGCACCGAGCTGATAGTCAGATTGTCAAGGAGGGTTCGCCAGTACTCGTTGCCCCCATGGGCTCCCCAATCGGGGGAACACAGGACCATACGGGAACGTTCCAAGGCCACCTTGGTCAGCACCTTCCCCAGTTCACTGAATCTGGGGTTCCCGTAGGCCATCCCGAAAGAGGGCCAGTAAAATTTGTAGCTGCAGTTCTTCCCCTTGCTGCAGTATAGGTCCAGTACATGCTGCTTGTCGCTGGCGAACAGCTCCACACTTAGGTCTTCTCGAGAGTAACCCAACTCCTTCAGACCTTGGTCTAGGACTTCCCCCAATAGTTGATAGTCCTCAGTTTTGGAGGCCGCCATCATGTTCGAGGGCTCCTCCTTCGATAGTCTCAGGTAACTCGAGGTATGTTCCGACTGCTCCAGTGGCACAGACTCTCTGCCACTGCCGTGGTCCACGTACAGGAGGTATGGCGCTTGCAGTGTCAGGGATTGTATCTGGGAGTGCTGCACGAAGAGGTCAGTACCCAGTACAAAGTAGAAGGCCTCAGTGTCCATCACATAGAACCGATGGGCGATAGTTCGAGAGCCCATAGGTACCTCCACTTCACAGTCCCCGCAGCTGTGCACCACATGTCCATCCCCCATGCGTATAGCGGCGGTGGTCATGGTGTTCTTCAGGCTCCAACAAGGTAAAATTTTCTTGGCCACTATCGATATTGTGGCTCCAGTATCCAGTACCCCCAGGTATTCACGTCCCCCTAGTCGGATACGTACCCAAAACACCAGGTCTTGGGTGCCACCAGAGCGTCCCCGTCAGAATTCCGCGGGACAGGTCACCTCGAACCCCTTGTTACGCAATTTGCGGGCCATCCTCATGAAACGGCTTCTCTTCTTGGCGTTGCCGTCATCACCACCTTCATGCTCACGCTTGGCTCCTTGTTCTTGCTGGGCCTGCGTCTGTGAGCGTGTGGTAGGTCCAGACTGCCCTCCAGAGGGCTCGGAGTTCCCCCCTGGATTAGGGTTGGGGTTACCTCCGTTCTTGTCCTTGTTCTTGTTGTCGTTCTGGCGGTTAGCGCCTCCTCCTCGTCCACCTTGACCCTTGTCTTGACCACCTTGACCACGTCCTTTCGACTTGCCCTTGCCGGAGTCGTTGCCTTTGGCCTTGCCTCCACCTTTGCCTGAGCTTTTGCCAGGATCTTCCCCCTTAAGCTTCGCCGATAGGCGTTGCTTATGGTAGCACTCATCCTCGTAGTGCTTCCGCTTACCGCAGAATGCACACGTGATGGTGCAGCGGTAATGATCCGGCAGCTTCACTTTGGCGCCGGTGATCTTCTCCTGCTGCTTCCCCTGGACGACGAAGCAGTCTCGCTGCTCGCAGTCAGAGGCTGGCTGCAGGTGGCCCTGCTCATCTCTGGCATCACACCAGAATAGCTCCTTCACGTTCTCCATTAGGCGGGCGTGGGCGTGTTTGGGGGTAGTCCCCTGCCCAGGCCGGGACCCTTGGTACGCTTTGCCTCCAGAACCTCCACCAGGACGGTAGTTGTTCAGGTGCTGGTCGCTCTCCTTCTCCAGCGCCATCTCCAGGAGCAGCACGCATAGATCCTCGTAGCGGAGGGATCTAGCCTTGCGCTCAGCCGTCAGACGGCACTCGTCCCATAGCTCTCGGGGGAGCTTGGCGCACAACCAGAACAGCAGGTCGTCGCTGCTGTAGGAACCGGGCGTCAGTCGTCCAGCCCAGTGATCCAAGTCCGCCAACAGCTCGGAGACCCTGCCAGGTTTGGGGTTGTTGGGCAGCACGGGCAGGTTCTGGATCTCGGCCCTGATGGAGAGGTCGGTCTCGTAGGTCGGGTACTGCCTCTCCAGGGCAACCAACACGTCGGCAAAGGTGGCGGAGTTAGTGACGATCTGCCTGACCTGCTTCTCCAGGTACTTGGTCTTGCAGCACTGCAGGAGCAGATCGCACTTCACTCGCCCACTCGCGTGGGTTTGGCCGGTCAGTCGTAGGAACCGGCCAAAGTTCTCAGCGAACTCGCTGAGGTCCTTGCCTGTGAACTCAGGCAGGTTCACCACTATCTTGGAGGTGGCAATAGCCTTCGCCTCCTGAGCTCGGCGTCCTTCAGGGCGTCGGGTCTTCTTCTTCTTCTTCTTCTTCTTCTTGCCCTTGGGGTCCTCGGGGTCCTCAGGGTCCTCGTCGTCTGAGGGCGAAGAAGAGTCCATCGACGGCGGCTCGTCGTCGGAGGGGTCTCCGCCAAGATCACTGGAGCCATAAGCCTCCACGTCCACCATTGCCCTTAGGGCTGTCAGCCCCAGCCGGTCCAGCTCGGCCCTCGTCGAGTTCGTCACGTGGCTGTAGGGCGGCTGGGCCGTTCTCGGGACGAATGGACTTCTCGGTACTGCTGCAGGAGTCGGCATCGGTCGGCTCCTCAGGCTCCCCAGGGTATTTGTCAACACTGCCGCCAGGTGGTTAGCCTGTACTCGGTGGGGTGACATTCCCACCGTCGTAGGTGACGCATGGGACGGGATCATCAGGGGCTCCAGTTTCTCCCTGATCTCTTGCGTGAGGTCGCTCACGATTTGCGAAGTGGCTCCTCGGAGCACGTCATTGATCTCCGACCGCGTCAGGGACCTGTTGGAGGATCTTCCCGATCCTCTACTCCTGCCTCCCAGAGACTCTGGTCCTCTCCTCAACCCACTCAAGGGTGCATACCCAGGTGGTGCATACCCAGGAGCATACCCAGGAACTTCCATGTAGGTTCCAGTGGCGTGGAGTGGATGGGGATGGTCAGCCGCATACCATCGCGGCGCAGAGCTGGAAGCCACCGGCTCACTGGCAGTAGTTGCCTCAAGGAGCGCAGTGGTAGGTGGGCCCATGCCATAGGCGGGGTAGTGAGGCATGCCAGTAAAGCCTGTGCCCTCTGCCATAGGCGGGTTGGTTGTGGAAGTGGATGTTGCGGCGGCTGGGAGTGTGGTGGTTATGGGAGAGGGTGATGCATGGAGGCCAGAAGCGCTTGGTGCGCCTTCGAAGGTAGGGACATCCGTCGGGTCTTGCCCTTGCTCCTCTCCTTCGTCTGCTCCTTCTCCAGCATCCTTCTCGCTCTCTCTCTTCCTTTTTGCAGGCTGCGCCACCACCTCCTCGACGGACAGGGCCCCAAAGGCCGTCTGGAGGCCGTCCAGGGAGTCCTCCGCCGTATCCACTGGCCCATGTGAGGGCTCCGCTGAAGGTACAGGGCCAGGCGCCGGCCTTGCCGGTGCCTCAGGCGCTGGCGCTGTCTTCACGTCGGCGTCCACTCTTCCTGGATCCATCTTAATCCGCCCTTCTGCTTATATTTGCCTGCTCGGAGCACTGGTTGTACGGCGCGCGGTTGCTGCCGGTGCACAGAGACAGGCTGCCTCTGCTACCAGAAAAGTTTATAGTGTTTTCAGCACTGTGTTTTTGCTTCTCCTGCTGCTTGTTGTTGCTGTAGGGTGTCCTGCTGCTTGTTTTGGATGATGAAAAGCTTTTGTTTGTTGAAATACAGTAAAGCCAAGTCAATCCAGGATAGCCCAAGCCAATAGTATGCAAGGAGAAGGTAATTCAGGATCAAAGCATGAAGGGCTGCAGTGTAAACAGTGAAAGATGATTGGATATTCACAGAAACTACAGCTCAGGTCACAAATGAATGCATATTCACAAAGATAGCTGAAATGTTTTAGGAAAAGAGTTAGAAAACTGCCTCAGGATCACTCTCTCTCCATAGTGCCATCTTAGGAGATGTGCACTCTTTGTTTTGGGTCCCATATGTGCTGAGGTGGCATGGTATGTGGCGATGAGGTCACTGCCATGTCACATGGGATCTTCCTACTTAGCTAGGCTGACCAGGAATTGAACCCAGGACCTCTCAAAAAGAGGTGCCTAGCCCCCTATGGTGCATACCACTAGGGCAGATAAGTATTCATGGAAAAACATAGATAAATTCATAGGCTCTACCTTAGGTATGTCAGTGCTCAGTCAACTCAGGAAAAGATGTTTTACTTCACATTGAAAGGGGATTGAGGGGTCCACTCCATATCCTGATTGGGTGTTTGGTTCCATAGGTCAAAATGTGTTATCACCAGTTTTGGTTGGACCAATACTAAGATTAAAATGCATGGATGCTCAGTGCATCTCTAATACAACTAGAGTATGCCTCAAAGCAATGGAAAAGCACTTTTTCTTACTCCCCCTGATTATTGATTTACCGGGGGCCTCTGATGCACGAACTTGATAGGCTACCCCCTAACTATTGATTTACCGCCCCTGATGCACGACATTGCTAGGCTGGTCCTTGCAATAGAACGCACATCCTCTGATCCAGGTGCAGCTGAAGCCGAAGTGGAGGAAGCAGCGGAGGAGGGCGAAGAAGGAGCAGAAGCGGAGGGTGAAGGGGCAGAAGCAGGTCTGCCACTGATTGCACAACACCACTGATGATCAACCTTGATAGGCTACCCCCTAATTACTGATTCACAAAGACCCTCATAAACGAAACCATATGCCTGCACCTATAGGTCCTGCGAGTCCAGTGTCGGCGACGACGAAGGAAACAGTGGCCGAGCTGCTTGTCGGGTTCGAGTCGGACGAGGGGGAGGGTTGGTGGAGGACGGCGGGGCACAGGGAGAAGCCGCAGCGGGAGAAGAAGAGGAAGGCGTCCTGGGACCTGCACCGAGGGGATGTGAGAGCCCTTGGTATGTAATTGCATGCGTAAGTGTTTTCTTCTGCTGCTGTGCTTCTTGAGAATTTAACTCTGATCCTTGCTGTTTGTATTCAGTTCTCGGCAAGAGGGAAAGGGGAGAGGAGCCCGCGGAGAAGTGGGCTTATGAGAAGGAGCGAAGCCCAAGCCCAAGTCCTGAACGCCAGCTTCTTGGAGAAGGCTCGCCGTGCCCCGGGCCCCAGTCGCCGGTGGTCAGCCCAACCCCGACCGACGTGTTGGTGGAGGAGGACGAGGAGGAGGAGGAGGCAAAGAAAACGGAGGAGGAGAAGGGGAAGGAGAAGGACACCCAGACTGCGGCGGCGGAGGGTGGGCGGAAGGGGGCAGAAGCGGGGGGCGGGGGGGTTGCCAAGCAACCGGAGGGGGTCACAACGAGGAGCCGAAGCACAACGAAACGCCGACTGAGGGACACGGGGGCGGCGGAGGCCAAGCAACCGGAGGGGGTAACCACGAGGGGTCAAAAACGCCGAGCCACGGACACGGGGGCGGGGGAGGAGGAGGGGCAACGGGCGGTGGTGGAGCGGCCGCATTTTGTTATGGGGAAGCACCTCCACATCGTGGAGTCCACGATTGGGGAAGGCCGGGGGGTGAAAACGAAGGTGGATATTGCGGCGGACACCTGCCTGGGGGAGTACAAGGGGGAAAGGATTGAAGGGACGGCACCGGATTGCCTGACGGGTAGGGGGGATAAGGTTTTGTGCATCAAGGGCGGGGGGGCAGATTCAAAGACTGGGAGGGGGGTTTGGGTGGACGGGGGTAAAAGGGGGAATATTTTTAGCCGTATCAACGCTCGCCCTCGCCAGGAGGATTGCGACGTGATCATCCACCTGGATGACGGTACCCCCAGGGTTCGGACCCGGCGGGAGGTGAAGGCGGGTACCGAGCTGGCCATGTTCTATGGCGTAAACTACCCGTTTCCCCCTTCGCCTCCACCTGCTGATGCTGCTGACCCTGATGAACCTGCTGCAGAAGGTTCCAACCAGCCAGATCTAACCACCCAGAACATTCTTCCCAGCGCCTCTGCCCTGCCTGCAGGGCAACTGTATGCTGATGACGGGTCCCTGGTGGGTCGCCAGTATTTTTCTTCGAAGGTGACCTACCCCAGCCAGGCCACCGTGACCCATGTTGATGGGGGGCAGTTTATTGTCAGGAAGGGGGACAGGGTGCGTCTGCTGTGGTCCGAGATGGGGGGGCCGAACTTGACACAGGTTGAAAGCCGGACCTGTTGTTTCAAGATGGACTGGCGGACGGGGAGGTTCGTCAGGCCGTTGACCACGGTCTGGGGTGACCAGAATTCTTTGGGGGGCGACTTCATCACGGCTGGGTCGCGACTTGCAGGCGTTTACCCTCCCTGGTTTTGTTACGAGTTCGAGGGGGCTGCTCCTGGGGGTGTCGTAGAAATGGTGTTTGTGGGTGGTAAGTGGGAGGTGATTTCGGTGCAGAATAGGAAGGACGTGTACGGCCAGACGGGTCAGTGGCTGCAGGTCGGAATCGACCTCAGGGGGTATGATGCGGAATACCAAGCTGCAGCGCGTGGTATCCGCCAGAAGACATTTTTTGTCCGGGCAGAGAGGGCTATGGGTGTCGACAGCCGGTGGGGGGCGACACTGGATTGGGCTGAGTGGCGGGCGGAGCACCTGGTAGCTCCGCCTGGCAAAAAAACGATCAAGACCCAGGACAAGTCCGTGTACGAGAGGGTGAAGGACAGGGTGTATGGGCATGTCCTTTGCAGGGTTAATGGTCATGCCATTAAGCTCGTCGACGGCGGTGGAGGGACTGGGGGAAAGATGGGCCACTGCATCTCGGTCATTGCCGAGTGCAGCAAGGATTCGAGGGGCAAGTCCAGCTGGTTTCTGCTGGTCTGGGAAGCTGGAGGCTTGGATTCGCCGAGGATCAGGCGGATCTGTCAGGTGGTGGTGGACAGGGCGCTGGCTAAGATGCCTGATCTGCAGTCGCGGATCGAGCATTGGGGAAAGAGCTCGACCGTCAGCCCCCCCTGCGGCGTTGAGCCTGACGAGCCCAAGGCAAAGAGGGCTCGTGTCGATGGGGGTCCGTACCGTTGCACGTTTGCAACGGCAAATTTTTTTAAAGAGTTCATTCGTAGGGGGTCGTTGCCGGTGCAGGGAGCAGGTTTGAGGCAGCAGTTTGACGTTCGGGATCCAAGTTTTTGTTGGACAACTCTGTCCAAGTTTGTTGTTTGGGGGGGGAAATGGCAGATGAAGAGGTCTGTCCCCGTTCAGAAGGCGAAGGCTGAGGTGGAGGAGATGCTCAGCAAGGGCAATCCGACGCAGTGGCTCCTGCCACCAGAAAAGGCCGTCCCCTATCTCCCCCTCGCTCTGGTCGACTCCGACCAGTGCACCCCCCCTTTCACCTTCTGTCGGCCCGACTCCAAGGGCCGACTCAGCAGTTTTGAAGCCTTCTGGGTCCCGAACGTCAATCAGAAGCGGCTTGCAGGGGGTAGGAACTTTCGGGAGGTGGAGCGGGAAACGGAAAAGGGGGGAACCACCCAAGTTGCATGGGTGGTCTATCTCCCCGATGAGACCGCCATTGGGTTGGAGGATCAGTGGGGGGGCTCGCGCGAGGGTTCCGGTAACCCTAATTGGAAGCGCTAGAACTTTTTCTAGTGCTTGCATTGTGAAGTGGTTTGGGCAGTGAGATGATGGCGTGTGTAGTGGCAGAGCGCATCGCCGGACCAAGACTGAGATCTGAACCCACGCATTGCAGGCTCCGCGATTTTCTTCTACGGCGGGGGGGTCAGCAGACTGCTGTTTGCTTGGCAAATTTTACCCTTGATACCGGTTCCCGGACCCAGATATAATTTTGAAAGGCCAGGCTCCATTGCATTCTGTTCCTTTCTCTGCGCGGTGAATTCTGTTTGACCTCCTACTGACCTCCTACCTGATAGGCGCTTGTCTAGCCCTGTGACTTTCTCTTTGGCGCTATTGGGGTGTTTGTTCATTTTTTGGAGCCAAAGGGCACCCTATTTCGTCTCATTTGACCTGATCTTGACCGGATCCCAGTGCTTACTTTCCATCTGGTTTCACCAGGTGAGACAGATTGCAGGTACAGGTACTGGTTTCTGTTACCGCAGGTGTTGTTACAACACGCTATTTTTTAGCCTCAAGAGTATTATTCAGATCTACCCCATTTCGTCTGATTTGACTGGTTTGACCGGACCGAACCCTTTTCCTTTGTCCAACCTTGAGAGTAATGGCTGATACAGGCTACAAAGACACCACAGCTACAGTGCGTTTGCGTCGTTTGCTTCTTAGTTGCGTGGGTGCGGTTAAGGGAACTCGAATTTTGAACCCAAATGGGTTCAAGAGAATTATACAGACCCAACCCACGTTGTAAGTGGGCGTGAACCTTGTTCCTGACCTTAAAAACAGGTCAGAAGGGACCTGGGAAACGGCGCTGGCCAATTAGTGCAGGTAAGGCAGCTACCGAGGCTAGGGGAAGGTACGTGACGCCACAGATGTGCGGATCCTGTGTGGTCACACCCCGGGAACCTCGAGTGCCAGAGGGTCCCCCTACAGGGGGGCGATAAACAAGCTACGGCACCCTCTGGGCCGAATCCCAGCCAGCGAGTTTTGTTTCCAGGTTACCGGCCAGTTTTTTTGGTTTACCCCCACGTGCTTATAAGTGTCAGTTAGCGTTGTCGTCATCAGCCTGATTCTGACTCCCCATATGTTTCTCCCGTTTAGGCCAAGTGTGAACAAATGCTAGTGGATCCTTGAAAATGATGTACTGGATTCGCACATTTTACTTGCTCAATCCTTCTGCTATTGATTTGTTTCGTTCCCTTGCCTGTCGTGCGTGGGCCTGTGAATGATTCATGATTCAATCACCAATTGAGTTGATGCCCGTCGTACATCAGACGCCCCAGTGTTCCCCCCTTTTACCCCTTTACTCCCCCCTACGCTCCCCCCCCCCGGGCCCTCCCAAACCTCCCCTCCAACCCCCCCAAGCCCCCCCACCCCTCTCCCCCCTACGCCCCTCCAGCTTTTCCAACATCCTCCTCCCCCGCCCCCCCCCCCGCACCCTCCTCCCATCCCGGGCCCCCCCCAATTCCCCCTCCAACCCCCCAAGCCCCCCAACCCTCCCCCCTCCCCTCCCTCCCCTCCCCCCCAGCTCAGCCCTCACCTCCCCCTCCACCCCCCCTCATCCCCCCGCATCCTTCAAGGCTGGGGAGGGCAATGTCTTGCCATACATGAGTCAGACGGTAACCTATCAAGTTCGTGCATCAGAGGCCCCGGGTGAATCAATAGTCAGGGGGTAGCCTATCAAGTTCGTGCATCAGAGGCCCTTGTTGACTCAATAGTCAGGGGGTAGCCTATCAAGTTCGTGCATCAGAGGTCCCCGGTAAATGAACAGTCAGGGGGTAGCCTATCAAGTTCGTGCATCAGAGGCCCCTGGTAAGTCAATAGTCAGGGGGTGGCCTATCAAGTTCGTGCATCAGAGGCCCCTGGTAAATCAATAATCAGGGGGTAGCCTATCAAGTTCGTGCATCAGAGGCCCCAGGTAGATCAATAGTCAGGGGGTAGCCTATCAAGTTCGTGCATCAGAGGCCCTTGTTGACTCCATAATCAGGGGGTAGCCTATCAAGTTTCTATCAGAGGCCCCCGGTAAATCAATAATCAGGGGGTAGCCTATCAAGTTCGTGCATCAGAGGCCCGTGGTAAATCAATAGTCAGAGGGTAGCCTATCAGGTTCGTGCAGCAGAGGCCCTGGTAAATCAATAGTCAGGGGGTGGCCTATCAAGTTCGTGCATCAGAGGCCCCCAGTAAATGAACAGTCAGGGGGTAGCCTATCAAGTTCGTGCATCAGAGGCCCCTGGTAAGTGAAAAGTCAGGGGTCGGCCTATTAAGTTCGTGCATCAGAGGCCCCCAGTAAATGAACAGTCAGGGGGTAGCCTATCAAGTTCGTGCATCAGAGGCCCCTGGTAAGTGAATAGTCAGGGGGTGGCCTATCAAGTTCGTGCATCAGAGGCCCCCAGTAAATGAACAGTCAGGGGGTAGCCTATCAAGTTCGTGCATCAGAGGCCCCTGGTAAATCAATAGTCAGGGGGTAGCCTATCAAGTTCGTGCATCAGAGGCCCCATGTAGATCAATAGTCAGGGGGTAGCCTATCAAGTTCGTGCATCGGAGGCCCTTGTTGACTCCATAATCAGGGGGTAGCCTATCAAGTTCGTGCATCAGAGGCCCCCGGTAAATCAATAATCAGGGGGTGGCCTATCAAGTTCGTGCATCAGAGGCCCCTGGTAAATCAATAGTCAGAGGGTAGCCTATCAAGTTCGTGCATCAGAGGCCCTGGTAAATCAATAGTCAGGGGGTGGCCTATCAAGCTCGTGCATCAGAGGCCCCCAGTAAATGAACAGTCAGGGGGTAGCCTATCAAGTTCGTGCATCAGAGGCCCTTGGTAAACCAATAGTCAGGGGGTAGCCTATCAAGTTCGTGCATCAGAGGACCTTTGTGAATCAATAATGGGGGTTAGCCTCTCACGTTCATCTCTCGTTGTAGACATGTCCATCTTAATGCTTTTGCTCTGCGCAATCTGCGATGTCGGCTGGAGCCTTGTGGGGCTGACCATAGTCCTTTGTGGTCTCGTTTCGGCCGCTGTTGTTCTCTCCCTTCTCCATCGGAGGCATCCTAGACACCACCAACGGCGGCGAAGACGCTCACTGTGTCAACTACTCCACAAGGGACGATGTGTGAAGAAGGAGATCCCCATTTTCGTGGCACTCCCCGACAGAACCCTCGTTCTGTGTGTGCCTAAGGATATCAGTGAGGCTGCCATCTCAGATCTGGTGAGGATCATCACTGGTGTGCCCGTTCATGATCAGCGAATTTGTAGAGTTTCACGCAGAACCGGTGACTGGGTCCGTAACGAACGGGTTCTTGTCCTGTTTCGTCTCCGCGGTGGTGTTGCATGGAACTGCATCCCGCTGCAGGATCAAACCGCAGACTTCCTTCGAACCAACTTTTGGTCCCTCCACACGTCCATGGGCCACCCTACCCCCGCCCAGATGACCTTGCTTTTTGAGGGTGTATATGACGATCCATTTTGTGCGACCTTGAGATCTGTTTCTTCATCAATGTTGGACAACGTCAAAACGGAACCCGCGGAAGTGGCAGTTTCATCCAGACCTGCCCCCGTAAGAAACCCCCCTGCCATCCTATCTCCAACCCTGGCATCTGACTCGGGACCCACGGAATCTACGGATCCGGCCCCCTTAATTAAGCATGAGTTTAGTGCCGCCCAGTCACCGCGTTCTGATCCTAAACCTCATCCCGACATCCCCCCCCGCAAACGCGTGAAACGCGAAGCCCATTGTCCCTCCGAGCACTCCCCCCGACGTGGAGACGAGGTTGGCTGCACCTTCCGGTCCCACACCGAAGCTGTTGCATAGCTGAATAAGATTCGGGGGGAGTTGGCAATACATAACAGCGTTACCAGCAAGTCTGCAGGGAAGAGTAATTGGGCACGTATTGGTTGTCGCATTTGGGGACGCCTAAAACAACACGGGCCCCTAAAAAAGACCAGTAGAGCACGCCCAGAAAAGCATCCCCGGCCTCTCACGAAGTCTGATTTGTGTCCATATGGTGCAACGCTAACCCATGATGCTGGCACGGGCCTGTGGAAGCTAACCGAGTGTAATTGGGACCACTCTGACCATTGGTGGCCTGACGAGGAGGAGGCCCCCCCACTGGACAAATCAGCCCTCCCTGATGAGCTCTGGCACGACATTGAGCGGGCGTATGAGCACCGTGAAATGCCGGGGCAAATTCTTATAAATTTGAGGAAGAAATATAGCGAGGACGCGTACCCAGCAATCAAAGGGTTTTCAACCCAGCACATCCAAAATTTTTTCAAGTCCATCGAACGCAAGATGGGTCCAAATGATCTTGCACGTTTGATTAACCACCTGAAAATGCTCAAACAGGCAGATCCTGCCTGGTATTTCAATCATGAAGCCCCTGACCCAGTCACTGGTGTTGTACGAAGATGGTTTTTTATGACGCCAGAGCAAGTAAAAAACGCCAGAAAATACGCACAAGTCATTTTTGAAGACAACACGTACAAATCGAATCGGTACGCGAGGCATTGGCCCTGTTTTGCGGTATCAACGAACATGTCCAAACCCTTCTCCTGGCTCAGGGCTGCATGCCAAGCAGTGAAAATGCAGAGGATTATGAGTGGCTCTGGCAGGAGTGGATAAAGGCAACCGGTTGTGCACCCCGCGTTTTGTTCAGTGATGCTGCATACGCCCTCTTGGGGTCCGTTCCCAGGGGTTTCCCCCCGGACCGAACTGCTCACTTCCTCTGCCTTTTTCACATTTACAAAAATCTTACCGAAAACTGCCGAAACTCCCTCGAGCAACACAATTTCACTGCTCTTGAGAGCGCCATCCGACAGGTTCAGGAGTGCCCAGATAAGGACGCTGCTGATATTCTCTGGCGCAAAATTCTGGAGGACCCCCGCTGGAAAACTGTCAAGGACTACCTTGGAGTCAGATCCCCCCTACATCGTCTTGACCGTTGGTGTGTTGCATGGCAGGTAGAAGTTTTTACCTTCGGCTGCAAGTCCACACAGAGGGCTGAGTCTTTGAATTGCCGCATAAAGCGCCACCTAACCACAAGAAAAGGTTACTACCACATTTTTTTATCTGTTTTGCACTTGCTCTCCAAGTGTAAGTGCGGCTAACCCCCATCTGCTCAGATTTTCACCGATCTAACCCAGATTGGCTACATTTTGGTCATTTTCTTTGCTTCGGCGGAATCGCCGCCTCGCAGCTCAGTCTCAGGATCAGACCTATATATTTCTGATATGCCGGATCTGATTCCGCGGTCCATTCTCCGTAAATCCGCCGCGTTCCGATTATTTGCCTGGAATCGCCATTTGCCGCTGACGCGCGCTCGCGGGCCAGATGGGCCAAATATTTTTCACAATCGGATTTATTTAAATCTTTTCAGACAGTTTTGGACACTCAGATGTATTTAGAATAATCCGCATCAATTTTCTTCATAGACTGGGATTTTCTGCCGGATAACACTCAACATGGATCTTGCTTCCGTTGTTGCTGCTCTCGCCTCCGTTGGTGTTCGAGTCTCCGGTTCTACCCCCAATAGCAGCGTTCAGGTGGACTCCTCGCGTGCCTGCCCCACTGGTCTTGCCGGCCCCGAGCCCTCCGGCACCATCAACGACCCAGGGCAGCACTTTCATGGTAGCAGAGGCTACCTGAATGTTGTTCCTTTGGTGTCCCAACCACAGTTAGCTCCCCAGTACGGCCCCGTAGACTCCGCCGCTCCCGGAGACGTAACAATTACGCTGCCGTGGTGCTGTGCGAACGAGGCCTTGAGAGGAATGCCTTGCGCAAGCCCAAGTTGCCCAAGAAGGGCACAAATCAGCAGCTGTGGGGACCCAAATTATCCCAATCCCAGTCGAAATTGGCCATCGAGCAGCTGGAATCAACCGGCCTACGACGATGGCAACGCTCCGGTAGACCTTACGGAGCTGGCAGGTACCAACATTCCTTACCAATGTCCCACATTTGAGACCACGGACGCCGACATCGACGACATTGAGATGGGTGGTCCAGGTGAGGTACCTAGCTATAATCGACCCGCCTCTTGGGCACAATGGGACGGCCATTTGTCTCCAGAAGTGACACGTAACCTTGAGGCGCTTGAGGCCCTTTGTCTATTAGCCACGTCTAAGCTGATCGGACAAGAAAGAATCGCCTCTGATTTTTTAATGGAATATTTTTTCCTCCTTCAAGAAGAAATTAATACCAGGATGTGGTGGCGTTCTCAAGAAGATGACTCTTTTGCCATTTTTTTGCAGATCTGGGAGGCAAGCCCCTTCCCGAAGGAGAAGACCAAGGCACCTGTTGCCGGGCCCTCCGCCCCTCATCCCCCTGTTTCCATCCGCGACGATCTAGCCGCCGCGGTTGAGGAAGGAATTTTAGAGGCAGCCAGGCAGGCAAGCCTGGAAATCAGGGCTGAAGGAGCTCCCCAAGTGGACTCCTGGCTGCGGACCACTGAGATTAGCGGTCCGACAGCCTGCTCAGGCCCTTCAGGACACGGTATGTACTGTCCTGCCGACTGCTCCTGCAGATCCCAGCGAGATACTGAGCTCCAATTGCTCAAGGATCAAATGCAACTCATCATTCGGACGCTGGGAATAAAAGATCTTTTCAAGACGCACATGCGATCTGAGGGCGCATCATCGGTGGAACAAGCAACAGAACCGTCGGAGGAGTCCACAGAAATTTTTTCAATTGCTCCTTCGGTGGACTCCAAGACCATCGATGCAAGGATCAGCAGGACCAAGCTAAAGGAAAGGGTTACAATCTCTCGATCTCAGAGTAGGACGGCGAAGGCTAGGACTGAGGCTCAGAATGCCAAGCGAACTGCCTCCCGTACTGCCCCTCCTGCTGCTGATTCCAATGCCTTAGCCCAGCTGTTGCTCGCCCAGACCCTCGCCGGATCTGGTGTGGCGAATGATGCCGCCAAGGTGTCTGCCATTACGGCCGGTGTTGGGCTGGATTCGCTTCTTAATCCTACTTCATTGCGACTTTGTCAGGTTGCCAAGCAACCGAAGTATAATGGAAACCCCAGACGTTGGCCTCAGTTCCAACGGGAATTTAAACTGTGGGTTAAGACTCAAAAACTTCAAGATGATCAGTTCCTGATGGCCCTCTTGGACTGCCTTGAGGGAGCACCGGCCAACACTTGGCTCAGGACTTGGAGTGATCGTGAGGATTCAAGTTCCCCCCTTACCTTTGATGAGGTGTGGGAACAGTTGGAGGTACGTGGATCCCGGCTGCCAGAGGACCATTACCACCAAATGTTGAAGAATTTTCCTTCATTCTCGCGATTAATCTTGCACGAAGTGCAAGACAAGAGACAGCGCTTCTGGAATTTAGTGGAAGAATCTGAACATTCAGGCGAAAAATTTTCTAGTGCCGAGCTGAAAAATCTGATTTTTGACAAGATCCCCTCCGAAACTGCCGCCACCCTTCGGAACAAACAGTCCGAAGAAAAGGTCAAGACCTGGTGGGCGGAGGTCGAAGGCTTTGATGCCTCGGCCGACAGGTTTACGGTCAGGGAGGCACTTCAAAAGTGCTCCCCCACGTCGTTTTCCAAGGTGAAATTCACTGAAAACACGTGGAAAATCAAATTTAATGAACACGAGGATCGGGACTTGTTTGTCCAAGTCCTCAACAGGGGAGTAAGCTACCATGGCCATCGCCTGAAGGCCAAGAACTGGGTGTTTTCGTTCACCCCGAAGGAATTGTGGGAAGAGGTTGAGCGGCTCGCTGACGCCGCCAATCAAAATTTCCATGAGGGTCTTGGGGGAAACAAGAATACCCAGCAAAACACCCAAAATGGGGCCCAAAAGGGCAACAAAAAGGTGAATGACACCCGGAATGTTCAGGATCACTGTAGCATCTGCCTTCTTCTAGGTTCTACGAACCGAGCTAAGACGCATTCTACTGGTAATCACCGATGGTCTCCTTACGATCACAAGGTGATTGGTGAAAATATCAGTAATCCGCAGAATTCAGACAGGAATGACAGACAGGTGCATGGTGGAAAGGCTGGAAAAGGGAATCCGACCCCCTCCGGTGGAAACAAAAATACTGGAGGCCCTGGCGGGTCCCAAGGCAAAGGAAATCGGACTCCATCCGGCTCCGGTGGGCAGCCGAACGGCCAGACAAATCCCAATAGCAACGCCGGAGGCGGAAATCGAAATCCAGGCCAAACCCCTCAATCCGGTACAAACAAGGGAAATGCTCCAGGATTCCAGGGTAAAGGTAAGGGAAATCCTTCGGGAACCCCTTTCTTTGGTAAGGGCAGAGGGCGTGGCGACGGTGGAGGTCCATCATCCGGCGGCCGTGGCCGTGGACGTGGAAAGGGCAACCATCGTGTGGATCAGGTCTCAGGTGCAGATCAGGTGTCCGATGCGGATCGAGATTACGTTGAAAATGCCTTGAATCCAGCAGATGATCCGTTCCAAGATGAGTGGGTCGACGAATCAGGGTGTGTTCACAATGTTAACGCATCCACTGGAGGTCAGAACGCCTAGGGGAGCCACGAAAATCGCCCCTCCCCAGGCGATTTCAGGCATGATCCCCAGATTCCATCTCGACCACTACTTGATGTAGGGTCGCTTGTCTCCTCTCCCCTGGATCCGGCAGCGGATCCTTCTGTTGTAGTGGACGAGGTTGGTGTACAGTCCAAGCACAGGGCCCGTCAGTTTGTCACAAAGCTGTGGGTCTCTGATTGCAAGGGCAATTTCCACCTCGCCACTTGTTTGTGTGACAATGGATCAGAGGTAAATCTCCAATCCAATTCTTTCTTACCCGACGACTGCGTGATTGATTCGCTTTATCCTGTTACCCTCGAGGGAGTTTCTGGACATTCTCTCGCAGGTGGGCAACGCGGTTGTTATATATCAACTCATTTGGTCGCTCAAGACCTTTGGGAAGAAGGTAATGTGGAGGAAGTTGTCCTTAAGGGCGACTGGTTCTATCGTGCCGACATAAAGTATGACCTTTACTTGGGCCATCCTTGGCTTAGCAGGAACAGGGTGGCGCCCGTAGGTCATCGGCGTTGTTTTTTGCTGGAGTCAGGTCCCTTGGAGCGTCCTGAATTTCGTTTTTTGCACGCAGGATTAAAAAGTGCAGAAGAATTTTCGAAGCGAAAAGTTACACCAAAATTTGGCGAAGATGTCACCATTGCAGAGGTGAATGGGAGTGCCGATTACTCCCGAGAGTTAGAATGTCTTCGTAGGGACTCCCAGCCACGACGCCCTTCGCGCTGGCACTCTTCATCCTACAGAGTTGTCGACAAATGGCGCGATGCAATTTGTGAATATTTTCATGAACACCATTCCTTTTGGCCACAGTATGATGCCTTTGCTAACCGCGAGAACAAGCGCTTCGACAAGCATTTTCGCGACGCTTGGACCCATAAATGGGACAAGAAGTTGTGGATTAATCCTCCGTTTTACTTAATCCAGCAGGTCATCCACAAAATCAAGCAAGATAAAACCCAGGCGATTTTAGTAGTGCCCTTGTGGGACGACAAGCCTTGGTTTCAGGAATTACAAGACATTTGTGTAGATTACATCGAACTTCCCAGGAAGATTAAGCTGTATGCCAGGGACGACACAGGTCCCCTGCCACAGCGGTCCTGGAGTTCGCTTGCATTCCTGGTGGATGGAAAGCTTTCTGACTCTAATTCTGCTGATTCTGGTACTGATTCCTGTGTTGGGTCTGAATCTGAGGTTGAGCGTGGTACTGATGATGAATCTATTTTTTCTGATTTTTGTCCGTCAGATACCCAAGGTGATCCAACGTCAAATGGATCCGCCTCGTCTCCCTCTTCCCCAATACGCTCGACATCGAAAAGAATCTTCAGTGCACGGGCGAAGAAAAATTTCAAATCGCGCCGCAAATTCGGAGTTTTTTATGAAAAGCCACGTGTGGAAGCTTTCATAGATCCTTTCGAGGAGCTGGATCACGAGGATAATCTCTGGAATGTCGACACTCGACCCACCTATCTTCAAGAGGCAGTTGATACGGACCTGTTTAGGGACATCCGTAAGAAGATTCTTCCTGCCAAGGCCGAAGAAGTCGCCAAAGTTTTTTCGACAGTAATTCCTGGCGATCAGGTGGACACTGAGTTGTGTTCCAAGTCAAGAGAAAAGATTTTTGAGGAACGGAAGGACACAACCCTTTCAGGGAAGTTGATCAAGGACCCCCCTGTCCGTGGACAGTTCGGTGAAGCCTTCATCGAGCTTCGTGAAGGTTACAAGGCGAAGAAACAACGTCCTTATGAGAACCATGGACATAAACATGAGATCCTCAGAAAAATCATCGAGAGAAATCTCAGGGAATTTGGTTGGCTTGAGGGTTGTATGACCAGCGAATGGTGCTGTGCACCCTTCACAGTCCCGAAGCCGCCGCCTGCAGACCAGAACACTATTGATGGTTGGCGAATGGTTGTTGATTTTCGCAATCTCAACGCCGAAACCAAGGCGGATTCACACCTCCTGCCCCTCATTGAGGAGGAAATCGCCAAGAGGGCAAGAGGTCGTTTGTTTTCTGTGCTGGATCTCCGTCACGGCTTTCACCAAATGCCGTTGAGGAAGGACAGCCGACCTCTCACCTGTATGTGCACGCCATGTGGACCAGTCCAGTGGACGGTCATGCCCATGGGCCTGAAGAACGCCCCTTCGTTTTTTCAAAGAATGATGGAGGATGTGCTTTTTACAGCCCATCCTGAGCTTCGTGCCTTCGTGAGTGTGTACATAGATGACATAATCATCGCGACGGAGGGGGAGGGACTGACCGAAGCCGAGCTGGTGGCCCTACATGAAAAGCAGCTGAACCAGGTTTTGGACATTCTTGATGCCAATCAGCTGATTTGTGGGCCAAAGAAGGGAAAATTATTTTTAAAATCAGTCGAATTTTGTGGTTCTCTCCTAGAGAATGGCACCCGACGACCCAGTCCAGGGAAGCTCGTCGCTATTCAGAAGTGGAAGCGCCCTGAGACGATCACGGAGTTGAGAGGATTCCTGGGTTGTTGCAATTTTTACCACACTTTTGTGCCGAATTATGCCAAATTTGCTGCCCCCCTCACTGAATTTTTGAAGGTAGGGAGAGATGCAGGCAAGGCAGGTTCAAAGGTTCGTGTCAAGTGGACTGATGAGTGCGAGGAGGCCTTCCATCACTTGAAGGCGGCCCTCTGCGAAGTCGCCACGTTGCATGTGCCACAATTTGACCGACCCTTCTACATAAGAACCGACGCTTCTAGGTACGCGATCGGAGCTGTTCTTGAACAGGTTGATGAAGCCACCGGCGATCATTACCCTCTTGCATTTTGGTCTCGGAAGCTAGCCCCACGCCAAATGCAATGGTCGCCGCGTGAGCAAGAAACCTACGCCATAATCTGTGCTTTAAAAAAGTACCAATCGTGGGTTGGCACCAATCGAGTCGAGGTCCTGACGGATCATCGATCTCTGGAGTATTGGGCCACTGAACACATTGATACTGTCGCGAGCCCAGCTGGTCGACGGGCCAGATGGCACGAATTTCTCTCTCTGTTTGACCTCCATGTGTCGTATTTGCCTGGAAAAAACAACACGGTAGCGGATGCTCTGAGCCGATGGGCTTACCCCGCTTCAGAGGGGCTGCAAAGTACCAACATCCATGGTACGGAGCAGGACCGCCATGTAATAATCGAGTGGGATCAAGAAGAAAAGAAACTCATTCGACGTGCATGCATGCAATGCGCTGTTAAACAGCACGCATTACCGTGCCATGACATCACGGCCTTTTCAGATCCGGCGCATGCTCATGAGATCTGCACCAAAACACTGAAAGTCGTGGAGAAAGTCACCGATCCCTCCTCAGGGAGTGTGAAACGGTTTGACTATACCCGACGAGTAAGTCGATTTCGGTTGATCCAGGGCATTAAGCGTCGAGATCCGGCCAAAACTCCACCCCTGCCGAAAGATTCCCTGATCATCCGTGACTGGACGTCCGATTATCTGCAGGATCCCATGTTTAAAGAGGTCTTTGGAAATCTCAAATCCAAAGATGCTCACAAGGATGGGATTCCCAATCTTGCTGAATCTTGTGATCATCCACCAGATGCGCCAAATCTGAAGCACATGCTGCACTTTTCAGAACGAGAAAAGCGGGAGTAACACGATGTAGAGTTCGGCGAGGAAACCGTAGCGTGCCCGCGACAGTGAAACTGTGCCAGAGCGCTGAGATGTCACTCCATTTCTTGATTCCCCCACTCAATCCACCAATAATCTACCTCATTCTCAACCAGTGCATGGTTTGGTATCGATTCTCGATACGTTTACATGCTTTTTAGCCCTTAACCTAATGTCGTACTGCACGGAGGATTGTTCGTCACTCCTCATTCTGTCTCATTTCAGGTTCATCCAGCCTGATTCAGTGCCAATTCAGCCCAAATCAGGTCAGATCAAGCAGATTTCGCCCCATCGAGGCTACATTTCTATTCTTTTCTGGGACTTACCCGCACTACGTTCTTCGTTGACGTAGCGACACACCCCAGTGTGTTTTTGGAGGGGGAGTGTAAGTGCGGCTAACCCCCATCTGCTCAGATTTTCACTGATCTAACCCAGATTGGCTACATTTTGGTCATTTTCTTTGCTTCGGCGGAATCGCCGCCTCGCAGCTCAGTCTCAGGATCAGACCTATATATTTCTGATATGCCGGATCTGATTCCGCGGTCCATTCTCCGTAAATCCGCCGCGTTCCGATCATTTGCCTGGAATCGCCATTTGCCGCTGACGCGCGCTCGCGGGCCAGATCGGCCAAATATTTTTCACAATCGGATTTATTTAAATCTTTTCAGACAGTTTTGGACACTCAGATGTATTTAGAATAATCCGCATCAATTTTCTTCATAGACTGGGATTTTCTGCCGGATAACACTCAACATGGATCTTGCTTCCGTTGTTGCTGCTCTCGCCTCCGTTGGTGTTCGAGTCTCCGGTTCTACCCCCAATAGCAGCGTTCAGGTCGACTCCTCGCGTGCCTGCCCCACTGGTCTTGCCGGCCCCGAGCCCTCCGGCACCATCAACGACCCAGGGCAGCACTTTCACCAAGGAGGGCTATAAACTTGAATATACTGAAATGGTGAATCAGCGGCACGCCAATCACCAAATAGCTAACCAGACCTTCCCATTCTATGTCAAGTTCGTTTCAGGCAAGGTGACAAGCTGGGCGTTTGATAGAATGCTCCAGCAGATGAATGCTTCAACTGCGTACCTCGTGTATGAGTATGACATGTCCAGGGAGGCCCAATATATAGTTGCTAACAGGGCGGCACCCTTATGGAAGTATGATCGACAGTGTCACGATTCACTTGAGACGGAGTTGGTAGACCTACCGAGATTCTGTGCGATCTCCAATCGTGTGCACCAAATCCAAGGCAAAAATATAGTTTATGAGGTAAAGCGAAGTGAATCCAGCTGCACTTCGCGTTACATGAACTGTCCACATTATGTTTGTCTGTTCGAGCCATTGGCTGAGGATGGTGCCTATACGAAGTTTTGGTGTAGTTGTGGACTTGCTGTCCGAGTCGGGCATCCATGTCGTCACTATTTTGCTGTTTTGCATCATCGGTCATCTTCAGTCGGCTTCCATCTTGGGTTGTTCAATCCAATTTTTATTTTAAAACAATTTCAGACTGCAACTCAGGTCCTTGTCAGTGCCAAATGCAGCAGCCAACGCCTCCCCCTACCCACAGTGCAGGTACCCGTGGCAATCCATGCTACAGACGATGACATTATATTGACCGACATCTCCTCGTGGGCTGATTTGCCAGCCAGAACGAAACGCGAGCAGATTGTCGGCTCCCTTGGGAACCTGCAGTCCCGGATGCGTCAATATATAAATAATGTGGATCGAGTGGCAACTCATCTTTCCGACCAGGGACAGGATGCAGGGGCCTTTCTCGAAGAAGAGGAGAGGCTACTGAACCAATTTGTGGACATGCGAGCCGCCTCCACACAGGTCCATGTGGCAGGTGCACAAGCACCACGACCTGTTCCCCCGCCGGTGGCCGCCAAGCGAACCGTGCAGCCAACTGTCAGGAAGGCCGCTAAGCGAGGGGATGGTCCGAAGGGTGCTACAAAGGGAAGAGGTAGGGGTCAGGGTAGGGGTAGCGGTCCGCCGCTGAAGGAAGAGCTGAATGCTGCCCTTGAGCTTTCAGATTGGCTAACCACCGTGAATCAGGCTCCTGGGGGCCTGAGTGCGCAGCAGGCCGCGCATAATGATCAATTGCATGCACACATTCACAATATGGTTGACTCGGCTGAGCAGGTTGATACTCGCTTGGCTCAGTTGTATGCTCGGGCTGCATGTGGGGAACAACTTTCGCCAGCTGAGTTGCATCAGTGTAAGCAGCTTTGGGAGTGGCGGGCTCAAGTGTCGAAGAACTAAGGACATTTCAAATTTCAAGTCTGAGTTTATGTTCCGTGCCTTCACGGTTCGCCTGTGTAAGGTTGGGTTATGCCTCCATGGCCCCCAGTTTTGAGCTACGGCTCCACAATGTATACTACTTTCATCATCGGGAAGCACATCTCTTGCACATTGTTTTACACATTCTTTTGCACATTGCACAAAAAAACATGGAACAATGCTTTCTTCGTGCCAAGTGTGCAAGGGCAGGTGAGGGACGGAATTTCCAGTGACAACAATAGTGTGCAAGTCGATGGTTGGATCGGTGGGGGGACACTTGTATGTGAGTAGGAGGGAGTTGAAAATGAGTCGGAGGGAGTGGATTTTCACTTGGAGGGAGTTGAAAATGAGCAGGGGGGAGTTGAAAATGAGCAGCAGGGAGATGAAAATGAGTAGGAGGGAGTGGATTTTCACTTGGAGGGACTTGACAGTGAGCAGCAGGGAGTTGAAAATGAGCAGGGGGGAGTGGATTTTCACTTGGAGGGGGTTGAAAATGAGCATGGGGGAGTTGAAAATGAGCAGCAGGGAGTTGAAAATGAGTAGGAGGGAGTGTATTTTCACTTGGAGGGAGTTGAAAATGAGCAGCAGGGAGTTGAAAATGAGCAGGGGGGAGTGGATTTTCACTTGGAGGGGGTTGAAAATGAGCAGGGGGGAGTTGAAAATGAGTAGGAGGGAGTTGAAAATGAGTAGGAGGGAGTGAATTTTCACTTGGAGGGGGTTGGAAATGAGCAGGGGGGAGTTGAAAATGAGTAGGAGAGAGTTGAAAATGAGTAGGAGGGAGTGGATTTTCACTTGGAGGGAGTTGAAAATGAGCAGGGGGGAGTTGAAAATGAGTAGGAGGGAGTTGAAAATGAGTAGGAGGGAGTGGACTTTCACTTGGAGGGAGTTGAAAATGAGTAGGAGGGAGTTGAAAATGAGTAGGAGGGAGTGGATTTTCACTTGGAGGGAGTTGAAAATGAGCAGGGGGGAGTTAAAAATGAGTAGGAGGGAGTTGAAAATGAGAAGGAGGGAGTTGATTTTCACTTGGAGGGAGTTGAAAATGAGCAGGGGGGAGTTGAAAATGAGTAGGAGGGAGTGTATTTTCACTTGGAGGGAGTTGAAAATGAGCAGGGGGGAGTTGAAAATGAGTAGGAGGGAGTGTATTTTGACTTGGAGGGAGTTGAAAATGAGCAGGGGGGAGTTGAAAATGAGTAGGAGGGAGTTGAAAATGAGTAGGAGGGAGTGGATTTACCAGTAAGGTATCGTTCCCTTATCTGGCGATAAAATAATGCAATTATTTTATAAATTTGGGCTGCAGAACGGTTCAAAACATCCTTGTTGCCTTTTAGCAGAAGATCAGTTGCAGTAGATCAGTTGCAGTCGTTTTTTCGGTTGTCGTAAATGCGCGTGTCGCCTGTTCGTGCGCAGTCTTTCGCAGTCTGCTAGGGCCGCAGTCTGCATACCGTCACCGAAGGGACCCTACGGGATGACAAAAATGCGATCTCTTCACACTTGCCTAGTGTTAGGGGTGGTTTTTCGGGCAAAATCGTGACGGATGGCAATCCCAGCACCCTGCTCTGTCCAAATCCCTCTGAAATGACAAATGCTCACATCATGCAACAATGTAGGACACAATGTAATGTCGATTTCTTCGATTTAGTGCACATAAATGATCATCCAATGTCTTTCAACCATTGCAATCACATCGGTAGTCCGATTTGCCCCCCACACATGTGTCATTAGGGTTAGGGTTAGGGTTAGGGTCTGCTAAATTTGCTTTTACTCCCAAAGGGCCCACCATTAGCATAGAGTTCTCCCTTGTACCAAAGAAAAGAGTAGGAAACCATCATTTAGGGCTAGGGTTGGGCCCTCCGCAACACCACATTGGCTCCAGTTCAGAATTAGGCTCATTCCACCTCACCCAAGCTGGTTGCACTCGTCCCGGAGCTTGCCAGCAGTAATGCAACAATTGACATTGTTGCGCACCAACAAAGTGTTTACACCATGAAGCATAGCAACTTGTTGATTCACGCAATGCCTCGACCGTACACGGATGCAGTTATGGTTAGCGTGTTGGGATTCCATGGGTTCTTCATCAGCATACCCGCAAAATTTGTGGTGCATGATGAATTGGATCCCATGGGTTAGGGCAAGGTAAAGCTTAGGGGTAGGCTTCTCGTTCCGGAAGTTGCATGCAAAGAAACCCGAGAAGCTGGCGGCGCGAACAATGAGCATTTCAATGAGGTGAGGGTTAGCCGTGTAATCAATGCTACCCCCCATCAGGCGTTGCAGAGCCGCCCACTTTGTGAATCGGTGCACCCATCTCTGCCGAACTCGCAAGGCAGCTTGGTACTCCACATCGCGCTTAAGGTTAGACCCAACCAATGCATATGCAAATGTCTTGTCGTGCAACCGGAACTCAAGATCCGCAACATCATCTCACCGCCCTTGCCTTTTGGCCTTGCGGATTTGGTTCTTTAGAAAACTGATTCGTCCACGGAGAGCAACAACTCTTCTCCGTTGTTCGGACCACCGCCGCAAGCAAGGCTCACTAATGGCTACGGCTATGCGTTGTGTGCAAAGGAGCTTGCAATATTTGCCTATGTAGGCATGCCCAAAATAGGCAGTTTTTGAGATGCCAAAATGGGCCAACGCAGCCTTGTATGCTTGCACATGGATTCCGTCTACCTTACTATAGCTCACCTCGGCCTCATGCAATTCACGCTTTGCGGTTTCCAGGGCCTCATTGGCAATGCCATCGGCATTTTTCAACCTACGCACTTCTTCCTCCTTCTCCGGCAACTCATTTTGGGTTGCCACATCTCTCCCGTTGCTTGCGGCCTTCTCCACGAGTGGGGAGCCACCCATACCCTTCGGCCGTGGCAAGAAAACGATCACCTATGCGATCCCTTGCTGCAATAGCCTCTGATGCCACATCATTACACATGTCCTCAACACTTTCCCTCAGTGCAGTCAACTCCGCCATGCTTTGCTGCAACACATCATGGTGTGCCTTCGCGGCACATTCCTTCCCCTCTACCACCGATTGCAAGCGCTCTACATCCTTTCGGGCCTCTCTACGTTGTGTGGTCTCCGTTTGGGTCTGCCCTTCATCATCCAATGCACAATAGAAAGCTTCCAATTCTTGGCAAGACTTGCCAACAATTCCCAAATTGTTGTGAACGGGGGCGGGGACCACATACATCGCGCCGATGTTAAAGAGAGGATCACCCTTTGTTACACTTGAGCACGCAACACTATTCTCATGCCTTTTCTTTTCCCCGTGCCCCAAGCGAACACGCTCCCTCACCAAGTCAGCATAGTTGGCTGCATCCTCAACTAATTCATGCCTTTGCCTCGTCCCCGCCCAAATCCAACCCACAATCTCGCGATATTTCGGATGCATTGCACCAATGCGCCCATCCACGAATTGAAAAGGGGACACGCTTTGGTACTTCCCCAAGATGGGGCCACCTGGAATGCGACCGGGAACAAGGTCATTCAACACACTATAATCCAATGCATTGAAAAACGTAGAAGATGCACCGGAATGACCATGCAAAGTAGACACCATCTTCCAATCACTCGAGAGGGCTCATTTGGGGAAGGGGAACACTCCAAAGGGCGCTTGGAGGACAATTGGGTGTCCCAAACCTCGGAGTTCTTACCCTCAGGAGTGGTAGGCACCCTTTGTGGCAAGTTCAAATCACATTGCCTACAAATTACAAGCAACTTGGTAATTTTTTTGGCTGTGGCCATGGCAACACCATCCGCAAAATCAATGTTCCTTTCCCTAGGAGTCAACTCACGGCACTCCTTCCAAGCAAACCCTTTGCGGTGAGGCACACACCAACCTGCGGTGGTCTTGAAGGTTGGCTTGTCACCACCTGCAAACAAAAAGGACACAACAAATTGGAACTCTCAATTGTGGCAATGACGAAATCGGAAATGCACAGGGAAGCATCTCACAAAACTGTTCCCAATGCCTTGGACAATCGTGATTCAAATTGAACAACAAAGACAACCCTCACAAACCAGGACCATAAGGTCATCATTCATGCCAAAATCACAAATTACCCTTGAAATCGCAACTTGACCTTGCTAGATTTGAACATATGGTAAGCACAGGCCATACCTTCGGACATATTGGTGAAGTGCGCCACAGCCAGAAAAGCTACGAAACCAAGTGCCAAGCACAACCAAAGGCGACACATGAAAACAAGCTCTGCGATACAGTCATTCATTGCGAAACACGACAAATGGTGCCAGAAACGCTCGCAAACAACTAAAAGTCATCTAATTGATACAATCGACGCAAAAAATTCGAGCTTCGACAACCCTGTAAATTACGAAATCCATCAAAACGGCCACGGAAGTGCTAGAAATTTAGCATGAATCGATCCGCATTAAAATTCTCTATATAGATATATGCACAGATCGTGCGAGAACCCGAATCGACTTTATGTCCAGCTGGTGCTGTAGTGCTTAGGGATTACCGGACAGGTTGCTCGCTGCTAGCTTTTCACTTCAACCATCATGTCACAAAGCAAAGATATTTTTCTGTTGAAAAACAATGGAGTGTAGTGATTCCAAAAAAAATTAAAATTCACCAAACGCTAAAACTCTGTCCCTGAAACAATGAAATGACATCTTAACAAGAATCCAAATGAATGTTAAACATTGGTTCTCATTGTCGTCACATACATCCACCTATATAAAAATCCATGTACTATTTTGTCTCACTTGTTATCTTCCACAAGCCTGTCGCTCTCCTGTCGCACACCTGTCGCCTTCCTGCCGCTCTCCTGTCGCTCTCCTGTCGCTCTCGTGTCGCTCTCCTGTCGCTTTCTCCTGTCGCTTCCCTGTCGCTTCCCTGTCGCCGCTAGCCCTGTTGCCCTCCTGTCGTCTTCCTTTCGCTTTCCTGTCGCTTATCCTGTCGCTATGTCTTGTTCCCTGTCGCTTCCCTGTCGTCTCCCTGTCGCCACCGTGTCGCCGCCCTGTCACCCTCCTGTCACCCTCGTGTCGCAGCTCTCCTGTCCCCTTCCTGTCGCCTGCCTGTCGCTTCCTGTCGCTTTCCTGCCGCTTTCCTGCCGCTTTCCTGTCGTCTTCCTGTTGCCACCCTGTCGTCTTCCTATCGCCACCCTATCGCCTTCCTGTCGCTCCCTGCCGCATTTCACCGTCGCCTGCCTCGCGTGGCCCGAATCAAGTGGAACCCCCATGGATTCGCGCACAGGCTGCCTAGCCGCGGGGTTGGTTCGTAGCACTGTCTGCTACTACTGCCTTGGCGGGTGCTGTGCCCTGGTGTTGTGTGCGTGGCGCCCGCGGCACGTCTGGGGGGCCGGTGCCTGTGCTGGTTCTTGCTTCTCCCCTTGGGCTCCTCCCTGCCCTCGCGTCCCTCGCGGTGCGTGTTGCGGGTTGTCCCGCCCGGGTGTCCCTTCCCTTCGCCTGCCGGTACGCCATTCCATTCGGTCTGTGCGTTCCTCGGGCTCGCTCCGCTTGCCCTTTTGGTCCGCGCCGTGTGTCCGTTGCGTGTGTGTGCGCTCCTGCTCCCGCGGCGTACGCCCCCCTTCCCCCCTCCTCCCCCCGGGTTGGTGTGGCGCGCGCCCTACGCGCGGTTCCGGTGCAGGGCGCCGATGGGGCCGTTCCAGGCGGTTCCTGCCCCTCCGCGTTTCCTGCCCCGGTCCCCTGCTCCGGCTATTGAGCTCTTGGGGGGTGGTCCGGTCCCTTCGTCCCCGTGCATGGCTCTGGGTCGCGCGCCCCCTCGTGGGCGGGCCTGTGCGTCCGGGGAGGTTGGGCGCCTGGGAGGTGTAGGGGGGGGGGTGCGGTCCGGGTGTCGCCCCCCCTTTGGGGCGTGGTTGGGGCGGGGTTGGTGGGGAGGCCCCGGGGCCCGGGGGGTTGCTCTTGTCGGTCCGTCCCTCTGCCTCCCTTGAGCGGGCACCAAGGCGTCCTTCGTCAGCGTCGCTCAGTCCATGGAGGGTGACGTCTCCATACTGCTCTGGTTCGTGTCCGTGCGCCCCCGTCCGGGCGCGGTCCAGGGTGCGCCCTTGCGTACCGGCGGGCGGCTGGCGGGCAGGTTGAAAGGCCGGCTGGCGCCGCGACTTGCCGAGGTCACTGTGGGAGCGGGCGGGTGACGGTCGGGGGGCGCGCGGCCTGTGGACCCAGTGGCGCTCGGCCTCAGGCGCCGCGGCCCCCTCGCGGGGGATGGGGAGGAGGGGGGCCTCCCCTGGCCTGGGGGGAGGATACGCCGCCGACGTCCCTTAGCCGGCCCCCAGGATTCCGTTGCTGGGGGGGGGGGAGTCGCGCCGGGGTTACACATTATTCCCCTTCGTTGGCTCTAATGCATGTCCCCTTCCGCTGCGGCGAGTGGCTTTAAGGCCCGGCCCGGGGCCGCCCCCCCCCTACGGCCGGGTTCCCTTGTGTGTCCGGGGGCCGGCCCCGCGTCACCTGTGCCACGCGGTCACTGCTTGGGGGGAGGCGCTCCCTCTCGTGCCCTGTGGCGTGCGGCCGGCCAGTGGGGGGTGTGCGGCAGGGTGGCCTCGTGCGCTCCTCCCTGCGACATACTCGGCGGGGGCTGTCTGGCGACCTTGGGCGCTGGGCGCGGCACAGGGGGTTTGCAGCTGGCGGGTCAGTTCCTGCCGTCGTGTCTGTCTGTGTGCAATGCGCCGCCGGCGGCCTGTTACGGTCCCCCCAACCGCGCGCCTTGACGCGCGGGCGGCCGGGGGGGGGTGGGGGGACGGGGGCCGGGCCCCAGTTCTGGGGGTCGGTGCCCGTCGGGGGAGCACCCCGGGCCGCTGGTCCTTACTCTCTACCCGCCCGCCCTCCGGGGCCCGGCCCACTGGGCGCCGGGCCGTCGTGTTGGTCCTCGCCCACGGTAGCCCTGCCGCCCGCAGCGCCGCCGCCGCGTCGTGCGGCGCTGTGGGAGTGGGGGGGGGGGCAGCGTTTGCGGGCGCTGGGGGCGGTGGCCCGGGTCAGCGGTCACTGGGTCAGTGGTCAGCAGGTCAGAGGGACTCCTTTGCCGCGCGCGTCCACGTGCCCCGCGCCGTCGTCGTACGCCCACCGGGCTGCGTCCCCACCCGCGTGCCCGCGGCCTTCTCGGTCTCCAGGATCGGGGGTTACGCTTGTCCTCATTATGTTCTGCTGCGAGGACGGCGGGGGGGGGGGGGGGCGCTCAGGGTTTGGGGGGCCTGGGCCTGCTGGGGGGGGGCGCCCCGGGCCGTCTCTCCGCTCTCACCCCCCCCGTGCTCGCGGTTCTGGGGTCCGAGGCCCGGCCTGCCGGGAGTCGGGCCATTGCGGCCGGGTTGGGCCGTCACCTGCGCCTCCGCTTGCTTGGGGGCTGGGGCTCCGGCGGCGGCAGCTTTCTGGGGCGGTAGCGCCAGTGGCTGAGGACGGTGCGCAGGGCCCGGGGTAGACAGACATTGGCCTCCGCGTCCGTGACGCGGAGCACCGCCCCCTCTTCGAGGAAACCCGGCCATTCCGGCCCCCGGTCGGGCCATCCCGCCCGAATCACATCCCGGAGGACCCTTTTGTTGTTCTCCCGGGCCACCCACGCCCCCCGGGGGTACTTCCGGGTTCCCCCCCTCCCTCCGGAGGAGCACGGCATTGAACGGCCGGTTCCTCATTCCCCTGGTGGTCTGAACTGAGGAGGCCCAGTTCAGCCACCCATACACCTCCATCACCAGGGGGAGGGCTTCGCCCCCAAGGGGGGTCGGGGATCGCGTCCAAGTACCGCAGCCAGACGCCCCTGGACTCAGCGGAACGCGGGGCCCCGAACCGCTCCCCATGCCGGCTCCGCCTGCGCCTCCTGCGCCAGCCGCGCCGGTTGCGCGCCAGAGCCCCGCGCCGCTGGGACGGCGGCCATCCCCACCGGTTCTGCCCTTGGCTCCCGTGCTGCGGGGGCGGAGTCGTGCGGCACGTCGCCGTGTAGGCAAAGGGGGCGGCTGGCGGGGGGTCCTGGGGGGGTTGGGGGGGGTTCAGGTCCCCCATGTGGGGGTCAATGTTGTAGATGGGCTGGGGGTGGTGGTGGGCGTGGTGTGCCGGGATCTGCTGGATACCAGGGGGGATTCACAGTACCGCTTGGACTTCTGGCTGCGGGGGTATTGTTTGAAAGTGTGATTTCACTTTGCCTTTATTTTTGATTCTCAAGAAAAATACCAATTTACCTGCTGGACCCCACAATGCCATTTGCGGCATGCGGGGACCAGACTCTGCGCGCAACAGCTCGCGATTCCGCCTACTACTGCGGTATCCCGTTATTGGATTTCCCGATTTGGGCGGTCGTTGAATTCCCGCTGATCGGAGGTAATTCAGCGGCCGTGTTGCCGGCTCCCAGATTGCCGGCGCAGGTTCCAATCCCTAGAGTCAGGATTGACTGCCAACCTTACATTCGCTGTTCTTTGTAGCTTTGTGACTGCTACGTTCCTCTTTGGTCTGTACTTCCTGCCCCTGGCGGTCGTTTTAAGTGGGGGGGTCAAGCACGTCACAACGCTACCGTAGCATATTGCCCCTAAGGGATATTGTATGACCCTATATATGGGACTATTGTATAGTATATTCCATTTCCTTGTTAGGAACATAGGGTGTGGGATCGATAAGGCGATCTTCGATGGTTTATAGTTATATGAACTAGTGGATGATAGGGTGGAATTTAGTTATGTGCATATCAGGTATTCCATTGGCTATGTGTATCATATCTGTTTGCAGGATACTATACAGCTTTCACAATCGTTATGTCTTGTATGGCAACCAATGTTGCTGCCCATGCCACTGCGACCTCTGCTCCTAACGATTCGGTCTGGTTTTGGTGCTTGGCTTGCACTTCACTGACGGCGGATTGTAAACTGCGAAGATCGTGAGACATTCAGGGGAACCAGTCGCTTTCCCGACTTGCGATGCGCTCAGCAATGAATTTTTACTAGCGAACTGCAGAACTCATGGTGCAACGGTGAGTCAGATGGAAACAGGCAATCTCGAATAAAGTGCAGCATAGCGGCGCCATCAAAAGCCTCTCCAGTTCGAAGGTACTTCAAGTTCAAATAATCAAAGACGGCGTCAAAGATTATAACGTAGAGGTGAACGATAATGATCCCCCGCCACCTAAGTGGCTACCACTTGAGGTTTCAGGTTTGAGGTTTGACTTTTTGGGTACTAGGCACTTTTCGGCCCCGGGGGGCCACCTGGTCGGGCCAGGTGATATCCTCCCAACCGGGACCTAGTGGGGGGCCCTTCATGACACACCTCCTGCCCGGTGGCGGAGTCCACGGGCTTCACGGGGCTCGGAGCCCTGTCCCTTCTCGGCTTCCCGATTTCGTCACTCCTCGCTCAGTGCGTCACTTAGGAACCGTGGTTGCAGGCGCTTACCCACCATGCCGCCCCCCTAGTGCGTGGTCGCCCGGGCTGCCGGCGCCTCCGGGCCCGTGCTACTGGCTTGTCGCCAGTGGAACCCCCATGGATTCGCGCAGAGGCTGCCTAGCCGCGGGGTTGGTGCGTAGCACTGTGGCTACTACTGCCTTGGCGGCTGCGGTGCCCTGGTGTTGTGTGCGTGGCGCTCGCGGCACGTCTGGGGGGCCGCGGCCTGTGCTGGTTCTTGCTTCTCCCCTTGGGCTCCTCCCTGCCCTCGCATCCCTCGCGGTGCGTGTTGCGGGTTGTCCCGCCTGGGTGTCCCTTCCCTTCGCCTGCCGGTACGCCATTCCATTCGGTCTGTGCGTTCCTCGGGCTCGCTCCGCTTGCCCTTTAGGTCCGCGCCGTGTGTCCGTTGCGTGTGTGTGCGCTCCTGCTCCCGCGGCGTACGCCCCCCTTCCCCCCCCCCCCCCCCCCAAGGTCGATGTGGCGCGCGCCCTACGCGCGGTTCCAGTGCAGGGCACCGATGGGCCCGTTCCAGGCGGTTCCTGCCCCTCCGCGTTTCCTGCCCCGGTCCCCTGCTTCGGCTATTGAGCTCTTGGGGGGTGGTCCGGTCCCTTCGTCCCCGTGCCTGGCTCTGGGTCGCGCACCCCCTCGCGGGCGGCCCTGTGCGTCCGGGGAGGTTGGGCGCCTGTGAGGTGTAGGGGGGGGGGTGCGGTCCGGGTGTCGCCCCCCCTTTGGGGCGTGGTTGGGGCGGGGTCGGTGGGGAGGCCCCGGGGCCCGGGGGGTTGCTCTGCCTCGGCCTGTCCCTCTGCCTCCCTTGAGCGGGCACCAAGGCGTGCTTTGTCAGCATCGGTCAGTCCATGGAGGGTGTCGTCTCCATACTGCTCAGGTTTGTGTCCGTGCGCCCCCGTCCGGGCGCGGTCCAGGGTGCGCCCTTGCGTACCGGCGGGCGGCTGGCGGGCAGGTTGGCAGGCCGGCTGGCGCCGCGACTTGCCGAGGTCACTGTGGGAGCGGGCGGGTGATGGTCCTGGGGCGCGGGGCCTGTGGACCCAGTGGCGCTCGGCCCAAGGCGCCGCGGCCTCCTCGGGGGGGATGGGGGGGAGGGGGGCCTCCCCTCGCCCCGGAGGAGGATACGGTGCCGACGTCCCTTAGCCGGCCCCCGGGATTCCGTTGCTTGGGGGGGGGGGGGGGGGTCGCGCCATGGTTACCCGTTATTCCCCTTCGTTGGCTCTGGTGCATGTCCCTTTCCACTGCGGCGGGTGGCTTTAAGGCCCGGCCCAGGCCCGCCCCCCCCCTACGGCCGGGTTCCCTTGCGCGTCCGGGGGCCGGCTCGGCGTCACCTGAGCCACGCGGTCACTGCTTGGGAGGAGGCTCTCTCTCTCGTGCCCTGTGGCGTGCGAGTGGCTGGTGGGGGGTGTGCGGCAGGGTGGCCTCGTGCGCCCCTCCCTGCGACATGCTCGGCGGGGGCTGTCTGGCGACCTTGGGCGCTGGGCGCGGCACGGGGGGTTTGCAGCTGGCGGGTCAGTCCCTGCCGTCGTGTCCGTCTGTGTGCCGTGCGCTGCTGGCGGCCTGCTACGGTCCCCCCAACCGCGCGCCTTGGCGCGCCGGCGGCCGGGGGGGGGGGGGGGGACGGGGGCCGGGCCCCAGCTCTGGGGGTCGGTGCCCGTCGGGGGAGCACCCCGGGCCGCTGGTCCATACTCTCCACCCGCCCGCCCTCCGGGGCCCGGCCCACGGGGCGCCGGGCCGTCGTGTTGGTCCTCGCCCAGGGTAGCCCCTACCGCCCGCGGCGCCGCCGCCGCGTCGTGCGGCGCTGTGGGGGGGGGGGGGGGGGGGCAGCGTTCGCGGGCGCTGGGGGCGCCGGCCCGGGTCAGCGGTCACTGGGTCAGTGCTCAGCAGGTCAGAGGGACTCCTTTGCCGCGCGCGTCCACGTGCCCCGCGCCGTCGGCGTACGCCCACCGGGCGTCGTCCCCACTTGCGTGCCCGCGGCCTTTGCGGTCTCCAGGATCGGGGATTACGCTTGTCCTCATTGTGTTCTGCTGCGCGGACGGCGGGGGGGGGGGCGCTCAGGGTCGGGGGGCCTGGGCTTGCCGGGGGGGGGGGCGCCCCGGGCCGTCCGTCCGCTCTCAGCCCCCCCGTGCTCACTGTTCTGGGGTCCGAGGCCCGGCCTGCCGGGAGTCGGGCCATTGCGGCCGGGTTTGGCCGTCACGTGCGCCTCATCTTGCCTGGGGGCTGGTGCTCCGGCGGCGGCGGCTTTCTCGGGCGGTAGCGCCAGTGGCTGAGGGTGGTGCGCGGGGCCCGGGGTAGACAGACATTGGCCTGCGCGTCCGTGACGCGGAGCACCGCCCCCTCTTCCAGGAAAGCCGGCCATTCCGGCCCCCGGTCGGGCCATCCCGCCCGAATCACGGCCTGGAGGACGCTTTCGTGGTCCTCCCGGGCCACCCACGCCCCCCGGGGGTACTTCCGGGTTCCCCCCGTCCCTCCGGAGGAGCACGGCATTGAACGGCCGGTTCCTTCACCCCCTGGTGATCCCTGAGGAGGCCCAGTTCAGCCATCCATACACCTCCATCATCAGGGGGAGGGCTTCGCCCCCAAGGGGGGTCGGGGATCGCGTCCAAGTACCGCACCCAGACGCCCCTGGACTCAGCAGAACGCGGGGCCCCGAACCGCTCCCCATGCCGGCTCCGCCCGTGGCTCCTTCGCCAGCCGCGCCGGTTGCGCGCCAGAGCCCCGCGCTGCTGGGGCGGCGGCCATCCGCACCGGTTCCGCCCTTGGCTCCCGTGCCGCGGGGGCGGGGTCGTGCGGCACGTCGCCGTGTAGGCAAAGGGGGCGGCTGGCAGGGGGGCCTGGGGGGGTTGGGGGGGGATCAGGTTCCCCATGTGGGGGTCAATGTTGTAGATGGGCTGGGGGTGGTGGTGGGTGTGGTGTGCCGGAATCTGCTGGATACCAGGGGGGATTCACCGTACCGCCTGGACTTCCGGCTGCGGGGGTCCCCTGCCCCCCTTCCCTTGCCCTCCGCTCTTCCCTTCTCCCCCTCGTCCCCATGCCCCGTCCTGCCTGCCTTCGGTGGCTCACGTCACCCTTCATCTCCTTGCCCCTGGGCCCCCTCCCTGCCCCCAGCCCCTCGCTCTGGTGCGCTCCGTCTGCCTGCCCCCCTGCTCGTGTCTCGTGTCCCTCCCTCTGTCACCCGGGCCCTTGCCTTTTCCGCTGGCGCCCGCATCCTTCTCGTGCCCCTTGCCTGCCCCTTGCCGTGCCCTGTGTGCCTCCTTACGCTGCCCTTACCCTTGCCTGTCGCTTCTGCCTGTCCTCCCCTGCTTCTGCTTGCACTGGCGCCCTGCCCGTGCCTCTGCCCTCTCTCGTCGCTGCGAGCGCCCTGGCCCTGCCCTTGTGTGTGTCCCCCGGCGCTGCTGCCCGCGCCTTTGCCTCCCCCTGGCGCTTGTCCCCCTCCTCCGCGTACCTTCCTCCCTCTGTTGCCCTGTGCCCCTCGCCCCGCGCCCCCGTGGCTGGCATCCCGCCCCGCCCGATCGCGGTTCCCCCCCTCCTGGACCACACGCTGCTGCGGCAGCGTGATGCCCGGCGACGTGCGCTTGGGCGTCGGGGGGCAACCGGGCCGCGACCTCCCCTCGGGGACGGCAGCCTTGGGCGGGTACGGCTTGGGAAGGCTGGTGTGGGTGTGGCTCGGCTTGTTGTGGGCGCGGTATTTGGCGCCCTCCCTGCCTTCCGCTGCGGCCGTGGCGGTCCCCGGCGAGGCGCTGGGGGCCCCTGCGGGGCCTGTCCCCCGCGCCTGCGGCGTGCCAGGGGCCATGGCGTGCCGTGCGGGGGCAGGGGCCGGCGCCTCTTGGGCATCCGGGTCCCCTCCCAGGGGCGGGACGGCAGGAGCAGCGGCCTGGGCGGCGGGGGCGGCCTCCGCGGCCCGCCCTGGTTCCGGGGCTGGTGGTTCTGGTTTGTTTGGGGCCGCCTGGGGCTGCTCGGCCGGCAGCCCGACCAGTACCGCGGCCTCCGCCAGCTGCTGCTCCTCGCGCTCCGCAGGGGTTTCCCCCGTCCACCCTGGGCAGACGGCGGGGCGGGAGCGGGACTGGCGGTGGTGGCGGTCGTCCTTCTGGGAAGACCCGTCGGAGTCCAACATTGCTGTTATCCTGGTAGGCATGCGCGGCTGCACGCTTGTCCGTCCCACTACCTCCCAGTGTATTGGTTGCGTGTCGTGGGCAGTGCCGTGCATTGCCGGGGGGGCGGGGGGGTTGGTTGCGGTGGTTGTTCGGGGCGGTCAGGGGCCGTTGGCCATCCACTGGCACTGGGGCGGGAGGCGGGCGAGCCACTCGGCCCACTCGCCGCGCCACAGCCCCGAGTCCGGGGTGGGGCTCGGGGCCCTGGGCCCTCGGAGATCGTCGGGTGGTGCCGGGGGGAGCCGCACAAGGTGGACCCCCGTAACGGTGGTGACCTCTTTGGTCTGCTGGAAGGGGTGCACCGCGTCCGGCGCCTCAGGCGCCAGGAGGAGGACGCGCCCCGGTGCTGGGCCCACCCACGCCTGTCCCTCCCCCTCTCCAGGACCAGGGGTGCCCACCACAGAGGGCAGGTCCTCTGGCAAGAGCGCCCGGGCACCCAACTGCTCCTCCTCGTCGTCACGACCTGCAGAGACCCGGAGCGGGTCCTGGGGGTCACCTCCACCCACCTCTACGGGGCGGCGCCCGTGTCCCGCCCCTTGGTGGCCAGGGGGAGGGCGGGACACCAGCTGGGCTCTCTGGGGATCGCCTCACACACGACGGCGTACGAGGGGTTGGCTTGCCGCCGTCGTACACCGGGTTGGTCGCGCGGGGGCGGGTGGACGTCTCGCCAGCGCCTTCCACGAATATTGTGAGTTTTCCCACTTCTAAGCCCCCGTCCTGCGGATGTAGGAGGTGGATCGCCGCGTCCAGTTCGGACAACCCTCCCAGGTACGTGGCCCGCGCCTGGTTCAGGTATGGGGCCGCGTCCATGGAGTGGCGCGTCCTCAGGGCGTGCAGCAGGGCCATGTCGCTGCTGTGGAGGGAGGTGGCCGACCCTTCGCCTGTCAGCCGCAGGGCGTCCCCCATGGATAGGGGCCGGCCCGACCGGTTGGACCTGCGCCACTTCATCCAGTGCCAGTAGAGGGCCACTTCGCGGCCTATGATCCCCGACCGGACCGCGTTCACAACCCGGTGCATCGCTGGGAGCAGCGTGGAGGCCGCCGCCCCGTTCAGGGCGCGGACGGCTGGGAGGGCGGCCTCGCCGAGGAAAGTCCTCGCGCTGCCCGCCAGGTCGTGCAGGGCGGCAGCGTGGCCGCGTGCGCCTCCGCCAGCGCGCCTGCTAACAGGCCCCGGACGGGTGCCTCCTGCACCTGGCGGCAGGCTCTGCGCTGCTCCGGCCCATTTCCCCTTCGGGCGGGGCATTGTACTGCGGGCTCTGCAATGCCGGCTGTCAGGTGGGGTCAGGGCGCGAACATGTGCGACAACTGCGCGACGGACGTGGGGTCCCTCAACTGCAGGTGGATCCACAGGAGGGTGGCACCCGCGAGGCCCGCTTGGGCGTGCGAGGGGGTCTGCGCGCCCTCGATGTGTCGCTGCAGCGCCTCTTCTCCGTGCGCCGAGGCGGGCCCGCGGGTGACTTGGGCCAGGGGCACGCGGCCAACTGCGAGCACTGCGCGCACCTGTTGGCGCCTGTCGGCGTGGCGGAGGACACCGTGTCCCACTCCCTGCAGAGCTGGCAGGTGTGTGGGATGTGGGAGGCCAGGACCAGGGCTCGAGGCAGAGAAGCCAGGGGTGGTCCCACCAGTGGCGAAGGGGGCCCCGGAGTACCAGCAGGCGGGCGCCGACACGGCGCCGGTAGTCACTACTGAGCGTTTTCTGCCTGACCGCTTGCCACCTGTCGTCGGGGAGGATTCCGTGGTAATGGAAGGCCGCTATGAGGTCATCCGACGCCGCGCGGGGGTGCCCCTGGGGAGTTGTCATGTACGTGTGACGCCCGGTGAGGTGGGACATAAGAGCTTCCTACTGGCACCCGTCTGCGGTGCGCTGGTGGAGGAGGGCCAGCATGATGCCTTCCTCGACCGCCTCCCATGCAACCCTCAGCCCTCTGCAGCCGTCCAGCTACTGGCGCAGCGCGGCAGCGAAGTCGGTGGGGGGCATGAGGAGCAGCGGTCCTGGGATGTCGCCCAGCCAGGACAGGGCGTCATCGTACGTAGGCGCCCCTTTTGTGAAATGCGCCACAGTGAGCCGGGTGCCCCTGTCCTCTGGAGGGAGCCACTTAACGGTGGCTGGGTCGCACCCCCATGTGTGTATCTCCGTGGCTCGGAGCATGTTGGCGGCGAGCAGCACAAGGCGGGGGGGGGGAGTTGTGCCCAGAGGAGAGAGGACACATCTCCTCTCCACCCCGTATGGGGCTCCGGGGCTGCCTGCAGCCATTCCGTGGTCACGGTGTCCCACGGGCGCTCAGGACCCGCCTCGCAAATCACAGTGGGCCGTGGCCGGGTGTGCAGCCCCGACCCCTCGAGTGGGATGGCGGCTTACTGCGGTGTGGGAATCCCTGGTGCGTGCGTTGTTGCGCACCACCGGCTCCATTCGTGCGCCCACTGCCCGCCCACAATGTGCGCCTCCTACGCGGTCTTGGACTTGCGTCCCATGATCCACGGTGGGAAGAGCGCGCCCTCGAGGTGCTTCAAGGAACCCCGCGGCAGTTCCTGGTAAGGGTGCGCGTCCTCCTGAAGCAGTATGGGGTGCCTCACCCATACCCGCTGCCCAGCCTGTGGCGCTCTTCTCATCAGGAATTTTCCTGGGCTGATTCCCAGCCTTATGGCATCCCGATTTCTGTGGAATTTCTGTAAAATACCCCAGAAATCGTCATTTTTCGTCATTTTTGGGCTGGCGACGACGTTCGTCGCCTGCGCGTCGCAGCCCCAGATCGAAGTTTTATTTCTCGATTTTCTGGAGATTTTAATCAATTTCATTATTGATTTATCGTTTTTAGAAATATAGGAATATAACGTGACTTTTTCGCGGCGTTCCGCGAAGGTCAATTTTTGGGAAATCAGTCACGTTCACGATTTTTTTAAAAAATCCTGAGGCGATCCCGGGAATCAGCCCGGTGCCCATGGTATGGCCCAACAGTGGCCCTCTTCACATAAAGTTTGAATTGGGACAGAAACGCGTCGTGTCGGCTACGCGACACGTTGGGGGGAGACACGCGAAATGAGTGTTTTTGGCTCAAAAATCACTATATTTCACTGTTTTTCGCCCAAAAACCACTGTTTGGCCCAGTTTGGGCAGGATCTCAGTGGAGATCCTGATGGCGACGACTCGTAGCCGTCAGTTTTTCTGATGGCGGCGACACCGCCGCCTTCATTTCGTCCTCATTTCTAAGCTATTTTGTAGTTTAGATGTGATACATGTACATAATACTAGTCTACATGTCTCCTTTGTCTACATATACCTTCATCTTTTGCCTAGGACGCCAGATTGTGTCATGGCCGAGGCAAGGATCACAGAATTCTTTGGAGAAACCCAGACTGATGGAAGATCAGCAAGAATTTCAAGAGGAAGTCTTGGATTTCATGGGATTCGGGTCGTGCATGCCAAGGGAAGCTTGGAGGTTGCCCTCCCCCCAACCCCTTCAAAAGAATTCTGCCGACGCCAAGGCCACCAAGGCGGTGTGACGGCCTGCGGACGGCGACGACGCCCAGACTGCAGGAGAATTGTCGACGACGTCGACATCTGCAGGAGCTAAGGTCCAGGGCATCAACATGATGAAGGAGGACCTCCTTGACTCCTACGATGGGTAGAAGACCCTATGGAGCCCCCAAGTCCATCCCCACTCTGGGCGACGACCACAGCGATGACGACGCCATCTGCGAACGTTGCAGGCGCGTTAATTCTTCGCCTTGGGTTGGTTGGACGCAACCAATTCTAACCAGGTGCGGGGCGCCTTGGGTAGGAAATGACCCTAAATGCACCAAATCAGGCGCGTTAATTCGACGCCTTGGGTTGGGAATCGACCCTAAACAGGCACGAGTAATTCGTCGCCTTGGGTAGGAAATAACCCTAAATTCAGGCATGAGGAATTCGTTGCCTTGGGTTTGACCCTAAATAATTTCTTTTCCGCATTTGAATTTATTGAATTATTATGTTTCCATGCCCATGGAGAAAAAGGGCCAATATGTGCGCGTCAGCGCCATCAGTCAGGTCGGAAGGACCTGCAGCGCCCCTGGTTTGGTCGCCAGAGGCTAAAGGGAGTGCCAGGGACCAGTGTGGTCGCCTGGGGGGCAATTGCCCTATGAATATATCAAAAAAAAAAGGACCTACATGTGAGTGGCATGTAAATTACTTACGAAGCCCCCCCCCCCCCCACTGTCCTGCTGAATCAGTTTTGAAACCAGGGCAGTGCAGGGGTCAGAGCGCCTCCTTGGCCTTGCCTTCCTTTGGATATAGGCAAGGCTTCTAAGGAGGGGGGTGAAGCGGTATGGGGTGCCTCACCCATACCCGCTGCCCAGCCTGTGGCGCTCTTCTCATCAGGAATTTTCCTGGGCTGATTCCCAGCCTTATGGCATCCCGATTTCTATGGAATTTCTGTAAAATACCCCAGAAATCGTCATTTTTCGTCATTTTTGGGCTGGCGACGACGTTCGTCGCCTGCGCGTCGCAGCCCCAGATCGAAGTTATATTTCTCGATTTCTGGAGATTTTAATCAATTTCATTATTGATTTATCGTTTTTAGAAATATAGGAATATAACGTGACCTTTTTCGCGGCGTTCCGCGAAGGTCAATTTTTGCGAAATCAGTCACGTTCACGATTTTTTTAAAAAATCCTGAGGCGATCCCAGGAATCAGCCAGGTGCCCATGGTGTGGCCCAACAGTGGCCCTCTTCATATATAGTTTGAATTGGGACAGAAACGCGTCGTGTCGGCTACGCGACGCGTTGGGGGGAGACACGCGAAATGAGTGTTTTTGGCTCAAAAATCACTATATTTCACTGTTTTTCGCCCAAAAAACCACTGTTTGGCCCAGTTTCGGCAGGATCTCAGTGGAGATCCTGATGGCGACGACTCGTAGCCGTCAGTTTTTCTGATGGCGGCGACGCCGCCGCCTTCATTTCGTCCTCTTTTCTAAGCTATTTTGTAGTTTAGATGTGATACATGTACATAATACTAGTCTACATGTCTCCTTTGTCTACATATACCTTCATCTCTTGCCTAGGACGCCAGATTGTGTCATGGCCGAGGCAAGGATCACGGAATTCTTTGCAGAAACCCAGACTGATGGAAGATCAGCAAGATCTTCAAGAAGAAGTCTTGGATTTCATGGGATTGGGGTCGTGCATGCCAAGGGAAGCTTGGAGGTTGCCCTCCCCCCAACCTCTTCACTCCTGCGGGGGAGACTCCAGGGTGCCGTTCACGAGGCGGAGGGAGGCCACGAAGTCCCTGCCGGGACGCGGAGGTCGGGGCAGTGGCCTTCCGCCGCAGTGAACCACTGGTGCACCCGGGCCCTCGCGCTTTGGGGCACGCGGAGGAGTTGCTCCAGCCGGTGGTTGCGGAGCTCCCACACAAAATCCCCCAGCCGGAGCATGTGCTGGAGGAACTCATCCACAGAAGTCCCCCCCGGCGATTCGTAGCGAGCAATCGCGCGGAGCTGCGCCTCCCCCGCCTCGGGCACCAGCCTGGGACAGAAGACCTCCGTTCACTCGGCGCCGGCGGACCGCCACGAAGCCACCCATACCGCCTTGTCCCCGGGCGCGAGGTGTCGGGCCGCCTCTTGTACCGCCTGGCGGTAGTTGGGCCAGAGGAGTCGTGAGTGGGTGCAGCCCACGTGCATGTGCACCGGGGTCTCTTCCTGGCCCCCGCAGAGGGTGCACGCCTGCGGGAGGATGGCGCTGCCGGAGAGTCGCTCCTTTCAGATGCGGAGCCTGCGTTGCACCGGTGTGTGGCCATCCCTGGCTCGCAGCGCTCGGTGGTTGGTGGCTGCTGCCGTGAAGTCCCGGGTGTGGACGTAGGCTGTGGCGTGGGCCGCGCCCAGGGGCGTGCGTCCCCGGTGCGTCCACGCGTGGTCGAGCTGTGCCCGCTGTGCAACCGCGCCGAGCGTCTGTATGGTCGGGGGCCGCAGGTCAAGGGGGCCGTCATGGCCTGAGACGATGAGCTGGGCGTGGCTGGGGCCCAGCGGCGTGCTCTCCAGGATGGTGTCTTGGGATGCCGCCCAGTCCGCCTCGTGCAACAGTGCGTCAGTCTGGTGGGAGGTGGCCTGGGCAAATCACAATGGGTGCTCGGTGTGGTGCCCGCGCACGCGCAGGCTGTCCTGAAGCCACCGCAGAGCATCTGCTTGACCTTCCTCGCCGCACCCGCAGGGACCGCCCTGGCCTGCTCGCGGTCCGCCTGTCGCAGGAGGTAGACGATGACCTCTGCGTCCACTGTATGGACCCACGGCCTGTGGGTGCCGTACTGCAGGGGGAGGGAGGCGGCCACCCCCTCCCCGTCGGGTACCGTGCCGGAGATGGCCACCGCCCACGTGTGGGTGAGGTCAGCAGCGAGCGCGACAGTAGTGGATTGCCTGCACCGCCCGCCCCCCGATGCGTCGGACGATGTGTGGGCCCAGGCCTCTAGCATCCAATAGTACCCGGTGGGGCTGAGCCACCCCGCGTTGAGGGCGGCGGAGTGCCACTTGACGTCGGGGTGGCCGGGGGTCAACTGGTCCACGCTCAGTGCCAGAGTGTCGTTGGCGCAGATGCAGGGTAGTTGTGGAAGCAGACTTCAGCTCCGGTGACCGTGCTCGTCAAAGACCGGGGCGCCGTTAGGTGCTCACTTAGCCACGCCGGGCCTCCACGCTGGTGCACCCCCAGGTGCCCTGTGTCTTCCGGCTGGTCCTCCAGCGTTTGAACCGCCCTGTGTGGATCGTGTGGCATGGTCGTAACCACCAGCAGGGTCGTGCGGCGGGGTAGCCCAAGTGGCCTGGGCTGGCCCGCCCCCCCCTGCACTATCACCCACTTGGTCCGGAGCTGCCCCTGTTCCTTCGCCCGGGCGCACTGGTTGTCGGTGGTCACCAACCACACAGGTGTTGGTTCGACGGGTTGTGGGTGTAGGCGCTCGAGCCACGCCACGTCCGCATTGGGCTGCTGGTGTTTGCCGTACGCGAGCACGCCGCGGAGGATGTACATGAGGGCCGCGGGTCAAAAAAGCGCGCGCGCGTTTTTTTTTTCCTCAACAATGTTATCGCAATCTCAAAATGATGAGGCCAGCAACTGCAACTGAGCGCCGCGCTAGTGGCAAATACCACTACAGAAGACAATCATTTCAACCACTTGAAGACCCGATATCGCCAGATCACGGTAACCTAAAATGTCGACCTCGGATATTATTCAGACACTCTCAAAAGCGCTAACGCTGTTGCCAGAAGACTCGCTGTTAGAAGCCTTAGTAATGACCCTGAAAGCAGCTTCTAAACACTTAGCAAAGAATAAAACCTGTCCGTTCCAAAACTCATGCCACTTTGGAGATCGCTGCTGGTATATTCACACTCGAAATCCCTATGCTCCTTCACCTTCCTTTTCCCAAAGACACTATGTCCCTCAGACTCAACCACCACACCAACCAGCCGCAGAGCGTTCAACAACGACTGCCAAATCCGACCAAGGTATCTCTCCTACCTGCCCTGCAGTCACTGGACCATTCGATCTATATATTCCAATAACTACCTCCTCATCCACAGCGCCACAAACTCGAGCTACAACTCCACGCCAAGCGCAGCCTTCAGAGCCCACTTCACCACCAAGCAGCAATGTCTCAATCAATGTAATCCAAGAACAATCGACCACATCGCCGCCTGTACTCCGAAGCAATACAGGAAGCACAAGCTCCGCAAATGGCAGCTGGCACGAAGTACATAAAAAACTGCACCCTCGAGTCATTTATGACCAAGAGCGAAACGATCATCAAACCACTTGCAAGGACTGTTCGGAAAAATTCCGCCTCTCTCCTGATACCATCAACTGGTTCTTATCAAGATCACTCAATGTTCCACTGCGTTGCGAATTGTGCCGTGCTCGCAGAAAACAACACGCTCCATCAAAAGAACCGACAGTAGCCAAGATCATCGAATATCAAAGTTCACTCAACACTCGCAAATGGACATCGCCACTGTCAACACGCAGTCAGGAGTCGCCTAAAACTTCCTCCTCGCCGCCCTCAGAGACATCAAGTCACGATGAATCCAAACACGGCAACGACAAAAAATGCAACGAGATGAACAAGTTACCAGCAACAATGTCTGAAGATGACCCTCAAACCGAAGATGAGGACGACGGAAACGAGTCTCGAGACCAAGAATCCGAGGATGAAGACTACGGAAGCGAATCTCAAACCGAAGGAAGCGCACCTCGAGACCGAGAATCCGAAGGCAAGCACAACTCCATACCAAGGTTAGAAGATGACTCCGAAGAAGAGGACGACGGCTACCACGCTGACAAGCCACAAACCGATGCCCAGAGAGACTACGAATTCATGGGAGGCAACGATACTGAATTCTTCGAACATCAGAAAAATCATCAAGCACACGACCAAGCAGAGATCCCTACAAAGTACTGTTCATTAAACGACTGGGGATTCAAAGATCAAAGATTACTCCAAAAACTGCAACGAGCGATCCACGATGACAATCACAACTACGCCTTTTGGGATGCTTGGCAATTCGCCAACGACTCACTTGAAGAATCGAAGCCATTCTCTGCACGACATGCCGAACTACTTCTCAGACGCCGTAAATACACTATCTCTCAGTCAATCTGATACATTAGAATTCAAGACCAACACCCAGCACTGCTGTACTTCAAGCTTCCATCGCCGCAAACACCATGAGACACTGTGGGATGCTGCGATAAGTGGTTTTTTTGCATCAATGGTCCAGTGCATGCCCTGCAGGGTGGAGTGAGGATACGGTTGGTTTTTCTTTGCTTCTTTGTTTTCTTTTTAACATTGGCACAACAAGTCATTTCCACCACGACCACATTGCTAGAAATACAAACATAACAGCAGGATTTTCTGAGCAGCAGGATTTTCAACTGAGGTTTCAGGTCCCTGCAGCCAGCCACTGTGTGGCCTCCTAGAACTTTTGCAAGCCTCTGGTGCCATTAGGGCAGTGCATTGCACCTTCAACGTTTCAGGGCAGGAATTCAGATACTCCGTTTTTTTCCGGCACTTCAGTGTTCATTTACTCTGTAAATTAGGAAAATGGCGGATTAGCATGGGAGACTCCTATGTCACTGCCACCCACCCAGCACTGAACTCAGTTTGTTGTTACACTTTGGGCGGGAAACCGCCATGCCTAAAAAAAAGAGGCCCGCGGGTGGGTTGTACGCCGCTCCCTCCGCGGGGGGGGATAGGCTGCCCTGACGGCGGTAGTCCCCGACGTGGAGGTGCAGGACGTCTGAGGTCACCCGTGGGCCAGTGTGGGTGTCCTGTTTGGCCCTCGTGAGGTGGACGAGCCTCAGGCGGGGCTCCGGCGTGCCGGTGGTGTGGAACAGGTAGACCAGGGTGTAGCGCCATCTGGGGTGGTCGGTGGGACTCTGTTCGGGACGGCAGTAGTGGAGGTGATCATCGGCGCACTGGTTGGGGCACATCCTCACGCCTGCTGGCCATGGATCGTCGTTGTCCGGAAAGGGGTGGTGCGGCCCGTGGTGCCCGTGCCATGGTATCGTGTGTGGCACCGTCAGGGGGCACGTGTCGGGGTGCCGCAGCTTGGCGGTACGCAGCGTGAAGACATTGCCGGGGGGGGGACTGCAGCTGGATGTGGGCCGCCCTGGGGCCCTCGATGCTGTTGTAGAGCCCCGCTCCGGGAGTAGCCAGGGCCCGGGGCACGCGATGGACCCAGTCGCCCCCGCCAGGGTTGCGAACTCCGGGACGGGATAGTGCACCTCGGGGCGGATGCCATGCGTGCCAGCAATTTCCCAGAACATCCTGGTGGCCTCGGCGCGCACGGAGGCAGAGAGGTGGTGGACGAGCGTGCCCACAAGGGCCACCGCCGCCTGCTGGCACCGTGTTGGCACCCGCGTGAGTTCCAGGGTCCGGTTGTCCTGTAGGCTGTCGCGTGATGCGTCGAAGGTGTACCGCGCCCTGTCCTTTGCGACCTGGACCGTGATGTGGTCCAGGTGGCGCGCGGTGTCAGAGTCGTCAGCGATGAAGGGGGCAACCTACTGGGTTACCAACCCCCAGGATCGCCAGGATGACGTCCTGCAACACTTTGGGCGGCGCAAGAGTGTTGAGGCACCAGTGGTGCACCGCCGCCAGGCGCAGCCGGTGTTTGCGCTGCAGGGAGAATTCCCCGTCTGGCTGCAGCTGGAGTCCCAGGTAGGAGACGGAGTCTACCGCTGGTATCCAGTGCCATGGGTTTTCCAGGTGCGGGCAGAGGCATAGGTGCAGGCCCGGGACTCCCTCCGTGGTGGCCATGGCACGCTTGCGTGGGTTGAGCTCCATGCCCATCATCGCGAGGTATGCGGCCACCACCTCCACGCCCTGGACGAAGTGCTGCAGCGTGTGCGCCACCACGGGCAAGTCGTCTATATAGGCCTGGATGAGGCCCCTCTCGGCCTCTCCAGGCGGGTGCAGGCGGTGCCTCTGGGCCCGAAGTAGGGGCGTATAGCAGGGGGCTTTCGGGCTGCCCTGCCAGACGCCGCGCAGCATGTGGGCTGGCTGTGTCAGCCCGTGTGCTGTGGCGACGCGCAGTCTGGCCGTCGTGTGGGGGCAGAGCAGGAGGTCAATGACCTCCGGCGGCACGGAGAGGTGGCGCAGGGTGAGGTGGAGTGCGCCGTGCGTGGCGGTGTTGAAGGCCTTGCGGGCGTCGAAGGAGAAGACGTAGTTGGGTCTTCCCTGCTGGAGCTGCCGCTGCGCCATGAACAGGGGGGGCCCGGTTTTGGAGCCGGGGAGGGCCCCCTGCTGCCAATCGCTGACCAGGCCGTGTCGCGTGAGCACCTCCATGATCTGCTGGGTGAGCCAGCTTCTCCTACATCTGGCTCTGTGTGGCCGGGCGGAACCCTGGCGATGCACCCCGCAGCGCCTCTGTGAATTGGAGCGCTGCCTGGGAGTGGATGCTGTGCCGGGCATGCCACGGAGACCTTCGGGCCCGTCTCCGGAGGATGTGGAAGGCCGCCTCCTTGTCTTCCGCCGGGGCGGCGGCGTGCACCGCGTGCAACGCCAGGTGCAGCAGCATCGCTCCGCTTGTGTAGAACTTGTCTGCACATAGGGGGCATTTTGTGGGTTCCGTGGCCCCCTTTGCCAGAGGGAGCGGTACCGACTTGCGGATGGAGCTCTCTGGCGCTGGGTCGAAGGGTAGGTTGGCCGGTGGGACCGTGTGCGGCGCCAGCGTGCGGCCTGACGCCGACGCGTAGAGGGCCATCGCCGTAGGTGTGGGTCTGAGGCCTCGGATGGTGGCCTGCTGCCCCTGCGCCTGTAGGCACTCTTGTCAGTGTGTGGCGCCGATTTGGCAGTTGGGCTTGCCTCTCAACCGCAGGTTGTGGAAGCCCTGGAGCCGGTGGTATACCGTGGTCAGGACCGCCAGCTGGAGACCACCGCCGGCCACACCCCTGGTTTCACCGCCCTGGCGTTTTCCTTGAGGCGGGCTTGCGGCAGGAGGGCGTGGTGTTCGCCCTCTCGTAGCGCCTTGACGATTACACGGGCGCAGTCTGCCACGCAGATCACGGCCTCACGCCCCGGCAGGCGTTCGGGGTCGCAGACGGGGATGTGCGCGTCTGCCGGGCTGAACATGCAGATTACCCACTTTGTGCTCTGCTGTCCGCGTTGCGCCACCGCGAGGGTGGCAGTCGGGCGGGCGTGCGTAATGGGCGCCGCGTGGACGTCAGGGACATCCGTGGTCCGGATGGCGTCACCGTGCCATGCGGCTTGTAGATGCTGCTCCTGGTCGGGGCTCGAGACCAGTGTGGGGGGGTTGGCCCATCCCGGCTCTTGCCGGTTGCTTGGGGTGCTGATGGTGTGCAGCAGGACTGCCAGCGGCCAGGGGTCCGCCGCCATATAGTAGACCTGGGTGGGCTCCTGCCGCCAATCGAGATGCGGCGGGAAGGCCTCTTGCCGGGTGGTGCCTGCCAGACGGTCCATTGGCCTCCGACTAGGATGTGCGACCGGTAGCCCCGGCGTGGCCGTGTAGGATGGCTTGGTAGCCCGCCGTCTGTATAACCAGCGCTTCCCCTTGCTGGGGCCCTGGAGGGGGTGTTCTGCCGCCTGTGTCCCTGAGGCGGGTGCACCTGCGGAGGGTTGCGTGCCACGGGTGGGGTGTATCACGCTGCGGCCCTTGTATGCTGCCCGCAGTCTGTGCCGAGCTGTGGTGGTGGACGAAGCTTTCCCCGCCGTCCGTCAGCAGCGTTGCTGCGACGGCGTACAGCTGCTCCGCCGTGGGGGGCGCTGTTGTTATGTGCGTCGCGCCTGGCTGGCGGGGTTGCGCATCCCGGCAGGGGACGTGGGGCAGCAAGCGCACTGGACGTGCCGCCACGGGTCCCATGGTGACGGCCGCCACCGTGGACGCCAGTGCCGTGCGGTCCGCCGGCCGGTACGGCCTGAGTCCCGTGGGATCCCGGGCGAGGGGTTGGCGTCAGGGCCCACAAACGGTCCCACAGCGTGCGCTCCTGCTTGCTGTGGCGGTGGCGGGAGGGCGTCACTCGGGGGGCTGCCTCGTGCCGTTGTGAGGGGCGCCTGAGGTTAGGCGCTCGGCCTCACCCGGCTGCCCGTTTTCGGGGCGGGCGGTCGGGGTCGGGGTCCGCCGCCCACTTGCTATGGGCGGGTGTGCAGGTGTGGGGACTCATCACTGCCCCCTTGACGCGCGTGCCCCGCGACGCGTTGCGCGCCGCGGGGCCGACGGGGTGTCGCCCCGGGGCGGGTGACCTCTCACCGTTTTGAGGGGTGTCTGGTGTCTGGCGCTTTCCCTCTCCTGGCCGCCCGTCCCTGGGGCGGGCCGCCATTCCCGTCACCCTTGTTTCCCGGGCGCGGGTGGTGTGGGCGTGGGGGCCCAGCACCGGCTTCATTCTTGCAAGCCTGCGTTGCGAGCTGTGGGGGCAGCGGGAGGGCGTCCCCGGGGGGGGTGCCTCGTGCCGTCGTCAGGGGCGCCTGCGGTTAGGAGCTCATCCCGGGGCGGGCAGTCGGGGTCCGCTGCCCACGTGCCTTCGGCGCGGGTGTGCGGGCATGGGGCCCCGGCACTGTCTGTTTGGCGTGCGTACCCTGGGGGCGGCTGCGCGCCGCGGGGCTGGCGGAATGTCGTCCCGGGGGGGATGATTCTCACCGTTGTAAGGGGCGTCTGGTGTCGGGCGCTTTCCCATCTCCTGGCCGCCCGTCCCTGGGGCAGGCAGCCATGCCTCGTTGCCAATGTTTCCTGGGCGTGGGTGGTGTGAGCGTGGGCACCCAGCACCCGCCCCACATGGTGCGCTCTTTTGAGCCGGCGTGGCCCGCTGTGGGGGCGGCGAAAGGGCGTCCCCTGAGGGGGGTGCCTCGCGCTGCTGCGAGGGGCGTCCGGGGTCAGGCGCTTGTCCTCCCCCGGGGGCGGGCAGGTGAGGTCCGCCGCACAGGTGCTGCCGGCGCGTGTGTGCGAGCGTGGGGGCCCGTTACTGTCCCTTTGGCGTGCGTGGTGTGCGTGCTCCGCGGGGGGCTGCGCGCCGCGGGGCTGGCGGAAGGTCGTCCCGGGGCGTGGACCTCTCCCCGTTGTGAGGGGCCTCTAGTGTCAGGCGCTTTCCCTCTCTTGGCCGCCAGTCCTTGGAGGCGGGCAGCCAGGCCCCGTTGCCTGTGTTTCCCGCGTGTGGGTGATGTGGGCGCGGGGACCCAGCACCGGCCCCACTGCGTGCGCGCTTGCGACCCGGCGTTGCGCGCTGTGCCGCTGGCGGGAGGGCGTCCCCGGGGAGGGTGATCTCTCACCGTTTTGAGGGTCGTCTGGTGTCAGGCGCTTTCCCTCTCCTGGCCGCATGTCCCTGGGGCGGGCAGTCATTCCCGTCACCCTTGTTTCCCGGGCGCTGGTGGTGTGGGCGTGGGGGCCCAGCACCGGCTTCATTCTTGCAAGCCTGCGTTGCGAGCTGTGGGGGCAGCGGGAGGACGTCCCCGGGGGGGGTGCCTCGTGCCGTCGTCAGGGGCGCCTGCAGTTAGGAGCTCGTCCCGGGGCAGGCAGTCGGGGTCCGCTGCCCACGTGCTTTCGGCGCGGGTGTGCGGGCATGGGGCCCCAGCACTTTCTGTTTGGCGTGCGTACCCTGGGGGCGGCAGCGCGCCGCGGGGGTGGCGGAATGTCGTCCCGGGGGGGATGATTCTCACCGTTGTAAGGGGCGTCTGGTGTCAGGCGCTTTCCCTCTCCTGGCCGCCCGTCCCTGGGGCAGGCAGCCATGCCCCGTTGCCCATGCTTCCCGGGCGCGGGTGGTGTGAGCGTGGGCACCAAGCACCCGCCCCACATGGTGCGCTCTTTTGAGCCGGCGTGGCCCGCTGTGGGGGCGGCGAGAGGGCGTCTCCGGAGGGGGGTGCCTCGCGCCGCTGCGAGGGGCGCCTGGGGTCAGGCGCTTGTCCTCCCCCGGGGGCGGGCAGGTGGGGCCCGCCGCGCAGGTGCTGTGGGCGCGTGTGTGCGGGCGTGGGGGCCCGTTACTGTGCCTTTGGCGTGTGTGGTGTGCGTGCCCAGCGGGGGGCTGCGCGCCGCGGGGGTGGCGGAAGGTCGTCCCCGGGCGTGGACCTCTCCCCGTTGTGAAGGGCCTCTGCTGTCAGGCGGTTTCCCTCTCCCGGCCGCCAGTCCTTGGAGGCGGGCAGCCAGGCCCTGTTGCCCGTGTTTCCCGCGTGTGGGTGGTGTGCGAGCGGGGACCCAGTACCGGCCCCACGGCGTGCGCTCTTGCGACCCGGCGTTGCGCGCTGTGCCGCTGGCGGGAGGGCGTCCCCGGGGGGGGTGCATCGGGCATCTGAGCTCAGGCGCTCGTCCTTTCCCGGCTGCTCGTCCTCGGGGCGGGCAGTCGGGGTCCGCTGCCCACGTGCTCTGGGCGCGGGCGTGCAGGCATGGGGCCCGACACTGTCCCCTTGGCGTGCGTGCCCTGCGCGGGGCTGCGCGCCGCGGGACTGGTGGGAGGTCGTTCCGAGAGATGGGGGACCTCTCACCGTTGTGAGGGGCGTCTGGTGTCAGGCGCTTTCCCTTCCCCGGCCGCCCTTCCTGGGGGCGGGCAGCCACGTCCCGTTGCCCGTGTTTCCAGGGCGCGGAAGGTGTGGGTGCGGAGACGCGGCACCGGCACCACAGCTCGCGCTCTTTAGACCCGGCGTTGCGCGCTGTGGAGGTGGCGGGAGGGCATCATCGGGGAGGGGGCTGCCCCGCGCCGTTAAGAGGGGGCGCCTGGGGTTAGGGGCTGGCCCTCCCTGGCTGCCCGCCCGCGGGCGGGGTAGCCGGGGCCCGCCGCTCACTTGCTGCCGGCGCGGGTGTGTTGATGTGGGTCCGCCGCCCGTTCGTGGGGCGGGCAGCTGGATGTGGGTGTGTGTGGTGTGCACGGTCTCTGTGTGGTGTCTGTGTGTTTGTGTGGGTGCGTGGTGGTGCGGTTCGTGCCGTGGAGCCGTGGTTTGTGGTGCTGTCTCTCTTCGTCCGTCCCTCCTGTGCCCCCCTCTTGCTCTCTGCCTTGTGTTGTTCTGCGTGCCGTGGTGCCGTGGCTTGTGGCTATGCTCCCTTCCCTGCGTGCCCCCCTCGCTCTTGTGCGTCCCCTCTCTTGCTGGTGCTGTACCCTCCTTCTTGTTTTCTCATTGCGGCGTTTTTTACCCTTTCCTCCACCCCCTGCTGGTCGGCCCTCCTCCCTGGCGCGCATTTTTCCCCTGCCTCTCTTGTATCCTGGTGTGTGGCTCGGCTTTTTCGTTTGCCTATTCGTTCTCTTGGTCCTCTGTATCGTGAGTGGCCACGGCTTTTCACCTTTACGTTCTCCTACTGGCTACTGGCTACCACTTGTTGTAGTTTGACTTGGGAACTGTCCTGTTTCTCGAAAATTCCCGAATCCGACAAACTGTTGCGCAGGCCCTTTTGGACGGCACCGAGTCGAACCCAATCCACAATTCGAAGACAAAAACCCCGTTCAAAGATATCGAAATATCAGACACATCTCTGTCACAGCAAGTGGCATCTCCATGTTTCATATGTATTCGCAGACTGCAGTGCGCGATTGCGCGTTCGCGCGCTCCCTGTGCTGCTGCTGATCAAAGCCATAACAAGCCCTGGACAGGAGCATCGAGGGCACATGGGGGGGAGAGACCCAGGATTGGATCCGAGAGGGGAGCACGGTCCAAGACTCGATCATCCAAGGCAGACATAGAGAAGCAAAGGCCGTTGGGAAGGAGACCAACACCGCCCGAGGCCCTAGATAGGAGGATCTAGAGCACACGGGGAGAAGGGACCCAGGATCGGATCATCTAGGGTAGTAGGGCCCAGGACTGGATCATCCAGGGTTGCCATGGAGAAGCAAAGGCCATGGAGAAGGAGACCAACAGCAGCCAAAGCCCTGGCTTGGAGCATCCTGGGTACATGGGCAGAAGCAAACTAGGATTGGATCATTGAGGCAAGCGGGCCCGAGGATTAGATCTTCCAGGGCAGCTGTAGAGAATTTGAGGCCCTGAGGAAGGAGACCCACACCGCCCAAAACCCTCCATTGTAGCATCTGGAGCAGCAGGGGACAACAAACCGAGGAATGGAAAATCCAGGGAACCAGGGCCTAGTACTGGATCATGCAGTGCTGCAATGGAGAAGCAAAGGCCGTAGGGAAGGACACCAACACAATATGACGCAAATACGTAGAACTAGGTGTGGCAGAAGGGGTTGGGGGGAGGGGGGTGCCACAATATCCCTACCTAGGTTTGAGCATCCCCGCAAAGCAGTGACCCGTGGTGAATAAGTTTCCTGAAATAAAACCAGAACGCACATGGCCAGGGGAGAGGGGCAGAAACGAAGAAAACGGTGCAGCCATGAAAGGGTAGATGGCAGCAAAAAAAATAGAGGGAAACACTGCAATGGAGAGTTGTCGCAGCCAATGTTTTAGCATGTAAAATCTTATTCTCTAGTACTCATTTTTTCGCATAAAGAAACGCATTTCTCGCTGAAGCAAAAATTCCGCGCTAAAAAAATCATTTCGCGCTAAAAAAAGAGGTTCTGCGCTAAAAAGCAGATTTTTACATGATCATCATATATGTATCCGTAATGAGGGGGGTTTAAAAGGGATGCTACTGACCATACCCGCGCACGAGAGGCAATGCTTGTATTATTGGTAGTAGCTTATTCTGACGCGTTCCCGTGGGGGGCCTGGCCACGGGACGCTGCGGTGACACGCACAAGCAAGCAGGCAGGCAAAGCACTACGCTCACAGGGGCATCAATACGCTCGTGTCATGTGACAAAGCGTTTCAGGATCCTTGCCACTCTGAAACAAGGGAACAAAAGTATGTACAGCAACACATCAGGATATGTACACATGAGGTTAAGACTGGACTGGGGTAAGGGCATCACAGGACAATAGACACTCAGTCCTAACTCATATCCCAATCCCAGGTCCGACCCTCTCAGTGGCTGGCAGGGGCGGGGGCTCAAACACAACCCATGCCCTACTCAGTCCGGACCCTGAAACCCTGCCAATAGGGGAGGTGTCCCGCCCAGCCACAGGCGAGTTCCTGGGAACCAAGAATTTTCAAGGCCAATCGACAGTGGCTCCCTATGCTCCCTTGACAGCAGGTCCTAACTCCTCTCTGAACCAGAGAAATGGCCCCGCCATTATCCCCCAGGAGTTGGTAGCTGAAAATGGGCTGTTTCAGCCCAAACTGATATTAGCTCAAAAATCTCCAAAATTGACCCCTCGTCCGGACACACCAGAGATAGGGACGAGGCAACCAACCCTATGCCCTTCGAGTATGAACTCTTTGGAGCCCTCACCCCACCTGGGTCCCTCTGAGGTCCCAGCATCAGGGCACCACTGGTTCGTCAAGTGGGGTCATGATGCCAAAATCACCAAAATTGGCATTATTCTCACGCGTGGCTCGCCCGGCCAGGGCAAGGCCAATGGCTCACAGGATAGGAGGCAGCACCTGGGAGCCATATCTGAGTGTACAACGTGAAATTAGGTCGGGACTTCCTATGGGCATAGAGATATGGGGCCGCCAATGGACCACCAGGGGGGGTGATATTCGGGTCCCAAAAGGGGGTCATTTTGGCTGCTCGAAATGAGCCAAAATTCGGGGGTGCTCCCAATAGTATATCTCCACGCCGGCTTAGAGATCAGATTCGCCATTCCATACGCGATCCACCGGGAGTCCAACGGGGACTCCCATGCCCTTGACTTTCAAAGATCTTCATGCCACTTGGCGTGGTGACAATCCCAATCGGGTCCACAAATGCCAAAATGGCAAAATTGTCCACACTCACTTTGGGCTAGCACCTTAACGAAGGTTGCTCCGCTTCGCCCACGTGGTGTGTGAACCATGGGGACCAATATCCATAACACCCATGTCATATATGGGCGTGCACGAGGGTGCTGAACATGGTGCACGGCGGGCAGAAAATATGGAAAATTGCTCAAAATGGCCGAAAATGCGCACACTCATGGTTGGGGCAAATGAGGCACATGGCCGACTTGGACCGGAGTGTGCCATAGGATTGGTATCAAGTCATATGCGTCCAACATATCTTTTGGGCGTCGCCCAACCCCTCCGGTTTTGGGAATGGCAGGGTCACCAAGTGACCCCATGATTTGGGATAGTCCCAAATCGCCAACATGGCGGCCACGGTATGCCAAGCCCAAGAGGAGTTATTCGCCGGGTCCAAGATATGTTGGGCACCGAAGTATGTACCTTCATAGCATAGTTGGGTCATGATGTCAATTGGGCGCAACGTTGAGATACAGGGTCGCCACTTGACAACATGACGGGCAAAAAACAGCAAAATTGGCGAAAAGACACGCAAAAGTGCTTGAAAACTCCACAAATATGTTATAATATCTTCGGCTTGGATTGAGTAATCGACCAATCCTTCTAAACACAATGACTTGACACCAATGACCTTCGATTCCACATATGTGCTCCACTTGGGGCGCTTTGGAAGGTCGCACGCGCTGCCTCCCAAGTGGGCACATGCAAAAATGGAATATTGCAAAAAACACACCTTGCTCGCAACGCATCGCTTCGGGAGCGCTCCACAAGCGTCCCTTCACGAAGGTTAGGCTTGCGAGTGTTGGTCGGGAGTACAATGAAGGGCCTCGTGCCATATGGAGTCCATTGGCGGGTTAGTCTTGGAATGGTGCACCCGCCAAATGGGCACGCGATATGACACAAAATATGGCATACAACCCTACCCACGCCTTCTACACCCAACCTAGTGGCCTAGAATCAAAGTATGCCTATATTCTAATGTAACTTTGGTCCCTTAACACGCATGCAAGTGCTTTGGTCGAAAATTGACCTCCTTTTGGAAAGCCGAATTTTAGCATGCACGCAAAATATATTGCCAATATATATATGGAGATCATACATGCACTATCCGGGGAAGACAAGTGATATGCCCCGGATGTAGAGGCAAGCAAAGAGGGAGAAAACGCCAACTCAACATACTTCTACACGTACTTGGACGCCAAGTACGTGAAAAAGCGCACTTCTTGGAGAACACTAAAAAAAAAGAACCCTTTGGGCCTATTGAGTTGGGATCCTTTGGCCTCATCCTATGACTATGGGGGGCAAAACCTCATACACAGTGCCTATGAGGCACGTTAGTTCGTCCTTGGGCGCTTGAACGCTCGCAACCCTTGTTATTCCACTTGGGGGTTCAAAGCGCCTTCGGTCGCCCAGATTTTCTGGGAAAAATCTGGGACGCGATCCGTTATATCAAGGAAAAAATTGCGGATCACTCGAAGAGTGTTTTAGTCTTAACTTCAAGAAGAATCGCTTTACAGAATTATCTAATGCAGTGCACGGAACAGGCGACGACAGGCGGCGCGACTGCGGCGTTTTCACGACAATTAGAAATCACGGTAGAAATCGGGTATTTTACCGATTTCCGACCGCAAGTCGCCTAAGACAATAAAGTTATGGTAATTCTACATTGATTTAATGGTTAAGGATCGGATTCCGGATCCCGCCGATTAGAGAACAGGGATATCCCGCTGACAGCCGGTGTCAACGGCTTCCGCACGGGTGTGACGGCTCACAGGCCTCCGGGCCATGGGCCATAGGTTCTGGGTACAGCTTCAGCCCCCTCCTTAGAGCAAACCCATGGGGGGGGCTCGATAACACCCAAGCATGGCAGCGGGTACCCAGGACCATCTCCTGAAGGGGGGGGGGGGGTGTCACATCCTCAGTTCAGGCAGATTCGCAGGTTAGGCTGCCCAAATCCCACAGTAAGACAGGTACGGTGCTGTAGCTGCTAGTAACTGCAAGTATAGTATCAAGTATCAAGTCCCGGGTCCTGGCGGCGATTGTTCGGCATCCAAAGGACCCGTTAACCCATACCAGGCGCACTGGGTGCCGGCTGCGACGGTCACCACCACAGTGGCAGTGGCATACACGGCCAACATAGGCGTCACACGACGACCGAGGTGGTCCCACAGGTCGAAAGCGACCACAAAGATCCATCAGGCTACCCCAGGCTTCCCAAGGCCGCAGGCTGGGGGAGAGTTCCCACGGGTCTTTCCTCGGGCTCACCATGTCCATATCCACGACGCGAGTCCAGAGTGGTACAGCCGAACGAGCTCCTCCTTAAGGGATCAGGCATCAAGGCCGTCTTTTCCCTCGCCCCAATACCACGAAGCCCATACATGAGGGAGTCCTCATGCAGTGTGGGCGGAGGCGTCGACTCCTCAAACAACCAGTTTCCCAGGCAGACTGACCGAGGTCAGGACACCGGAGGTCGCCACCCGACTGCAAGTGCGTCTGCGAGTCGGTAGGCTCACACTGGGCCTGACAGTGGCGGACCGCTGGGAGTGCATTCAGGCAACTGGGCTCCCCGCCTGGCGCCATCAGGATCTCAGCACATCACAGCCACTAGGGCACAGGGTATCACGGGCACTCAAACAGAAGAATCTGTACTTAGGTACTGGTCCAGGCTGGACCTTATGTATGAACATGTACATGGCGACTCAGGGCACCTCTGTATTTCGATTCGCATCCCGTCGGGGGGAAAAACAGTCCATATCTCAGCGATGGACTGACAACACTTAACATACAGATGCACATATCCCGGGGAACAGAAAAACAAGCAATAAGCGGGGTAATAGGCGTGTAAACACACTCTGGACAGAGCGCCAAACCACGCCCCGGTTAGGATAAGGCATATGCAGGAGGGTGGACAGGAAAACGCCTGAGTTCAGGCCATATATAGTCTGCAGACACACGTAGACTGGTCTGGATTCCGCAAGTGCCATGGGACCAGATCACACACCAAAAAATCGCAATGCCGATGACAGCGGCATCCGTTGCGCAACGTCGCATGGGCTTCAAGGCCCTAAAGGCTTAAAAAATGGTCAGTCGTCCTGCCTGGTTTCCCAAGGATTCAGCAGGCGGGGAGTGACGAATAGACGTGAAAGAGAGGGGCCATCCTCCTCTGGATTCAGCAGGGGGGGGTATATGGCCACTCTGATGGCAGGTCACCGGAAGATGGAAGAGAGCAAGCAAGTGAGCGACGATCCCTCGACCACACAAGTGCTCAAACCGCATCAGGGGACAGCTCAGGGCGATGATCAGGCGCCCCTGGCTGCAATCGCCCGGGTGAGTGCTGCCAAGTCCGAGACGTGGATCTTGGTCTTGTGCCTGCGGATGTAGTCCATGAAGGGGGTATTGATCCGCGGCACGAACGAGAAGACGGGTTCCCAGGTGTCGTGGGACGGCCCATAGCCTCGCCGACGAACCTTGAACTCCAGGCCCCGGGTGCCGAGGCGTTCGGACGCTGAGCCAGGATCTTCTCGACGGTATAGTCATCCTGCTCAGCATAGTCGTCGTCCGAATCTGCCTCATGTGTGGCATAGTCCAGAGACACATGTTGGCCACGGAGGTCGGGTTCCCGCACACGGAGTTGACTCTCGTGGCGCTCCCGGAACTGTCCGTGACCCACCTTGATGCGGTAGGTGTCCTCACCAATCCTGCGGACCACCTCGCCGGGTGTGAACCAGGTTTTGGTGCGCTGGGTGCCCATAGGGCGGGGTCTGATCACCCACACCGGGTCTCCCGCCCTGAACTTCTGCGCTGTTGAGCTTGGGGCGGACTTCTGACGCTCAGCATGCTCCTTCTCGAGCTGCTGGCGGATGTCCCGCGCCGTCGCCTCGTGCCGCGCGAAGAATTCCTTGGCATCCATCGCCATACCATCACCAGACAAGGGAAGTCCCCGACCCAGGGGGTTCCTGCCGAACAGAATCTCGTGAGGGGACAGACCACCCGGAGTGGGGGTGTCATGATGGGCCTTCAGAGCAGGCCACATCTCCTCAAACCAGTTCCGCCATGGATTGGTGATGTGAATCGTGCGCAGCTTCTCGAACAGCTGCCGTCCAGCCACTTCAGCCCGGCCATTGGACCGGCTGAGATAGGTGACGCTCTTGGCATGACGTATTCCCATGAGGGAACACATTGCCTTGAACCAGCCACCAGTAAACTGGGGCCCTCGGTCACTGCAAATGGTGCGGGGGATGTCAAAGACGGTCAGCCAATAACGAATTATCATGACTGCCACTTCCTTGGCAAGCAACCCCTTTTTGCGTGCCAGAACGGCTACTACGTAGCCGCTGTGGCGATCCACACAAAGGACCGCACAGTCAAAGGTCTCCTTGCCAATGTGCACGTCGGGCATGGAGAAGACGTCCATGGCCACGCTCTCCATGGGCTGGTCAGGAACCGGGGTCCATTGGGCTTCCCCATTGACGTTCCGGTTATCGGGATTGCAGGCCTAACAGACCGAGCAACCCTTCCTGACCTTCTTGATGGCTGTGTAGAGATTGATCTGGTCGATCTCCAACCGGCGCTGCATGTCAAGGGCTTGCTTCTTGACCCCTGGGTGCAGCATGTGGTGGTGCCAAGCTTCACATAGGTCGAGCACTCGGGTCTCTGGTACTAGCAGCTTACCGTTCCGGTAGAGCTTGCCATCTTCCTCAGGCAGCCCCTTTGGCCACTTCTGCCTGTCATCAGGGTCGGTCACAGCCCTATACTCGGCCGCAAAGGCCTCAGACTTAGCGTAGTCGTCCGTCCAGTCGTCCTGGAGGCAAGACTCAGGGAAGAGGTACTCGTCAGACTCAGCTCCATCAGGGGCGAGTACTCTGACCGCTCTGCCCATCCTCATTCCCAGGGGGGCATCCGCAGCCATCACGACGAAGCATTTAACACCCTCCTCCTCCATCAGGCGCTCCATTTCAATGATCTTCTTGGCTTCAGCGGTCTCAGCCTCATCGCCATGGGCAGAGACGTCTGTCATGCCCTTGCTGGCAGGATAGGCCCACCTGCTGAGACAGTCCGCCACGCTGTTGTCCTTACCAGGAACATACACAACCGTGAAGTCGAACTTGGCCAAGGTCTCATGCCATCTTGCCCGTCGGGAGGCGGGACCAGAGAGGGTGTCCACGTGCTCCTTTTGCCATGACTGCAGACTCTGATGGTCGGTGCAGACGGTGACGGGATGGAGGGCTATGTATCCAGCCCATTTCCTGAGAGCCATGACGATGGCATAGGCCTCCTTTTCTCGGGGCGTCCATGTCCGTCTCTGGCCTTCCGCCAGGACTCGGCTCCAGAAGGCCACGGGCACGTGCCTCCCATCGTCAAGCACTTGTTCCAACACAGCGCCAACGGCGTAGTTGGAAGCGTCGGTGCGCAGGACGAACCCTCGGTCGGGCTCCACGAGGTGCAGACCCACTGCGGATAGCAGCGCTTGCTTCATCCCCTCAAAGGCACGGTCGGACTCAGCAGTCCAGACCAGAGCCTTCTTGGACCCCTTTTTGGTGTCCTCTCGGTTGCCCTTGAGCATGGTCGTCATGGGGGCTGCATACTTGGCATACATCTTGATATACCCCGAGTAGTAGTTGCAGAACCCCAGATACGCCCGTAGCTCAGAGACCGTTTTGGGCTTTTCCCAGTGCTCGATCGCAGCCACCTTGCCAGATATGGGCTTGCGCTGCCCGTTCCTGACTACGTGGCCAGCGAAGACCACCTCGCTTACCGCAATGGTGGCCTTGTCACTGCTGCCCGTGAGTTTGTGCCGAACCAGAAGGTCCAGCAGTCGAGTGACGTCCCTCTCATGTGCCTCCAGGAGCTCCTCGTAGCTCATACTGGGGTCCCCGGACGCGATGATCACGTCGTCCACAAAGGGGTCCGCACTGTCACGCACCGGCTCAAGCAGGTTTTCCAGCATCCGCTGAAAAGCCGCATTGCCGTTGGTAACGCCCATGGGCATCACCTTCCACTGGAGAGGTCCAAGTGGGGTGCTCATGGCTGTGCAGGCACGGGACTCCTCAGCGAGAGGCATCTGATGATAACCATGTTTCAGGTCAATCACCGTGAAGATCCTCCGCCGGTGTTGTTTTTGCAGCATGTCCTCAATGAGGGGCAGTGTATAGCTGTCATGCTGCGTTTGGGCGTTTAGGCCGCGGTAGTCCACCACGAGCCGCCACTCACCGGCCACCTTCTTGGGGACGACGAAGCATGGGGAGGACCACTCGGAGTGGCACGGCTCGAGCCAGCCTCTCTCGATGAAGTCCCGGAGGATCTTCTCCATGGCCTCCTTCCTCTCGCCCCGCAGGGCAAACTCCCCGTGCCGATACACAGGGGGGTCTTGCTTCAGTCGTATCTTGGCCTCGCCATACGGTCCACACACCGGTGGGGGAAACACAGGCTTTCCGCTGAAGAAGGTATCACCATACTTCTGCTTCAGCCTGGCCCTCAATGCCTGAATCTTGGGGCAATCATCGGACTCCGCCTTGGCTTTTCCGGGCACCTGGACCACTGAGCTTACTTGAGGGGTAGCGACCCCGCTCGGTTTCGGCTCAGGTGGTCTTCCCAGGTGGCCCAAAGGGCCATCTCTGGTCTTGCCTCGGAATAGATCGCCGTAAGTGGGTGGGCTACCGCCGATTGGCTCGTCCTGGCTGGACATGTGGTCCAGCACCCTCTGAACGAAGGTGTTCCCATCATAGGAACCGGAGACGATGGAGTCCACTTCCCACCAGGCTTTGTCCTGGCCCTTGCCCTCACGCTGGCTTCCCCAGTCGTGAAAGGGCTGATCCATATACCCCTGAACCACATCCAACTCCTCTTCAGTGAGGGGGTCTTCCGATTCTCCGACGTCAACGGGGGAAACCGCAAAGCATTGCTGCCATGGCTCCGCTATGATGCGGTTGACACACACAAAATCAGTGGTGTTGGCCTGATCAAGGCCCCCATCCACATAGTGGAATTCCGTTGGCCATCTCTGGGGTGGCATGGGCTGTCCCTTAGCGTCCTGATAGACACTCTCTCCAGCCGGTAGGACGACCTTGTTTAAGGTCATGTTGGTCAATGAGACCACCCAATGTCGGGTACTTTCCTCCTCGGTGCATCCCATAGGAACAACCAGCACTGCCTTGGAGCGGTCCTTGCGAATCTTCGCTATCGCCCTTGGAATGTCCCATCGGGAGCAATGAATCCACATCAAGCCCTGATGCGGACCCCAGTGCTTCTTTTACGCGGAGTCCTGGGCGCTGCAGTACTTCTCACAGACCCGAAGATGGGCGGAGGTTCCTGAAGAGAAAGCATCCAGGGCTAGATCCGAAGCTCCCAGGTCCGCGACCACTCGGTTCACCACTTCCGGCATTACGCCGTACTCCTGGTTTGCTGGCCCAGTTGGCTCAGTGCCGGGCGCGGCTACTTCGAGCTGATTGCGTTCGGGGTGGATCCATTGGCATTCCACATGGTGCTCAGGTGACGAAAGCCACAAGAGCTGGTCGTCCTGGTACGGGGTCATGGAGGCCTGGGCCGGGAGAACGCCGGAGTCCGTCTCCATCATGAAGTCGTACCCAACGATCATGTCCCAGTCCATCTCGGCCTCGTAGAAGCGACCTTGCAGGAGGATTTCCTTGCCTAGGTCGGGGCGGCTCAGCTCACGGTTGTTCACGAACTGATGCCCAATGGCCGCTTCCGTCGTGCCTCCCACCATGTACTGGCCGCTCGCAACCTTCAGCCTGACCGGTTTCCGACTGTCGGTCAAACACTCTGGCGGGAGTAGGCCAGCCTTGACCAAGCTGACCTGAGCTCCCGTGTCGACCAACACGTCGAAGACCTTTTCCACTTCCCCGCATAAGGCACGGACCTTAAGGTGCAACTGCCGCTCACGCCCCACTCGGCGCACGGCGTGCAAGCTCAGGATCTCCGGCCGTTCCAGAAGCTCAACAAGCGACTGGTGCAGGTCGTGGACAATGGGCTCAGGCTGCCCATCTGCAGCATCCAGCTGCGGTCCGGGTGATCCTCCGATACTCTCGGATAGATCTTGAAGCACATTGAATACATTCTTGGTCGCGAAGGATGGACGGGTGCAAGGGTTCCTGCCTTCACTTGCCCTCACCCCGCCTCCGCGTCTGGGTGCCGGACCAGGCCTTCCGCCCGCGGCAATCTCTTTCTGCTTATTGACTCCCGACTGGGATGGTGTGGCGCTTCCCACGACACCATCCTGCGACCGCGCTAGCTGGGGCCCTTGGCTGCAGGGGCTCCGCTAGGGGGCGTCGGTTGTGGAAGTAGGGGTATTCTGCTCTGCGTCAACCTCGTTGACACCCTTCTTCTTTCCCCTATTCCTAGGCTTCTTGTCCTTGTCCTTGTTCTGGTCGTTCTCTTTGTTCTCCTTGTTCTTGTTGTCCGACCTGGGGACCCAGTTCCTCTTGATCTCCTGGATCTCCTTGGCCAACTCGGTCCCCACCGACATCTGCTTGGAGAGCTCGTCCTTGTCGACCTCCACTCTGGCTTCCCGGATACCCGCGGGAGCACGCTTCTTCGACCCGTGCGCCTTCTTGTAGGCCTCCGTGTTGGCCTGGTGGATGGGGCATGTTCGGTGGTCATGGTTGAAGCCTTTCTTCCTACCATAACACACGAAACAGCCCTGAGGGTGAGCTCGTATGAACTCCCCAAAGGACAGCGGAGGCTCGCCAATGCGGCGAGGGTCCCTCTTCTCCTTCTTCTTCCAACCCAGCTGCAGGGGCTTTCAGCTTCCCCGGTTGCTCCCCGCGTTGTTGTGGGCCACGAAGGCACAAACAGCCATCTCGGCGGGCTCATCGTCGTTGTCATCGTCGACGAGAGCTGCATCGCCATCGGCTCCCGCTGGGTCCATGGCAGCTTCCCCGCCAGGCCCCTCGCCAACGTAGTTGACGTCGCGGTCGCCGGGCCTCAACCCGCGGGTGTGGTGGAGGTTCCGGTACTCCTTGAGTACCTCCTCTCCAACCCACTCCAGGATCTCGTCGCAGCTCATCCGCGCCGGGATGGCCTGCAGACGGATGGTGTGGCCGCTCACGTCACACTCGTCAAGGCGCCACATCGCGGTCTTCTCGCGATCGCCCGAGACGGTGATGAGGAGAGCGTTCCGCAGGGAGTGCCGTTTGACATTCCGGGCCACATTCTTCCTCGTCCAAGCCACCACCTTCGTATGATACTCTTTGGGGAGCATCATCTTGACCGTGTGGTTGGACTTGGCCCTCTTGGCTTCCTCCTTGGTGACTCTGTTGATCAGTTCTTCCGGCAGCATGGAGAGCAGGCGAGCCTGCTCGTCACCCTCGTTCCAGTCCTCCACGTTGCGGCGGAAGAGGGTGTATTGCCCTCGGAAGTCTCGCCAGTCCCGTAGGCGGATCTCCCGTCCATCATGCTGAAGCTTGATGGACTTCCACCGCTTGGCAGCCACCTGCGGAGCGTCCACGCGCTCCTGCTCGTTGAGCTACTTCTTGGCTTCCTTGAGGGTCTTGATTTTCCCCTCCTTGGTCGCCACGAAGTATAGCTCTTGGAGCACTTCCGGCAGGCGGTACCTGAACCGTCTGAAGACATATTTCTCCGCATCTGCGGGATCCATGTCCTCAGTGACGGTCACCCCCGAATCGTCCAGCTTCTCCAAGAAGCGGTCGAGGTTGAGGGGGTTGCCATCGTACATGGGGGGCTTGATGTCCTTCAGGTCTTCCCACACGGCGGCATCCGCGGCCTTAGAGACCATGAACGCCGGCCGCGAGGTCGACCGAGGTTCCCATCGGCCTCTCCCACGGACTTCCACGGCCGGCACTTCCATCTCCTCCCCGGTATCCCCGTGGCCGCGCCGTGGTTCCTCCATGTACGCTGAACCTAGATGTTCACGCCGTACTCCTTCCATGTATGCCTCCTCATCACGGCGCCGGCGGCTGCGTTCAGCAACCTCCCGTCGTACACCACGCGGCGGGGAAATGTCGAACTCCTCCAGGTCCAGGTCCAGGTCCTCACCTCCGCCGACATCCCACTCCACGTCTCCTCTGGGGACCTCATCCCTGAGTCCACCATAACGTCCACCAGCCATTGGGATTGGCTCCGGGGCTGGTGCGGGGCGTCGGGGGCGTACCGGTATCCGCGGTAGAGCACGGCGGTTGTGGTACTCCGCGCTGAGCCCCTCATCACGCCAATCCTCACTGCCACTGCCGGGCGGCACGCGCTCGTTGCGGCGGCCCGCGCTGTGGTGAGAGGGGGCGCTGAGAGAGGGGGCACTGGCGCTGGGGCGACTCCTGGGGGCTCCGCCGGGGGCGTGGGGTCTGCCTGGACCTGGTCCTGGTCCCCAGCCCTCGTCCGACGAGCCAGACTCCAGGGGTGGGTGGTCGCTGCCGACGCTCGCACGGGCTCCCAGCACGTCCCACCTCTGCTGCAGGCCGCTGATGACCTTGTTCAGCTGCCTGGTCTCGCTCCTGGCGATGTCCAGCTGCCTCTAGGCGGCGGTGGCGACGCTGGCGCTCTTGACCATCTCGATCTTGGCGATGTCCAGCTCTCTCTGTTCGCGCGCGGCAACCCTGGCGATGCGAGTCATCTCGCCCTTGCCCGTGTCTACCTCGCGCTCAAGGGACTGGACCCTCCTGCGGAGGTAGACAATCCACCGCCGGGTGGCATCCGGGTCGCCGTTCCCTGCTGGGTCGTCGGGGTCCCCAGGGGGTCCTCCAGGAGGGCCTCCGCGGGGTCCGCCCGGTCCAGGGGGTCCTCCCCCGCCCGGTGGTCCGCCTCCAGGGGGTCCACTTGGTGGACGTCGTCTAGGGGGTCCTGATGGTCCTCCGCCAGGGGGTCCCGGTGGGCCTGCGCCAGGTCGCCTCGGTGGGTCCGAGGATGGGGGCTTCTTTGTGTAGTCGAAGTCCATGTCGTCATCCTCGTCCATGTCGCCCCACCTAGGCGTCTCGGCCTCGGAAGACTCCAAGCTCCGGTAAGGAGGAGGGAGATCCTCATCCTCACCTTCCGGCTCCATGGGGACGTCTCCACCTCCTCCGCCAGCCACTCCTGGGCGATGTCGGCGGCCTCGTTCATCCCCGTTGCTGGGGGTGAAGAAGGGGTCGGACTCGTGGGGGTGTCCGCCCGCTGGCCTCCCTGGCCTCTCGGGGGGCTTTCCCTTTACCCTTCCTCCGTCCGTAGGCGGTGGGGCCACTGCTCCCACTGCCGCCTGTGTCGACCTCGTCCAGCGTCATCTTGGAGGCACACTTTCTGAGTGTCTATTTTTTTTCGATTTCAGCGATTTTCTAATGCAGGGACCTGGGCAAGTCCAGAAAAACTGCAGCCGCTGATCCCAATTCGCCAGCTGCCTGAACGAAGCTTCCAGCCTCAGTACTTACCAGTACAGAATATCGCAAGCGGCAAATGGTGCTGCTACACGAAGCCGCAGCTACGCAACTTTCTGTGGCCTGTCAAACGCTACTGCAAGCAATACAGCAACTGCAACTGTATCTCAAGCAAGAACAAACCACAGCAACGCTTTTGAAGAACTTATCGCGTTTTCCCAGAGTGCCTGTACAACGACTCCAACGACTGTCAGTGTCTACTATAACTGCCTCGCACTGTCACACCGCTGCTGTCGCCTCTTCAGTCAAGAATGAGTCTCCAGATGATCGCTCCCAGGACAACGACAAGAGCTTGGCGGCAACCGTTACAGAAACGCCGTCAACACAAAAGGAGCACCCTGACACTAAACAAGCAGTGCCGAGTACAAGGACGCGCAAATCATTTTCCACTTCGTCGCCACGGTTTACTTCCTGTCCTTCACTCAGTATCAAAGCAAATCACGACAAGGAGTCCAACACTTTCGCGCCGGTGAGCACAAGGAGGCAACAAAATACTCGAATCACGGAATCCGCCTTCGCAACAGCAAACCCGTTTTCTGTGCTGAACACTCAAAGCGCCAAACGGTTGACATCGTCGGCATGGGACACACGGACAGCAAACAAGACAATTCGGAGTGGTAAACATCGTACCGCAGCGAAAGAAGGAGAAGCTACGACCACACAAGTGAGTACACACTGCGTTCAAAGAATACAGCGAGTCCAACGCAGTAACAAGTACGCTCGGAAGTTCGGTGCTAAGAAAGGAGCTCCAAATTGCAGGACGCGCGCCGAAATTGGTCCGACAATTCATCAACACAGCCTAGCAGGCCCTCCCTTGAACGTCTGGGACGCTAGCGCAGCCATTTTGAGCGCGCCTCAACTCGCCACACCGACTAAAAACAAGTCGCGGCCAGCACTCAATACTCTGAAACAGCCCGAGGCCTCTCACTCGACGCCAACCACAAAACCACACGAAGGAGACACCAAAGTATCCGATCTCGGTGACGAACGCACATCAGTGAGTTGGTTTAAGGACGACTTAGGAGACTACCATCTCTGCAGCGAAGCGGAGGTGGACACCTACACCTTATTTCATCGAAGGCTAACGGATGCAGAAGTCGACGAGAGTCCAATCAAGGAAGAGACCGACCTTCTGATTCAACTCAGATATATGAAACCATGTAACACCGGTAACTGTTATTACTGGTCAGAAGACCTCTCCACATCATGAATAATCTCTCATTTACTGATGTAAATTTTGACCCAGTCAGCAACGGCCTATTTTTGCAAAAGGGCCTCGCAGCATGCCTTCTCTAGGTGCAAATACAACTACCTTTGTGTCAGATTATGTATGCTGTGGCTTGAGTTGCCAATTTGCCGCAGTGAATTTTTCACCACACACACCAGCTCACACAAGTATGTTGGTTATCCATCTAATACTCCATGTTGTGAAATGACTTTGTCTTCTGCAACTCAATCACAGTGAGACTGATTATATAATAAATTTTTCATCTTATGTCAGTTTGCTTTGCCCTCTGTATTTCATTTGAAATCACATTGAGACTGATTATATAATGAATTTTTCATCTTATGTCAGTTTGCTTTGCCCTCTGTATTTCATTTGAAAACCATAGTGTGGCTTTTCCCCTAGGGGTGAAACTACAGGTGGTCTTCAAAAACAGAGTGGAGATGCAGTCCACAAAGGTACTTCCATGATCACTTCACATTATGTCTTTTCACACTCAAAATCTATACCTCACAACTGACACACTCGCACCAGGTCTACGCCGGTGGTACATCGAATACGCAACGGCTGCACGCCAGGTGTACACCAGGTACGTAAAATACACACCACATACACTGGTACACACCAAGACCACAACATACACACCAGGTACACACCAGATGCACACCAGGTACACACCAAGTACACATCTTGTTCAGAAATAAACTATCAACCCATCAATCAATTTTACCACGCCACCATCGTCTGTCATTAACTCAAATCTCTGCAGCTACGCTGCTTATCCTGGGTGCACCCTGGTGGCCCAGTGGCCTTAAGAAAGCCAAGCACTCCCCATTTTCTATTCCAACTACTATGCTATTCGCCATATATCTCTCCACATCCACACTCGGGCCTCCAAAGCCCATCAGTTACTTCAGTACATTGTACATACTATTTCAGTGTGTATCTTATTCTCCGTACTGTTCCGCACTGATAAATTTTGTGACGTCTTATAAAGCGTCATCTTGGAGGAGGCATCCCCTTCGAAAAGCTTTCGAAGGGTCTCCACTCGGGACCCTCCCGGGGGAGTCTCGCGGCAGAGCTTGGCCTCCCCCTCCTCCATCGCGGCGGCTGTGGCTGCGGCAGCTCGCCCTTCGGCTTCCTCCCGGGCACGCGCCGCCTCGGCTTCCCGGGCCTGCTGCAGCCGAGCCTTCTCCGCTTCTAACGCCGCCAGCTCCGCCTCCGTCTTGGCCCTCTCCTCAGCGACCTTCCGTCGCGCGGCCTCGATGGCGTCCTTCCTTGCGGCGTCCGCCTGGGCCTTAGCCGTTGCCTCGGCGTGGGCCCTTTCCTCCGCCTCCTTCTTTGCCCTCTCTTGGGCAAGCGCCTCTCCCAGCGCCTTCACCTCGGCCTCCTTGCAGGCAAAGGCCTCCTGCGTCAGGCCGGCTTCCTCGTCGGCTGCCGCCACCTCACTCTTGACCTGGGCAGTCGCTGCCTCATGGGCGGCTGCGGCCGTGAGTGCGGCCGCAATGGCCGCCACGGTCGAGGCGTGGATGGCCATGCCATGCGCCCATTCTGCAGCCTCCTGCTGGGCGATGCCGACGGCGCCCTCCATGGCAGCGTTGTGCTGCGTGGCCCGTTGCCGGGCAACCCGAAGGTTGCAGGGCACCCCACAGGCGCGCTCACAGGCGCGCGCCACGTCCCTTTGGTCGGGAGCGACGCTGCTGCTGGAGCTGGCCTGGTCGGCCGGCATCCTCCCGCGCTGGGCCGACTCCACGTTGCTGCTGGGGCCTGACTTCCTCAGGAGCAGCGGACGGGGCTTGGCCTTGGCCTGCTTGGCGACTTCCAGGAAGTCGCCAAGGGTGGTGTGGCCGGGGTGGTGACCGCCATTGGCCCGTTGGGGGCTGTGGGCTGGGGTTCCGCCCCTGGCGCCTTGGGCGGCTTCGGCGGCCAGGGATTCCTGGTACTCCCGCCACTTCCTGTCCCGCCTCCTGTCCCCGGCGGAACGCTTCTCCTCCCCAGGAGACGCGCTGCTGCTGCTGCCCTGCAGCCTGCGCTCGTTCCCCAGCTCCGGGAACGCCTTCTCGATCATGTCCCACATGGAGACGTTGATCGAGGCGCCCGACGGTTACTCGTTGGGCTTCTCGTCCTCCTCAATCCCGTCGGGGCACAGCCCTTGGCCGGGCCTGTCTGGGCGGGTCCAGACCCTCCAGCGCTTGCGGCGGAAGCGATACGCATACCCTTCCACCCGCAGCCAATCCTCCACTGCCCGCAGGCGGTCCTCGCCCATGTCCTCACGGAGCTCGAAGCTTCCGGGCATGCCGCTTTCGCACTGGGGATTGCTGTGGCGGTAGTGCTGCCCCCACAGCAACCCATGCAGTAGGCGCGCCGCATGGGGGTGGGGCTGCGGCCACGTCTTGCCCGCCTCGTCCCATTTCACCATCGGTGCTCTCGATGGAGTGGTCCTGGGGTGGTTGTTGAGGTGGGTGAGGCAGCACTGGACTGGGAGTGCGGCCGGTGCTGGTCGGCCGGTGGTTGTGGAGGTGGTTGACGCGACTGGGAGTGCGGCCTTGCTGGTCGGCCGATGGGACTCGCTGATGTGGGAGTCCCGCTCTGTGCACCTCCTTCACGGTCGCGGCGCTTCCGTGGTTGCTCAGGGCGATGCTCTGGGCTGCGCTGCGGACCGCTGCGCTGCGCTGCGAGCTGCGAGCTGCGAGCTGCTGCGCCGCGCTGCTCGGAGTTGGTGGCCCCGAGTGGCACGCGAGGGATGGGTAACCCCGCGGCGGTGAAACGCTTTTGACGCGTTCCCGCGGGGGGCCTGGCCACGGGACGCTGCGGTGACACGCACAAGCAAGCAGGCAGGCAAAGCACTGCGCTCACAGGGGCATCAATACGCTCGTGTCATGTGACAAAGCGTTTCAGGATCCTTGCCACTCTGAAACAAGGGACCAAAAGTATGTACAGCAACACATCAGGATATGTACACATGGGGTTAAGACTGGACTGGGGTAAGGGCATCACAGGACAATAGACACTCAGTCCTAACTCATATCCCAATCCCAGGTCCAACCCTCACAGTGGCTGGCAGGGGCGGGGGCTCAAACACAACCCATGCCCTACTCAGTCCGGACCCTGAAACCCTGCCAATGGGGGAGGTGTCCCGCCCAGCCACAGGCGAGTTCCTGGGAACCAATGGGCTCCGAGGCCAACCGACAGTGGCTCCCTATGCTCCCTTGACAGCAGGTCCTAACTCCTCTCTGAGCCAGAGAAATGGCCCCGCCATTATCCCCCAGGAGTTGGTAGCTGAAAATGGGCTGTTTCAGCCCAAACTGATATTAGCTCAAAAATCTCCAAAATTGACCCTTCGTCCGGACCCGCCAGAGGTAGGGACGAGGCAACCAACCCTATGCCCTTCGAGTACGAACTCTTTGTAGCCCTCATCCCACCTGGTTCCCTCTGAGGTCCCAGCATCAGGGCACCACTGGTTCGTCAAGTGGGGTCATGATGCCAAAATCACCAAAATTGGCATCATTCTCACGCGTGGCTCGCCCGGCCAGGGCAAGACCAATAGCTCACAGGATAGGAGGCAGGACCTCGGACCTGTATCGGAGTGTACAACTTGGAATCTGGTGCAGGCTCCCTATGGGCATAGAGATATGGGGCCGCCAATGGACCACACGGGGGGGGTGATATTGGGGTCCCAAAAGGGGGTCATTTTAGCTGCTCGAAATGAGCCAAAATTCGGGGGTGCCCCCAATAGTATATCTCCACGCCGGCTTGGAGATCGGATCTGCCATTCAATACGCGATCAACCGGGAGTCCAACAAAGACTCCCTTGCCCTTGACTCTCAAAGATCTTCATGCCACTCGGCGTGTTGACAATCCCAATTGGGTCCACAAATGCCAAAATGGCAAAATTGTCCACACTCACTTTGGGCTAGCACCTTAACGAAGTTTGCTCTGCTTCGCCCACGTGGTGTGTGAACCATGGGGACCAATATCCATAACACCCCTGTCATATATGGTCCATTGGTCCATGCGTCCGGCGTGCACGAGGGTGCTGAACATGGTGCACGGCGGGCAGAAAATATGGAAAATTGCTCAAAATGGCCGAAAATGCGCACACTCATGGTTGGGGCAAATGAGGCACATGCCCGACTTGGACCGGAGTGTGCCATAGGATTGGTATCAAGTCACATGCGTCCGACATATCTTTTGGGCGTCGCCCAACCCCTCCGGTTTTGGGAATGGCAGGGTCGCCAAGTGACCCCATGATTTGGGATAGTCCCAAATCGCCAACATGGCGGCCACGGTATGCCAAGCCCAAGAGGAGTTATTCGCCGGGTTCAAGATATGTTGGGCACCGAAGTATATACCTGCATAACATACTTCGGTTATGATGTCAACTGGGCGCAACGTTGAGATACAGGGTCGCCACTTGACATCATGACGGGCAAAAAACAGCAAAATTGGCGAAAAGACACGCAAAAGTGCCTTGAAAACTCCACAAATATATTATAATATCTTCGGCTTGGATTGAGTAATCGACCAATCCTTCTAAACACAATGACTTGACACCAATGACCTTCGATTCCACATATGTGCTCTACTTGGGGCGCTTTGGAAGGTCGCACGCGCTGCCTCCCAAGTGGGCACATGCAAAAATGGAATATTGCAAAAAACACACCTTGCTCGCAACGCATTGCTTCGGGAGCGCTCCACAAGCGTCCCTTCAGGAATGTTAGGCTTGCAAGTGTTGGTCGGGATTACAATGAAGGGCCTCGTGCGATATGGGGTCCATTGGCGGGTTAGTCTTGGAATGGTGCACCCGCCAGATGGGCACGCGATAGGACACCAAATATGGCATACAACCCTACCCACGCCTTCTACACCCAACCTAGTGGCCTAGAATCAAAGTATGCCTATATTCTAATGTAACTTTGGTCCCTTAACACGCATGCAAGTGCTTTGGTCGAAAATCGACCTCCTTTCGGAAAGCAGAATTTTAGCATGCACGCAAAATATATTGCCAATATATATATGGAGATCATATATGCACTATTCGGGGAAGACAAGTGATATGCCCCGGATGTAGAGGCAAGCAAAGAGGGAGAAAACGCCAACTCAACATACTTCTACACGTACTTTGACGCCAAGTACGTGAAAAAGCGCACTTCTTGGAGAACACTCAAGATAAATAACCCTTTGGGCCTATTGAGTTGGGATTATTTGGCCTCATCGTATGACTATGGGGGGAAAAACCTCATACACAGTGCCTATGAGGCACGTTAGTTCGTCCTTGGGCGCTTGAACGCTCGCAACCCTTGTTATTCCACTTGGGGGTTCAAAGCGCCTTCGGTCGCCCAGATTTTCTGGGAAAAATCTGGGACGCGATCCGTTATATCAAGGAAAAAATTGCGGATCACTCGAAGACTGTTTTAGTCTCAACTTCAAGAAGAATCGCTTTACAGAATTATCTAATGCAGTGCACGGAACAGGCGACGACAGGCGGCGCGACTGCGGCGTTTTCACGACAATTAGAAATCGCGGTAGAAATCGGGTATTTCACCGATTTCCGACTGCAAGTCGCCTAAGACAATAAAGTGATGGTAATTCTACATTGATTTAATGGTTAAGGATCGGTTTCGGGATCCCGCGGATTAGAGAACAGGGATATCCCGCTAACAGCCGGTGTCAACGGCTTCTGCACGGGTGTGACGGCTCACAGGCCTCCGGGCCATGGGCCATAGGTTCTGGGTACCGCTTCAATTCTGTCACCTCTGCGGGCGGCTATGTTCACAACTTCATACAGTAGGGAAACCTTGGTTTCAGGAGTGACCCAATATGCATACATTGGCCCTGTCTCCTTTTGGCGACCTACATGCAGTGGGGAGGTAGGCTGTGCAGGGATGTCATCGATGTCGAAGGCTTCGGGTGCATTTTGCAAAGCTTGTGTTCCACAAAAAGCGTGTCCCTGTGGCGCTGGTTGTCATATGCAGAAATGTCCTTGGAAAGGATCATGGGCCCTGCTCCCGTTGATGATCGATACCTGAGTCACTTCTCGGAGGGTGCCCTGGATGCCTCAATCCAGTGCTCCGGGCGCTGCTCGTCTCCTTCTTTGGGGACTTTGCTTCTCCTTGGTAGGCCTGGCTGATGTTGTTTTGGGCCCTGCCCCCGCGCTTGCTCTTTCTTTTTTGCACACGTCGCGCTCTTTCCCTGTTTTTCTTTATTTGGTGACGGGGCTCGCTTCCCTGGCCCGTGGTCTCCCTTGGCTCAGGTGGTCCCGTGGGGTCTCTTGTTGCCGCCTCCTGTCAAGGACATTCCTTGTGCCTTTGTGGCCCCACCCCTCCGTGGCTGGGGTGCTTGGCGCCTGCCTGTTGGATCCTCCTCTATCGGTTGCTTTTGTGATGGGTTCCTTTTCGCGCTGTGCATCCCCTCAATCCCCGGGATGCGAGGGTGATGGGTTCCTTTGTTCCACTCCCCTTTCAGCATGGGATTTGCAGTATATCGCCCTCTGCCTTCCTTTTTTCTGCCGTTGTTTGCGTTAGTTTTTTTCTGCTCTCCATGCTGCGTGTTTTCTGTGCGTTTCGGGCCCCGGTTCCCTGTTTGTTGGGTGCCCTGTTTCTGCCCGGCTGCTGCTCCTCTGTGAGTGCCGCGTGTGTCCCTTGACTCCTGGTTTTTTTCGGGGGAGGGCACTGTATCCTTTTACCTGGCTTTGCGGCTGTGTGTCGTGTGCGCCTCGGTCTTTGCTACCGGTGGCTTGCCGATTCGTTGTGGTGGTCCTTCTCTGACCTTGGTGGGTGTCCGCCCCTGCCTTTTCCCGGTTGGTGTGGCCGTGTGTGGTGGGGGGCTGCGGAGGGGGGTCGCCGTGGGTGTTGCTTCTCCCCCCCCTTTTTTTTTGCGGTGGCGGCTGGTGTGGGTTGGTTCCCGGCCCTGTTGGTGGCAACATTTTGCCTGTTGCGGGGAGTTGGGGGCTGTGGGTGTGGCTCTCGGTTTTCTCCTGTTGCTGTCCACTGATGGTCACTGTTGCCTGTCCGGCCGTGGTCCCCTTGGTCCCCCTAACCCCCTCCTGCCCCCCCCCCTTTTTTTTCCTCGCTCTGTTTCCCTGCCAACGGTCCTTGCTGTGTCTGCGTCCCCGTGGTCTGCCTCTTTCCCGTCGGGGGTCCGTGTCGGCATGTCCGGGGTGTTCTGTCCTATGGCCCGTCGGTGGCCGGGTGGACGTGGAAGTCCGCCTTCTCTGGCTTGGCGCTGTTGGGCTGGGCGGGCTTGTCTCCCGGTGTCATGTCGGTGGGTCCCGTGGTCGTCGCCCGTGGTGTCGCCTGGCTGGGGGGGTTCCCCGCCTCGGTGGAGTGGGTACGTGGCTTCGCGATTTCGTGGCCGTCCCTCCTGCTTTCCTCCGTTCCCCTCGGTTTGCGGGTTTGCCCCCGTGGGGTGGAGAGGGCTCCCTCTTTGGCTTGTTCCAGCAGTTTCCTGTTCGTATGTTGGTGGGATTTCCCCCCCTTTTCCGTGTTGTTTTTTTGGGGGGGGGTTCTGCCTCTTCCCCCCTCTGCCTTCCCTGGGGCGGCGCATGCAATGGTCTGTGAACGGCGTGGCCAACTGGCTGTTCGTGTTGCAGTGTGTTGCTGTGTTTTGGGTGGCCACGGGCCGTGCCCCGGCTCCTTGCGTCCCCTGGCTTATGTACACGTATGAGCTGACGGCCCGTCCTGTTGGGTTAGGCTCGGGCTCTGCCGGCTGGGCCAGCTGGCGCCAGCCCGTTCTGTGGGGTCAGGGGTCAGGGGGGGGTTGGGGGTGGCTGCGGCGCTTTTTTGGGATGGGGTTGCGAGGTGTCCGCCCCCGCCTGTGGTGCCGGTTCGGTGTTGGCGGGTTTTACTTTCCTGTGGGGACTTGTGCCGGCGGGCCGCCGCTGGCCTGGGGTGGTGGTTGTGTCCCGTTTTTCAGGCGCGCTCGCTGGGAGGGGATGCACCATTGGGTGCATGGTGAACGCCGTCCTATGGCCCGTGTGGTTTTGAGGGTGTGGGCCTTAGTCAGTGTGTGGTGGGCTGGTGTGGTGGTGTCCCGTGCCAGTTAGCGTGTTTGTTTCCTTTTCGGGGCGAGAGGTGGTTTGATCAGGTTAGGCTGACGGTTAGCGTTCCTTGCATTGGTGCTGTGGTGTGCTTTGGTGTACCCTGCTGTGCTGTGTTGTGCTCTGCTGTGCTGTGCTGCACTGTTCCGCGGTGTGCTGTGCTGTGCCCTGCTCTGCCATGCCGTGCCGTGCTGTGTCCTGCCATGTCGTGCCTTACCGTGCTGTGGCGTGCTGTGTTCTGCTGTGCCGTGCCGCGCCTTGCGGTGCCATGCTTTGCGGTTTCGCGGCGTGTCGTGCCGTGCTGCGGTATACTGTGCTGCGCTGTGCTGGGTTGCGCTGTGCTGTGTTGCATTGTGTCGTGCTGCGCCGTGTTATGCTGTGCTGTGCTGTGCGATGGGTCAGTGGCACCCCATGGCCCGGCGTTGGGTGGCCGTGGCGGTGCTCAGACTGGCTGTTCTGCTCTGTGGGTTGCGGGGGCGCCCTGCAGGCTTGGGTTATGTGGCTGGTTGGTGGCTGATGGTCGTGGTTTGACATTGTGTGGTTTGTGTGGTTGGTGCTGCGGGGGTCTGGGTGTGCTGTCTGGTCTTGTGCGTCGGGCGGGTGTCCATGGGGTTGCCCTCCCTATGGCCCTATGCCTTGGTCTGGTGGTGTCCCGTGCCCTCTGGCGGTTCTTGTCCCTAGGGGTGCGCCGGGTTCCGCGGGATGGGATGGCCTGGCCTTCTCGGCTTGGCTTGTCCAACTCCCATGGGCAGTCACCTGTCTCCCTGCCTCCTTGTCCTCACCCGTCCTTGGTGTTGTTGCCCTGTCTCCTTTCCTCCCCCGCCGTCCGTGTCCTTGTGTCTGTGTGGTGGTTCCCCCAGTGGAACGTGGCTGGGGCTGTCCCCTGGCTGTTAGGGTGCATTGGTGGCTTGTGCGGTGCTCTCGGTAATCCCCTGCGCGGGTGTACCCCCCTCCCCGCATGTGGGGGCCGATGGTTGGTAGGCGTGACCCTGTGTGGCTTGTGCGTTGTCGGATCTGGGCTGCTGTGGTGCGTCTTGGTGGGCATGCACCTCTGGGTTGGTCTGCCTTTGGGGGCTGTGCCCTGGTGTGGCAGTGTTCCTTGGGGTCCTCCCGGTGAGTTCTCGGTGGTGTGCCGGCCGGTGTTGACCGGGTGCGGGAGGGTGGGGCCGTGTGGTTCCCTCCCGTGTGGCGTCTCCCCCCTCCGTGGGTGTGTGCCCTGGCGCCTGTCCTCGCGGCATCCTCTCTCTTCAGTGTTGTGTCCCCTACCCTTTCCCTCTCCCTGTGTTAGTGGCCCCCTGGTGGTCCCTTGCTCCTGTGATGTGTTGCCCCCGGTGTTCTGCTCCGGTGAGTGTGTGCCTGTCAGCTTGCGCCTTTCTTCGCCCCCTTGCCGCAAGCTTTCTCTTTGCCCTTTCCCTTTCCAGTGTTCTAGTGGTAGGGTGGTTGTGAGGTCTGTGGGGCGCCCATGGCCCATGCCCGGGGCTGGCTGGTCTGCAACCACCGGCCGAGGTTTTCGGGGGTGTAGGGGGGGCGGAGGCCCTGAACCGCGTCCCGGAGGGGCGCTTTCCATGCCTTCCGCGGCATGGCGGCCTCCGGAACGGTTGCGTCGGGGTCGGAGCGGGAGTGGGCGAGGATTTTGTCGAAGGTGTGGAGGCGGTGGCGCCACTCACGCCTGCCCGCTCCCCCTGCCCGTTCCCCCTGCCCACCTCACCCAGCGGCGGAGCTCCCGCAGGGCGGGTGCGGACCCCCAGGCGATGTCGGCGGGGGTAGGAGGGTGGGCTCCGCGCTTGGGGTCCTGGAGCGGCGGTGGCGGGGGCTGGGGCCGGGATACGCGTATCGGTGGTGTTGGTAGCAGGAAGCGTAGTTCCGCCAGTGGGGAGAGGGAGATACGGACATGGTGCGGCAATGGCGCGCGTGGTGGCGCCCGGGGGGGCAAGAACGGCGGGAGCAGGGCCCTGGGGAGGTATGGCAGTGCCTCGGGGAGTGGGTGAGGTGTGAGTGGGGTACCGGGGCGTGGAAGGCGCGGTGGTATCGTCGGAAGTGGGAAAGCTGTGGGCGGGAGTGCCTTGCGGGGGGGGTAGGTGGAGCGGTGCCGTTTGAGGGAGCGGGCTCCTCTGCGGGGCGAGTCGGGCAACTTGGCAGGTGTCCGTGGCGCCTGGGGGGACTTTTGCGGTGCTGCCGGGTTTCGGGGGGGGGGGGAGTCCCACGCCCTCCGTGCAACTGCTGTGTAGGGGTGTTGCGCCGGGTGAGGTGGGTGCGGCGGCGCGGGCGGCAACTGGTACGGGTCCAGTGGTGGTTGAGGGGGGTCTCCCGCGTGGGGAGGGGCTTCGGGGGGCTTGGCTCCTTCGGCGTGGACGTGGTGGCCGGGGAGGTACGGTTCCTTGTAGGGGGGGGGCGGCCCTTGGTGGTAGGTATGGTATTGGGGTTGAGCGCCCGGTGGTGTAATGAGTCAGGCCTTTACTCATTCACAGGCCTGATTTTCATATACAGCAGATGCGGCGCGCGCAGTGGCAGCGAAGTTGCGCCGGGATTCTATTTTGAATCTGTGTGTTAGGATCTCTTTTAATCGTACTCACTATTATCGCTTTGATTAGACACTGACGATCTGGGGTTCATCAGTCTGTAGTACTGCTTGAGCTATCATGCGAGCTTTTGTCTTGCCATGTTTCAGACCTTGCACCATTTGATCATGTTTATGAACTAAGATTCCATTGAACGAACAGTGTCCGGGACTGTTTGTGACTGTGGACGATCGCAGGTCATTTCCTTTGTCTTGTTGGTGCTCGTACCTTTGGGATTGTATTCTTGATTTCAATCTTTATTTTGGAGTGAGCCCATAAATCTGCAACAAGGTAAAACCCATGGAATACCAACGGCAATCAGAAGACCAATTATATGGTAGCGGTTTTGGTGATATGATCCATGCACAAAGAGAATACAATGAAGTTGGGTTTCATGAACCACATGGTCGCCCAATGAAAGTTGCATATGAAAGTGATCAATTTGAGAGCATGCATGAAGGTTCGAATCTCGATGATTGGGATGATGATTCCGCGGATCCACTCAACTTTCAAAAGTACAAGAGAATTAGTTACGGGTCCGCCATGGAGGATGACTCACTACATCCCTTTGAGAGTAACTCCAACAACATGATAGATGATCTTCAAACCAAGGTGAAAGAGTTGGAGGCCTTGATTCAACAATTGATTCAACATGGCCCACAAGCACAAGATGTTCATGAATTAGGACAAAGACGTCCAAAAGTTGAACTGCGAGTGAACAAACTTCGCAAGCAAATTTTACTTTTCAAAACCTCGCACGAGGCGATCTCTAAGGATGTTGGGTTGCTCATGGAGTTCCCTACAGATTTCAGTGGACATGAACGATCCTGCCTCACATCACTTAAGGACACCATGGACATGATTCGACAAGTCGACGTTCGCCTTCGCGAAATTGATCAACACGTTGCACAAGTATAAGACAATGGAACACAAAAAACGCATGTGGCTGCGGTAGTGGACGAGATGGTCCAAGGAATTCGATGAGGTGGCTCAGTCGCAGACCCCAATGCAAGTGTTTTTGATCTCTTTCAAGCATTGGTTTCAAAGGGCGGATTTCAAGTTTTTCACAACAAAGTGAGTGAATTGGAAGAATTCAATACTCAACAATCCAAAGTGTTGTATGATTCATATATGCAAGATGTGCACCCTCGTTTGCAGACTATTGAGAATGATTTCATTGGTAGGGGTGAGTATTTGTAAGCTTTGAGATTTGTTAAGGAGGAAACCGATCAGTTGCAACCCTGTGTGCGCGCTACAGGGTATTGCCGCGCGATGGTACAGTGCGCACTACAAAACTATAGCGTGCAGCATAGCGCGCGCTATGGCTCGGGGTCTTGGGTTTGTAACCCCATGTCCTAATAAGCAGGGCAAAAACGCCTATTTTTCTAAAGTTTCAGATTCTTCCGGCACCGCATCTGACGCTGTTTATGTCAGGGAAGATTGCAAACATTTTGGGCCCCCACTATGGGTGGTCCCTGTGGAAGAACGAGGACCTTTTGGCGGACCTAGTTGAGTTTTTTTGCTCAGGGTCTGCCGTCCAACGGTCTTTGTTGGCCAGGTTGGAAAAAAGGGTCTCCGTGTCTGAAGCAGAGAAGAAGCGTCGCAGGACCGAGGCTGCCAACGCCGTCACACCCCTGTCGGTGGTGGACTTGGTCCTGCTCCTGAAGATTCCAAGAAGAAGGTATTATTGCGCGCGCTTTGCATGTGACATTGCGCGCACTTCCGCTCATAGCACGCGCTTCGTTGACTTCTGCGCGCGCTACGTCCCCATGTTGCGCGCGCTATTTTACTCAGGTACAAAGATTTGATTACTTGGACGAGAAGTAAGGTCCCCACACACCTTTTTTCTCTCCCCTCCTATGCTAGTTCCGCCACAGAATGGAACCAGCTTGCAAGTAGGCAGCATTTAGAGGTTGCCGTGTACACAGATGGGGTCACAGTCTTTTCGCAGTGGCCCCAGCACCTATGGCCTAGGAATGTTTTCGGGTGATCTTTTCGAAGGGAGCAACAGGGTGCTGAAGGACATTTGGTCCTCCTTTTGTGATAGAGCTGGGGGGGCAGGAACCCTGGTGTCGCGCCGCATTAAGATGCTCAGGCAGGTTAATGAGCGTCTGTTCCTGTACTTTGAAGTACCAAGGTGGAATGACAACTCCAGAAGCAACCGGTGCAATGCACAAAAATTGGCTGACGAGGTTCGGGCATATTTTGCAGATGAGGAACTGTGGTAGCGCGCGCTATTTGTTTTTTAGCGCGCGCTACATGTTATCTAGTGCGCGCAATGATCACTATCACGCGCGCTATGCTGTTCTCAAGCGCCGGAACCCTTGAAATCGCAATATATAGTCGAAAGTAGCGTGCTATGACTACGCACTTAAAGCGTTTGGAATGCATTGATTGGAATTTGGAATGCATTGATTTGTTCCTTTTCGTCCGTTTGTTTTGGTGCTTTCAATTTTTTTGTTACTGCATTTTCCTTTTTGTATTACTGCTGGAACAGGGGTACTTTAATGTAACCCTCTTGCCCATGCAGCCCGTGGGCTCGGGGTATCCGCCTCCTGCAGCACCGCCAACAACTGCTGCAGGGGCCACAGGAGCAGGTGCGACACCGCAACCACCGCCACATGCAGCTCTACAACCGGGACTGCAGCAGCCGTCGACGACGCCGTGGAGCATGCAGCCACAGGTACTTGCCGTGCGCACTACTGTTTCCGTTGCGCGCACTACGGTTTCCGTTGCGCGTGCTGCGCTCTTATTGTGCGTGCTAGCTGTCTCGTTGTGCGCACTACACACGTCCTGGTTGCGTGTGCTTTGTCCTGTTTTCCGCAGACGCTGTCCCAGCAGCTGACCCAGTTCTCCCCAACTCAGCCTCTGTGGCCCGCGCCGCAGTCCCCGTTACGAGGTGCCTCACAGCAGCTGTCTCCCATGCTGTTCCTCGGTGGGTCGCCCACCTTGGGCTCCCCAGTGCGCGGCAGTCTTCCAGTGGGCCAAGTGCAACAAGTGCTCTTCGGCCTACTGCCAGTGCAGCAGCAGCAGCAAATGCAGCAGCAGCAAGTGCAGGCTGCGGCCCAGCAAGTCGGCAGCCAGGAACAGCAGCAGCAGCAGCAGCAGCAGCAGGTCCAACCAAGACAGCAGCAACCCCAAGTGCAAGCACAGTTTCAGTCTCCCCCACCCGGGCCACGTCAGGGCTTCGCCTTCAGCAGCGACTTCAAGAACCGAATCTGGCCCAACCAGGGGCTCAACTGGGCATGGCTGAAGGACGTGACACCAGCCTACCTCTTCGAGGTGGCCTTCTACAAGTTCTGGCGCCAAAGGGCCACGGCCATTGCCAAGTTCCCAGACGGAGCCGTGAAACCCTGCTGGTATGACGAGAGCATTACTGGCACCTGGTGCAGTCTCCACAACCTGTTGAACCCCTCCGTGCCAACCCAAGAAGGACAAGCTGCCTGTAGACACTGCAAGGTGGAGGAGTACGAGCTGCTGTTCTCGTGCTGGGCAAGTTAATGGTGGGGTCACGCTGGGACCCACACGCCTCCGGGTGCCACCGCAAAGACCGTCCACCACTTCTACTTCAACAAGGACCCACCGAGCTTCATCAACGCGACCGACGCGGGGGCAATGGCCTTCAAGAACGAGTGCGCCTGTCCCAGTCCCAGACCAGCCACAAGAACAAGGAGGTCCGTGCGGTTCCACCCCACCCAGTACGGCTCCCAAGGCCAAGCAGCAAAGCAGAGCCGAAGCGGACAAGGAGGCAAGAGATGAGCTCATGCAGCGCCGAGATTGGTCCTACAAAGACGGCTACAAGCCTCGGTGGATCATCTACTGCACCACTGCGATCGAGCCAATGATTGTGGAGGGAGCCGAAATCAAGCCAGCAGGCGCCAGGAGGGCCCCTCAGGACCACGTGGCCGTCATCATCCCCAACGATCAGTGGAGCCCCAGCCAACAAGGGGAGGAGGAGGAGGAAGAGGACGACTGGTCGGAGGTCATGCCCAGCTGCCAGGTGTTCTCCGCCAAAAGCAAAGCGTATGAGGAGTTGGGCAAGTGGCAGTCGTGGTGGGAGACGTACGAGGCCGATGAGATTGAGGACCTCTGCCCCGACCCAAAGACCATGAGGTTGTCCCCGTCCAAGCCACCAACCCCAAAGCAGAAGAAGCCCCAAGGAGACCCACCAGCCCAGCCACCAGCCCCCCCACAAGGAGACAAGGGACCTGCGGAAGCTGCAGCACCAGGAGAAGCACCAGCAGCAGCTGCACAAGAAGAAGAGGCACCAGCCCCAGCAGCAGCAGCAGCACAAGAAGACGACGCACCAGCCCCACCACAAGAAGAAGAGGCACCAGCGGCCACGCCACAAGAAGGAGAAGGAGCAGCCCCGAAAGAAGAAGAGGCACCAGAAGGAGCAACCCCAGAAGGCGACCCAAGCCCACAAGAAGAAGGGGATGCAGCCCCAGCTGCCACTGGGGCAGAAGACCACAAAGAAGGGGATGCAGCCCCAGCTGCCACTGGGGCAGAAGGGCACAGACCCGAATGGGAGAAGGAGTGGGAGGCCGAAGTGGTGGTCCAAACCATTAAGGATATCACTGAATGACAGCGCGCGCTATACCTGGTATAGCGCGCGCCATAAGGCTCCTAGCGCGCGCTGTAAATATGTTGCGCGCGCTACACTGTTTTCGTCCGTGAGGACCTGTACTGTTGCACACCTTTCAGACCTTTCAGACAGTGTTTTTGCATGTGTCTTGGGTTGAATGAGGAACAGGGAATGTTTTTGAAAAGCAAGGGGTTTTTGAGAAACGCAGGACACTGAAAAAAACATGGTTTTGAAACATTTTCCGGTTTTGAAAAATTTGAAAAACGGGACAATATAGCGCGGTACAGCGCGCGCAATAGGCGCGCTATAAAGGTCGTATTTTTGAAAATTTGCGCGCACTATGGAAAAAATGCAACATTGCGCGCACGCAGGGAACTCGAGACTACTCATTATGATGTGGTGAATGATCATAATCAAGGCATTTTGGCCGAAAGTCTTGAGGAGTTGCGTGGTAATTTGCAAGACGTTACTCGGGTACATCATTCGGATGTTTCAACTTTCAGGGTCGACCTTGAACAATGTCAGCATGCAATTGGCGAGATGCATCGTGCTAGTGCATCATATGTGTCACACGTGTCGTTTTGACAATTGGGCAATAAGGTTGACACCATTGAACATCAACTTTGTGAACATTTCGTGACGGTTAAAGCATTTCCAAAATTCACGACGGATTTTGTGTCCATGCAGGGCAAATTCCGGGTGTTTGAAGAATCAATGAAGCAAATTCAAATGACCGCCAATGGCAACCCGCCACCTAATCCTTCCTCGGTTGCATTTGAAGGTAACATTTCTGAATTGTCATTGCGTTTGAGTGGCCTTGCGTCCGAAATTTCAAGTTTGCATTACTCTTTGAGTGCTTTTTGATTCTCGGTTGTCATCGTCTTCTTCTCCGTTTGATGTGGTAGAGTCATTTATTGCTCCTCTTCCCCAGGCCGTTGAGGCGATTCGACGGCAATCGAAGGAGTTTCAAATTCGTTTAGAAAAGGTTGAGGAAGGTGTGCTTGCTACTTCCTCACCAAAGACGGACTCAGAAGTTAAGGCCCTGTTGGATGAGCTTCGCGCGGCACTTGCAAAGTGTCAATATGATTTTTCTATTTCTTTTGAAGAGTGTCACACACGCTTTGAGCTTCAGCTACAGGAAAAACAAACACGTGTTGAGGCTCTCATTGTGGGCCTGGAGACACGATTTGTTACTTCCATACGTGACGTGCATGCTAACCTCACACGTGAATATAATCAAGGTGTTTCGAAGGTTAGTGAACAATTGAATTCTCGTTATGAAGCGTTGACCAAGCACAACGAGAATCTCGAGCGCAAGATCGCATCGCTTGAGGCTTCTATTCCTGGTTTGATAGAGAAAAGGGTTTTGACATTCAAAGCCTCTCTTGAAGCGATGCAAAAGGAAATTCCGAATGTTGAGGGGAGGATGTCTCAAGAGGTAGCACGAGCCGTGGATCCAATGCCGCCACCTCCTCCCCCACCAAATCGTTCTGCTTCACATTTGTTTGTTATGCAACAAGTGGAAAAGGTTGAGTCACGTGTAAACAGACTCGAGTCATTTGAGCCAGTGACTACGGCATTAAGATGAATAGGAGCCATTTAGGAGCGTCTTGGGTCCACGACTGTTGATCCTACATTTTCCAAGCGTGTGCATGACATGGAGATGCGTGTAGCGGAACATGCCTCATTTGCCGAACTCGTGTTGCAAAGAATTAATACCATTGATCAACGTTCCCTCACCTCTTCCACCTCTCACGCAAAGGCTGAGGTGGAAGCCATTTGTCAAGGCTTTGAAAGCCGCATGTTGAACTTTTTCCAACGGGTGGTACATGACATGGATAAGAACCGTGAGGAACTCGCGGCCGGAGTTAAAGGGTGTTCTGAGCGTATCTCGTCCTTTGAGGGTCTTGCGAAGTCTTCTAGCATGGTGCAAGGTATAGGCTTGGACGACTATCGTAAGGACCTTGAGGCGGTAGAGAACCGCGCAGGGCGCTCGGTGGCTACGGTTGCGGCTTTTGTGCACGGCCGAATGGATCGCCTTCGGGAGGATTTCAGGGAGGTTCATGCCCAGGTAAATGCCATGCATTCTTCAAGTCATTCTAGCTAAGCGCCACTGGGGCATGGACATTCAATTGCGTCAGAAGCTCCAATTAATCCCAAGGCTGGCTCAAAATCTGATCATGTACCACCTGACAAGGATCATATACCTTCCAGTGTTGAAGCATGGAAATGGGCACTGAGTCCCAAACTGCCAAAGCACCCACACCCACCGCGAATGTGTGTACAACTACCTCATTAGCGACCACGCCCCCCAGGCGCACTGCATTGCTTTCTACTTCTAGTGGCCTGCAAATTACTTTTCATCAGCCAGCCACGCCAACGCTGCCAATAACGGTCCACTCTCAATTGTTGCATTGGCTTTTTGATCCTTCGGGTTGGCTTAAGCCTTTGCGTGCATTGACACCCCCCTCTTCTTTTGATTTTAATTAATTGGTGCCCAGTGGCATCGCTGATGGAATGGCATTTCATGAGGTTCAACCACCTGAAGATGAATTTGAAGTCAGGGTGCCAGACCCGGGAAAGTCCAGTCGGGCAGAGGTGTTTCTGGTAAGTCCCCTGATTCGTGGTTAGACCCAGATGTGTTGGTAACCCTTCTAAATCATTATAGGGTTCCAGTATGGAGCCGGGACCTAGGGCAGTGTTATTGGGATTGGGAGACCTTGTTTTTTGGTTTGGTACTACCGGAAGGGATGCCATTGTGATTTGGAAACTCAGTTTGGGTTGTTGCTTTCTAGTCAGCCCACAAAGAGACAGTCCATGTCGGCTCGCCAGTCACGTGATGAGCGACTTTCCTTGATAGATCTTTTTCTGCTTATTCGCTCCTATGGCATCCAAGTCTCCAATCCTTATAGCCCCAGTACGGTTTTCACCAGTCTCGGCCAAAAGGGCAGTCTAACAGGAGACGTGGGTGCAGATGAATGGTACAATTTTTTTGCGCGGTTTTTACACCACGGTCGGAGGGTTACAGGCGGAGTTCCCATGTGGCAAGCCCACTCCCTCCTTCTCTCTGCCGTGGTTGCATACGCCAAGGGGAAATCAGCAGACAACCCATGGTACTCCATTAAGCAAGATCTCCTCCAGGGACAAACCTCTAGAGGTAATGTTCCTTATACGTACTCCGAGATCTATGTATTTGTAATGCCCAGATTGCTTGCGGCCCGCCCGGGCAAATGGGTGGAGAGTGGGTTACAGGCATTGCAATCCCCAGAGGGGCGGACAGTACAAGCCGTCTCTGATTCCGGTAGACGTAGAGAACGAGGATATGAGGGTGATCGTTCTCGCTCACGATCGTGTGACCGTGACCGGTACGGGGATAAACGTGAGCGAGGTCATGGAGGTTCGCGTGACCGTGACCGTTATGGAGGTTCGCGTGACCGTGACCGTTATGGGGATAATCGCTCACGCGGTAGTAGTGGTAGTCATAGTGTGGACCAAGATAAACGTGCTAGTGAGCATGGTCGTAGGGAAGACCGTCGACGCGATGAGAAGTGAATTCGAGTGATTATCGGCGAGGATCAGATGGGGAGCGTAGTAAAAGCTCCTGGAGTAGCTGGGGTAGCCACAGTGGCCGTAGTAGTAGGTCTGAATCTGATCGTTCGAGATCGCATGGACGTGATTTTTCACGTCAAGGGAAACAGAAAGATTACCGTAGCAACTCTCGCGACAGAGATCGCGTAGACAAGTCAAGATAGCGGGACCGCGATTCATGAAGAGGACGCAACCGCCATCGCAGACTTGACCGTGACCGGGCCAGGTATTCAAATACATCAGCATCATCAGGGCGTACAGGACGTTCAGGGTCCAGTGGTCGTCACGATAAAACGCGACGGGACCGCTGGGCAGAGCGCAAGCGCACGCCAAAGGAGGAGGATGTAGTCTGTTTTCGGTGTGGTGGAGTGGGTCACAGAGCACAGGACTGTCCCACTCCCAGAGACCATAAATTGCGCGCGCGATACAGGCAACGATGGAATAGTCCGAGCCAGAATTACAGGTCCATGTCCAGCAAGAGAGGAGAAGTCCATAGGGACTTGGTTGGCAGAATAGCGCTCCTTCTGCTGAGACCAAGGGTGACGCTGAGATCGCCGTAGTAAGGTGGGTCAAGCTGCCCAAGACATGGGGAACAGTGGATCCGGAAGCATTTGTTTGTGTATTGAATTTTTCGGATCTCTCTGTTGAGGAGCGTCACCCTGTAAATCCGCCCAGCAAACATAAACTGGAGCGCAGTGAACTTGTTTTTGAGTGCCTGGTGCAGTTTTCAGCTCATCTGAAACTGCAGGACCTGAAGGTTCTCGTTCTGGCTGATATCGGTTGCCAGGTTTTAGCTTCGGAAGGTAGGTAGGTAAGTAGGTATCTTCGGGAGCTCGGGATGCCTCCTTTGACAGTGCAGGAAGAAGGTCTTACCAAGGGGACGTCCTGTCCCTCCCACTGCCCTATGTCAGGTGCCTCTTGAGCCGCTCCCGCATGTGCTTGGGAAGGCATTGTTGTGACCACCCGGTCCATGTGTCCCAGGTGGGAGGGTGTCCCCACATGTGTCCATGGGTAGGGCCACATGCCCCCTCCTTTGGGCGGCAGCTCTGGGGGCTGCCCAGCGGTGTGGAGTATCTCTCACCACAAGGGGTATTGCTCCCGCTAGTCTACGGTACGACCGCCTCACCCTTGTGGCTTGAGTTGCGGGGCCACTCTGCTTGGCAGGCGACCCCCTCCTGGACTGTGTACCGGCTCGCCTGTCATCGGTTGCTTCCATGGCCCCGGGTGACGTTTGCCATGGTCCCCGATGCAGCCTGGCCGGGCTCGGACCAGTGGCCTTGGAGTACCGCTCCTGCCACCGGCCCGGTGAATCAGCTGGGTCGCCCCAGTGCGTCCGACCCATGGGGTGTTGGTTCTTTCCTGTCCCTCGGCCGCCCTACGTGTGTGCAGTGTCCCGGGCCGCTTGGCTCCTGTTCACCGGTGTGATCACGTGGTTTGCTGTGTTGCGTCTGCGGTGTCCTGGACCACTTGGCCCCTGTTCGCCGGTGTGCTCGCTCGGTGTGTTTTGTTGCGTGTGCGGTGTCCTAGGCCACTTGGCTCCCGTTCACCGGTGCACCTGCTCGGTGTGTTGTGTTGCGTGTGCAGTGTCCCGGGCCACTTGGCTCTTGTTCACCGGTGCGCCCGCTCGGTGTGTTGCTTTGCGTGTGCGGTGTCCTGGGCCACTTGCCTCCTGTTCACCGGTGTGCCCGCTCGGTATGTTGTGTTGCGTGTGCGGTGTCCTGGGCCACTTGGCTCTTGTTCACCGGTGTGCCCGCTCGGTGTGTTGTTTTGCGTGTGCGGTGTCCTGGGCTTCGTGGCTCCTGTTCTCCGGTGCGCCCGCTGGGTGTGTTGTAGTGTGTGCGGAGTCCTGGGCCACTTGGCTCCTGTTCACCGCTGTGCCCGCTTGGTGTGTTGTGTTACGTGTGCGGTGTCCTGGGCCACTTGGCTCCTGTTCTCCGGTGCGCCCGCAGGCTGTGTTGTAGTGTGTGCAGAGTCCTGGGCCACTTGGCTCCTGTTCACCGGTGCGCCTGCCCGGTGTGTTGTGTTGCGTTTGCGGTGTCCTGGGCCACTTGGCTCTTGTTCACCGGTGTGCCCGCTCGGTGTGTTGTTTTGCGTGTGCGGTGTTCTGGGCCACTTGGCTCCTGTTCACCGGTGTGCCCGCTTGATTTGTTGTGTTATGTGTGCGGTGTCCTGGGCCACTTGGCTCCTGTTCTCCGGTACGCCCGCTGGGTGTGTTGTAGTGTGTGCGGAGTCCTGGGCCACTTGGCTCCTGTTCACCGGTGTGCCCGCTTGGTGTGTTTTGTTACGTGTGCGGTGTCCTGGGCCACTTGGCTCCTGTTCTCCGGTGCGCCCGCTGGGTGTGTTGTAGTGTGTGCGGAGTCCTGGGCCACTTGGCTCCTGTTCACCGGTGTGCCCGCTTGGTGTGTTGTGTTACGTGTGTGGTGTCCTCGGCCACTTGACTTCCTGTTCACCGGTGTGCCTGCTTGGTGTGTTGTTTTGCGTGTGCGGTGTCCCGGGCCACTTGGCTCCTGTTCACCGGTGTGCCCTCTCGGTGCGTTGTGTTGTGCATGCGGTGTCCTGGGCCACCTGGCTCTTGTTCACCGGTGCGCCCGCTCGGTGCGTTGTGTTATTCGTGCGGTGTCCTGGGCCACTTGGCTCCTGTTTACCTGTGCGCCCGCTCGGTGTGTTGCTTCGCGTGTGCGGCGTCCTGGGCCCCTCTGCTCCTGTTCACCGGTCTGCCCACTCCGTGTGTTGTTTTGCGTGTGCAGTGTCCTGGGCCTCATGGCTCCTGTTCACCGGTGTGCCGCTCCGTGTGTTGTGTTGCGTGTGCGGTGTCCTGAGCCACTTGGCTCCCGTACACCGGTGCGCCCGCTCCGTCCTTTGCTTTGTTCGTGCCGTGTCCTGGGCCACTTGGCTCCTGTTCACCGGTGTGCCCGCTCGGTGTGTTGTTTTGCGTGTGCGGTGTTCTGGGCTACTTGGTTCCTGTTCACCGGTGTGCCCGCTCGGTGTTTTGTGTTGCGTGTGCGGTGTCCTGGGCCACTTGGCTCCTGTTCACCGGTGCGCCCGCTCCGTCCTTTGCTTTGCTTGTGCGGTGTCCCGGGCCACTTGGCTCCTGTTCACCGGTGTGCCCGCTCGGTGTGTTGTTTTGCGTGTGCGGTGTCCTGGGCCACCTGGCTCCTGTTCACCGGTGTGCTTGCTCGGTGTGTTGTGTTGCGTATGCGGTGTCCTGGGCCACTTGGCTCCTGTTCACCGGTGCGCCCGCTCGGTGTGTTGTGTTGCGTGTACGGTGTCCTGGGCCGCTTGGCTCTTGTACACCGGTGTGCTCGCTCTGTGTGCTGTGCTTTGGGTTGCGCGTGTGGTGTTGCGTGGGCGGGGCGTCCCTGCGGGGCGCTCACTCGTCCATCCGGACGGCGGCTGTTCGTAGCCGGTAGGGGCTGGGTACCCTCCGGGCGCGCACTCGTCCATCCGGACGGCGGCTGTTCGTAGCCGGTAGGGGCTGGGTACGCTCCGGGCGCGCACTCGTCCATCCGGACGGCGCTTGGTGTTGCTTGGCACCTGTTCCTGTGCCATGGTTTGGTGCGTGTTGTGCGCGCTCTCCGGGTTTGCGGCACCCGGCGGCCGTTGTGGCTTGGCACCTGTCCGTGTGCCTTGGTTGTGGCCGGCGGCGTGCCTCTCTGGCGTGCCTCGTGGCCCCGCGTGGTGCGCCGCGCCTCGTCCGGTCCGGTCGCTTTTGGTGCTCTGGTGGGCTTTCCTGACGCCGTGGTTCCTTTCCCCACCCCGGGGGCTTGGGCCCCCGGCTTTACTGATGGCTGCGCGGGGCACGCGGAGGCCGGCCGAGAACCCGGCTTATTGTGCCTGCCGCTGGCCCCCGCCAAGGCTGGGGCGCTGGGCTCGCTCCGCGTCGTACCCGTTCGGGGCCCCGCGATGGGGTTGTCCCTGGCGGGTCCCTCCGGCGTCGGTCTTGGGCTGCGTGCGCTGCGGTTGTTGGCGTGTGTGGACCCGGTCACTGACGCGTCCGGTTTCCCGTACCGTCCGTCGTTCGACGGGGGAATCAGCCGGTGCACCGGACTGTTTCGTGTGGACGCCGACACCTCCCCTTGCGGGTCGGAGGACGCCACGCCCGGGTCCCGTGCGTGTGTGCGTGTGCTCGTCCTTCCTGGCCGGGTCGGGCGGGCCGGCCTCCCGGGCGCGGTCTGGTGCGCCTCACCTTCCCCCTTGGCCGCTTTGTCTTTCCGCTTTGCTGGGCCCCCTCCGGGCTGGGGTTGCCCCTGTTTTGGTCCTTTGTTTGGCGCCACCTCCCCCCTTTTGCTTTTGGTTTTTTTTTTCTTTTTCCGTTTGTTCGTTCTTCCTTGCGCCCCCTCTGTCTCTTGCTTTTCTTGGTTTCCGGCCCCGGGTGCCCTGGGCCTTGGCGCTTTGCGTTGTTTGTTTTGCTGGCCTCGCGCTTCTTGGCTCTCCGTGCGCTCTCGCTTTCTTTGTGTTGCCCCGCCTCGGGCCGCTCTCTGGTGGTTGCCCCCCCCCCCCCTCTCTTGCTGTTGTGGCCGTTCCTTGTTGCTTTGCGCTTGTTTTTTTTTTGTTTCTTTCTTTCCCTTTTTCTCCTCTCGTCCGCGCCCTGCTTGTCGCCGGCTTTCTGTGTTTTCCGGCCCCGGGTGCCCTGGGCCTCGGCGCTGGTTTGTGTTTGCTGTGCCTGGCTTTCCGTGCTCGGTGTTTTTTTTTTGTCTCCCGCCTCACGGTTCTTCGTGCGCTCTTGCGTGTTTTGTGCCTCCTGGTTGGCCGGTGGTTGTTCCCCGGTGGTTGTTCCCCCCCCCCCCTCCCCTTCTGTGTCGCGCGGCTTTCATCGTTCCCGCTCGGCGCCTTGTTTTTTTTTTTCTCCTATTTTGTGCGCCCCTGTTGTCTCTGGCTTTCTCTCGTCCGCGGCCCGTTGTGCCCTGGGCCTTGGCGCTGTGTTTTGTTTGTTGTTCTCGGCCTCCCGCTGCCCGGCTCTCCGTGCGCTCTCGCCTCGTGTGTGTCTCCCGCTTGGCCGTTGGCTGCTCCCTGGTGGTTAGCGCCCCCCCCCCCTCCCTTTTTGTGTCTCGCGGTTTTCGTCGCTCCTGCTCGGTGCCTTGGTTTTTTTTTTTTCTTCCTCTGTGCGCTCCCGTTGTCTCCGGCTTTCTCTGGTTTCCGGCCCCGGGTGCCCTGGGCCTCGGCGCTGTGCGTTGTTTGCTTTGTTTGCCTGCCGCTTCTCGGCTCTCCGTGCGCTCTCGCCTCTTTCGTGCTTTCCGCCTGGCTGTTGGCTGCTCCTTGGTGGTTGCCGCCCCCCCCCCTTCCCTTTTGTGTCTCGCGGTTTTCGTCGCTCCTGCTCGGTGCCTTGGTTTTTTTTTTTTTCTTCCTCTGTGCGCCCCCTTTGTCTCTGGCTTTCTCTGGTTTCCGGCCCCGGGTGCCCTGGGCCTCGGCGCTGTGCGTTGTTTGCTTTGTTGGCCTGCCGCATCTCGGCTCTCCGTGCGCTCTCGCCTCTTTCGTGCTTTCCGCCTGGCTGTTGGCTGCTCCTTGGTGGTTGCCGCCCCCCCCCCCCCTTTGTGTCTCGCGGTTTTCGTCGCTGCCGCTCGGTGCTGTGTGCCGTGTGCTGTGCTGTGCTGTGTGTCCCTGGGTGCGTTGCTGCGCCGCGCTGCTGCGCGTTGTGCCACCCGGTGTTGTGCTGTTGTGTGCTGTGTGGCTTTGTTGCGCTGGTTTGGTGCCGCTGCTTGTCGCGCCGTGCCCTCTGGCGCTGCCCGTCGCCCTGGGGCCCTGTGCTTTGCGGTGCTGTGTTGTGCGGTGTTCCCCCGCGCTGTGTGCTGTGTGCTGCGTGTGTTTTGTCGTGGCGTGGTGGTGCGTGCTGTTGTTTGCCGCTCTGCTTTGTGCTGTGTGTGTCCCGGGGTGCTGTGCTGTGCGTTCTGTGTCCTCTCCGCTCGGTGCGGTGCTGTGCTTCGCTGTGCTGGTGCGCTTGCGTTGTGCTGTTCGTCTGGTGCGTGCTGTTGCTGGCGCCTGGTGCTGTGGTGCGCTGCTGTGTGTTGTGCTGTTTCCTTTGGTGTGCTGTGGTGCGGTGCTGGGTCTGGTGGACCGTGGTTGTCTGTTGGTGGCGTGTTTTGGTGTCCGTGTCCCTGTCTGGCCGCGTGGTCTGCTTCCCTGTGGTTGGCGTGGTTTGCTGTGGTGCCCTGCTTCCCTGTGTTGTGTTCTGTGGTGCTGTGCTGTCGCGTGGTGCTGTGCTGTTGTGCTCTGCTGTCGTGTTGTGGTGCTGTTGGGGCTTGCTTTGCCCTCATGTGGCCTGTCAAGCTGTGCTGTGTTGTGCTGTTGGTTTGCTGTGCTGTTTTTTGCCCGGTGGTGGTGTCTGCGTGCTGCGGTGCTCTTTCCCTTGTGCTGTGCGTTCCCTGTTTTCTCCGCTCTGTGCGCTGCGGTGCCTTGTTGTGCTGGCTGTGGTGCCTTGCTCCCCTGTGTCGTGTGCTGTGGCGCTGTGCTGTCGTGTGGTGCTGTGCTGTCGTGTTCTGCTGTCGTTTTGCGGTGCCGTTTTAGTGTGCTTTGCCCTCCTGTGGCCTGTCGTGCGGCGCCGTGCTGTGCTGTGTTGTGCTGTTGGTTGTCTGTGCTGTTTTTTGCCCGGTGCTGGCGTTTGTGTGCTGTGGTGCCCTTTCCCTCCCTGCCGGCACGCACAAAAAACATCAATTATCTTACGTGTCACCCCGCGTTGGTGGTCGTGTCGTGGCTGGCATGCCTTGGTGGTTGCGGTGTCCTGGACTTGACGCGGCGCACGTTCCACCTGCAGCGAAAGGAAGGCGAAAGCGTCGAGGGTGGGGCACGGGCGGGAGGGGAAGGTACATGGCGAAAAAAAGAGGGCGTGAGGGACGAGTACAGGGGCGCGGCGTGCTTCGAAATTTTTTTTTCGTGTTTTATGCGTTGCTTGCGACGCAGTTTTCTTTACGTAGAAGGCGTATTAGACGATGGCAGAGACGGCGTTATGTTCCTGTTAGCGTTACAGCGCTTGCGGCGCCATTTGTTTGTCTATTTAGGTTCAAAATTTTCCACGTCGTGTTCTAACGCGTTTCGCCGAGCGCTTTTTACCCTAAGCGTTTTTTATGCTATTTAGCTTTATTTTCAGCCATTTAGAAACTTTTTTCGTCGTGCTTTTCTTATCCTTTTTTTTTATTCTGGCGCTGTGGGACAGTGCACGCCATTTTGATTTGGAAACTCAGTTTGGGTTGTTGCTTTCTAGTCAGCCCACAAAGAGACAGTCCATGTCGGCTCGCCAGTCACGTGATGAGCGACTTTCCTTGATAGATCGTTTTCTGCTTATTCGTTCCTATGGCATCCAAGTCTCCAATCCTTATAGCCCCAGTACGGTTTTCACCAGTCTCGGCCGAAAGGGCAGTCTAACAGGAGACGTGGGTGCAGATGAATGGTACAATTTTTTTGCGCGGTTTTTACACCACGGTCGGAGGGTTACAGGCGGAGTTCCCATGTGGCAAGCCCACTCCCTCCTTCTCTGTGCCGTGGTTGCATACGCCAAGGTGAAATCGGCAGACAACCCATGGTACTCCATTAAGCAAGATCTCCTCCAGGGACAAACCTCTAGAGGTAATGTTCCTTATACGGACTTGGAGATCTATGTATTTGTAATGCCCAGGTTTCTTGCGGCCCGCCCGGGCAAATGGGTGGAGAGTGGGTTACAGGCATTGCAATCCCCAGAGGGGCGGACAGTACAAGCCGTCTCTGATTCCAGTAGACGTAGAGAACGAGGATATGAGGGTGATCGTTCTCGCTCACGATCGTGTGACCGTGACCGGTACGGGGATAAACGTGAGCGAGGTCATTGGGGTTTCGCGTGACCGTGACCGTTATGGAGGTTCGCGTGACGGTGACCGTTATGGGGATAATCGCTCACGCGGTAGTAGTGGTAGTCATAGTGTGGACCAAGATAAACGTGCTAGTGAGCATGGTCGTAGGGAAGACCGTCGACGCGATGAGTCGAATTCGCGTGATTATCGGCGAGGATCAGATGGGGAGCGTAGTAAAAGCTCCTGGAGTAGCTGGGGTAGCCACAGTGGCCGTAGTAGTAGGTCTGAATCTGATCGTTCGAGATCGCATGGACGTGATTTTTCACGTCAAGGGGAACAGAAAGATTACCGTAGCAACTCTCGCGACAGAGATCGCGTAGACAAGTCAAGATACCGGGACCGCGATTCACGAAGAGGACGCAACCGCCATCGCAGACTTGACCGTGACCGGGCCAGGTATTCAAATACATCAGCATCATCAGGGCGTACAGGACGTTCAGGGTCCAGTGGTCGTCAGGATAAAACGCAACGGGACCGCTGGGCAGAGCGCAAGCGCACGCCAAAGGAGGAGGATGTAGTCTGTTTTCGGTGTGGTGGAGTGGGTCACAGAGCACAGGACTGTCCCACTCCCAGAGACAATAAATTGCGCGCGCGATACAGGCAACGACGGAATAGCCCCAGCCAGAATTACAGGTCCATGTCCAGCAAGAGAGGAGAAGTCCATAGGGACTTGTTTGCAGAATAGCACTCCTTCTGCTGAGACCAAGCGTAACGCTGAGATCGCCGTAGTAAGGTGGGTCAAGCCACCCAAGACATGGGGAACAGTGGATCCGGAAGCATTTGTTTGTGTATTGAATTTTTCGGATCTCTCTGTTGAGGAGCGTCACCCTGTAAATCCGCCCAGCAAACATAAACTGGAGCGCAGTGAACTTGTTTTTGAGTGCCTGGTGCAGTTTTCAGCTCATCTGAAACTGGAGGACCTGAAGGTTCTCGTTCTGGCTGATATCGGTTGCCAGGTTTTAGCTTTGGAAAGTGCTTCGTTGTTTCCTAAGGAGAGATGGGTCGACGCCCCCCGACCATTGCAGCTGCTCGGTGCGGGTAAATCTCCCATCCAGGGAGGAGATAAGAGCGTGCATGTAACCCTACATGTGCCTGTTAAGGGCAGACAGGGTATTGTAGTTCTGAAACGTCTAAACGTGTTCGTGCATATTGCTGAAGTGGGGCCCAGAATCCTGATTGGCTTTCCATTCTTGTTCCAATACAGGCTGGCTTCTGTGTTCACCAAGCAGTTTTTAATCCCAATGGAGGATATGAAGCTTTTGAGAGCCCCCAGGGCATATCAGGGCTCCCGATCACAGAATGCACGTGTTATGGTCAGCATTTTGAAGCGTACAGGACAGCCACGTCAAGTTTCAGGACGTATATGTCTTTCTGACCCTGTGGTCACTTCAGTGTGGTGTTTTGTCTGTAATCCGGAGAAACCACCTGAAGATGGTGGCCACTGTGTGCATTCACAGGCAGCTCATATTATGTCATCCATGCGCATTGCATGTGAGAGAGCGGTTTTGCTCGTCAGCTTGGCTGCGCTTAAGGTGCGCCGCCTATCAGATCAGGGATTTTTACCAAAAAGAGCCACCCCAGGGTCTGCAGGATATGATGTCAGGGCACCACAGGATGTTGTAATCCCTGCAGGTACGGTTGTTAAGGTGCCTCTGGATATTGCTGTAGAGGTACCTGAGGGTTCATATGCTCGTTTGGCAACTCACAGCAGTTTTGCCGCTAAGCGTGTGCATATTGTGGGTGGTGTGATTGACCCTGACTACCGCGGGAATGTCACTGCAGCGTTTGAAAATCAGGGTGACTGTGAATTCCCCATTCGCCGTGGTGACAGAATTGCTCAAATTGTGCTTGAAAATATTGTTACACCCTCTGTCGTGGAAAGACAGGAGCTGTCTGAGACGAGTCGTGGCGCTGGAGGCTTTGGCAGCACTGGCTCAGGGTCTCAGGACACATTTCTTCTTCAGGAAAACTCTGACAATCAAACTAATGTATCAGACATACACACACCAAAACACACACACATACATGATACTGTTGTGAGATCTGATTTTTTGATGAATAGTGTGATTGCTGTGTTGTGTACCCTTTGCAACCTTTTTGCTACCAAATCTGGAAGTGGAATCCCAGTAACCAGAAGTGGAATCCGGGTGTCCGTAAGTCCTGAATGTGGAATCTCAGGCACCGGAAGTGGAAACCCGGAATCCAGCAGTCTGAAGGTCACAAAATCAGGCACCGGAAGTGAAATCTCGGTTGCAAATGACCCTGGATGTGGAACCCCAGGCCCTGGATGTGGAATCCCAGGTAACCAGCCCAGAAGTGGACACGCGGAGCTACACACGGTGTTACAACCATTTAGGGGCCTAGAGGTACCCAATAACCTTCAACAGGTTAATACGGCACTTAAGGAGTCGTTACAGGGACTTGTGGTCCCGCTTACACACATGGCAATTTTTTCGTATGCTTTGACCATGGTTTCAGCTTTGGCTGGCCTTGGTTCACCAGGTGGTACGGGAGTTATGTACTCCAAGGTTCACCCCCTCTCTACATTTACAAATACACTATCACCTGTACAAGACGATTCCCACGCAAACTGTGTGTTGGGTGCTGTGTTGAATGATGATGATGTAATATACGATGACGAAAACACTGTTCTTTGCTCAGCTCTGGAAGACCAGACAGTCATTTCTGACAGACCTCCCCCCTCTCGTGAGTCTTACGCCCCTGAATATTTTATGGCAGGGTGGGGGTATCCGAGAACCACTGATTATTGACAGTCTTCAGTGCTGAAGCAACAGGCGTTGTCCCCCAGTGATGCGAAGCATTTTGATGAGGGCCTTACGGATCTGAATTTACTGACTGCAGACAGGGCCATTGACCCCTCGTTTCCCCCCGAGAAAAACATTTTTCACTTGTCTTCTCTCTTTGATGTTCCCCGTCGTCAGGCCATCGTCAGAAGCAAGAAGTCAATCCTCAGGGGTCAATACCGAGTTCGATCATCAGTCATCAACAAGGTAAGTGCTTGGATGCTTCACACAGGACAGCCCATCAGCGTAGAAGTATATGCCAAACGTGGCTTGCAGTTTTTTGGGCGTGGATGGTGTTCCAGAGTAGATGCTTTAAATCAATCATGGAATGATGAAGTATTATGGTTGCACGCTTCTCCATCTCAGTGGCCACAGGCAGCCCTTAAGATCGTTTTCGATGCTTGTAAGGGCATCGCAGTGCCGCCTGTGGTTAAATCACAGCCCTGGTGGTGGTTGATTGGAGAAGTTGCGGTTGATTGGGTCAAGGTGCCCAACAGTCACCCGCTTTTCGCTGATTCTGACGGGCGCATACGCCGAACATGCTGCCCGTACCGAATTGTGTACCTTAATGCTGTGGGACACCCACAGTCCAAGAGTGAACAGGTTAAGGCTACATGTCCGTGGGTGGATCCACAAAGTCACCCGCGGGGTGATCACTCCGATGATTGGGATCCTTTGCCCAGATATGTTTTGCATTCCGAGCCTGGTTCTGGAGGGCTCGCAGCACAGGCTGAAAATGTACAGGCTGAAAATGTACAGGTCACAGAGTCCTGTGATCTGTTTACTCTCAGTGATTCAGCTTTGCCTCGTCATGAAAGAAGGCCTGGCCGTCGGACAATGGAACTGCCATGCCGTTGACGGAGGTTGATCGGTTGTATTGGATTGACTATTCAGTTTTGTCTGATACCCCCCCTGAGCCTGTATTACACGATCCTGACACAGGATCAGAAAATGCCATTTCTGATGAGCAGTACTCATCGTATGACGATGTAAGGTTTAGGGAAAGGGGTATGTGTGTATGTAATGACGACATTTCTCGTAGCGTTTTCTCAGTGGTTCAGGCTAATAAGGAGTTTCCTGAGTGTCAGGATACGCGTGATGCAATCCTTGACGAATTTGAAAAATCAGTGTTCACGCGGAAGACCTTCAAAGAGGTCAACAATGCAAAACAAGGGCCGTATGCCCAAGTGGACCTTGAGCTGATCCAGGGTGCGGTGGGACATAGCTGTAAAGCTATCCGCAGGGTAGGGGTATGTGGACAAATCTTATATGAAAAAATTAAGGAGTTCGAGAATCAGGGATTTCTGCGGCCTCTGGGGGCAGATAAAAATTCTGATTGGGTGTCCAGAGCGTTCCTGGTACCGAAGCCCAATGGCAAGTGGCGGCTTGTCATTGAAACTGGTAACTGAACACTCAGTTCAAGGGTATAAATTTTCCGCTCCCCGTAATTGAGGATCAGCTGGCGCGTCAGGTCGGAAATTCTGTTTTTTCCTTGGTGGATTTGGAGAATGGGTCTCACCAGATGCATCTGGAACCCTCCTGCTGCCACCTGACGGCGTTCATCACCCCTTTTGGGGTATACGAGTGGTTAGTGTTGCGCATGGGGGATAAAGTTGGGCGACAGGTGTTTCAGCGCCTAGTGCAGTGAGTTTTGCGTACATGTCCACACAGTGGACCATACATTGATGACGTGCTGACTGGCACAGGAGATCCACAACGGCCCCGCACCAGTTTCTGTGGTGTTGGCTGGTTGCTGGACAGCCAAGCATATCAGGACGAAGATGCTGCGCAGTTTCTGCAGCCTTGTTTTTCCCCGCCCCCTGTATTGCCTGATGCCTCTCGAAATCCTGATATGGCCAGCCCCTACTTTTATGATTTTCCTGAGAGTCCTTCCCAGCGTGATCATTTATACTTTCACTACTTGTGTCTTCGGGAGGTCTTCAACGCCTTTGCGCAGGCTGACCTCACTGTTAAACCATCCAATTGTTTTTTGCTCATGGAGCAGGTACAGTATGTAGGGCATGTGTTGTGTAATGGCAAGCGCTTTCCCAGCCCTGTGAAGTATGAGGCTCTCTGTGAATGGAAACAGGAGCAGATTACAACGGCCAAAGCCTTGAAGGGTTTTCTTGGCTTGGCTAATTGGTACAGTATGTACAGAAACACTTATGCCCAGGATGCGGCCCCCCTCATGGAGGCTTTGAAGGGTAAGTATTTGTATGAAGAGCGTGAGGGAGGTCCTGACGTGGATGGTAATGGGTTGCCTGTAAAGGCCGGAAAGCGTGTACACCTCACCCCCAAACAAGCTGAAATTCAGTGAAATCTAGGGATGGTTAAGGGTTTTGAGGCCATCAAGAACAGTTTGATTACACGTGTTGCCTTGTATTTACCTAAGCCAGGAGCCAGGTGGAGGTTGTCCACGGACTCCTCTGACTACGCCATCGGAGGAGTGCTCGAACAGGAGCAGGAAGATGGCAATTGGCATCAGGTGCCATTTTTTTCGTGTAAGTTGCAGGGCAGTAAGACAGGTAAACATAAGGATAGGGGTATAGGACAAGTGGGGTGGACCGTACGTGAGAAGGAAACGTACGCTGTAGTGTGTTGTCTCCTGAAATTTCAGTCCTGGATTGGACATCAGGAGGTGTTCTTGCGCACTGACCACAGTAGTATTGTACAGTGGTATAAGGAGGATTTATGTACTGTATCAGGACCTTTAGGGCGACTTGGTCGGTGGCACGAATCTTTGAGTCGTTTTAATTTAGTAATTGAGTATCACAAAGGGGCGCATAACGAGGCGCCTGATGCCCGCGGGATTGGCACAGGATGTGTCTTCTCACGGGTCACAGACAGACATGGAGGGCTGGAGTCAGTGTGAGGAAGCTGATCCGCTCCGTTCACAGAAAGTTTTGAGGGATACATACCCCGAGGCTTTTGAACCCTACCGCACCTCCACAGTCAGTTTTGCAGATCAATCTGAAGCACGTGATTTGCTTCTGCAGGTCAGGGCACAGGAGGAGATTCGTTCACTTTATTCAGCTTCAGACAATTTAAACTTCTCCACTTCGGGTACATACATGGATGCAGATGGTGTTCATTTGTTTTTGCATGACTCAGCATGGGTATCCAGAGTTCAGGGCAAGGCCAGCCGTCTGATGAGGCGCGGCTGTCGCCTGGACTTGGACAGTCATCTAATTTTTTCAGTTTCTGTATGCCCTGAAACGGAATGCGGGATTTCAGACCCTGTTTTGATAAATGCTTCATCAACTGTTAAAGCACCTAGTGACACACACATTCTGTATGAGACCTGGGATCAGGAATATCAGAACGACCCTGTGTATAACTCTTTATGGCCAACTCTACGTGCGGAAGGGGTGTCCAGTAAATATCTGTTGAATGAGGATCGTATCCGGTATGAGGGCAGAATTTGTATTCCTCTGGCCCTACTGGATAAAGTAATTGTAGCCACACATACTTATGCACATCCTGGTATTCATAAGACTCATCAGCGTTTTGATGGTAATTACAATGTACATTATGTGGAGCAGGGACACACACGAAAATATCCGTATAAGAAGCTAAAGGAGCGTATCTCTGAAATTTTCACATCTTGTCAGGTTTGTCAGAGTGTAAAGGGACGTAAAGGTAATCAGGCCGAACAGCTGAATTCCTACCCTGTACCTGAGTACCCTTTTAGTTCAATCGCAGTCGATTTTACTCAATTGGGTCACGTTGAGACTAATGGTCAGTCTTTTGATTCTGTTTTTGTAGTAGTGTGTCGCCCCACAGGCTATGTTGCCGCCTTCCCCTGTAGTGAACACCTGACGTCTGCAGAGCTGGCATCTCTCTTTTTAACGCGATTTGTCACATTCTTTGGCTTGCCCAAAGGAATGTTTTGTGACCACGATAAACTCGTGAATGCAGAATGTTTCCAGTCTTTTTGCCAGCTCTCGGGCATTGAGGAGTACCGTTCCCCTGTATACCGCCCCCGTAGTAATGCTGGGGCTGAGAGGGCAGTCCAGGTCGTGATCGATAGTCTGCGATAATTATTCGCGCAGACAGGAAAGAGACGACGGTGGATTGATTTGCTGCCACTAGCTCTGTGGTGTGCAAATGATCTGCCAAGACCCATTTCAAGTATCAGTCCACACCGTTTGGTGTTTGGACGGGACCCGACTGGGTTTGGGGAACACCCCCCGACGGACCCTGAGGTCGGTTGTGAAGATGCGTCTCAATTTTTCAATCGAGTCCGTTCCGAGAGGGAATTTCTGAGGGATAAGCTTTCGAGAATTCATGAGCGGCGTACCAAGGATTTTTTGGCTGAGCACCCCCCCAGAAATGTGAGCCTGGGGACCGTGTATGGCTGCGTGTGCATCCGAAGCCCGGGGATAGTAAGCTGAGTCGGCTCTGAGTTGGAGGAGCTGAGATTTTACAGCGTTTAAGTGTGGGACGGTACCGCATTGCTGGACCGGATGGCGAACAGCAGGTAGAGGCGTTGAGGTTGAAGCCCCATCACCCCCCTCTCACACATGGACCCCCCCCCTTACATTACTTTTCGGACAAGGAGACTTTGGTGGACGATGAGAAATTCATCATCGAGTACATTGACAAGCATAGGGAGATTGTCAATACCGGACGGGATCGCCTTCGGCGGCTCAAACTTTTACAATGGAGGGTGAAATATAAAGGTTTTCCGAAGAAGGAGTGGCATGATGCGTCTGAATTTTGGCATTCAGTTCCGGATGATTGGTTGGAGTACAACTGGAAGCACGACATTGATGTTGGCATTAAAGATGTCAAATCGGTGTTCCTGAGTTGGCGTATCCAGCGTTTGTCCTCCCCCTCTTCATGCTGATTTTTATCGCTTGCAGGTGGAATTCAATCAATGAATTCGATGAATCGGACATTGGTGGTCTGCAGATGACGACAGTGCAGGTCTGCAGACCCCAGGGTCTGTTGCTGTCAGTTCTGCCAGCTCCTCTTTTCCGACAGGCTTTTCAGGTACAGTGACAGTGACAGTGGCAGTGACATGACTCAAGGTCTGGGATTTCTTTTTTCTCTCTCTCCCCCAGGTGGCAGATGGCAGCAGTACAGGACTGCGCTGACGTCAGCAGTACAGGACTGCTCTGGGACGTCAGCAGTCAGGTCTGCTATGGGACGTCAGCAGTCAAGTCAGCTTTGGTACGTCAGCAGTCAGGCCTGCAATGGGACGTCAGCAGTCAAGTCTGCTCTTGGTTGCCAGCTCCCCCCCCCCCCCCCACTCAGTGACATGTCATTTGTTGATTATTGCTTGTTATTCAATTGTGCTGCGCTGTCCTAATCCTCCAGTGACAGTACCAAGGCCTGTCGCAGCAGGTGTACTAAGACCAGGTGAGAGATGCCTGGCCACACCAATTGTTTTCTCGAAATGGATACAGACCTGACCGATTTTATAACTTTGACGTAAGTTTGTTGGTATGTATAACCTGAGGTACACAGAGGGTTTCCAGACAAGGATGCATACCAGTGTACGAATTTAATTGGAACCTTCTGTGGTAGTAAGCTACTGCAGTTTTGCAGTCGAGGCGATGACAGTGCTGGCACAGCTGGCACTGCTCAGCCCCCCCCTATGCCGGGTCCCTTAAAAGAAAGCCAGAATGGGTCCATAGGGCGATGGGTATTTTTCTGAGTCTTATATTTTTTTCCGGCATATTTTGCTACTGTAGAATCCTTTCCTGCCCCCCCCCCCCTCTTCTCATGTGTACCAGTCATTGCATGGTTCATTTTTCTACTTTTTGTACCCACCCTTGGCAACTGGGCCCTTCCTTTGCGGATGTGGGAGTTCAACATCGGCAGATTTTCTTCACCTCTCTCTCTCCTGTTTGTTATCGCGATCCTCTCCTTCTCCGTCCTCTGTATTCACTGTTTGCAGGATGTCAATGAAGCAATGCTGCGCAATGAATGAAGTGGAATATTTTTTAACAGGGGTTGCCGAGTCTGTTTTAAGGTAGTCGGTTGGAAAGCCAGGATTGCCAGACTGTACAATTACTCTGTGTTGACAGTGCCTTCCATGTTCCTGCAGTGCAATTCCAGTCAGGACCAGTCCAGTCAGGACAGTCAGGACAGTCTTACAGTCAGGACGGACAGTCAGGGCAGTCAGGACAGTCAGGACGGACAGTCAGGACAGTCAGGACAGTCAGGACAGTCAGGATGTTGTGCACTTCGTTGCTGCTGTTACATTAGATTAGTGCCACTTGTACGTAGCATTTTTCTTCTGTCGTGGGTCCGCTGGTCATGTTGTTTTTGACCGGTTGATTAGGCAGGGTTTGACTGTGTTCTGATGACAGCTGTTTGCCTGTGTGACAGTTTTGACTGTCAGCCCCCCCCCCCCTCTGGCAGTTTGTACTCCGATGCTGAGTGTTTTTGTGCATTTTTGTGTTACTTATTGCTACTTTTGTGGTGCTACATTGCCTTTCTCAGCCATTGGTCACTCTGTTTTACAGAGGTGTCAAATTTCTTGGGAAGGGAGTGTAATGATTCAGGCCTTTACTCATTCACAGGCCTGATCTTCATATACAGCAGATGCGGCGCGCGCAGTGACAGCGAAGTTGCGCCGGCATTCTATTGTTAATCTGTGTTTTAGGATCACTTTCAATTTTGCTCATTATTATCGCATTGATTAGATAATGACGATCTGGGGTTCATCAGTCAGTAGTACTGCTTGAGCTATCATGCGAGGTTTTGTCTTGCCATGTTTTAGACCATGCACCATTTGATCATGTTTATGAACTAAGATTCCATTGAACGAACGGTCTCCGGGACTGTTTGTGAATGTGGACAATCGCAGGTCATTTCTGTTGTCTTGTTGGTGCTGGTACCTTTGGGATTGTATTCTTGATTTCAATATTGATTTTGGAGTGAGCCCATAAATCTGCAACAAGGTAAAACGCTTGGAATACCAACGGCAATCAGAAGACCATTTATAGTGGGTGGGGCAGGCATCCCAGGTGGTGGTGCTGCCCGTGCATGGGGGGTTGTGGGGCGGTGGGATCGGCTGGCGGGCAGTGGTGGTGGTGTTGGGGCTGGCGGTGGTGGTGGTGGTGGTGGTGGTGGTGGTGGTGCTAGTGTTTGGGGTGGTGGTGCTGGTGGTGGTGGTGGTGGTGGCGTTGGTGGCGTTGGTGGTGGTGGTGGGGTTGGTGGTGGTGGTGGTGCTGGGGGTATGCCCCCTGGATCCCTTGGCGCTCCAGCGGGACCTGCGGGTTGGGATTCATTTGCAGCCCTTGGGGCTGCAGGGCCCGCCAGATAGTGGCGGCGGGTGTGGGGCCAATTTTGACGGAAACTCCGGGCGAGGGGTCCCACTTGCCCGGGTCGGTTTGGCTGGCGGTGGGGGTGGTTTGAGGATGCCGGATGGTGGGGCGCTTGGAGATGGGGTTGTTGACGAGGGTTTGGACGGAATCGTGTTGTGTAGCTGCCTCTATTAGGGGGTAGGGGGGCTCGGGATGCGGTGGGCGTGGGGCCCTGGTTGCGGGGGTGTTTGTGCCGCTGCTGCTGTTCCCCCTTTTGTCACTGCTGGGGCTGTGTCTGGTGGTGTTGGTGGTGGTGGTGGTGCTGGTGGTGGTGGTCCTGGGGCTGTTGCTGTGGGTGGCGCTGCTGTTGGCGTTGGGGTTCCGGTTGCGGTTTGGGTTCGGGCTTGGGTTTGGGGACCAGTTTGAGGTCGAGGGGGACTTCGTCCTGGAGGTGTGGGGGGGACCGGTGCCGGGCAGGGGGGGCTTCACGGCTTGCTGCGGGGGTGCTCAGGTCTCCCGAGTGGCCGTCAGGAAGCCTACGGCAGCCTTTTTTGCGGCGGCGGCTTTGGCCTTGGCCGTCGCTTTTCGGATGAGGCCGACGGGAAGGGGCGAGGAGGAGGTGGAGGACGAGGAGGAGGATGAGGACCAGGGGGAAATGGTGGTCTTGAAGGATGCGGGTTGTGCCGCCATCCGGGCGGGGGCAGCTTTGCGGGCTTTGGCAGTCTCCGCTGCTGCCACTGCAGGGAGGATGGAGGCCCTCTCCTCGGGCTGGAGGGGCCCAGCTATGATTCAGAGGCCCGGGGGGGAGATGTGGTCGGCAGCTGTGTGGGGGGGAGGTGTGGGGCTGCGGTCTCCACCTTCTGGGTTCAGCTGGGCTGGGCTCCTGCAATTTCAGAGGGTCTGCTGCGGGGGGAACCAGTTCGCGTGGGCTGCATTGGGCGTCGGGCGGGTCAGGCCTGGGGTTACGAGGCTGTTTGTGAGGGGCGTGTGTGGGTGATTTGGCGGGGGGGTGTGCCGTGGGGCGTGGGCTCTTTGCGGCGGGTGCGTGTGGGTTGCCAGGTGTTGGGGGCGGTGAGACTCGCATGGCGGGGGGTCCTGCGGCGGGCGTGTTTGGATGTTTGGGCTGTGGGGGGGAGGCCCGTGTCGCGGGGCCCGGGGCTGTGCGGAGTGGGGAGTGCAAAGGGGGAGGTAGGGGTGTGGGGCTCGGTTTGCATGCGGTGTGTTGGTGCTCGTGTCTGCTTGCACCCGTGTCCATGTGTGGTCTCATGTACGCCTGGAGGTTTGGAGGAGGAAGTTGCTGTGTCCCGCGGGCTGCGACGAGTATTTCGCAGATGCGTGTGCGTATTTGATGTACCTCTTGGTCGTTGGTGGGAAGAGGGTACTTCAGGGGTGGGCCTAGGCCCATGCGCCAGAAGACCTTGTGGACAGCGTGGTACTTGCAGCCGAGGGGCTGTTGTGGCCGGGGGCACGGGTCCTTCCGTGTGTCGGGGACTGCCTCTACTTGTGTTCGGGCGGCAGGGATGGCCCAGATCCAGGGTGCGGCCGCCTTGGGTAGCCAGCACCGCTTGATCCACTGGGACAGGCAGAGCATGGCCAGCCCGGGGTGCCCGACCCGAGGTGATTTGGGCCAGGGCGCGGGCCGGAGCTTGGTCCCCCAGTTGGAGGACGCCCCTGAGGACCCTGTGTGGGGTGGTGCGCTCCCCTACCGCGCCGGGGGGTGTGGCCCCTGGGGCGAGCATGGTGTCCGTCCCCCTGAAGACCCATTGTGGGCCGGGGGATGCCACGGCGGACACTACGTAGAACTGCCCGCGCTCCAGGATTGTACACCAGACCACCGGCGGCGGCTGGTTGCTGTCTGTCGGTGGGGGCCGGGAGTCGTCCTCGGGGGTGCGGAGGCCAGTGGCGCGGAGGGCGATGCTGCAGTTGTGTGCCGTGGCCTGTTCCCATGGTTCCGTGTATTTTGGGTCTGCCGGGTTGTCCTTCTCCGCCTGAGCTTGTCGAAGGCGCGTGGTTCCTTTGTGTGTGACGTGGGTGTCGCTGTCGCGTGTCAGGGCCTGGCGCCACTCGATTGGGGGGATCCAGATGTGCTGGTCTCGCGTGTGCTGGCGAGACCCCCAGTGGACGACGACCACGACGGCCTCCTTGGGGTGAGCTTGATCCAGCTCACTTGTAGGCGGTACCAGCCCAGCGGAGTATCCAGGGCCATGCCTTGGAGGGCTGCTCGCAGGGGGTCGGGGTTGCTGATGGTGGTCGGCATGAGGGGGGGCTGCTCTGGGTCTGGGGGGATCTGGCGGGCTGGGCTGTCGAGGTCCGGCGCGTCTACGTAGATGTCTGCGTGGTCCTCGGCTGGTTTGGCCGGTCTGGGCGGTGCCCGGTGGTCTTGTGGGTGAGAGGCGGGTGGTCCTGGGGTGTCAGAGGTGCCAATGGCGTGGGGGTTCTGTGGTAGGCATTCTTCTGGGGCGCGCTGGTGGTGTTTTGGAGGCCTGTCCACAGAGATGGGGGGCATGCGTGGGGTGTTGAGTAGGTTACTGCACCTCTGGGTCATGCGCGGCATGGTAATGGATGAGACGCAGCATGTGTTACCTGGCAGCAGGGTCGCTGACTCGTTCCGTGTGTGCTAACATGAGGTGTTTGCGGTGCGCTGTTAGGGCCATTGCCCTGCAGACTGCCTCTAGTTGGAGGTACGCCCCCGCCTGCATTGGGTCCTCTGCGTGTTGGGCGAAATTTCGTTTCAAGGCTTGTGTGCCCTTTCCCCTCATGGTGTCCTCCTTGATCAGGGGTTCACTGAAGAGGTGGTTGGCAGCCTTGTGTGCGTGGCTGTGCGTCGCCCAGCCTTTGTGTTGCTGTAGGGTTTCCTCTGGGGACCAGCCCACTAGTGTCTCTCTGCCCGCATGGAGGGGCCAGATTATGTTTATCGTTTATTGTATGTATATGAGTGCTTTTTCGGAGCCCTGGTTTGTGTGGGCGTGCATCACCATCTGCTCCGAGGCCGCCACCGCGAGGCCCACACTCTATGACGCCCTCCGAGCGAGTGTGTACCTCCGGGCCCTGCCGTTGGATGTGGACGCACAAGTGTGTCTTGTGGTTGTTAGCGTGCATCGCTCTCTTATGTATATATATGATATTTATATGTAAGATAGCTCCTAGGTGGTGGGTTAGCAACTGAGGTCAATTTATTATTATATGGTTAAGAGGTGTGTCTATTCAAGTGTGTCTACTCACACCCCCATCCCACTCCGTACCTCCTCCTTTACCCTCTAAGTGGTGCATCACGTGTGACACGCGTGCTAATATCAAGAAAGTCACGAGGACACCGCCCTTGACTGAGCCGTGCCCATTACGATCCCACATCGATGCCACGGTCTTTGGCTGAGCCCTGCCTTTCATCCGTGCACCGGGCGCCTCCCTGGGGCGACTTTGATGTTGATATTGTGTGTGGTGGGTCATTATCCAAGTAGGCCTAGGCGGTGTTTCTTTCTTTTAGCGCAAGGGATCAAGCGTGGCAACAGTCCCGTGGCCAAAGGCCATCGGGGTTTGGAGTTTCATTTATCCTTGCTTCCCTGACCTCTATCTTTGCCCTCTTACGTGTTCCCTGTTGCAGGCACGGTCCTAAGCTATGGGAACACTTATCCGTCGCGTGCGCTGACACTTTTTCCCGATAGCAAAATTTTGGCACTGTCGCGTTGCACCGTTTTGCAGGTACAGTTACCTTTGGTGTAGTTTAAAGGTGTGATTTCACTTTGCCTTTACTTTTGATTCTCAAGAAAAATACCAATAAACCTGCTGGACCCCACAATGCTTTTTGCGGCATGCGGGGACCAGACTCTGCGGGCAACAGCTCGCGATTCCGCCTACTAGTTATTGCGGAATCTGCGGGATCCCGTTATTGGATTTCCGGAATTGGGCGGTCGTGTGGCCGGCTCCAAGATTGCTGGCGCAGGTTCCAATCTCTAGAGTCGGGATCGAATGCCAACCTTACATTTGCTGTTCTTTGCAGCTTTATGACTGCTACGTTCCTCTTGGGTCTGTACTTCCTGCCCGTGGCGGTCGTTTTAAGTGGTGGGGTCAAGCAGGTCATAACGCTACCCTAGCATATTGCCCCTAAGGGATATTGTATGACCCTACATATGGGACTATTGTATATTATATTCCATTTCCTTGTTAGGAACATAGGGCGTGGGATAGATAAGGCAATCATCGATCGTTTATAGTTATATGAATTAGTGGATGATGGGGTGGAATTTAGTTATGTGCATATCAGGTATTCCATTGGCTATGTGTATCATATCTGTTTGCAGGATACTATACAGCTTTCACAATCATTATGTCTTGTATGGCAAGCAATGTTGCTGCCCATGCCACTGCGACCTCTGCTCCTAACCATTCGGTCTGGTTTCAGTGTTTGGCTTGGACTTCACTGACTACGGATTGTAAACTGCGAAGATCGTGAGACATTCAGCGGAACCACTCCCTTTCCCGACTTGCGATGCGCTCGGCGATGAATTTTTACTAGCGAACTCGAGAACTCATGGTGCAACGGTCAGTCGGATCCAAACAGGCAATCTCGAAAATAGTGCAGCATAGCAGCGCCATCAAAAGCCTCCTCGATTACGAAGGTATTTCAAGTTGAAATAATCAAAGACGGCGTCCAAGATTGTAGAGGAGAGGTCAACGATGATGATCCCCCGCCACCTAACTGGCTACCACTTGAGGTTTCAGGTTTGAGGTTTCACGTTTCGGGTACTAGGCGCTTTTCGGCCCCTGGGGGCCACCTGGTCGGGCCAGGTGATATCCTCCCCACCGGGACCAAGTGGGGGGCCCTTCATGACACACCTCCTGCCTGGTGGCCGAGTCCCCCGGGTTCACGGGGCTCGTAACCCTGTCCCTCCCCGGCCTCCCGGATTTTGCCACTCCCCGGTCAGTGCGTCACTTAGTTGGTCACTTACTTGGTTCGTAGCACTGTGTGCTACTACTGCCTTGGCAGGTGCGGTGCCCTGGTGGTGTGTGCGCGGCGCTCGCGGCAGGTCCGGGGGGTCGGGGCCTGTGCCGGTTCTTGCTTCTCCCCTTGGGCTCCTCCCTGCCCTCGCGTCCCTCGTGGTGCGTGTTGCGGGTTGTCACGCCCGGGTGTCCCTTCCCTTTGCCTGCCGGTACGCCATTCCATTCGGTCTGTGCGTTCCGCAGGCTCGCTCCGGTTGCCCTTCAGCTCTGCGCTGCGTGTCCGCTGCTCGTTTGTGCGCTCGTGCTCCCGTTGCGTACGCCCCCCCCCCCGGGTCTGTGTGGCGCGCGCCCTACGCGCCGTCACGTTGCAGGGCGCCTGTGGAGCCTTTCCAGACGGTTCCTGCCCCTCCGCGCTTCCTGCCACGGTCCCGTCCTCCGCCTCTTGAGCTCTTGGGGGGTGGTCCGGTCCCTTCGTCCCCGAGCCTGGCTCTGCCTTGCGCGCCCGCTCGTGGGCGGGCCTGTGCATCCGGGGCTGTTCGGCGCGTGGGAGGTGGGGGGGGGGGGCGGCCGTCCGCTTGTCACCCCCCCTTGGGGGCGTGGTTGGGAAGGGGTCGGTCAGGGGACCCCAGGGGGTGGGGGGCGGGGAGTTGCCATGCCTCGGTCCGTCCCTCTGCCTCCCCTGAACGGGCACCAAGGCGGGCTTCGTCGGCGTCGCTCAGTCCATGGAGGATGTCGTCTCCATACTGCTCCGGTTCGTGTCCGTGCGCCCCCGTCGGGCAGCTGGCGGGCAGGTTGGCAGGACGGCTGGCGCCGCGACTTGCCGAGGTCAATGTGGGAGCGGGCGGGTGACGGTTGAGGGGCGCGCGGCGTGTGGACCCACTGGCGCTCGACCCCAGGCGCCGCGGCCCTCTAGGGTGGGAGGGGGCGGAGGGGGGCCTCCCCTGGCCTGGCGGGGGAGTACAGGGCGGACGTCCCTTAGCCGGCCCCCGGGATGCCGTGGCTGGGGAGGGGGGGCAGAAGTTGCGCCAGGGTTAACCGTCGTTCGCCTTCATTGGCTCTGGTGCATGTCCCCGGCGGCTGCGGGGGGGGGGCTTGAAGGCCCAGGAAAGGCCCTCCCCTACAACCGGGTTCCCTTGCGCGTCCGTGGGGCAGCTCGGCGTTGCCTGGGCCGTGCGGTCACTGCTTGGGGTGGGGCGCTCTCTCTCGTGCCCTGTGGCGTGCGAGTGGCCGGTGAGGGGTGTGCGGCAGGATGGTCTCGTGCGCCCCTCCCTGCGACGTGCTCCGCCGGGGTTGTCTGGCAGCCTTGGGCGCCTGGCGCCACTCGGGAGGTTTGCAGCTGGCGGGTGAGTTACTGCCGTCGTTTCCGACTGTGTGCTGTGTGCCGCCGGCGGCCTATTACGGTCCCCCCCGCCGCGCGCCCTGGCACGCGGGCGGCCGGGCCCTGGCTCTGGGGGTCGGTGCCCATCGGGGAAGCACCCCAGGCCGCTGGTCCGTACCCCCCTCCCGTCCGCCCTCCGGGGCCCGGCCCACTGGGCGCAGGGCTGTCGTGTTGGCCCTCACCCGCGGTCCCCCTGCCGCCCGCAGCGCTGCCGCAGCGTCGTGCGGCGCTGTGAGGGGCAGCGTTCGCGGGCGCTCGGGGCGGCGGCGCGGGTCAGCGATAAGCGGATCAGCGGTCAGTGGGTCAGAGGGACTCCTTTGCCGCGCGCATCCGCGTGCCCCGCGCCGTCGGCGTACGCCCACCGGGCTGCGTCCCCGCCTGCGTGCCCGCGGCCTTCGCGGTCTCCAGGATCGGAGGTTATGCTTGTCCTCTTTATGTTCTGCTGCACGGACAGCAGGAGGGGGGGGGCGCTCAGGGTTGGGGGGCCTTGGCCTGCCTGGGGGGATGCCCCGGGCCGTCGGTCCGCTCTCACCCCCCCCTTGCTCGCGGTTCCCGGGTCCGAGGTCCGGCCTGCCGGGCGTCGGGCCATTGCGGCCGGGTTTGGCCGTCACCTGTGCCTCTGCTCGCGTGGGGGCTGGGGCGGTAGCGCCAGTGGCTGAGGGCGGTGCGCAGATCCCGGGGTAGACAGCATTGGCCTCCGCGTCCGTGACGGGGAGCACTGCCCCCCCTTCCAGGATAGCCGGCCATTCTGGCCCCCGGTTGGGCCATCCCGCCCAAATCACGTCCCGGAGGACCCTTTCGTGGTCCTCCGGGGCCAACCAGCTCGCTCGAGGGTACTTCAGGTTTCCCCCGGTCCCTCGGGAGGAGCACGGCATTGAAGGGCCGGTTCCTCAACCCCCTGGTGGTCCCTGTGGAGGTTCAGTTCAGCCACCCATAAACCTCCATCACCAAGGGAAATGCTTTGCCCCCCAGGGGGTCGGGGATTGCGTCCCAGTCCAGGACCCAATTGCCCCTGGGCTCAGCGGGACGCGGGGGCCCCACCGCTCCTCATGCCGGCTCCGCCCGCGGCTCATGCGCCAGCCGCGCCGGTTGCGCGCCGGAGCCCCGCGCCGCTGGGGCGGCGGCCATCCGCACCGTTCCCGTGGAGCGGGGGCGGGCTGGTGCGGCACATCGCCGTGTAGGCGGGTGCGCGGCTGGCAGGGGGGCTGGGGGGGTTGGGGCGGGTTGAGGTCCCCCATGTGGGGGTCAATGTTGTAGATGGGCGGGGGGTGGTGGTGGGCGTGGTGTGCCGGGATCTGCTGGATACCAGGTGGGATTCATCGTACCGCCTGGACTTCCGGCCGGGGCGGTGCCCCGCCCCCCTTGCCTTGTCCTCCGCTCTTCCCTTTCCCCCCCGTCCCCGCGCCCCGTCCTGCCTGCCCTCGGTGGCTCACGTCACCCTTCCCCTCCTTGCCCCTGGGCCTCCTCCCTGCGCCGTGCCCCTCGCTCTGGTGCGCTCCCTCCCGCCTGCCCCCCTGCCCGTGTCTCCTGTCCCTCCCTCTGTCACTCCCTCCCTTGCCTTTTCCGCTGGTGCCCGCATCCTTGCCGTGCCCCTGCATGTGCCCCTTGCTGTGCCCTGTGTCCCTCTTTCCGCTGCCCGGGCCCTTGCCTGTCGCGTGTGCGTGCCCTTCCCCGCTGCGGCTTGCACTGGCGCCCTGCCCGTGCCCCTGCCCTCTCTCGCCGCCGCGAGCGCCCTGGCCCTGCCCTTGTGTGTGTCCCCCGGCGCTGCTGCCAGCGCCTTCGCCCTCCCCTGGCGCTTCTCCCCCTCCTCCGCGTACCTTCCTCCCTCTGTCGCCCTCCGCCCCTCGCCCCGCGCCCCTGTGGCTGGCATCGCGCCCCGCCCCATCGCGGCTTCCGCCCTCTTGGACCACGTGCCACTGCAGGTGCGGCAGCGTGATGCCTGGCGGCGTGCGCTTGGGCGTCGGGGGGCAGACGGGCTGCGGCCTTGGGCGGGTACGGCTTGGGGGGGCTGGTGTGGGTTGGCTCGGCTTGGTGTGGGCGCGGTACTTGCTGCCCTCCCTGCCTTCCGCTGCGGCCGTGGCGGTCCCCGGCGGGGACCCGGGGCCCGCGCGGGGCCTGTCCCCCGCGCCGGCGGCGAGCCAGGGGCCGTGGCGTGCTGTGCCGGGGCAGCGGCCGCGGCCCCTTGTGAATTCCGAGGCCCCTCCCGGGCGATGCAGCAGGAGCAGTGGCCTGGGCAGTGGGGTCAGCCTCCTCGGCCGGCAAGCTTCCAGGGCCGGTGGTTCTGGTTCTTTGGGGGCCGCCTGGGGCTGCTCGGCTGGCGGCCCGACCAGTACTGCGGCCTCCGCCAGCTGCTGCTCCTCGCGCTCCGCGGGGGTTTTCCCCGTCCACCCCGGGCAGACGGCTGGGCGGGGGAGGGACTGGCGGTGGTGGCGGTCGTGCCGCTTTGGGGAGCCGTCTGAGTCCAACATTGCTGTTACCCTGGTAGGCATGCGCAGCTGCAGGCCTGTCCGGCCCACTACCTCCCAGTGCATGGGTGGCGTGCCGTGGGCAGTGCCGTGCGTTGCCGGGGGGAGGGGGGGGAGGCTGGTTGCGGTGGTGGTTCCGGGCGGTCAGGGGCCGTTGGCCATCCACTGGCACTGGGGCCGGAGGCGGGCGAGCCACTCGGCCCACTTGCTGCGCCACAGCCCGAGGTCCGGGGTGGGGCTCAGGGCCCTCGGCCCTGGGGGATCGTCGGATGGTGCCGGGGGGAGCCTCACAAGGTGGACCTCCCTAACGGCGGTGACCTCTTTGGTCTGCAGGAAGGCGTGCAGCCCATCCCGCGCCTCGGGCGCCAGGAGGGGGGGCGCGCCCCGAGGCTGGGCCCACCCACTCCTGTCCCCCCCCCTCTCCAGGACCAGGAATGCCCACCACAGAGGGCAGGTCCTCTGGCAAGAGCGCCTGGGCACCCCCCTGCTACTCCTCGTCGTCAAAACCCGCGGAGACCCGGAGCGGGTCCTGTAGGTCACCTCCACCCACCTCTACGGGGCAGCGCCCGTGCCCCGCCCCTGGGTGGCCAGCAGGAGGGCAGGGCACCAGGTGGGCTGTTTGGGGAACGCCTCGCACATGACGGCGTATGGGGGGGTCGGCTTGCTGCCGTCGTACACCGGGTTGGTCGGGCGGGGGCGGGTGGGCGTCTCGCTCGCGCCCCCCAGGAATCTCGTGACTTTGCCCACTTCTAAGCCCCCGTCCGGCAGATGTAGGAGGTGGAGCGCTGCGTCCAGTTTGCACACCCCTCCCGGGTACGTGGCCCGCGCCTGGTTCAGGTACGGGACTGCGTCCATGGAGTGGCGCGTCCTCAGGGCGTGCAGCAGGGCCGGGTCGCTGCTGTGGAGGGGGGTGGCCCACCCTTCGCCCGTGAGCCGCAGGTCGTTACCCATGGATAGGGGCCGGCCCGACTGGTTGGACCTGCGCCATTTCATCAACTGCCCGTAGAGGGCCACTTCGCAGCCTATGAGCCCCGACCGGACCGCGTTCACAACCCGGTGCATCGCCTGGAGCAGTGTGGGGGCCCCCGCTCCGTTCAGGATGCGGACGGCTCGGAGGGCGGCCTCGCCGTGGAAGATCCTTGGGCATGCCCGCCGGGTCGTGCAGGGCGGCAGCCTGGCCGCGTGCGCCTCCGCCAGCACGCCCGCTACCAGGCCCTGGACGGTTGCCTCCTCCATCTGGCGGCGGGCTCTGCGCTGCTCCGGCCCATTTCTCCTTCTGCAGGGCATTGCGCTGCGGGCTCTGCAATGCAGGGTGTCAGGTGGGGTGCACGTGGCTCGACAGGAGGGTGGCAGCCGCGAGGCCCGCTTGGGCATGCGAGGGGGTCTGCGCGCCCTCGATGCGTCGTCACAGCACCTCTTCCTGTGCGCCGGTGCAGGCCCGCGGGTGGCTCGGGCCAGGGGCACGCGGCCAACTGGGAGCACTGCGCGCACCTGTTGGGGCCTGTCTGCTTGGCGGAGGACACCGTGTCCCACTCCCCGCAGAGCTGGCAGGTGTGTGGGATGTGGGAGGCCGGGGACCAGGGGTCGAGGGCGAGAAGCCAGGGGTGGTCCCAGCATTGGAAAAAGGGGGCCCAGGAGTTCCAGCAGGCGGGCGCGGACACGGCGCCGGTAGTACCTACTGAGCGTTTTCTGCCGGACCGCCTGCCACATGTCGTCAGGGAGGATCCCGTAGTCGTGGAAGCCCCTATGAGGTCATCCCACGGCGGGCGGGGCTGCCCCTGGTGGGTCGTCATGTAGGTGTGACGCCCGGTGAGGTGGGACATAAGAGCTTCCTACCGGCACCCGTCTGCGGTGCCCTGGTGGAGGAGGGCCAGCAGGGTGCTGTCCGCAACCGCCTCCAGTCCCACCCCCAGCCTGCCGCAGCCGTCCAGCTCCTGGCGCAGCGCAGCGGCGAAGTCGGTAGGTAGCATGAGGAGCAGCGGTCCTGGGTTGTCGCCCAGCCGAGACAGGACGTCATCGTACGTAGGCGCCCCTTTTGTGAAATGCGCCACAGTGAGCCGGGTGGCCCTGTCCTCTGGAGGGAGCCACCAGACGGTGGCTGCGTCGCACCCCCATGTGTGCATCTCAGTGGCTCGGAGCATGTTGGCGGCGTGGAGCACAAGGCGGGGGGGAAGGGTGCTCGGAGGAGCGAGGACACATCGCCTCTCCACCCTGTATGGATCTCCGGGGCCGCCTGCAGCCATTCTGTGGTTGCCGTGTCCCGCGGGCGCTCAGGGCCCGCCTCGCAAATCACCGTGGGCCGCGGCCGGGTGTGCGGCCCCCGCCCCTTGAGCGGGATGGCGGCATACTGCGGTGTGGGGGTCCCCGGTGCGTGCGTTGCTGCGCACCACCGGCTCCATTGGAGCGCCCGCTCCGTTCCCACAATGTGCGCCTCACACGCAGTCAGGGAACTGCGTCCCATGATCCACGGTGGGAAGAGCGCGCCCCGGAGGTGCTTCAAGGAATCCCCAGGCAGGTCCCGGTAAGGGTGCGGGTCCTCCTGCGCGGAACATTCCAGGGTGCCGTTCACGAGGCGGAGGGAGGTCACAAAGTCCCTGCCGGGACGCGGGGGGGGGGGGGCAGTGGCCTTCCGCCACAGTGAGCCACAAGTGCACCCGGGCCGTCGTGCTGTGGGGCGCGCGGAGGAGTTGCTCCAGCCGCTGGTTGCGGAGTGCCCACACGAAATCTTCCAGCAGGAGCATGTGCTGGAGGAACTCATCCACAGAGGTCCCCCCCAGGCGGTTTGTAGCGGGCAATTGCGCAGAGCTGCGCCTCCCCCGCCTCGGGCACCAGCCCGGAACAGAAGACCTCCGTCCACTCGGCGCCGGCGGAACGCCGGAAAGCCACCCATAGCGCCTTGTTCCTGAGCGGGAGGTGTCGGGCCGCCTCTTGTACCGCCTGGCGGTAGTCGGGCACGAAAAGTCGCGAGTTAGCGCAGCCCCCGTGCACGTGCACCGGGGTCTCTTCCTGGCCCCCACAGAGGAGGCACGGCTGCGGGAGGATGGCACCGCCAGAGAGTCGCTCCTTTCGGATGCAGAGCCTGCGTTGCACCGGTGTGTGGCCCCCCCAGGCTGGCAGCGCTCAATGGTTGGTGGCTGCCGCCGTGAGGTCCTGGGTGTGGATGTAGGCCGTGGCGCGGGCTGCGCCGAGGGGCGTGTGTCCCTGGTGCGTCGATGCGTGGTCGAGCTGTGCCCGCTGTGCAACCGGGGCGAGCGTCTGCATGGTGGGGGGCCGCAGGTCAAGGTAGCCGTCATGGCCGGAGATGATGAGCTGGGCGTGGCTCGGGCCCGGCGGCGTGTTCTGCAGGACGGTGTCCTGGGACGCTGCCCAGTCCGCCTCGTGCAGCAGCGTGTCTCTGCCGTGGGAGGTAGCCCGGGCAAATCACAATGGGCGCTGCATGTGGTGCCCGCGCACGCGCGGGCTGGTCTGAAGCCACCGCAGGGGCATCTGGTTGACCTCCTTCGCCGCACCAACAGGGACTCCCGTGGCTCGCTCGCGGTATGCGTGTCGCAGGAGGTGGATGATGACCTCGGCGTCCACTGTATGGACCCACGGCCTGTGGGTGCCGTACTGCAGGGGGAGGGAGGAGGCCATCCCCTCCCCGTCGGGTACCGTGCCGGGAATGGCCACCGCCCACATGCGGGTTAAGTTGGCAGCGAGCGCGACACTAGTGGCGTGCCTGCAGGGCCTGCCCCCCGATGCGTCGGAGGATGGGTGGCCCCAGGCCTCTGGGATCCGATAGTACCCGGTAGTGCTGAGCCATCCCGCGTTGAGGGCGGCGGAGTGCCACTTGACATTGGGGTCGCCGGGGGTCAACTGGTCCACGCTCAGTGCCACAGTGTCGTTGGGGCGGATCGCCAGGTGGTCGTGGAAGCGGACTTCAGCTCCGATGATGGTGTTTGTCCAAGACCGGAGCGCCGTTTGGTGCTCCCTGAGCCACGCCGGGCCTCCGCGTTGGTGCACCACCTGCTGCCCTGTGTCTTCCGGCTGGTCCCTCAGCGTTTGAACCGCCATGTGTGGATCGTGTGGCATCGTTGTAGCCACCAGCAGGGTCCTGCCGCGGGGTAGCCCAAGTGGCCTGGGCTGGCCCATCCCCACCTGCACTATCACCCACTCGGTCCGGAGCTGCGCCTGTTCCATCGCCCGGGCGCACTGGTCGTCCGTGGTCACCAACCACACCGGTTTCGGTGCGTGGGGTTGTGGGCGTAGGGGCTCGAGCCGCGCCACGTCCGCATTGGGCGCCTGGTGTTTGCCGTCCGCCAGCACGTCGCGGAGAATGTACATGAGGGCCCCCGGTTGGTGGTACGCCGCCCCCTGCGTGGGGGGGGATAGGCTTCCCAGACGGCGGTAGCCCCCAACGTGGAGGTACAGGACGTCCCGAGTCACCCGTTGGCCAGTGTGGGTGTCCTGTTTAGCCCTCGTGAGGTGAAGAGCCTGGAACGGGGGTCCCGCGTGCCGGTGGTGTGGAACAGGTAGACCAGGGCGTCGCTCCATCAGGGGTGGTCGGTGGGCCTCTGTTCGGCACGGCAGTAGTGGAGGTGATCATCGGTGCATTTGTTGAGGCACTCCCGCACGCCTGCTCGCCATGGGTCGTCGTTGTCCGGAAGGGGGTGGTGCGGCCCGTGGTGCCCGTGCCATGGCATCATGTGTGGCACCGTCAGGCGGCATTTGTTGCGTTGCCGCAGCTTGGCGGTACGCAGCGTGAGGACATTGCCCGGTGGGGGACTGCAACTGGGCGTGGGCCCCCCCAGGGCACTCGATGGGGTTGTAGAGCCCCACTCTCAGAGCAGCCAGGGCCTGGGGCACGCGATGGAACCAGTTGCCCCCCCCAAGGGTTGCGAAGTCGGGGGCGGGATAGTGCACCTTGGAGCGGATGCCATGCGCGCCGGCAAATTCCCAGACCATCCTGGTGGCCTCGGCGCGCACGGAGGCCGAGCGGTGGTGGACGAGCGTGCCCACGAGGGCCAGCGCCGCCTGGTCGCATCGTGTTGGCATCCGTGTGAGTTCCAGGGTCCGGTTGTCCTGTAGGCTGTGGCGTGACGCGTCGAAGGTGTACCGCGCCCTGTCCTTTGCCACGTGGACTGTGATGTGGTCCAGGTGGCGCGCGGTGTCAGAGTCATAAGCGATGAAGGAGGCAACCTACTGGATCATCCCCCCAGGATCGCCAGGGTGACGTCCTGCACCGCTTTTGGCGGCGCGAGGATGTTGAGGCATCAGTGGTGCACCGCCGCCAGGCGCAGCCGGTGTTTGCGCTGCAGGGAGAATTCCCCGTCCGGCTGCAGGCGGAGTCCCGGGTAGGGGACGCAGTCCACCGCCGGTATCCAGTGCCATGGGTTTTCCAGGTGCGGGCCGAGACGTAGGTGCAGGCCCGGGACTCCCTCCGTTTTGGCCATGGCGCACTTGCAGGGGTTGAGCTCCATGCCCATCATCGCGAGGTACGTGGCCACCACCTCCACGCGCTCGAAGAAGTGCTGCCGCGTGTGGGCCACCACCAGCAGGTCGTCTATATAGGCCTGGATAAGGCCCCTCTCGGCCTCTCCAGGCGGGCGCAGGCGGTGCCCCTCGGCGAGTAGGGGCATAGGGCAGGGGGCCTTCGGGCTGCCCTGCCGGACGCCGCGCAGCACGTGGACTGGCTGTGTCAGCCCGTGTGCTGTTGCGATGCGCAGTCTGGCCGCCGTGTGGAGGAAGACCAGGAGGTCAATGACCTCTGGCGGCACGTAGAGGTGGCGAAGGAGGATTCTGGAGTGTGCTGTGCGGGGCGGTGCCCAGGACCTTGCGGGCGTCCAAGGAGAAGACCTAGTTGGGTCTTCCCCGCTGGAGCTGCCGCTGCGCCATGAACAGCGGGGGCCCTGTTTCGGAGCTCGGGAGGGCCCCCTGCTGCCAATCGCTGACCAGGCCGTGTCGCGCGAGCACCTCCATGATCGCTGGGTGAGGGGGCCTGTGAGCAGCTTCATGTCCAGTTGGCCCAGGGCTATGGGCCGGTAGTTGTCCAGTTCGGCGGAGACCGGGACCTTGTGGCTGAGCCAAATGTGCGCATCTCTCCCTTGCATCGGCGGCGGGGTGCCACGGAGGATGGCCCAGTAGGAGTGGAAGAGGAGCCACTGGACGGGCGCCGGGAGGACCTTGATGACGCGGGCTTCTACATGGTTGAGGCCCGGAGTCTTGCCATCAGCCTTGTCCAGCGGGGACTGTAGGTCATGCATGGAGTACTGCTGGACCTGGGCGCATGCCCTCTCAGGGACCCGGGGCACATGGTGGCCGAGGACCGCCTGGAAGCCGGGGAGGTCCACCGGGTGCTTGTCCTACAGCTCCCGCCGGAAGGCGCGAACCGCAAACATCACGTCGTGGTCCTCTGTCAGGAGCGTTTGGGTGCTGGGGACCGGCACATTCAGGAGGCCTGACGGGCCCGGGGCTTCAACCTCGATTGCCCCTCTCACGGCCTTCAACCGCTGGGCAATGTCCTAGGCTTTGCGGCGCCAAAAGTCTTTGATGGGGCGCTTGCAGTCGGCAGCCAGGAGTGCGCGAAGCTGGCGGACATCCTCCTCGAGGGCGGCTGCTTGCCTCTCCAGCTCCTCCTGCAGCTGGCTCTGCGTGGCCGGGCGGAACCCTGGCAATGCACCCCGCAGAGTCTCCGTGAGTTGGAGCGCTGCCTCTGAGTGGATGCCGTGCTGCGCCGCGTTTGCCTGGTACGCAGCCGGTGGGCACACTGCCAAGGCGTCGTATCGGAGGATCGCCGCCTGCAGCCGCTTTCCGCTCTCAGGGGGCTCCCCTCCCGCCGGGTCTGACCCCGCCAGGAACGGCTGTCAGCAACCAACCGTGCGACCAGGGCGTGATGCACGGTGTGGAGATGTTGGAACTCCTTGTCCACGGCCGCTGCGGGCATGGACCCGTAGGCGTGTTGCTCGGTGGGGCCCAGCAAGGGCGCCCGAGAGGGCTAGTCTTGTGCGGCGGTGACCGCCGCCCACGGGCAGCGCTGGACGGGCGCGGCCTCGGCGTCGTGCGGGAGGAGGCAGCCCTCGGTGTGGCTGTAGGGAGTGGGTACCGCCCCGTGCCCCGCCGTGTCAAGGAGGCCCCGCAGATCCAGGGGCACCGGGAGGTGGTCCGACCCAATCACCTGGGGGTGCGCCGTGCCGCGGGCCCAGACGCTCTTCCGCAGGGACCATGGCAGGAGAAGCTCGTTGACCAGGGAGGTGTCCAACCGGTGCCGGGACGGGTGGAGCGTGGGGGTCATGTCCTCCTTGCCGTCTGCTGTGGCCTCTGGAAGCCGCAGGCCTCCCAGCCCGCGCGGAAGTGCTCCGTGGCCAGGTTGGTGGTGGCATCCATGTAGACGTTGGTGTCACCGGCGATGACCACCGGGTGCCTCCCACCGAGGCTGCACGCCGTGGCATACATTTGTATGTCGTCGCAGAACGCTGCTCGCCCCGCCCAGGAGGAGCAGCCCGCCTGAGGCCCATGGACATTGATGAGGGTGAGGCTGCCCTTGTCCGTGCGGATCTCCAGGGCCTCGGCCTTACCAGGGACCAGTTCCGTGAAACTGAGCATCTCGTGCTTGGCCACGTACTTGCTGCAGAAGGCGGTGAGGAGGCCTTCTCCTCCCAAGGTCGAGATGGGCCCCGTCTCTGCCAGTCGGCTGCTGAAGAAGGGGCTGTAATCCTTGTCCCGAAGCGCCGCGGCCACCTGCATCCCCTGCGCCCGGTTGGCGATCCCTGTTTCCTGGAGCAAGATGGCAAAGCCCCCCTCCTGGGGCAGCATGTCGGTGATGAGGTGCTGCTTATGGGTACAGGCAGCCAGCCCTCGGCGTCGTCGGAGTGTGTCCCGGAGGGACCGGTTCATTGCGAGGCCGTTGCACAGGTTCCAGGAGAGGAGCCAGAGGGCGTCGCCCGCCGCTTCCTCCTGGAGTTAGCTGTCGCTCACCGGCATCACCGCAGGGTCCTCCGGGGCTGCCAGGTCCCCGGAGCCTGCAGAGGCCATGGGGTTTTGGGAGCCCGCCCTAAAGGGGGCCCACAGGGGGGCCAGTCCCGCGGAGATGGACCCCTCTTTGCACTGAACGGCGCCTTTTGTGGCTGCCCAGGCCTATCGCGGAGATGGACCCCTGGTGGCTGCACTGCCAGCCCCTGGGACGGCTTCGGCTGCCTCCTCTGCCCCTCCCGGGGCCGCCGGGTTGTTGGGCGCCCGGGGGGGGGGGGGCGAGCTGGGCGTATGGGGCATGCCACGGAGACCTCCTGGCCCGTCCCGGGATGACGCGGGAGGCCGCCTTCTTGTCTTCCGCTGGGGCAGCGGCGTGCACCGCGTGCAACGCCAGGTGCTCCAACATCGCCCCGCTTGTGTAGAACGTGTCTGTACATAGGGGGCATTTTGTGGGTTCTGTGGCCCCCCTTGCCGGAGGGAGTGGTACCGACTTGCGGATGGAGCTCTCTGGTGCTGGGTTGAAGGGTGGGTTGGCCAGTGGGATTCTGTGCGGCGCGAGCGTGCGGTCTGGCGCCGACGCGTTAAGGGCCCTCGCCATTGGTGCGAGTCCGAGGCCTCTGACGGTGGCGCACTGCGCGTCCGCCTGTAGCCACTGTTGCCAGTGTGTGGCGCCGATTTGGCAGTCGGGCTTGCCTCCCCACCGCAGGTCGTGGAAGGCCTGGAGCCAGTGGTATACCGTGGTCAGGACCGCCAGCTGGAGCCCGCCACCGGCCACACCCCTGGTTTGGCCGCCCTGGCGTTGTCCTTGAGGCGGGCTTGGGGCAGGCGGGGGTGGTGTTCGCTCTCTCGTAGCGCCTTGACGATTACACGGGCTCAGTCTGCCACGCGGATCACAGCCTCAGGCCCCGGCAGGCGTTCAGGGTCGCAGACGGCGATGTGTGCGTCCGCCGGGCTGAACATGCAGACCACCCACTTTGTGCTCTGCTGTCCGCGTTGCGCCACCGCGAGGGTGGCCGCCGGGCGGGCGTGCGTTATGGGCCCCGCGTGGACGTCCGGGACATCCGTGATCCGGATGGCCTCACCGTGCCATGCGGCTTGTAGATGCTCCTCCTGGTCGGGGCTGCAGACCAGTGTGGGGGAGCTGGCCCATCCCGGCTCCTGCCGCTTGCTTGGGGCGCTGATGGTGTGCAGCAGGACTGCCAGCGGCCAGGGGTCCGGCGCCATATAGTAGACCTGGGTGGGCTCCTGCCGCCCATCGACATGCGAAGGGAAGGCCCGTTGCCGGGTGGTGCCATGCCAGACGGTCCATTTGCCTCCGGCTAGGATGTGCGACCGGTAGCCCCCGGCGTGGCCGTGTAGGATGGCTTGGTAGCCCGCTGTCTGTATCACCAGCGCTTCCGCTTGCTTGAGCCCTGGAGGAGGTGTTCTGCCGCCTGTGTCCCTGACGCGGGTGCACTTGCGGAGCGTGGCGTGCCAAGGGTGGGGCGTATGGCGCTGCGGCCCTTGTATGCTGCTCGCAATCTGTGCCGAGCCATGGTGGTGGACGAAGCATTTCCCGCCGTCTGCCAGCAGCGTTGCCGCGACAGCGTACAGCTGCCCTGACGTGAGGGGCGCTGTTGGTGTGTGCGTCGCGGCTGGCTGGCGGGGTCGCGCATCCTGGCAGGGGACATGGGGCAGCAAGTGCGCCGGCCGTGCCGCCACGCACCCGTGGCGACGGCCGCCACCGTGGACGCCAGTGCCGTGCGGTCCGCCGGCAGGTACGGCCTGAGTCCCGTGGGGTCCCGGGCAAGGTGCCTGCAGGCCACGGTCCAGGCGACCACCCCGCAGTTCGTGCGGTCCCATCCACGTTGCTGCCTCCCCTTTGCTGCACCGCGGTAGTCGCGTCGAGTGGCAATCCCTGCAGCACTGCCTCCTGGCCCTGCCCTTGCGTGAGTGTGGGCGGGGCCGGCTGCGGGAAGCCCTGTGCGCCCACGCGTTCTGGGTGCGTGTCTTACGGGTTCTGCCGGCGGTGCTCCGGGGCCGCCCGCGGGAGGAAGAGGATTTGGTGCAGGTACCAGTGGCCTTGCGCGGTGGACGGGTTGCGGAGTGCCAGCAACTGTCCCACCACGCCTCTCGCGTGTGTGGCCTCAACTCAGCGCTGCAGTCCTAGGCAGGCGAGCTGGTTGGACGTACCCGCCGGCGGGATATGGGCTTACGGCTAGAGCACTCTCAGAGGTTCCATTGTCAGGTCCAGCACCTCGTCGGTGAGCTGTTCCGTTGGGGCCGACGCCCTGTGCAGGACGTGGCGGACCCCGGGTGTCGAGGCTGTGAGTCGTTCAAGCACCGGCTCGGTTGGGTATCGTGCGCCCGGGGTCGCCATCCATTCCCTTGTGTGGCTCAACAGGGCCCGCCACGAGTCCCGTGTGAGGGCGTAGCGGGGGCCAAGGGGGGGACTGTTCGTAGCAGGCGGTGGCACGCTGGTGGCAACCGCATGGGTTGCAGGGCGGCAGCTGTTATCCATCTGCGGGCCGTGTTGGGCGCGATCGCCCCCCATCCCACGGTCCCCATGTCCACGGTGTGAAGCAGTGCCTGCCCTTGCACCAGGGGGCAGTACGGGCCCGGGCATCCGTTCTCTCGCCACCGAACCCAGCAGGCTGCGCAGCAGGGGTGCGCTGGGGGGCGGGGGCGGCAGGAAAGCCCCTTTGACGGCCTGGGTGGCATGGACCAAGGCATCTGCGGGGAAGTACCAAAATGGGGGGATACAGGGGTCCGGCAGCGGCTGTGCCTCCTCTGCGTCCCACTTCCATCCTGAGTCTGGCGGGGCGGCCGGGACCGTACCTGTCTGCAGGAAGGGGCGCGCCCTCTTGTCGGCATGTCGTTGGAGGGTCGGCGCGAGGCTGAACCCCTCCACTGCGGGCGCCGCTGGGAGACCGCCTTGGGCTCTGCACCAGGGGAACTCTTGGTCGACCGGTCAGGCGTGGAGGTCCCAGGCAATTTCCTCCACGGTGCCCGTGGGGGTGCCATCCGGTGCCTGGTGCCAAATGATGGCGAGTACTGCCCATATGGAGAAAGGCCACGCCCGTGGCGGGGTGTACACCTGGATGGCCCACTCGGGACTGCCGCACGTGGTCTCATCCTGGATCCAGCCCTGCGCCACACCGTAGCGCAGGGCGGCGCGTGTGGCCGCATACCCCACTGCAGACAGGTTTGAGGTTTGAGGTTTGATTTTGCGGGTACTAGACGCCTTTCGGCCCCGGGGGGCCACCTGGTCGGGCCAGGTGATATCCTCCCCACCGGGTCCTAGTGGGGGGCCCTCCAAGACGCACCTCCTGCCTGGTCGCGAAGTCCCCCGGGTTCACAGAGCTCGGAGCCCCGTCCTTCCCCGGCGTCCCCGTTTCGCCACTCCCCGGTCAGTGCATCAATTCGCAGCCGTGGCTGCAGGCGCCTACCCACTGCGTCGCCCCCCTAATGCGTGGTCGCCCGGGGCGCCGGCGCCGCCGGGCCCGTGCTACTGGCTTGTCGCCAGTGGGACCCCCTTGGGCTGGCGCGGAGGCTGCCTAGCCTAGGGGTTGGGGCGTGGCGCTGTGCGCCACTACTGCCTTGGCGGGCGCAGTGCCCCGTCTGTGTGTGCGCGGCGCTCGCGGCCGGTTCGGGGGGGTTCGGGCCGGCACCTGGCGTCGTGTCTCTTTCGTTTCCCCCTCCCCGCCCCGCGTGTTCCGCGCTGCGTGTGGCGGGCCGTCCCGTCCGGTTGTCCCTTACCCTCGCTCGCTGGTACGCCATTCCATGCGCTCTGTGCGGTCCGCGCGCTCGGTCCGGTTGCCCTTCCGGTAGTCCCCGCGTGTCCCTTTCGTGTGTGTGCGCTCGCGCTCTCGCGGTGTCCGCTCCCCCCCCCGCTGGGTGGTGTGGCGCGCGCATCTCGCGTGGTCCCGGCACTGGGCGCTGGTAGGGCCCTTCCACGTGGTCCGTGCCCCTCCGCGTGTCCTGTCCCGGTCCCTTGCTCCGTCTGGCGTGCTTGGGGGGGGGGCGGTGGGGTCCCGGTTCCCCCCTACTTGGCTTGGGGTTGTGGGGGCGGCGGCAGGGCGTCCCCGGGGGGGGTGCCTTCTACCGTTGCGTGGGGCGTCTGGGGTCATGCGCTCCCCCTCCCCCGACTGCCCGTCCACTGGGCGGGCTGTCGGGGTCCGCGACCCACATGTTGTGGGCGCGGGCGTGCGGGTGTGGGGGCCCTGCTCTGTCCCTGTGGGGGCTGCGCGCCGCGGGGCGGGTCCATGGCGTTTTTATGCTGGGGGGCGGGCTGGGGGGGGGGGGGGGGGGTGCGCCGTTTCCTCCGGCTGTGCGGCCGGGGCGGGGCCTGTAGGGCGGGGGGTCGCTCTGCCTCTTTCCGTCCCTCTGCCTTCCCTGGGCAGGCAACAAAGCGGGCGTCACTGGCAATGTGCTGTCCATGGGGGGCGTGGACCCCCATACCACTCCGGTTCGTGCTCACCCGGCTTCTCTGGGTACGATCTGTGCGGCGTCCCCGTGCGCAGGCGTGGGCCCGCTTGTTCTTCGCGGCCCCCATGTAAGCCGGCGGCTCGGGCGGGGGGGCGGGTCACACTCCGGCTCCCCTCTCGGGCGGGGGGGGCCCATCCCCCCTGCCTCGGGGGGTGGGGGCCGGGGCCCCCGCGGCTGGCGGGCTGGTGGGGGGGCGGGGGGGGGGGGGTGTCGCGCCGCGGCCTCCCTGCTCTCGTTCCGGGCGGCGGCCTGCGGTACTCCTTTCTGGCCCTCTCCGTGTCGCCGGCGCGCTCCCTTCCGGCGCGCGCGTGCGGTCGGGGCTGAAGTGCCGCCCCGGGGTGGGGGGGGGGGTGAGGGGCGGCCCGTGGACCGCTCCTCCGGGGGTCCCAGCTGACCTGAACCCCCCCTCTGCCACCTCGGAGTGGGCTGTGGTTACGGGAGGGTCATGTGGGGCGCCGCCTCCTTCCTGTACCGTTGTGCGCGTTGCTCCTGCACGCCGGTGTGGGTTCGCGGGAGCAGGTCCAGCCGCCGTTGCCCTTACCGCGTCGCCGTTCCTCCTGAGGGGGGGGGCGCCCCCCCGGCCCTGGGGGGGCAGAGGGCCGCGCCTGTGGCTCCCCAGCTGAGGAGGGTGCGAGGGGGGGTGGGGGGGTGGGGGGGCCGCCACCCCTTCGCTCTCGGGCCTGTGTGGGAGGGGGGGGGGGAGTGGGGGGGGCCCTTTGGTCCCCTGGCGATGCCTCCTGTTGGCCGGGGGGGGGGGGGGGCATGGCAGTCCTGGCCCCGGGGGCCAGCCATCGGCCGGGGGGTCGCGCCCTTCCCCCGCCCCCCTCTACCGAGAGCTGGATTCTCGCGCAGGCCGTCGCTGGGGCCCCTCATCCCCCGGCCGTTGTCGCGCGGCGCCGGCCGGCCGGGGGTGGCCGTGAGGGTTAGCGGTCAGTGGTTAGCGGGCTGCGGCGTAGCAGGTTCCCCCCCGCGCTCGTTGTCTCCGCACTCCCTCCCGCGGGAGGTGGCGCGCCCTCTTGCGTCGTGCCGTACCCTGGGGGGGGCGTGGGCTGGGGGGCCCAGCCCCCCCCCCCAACTCGCCCGTGCCCGCCGTCTGGGCCTTCACCTGCGCCGCCGCTTGTGTGGGGGCTGGGGCTGCGGCGGCGGCGGGTTGTGCCGGCGGTAGCGCCAGTGGGCGAGGGCGCTGCGCAAAGCCCGGCGGAGCCAGTTGTTGGCGTCCGCATCCGTGATGCGGAGCACCGCTCCCCCCTCCAGGAAGGCCGGCCACGTCGGCTCCCTGTCGGGCCACGCTGCCCGGATCACTGACCTGAGGACCCTCTCATGGTCCTCTGGGGCTGCCCACCCCCCCGGGGGTACCTCTCCGTTTCCTCCGTCCCTCCGGAGGAGCACGGCGTCGAAGGGCCGGTTCCTCGACCTCCTGAAGGTCCCCTGGTTGGCCCAGCACAACCACCCGTACACCTCCCCTACCTGGGGGAAGGTCTCCTCCCCCAGAGGGTCCGGGACCGCGCCCCAGTGCCGGTCCCATGGCCGGCCCTCCTCTGCCCCCCGTGCCGGCCCCCCTCGCTGCCCCTGCGCCTGCGGCGCCGATGCCGCGCCCCGCCCCCCGTCCGCCGAGGCCATCCGCGCCGGCTCCGCCCTCGGCGCGGGGGGGGCTTGATGGTGCTGGTGTCGTGGGGGTTGGCAGGGGACGAGCTCGCCGGCGTCAGGGTCGATGGTGTAGAGGTGGTGGTGGTGGTGGTGGTGGTGGTGGTGGGTGTGGTGTGCCGGCATCTGTTGGATGCCGGGGGGGATGCACCTCACTGGCTGCACGTCCGGCTGCGGGGGCGCCCCGCCCTCTGCCCCCCTCCCTTCGCCCCGTCCTCCCCCCTGGGCTCCCATGCCCCGTCCCGCCTGTCCCTTGGGGCCCGCGGCGCCCTTGTTCTTGCCCTTGGGCCCCTTCCCAGCCCCCTGCCCGTGTCGCGGGTCCCGCCTCCCGTCCCCCACGCCCTGGCCCGCTCGCTCTCCCACCTCCCCTCGCCCTGCCCCCTGCACCTGGGCTCCCTGCCCGCGACCCTGCGCGCCCTTCCCGTGCCCTGGCCCCTTCCCGGCCCCCTGCCCCGAGTCGCGCCGTCCGCTGCCTGCGCTCTGCTCCCCCCCGCTGCTGCGCCCTTCCTGGACCACTCGCCGGGCGTCCCGCTGCCCTTGCAGCTGCGGCAGCGTGACGCCCGGCGGCGAGCGCTCGCGCGTCGGGGGGCGGACGTGCCGCTCCCGCCCCGGGGGGAAGGGCTTGGGGGGGAACGGCTGGGGGGGGCTGGTGTGGGTGTGGGCGGGGTTGGCGTGGGCGCGGTACTTCGCGCTCTCCCTGCCCACTGCTGCTGCTGCGGCGGCCGCCGGCGAGGCGTCCGCGGCCCGTGCGGGGTTCTTCCCCCGCTTGCGCGGCGTGCTGGCAACCGCGGCGTGGCCGGCCGAGGCGGTGTCGCGGCCCGCCGGGGTCGCGGCCGCAGCCCCTCGCGCGCCCTCCTCGCTCTCCTTCGCTGCCGTGGCGCCTGCCGACGAGGCGCCCGTGGCCGCGGTCACAACCCCTCGCACGCCCTCCTCGTTCTCCTCTGCTGCCGCGGCGGCCGCCGGCGAGGCGCCCGCGGCCCGTGCGGGGTCCGTCCCCCGCGTTCGCGGCGTGCTGGAGGTCGCGGCGCGGCCAGCCGAGGTGGTGTCGCGGCCCGCCGGGGTCGCGGCCGCAGCCCCTCGCGCGCCCTCCCCACTCTCCTTCGCTGCCGCGGCGGCCGCCGACGAGGCGCCCGTGGCCCGTGCGGTCGCAACCACTCGCGCGCCCTTCTTGCTCTCCTCTGCGGCTGCCGCAGCCCTCGGCGATGCGCCCCGTTCCTGCGCCGGGGCTGCCCCTCGTGTCGGCGGCGTGCCGGGGGCCGCGGTCGGGGCCGCGGCGTGGCCCGCTGCGGTGTCCGCTTCCTGCGCGTCTGGGCTGGGCGGGGCGGCGGGGCTGGCTGCTTGGGCGGCGGGGGCGGTCGTCTCGGCTGGCCCAGGCTCCCGGGCCGGCGGCAGCGGCCCGACCAGCACCGCCGCCTCCGCCAGCCTCTGCTCCTCGCGCTCCGCGAGGGTCTCCCCCGTCCACTCCGGGGAGGAGACGGGGGAGCGGGAGCGGGACCGGCGGTGGTGGCGGTCGTCCCGCTGGGGGGACCCATCGGAGTCTGCCATCACTGTTACCCTGGTAGGCATGCGTGGTGACAGGCGCGCCCTTCTCACTACCTCCTGGTGCATCAGTGCCGTGCCGTGGGCAGTGCCGTGTGGTGCTCTGCGGGGGGGAGGGGGGGAGGGGGTGGGGGGCCGGCTGTGGCGTCAGCCCCGCACGGCCGGGGGCCTGCGGCCATCCACCGGCATTGGGAGGGGAGGCGGGGGAGCCACGCGGCCCACGCGTCGCGCCACAGTTCCCAGTCTGGGGCGGGGCCCAGGGCCCTGGGCCCCCGGGGGTCGTCAAGCGGTGTCGGGGGCAGCCGCACCAGGTGGACCCCCGTAACGGCGGTGACCTCCTGTGTTCGCAGGAAGGTGTGTACTCCGTCCCGCGCCGCGGGCGCCGGGAGGGGGGGGCGGGGTACGGGTGTTGCCCCATAGAGGTGGGTGGGGGTGATCCCCAGGATCCGCCAAGGGTCCCCGCGGGTCGCGACGACGAGGAGGAGCCGGGGGGTGCCAGGGCACTCCTGCCAGAGGACCTGCCCCCTGTGGTTGGCACCCCTGGTCCTGGAGAGGGGGGGGGACAGGTCTGGGTTAGCCCAGCCGCGGGGCGCGTGCGTCGCCGGCGGGGGGGCGGGGCACCAAGTGGGCTCCCTGGGGAACGCCTCGTAGACGACGGCGTACGGGGGGGTAGGCCTGGTGCCGTCGTACACCGGGTTGGTCGGCCCGGGGCGGGCGGACGCCTCGTCCGCGCCTTCCACGAACACCGTGACCTCGCCCACCTCCAGGTCCTCGTCCGGCGGGTGAAGAAGGTGGAGCGCCGCATCCAGCTCGGACACTCCTCCCGGGTACGTGGCCCGCGCCTGGTTCAGGTACGGGGCCGCGTCCCCGGGGTAGCGCGTCCTGAGGGCGTGCAGCAGGGCTGGGGCGCTACTGCGGAGGGACATGGCAGACCCTGCTCCCGTCAGCCGCAGGGTGTCCCCCATGGACAGGGGCCGGCCCGACCGATTGGACTCGTGCCACTCCATCCAGTGCCCGTAGAGGGCCGCCTCCGGGCTGATGAGCCCCGGCCGGACGGCGTTCACGATCCGGTGCATTGCCAGGAGCAGCGTAGGGGCCCCCGCTCCGTTCAGGGCGCGGACGGCCGGGAGGGCGGTCTCGTTGAGGAAAGCCCTCGCACCGCCCTCCAGGTCACACCGTGCGGCAGCGTGCGCTTTGTGTGCCTCCGCCACCGCGTCCGCCACCAGGCCCTGGACGGCCGCCTCTTGCGCTCTGCGGCGGGCCCTGGTGTGCCCCGGCCCATCTCCCTGTCGGCGTGGCATGGTGCTGCGGGCTCTGCAAAGGGCGGCGGCGGGTGGGGGTTAGGGGGCGAACACGTGCGACAGGTGCGCAACAGATGTGGGGTCCCGCAGGTGCACGTGGATCCACAGAAGGGCAGCGCCCGCGGGGCCCGCTTGTTCGTGCGACGGGGTGTGTGCCCCCTCGATGCGCTGGCGCAAGGCCTCCTCCTCTGTGCGCCTGCGCGGGCCTGCGGGAGGTTCGGGTCAGGGGCACGCGGCTACCTGGGCGCACCGCGCGCACCTGTTGGCGCCTGTCGACGCTGCGGGGGACACCGTGTCAGATTCTCCGCAGAGTCGGCAGGTGTGTGGGAGGTGGGAGGGCGGCGACCAAGGGTCGAGATGGCGGAGCCAGAGGTCGTCCCAACTCTGTTGGAGGGGGTCCAGGATCTCCAGCAGGCGGGCGCGGACGCGGCGCCGGTAGTCCTTGCAAAGCGTCTTCCGCTGGACCTCCTGCCACGTGTCGTCGGGGAGGATCCCGTGGTCGTGGAAGGCGGCGATGAGGTCGTCCCACGCCGGGCGGGGGTGCCCCTGGGGGGGGCTCGCCATGTACACGTGGCGCCCGGTGAGGTGGGGCGTCAGCGCATCCGATTGGCACCCGTTCGCGGTGTCTCTGTGGAGGAGGGCCAGCAGGGTGCCGTCCGCGACTGCCTCCCACCCCACTCGCAGCCCTTCGCAGCCGTCCAGCTCCTGGCGCAGCGCGGCTGCAATGCCGGTGGGGAGCATGAGGAGCAAGGGCCCCTGGGTGTCGCCCAGCCGGGACAGGGCGTCGTCGTATACCGGCCCCCCAGCTTTGAAGTGCGCCACGGTGAGTTGGGTGGCCCCGTCCTCTGGGGGGTGCCACCGGACGGTGGCCGCAGCGTGTCCCCACGTGCGTATCTCCGTAGCCCGGAGCACGTTGGCGGCGTGAAGGACGATGCGGGGCGGAACGGGTGTCCTGACGAGTGAGGACACGTCCCCAGTCCATCCCGTTTGCGGCCCCGGGGCCGCCTGCAGCCATTCCCCCGTCGCCGCGTCCCACGGGTGGTCAGGCCCCGCCCCGCGGATCATGGTGGGTCTCGGCCGGGTGTCCGGCCCCCACCACCGGAGCGGGATGGCGGCGTATCGTTGCGCAGGGGTCTCCGGGGCGCGCGTGGCGGCGCACCACCGGCTCCACTCCCGCGCCCACTCCTCCCCCATGATGCGCGCCTCCCATGCGGTCATGAAGCCGCGCCCGATGATCCACGGTAGGAAGAGGGCGTCTTGTAGGTGCCTCGAGATTCCCCCCGGCAGGTCCTGGTACGGGTGGGGGCTCTCTTGGGGCGGGCACTCCAGAGTGCCATTCACAACACGGAGGGAGGCTACGAAGCCCTTGTCAGGGCGCGGGGGAGGGGGAGGGTGGTCGCCCTCCGCCGCAGTGAGCCACCGGTGCGCCCGGGCCGCCGCGCTCTGGGGCTTGCGGAGGAGTTGCTCCAGCCGGTGGTTGCGAAGCTCCCACGCGAAGTCCCCCAGCCGGAGCATGTGGTGGAGGAAATCGTCCACCGAGGTCCCTCCCAGCGGGTCGTATCGGGTTATGGCGCGGAGCTGCGCCTCCGCGTCCTCGGGCACCAGTCCGGAGCAGAACACCTCCGTCAACGTGGCGCCTGCGGAGCGCCACGAGGTCACCCACAGGGCCTTGTCCCCAGGTGGGAGGTGGCGGGCCGCCTCGTGTACCGCCTGGCGGTAGTGGGGCCAGAGGAGCCGTGAGTGGGTGCATCCCACGTGCATGTGCACCGGGGTCTCCTCCGGGCCGCCGCAGAAAAGGCACGGTTGTGGGACGATGGCGACGCCGAAGAGACGCTCCTTCCGGACGCGGAGCCTGCGCTGCACCGGCGTGTGGCCGTCTCGGGCCCGCAGCGCCCGGCGGTTGGTGGCCGCCGCGGTGAGGTCCCGGGCAGGGACGTAGGCCGTGGTGTGGACCGCGCCCAAAGGTGTGTGTCCCCGGTGCGTCAGCGCATGGTCAGTCTGCGCCCGTTGCGCGACCTCGCCGAGCACCCGCATCGTGGGGGGCCGTAGATCGAGATGGCCGTCACAGCCGGCGACAATGAGTTGGGCGTGGCCAGGGTCCGGGGGCGTGTTCTGCAGGACGGTGTCCTGGGACGCCGCCCAGTCCGCCTTGTGCAGTAGGGCGTCACTGTGGTGCGAGGTGGCTCGGACGTACCAGAACGGGTGCCTGGCGTGTTGCCCTCGCGCGCACAGGCCGTCCGGGAGCCACCTCAGGGGCATCTGGTTGACCACCTTCGCTGCGCCCGCGGGGACCCCCGTGGTTTGTTCGCGATCTGCGTGCCGCAGGAGGTGGAGGATGACTTCGGCGTCCACCGTGTGGACCCATGGTCTGTGGGCACCGTATTGTAGGGAGAGGGAGGCGGCCACCCCCTCCCCGTCGGGCACCGTGCCCGAGATGGCCACTGCCCACGTGCGGGTGAGGTCGGCGGCGAGAGCGACGCTGGTGGCATCTTTGCAGGGTCCGCCCCCGGACGCGTCAGAGGAGGTGTGTCCCCAGGCCTCCGGGATCCAGTAGTATCCGGTGGGGCTGAGCCACCCCGCGTTGAGGTCGGCGGAGTGCCACCGGACGTCGGGGTGGCTGGGGGTCAGTTGGTCCACGCTCAGCGCCCTGGTGTCGCCTGGGCTGATCGCCGGGTGGTCGTGCAGCCAGATCTCCGCCCCGGCGACCGTGCTTGCCCAGGACCGTAGCGCCGTCACATGTTCCTTGTGCCACGCCGGGCTCCACGCTGGTGCACCACCAGGTGTCCCGTGTCCTCCGGCTGGTCCTCCAGCGCGTGTACCGCCATGTGTGGGTCGTGCGGCACCCCCGTAGCCACCAGTAGGGCGGTGCCACGGGTGAGCCCACGGGGTTCGGGCTGGCCTGCCCCCACTTGCACTATTACCCACTCGGCCCGGAGCTGCGCTTGCCCCGTCGCTTGGGTGCATTGGTCGTCCGTGGTCACCAACCACAACGGCGTCGGCGCGTGGGGCCGGGGGCGCAAGGGCTCTGGCCATGCCACGTCCGCGTTAGGCTCTTGGTGCTTGCTTTCCGCGAGTACGTCGCGGAGGATGTACATGAGGGCTGCTGGCGGGTGGCACGCCGCCCCCCGCGGGGGGGGGGGATAGGCCGTCCCGGCGGCAGTAGCCCCCGACGTGGAGGTGCAGGCCGTCCGGGGTCACCCGTGGGCCGGTGTGGGCGTCCTGCTTAGCCCTCGTGGGGTGGACGAGTCTCAGGCGGGGGTCCCGTGTGCCGGTGGTGTGGAAGAGGTGGGCCAGAGCGTCGCGCCACCCGGGGTGGTTGGTGGGCTCCTGCTCACGGCAGCAATAGTGGAGGTGTTCATCGGAGCATTGGTTGAGGCACTCCCGCACCGCCGTCGGCCACGGATCGTCGTTGTCGGGGAAGGGGTGCCGTGGTCCGTGGTGCCCATGCCACGGCGATGTGTGTGGCACCGTCATGCGGCACGTGTCGCGGTGTCGCAGCTTGGCGGTGCGCAGCGTGACGATGTTGCCCGGCGGGGACTGTAGTTGGACATGGGCCGCCCTTGGGCACGCGATGGGGTTGTACATCCCCACTCCCAGGGCGGCCAGGGCCCGGGGTATGCGGTGGACCGAGTCGCCTCCCGCCAGAGTTGCGAACTCCGGGAGGGGGTAGTGCACCTCAGGACATATTCCGTGCGCGCCGGCTATCTCCCAGAACATCTTGGTGACCTCGGCGCGCACGGAGGTTGCGCGGTGGTGGACGAGTGTACCCACGAGGGCCACCGCTGCCTGCTGGCACCGCGTGGGCACCCGTGTGAGCCCCAGGGTCCGGTCATCCTGCAGGCTGTCCCGCGAGGCGTCGAAGGCGTACCGCGCCCTGTCCTTCGCGACCTGGACCGTGATGTGGTCCAGGTGGCGTGCAGTGTCGGAGTCGTCGGCGATGAAAGGGGCGACGTACTGCCCCGACCCCCCGAGGATCGCCAGGATGACGTCCTGCACCACTTTCGGTGGCGCGAGGGTGTTAAGGCACCAGTGGTGCACCGCCGCCAGGCGTAGCCGGTGCTTGCGCTGCAGGGAGAACTCCCCGTCCGGCTGCAGCTGGAGTCCCAGGTAGGGGACGGAGTCCGCCGCTGGTACCCAGTACCACGGGTTTTCCAGGTGGGGGCAGAGGCGCAGCTGCAGGCCCGGGACCCCCTCCGTGGTGGCCATGGCGCACTTGCGGGGGTTGAGCTCCATGCCCATCATCCCCAGGTACGCGGCCACCGCCTCCACGCCCTCGACGAGTGCTGCAGCGTGTGAGCCACCACCAGCAGGTCGTCGATATAGGCCTGGATGAGGCCGTGCTTGGCCCCTCCCGGCGGGCGCAGGCGGTGCCCCTGTGCCCTGAGCAGGGGCTCCAGGAGGAGCGCGTACAGCAGGGGGCTCTCGGGGTTGCCCTGCCGGACGCCGCGTAGCATGTAGACGGGCTGCGTTAGCCCGTGTGCTGTGACGATGCGCAGCATGGCGCACGTGTGGAGGAAGAGCAGGAGGTCGATGACGTCCGGCGGCACGGAGAGGTGGCGCAGGATGATGTGGAGGGCGCCGTGTGGGGCGGTGTCGAAGGCCTTGCGGGCGTCAAAGGAGAAGACGTAGTTGGGTCTTCCCCGCTGGAGCTGCCGCTGCGCCATGAACAGCGGGGGGCCTGTGTTGGAGCCAGGGAGGGCCCCCTGCTGCCAGTCGCTGACCACTCCGTGCCGTGTGAGCACTTCCGTGATGCGCTGGGTGAGGGGGCCCGTGAGCAGCTTCATGTCCAGCTGGCCCAGGGCTAGGGGCCTGTAGTCGTCCAGTCTGGCAGAGCCCGGTACCTTGGGGCTGAGCCAGATGTGCGCGTCTCTCCAGTGCATCGGCGGCGGGGCGCCGCGGAGGATGGCCCGGTAGGAATGGACCAGGAGCCACCGTACGGGTGCTGGGAGGGCCTTGATGAAACGGGCCTCCACGTGGTTAGGACCTGGGGCCTTGCCATCGGCCTTGTCCAGGGCGGACTTCAGGTCCTGCATGGAGTACTGCTGGACCTGTGTCCAGGCCCCCTCAGGGACCCGGGGGACGTGGCGGCCGAGGACTGCCTGGAAGCCCGGGAGGTCCACCGGGCGTTTGTCGTACAGTTCTCGCCAGAAGGCGCGAACTGCGAACATCATGTCGTGGGCCTCCGTGAGGAGCGTTTGGGTGTTGGGAACCCGCACGTTCCAGAGGCCTGACGGGCCTGGGGCTCCATCTCTATGGCTCCCCGCACGGCTTTCCATCGCTGGGCGATGTCGGGGGCGTGGCGGCGCCAGAAGTCCTTGATGGCGCGCTTGCGGTCTGCCGCCAGGAGGGCGCGGAGCTGGCGAATGTCCTCCTCGAGGGCGGCTGCTTGCCTCTCCAGCTCCTCCTGTAGCTGGCCCTGCGTGGTCGGGCGGAACCCGGGCGACACACCCTGGAGCTCCTCCGTGAGCCGGAGCGCCGCCTCGGACCGGATGCCATGCCTGGCCGCGTCCGCCTGGTACGCTGCCGGCGCGCGCGCTGCCAGGGTGTCATAGCGGAGGACCGCTGCCTGGAGCTGCTTTCCGCTCTCTGGGAGGTCCCCCTCCGCCGGGTCCGTTCCCGCCGGAGACGGCTGCCGGCGTCCCACCACTCGCGCCAGGGCGTCATGCGTCGCGTGGAGGTGTTGGAACACCTTGTCCACCGCGGCCGCGGGCATGGACCCGTAGTCGTGCTGCTCTGCGGGACACAGCCAGGGCGTCAGGGAGGGTTCATCCTGCGCGGCAGTGACCACCGCCCACAGGCAGTGTTGGACGGGCGCGGCCTCGGCGTCGTACGGGAGGAGGCGGCCCTCCGTGTGGCTGTAGGGGGTGGGCATCGCCGCGCGCCCTGCTGCGCTGAGGAGACCCGGCAGGGCCAGGCGGACTGGGAGGTGGTCCGAGCGGACCACCTGGGGGTGTGCCATGCCGCGCGCCCAGACGCTTTCCCGCAGGGACCACGGCAGGAGGGGCTCGTTGACCAGGAAGGTGTCCACCCTGTGCCGGGATGGGTGGAGCGTGGGGGTCATGTCCTCCTCGCCGCCTGCCGCGGCCCTTCGGAAACCGCAGGCCCCCCAGCCCGCTCGGAAATGCTCCGTGGCCGGGTTGGCGGGGACATCCATGTAGATGTTGGTGTCGCCGGCGATGACCACCGGGTGCCTCCCGCCGAGGCTGCGTGCCGTGGCATACATTTGTATGTCGGCCCAGAACGCCGCCCGTCCCGCCCACGGGGAGCAGCCTGCTTGCGGCCCGTGGACGTTGATGAGGGTGAGGCCTCCCCCGTCCGTGCGGATCTCCAGGGCCGCGGCCCTCCCGGGGACAATTTCCGTGAAGCTGAGCACCTCGTGCTTCGCCACGTATTTGCTGCTGACCGCGGTGAGGAGGCCCCCCACTCTCGAGGTGGAGGTGGCTCCCGTCTCCGCCAGCCGGCTGCTGAAGAAGGCGGTGTACCCCTTGTCCCGGAGCGCCGCGGCCACGTGCATCTCCTGCGCCCTGGTAGCGATCCCCGTTTCCTGGAGCATGATGGCAAAGCCCCCCTCCTGGGGCAGCATGCCGGTGATGAGGTGCTCCTTGTCGGTGCAGGCCGCCGGCCCCCGGCGCCGCCGGAGTGTGTCCCGGAGGGACCAGTCTGGCGGCACGAGGCCGTTGCGCAGGTTCCACGAGAGGAGCCACAGGGCGTCGCCCGTCATGTCCTCCTGGAGTCAGCTATCCCGCATCGGCATCGCCGCCGGGTTCGCCGGCGCAGCCAGGGCATCTGGGTGCGCCGCATCCGCTGAGCCCGTTCCCAGCGGGGCCCACAGGGGGGCCCGGGGGACTCGGGGAGCCAGGGGGGCCAGGGGGGCCAGCCCCGCGGGGATGGACATGGACCCTGGCGGGGCCGCACCGCCGGCCCCCGGGGCCGCTCCGGGTGCCTCCTCATCTCCATCTGCGTGGTCGGCTGCCTGGGGCGGGGGGCGCCGGGTGTACGGGGTGTGCCATGCAGACCTCCGTGCTCTCCCCTGCAGGATGTTGGTGGCCGCCTCCTTGTCGTCCGCCGGGGCCGCAGCGTGCAGCGCGTTCCACGCCAGGTGTTCCAGCATTGCCCCGCTGGTGTAGTACTTGTCCGCACACAGGGGGCATTTCGTCGGCTCTGTGGCCCCTCGCGCCGGGGGGAGCGGCACCGACTTCCGAATGGCGGCCTCTGCCGCTGGTTCGAAGGGCCGGTTGGCCAGCGGCACCGTGTGTGGTGCCAGCGTGCGGCCCGGGGCCGCCGCATCGAGGGCCCGCGTCGCGGGCGCGGGCCCGAGACCTCGGATGGCATCGCGCTGCGCATCTGCTTGCAGCCACGTTTGCCAGTGCGTGGAGCCGATTTGGCGGTCGGGCTTGCCCCTCCATCGCAGGTTGTGGAAGGCCTGTAGCCAGTGGTACACCGCGGTCGGGACCGCCAGCTGGAGCTCCATGTCGGCGGGGTGCGCCGCTGCCGGCCACACTCCCGGCCTCACCGCCCGGGCGTTGTCCTTCAGCCTGACCTGGAGCAGGAGGGCGTGGTGTTCGCCCTCCCGCAGCCCCTTGATCATCATGCGGGTGCAGTCTGCCACGCGGATCACGGCTTCGGGCCCCGGCAGGCGTTCGGGGTTGCAGACGACGATGTGCGCGTCCGCCGGGCTGAACATGCAGACCACCCACTGCGGGTTCTGCTGTCCCCGTTGGGCCACTGCCAGGGTAGCCGCTGGGCGGGCGTGCGTGATTGGCCCCGCGTGGAGGTCCGGGACGTCCGTGGCCCTGATGGCGTCACCCTGCCACGCGGCCCGTAGATGCTCCTCCTGGTCGGGGCTCCACACCAGTGTGGGGGGGTTGACCCACCCCGGTTCCTGCCTCTTGTTGGGGGCGCTGACAGTGTGTAGCAGGACCGGCAGCGGCCAGGGGTCCGCCGACATATAGTAGGCCTGGGTGGGCCCCTGTCGCCAGTCGATGTGGGGCAGGGGCGGGAAAGCCCCTTGTCTGGCGGTGCTGTGCCAGACCGTCCACCGGCCTCCGGCCAGGACGTGCGACCGGTACCCTCCGGCGTGGCCGTGTATGATGGCCTGGTAGCCTGCCGTCTGCAGTACCAGTGCCCCCCCCTGCTTAGGCCCGGGCGGGGGTGTGCCATCGCCCGCACCCCAGACGCGGGTGCGCCCGCGGAGTGTGGCATGCCACGGGTCTGGTGCATCGCGCTGAGGCCGTTGTATGCATCCCGCAATCTGCGCCGGGCCGTGGTGGTGGACGAAGCTCTCCCCGCCGTCTGCTAGCAATGCCGTCGCGACGACGTATAGTTGCTCCGCCGTGAGGGGTGCCGTTGGCGCGTGCGTCGCGGCCGGCCGTCGGGGCCACGTGTCGCGGCAGGGGACGTAGGGCAGCAGTTGCGCCGGCCACGCCGCCACGGGACCCATGGTGACGGCCGCGACCGCGGACGCCAGCGCCGTGCGGTCCGTGGGTCTGTACTGCCGGAGCCCCGTGGTATCTCGGGCGAGGTGCCTGCAGGCTGCCATCCAACCACCGCTCCGCAGTTCGTGCAGTCCGGTTCGGCACCACCCGCGCCGTCGCTTCCCATTTGCTGTACCGTGGTGTCGGTGTCGAGCAGGGGGCCCCGCTGTAGCGCCTCTGGGTCCTGCCCCGGCGGGACGGCGGGCGGGACTGGCTGCGGGTAGTTTTGCGCGCCTCGGCGCTCCGGGTGCGTGTGGTACGGGTTTTGCCGGCGGTGTTCCGGGGCTGCCCGTGGTTGGAAGAGGAGTTGGTGCAGGTACCAGTGGCCCTCCGCGGTGGACGGGTTGCGGAGCGTTAGCCGGTGTTCCACCACGCCTCCTGGGTGCGCGGCCTCCACGCGGCGCTGCAACCCCAGGCGGCCTAGGCGGTTGGACGTGCCCGCGGGTGGGATGTGGGCTTGCGGGTAGAGCACCGGCAATGGCTCCAGCGCCAGGTCCAGCACTTCGTCGTTGAGCTGCTTCGTGAGGGCCGACGCCCTGTGTAGGGCGTGGAGGACCTCGGGTGTGGGGGCCGTGAGCTGTTCGAGCACCGTTCCCGGCGGGTACCGCGCACCCGGGTTCTTTAGCCACTCCCTGGTGTGGCTCAGTACGGCCTTGCACACGTCCCTTGTAAAGGCGTGCTGGGGGGCCAAAGAGGGAACCATCCGTAGGAGGCGGTGGCACGCCGGCGGCGATCGCATGGGCTGTGGGGCGGCCGCCGTGATCCACCTGCACGCCGTGCCGGGTACGATCGCCCCCCATTCCATGGTCCCTATGCCCTCGGCGTGGATCAGCGCCTGGCCCTGGACCATGGGGAAATAGGGGCTCGAGCGCCCCTTTCCTTCCTTCCACCGTACCCAGGCGGCCCCCGCCTGCAGGCTGCGGAGCAGTGCCACGCCGGGGAGGAGCGGCTGCGAAAAGCCCCCTTGACGGCCTGGGTGGCGTGGGCCAAGGTGCCGAAGGGCAAGTACCACAACGGGAGGGTCCAGGGGCCCGGCAGCGGTTGCGCCACCCCTGCGTCTCATCGCCACTCGGAGTCTGGCGGGGTGGCCGGGACCGTGCCCGTCTGCAGGAAGTGGCGTGCTTGCTTGTCGGGGTGCCGTTGGAGGGTTGCCGTGAGGCAGAGCCCCTCTGCCGCTGGTGCCACCGGGAGGTCGCCCCGGGGCCTGCGCCAGGGGTAATCCTGGTCGGCCGGCCAGGTGTGGAGGTCCCGGGCGATGTCCTCCGCGGTCCCTGTGGGGGCGTCCTCTGGTGCCAGGTGCCACATGACGGCGAGCACCGCCCACGTGGAAAAGGGCCACGCCCGCGAGGGGGTGTACACCTGGATGGTCCACTGTGGGCACGCCCGCCGCACGCGGGACGCGTGGAGCACCCCTCGGACCATGACCGCCGCCAGGACCAGCACCATTCCCGAGGGATCCACAATGATCCCCTCTGCGGGTCCGCTGTGGCGGCCCCGGGTGTGCAAGGCCACTGCCGCCTGTCCCGCGTGGGTGACTCGGTCGACGGCCTCCTGGATGTTCACGCTGCCGCGCGCGGTCTCATCCAGGATCCAGCCCTGCGCCACCCCGTAGCGTAGGGCGGCGCGTGCGGCCGCGGGTGTCACCTCGGGCAACGCTCCGTCATCGGAGCCGGGCTGGGGGTGCTGTTTGGGGCACCAGCCTTCGCCGGTGCAGTGGCCCCGTTTCCACGCAGGGCAGATCGCGGGTACGCTGCCCGCCGGCGGCGCAGGTTCTGCGCGCGCGCCTCCCGTGGGCGGCTCCCGCAATGCCTCCAGGTTGGAGTCCGTGCCCGCGTCCCCTTGTGGGGGGTCTCCTTCGCCGTCTCTGAGTCCCAGCGCCCTGATGACCTCGTGTGCTTCGTCCAGCGTCGGAGATCGGGGGCGTGTCTTGCGTGGTGCCGCGGGTTCTGCCATTGCTGTGTCGCTGTGTCTAAGAGCAGGGGGTGGGGTGCGGATGTCCCGTGGCTGGTGCGTTGGTGCGCTGGTGCGTTGCTCGGTGTGGGGGTGGTGGATGGGCATCCCCGGGGGGGCGCTTTCCAGCGTTGCGAGGGGCGTCTGGTGTTAGGCGCTGTCCCTCTCCCGGTCGCCCGTCCTCCGGAGCGGGCAGCCAGGGTTCCGCGACCCCTGTGTCCCGGGTGCGGTCGATGCGGGCGTGTGGGCCCAGCACCGGCCCCACAGCGTGCGCCCTTGCGGGCCGGCGTTGCTCGCTGTGGGGGTGGCGGAAGGGCGTCCCCGGGGGGGGGTGCCTTCCACTGTTGTGAGGGGCGCCTGGGGTCAGGCGCTGTCCCTCCCCCGACCGCCCGTCCTCTGGAGCGGGCAGCCAGGGTTCCGCGACCCGTGTGTCCCGGGTGCGGTCGATGCGGGCGTGTGGATCCAGCACCGGCCCCACAGCGTGCGCCCTTGCGGGCCGGCGTTGCTCGCTGTGGGGGTGGCGGAAGGGCGTCCCCGGGGGGGGTGCCTTCCACTGTTGTGAGGGGCGCCTGGGGTCAGGCGCTGTCCCTCCCCCGACCGCCCGTCCTCTGGAGCGGGCAGCCAGGGTTCTGCGACCCGTGTGTCCCGGGTGCGGTCGATGCGGGCGTGTGGATCCAGCACCGGCCCCACAGCGTGCGCCCTTGCGGGCCGGCGTTGCTCGCTGTGGGGGTGGCGGAGGGGCGTCCCCGGGGGGGTGCCTTCCATCGTTGTTAGGGGCGCCTGGTGTCAGGCGCTGTCCCTCCCCCGGCCCCCCGTCCTCTGGGGCGGGCAGCCAGGGTTCCGCGACCCGTGTGTCCCGGGTGCGGTCGATGCGAGTGTGGACCCAGCATCGGCCCCACAGCGTGCTCCGTTGCGGGCCGGCGTTGCTCGCCGTGGGGATGCCGGAAGGGCGTCCCCGGGGGGGGTGTCTTCCACCGTTGTGAGGGGCGCCCGGCGTCAGGCGCTGTCCCTCCCCCGGCCGTCAGTCCTCTGGAGCGGGCAGTCAGGGTTCCGCGTCCCGTGTGTCCCGGGTGCGGTCAGTGCGGGCGTGGGGACCCAGCACTGGCCCCGCAGCGCGCGCCCTTGCGGGCTGGCGTCGCTCGCTGTGGGGGTGGCGGAAGGGCGTCCCCGGGGGTGCCTTCCACCGTTGTGCGGGGCGCCTGGTGTCAGGCGCTGTCCCTCCCCCGGCCGCCCGTCCTCTGGAGCGGGCAGCCGGGGTTCCGCGTCCCGTGTGTCCCGGGTGCGGTCGATGCGTGCGTGGGGACCCAGCAGCGGCCCCACAGCGTGCGCCCTTGCGGGCTGGCGTCGCTCGCTGTGGGGGTGGCGGAAGAACGTCCCCGGGGGGGTCGCCTTCCACCATTGTGAGGGGCGCCTGGTGTCAGGCGTTGTCCCTCCTGCGGCCATCCATCCTCTGGAGCGGGCAGCCAGGGTTCCGCGTCCCGTGTGTCCCGGGTGCGGTCGGTGCGGGCGTGGGAACCCAGCACCGGTCCCACAGCGTGCGCCCTTGCGGGCCGGCGTTGCTCGCTGTGGGGGTGGCGGAAGGGCGTCCCCGGGGGGGGGTGCTTTCCACCCTTGTGAGGGGCGCCCGGTGTCAGGCGCTGTCTTTCCCCTGGCCGCCCGTCCTCTGGAGCGGGCAGCCAGGGTTCCGCGTCCGGTGTGTCCCGGGTGCGGTCGGTGCGGGCGTGTGGACTCAGCACCGGCCCCACAACGTGCGCCCTTGCGGGCCGGCGTTGCTCGTTGTGGGGGTCGCGGAAAGGCGTCCCCAGGGCGGGTGCTTTCCACCGTTGTGAGGGGCGCCTGGTGTCAGGCGCTGTCCCTCCCCCAGCCGCCCGTCCTCTGGTGCGGGCAGCCAGGGTTCCGCGTCCCGTGTGTCCCGGGTGCGGTCGGTGCGGGTGTGGGGATCCAGCACCGGCCCCGCAGCGTGCGCCCTTGCGGGCCGGCGTTGCTCGCTGCGGGGATGGCGGAGGGGCGTCCCCGGGGGGGGGTTCTTTCCACCGTTGTGAGGGGCGCATGGTGTCAGGCGCTGTCCCTCCCCTGGCCGCCCGTCCTCTGGAGCGGGCAGCCAGGGTTCCGCGTCCCGCGTGTCCCGGGTGCGGTCGGTGCGGGCGTGTGGACTCAGCACCGGCCCCACAGCGTGCGCCCTTGCGGGCCCGCGTTGCTCGCTGTGGGGGTGGCGGAAGGGCGTCCCCGGGGGGGTGCCTTCCACCGTTGTGAGGGGCGCCTGGTGTCAGGCGCTGTCCCTCCCTCGGCCGCCCGTCCTCTGGAGTGGGCAGCCAGGGTTCCGCGTCCCGTGTGTCCGGGGTGCGGTCGGTGCGGGCGTGGGGACCCATCACCGGCCCCACAGCGTGCGCCCTTGCGGGCTGGCGTTGCTCGCTGTGAGGGTGGCGGAAGGGCGTCCCCGGGAGGGGTGCTTTCCACCGTCGTGAGGGGCGCTTGGTGTCAGGCGCTGTCCCTCCCCCGGCTGCCCGTCCTCTGGAGCCGGCAGCCAGGGTTCCGCGACCCGTGTGTCCCGGGTGCGGTCGAGACGGGCGTGTGGACCCAGCCCCGGCCCAACAGCGTGCGCCCTTGCGGGCCGGCGTTGCTCCCTGTCGGGGTGGTGGAAGGGCGTCCCCGGGGGGGGTGCCTTCCGCCGTAGTGAGGGGCGCCTGGTGTCAGGCGCTGTCCCTCCCCCGACCGCCCGTCCTCTGGAGCGGGCAGCCAGGGTTCCGCGACCCGTGTGTCCCGGGTGCGGTCGATGCGGGCGTGTGGACCCAGCACCGGCCCCACAGCGTGCGCCCTTGCGGGCCGGCGTTGCTCGCTGTGGGGGTGGCGGAATGGCGTCCCCGGGGGGGGTGCCTTCCACCGTTGTGAGGGGCGACTGGTGTCAGGCGCTGTCCCTCCCGCGGCCGCCCGTCCTCTGGAGCGGGCAGCCAGGGTTCCGCGACCCGTGTGTCCCCGGTGCGGTCGATGCGGGCGTGTGAACCCAGCACCGGCCCCCCAGCGTGCGCCGTTGTGGGCTGGCGTTGCTCGCTGTGGGGGTGGCGGAAGGGCGTCCCCGGGGGGGATGCCTTCCACCGTTGTGAGGGGCGCCTGGTGTCAGGCGCTGTCCCTCCCCCGACCGCCCGTCCTCTGGGGCGGGCAGCCAGGGTTCCGCGACCCGTGCGTCCCAGGTGCGGTCGATGCGGGCGTGTGGACCCAGCACCGGCCCCACAGCGTGCGTCCTTGCGGGCCGGCGTTACTCGCCGTGGGGGTGGCGGAACGGCATCCCCGGGGGGGTGCCTTCCACCGTTGTGAGGGGCGCCTGGTGTCAGGCGCTGTCCCTCCCCCGGTCGCCCGTCCTCTGGAGCGGGCAGCCAGGGTTCCGCGACCCGTGTGTCCCGGGTGCGGTCGATGCGGGCGTGTGGACCCAGCACCGGCCCCACAGCGTGCGCCCTTGCGGGCCGGCGTTGCTCGCTGTGGGGGTGGCGGAAGGGCGTCCCCGGGGGGGGGTGCCTTCCACTGTTGTGATGAGCGCCTGGTGTCAGGCGCTGTCCCTCCCCCGGGCGCCTGTCCTCTGGAGCGGGCAGCCAGGGTTCCGCGACCCGCGTGTCCCGGGCGCGGTCGGTGCGGGCGTGGGGACCCAGCACCGGCCCCACAGCGTGCGCCCTTGCGGGCCGGCGTTGCTCGCTGTGGGGGTGGCGGAAGGGCGTCCCCGGGGGGGGTGCCTTCCACCATTGTGAGGGGCGCCTGGGGTCAGGCGCTGTCCCTCTCCCGACTGCCCGCCCACTGCTGGGCGGGTCGCCAGGGTTCGTTGGGTGTGTGCGGTGTGTGTGGTGTCTGTGCCGTGCGTGTCGTGGTGCGTGGTGCCGCTCTTCCCTTGGTCCTCCGGTGCTGCCCTCTCCGGTATCTCGGTGCGGTGTTGTGCTCGCCGTGTGCCCGCCGTGTCCCCTCCCCTGTGCGCGCCCCTTGCTCGTCCGCTGGCTACCCCTTGTTCCTTTCGCGGCTTCGTTGCTCTTTACCCTTTCCTCTACCCTTCTCCCTGACATGCACTTTTTCCCTGCCTCCGCTTTGTTGTGTGTCTCTGTCTTTTTCTTTGTCGGCCCGGGCTTCCTCCTTTGAACGCTTCTTCTTGGGGCGCGCCCTCTCGGCATGTCGTTGGAGGGTCGGCGCGAGGCTGAACCCCTCCAACGCGGGCGCCGCTGGGAGACCGCCTTGGGCTCTGCACCAGGGGAAGTCTTGGTCGACCGGCCAGGCGTGGAGGTCCCAGGCAATTTCCTCCGCGGTGCCCGTGGGGGTGCCATCCGGTGCCTGGTGCCAAATGATGGCGAGTACTGCCCATATGAAGAAAGGCCACGCCCGTGGCGGGGTGTACACCTGGATGGCCCACTCGGGACTGCCGCACGTGGTCTCATTCTGGATCCAGCCCTGCGCCACACCGTAGCGCAGGGCGGCGCGTGTGGCCGCATACCCCACTGCAGACAGCGCCCCGTCGTTGGCGGTGGGCCGGAGGTGTTGCCTTGGGCACCAGCCCTCTCCGGTGCAGTGCCCTCACTTTCACGCGGGGCAGAGGGCTTGCACGCTGCCCGCCAGCGATGCGGGTCCCGCGGGCACGCCGCCTGCAGGGCCTCTGGGATCAGCTCCAGGTCAGAGTCCGTGTCCGGGTCCTCCGGGGAGGGGGGTTCCCGCCGCGGCTTTGAAGTTCCAGCGCCCTGATGACCTTGTGTGCCTCGTCCAGCGCCAGAGATCGGCGGCGCGTTTTGCGGGGGCCGTGGGCTCCGCCATTGCTGTTTCGTTGTGCCTGAGAGCAGGGGATGGAGTACCCACCTTCTGTGGCTTGCCTGTGCCTGTAGAGGTCCGTTTTGCGGCACGTGCTGTAGGTGTGGCGGCGTGCGGGTGGGAGAGCCTGACGGCGGCCCTGCATGGTACACTTTTGCGGGCTGGTGCCAAGCATTGGTCCCCGGGCCCCGCGGGGTGCCTTGCACTAGCGCAGGGCGACCCGAGGGCGAGTGGTGCGCCCGCAGGGACCCCGTGCTCTCGCCGTTGTGAGGGTCGTCTGCCGTCAGGCGCTCTCCCTCCCCCGGCCTCTCATTTGTGGGGTGGGCAGCCAGGCCTTGTTGCCCACGTGTGTGCCCGGTGGGAGGGGTTGCGCGGGTGGTTGCCTCCGGGGGGGGTATAGCCCTCCATTGCGAGGGGCGTCTGGTGACAGGCTTTCCCCCGCTTCCGTTGGCTGTCCGTCTCCGACCCGTGGCTGTTGAGGGCCTGGGGACCCAGCACTGGCCGCAGAGTGTGTGCTCTTGCGAGCCGGCGTCGCGCACCGTCGGGCTGGCGGGAGGGCGTCCCCGGGGAGGGCGCCTCGCGCCGTCGTGAGGGGCGCCTGAGTTGGGGCGCACATCTTCTCGCGGCTGCCTGCCCTCGAAGCGGGTGGTCACGGTCTGCTGCCCGTGTGCCACGCGGGTAGCCCCATTGGCCCCTTGCCACAGTGGTGTGCGTGTCCTGCGAGGTGTTGCGTGCCGCGGAGCTGGCGGGAGGTCGCCCCTAGGGGGGGAGGACCTCTCACTGTTGCCAGGGGCGTCTGGTGTCAGGCGCTGTCCCTCCCCGGCCGTCTGTCCCTGGAGCGGGCAGCCGTCGCCCGTGTGCCCGGGCGTGGGGGGTGTTGGCGTGAGGACCCAGCATCGGTCCCACAGCGTGCGGGCTCCTGCTCGCTGTGGAGGTGGCGGGAGGGTGTCCCTCGGGGGGTTGCCTTGTGCCGTTGTGAGGGGCGCCTGAGGTTAGGCGCTCGCCCTCCCTGGCTGCCCGTTTTCGGGGCGGGCAGTCGGGGTCGGGGTCCGCCGCCCACTTGCTATGGGCGGGTGTGCGGGTGTGGGGACCCGTAACTGTTCCTTTGACGCGCGTGCCCTGCGGGGCGTTGCGTGACGCAGGGGCGACAGGGTGTCGCCCCGGGCGGGTGACCTCCCACCGTTTTGATGGGCGTCTGTTGTCAGGCGCTTTCCCTCTGCTGGACAACCTGGGGGCGGGCAGCCAGGCCCCGTCACCCTTGTTTCCCGGGCGCGGGTGGTGTGGGCGTGGGGGCCTAGCACCGGCCCCACTGTTGCAAGCCTCTGTTGCGCGCTGTTGGGGCAGCGGGAGGGCGTCTCCGGGGGAGGTTCATCGTGCCGTCGTCAGGGGCACCTGGGGTTAGGCGCTCGTCCCGGGGCGGGCAGTCGCGGTCCACTGCACACGTGCTTTGGAGGCGGGTGTGCCGGCATGGGGGCCCGTTACTGTCCCTTTGACCTGCCTGCCCTGCGGGCGGCTGCGCGCTGCTGAGGTGGCGGGAGGTCGTCCTGGGGGGGCTGACCTCTCACAGTTCTGAAGGGCGTCTGTTGTCGGGGCATTTCCTCTCCCGGCCGCCCATCCCTGGGGCGGGCAGCCAGGCCCCGTTGCCCGTGTCTTCCCTGGCGCGGGTGGTGTGGGCATGGGGACCAAGCACCCGCCCCACAGGGTGCGCTCTTTTGCCAGCCGGCGTGGCCCGCTGTGGGGGCGGGGAGAGGGCGTCCCCGGGGGGGGGGTGCCTTGCGCCGCGGCGAGGGGCGTCTGGGGTCAGGAGCTTGTCCTCCCCCGGCTGCCCATCCTCGGGGCGGGCAGTTGGGGTCTGCCGCCCACGTGCTGTGGGCCAGGCTGTGCAGGTATGGGGGCTTGGCACTGTCCCTTTGGCGTGCATGCCCTGCAGGGGGCTGCGCGCCGCGGAAGTGGCAGGAGGTTGTCCCGGGGGGGCCGACCTCTCATTGTTGTGAGGGGCGTCTGGTGTCAGGCGCTTTCCCTCTCCCGGCCGCCCGCCCTGGAGGCGGGCAGCGAGGCCCCGTTGCCCGTGTTTCTGGGGCGCCGCCAGTGTTGGCGTGGGGGCCCAGCACCAGCCACACAGCGAGCCTGGGTTGCGCGCTGTGGGGGCGGCGGGAGGGCCTCCCCGAATGGGGCTGCCCCGCGCTGTTGTGAGGGGCGCCTGGGGTTAGGCGCTCGTCCTCTGCTGCCCACATTCTCTGGGCGCGGGTGTGCGGGCCTCGGGGCCGGCACAGGTTATTTGGCGTGCATGCCCTGCGGGGGGCTGCGAGCCGCAGGGGTGGCAAGAGGTTATCCCGGGGGGGGGGGGTTACCTCTCACCACTGTGACGGCCGTCTGGTGTCAGGCCCTTTCCCCCTCCCGACCGCCCGTCCCTGAGGCGGGCGGCCAGGCCCTGTTGCCCGTGTTTCCCGGGCGCGGTTGGTGTGGGCGTGGGGACCCAGCACTGGCCCCACAGCATGCACTCTTGCGAGCCGGCGTTGCGCGCTGTGGGGTTGGCGGGAAGGCATCACCAGGGGGGCTACCTTGCGCCGTTGTGAGGGGCGTATGAGGTCAGGCGCTCCTCCTCCGCCGAATGCCCGCCCCGGGGCGGGCAGTCGGGGTCCGCCGCCCACGTGCTGTGGGCGCGGGGTTGCCGGCGTGGGGGTCCGGCACTGTCCCTTTGGCGTGCCTGGTGTGCGTCCCCAGCGCGGGGCTGCACGCCGCGGGGGTGGCGGGAGGTCGTCCCGGGGGGCTGACCCCTGTTTGTTGTGAGGGGCGTCTGGTGTCAGGCGCTTTCCCTCCCCCGACCGCCGGTCCTTGGAGGCGGGCAGCCAGGGCCCGTTGCCCGTGTTTCCGGGGCGTGGGTGGTGTGGGCGCGGGGACCCAGCACCGGTCCCACTGCGTGCGCTCTTGCGACCCGGCGTTGCGCGCTGTGCGGGTGGCGGGAGGGCGTCACCGGGAAGGAGACTGCCCCGCGCCGCTGTGAGGGGGTGCCTGGGGTTAAGCGCGGGCCCTCCCTCGGCTGACCGCCCCTGGGGCGGGTAGGCGGGGTCCGTCGCTCACTTGCTGTGGGCGGGGGTGTGCCGGTGTGGGTGTGACGCCCGTTCGTTGGGCGGGCGGCCGACATGTGGGTGTGCGTGCTATGCATGGTGTCTGTGTGGTGTCTGTGTGTTTGTGTGGGTGTGTGGTGGTGCCGTGGTTTGTGGTGCTGTCTCTCTTCGTCCGTCGCTCCTGTGCCCCACTCCTGCTCTCTGCCTTGTGTTGTTGTGTGTGCGGCGGTGCCGTGGCTTGTGGCTATGCTCCCTTCCCTGCGTGCGCCCCTCGCTCTTGTGCGTCCCCTGCCTTGCTGGTGCTGTACCCTCCTTCTTGTTTTCTCGTTGCGGCGTTTTTTACCCTTTCCTCTACCCGCTGCTGGTCGGCCCTCCTCCCTGGCACGCATTTTTCCCTGCCTCTCTTGTATCCTGGTGTCTGGCTCGGCTTTTTCCTTTGCCTATTCGTTCTCTTGGTCCTCTGTGTCGTGTGTGGCCACGGCTTTTCACCTTTACATTCTTGTACTGGCTACTGGCTACTACTTGTTGTAGGTTGACTTTGGAACTGTCCTGTTTCTTGATAAAACCAAAATCCGACAGACCGTTGCGCAGGATCTTTCAGCGCGGCACCCAGTCGAACCCAATCCACAATTCGAAGACAAAAACTCTGTTCAAAGATATCGAAATATCATAAAAATCTCGTTCACAGCAACTGGCATCTCCATGTTTCATATGTATTCGCAGACTGCACTGCGCAATCGCGCGTTCGCGCGCTCCCCGTGCTGCTGCTGATCAAAACCATAACAAGCCCTGGACAGGAGCATCAAGCGCACATGGGGGGGAGAGACCCAGGATTGGATCCTCAAGGGGAGCACGGTCCAAGACCCGATCATCCATGGTAGAAATATAGGAGCAAAGGCCGTTGGGAAGGAGACCAACATCGCCCAAGGCCCTAGATAGGAGGATCTAGACCACACGGGGAGAAGGGACGTAGCATTCGATCATCTAGGGGAGTAGGGCCCGGGACTGGATCGTCAAGGGTTGCCATGGAGAAGCAAAGGCCATGCAGGAGGAGACCAACACCAGCCAGAGGCCTGGCTTGGAGCATCCTTGGTACATGGGGAGAAGCGAACTAGGATTGGATCATTGAGGCAAGCGGACCCGAGGACTAGATCTTCCAGGGCACCTGTAGAGAATTTAAGGCCCTGAGGAAGGAGACCCACACTGCTCGGAACCCTCAATTGTAGCATCCGGGGAAGCAGGGGACAAGCAACCGAGGAATGGAAAATCCAGGGAAGCAGGGCTTAGTACTGGATCATGCAGTGCTGCCATGGAGAAGCAAAGGCCGTAGGGAAGGACACCGACAAAATATGACGCAAATACGTAGAACTAGGTGTGGCAGAAGGAGTTGGGGGGAGGGGGGTGCCACAATATCCTTACCTAGGTTTGAGCACCCGGGAAAACCAGTGACCCGTGGTGAATAAGTTTCCTGAAAAAAAACCAGAACGCACATGGCCAGGGGGGAGGGGCAGAAAAAACGAAAACGGTGCAGCCATGAAAGTGTAGATGGCAGCAAAAAAAAAGAGGGAAACACTGCAATGGAGACTTTTCACAGCCAATTTTTTAAGATGTAAAATCTTCTTTCCTAGTACTTATTTTTTAGCATAAAGAAAAGGATTTCTCGTTGAAGCAAAAATTCCGCGCTAAAAAAATCATTCCGCGCTCAAAAAAGAGGTGCTGCGCTAAAAAGCAGATTTTTACATGATCATCATATATGTATCCCTAATGAAGGGGGTTTAAAAGGAGTGCTACTGACCATATCTGCCCACGAGAGGCAATGTTTGTATTATGGGCAGTAGGTTATTCCGCCACCTTAGCCAGCGGCCATGTTCACACCTTCATACAGTAGGGAAACCTTGGTTTCGGAAGTGACCCAATATGCATACATTACCCCTGTCTCCTTTTGGCCACCTACATCCAGTGAGGAGGTAGGCTATGCAGGGATGTCATCGATGTCCAAGGCTTCGGGAGCATTTTGCAAAACTTGTATTCCACAACAGGCATGTCCCTGTGGCGCTGGTTTGTAGCCGCCAGCATGCAGCGACGGAAGTCGCCTGAGCATTTCGTGTTATTTAGCGATGATCATGAGATTTAGCGCTGTGCAGTGCAGTTTCGATTGTGGAAGTTTCATTCCAAAATACAACGATTTTCTGTCACTGCATAGGTTCCTGTTATGTTCGAAATGGCTTTGGTGCTCGTCCACTGATCTCTTTGGCTTTGGGTAAGCATTGGAGTAATTCTAGGACAAGACATCAAAGAGGACTTGGACTAGTACATGGTAGCAATTTGGCAATACGGTTCGATCTCGAGCGCCTTAGATTTCGAGCATTGGTTGGGCATTTGATCACGAGTTCTAAAAAGAGGTAACTCCGTGACGTTTGTTTGGTACACCTTCCACTATGGATCCTTCCAACTCGTCTCACTTACTCCTTGAGGGTCCGGTTGATCACTCGAGGCAATTGGAGTATGGTTCTCCACAAGAAGATGATCATATGGAGACGAGTTTTGGCGATCGCCGTATTCGACGCCTTCGTTGGGAGGACGCCGAGGGACGGAGATATGAAGCCATGGAAGCCGAAATCCGTGAAGGTATACATCCCCAACGCTTTGAAGTGTTGGGAGATGTAGTTCAAAATGTCATTCAATTCCTCCATGAACAACGGCTTAACATTGACGTCATGCATAGTGATATAGATCAACGCATATCACGAATTGTGCATGTGGGTGATTCCCTTCTTGCTCGTGTCGGTGATGTTGATGGAAACATAAATGAGGTCAAAAAGACATTATCCAACATGGACCAACAATATGGGAAAAATAATCAAACAATGTCGTCGGAAATGGAGTCGTTGAATGCTCGTGTTCGGTGGCTTTATCGCCAAGTATCTTCGTTAGTTGGGCGACATGAAGCATCTCCATCGAAAACTCCTTATGTTCCTTTGATTCAACAAAATAAAACGGACATATCGACGCTCCAATCACGGCGTAACGCACTCTCGGTGGAGGATATTAAAGTGCAATTGGGTCCATGGGTTCGTGAGATCATCACCAAGGCGTTGGAACCATTTGGGGTCGAGATGCGCAATGAAGTTCGTGGTCATCGGAAAAATTTGAATGGAGACATTAGTGTTGCCGTTGGGGATTGCGAATCTCAATTGAACAAGCGCATTGACTCCATCCAGAGTTCCATTCAAACGCTTGTTCGTGACGGACGCATTGGCACTCTTGGGGAACGTGTTGACGAGATTGAGCGAGTCTTGGAGAAGTTGAACGCGAGCCACGAGTCGATTAAAAACCTTGCGCAGCGTTTGAATGAGTCCTTTGTGCCATTTGGTGATTTTGATAAACACTCTAAGAGTGTTTTGAACCAACTTGTGGAAATGAAAGCAGAGTTGGATCATGGCATGAGCGTTTATGGTCGGCGTGATCCGACATCGCTTGATGCTATGGTCAAACATGAATTTTCTTTGCATAAGAATTCTTTGATGGCGGATGTACGAGAGTCATCCGCACAATATATTTCACAGCTTGAGGAAAGGGTCATGACTAGGATGGAGGATGAGGTTCAACGGTTGATGATTCATGAACAATTGTCTTCAACGGATGGTTCTTTGAAAACTAGAACAACGGTCTCGCCGGTGGATGATGATCGTTTGACTAAGTTGGAAGGTGATATCGAAGAGGTACAACAAATGTTGCAATCGGCTCAAATTGAATTATTAGAGTTCCGACAATTAGTCGATGGTTTTGGGTCTCATGAGGTGCATGAGTCCCATGATTCACATGGACAATTGTCCCTTCCTTCACATTGGCCTTCGTCCACAGAATCGGGCGCTGGACCGAAGGAAGTAAAGAAGGAATTCATTAATCAACCGAGTCACGAGGTGAAACAAGGGTCCGACACGGAGAAGGTAAGCCGATTCGGTGACTTCGTTCATCGCATTGGTATGCCTCCTTCTTTTGAGTCGGGCGCCATGAAAGCGTCTGATTTTGTATCAAATAGTTCCAACCCTGAAGGGTCACGCAATGTGTTCGGGGGTAAATTCTCTCCCGGGCCACTGGCAGATCAACAACGACCTAAAAGGGAAGGGGCCGGGTTGATTGGTGAGAAACAAGTTCGTTTTCATGATTTGCACCGATTTTTTTCAGTGCACCCCGAGGCACAGCCGGAGAATGAGGACAACCCCACCAGTACAGGAACCGAAGCCCACATAAGGGGATTGTTCTCAAGTGATCGGAGGGATATGGATAACGACCTTGGGTTGCTGGATCGAGACACTAAGAAAGACATTCAACGTTTTATTAAGAGACCTACGTTTGATGGAGATTACGCTACGTTTTTTCATTTTGAACGACACTGGGACTATTGGTTGAAAAATTGGTCGGCCTCCCTTACCCCCGAACTCCGCACACTTGCGCTCCTCTCGGCCTTGCCAAGTGAGGACGCGGCGGCTTTTTGGGATTGTGTCACGGAATTGGGGTGGGGGTATGACCATATTTGGGCAATGCTCAAGGAAGAGGCTGCCGAGTTGCAAAATCCTCATGTCCTTGAGCAAGAATGGAAAGATTTTACCCCACCCAATCGACTCCCCATGCCATATAGGAGATGGTTTTTGAAGTTTCAGGTTCTGTTTAATCGTGTTGGTACGATTTCTGCCCAAACGGCCAAGAAGACCTATATGGATGCTCTGGCCAGGGCTAAATGCTTTCAGAAAGAGGTGAGTGAGTTGTTGGAGGTGGAAGCCATGTATGGTGAGTCCACCTTTCAGGAAGCACATTCATTCATTCTCCGTAAATTAGTGTTGCGTAGGCGTGCGGAGGTATTGGCTAAACGATATGGGTCTGGCGTTGGGACAGAAAACATCGATGATGAAACTATTGGGAACCTCAGGGGTCGGAGACCAGCGAACAATGATGATCGTGGGAGTGGGAAAGGACGACCGCGACAGCAAGGTGGTAAGGGACGCTCGCAATCCGAACCCCCCAAATGCACCACGTGTGGTAAGGCGCACAACGGATCGTGTTGGATAGTGGATAAAACACATTGGCCAAAAAGTTGGAAGGAACAAAAACAAGTTCCACACAAGACGATTATGCAGCGTTTAAAGGACCAAAAGTGCATTTGGTGTGGTGCAGATCACCAGGGTGTGAAATGTGAGCAGAATCCCTTCCGTAAGGACACGGCGCGGGGTAAACAGGAGAAGAATACACCCGAGGCCAAGAAGGGGCCATACCCCCCGTGTAAGCACTGTGGCAAGACTAATCATACCGAGGCGTCTTGCTTTACTGCGCATCCAGAGTTGAGGCAGCAATGGCGAAAGTCTAAAGATAAGAAAAGCCCGTAAGGGGGTGGAGATCATGGGGCAATCTCTGCTAAATGTAAGTCCCTGCTTGAGGCTCAGTTCCCGGGTGATTTGGCGCAGCAGTCACAAATTAAATTGGTTGACTGCAGGGAGGGCATCCTGAGATTGCGCCGCCGTTTTGGGAGACGGGTAAAATCAAGGGAACGACGTGAGCTGTGGATAGAAGTGGACGTGGACTTTGGTGAATATGGCGTTAAACGCATACGTGCATTAATTGACACGGGTTGTGAGGTATTTGCCGTAGGGAAGCGCAGTGCTTTCCCTGAGGGTTCACTCAGACCAGCCAGGAGGCCCCTTGCCCTCAGTGCTGTGGGGTCACAACCGGTGCCAGGCGGGACTGAGGGCGCGCAAGTGAATATTTCCTTGCCTGTGTGTAATTATCTGGGTCCTCTGCAGTGTGTGTGCATGGATGCGTGGATTTACTCAGCGGACGTTACCCCTGAGTTGATCCTGGGTTATCCCTTTTTAGTGGCGTATGGGCTCACTGTGGACACAGTGAAACACTGTGTTCTGCCGATGGAGTGTATTGACGTGCAGCCCTCAAGAATGATATGCCAGAGGGTGCAGTGTGTCAATGGGTCTGTTGCCTCCGTTCAGGTACGGAAGGTGGAACGCGAGTCGAAGGAAGAATTCAGTGACCGGTCGCGTGGACACCAGTCCGACCAAGGTCTCTGTTTACATACTTCGGCACAGGATACCCCCCCCCATGGGGAGGGCAGGGGTCAGCCGGTCTGCGAAACTCAGATCGCTGGACAGTCTGACCAGAGTGCTGTGGGCGACCTACAGGTGCAAGTTCAGATGCTCACGAAGCATGGGCAGATACCCACGCATGGATCAGCAGGGGCAGCGGGTTTCGATGTGTATGCAGCACATCCTTCAGAAATTCGGCCTGGCTGTCGGCGTGTGGTGCAGCTGGATATCGCATTGTCAATACCAGCAGGGTTCTATGCTCAGCTGCAGCCCAGGTCGGGCCTTGCTAAGAATAAGTGTATTGACGTCGCGGCTGGCGTCATTGATCCTGATTTCCGAGGGAACATTGGTGTTCTTTTGGTGAATAACGGTACCGAGAAATATATGGTCTCAGTGGGAGACCGCATTGCGCAACTTCTTTTTAAACTTGTAGCCCAACCTGAACTACAGGAGGTTGCTGAATTACCTCCGTCAGGCCGAGGGGCTGCAGGGTTTGGGAGCACCGGCGTTGAGCAGGTGCACAGGGGCGTGGGATGCTCGGCGAACCAAGTGGCGGCGCACAGTGCGTGCACGTGCTGTCACAAAGGGGAAAATGAGCAGGCCTCGCGTCCTATATGCATGATACGTGTATGTCATGGCATGACACATGAGCAAGTGCGTTCACACGAAATATTGACGGACTCAGAAGAGCTGGAGATTGGGGAGGTGCAATTGCCTGCTTGTAACTGCAGGGTGCCTCCCGCCAGTTCAGACGAGAGAACCGTCCGAGGAGTCCAACAGAAGTCAGGATTTCAGGTACCACCCGATTGCTTTGCAGGAGGTTGGGGACTCACAAGGGGGTGGGGTGACCAGAACTCGGAGACCGTCGTGCCCGAGGACACGCCGGCCGGGTGTCCAAATACTCAGGTGTCGAAGCTTTCACGGGTTCCTGCAGCCCCTACCACGGCAAGCGAACGACTGCAAATCAGGCGCTCAGCGCATAGGAAGAAAGTTGAAAATCGCTTGTCGCTCCTACCCTCAGCACGGCGTCAGTTTATACAGTGGGCACACAAGACGAATGGTGAGGACCCACAGGTGGTGACAGATTTTTTTGACGTGTTTGCACAGAATGGAGATCGTGCCATGAGTCAGCCATGGACTGGCAAATGTTTATTTTTGCACCCGCGGCCTGAAGAGCTAAAGGACACGGTAGAAAAGATACTGCTAGATGGAGCCAAGGGTATTCTTGTGCTCCCCGTGTGGAAAAACATGCCACACTTTTGGAGTGTTGGCGAGGTGGCCATTGACTGGTGGGATTGCCCCCCAGAGATGCCTATATATCAGGGGGCTAAGCCACGATGGGCGACCCGTGTCGTCTTGTTTGATGCGTTGGCTGCCCTGGACATGGATGCAGGGATGGACAGATGGGCGGGAGTCCAGGAGGATGAGTTCTCAGGTGATCCAGAGAGCGTGGACCCCCCCCCCCTGCCACATGACCCCTACCACGCCCCCACCTGAGGAACTGCAGGACCCTGATGAACCAGGTGTCCAATCTGTAAATACACAGTCTGCAGAGGCGCACTCCCTTGACGAGTCTGGGAGGGGAGTAGCGCCTGGGGAACGACAGCAATGTGGGCAAATGAAACGACGCTTGTCCCGTCAGTCAGGTAAGGGACACGGCAAAACTGCTGGTGTGTGCTCCCCCTCTTGCAGTGACATCGACTGCAGTGGAGAGCAAGCTATCACATCCGAAGCGCCGTCTGAATCTGAAAACCAAGGTGTGCAACAGTCCATACAGGGTCCTGTGGGTACAGCAGAGCCCGAAGTAATCGCTGGTCTACAACAGTGTCAGGAGGCTGCAGCCTCATGTGCTGATTTGAGACACCTGCCCCGCAGGATGCGGCGCAGATTGCTTACCAAGACAGAGTGTGATCGCCTGGCCCAGTTTAATACTGATGCTGTGTCCAGTTCTGATGAAGGCCCTGAGACAGGTTCGCCAGGGCGTACAAAAAAATACCGAAAGGTCAGGTCAGTGATCCTGCAGGATAAGCCACCAGGGCAGTTGCGAACCGGCATCCATGGACGGTCTGTTCGCTCTGTGATTGAGGCGGACATGACCGATCCCAATTGTTCAGGTTACAGGGAGGCTTTGGAAAAGGAGTTTGAGGACGTCCTGAAATTCAAGTCCCTTACTCCTGAGGATATCGAAAATAAGATACGTGGTCCTTATACGGAGGCCACTATAACACTGAAACAGGGTGCTGAGCCCAGGTCAGTGCAGCCATTCCGGTGCCTGGGGGTACGAGCGGCTGCCTTTAAGGCACTGCTTGATAAATTTTCTGATCGGGGGATGATCAAAGAAGCGGAAGGTAATCCTCTGTGGATTGCCAGAGCCTTTGTGGTTCCTAAGCCGGGGGGAAAATGGAGGCTCGTGATAGATTACAGGCACCTGAATGACAACATAGAAAATATTACATATCCGATCCCAATAATAGAGGATCGCATAGTGGAGGAGGGGAAGAATGCCCTGTGGAGCATTTTCGATTTAGAAGATGGGTTCCACCAGATGCCACTGTCGCCAGACAGTAGGCATCTGACAAGTTTTACGACGCCCTGGGGGGTGTTTGAATGGCAGGTTTTGCCAATGGGCTTAAAAACTTCCCCCTCCCAATATCAGAGAATGGTTTCCTATTGTTTGGATTCCATTAAACTGAAGCCCTACATCGATGATGTTTTAAAGGGCACACCCCCAAATATTGATACAGGACAAGTGGATGATACAGTATATAAACAACATGATATACAGTTACGGGAGGTCTTCACACTGTTTAGAAAATACAAACTGACAGTGAAGAAGACCAAAATGCACCTCTTTGTCCGAAAGGTCAAATTCTGCGGGCATATTTTGTGTAATGGACAGAGAATGTCCAGCCCTGAAAAACGGGCAGCCATTGAGAAATGGCGATGGGAGGACATACGGACTCCCAAACACTTGAAAAGTTTTTTGGGTTTAACCCAATGGTACGCAATTTATATGCGTAATTACGCAAAATATGCCGGGATTTTGTCTGAGGCCCTGCGGAAATTACCAGAACCGACCGCAAAGGATAAGGGACGCTCCTCACAGCGACATAAGATTGTTTGGACAAGGGAGATGAAGCGTGCTTTCTCCCAAATCAAACGTGGCATGAGTGAGGATGTGATCCTAGATATTGCGGATGTCAACAAAAAATTTATTATAAGGGTTGATGCGAGTGACTATGCGGTAGGAGCAGTTTTGGAGCAGTATGACTCCAAAAATCAGCTCAGGCCCGTAGCATTCTATTCCAGAAAGTTGGCAGGGGATCAAGGTGATGGTACCGCGCGGGGACAAAGGGGTTGGAGTACGCGAGAAAAGGAGATGTATGGCATCATCTCCACCTTGCACAAGCATCAATCATGGATAGGGATGGGAACTGAGGTAGAAATTCTGACTGACCATCGTACGCTGGAGAAGTGGTACCACGACGATTTGTTGACGGTCAGTGGTCCACTTGGCCGTCGCGGTCGTTGGCATGAGTTTCTATCGAGATATCCCCTAGTGGAGGTGAGGTACACTCCGGGTGCGGGGCACATTGTTCCTGACGTGCTCTCCCGTTGGGCGTACCCTGCCAACACTGCGGCCCCTGATAGTAGCCTACATGGGTCAGAAAATGATGCGGCTGCATGGGAAAGGACTGAGGTGGAGGTCAGGGGGCAGGAAAATCAGGCCTTGCGTGAGCATCCACTTTTCGCTGATTGTATGCAAGAGTTGGAGCGGGGCTCCAAATCACTGCACCTCCTCTCACAGAATGACGGACGTCAGAAGTGGGTTATCACAAATCGAAGGGAACGTCTTTTGGAGGACAGTGCGAGGTTATTGCGTCAGGTACGCAGTGAACAGGTGGTGCCTCAGGTTCAGGATCAGGACGTCTCGACAGAGCTCAGAGAAGCTACAATGAGACATCATATGGATACCCGCTTGCGGTCGTTGTTCAGTGACAGTCAATCACCCCTGCAGAGCTCCAGTGGGGATTCTGTGAATCACGAGAAGCGCGTTGAGCGCATCATCCATAATTTATGTTGTGCTGAGAGTGAGCTGGACCCGTTTCAGCTTGCAGTGCTGACTCAGGAGCCACTCACTAAATGTTTGTTTGGCAAGTGGGACAACGAATACCAGAGTGACCGCAATTTTTCCACCATTTTTGACAAATTGTCACAGGGTCGGGCCGTTGAAGGTTCTTCGCTTTTTCAGGGGAAGCTGCGACACCATGGCAAAATCGTGGTTCCGTTTTCATTAACGGATAAGGTTCTGACTGCCATGCATCAGTATGTCCATCCAGGTAGGGACAAACTGATAGAGTTGGTCCGCAGAAAATTTTATTTCACCTTCCGGCCGAGTGTTTTGAAGAAAAAGGTCACTGAATTGGTTAAACGATGTCCTGTTTGTCAAACGTGTAAAACAGGCCCAGCACGCTTTGATGAATGTCGTTTTTTCCCTGTCCCCCAGTATCCCTTTGCTTCGCTTGCCATTGATTTTGTATCACTGCCGGAAGTTACTTCGGCCGGACAGGTGTATGACCAGTGTATGGTAATTGTAGACAGGCTGACAGGATATTTGACTGCGGTGCCATGCAGGGCCCAGGGCCTGGATGCCAAAGCAGCGGCAGATTTGTTTTTGCAACGCTGCTTGTTCTTCACTGGCGTGCCGAAAGAAATCATGAGTGACAATGACAATGTCATTACCAGTGATTTCTTTCACAGTTTGTGTGAGAAAATGGGGATTGAGACCCACAGGGGTGTTATATATAGGCCTTCGAGTAATGGGAGGGCCGAAAATGCAGTCAAGGCGGTAGTAAATTCGCTCCGCCTGTATTTGGAGCAGCGAAAGGCGCTGTGGGTGAATGCGCTACCGCTGGCAGTGTGGGCAGTGAATGACCTGCCTGGCATTCACAGTCCCTACAGCCCTCACAGACTGGTGTTTGGGCGTGACCCCATTGGTTTTGGGGACTGTCCACCGGTCCAGGATGACTGTGCGGAAGACGCCCTGACATTTTTCTCCCGTTTGGAGAAGGAACGAAGGGAGGTGCAGAAAAAATTGAAAAAGATTCATGCCGCACAGCGGAATAAGTTTCTTCAGAAATTCCCGAGCCTGAACTTGCTTCCAGGGGACAAGGTGTGGGTGAAGAACCTTCCAGGCCAATCTAAGTTAGATAGGCTGTGGCAGGGTCCCTGTGAGGTGGAGAGGGTCATTTCTGCTTCGAGAGTGGTGGTGAATACCCCTCAAGGGGATCAGACATTGTCTACCAGTAGATTGAAGCATTACATGCATCCGTATGGTGCACCAGATTCTGCACATCCTTTCAATTACTTTTCCAAGGAGGACGTCGCCCCCCCTGTGGTACAGCACTGGGTGCCAGAGAAATTTTTGGCTACCAGGGTTTACCCCAATGGTGTTCGTAGGTGGAAAGTGAAGTGGCGGGGTCATACACGTCCCAAAATGGGAGCCTGCCAGTAGCTTCATGAATGAACTCAACAAAGACTGGCATGCCTTCAATCAAAAGAAGGGGCTCCATCTCACAGTTGATGATGTAGTTAGTATGTCTTGAATGTATGATGCATCCCCCTCACCCTGTTTATTTGTACTCCTCTCTTTCAGGTGCAATGAATTCGATTCAATGCAGACAGCTCAGTGATCGATGTCAGTTTTAGGGTATGCCACCATTTTTCGGGTTCCACGCCACATCACTCTGGACTGCTTCTCAGGAGTCCAATCAGCATCAATAAAGACAAATGAAGGATCCAGAGAACAAATCTCAGAAGTAATCTAACTCATATATGACTTCAGTGAATGGGCTTTGTATATTAGCATTCATGTCTGTTTGTTTGAAGACATTGCGTTGTGATGCACAGAGATTTGCATTTGTATGTTCGAGCCCTTGCCTGGAGCCCACTGAATGTTGTACAATAAACTTCTGAGAAACAATGGATCCCCAATGTCAACAACGAAAAAAAAAAAAACCAGTGGAACCGGTGGTATACGCGTTGTACTGACGCCCCCCCCCCCCCCTCTGTGCACAGGCAGGCAGTCGGAGTTACAGGACAGTGCTGTGATTCAATGCCAGGGCAATGAGATGACAGGTTTGTAGTTCTTGGAGCTCGGTGCCCCCCCCTCTGGGTACAGATAGGCTCAGCAGACGGCTGTGGCAACTCCCTCAGGCAGCTCCCAAATCATAGAGCCATAGGCCTGCTGGGGCTGGTATCCAGTTTTTCAGCCCCAAAAAGAGATTTTTTGGGCTTGGGAGGGGAGTGTAGCCGCCAGCATGCAGCGACGGAAGTCGCCTGAGCATTTCGTGTTATTTAGCGATGATCATGAGATTTAGCGCTGTGCAGTGCAGTTTCGATTGTGGAAGTTTCATTCCAAAATACAACGATTTTCTGTCACTGCATAGGTTCCTGTTATGTTCGAAATGGCTTTGGTGCTCGTCCACTGATCTGTTTGGCTTTGGGTAAGCATTGGAGTAATTCTAGGACAAGACATCAAGGAGGACTTGGACTAGTACATCGTTGTCATATGCAGAGACGTCCTTGGAGAGGATCATGGGCCCTGCTCCCCTGGATGATCTATACCTGAGTCACTTCTCTGAGGGTGCCTCAATCCAGTGCTCTGGGCGCTGCTGGTCTCCTTCTTTAGGGACTTTGCTTCTCCTTGGCAGTCCCGGCTGATGTTGTTTTGGGCCCTCTCCCCGCGCTTGCACTTTCTTTTTTGCACGCGTCGCGCTATTTCCCTCTTTTTCCCTATTTGGTGACGGGGTTTGCTTCCCTGGCCCGTGCTTTCGCTTTTTTTTTTAAGGCATGGCATTCCCCTGCCGAAAGCATTGCACCAAAGCGGCCTGACCACGGGCAGAGCGTTCATGGCGAGCCGAACTTCACCAAAGACCAAGCTATTGTACACAGAATCCCACATCCAGGTTGCCGATAGCACTGCACTGTTGCACCATAGGCCTGGGGGGGGTCAGGGTGCACAATTGAATGCCCAGGCAAGCAATGTGCAAAGGGATAGGTGCACTGGTGCGGTCGCAGGCAAAAACAGAGAACGTAACAGAAGTAGTACAGCAGTGATATATGAAGGACTGATTCAGCCCGAGAGATCAGGCAAAATTGCTCGAGCACCACAAGAACACTGGTGCGTGCGAATAGAAAAAAAGATAAAAAAAAAGAAACAAGCACAAGGGAAAAAAAAACACCAGACAGAGCTGCATAAGAGAGAATGTCTGGTAGACAAACAGATGTCTGGAGTAAGCAGGTCCGCAGAGCGCTGTGGGGGGGGGGACTGGGAGGAATGGGGAAACGTGGGAGAGGGGAGGGGGATATGTGATGTAGAAGTGGCGTGAGAGAGGAGGCAGGATGTGTGTTGGGGGGGACAGAGGGGAGTGAGAGAGACGTGTCTGGAGCCAGGTGATTGAAGACAGGTAGCCTGGAGGCAGGGAGCTGAGAACGGTGTGTATCTGGCCGAAAGAGACTACAGGGGGGCATTGGTCTGGGGTCTGGGGAAAGAACGGTGAGTCAGGAAGGCCGGAAGAGACTCAGAGATGGGAGGCTGGTGTCAGGGTGGGGGGGATTGAGGTGATGGGCGGTGGACTCGTCAGGAAGAGGTGGGCGTCAGCCGAAAGGTGGCTGGTGTGAAGTCCTCAGGGCATGGTCTGGTGTGTGGCTGTAGAGCTGTGGTGTTAGTCTAGTGGCTATGGAGAGGACGAAGGTATGGTATAGGTGGTGAGTGTTTGGGGAGACGAGGCTGGGGGGGCAGGGTTATTAGGGAGTGGAGACGAAGATTGATGTCTGGCGGTATAGTTGGGGGGAGGAGTAGCAAGGCAGAGAATCAGATTGTTGAGGGTGGACGTGCCTGGGATCATCGGGGGGGTGGGATGATATTGAATGTGTTACTGAAATAATTTGTGGTTGAAGACGGGTGTGGAGGAGTGGATGTGAGGTGACTGAGAGTATGTTGTTTTGGTTTGGGTTTGATGTGGGTGTGGCGGTGAGAGTGAGGCTTTTTGTTGATGGGAGGTTGATTGGGGAAGGCAGGGTAAGAAAGATTAACAGGGTGAGTGGCGGAGGTGCTGAATTTGGAAAGAGGGATGGCCCAAGGGTTCCTATGGGAAATGGGAACGAGGGCAACGAAGTTAGGAATGGGGTTGTCATGCAGCCATTGGCAGATGGAGAGTAAGGCGGTGCTGAAGGGCTTGGTGCGAGCCTTAAGTTGACTTAAGAGATTCTTTTTGTGTGTGGCGTAAGAAGTGTTAGGAGGAGGTGTACGGAGAGTGTTACTAAGGGGATCGGGGATTAAGGTGCGGATGTAGTTTCGTTTTTCGCCTCTTGGAGAGGAGTGGTACCATTTGTTGATGATGACTTGGGTTGGGGCGGACCAAGTGTTGTCGAGGAGTTGGCGTAGGTGGGCTGCTTTTGGAGAGGGGCAAAGGGGGGTGAAAGACGTGGGGTCGGCTGGGTGGTTGGTAAGGCAAAGGGGGCAAGTGTAGTCTTTTAAATTGTAGTGTGGTGCATAGCCTTTACAACTGAAAAGGCCATTTACCCATTTAAAGTTGAGACGGGAGAACCAAGAAGAAGTGAGAACGAAGATAGTACTGAGCGATGTAGGTGTTTTGTGTACTTGGTGGAGATTTTGCCGGGTAAAGGAGTGTTGTGGTGAAGGATGGAGGGGAGCTCAGGGGGGGGCGAGGTGGTTGGCTGAAATGTGGATATGAGAGAAGATCCATTTGGATACGGTGTCGGCCATATCATTGCCCTCGAAGTTGGCAAGTAAGAAAAAGTCACTGCCATGTCTCTCTTGGAGGGCTTGATCCAGGCCAAGCCCCCCTTAAAACCCTTCTGTTGATGCTAAGACAAAGTTAAGTGTTTTTATCTCTCTTTTGTTGCCTAAAGTACACTTTCCCAAAGTAACTAGGGTTGTGACCCTAGCCCCCCATGAAGTTCACCCCTACGACTCAACTGAGCGGAGGTACCTTCCTTCATGGAGGATATACCGAAGAAAAATAGGCATTTCATGCTTTAGGCCTTGGAGGTTAAGCCTAGTGGTCTCCCACCCCAAGACCCCTATACTCAATTGTTTCTACCACTTATTGTGGTCCTACTTTGTAACTGTTTCTGAATTCAGTTGCTTGGCCAAGTCATTTTCTGTGTGGTCCTGACATCTATGCCCCACATTCCTAACCAGCACCATTTGACCCAAAGGAGTGCACATGAAGTGCCTAATGCTATCTCTGAGGCAAGAGTCAGACCAATTTTCATGTAAAATCTTTTGTATTATCCATTTGTGATTGAATCTTTGTGTATAAACCTGCTTTGTCTATCTGCAGCCCTTCTGTGTTACACTGGATTCCAAAATCAATCGTTGATTCGATCCACATCCTGTTCTTGCTCTACTTGCTGCTTTGGTTTGGGTTTACAACTACAAAACCTGCAGGATTTCATCAAAATATCTAGGGCATAAATCAAGGACATCTTTCTGGTAGCAGAGACAGTCCCTTGTGACCTTTTGAACCGACCATGAGAAGAAGTGCAGCACAAAAAGCTCAACAACAAGTTCATCATGTCCACGCCAAGCGTCGGGACCTGGCCCATCAGAACTGTCCAAGTGCAAATGGGCAGCATGGCCCACCCTTTGAGTGAACCACCTTACCGAGCTCCATAACATCTCAGTGGCGCATCTGGGTCCCAAGGAGATCCAGAACGCAGAAGGGCGGAAGAAAATGAAGGCCTTACCACCGAGGCCTTAGCAGCCCACGGTGGAGACAGCTTCAGTCATCTCCACAGACGTGTAGCTGCCTCAGTATCCAGATCCAACTGTCCGGCTTCATCCTCAACAGCGATTGAAGGCCCTGAGGAGTATGAGGAACTGAGGAAGAAGATGGATGAATACATCCTACATGAGGACTACTACAAATCCATTCGTGGAGAAGACGGAGAGGAGCCATTGGCAGTACATGGATCCAGACCACGTACAGACCTAGGGTCCTACGCGCACTCTGGCCCGCCGTCTGACAGAGCCGAGACTGCATCCCTGCCAAGACGACCAAGACCTGAGTATCCAAGAGGATGTTGTCCAACCCCAAGGGCTCCTCAAGTGGGCCCGACTCGAGTTGAAGACCAACATCACCCAAGGCCAACCTATGGTGCCCTGGATCATACGGCCGAGCTGTTGGCCAAACTCCTGTCTGGATCAGAAGATCCAGATGTGACGGCCCTATCGGAGGCCATTAAGGCTAAACTGGGTATTGCAGAACCCTTACCCAAGCCAGAGTTGCCCTCTCTCTCTCCAGGACTGAGTACCCTGGCCAAAGATCTTAAGAGATCAAGGGTCTCAAGGCTGTTGCCTAAGGTCACCTGCCCCAGCCCCTTTCACCCCCGTGCCAGGACAGTGCCTCTGGCTGATCTACAGGACGTGCCTGTCACAGAGATTGAGAGAAGAGGGCTGTCAGGCCTGGCACATCTTGCCGGCATGTCGCCTTCAGGCCTAACTCCGGGGGGTGGGAAGACGGGCAGACCTATTGCCCAGGCGAACATCCAGCTGGAACTGCCGGAGTTCGACCCCAAAAATCTGCCCGAATGGGCAGAAGACTTTGCAGAGTTCCTTTTGTTGACTGCCCAATCCCATGTGGATGTGGCCACCAAATGTTCACTGCTGAAACGCTCATGCAAAAGGAAATTTTTGCAAAAACAGGTGAAACAGATTAGGAAAACCTGTTCTACCTGGGAAGAGGTACTCTTGAGGTTGGAGAAAACATTCCCAGTGTATGAGACTGACCTCAGCGTACACACACAGATCGAGGAGCTACCTATGCTCCCTGAGTTTCCATCTGCTGCGCGGATTTCTGAATATGTGTGCGACTTGGACTACCTGTTTTCTAGGATGAACGTGGGCTCCTACGGAGCCACTGAGCCCCACCTGTGGCTCATGAGTAAGATCCCCCAACGTACGTGGGATGATTGCCGCTCCACCTCTGAGAGGAAGAGCAGGACCCACTCGTACGATGAACTGGTGGACCTCTTGATTGAGCTAGCTCTTGAGAGAGAGAATGACTCCCACATGGAGAAATTCCTCAAGAAGCATTTGGGACGAGGTGGTACCCCTACCCCGGAACGTGGCAAAGGGAAAGGGGATAAAAATCCCACTAACCCCAACCAGGGAGGTGGTAAAGGGAGGGGTAACCTACGTGCCATGAATGAGGTTAAACCTGATGCAGGTACACCCCCCCTGTTCTACTGCAAACCTGTCAATGACAAGGGGGGACCTTGTCATGCCTCTGTTCCCTATTCTTTGCACTGCGACTTTCGCAGTGGGCTATTCTCCGTACCTTTGGAGCTGTCAGGACGAAAAGAGTCTGGGCTGCGCTACGCATCCAAGACTAACTATCGTACTGAAAACTACCAATTGGCCCGTCACGTTCTTGAAAATGGACTGGCGGCCCTTCAGGTAAACCTTGATGAGATCCAGGTGGAATTGTTCCCGAGCCAACAACAGCACATCATGCAGTTGTACTGCTCGAAAAAACTGAACAATGCTTTCCGTTTCTTCTGAAAAGCAATGGGCCTAGCGTATGCTAACCCTCCCTTCTCTCTGCTCGCGAAGGTTCTAACCAAAATCGCTTATGAGGGAGGAAGGGTTGTTATGTGCACCCCTGACTGGGGCTGCTCTGGTGAACATGCTTACTGGCGCCGTATGCTAGATCGAATGACCGTGGGAAGAGTGCAACTCCCCGACGGCCCCATCAATGTGCCTGAGGACTCAGACACAGCTGTGCAGGCCCCTGAGTGGGCCAGTTTCCTGTCCATCGTTGATGGATCTCTCAATCCTGTACCCCTGTGTGACTTAGACCAGGTGCTACTGAAAGAGGTCATGGCCGAAAATCGTGGCCTGACCCTTTATGATCTCAAAAATCGATCTCCTGAGCACCTATCGGGGACAAAGACTATAGCCGAGCCGGAGGGGTTGTTGTTATTGGGGTCGTCCGAGCCGTCGGGGTAGCAAATGGTTTATTGAGGGTGTGAGGTGGTTGCCTCAAGGAGGTCGTGACAACCCGAAAAATCAAGTTGTTTGGGGTTGGGTTCGGGATGTGTTTATGTATGGTGTAGAGAAGGTAGTGGTTGGTGGAGTGGTGGTATATGTGAGGGTAGGAGAATGTGGCGTGAGGCTTAAGGTTGAGTGGAATGGTGGGGAAAGTGATGAGGTGAGCGAATTGTTGGGCGGGGTGTGTGGAAAAGCTAAATTGGTGGTGTGGTCGGAGGAGCATGGAGGAATCGCCAAAGTGCACGGAGGTGCGATTGTTTGGTGGTATTGGATGGTGCCGGTGACCCATTTTTTTACGGAGGTGTTTTGGGTGGTGGTGCGGCGAAAGGAGGTAATGTGAGGGGAGGATTCGGTAGTCTAACAATCGAAGGCACCTTGGATGGTGGTGAGGGGTGGGATTTTGGGGAGATCGCTGGGGTTGCGGTTGGGGATGTTGTGGCAAGTGAGATTGAGGTAGTAGCTGGAGGCGGAGCTGATGTTTTGAATTAAGTTGGCTTCTTGGGTGTCATGGTTGAGAGCTTTGAGAAATAGGGTATTGGTGAGTTCGGGGCCTTTGTTGCGGAGGTATCGAATGGTGTGGTTGATTGCTTGCGTGTGAATTCTATCGGAAGGTCTGGTGATGTCGAGGCCTAGTGTGTGTGGGGAGGAATATTTTGTGTCGTTTGGGCTACGGAGGGATAGCTTTCCTTGGGTGGCTATGTGAGTCCAGATTTTTGTGTCTCAAGTGTGGATCTCGGGAAGGGGAAGGGAGTTGTAGATAAGGCGGTGAGTGAGGGTGGGGATTAGTTGTATGTTTGAAAGCTTAATGATTTTGGTATGTGTGAGTGGAAGGGGAGCGACGTTGTTGAGGAATGAGGTGATGGTGTTGGTGAGGAGGGCGAGCATGTTTTGGTTTTGTTGTTTGTTGAAAAAGTAAGTACCAAGGTATTTGTAGAAGAGCCGTGGGTTGCCGGTGGTGTCACAGGTACTGAAGTGAAGAGATGGAGTAATCCTGATGGTTACGTGAGGAGTGTCGTTAAGTGCATGAAGTTCTGATTTCGAGGCGTTGAGGGAGAGACCGTATTTGGGACCCACAGTGAAGAGGAACTTGATTGTAGTGTGGACTACCCTTGGGGAGGGAGTTTGAAGGGCCATGTTGTCGATGAAGGAGAAGAGCTCATTGAAGACATTTTTGGGGAGGAGTTGTTTGAGAGAGCGTAGGATGGGGTCAATGAAGAGATTGAAAAGGATTGGGGACATGGGGCACCATTGGCGTAGGCCGCGGAGGGTCATAGCGGCGAAAAGAGTAAAGTTATTGACGGCAGGGTAATCAGCCGGCCAAGAGTATAGAAGTTGAATAAGGGTGATGAGTTGTTTAGGGAAGTTGTAGTTGTGAAGTATTCGCCATAGGGCTTCGTGGGGGACGGAGTTGAAGGCTTTGTTGAGGTCAAGGTAGAGGTGGTAGAGGTTGGGGTGAATAGAGAGATTGGAGATCATGGAGTAGATTTGGTCGGTGTTTCGGTGTTGGGGGATGCCACCGTATTGAGAGTTGATAAGTATGTGGTAGTGGGTGGAATCGTAGGTGAGACAAGTGGTGGCATAGGAGGCCAGTATTTTGTATACGGTGTTAAGGAGGGCGATGGGACCATAAGTGAGTGGGGGTCGTGGGGGTCGCCTTTTTTGTAAAGGAGGTGTATGCGGGCGGCAAGCCAGTTTTTGGGTAGTGGGTTAGTGAGAAAGCGACGGCAAAGAAGGAAGAGAAAAGTCTTGATGTTGGGGGGGGTAATGTGGAAGAGGTAGAAGTTAGGCTGGTCAAAGCCAGAGGCCTTGGTGAAGCTAGCCTGTGGCAAAATGGCGTCAAAGTAGGTGCGGGTGAAAGTGGGAGAATGGCAGTTGTGGGGTATTTTGGGTGAGTGCTTCATAAGAGATCACCGCGGTGATGATTCATTCATGAGTTGAATGATGTCTTCGTTTTTAGTCGTGGGGGCTGTTCGTGAGTTGGGAGTGTATGCCCCATTTGGGTAGAGAAGGAGAAATCCGTTTTGCCAAAGTGTGTCGTTGAGCCACTTCACTTGTGCGTTTTTCGAGTTAGAGTTGGACGGGATTTTCGTCAGGTCGATGTTGATGATGGCGGAGAATTTGGTGCGCTTGATGATGTAGAGGAGGTAGTCGGTGAGAGTTGGAGTGTTGATTAACTTGTCGTAAAATTCTAAAGGATGGACTGTGGGGAGGCTTTTGCGTTGGACAATGAGGAAGGAGTTGTCATTGGTAGAACGGGACATGGGGAAGGTGAAGAGTTGAGGTGGAGATGCTTGTTTGTTGTGTCATTTAAGGAGTTGTTTGGAGAGTTTGTCGATTTCCCGGGGGTGGCAGGTGATGTCGTAGCGCCAGTACTCCTTGTCCTTGTCTTTGTCTGCGTCTCGGCCTAGGGGGCATGGTTGTCTGCGGAAGCACTGTCTTCCGTAGTCAGCGTACATGGTTGCTACGGTGGCGGTGTCGCCGTGTCGGCCTAGCAAGTGTTTGTTGAAAAGGTTATAGGCGTCCTCGGGGGTTCCATTGTCAAGGTGTTTCTTTTGGATGTCAACACGGAGGAAGTCTACTGGTTCGAGGGTTTTGGTGAGTGGGTCGGTGTTGTCGGCTATGGAGAGTCCTTGGAGGAGGTCGTGAGAGTCGTGGTTATGGGAGCAAGATTGAATGCTTGTGTCCACCAGTGGGAGTGATGGAGGTGGGTTGAAAGAGAAAATTTTGGTGGTGTCTAGGGTGAGGACCATGAAACCTTGGGCTCGGGGGAAGGTGGCTTCTTTGAGTGTGGTGATTGGGGCGGTTGTGTCAGGGAGCCAAGGAGTATAGGTCTGTCGGATGTCGACGTCGGTAAGGTAACGGTGGAATTTGAGAACGAAGGAGCGGTAGTCCCATATGTTAAAGTTGGATGGTGTGGTGAGAGGGTCGGGTTGGTTTACGATGAGGTATCCACGGTAGTAGTGATTTTGTTGCCCTTGGTTGTGTAAGGCATTGAACAGAGTGAGGCATTGGGCGTATGTGTTATTTTGGGCGTCGTTGCCGTATATTTTGGAGAGGATGCGCGTGGCAATGAAGGTTTTTGTGGTGGAGGCTTGCAAGACACTTTCAATGTTTTCTTGAGAGAATCCATCGGCGGCAGTGACATATTTGGCGTTTTGGAGTGCGTTTTTCTTGTTAGCCGTGTCTGTCTTGTAGTATGGTTTGTACATGTTGCCGAAGGGGTTTTCCCAATCCGTTTGGGAGATGCCTACTTCAAAACCATCGAGTTCGTTGAAGAGGATTTTGATTTCTTGTGGGGGATATGCCATTGGTTTGTTGGAGTAGACATTGTTGGAGGCTTGTTGAAAGTCCAAGACGTCGGGGAGGTTGTTGTTTTCGAGCTCATTGCATAGGCGTGATTGCTTGAGGGTTGGATTTCGTTTGGATTGGGGAAGCGGGGAGTGGGGAGGTGGGGTTAAGGGGAGAAAGACGATGAGGCGGATGTGGAGTGTACATCGTTGGGTTTTGGTAGTGATGGAGAGGAAAAAGTGGTGTGCTTTTTTGTGTTGGTGTTGGTGATTGTGGAGGAGCGGTGTCTTTTCCTTTTTTCAATTTGGGCGTGTTGTGAGGAGAGGGGCTCTTTTCCGGCGAAATAGAGGATGCGGGTTGAGAGAGAGAAGAGCTTCGCGAGTCGTTAGCACCCCTAGCCTTAGTTGCGAGCGGTTCGAGTGGTGGGCCGGGTCTACCATAGGAGCCGGCGGAGAAAGTCTACGTTGGGCAATTTGTTGGTTTCTCTTTTCGGATTGTGCTTCGGCGGTAGTTTTATGAGTATCTTCAATTCGTTGCACTCTGTCACGTACCGTGTCTGACTTGACTCCACCAGTGCGATCGCGGTTGTTGCGCCCCATGGGAATAGGTAATGAAATCCAAAAAACACGATTTTGTGGGCGAGCTGCTGCGGGTCCTCTCGGCAGTCAACTCTTCGGGGTTTGAAATATTCAGGCGATCATGCAGAAGACGATGCGTGAGTCAGTGACAGTCGGGAATTTAAAAAAATGCGGCGATTGATTTTCACAGCTCTGGTTACCCGCACACCTTCGCTATGAATTGCCACGAGCGCTTGAAGTGGCCCGTGCTTCCTTGTTGCCGCCTTCTGTCAAGGACACTCCTTGTGCTTTTGTGGCCCCAGCCCTCCGTGGCTGGGGTGCTTGGCGCCTGCCTGCTGGATCCTCCTCTATTGGTTGCTTTTGTGATGGGTTCCTTTTCGCACTGTGCATCCCCTCAATCCCCGGGGTGCTAGGGTGATGAGTTTCTTTGTTCCACTCCCCTTTCATCATGGGACCTGCAGTATGTGGCCCTCTGCCTTCCTTTTCTCTGCCGTTGTTTGCGTTAGTTTTTTTCTGCTCTCCATGCTTGGTGTTTTCTGTCCGTTTCTGGCCTTGGTTCCCTGTTCTTTGGGTGCCCTGTTTCTCCCCGGCCCCTGTTCCTCTGTGACTGCCGCGTGTCTCCCTTGACTCCTGGTTTTTTTCGGGGGAGGGCACTGTGTACTTTTACCCGGCCTTGCGGGTGTGTGTCGTGTGCTCCTCAGTCGTTGCTCCTCCTGTGCAGGGTGGGTTCCCCTTTTGTCTGGGCTTCTGGGTTGCGCTGGCGATGTGTGCCGTCGTACTGCTCCAGTCCCGTGGCGGATGTGTGGCTTGTTGCCTTGGGTGCCGCCGCTACAGGGCGGGGTGTGTGGTTTGTGGGCGCACGATTTGCCCGCCCATCCCTGGCCAGGGCTGTGCCTTGCGCCCTTTAGCGTCATCTCCCATGCCTTGCGTTCCTGGTGCTTGTCCATTTCTAGCTCGCCCTTGCTGGGGTCTGTGTGTTTTGCGTCTCTGTGGTGCCGTCTGTCTTTGGTTGCCTGCTGGCGGCCCGTGTGGTCTATAGCCTGTCCCTCTTGGCTGTGCGTTGACCTTCTGTGCTTGTGTGAAGTGCTCGTTGTGTCCTGTGTGGCACGCCTCACCCCCTCTTCCTGCGTCCCCCTTCTCTCTCCTTCGACGTTTGTGTGCCTTGGTGTTCCTTTGCTGGGTCCTGCGTGCGCCACGCGTTGCTCCGTGTGCCCTATGTGCTCCCCGGGTTTGCGGCAGCCGTTCGCCATTGTTGGTTGGTACCTGGTCTTGTGCGGTGGGTCTCCGTGCCAGCGTGCTCTCTGGCATGCCTCTCAGCCCCGCGTTTTTGCGCGTTACCTTGTCTGATTTGGTTGTTCTTGGTGCGCGAGTCCGCTTTCTCGTTGCCTTGGCGCCTTTCTCCACTATGTGCTCCGCTGCACCGCTTTTTACGGGTAGCTGCCAGGGGCAAATGGAAGCCGGCCCAGAACAGGACTCTTGGTGCCCGCCGCTCGACCCCCGCGGTGGGAGCTCCTGGCTCCCTCTGCGCTGTACTCGTTGGGGGCCCTGCTGTGGGGGTGTCCCTGGCGCGTCCCTCTGGCTTTTGTCTCAGGCTTTGTGTGTCCCGCTCTTCTTGCGTGTGTGGACCAAATCACACACGCGCACCCGTTCCTGCACAGTCCGCCTTTCAAAGAGGCTGACGGCCGGTTCACTCGGGCCTTCTTGTGTTGACGCCGTCGCCTCTTCTTGTGGTTGATGGGCACCACATCCAGGCCCCGTAGTGACGCCAACCCATGTATTTTGTACAGACTGGCGACTGCAATGGATCGATGCATCAGTGGCAAATGAGCCTGCAGCATGGGGCGTTTCTTATCTATCATTTTTTCATAGGCGCCAGTCGTCGCGGTCGCAAATGCTGGCGCTGCCTGTGCCGAGGCTCTGCGAAGCCAAATTCATAAAGCGATTCTTTCAGAGGTTAACACCGTGACACACCTTGAGTGCTGCACAATTGTTTTCATGATTAACTGCATCGAGTTCCCGATGTTTACCTTGAAGAAAAATCTCAAGTGCGCGCTTTCACCTTGCATGTCCTATGATAAGGGACTCCTGCGTTCAACCTGACAAGCGCAACCTGAAGTGCGTCATAGGCACCGTTGATGAAGATTTTTCCCCATCAACCGAATAAGGAGGCCATTGGATCCCAACTCGGTATGCCCAACGGGTCATGCATCTTTGAAGTTACCCAAAAATGGAGCGATCTCATGTACTGGGCGACCAGATATATGAAACATACGTTGAAATGGTATAACTCCCCTCTTTGCATGCACATACACACGGGGCATATCACATGACATGCCTGAAGCATGCCTATGAGACTAACGTAACACGCTTGGCCATATTTTGTGCATGCACCATCAAAAACCGGCCATATAAAATGTGGCCCATTCCTAACCAAAGCACATGCATGCAAGTTCAAGGACCATTGGTACATAAGAATATACACAAACCTTGGTCCTAGTGCAATACGTTGGGTATACCAGGCGGGGGTAGGCCGGTAGGCCATATTTTGAGTCATGCCATGTGCCCATTTGGCGGGTGCACTATTCAACGATGGACCCGCCAATGGACCCCGAATCTAGTGGAGCTGTTGTCCCCAACTCAAATCACCAATTTGTATCCTAACCGCTGCCCAGGGACCCATGGAGACCACATTCGAAGCAATGTTGTGCAACCAATGTTCTCCGGTTGCAATTTTTGTTTTTCATGTGCCCACTTGGGGATCAACGCATGCATCATTCCCAAGCGCCCCAAAAGGAGCTCAAGGGTGAAATGAGGCATCTCAGGTATGTTGTAAAAATATGGTTTGGAAAAGGATTCACTGGTTACTCAATCGAAGCCGGCGATATTCAATTATATTTGTGCGGATTTGAAGTCATCTTTTCATTTTTTTTTTCATCCATTTTGCTATTTTTGGGCTGTCATGATGTCAAGTGGTAACCCTGTATCTCCATCATGTGCTCAATTGACATCATGACCAAGGTATGTTTCGGAGGTAGATACTTCGGTGCCAAACATGTCTTATGCCCGGCCAGTAACTCCACTTGGGCTGGGCGCACCAGGGTCATCTTGCGATAAATTGGGGTCGTTTTTAAAACAGGGGCTCACTTGTGAACGTCACCTTTCCGAAATACAGGGGGGCTTGCTTGACGCGTCCTAGACAAGTAGGAACTTTAACATCCATTGGTCCGTCACATTAGAATTGTTAGAATCACTGATTGATACGTGTATCACGGAATTGAAAATTTGATCCCTTGGTTGATGTATTTTGAATATTGCCTTAAGGAGTTGTTATGGGAGAATCCTTCGACAAATGAAGGCATATGTCATTATTCCACGGATTTGGATGTTATTCTCAGGGTTCCAAGCTGACACTATGGTTGAGTGAATTTCGATAACATCAACAAGTGCATTTCATTTGCATTTTGGTATTGCCTACTCTCTTTTCGATCCGTGCGGCATGTATGGTAGCAGTTTGGTTCAAGCAACACATGGGTTTCATGTGCATGGGCAAAATATACCAATTACCAACCTTGGTCAACATAATGATGAAGTGCATTTCAAACCAAATGCCATGGAGGTGCAAAATGATTCTCACCAATGGATTGGATACCTCCACAAGGGAGTATCATTGAGCATACAATGCGGCCCCACGATGGTATCAATGCTCGGTACAACACAGGACCTCATGATGGGATGATATGTGATGAAAATATGGCACATGGCATACATCATAGTGCCGGTTTGGAGGCTATGCCATTGGTGGAGAATGAGGGCCGAGCCCTGACGGAAGACAAGCTGCACATGACCATCACACAATGAACTACTGATTTGGACACTCAAATCGATGCGGTCTTGTGTGAGGTGATGGAGAAGCAAACGGCCTTGACATCCGCGGTGGATGAAACATTTTCAGCGGTTGTGGCCAAGATACAACAACAACATCATGAGCAAGCACAGGGATTGGCGCGAACCAATGATAACATGGAACGTTACCTCAATGAGATGCGGGATTCATTTGCCTCATCCCTTGCCCAACAACACGCTCACATTTTGCATTTGCAGGAGAAGCAGGGTGAATTTGAACGCACCTTGCTCAGAGGCGATGAGAAGTCGAATCGACAGCTCCACTGAACCAGTCAGGTGTGCGTTCTCCAGGTTCAAGAGCACATGATTCAGTTGGGTTGAGTCACCACCCAAATGGACTCGCATGAGGGGCGCTTGGACACCATACAGCCCATTGTGAAAGAATCTCGGCACCGGGCACAGGAGTGTGAGATGAGTGTGGCGCCCATGGGCAATCAATTGCAAGATATTGATAGGCGCGTGAACGTATTGGGGACCAAGGTGACTACAATTGGGCAGCAAGTCGCGAGGTCACACAACGCGTCACTACCATGGCTTCTCAAATGGTTGGCGTCAGAGACTTCCTCTTCGACGCCTTCCTCCACGTCGCCCGACACGAGCGCCCCCCACGCGCCACCCCGGACGGCGAGAGCCCGCCCCCCACGGGGAGCCGGATCTGGGTACCCCCCATCGACTGGGGGCGACACCTGGTCGGACACCCCGTGCCAGAGCGGGACAGCACCCAGGGCCGCACCCGCTACCGCGAGCCCAACATGGCCCACCCCCCACCCGACGCCACCCCCAACAGCACCAAAGAGTGGGAGCGGGAAACATGGGTGGCCCGGATGGCCTCCCTAAGCAACTTCCGGCACCACGTCCCGGGAGACATCCCCACCCCCGACGAGCAGCAGCCAGCCCCCTCCACGTACATGACCCTCATGTACAATCTGCACTACACCCTTCCCACCACCACCTACCACGCACCAACAGACCACTGGGTGGTACACGGCACCGACTCCCTCCTCCCCGCCGACTACACCCCCCCCACACACAACCCGGGCCCCGACACGTACGCCAGGGGGGAAGACCCGGACGACCCCCACATCTGGGGCACGTGGGAACCCGAATCCCTGGACACGCTGCTCTCCATCCGCAGCGGCTACCAGGGCCTTGGTAGGGCGATGTATTGCCTCGCCAAGTGGACCCAACGGACCTGGGGGATCCCCGCGGACCGATGGGTGTGGGTGGTCACGCTGCGCCCCCAGCAGATGGAAGCCCCCCCAAACCGCGGGGGACCCACCCCCCGACGCCCCACCACCCCACAACTATGCCCGTACATGGTGGCAGCCCGCCTCATGGCGCTGCTATGGCCGGGCCCCCACACCCCCACCCAAAACTACCCCCACCTCACAGAGGGGGACATGCCCGGCATCCAGCGATGCTTCTTCGAGACCCTCGACTACCTCCAGCAGACACACCCCCGCATCCTGGAGCAGATATGGCCACCCCCCGGGTAACCCACGTGCCCGCACAGCCGAGACAACACCGCCACGCCAGCACCAGCACGCACGGATCACTAGGGAAAACGCGCGCACACGCCCGATGCCCGAACCAGCACCCGCGTTCTCGCTACTTACAGGACCCAGCATCATACGCCCGCCCCCGAGGCCCGGGACCCTCCGCCGTCTCCCGCGGCCCTCTCCTCCGCCTCCAACTCCACAACCTCCACCACCACGAACACCTCATCCACCACCACCACCACCACGTCCTCATCCAGCACTCCACCCCCCAGGCCGCGGGGGACACCTCCCAAACGGGCCTCCAAACCCGCCCCCACCGCGAGCAGCCCCACCGCCGCCAAAGCCCACGCCCCGGCGAAGCCCATGCCCAAGACCCAGCCGAAGCCCAAGGCCGCCGCCAAAGGGCGGCCCGCAGCCAAGCCCAAGCCCAGGCCCAAACCCGGCGCCACGACGGCAGCTCGGGCCCGGCCCCCCCAGGATGTCCTGTACGACATCCGGCCCCAGCCGTCCCAGGCCCGAAGGCAGCAGCGCCCAGCGCGGCGCCCCCCCACCGTCACCGACACCACCGCCACCACCTTCATGGCGGAGCGCGCCGCGGCCGAAGCGCGGCGCGCCTCGTCCCACCACCTCCCAAAGCCCGCACCCCGGGCCCACGGACCGCTCCAGGGTCCACCAGCAGCGCCCCCGCCCCCCTACCGGCCCCCGATGACAGCCCACATGCAACGCATGCCCCACTACCGCCGCCGCCACGAATCCCCGCCCAACCCCGAGGCGGAGACCGTACGCGCACACCCGCGGGTCCACATCCGCGTGCACCCCCACTCCCCACGCACCCCCACGGAACAGGACTACGAGGAATCCCCCAGGCCCGCCACCGCCGCCGACCCCCACGACCCCATCACACCCACCCACGCCCACTCCTCCGCCCAAGACCGCAGGCCCGCCCAGGAACAGTGGTGGCAGCCCTGGACCCACACGCAGCTCTGGGAGCTGCGGAAGTGGGCCCGGGGAGAGCCCTCCCTCGAGGGCCTGGTCCATCGGCCCCGCAAGGGGTCGGTGGAGAACTGCCGCCTCCGGCCGGCGGGGGGGTGGATGCCGCAGGCCGCATGGGAAGCCATGCTGGCCGATGCGCTCCACCCCCTGGGAGTCCACCCCCGCAACCTCCCCGCGCCCCAATACCACCCGTACGTCCTCAGGCGCCTGCGGGAGACCCTCCAGGAAGCACGGCGAGACGGCATCCGCCTGTGGGACATCACCCAAAGCCCAGCCCCGCACGCACACACCCCCTCACCACCCCACAAGCGTCGGCGCACCGACACCGGCGACACCCACAACACCCCAGGAGCCCTGCGCGCCACACAACACGACGCGCCTGACCCCCCGGCCAGCGGCGCCGCCATCTAACCCCGTTATCCAGCACAGCACCACCACGGGGCGCCACGCCAGACCCCGCCCAGAAGTCACCAAACAAACCGGACGCCGAAGGAAGCCAACGCACACGACAACGAGCACCACTACGCCCAAAGGCGCCGAACCCGGGCCCGATACCGTGGGCTCCTCTCCACCCTCAGCACGACACACACGTCACTGACGTCACTCCTCCGCCGTGCCCCCTCCCACGCCACCGCCCCGCCCCCCCCCCCCCTCCCGCCGCACGTCCCCACGCCGCCCAGCACCCAGCCCCACACACTGCGCCACAGCATCGCCCTAGTCCGGCTCCTCCACCATCGCGGCACTTGGCACCTCACAGTAGACCGCCGTCCTGTGGTCCCGCTCCCCCCAGCACCACTCCCGGGGCCGCACCCGACCCACGCCGTGTTCGCCCCCACGTCGCGGGCCGCGGACATCCTCCCGCTCCCCGCCACCACCCCTCCCGGGCATCGCATACTACTTACCGCCAACCCCTCGGTCCTCAGTGAGGTCCCCATCGGGCACGCCGACGCCCTGCACGTGCGCCCGCTGCTGGCCAACCTGCACGCTGCGTACGCCCCCGGCACGCCCGCCGACCCCTCCGTGTGGGACTCCCAGTGAGGCCACCGGCCAACGGCCGGCCCACACGCACCACCCCGCACCCGCCTCGGGCGCACGACTCCGTGGACGCCGCTACCCACACGCTCGGCCCCGCGCAACCGCCTAACCGAGCCAGAACACAAGCACAAATCAAACCCGAGCCACACCCCGAAACCGCTAACCCTTGACTCCTAACCAAACCCGCCGAGGGAACAACGCAACCACAGCCCACACCCACAGCCCACACAGCCGCCTAACCAGCCAGCACCAGAAGCAAAGAAACACCTCACCAAACCCACCCTGACCCAAGCCTAACCGGGCTGAAGCCCCAACACAAATCAAACCCGAGCCACAACCCGAAACCGTCAACCCTTGACTCCAAACCAGGCCCGCTGAGGGAAATGCGTAGACACAGCCCACAGCCACAGCCCACACAGCCGCCTAACCAGCCAGCACCAGAAGCAAAGAGACACCTAACCAAACCCACCCTGACCCATACCCATGTACATCAGGACACGCGAGCCGCACCCCTGGGGCGCGACCGCCGCCACAGCACCGGCGACACACGCCAGAGGACACAACGCAATAGCACCGCCGCACCAGCTGCCCATGCCTGTGCCTGCAGTGTACGCGCGCCTCTGTTTTCCTCTTTTTTGTTTTTTCTTTTTCTTTTTTCAAAAAAAAAAAAAAAAGAAAGAAAAAAACGAACATTAGGGGGGGAGGAAGAGGGACACATCCACCCATGGCACACGCGCACCGCACACAGCACGCACACCGGTAAACAGGAGCCCAGGGGCCCAGGACACCGCACATGCAACACAACACACCGAGCGGGCACACCGGTGAACAGGAGCCAGCTGGCCCAGGACACCGCAGACGCACCACAGCAAACCGCGCGGGCACACCGGTGAACAGGAGCCCAACGGCCCAGGACGCTACACACACGTAGGGCAGCCGAGGGACAGGAAAGAACCAATACCCCATGGGTCGGACGCACTGGGGCGACCCAGCCGACCCACCGGGCCAGTGGCAGGAGCGGTACTCCAAAGCCACTGGTCCGAGCCCGGCCAGGCTGCATCGAGGACCATGGCAAACGTCACCCGGAGCCATGGAAGCAACCGGTGACAGGCGAGCCGGTACACAGTCCAGGAGTAGGTCACCTGCCAAGCAGAGTGGCCCCGCAACTCAAGCCACAAGGGTGAGGCGGTCGTACCGTAGACAAGCGGGAGCAATACCCCTCGTGGTGAGAGATACTCCACACGGCTGGGCAGCCCCCCAGAGCTGCCGCCCAAAGGAGGGGGCATGTGGCCCTACCCATGGACACATGTGGGGACACCCTCCCACCTGGGACACATGGACCGGGTGGCCGCGACAATGCCTTCCCAAGCACATGCGGGAGCGGCTCAAGAGGCACCTGACATAGGGCAGTGGGAGGGACAGGACGTCCCCTTGGTAAGACCTTCTTCCTGCAATGTCAAAGGAGGCATCCCGAGCTCCCGAAGATACCTACCTACCTACCTTCTCAAATGGTTGGGGTAGACAACATTAAGAATGAAATTGCGCGCTCACACACGGGCAATGTTGGACCGCAAGTTTCGGTGTTGGGAGAACAAGTCGGTGAAACACTTTCAAAGCTCCGAACACTTCAACTCCGCACAACTGTCTGTAGCCAGCACGTGACCACTGTTTTGACCAAAGATGGGGAAATGGAGACCCAAATTGGTGCAATGGGAAGTCAATGGCCGGCCTCCAGCAAAATGTGGCTTCCATAGACACTATGGAAATTGACATGGACGTCATCACAAAGAATGTTGGAGCGGTGCAGGGTTCCGTACGTCACATAGGTCAAACGGCGGATCAATCTATCAAGCAGCAGCTGGAGGACATACAGCAACAAGCCAGCAAAGAGGCTAAAAAATTTCCTGACATTGGCCCCATTCAACGCAAGATCGATTGGCTGAAACAGCAGCTATTCTAACGGCGGGGGGCCTTGACTACCCAAGCCGCTACAGTGGAGTGCCTCGGGGCTTCAGTGACTGCTGCGGGAACCCATCAACAAAAAAACATGGAGTGGGTCAAACAACAGTTGGCCACCAAACAGCTGCAGGCGCAAGAGCAACAGCAAACAGTGGCAGCGCTGCAGCAGCGGGTGGAATCTAGTGAGGTGCTGCACCAGAAAGGGGCACAGTTAAAGGCAACCGTGGCGTCGGTGACGCGACAGGTAATGAGTGTCTCACCTTCAGGTCCAGCGCCGCCACCGAAATCCAGGTTGGCCACACCAGGGGCTTTGCCCTCAGATGAGGAGCTTCTGCGCTGTCGACTTCTGGTGAGTATGTGGAGGCGCCTGGCACAGGCAGAGATGCAAACCTTGCTGGGCCGGGAGGCGCAACAACGCACGCAGCTTGAGCTCACTGGCCAGAAGGGTCGGACTGTAGTGGTGACACATTATACCTGGTTGTCTGCTGGCACAGAAGGATTCTGGGGTGCCTACGTCGCCCACTCAATGGAGTCCAAGCTTCGCCAACAGGCTGAGAACGTTGAACATTTGAAAACAAATTTCAGCCTGCACATGACCGGTCATACCCACGGGATGGGCATGGAGTCATGGGACAAGATACAGACAACAGTTGAGGCGCTGAGACAGGATTTGAATATCCTGAGGTTGGACCCCGCATGGAACGCGAGTAATAGGACACCAGCCTCACACGCCTTTTCACATTCAAAGCGAAGTCATTGACGCCGCCAACAGGATGACGGGCACTGTCAATGCATTGTATGCCAGAAGAAGGAATTCTATGCCAAGACGACTTCCCGGGGAAACACCAGAGCGGAGGACAACGAGCAACGCTACAGTCAGCAGGTATGGAGTAGGAGCAATTCCGAGGACAAGAATCGCTCGCCACACCAGTCCCAGAAGGGCCACAGGGAACACGGCAAGTGGAGTCATAGTCAGATCCCCCCCGTACCTGTGTTGCTCTGCCCCGCCACGGGCTGCACAGCGCCACTTTGCGAGGCCAGATGTGGAGTCGCCGGGTGCCTCTGGTGCAGCAAGCAAGGGGGGACGGCGTCCCCGCGCAGCATCATATTCTGAGCATATGAGGAGGAGGACAGAGAACAGTGACAGTGCTGAGTCACCAGAACATCGCCGGTCAGCACGCCATATGAGCAATGATCGGGGAACACGGGAAAGTCAGAACCCTCGTGGAGAAGGCTGGAATGATCGGGATGGCACTAATGCGCAAGACCACGGACGCCGCCGTGTGGCATCAGGGCCACAGGGGGACATCACTGTGACGCCACTTCATTGGAGTCTTATTGCTGAAATGGTCGTCATCACAATGATTCACAGCGACAGTCGGGAAGGCAACGACGGAAGTCATCAGAGTCTGGATCAGATTTGTTCTCACGCAGTGATCGTACATATCGGGGACGACAGCGGCGCCGGCACCGACATCGGAGAGAAAGGTCGGACTCCGATTCCACGTGCTCGGAACAGACCTGGAGTTCTGGAGACCTGGAGTTTATGAAACGCAATGTACCGGATCGCACGGGCATGATGAGAAAGCACAAGTGGTCTCAGATTTCATTGTGCTTTGACGACGACGAGGGATATTTGAATCCTTATAAGGCGCTGGACCCGCCCCGCGGTCTGGGGTGGATTAAGCCCACAGGGATTGGGATGGGATTCGCCTTCATAGAAGTCCGTCCTGAAGAGCGGTTGAAACCTCCCAAGAACGACCGCGGAGGGGATGACCACCCCCTATACCGCCCCGGGCAATATGGGCTGCGAAAGTACGTGGGTGACTACGTAGCAGCCTTTGAGCTCTCAGCAATCTTGACTCAGGTACAGATGCCAAGCTGGGATGGCCAGCTGGCCAATTTCCTGCCATGGATGCGCCTGTTCTTGCGCTGGGCTTACTACCGAGAAGGGTATTTCCCACCTGATCCCCTTCTTTGTTCTCTATTGGCTGCAATGCCTGAAAAGGGAGATTATTCCCGTGGAATCTGGGAAGATGGAGCATTCACGAGCAAATAGGACTTCTGCCAACTCTTCCCCATCATATGCCATATGTGCAACAAGGATGCCGATCCAGATGCGGCCATGACGCGCTACTCCAGCCAACGGCTGCCCCACCAGCGCCTCACGCCAGAATATTGGGCACAATGGTTCACTCAATGGTTGAAGGATGGGGCGGCAGTACCTGGCGGCATTCTAATGAATGAAGCACAACGTCAACTCACGGCGGTGCTGTTGCACCACGAGAGATACAAGGGCCGCACTCTTGGGTGGAATGCCATGTTCAACAGCATCTTTGAGAGTCTGGCTGAACGGGGCGTCAGGTTTTCGTATCTTAATTTGTGAAGAAATTGAAAGCTGGGCTAGCCAAATATCTTGCCCGGACGGAGGATTACGAGCAGTCTACGGAGACCCGCTACCAACCGCATTCGGGTGCATTTCTCCAGGAGATGCATGATGGCAAGGGGGAAGATGACTGGCAGACGGGGCTGGATGTGTGGGACGAGCAAGCGCATTTGGACGCGGTGAGGGCCAAAAAGAAGTGCAACTTTTGCACCAAGCCAGGACACACACGTGAGACGTGTATCCTGCTGCACCCTGAGCTGAAGGGAAGATCCGCAAAGGGAAGGCTGGTCGAGGACAGGGCCCTGAAGGGTCAAAGCCAGCACAACTGGTCCAAGATGGCGGACGTGGGCGCCCATCCCAAAGGACGAGCCAGAGTGATCGGTCCTTTCGCCAGAGGGGAACCACCCCGCCCTTTCGCCAGGTGGACAAGTGGCTCAGGTGGGGTGGGGAACAGCGTCCCCAACGAGCTCAAAATCCGCCCATGCCTGATCAGCACCGACCAGCATCAGCCGGAAGCAACCGCTCAGGGACATCCAACACCTCTGAAGAATCCCGCGGATCTTTCAACTGCGGCGAAACAGGCCACAGAGCACATGAATGTCCCCTGCCAGTCATCTGTAAAAGGTGTCATTAAGCAGGGCACATGGCGAAGGACTGTCCCAGTCACTCAGAGGAATTGGAACGCTGGCCCAGCCGCCAGAACATATTGCGGATGAGCTGCAGGACGGTCTGGGCGGTCTGCAACAGTCCAGTAAAGTCTTATTCAGGAAAGCTGCCAAGGGCAACAGGTTGTATCAACAGAAGGAGTCGGTACACCCAGTCCTTATTGAGTGGACGACTGACAGTGGCCCGGCAGGGTCCATAAATGTTGGATGGTAGTGGGCCACAGATTGCTGCAGCAGTGGGCCTTGAACTCATCCCCCAGGAATGCCTCTAACCGGCTCCGCAGCCCCTCCATGTCACTGGGTCAGGCGACTCGGTCATTGAAGGGGTTAAGAAGGGTGTATGGGGCAGTGCCACTATGTAGGTTTGGAAGCCACAGAACATCCGCAGCATGCGTTGCACTGACTTGTTTTTATATGCGGTGAATGTGGGTCACCGAGGCATTTTCCTAGTTAGCCTTTTTTGTCACGATACCGCCTGGCATTAGTGCCAGGAATGCAGAATTCAATACCCCTGGAGTATTTGCTTCATACTTTAACTAAGGGACCCGTCGTTTATCAGGGTTTATCAGGGTCATCAGTGTCCACACTGTCAGTAATAGGGCGTGTGTCCAGCACACTACAACCCCGCCCCACGACCTGAGCCTGCCATTAGATGTACTTTCAGGCCAGCACCTATTGCCAAGGCTGTGTTACGGGGTAATATTTCTGTCTTGGGAAGGGAGAGCAAAACGGTGGGTGACCCCGCCCCCCGAGACAGAATTCAGAAGCACTTTTCTTTGGCGCCTGAGACTCACAATCCGGTGCATTTGTATGGCATGTCACTCAGTGATTCTGCTTCCTTTTTGCCCATTTTTGTGCCTTTGCATTGCAGAACAAATAAAAAAATCAAAGTGCACCGAATTTGTGAAGCACCAGACCAACTGTCGAGGGTCTGTGAATTTTCTCTCCCTTCTCACTTCCCTATCCCCGGGTCGGCTGATGCAATGCCAGGTGACACACACCCAGATGGACTACCCAGGGCCGAACAGTCTGGATCAGGGGTGTTTGTGGGTGCAGATCAAGGATCGGCCTGTAAAAGTACGCAGCAGTACAACACCGCGCAAACAGAGGAGCAAGGTCCATAACAGACGGCGCCACCGCCAGCTGATGACTATACACTGGTTGGCAAACGTCACCCGCAGGCACACAATGCCAACAGGCAGGAGCCCACGTCGTCCCCCGTGATCCATCAGACAGTGTGGACTGCTTTATTGCCTGAGCAGTCCCTGGATGAGCCTGCGGTGAATGGTGGGTCTGGACCCGTTGGGGATCAGGCCTGCGACCCGCTTCAGCTTTCTACAGTTGTTCGGGAGGAAGATTATCAATTACAGATACATAGAAAAGACCCCTCTCCTCTCCTTGTGAAATACCGCCGTTGTGGGCATTGTGGTACCCGTTTCAGGTCTGGTAATTCACTGCACCGACACCTGTTGCACTGGACGAAAAATACAAGTGTCGGGGCTGTCATCCGCTCTATGATAGATGATAGACAGCCAACTAGTGGTTACTTGTTCCCTCATCATTTAGAAATGTTGGGAACAACTTGCATGTGGTGACTGTCAAGACTGCCCAGGTGACCACAGCTGTATTGACCGAAACTGTGCGGCTGTATACGCACAACATTCTGTTAACAAACTCTGCCCCCCACACATATTTAAGGGGGTATTGGCAGGCCAGGACACGTCAGCACAGACGGCCCTGGTCCTGGCAGCTGGCAGTGTGGCTTTCGGATCGTTGGCCCAGTCTATGTATGTTCTGACTGAGAGCAAACCGGGGGGTACTTGCCCGGCGATCCCCTCTCAGAATGAGGAAACTGTCACCTCCTGCGGCCAGTGGCCAGGGAGGACAGTCCAGTCCAGGTAGGTAGCAAGGTAGGTGCACTATGTCGTGGAGAGGCGCTTCATGGTTCCCGCTGGCCTTGCTGCTGTGACGAACAGGAAGAGGCTCCGGGCTTGAAGAGGGGAGACGACTTGGATCCTGCTAGACCTGACCGGTGGCCCCCAACAAAGCGGCCCCGGGAAACACCGGGAGGGCTGATCGTCGCAAGGCGTGATATACTTGTCCCGCGGGGAGGGTGTGCCCCCGTGCTTGCGCACGTCGCGTCCTTTGGGCGGAACCCTAGGGGTTCACCGGACTTCCTGGCGTATCCCATTCCCAAGGCATGCATGCATGTTCTTGGTACTGGGGTTCGGAGGTGCTTGGGTGTCGCACGCTCCCCCTCGAGTCTGAAAGCAGCCCTGCCCTTAGGATGCAGCTCTGCCCCAGGGCTCCGGATCTTTTTTTGCCGGGTCACCTGCATGGCACGGGCTGCCTCAGTGCCCAGGCTATGGACACCCTGTTTCCTACTGTTGTGTGGCGCTTGTATTTTGGTCTCGGTTGTGATTGGGCTCTGGCCTCGGCTGCGCCCCGCCACTCCTGGCTGGGGTGTTGGGGTGTGTGTGTGTTTGTGTGCGCCCTCCGCTTGTACCCTGCTGATCCTGGCTGGGGTGCGCGCTGTGGGTGTGTGTGCTTGGGATCTGGTTTCGGCTGCGACCTGCCACTCCTGGGTGGGGTGTTGGGGTGTGTGTGTGTTGGTGTGCGAGCTTCGCTTGTACTCCGCCATTCCTGGGTGTGAGGTGTGGGTGTGTGTGCTTCGGCTTGGGTTTCCGCTGCGCCCTGCCACCCGTGGCTGCGGTGTTTGGGTGTGTGCCGGCCTCAGCCAGGAGTGGTGGGGCGCAGCCGAAACCCGAGCCCAAATACACACACACACGCCGCACACCCCAGCCAGGAGTGGCGGGGTACAAGCGGAGCGCGGACACCAGCACACACGTACCCCAACACCCCAGGCAGGAGTGGCGGGGCGCAGCCGAAACCCGAGCCCAAACACACACACCCACACCGCACACCCAAGCCAGGAGTGGCAGGGGACAAGCGGAGCGCGCACACCAGCACACACACACCCCAACACCCCAGCCAGGAGTGGCGGGGCGCAGCCGTTCCCGGAGCCCAAACACACACACGCACGCCGCACACCCCAGCCAGGAGTGACGGGGTACAAGGGGAGCACGCACACAAACACGCACACCCCAACACCCCAGCCAGGAGTGGCGGGGCGCAGCCGAAACCCGAGCCCAAACACTCACACCCGCACCGCAGACCCCAGCCAATGTTGGCGGGGTACAAGGGGAGCGCCCACACCAGCACACACACACCCCAACACCCAAGCCAGGAGTGGCGGATAGCAGCCGAAACCCGAACCCAAACACACACACGCAAGCCGCACACCCCAGCCAGGAGTGGCGGGGTACAAGCGGAGCACGCACACAACCACACACACCCCAACACCCCAGCCAGGAGTGGCGGGGCGCAGCAGAAACCCGAGCCGAAACACCGACACCCACACTGCACACCCCAGCCAGGAGTGGCGGGGTACAAGGGGAGCGCGCACACCAGCACACACACACCCCAGCACCCCAGCCAGGAGTGGCGGGGCGCAGCCGTTCCCCGAACCCAAACACACACACGCACGCCGCACACCCCAGCCAGGAGAGACGGGGTACAAGGGGAGCACGCACACAAACACGCACACCCCAACACCCCAGCCAGGAGTGGCGGGGCTCAGCCGAAACCCGAGCCGAAACACCGACACCCACACTGCACACCCCAGCCAGGAGTGGCGGGGTACAAGGGGAGCGCGCACACCAGCACACACACACCCCAGCACCCCAGCCAGGAGTGGCGGGGCGCAGCCGGAACCCTAGCCAAAGCACACACACCCACACCGCACAACCCAGCCAGGAGTGGCGGGGTACAGGGGGAGCACGCACATAAACACGCACACCCCAACACCCCAGCCAGGAGTGGCGGGGCGCAGCTGAAACCCTAGCCCAAACACCCACACCCACACCGCACACCCCAGCCAGGAGTGGCTGGGTACAAGCGGAGCGCGCACACGTGCACAAACACACCCCAACAACCCAGCCAGGAGTGGCGGGGCGCAGCCGAAACCCGAAACCAAGCACACACACCCACGCCGCACACCCCAGCCAGCAGTGGCGCGGTACAAGGGGACCACGCACACAAACAATCTCACCCCAACACACCAGCCAGGAGTGGCCGGGCGCAGCCGAAACCCCAGCCGCGAAACACACACCCTCACCGCTCACCCGAGCCAGGAGTGGCGGGGTGCAAGCGAGGCGCGCACACAAGCAGACACACGCCCCCACACCCCAGCCAGGAGTGGCGGGGCGCAGCCAAAACCCGAGCCCAAACACCCACAGCCGCACTGCACACCCCTGCCAGGAGTGGCGGGGTGCAGCCGAGGACCGAGCCGAAACACACATACCCACGCCGCACACCGCATCCAGGAGTGGCGGGGTACAAGCGGAGCGCGGACACCAGCACACACACACCCCAACACCCCAGCCAGGAGTCGCGGGGCGCAGCCGAAACCCGAGCCCAAACACACACACCCATGCCGCACACCCCAGCCAGGAGTGGCGGGGTACAAGCGGAGCGCGGACACCAGCACACACACCCCCGAACACCCCAGCCGGACGAGGACCTGGAGGTGGGCGAGATCACGGTGTTCGTGGAAGGCGCGGACGAGGCGTCCGCCCGCGCCCGGCCGACCAACCCAGTGTACGACGGCACCAGGCCTACCCCCCCGTACGCCATCGTATGCGAGGCGTTCCCCAGGGAGCCCACCTGGTGCCCCGCCCTCCCGCGGGCGACGCACGCGCCCCGCGGCTGGGCTAACCCAGACCTGTCCCCCCCCCTCTCCAGAACCCACCACAGGGGCAAAGTCCCCTGGCAAGAGTGCCCTGGCACCCCCCCAGCTCCTCCTCGTCGTCGCGACCCGCGGGGACCCGGGGCGGGTCCTGGGGATCACCCCCACCCACCTCTATGGGGCAGCACCCGTATCCCGCCCCCCCCTCCCGGCGCCCGCGGCACGGGACGGAGTACACACCTTCCTGCGAACACAGGAGGTCACCGCCGTTACGGGGGTCCCCCTGGTGCGGCTCCCCCCGACACCACTCGACGCCCCCCGGGGGCCCAGGGCCCTGGGCCCCGCCCCAGACTGGGAGCTATGGCGGGACGCGTGGGCCGCGTGGCTCCCCCGCCTCCCCTCCCAATGCCGGTGGATGGCCGCCGGCCCCCGGCCGTGCAGGACTGACGCCACAGCCCGCCCCCCACCCCCCCCCCCCCCGCAGAGCACCACACGGCACTGCCCACGGCACGGCACTGATGCACCAGGAGGTAGTGGGAAGGGTGCGCCTGCCACCACGCATGCCTACCAGGATAACAGTGATGGCAGACTCCGATGGCTCCCCCCAGCGGGACGACCGCGACCACCGCCGGTTCCGCTACGCTCCCCCGCCTCCCCGGAGTGGACGGGGGAGACCCTCGCGGAGCGCGAGGAGCGGAGGCTGGCGGAGGCGGCGGTGCTGGTCGGGCCGCCGCTGCCGGCCCGGGAGCCTGAGCCAGCCGAGGTGACCGCCCCCGCCGCCCAAGCAGCAAGCCCCGCCGCCCCGCCCCGGGAGGGGGCCCCAGACGCGCAGGAAGCGGAGACCGCAGCCCCAGCGAGCCACGCCGCGGCCCCGACCGCGGCCCCCGGCACGCCGCCGACACGGGGGGGTAGCCCCGGCGCAGGAACCGGGCGCATCGCCGAGGGCTGCCGCAGCCGCAGAGGAGAGCGAGAAGGGCGCGGGGGGGGTTGCGACCGCGGCCCCGGCAGGCCGCGCCACCGCCTCGGCCGACCACGCCGCGACCCCCAGCACGCCGTGAAAGCGGGGGACGGACCCCGCACGGGCCACGGGCGCCTCGCCGGCGGCCGCCACAGCAGCGAAGGAGAGCGAGGAGGGCGCGCGAGGGGTTGCGGCCGCGACCCCGGCGGGCCGCGCCACCGCCTCGGCCAGCCACGCCGCGACCCCCAGCACGCCGTGAAAGCGGGGGACGGACCCCGCACGGGCCACGGGCGCCTCGCCGGCGGCCGCCACAGCAGCAGAGGAGAGCGAGGAGGGCGCGCGAGGAGTTGCGACCGCGGCCCCGGCGGGCCGCGCCAGGGCCTCAGCCGGACACGCCGCGACCCCCAGCACGCCGCGCAAGCGAGGGAAGAACCCCGCACGGGCCACTGGCGCCTCGCCGGCGGCCGCCGCAGCAGCAGCAGTGGGCAGGGAGAGCGCGAAGTGCCGCGCCCACGCCAACCCGACCCACACCCACACCAGCCCGCCCAAGCAGTTCCGCCCCAAGCCTTTCCCCCCGGGGCGGGCGCGGCAAGTCCGCCCCCCGGCGCCCGAGCGCTCGCCGCTGGGCGTCACGCTGCCGCAGCTGCAAAGACAGCGGGACGCCCGGCGCGTGATCCAGGAAGGAGGGGAAGGCGCGCAGGCAGAGCTGCGTGCCAGCCACGGGAGCGCGGAGCGGGGGGCAGGAGGCGACAGGGGAAGTGCCCAGGAGCGCGCGCAAGGAGCAGGCCAGGGCACGCGCGGCAGGGAGCAAGGGCGCAGCAGCGGGGGGGAGCCGAGCGCAGGCAGCGGACGGCGCGACTCAGGGTAGGGGGCCAGGAAGGGACCAGGGCACGGGAAGGGCGCGCAGGGGCACGGGCAGGGAGCCCAGGTCCAGGGGGAGTAAGAAAAAGTCACTGCCATGTCTTTCTTGGAGGGCTTGATCCAGGCTAAGCCCCCGTTAAAACCCTTTGTTGATGCTAAGACAAACTTAAGTGTTTTTATCTCTCTTTTGTAGCCTAAAGTACACTTTCTCAAAGTAACTAGGGTTGTGACCCTAGCCCCCCCCATGAAGTTCACCCCTACCACTCAACTGAGCGGAGGTACCTTCCTTCATGGAGGACATACCAAAATAAATCAGGCATTTCATGCTTGTTGGCCTTGGAGGTTAAGCCTAGTGGTCTCCCACCCCAAGACCCCTATACTCAATTGTTTCTACCACTTATTGTGGTCCTACTTTGTAACTGTTTCTGAATTCAGTTGCTTGGCCAAGTCATTTTCTGTGTGGTCCTGACATCCATGCCCCCCAGTCCTAACCAGCACCATTTCACCCCAAAGAGTGCACATGAAGTGCCTATTGCAACCTCTGAGGCAAGAGTCAGACCAATTTTCATATAAAACCTTTTGTATTATCCATTTGTGATTGAATCTATGTGCATAAACCTGCTTTGTCTATCTGCAGCCCTTCTGTGTTACACTGGATTCCAAAACCAATCATTGATTCGATCCACATCCTGTTCTTGCTCTACTTGCTGCTTTGTTTGGGGTTTTCAACTACAAAACCTGCAGGACTACATCAAAATATCTAGGGCATAATTCAAGGACATCTTTCCGGTAGCAGAGACAGTCCCTTGTGACCTTTTGAACCGACCCTGAGAAAAAGTGCAGAATAAAAGCTCAACAACAAGTTCATCATGTCCACGCCAAGCGTCAGGACCTGGCCTATCCGAACTGTCCAAGTACAAATGGGCAGCATGGCCCACCAAATGAGTGAACCACCTCACCGAGCTCCACATCATCTCAGTGGCGCATCTGGGTCCCAAGGAGATCCAGAACGCAGAAGGGCGGAAGAGAATAAAGGCCTTACCACCGAGGCCTTAGCAGCACACGGTGGAGACAGCTTCAGTCACCTCCACAGACGTGTGGCTGCTTCAGTATCAAGATCCAATTGTCCAGCTTCATCCTCAACTGCCATTGAGGGACCTGAGGAGTATGAGAAGCTGAAGAAGAAGATGGATGAGTACATCATGCATGAGGAGTACTATAAATCCATCGGTGGGGAAGATGGAGAGGAGCCATTGGCTGTACATGGATCCAGACCACATACAGACCTAGGGTCCTACGCACACTCTGGTCCTCCGTCCACTGCATCCCTGCCAAGACGACTAAGACCTGAGTATCCAACCCCAAGGGCTCCCGAAGTGGGCCCTACTCCAGTCGAAGAACAACATCATCCAAGGCCAACCTACGGTGCCCTGGATCATACGGCCGAGCTGTTGGCCAAACTCCTGTCTGGATCAGAAGATCCAGATGTGACGGCCTTATCGGAGGCCATTAAGGCTAAACTGGGTATTGCAGAACCCTTACCCAAGCCAGAGTTGCCCTCTCCCTCTCCAGGACTGAGTACCCTGGCCGAGGATCTCAAGAGATCAAGGGTCTCAAGGCTGTTGCCTAAGGTCACCTGCCCCAGCCCCTTTCACCCCCGTGCCAGGACAGTGCCTATGGCTGATCTACAGGACGTGCCTGTCACAGAGAGTGAGAGAAGAGGGCTGTAAGCCCTGGCCCCTCTTGCCAGCGTGTTGCCTTCAGGCCTAACTCCGGGGGGTGGGAAGACGGGCAGACCAATTGCCCAGGCGAAAATCCAGCTGGAACTGCCGGAGTTCGACCCCAAAAATCTGCCTGAATGGGCAGAAGAATTGGCAGAGTTCCTTTTGTTGACTGGCCAATCCCATGTGGATGTGGCCACCAAATGTTCACTGCTAAAACGTTCATGCAAAAAGAAATTTTTGCAAAAACAGGTGAAACACATTAGGAAAACCTGTTCTACCTGGGCAGAGGTACTCCTGAGGTTAGAGAAAACATTCCAAGTCTATGAGACTGACCTCAGCGTACGCACACAGATCAAGGAGCTACCTATGCCCCCGGAGTTTCCATCTGTTGCGCGACTTTCTGAGTATGTGTGCGACTTGGAGTACTTATTTTCGAGGATGAACGTGGGCTCCTACGGAGCCACTGAGCCCCACCCGTGGCTCATGAGTAAGATTCCCCAGCGTACGTGGGATGATTGCCGCTCCACCTCTGAGAGGAAGAGCAGGACCCACTCGTACGATGCACTGGTGGATCTCTTGATTGAGCTAGCTCTTGAGAGAGAGAATGACTCCCACATGGAGAAATTCCTCAAGAAGCATTTGGGACGAGGTGGTACCCCTACCCCCGAACGTGGCGAAGGGAAGCGGCATAAAAATCCCACTAACACCAACCAGGGAGGTGGTAAAGGGAGGGGCAACCTACGTGCCATGAACGAGGTTCAACCTGATGCAGGCACACCCCCCCTGTTCTACTGCCGACCTGTCAATGACAAGGGGGGACCTTGTCATGCCTCTGACTGCGATCTCCGCAGTGGCTGCATGCTGCAGATGAAACATCAGCAGCACACCAATAATGGGAAACAGGTGACCCATCAGGACCATTTCAGGTGTACCATCACCTGTGGTTACTGTGGCAAACGTCGTCACTACGAGGACGAATGCCACATCAAGAAACGCGAGAGTGACAAACTCAAGCGTCAGGAGGCGGAGCGCCAGAAGACCCAGACGCCCGCCAGAAATCCCCCGAATGGGGATAAAGGCAAATGAGGTGGCAAGGGGGGTGGCAAAACTGGACCTCCTAACCCCCAGAGGCGCTCATCAGCGCCCGTTGCTACACCTACTCCTGCTGCTACACCCGCTCCTGCCGCAGGTGTTCCCCAGAAGCGCCCCGGAGGGGATAACGCTACCCCTGAGGGGAATAATTCTAAGATGAGGCGCTTGGCCTGGATGGCCAAGTCCCTCATGGCTGCAGGGGTGGATGTGAAATTCCCTGATGAGGAATAGGGGGCCGGCTTCGAAGAGGAGGACTTGGTTTTCTGCATCCTCGTGAAAATCGGGGATCAGGTTTTTCGAGCAGTGCTTGATACCGGTGCAACACTTTCCATAGTGGCCCGGCGCCTGCTTAGAACTTTCAGGAAAACTAAGACCGTGGCCATAAGAGTAGGGGATGGGCGTACCATCCATTCCTTGGGGGGGGTGGATGTGACCATATGTCTGGGCGACGAAACCGTGACCCAACACTGCAGAGTGTTGGACACTGACGCCTTTGACATCGTCATTGGCACCGACTTTCTAAGAAGAAACCCCCAGGTAAAAATGCTGTCCCTACAGCGTCCTTACTCTTTGCACTGCGACTTTGGCAGTGGGCTATTCTCCGTTTCTTTGGAGCTGTCAGGACGAAAAGAGTCTGGGCTGCGCTACGCAGCCAGGACGAACTATCGTACTGAAAACTACCAACTGGCCCTTCATGTTCTCGAAAATGGACTGGCGGCCCTTCAGGTAAACCTGGATGAGATCCAGGTGGAATTGTTTGCGAGCCAACAACAGCACATCATGCAGTTGTTCTGCTCGAAACAAATGAACAATGCTTTCCGTTTCTTCTGGAAAGCAATGGGCCTAGCGTATGCTAACCCTCCCTTCTCCCTGCTCGCGAAGGTTCTAACCAAGATCGCTTATGAGGGAGGAAGGGTTGTTATGTGCACCCCTGACTGGGGTTGCTCTGGTGAACATGCTTACTGGCGCCGTATGCTTGACCGAATGACCGTGGGAAGAGTGCAACTCCCCGACGGCCCCATCTATGTGCCTGAGGACTCAGACACAGCTATGCAAGCCCCTGAGTGGGCCAGTTTCCTGTCCATCATCGATGGATCTCTCAATCCTGTACCCCTGTGTGACCTGGACCAGGTGCTATCAAAAGAGGTCATGGCCGAAAATCGTGGCCTGACCCTTTATGATCTCAAAAATCGATCTCCTGAGCACCTATCTGCCACACTTACAGGGTGTGAGTCTCCTGATGACTATCTGAAACCTGCAGCTGTAAAAGGGGATGCTGACGACCAACTGTCTGAGATCGCCAGCACTATTCCCTCTGTTGATCCCAGCTGTGTTGACCTAAAACATAGTGCTTTCCTGGCCCAGCTGTTGCTAGAGGAGGTAGATCTAGAGTCAACCTCTGAACCCGCTTCCTCTGTTGGGAAACCAGTGCTACACATGCAGCCTGTGCACACAGGTGAACCCGTGGCCCGGAGTGCTGATGCTCTGGCACGGCCTGCTGCTAATAACATGCCATTGTCTGAGCATGACACTCAAGAACTCTGACGGCTGTTGTACCTGAAGGCCGAAGGTATTGAGCGCCAAGAGCGGCTGCAATACCTCAGACAGACCTGGAAATACTCCATCTGGTCTGAGGAGGACGATGAGTCCTATACGCTGCCTGATCCTGAGATACCTCTAGTGTATTCTCTACACTATGGGCAGCAATGTCCCCCTGAGTGGGACGATGGTACTGTACCTGCCGAAACTGCTGATCGGCATAAAAAGAAAGAACATGGAAAAAGCAACCTCCATGCTGAGGAGGATTTCCTTCAGAAACTCGAGAGTCTTAACCTTGACCCCCGCCTGAAGAAAGTGCTGATGACCTAGGAGGAAGTGTTCGGCGCCTTGCCGCCTCCCCTTTCTTGTAAAAAACTGGTCCAGATGGACTTGAAATTGAAACCAGAATTCGAAAAGACGCGAGTGAGGCGTCGTCCCTATCCCGCTCCACAGAAACAGGTTGAAGAAATCGAGCGCCAGATCCAAGAATGCATTGATGCTGGCCTCGTTGAAGAGTATAAACATGGGGACTATCCCCATCACTGCAGTCCCTGTTTCCTTGTTGCTAAACCAGGGTCGACTGCCCTACGTCTTGTTGTAGACTATGGTGAGGTCAACAAGAAAACCAAGAACCACTCAGGGAGTATTCCTAACATGGAAAACACCCTGGAGCGTATTGCCAAATGCAGGTATAAGACCAAAATGGACAAACGCTCTGGTTTCTGGCAGGTTGACCTAACCGCCGCAGCTCAGGAGCTGCTTGCCTTTATAACCCCTAAGGGTCGTGTCTTCAAGTGGAAGGTTATGCCTTTCGGGGTGGCTAATGCCCCAGCGCTCTTCCAGGAGCTTATGAACAAAATTTTGTACATACTGAGGCGCAGGCCTCTAGTACAAGAGTTGATTTCTCGGGGTGCAGAAATGGAGGCTCACATCGACGACGTGAGTTTGGGTACTAATACGAAAGAGGACCATGTCCTTCTCCTCCGCGAATTTTTCACTGTCTGTCAAGAAAACCATCTCCGAATCAAACTCGAAAAATGTGAGTTTATGAAAGAGGAGATGGAGTATTTGGGTTTCGACGTGGCGTATGGCTGCTGGAAACCAGCCGCGTCTAAGATGCAGCCCCTACAGGACATGCAGATTCGCGATGACCCTAAGAAGGGTCTACACGATGTGAGGAGTTTTGTGGGCGCCTGTAATTTCTATCGGCATCACATCCACAATTTTACTTACTCCTCTGCACCCCTCACTGACCTGATCAAGAAAACAACTCCCTGGAGGTGGACCTCTAGAGAGGAAGAGTGTTTCCAGGAGTTGAAGAAGAAGATTACCTCCTCCAACTGCCTGGGAGTGCCCCGCCCGGAGGGCGAGATAGTCCTGATCACTGATGCCAGTGATGTAGGGGGGGGATGTACGATCTACCAATGGCAGGAGCTTAACTCCGCTGAACTAACCCACTGCCATTATCGTACTACTGGACTGAACCGTGATGGTTCGTTGAAACATGACTATCCTACCAGTGAGTGGCGACTGGTGCCACTGGGACACTGGAATTGGAAATGGAACCAAGCGCGTTCCAACTACAGCACCTATGACCAGGAACTCCTGGCCGGTATGTTGGTGCTATCGTCACAATCCCGACTCCTGGGATCCAACCCTATTGTCTGGCTGTGTGACCAGGAGCCTGTGAAGTCTTTTCAGAAGGGCCCACCACTGGAAAAAGCAAAGCTAAAGCGGTGGTGGACTTACCTGAGCCAGTTCAGGCTGACAGTGCATCATATCCCCGGGATTAAGAATGAACTGTCTGACTATATATCGCGCAACAACTTCGATGCGCTTATTGGTGAGAGCTCTGAGGCGCTCGCCAAAGAGGCTTTCCAGCGTATGGATGTCCAGCTTGACCTGTCCATGCGCACTGCTGGAACCCGGGAGGGTTGGAGTCTAACCGACTATCAGTATGAAGAAATTCTCCAAACCCTCGGCACTGGTCTCGAACCCCGTGTCATTGACGGGCACCAGTGGTATAAAAACAATCAGTACCTCTTCTATGAGGACCGAATTGTGGTGCCTGAGGCACGACTGGATGGGTGCCTACAGTGGTCCCATCTCAGTTCTGGTCACACTGGCGCTAATCGCTCAGTGGACTTCTTCCGTGAGTGTTTCTACTCTGGTCTAACCCTGACTGAACTGAGGTCGCGTATGCAGACCATTGTGGATGCTTGTGGCTGTCATGCCAGCAAGCAGAGCGACAGTAGGGATAGGGGTCTGATCTCCAGCTTACCCATACCCTATTGTGCTAACTCTCTTCTCTACGTGGATTACATCCACGTCCTACCACGCTTTGGCGGCTATGATAGTTGCCTCGTGGTCACCTGTGGTCTATCTCACTTCACCCGTGTGTTCCCTTGCAATAAGAAAATCACAGGTGAGCAGACTGTAAAAATGTTTGTCGAACAATGGTTCGAACCCTATGGAGCACCTAAACAGGTGCACTCTGATGAAGATGTACGCATCCGCAGTGACACTGGGTGGTACAAACGAGTGCTAAATGCCCTCAACGTGGAGGTAACCACAGGTGTGCCCTATACTCACACGTCTAACCCTCTCTGTGAGAGACAGAACCGTGTGGTGGAGCAAAACTTAAGAATCCTGATGAAACAGGAGCGCACCAAGGACTGGGTACGCCTAGTGCTCTGGGCAGTTCTGTCCATGAACTCACAGCGGAGTTCTTCTACGGGATTCACCCCCCACGAACTGTTCCATGGAGGACGACCTGCTTGGTTCTTCAAAACCCCCTTTCCTGAGGACTTCAAGAGCCCTGTGGGAGATTGGCTGGAACACAAGCAGTCTCTGGCTAACCAGGCTGGTACTAACCTGAGGCACATTCGTGACCGTGAACAGAGCCAACGGAACCGCCTACGGCGACCTGCCAGCTTCAAGGTTGGTGACCTTGTTTTGGTACACCATTCACGCCTACCCTCCTGGCCACGTAACTGCCTACAGGACCCTTACTTTGGACCCTATCGTATCATCAGGATAGATGGATCCAGGATCCATGTCAGGTGCAGTCCACGTCTAGGTGGTGACCTGCTGTGTGCACCTAAGCAGTTGAGGCACTATCACTCCCCTGACGACTTGTCCTGGAATGAGTGGCGCCTCAGCGACAGTGACATTGAACGTATAGACCTAGAGAACGCTGCCAGTCCAGAGGAGGCAGACGAACTCGAAGAGATGACTGCCGATGAGATGGCAGTCGATGGTTACTACGTGGTTGCAGGTATTGCTCGCCACGAGTATAAACAGGGCTGGAAATTCCTTACCCTGCGGGATGGCTATGGGTTGTCTGAGGCGACCTGGGAACCCATGTCAGCCTTCATACAACCAGATGGGAGTATCAACCCCATCTTCTGCACTTACCTCGTTGAGAACAACGAGGAACAGCTCCTAACCCGTGCTGAGACTATGTCCCAGCGTAAGAAGCGAAACTAATTGCCCTGTGTCAGTCTAATGACAGGTGCAGTGAGCACTCTTCTGCAGACGTGCCTGTGTATGGGTGTAAGAGCAGTTGTCACAGTTGCCCCGCATTGCATCGCAGGACAGGACCGTTAGCCCCCCGTGACAACCACTCCCTGGCCGAAGGCCATTGGTTTTTCACAGACTACTGCTTACTGAGCACTGCACTGACCCTGTCTGTGCCCTGCAGACCCATGCCTATGGTTTCCAGCGTGAGCCAGGTGGCCGCGTATCAGGATTGCAGCCACCCAGCGAGTGTGTGCCTTGTTGACCATGTGTTGCATGGGTACTGCCCTAATGTAATGACCTTGGTGAGCCAACGAAGAACGGTGGCTTACTACACCAGGGGGGAATGACAAGCAAGGTGTTATGAGGCAAGGTGTGTCTTCCCTCCTTGGGGACAAGCGAGCCCACAGTGAGGACCCCTGACTGGTCCAGACCCGTGGGGTTCTACCCTTCCTTACAGGGTTTACCATACCCCTAAGTGTGCTACGTATGTCTGTATGTGTCTCACTTCTCTCCCCAGCGTGGCTCCCGGAGACCGGGCTTCGCTGACGTCGGACCGAAGGTCCTAATCAGGTACTATTACCACTCCTATGGCGCCCAATTTCTGTGCTGGCGCCTATCCTTGGGGTAGGACGGCAAAAGCCCTACCTACTAAGAGGGGAGGGGTGGCCAAGTGTGCTAAGGGCATACAAAACGCCCATTTTTGCTACAGGCCAAAAGCTAACGCACTCCCCTGTCCACGAGGAAAAGCACGCGGGACAGGAGACACCAGTACACTACACTCACTAACGCCAGCACCGGCCTCCGAAGGCAGGGTGAGCACTCATCACTTGCACTCACCTCCTGCCAGGCCTGCTGACCCTAACCCCTACACACGCTACTGGGTGCAGCTGTCGAAGTACACGCGGGCCCTAATGGCCCTCCTGTGAAGAAGACAAGAGAACACAGCGCTCCTAAGCAGCTGTGGCCTAACAGGGGACGCCACAACGCGTTCCCCCTGCTAGGGCTTGGAGGGAAGGGATGCTCTCGTTGCGTGCACAGCGCAGATGTCGTTGAGGTCGGACTGCCCTCGCCACTACTGGCTGAGGCACAGTGATTTGATTTGTGATCAGCGCCCCTGTTTTGCTGGGGCAGAAAAATGGATAGCCGCCGAAGGCAGCTGCTGCGTGCATCAATCACCCTCAACCTCTCCCACCTGTACAAAAGAGGCAAATGAAGGGGTGTTTGCGACGGAGGAACCAAGCCACACTCCAGGTATTATACCCTTCTCAGTGTGACCTATAATACACTGTTCGCAAACACGCTGAAGTTTCAGCTACCCCTGTCAAGCCAGCAAGCTTTAAGAAACTCCTCGGGTTCTCTTAAAGAACGTACCGATGAGCCTCTGGGTAACCTAAACAAGGTTTACCGTGCGCAATTCGCGTGGCCTACCCTTTAATGCATCATGTGCACGCAGGGAAGGGAGGCTGAACCACTGACTCAACCAGGAGGTGAGCTCCTCCTGGGCTAACCTACCTTACTCACCATGCATCGTGTGAATGCCGCATTGAAACGAACACAAAACAAGCCTAAGCGTTTTAAGCAACTCAACTTTAACGCCACGGCCGCACACAAACAAACGCTTTCTGCACTTACCTGTGAAGAAGGAAACAAGGGTGAATTAAGGATACAGGTGAAGCGTCACAGCGTGTGGATGCCTCGATTAGGCACATGCATCGCGAGCACAGCGCATATTCTAACCCTACGTGCGCGCCGCGCGCTCCATGCGCATCACATACCTTTCATTCCTGTTTTTACCTGTGCAGAGCACGAGAGAAGAACACCCGACCCCCCAACGAGCACAGCGTGGACAACCCTAACGTTCTGACGAAACAACCAACACGAACGCAATGCGTGAGTGTGAGGTGACACTGACATACCTGAGAGATGGGTTGTTGACCTGCTCTGAGGTGTGGGCTGAATTTGAATACTTGAGTCTGAAGTTTATAAAAATTTTGATGCAACTGTGCAAAAATTTCCTTTAAAACTTTGAAAACTACGGCCCATACCTTCTTTTCCAAAAGTCGTTTACGCTTGCGCAACCCCTTTCTTGGAGTCCGCTTCCTTTGCGCTTGTCTGCGACTTTGAGTTATGTGTAAAAATGACGATTTCCCGCGTGGTTTCGTCGATTTTTAACGATTTCACTTGCTAAATCGCAACCCCTTCCGCTAAACCGCAGGAATCACTCCCTGCTGGTTCCATTTTCTATTTTTTTCAGCTCCTGGGGGTTTGTGTCCTCCATTGGGAGTATTGCTCCGCCCTGGCCCTTGGTCAGGACGTATACTAAAACGCTGTTTATACGGCGATAGCCGTCCGCATTAGAGCGTTCGACTGTACCCTAGTGGGCAAGCACATTGGCTCTAGGGAGGGAGTCCTTGGTTCAAACCCCACTACCCCCAAACTTTTTCCAAAAGTTTTCGTCGCACGCCGGCGACTTTTGAGGAATGCCCCATCGAAGGGACATCATTCACGGTACATTACACTGTTTTTCAAGGGTACCTACAGTGTGGTAGGCTTCTTTGAAGTGATGAGGATGTTCTTGGTAAGTTTAATGTATTTTTTGGAGGTATTGTTGGGAATATTTGAGCCTTTTTCCTTGGTCCTACTAGCTTCATGAACTAGTACTCCAGGGGGGAGTAAGAAAAAGTCACTGCCATGTCTTTCTTGGAGGGCTTGATCCAGGCTAAGCCCCCCTTAAAACCCTTTGTTGATGCTAAGACAAACTTAAGTGTTTTTATCTCTCTTTTGTAGCCTAAAGTACACTTTCTCAAAGTAACTAGGGTTGTGACCCTAGCCCCCCCCCATAAAGTTCACCCCTACCACTCAACTGAGCGGAGGTACCTTCCTTCATGGAGGACATACCAAAAAAAATCAGGCATTTCATGCTTGTTGGCCTTGGAGGTTAAGCCTAGTGGTCTCCCACCCCAAGACCCCTATACTCAATTGTTTCTACCACTTATTGTGGTCCTACGTTGTAACTATTTCTGAATTCAGTTGCTTGGCCAAGTCATTTTCTGTGTGGTCCTGACATCCATGCCCCTCAGTCTTAACCAGCACCATTTCACCCAAAAGAGTGCACATGAAGTGCCTATTGCAACCTCTGAGGCAAGAGTCACACCAATTTTCATATAGAACCTTTTGTATTATCCATTTGTGATTGAATCTATGTGCATAAACCAGCTTTGTCTATCTGCAGCCCTTCTGTGTTACACTGGATTCCAAAACCAATCATTGATTCGATCCACATCCTGTCCTTGCTCTACTTGCTGCTTTGTTTGGGGTTTTCAACTACAAAACCTGCAGGACTACATCAAAATATCTCGGGCATAATTCAAGGACATCTTTCTGGGGGCAGGGCGAGGGGCGGTGGGTGAGCGGGCGGGCCAGGGCGTGGGGGACGGGGGGCAGGACCCGCGTCACGGGCAGGGGGCTGGAAAGGGGCCCAAGGGCAAGGGTAAGGGCGCCGCGGGCCCCAAGGGACAGGCAGGACGGGGCATGGGAGCCCAGGGGGGAGGGCCGGACAAAGGGAGGGGGGCGGGGAGCGGGGCGCCCCCGCAGCCGGACGTGCAGCCGGTGGGGTGCAACCCCCCCAGCATCCAACAGATGCCGGCGCACCACACCCACCACCACCACCACCACCACCACCACCACCTCTACAACATCGAAGCTGACGCCGGCGAGCTCGTCCCCCCCCAACCCCCACGACCCCGGCACCAGCCAGCCCCCCCCGCACCGAGGGCGGAGCCGGCGCGGATGGCCTCGGCGGAGGGGGGGCGGGGCGCGGCGTCGGCGCCGCAGGCACGGGGGCAGCGAGGGGAGCCGGCGCGGAGGGCAGAGGGGGGCCGGCCGTGGGACCGGGACTGCGGCTCGGTCCCGGACCCTCTGGGGGAAGAGGCCCTCCCCCTGGTCGGGGAGGTGTACGGGTGGTTGTGCTGGGCCAACCAGGGGACCACCAGGGGGTTGAGGAACCGGCCCTTCGATGCCGTGCTCCACCGGAGAGACAAAGGAAACCGAGAGATACACCCGGGGGGCCGGGCAGCCCCAGAGGACCATGAGAGGGTCCTCAGGTCAGTGATCCAGGCGGCGTGGCCCGACAGGGAGCGGACGTGGCCGGCCTTCCTTGAAGGCAGAGCGGTGCTCCGCATCACAGATGCGGACGCCAACAACTGGCTCCCCCGGGCTTTGCGCAGCGCCCTCGCCCACTGGCGCTACCGCCGGCGCAACCCGCCGCCGCCACAGCCCCAGCCCCCACACAAGCGGCGGCGCGGGTGATGGCCCAGACGGCGGATGCGAGAGAGTGGGGAGGGGGGCTGGGCCCCCCCCACGGTACGGCACGACGCATGAGATCGTGCCACCTCCCGCGGGAGGGAGGGCGGAGACAACGAGCGCGGGGGGGAACCTGCTGCCCCGCAGCCCGCTAACCGCTGACCGCTAACCCTCACGGCCGCCCCCGGCCGGCCAGCGCTGCGCGACGACAGCCGGGGGGATGAGGGGCCCCAGCGAGGGCCTGCACGAGGGTCCGGCTCTAGGTAGAGGGGGGCAGGGGAGGGGCGCGACCCCCCAGCCGATGGCTGGCCCCCGGGGCCGGGACTGCCATGCCGCCCCCCCCCCGGCTGTCAGGAGGCGTCGCCAGGGGACCAGAGGGCCCCCCCCACTCCCTCCCCCCCTCCCACTCAGGCCCGAGAGCAGGCAGGGGGGCGGCCCCCCCAGCCCCCCCCCCCCGCACCCCCCCAGCTGGGGAGCCACAGGCGCGGCCCTCCACCCCCCCGGAGCCGAGGGGACGCCCCCCCCCCCCCAGAAGGGACGGCGACACGGTGGGGGGAGCGGCGGCTGGACCTGCTCCCGGGAGCCCACACTAGCGTGCCGGAGCGACGCGCACAACAGAACAGTATGGAGGCCGCGCCCCACATGACCCTCCCGTGACAACAGCCCACTCAGGAAGGGCAGAGGGGGGGTTCAGGTCTGCAAGGGCCCCCGGGGGAGCGGTCCACGGGCCGCCCCTCACCCCCCCCCACCCCGGGGCGGCACTTCGACCCCGACCGCACGCGCACGCCGGAAGGGAGCGCGCCGACGACACGAGGGGGGCCAGGATTGAGTACCGCAGGCCGCCGCCCAGAAGGGGAGCAGGGAGGCCGCGGCGCGACACCCCCCTTCCCCGCCCCCCCACCCGGCCCGCAAGCCGCGGGGGCCCCGGCCACCACCCCCCGAGGCAGGGGGGATGGTCCCCCCCCCGCCCGAGAGAGGAGCCGGAGCGCGACCCGCCCCCCCGCCCCAGCCGCCGGCTCCCACGGGGGCCGCGAAGAACAAGCGAGCCCGCGCCAACGCGCCACGACGCCGCACAGATCGCACCCAGAGAAGCCTGGTGAGCACGAAGCGGAGTGATATGGGGGGCCACGCCCCCCATGGACAGCACAACGCCAGTGACACCCGCTTTGTTGCCAGCCCAGGGAAGGCACAGGGACGGAATGAGGCAGAGGGACCCCCCGCCCTACAGGCCCCCCCCGGGCCGCACAAACGGGGGGTACGGCGCACACCCCCCCCCCAACCCGCCCCCCGGCACACGAACACCACGGACCCGCCCCGCGGCGCGCAGCCCCCACAGGGCGTGCCGGCCGAGGGGACAGAGAAGGGCCCCCACACCCGCACGCCCGCGCCCACAACACGTGGATCGCGGACCCCGACAGCCCGCCCAGTGGGCGGGCAGTCGGGGGAGGGGGAGCGCCTGACCCCAGACGCCCCTCGCAACAGTAGAAGGCACCCCCCCCGGGGACGCCCTACCGCCACCCCGACAACCCCAAGCCAAGTAGGGGGGAACCGGGACCGGACCGCCCCCCCCCAAGCACGCCAGATGGAGCAAGGGACCGGGGAAGGACACGCGGAGGGGCACGGACCACGTCGAACGGCCCTACCAGCGCCCAGTGCCGGGACCACGCGAGGTGCGCACGCCACACCACCCAGGGGGGGGGGGAGCGGACGCCGCGGGAGCGCGAGCGCACACACACGAAAGGGACACGCGGGGACTACCAGAAGGGCAACCGGACCGAGCGCGCGGAACGCACAGACCGCGTGGGATGGCGTACCAGCGAGCGAGGGTAAGGGACACCCGGACAGGAGGGCCCGCCACACGCAGCGCGGAACACGCGGGGCGGGGAGGGGAAAACGAGAGAGACACAACACCAGGTACCGGCCCGAACCCCCAAAACCGGCCGCGAGCGCCGCGCACACACAGACGGGGCAGGGCACCCGCCAAGGCAGTAGTGGCGCACAGCGCCACGCCCCAACCCCTAGGCTAGGCAGCCTCCGCGCCAGCCCAAGGGGGTCCGGCTGGCGACAAGCCAGTAGCACGGGCCCGGCGGCGCCGGCGCCCCGGGCGACCACGCATTAGGGGGGCGACGCAGTTGGTAAGCGCCCGCAGCCACAGCTGCGAATTGATGCACTGACCGGGGAGTGGCGAAACGGGGAAGCCGGGGAAGGACGGGGCTCCGAGCTCTGTGAACCCGGGGGACTCCGCCACCAGGCAGGAGGTGCGTCTTCGAGGGCCCCCCACTAGGACCCGGTGGGGAGGATATCACCTGGCCCGACCCGGTGGCCCCCCGGGGCCGAAAGGCGTCTAGTACCCGCAAAATCAAACCTCAAACCTCAAACCTGAAACCCCAAGAGCCCAGCCAGGTGTGCTGGGGCGCAGCCGAAACCCGAGCCCAAACACACACACACACGCCGCACACCCCAGCCAGGAGTGGCGAGGTACAAGTGGAGCGCGGACACCAGCACACACACACCCCAACACCCCAGCCAGGAGTGGCGGGGCGTAGCGGAAACCCGAGTCCAAACACACACACCCACACCGCACAACCCAGCCAGGAGTGGCGGGGGACAAGCGGAGCGCGCACACCAGCACACACACACCCCAGCAACCCAGCCTGGAGTGGCGAGGCGCAGCCGAAACCCAAACCCAAACACACACACCCACGCCTCACAGCCCAGCCAGGAGTGACGGGGTACAAGGGGAGCACGCACACAAACAAGCACGCCCCCACAACCCAGCCAGGAGTGGCGGGGCGCAGCGGAAACCGGAACCCAAACACACACACGCACGCCGCACACCCCAGCCAGGAGTGGCGGGGTACAAGGGGAGCACGCACACAACCACGCACACCCCAACACCCCAGCCAGGAGTGGCGTGGCGCAGCCGAAACCCGAGCCCAGACACCGACACCCACACTGCACACCCGAGCCAGGAGTGGCGGGGTACAAGCGGAGCGCGCACACCAGCCCACACACACCCCAGCACCCGAGCCAGGAGTGGCGGGGCGCAGCCGAAGGTCCAGCCCAAGCACACACACCCACACCGCACACCCCAGCCAGGAGTGGCGGGGTACAGGGGGAGCACGCACACAAACACGCACACCCCAACACCCCAGCCAGGAGTGGCGGGGCGCAGCTGAAGCCCTAGCCCAAACACCCACACCCACACTGCACACCCCAGCCCGGAGTGGCGGGGTACAAGCGGAGCGAGCACACGTGCACAAACACACCCCAACACCCCAGCCAGGAGGTGGGGCGCAGCCGAAACCCGAACCCAAAACACACACACGCACGCCGCACACCCCAGCCAGGAGTGACGGGGTACAAGGGGAGCACGCACACAAACACACACACCCCAACACCCCAGCCAGGAGTGGCGGGGCGCAGCCGAAATCCGAGCCCAAACACCCACGTCCGCACCGCACACCCCAGCCAGGAGTGGCGGGGTACAAGGGGGGCGCCCACACCAGCACACACACACCCCAACACCCCAGCCAGGAGTAGCGGATCGCAGCCGAAACCCGAACCCAAACACACACACGCACGCCGCACATCCCAGCCAGGAGTGGCGGGGTACAGGGGGAGCACGCACACAACCACGCACACCCCAACACCCCAGCCAGGAGTGGCGGGGCGCAGCCGATACCCGACCCAAAACACCGACACCCACACTGCACACCCCAGCCAGGAGTGGCGGGGTACAAGGGGAGCGCGCACACCAGCACACACACACCCCAGCACCCCAGCCAGGAGTGGCGGGGCGCAGCCGGAACCCCAGCCCAAGCACACACACCCACACCGCACATCCCAGCCAGGAGTGGCGGGGTACAGGGGGAGCACGCACACAAACACGCACACCCCAACACCCCTGCCAGGAGTGGCGGGGCGCAGCTGAAACCCTAGCCCAAACACCCCCACCCACACCACACACCCCAGCCAGGAGTGGCGGGGTACAAGCGGAGCGCGCACACGTGCACAAACACACCCCAACACCCCAGCCAGGAGTGGCGGGGCGCAGCCGAAACCCGAAACCAAGCACACACACCCACGCCGCACACCCCAGCCAGCAGTTGCGCGGTACAAGGGGAGCACGCACACAAACAAGCACACCCCAACATCCCAGCCAGGAGTGGCCGGGCGCAGCCGAAACCCCAGCCCAAAAACCCACACCCTAACCGCACACCCGAGCCAGGAGTGGCGGGGTGCCAACCGGGCGCGCATACGAGCAGACACACGCCCCCACATCCCAGCCAGGAGTGGCGGGGCGCAGCCGAAACCCGAGCCCAAACACCCACAGCCGCACCGCACACCCCAGCCAGGAGTGGCGGGGTACAAGGGGAGCGCCCACACCACCACCCACACACCCCAACACCCCAGCAAGGAGTGGCGGGGCTGCAGCCGAAACCCGAGCCCAACCACACAGACCCAGGCCGCACACCCCAGCCAGGAGTGGCGGGGTACAAGGGGAGCACGCACACAAACACGCACCCCCCACCAACCCAGCCAGGAGTGGCAGGGTGCAGCCGAAGACCGAGCCGAAACACACACACCCACGCCGCACACCCCAGCCAGGAGTGGCGGGGTACAAGCGGAGCGCGGACACGAGCACACACCCCCCCCAAACACCCCAGCCAGGAGCGGTGGGGCGCAGCCGAGACCCGAGCCCAAAAACACACACACACGCCGCAAACCCCAGCCAGGAGTGGCGGGTTACAAGCGGAGGGCGGACACCAGCACAGACACACCCCAACACCCAAGCCAGGAGTGGCGGGGCGTAGCGGAAACTCGAGCCCAAACACACACACCCACACCGCACACCCCAGCCAGGAGTGGCGGGGGACAAGCGGAGCGTGCACAACAGCACACACACACCCCAACAACCCAGCCAGGAGTGGCAAGGCGCAGCGGAAACCCGAACCCAAACACACACACGCACGCCGCACACCCCGGCCAGAAGTGACGGGGTACAAGGGGAGCACGCACACAAACACGCACACCCCAAAACGCCAGCCAGGAGTGGCGGGGCGCAGCCGAAACCCGAGCCCAAACACACACTCCCACGCCGCACACCCCAGCCAGGAGTGGCGGGGTACAAGCAGAGCGCGGACAGCAGCACACACACCCCGCAACACCCCAGCCAGGAGTGGTGGGGCGCAGCCGAAACACGAGCCCAAACAGACACACACACGCCGCACACCCCAGCCAGGAGTGGCGGGGTACAAGCTGAGCGCGGACACCAGCACACACACACCCCAACACCCCAGCCAGGAGTGGCGAGGCGCGGCCGAAACCCAAACCCAAACACACACACGCACGCCGCACACCCCAGCCAGGAGTGACGGGGTACAAGGGGAGCAGGCACACAAACACGCACACCCCAGCACCCCAGCCAGGAGTGGCGGGGCACAGCCGAAATCCGAGCTCAAACACCCACACCCGCACCGCACACCCCAGCCAGGAGTGGCGGGGTACAAGCGGAGCGCGGACACCAGCACACACACACCCCAACACCCCAGCCAGGAGTGGCGGATCGCAGCCGAAACCAGAACCCAAACACACACACGCACGCCGCACACCCCAGCCAGGAGTGGCGGGGTACAAGGGGAGAACGCACACAACCACGCACACCCCAACACCCCAGCCAGGGGTGGCGGGGCGCAGCCGAGTCCCGAGCCCAAACACCGACACCCAGACTGCACACCCCAGCCAGGAGTGGCGGGGTACAGGGGGAGCACGCACACAAACACGCACACCCAAACACCCCAGCCAGGAGTGGCAGGGCGCAGCTGAAACCCGAGTCCAAACACCCACACCCACACCGCACACCCCAGCCAGGAGTGGCGGGGTACAAGCGGAGCGCGCACACGTGCACAAACACACCCCAACACCCCAGCAAGGAGTGGCGGGGCGCAGCCGAAGCCCGAAACCAAGCACACACACCCACGCCGCGACACCCCAGCCAGCAGTCGCGCGGCACAAGGGGAGCACGCACACAAACAAGCACACCCCAACACCCCAGCCAGGGGTGGCCGGGCGCAGCCGAAACCCCAGCCGAAAAACACACACCCTCACCGCACACCGGAGCCAGGAGTGGCGGGCCGCAAGCGGGGCGCGCACACAAGCAGACACACGCCCCCACACCCCAGCCAGGAGTGGCGGGGCACAGCCGAAACCCGAGCCCAAACACACACACCCGCACCGCAAACCCCAGCCAGGAGTGGCTGGGTACGAGGGAAGCGCCCACACCACCCCACACACACCCGAACACCCCAGTCAGGAGTGGCGGAGCGCAGCAAAACCCGGACCCAAACACACACACCAACGCCGCGCGCCCCAGCCAGGAGTGGCGGGGTACAAGGGAAGCGAGCACACAAACACGCACACCACAATACCCAAGCCAGGAGTGGCGGGGCGCAGCCGAAACCCGAGCCCAAACACACACACCCACACCGCACAGCCCGGCTGGGAGTGGCGGGGTGCAAGCGGGGCACGCACACAAGCAGACACGAACCCCGACACCCCAGCCAGGAGTGGCGCAGCGCAACCGAGATTCGAGCGCAAGCACAACACCCACGCCGCAAACCCCAGCCAGGAGTGGCGGGGTACAAGCGGAGCACGCACACAAGCACACACACACCCCAACACCCCAGCCAGGAGTGGCGAGCTGCAGCCGAAACCCGAGCCGAAGCACACACACACACACCGCACGCCCCAGCCAGGAGTGGCGGGGTGCAAGCGGAGCGCGCACACAAGCACACACACAACCGAACACCCCAGCCAGCAATGGCAGGGCGCAACCGAAACCCAAGCCCAAGCACACACGCCCACACCGCACACCCCAGCCAGGAGTGGCGGGGTACAGGGGGGGCACGCACACAAACACGCACACCCCAACACCCCAGCCAGGAGTGGCGGGGCGCAGCCGAAACCCGAATCCAACCAAAACCTAGACCCGAACGCAAGTGCCACGCAACGGTAGGAAACCCAGTGTCCATAGCCCGGGCACTGAGGCAGCCCGTGCCATGCAGGTGACCCGGCCAAACGAGATCCAGAGACCGGGGGTAAGGCTGCATCCTAAGGCCTGCGCTGCTTTTGGACTCGAGGAGGAGCGTGCGACACCCAAGCACCTCGGAACCCTAGTACCAAGAACATGCATGCATGCCTCGGGAAGGGGATACGCCAAAAAGTCCGGTGAACCCCTAGGGTTCCGCCCAAAGGAGGGGACGTGCGCAAGCACGGGGGCACACCCTCCCGGCATGACAAGGAGTCACGCTGGCGGCAATCAGCCCTCCCCGTGTTACCCGGGGCCGCTTTGTTGGGGGCCACCGGTCAGGTCTAGCGGGATGTAAGTCGCCTCCCCTCTTCAAGCGTGGAGCCTCCTCCTGTTCGTCACAGCAGCAAGGCCAGCGGGAAACATGGGGCGCCTCTTCACGACCGAGTGCGCCTACCTACCTACCTTTGGGTGTGTGTGTGTTTGTGTGCGCGCTCCGCTTCTACCCCGCCACTTCTGGCTTGGGTGTGCGGTGTGGCTGTGTGTGCTTGGGCTTGGGTTTGGGCTGCGCCCCGCAACTCCTGGCTGGTTGTTGGGCTGTGTGTGTGTTTCTGTGCGCTCTCCGCTGGTGGCCTGCCGATCCTGGTTGGGTGCGTGGTATTGGTGTGTCTGCTTGCATTCGGATTTCGGCTGCGCCGCGCCACTCCTGGCTGGGTGTTGGGGTGTGTGTGTGTTTGTCTGCGCGCTCCGCTGGTAGCCCGCCATTCCTTGCTGTGGTGTGCAGTGTGGCTGTGTGTGCTTGGGCTCGGGTTTGGGCGGCGCCCCGCCACTCCTGGCTGCGCTGTTGGTGTGTGTGTGTGCTTGGTTGCGCGCTCCGTATGTACCCCGCCACTCCTGGCTGGGTTGCGCGGTGTGTGTGTGTGCTTGGGCTCGGGCTTTGGCTGCGAAACGCCACTGCTGGCTGGAGTCTTGGGGTGTGTGTGTGTGTGTGTGTTGGTGTGCGCGCTCCGCTTATACCCTGCCACTCCTGGCTGGCGTGGCATGCGCTGTGGGTGTGTTTGCTTGGGCTTGGGTCTCGGCTACGCCCCGCCACTCCTGGCTGGGGTGTTGGCGTATGCGTGCGTTTTTGTGTGCGCTCCTGTTGTACCCCTCCAGTCCTGGCCGGGGGTGTGCGGCGTGGCTGCGTGTGCTTGGGCTCTAGTTTTGGCCTGGGGCCCGCCACTCCTGGCTGGGCTGTTGGGGGCGGTGTGTGTTTGTGTGTGCGCTTAGCTCTTACCTGCCACTCCTGGCTGGGGTGTGCGTCCTGGGTGTGTGTGCTTGGGCTCGGGTTTCGGCTGCGGCCCGCCACTCCTGGCTGGGGTTTTGGGGTCCCTGTGTGTTTGTGCGCTCTCCGCTTGTGGTGAAGCGGTATGAAGTGCCTCACCCATACCCGCTGCCCAGCCTGTGGCGCTCTTCCCCAGGCTGGCTCAGGAATTTTCCTGGGCTGATTACGGCATCTCGATTTCTGTGGGGTTTCTGTAAAATACCCCAGAAATCGTCATTTTCCGTCATTTCTGGGCTGGCGACAACAATCGTTGCCTGCGCGACGCAGCCCCAAATCGAGGACTCTTTTCTCGATTTCTGAGGATTTTAGTCAATTTTATTATTGATTTATCGTTTTGCGAAATATAGGAATATAACGTGACCTTTCTCGCGGCGTTCCGCGAAGGTCACCTTTTGCGAAAAGAGTCACGTTCACGAATTTTTCAAAAAATCCTGAGGCGATCCCAGGAATCAGCCAGGCGCCCATGGTGTGGCCCAACAGTGGGCCTCTTCATATATAGTTTGAATTGGGACAGAAACGCGTCGTGTCGGCTACGCGACGCGTTGGGGGGAGACACGCGAAATGAGTGTTTTTGGCTCAAAAATCACTATATTTCACTGTTTTTCGCCCAAAAACCACTGTTTGGCCCAGTTTGGGCAGGATGTCAGTGGAGATCCTGATGGCAACGACTCGTAGCTGTCAGATTTTCTGATGGCGGCGACGCCGCCGCCTTCATTTCGTCTTCTTTTCTAAGCTATTTTATAGTATAGAATTGTTACATATACATATTACTTGTCTACATGTTTATATTGTCTACATATACCTTCATCTCTTGCCCAGGACGCCAGATTGTGTCATGGCCGAGGCAAGGATCACAGAATTCTTTGGAGAAACCCAAATTCGAGAGGAAGTCTTGGATTTCATGGGATTGGGGTCGTGCATGCCAAGGGAAGCTTGGAGGTTGCACTCCCCCCAACCTCTTCAAAAGAATTCTGCCGACGTCAAGGCCACCAAGGCGATGTGACGGCCTGCGGACGACGACGACGCCCAGACTGCAGGAGAATTGACGCTTCGTTCCGATTCTCCGTCTGCAGGAGCTAAGGTCCAGGGCATCAACATGATGAAGGTGCCGATACACCTTGACTCCTACAATGGGTATCACCTTGGCTTCCCCATGGACCCTATGGAGCCCCCAAGTCCATCATGTGGCTGGGCGACGACCACAGCGACGACGACGCCATCTGCGAACTGCCACAAGGCGCGGTAATTCGTCGCCTTGGGTTGGTTGGCCCTCCGGAGGTCGCCACCCTAAACAGGCGCGGGTCGCCTTGGGTAGGAAATGACCCTAAATCCCCAAAATCAGGCTCGTTAATTCGTCGCCTTGGGTTGGGAATCGACCCTAAACAGGCACGAGGAATTCGTCGCCTTGGGCAGGAAATGGTCCTAAATTCAGGCGCGAGGAATGCGTTGCCTTGGGTTTGACCCTAAATAATTTTTTTCGCATTTTAATTATTATGATTCCATGCCCATGGAGAAAAAGGGCCAATATGTGCGCCTCAGCGCCATCAGTCAGGTCGGAAGGACCTGCAGCGCCCCTGGTTTGGTCACCAGAGGCTAAAGGGAGTGCCAGGGACCAGTGTGGTTGCCTGGGGGGCAATTGCCCAATGAATATATCAAGAAGAAAAAAAAAAGGGGGGACCTACATGGGAGTGGCATGTAGATTCCTTACGAAGCCCCCCCCCCCCCCCACTGTCCTGCTGAGTCAGTTTGAAACCAGGGCAGTGCAGGGGTCAGAGCGCCTCCTTGGCCTTGCCTTCCTTTGGATATAGGCAAGGCTTCTAAGGAGGGGGCCGAAGGGGTATGGGGTGCCTCACCCATACCCGCTGCCCAGCCTGTGGCGCTCTTCGCCAGGCTGGCTCAGAAATTTTCCTGGGCTGATTACGGCATCTCGATTTCTGTGGGATTTCTGTAAAAATCCCCAGAAATCGTCATTTTTCGTCATTTCTGGGCTGGCGACGACAATCGTCGCCTGCGCGACGCAGCCCCAAATCGAGGATTTCTTTCTCGATTTCTGAGGATTTTAATCAATTTTATTATTGATTTATCGTTTTCCGAAATATAGGAATATAACGTGACCTTTTTCGCGGCGTTCCGCGAAGGTCAATTTTTGCGAAAAGAGTCACGTTCACGAATTTTTCAAAAAATCCTGAGGCGATCCCAGGAATCAGCCAGGCGCCCATGGTGTGGCCCAACAGTGGGCCTCTTCACATATAGTTTGAATTGGAACAGAAACGCGTCGTGACGGCTACGCGACGTGTTTGGGGGGAGACACGCGAAATGAGTGTTTTTGGCTCAAAAATCACTATATTTCACTGTTTTCGCCCAAAAACCACTGTTTGGCCCAGTTTGGGCAGGATCTCAGTGGAGATCCTGATGGCGACGACTCGTAGCCGTCAGATTTTCTGATGGCGGCGACGCCGCTGCGTTCATTTCGTCTTCTTTTCTAAGCTATTTTATAGTATAGAATTGTTACATATACATATTACTTGTCTACATGTTTATATTGTCTACATATACCTTCATCTCTTGCCCAGGACGCCAGATTGTGTCATGGCCGAGGCAAGGATCTCAGAATTCTTTGGAGAAACCCAATTTCGAGAGGAAGTCTTGAATTTCATGGGATTGGGGTCGTGCATGCCAAGGGAAGCTTGAAGGTTGCCCTCCCCCCAACCTCTTCAGTAGGCCGCCACTCCTGGCTCGGGTGTGCGGTGTGGCTGTGTGTGCTTGGGCTCAGGTTTGGGCTGCGCCCCGCCACTCCTGGCTGGGTTGTTGGGCTGTCTGTGTGTTTGTGTGCGCGCTCCGCTGGTAGCCCGCCACTCCTAGCTGGGGTGTGCGGTGTGGGTGTGTGTGTTTGGGCTCGGGTTTGAGCTGCGCCCCGCCACTCCTCACTGGGCTGTTGTTGTTTGTGTGTGTTTGTTTGCGCGATCCGCTTGTACCCCGCCACTCCTAGCTGGGATGCGCGGTATGTGTGTGTGTGCTTGGGCTCGGGCTTTGGCTGCGACCCGGCACCTCTGGCTTGAGTGTTGGGGTGTGTGTGTGTGTTTGTGTGCGCGCTCCGCTTATACCATGCCACTCCTGGCTGGGGTGTGCGATGTGGGTCTGTGTGCTTGGGCTCGGGTCTCGGCTACGCCCCGCCACTCCCGGCTGGGGTGTTCGGGTGTGTGTGTGCCTGTGTGCGCGCTCCGCCTGTACCCCGCCACCCCTGGCTGGGGTGTGCGATGTGGGCGTGTGTGCTTTGGCTCTGGTCTCGGCTACGCTCTGCCACTCCTGGCTGGGGTGTTGGCGTGTGCGTGTGTTTTTGTGTGCATTCCTCTTGTACCCCGCCAGTCCTGGCTGGGGTGTGCGGTGTGGCTGTGTGTGCTTGGGCTCGGGTTTTGGTCTGTGGCCCGGCACTCCTGGCTGGGCTGTTGGGGTCGGTGTGCGTTTGTGTGTGCGCTCAGCTTTTACCCCGCCACTCCTGGCTGGGATGTGCGTCCTGGGTGTGTGCGCTTGGACTCGGGTTTTGGTCTGCGGCCCGCCACTCCTGGCTGGGCTGTTGGCGTTGGTGTGTGTTTGTGTGTGCGCTTTCCGCTTTTAGGCCGTTACTCCTAGCCGGGGTGTGCGGCGTGGGTGTGTGTGCTTGGGCTGGGGTTTTGACTGCGCGCCGTCACCCCTGGCTGGGGTGTTGGGGTGTGTGTGTCGGTGTGCACCTTCTGTTTGTACCCCGCCTTTCCAGGCTCGGGTGTGTGGTGTGTTGGTTGGGTGTTGACTGGCACCTGCTCCTGTGCCATGGTTCGCTGCGGGTGATGCGCGCTGCACGTGTTGGCGGCACCCGGTGGCCGTTGTTGCTTCGCACCTGTCCGTGTGCCTTGATTGTGGCCGGCGGTGTGCCTGTCTGGCGTGCCTCCTGACCCCTGCGTTGGTGCGCCGCGCCTCGTCCGGTCCAGTTGCGCTCGGTGCTCCGGTCAGCTTTCCTGAAGCCGTGCTGCCTTTCGTCACCCCGGGGGCTTGCGCCCCCGAAATTACTGGGCGGCTGCGCGGGGCACGCTCAGGCCGGCCGAGAACCGGGCTCCTTGTGCCTGCCGCTGGCCGCTGCGGAGGCAGCGGCGCTCAGCTCGTTGCGCGTTGCACCCGTTCAGGGCCCCGCGATGGGGGTGTCCCTGGCGGGTCCCTCAGGCGTCGGTCTTGGGCTGCCTGCGCAGCGGTGGTTTGTCGTGTGTGGACCCGGTCACTGACGCATCAGGTTTCCGGTACTGCCCGTCTTTCGACGGGGGACTTGGCTGGTGAACCGGGGCTGTTCTCTATGGACGCCGACACCGCCCCTTTCAGGTCGGAGGACGCTGGGTCCCGCACGTGCGTGCCTGTGCGTGCCCCTATTAGCCGGGTCGGGCGGGCCGGCCCCCCGAGCGCGTTTTGGTGCGCCTCACCCGTTCCTGTGGCCGGTCTCGGTGCGCTCTTTGTTTGCTGGGCCGCCTCCGGGCTTGGGTTGCCCTGTTTTCTGGTTGATGCTGTGTTTTTTTTCCTTTTCGCTTTTTTCCCTTTCGTGCGCCCCCGTCGTCACTAGTGTTCCGTGTTTTCTGGCCCGGGGTGCCTTGGGCCTCGGCGTCTTGCTGTCCCCCATCCCTCTTTGTTTTTTGTTTCCTCTCCTCATCCCCCCCCCCCCTTTTGTTCTGTCCCCTCCCCCCTCCCTGTTTGTTGTTTCTTCCTCCATCCCTTCTCTTCCTTTGTTTTTTTGTTTGTCGCGTTTTTGGGTTTTGTTTTTCGCCTCCCCCTTTTTTTTCTTTTCTTCCTCCGTGCCGTGCCGGTTGTGCGATGCGGGGGTTGTTTGTGTGTCTTAAGCTGTGGGGTGTGCTGATGTCTGTTGCTGTGGGCGTTGTGCCCCGGCGGGGGCCCGTTGGTGCTTGATCCGTGTCGTTCGGGCGGCGGCGTATTGATAATTAAAACAAAGTCCCGATCCAATCCCAAAACTGTCAACGCTGTCCAAAGAGCGCGCGCCAATCAAACTTGCTGCCGGCTGGATAAGGTAATCAGACCTGAATTCCTGAACAGACATTTGAGTTTGCGTAAAGGCCCGAGGATGGCAAACCGTTTTAAGTCAGGAAGAAATTTCGGTCGTCTTTTCAACACATGCATAGCTCGTGACCACGCCACAGGATTAGCACCATGGTGTGAAACCTTCAGGACATGTACCTGTCCAAAAGGTTCCCGCACACCTCCCATCACACCATTTTGTCTGGAGCTCATCACTTCAGACTGTGACAACGACATAGGTTCATTAAGTGCCCCAGCGGGTACCACATCACGTCTCAGGGGTCTGAACCTGTTCCTTTCACCCCAGGGAATGTGCGTAGACTCGATAACTCCCAAAGGGTAGTTCAAGCAGCGAAGTGCGGAGACCAGTCTCTCGCAACATACCTGATATAGATGTTGGTGGCTGCAAATTCGGATGTAGCGGATGAATTCACCTCTCACCCATGCCACACGGATGTGTCTCGGCACATTGGAGTCCAAGGGGATATATTGACACGCATGTGTGTCCTTCCAGTGCACACAGGTGGTTAGGGGTTTTAGTGACATGAAGCATACGTCCAGGAGAACCATTTTGGTTGTTTGACCCACATATTCCGTACCAGACGGTAGGTTTGGGGGGTAGATGCGTCGTAGGGCTTGCTCCAACTCAGAAGAGTGTTCAAGGGGGTGCAGAGTTAGCCCATCGTCGATGTATCTATTCAAAAAATGGTTATTGGGCAGTGGCGTCAGAATTTCAAACATTCTCAATACCAATTGGGCCCAGGGGGGTGCGGCGTTTGTACCCATGGTAAACCCTACACGCTGCAGGTATATCCAGATACCAGGGTTGACAAACACACCATGGTGGTAGACATAATCCAGTAGTACCAATCCAAAACACAGGGCATCCTGGTCTGCCCTGTGATGTTTGATGCCATGTATGGCAATTGCTCACAAAGGTGATTCAAGTCCTCAGAGCTCACAGGGCCAAACATTGCCTCAATAAATGCGATCTCCACATCGGATATACACAGTTGATCAGGTTGGAGAGACAAAAACCACGCACGCCACCATGCAAACGACCTCTTCAGGTGTTCCCACGTTACTCTCCTGTACAACACATCAAAATCAAACAGTGACAGTGCTACCTCGCTTACCCCATCGGCTTGCAACTTAGTGAGTTGTTTGCAAACCCGGTCCAGGAGGTCGTAGGTGTCGCACACCGGGGTGGCAAGGGGGTGCATTTTCCTGTCAATTTTCAGGAATATTTGACCAACAATTCCCGTTAGCACGGAACACGTGGTGGTGCATGCCATGCTCATACCCACAATAGGTCTCGATCGAAACCAGCTGAGTTTGATGGCTCGGGATTTGTGAGTTTTCGCCAACAATCTAAATCTCGGGAGTCTTCGAACTTTGCACGCGTCAAAGAACACGCCAAAGAAGTCACAAAGACTCGGTGGCAAATAAGGCAAAAGGAAAGATTCGACCTTAGACTTCCAACCACTCGTTTGGGATAGCCAATGGTCATACTTATCGGTCCCACCCAACCTATGGTACACGCGTAAGCAGTTGAGTCGTTCGAGCATGTGGCCTTCGGCTTCACGCACGTATGATTTCACCGACACGATGTTCATTGTACCGTCTTCATCCCCTTCGACTATGATGTGTTCCTTAAGGTATTCCTGTAATTTGGATGGTGAGAAAGATGTACCTTTGAGTATTCGTTGTTTGTGTGTGGTAAAATCCAAAGCTTCTTTCAATTGATTGGTAGCCGTGGCAACGGCACGATTGATAATCATCATTTTACCACCCAGTTTCTCTTCCACTGAGGAGTTGGGAATAGTACCTTTCGATTTGCACACTCGTGCCCAGGGAAACGACACGAAAGGTGGTCTAGTATTGTTGTTTGATTGGGGTTCTGCACAACATATATGATACAAAGTCCATACCAACATCCATTTGTTTGTTTAAATCCTTGATTTGATGAATTGCAAATTTCCGTGTGTCGGGATATGGCACATACTTAGGTCCTAAGCGAAGGAGGTACACAAGGTAGGGAGAAGGGGGCTTTCTGGAATCACCATGCAATGACACGGAGGACAAATCAAAAGGGGCCTCATGCATATCAAGCGATAATGTGCCGTTATTAGGACATGAGCGTAGGCTTGACCGCTTTAGTTTCCGCCCTTGCTTTTTCCTCTCTTTCTGCTTGGTCCCGATTTTTGTTGCGTTGACCTACGTCTTTTCGTGCTCGATGATTCAGGTCTTCGGCGGGCCTTCTTGTCCCTTTGGTTGCTTTTGGATTGTCCCGGAGTTTGTGATCTTCTGTCCTTCTTGTTGCTGTTGCTTCTTGGACCTTTTTTATGCGACGGAAATACAACGTGCTCTTCTTCGGGAGTTTTCAAAATCGTTTTTTGGTCGCGTGTTGTTGTTTTTCTTCTTGTCCAATACCAGAATTGCCATTGCCTTGCTCAACATCTCCACCTGTTTGCTGAGTGCATGAACGTCAAGTTGATTATGATCGTCAACGGGATTGTCATATTTGCTAACTTTTTCAGTCTCCTCAGGAATGGCATCCTTCTTGACCTTGGTTGCCTTGATAGCAAGTTTCGTTGTGAGATTTTGTTCCAAACGCTCATATTCGTTGTCCGCAATTTAATCGGTGGCTACCTTTGCACTTGCGATAATCATGAACACGGCTTCCTTGTTTTGGTCTTGCACATGGTCCCAAGGCTCATCAGCATCATCGTCCATAGGCACGTTGCCGTCCACATTGTTCATCAAATTCATGAATTCCGATATGTGTACGAAGTGCTTGTCAATTTTCTCCGACATGGTGTTGCATAAGATCTTCACTCTTGCTTCAGCTTGGTTGATATCCTTGTCCGCATATCGAATCTTGGTCTCATATTGTTCATCCCATATTTTCTTTTGTTCACTCTCGCCAATCACGACTTTGATTGATTGTGAACCATCTCGGAAAGATGAGCAATGCGCTTCAAATCCATGTACCAAGCGATGAGACAATTTTGTCTTTGCGATTTCCTCATACACATAGGCACGATGAGCGAAGAGATAATCCAAAGTCGCTCACTTGAGGATATTGGGTACTCTTTGTAGGTTCCATCGATGAGTTTGTTGCGTGGATGCCTTCTGGTTCTTGTCGGCACTTTTTGCACTCATTGTCACGAAGGTTTTGATTGGCGGCGGTAATTGATACACTCCTTTTGACAAAAGCCTTGATGGTTTCATCCCTTGCTTGACCACTAGACGCCGGTTGATTGATTTCGTGAAATCACCTAATCTTTTCAAAATCTCGACCTCAATAGTAGTCAACACAGGCACGCTCGTGACAATGAACCCCCAATCGTTAGTGTCCCTTGACCCTGTACACGTTTCGGGCTTATAGGCCCCTCATCAGCTATAAAGTGAGAAAGAGAAAACATGAGTATGGTACATTCAAACACATGGACCGTGCTGAAATCTGTCTACTGCAAAATGCTCATAAAATGATAATTATTCCATCGAAGCATGCTGAGATTATTGATAATTAGAACAAAGACCCGATCCAATCCCAAATCTGTCCACGCTGTCCAAAGAGCGCGCGCCAATCAAACTTGCTGCCGGCTGGATAAGATAATCAGACCTGAATTCCTGAACAGACATTTGAGATTGAGTAAAGGCCTGAGGATGGCAAACCGTTTTAAGTCAGGAAGAAATTTCAATCGTCTTTTCGACAAATGCATAGCTCGTGACCACGCCACAGGAATAGCACCATGGTGTGAAACCTTCAGGACATGCACCTGTCTAAAAGGTTCCCGCCCACCTTCCATCACACCATTTTGTCTGGAGCTCATCACTTCAGACTGTGACAAAGACATAGGTTCATTGAGTGTCTCAGCAGGTACCACATCACGTCTCAGGGTTCTGAGCCTGTTCCTTTCACCCCAGGGAATGTGCTTAGACTGGATTACTTCCCAAGGGTAGTTCAGGCAGCGAAGTGCGGAGACCAGTCTCTCGCAACATACCTGATATAGATGTGGGTGGCTGCAAATTGGGATGTAGCGGATGAAATCACCTCTCACCCATGCCACACGGATGTGTCTCGGCACATTGGAGCCCCAGGGGATATATTGACACGCATGTGTGTCCTTCCAGTGCACACAGGTGGTTAGGGGTTTTAGTGACATGAAGCATACATCCGGGAAAACCACTTTGGTTGTTTGACCCACATGTTCCATACGAAACGGTAGGTTCGGGGGGTAGATGCGTCGTAGGGCTTGCTCCAACTCGGAGGAGTGGTCAAGGGGGTGCAGAATTAGCCCATCGTCGATGTATCTGTTCAAAAATTGTTATTTGGCAGTGGCGTAAGAATTTCAAACATTCTCAATACCAATTGGGCCCAGAGGGCTGCGGCGTTTGTACCCATGGTAAACCCTACACGCTGCAGGTATATCCCGATACTAGGGTTGACAAACACACCATGGTGGTAGTCATAATCCAGTAGTACCAATCCAAAACACAGGGCATCCTGGTCTGCCCTGTGGCATTCCATGTATGGCAATTGCTCACAAAGGTGATTCAAGTCCTCAGAGCTCACAAGCCCAAACATTGCCTCAATAAATGCGATCTCCACATCGAATATACACAGTTGATCAAGTTGGAGAGACAAAAACCACGAAGGCCACCATGCAAACACCCTCGTCAGGTGTTTCTAGGTTACTCTTGTGTACAACACATTAAAATCAAACACTGACAGTGCTACCTCGCTTACCCCATCGGCTTGCAACTTAGTGAGTTGTTTGCGAACCCGGTCCAGGAGGTCGTAGGTGTTGCACACGGGGGTCGCAAGGGGGTGCATTTTGCTGTCAATTTTCAGCAATATTTGACCAACAATTCCCGTTAGCACGGAACACGTGGTGGTGCATGCCATGCTCATACCCACAATAGGTCTCGATGAAAACCAGCCGAGTTTGATTGCTCGGGATTTGTGAGTTTTCGCCGACAATCTGAATCTCGGGAGTCTTAAAACTTTGCACGCGTCAAAGAAACACGCCAAAGAAGTCATAAAGACTCGGTGCCAAGTAAGGCAAAAGGAAAGATTCGACCTTAGACTTCCAACCACTCATTTGGGATAGCCAATGGTCATACGTATCGGTCCCACCCAACCTATGGTACACGCGTGAGCGGTTGAGTCGTTCGAGCATGTGGCCTTCGGCTTCACGCACGTATGATTTCACCGACACGATGTTCATTGTACCGTCTTTATCCCCTTTGACTATGATGTGTTTCTTAAGGTATTCCTGTAAATTGGATGGTGAGAAAGATGTACCTTTCAGTATTCGTTGTTTGCGTGTGGTAAAATCCAAAGCTTCTTTCAATTGATTGGTAGCCGTGGCAACGGCACGATTGATAATCATCATTTTACCACCCAGTTTCTCTTCCACTGAGGAGTTGGGAATGGTACCTTTCGATGCGAACACTCGTGCGTAGGAAAACGACACGAAGGGTGGTCTAGTATTGTTGTTTGATTGGGGTTCTGCACAACATATATAAAACAAAGTCCATACCAACCCTCGGCGTAATTCATCCATTTGTTTGTTTAAATCCTTGATTTGATGAATTGCAAATTTCCGTGTGTCGGGATATGGCACATACTTAGGTCCTAAGCGAAGGAGGTACACAAGGTAGAGAGGAGGGGGCTTTATGGAATCACCATGCAATGACACGGAGGACAAATCAAAAGGGGCCTCATGCATATCAAGCGATAATGTGCTGTCCTTTTGACAAAAGCCTTGATGGTTTCAACCCTTGCCTGACCACTAGACGCAGTTTGATTGATTTTGTGAAATCACCAAATCGTTTCAAAATCTTGACCTGAATAGTAGTCAACGCAGGCACGCACGTGATAATGAACCCACAATTGTTGGTGTCCAAAGGAGTGTACGAAGGAGGTACGCATTAAAATCAAACACTGACAGTGCTACCTTGCTTACCCCATCGGCTTGCAACTTAGTGAGTTGTTTGCGAATCCGGTCCCGGGGGTCGTAGGTGTCGCACACGGCGGTCGCAGGGGGGGGGGATTTTCCCGTCAATTTTCAGCAATATTTGAACAACGATTCCTGTTAGCACGGAGCACATGGTGGTGCATGCCATGCTCATACCCAAAATAGGTCTCGACGGAAACTGCCCGAGTTTGATGGCTCGGGATTTGTGAGTTTTCGCCAACAATCTAAATTTCGGGAGTCTTAAAACTTTGCACGCGTCAAAGAAAACGCCAAAGGAGTCACAAAGACTCGGTGGCAAATAAGGCAAAAGGAAAGATTCGACCTTAGACTTCCAACCACTCGTTTGGGATAGCCAATGGTCATACGTATCGGTCCCACCCAACCTATGGTACACGCGTGAGCGGTTGAGTCGTTCGAGCATGTGGCCTTCGGCTTCACGGACGTATGATTTCAACGACACGATGTTCATTGTACCGTCTTTATCCCTTTCGACTATGATGTGTTCCTTAAGGTATTCCTGTAAATTGGATGGTGAGCCAGATGTACCTTTGAGTATTCGTTGTTTGGGTGTTGTAAAATCCAAAGCTTCTTTCAATTGATTGGTAACCGTGGCAACGGCACGATTGATAATCATCATTCTACCACCCAGTTTCTCTTCCACTGAGGAGTTGGGAATAGTACCTTTCGATGCGAACACTCGTGCGTAGGGAAACGACACGAAGGGTGGTCCATTGTTGTTGTTTGAATCGGGTTCTGCACAACATATATGAAACAAAGTCCATACCAACACTCGGCGTAATTCATCCATTTTTTTTTAAATCCTTATTTTGATGAATTGCAAATTTCCGTGCGCAGGATATGGCACATACTTAGGTCCTAAGCGAAGGAGGTACACAAGGTAGGGAGGAGTGGTGGGCAGGGGGGGCGGGTCGGGGGCCGGGCTTGACGGTGACAGTGGTCAAGGGGTCCCACGTCCCTGGGTCGGTTTGCCCGGCGATGGTGGTGGTTTGTGGGGGAAGCATGACGGGGCGCTTGGTGACGGGGATGTTGACGAGGGTTTGGACGGGGTCGTGTTGGGTGGCCGCCTCTGCGGTGGTGGTGGCTTTATGGAATCACCATGCAACGACACGGAGGACAAATCAAAAGGGGCCTCATGCATATCAAGCGATAATGTGCCCTTATTAGGACATGAGCGTAGGCTTGACCGCTTTAGTTTCCGCCCTTGCTTTTGGCTCTCTTTCTGCTTGATCCCGATTTTTGTTGTGTTGACCTCCGTCTTTTCGCGCTCGACGATTCAGGTCTTCGGCCGGCCTTCTTGTCCCTTTCGTTGCTTTTGGATTGTCCCGGAGTTTGTGATGTTCTGTCCTTCTTGTTTGTGTTGCTTCTTGGACCTTTTTTTGCGACGGAAAAAGAACGTGCTCTCCTTCAGGAGTTTTTGAAATCGTTTTTTGGCCGCGTGTTGTTGTTGTTCTTCCTGTCCAATACGAGAATTGCCATTGCCTTCCTGAACATGTCCACTTGTTTGTTGAGTGCATGAACATCAAGTTGATTTTGATTGTCAACGGGATTGTCATATTTGCGAACTTTTTCAGTCTCCTCACGAATGGCATCATTCTTGACCTTGGTTGCCTTTATAGCAAGTTTGGTTGTGAAATTTTGTTGCCAACGCTCATATTTGTTGTCCGCAATTTCATCGGTGGCTACCTTTGCACTTGCGATAATCATGAACACGGCTTCCTTGTTTTGGTCTTGCACATGGTCCCAAGGGTCATTAGCATCATCGTCCATAGGCACGTTGCCGTCCACATTGTTCATCAGATTCATGAATTCGGATATGTGTACGAAGTGCTTGTCAATTTTCTCCGACATGGTGTTGCATAACATCTTCATTTTTGCTTCCGCTTCGTTGATATCCTTGTCCGCATATGGAATCTTGGTCTCATATTGTTCATCCCATATTTTCTTTTGTTCACTGTGCGGCAGGCAGGGGGGGGAGTTTTCTGGGTTGGTGATCCGGATCATTTTTGATCCAAACACCAGGCAGTGGGGAGGGGGGGGGGGTTTTCGGGGGTGGTGATCCGTGGATCACTTTGGATCCTTCTTGGACCATTCCAGACCATTTTCCTTATTGCACTTTGAACTTTGTGTCAATGGTCGTGTGGACTTGTGGATCATTTTTTGCAAGTTAAATTGATGGAACAGATGAACTTCCATTTTTGGTTCTTTTTTTTGTATGTTGCTGTGTGATACTTACATTTGAAAGATACATTTTTGGATCAGTTTTTGCAACACAAATTCGTCAATCAATATGTTGTTTTGTGCGTGCTCTACGTGATACTTACATTTGGAAGTTACATTTTTCCGATCCTTTTTTGCAACACAAATTGGTCAATCAATATGTTGCTTTGTGTAGGTCATCGGAATCGCTTCAGGAGAACAGCAACGGATTCGGCGAATGCCTCGCTCTAACCCTATACCCACTTCCTACTCCCCAGCAAAAAAAATCGAAACTAACAGTAGGTCATCGGAATCGCTTTAGGAACAACAGATTCGGCGAATGCTCCGCTCTAACCCTATACCCACTTCCCACTCCCATACAAAAACTCAAAACTAAAATGTACAGTGTATGTACAGTGGAGACCTTTTTTCCCATACCGGTGGCGGGGTTTTTATCCAGGTTATCCAACATTTCCATTGCTTTGCCTTGCATGTGCCCGCCTTCTTTGTGTTGACATGACTCCATATGTGTACGCATAACGACCACGGGTTCTTGAGCCCCTAGGACTGTCCGCGTGTCTGAATTAGTGATCCGGAAAATTGCGGATCATTTTGCTAGGCAGTTGGGGGGGGGCGGGTTTATGGGGTGGGTGATCCGTGATCCGCGGATCATTCGGTGGGGGGGGAGGGGGGCTTTTTGGACCCCCGCGGATCAGTGATCCGCGGACCGCCTACCACACACTCTCGTCAATCACGACTTTGATTGATTGTGAACCCTCTCCAAAAGATGAGCAATGCGCCTCACATCCATGTACGAAGCGATGAGACAATTTTTTCTTTGCGATCTTTTTATACACATAGGCACGATGAGCGAAGAGATAATCCAAAGTTGCTCTCTTGAGGATATTGGGTACACCTTGTAGGTTCCATCGATGAGTTTGTTGCTTGGATGCCTCCTTGTTCTTGTCGGCACTTTTTGCATTCATAGTCAAAGGGGATAAAGACGGTACAATGAAGATCGTGTCGGTGAAATCATACGTGCGTGAAGCCGAAGGCCACATGCTCGAACGATTCAACCGCTCACTCGTGTACCATAGGTTGAATGGGACCGATACGTATCACCATTGGCTATCCCAAACGAATGGTTGGAAGTCTAAGGTCGAATCTTTCCTTTTGCCTTATTTACCACCGATTCTTTGTGATTTCTTTGGCGTGTTCTTTGACGCGCGCAAAGTTTTAAGACTCCCGAGATTTAGATTGTCGGCGAAAACTCACAAATCCCGAGCCATCAAACTCGGCCGGTTTCCGTCGAGGACTATTTTGGGTATGAGCATGGCATGCACCACCACGTGTTCCGTGCTAACGGGAATTGTTGGTCAAATATTGCTGAAAATTGACGGGAAAATGCACCCCCTTGCCACCCCCGTGTGCGACACCTAAGACCTCCTGGACCGGGTTCGCAAACAACTCACCAAGTTGCAAGCTGATGGGGTAAGCGAGGTAGCACTGTCAGTGTTTGATTTTAATGCATTCTACACGAGAGTAACCTGGGAACACCTGAAGAGGGCGTTTGCATGGTGGCCTTCGTGGTTTTTGTCTCCCCAAGCTGATCAACTGTGTATATCCAATGTGGAGATCGCATTTATCCAGGCGATGTTTGGCCCTGTGAGCTCTGAGGAGTTGAATCACCTTTGTGAGCAATTGCCATACATGGATTGCCACAGGGCAAACCAGGATGCCCTGTGTTTGGGATTGGTACTACTGGATTATGTCTACCACCATGGTGTGTTTGTCAACCCTGTTATTGGGATATACCTGCAGCGTGTAGGGTTCACCATGGGTACAAACGCCGCACCCCCCTGGGCCCAATTGGTATTGAGAATGTTTGAAATTCTGACGCCACTGCCCAATAACCATTTTTTAACCAGATACATCGACGATGGGCTAATTCGGCACCCCCTTGAACACTCCTCTGAGTTCGAGCAAGCCCTACGACGCATCTACCCCCAAGACCTACCGTTTGGTATGGAACATGTGGGTCAAACAACCAAAGGAGGTTTTCCTGGACGTATGCTTCATGTCACTAAAACCCCTAACCACCTGTGTGCACTGGAACGACACACATGCGTGTCAATGTATCCCGTGGGACTCCAATGTGCCGAGACACATCCGTGTGGCATGGGTGAGAGGTGAATTTATCCGCTACATCCGAATTTGCAGCCACCCACATCTATATCAGGTATGTTGCGAGAGACTGGTCTCCGCACTTCGCTGCCTGAACTACCCTTGGGAAGTAATCCAGTCTAAGCACATTCCCTGGGGTGAAAGGAACAGGTTCAGAACCCTGAGACGTGATGTGGTACCCGCTGGGGCACTTAATGAACCTATGTCGTTGTCACAGTCTGAAGTGATGAGCTCCAGACAAAATGGTGTGATGGGATGTGGGCGGGAACCTTTTGGACAGGTGCATGTCCTGAAGGTTTCACACCATGGTGCTATTCCTGTCGCGTGGTCACAAGCTGTGCATGTGTTCCAAAGACGATTGAATTTTTTCTTCCTGACTTAAAAGTGTTTGCCAGCCTCAGGCCTTTACGCAATCTCAAATGTCTGTTCAGGAATTCAGGTCTGATTATCTTATCCAGCCGGCAGCAAGTTTGATTGGCGCGCGCTCTTTGGAAAGCGTGGACAGATTTGGGATTTGATCAGGACTTTGTTTGAATTATCAATAATTTCAGCACGCTTCGATGGAATAATTTTTTTTTATGAGCATTTTTCAATAGACGTATTTCCGCACGGTTAATGTGTTTGAATGTACCATACTCCTTTTTTCTCTTGCTCACCTTGTAGCTGATGAGGAGCCTATAAGCCCAAAACGCATACAGGTTCAAAGGACACCAACAATTGTGGGTTCATTGTCACGCGCGTGCCTGCGTTGACTACTATTGGGGTCGAGATTTTGAAACGATTTGGTGATTTCACAAAATCAATCAAACGGCGTCTAGTGGTCAAGCAAGGGTGGAGACCATCAAGGCTTTTGTCAGAAGGAGTCTATTCCGTTTGGTGTTTTGCCCCTTTGTGGGGTGCCCTGTGGTGTTGCCCCCCCCCCCGCGTGCTGTGCGCTATTTTTCTTTTGGGCGTTTGCTGTTTGTGCCTCCTCCCCCCCCCCGGCTGGATTTGGTACCCTGTGTTGTACGTCGTCGTGCGTTGTGTCGTCTGGTGCTGCCGTCTGTGGTGTGCTGTGTGTTTTGATTGGTGATGTGTGGCTTGCTTGTGTTGGGCTGGGTTCTTGCGCCTTGCTGTCGGGCGCGGTGTCCCCTTTTGGGTGTGTTCTGCTGTCGCGTGCTGCTGTGTTCCCTGCTGGTTTTTTCCTGTTGTTCCTTGCCTTTCTGTGGTGCTCCCGGCTGTTGGTGTCTGTGTGGTCTGCTGCCGTGGTGCGTGGTTTGTTGCGATGCTTGGGTCGCGTGTTGCCTCGTCGGCTGCTGTGGCGGGTTGTTGTGCTCTGTCTGTCCTTGGACGCGGTGCTCTGTCGTCCTGCTGTGCTACCTGTGGTTCGCGTGCTGTTGTTCCGTGTGCCGTGTTTCTGGGCGCCTCCCTTTTCGTGGTGCCTCTCGTGCGGTGCTGTGTCGGTGTGCTTGCATTGTCGCTCTCTGTGCGGTGCTCCTGGCCTCTCTGGCGCTGGCTGGTGTTGTGTGTTGTTACCTGTTGTGTTTGGGTGTTTGCTGTTGGGCCTGGCTGTCCTTTGATGCCTCCTGGTGGCTCCTGGGTATGCTCCGGGTGTCGTGCTTTGGTGGTGCTATCGCTGTCTGGCCGCGTGGCTCGCCGCCCTGTGGTTTGGCTTGGTGTGTCCTGGTGCTCCGGTCCCCTGTGTTGTGCTCTGTGGTGCTGTGCTGTCGTGTGGTGGTCTACTGTCCTGCTCTGCTGTTTCTTTGTGTCGTTGCCTGTTCTCGTTGTTTTCTCCCTGCGCTGCGCTTTCTGCTGTGTTTGTCCTGGAGTGTCGTGCTGTGCATTCAATGTCCTCCCCGCTCTGTGCGATGCTGTGCTGCGCTGTCATGGTGCCCTTGCGTTGCGCTGTTCGTGTGGTCTGCGCTCTTTCTAGCGCCTGATGCTGTGGTGCGTTGCTGGTTGTTGTGCTGTTTCCTTTGGTGTGCTGTTGTGCGACGCTGGGTCTTGTTGCCCGCGGTTGTCTTCTGGTGGCGTGTTTCTGTGTCGGTGTCCCTGTCTGGCCGCGTGGCCTGCTTCCCTGTGGTTGGTCGGCGTGCTGTGGCAACCTGCTCCCCAGTGTTGTGTCCTGTGGTGCTGTGCTGTTGTGTGGTGCTGTGCCTTCGTGTTCTGGTGTCTTTTTGTGGTGCTGTGTGTTGTTGTGTCTCGCTTGGCGTTCTGTGCTGTGGTGGTGCTGCCCTGTTGCGAGGCGTGGTGTCTCGTGGTGTCTTGCCGTGCCATGCTGTGTTCTGTGGTGCTTTGTTGCCTTGCGGTGCCGTGCTGCTCGGCTGTGCTGTGTGTTCTCCTTTGCTTCGGGTGTTCCTTTGTCCTTTGAAAACCATTTTTCGGGTTTTGAAAATAAGAAGAAAATTACACTCTACCCAACGCACGCGCGCAGGCAGGCAGCAAGACCATTTCGCCTCAATGTCTGGACGATGGTCGTCGTTCATGGCGTCGTCTTTGTCGTCTTTTTTCTTGTCTCTGTTTTTCACTTGATTTGAGTCTTGACTCGTTTCCCACTCCAGCGTGCAGCGATAAGGGGGGCAAAAACGGGGAGAGTGGGGTGTAAACGGGAAGGGTAGTTACATGGAGAAGACAAGAAAGCGAGAGGGTGCGAGAGCGAGGGCGTGGCGTGTTAGAAAAATGTTGTTCGGTTTTTACGCGCTGCTCGCGAAGCTTTTTTCTTTTCCTATACAACATGTTAGGGGTCGAGGGGCACGGCGCTCTACTCCTCAGTCCGCTGCAGTGCTTACGGCGTTAACTATTCACCTATTCAAGGCCGAAAAATGTTCGGTCGCGTTTTAACATGTTTCGCAGCCCGGTTCTTGGCCTGGCCGTTTTTTATGCTAATTAGCTTTATTTTCAGCTATTCAGAAAATTTTTTTGTCGTGTTATCTTTTAATTTCATTCCCAATTCTGGTGCCAGCGCGCGCGACTCAGTGATCCTGCTTTCCTTCCACCCATTTATGTGCCTTTGCATTGCAGAACGAATCAAAAAATTGAAGTACACCAAATTCGTGAAGCACCAGACCAAGTGTCGAGGGTCTACGAATTTTCGCTCCCTTCTTACTTCCCTATCCCCGGGCCGGCTGATTTGATGCCAGGTGACGCACACCTGGGTGGACTACCCAGGGCCGAACAGTCTGGATCAGGGGTGTTTGCGGGTGCAGATAAAGGATCAGCCTTTAAAAGTACGCAGCAGTACAACACCGCGCAAACAGAGGTGCAAGGTCGACAACAGACGGCGCCAGCGCCAGCTGATGAGTATACACTGGTTGGCAAACGTCACCTGCAGGCACACAATGCCAACAGGCGACACCCCACGTAGTCCCCTGTGATCCATCAGACAGTGTGGACTGCTTTATTGCCTGAGCAGTCCCTGGATGAGCCTGCGGTGAATGGTGGGTCTGGACCCATTGGGGATCAGGCTTGCGACCCGCTTCAGCTTTCAACAGTTGTTCGTGAGGAAGATTATCAATTACAGATACATAGCAAAGACCCCTCCCCTCTCCTTGTGAAATGCCGCCCTTGTGGGCATTGTGGTAGCTGTTTCAGGTCTGGTAATTAGATTCGGGCCATGCCAGGCAGGCGACAGTGAAATGCGGCAGGGAGCGACAGGAAGGCGACAGGGTGGCGACAGGAAGACGACAGGGTGGCAACAGGAAGACGACAGGAAAGCGGCAGGAAAGCAGCAAGAAAGCGACAGGAAGCGACTGGCAGGCGACAGGAAGGCGACAGGAGAGCTGCGACAGGAGGGCGACAGGAGGGCGACAGGGCGGCGACAAGGTGGCGACAGGGAGACGACAGGGAAGCGACAGGAAACAAGACATAGCGACAGGATAAGCAACAGGAGAGCGAAAGGAAGACAACAGGAGGGCATCAGGGCTAGCGGCGACAGGGAAGCAACAGGGAGGCAACAGGAGAGCGACAGGAGAGCGGCAGGGTGTTTTTTTGCGACAGGAAGGCGACAGGAAGGTGGCAGGAAGGCGCCAGGAAGGCGACAGGAAAGCGACAGGCTTGTAGAAGACGACAAGGGAGACAAAATAGTACATGGACTTTTATATAGGTCGATATATGTGAGGAAAATGAGAACCAATGTTTTACATTTATTTGGATTCTTATTAAGATGTCATTTCATTGTTTCAGGGATGGATTTTTAGCGTTTGGTGAATTTTAATGTTTTTTGGAATCACTACATTTCAATGTTTTTAAACAGAAAAGTATCTTTGCTTTGTGACATAATGATGGTTTAAGTGAATAGCTAGCAGCGAGCAAGCTGACTGGTAATCCCCAACCCCACCGGCAATCCCGATATGAAGAAAATGGTGTACGGGTATGCAATTTACAACTGTTCAATTTCGTTTTGTGTCTGTTCGGTTTGATTAAGAGAAGTGATTGAATTTTTCTGTCTGTTCTGTGTGTGCAGGGCGACACAGGAAGCAAGTGAAGAGAAAGGAGAAGAAGAACAGGAGAGAAGAATATGAAGACAGAAAGAAGGTGACGAAAAAGACGAAGAAAGAGCACAAGAGGAAGGAGCAGAGAAGAGAAGAAAGAAAAGAAAAAGAAAAGAAGACGGGGTCGAGGTCCAAGGTCTGCTTGCCGCTGCTGCTGCTGAAGCTGCCGCTGCCGCTGTGTGTGTTGGATCTGCTACTACTTGCTGCTAGCGCTGCTGCTGCTTGCTGGTGGTGGTGCTGCTGCAGCTTGCTGCTGCGGCTGGTGCTGCTGATGCATGCCCATGGATGCTGCTGCTGCTGGTTGCTGGTGCTGGTAGTACAGCTTGCTGCTGCTGCTGTTGCTGCTTGCTCTGATTGTTTTTTGAGTGTTCCCGCGTGCTGTGAGTGTCATTTGCGTGTTTGCGCGTGCTGTGAGTGTCATTTGCGTTGCGGCGCGTGCCGTGGGTGTCGTTTGAGTGTTTGCGCGTGCTGTGAGTGTCATTTGAGTGTGGCGGCGTGCTGTGAGTGTAATTTGAGTGTCGGAGCGCGCTGTCAGTGTCATTTGAGTGTCGGCGCGTGCTTTGAGTGTCATTTGCGTGTTCGCGCGTGCTGTGAGTGTCATTTCAGTGTCGGCACGTGCTGTGAGTGTTGTTTGAGTGTTCGCGCGTGCTGTGAGTGTCATTTGAGTGTGGGGGCGTGCTGTTAGTGTCATTTGAGGGTCGGCGCATGCTGTGAGTGTAATTTGAGTGTCGTCTCGTGCTGTGAGTGTCATTTGCGTGTTCGCGCGTGCTGTGAGTGTCATTTGAGTGTCGGCGCGTGCTGTGAGTGTCATTTGCGTGTTGGCGCGTGCTGTGAGTGTAATTTGGGTGTCCGCGCGTGCTGTCAGTGTCAGCTGAGTGTGGGCGCGTGCTGTGCGTGTCCTTTGAGTGTCTGAGTGTCGGCGTGTGCTCTGGTTGGGCGAACGTGATTGCGCTTGAAACACTCAGGCGCTCAGCCAAGAGGGGTGAATCTCTTATCTTGATGCGTCCACAGGATTTTCAGTCGCTACAGCGCGTACCATTGGCGCGCACCACCAGTGTACCTCTGGAATCCAATGAAGGTCCTGTCGCCTTGCAACCACTTGATGTGCGACACACTGGACCGCAAAGCCCCGCAAGCACGGAATCGTTTGAAAGTCCGAGGGATTTAGTGACACGCAGGACCCTTCCACAGACCGCAATCCTGTGTTTTTTTTCCACTGGGCTTGCAGTTGTTCATATATGTCCTCCTTGACCCTCCGTTCGACGTGCCTGCACGCATTGGGTGACTCTGCAACACCTGTGAACCCCTGCCCCAGCCCCTTCCATATGCTCGCAACACAAATGCCTCCTATTGTCCACACACAGCACTGTGTTGTGTGAAGGCCATGGTGTGAAGTTATGACTCTTATTCAAACCTGCATTCTCCCCACTAGGGGTTCTTTGGTTGTTTGATCCACAATTGCAAGTGGATCAGGCTCATTCAGAACCGTTCCCAGTCACTGCTCACCCTGTTGCCGTTGTTGTACGTTACAGATGCGCTGCTGTTTTCTGCCACCTGCTCCTTTGCTGTGCACCATCCAGATGATTCACGAGTCTTGGTCTGTACACATTGAGGCCTCCCCCTCAGTTATTGTTGGAGAGGTCATTACTGTCAATGTTGGTCCCACCTTTTTTCCAGATTCAATTGATTCATCTCGTAAGGCGCAGATGTGGTTCCCCCTGCTTCTGCATGCTAATCGCCCTGGGCCACTGAGCAGACTGAGAATGTGACAGAGGGATGTGTTTTAAGGATGTGATGTGTCAAACTCTGTGCACTGGGCATGGGCTGCAGGCAGCGACCATCAGGAAATCAGGATGGGCATGGCCAATGAACGGTTTTTCTGATTATTCACTACGACTGGTTTGCTAATTTTAGTAGAAGGCAGAGAAACCATAAGTAGATGTGGCATCGAATGTAAGTCAGTGCATCGTCAAAATGGGCTGTAAAAAAGACATGTTTGTAAGGGTTCAGAAATAGCATGGGTTTTGGAACCATTTTCCGGTGGTAAATCGTGGACTGGCAAATACAAACATCAACAGACTAGGCATGGAACGTAAGTTGAAACCTATTTTGCACGGGCAGAAGCATGAGCTGCAAAAACAACATGTTTGAAAGCCTTCGAAAGCCGAATGGGTATGGAACGTATGATGGGACATTTTTTGGCTGGGCAGGAGCAGAGATAGATTGTATGTTCAAGCTGTTTTTGCATTGGCAAAATCTGGGCCACCAAAAAAAAAGGATAAAATGGCAGCGTATGGAATAGAAGATGAAGCCTATTTTGCATCAGCAAAAGCACGGGCTGAGAAAAGCAACATGCTTGGTAGGCTTTGGTGCGTGAGGATGTTGTGAGGATGCTAAATAGCCAAATAGATGTGTGTTTGATTTGTATAGTAGATTGCTCTTTCATCATTGCCCCTCAGAAGGGCATTGCTATTGAGAACGCATTCTCCAACATCAAGAAGTTTGGCCTTTTTCATCGAGTTAAGAGTCGAGGTGCATCGTACGAATATAACGAGCTGACCTACTTTTTCTTGGCGGCATGTGTACTACATAATTGTGAGATTCAGTTTGATTTCCTAAAATGGTTGCTAGCCTACAGCTGAGCGGCCATGCAAATGTGCATAGTAGATGAACAAGGGTGTTGGGAATTTAGCATTGTCGAACAATGCAAACGATTGGAGCATTGAACTGCGATTTGCATCATTGCTTTGCACACCCTTGGGGAGGTTCACTAAGGCGCAATGTGACAATTTGGCCTGAACGAAGAACATTTTTGTTACTATGGAACTCCCTGTTTGAGGTTTTTGTGGCTTTCTGCGTCGAATTGCTTTTCACAACCAAATCATGCCATTTGCACAGATAAATGGGAGATCAAAGAGTGAGAGACCCTCGCCAAATGATGGAGCTGTGCAGCAGGCATGAGGATGAGGTCACTGAAGGTCCAGGCCAGAACCTGCAGGAGTTGCTTGGGACACAGCCTGAAAGGGTTATGGAGCCCCCCTCTTTTTTCTGAAGATGACTGAGACTCGGACTGACACACCACTGGTGCGGCCGCGGGCACGCGACAAAGTGGCCAGCGGGGTTCCCACCAGCTCAGCAGAGCACTCAGGACTCGAGTTGAGGAGCGGTTCTGTGCAACGACGAACATATTTCAGGCACAATGGTGCCACCTACAGCACGTGTGCTTGTAAAGGGAAACTCTGTGTCCAGCCCTCATTTTTTGAGAGAATTCTGCAGTGGGGTGGCACCACAGAGGACTTTCAGCCACAGCTTGAGCCCTTAGCTGACGGAAAGAGAGTGTCCAGATGTCAGCAGTTTAGCATAAAAAAAAAAGGGTTATCACACAGTTCGGCGGAGGTGAACCTTTGAATTTTCCCCCCGACTCATCTGTGGACGATGGTCACCCGTAAGGTTATCGGGGAAGGCTGCCGAGGTCTGGCCCTAGTGCCTGTGACCAAGCAGGCGGCCTGGTTTTGGGCACTTGGTGAGGTAGCCCTGGACTTGGTAGACATTCCCCATTCCATGGGTATTGTCTGCACTTCTTCAGGTAAAGCCATCCCCACTCCCGAAACGGAGCAGTACCGTGTGGTGATCTTCGACGCCATGGAAAATTCTACAGGTACGAGCCGCCAAAGTAATTCAAGGCGTGTGCCTTCAAGCCAATCACAGAATGGCATCCTCCAATGAAGTTCTCAGATGGTCCACAGTTCCAGACCCAGTGGGCTAAAGGTGAGGGAGGCCAGACATGTGTTTATGCATCTGAGTGGGCTGCAGACAGTGGGTCCGATGAGGAGGACGCAACACTGCAGCAGATGATCAGTGAATGCCCTGCTTGTTGTCCGTCAGACGAGGCAGATAGATTGTCTGTCAGTGCGTGCTGCGACATGAATGAGGAAAAAGCGCCACGGCTGAACAGAAAAACGAAACGCATGAGTTCAAAAGCGCCAGGGCGGGATGCTTAGCACCCAGCCCTCAGGGGCCATGCCGCCGGAGGCGCTCCAGGTCCTTTCAGAATGCTCACACTATGCAAAGGGGCATGCATGATCACATTAATGAGGGGCATGTGGAACATGAATTATCTGTGAGCAATACTACATACGACAGGAGCATACAGTCAGTAGTACAGGCAGATGAAGAGATTCCAGAGTGCAAAGTGTACAGACAACGTTTGACAGACAAATTTAGGGACACGGGTTTAAGCCCTTTGAAGTAGGACCCCGAGGCATGGAAGGTGCGTGGACCCTGAGAGATCAGTAAGGTCAAGCTGACTCTCATTGAAGGGGCAGTCGCACGCAGCAGCAAGGCGGTCCGGGCAGTGGGGATCTGTGAGACCCTGCTGTATGAAAACATTCAGACCTTTTTGGACAGGGTGTACATAGTAAACAGTAATGACAACACAGAATAGGTCAGTAGGGACTTTTTGGTGCCCAAGCCTAATGGCAATTGGCGGTTAGACACAGTTAAAGGGCCAGAACTTCCTCTTCTCCGTTATTGAAGATCAATTAGCGAATCAACACGGAAATTTTCTGTGGACGCTAGTTGATCTTCAAGATGGGTTTCACCAAATGCATCTGGAGGGGGAATCAATGCATTTAACCTCTGTTATAACACCCTTTGGAGCTTATATGTGGCTAGTCCTCCCCATGGGCATCAAGATGGCCCCCCAGGTGTACCAGCGTATGGTGGACTGGGTGGTACGTAAATGTGAGTGTAATAGACCGTACATCGACGACATACTCACAGGAGCAGGTAAGGGAATTATAGGCCGACATGGCCGGATCAAGAGTGCACAGGATTTTCTGCGCATTGCAAACTCCGAAAACCCTGGGGACAGAAAACTACTAGGGGATATCCTGGAAGAGCACTACCCGGCAGTGCGTTGACTTTTCTGGTTTTGCAAGAGGCCAGCATGACTATCAAGCCCAAAAAATGTCTTTTTTTCCGCACCACAGTGCAGTACATCGGGCACTTGCTCCGTGCAGGAATACGCTTCCCCAGCTGAAACAAGACAGCAGCCATTGGGGAGTGGAAAGAGGAGCATATCACTCCCCCCAAACAGCTCGAAGGCTTTTTGGGGCCGGCAAATTGGTATGCCCCCTACATAAAAGATTTCGCAAAGCATGCCACCCCCCTGATGCAGATGTTACGGGGGAAATATCAATATGAACCTGTGGGTAAAGGCGGGATGAGTGTGCAGGGCCTCCCCCCTAAGAGGAAGCTCATCAACCTGTCCCCGAAGGAGACCAGGTTCCACGGCACTTCAGCCATGAGGGAGGGGTTCCAGAACATCAAGCAGAGCTTGATTCAGGCTGTTGAGTAGGCTATTCCCTCCCCCACAGGTCGCTGGAAAATTCACTGTGATGCCTGCACTTGTGCAATTGGTGGTGAACTGTCCCAGAAAGGTCCTGACCGACGGTGGCATCCGGTGGCTTTCTTCTCAAGAAAACTGCAGGGAGCAGTTTCTGAGGGCAAGGGAGAAAAAGGGAAATCCGGGCAGATGGTCTGGACCATCAGGGAGAAGGAGACATTTGCACTGGTGTGTTGTCTCCTGCAATTTCAGTCCTGGATATGGGGAAATGAAATTGAGGTCCACACAGACCACAGCAGCATCCTGCAATGGCACAAAGAAGATCTTTGTACCATTTCAGGGCCATTTGGCAGGAGGGGCAAACGGCATGAACTTTTAAGTCGGTTTAACCTCACAATGTTTTAGAAACAGGGGGAACAAAATGAGGCGGCCGACCCCCTATCCAGATGGGCATATCCTGCGGGCTTGGCGCAGGACACCAACTTTCACGGGTCCAACGCCGACCTGGAGGGCTGGGGGGCCAATGAGATGGAGGAGGTAAGGGTAGCAAGGGCGAAGCTTCGGGCTGAACACCCTGAACGTTTGTGTATGGATGCTGATTTGCGGGAGTTGCTCGGACAGAATATCAGCAATGCACAGTCAGCGACAGATGAGTGGCAACCATCTCCTAACGGTGAGTCTTCGGCTGCCATGTTTGATCACTTTTTTCCTGATTTAGACCCTGACACTGGTTCTGACGCTGAGGCGTACTGCTGTACTGTGCGTGCACAGGAGTCCCAGCTCCGTGAGAATCGCAAGAATCAACGACAAGATGTCCAGAAGTACGGACAGAGCAGGCATGCACGTATCAGGGCGGTGAGGGATCAGTTTCAGCGCATGATTTGGCATCTACTGAGAGTCGAGTTATTGGCAGAGAGTGTGGTCAAGACAGTGTCTGTACCACCTGCGGTCGAAATCCTCCATGAGTCATGGGAGGAGTTCTACGAAAAGGACGCTGCCATCGGGCCCAGTTGGGAGTCACTGGTAGATCAGGCACTGTATGAGGGATAAGCGTTGTGTGATGGCAGAGTGCGTCACAGGACACGCGATGACAGAGGGAAGATTTTAGTGCCTCAGGCCATTGTACAGCGCGTCGTGGAGGCTCAACACAGTTATGCACATCCAGGTATCCGCAAGTTGGAATAAGTCTTCCGACGGAAATTGTATTGTCACCCGAGACATAGGCAGCTTAAGCACCAGGTACAGACAGTTGTAGGGCACTGTGGGGTGTGTGCAACAGTGAAACCCCGCAAGGGCGTGCAGCCGGATGCATGTGAATACGCACCACTGCAAGAATATCCCTTCTCTGCCCTGTCCATTGATTTTTTAGACCTTCCCCCATGTGCAGTAGATGATGTACTGTATGATTATGGGTTGGTATGTGTCTGCCGCTTCACGAGATAGGTGACCGGATAAAATGTTTTCTGGTCGCGATAAACTAATCACATCTTCTTTCTTTACCACCCTCAGTGAGCTGAGTGGTAGAGAAATGAGTCAGTTGGCAGCGTATAGGCCTCAGGCAAACGGTAGGGCGGGGAAAGCCATGCAGACGGTCATCCAGAGCCACAGGAAGGTGATAGCCCAGTCTGGTAAGAAGAACTGGCCTGCGCTGCTGCCGCTGGCCCTTTGGACGCTCAATGACCGACCAGGGCGAGCGGAATACTCCCCCCACCGGTTGGTCTTTGGGCGTGCGCCCATGGGCCTGGGAGATTGCCCCCCCATCAATCCCACCGCGGGGTATGAGAACGCTCTACAATTTTTTGAGCGGCTTATTTCGGAGCGGAAACAGGTCCAGAAACGCCTTACGGATATTCACCGCAAGGCCATGGAAGACCACAGATGCCTCCACCCCATAACGGTTTATCCTTCGGGTGAAAAACTGCTCATTAGGGTGGATAAGGAGCACCACGACAAACACCTGGACAAGTTGGAGCGGCTATGGAAAGGTCCAGCGGATACGCTGAAAAGGGTGGGCACAGGGAACTATCTCGTCAGCACCGACCGGGGCGAGGAAGGCATACCAGCCATACGCATGAAACCCTTCTTGGAGAGACTGAATGGCACAAAAGTGCCACTACACTATTACACGGGACCCGAGGAGATGGTTGACTCAGAGAAATATATCCTCGAAAATGTTTTCTAGTACAGAGAGTGTAAGGGGAAGCATGAGTGGTTGGTAAAATGGAGGGGATACCAAGAACCTGAGTGGCAACCAGTCAAATTCTTTTTACATGATATCAACAGTGACTGGTTGGCGTTCAATGCCCGTCAGGGGGTCCACATCAAACTGAGTGATGTCAGGGTCGTTGAGGGTGAAGAGATAGGGGAGGTCAGGGTGCATACGGTGAGAACCCCTGAGTATGGGGAGGAATATGCCGCTGGAGGGAGAGCTGCAGTAGGTCAGGCCAAGACTCAGAACCCTTTGCAACCGCTTCGACATGCACAGTACCCCCCAAAGTTGCGCAGAATTGTCTCCGAAGATTTCCAGTACGCTCAGATGTACGAGGACTGGCATCCTTCTCTTCAGCGCAAGCGTGCCCAGCAAAGAGGTGGCAGCCGGGGGTGAGTGTCACGAAGCATGTAATGGTATTGCTCTATTATCCTCCCCCTTTGCCACTGTGATCCCCTGTTTGTACTGTTGCTGCACGTTGTGCCTATGATTGAGCCCATTCTGCTTGTGGGATTCTTCTGTGGCAGGGGTACTTAGTGTTTCGATTCTATTCCTTTCGTCACATGTGTACACTTATTGTTTGCAGATGTCCAATGGGAGATCAAGCAATTCAATTATGCCAGGATGAAAATGAGATTCTGGATCGAACCACAGGTCAGTGTTTCGGGGTTCCTGGGTGGCAGCACATCCCCACCCCCTCTCTCACGTATTTCCTATTTTTTTACCCACCCTTGGCAAGTTGGTCCTTCCTATACGGATGTGGGATTTCAGCATCGCCAGATTTTTGCCCTTCTCTCTGCCCTCTCCCTATAATTCATGCGCGCAGGATGTCCTTTAGGCAGTTCAGTGTTCAATAGACCGGTGTATGTGCTTCCTCCGGCCCGTCAGTAGTATTTCAGATTTGTTCTACCCCTCTTCTTCTCCTCTGATGCCTTTTGTGCTGCTTCAGCATCGGAGAAGCGGGGATTCCAGGAGCAACGTGGGAACATGAGGATAATTAAATTTCAGGACAGGACAAGGGTCAGTCAGTCTCAGGCTTCATCGGTGGTTGATTTTTAGTCTGACAGACAGGTGCAGGCAGACAGGACCAGGCCTGACATTGGATTCTTGCGATTCGCGGTGTTGTCAGCTGCGCACAACTTACTTTTTTTTCACCAGCCCATGGCAGGTTGGGCTCCCTGTGGCGCACCGTAACTCTGCCAGTGTTCTACCTCCCCTCGCCCTTCTCTGTGTGTCACCAATCACTCCACAGCAGGGCGCTCCGCTGCAAGCAAATAGTGTTTGTGCCTGATCAACCATGCCTGAAGGTCACCTGGCTCCCACCCTCCGACCCACTTTCGGGCTTCAATCTTCACTCCGCTGTCTTTTTCAGCCTACAGGCGTGACATTCCCCCGCTGCATAACCTGGTTTCAGACACAGCTCATCCTCAGTACATGTCAAATCCGCTGCCACAGGCATTTGTGGGATCATCGTAACGCTGGACAACTCTGAACCAAGGTTTCCCCAAAAGCCCCAGTCTGACATCACTGCCTCTCTTATCCACAATCTGCAGCGCGCGCTCCCGAATCAGATGGTTGTTCGAATGACACTGTGCCTGTGTCTTGACGGCATGTAGGATCCAGAGAACCAGCCAAACGCTTATTCCGGCAGACAGGCAGGCAGGTGCAGATAGACAGACGATCAGCCAGATCAGCCAGATCCGGATCAGCCAAACGCTGTCCTGCTGTGTGTGTGTCTGCTTGTCGGGATATAGTGCCCATCAGTTTTCTTTTTGCAACCAGGCAACGGGGTGCCTGGCTTGGGAGGAAGTGTGTTGGGCACGTGCATCCTGGCTCTGCCTGCTTCAGGGCAGGCCAGATCGCTTCAGGGCAGGTCACGCGACCCCAGATGCTGCAGTTGCTCTGTATAGAAGTCAAGTTGAGATGTGAGGAATTTCTGCAGTTCAGAGACTTTTAAATTCACTTTTGTCAGTTTTAGCATCGGATTATAGTATAGGTGCTGTTAAATTCCCGCTTTGCATCTTGTTCCTCTGTATGAATAGTGTCAGTATCCTCAGGATGAACTTGCTTTGGTCTTTGTTCCTGCTCCATTTCAGGTACACAATGATTTCGATGAAAAATAAAACCACACCAAGACTCCAAGACAAGCAGAAATGGGATCAATAAAACGAATTAAGATCTTAATGGGGCTGCACAATGAACAGACAAACAATGGGTGAAGTTTGGCCTTGCACGTGCGTGTATGCATGCATGTATGCTTCAGTACCACTCGGGATTTTAGGAGCGACTTCAAGTCTGCACTCTGGAAATGGCTGCAACAGTGAATAGTGACTTCAGATGAGGGCAAAAATGGTATATCACAGAAATCAGGTCTTCTGCAGAGATAGTAAACCAGACGCAAGAATAAGGGATTCTCCATGATGAAAAATGATAGAAAATCACTTTAAATGTCTTCCAGGAATTTTCTGTACCTCAGGAAAAGATAAATTCATGTCTGCAGAATCCAGTAAGAAGTGCCCTGATGACCTCAGAACTCAGTAAGAATCGCCCATGGTGGAAGCGGCGCGCGCACGGGCCAAAATAGGTCAAAATTTTGAAGTAGTCATACGGCCACTCTATATATGCTGAATTTCATGCTGAATCTGAAATTAACTTCCATTTTCTGTGAACCGACCATATGTTGGAGAAGAATGCAGAATACCGAACAGCTCAATCTCAATGAGATTAGCCAAAAAGGATAGAAAAAAGCAAAGGCCAACAACGGTGTTGAGCTATCTTACAAATAGTGTTCAAAGAAGAAACAATGGAGTATCAAACAAAAACTCATGACATATAATACAATACATAAACCTTCTTTTGAATTAAAGGTAAGCCATTAAGTGCCTTTTAACCATATTGGATGTGATCAAGCTCCATGGATAAGATTTCCCCCAATGTTCCAACCAAACTCCAATAAAGATTAATACCATTGCTTCATATGAAACCAATGTTTTGAGAGAGTTTTGCTCATTCATGGACTTTTAACACCCCTCTCAGCCTGAATGCACCCTGTTTGTGAAGGCGTCGTCCAAGAATGACTCCCATATTACAATTGACCAACAGATATTACCTCAATCGGGCGTCGGTGGGGTCCCATGTTACTAAACATTGGGAGTTCACCGAACCAAAAATGAACAAATGTAGACCAAGATGAGTCCTTCAAATGGTCTCTGGATACTCCAGTGTGGTCCTCGTGCGCTCTCGCAGTCGTGAACAACGTTGTTGGTTGAAGTAGTCAGATATCCACCTCTGATCCAAACGCTTGACCCAATCAATGTCACCAAATCCAATCAATCTGGGCAGATAACCACAGTAATTCAGCCTTGTAAACAGTGAAGTAGGCACCCTGGATATCAGGCCAGTACCTCCACTGACACGTGGTCGTAATTGCCGCTCGTGGCCTGCACTCGCAGACATGAAACTCCAGGGTATGAACATGAGCTCCAGACCCCACATCATAAATTTACCAGGATGACGCAATCCAGCCACATGAATCAGCCTGTCATAACGCAAATGCCGGGGCATGAGGACTCAGCTTGTCGCGGCACGTGTACAACGTCACGTCCAAACTTCTGACGCGTTGCTTTGCGTGTGAACCTCAACATGTAGACCACTGGTTCAGTTCAATTTGGAACCCTGGGCATAACTCCCTCCAAAACCCCAAGACTCAACTTGTGGTTACTAAAACTTGGCTTCAAGTTGACCATAGGTGCTGCGAAGTAAAACTAGGACCAAGTAATATTCAAAGTGCTCTCCAACTATGAATCAAGGAAAAAATTTTGCTAACCTTAATAACCCTAGGTTCCTTGATACTTGGCTCCCTCCAACTCAACTGCCTCAAGCACTTGTCGTAACTCCAGATCTTGCTGTTATGCCAGTCATATCCGCCTTTTGAAACTGTTCAATAATTGACCTTGAAACTTCTTCAAAGTGCCTTCTTTCTGGTCTCCAGATTGTTTTGCTGACCCTTCGGGCGACGCGAGCGACTCAGAGTGCAGAAAGCCGGCAGTCCCTCACAAATATCCACGTGGACCAAAAGAGGCCAAACAAGGTGTGGAAGACTTTCCATGCCTTAAACTGTGCCTTTCTGAAGACGTTCCGAACTTCAATGATTGCTCTGCAGAATGAAGTGAAGTTCTGCAGGTTTTCAACTTGGTACACCAGCGGAAGCATAAGGGCATGAAAACGAACTTCTAGGTACTCTCTCCTCCTCAGTCTCTTGGAACTTGCTCAAGGTAACCAGTGATGTGCCTTACCACCAACTGTAGGTTCTTCTGTACGTCGCCGTTTTCCTCCGTGCTCCTCTGAAACCTTCCTGCAACTGACCTCCCCTTGATCCTTGTTGTGTCTTCGTTGGGTTTCTCCGCGCTGGACTTCTTCCTCAAAGTGCTGTTGATCCGCCCAGCCTGCCTTAGCGCTGTGTCAAAGCGAGGTGCGTGTGCCAAACAGGAATCGGTGAAAACATTATTCAGCTTTGCATCATCATGCAGGAATGCACGAACTGGTCCCAAGTGCTCTCGCTTGTGCCAAAGCCTTCCCACTTCGTCAAAAAGCGCCAGCCTTGCCTATATTGCTCTCTCAGGATCTGTTCAACCTGATAAGCTCCAAATCTCTCCATGTCAGTCTGATTGTAGAATGGTATATCATGCTCATTCGCCACAATGTCCTGTTCATCCGCCAATGCTGCTCGCTCATCGTCATTCAGCATGTCTGTGTCTCCTTCTTCGATCGTGTCTTCACCATAGTCATCCACCAGCTCAAAAGGGAAGCGCTTCACAAGCTCAAAGGCTGCAGGTACCTCGCCGCCCAAAGTAGGGCTACAACGCGCCGTAATACCGCCACTGCTGACTCCAGTAACAAGGTAAAGACCATGCCACATGACATCCTTTGTGGCACCCTTAGGTACCTCCGATTGCTTGAACCTCTTTCTGCTCACCAGCACGTAGTCACCAGCGTAGAATACTGCAGCTTTCTTCCTTCTATTGATGCGCTCAAACCGACTCGCTCTTCCTTTCCTCAAATGGGCTTGCACTACTTGTGAAATATTGTTTTGCTCTTTGACCCAGCCTTGCACTTGAACGTTGCCCTCATGTGGAAAGGGTAGGTCCAAGCGTAATGTCGGCCTCCCATGTAAACCGTCTCCTCGTGAATAGCCGGATTTTCCTCTCTGCTTGTGGTTCATACATATGACCACGTAGTCGTTCAACTGGACGCAATTGCTGGCTTTGATACTCTGCCCCAGGATACGGAGCTCCTCCTGGTACTCACCATTCATACGCTCGCATAGTCCGTTTGATAGAGGGCGGTAGGGTTGTGAGAAAGAAACTTCCACGCCCATTGGGGCAAATATGTTGCGGTACCAGCCATAGTCTCCTTTGGAGCAAATGTCCTTGTCACTGTGTATGCGGACAGGTGGGCCATAGAAACGAATCCAATCATGTTTGATGTGTTTCAACACGCCTTCTTCGTCAAGAGTCTTCTTGCAAGGTACAACTTGACAGAAAGCACTCTGAGCATGCACAATCATCAAGGCATAGTCGTAGTTGTGGCACTTGGGTCTGTCAATGAAGTCCACATACAGCAATGCATTGACCATGTGTGCAAGTTGCAAGACAACAAGTAAGCCTCGGTCGCTGGGTCGGTTCCGCTTACTTGTGACACACTCGTTGCATGTCCTGTGCATGTCCTCAATGTTCTGTGTCTACTCTGTGTCAGGTACAGGAGTGTGGAACATCTTCTCCAAGGTCCACAGCCAGGAATCCGGTACGGGATGAACGACAACATCCTGGGTCCACTGCAACGCTGCACCCAACGCCTTCTTGGGTATGCAAGTGTGTACCTCATTCTGCAAAATTCCGCTTGAAGATAACCACCAAAGCTCCTTGTCAACCAGTGCATTAGATCCATCAACAAGGGCTTTCAAAATATCTCCATACTCCTCCAAATAGTCAGACTTCCGTAGAGAACTCAGCAATTCAGCTTTACTCATGGTGAGGTCCAAATGGACATCCATCTTCCGAAAAGCCTCTCGAGAGAGAGAGAGAGTAAGAGCTGGCAGAATTTTTCTCGTCCCAATTCTCACGTGATAGCCAATCACATAATTCATTGTTCACACCCGGTACCCTGTAGACATTGAGCTTCAGCTGTGCGAGAAACGTCCACCAACGCCTCACCTTTTTGTTTTCACGAGGGGCTCCCTTGAGATAAGTCTCTGTGGACTCCTGATCACATAACCACACTACCTAATTGCTGCTGAACAGTCAGCTTTGTCCAGAAATAAGCAAAATTGCTGAGAGCAATTCACGCTCATACGTGCTGTAGTTTGCTCGGGTTGAGGACCATTTCCAGTTCCAGTGGCCAATGCGTACGAGATTGAATTCCTGCGGGTCGTAGTTGTGCTTGAGTGAACCGTCGCGATTGACTCCACTGATGCAATTCATCTGATATTCTTTTTGCAGCTGCTCCTGGAATTCGTTGCCACTGCAGAAGAGTACCACCGCCTCCCACCAGAGACGCATCAGTGACGACCACAAACCGTCAGTCAGGTGCAGGTCTGCGCAGCAACCTCAAAGAACACAGTTTTTCCTTGGTCTCCGGAAACTGCGCTTCATGCTCTGGAGTCCACTTCCAAGGTACACTCTTCTTGGTCACGTCCGTGAGGAGGTGGCAACTGTACGTGAAAGTGGGGATGTGTCTCCTGTAAAAATTACAGGATCCCCGGAAAGCTCTGATGTCCTTGACGCCACGGGGCTTGTTATCACGAATGGTTGCCCTCAACATTGAGGCCACCTTATCCTTCAAACGTCTCCACCATCTCCAGCCGACTTGGAAACCCAAATATTCAATTTCCTCCTGCATGAAATCACATTTTCTCAACTTCACGCGCGTATTGCATTCCTCACAAGTGCGCACAAATTCTTCCACGAAACGTAAGTGATTATCAGTGTCATCGGTCCCCAATGAGACATCGTCTATATAGACCTCGATGACTGCCCCCTTTTTCAGCAGAGCTTGCGGCGTCAGTCTCAGCTTCATACGCGCCACGACCTGGTTCATGAGCTCCTGGAAAGTTGCCGGAGCATTCGTCAACCTAAACAGCGTCACTTTTCATTTGAACACTTGACCATTAGGAGCAATGAATGCTGATAGATTCTGCTCCCTTTTTGTTAACTCAACTTGCCACAAATTACTGCGCTTATCCAATTTGGATTTGTACCGGCAATGTGCGACTCTTTCCAGCGCGTGTTCCAACCTTAGTAGACTTCCTGAATGTTTCTCGGTGAGCCTTTTCAGCTTCTGTAGTGGACAACCAACCTTTTGGCGTTGCTCCCTGGTTTGTCAACGAACAAACAAGGGGAGCAGTGCTTTGGATACTCTGCTTGCTCACATTTCTCATCGAGGTCAGCTGCAATGCATTCAGTGATCTGAAGCATCATTTCCTCAATGTCGGCCTTGCCAACTGCAAATGGCCTTGAACGCACTGTGGTATTTTTGTGTTCATCAAACAATTCCAAGTCCGTGGTAACCAAGTTCTCACATGAACCATGAGCCATCAGCGGTGCAAAAGCAACCTTCCTCCGGCGTGGGACTTCCTGAATACTGGAGGGCAAATTTTTAACCTTCTCCTCAAAGTCATCTGCAGCTGCCAAATTTGATTTTCCGTACTCGTCCCCTGATAGGGAGTAACACTCACTGAGTAGGGCTGTGACGTCGAGGTAAACGTCATCGCCATCCACAATAAAGCGGTCGTCATCCAGATATTGATAAAGCAAATCTGTTTCGTCTCAGTCAACAGTCCTGCTCGTGAACTCGTTATAATGGCTCTTCCATCTGTCTCCGGGCTCCAGCCTTTGTTGTTCCTCAGATATCTGGAAGATTTCGAGCTGAACGTCCTCCTTCAAAGAGTGTAAGTCATCCTTCGAGACCGGCCATCCACGAGGGTTGGCAATTCTTGCCTTGTCCGTCTCGACTTGCATGGTCACGCCATACTCTTGCATAGCATGTAGGGCCAGAAACGACATGGTACAATTTTGTACACCTCCGATAACTGAATCTTCGAGATCGACTTCAGTCAGTAAATCCTCGATTCGGTCTCAATAATCTTCGTGGGTGCTTGGGAATGGGTCGTACTTCAGGGGCTGAGCGGGATTGAGATCCGCCGGATAGCCGTCTTCACCGACTTCATCCCATTGCACTTCTGCAGGTTCCTCACTTACCTCATCCGACTGAATGTCGACCTTGTCAACTTCAGCATCTCGAGCGCCATTGTCCTGTTCCTCATCTGATTTCGTTGGAGGGTGCATTTCTGGGACTTCAGACTCGTCGATTGGTGTTGCTGCAGGTGTATCGTGCCCGTATCGCTTCAGTAGATCAGACCAGGTTAAACCACGGTTCACTAGATGGAGAAACTTGACCACTTTGGGGATTCAGTTCATCCAACGAATTAACATAACCGTTGCCATCGATGAGAGATGCAATGCTTCCCCAGCGTGGGGCTGGTAATGGGCTGGTCGCCCCATCGGGGAGATAGAGGAGTACATCTGGAATAGGTACACAAACTTTAGTCAGGCGGTCCAAAAATGGTTGCCATGCAGCAGCTTCCCCGGTTTGGCCCGAATCAGGGCACTTAACCACGACTTGCGCTCAATCGAGCACGGCCTTGGTAACCATCCTCTCGAGGTTTGACCAAGGGGGGTTAGCCGAGCATAACTGAAAGTCGTGCCAGTCGTAGGCATAAGATGAATTGAGGGGGGTGCAATACAATTGTTCGGTACGATTTTTTGGGGTTGGTATACAAGTCCACAGTGGGTCTGAAATCGCCAAGGTCAATGAAGACTTGCTCCCTCAGTGAAGGTAACAAACTGTAGGCTTGTCTCCAAGAAAATTTCAAAGATGCTTGAGCAGGTGGCAATCCGTTTCCTCCTTCCTTCTGGAAGGACTTTTCAGATAGCGATACCAAGGATAATTCATCAGTCTCTGGATTTTTGGTAATTAGTCTCCATGGAGTGAAAATCAAACCCAGAATTGTCTTTGCGTTTTGACGGATGAAATTCATGCCTAGGAATACCTGAAGAGCCGAAGTCTCCATAACGATACAAACATGTGGAAGAGTAAAATTGCCCATGCACACATTGACGGATGTCTCTCCTTCACTGTACGTGCAGTGCCCATCTCTGACTTTGACTCCACAGTAACCCCTGCAATTCGGATCTGTCACCAATGATGAAGCCACAATTAGGGATGCAGGTTCGAATTCACACGAATTCGCTCGAATTCGAATTGGCCCCGAATTCGCACGAATTTGTGGACCACTCCGAAATCGAATTCGCAACTTCAAATTCAAATCCTCCCTGCTTCGCTTGATTGAATCCATAGGCACCTACAATTTACCTTCTAGGTTGCAATTCACCTGTTTACATATGGGTATGCCACTACCCAGTACCATATCGCATAAAAGATTTCCCAAAAGCTTCCGTAACCTTGCAATTTTTGTTGTTTGTTGTTGCTTGCATTTACCATGCTGAAACGATCTGACGATTTGACAAAAAAAAAGCAAATCAAAACCAAGAATTCCAAAGTTCCTTGCTTCTTTCAAATGCCTTTTGGAAAAGAAGCAGCAACGAAGCATGCAAGATCACCAATCCACACACAAACCATCACATGTGAACCACTTGTTGCCCTTATTGGGCCTTCATTCATTGCATTCTTGAATTGAATCGTTGGACTTGAAGTAATCTAAGAGAGAGCATACACGGCACCGGGAAAGGTAAGGAGGGTACCGCTGTCAAGGATACGCAAGGGCTACAAGGGGCTATGTACATAGCTTATAGGGAGGTTGGAGCAGGTGCGCTGGCTGGGTGCAGCTCCGTGCACGTCATTAGCTCCGTGCACATCGTTGTGGGTGCCCAGGGCCTCACTGCAGCTGCGTCGGGCTGCTCTCGGCTGCTTCTCCTTCCACACACGCCCGACAGTGCGTGGTTGCCAAGGGGCAACACGTTTTGACTGGCAAAAATTAGAAAAGAAAAGTCGAAAATCAAAAGTTCGGGACAGGTTTTTCTCCAAACTGGTGGACTTCTGGGGAGAATGGAGGGTACTGCCGTGTTCCGTGGAGCTAGGCGGACACAGCGGTATGTTCAAAACTCAAAAGTAAATCTTGTTTTCGAAAACTGGTCGCGGGCACCGCACAAGAAAATGAACAGCTCAGTCGAAGCGGAATGATCATAGTTTTCATTTTGTCAAGTCAAAAAAATTATTGCATTGCACAGTTCAAAGGTAGGTTTTCATCTGGAGAAAAGACGGCGCACGCGTGATCATTTTGCCGTCGCCTGCGAGTTCGCAGCGCGAATTCGCCCTGAATTTGCAGTACTAAGAATTTCAGGACGAATTCGCAGCGAATTCGCGCTGCGAACGAATTCGCAGCGAATTCGGCAAATTCAAATTGAATTCGCTGCGAATCTGCATCCACAGCCACAATGGAATCGGTCATACCAGTATCCAAAACAGCGTCACACATCTCCTCCTCAACAACCACGGGTAGTCACAACGTAAGACCGTCATTGACAGCTGCTCGAAGCAGGTCCACAATTTTCTCAACTTCTGAAAATGGAAGATCTCTCTTCCTATTCTTGGCTTGGCTCTCAGTTTTCTCCTGCATCGGTTACATCTCTGCTGAGTGGGCTCCAGCACCAGCACTTGCTGCGGCGGGGCCAGAGGCATTTTTATTGCTTGGGCCAGCTTTTGGTTCCTTTTGCTTCTGATCCTTCCATGTCTTCTTCGCGTCTTCCACCGCCTCTTGGGCTGCTTCCTCACTGAGACCGGACTAGATCAGGAAGGCCTTGAGTCTTTCCTCTTTCTGTTTCCTTTGGATCTCAAAGCAGTGATCGCTGTAGTGTGTCGTCCCACCACAATGCTTACACTGAATGAGTACGAAAAAGTCACTACCATGTCTTTCTTTGGGTTCTTGATCCAGGCACAGCCCCCCCCTAAAAGCCTTTCGTTGATGTTAGGACTAACGTAATCATTTTCCTCACTCTTTTGAAGTTTGACGTACACTTTCTCAGAGTAACTCGGGTTATGACCCTAGATCCCCATGAAGTTCACCCCTACCACTCAACTGAGCGGAGGTATCTTCCTTCATGGAGGTAATGCCGAAAAAACGTAGGCACCTCTTGCCTTGGGCCTTGAAGGTTAAGCCTAGTCGTCTCCGACCTAAGGACCCCTATAGTCAATTTTTTTCATCTTTTATTGTGGTTCTACTTTGTAATTCATTCTGAATTCAGTTGCTTGGCCAAGCTGGCCAAGCCATACCCTGTGTCTGACCTATCCTACTTGCCCCAGATTCCTAAACAACTGCATTGCACTCCAAAAGGTGCACAGGAGGTGCTTAAGACTATTTCTGACGCCAGACACATGTCAGTTTTCCATATAAAAATAATTTGTTTTATCCATCTGTGATTGAATCTTTGTACTTAAGATTGCTTTGTCTATCTGCAGCCCTTCTGTGATACACTGGATTTCAAACTATTCATTGATTCGATCCACATCCTGTTCATGCTCTACTTACTACTTTGGTCCTGTTTTCCAACACCAAAACTTGCAGGAATTCATCAAAACTATTACGGCATTAATCAAGGATATCTTTCTGGTAGCAGAGGCATCCCTTGAGAAAATTTCGAGCCGACTCTGAGAAGTACACAAGCCAAACCCAGCAAACAAAATGTCCACTCCATCAGTGCATCTGTCTTCGGGGACTTGGCCGATTCAGAGTATAGACCTACAACTGGGCGGCTGGCCCATCTCAATGGGTGAGCCCAAGCTCAGAGTTGCATCTGGGTCTCAAGAAGATCCAGCTCACAGAAGGGCGGAACAAGAAACGCCAAGAGTAACACCCTTAACCACTGAGGCCTTAGTGGCCCGTGGTGACAGCCTGCAGCACCTCCGCAGGCGAGTCGCTGTCTCCATCTCCCGCTCAGCCTGCCCTGCATCTTTGTCTACGGCAGACGGAGGCTCTGAAGAACAAGACGAATCGGGAAGGAGTATGGACGGGTACCTGCTCCACGAAAAGTACTACAAGTCAAACCGAGGGGAAGATGGCAAGGAAACTCTCGAAGCCCTGGGGTCCCCACCACAAACGCACGTGGGGTTCTTTTTGTTACTCCGGCCCGCCTACGGACTTGGCGTATACAGTATCTCTACTCAGACTCCTGAGAGGGTCTACGTGGCGTCCAGAACTGCCAATGACCATCAGAACCCCCGAAGTGTGTCCAGCTTATGTGGAGGATCCCCATCTACCAGAGCCAACCTATGGTGCCCTGGACCGTACGGCCGAATTACTGGCCAAGCTGCTATCTGGATTCGAAGATCCAGAAGTGACAGCCCTGTCTGAGGCTGTCAGGGCAAAATTGGGTATCACCGAACTCTTGCCCAAGCCAGCGTTGGCCTCACCTTTCCCCGGATTGAGCACGCTCCCCGATGATCTGAAACCATCAAGGCTTTCCAGGTTACTACACAAGGTCACATGCCCCAGCCCCTTTCATCCCCGTGCCAGAACAGTCCCCATCGCTGAGCTACAGGACGTACCCGTGACTGAGACTGGAAAAAGGGGCTAACAGCTCTGGCACCTCTCCCTGGCAGACCACGCCCGCCTTCAGACTCAACCTCAGGGGGTGGAAAGAGTGGCAAACCAATTGCCCGCGCGAAGATCCAGTTAGAGTTGCTGGAGTTCGACCCTAAAAACCTGTCTGAATGGGCAGAGGAATTCGCCGAGTTTCCTTTACTCACCGACCAATCTAATGTGGATGTGACCACTAAATGTTCACTTTTGAAGCGTTCATGCAAAGAGAAATTTTTGCAAAAACAGGTGAAGCAGATTGTAAATTCCTGTTCAACTTGGGCTGAGGTTCTCCAAAGATTTGAGAAACGTTTCCCGGTCTACGAAACAGACCTCAGTGTACGCACACAGATTGTGGAGCTCCCTACGCTCCCTGATTTTCCTTCTGCTGCGCGAGTCTCTGAGTATGTGTGCGACCTGGAGTATCTGTTCTCACGCATGAATGTGGGTTTCTATGGACCCACGGAAACCCATCCTTGGCTTGTCAGTAAAACTTGGGACAATTGCCGCTCCAGCTCAGAGAGGAAGAGTTGAACCCATGCATAGGATGATCTTGTGGACCTGCTGATCCAACTGGCCCTTGAGAGGGAGAATGACTCCCATATGAAGAATTTCCTCAAGAGACACCTGGGTAGAGGGGCAACCCCTACCCCTGAACGTGGCAAGGGAAAAGAGCCTAAAAACTCCACTAACACGAAAAAGGTGGTGGCAAGGGGGGGGGGGTAACCTACGTGCCATCAGTGAGGTTAAACCTGAAGCAGGTGCACCCCCACGTCATTCTACTCTAAACCTGTCAATGACAAGGGAGGGCCCTCTCATGTTCCTGACTGCAACCATCGCAGTGGTTGTGTGCTGCAACTAAAAAGACAGCAGCACACTAAAGATGGGAAAACAGTGACCGATCAGGATCTTTTCAGGTGTACCATCACCTGTGGGTATTGTGGAAAACATTATCACTACGAGGACGAATGTCACCTCAAGAAACATGAGAGTGATAAACACAAACGCCACGAGGCTCAACGCCAGAAAGCCCCAACTGCCACCAGAACTCCCCAGAATGGGGACAAGGGTGGTAAAAGAGGAGGCAAAGAGGGGGGCAAGGGTCGAACCCCCAACCCACAGATGCGCTCATCAGCGCCTGGTTCTTCTCCTTCTCCTGACGCTGCTCACCCATAGAAACGCCCACAGGGGGATAACGCCTCCTCCCGTGGGTCTAACTCCAAGAAGAGGCGTCTGGCCTGGGTGGCCAAGTCACTCATGTCTGCTGGCGTGGAGGTGAAATTCCCTGCTGAGGAGTAGGGGGGCGGCTCTGAAGAGGAGGACTTGGTTTTCTGGATTCTCATGAAGATCGGGGATCAAGTTTTCCGGGCAGTGCTTGACACCGGCGCAACACTCTCTACAGTGGCCCAGCGCCTGCTAAAGACTTTCAAGAAAACTAAGACTGTGGCCATAAGAGTAGGGGATGGGCGAACCATCCATTCCTTTGGGGGTATCCATGTGTCTATATGTGTTGGCGACGAATCTGTGAGTCAACACTGCAGAGTGTTGGACACTGACGCTTTTGACATCGTCATTGGCACCAACTTCCTGCGAAGAAACCCCCAGGTTAAAGTGTTGTCTCTCCAACGTCCCTATGCTCTACACTGCGACTTTGGCAGTGGCCTCTTCTCCGTACCTTTGAAGCTGCCGGGACGAAAAGAGTCTGGGCTGTGCTACGCAGCAAAGACTAACTATCGTACTGAAAACTACCAATTGGCCTGACACGTCCTTCAAAATGGACTGGCAGCCCTGCATGTATCCTTGGATGAGATCCAGGTTGAATTGTTCGCGAGCCAACAACGGCACATCATGCAGTTGTATTGCTCGAAACATATGAATAAGGCTTTCCGCTTCTTCTGGAAAGCAATGGGCCCAGCGTATGCTAACCTCCCCTTCTTCCTGCTCGCGAAGGTTCTAACCAAAATCGCTTATGAGGGAGGAAGGGTTGTCATGTATATCCCTGACTGGGGCTGTTCAGGTGAACACGCTTATTGGGGCTAACTGCTCGACCCAATGACTGTGGAAAGAGTGCAACTCAGCGACAATCCCATCTATGTGCCTGAGGATTCAGACACAGCAATGCAGGCCCCTGAATGGGCCAGTTTCTTATCCATCGTCGATGGATCCCTCAATCCTGTACCCCTGTGTGTTCTGGACCACATGCTACTCAAAGTGGCCACGGCCGAAAATCGTGGCCTGACCCTTTTTGATCTCAAGAAACAATCTCCTGACCACATTCCAGCCACACTTACAGGGCGTGAATCCCATTATGACGATCCGGCACCTGCTGCTGGGAGGGAGGATGCTGACGACCAACTGTCTGAAATCGCCAGCTCTATTCCCCCTGTTGATCCCAGCTGTGTTGAACTCAAACACAGTGCCTTCTTTGCCCAACTGTCGCTGGAGGAGGTAGACCTGGAGTCAAACTTAGAATAAATGTCCCCTGTTGGGAAACCTGTGCTGCATATGCAGCATACTTGCTCAGGAGAGTTCTGACCCTCTAGCGCGGCCTGCTTCTAATAATATGCTACTGTCAGAGCATGACACTCAGGAACTCCGACGACTGTTGTACCTGAGGGCCGAAGGTATTGAGCGCCAAGAACGGCTTCAATGCCTCAGACAGACCTGGAAATCCTCCATTTGGCCTGAGGAGGACGATGAGTCCCACACGCTACCACAGGGGGAATAGAGCTGGCGATTTCAGACAGTTGGTCGTCAGCATCCTCCCTCCCAGCAGCAGGTGCCGGATCGTCATAATGGGATTCACGCCCTGTAAGTGTGGCTGGAATGTGGTCAGGAGATTGTTTCTTGAGATCAAAAACGGTCAGGCCACGATTTTCGGCCGTGGCCACTTTGAGTAGCATGTGGTCCAGAACACACAGGGGTACAGGATTGAGGGATCCATCGACGATGGATAAGAAACTGGCCCATTCAGGGGCCTGCATTGCTGTGTCTGAATCCTCAGGCACATAGATGGGATTGTCGCTGAGTTGCACTCTTTCCACAGTCATTGGGTCGAGCAGTTAGCCCCAATAAGCGTGTTCACCTGAACAGCCCCAGTCAGGGATATACATGACAACCCTTCCTCCCTCATAAGCGATTTTGGTTAGAACCTTCGCGAGCAGGAAGAAGGGGAGGTTAGCATACGCTGGGCCCATTGCTTTCCAGAAGAAGCGGAAAGCCTTATTCATATGTTTCGAGCAATACAACTGCATGATGTGCCGTTGTTGGCTCGCGAACAATTCAACCTGGATCTCATCCAAGGATACATGCAGGGCTGCCAGTCGATTTTGAAGGACGTGTCAGGCCAATTGGTAGTTTTCAGTACGATAGTTAGTCTTTGCTGCGTAGCACAGCCCAGACTCTTTTCGTCCCGGCAGCTTCAAAGGTACGGAGAAGAGGCCACTGCCAAAGTCGCAGTGTAGAGCATAGGGACGTTGGAGAGACAACACTTTAACCTGGGGGTTTCTTCGCAGGAAGTTGGTGCCAATGACGATGTCAAAAGCGTCAGTGTCCAACACTCTGCAGTGTTGACTCACAGATTCGTCGCCAACACATATAGACACATGGATACCCCCAAAGGAATGGATGGTTCGCCCATCCCCTACTCTTATGGCCACAGTCTTAGTTTTCTTGAAAGTCTTTAGCAGGCGCTGGGCCACTGTAGAGAGTGTTGCGCCGGTGTCAAGCACTGCCCGGAAAACTTGATCCCCGATCTTCATGAGAATCCAGAAAACCAAGTCCTCCTCTTCAGAGCCGCCCCCCTACTCCTCAGCAGGGAATTTCACCTCCACGCCAGCAGACATGAGTGACTTGGCCACCCAGGCCAGACGCCTCTTCTTGGAGTTAGACCCACGGGAGGAGGCGTTATCCCCCTGTGGGCGTTTCTATGGGTGAGCAGCGTCAGGAGAAGGAGAAGAACCAGGCGCTGATGAGCGCATCTGTGGGTTGGGGGTTCGACCCTTGCCCCCCTCTTTGCCTCCTCTTTTACCACCCTTGTCCCCATTCTGGGGAGTTCTGGTGGCAGTTGGGGCTTTCTGGCGTTGAGCCTCGTGGCGTTTGTGTTTATCACTCTCATGTTTCTTGAGGTGACATTCGTCCTCGTAGTGATAATGTTTTCCACAATACCCACAGGTGATGGTACACCTGAAAAGATCCTGATGGGTCACTGTTTTCCCATCTTTAGTGTGCTGCTGTCTTTTTAGTTGCAGCACACAACCACTGCGATGGTTGCAGTCAGGAACATGAGAGGGCCCTCCCTTGTCATTGACAGGTTTAGAGTAGAATGACGTGGGGGTGCACCTGCTTCAGGTTTAACCTCACTGATGGCACGTAGGTTACCCCCCCCCCCCCTTGCCACCACCTTTTTCGTGTTAGTGGAGTTTTTAGGCTCTTTTCCCTTGCCACGTTCAGGGGTAGGGGTTGCCCCTCTACCCAGGTGTCTCTTGAGGAAATTCTTCATATGGGAGTCATTCTCCCTCTCAAGGGCCAGTTGAATCAGCAGGTCCACAAGATCATCCTATGCATGGGTTCAACTCTTCCTCTCTGAGCTGGAGCGGCAATTGTCCCAAGTTTTACTGACAAGCCAAGGATGGGTTTCCGTGGGTCCATAGAAACCCACATTCATGCGTGAGAACAGATACTCCAGGTCGCACACATACTCAGAGACTCGCGCAGCAGAAGGAAAATCAGGGAGCGTAGGGAGCTCCACAATCTGTGTGCGTACACTGAGGTCTGTTTCGTAGACCGGGAAACGTTTCTCAAATCTTTGGAGAACCTCAGCCCAAGTTGAACAGGAATTTACAATCTGCTTCACCTGTTTTTGCAAAAATTTCTCTTTGCATGAACGCTTCAAAAATGAACATTTAGTGGTCACATCCACATTAGATTGGTCGGTGAGTAAAGGAAACTCGGCGAATTCCTCTGCCCATTCAGACAGGTTTTTAGGGTCGAACTCCAGCAACTCTAACTGGATCTTCGCGCGGGCAATTGGTTTGCCACTCTTTCCACCCCCTGAGGTTGAGTCTGAAGGCGGGCGTGGTCTGCCAGGGAGAGGTGCCAGAGCTGTTAGCCCCTTTTTCCAGTCTCAGTCACGGGTACGTCCTGTAGCTCAGCGATGGGGACTGTTCTGGCACGGGGATGAAAGGGGCTGGGGCATGTGACCTTGTGTAGTAACCTGGAAAGCCTTGATGGTTTCAGATCATCGGGGAGCGTGCTCAATCCGGGGAAAGGTGAGGCCAACGCTGGCTTGGGCAAGAGTTCGGTGATACCCAATTTTGCCCTGACAGCCTCAGACAGGGCTGTCACTTCTGGATCTTCGAATCCAGATAGCAGCTTGGCCAGTAATTCGGCCGTACGGTCCAGGGCACCATAGGTTGGCTCTGGTAGATGGGGATCCTCCACATAAGCTGGACACACTTCGGGGGTTCTGATGGTCATTGGCAGTTCTGGACGCCACGTAGACCCTCTCAGGAGTCTGAGTAGAGATACTGTATACGCCAAGTCCGTAGGCGGGCCGGAGTAACAAAAAGAACCCCACGTGCGTTTGTGGTGGGGACCCCAGGGCTTCGAGAGTTTCCTTGCCATCTTCCCCTCGGTTTGACTTGTAGTACTTTTCGTGGAGCAGGTACCCGTCCATACTCCTTCCCGATTCGTCTTGTTCTTCAGAGCCTCCGTCTGCCGTAGACAAAGATGCAGGGCAGGCTGAGCGGGAGATGGAGACAGCGACTCGCCTGCGGAGGTGCTGCAGGCTGTCACCACGGGCCACTAAGGCCTCAGTGGTTAAGGGTGTTACTCTTGGCGTTTCTTGTTCCGCCCTTCTGTGAGCTGGATCTTCTTGAGACCCAGATGCAACTCTGAGCTTGGGCTCACCCATTGAGATGGGCCAGCCGCCCAGTTGTAGGTCTATACTCTGAATCGGCCAAGTCCCCGAAGACAGATGCACTGATGGAGTGGACATTTTGTTTGCTGGGTTTGGCTTGTGTACTTCTCAGAGTCGGCTCGAAATTTTCTCAAGGGATGCCTCTGCTACCAGAAAGATATCCTTGATTAATGCCGTAATAGTTTTGATGAATTCCTGCAAGTTTTGGTGTTGGAAAACAGGACCAAAGTAGTAAGTAGAGCATGAACAGGATGTGGATCGAATCAATGAATAGTTTGAAATCCAGTGTATCACAGAAGGGCTGCAGATAGACAAAGCAATCTTAAGTACAAAGATTCAATCACAGATGGATAAAACAAATTATTTTTATATGGAAAACTGACATGTGTCTGGCGTCAGAAATAGTCTTAAGCACCTCCTGTGCACCTTTTGGAGTGCAATGCAGTTGTTTAGGAATCTGGGGCAAGTAGGATAGGTCAGACACAGGGTATGGCTTGGCCAGCTTGGCCAAGCAACTGAATTCAGAATCAATTACAAAGTAGAACCACAATAAAAGATGAAAAAAATTGACTATAGGGGTCCTTAGGTCGGAGACGACTAGGCTTAACCTTCAAGGCCCAAGGCAAGAGGTGCCTACGTTTTTTCGGCATTACCTCCATGAAGGAAGATACCTCCGCTCAGTTGAGTGGTAGGGGTGAACTTCATGGGGATCTAGGGTCATAACCCGAGTTACTCTGAGAAAGTGTACGTCAAACGTCAAAAGAGTGAGGAAAATGATTACGTTAGTCCTAACATCAACGAAAGGCTTTTAGGGGGGGGCTGTGCCTGGATCAAGAACCCAAAGAAAGACATGGTAGTGACTTTTTCGTACTCATTCAGTGTAAGCATTGTGGTGGGACGACACACTACAGCGATCACTGCTTTGAGATCCAAAGGAAACAGAAAGAGGAAAGACTCAAGGCCTTCCTGATCTAGTCCGGTCTCAGTGAGGAAGCAGCCCAAGAGGCGGTGGAAGACGCGAAGAAGACATGGAAGGATCAGAAGCAAAAGGAACCAAAAGCTGGCCCAAGAAATAAAAATGCCTCTGGCCCCGCCGCAGCAAGTGCTGGTGCTGGAGCCCACTCAGCAGAGATGTAACCGATGCAGGAGAAAACTGAGAGCCAAGCCAAGAATAGGAAGAGAGATCTTCCATTTTCAGAAGTTGAGAAAATTGTGGACCTGCTTCGAGCAGCTGTCAATGACGGTCTTACGTTGTGACTACCCGTGGTTGTTGAGGAGGAGATGTGTGACGCTGTTTTGGATACTGGTATGACCGATTCCATTGTGGCTGTGGATGCAGATTCGCAGCGAATTCAATTTGAATTTGCCGAATTCGCTGCGAATTCGTTCGCAGCGCGAATTCGCTGCGAATTCGGCCTGAAATTCTTAGTACTGCAAATTCAGGGCGAATTCGCGCTGCGAACTCGCAGGCGACGGCAAAATGATCACGCGTGCGCCGTCTTTTCTCCAGATGAAAACCTAACTTTGAACTGTGCAATGCAATAATTTTTTTGACTTGACAAAATGAAAACTATGATCATTCCGCTTCGACTGAGCTGTTCATTTTCTTGTGCGGTGCCCGCGACCAGTTTTCGAAAACAAGATTTACTTTTGAGTTTTGAACATACCGCTGTGTCCGCCTAGCTCCACGGAACACGGCAGTACCCTCCATTCTCCCCAGAAGTCCACCAGTTTGGAGAAAAACCTGTCCCGAACTTTTGATTTTCGACTTTTCTTTTCTAATTTTTGCCAGTCAAAACGTGTTGCCCCTTGGCAACCACGCACTGTCGGGCGTGTGTGGAAGGAGAAGCAGCCGAGAGCAGCCCGACGCAGCTGCAGTGAGGCCCTGGGCACCCACAACGATGTGCACGGAGCTAATGACGTGCACGGAGCTGCACCCAGCCAGCGCACCTGCTCCAACCTCCCTATAAGCTATGTACATAGCCCCTTGTAGCCCTTGCGTATCCTTGACAGCGGTACCCTCCTTACCTTTCTCGGTGCCGTGTATGCTCTCTCTTAGATTACTTCAAGTCCAACGATTCAATTCAAGAATGCAATGAATGAAGGCCCAATAAGGGCAACAAGTGGTTCACATGTGATGGTTTGTGTGTGGATTGGTGATCTTGCATGCTTCGTTGCTGCTTCTTTTCCAAAAGGCATTTGAAAGAAGCAAGGAACTTTGGAATTCTTGGTTTTGATTTGCTTTTTTTTTGTCAAATCGTCAGATCGTTTCAGCATGGTAAATGCAAGCAACAACAAACAACAAAAATTGCAAGGTTACGGAAGCTTTTGGGAAATCTTTTATGCGATATGGTACTGGGTAGTGGCATACCCATATGTAAACAGGTGAATTGCAACCTAGAAGGTAAATTGTAGGTGCCTATGGATTCAATCAAGCGAAGCAGGGAGGATTTGAATTTGAAGTTGCGAATTCGATTTCGGAGTGGTCCACAAATTCGTGCGAATTCGGGGCCAATTCGAATTCGAGCGAATTCGTGTGAATTCGAACCTGCATCCCTAATTGTGGCTTCATCATTGGTGACAGATCCGAATTGCAGGGGTTACTGTGCAGTCAAAGTCAGAGATGGGCACTGCACGTACAGTGAAGGAGAGACATCCGTCAATGTGTGCATGGGCAATTTTACTCTTCCACATGTTTGTATCGTTATGGAGACTTCGGCTCTTCAGGTATTCCTAGGCATGAATTTCATCCGTCAAAACGCAAAGACAATTCTGGGTTTGATTTTCACTCCATGGAGACTAATTACCAAAAATCCAGAGACTGATGAATTATCCTTGGTATCGCTATCTGAAAAGTCCTTCCAGAAGGGAGGAGGAAACGGATTGCCACCTGCTCAAGCATCTTTGAAATTTTCTTGGAGACAAGCCTACAGTTTGTTACCTTCACTGAGGGAGCAAGTCTTCATTGACCTTGGCGATTTCAGACCCACTGTGGACTTGTATACCAACCCCAAAAAATCGTACCGAACAATTGTATTGCACCCCCCTCAATTCATCTTATGCCTACGACTGGCACGACTTTCAGTTATGCTCGGCTAACCCCCCTTGGTCAAACCTCGAGAGGATGGTTACCAAGGCCGTGCTCGATTGAGCGCAAGTCGTGGTTAAGTGCCCTGATTCGGGCCAAACCGGGGAAGCTGCTGCATGGCAACCATTTTTGGACCGCCTGACTAAAGTTTGTGTACCTATTCCAGATGTACTCCTCTATCTCCCCGATGGGGCGACCAGCCCATTACCAGCCCCACGCTGGGGAAGCATTGCATCTCTCATCGATGGCAACGGTTATGTTAATTCGTTGGATGAACTGAATCCCCAAAGTGGTCAAGTTTCTCCATCTAGTGAACCGTGGTTTAACCTGGTCTGATCTACTGAAGCGATACGGGCACGATACACCTGCAGCAACACCAATCGACGAGTCTGAAGTCCCAGAAATGCACCCTCCAACGAAATCAGATGAGGAACAGGACAATGGCGCTCGAGATGCTGAAGTTGACAAGGTCGACATTCAGTCGGATGAGGTAAGTGAGGAACCTGCAGAAGTGCAATGGGATGAAGTCGGTGAAGACGGCTATCCGGCGGATCTCAATCCCGCTCAGCCCCTGAAGTACGACCCATTCCCAAGCACCCACGAAGATTATTGAGACCGAATCGAGGATTTACTGACTGAAGTCGATCTCGAAGATTCAGTTATCGGAGGTGTACAAAATTGTACCATGTCGTTTCTGGCCCTACATGCTATGCAAGAGTATGGCGTGACCATGCAAGTCGAGACGGACAAGGCAAGAATTGCCAACCCTCGTGGATGGCCGGTCTCGAAGGATGACTTACACTCTTTGAAGGAGGACGTTCAGCTCGAAATCTTCCAGATATCTGAGGAACAACAAAGGCTGGAGCCCGGAGACAGATGGAAGAGCCATTATAACGAGTTCACGAGCAGGACTGTTGACTGAGACGAAACAGATTTGCTTTATCAATATCTGGATGACGACCGCTTTATTGTGGATGGCGATGACGTTTACCTACTCAGTGAGTGTTACTCCCTATCAAGGGACGAGTACGGAAAATCAAATTTGGCAGCTGCAGATGACTTTGAGGAGAAGGTTAAAAATTTGCCCTCCAGTATTCAGGAAGTCCCACGCCGGAGGAAGGTTGCTTTTGCACCGCTGATGGCTCATGGTTCATGTGAGAACTTGGTTACCACGGACTTGGAATTGTTTGATGAACACAAAAATACCACAGTGCGTTCAAGGCCATTTGCAGTTGGCAAGGCCGACATTGAGGAAATGATGCTTCAGATCAGTGAATGCATTGCAGCTGACCTCGATGAGAAATGTGAGCAAGCAGAGTATCCAAAGCACTGCTCCCCTTGTTTGTTCGTTGACAAACCAGGGAGCAACGCCAAAAGGTTGGTTGTCCACTACAGAAGCTGAAAAGGCTCACCGAGAAACATTCAGGAAGTCTACTAAGGTTGGAACACGCGCTGGAAAGAGTCGCACATTGCCGGTACAAATCCAAATTGGATAAGCGCAGTAATTTGTGGCAAGTTGAGTTAACAAAAAGAGAGCAGAATCTATCAGCATTCATTGCTCCTAATGGTCAAGTGTTCAAATGAAAAGTGACGCTGTTTAGGTTGACGAATGCTCCGGCAACTTTCCAGGAGCTCATGAACCAGGTCGTGGCGCGTATGAAGCTGAGACTGACGCCGCAAGCTCTGCTGAAAAAGGGGGCAGTCATCGAGGTCTATATAGACGATGTCTCATTGGGGACCGATGACACTGATAATCACTTACGTTTTGTGGAAGAATTTGTGCGCACTTGTGAGGAATGCAATACGCGCGTGAAGTTGAGAAAATGTGATTTCATGCAGGAGGAAATTGAATATTTGGGTTTCCAAGTCGGCTGGAGATGGTGGAGACGTTTGAAGGATAAGGTGGCCTCAATGTTGAGGGCAACCATTCGTGATAACAAGCCCCGTGGCGTCAAGGACATCAGAGCTTTCCGGGGATCCTGTAATTTTTACAGGAGACACATCCCCACTTTCACGTACAGTTGCCACCTCCTCACGGACGTGACCAAGAAGAGTGTACCTTGGAAGTGGACTCCAGAGCATGAAGCGCAGTTTCCGGAGACCAAGGAAAAACTGTGTTCTTTGAGGTTGCTGCGCAGACCTGCACCTGACTGACGGTTTGTGGTCGTCACTGATGCGTCTCTGGTGGGAGGCGGTGGTACTCTTCTGCAGTGGCAACGAATTCCAGGAGCAGCTGCAAAAAGAATATCAGATGAATTGCATCAGTGGAGTCAATCGCGACGGTTCACTCAAGCACAACTACGACCCGCAGGAATTCAATCTCGTACGCATTGGCCACTGGAACTGGAAATGGTCCTCAACCCGAGCAAACTACAGCACGTATGAGCGTGAATTGCTCTCAGCAATTTTGCTTATTTCTGGACAAAGCTGACTGTTCAGCAGCAATTAGGTAGTGTGGTTATGTGATCAGGAGTCCACAGAGACTTATCTCAAGGGAGCCCCTCGTGAAAACAAAAAGGTGAGGCGTTGGTGGACGTTTCTCGCACAGCTGAAGCTCAATGTCTACCGGGTGTGAACAATGAATTATCTGATTGGCTATCACGTGAGAATTGGGACGAGAAAAATTCTGCCAGCTCTTACTCTCTCTCTCTCTCGAGAGGCTTTTCGGAAGATGGATGTCCATTTGGACCTCACCATGAGTAAAGCTGAATTGCTGAGTTCTCTACGGAAGTCTGACTATTTGGAGGAGTATGGAGATATTTTGAAAGCCCTTGTTGATGGATCTAATGCACTGGTTGACAAGGAGCTTTGGTGGTTATCTTCAAGCGGAATTTTGCAGAATGAGGTACACACTTGCATACCCAAGAAGGCGTTGGGTGCAGCGTTGCAGTGGACCCAGGATGTTGTCGTTCATCCCGTACCGGATTCCTGGCTGTGGACCTTGGAGAAGATGTTCCACACTCCTGTACCTGACACAGAGTAGACACAGAACATTGAGGACATGCACAGGACATGCAACGAGTGTGTCACAAGTAAGCGGAACCGACCCGTGAATGAAGTCCCTTCGATGGGGCATTCCTCAAAACTCGCCAGCGTGTGGCGAAAAGGTTTGGTAAGAATTTGGGGGTAGTTGGGTCTGCACCCAGGACTCCCTCCTTAGAGCACACATGTGTGCCCACTAGTGTACAGTCGAATGCTCTATTGCGGACGGCTACCGCTGTATCAACAGCGCTTAAGTAAACGTCCTGACCAAGGGCCAGGGCGGAGCAATACTCCCAATGGAGGGCACAAAACTCCAGGAGCCGAGGAAAATAGAAAATGGAACCAACAGGGAGTGAATGCTGTGGTACAGCGAAGGGGGTAGCGATTTAAGAAGTCAAATCGCTAAAAATTGAGGGAAATACGTTGGAAATCGCCATTTTCAGGCCAAAACCTAAGGTCGCAGACAAGCGCAACAGGAGCGCACTCCCAAAAAGAGTTGCGCAACCAGAACCAGCTCCTGGAAAAGAAGGTATGAGCCGTCGTTTTCCAAGCTTTGGAAAGAAATTTTTGCACAGTTGCACCAAAGCTTTAATCAACTTTAGGAAAACGTATTGACCAGAAACCCACACAACAGAGCTGCAGTCCTGTAACAGTATAGAAAGTCCGAATAGTACGCTGCGCAAGCCTATGCAATGGTAGCAGTCGGACGATTCCATCAGGTGCGTTGAAGCAGCCCACAACGAACTGGCAACTTGGACTTCAGCGTAGCGCTGACAAATCCCGAGGTAGCTGTTTGCATTGTTAGCAGGGCTGGAATGTCGAGTTGCAGGCTGGGGCGACGAAGCGGCAGCTGGATAAAAGTGCTGGAAAATACTGTATCGGGCGGCGCTAAGCGCTGGAATGCTGTGTCAGCAAGTACTGTGACGGCAGCTTCTGAGGCCTGGAATCTGGAGATGCAGGCTGGGGCCTGTTGCAGTCAAAGTGACTGGGGGGCAATTTGCAGCGCCCAAATCGTCAGAATCATGGAAAGAAAGGCATCGAAAAAAAATAGACACGAAAAAAAAGACACTCAGAAAGCTCGCCCTTATTCGCCAATCTGCACTGCTTCCCGCGTCCTGCCCCAGCAAAGAAAAATGGCCGCAACCTCAACACGCTGCATCGCCAAGCTCCGTTCCGCTACGCCAGGCCTTCCGCAGACACTGAACCCCAAGACAACAACAGCCGTCAACAAGATCATGAGCTGCAACCGCCGTGCTGTGACACTGCGGCGGTCCCGATTTCTTCTGCAGCTTTCGCCGATGGAAACCAACCCCGACAAGAAATATCCAGCATGCCCTCTACACCAGTGATCAACGTAGCGCCAGCAGCTAACAGTGAGCCGCTGGACACAACGCTCCAATGCGCTACGCACACACGCTGCAAAATTGAAGGTACCTTCCCTGCTGATCCGTTCCCGCCTGGTGAGGAGAATTGAACTGCCGAAGCTATTAATTCTACCCTTGTGAATGAGCAAGTAGATCCACAAAACCAGGACTTTGGCGATGAAGATCAAACTACCAAGTGGGATCTGCTGGCACGCGACACGGAGAGAAGGAGGCTCAAAAAGCGTAGGAGGACTGAAAGGAAACGGCAAGCAAAACAAGCGCTATTGGATGAAGAGAAGGAATTCGGAGAGGTCCTCGCCAGAGCTATAGTGAAATTCCACACTACAGCTCTCACGCCTACGACACCGCCGCTTACGCCCAAAGAGCAGGCCATAGCAGCGCGCCGTGAACGCCAAGACAGATCATGCAAAGAGACAGTAAAAAAGTACTCAGTGAATATTGGAGAGTTCCGAGACCGTCCAAACTGTCCCAGCAAGCCTTGGAGACCACCCCAGATTTTGGAGCGCCCAAATATGAATGTTGCTATGCAATTACTGGCACGCGCCATGTTGGCCAACAAGCAACAAGAAGGCCCTGCGATATCCGACACAGCCCCCACAGCATCCAAGGCCGCTACACGCAGCGAAGAACCAGTCAAGCACACTACCTCACAGCGAGGGGAACCACAGCTACCAAAAGTCTTGTGGATGGCACGGAGTCTCCCAGAAAGCGACAATGATGAGCCTCCGCCGCTTCAATCCGACTCTAGGAATGACAGTGTGTTTTCGGACGCCGACAGAAGTCAGCCAGCTCATGAGCCCCATGCGAATGACGACATTGACAATGTTCGCGAACTGTTTGCCCTTGCCTCAACACAGCTATACACCTGTGAGCCACCAGCCAAGCACGTTTTGATAGCGGGCAAGACACTGGACCCCGCTACAGCGGCGCAATGGACCTACAAACTAACAACACGATATCGGCAATGCTACCACACAGTCCGTGAACTTCAGTTACCGAAGTACCAAAAGCAAGTGACAATGACATTCAATGACATCCTCACATCAGTTGGGCTCGAGGACGAAACGAAAAGGTTGAGTCAATATGACGAAGATGAAGCGCTCTTCTTTAAGTCAGAAGTAATATTGGATCTTTCAAGACCTCTTCTACAACTATGGGCATGGCACGTCAGTTCTCCCGCACTCACATTATACAAAGAGTGGCTCTGCCTCGCTGAGACACTCTTGTCGCAGTCGGTGCACCCATTAAAGCTCCAACGCTTTGCCCAATATTTCCCTACGGTATATTAACACCAGGGAATCCTGGACCACTGCTCCTTTTTATTTGTTTCTTATTATCTATCTATTTTTTCATTATATATTGAGCCTTCGGGCTGACTGACATGCCTGCATAACCCCTGAGTTCCTCAGGGGTTACAACGCCACACCTTTGGCTTTCTTTTTCACTATCTCCATGCCTTGCCTACCTCAGCACTCTGAGAACGCATGGACGTCTTGCTTTTGCTCACCCAGACTGCTAAAGCGCAAGCCTACAACTCACACTCCTTCCGTTGATTGTTGCTCCATGTTCAGTGTTCGTGACTTGAAGTGATTTGAGACATAAACACAGCACTAGCACACCCACTCAACAGCAAAACCTAACGTTAACACGAGAACCAGCTACACACCAGCACACATACACACAAACCAGTCACACCGGAACATGACAACTGTTGCACTGTCCATACCAGTTACAGACCTATCGACAGACTGCACATCACATAGGACCATACATCACTCAGCACACCACACACACCTCAAACACAATTCTCTGCACACACTTGATCCTCGTGAACACCACAGGTCCACTGCTGCCAGCGTGGCGATCATTTTACCTCCTGTTCCAACAATTTAGCTTTTCTGTTTTTACCCGGCTTCATTTTTCTCCTGATGTAGATTCACATCAAAACTGTGCATACGCACAGTACCAGCTGGTTATGCAAGTTTGTTCTCCAGATAAATTAGCATAAGGTATTTAGTCACACTCACCAGCACCCTGCTGCCCAACACAGCCCAGGGGAGTGACAGAGGCCAACGGACAGTAGTCTGTCAATCACTGTACAGACTTCAAACCCAGGCTCAGTCCGTATATGGTCTCTGTACATACTGAATACCCGGGAGGACAGGAACTCAATGATTTGCCACACATAGCCACAGCAACCCACAGGTGGGCCTAAAAACCCATATGAGGGCAGTTGAGGCCATGCGTAGTTGCATTGAGCCACTGACAGCCCCCAAACCTTCAGATTGTAGCATAGAACAGACCCACAAGAACCCTGAAGATGTTGACATGTGTTACAACCCACACAACAGAGCAGGTGGACAACCCACCTCTCAGGTAGGTTACTGTCATGTCATACGCATGCATTGCGTCTGTGTTGTTAAATGCGTTAAAACGCTAGGGTTGTCACCTCCGCGTTCGTTGGGGGTTTGGGCGTTCACTTCTCTTGCTCTGCACAGCTCAAAACAGAAATGAAAGGTCTGTGAGACGAATGGTGCACGCACCGCGCACGTAGGGTTAGAGGATGCGCTGTGCTGGCGATGCATGTGCCTAATCTAGGCATTCACACCCTGTGCACCCATCCATCCTTTCTCTTCTTTACACACGTCAAGAAGGAAAGCATTTGCTCGTGCTTGTGTCGCCGTAGCGCTAAATTAGGGTTGTTGAACACCCTTAGGCTCGTTTTGCGCTGTGCAGTTGCTCGCCATTTCCTCAGCTTCTCCTGCAGGAAACAAGATTGGAAGGACATGCATGACACACAATGCATTAATCGTTTAGGGTTGTTTATAACTCGCCGTAGGGTTGTTGAAAAGCTTAGGGTTGTATTTGCGTTCGTTTTCCCTTCGGCATACACAGGATGCGTGGTGACTAAGGTAGGTAAGCCCAGGAGGAGCTCACCTCCTGGTGGAGTTTCGTGATGTATGGTCAAATGTGGTTAAAGGTTGGAAAAACATTTGTTGTTATTCGTCTCCCTTCCCTGCATACACATGATGCATTAAAGGGCTGTAGCCCACGCGCTGTGCACGCGGTATAACCCTTCTTTAGGCTACCCAGGGCTCCACCCTATGTTGTATAAGAGAACGGGTGAAGTCCTTAAGCTTGCTTGCTTGCAGGATGGTTAGAGGACAGCGTATTTTTTTCTACCCTAAGACCTGTATAAAACAGCGAGGGTAGTTAGGTTCCTCAGCCGCTAACCGTCCTTCATCCGCCTTTGTTCTCAGGTGGGAAAGGTCAGGATGATTGGTGCAGCAGCAGTTGCCTTTGGCAACTTTTCATTTTTCTGCCCGGGCTAAAAAAAGGGCGCAGATAACACAAACAAATTGGGTCACTGTACGACTTCTTCATGGATAACCCTTACTACACGCTGTGCACACGGCATTCCTTCCCTCGAAGCCCTGTCAGGGAAACGCGCAAGGGCGTGCCTCGCAGGCCACAGTTGCCCAGCAGCGCTGTGTTCTCTTGTCTTGTCACAGCAGAGCCAATAGGGCTCAAGACTTCTTTGTCATGGCCCCCCAGTAGCGTGTGTTGGGGCTAGGGTCAGCAAGCCTGGCAGGGACTGAGTGCGGTTGTGCTCACGCTGCCTTTGAAGGCTGGTGCTGGAATTAGTGAGTGTAGTGTAGTGGTGTCTCGTGCTCCGGGTGCTTTTCCTCGCGGGTAGGGGAGTAAATTAGTTTTTGGCCCTTAGAAAAGTGGGCGTTTTGTATGCCCTTAGCACACTTGGCCACCTCTCCCCTCCAGTAGGTAGGGCGTTTGCTGTTTTCCTTAAAGGATAGGCGCCAGCACAGAGATTGGGTGCCATAGGAGTGGTAATAGTACCTGATTAGGACCTTCGGTCCGACGACAGCGAAGTTTATCCACGGGAGCCACGCCGGGGAGTGAGGTGAGACATATACAGACATACAGAGCACACTTAGGGGTATGGTAACACCGTCAGGAAGGGTAGAACCCCATCGGTCTGGACCAGTTAGGCATCCCCACTGTGGGCACGCTTGTCCCCAAGGAGGGTGGACACACCTTGATTCACAGCACCTTGCTTGTCATACCCGCCCCTAGAGTAGAAAGCCACCGCTCTTCGTTGGCTCCCCAAAGTTAAAACATTAGGGCAGCTCCCATGCAGCACGTGGTCAACAAGGCACACACTCGCTGTGTGGCTGCAAATCTGATAAGCGGTAACCAGGGGCATGGCACTGCAGCGCACAGCCAAGGCAGGTGCAGAGCTCCGCAAGCAGCGGATGTGTAGATGTCTGGAGCGCCGAACCCAATTGAGGGTGGGAGTCAGTACATTCACCGTAACTGGGGCTCTACAGGATTCCTGAACCTGTCCTAGCACACACTGAGTAGGCCTAGCTATCAGCACAAGAGTGCTCATCGCTCCTGGGAGGTTGGAAAACAGTAAATAGATAGGCACAAGGAAAACGGAAGGGCAGGGGCCAGGCGCGGCAGTTCCCTGGCGGCGAACAAAAAAAACACACCGGTGGACATTCCGCTGTAGCCGAGGGGGACGGATGCGCCGGGCCTTACCTGGAGGAGATTAGTTTTTGTTCTTCCGCTGGGACAGAGTCTCAGCACGGGTTAGTACCTGTCCCTCTTTGTTCTCAACGAGGTAGGAGCGAAAGATGGGGTTGATACTCCCATCTGGCTGTATAAAGGCGGACATGGGCTCCGAGGTTGCTTCCGATGGCCCATATCCATCCCACAGGGTAAGGAATTTCCAGCCCTGTTTGTACTCGTGGCGGCCAATACCTACAACCACGTAGTAGCCATCAACTGCCATCTGATCGGCAGTCATTTCTTCGAGTTCGTCTGCCTCCTCATGGCTGACAGCATTCTCCAGGTCGATACGCTCGACCTCACTGTCACTTAGGCGCCACCTATCCCAGGACAAGTCATGGGGGGAGTGATACTGCCTCAACTGTTTTGGAGCACAAAGCAGTTCACCAGCTAGACGTGGACTGCACCTGACATGGATCCTAGATCCATCTATCCTGATGATACGATAGGGCCCAAAATAAGGGTCCTGTAGGCAGTCACGGGGCGAATACGGTAGTCGTGAATGATGATCAAAAACAAGGTCACCAACCTTGAAACTTGCGGGTCGCCGTAGGCAATTTCGTCGGCTCAGTTCACCTTCACGGATGCGTCTCAGGGTAGTCCCAGCCTGGTTAGCCGTTGACTGCTTGTGTTCCAGCCAGTCCCCAACGGGGCTCTTCAAGTCCTCAGGAAAGGGGGTTTTGAAGAACCAAGCGGGTCGTCCTCCATGAAACAGCTTGTGGGGGCTGAAGCCCATAGAGGAGCTCCTCTGAGAGTTCTTGGTCCACACTGCCCAGGGCACTAGGCATACCCGGTCTTTGGTACGCTCCTGTTTCATCAGAATTCGCAGGCTTTGTTCCAGCACACGGTTTTGTCTCTCGCAAACAGGGTTAGACGTGTGGGTATGGGGCACACTTGTGGTTACCTCAGCATTGCGGACGTTCAACACTCGCTTGTACCATCCTGTGTCACTGCGGATGCCTACATCCTCATCAGAGTGCACCTGTCTAGGTGCTCTGTATGGTTCAAACCATTATTCGACCAACATTTTCACATTCTGCTCACCTGTAATTTTCTTATTGCAAGGAAACACAGGGGTGAAGCGGGACAGGCCAGATGTGACCACTAGGCAACTATCATAGCCACCGAAGCGAGGTAGGCCGTGGATCAAAAGGACGTAGAGAAGAGAGTTAGTACAATAGGGTATGGGTAGGCTGGAAATCAGTCCCCTATCCCTACTGCTTGCTGGTATGACAGCCACAAGCATCAACAATGGTCTGCATACGAGACCTCAGTTCAGTCAGGGTTAGGCCTGAGTAGAAACACTCACGAAAGAAGTCCACTGAGCGATTAGCACCAGTTTGACCTGAGCTGCGATGGGACCATTGTAGGCACCCATCGAGTCGTGCCTCAGGCACAACTTTAGAATCCTCGTAGAAGAGGTACTGGCTATTTGTATACCACTGGTGCCCGTCAATAACACGGGGTTCGAGACCAGTGCTGAGGGTATGGAGAATATTTTTATATTCTGACTGATGGTCTGTTAGACTCCATCCCTCGAGGATTCGCGCTGTGCGCATAGACACGTCGAGCTGGACGTCCATACGCTGGAAAGCCTCTTCAGCAAGAGCCTCAGAGCTCTCACGAACAAGTGCGTCGAATTTGTAGCGCGATATATAGTCAGACAGTTCATTTTTTATACCAGGGATATGATGGACTGTCACCCTGAACTGACTGAGGTAAGTCCACCACAGTTTCAGTTTCGCTTTCTCTAGTGGTGGTCCCTTCTGAAAGGACTTCACCCGTTCCTGGGCACAGAGCCAGACAATAGCGTTAGATCCCAAAAGTCGGGACTTGGATGAGAGCACCAGCATACCGGCCGGGAGTTCCTGGTCGCAGGTGCTGTAATTGGAACGCGCCTGGTTCCATTTCCAGTTCCAGTGACCAAGTGGTACAAGTCGCCACTCACTGGAGAGAGAGTCATGCTTCAGGGAACCATCACGGTTCAGTCCTGTGGTTAGATAATGGCAATGCGTTATTTGAGCTGGGTTAAGCTCTTGCCATTTGTAAATTGTTCCAACCCCCCCTACTATCTCACCCTTAGGACGCGGTACTCCCAGGCAGTTGGAGGAGGCGATTTTCCTCTTCAACTCCTGGAAACACTCCTTCTCTCTGGTAGTCCACCTCCAGGGAGTAGTTTTCCTGATTAGGTCAGTGCTAGGGGCAGAAGAGTAAGTAAAATTGCGGATGTGTCGCCTATAGAAGTCACAGGCTCCCACAAAACTCTTCAGGTTGTGTAGACCCTTCTTAGAGTCATTGCGGATCTGCATGTCCTGTAGGGGCTGCATCTTAGACGCGGCTGGTATCCACCAGCCATGACCCACATCGAAACCCTAATACTCCATCTCCTTCTTCATGAACTCCCATTTTTCGAGTTTGATTCGGAGAGGGTTTTCCTGACAAACAATAAAAAACTCACGGAGGAGAAGGACACGGTCCTCTTTCATGTTATTAACCAAACTCACGTCGTCGATGTGGGCCTCCATTTCTGCTCCTCGGGAGATCAACTCGTGTCCAAGAGGTCTGCGCCTCAGTATATACAAAACTTTGTTCATCAGTGATTGGAAGAGTGCCGGAACGTTGGCTACCCAAAAAGGCAGGACCTTCCATTTAAACACACGACCCTTGGGGTTATGAAGGCCAGCAGTTCCTGAGCTACGGCGGTTAGGTCAACCTGCTAGAAACCACTGCGTTTATCCATTTTGGTTTTGTACCGGCATGGGGCAATACGCTCCAGGGTGTTTTCCATGTTTGGAATACTCCCCACGTGGTTTACGGTTTTCTTGTTGACTTCACCATAGTCAACTATGCGCAACAATGCCCCCCTGAGTGGGATGATAGCTCAGTGCCTGCCAAAACTGCTGATCGGCAGAAAGAGAATGAGCGTGGAAGGAGCAACCTCCATGCTAAGGAGGATTTGGGTCAGAAAATCGATGGTGTAAACCTTGACCCCCGACTGAATAAACTGCTCCTGACCTATGAGGAGGTGTTCCGCGGCTTGCCGCCTCCCCTATCCTGCAAAAAGCTAGTCCACATTGACCTGAAACTGAAACCTGAGTTTGAGAAGACGTAAGTGAGACGTCGTTCCTATCCCGCCCCTCAGGAACAGGTTAAGGAAATCGAACAGCAGATCCAGGAATGCATTGATGCTGGCCTCGTTGAAGATTATAAGAAGGGGGACTACCCCCACCACTACGGTCCCTGCCTCCTGGTTGCTAAAATCTGGATCGACTGCCCTGTAACTGGTTGTTGACTATGGTGAAGTCAACAAGAAAACCGTAAACCACGTGGGGAGTATTCCAAACATGGAAAACACCCTGGAGCGTATTGCCCCATGCCGGTACAAAACCAAAATGGATAAACGCAGTGGTTTCTAGCAGGTTGACCTAACCGCCGTAGCTCAGGAACTGCTGGCCTTCATAACCCCAAGGGTCGTGTGTTTAAATGGAAGGTCCTGCCTTTTTGGGTAGCCAACGTTCCGGCACTCTTCCAATCACTGATGAACAAAGTTTTGTATATACTGAGGCGCAGACCTCTTGGACACGAGTTGATCTCCCGAGGAGCAGAAATGGAGGCCCACATCGACGACGTGAGTTTGGTTAATAACATGAAAGAGGACCGTGTCCTTCTCCTCCGTGAGTTTTTTATTGTTTGTCAGGAAAACCCTCTCCGAATCAAACTCGAAAAATGGGAGTTCATGAAGAAGGAGATGGAGTATTAGGGTTTCGATGTGGGTCATGGCTGGTGGATACCAGCCGCGTCTAAGATGCAGCCCCTACAGGACATGCAGATCCGCAATGACCCTAAGAAGGGTCTACACAACCTGAAGAGTTTTGTGGGAGCCTGTGACTTCTATAGGCGACACATCCGCAATTTTACTTACTCTTCTGCCCCTAGCACTGACCTAATCAGGAAAACTACTCCCTGGAGGTGGACTACCAGAGAGAAGGAGTGTTTCCAGGAGTTGAAGAGGAAAATCGCCTCCTCCAACTGCCTGGGAGTACCTCGTCCTAAGGGTGAGATAGTAGGGGGGGTTGGAACAATTTACAAATGGCAAGAGCTTACCCCAGCTCAAATAACGCATTGCCATTATCTAACCACAGGACTGAACCGTGATGGTTCCCTGAAGCATGACTCTCTCTCCAGTGAGTGGCGACTTGTACCACTTAGTCACTGGAACTGGAAATGGAACCAGGCGCGTTCCAATTACAGCACCTGCGACCAGGAACTCCCGGCCGGTATGCTGGTGCTCTCATCCAAGTCCCGACTTTTGGGATCTAACGCTATTGTCTGGCTCTGTGCCCAGGAACGGGTGAAGTCCTTTCAGAAGGGACCACCACTAGAGAAAGCGAAACTGAAACTGTGGTGGACTTACCTCAGTCAGTTCAGGGTGACAGTCCATCATATCCCTGGTATAAAAAATGAACTGTCTGACTATATATCGCGCTACAAATTCGACGCACTTGTTCGTGAGAGCTCTGAGGCTCTTGCTAAAGAGGCTTTCCAGCGTATGGACGTCCAGCTCGACGTGTCTATGCGCACAGCGCGAATCCTCGAGGGATGGAGTCTAACAGACCATCAGTCAGAATATAAAAATATTCTCCATACCCTCAGCACTGGTCTCGAACCCCGTGTTATTGACGGGCACCAGTGGTATACAAATAGCCAGTACCTCTTCTACGAGGATTCTAAAGTTGTGCCTGAGGCACGACTCGATGGGTGCCTACAATGGTCCCATCGCAGCTCAGGTCAAACTGGTGCTAATCGCTCAGTGGACTTCTTTCGTGAGTGTTTCTACTCAGGCCTAACCCTGACTGAACTGAGGTCTCGTATGCAGACCATTGTTGATGCTTGTGGCTGTCATACCAGCAAGCAGTAGGGATAGGGGACTGATTTCCAGCCTACCCATACCCTATTGTACTAACTCTCTTCTCTACGTCCTTTTGATCCACGGCCTACCTCGCTTCGGTGGCTATGATAGTTGCCTAGTGGTCACATCTGGCCTGTCCCGCTTCACCCCTGTGTTTCCTTGCAATAAGAAAATTACAGGTGAGCAGAATGTGAAAATGTTGGTCGAATAATGGTTTGAACCATACAGAGCACCTAGACAGGTGCACTCTGATGAGGATGTAGGCATCCGCAGTGACACAGGATGGTACAAGCGAGTGTTGAACGTCCGCAATGCTGAGGTAACCACAAGTGTGCCCCATACCCACACGTCTAACCCTGTTTGCGAGAGACAAAACCGTGTGCTGGAACAAAGCCTGCGAATTCTGATGAAACAGGAGCGTACAAAAGACCGGGTATGCCTAGTGCCCTGGGCAGTGTGGACCAAGAACTCTCAGAGGAGCTCCTCTATGGGCTTCAGCCCCCACAAGCTGTTTCATGGAGGACGACCCGCTTGGTTCTTCAAAACCCCCTTTCCTGAGGACTTGAAGAGCCCCGTTGGGGACTGGCTGGAACACAAGCAGTCAACGGCTAACCAGGCTGGGACTACCCTGAGACGCATCCGTGAAGGTGAACTGAGCCGACGAAATTGCCTACGGCGACCCGCAAGTTTCAAGGTTGGTGACCTTGTTTTTGATCATCATTCACGACTACCGTATTCGCCCCGTGACTGCCTACAGGACCCTTATTTTGGGCCCTATCGTATCATCAGGATAGATGGATCTAGGATCCATGTCAGGTGCAGTCCACGTCTAGCTGGTGAACTGCTTTGTGCTCCAAAACAGTTGAGGCAGTATCACTCCCCCCATGACTTGTCCTGGGATAGGTGGCGCCTAAGTGACAGTGAGGTCGAGCGTATCGACCTGGAGAATGCTGTCAGCCATGGGGAGGCAGACGAACTCGAAGAAATGACTGCCGATCAGATGGCAGTTGATGGCTACTACGTGGTTGTAGGTATTGGCCGCCACGAGTACAAACAGGGCTGGAAATTCCTTACCCTGTGGGATGGATATGGGCCATCGGAAGCAACCTCGGAGCCCATGTCCGCCTTTATACAGCCAGATGGGAGTATCAACCCCATCTTTCGCTCCTACCTCGTTGAGAACAAAGAGGGACAGGTACTAACCCGTGCTGAGACTCTGTCCCAGCGGAAGAACAAAAACTAATCTCCTCCAGGTAAGGCCCGGCGCATCCGTCCCCCTCGGCTACAGCGGAATGTCCACCGGTGTGTTTTTTTTGTTCGCCGCCAGGGAACTGCCGCGCCTGGCCCCTGCCCTTCCGTTTTCCTTGTGCCTATCTATTTACTGTTTTCCAACCTCCCAGGAGCGATGAGCACTCTTGTGCTGATAGCTAGGCCTACTCAGTGTGTGCTAGGACAGGTTCAGGAATCCTGTAGAGCCCCAGTTACGGTGAATGTACTGACTCCCACCCTCAATTGGGTTCGGCGCTCCAGACATCTACACATCCGCTGCTTGCGGAGCTCTGCACCTGCCTTGGCTGTGCGCTGCAGTGCCATGCCCCTGGTTACCGCTTATCAGATTTGCAGCCACACAGCGAGTGTGTGCCTTGTTGACCACGTGCTGCATGGGGGCTGCCCTAATGTTTTAACTTTGGGGAGCCAACGAAGAGCGGTGGCTTTCTACTCTAGGGGCGGGTATGACAAGCAAGGTGCTGTGAATCAAGGTGTGTCCACCCTCCTTGGGGACAAGCGTGCCCACAGTGGGGATGCCTAACTGGTCCAGACCGATGGGGTTCTACCCTTCCTGACGGTGTTACCATACCCCTAAGTGTGCTCTGTATGTCTGTATATGTCTCACCTCACTCCCCGGCGTGGCTCCCGTGGATAAACTTCGCTGTCGTCGGACCGAAGGTCCTAATCAGGTACTATTACCACTCCTATGGCACCCAATCTCTCTGCTGGCGCCTATCCTTTAAGGAAAACAGCAAACGCCCTACCTACTGGAGGGGAGAGGTGGCCAAGTGTGCTAAGGGCATACAAAACGCCCACTTTTCTAAGGGCCAAAAACTAATTTACTCCCCTACCCGCGAGGAAAAGCACCCGGAGCACGAGACACCACTACACTACACTCACTAATTCCAGCACCAGCCTTCAAAGGCAGCGTGAGCACAACCGCACTCAGTCCCTGCCAGGCTTGCTGACCCTAGCCCCAACACACGCTACTGGGGGGCCATGACAAAGAAGTCTCGAGCCCTATTGGCTCTGCTGTGACAAGACAAGAGAACACAGCGCTGCTGGGCAACTGTGGCCTGCGAGGCACGCCCTTGCGCGTTTCCCTGACAGGGCTTCGAGGGAAGGAATGCCGTGTGCACAGCGTGTAGTAAGGGTTATCCATGAAGAAGTCGTACAGTGACCCAATTTGTTTGTGTTATCTGCGCCCTTTTTTTAGCCCGGGCAGAAAAATGAAAAGTTGCCAAAGGCAACTGCTGCTGCACCAATCATCCTGACCTTTCCCACCTGAGAACAAAGGCGGATGAAGGACGGTTAGCGGCTGAGGAACCTAACTACCCTCGCTGTTTTATACAGGTCTTAGGGTAGAAAAAAATACGCTGTCCTCTAACCATCCTGCAAGCAAGCAAGCTTAAGGACTTCACCCGTTCTCTTATACAACATAGGGTGGAGCCCTGGGTAGCCTAAAGAAGGGTTATACCGCGTGCACAGCGCGTGGGCTACAGCCCTTTAATGCATCATGTGTATGCAGGGAAGGGAGACGAATAACAACAAATGTTTTTCCAACCTTTAACCACATTTGACCATACATCACGAAACTCCACCAGGAGGTGAGCTCCTCCTGGGCTTACCTACCTTAGTCACCACGCATCCTGTGTATGCCGAAGGGAAAACGAACGCAAATACAACCCTAAGCTTTTCAACAACCCTACGGCGAGTTATAAACAACCCTAAACGATTAATGCATTGTGTGTCATGCATGTCCTTCCAATCTTGTTTCCTGCAGGAGAAGCTGAGGAAATGGCGAGCAACTGCACAGCGCAAAACGAGCCTAAGGGTGTTCAACAACCCTAATTTAGCGCTACGGCGACACAAGCACGAGCAAATGCTTTCCTTCTTGACGTGTGTAAAGAAGAGAAAGGATGGATGGGTGCACAGGGTGTGAATGCCTAGATTAGGCACATGCATCGCCAGCACAGCGCATCCTCTAACCCTACGTGCGCGGTGCGTGCACCATTCGTCTCACAGACCTTTCATTTCTGTTTTGAGCTGTGCAGAGCAAGAGAAGTGAACGCCCAAACCCCCAACGAACGCGGAGGTGACAACCCTAGCGTTTTAACGCATTTAACAACACAGACGCAATGCATGCGTATGACATGACAGTAACCTACCTGAGAGGTGGGTTGTCCACCTGCTCTGTTGTGTGGGTTGTAACACATGTCAACATCTTCAGGGTTCTTGTGGGTCTGTTCTATGCTACAATCTGAAGGTTTGGGGGCTGTCAGTGGCTCAATGCGACTACGCATGGCCTCAACTGCCCTCATATGGGTTTTTAGGCCCACCTGTGGGTTGCTGTGGCTATGTGTGGCAAATCATTGAGTTCCTGTCCTCCCGGGTATTCAGTATGTACAGAGACCATATACGGACTGAGCCTGGGTTTGAAGTCTGTACAGTGATTGACAGACTACTGTCCGTTGGCCTCTGTCACTCCCCTGGGCTGTGTTGGGCAGCAGGGTGCTGGTGAGTGTGACTAAATACCTTATGCTAATTTATCTGGAGAACAAACTTGCATAACCAGCTGGTACTGTGCGTATGCACAGTTTTGATGTGAATCTACATCAGGAGAAAAATGAAGCCGGGTAAAAACAGAAAAGCTAAATTGTTGGAACAGGAGGTAAAATGATCGCCACGCTGGCAGCAGTGGACCTGCCGTGTTCACGAGGATCAAGTGTGTGCAGAGAATTGTGTTTGAGGTGTGTGTGGTGTGCTGAGTGATGTATGGTCCTATGTGATGTGCAGTCTGTCGATAGGTCTGTAACTGGTATGGACAGTGCAACAGTTGTCATGTTCCGGTGTGACTGGTTTGTGTGTATGTGTGCTGGTGTGTAGCTGGTTCTCGTGTTAACGTTAGGTTTTGCTGTTGAGTGGGTGTGCTAGTGCTGTGTTTATGTCTCAAATCACTTCAAGTCACGAACACTGAACATGGAGCAACAATCAACGGAAGGAGTGTGAGTTGTAGGCTTGCGCTTTAGCAGTCTGGGTGAGCAAAAGCAAGACGTCCATGCGTTCTCAGAGTGCTGAGGTAGGCAAGGCATGGAGATAGTGAAAAAGAAAGCCAAAGGTGTGGCGTTGTAACCCCTGAGGAACTCAGGGGTTATGCAGGCATGTCAGTCAGCCCGAAGGCTCAATATATAATGAAAAAATAGATAGATCATAAGAAACAAATAAAAAGGAGCAGTGGTCCAGGATTCCCTGGTGTTAATATACCGTAGGGAAATATTGGGCAAAGCGTTGGAGCTTTAATGGGTGCACCGACTGCGACAAGAGTGTCTCAGCGAGGCAGAGCCACTCTTTGTATAATGTGAGTGCGGGAGAACTGACGTGCCATGCCCATAGTTGTAGAAGAGGTCTTGAAAGATCCAATATTACTTCTGACTTAAAGAAGAGCGCTTCATCTTCGTCATATTGACTCAACCTTTTCCTTTCGTCCTCGAGCCCAACTGATGTGAGGATGTCATTGAATGTCATTGTCACTTGCTTTTGGTACTTCGGTAACTGAAGTTCACGGACTGTGTGGTAGCATTGCCGATATCGTGTTGTTAGTTTGTAGGTCCATTGCGCCGCTGTAGCGGGGTCCAGTGTCTTGCCCGCTATCAAAACGTGCTTGGCTGGTGGCTCACAGGTGTATAGCTGTGTTGAGGCAAGGGCAAACAGTTCGCGAACATTGTCAATGTCGTCATTCGCATGGGGCTCATGAGCTGGCTGACTTCTGTCGGCGTCCCAAAACACACTGTCATTCCTAGAGTCGGATTGAAGCGGCGGAGGCTCATCATTGTCGCTTTCTGGGAGACTCCGTGCCATCCACAAGACTTTTGGTAGCTGTGGTTCCCCTCGCTGTGAGGTAGTGTGCTTGACTGGTTCTTCGCTGCGTGTAGCGGCCTTGGATGCTGTGGGGGCTGTGTCGGATATCGCAGGGCCTTCTTGTTGCTTGTTGGCCAACATGGCGCGTGCCAGTAATTGCATAGCAACATTCATATTTGGGCGCTCCAAAATCTGGGGTGGTCTCCAAGGCTTGCTGGGACAGTTTGGACGGTCTCGGAACTCTCCAATATTCACTGAGTACTTTTTTACTGTCTCTTTGCATGATCTGTCTTGGCGTTCACGGCGCGCTGCTATGGCCTGCTCTTTGGGCGTAAGCGGCGGTGTCGTAGGCGTGAGAGCTGTAGTGTGGAATTTCACTATAGCTCTGGCGAGGACCTCTCCGAATTCCTTCTCTTCATCCAATAGCGCTTGTTTTGCTTGCCGTTTCCTTTCAGTCCTCCTACGCTTTTTGAGCCTCCTTCTCTCCGTGTCGCGTGCCAGCAGATCCCACTTGGTAGTTTGATCTTCATCGCCAAAGTCCTGGTTTTGTGGATCTACTTGCTCATTCACAAGGGTAGAATTAATAGCTTCGGCAGTTCAATTCTCCTCACCAGGCGGGAACGGATCAGCAGGGAAGGTACCTTCAATTTTGCAGCGTGTGTGCGTAGCGCATTGGAGCGTTGTGTCCAGCGGCTCACTGTTAGCTGCTGGCGCTACGTTGATCACTGGTGTAGAGGGCATGCTGGATATTTCTTGTCGGGGTTGGTTTCCATCGGCGAAAGCTGCAGAAGAAATCGGGACCGCCGCAGTGTCACAGCACGGCGGTTGCAGCTCATGATCTTGTTGACGGCTGTTGTTGTCTTGGGGTTCAGTGTCTGCGGAAGGCCTGGCGTAGCGGAACGGAGCTTGGCGATGCAGCGTGTTGAGGTTGCGGCCATTTTTCTTTGCTGGGGCAGGACGCGGGAAGCAGTGCAGATTGGCGAATAAGGGCGAGCTTTCTGAGTGTCTTTTTTTTTCGTGTCTATTTTTTTCGATGCCTTTCTTTCCATGATTCTGACGATTTGGGCGCTGCAAATTGCCCCCCAGTCACTTTGACTGCAACAGGCCCCAGCCTGCATCTCCAGATTCCAGGCCTCAGAAGCTGCCGTCACAGTACTTGCTGACACAGCATTCCAGCGCTTAGCGCCGCCCGATACAGTATTTTCCAGCACTTTTATCCAGCTGCCGCTTCGTCGCCCCAGCCTGCAACTCGACATTCCAGCCCTGCTAACAATGCAAACAGCTACCTCGGGATTTGTCAGCGCTACGCTGAAGTCCAAGTTGCCAGTTCGTTGTGGGCTGCTTCAACGCACCTGATGGAATCGTCCGACTGCTACCATTGCATAGGCTTGCGCAGCGTACTATTCGGACTTTCTATACTGTTACAGGACTGCAGCTCTGTTGTGTGGGTTTCTGGTCAATACGTTTTCCTAAAGTTGATTAAAGCTTTGGTGCAACTGTGCAAAAATTTCTTTCCAAAGCTTGGAAAATGACGGCTCATACCTTCTTTTTCAGGAGCTGGTTCTGGTTGCGCAACTCTTTTTGGGAGTGCGCTCCTGTTGCGCTTGTCTGCGACCTTAGGTTTTGGCCTGAAAATGGCGATTTCCAACGTATTTCCCTCAATTTTTAGCGATTTGACTTCTTAAATCGCTACCCCCTTCGCTGTACCACAGCATTCACTCCCTGTTGGTTCCATTTTCTATTTTCCTCGGCTCCTGGAGTTTTGTGCCCTCCATTGGGAGTATTGCTCCGCCCTGGCCCTTGGTCAGGACGTTTACTTAAGCGCTGTTGATACAGCGGTAGCCGTCCGCAATAGAGCATTCGACTGTACCCTAGTGGGCACACATGTGTGCTCTAAGGAGGGAGTCCTGGGTGCAGACCCAACTACCCCCAAATTCTTACCAAACCTTTTCGCCACACGCTGGCGAGTTTTGAGGAATGCCCCATCGAAGGGACTTCATTCACGGTACATTACACTGTTTTTCAAGGGTACCTACAGTGTGATAGGCTTCTATGAGCTGATGGGAGTGTCATTGAGGTTTGAGGTTTGAGGTTTGACCTTTCGGGTACGAGGCGTTCTTCGGCCCCAGGGGCCACCTAGTCGGGCCAGGTAACAGCCTCCCAACCGGGACCTAGTGGCGGGCCCTCCATGACATACCTCCTGCTTGGTGGCGGAGTGCCCTGGGATCACGGGACTCGGAGCCCTGTCCCTCCCCGGCGTCCCCTTTTCGCCGCTCCCCGGTCAGTGCGTCACTTAGCAACCGTAGCTGCAGGCGCTTGCCCACTGCGTTGCCCCCCTAATGCGTGGTCGCCCGGGGTGCCGGCGCCGCCGGTCCCGTGCTACTGGCTTGTCGCCAGTAAGACCCCCATGGGCTGGCTCGGAGGCTGCCTAGCCGCGGAGCTGGTGCGTAGCACTGTGTGCTCCTACTGCCTTGGTGGGCGCAGTGCCCTGGTCGTGTGTGTGTGGCGCTTGCGGCAGGTTTTGGGGGTCGCGGCCGGTGCCGGTTCTCGCTTCTCCCCTTGAACTCGTCCCTGCCCTGGCGTCCCTCGCGGTGCGTGTTGCGGGTTGTCCCGCCCGGGTATCCCTTCCCTTCGCTTGCCGGTACGTCCCATGTGGTCTGTGCGTTCCATGGGCTCGGGTTGGTTGCCCTTCGGGTCCGCGCCGCGTGGCCGTTGTGTGTGTGTGCGCTCCTGCTCCCGCGGCGTACGGGCCCCCCCCCTCTGGGTTGGTCTGGTGCGCACACTACGCGCGGTTTTGGTGTAGGGCAACGGTAGGGCCGTTCATGGCGGTTTGTGCCCCTCCAGGCTTCCAGTCCCGGTCCTGTGTTCCGCCTATGTAGCTCTTGGGGGGGTGGCCCGGTCCCTTCGTCCCCTTGCCTGGCTTGGGGTCGCATGCCCCCCTGCGGGCTCCCTGCTTCTGCGAGCTGGCCCTGCGCACGGTGGGGGCGGCACGAGGGCGCCCAGGGGGGGGGGCGCCTCCTGCTTGGGTGCGGGGCGTCCGGGGTTGGGCACTCTCGCTCGCCCAACCGTCCCTCCTTGGGGCGTGCGGCCGGGGCCCTCTACCCACTGGCTGCGGCTGCGGGGGTCGTGGGCGTGGGGACCCGTCACCAACCCCACCGCGCGCGCTCTTGCGAGCTGCCTTTGCGCGCTGTGGGGGCGGCACGATGGCGCTCGGGGGAGGGCGTCTCCTGCCTGGCTGTGGGGCGTCCTGGTTTGGGCGCTCACCCACGACCGACTGCCCGTCCTTGGGCTGTGCGACCGGGGCCTGCTACCCACTGCCTGCGGGTGCAGGGGGTGTGGGCGTGGGGATCTGTCACCAACCCCACAGCGCGCGCTCTTGCGAGCCGGCTCTGCACGCTGTGGGGCGGCACAAGGGCGCCCGGGGGGGGGGGGGGGGGGGCATCTCTTGCCTGGGTGTGGGGCGTCCTCGGTTGGGCGCTCACCCACACCCAACCGCTCTTCCTTGGGGCGTGCGGTCGGGGCCTGCTACCCACTGGCTGTGGGTGCAGGGGGTGTGGGTGTTGGGACCCGTTACCAACCCCACTGGCTTCGCGCGCTGCTGGGGCGGCACGAGGGCGCCCGGAGGGGCGGGGGGGCGTCTCTTGCCTGGGTTTGGGGCGTCCGTGGTTGGACGCTCTTCCACGCCCGACCGCCCGTCCCTGGGGCGTGCGGCCGGGGCCCACTACCCACTGACTGTGGGTGCAGTGTGCGGGCGTGGGTCCCCGGCTGTCCGTGGCACCTTCTTCGGTGCCTTGGTTCGTCGTGTGTTGTGCGCGCTTTTCGGGTTTGCGGCACCCGGTGGCCGTTGTCGCTTGGCACCTGTTCTTGTGCCGTGGCTTTGGCCAGCGGCGTGCCTCTCTCGCGTGCCTCATGGCCCCGCGTTGGTGCCCTGCGCCTTGTCCGAACCGGTCGCTCTCGGTGCTCCGGTCGGCTTTCCCGTTGCCCCGGTACCTTCCCTGACCCCGGAGGGTGTCACCCCCGGCTTGACTTGGCGGCTGCGCGGGGCACGTGGAGGCCGGCTGAGAACAGGGCTCTTTGTGCCTGCCGCTAGCCCCTGCCGAGGCAGGGCCGCTGGGCTTGCTCCGCGTTGTACATGTTCAGGGCCCCGCGAGGGGGTTGTCCCTGGCGGGTCCCTCCGGCTTTGGTCTTGGGCTGCGTGCGCTGCGGTGGTTGGACGTGTGTGGACCAGGTCACTGACGCGTCTGGTTTCCTCTACTGCCCGTCTTCCGACGGGCGACTCAGCTGGTGCACCGGAGCTGTTTTGTGTGGATGCCGACACCTCCCCTTTCGGGTCGGAGGACGCCACGCCCAGGTCCCGCGTGTGTGTGCTTCTGCGTGCTTATCTTGGCCGGGTCGGGTCATCTGGCCTCCCAGGCGCGTTTTGGTGCGCGTCACCTTAAATTTGGCCGTTTTGTGCTACTTCTTTGTTCAGCCCCCTCCGGGCTGGGGTTGCCCCTTTCCTGTCCTTTTGTTTGCCTTCCTCTTGTTTCCCCTCCTTTTTTCCTTTCCCCTCTCGCACCCCGGCTGTCTCCGGTTTTTTGTGCTTCCTGGCCCGGGGTGCCGTGGGACTTGGCGCTCTTCGTGCGCCCCCCCCCCCCCTTTTTTGTTCCATGTTTTTTTTTCTGGCGCCTTCTTGTCGCGGGTTTTCCGTTGATTCCGGCCCTCGGTGCCCTGGGCCTCTGCGCTTTGTGGCTGCCCCCCCCCCCCCCTCTCTCTCTCTCTCTTTGTTGGTTTTGGTGCTTTTTTTGTGGCGTTCTCACTTTTTGGTGGTACCCGCCGCCCTTGGCATCTGCCCCGCCTGCCTGGGTTCCTTTTTCCTCCTCCGCCTGCAGCCTTGTGTGTGGTGCGTGCGCTGTGTGCTGGGGCTTTGCCCCCCCCCCCCCCCTCCGGTGGCTGCTCGTGTCTTGTTGTGTCTCGTGTCTTGTTGTGTGGTGCGGCGGTATGTTGTGGGCTTGTTTGTGTGGTTTGCATTTTTTTTTCCGGTGCCGTATGGTGCTGGTGTCGTGCTGTGTGGTGTATTGTCGTGCTGTGTTGTTGGTTTTGTCGCTGGCGGTCTCCCTTGGGCGTTGTGTCCCCCTGTTTTGTTGGTGTCGGCGGTGCCCTGTTGTGCCGTGCTTTTTTGTTCGGTGCTTTGTCGTGTGTGGTGCCGTCGCGCGTTGTTGAGTGGTGTGTTGTGCTGTCTGCTGTCCTGGTGCGCGGTGTCATCTGGTTGTCGAGCCCGCTGCACGGTTTTCCTGCCCTGCCCCCCCCCTCTTGCTGCCCCCTGGTGCCGTTGCGTGGTCCCCTGTCGTGGCGTGTTGTTTGTGTTCTGTCCTGGGGTGTGGTGCTGTGTTGTTCTGTTATGACGCCTGCCGTGTGGTGTGCTGCTGTTTGCGGTTTCAGGTTTGAGGTTTCAGATCTCGGATACTAGACGCCTTTCGGCTCCGGGGGGCCATCTGGTCGGGCCAGGTGATATCCTCCCCACCAGGACCTAATGGGCGGCCTTCATGACACAACTCCTGCCTGGTGGCGGAGTCCCCCGGGTTCACGGGGACCTGAGCCCTGTCCCTCCCCGGCGTCCCCTTTTCGCCACTCCCTGGTCAGTGCGTCACTTAGCAACCGTAGCTGCAGGCGCTTGCCCACTGCGTCGCCCCCCTAATGCGCCGTCGCCCGGTGTGCCAGCGCCGCCGGGCCCGTGCTACTGGCTTGTCGCCAGTGGGACCCCCATGGGCTGGCGCGGAGGCTGCCTAGCCGCGGGCCTGGTGCGTGGCTAGGTGCACCACTACTGTTTTAGCGGGTACAGTGCCCTATTTGTGTGTGTGCGGCGCTCGCGGCAGGTCTGGGGGGCCGGGGCCGGTGCCGGATTTTGTGTCTTTCCCGTTCCCCCACCTCTCACCCTGCCTTCCCCGCGCTGCGTGTGGCAGGTCGTCCCGTCCGGGTGTCCCTTACCCTCGCCCGCTGGTACGCAATTCCATGCGGTCTGTCCGTTCCACGGGCTTGATCTGGTTGCCTTTCTGGTATTCCCCGCGTGCCCTTTGCGTGTGTGTGCACTCGCGCTCTCGCGGTGTCCGCGCCCTTTGTCCCTCCCCGGGTCGGTGTGGCGCGCGGACTTCGCGTGGTCCTGGTGCAGGGCTCCAGTACGGCCGTTCCATGCGGTCCGTGCCCCTTCGCGTTTCCTGCCTCGGTCCCGTGCGCTGTCTGGTTTGCTTTGGGGGGGGGCGACCCGGTCCGGTTCCCCCTGTGCCTGGCCTGGGGTTGCGTGCCCCCTTGCGGGCGGGCCTGTGCGTCCGGGCGGTCCAGTGCTGGGGGGGCGGGGGGGGAGGGCGGCCTGTGTGCCACCCCAGCCGGGGGGCAAGGCCGCGGGGCCCCGAGGGGCGGGGGGTCCCTCTACCTCGGTTTGTCGCTCTGCCTTCCCTGGGCGAGCATCAAAGCGGGTGTCATCGGCGTTCCTCAGTTTTTGGAGACCGCGGCCTCCATCCTCCCCCAGTTCATGTTCCCTTGTTGCCCCCGGGTGTGGTCCGCGGGGCGCCCTTGTGTGCTGACGTTGGTCCGCCTGCGTGTCGTGGTCACTGTGGGAGCAGGAGGGCGGCGGCGTGCGGGCCTGTGGCGTACGGGCTTTGCGGCGTTGCCCCCCCGTGCGCCGCGACTCTCGGGGGGGGGGGGGCCTCCCCTGGCCATGGGGGGGGTAGAGGGTTGGCGCCCCATTGGCCCGTCTCCAGCATCCCGCGGCCCGGAGGGGGGGCAGCAGGGGGGAGAGGGGGGGGGGTCGGGCCGCGGTTCCTCGCCACCCTCCTCTGGCCCACAGCCCTTGGCGGCTGCGGGGCGTTGGCCTGTAGCCCCCGGCTCCGGCCCCCCCTCATGGTCGGCGGCGTGGCGCCGCGTGTCCCTCGCTGCCCCGTGCTTGGGCGGGGCTTTTTGGCAGCCCCCGGCGCCGGGCACGGTCTGGCTGGCCGCTGGTGGGTCAGTCTGGTGGGGGGGGGGTGGGAGGGTGGTCGGTGCGCTGCTCTTGTCGGGGGCTCAGCCGGGGGGCCCCGGGGGGCGGGGGGCGGGGGGTCGCTCTGCCTGGGTCTGTCTTACTGCCCCTCCCGGGCGGGCATCAAGGCGGGCCTCTCTGGTTTTGCCTCGTCCCCCACACTGCACCGGCTCGCGTCCGCGTGCCGCCGCCCGAATGCGGTCCGCACGGTGCCCTTGCGCGACGGCGCAGGGCTGCTGGCCTGCCGCGGGTATTGCCGGAGTGGGCGGGCGGCTGACTGGGGGCGTGCGGCGTACAGGCCCAGTGGTGTTCCTCCCCGGGTGCCGCGGCCCTCTCAGGGGGGGGATTCTCTCTGGGACGGAGGGGGGTTGCGGGGCTGCCGTCCCCCTGGCCGGCCTCTGGCTGTCCGTGGGCTTGGGAGGGGGGAGAGGGGGGAGGGGGAAAGGGGGGGGGGCTCCCCGCTGTTCCTCTCCGGCCCCCCAGTGCTGCCCTGCGGTGGCTGCCAAGGGGCAGCCTGACGGTGTCGGCCCTGGGGGGCCGGCTGTTGATGAGGGAGGGCTCACTCCACTCCCGTTCCCCTTCCACCCACCGGGTGTTAGGCTGTCGCGCGGCCCCTGACCCACGGGCCCCCCGCTCCTCTCGCCGCTGTCGCCTCGCCGCGTGGCGCCGGCGGGGGGGGGAGGGGGAGCTTCGGCGCGCGCTGGGCGTGGCGGTCCAGGTCAGCGGTTCGTGTTTAGCGGTCTGCGGGTCAGTGGGGTCCCCGGGTCGCGCGCCTCCGCGTGCTCGTGGCTCCCGCCCTCTCCCCTACCGGGGGGGCGCGCGTCCACCCGCTCTCCAAACGGCGGGGGGGTTTGGGGGGGGAACGCTTTGGGTCGGGGGGCCCCGGCCTGTCGGGGGGGTGTCCCCCGCCGCTGGTCCTCTCCCACCCCCCTGTGCCCGCCGCCCGGGACCATAGCCGCCGGGCGCGGCCGTCACCTACGCCACCGCTTGTGTGGGGGCTGGGGCTGCGGCGGCGGCGGCTTCCTCTGGCGGTAGCGCAAGTGGGTGAGGGCGGTGCGCAGGGCCCGGTGGAACCAGTTGTTAACCTCCACGTCCATGACGTGGAGCACCGCCCCCCCCTCCAAGAAAGCTGGCCACGCCGGCTCCCTGTCGGTCGACCCCGCCCGAATCACGGCCCGGAGAACCCTTTCCTGGTCCTCCTGGGCCACCAAGCCCCTGGAGGGCACCTCCCGGTTCCCCGCGTCCCTCCGGAGGAGCACGGCATCGAAGGGCCGCATCCTCAACCCCCTGCTGGTCCCCGAGGTGGCCCAGCTCAGCAACCCGTACACCTCGATCACCAGGAGAAGGGCCTCAACCCCTAGGAGGCCCGGGACCGCGTCCCAGTCCCCGGCTCAATTGCCCCGGGCCCCCTCTGCCCCCCGTGCCGGGGCAGCAGCCATTCGCGCCGGCTCCGCCCTCGGCTCTCGTGCCGCGAGAGCGAGGCCGCGCGGGGCGCCGCTGTGCGGGTTGGCGGCCGGGTTGTAGCGGGGTCGGGGGGGTTCGGGGGGGACTAGGTCCCCCGCGTCGGGGTTGATGTTGTAGAGTTGGGCGTGGTGGTTGTGGTGGTAGTGGGCGTGCTGCGCCGGCATCTGCTGGATACCGGGGGGGATGCACGGTACCGGCTGGACGTCTGGCTGCGGGGGCGCCCCGCTCCCCGTCCCTCGCCCTAAGCCCTGCCCGTCCCCCCTTGGCCCCACGCCCCGCCCTGCTGGTCCCCGGGGGCCTACGTCGCCCTTCCCCCCCTTGCCCCTGGGCCCCCCCCTGGCCCCTAGCCCCTGATTCGGGCGCACTCCCTCCCCTTTGCCCTCTGGTTTGTGCCGCGAGTCCGGACCTCTGTCACCCGCGCCCTTGCCCGTTCTGCTAACGCCCGTGTCCTTCCCGCGTCCTTGCCCGTGTCCTTGGCTGGGTCCTCGTCCGCAGACCGCGCCCTGGCCCGCTCTGTGCGCCCCGATGCCGCCAGCCTTGACGCCCTGCTCATGTCCTTGCGTCCGTCCCTGGGCGCGGCTGCTCGCGCCCGCGTCCTTTCCGTGCCCTTGCCCTTTCCCTGCGCTGTGTCCTGTGTCCGGTCGTCCGCTGCACGCGCTCTGGCCTGCCCCGTTAGCCTGTCCTCCCCCGCTGCCACTGGCCTTGGTGCCTTGCCCGTGCCCTTGCCCTCTCTCCTTGCTGTGTGCGCCCTGGCCTGTCCCCTGCGTCCGGCCCTTGGCACTCCCCCTGTCACCTCCCGCCCCTCGCTCTGCGCTCCCGTGGCTGGTACCCTGCTGCGCCCGTGCGCAGTCCCCTCCGTCCTGGATCACGCGCCGGGCGTCCAGCTGCCGCTGCAGCTGCGGCAGCGTGATGCCCGGCGGCGTACGCGTGGTCGTGTACGGCTTGGGGCGGCTGGTGTGGGTGTTGCTGGGCTTGTTGTGGGCGCGGTACTTGGCGCCCTCCCTACCCTCCGCTGCGGCTGCAGCACCTGCCGGCAAGGCGCTCAGGGCCTGGGCGGGGCCCGTGTCCCGCGCTGGTGGCGTGCCGGGGGCCGCGGTGTGGCAGGCCGGGGCGGTGGCGCGGCTTGCCGGGGCCACGGTCTCAGTTCCTTGTGCACCCGGGGCCTCCTCCGGCGGCGGGGCGGCAGGAACCGCGGCCTGAGCGGCAGGGGCGGCCTCCTCGGCCGGTGAGGGCTCCTTGGCTGGCGGCTCGGGGTCGGCGAAGGCCGCCCGGGGCTGCCCGGCCGGCGGTCCGACCGGCACCGCGGCCTCCGCCAGCCTCCGCGGGGGTCTCCACCGAGTATCTCGGGGAGATGGGGGAGCGGGAGCGGGACTAGCGGTGGTGGCGGTCATCTCGCGGGGGGGAGCCAACAGAGTCCGACATTACTGTTGTCTTGGTAGGCATGCGTGGTCGCATGCGTGGCCGTTCCACTACCTCCTAGTTCATCAGTGGCGTCCCCTGGGCAGTGCCGTGTAGTGCGGCGAGGGGGGGAGGGGGAGAAGGGAGGGGGGGGCTGGCGGTGGTGTTGTTTCTTTGTGGGCAGGGGTCAGTGGTCATCAACCGGCTCTGGGGCGGGGGGCGGGCGCGCCAGAGCTCCCAGTCTGGGGTGGGGCTCAGGGCCCCGGGCCCCCGGGGGTCGTCGGGCGATGCCGGGGGGAGCCGCACAAAGTGGACCCCTGTAACGGCGGTGACCTCCTTTGTTCGCAGGAAGGCGTGCACCCCGTCCCGCGCCTGGGGCGCCGGGGGGGGGGGGCGGAGCACGGGCACTGCCACGTAGAGGTGGGTGCGGGTGACCCCCAGGAGCCCCTCCGGGTCCCCGCGGGTCGTGTCGATGAGGAGGAGCAGGGGGGTGCCCGGGCGCTCTTGTCAGAGGACCTGCCCTCTGTGGTCGGCACCCCTGGTCCTGAAGAGGGGGGAGGACAGGCACGGGCTAGCCCAGCCGCGTGGCGCGTGTGTGGCCGGTGAGAGGGTGAAACACCATAGGTGGGCTCTCTGGGGAACGCCTGGCACACAGCAGCGTATGGGGGGGTCGGCCTGGTGCCATCGTACACGGGGTTGGTCGGGCGCGGGCGGGTGGACGTCTTGCCCGCGCCTTCCACGAATATCGTAACTTCGCCCACTTCCAAGTCCTCGTCCAGCGGATGTAGACGGTGGAGTGCCGCGTCCAGCTCGGACAGTCCTCTCAGGTACGTGGCCCGCGCCTGGTTCAGATGCGGGGCCACGTCTCTGGGGTAGCGTGTTCTCAGGGCGTGCAGCGGGGCTGCGGCGCTGCTGTGGAGGACGTGGCCGACCCTGCGCCCATCAGCTGCAGGGTGTTGCCTATGGACAGGGGCCGGCCCGAATGGTTGGACGTGCGCCACTCCATCCAGTACCCGTAGAGGGCTGCCTCGGGCCTATGAGCCCCAGCCTGACGGCGTTCAGGATCTGGTGCATCGCCGGGAGTAGCCTAGGGGCCCCCGCCCTGCTCAGGGCGCGGACGGCCGGGAGGGCGGCTTCGCCGAGAAAAGTCCTCGCGCTGCCCGCCGGTTCGTGCTGGGCGGCAGCGTGCGCCTCAGTCGCCCCCGTCACCGCGTCCGCCACCAGGCTCCGGACGCTCGCCCCCTGCGCTCGGCGGCGGGCTTTGGCGTGCTCTGGCCCGTTCCTCCTTTGGCGAGGCATGGTGCAGTGGGCTCTGCAAGGCGCGGCGTCCGGCGGGGGTCAGGGCGTGAACACGTGCGACAGGTGGGCGACGGACTTGGGGTCCCGCAGATGCACGTGGATCCACAGGGGGGCGGCACCCGCGGGTTCTCTGTGGCCATGCGAGGGGATTTGCGCGTCCCCGATGCCCCGGTGCAACGCCTCCTCTTCCGTGCGCCTGCCCGGGCTCGCGGGTGGTTGGGGCCAGGGGCACGCTGCCACCTGGGAGCACTGCGTGCACCTGTTGGCGCCCATCGGCGCGGCGGAGGACACCGCGTCACATTCCTCGCAGAGGTGGCAGGTGTGTGAGAGGTGTGGAGCTGGCAACCACGGGCCAAGACGGCGGAGCCAGAGGTCGTCCGACCTTTGGCGAAGGGGGTCTCGGAGCTCTAGCAGCGGGCGCGGACACTGCGTCGGTAGTCCCTGCCGAGCGTTTTCTGCCGGAGCTCCTGCCACGTGTCGTCGGGGAGGATCCCGTGGTCGTGTAAGGCTGCGATGAGGTCATCCCACGCCGGGCGGGGGTGCCCCCGGGGGGAATCGTCATATACGTGTGACGCCCGTTGAGGTGGGGCACAGGAGCTCCCCAGTGGCACCCGTTCGCGACGTTGGGGTGGACGAGGGCCAGCAGGATGCCGTCTGCGATCGCCTCCCGCCCTACCCTCAGCCGGTCGCAGCTGTCCAGCTCCCGGCGTAGCGCAGCGGCAAGGTCTGTGGGGAGCATGAGGAGCAGGGGCCCCAGAATGTCGCCCAGTCAGGACAGGGCGTCATTGTACGTAGGTCACCCGTCTTTGAAACGGGCCACGTTGAGCCGGATGGCCCCGCCTTCCGGGGGGAGCCACCAGATGGTGACCGCGTCGCACCCCTGTGTGTATCTCCGTGGCTTGGAGCACGTTGGCGGCGTGGAGTACGAGGCGGGGGGGGAGGGGCGCACGGATGTGCGAGGGCACATCGCCACTCCACCCCACGTGTGGCCCCGGGGCCGCCCGCAGCCATCCCTCGGCAGCCGCATCCCACGGGTGATCGGGGCACGCCCCGCGAATCATGGTGGGCCGTGGCTGGGTGTGCGGCCCCCACCCCTCGAGCGGGACGGCGGCGTACTGCTGCGCGGAGGGCCCCGGCGCGCGCGTGGCTGCGCACCACCGGCCCCATTCGCGCGCCGACTGCGCGCCCACTATGCTGGCCTGCCAGGCGGTCATGGAGCTGCGCCCGATGATCCATGGCGGGAGGAGGGCGTCCTGCAGGTGCTTCAAGGAACCCCCCGGCAGGTCCCGGTACGGGTGGGGGTCCTCTTCCAGTCGACATTTCAAGGTGCCGTTCACCATGCAAAAGGAGGCCACAAAGCCCCCGCCGCGGCGCTGCGGAGGGGGGGGCAGTCACCGTCCGCCGCGGTGAGCCATAGGTGCACCCCGGCCGCTGCACTTAGGGGCTCGCGGAGGAGTTGCTCCAGTTGGTGATTGCTGACCTCCCACACGAAGTTCCCCAGCTGGAGCATGTGTTGGAGGAAATCGTCCACGGAGGTCCCTCCCGGCAGGTCGTTGCAGGCGATTGCGCAGAGCTGCGCTTCTGCTGCCTCAGGGGCCAGCCCAGAGCAGAAGAATTCTGTCCATTGGGCGCCCGCGGAGCGCCACGAAGCAACCCACAGAGCCTTGTCCCGGGACGAGAGCTGGCGGGCTGCCTCTTGCACCGCCTGGCGGTAGTGAGGCCGGAGAAGCCGCGAGTGGGCGCAGCCTACGTGCATGTGTACCGGGGTCTCCTCCAAGCCACCGCAGAGGAGGCACGGTTGCGGGAGGACGGCGACGCCGGACAGCCGCTCCTTCCGGATGCGGAGCCTGCGCTGCACCGGCGTGTGGCCGTCTCTGGCCCGCAGCGCCCGGTGGTTGGTGGGCGCCGCGGTGAGGTCCTGGGCCTCGAAGTAGGCCGTGGCGTTGGCCGCGCCCAGGGGTGTGTGCCCTCGGTGCGTCAGCGCATGGTCCAGCTGTGCCTGCTGCGCAACCGCGCTGGGCGTCTGCATTGTGGGGGGCCGCAGGTTGAGGTGGCCGTCCCGACCAGCGATTATGAGTTGGGCGTGGCTTGGACCCGGCGGCGTGTTCTGCAGGATGGTGTTCCCGGACGCCGCCCAGTCCGCCCTGTGCAGCAAAGCGTCACTGTGGTTGGAGTTGGCTCGGGCGAACCAAAACGGACGCTCGGTGTCTTGTCCGCGCATGCGCGGGCTGTCCTGAAGCCATTGCAGGAACATCTGGTTGACCACCTTTGCCGCGCCTGCGAGGACTCCCGTGGCCCGCTCGCGATTCGCGTGTCGCAGAAGGTGGAGGATGACCTCAGCGTCCAACGTATGGATCCACTGCCTGTCGATGCCGTACTGCATGGCGAGGGAGCTGGCCACTCCCTCCCCGTCGAGCACCGTGCCCAAGATGGCCACTGCTAACGTCCGGGTGAGATCGGCAGCAAGGGCGACAGTGGTGGCGTGCCTGCAGGGTCCGCCCCCCGACGCGTCGCAGGAGGTGTGGTCACAGGCCTCTGGGATCCAGTAGTAACCGGTGGGGCTGGGCCACCCCACGTTGAGGTCGGCGGAGTGCCATTGGACGTCGGGGTGGCAGGGGGTCAGCTGGTCCACGCGCAGCGCCCGGGTGTCGTTGGGACGGATTGCCGGGTGGTCGTGGAGTTGGTCCTCAGCTCCGGCTATCGTGCTCGCGCAGGACCGGAGCGCCGTTACGTGCTCCCTGAGCCAAGCCGGGCTCCGCGGTGGTGCACCACCAGGTGTCCCGTGTCTTCCGGCTGGTCCTCTAGCGTGTGCACCGCCATGTGTCGGTCGTGTGGCACCTCCGTAGCCACCAGCAGGGTGGTGCCGCGGGGGAGTCCCCGGGGCCTGGGCTAGCCCACCCCAATCTGCACTATCACCCACTCGGCCCGGAGCTGCGCTTGTTCCGTCGCTCGGGTGCATTGGTCGTCCGTGGTAACCAACCACACTGGTGTCGGCGAACGGGGCCTTGGGCGTAGAGGCTCGGGCCACGCCACATCCGCGTTGGGTTCCTGGTGCTCACCATCCGCGAGTACGTCGCGGAGGATGTACAGGAGGGCCGCCGGCCGGTGGTATGCCGCACTCTGCGTGGGAGGGGATACGCTGCCCTGACGGCGGTAGCCCCGAACGTGGAGGTGCAGGCCGTCCAAGGTGACCTGCGGGCCAGTGTGGGCGTTCTGCTTAGCCCTCGTGTGGTGGACGAGGCTCAGACGGGGCTCCCGGGTGCCGCTGGTGTGGAAATAGTGGATCAGGGCGTCGCGCCACCCGGGCTGGTTAGAGGGCCCCTGTTCGCGGCGGCAGTAGTGTGGGTGCTCATCGGCGCACTGGTTGAGGCACTTGCGCACCGCTGCTGGCCACCAGTCGTCGTTGTCGGGAAAGGGGTGGTGCGGCCCGTGGTGCCCGTGCCATGGCGTCGTGTGTGGCACCGTCAGGCAGCACGTGTCGCGGTGCCGCAGCTTGGCGGTGCGCAGCGTGACGAAGTTGCCCGGGGGGGACTCCAGCTGGATGTGGGCTGCCCTGGGGCACGCGATGGGGTTGTAGAGCCCCACCCCCAGAGCAGCCAGGGTCCGGGGTACGCGGTGGACCCAGTTGTCCCCGCAACGGTTGCGAACTCCGGGACGGAGTAGTGTACCTCGGGGCAGGTGCTGTGCGCGCTCGCCATTCCCCAGAAGATCCTGTTGACCTCGGCGCGCACGGAGGCCGAGCGGTGGTTGACGAGCCTGCCCACGAGGGCCACCACCGCCTGCTAGCACCGCGTTGGCACCCAATAAGCCCTAGCGTCTGGTCATCCCGCAGGCTGTCCCGCGAGGCGTCGAAAGCGTACCGCGCCCTGTCCTTCGCGAGCTGGACCGTGATGTGGTCCAGGTGGCGCGCGGTGGCGGAGTCGTCGGCGATGAAGGGGGCGGCGCATTGTGTCACTCCACCTAGGATCGATAGGATGACGTCCTGCACCACTTTTGGTGGCGCGAGGGTGTTGAGGCACCAGTAGTGCACCGCTGCCAGGAGCAGCCGGTGTTTGCGCTGCAGGGAGAACTCCCCATCCGGCTGCAGCTGGAGTCACAGGTAGGGGACGGAGTCCGCTACCGGTACCCAGTGCCATGGGTTTTCCAGGTGGGGGCAGAGGCGTAGCTGTAGGCCCGGGACCCCCTCCATAGTGCCCATGGCGCACTTGCGGGGGTTGAGCTCCATGCCCATCATCCCGAGGTATGCGGCCACCGCCTCCACGCCCTCGACGAAGTGCTGCAGCGTGTGGGCCAGTACCAGCAGGTCGTCTATATATGCCTGGATGAGGCCTCCTTCGGCCTCTCCAGGCGGGCGCAGGCGGTGCCCCTGGGCCCGGAGTAGGGGCTCCAGGAGGAGCGCATACAGCAGGGGGCTTTCAGGGTTGCCCTGCCGGACGCCGCGCAGCATGTTGACGGGCTGGGCCAGCCCGTGCGCGGTGACGATGCGCAGCCTGGCGCATGTGTGGAGAAGGAGCAGGAGGTCAATGACCTCTGGCGGCACAGAGAGGTGGCGCAGGATGAGGTGGAGTGCGCCGTGCGGGGCCTCCGTCGATTGCCTTGCGGGCGTGGAAGGGGAAGACGTAGTTGGGCCTTCCCCGCTGGAGGTGACGCTGCACCATGAACAGGGGGGGAGCAATATTGCAGCCGGGGAGGGCCCCCTGCTGCCAGTCGCTGACCACGCCGTGTCGCGTGAGCACCTTCGTGATGCGCTAAGTGAGGGGGCCGTGAGCAGCTTCATATCCAGCCGGCCCAGGGCAATGGGCCGGTAGTCGTCCAGTCTGGCGGAGCCCGGCACCTTGGGGCTGAGCCAGATGTGCGCATCCCTCCAGTGCATCGGCGACGGGGCGCGGCGGAAGATGGCCTGGTAGGAGTGGACAAGGAGCCACTGGACGGGCGCCGGGAGGGCCTTGATGAAGCGGGCTTCCACGTGGTTTGGGCCGGGGCCCTTGCCATTGGCCTTGTCCAGCGCGGACCGCACGTCCTGCATGGAGTACTGCTGGACCTGGGCCCACGCCCCCTCAGGGACCCGGGGCACGTGGCGGTCGAGAACCGCCTGGAAGCAGGGAAGGTCCACCGGGCGCTTGTAGTACAGTTCCCGCCAGAAACATCACGTCCCGGGCCCCTGTGAGGAGCGTTTTAATGTGGGGGACCCGCACGTTCCAGACGCCCGACGGGCCCGGGGCCTCCACCTCGATGGCCCCTTGCACGGCTTTCCACCGCTGGGCGATGTCCTGGGTGTAGCGGCGCCAGAAGTCTTTGACGGCGCGCTTGCGGTCGGCCGCCAGGAGTGCGCGCAAGTGGCGGATGTCCTCCTCGAGGGTGGCTGCTTGCCTTCCCAGCTCCTCCTGCAGCTGACTCTGTGTGGCTGGGCAAAATCCCGGCGATGCACCCCGCAGCTCCTCCAAGAGGCGGAGCGCTGCCTGGGAGTGGATGCCATGCCAGGCCGCGTTTGCCTGGTACGCAGCCGGCCCGCATGCTGCCAGGGCGTCATAGCGGAGGATCGCCGCCTGTAGCCGTTTCCCGCTCTGAGGGGGGTCTCCTCCCGCCGGGTCCGACCCTGTCGGGGACGATTTTCCGCGCCCGACCGTGCGCGCCAGGGCGTCATGCACCGCCGTGAGGTGTTCGAACAACTTGTCAACAGCGGCCGGGGGCATGGACCCGTAGGCGTTCTGCTCAGCGGGGCTTAGCCAGGGCGCCAGGGCGGCCTCGTCCTGCGCGGCGGTGACCGCCGCCCACAGGCGGCGCTGGCCGGGCGCGGCCTCGGCGTCGTACAGGAGGAGGCGGCCCTCCGTGTGGCTGTAGGGGGTGGGCATCGCCGCGTGCCCTGCCGCGTTGAGGAGGCCCGGCAGGGCGGGGCGGACGGGGATGTGGTCCGACCCGATCCCCTGGGATTGCGCCATGCCGCGGGCCCAGACGCTCTCCCGCAGGAACCACGTCAGGAGGGGCTCGTTGACCAGGAAGGTGTCCATACTGTGCCAGGACGGCTGGAGGGTGGGGATCATGTCCTCCATGCCGCCTGCTGTGGCCCTCCGGAAACCGCCTGGCTCCCAGCCCGCGCGGAAGTTTTCTCGTGGCCGCGTTGGTGGTGGCATCCATGTATACGTTGGTGTCGCCGGCGATGACCACCGGGTGCCGTGCGCGCCGTGGCATACATTTGTATGTCGGCCCAGAAAGCCGCCTGCCCCGCCCAAGGGGAGCAGCCTGCCTGCGGTCCGTGGACATTAATGAGGGTGAGGCCACCCCTGTCCGTGCGGATCTCCAGGGCCGCGGCCTTCCCGGGGACGATTTCTGTGAAATTGACCACATCATGCTCGGCCACGTACTTGCTGCTGACGGCGGTGGGGCGGCCTCCTCCCCTCGAGGCGGAGGTGGCCCCCATCTCCGCCAGCCAGCTGCTGAAGAAGGGGGTGTACCACTTGTCCCAAAGCGCTGCGGCCACCTGCATCTCCTGCGCCCGGGTGGCGCTCTCTGTTTCCTGGAGCATGATGGCAAAGCGCCCCTCCTGGGGCAGCATGCCGGTGATGAGGTGCTGCTTATTGGTACAGGCCGCGGCCCCCGGCGTCGTCAGAGTGTGTCCCGGAGGGACCGGTCCAGTGGGACGAGGCCAATGGGAGTGATCCACAAGAGGAGCCAGAGGGCGTTGCCCGCCGCGTCCTCCTGGAGTCAGCTGTCCCGTGCCGGCATCGCTGCGGGGTCCGCTGGGGCAGCCACGTCCCCGGGGTGTGCCGGGGCCATGCGGTGTGGGGAACCCACTCCCAGGGGGGCCCACAGGGGGGCCAGGGGGGCCAGTCTGGGGGGGATGGACCCCTGATGGGCGGCACCAACGGCTCCCCGGGCCGCGCCGGATGCGTCCTCTTCCTCCTCCGGGGCTGCTGCGTGGCCGGCCGCTTTGGGGGGGGGGGGGGGGCTGGGCGTACGGGGCGTGCCACAGGGATCTGCGTGCCCGCCCCTGGAGGATGTTGGAGGCCGCCTCCTTGTCTTCCGCTGGGTGTTCCAGCATCGCCCCGCGTGTGTACTACTTGTCCGCACATAGGGGGCATTTCTTGGTTCTGTGGCCTCCCTTGCCGGAGGGAGCGGCACAGACTTGCGGATGGCGCCCTCCGGTGCCGGGTCGAAGGGTACGTTGGCCAGCGGAACCGTGTGCGGCGCTAGCGCGCGGCCCGGGGCCGACGCATCAAGGGCTCGTGTCGCGGGTGCGGGTCCAAGACCCTGGACCGCGTCGCGCTGTGTGTCCGCCTGCAGCCACTCTTGCCAGTGTGCGGCGCCGATTTGGCGGTCGGGCGTGCCTGTCCACCGCAGGTTGTGGAAGGCCTGGAAGCAGTGGTATACGGTGGTTGGGACCGCCAGCTGGAGCTCCAGGTCGGCGGGGCGCGCCGCCGCCGGCCACGGCCCCGGCCTTGCCGCCTTGGCGTTTTCCTTAAGGCAGACTTGCAGCAGGAGGGCGTGGTGTTTGCCCTCCCGCAGCGCCTTGACGATCACGTGGGCGCAGTCCGCTACGCGGATTACGGCATCGGGCCCCGGCAGATGTTCGGGGTCGCAGACAGTGATATGCCCGTCCGCCGGGCTGAATATGCAGACTACCCACTGTGGGTTCTGCTGTCCTCGTTACTCCACCGCGAGGGTGGCTGTCGGGCGCACGTGCGTGATGGGCCCCGCATGGAGGTCCGGGACATCCTTGGTGCTGATGGCGTCACCTTGCCATGCGGCCCGTAGATGCTCCTCCTAGTCAGGGCTCCAGACCAGTGTAGGGGGGCTGGCCCACCCTGGCTCCTGCCGTATGTTGGGGGCGCTGATGGTGTGTAGCAGGACGGCTAGCGGCCACGGGTCCGCCGTCACATAGTAAACCTGGTTCGGCTCCTGCTGCCATTTGAAATGGGCCGGGAAGGCCCCTCGCCTGGCGGTGCCGTGCCAGACGGTTGCACGGCCGCCGGCTAGGATGTGGGACCGGTAGCCCCCGGCTTGGCCGTGCAGGATGGCCTGGTAGCTCGCCGCCTGTAGCACCAGTGCCTCCCCCTGCTGGTGTCTGGGGGGGGGTGTGCCAACGCCCGCGTCCCTTACGCGGGTGCACTCGTGAAGCGTGGCGTGCCACGGGTTAAGTGCATCGCACTGCGGCCCTTGTATGCTACCCGCGATCTGCGCCGGGCCGTGGTGGTGGACAAAACTCCCCCCGCCGTTCGCCAGTAGCGCCGCCGCGACAACGTACAGCTATTCCGCTGTGAGGGGTGCCGTTGGTGTGTGCGTTGCGGCCAGTTGGCGGGGCCGCGTGTCCCGGCAGGGAGCGTGGGGCAGCAGGCGCACTGGCCACGGCGCCGAGGGTCCCATGGTGACGGCCGCCACCGTGGCCACCAGTGCCGTGCGGTCCGCTGTCCGGTACCGCCTAAGTCCCGTGGTGTCCCGGGCGAGTTGCCTGCAGGCCGCAGTCCAGGCCACTACCCCGCAGTTCCTGCAGTCCGGGTCGGCCCCGTCCGCGTTGCTGCTTCCTCTTTGTTTCACCACGGTGGTCGTGTCGAGTGGAGGCCCCTGCAGCAGCGCCTCCGGGCCCTGCCCCGTTGGGAGGGCGGGCGGGGCCGGCTGTGGGAAGCCCCGCGCGCCCAGGCGCTCTGGGTGCGTGTGGTACGGGTTCTGCCGGTGGTGCTCCGAGGACGCCCGAGAGGGAAGAGGAGTTGGTGCAGGTACCAGTGGCCCTGCGCGGTAAACGGGTTGTGGAGTGCCAGCCACTGTTCCACCACGCCTCCCGCGTGTGCGGCCTTGACGCAGCGCTGCAGTCCCAGGCGGGTCAGGTGGTTTGACGTGCCCGCAGGCGGAATGTCGGCCTGCAGGTAGAGCAGCCGTAGGGGTTCCAGCGCCAGGTCCAGCACATCGTGCGTGAGCAGCTCCGTAGGGGCTGACGCCCTGTGCAGGACGTGGCGGACCCCGGGCGTGGGGGCTGTGAGCTGCTCGAGTACCGGTCCTGGCGGGTATCCTGCGCCCAAGGTCGCCATCCAGTCCCTCAGGTGGCTCAGCATGGCCCTCCACACCTCCTGTGTGAGTGCGTGGCGGGGGGGCCGGAGGGTGGATCGCTCGTAGAAGGCGGTGGTATGCTAGTGTCGATCGCATGGGATGCAGAGCGGCTGTGGTTATCCATCTGCACGCCGTGTCGGGCATGATCGCCCCCCGGTCCACAGTTTCCATGTCCTCGGCGTGAAGCAGCGCCTCTCCCTGCACCAGGGGGAAGTACGGGCCCGGGCGTCTGTTCTCTTCTCGCCACAGTACTCAGGCCGCCGCTGCCTGTAGGCGGCGGAGCAGGGCCACACCGCGGGGTTGGGGCCGTGGGAAAGCTCTCTTGACGGCTTCAGTAGCATGGGCCAGGGCGTCCCTGGGCAAGTACCACAGCGGGAGGATCCAGGGGTCCGGCAGTGGTTGTGCCTCCCCCGCGTCCAGCCGCCGTGCCTGTCTGCAGGAAGTGGCGCGCCCTCTTGTCAGGGTGTCGCTGGAGGGTTGCCACGAGGCTAAACGCCTCCGCCGCGGGCGGAACTGGGAGGCTGTCCTGGGGTCTGCGCCAGGGGAAGTCCTGGTGGGCCGGCCAGGCGTGGAGGTCCTGGGCCATTTCCTCCGCGGTGCCTGTGGGGGTGCCCTCTGGTGCCGGGTGCCACAAGACGGCGAGTACTGCCCATGTGGAGAAAGGCCACCCCCGCGGGGGGTTGTACACCTGGATGGTCCACTGCGGATGCGCGCGCCGCACGCAGGAAGTGTGGAGCACGTCGGACCATGTCCCCGGCCAGGACTAGCACCATTCCAATGGGCTCCACGACGATCCCCTCCGCTGGTCCTCCGTGGCGGAGACCCGGGTGTGCAAGGCCGCCTCAGTCTGGCACGTGTCGGCGGCCCGGTTGACGGCCTCTTGGATGTTCACGCAGCCGCGCGTGGTCTCATCCAGGATCCAGCCCTGCGCTACGCCGTAGCGCAGGGCTGCGCGTGCGGCCGCGTGCCCCACCGCGGGCAGCACCCCGTCATCGGCGGTAGGTCGGGGGTGTTGCCTGGGGCACCAGCCTTCCCCGGTGCTGTGGCCCCGCTTTAGCGTAGGGCAGAGGGCGGGCACGCTGCCCGCCGGCGGCGCGGGCCCCGCAGGGGGGCTGCCCGCGGGGGCCTCTGGGATCATCTCCAGGTCGTAGTTTACGTTTCTGTCCTCCGGGGGGGAGTCCCTGTAGCCACCTCGGAGTCCCAGCGCCCTGATGACCTCGTGCGCCGCGTCCAGCGTCGGAGATCGGGGGTGCGTTTTGCGTGGGGCCGTGGGCTCCGCCATTGTTGCGTCCTTGTGGCTGGGAGCAGGGGATGGCGTGCGGACCTCCTGTGGCTGTCCCGTGCCTGTAGCGGCCCGTTTTGTTGCACGTGCCGTGGGCGTGGTAGGGTGTTGCTGGGGGAGCTTGAACGTTGGCTCCGCAGGCTGGTGCCGAGCGTTGCTCCCCAGGCTCCGCTGGGCGCTCACTTGCCCGTGGGGGCGTCAGGCGCTCCCCCTCCACCGACCTCCCGCTTCTGGGGCGGGCAGCCAGTCCCAGTCCCAGTCTGAGTGTGGGGCTGGCCTTCCGCCGTTGTGAGGGGCGTCTGGTGGCAGGCACCGTCCATCTTCCAGTCACCCATCTCTTGGGGCGGGCGCGGCATCCAGGGCCCATTGTCTGTGCGTCCTGGGAAGTGTTGGTGGTACGGGAGACCCAACACCAACCCCACTGCGTGTGCTCTTGCCAGCTGGCGTTGCGTGCCGCGGGGTTGGCGGGGGAGCGCCCCCCGAGGGGGGCACCGTGTGCCGTTGCGGGGGGTGTCCGAGGTCTGGCGCTCGTCCTCCCTCAACTGCCTGCCCTCTGGGCGGGCCGTCAGGGTCCGCTGCCCTTGCTGTGGGTACGAGCGTGCGGGCGTGGGGGCCCGGCACCGTCCCTTTGGCTTGCATGCCCTGCGGGGGGCAGCGTCCCGCGGGGGTGGTGGGAGGCTGTCCCGGGGGGGGTGGCCTTCCACCGTTGTGAGGGGCGTCTGGCGTCAGGCGCTGTCCCTCTCCCGGCTGCCCGTATCAGGGGGCGGGCAGCCGGGACCCATTGCCCGTGTGTCCCAAACACGGGTTGTGTTGGCATGGGGGACCCAGCACCGGCCCATCAGCGCCTGCTCTTGCGAGCTGGTGTTCGGCGCTGTGGGGGTGGCAGGAGGGCGTCCCCGGGAGGGTGCCTTGCGCCGTTGTCAGGGGCGCCTGAGGTCAGGCACTCGTCCTCCCCCGGCTGCCCGGCCTCAGGGCGGGCTGTTGGGTCCGCTACCCACTTGCTGTGGCCGCAGGCGTGCGGGCATGGGGGCTTAGCACTGTCCCTTTGGCTGGCATGCCCTGCGGGGGGCTGCGAGCCGCGCGGGTGGTGGGAGGCCGTCATGGGGGGGGTGGCCTTCATCGGTTGCGAGGGGCGTCTGCTGTCAGGCGCTGTTCCTCTCCCGGCTGCCCGTCTCTGGAAGCGGGCAGCCAGGGCCTGTTGCCCGTGTGTCCCGGGCACGGCTGGTTTGGGTATGGGGGACCCAGCACCGGCCCCACAGCGCGCCCTTGCGAGATGGCGTTGCGCGCTGTGGGGGTGGTGGGAGGGCGTCCCAGGGGAAGGCTGCCTTGTGCCAATGTCAGGGGCCTCTCAGGTCGGGCGCTCGTCCTCCCCAGGCTGCCTGTCCTCAGGGCGGGCTGTCGGGGTCCGCCATCCACTTGCTGTGGGCGTGGGCATGCGGGCGTGCGGGCCCAGCACTGTCCCTTTCGCTTGCATGCCCTGCGGGGGGCTGCGTGCCGCGGGGGTTGGGGGGGGCGTCCCCGTGGGGTGGCCTTCCACCGTTGTGAGGGGGGTCTGGTGTCAGGCGCTGTCCGTTTCCCGGCTGCCCGTCCCTGGGGGCGGGCAGCCAGGACCAGTTGCCCATGTGTCCCGGGCACGGGTGGTGCGGGTATGGGGGACCCAGCACCGGCCCCACAGCGCGCACTCTTGCGAGCTGGCGTTGCGCGCTGTGGGGGTGGCGGGAGGGCGTCCCCAGGGGGTTGCCTTGCGCCGTTGTGAGGGGGGTCTGAAATCAGGCACTCGTCCCCCCCCCGGCTGCCCGGCCTCAGAGCGGGCTGTCGGGGTCCGCTATCCACTTGCTGTGGGCGCGGGCGTGCGGGCGTGGAGGCCGGGCACTGTCCCCTTAGCTGGCATGCCCTGCGGGGGGCTGCGTGCCGCGGGGATGGTGGGAGGCTGTTCCGGGCGGGGGTGGCCTTCCACCGTTGTGAGGGGCGTCTCGTGTCAGGCGCTGTCCCTCCCCCGGCCGCCCGTCCCTTGGGGCGGGCAACCAGGGTTTCCTCGACCCGTGTTTCCCGGGCGCGGTTGGTGTGGGCGTGGGGACCCAGCAGCCGCCCCACAGCGTGCGCTCTTGCGAGCAATCATTGCGCGCTGTGGAGGTGGCGGAGGGCGTCCCCGGGGGGGTGCCTTGCCCCGTTGTGAGGGGTGTCTGAGTTCAAGCGCTCTCCCTCGCCCGGCTGCCCGTTCTCAGGGCTGGCTGTTCGGGTCCGCTACCCACGTGCTGTGGGCGCGTGTGTGCGGGCGTGGGGGCCCAGCACTGTACCTTTGGCTTGCATGCCCTGCGGGACTCTGTGTGCCGCGGGGCCGGTGGGAGGCCGTCCGGGGGGGGGGTTGGCCTTGGACTGTTGTGAGGAGCGCCTGGTGTCAGGCGCTGTCCCTCCCCCGGCCGCCCGTCCCTTGGGGCGGGCAGCCGGGGTTCCGCGACCCGTGTCTCCCGGGTGCGGTTGTTTTGGGTGTGGGGACCCAGCACCGGCCCCACAGCGTGCGCTCTTGCCAGCTGTCGTTGCTCGCTGTGGGGGTGGCGGGAGGGCGTCCCCGGGGGGGGGGGGCGCCATTGTGAGGGAGCGCCTGGGGTTACTCCTATGCTTGCTGCCCGGCCGTGGGGCGGGCAGCTAGGGCCTGTCGCTCACTTGCTGTAGGCGCGGGTACGTGGGTGTGGGTGTGCCGCCCGTCCGTGGGGCAGGCGGCCGGGCTCGGGTGCGTGTGGTGTCTGTGGTGCCTGTGCGGTGTTCGTGTGCTGGTGGGTGCGTGGCGGTGCGGTGTGTGCCATGGTGCCGAGGTGCGTGGTGCTGCCTCCCTCCGTTCGTCGCCCTGGTGAGTAAGAAAAAGTCACTGCCATGTCTTTCTTGGAGGGCTTGATCCAGGCTAAGCCCCCCTTAAAACCCTTTGTTGATGCTGAGACAAACTGAAGTGTTTTTATCTCTCATTTGTGGCCTAAAGTACACTTTCTCAAGGTAACTAGGGTTGTGACCCTAGCCCCCCCCATGAAGTTCACCCCTACCACTCAACTGAGCGGAGGTACCTTCCTTCATGGAGGTCATACCAAAATAAACCAGGCATTCCATGCTTGTGGGCCTTGGAGGTTAAGCCTAAGTGGTCTCCCACCCCAAGACCCCTATACTCAATTGATTCTACCACTTATTGTGGTCCTACTTTGTAACTGTTTCTGAATTCAGTTGCTTGGCCAAGTCATTTTCTGTGTGGTCCTGACATCTATGCCCCTCAGTCCTAACCAGCACCATTTCACCCAAAAGAGTGCACATGAAGTGCCTATTACAACCTCTGAGGCTAGAGTCTGACCAATTTTCATATAAAACCTTTTGCATTATTCATTTGTGATTGAATCTATGTTCATATACCTGCTTTGTCTATCTGCAGCCCTTCTGTGTTACACTGGATTACAAAACCAATCATTGATTTCATTGATTCGATCCATATTCAGTCCTTGCTCTACTTGCTGCTTTGGTTTGGGGTTTTCCACTACAAAACCAACTTGCAGGAATACATCAAAAGACCTAGGGCATAATTCAAGGACATCTTTCTGGTAGCAGAGACAGTCCCTTGAGACCTTTTGAACCGACCCTGAGAAGTGCAGAACAAAACCTCAACAAAAAGTCCATAATGTCCACACCAAGTGTAAGGACCTGGCCTATCCGAACTGTCCAAGTACAAATGGGCAGTGTGGTCCACCCAATGAGTGAACCACCACACCGAGCACCACATCACCTCAGTGGCGCATCTGGGTCCCAAGGAGATCCAGAACGCAGAAGGGCGGAGAAGAATAAAGGCCTTACCACCGAGGCCTTAGCAGCACACGGTGGAGACAGCTTCAGTCACCTCCACAGACGTGTGGCTGCTTCAGTATCACGATCCAATTGCCCAGCTTCATCCTCAACTGCCATTGAAGGACCTGAGGAATATGAGAAGCTGAAGATGAAGATGGACGAGTACATCATGCACGATGAGTACTACAAATCCATCCGTGGGGAAGATGGAGAGGAACCACTGGCTGTACATGGGTCCAGACCACGTACGGATCTAGGGTCCTACTCACACTCAGGCCCTCCGTCTACTGCATCCCTGCCAAGACGACTACAACCTGAGTACCCAACCCCAAGGGCTCCCGAAGTGGGCCCAACACGAGTCGAAGAACATCATCCAAGGCCAACCTACGGTGCCCTGGATCAAACGGCCGAACTGCTGGCCAAATTCCTGTCTGGATCAGAAGATCCAGATGTGACGGCCTTATCAGAGGCCATTAAGGCTAAACTGGGTATTGCAGAACCCTTACCCAAGCCTGAGTTCCTCTCTCTCTCTCTCCAGGGCTGAGTACCCTGGCCGAAGATCTCAAGAGATCGAGGGTCTCAAGGCTGTTGCCTAAGGTTACCTGCCCCAGCCCCTTTCACCCCCGTGCCAGGACTGTGCCTATGGCGGACCTACAGGACGTGCCTGTCACAGAGAGTGAGAGAAGAGGGCTGTCAGCCCTGGCCCCACTTGCCGGCGTGTCGCCTTCAGGCCTAACTCCAGGGGGTGGGAAGATGGGCAGACCAATTGCCCAGGCGAACATCCAGCTGGAACTGCCGGAGTTCGACCCTAAAAACCTGCCTGAATGGGCAGAAGAATTTGCGGAGTTCCTTTTGTTGACTGGCCAATCCCATGTGGATGTGGCCACCAAATGTTCACTGCTAAAACGCTCATGCAAAAAGAAATTTTTGCAAAAACAGGTCAAACAGATTGTGAAAACCTGTTCTACTTGGGCGGAGGTACTCCTGAGGTTAGAGAAAACATTCCCAGTCTATGAGACTGACCTCAGCGTACGCACACAAATCGAGGAGCTACCTATGCTCCCGGAGTTTCCATCCGCTGCGCGAATTTCTGAGTATGTGTGCGACATGGAGTACTTATTTTCGAGGATGAATGTGGGCTCCTACGGAGCCACTGAGCCCCACCTGTGGCTCATGAGTAAGATTCCCCAGCGTACGTGGGAAGATTGCCGCTCAACCTCTGAGAGGAAGAGCAGGACCCAATCGTATGATACACTGGTGGATCTCTTGATTGAGCTAGCTCTTGAGAGAGAGAACGACTCCCACATGGAGAAGTTCCTCAAGAAGCATTTGGGACGAGGTGGTACCCCTACCCCTGAACGTGGCGAAGGGAAGGGGCATAAAAATCCCACTAACACCAACCATGGAGGCGGTAAAGGGAGGGGCAACCTACGTGCCATGAACGAGGTTCCAACTGATGCAGGCACACCCCCCCTGTTTTACTGCCGACCTGTCAATGACAAGGGGGGACCTTGTCATGCCTCTGACTGCGATCTCCGCAGTGGCTGTATGCTGCAGATGAAACGTCAGCAGCATACTAAAGATGGGAAAACTGTGACCCATCAGGACCACTTCAGGTGTACCATCACCTGTGGTTACTGTGGCAAGCGTCGTCACTATGAGGACGAATGCCACATCAAGAAACGCGAGAGTGACAAACTCAAGCGTCAGGAGGCGGAGCGCCAGAAGAACTCGACGCCCGCCAGAAATCCCCCGAATGGGGATAAAGGTAAAGGAGGTGGCAAGGGGGGTGGTAAGACTGGACCCCCTAACCCCCAGAGGCGCTCATCAGCGCCCGTTGCTACGCCTACTCCTGCTGCTACACCCGCTCCTGCCGCAGGTGTCCCCCAGAACCGCCCCCAAGGGGATAACGCTACCCCTGAGGGGAATAATTCTAAGAAGAGGCGCTTGGCCTGGATGGCCAAGGCCCTCATGGCTGCAGGAGTGGATGTGAAATTCCCTGATGAGGAATAGGGGGGGCGGCTCCGAAGAGGAGGACTTGGTTTTCTGGATCCTCGTGAAAATCGGGGATCAGGTTTTTCGAGCAGTGCTTGATACCGGTGCAACACTTTCCATAGTGGCCCGGCGCCTGCTTAAAACTTTCAGGAAGAGCAAAACTGTGGCCATAAGAGTAGGGGATGGGCGTACCATCCATTCCTTGGGGGGGGTCGATGTGACCATATGTCTGGGCGATGAAACCGTGACCCAACACTGCAGAGTGTTGGACACTGACGCCTTTGACATTGTCATTGGCACTGACTTTCTAAGAAGAAACCCCCAGGTTAAAATGCTGTCCCTACAGCGTCCTTACTCTTTGCACTGCGACTTTGGCAGTGGGCTATTCTCCGTTCCTTTGGAGCTGTCAGGACGAAAAGAGTCTGGGCTGCGCTACGCAACCAAGACGAACTATCGTACTGAAAACTACCAACTGGCCCGTCATGTTCTCGAAAATGGACTGGCGGCCCTTCAGGTAAACCTGGATGAGATCCAGGTGGAATTGTTCGCGAGCCAACAACAGCACATCATGCAGTTGTACTGCTCGAAACAAATGAACAATGCTTTCCGATTCTTCTGGAAAGCAATGGGCCTAGCGTATGCTAACCCCCCCTTCTCCCTGCTCGCGAAGGTTCTAACCAAGATCGCTTACGAGGGAGGAAGGGTTGTTATGTGCACCCCTGACTGGGGTTGCTCTGGTGAACATGCTTACTGGCGCCGTATGCTTGACCGAATGACCGTGGGAAGAGTGCAACTCCCCGACGGCCCCATCTATGTGCCTGAGGACTCAGACACAGCTATGCAGGCCCCTGAGTGGGCCAGTTTCCTGTCCATCATCGATGGATCTCTCAATCCTGTACCCCTGTGTGACCTGGACCAGGTGCTACTAAAAGAGGTCATGGCCGAAAATCGTGGCCTGACCCTTTACGATCTCAAAAATCGATCTCCTGAGCACCTATCTGCCACACTTACAGGGTGTGAGTCTCCTGATGACTATCTGGAACCTGCAGCTGTAAAAGAGGATGCAGACGACCAACTGTCTGAGATCGCCAGCACTATTCCCTCTGTTGATCCCAGCTGTGTTGACCTAAAACATAGTGCTTTCCTGGCCCAGCTGTTGCTAGAGGAGGTAGATCTAGAGTCAACCTCTGAACCCGCTTCCTCTGTTGGGAAACCAGTGCTACACATGCAGCCTGTGCACACAGGTGAACCCGTGGCCTGGAGTACTGATGCTCTGGCACGGCCTGCTGCTAATAACATGCCCTTGTCTGAGCATGACACGCAAGAACTCCGACGGCTGCTGTACCTAAAGGCCGAAGGTATTGAGCGCCAAGAGCGGCTGCAATACCTCAGACAGACCTGGAAATACTCCATCTGGTCTGAGGAGGACGATGAGTCCTATACGCTGCCTGATCCTGAGATACCTCTAGTGTACTCTCTACACTATGGGCAGCAATGTCCCCCTGAGTGGGACGATGGTACTGTACCTGCCGAAACTGCTGATCGGCATAAAAAGAAAGAACATGGAAAAAGCAACCTCCATGCTGAGGAGGACTTCCTTCAGAAAGTCGAGAGTCTTAACCTTGACCCCCGCCTGAAGAAACTGCTTATAACCTATGAGGAGGTGTTCGGCGCCTTGCCGCCTCCTCTATCTTGCAAAAAACTGGTCCAGATGGACCTGAAATTGAAACCAGAATTTGAAAAGACGCGAGTGAGGCGTCGTCCCTATCCCGCTCCACAGGAACAGGTTGAAGAAATCGAGCGCCAGATCCAAGAATGCATTGATGCTGGCCTCGTTGAAGAGTACAAACATGGGGACTATCCCCATCACTGCAGCCCCTGTTTCCTTGTTGCTAAACCAGGGTCGACTGCTCTACGTCTTGTTGTAGACTATGGTGAGGTCAACAAGAAAACCCAGAATCACTCAGGGAGTATTCCTAACATGGAAAACACCCTGGAGCGTATTGCCAAATGCAGGTATAAGACCAAAATGGACAAACGCTCTGGTCTCTGGCAGGTTGACCTAACCGCCGCAGCTCAAGAGCTGCTTGCCTTTATAACCCCTAAGGGTCGTGTCTTCAAGTGGAAGGTTATGCCTTTCGGGGTGGCTAACGCCCCAGCGCTCTTCCAGGAGCTTATGAACAAAATTTTGTACATACTGAGGCGCAGGCCTCTAGTACAAGAGTTGATTTCTCGGGGTGCAGAAATGGAGGCTCACATCGACGACGTGAGTTTGGGTACTAATACCAAAGAGGACCATGTCCTTCTCCTCCGTGAATTCTTCACTGTCTGTCAAGAAAACCATCTCCGAATCAAACTCGAAAAATGCGAGTTTATGAAAGAGGAGATGGAGTATTTGGGTTTCGACGTGGGGTATGGCTGGTGGAAACCAGCCGCGTCTAAGATGCAGCCCCTACAGGACATGCAGATTCGCGATGACCCCAAGAAGGGTCTACACGATGTGAGGAGTTTTGTGGGCGCCTGTAATTTCTATCGGCGTCATATCCACAATTTTACTTACTCCTCTGCACCCCTCACTGACCTAATCAAGAAAACTACTCCCTGGAGGTGGACCTCCAGAGAGGAAGAGTGTTTCCAGGAGTTGAAGAAGAAGATTGCCTCCTCCAACTGCCTGGGAGTTCCCCGCCCTGAGGGCGAGATAGTCCTGATCACTGATGCCAGTGATGTAGGGGGGGGAGGTACGATCTACCAATGGCAGGAGCTTAACCCCGCTGAGCTAACCCACTGCCATTATCGTACTACTGGACTGAACCGTGATGGTTCGTTGAAACATGACTATCCTACCAGTGAGTGGCGACTGGTGCCACTGGGACACTGGAATTGGAAGTGGAACCAAGCGCGTTCCAACTACAGCACCTATGACCAGGAACTCCTGGCCGGTATGTTGGTGCTATCTTCACAATCCCGACTCCTGGGGTCTAACCCTATTGTCTGGCTGTGTGACCAGGAGCCTGTGAAGTCTTTTCAGAAGGGCCCACCACCAGAAAAAGCGAAGCTAAAACGGTGGTGGACTTACCTGAGCCAGTTCAGGCTGACAGTGCATCATATCCCCGGGATTAAGAATGAACTGTCTGACTATATATCGCGCAACAACTTCGATGCGCTTATTGGTGAGAGCTCTGAGGCACTCGCCAAAGAGGCTTTCCAGCGTATGGATGTCCAGCTTGACCTGTCCATGCGCACTGCTGGAATCCTGGAGGGTTGGAGTCTAACCGACTATCAGTCAGAGTATGAAGAAATTCTCCAAACCCTCAACACTGGTCTCGAACCCCGTGTCATTGACGGGCACCAGTGGTATAAAAACAATCAGTACCTCTTCTACGAGGACCGAATTGTGGTGCCTGAGGCACGACTGGATGGGTGCCTACAGTGGTCCCATCTCAGTTCTGGTCACACTGGCGCTAATCGCTCAGTGGACTTCTTCCGTGAGTGTTTCTACTCTAGTCTAACCCTGACTGAACTGAGGTCGCCTATGCAGACCATTGTGGATGCTTGTGGCTGTCATGCCAGCAAGCAAAGTGACAGTAGGGATAGGGGTCTGATCTCCAGCTTACCCATACCCTATTGTGCTAACTCTCTTCTCTACGTGGATTACATCCACGGCTTACCACGCTTTGGCGGCTATGATAGTTGCCTCGTGGTCACCTGTGGTCTATCTCGCTTCACCCGTGTGTTCCCTTGCAATAAGAAAATCACAGGTGAGCAGACTGTAAAAATGTTGGTCGAACAATGGTTCGAACCCTATGGAGCACCTAAACAGGTGCACTCTGATGAAGATGTACGCATCCGCAGTGACACTGGGTGGTACAAACCAGTGCTAAATGCCCTCAACGTGGAGGTAACCACAGGTGTGCCCTACACTCACACGTCTAACCCTCTCTGTGAGAGACAAAACCGTGTGGTGGAGCAAAACTTAAGAATCCTGATGAAACAGGAGCGCACCAAGGACTGGGTACGCCTAGTGCCCTGGGCAGTTCTGTCCATGAACTCACAGCGGAGCTCTTCTACGGGTTTCACCCCCCACGAACTGTTCCATGGAGGACGACCTGCCTGGTTCTTCAAAACCCCCTTTCCTGAGGACTTCAAGAGCCCTGTGGGAGATTGGCTAGAACACAAGCAGTCTCTGGCTAACCAGGCTGGTACTAACCTGAGGCACATTCGTGACCGTGAACAGAGCCGACGGAACCGCCTACGGCGACCTGCCAGCTTCAAGGTTGGTGACCTTGTTTTGGTACACCATTCACGCCTACCCTTCTGGCCACGTAACTGCCTACAGGACCCTTACTTTGGACCCTATCGTATCATCAGGATAGATGGATCCAGGATCCATGTCAGGTGCAGTCCACGTCTAGGTGGTGAACTGCTATGTGCTCCTAAGCAGCTGAGGCACTATCACTCCCCTGACGACTTGTCTTGGGATGAGTGGCGCCTCAGCGACAATGAGATTGAACGTATAGACCTAGAGAACGCTGCCAGTCCAGAGGAGGCAGACGAACTCGAAGAGATGACTGCCGATGAGATGGCAGTCGATGGTTACTACGTGGTTGCAGGTATTGCTCGCCACGAGTATAAACAGGGCTGGAAATTCCTTACCCTGTGGGATGGCTATGGGTTGTCCGAGGCGACCTGGGAACCTATGTCAGCCTTCATACAACCAGATGGGAGTATCAACCTCATCTTCCGCACTTATCTCGTTGAGAACAACGAGGGGCAGCTCCTAACCCGTGCTGAGACTATGTCCCAGCGTAAGAAGCGAAACTAACTACCCTGTGTCAGTCTACTGACCCTGTCTGTGCCCTGCAGACCCATGCCTATGGTTTCCAGCGTGAGCCAGGTGACCGCTTATCAAGATGGCAGTCACCCAGCGAGTGTATGCCTTGTTGACCATGTGTTGCATGGGTACTGCCCTAATGTAATGACCTTGGTGAGCCAACGAAGAACGTTGGCTTTCTACACCAGGGGGGAATGACAAGCAAGGTGTTATGAGACAAGGTGTGTCTTCCCTCCTTGGGGACAAGCGAGCCCACAGTTAGGACCCCTGACTGGTCCAGACCCATGGGGTTCTACCCTTCCTTACAGGGTTTACCTTACCCTTGCTTGCCATAACGTATGTGTGAGTGTGCTAGTCCTAAGGTCCTGAGAGCAAGCCGCAGAAGTGGTGTCCTAATTATACCCAAGTCTGCGCCCTTGCTAAACCCGGAGGGTTGGCTTATTGATGCCACGGGGTACGCCCCGGGTCTCCCCTCCCCTATGCGCCCAATTTCTTTGCTGGCGCAAAACCTTGGGGGAATACCCAGAGTGTTAGTCCAGGTATTGTTTTCCCTACCTACCTGACTACTACAGGGAGGGGTGGCCAAAAGCTATGAAGGCATGCAAAACGCCTGTTTGCTATGTGGCCAAAAACACTAACCTAACCACTGTCACAGCCCACCAGCCCAGCTAAAATTGCAGGAAAAGGGTGGGACAGTGACACGCCCCCTACAGGTCCTACACAACCTACAGTGGCACCATCCTGGTGGGCGAGCACTGGGCAACTGGCTCTAGCCCCCACTCAGGACTACCACTCCTACACGCACACTCTACTTGGCGTTGCGGAGGTGAAGTTCTCATGGGTCCTAACGACCCTCCTGTGAAAAGGACAAGAGAACACAGCGCTCCTAAGCAGCTGTGGCCTAACAGGGGACGCCACAACGCGTTTCCCCTGCTAGGGCTTGGAGGGAAGGGGTGCTCTCGTTGCGTGCACAACGCAGATGTCGTTGAAGTCGGACTGTCCTCGCCACTCCTGGCTGAGGCACAGTGATTTGATTTGTGATCAGCGCCCCTGTTTTGCTGGGGCAGAAAAATGGTAGCCGCCGAAGGCAGCTGCTGCGTGCACCAATCACCCTAACCTCTCCCACCTGTACAAAAGAGGCAGATGAAGGGGCGTTTGCGACTGTGGAACCAAGCCACACTCCAGGTATTATACCCTTCTCAGTGTGACCTATAATACGCTGTTCGCAAACACGCTGCAGGTGCAGCTACCCCTGTCAAGCAAGCAAGCTTTAAGAAACTCCTCGGGTTCTCTTAAAGAACGTACCGAGGAGCCTCTGGGTAACCTAAACAAGGTTTACCGTGCGCAATTCGCGTGGCCTACCCTTTAATGCATCATGTGCACGCAGGGTAGGGAGGCGTAACCACAGACTCAACCAGGAGGTGAGCTCCTCCTGGGCTAACCTACCTTACTCACCATGCATCGTGCGAATGCCGCATTGAAACGAACACAAAACAAACCTAAGCGTTTTAAGCAACTCAACTTGAACGCTACGGCCGCACACGTACAAACGCTTACCTGTAAAGAAGGAAACAAGGGTGGATTAGGGATACAGGTGAAGCGATACAGCGTGTGGATGCCTAGATTAGGCACATGCATCGCGAGCACAGCGCATATTCTAACCCTACGTGCGCGCTGCGCGCTCCATCCGCATCACATACCTTTCATTCCTGCTTTCGCCTGTGCAGAGCACGAGAGATGATCACCCGACCCCCCAACGAGCACAGCGTTGACAACCCTAACGTTTTGACGGAACAACCAACACGAACGCAATGCGTGAGTGTGAAGTGACACAGACATACCTGAGAGACGGGTTGTTGAACTGCTCTGTGGTGCGGGCTGATTTTGAATACTTTACTCTGAAGTTTATAAAAATTTTGATGCAACTGTGCAAAAATTTTCTTTAAAACTTTAAAAACTACGGCTCATACCTTCTTTTCCAAAAGCCGTTTTCGCTTGCGCAACCCTTTTCTTGGCGTCCGCTTCGTTTGCGCTTGTCTGCGACTTTAAGTTATGTGTAAAAATGACGATTTCCCGCGTGGTTTCGTCGATTTTCAACGATTTCACTTGCTAAATCGCAGCCCCTTCCGCAAAACCGCAGGAATCACTCCCTGCTGGTTCCATTTTCTATTTTTTTCAGCTCCTGGGGGTTTGTGTCCTCCAGTGGGAGTTTTGCTCCGCCCTGGCCCTTGGTCAGGACGTTTACTAAAACGCTGTTTATACAGCGATAACCGTCCGCATTAGAGCGTTCGACCGACCCTAGTGGACAGACACATGTGCTCTGGACAGGGAGTCCTGGGTTCAATTCCCACTGCCCCCACACTCTTTCCAAAAGTTTTCGCCTCACGCCGACGACTTTTGAGGAATGCCCCTTCGAAGGGACATCATTCACGGTACATTACACTGTTTTTCAAGGGTCCATACAGTGTGATAGGCTTCTATGAAGTGATGAGAATGTTTTTGGTAAGTTTAATGCATTTTTTTGGGGTAATTTTGGGAATATTTGAGCCTTTTTCCTTGGTCCTACTAGCTTGATCAACTAGTACTCCAGGGGGGAGTAAGAAAAAGTCACTGCCATGTCTTTCTTGGAGGGCTTGATCCAGGCTAAGCCCCCCTTAAAACCCTTTGTTGATGCTGAGACAAACTTAAGTGTTTTTATCTCTCATTTGTGGCCTAAAGTACACTTTCTCAAGGTAACTAGGGTTGTGACCCTAGCCCCCCCCATGAAGTTCACCCCTACCACTCAACTGAGCGGAGGTACCTTCCTTCATGGAGGTCATACCAAAATAAACCAGGCATTCCATGCTTGTGGGCCTTGGAGGTTAGGCCTAAGTGGTCTCCCACCCCAAGACCCCTATACTCAATTGATTCTACCACTTATTGTGGTCCTACTTTGTAACTGTTTCTGAATTCAGTTGCTTGGCCAAGTCATTTTCTGTGTGGTCCTGACATCTATGCCCCTCAGTCCTAACCAGCACCATTTCACCCAAAAGAGTGCACATGAAGTGCCTATTACAACCTCTGAGGCTAGAGTCTGACCAATTTTCATATAAAACCTTTTGCATTATTCATTTGTGATTGAATCTATGTTCATATACCTGCTTTGTCTATCTGCAGCCCTCCTGTGTTACACTGGATTCCAAAACCAATCATTGATTTCATTGATTCGATCCATATTCAGTCCTTGCTCTACTTGCTGCTTTGGTTTGGGGTTTTCCACTACAAAACCAACTTGCAGGAATACATCAAAAGACCTAGGGCATAATTCAAGGACATCTTTCTTGGTGCCCCCCTCTCTTGCGCTACCTCGTGGTGTTGTGCTTGCCGTGGCTTGTCGCTGTACCCCCTTCCCCGCGCGCGTCCCTCGCTCGGCTGCTGGCTATCCTCCTTCTTCCTTATGCGTTGCGACGTTCTTTACCCTTTCCTCTACTGTCCGTTGGTCTGCCCTGCTCCCTGGCGTGCATTTCTCCCTGCCTCACTTGCGTCGTGTTGTGTGTTTTGGTTTTTTTCTTTGCCTGCTTCCTCGTTTTGTGGGTACTCTTCTTCCTCTCTTTCTTGATCCTGTGAGACAAAGGGAGGGTGGGGGTGTGGGCTGTTGCGGGGTTGACGGTCTCGACGATGACATGCGCACTTTGTTCGCGGTGGTGGCTGTCTGCGTTGCTGGCGCGGCGGTGTCTCCAATCGTGGCTTGTGTCTGTGTGGCTGTGTGGTGGCTTTTCTCCATACTACTTGTACGGCGCTGGCGACCTATGAGAGCGTGGCGTGCGCGGGCATTGGTTGTTTGGTCACTTGGCCAGCGTGTACGTTGCTGTTGCCGTTGCTTGTGGGCACCGGGCATACCTCTTGCTCTTCTTGTATGTGCGTTTCTTTTCGCGGTGGCATGCACTCATACCATCCATTCTTCTTTCAGCGGTGTTGGCGGTCTTTTCCTGCGTCGTCTCCTTCTTGCCGCCTCCGTCTGCTTGTTGGGGACTTGTGCCCTGAGGGGTGTGGGGGGGACGTGGGTGGCGGTTCCTTTGTGTTTGCGGGCGCGGGCTGGGCGGTGTGTCGCGTATTCCTTCCCTCCCCTTCTCTATTCCGTCCCCTCCTTGGTTTCCGGCGCTCTTCTTGCTTGTTCACGCTCGTGCGGTTCTTTCGTTGGTGGCGGCCTTAGGCGGTCATGTTCTCCATACCTGGTGGCGTGTGGCCCCGTCCGTGCTTTTGTGCACGTGCTTTCCTCTCCAGCTTCTTTCTCCCTTCCAGCCACTTCATACCTTTTTGCTTCGTCGCGGCGGCTCTCCGGTGTGCGTATTCGGTTGCATTGCATACCTTGCTTTGCTTCTGGCGGCTTGTATGCGTGTGTATAGTATGGGCATACCTCTCGCTCCCTATGCATTTTGGGTGGGCATGTTCTCTCGGCTACACCTCTTCGGTTACCATTCTCCTTTCCGCGGTGTTGGCGGCCTTGTCTTGTGCCTGCTTCATCCCGCCTCGGTCCCGGCCTGACTTGTTGTGGGCCTGCCTCCTGTAGGGTGCGCCCTGTGGGGAGGAGACAGTGTGGGGGGGCGTGAGTGTTCGTTCCTTTGCGTATATGTGCGCGGGAGGGATGGTGTGTCGCGTATTCTGCCACTTCTCTGCCCTAGCCCGTCACCTCCTTGGCTTCCGGCGCCCTTCTTCCTTGCTTACGCTCTTTCGTTGGCGGCGGCCTCGGGCGGTGTTGCTTTTTTGCACGTGCTTTCTCCTCCCGCTTCCTTCTCCCTTCCAGCCCCTTCATACCTCTTTGCTTCGTCGCGGCGTCTCTCGCGTGTACGTATTGGGTTGCATTGCATACCTTGCTTTGCTTGCGGCGGCTTGTATGTGTGAGTATAGTATGGGCATACCTTTCGCTCCCGATGCGGGCATGCGGGGGTGGGCGTGTTCTCTCGGCTACACATCTTCGGTTACCTTCGTTAGCGCGGTTATCGTTGTGCTTTTCCCTCTTGTGTGGCGTTGCGTGGCATGTAACATACTTGTACTTGTGTCAGCACACCAGTGCCCTTGGTGGTGGTGTGTGTGGCTCCCTCCGTGCCAGTATCTTGCTTTGCTTGCGGTGGCATGTATGCGCATATGCGGCCGGCGTACCTTTTGCTCCCTTTGTAAGCAGGCATGCGGGGGTGGGCATTTTCTCTCGGCTCCACCTCCTGGTAACCTTTGTTGGCGCGGTTATCGTTGTGCTTTTCTTGTTTGCATTGAGTGCCGTGGCGCGGCACGTAACATACTTGTATTCGTCGGCCGGTGGTGTTGTGGTTGCTTGTTTGTTTTTTGTTTTTTTTCATTTTTGTGTGCGTTGTACCTTCCCTTGGTTGTGTGTGGCTCCCTCCGTGCGTTCTTTGTATCATTCTTTCACCCTTCATGCCCCTTTATACCATGTTGCTTTTCCGCGGTGATGGTGGCCTTGTTGTGCTGGTGGTGACGGGCATACCTTTTGTTCTGTATGTGTGCGGCGTGCGGGGGTCAGCGTGGTCTCTTGGTTACAACTCTACTTCTTGGTTTTCCTTGTCGGCGCGGTTACCGTCTTGCTTTTCTTGGCAGCGTAGCGTAGCGTTGCACGGCATTTAACATACTTGCATCTCGGCGGCCGGAGTTGATGTTGTTGTTTGTGTGTGTTTTGTATTACCTTGTTTTCTTTTGATCTTCATTGTGCGTGTTTTCCCTTTCTTTTTATCCTTCGTGGTTGGGGCGCGCACCAGTCCCTAGTGCCTAGGACACGCACTTTGCTAGGTGTTTTGGGGCAAGCAACGATCAAATTTGTCGTCGTTGCGACTCTCTTGTGCTGCTGTTTGCGTGGTTTCTTGCTGGTGGTGCCCTGTTGCTTCGTTAGCGCCCTGCTGGTGCCGTGTGTTGTTGCGTGTGGTTGCTGGGTGTCCGTTGCTGGGTCTGGTTCCCCATTGTTGTTTTCCTCTGGGGTGCTTTATTGCGGGTGCTCCTGCCTGGCCGCGTGGCTTGCTGCCCTGCTCTGTGCTGTGGTTTGTTGTGGCGTCCCGCTCCCCTGTGCTGTGTCCTGTGTTCTGTGGTGCTGTGTTGCCGTGTGCTGCCTTGCCCTGGTGTCCTGCTGTCCATTTTGCTTTCCTGGTGGTTTTGGTTTGTGTCCTTTCCCTGTGTCTGCGGTGCTGTGTTGCACTGTGCGTCGTGCTGTTCGGTGCCGGTTGGCCCTGTGCTGTTGTTGGTGCCTCGCGCTGTGGTGTGTCGCTGTGTGTGGTGCTTTCTCCCTTGGCGTTCTGTGGTTTGGTGGTGCTCACCTGTTGTGTGGTCTGGTGTGCCTTGGTGGCGTGCTGTGCCGTGTTGTGTCCTTTGGTGCCGTGTTGCCTTGCGGTGCCGTGCTGCTGGGCTTTGCTGTGTGTTCCCCTTTGCTGTGGGTGGTCCTTTCTCCTTTCCCTGTTGTCTGGTGTGCTGGTGCGGTGTCCTATGGTGTCCCGCGCCCTGTGCTGTGTCCTGCGGTGCTGTGCTGCCTTGTGGTGGTGTGCTGGCGGACTGTGCTGTGCCGTTGTCTGCGCTGCTGGTTTTTGTCTTTCCTTTTTGTCCTCTACTCCTTTGCTAAAAACTCCTGCTGCTTCTCCGTAGCTTTGAAAACTTTCTGAAAACCAAAAATTAAAATGTTTCTGACTAGAAAAATACACACTACGCAACTCACACACGCAGGCAGGCAGCAATACCAACGCTACATTTCTGACTTACCTGTTGCCACGCCGCCTCGAAGATGGTGGTCTTGCTTGCAAGGGGTTGACCGCTTTTCCCCCAGGGCCGGTCGCCTAAGCTGACGAAAATGATTAGGCGGGGCACGAGGCAGGAAAGTTAGGTGCACGCAGAAGGGGCGAAAAGGAAAGGAAGCAGGGCGAAGGGACGCGGCGGCTTAGAAAACATTTTCGAGTTTTACGCGCTGCTCGGGACGGGTTTTTCTTTGCGTTATTGGCGTGTTAGACGACGTGAGGGGTGTTTTTACGGTCATACGAGGGTTACGGTGCTGACGGCGTTAAGTATTCACCTATATTCCAGGGCGAAAAAAATTCCGTCACGTTTTAACGCGTTTCGCAGCGCGCTTTTTTGCCTGGCCGTTTTTTATGCTAATTAGCTTTATTTTCAGCTATTTAGAAACTTTTTGGTGGTGTTTTACTTATCTTTTTCTTTATATCTGGCAACCGGGCGCAGCGCGCGCGACGGTACCCGCGCGACCACACCAGCTTTAAAAACCGCGGCTCATACCTTCATTTTCAGGAGCCGTTTCTGCTTGCGCAAGTCTTTTTGGTCGTGCGCTCCTTTTGCGCTTGTCTGCGACCTTAGGTTTTGGCCTAAAAATGACAATTACTAACGTCTTTTCGTTAAATTTTGGCGATTGGCCTCCTTAAATTGCTACCACTTTCGCTAAACCACAGGATGCACTCCGTGTTGGTTCCTTTTTCTATTTTTCTCAGCTACTGGAGTTTAGTGCCCTCGTTTGGGAGTATTGCTCCGCCCTGGCCCTTGGTCAGGAGATTTACTAAAGCGCTGTTTATACAGCGATCGCCGTCCGCATTACAGCGTTCGACTGTACCCTAGTGGGCACGCATGTGTGCTCTAAGGAGGGAGTCCTGGGTTCAAACCCCACTACCCCCAAAATTTTTACCAAACCGTTGCACCACACGCTGGCGACTTTTGAGGCATGCCCCATCGAAGGGACATCATTCACGGTACATTACACTGTTTTTCAAGGGTACCTACAGTTTGATAGGCTTCTATGAGCTGATGGGAGTGTCATTGGCCGGTTGAATGCATTTTCTGAAGTACCTTTGGGGAAATTTGAGCCTTTTTCCTTGGATCTACTAGCTTGGTCAACTAGTACTCCAGGGGGAGTAAGAAAAAGTCACTACCATGTCTTTCTTGGGGTACTTGATCCAGGCCCAGCCCCCCCCTAAAAGCCGTTTGTTAATTTTGAGACTGAATTAATCATTTTTTTCACTCTATTGAAGTTTGAAGTACACTTTCTTAAAGTAACTAGGATTATGGCCCTAGCCCCCCATGAAGTTCACCCCTACCACTCAACTGAGCGGAGGTATCTTCCTTCATGGAGGTAATAACAAAATAGAGTAGGCACTTATATCCTTGAACCTTGGAGGTTAAGCCTAGTGGTCTCCCACGTCAGGACCCCTATACTCAAGTGTTTCTATCTTTTATTGTGGTTCTACTTTGTAACTGAATTCAGTTACTCGGCCAAGCTGGCCAATCCATACCCTGTGTCTGACCTAACTTACGTGCCCCAAATTCCTAACAAACTTCATTGCATTCCAAAACGTGCACATGAGGTGCTTAAGACTATTTCTGAGGCCAGATACATGTCAGTGTTCCATATAAAAATCATTTGTTTCATCCATCTGTAATTGAATCTTTGTACTTAAGATTGCTTTGTCTATCTGCAGCCCTTGTATGATACACTGGATTTCAAAGTATTCATTGATTCGATCCACATCCTGTTCTTGCTCTACTTACTGCTTTGGTCCTGTTTTTCACCACCAAAAATTGCAGGATTTCATCAAACCTGTTAGGGCAGAAATCAAGGATATCCTTCTGAATGTGTGCCTTCAATTGGGCGATCAATGCGTTGGGGTCCAGCTGTCCTTTGCCTCCGCTGCCTCCTTTGCCTTTTCCTCTTCCTCGACGTTTTCTTTTGCCAGAAACGTTTTCTCCTTTGTCGCCTTTGCCTTCTTTCTCAGAGACTCTTGGCTCTGCAATCATCGAGTGACATTGGGAGAGGAGTTCGGTGATGATGGTCGCTCGTGGGCAGAACTTCCAGACGATGGTCCACCAGAGAAAGAGGTGTCATTTTCCTTATCTCTCTGCTTTTCTTGGTATCGACTCAAAGCAGTGTGCCCGAAAGCAGAACGATGCCAAGCGGCAAGATGTTTGAAACCAACAAAAAGCTGTGCGCGTTCCTTCATGAGATCCTTCAGTGAATCATAAGAGTGCATCCCGGCAAAAAGGTTATTGTCCTTGGTCCATTCAACCAATAGTTTATCATTGATCTTCGACGAAAACTCCATAAGTTTGCGCTCCTCAGTCATAACCCCTGGGTTCAACTTGTCAAACAGCTGTTCCAGGGTTTTTCTAATAATTTGACCACTTGCTCTGGCTTTGGGTCATAAGGTAAATGGGACACCTTCGAAATCTCACCCAGAATTGAGAGGTCTGTCTGGTGCGTAGCATAGAGGTCTTGGAGTTTGCTCAGAACTCCTCAAAGTTTGTGGAACTTTTGAGCAATTCGGAGACTCGTTCTTGGAGTTAAGGATCTTTGATGCCTTGAACAATGAGATTAACGTTTACCCGATCCTTGGCTTTGGCTTCGCCAGTACGGTTAGAAAAGTGTGAATTTCTCAAAATCTGTGCCTGCCAATCTGGATTTTTTTAGGTCAGCAGCAAGGTATTGATCTCGGGGACACGCTCATGCCTTTACTTTGCTTCCAACTGCGAAAAAAAGTGGACCTTTTGGCGATTTTCTATTGCGCACGGCGGTCGGGAATCTGAAACTCGCGTACGCGGCAGTTGTTGACAGTTGATCTGCGGCTCCAGCTCCAGCGACAGCATAATTTTGTTAAAAATTTGAGAAAACACAAAAACAACAGTACTACTGTGTACAGTTTCATATCGCCCTTCTGAAAATGCATGACTTGGAATTTTGGGAAAACAGAGCTGCTAAAATCATAGGTGTGAGCACAAGGTATCCTGCAAATTTTTTCGCATACTTCTCAACGTTGCGCCCATCGAATGGTTGAATTTCCATTTTCAGAGCGTGAGTCTTATCCTCTTTACTGTCATCCGACCACTCATGTTTACTCATACCTCCACAGACTTCTGTAAGTGTGGCAAAAGCCAATGACTCTCGCGTAGCAAAGAGACTTTTCTTATTAGGTGGTGAACGACTGGAGGTTGGCATACGCCGAATGTCCTCAAACGTCTTGGAGATCTTTTCGTTCATCCGACCAATACACTGGAGTGACTCATCCGTCTCCAGGGTTTCATCCTCAGAACTGTCAGAGAGAGTCGTGTGGAACTCGAGTTTGGATTTTCACTTCGGCGTCTTACGCGTACGCTTCTTCCGTACTTCGGTAGCTTTCTGCTTCATTTTCTCCTTGAGATCCCTCAATAAATATAATATAAATAGTCTTCCAGCCAGCCGCTCATCTCTTCGTGCTCTTCTTCCGTCAACTCGCCAATTTCATCTTTAAGCTCCTTTGCCAATGTTGTCTCAAGTAATTCATAAGACCCTTGGGAGATATTGTGACCAAGTTCTGAACTCCACGTCAGAACCGGTACTCTGTGATCGTCTCCTGAACAGTGACCCTTAGGTGACGACATCGGTTCCCGTATAATGGGCCGTGGACTGAAAGGAACAGGTGTGGTACTAGATCCTGACGGGACGATCGGTGAACTCATATCTGGAAATGAACCGGTTAAATGTCTGCGCGCGTCCCCTTCTTGAATTGAAACTGCGGTCTTGTTGAAAGCCGGTGTCACTTTTAGATAAAAGAAATTCTGCATGTTCTCTTTCTCGACGCGTAAAACACGCTGGCGTTCTTCCAAATCAGCCAGTAACAAAGCACAAGGATCACCAATAGAATCCAATTCTTGTTTTCTCCTGGGTTGATAACTTTCATATCATTGAAATATTGGTTCTCTTTGTTGATTCGCCCCATCGTCTTCTTGTGCGCCGTGATCGAAGAACCCCAGTGACCCTTGTCGATCGTCAACATTGCTGGAACTCGCGAGGTCAACGCTTTGACGTGTAGAATCGATATCGTGCACAGTCGCATCCATACCTCTGCCATACCTGTCAAATTCCCGCTTTGCATCTTTTTCCTCTGTATGAATAGTCTCAGTATCCTTTGGATGAACTTGCTTTCGTATTTGTTCCTGCTCAATTTAGGGTACACAAAGATTTCGATGAAGAATAAAACCAGACCAAGACTCCAAGACGAGCAGAAATCGGATCAATAAAAGGAATAAAGAACTTGATGGGGCTTCACAATGAACAGACAAACAATGGGTGATGTTTGGCCTTGAACTTGCGTGTATGCATGCATGTCTGCTTCAGAGCCACTCAGGATTTCAAAAGCAACTTCAGTCTGCACTCTGGAAATGGCTGCAGCAGTGAATACCGACTTCAGATTAGGGCAAAGATGGTATATCACAGAAATCAGGTGTCCTGCAAAGATAGTAAAACAGACGCAAAAAAAAAAGTGGATTATCCATGATGAAAAATGATAGAAAATGACTTTAAATGTCTTCCAGCAATTTTCTGTGGCTCAGCGGAAAAACATCGTGTCTCCAGAACTCACTAGGAAGTGCCCTGATGACCTCGGAACTCAGTAGGAACCGCCCATAGTGGAAGCGGCGCGCGCACGGGCCAAAATAGGTCAAAATTTTGAAGTTGTCATATGACCACTCTATAGATGCGGAATTCTGTGCTGAACCTGAAATTCACGTTCATTCCCTGTGAAAGGAGCATATGTTGGAGAAAAATGCAGATTACCGAACAGGTCAATCTCAATGAGACTAGCCAAAACAAATAGATAAAGCAAAGGCCAACACCCATGTCGAGCTATGTTACAAATGGTTTGCAAAGAAGAAACAATGGAATATCAAACAAACACTAATGGCATATAGTAGAATAGATAAACCTTCTTTGGAATCAAAGTTAAGCCATTAAGTGCCTTTCGGCAATATTGGAAGTGATCAAGCTCCATGGATAAAATTTCCCCCCATGTGCCAACCAAGCTCCAATAAAGATTAATACCATTGCTCCACATGATGCCAATGTTTTGAGAAATTGTTGCTCCTTCATGGACTTTGAACAGTAGGATACTTTAAGTCAGCTGCCTGTCACATTGCTGTCATTTCCGCCATATCGCCGAGTTGTTTGTGCTCTCTCTTGTTTTAGATGAGCGTCCTAGACAAGTAGGAACTTTAACATCGATTGGTCTGTCACATTAGAATTGTTAGGTTCACTGGTTGATGCGTGTATCAAAAACTTGAAGCTTTGATCCCTTGTTTGATGTATTTCGAATATTGCCTTAAGGAGTTGTTATGGGAGATTTCTTCGACAAATTAGGGCATATGTCATCATTGCACGCATTTGTATTTTATTCTCAGGGTTCCAGGGTTACAGCATGATTGAGTGAGTTCCGATGGCATCAACAAGTGGATTTGATTTGCATTTTGGTATTGCCTACTCTCTTTTTGATCCGTGCAGCATGCAGCCAGCTGCATGGACCAAGGGCCCAAAAATGGGACATTGCATGTGCATATTTGTCGCCACTTCTCACATGCCACGTGGGTGGACCAATGCGCCCACTCACAGGGAGCCCACCCAGGGTGAGTGTGGACAATTTTGCACATTTTGGCGCTAGTACCCACAACTTAGGCCGCCACTATGCTATGGCGAATGGAGATCTTTGGGAACGAAGTATGTGTCGGCCCACATTGCACTGTCATTGGGCCACACACAGAATGGTGAGTCCTGGATCCAGGCCATCGTGGAGGAATACCGTTGGGGAGAGTCTCATTTTTTGGCTAATTTTGGGGTATCCCAAATCACCCCAATTTGGACCAAAATTTCAGCTCCTCGTGTGGTCTATTGGTGGCTCCATATCTCCCAGCTGATGAGGAGTCCGAACCTAATTTAATGTTTTATACTGGGATGTGACTCTTAGGCCCCACCTCCTGTCCCATAAGCCACAGGATCAACCTTAGCTGTCCAAGCCGTCCATTGGATTCACCCTATTTTTGCCTATGTTTGCCATTTCAGCACCCAGAATGTGGTGTCATTACTACTTGAATCGGTTTGAGGGTCCGAGTGGATATGGGTTCAAGGACTCCTCAAGCAACCCTCCTCCTGCTCAATATCCTGATCCTGAGCTCTCCTGCCATTTGTGCTCCATGACCAATTGTGATTCCTTTGTTACATAGGGTCCCCTGCTATTGTTGGCCTTCTTAGGTTTATTGCATGTTCTCTCTTCCCCATTGTCATTGTGCACATCTGCCACTGAGTACCCCTAAACACATCCAAGTGATACTCATTAACCTGCTGCAGCTTGCTCGTGTGACTGTCCAAGGGTGTGCAGGATTTCAGAACAGGGTTGTCTTTGTTGAAGCCCGAAGCAGGTATACCCCCACTCTTCTACTGTACACCTGTCAATGACAAGGGCGGGCCTTGTCATGCCCTTGACTGGGATGGTCGAACTGGTTGTATGCTGCAGCTAAAAAGACAGCAGCACATGAAACATGGCAAAACAGTGAGCCATCAGGATCACTTCCGGTGTACCATCACCTGTGGGTTTTGTGGCAAACGTCGTCACTACAAGGAGGGAATGCCACATAAGAAAGCGCGAGAGTGACAAACTCAAACGCCAGCAGGCTGAATGCCAGACATTCCAAACACCTTTGCAAACCCCCAAGAATGGTGACAAGGGTCGTAAAGGGGGAGGAAAAGGGGGTGGTAAGGATGGAACCCCGAACCATAACGCCCAGAGGCGCTCGTCAGCCCCCGCTGCTTATCCTTCTCTCGCCACTGCTGAACCTAAGAAGCGTCCGCAGGGAAATAACGCCTTCCTAGAGGAGTCTAGCTCCAAGAAGAGGCGATTGGCCTGGATGGCCAAATCGCTCATGGCTGCAGGGGTTGATGTGACATTCCCTGATGAAGAGTAGGGGGGCGTCTCTGAAGAGGAGGACTTGGCTTTCTGGATCCTCGAGACAATGCGGGATCAGGTGTTTCGGTCAGTGCTCGACACCGGTGCTACACTCTCCATAACGGCCCGGCGCCTGCTAAAAGCTTTCAAGCAAACTAAGACTGTGGCCATAAGAGTAGGCGATGGGCGAACCATCCACTCCCTGGGGGGTGACGATGTGTCTATTTGACTTGGCGACAAAACCGTGACGCAACACTGCAGAACGTTGGACACTGACGCCTTTGACGGCGTCATTGGCACCGATTTTCTGCGGAAAAGCCCCCAGGTGAAATTGTTGTCGCTCAAGCGTCCCTATGCTCTACACTGCGACTTCAGCAGTGGCCTCTTCTCCGTACCTTTGGAGCTGTCATCTCAAAAAGAGTCCGTGCTGCGCTACGCAGCACAAACAAACTATCGTACCGAAAACTACCAGTTGGCCCGTTACGTCCTTGAAAATGGACTGGCGGCCTTGCAGGTATCCCTGGATGACATCCAGGTTGAATTGTTAGCAAGCCAACACCAGCACATCATGCAGTTGTTTTGCTGGACACATTGGAATACTGCCTTCCGCTTCTTCTGGAAAGCGATGGGCCTAGCGTATGCTAACCCTCCCTTCTCCCTGCTCGCGAAGGTCCTGACCAAAATCGCTCATGAGGGAGGAAGGGTAGTCCTGTGTACCCCTGACTGGGGTTGCTCAGGCAAACACACCTATTGGCGTCAACTGCTAGACCGAATGACTGTGGGAAGAGTGCAACTCGCTGACGGTCCCATCTACGTGCCTGAGGATTCAGAGACTGCTATGCAGGCCCCAGAGTGGAGCAGTGTCTTATCCGTCGATGATGGATCCCTCAACCCTGTACCCCTGTGTGATCTTGACCAGGTGCTACTGAAGGAGATCATGGCCAAAAATCGTGGTCTGACCCTTTTGGATCTCAAAAAAACGATCCCCTGAGCACACTTCAGCCACACTTACAGGGTGTGAATCCTACGAAGACGAACTGCAACCTGCCATTGTGAGAGAGGATGCCGACCATCAGCTGTCTGAAGTCGCCAGCTCTATTCCCCCTGTTGACCCCAGCTGTGTTGATCTCAAACAGAGTGCCTTCTTGGTCCAGCTGTTACTGGAAGAGGTGGATTTGGACTCAACCTCAGAACAACGTTACCTTGTTTGGAAACCTGCGCTTCACATGCAGAATACATGCTCAGGAGAGCCCGCAGCTCAGCGCTCTGGCTCTGTGGCGCTCTAGCGCGGCCTGCGTCTAATAGCATGCCCCTTTCAGCAAATGACGTCCAGGAACTCTGACAAATGTTATACCTGAGAGCCGAAGGTTTCGAGCGCAAAGAGCGGTTCCAATACATCAGACAGACCCGGAAATCCTCCATCTGGTCTGAGGAGGATGATGAGCTCTACACACTGCCTGACGCACAGGTACCCCTGGTGTACTCCGTACACTACGGGCAACAGTGTTCCCCTGAATGGGTTGACAGCTCACTAACGGCCAAAACTGCTCACCGGCAAAAGAAAGATGAACTTGGAAAGAGCAACCTCTATGTTGAGGAGGATTTCCAACAGAAAATTGAGACTCGGAACCTTCACCCTTGACCGAAGAAAGTGCTTCTAACATATGACGAGATGTCCGGCGCCTTGCCATCTCCCCTATCATGCAAAAGACTGGTCCAGATGGACCTGAAACTAAAACCTGGGTTTGAGAAAACGCGATGAGACCTCCTCCCTACCCCGCTCCTCAGGAACAGGTTCAAGAAATCGAGCGCCAGATCCAAGAATGTATTGATGCTGGCGTCGTAGAGGAATATAAGAAGGTGGAGTACCCCCATCAGTGCAGTCCTTGCTTCCTGGTTGCTAAACCTGGATCGACTGCCCCGTGACTGGTTAATGACTATGGTAAGGTCAATAAAAAAACCCAGAACCACTCGGAACGTAATCCTGACATGGAAAACACCCTTGAGCATATTGCCAAATACAGGTATCAAACCAAAATGGATAAACGCAGTGGTTTCTGGCAGGCTGACCTAACCGCCGCAGCTTAGGAAAGTTGGCATTTATATCCCCTAAGCGTCGTGTATTTAAATGGAAGGTCATGCCTTTTGGGGTAGCTAACGCCCTGGCACTGGTCCAAGGAGTGTTGAACAAAATTTTGTATATACTGAGGCGCAGGCCTCTTGTACAAGAGTTAATTTCTCGCAGGGCTGAGATGGAGGCTAACATCCATGACGTGAGTTTGGGTACCAATACCCGGGAGGACGATGTCCTCCTCCTCCGTGAGTTTTTCATTGTTTGGAAGGAAAATTTTCTCCGTATCAAATTCGAGAAATGCGAGTTCATGAAAGAGGAGATGGAGTACTTGGATTTCAAGGAAGGGTATGGCTGGTTGAAAACAGCCGCGTCTAAAATGCAGCCCCTAGAGGACATGCAGATTCCCGGTGACCGTGAGAAGGGTCTACGCGACATGAACGAGTCTCCTGGGCGCCTGCAACTTCTATCAGCGATACATCCACAATTTCACTTACTCCCCTGCCCCTCTCCCTCACCTAATCAAGAAAACTGCCCTCTGGGGGTGGACAGCTAGAGAGGAGGAGTGTTTCCAGGAGTTGAAGAAGAAAATCGCCTCCTCCAATTGCCTGGGGGTACCTCGCCCTAAGGGTGAGATTGTCCTGATCACTGATGCCAGTGATGGAGGGGGGGTGGAACGATTTACCAATGGCAGGAGCTTAACCCAGCTAAGCTAACCCATTGCCTTTCTCGCAACTCACGTTTGAACGGTGATGGCTCTCTGAAACAAGACTATCCCTCCAGTGAGTGGCGACTCGTGCCACCTGGTCACTGGAACTGGAAATGGAACCCGACACGTTCCAACTACAGCACCTACGACTAAAAGCTCCTGGCCGGGATGTTGGTGCTTTCTTCACAATCCCGACTATTGGGACTCAACCCTATTGTTTGGCTCAGGGACCAGGAACCGGTGAAGTTCTTTCAGAAGGGCCCACCACCAGAGAAAGCGAAACCAAAACAGTGGTGGACGTACCCCAGTCAGTTCAGGCTAACCGTCAACCACATCCCTGGTATAAAAAACGAACTGTCTCACTACATATCATGCGACAACTTCCATGCGCTTTTTGGTGAGACCTCTGAGGCTCTTGCCAAAGAGGCGTTCCAGCGCATGGTCCTCCAACTGGACCTGTCCATGCGTACGGCTGGAATCCTGGAGGGTTGAAGTGCAACCGACTATCAGTCAGAATATGAAGATATTCTCCAGACCCTCAGCACCGGTCTCGAACCCCGTGTCATAGACGGACACAAGTGGTATAAGAATTCCCAATACCTCTTCTACGAGGATTGGATAGTTGTGCCTCAGGCACGACTCGATGGGTGTCTACAGTGGTCCCATCTCAGCTCATGTCACACTGGCGCTAATCGCTCAGTGGAATCTTCCGTGAGTGTTTCTACTCCAGTATAACCTTGACTGAATTGGGGTCTCGTATGCCGACCATTGTTGATGCATGTGGCTTACATGCCAGCAATCAGAGCAATAGTAGGGATAGGGGACTGATTTCCAGCTTATTCATACCCTATTGTACTAACTCTCCTATCTACGTGGATTTCATCCACGGCATGCCTCGGTTTGGTGACTATGATAGCTGCCTAGTGGTAACCTGAGGCCTGCCACGCTTCACCGGTGTGTTTCCTTGCAGTAAGAAAATTACACTTGAGCATACTGTGAAAATGTTGGTTGAACAATTGTTCGAACCATACGGAGCACCTAAACAAGTGCACTCTGGTAAGAAAAAATGTATTTCCCTGCCAAAAGGTTAGCTTTAGTTGTTATAGAGAGGCCTAAAGGCATAGCACATTTTTATCTTAGTATTGGCCCAACCAAAAGGGTTGACAAGACATTTGGACCTATAAAACCAAGCATTGAACTCTGGATGTGGTGTGGACCCCTGACCGCCCAACTGATTGGACTGATTCACCATTTCCCGGACTGACTGAGGCGCTGACATTAATCTCGAGCCGATACGTTTTTCTATATTTTCTCATGAATGCTTAGCTATCCTAGTGGTCTGCACCCTAGGGCCCGGGGCACCTCTTGTTGAGAGGTCCTAGGTTCAATTCCCAGTGAGCCCAGCTAAGTAGGAAGATCCCATGAGACATGGCAGTGACCTCAGCGCCACAAGCCATGCCACCTCAGCACCTATGAGACCCAAAACAAAGAGTGCACATCTCTAGATGGCACTATAAAAGAGAGGATGCCCATGTCGGCAGTTTTCCCATGATTGTAGGATATTTTCGTACGATCTTTTCCTAAATCTGTAGTTATTGTGAGTTTCCTTTGCTGTTACACTATCTCGTTTGACTGCAGCCCTTCATGTTGTGGATTTGATCCTGTGGTCCCTTGCTTGCACTGTGGGTACTTATATCTCTGGTTGATTTCATCAAAACATATTTATTTGGAAAACCAGAGCTACATCAAGAAGCAGCAGGAGCAAGCAGAGGCACAAGCAAAACAATATCATCAAAGCATCCAACAGTGAAAGCCTGTTCTAACTTTCTGGTAGCAGAGGTTTTCAGTCTTTGCGTACCTGCAACCCCGTGCAGTACAACCAGTACGTCCAGACTGACTCCACTGAAGAGTGAAGAAATATAACATGGACACGAAGGACACTGTCAACAGGACAGCGCCCCCAGTGGCACAAGCCAAGCCAGCGCCAGCGCCCAAACCTGCTAGTGAACCTGAACCTGAGGTGCCTGTACCTTCAGTGCCCTTAGGTGGGCTCGGGGATGATTCCCTGGAGGGCTTGGAAGCTGCCTTCAGTGGACTCTCCGTTGGAGGACCTGAAGGCAAAAAGAAGGAGAAGGAGAAGGAAGCAGTGGACATGGGAGCCGAAGAGGTAGATCCTGGAGATGGACACGAACAATTCGACGAGGTGCCCTTCGATGACAAACCTGTTGAGAGCGCGCCGAGCGCCTCAGATTACCCTACCCTCTCCAACAACCACTACACTCCCAGCCACACATTCAGCTACATCCTCACTCACAACCACTCCACCTATTGCTGAGGGTCTAGGCTTTACTGGTATGCCTTACCCCACCTATGGTGTGACCCCAGCCGCGACTGTGCCACCTATGGCAACTGCAGTCAGCAAACCAGTGGCATCCAGCTCCACCTACACCGGTGTTCCTGAGCCTATGCCGCGCCGCTATGAGGATGGCTATCACAGACCCGGGGCGGCCGTGTACATGATTCGGATACATGGCTATGCGGCACCCGAGCCTGGCTATACTATGCCAGCACCTGGTTTCACCTCTCTGAGTGGCCTACGTGGCCCTGAGTCTTGTGGTGGAAGGAGCAGAGGATCAGAAAGATCCTGAAACAAATTGATGACGCGGTCGGAGATACGAAAGGCTCTTCGAGGAGCCAATTCAGAAATAGTTGGTGATCTAACTCAAGAAATTAAGGCCAAATTGGAGCCCCTGCTTCCTCTCCAAGCGTCACGAACCACCGTGGGAGTTTTACCTCATTGTATACAAGCCAATCATCTGGTGGCGGGGCAGCGGCAAGAACAAGAAGAAAAAGAGGAAGACCAAGCGCCATGAGAGACGCAGGTCTGGGGAGGCTAAGGCTATAGCCACCTTCAAGATCGTGGTGAACTTGCCGGAGTTCACGGGGAAGGACCTCAGCGAGTTCGCTGAGAACTTCGGCCGGTCCCTGAGGGTGACCGGCCAAACCCTTGCTAGTGGGTGAGTGAAGTGCGATCTGCTCCTGCAGTGCTGCAAGACCGAGTACCTGGGGAAGCAGGTCAAGCAGATCGTGACGAAGTCCGCCACCTTCGCCGACGTGTTGGTTTCCTTGGAAAGGCAGTACCCTACCTACGAGTCCCACCTCTCCATTGGGGCCCAGATCCAGAACCTGGCCCTGCTGCCCAACAACCCAAAGCCTGCCAGGATTTTCGAGCTGCTTGCCGACTTGCACCACTGGGTTGGGCGACTGACGCCCAGTTCCTACGGCAGGGAAGAGCTGCTATTCTGGTTGGTGGCCAAGATCCCACGAGAAATGTTGGATGAATGCCGGGCAACCGCAGAGCGCAAGGCAAGAGCCCTCACCTACGAGGACCTGTCCGTGCTACTTCTGGAGCTGGCGCTGCAAAAATGAAGCGACCAGCACCTTGATGCCTACCGTCTTGGAGGAGGCAGCTCTGGGAGCCATGGCCGAGGGTACCAAGGAACCCGACCTGCAAAGAGGACTACCCCCAAAAATGCTCACTTCTGGAGTGATGCCAGAGAGCAGCAGGGTGGCCTGCTTCATGCCCCTGACTGCGACAAGCGGGACTGTTTTGTGGTCCAGGGGCAGAAGCAAGAGACCAACAGCGGCGGCAAAGGCAAGCTGCCGGACCACTACAGGTGCACAATCACCTGTGCGTTCTGTGGTAAGAAGAAGCAGTACGAGGACGAGTGCTACCACAAGCAACGCCTCTCGACAAAGCTCAAGACCGAGAACGCAAGTGGCAAGGGCAGCGGCAAGGGCAACGCCGACAAGCACAGTGGCAGGGGCAATTCAAAGGGCATTGGCAAAGGCCAAGGGGGAAAAGGCAAAGGTGGACGAGGAGGCTCTGACCGCAAGCCGGACAAGGACAAGAATGCGGACGAGTCCAGACATAACCCAAATACTACGCCAGGGGGAAACTCTGAGCCCTCTGTTCGGCAATCAAACACCGGACCTACGACCCGTTCTCAGACGCAAGCCCAACAACAACAAGGGACTAAGCGTGCCAACGAAGATGGGGACCAGTCAAACGCCCGCAAACGCTGACAGTTCATGCGCATGGCGCGGAAACTACAGAAGAACAGGTTTGAATTGACCTGCCCTGCAGAGTTCTGACAGGGATGCTCCGGGGGGGCTACAGATCTGGTGCTCTGGGTACGTATCTGTCTTGGGGGACATGAATACCTGGGGGTACTGGATAATGGGGCCACTATATCTATTGTGGCATAGAAAACTTTACCTCGTGGGGACCTGAAGAACATCATGCCCACCGCAGCAATCCGCATGGGAGATGGGCATGCGCTACACAGTTGTGGGGACTGTGAGGTCGAAGTGCCTATGGGATCTAGGAGTATTACCCCTCGGTTCTACGTGATGGACACCGAAGCCTTCAACTTTGTACTGGGGACCGACTTCTTCGTCGAGCAATCCCAGCTTCCCTCCCTCACCCTGCAAGCACCCCACGTCCTCCAAGGGGACCATGGTGACGGAGCGGAATCTGTACCTCTGGAGCAGTCTGAACACACGTTTAGCTACCTGAGGGTATGCAAGAAGGAGCCCCCAACCATGGTGGTTGCCTCCAAAACCGAGGACTATCAGCTCCTAGGGGATCTCCTGGACCAAGGTCTAAAGGAGTTGGGAAACTCCCGGGAAGACCTGAACATGGAGCTATTCGCCGGCGACAAGCAACATGTCCTGGACCTCTACTGCAGCAAAGGGAAAAATTGCTGCTATAAATTTTACTGGCCCTCTTTCAGGATGGCCTATGGGAACCCAAGATTCAGTGAACTGGGGAAGGTCCTGACCAAGGTGGCCCTCGAACGTTCCCGTATGGTCCTGTGCTCTCCCGATTGGGGAGCCCACGGGGGAAATGAGTACTTGCGTACTCTTTTGGACAGGCTGACGATCACCTCCATCCAGCTGCCAGATGACGCCATCTACGTGCCTCTGGGCCGCAAGACGCCCATCAGGAAGCCCGGATGGGGGAGCATGCTAAGCGTGGTGGACGGGAGCCTAGCCCCAGTGCCCTGAAAAGATCTGGACCCTGCTATGGTACAGGAAACTCAACGTGAGAGCAGCGGCTAAACACTGGATGTCCTGAAAAATCAACTACGACCTCAAGACGCCGTAGAGACTACTCCTGGGGGGGACGAGTACGTCGTGTCTGACACTGTTGCCCCCAACTCTCCCTGCCGTGTATCTAATCCTGATGTCGTCTCAGAGGGTGGGCTATCTGAGCTACCCAGCTCGATACACTCTGATGACGAGACTGAGCATGACGCCTTCTTCGTGCAGACCTGCCTGGAGGAAGTGGAGAACGCTGCTTACGCTGCCCCACAGAAGCCCCTGGACGAGGAGGTGAATCCTCAATCCAGGCTGAGAGAGTACATGGACTCCAAGAGGAGATTGGTGGCGAAAACGTTATGCTACGCTAGGCCTACCAGCCGCTCCTGGCCGTTGAAGCAAGGGTCTATGGGAGATATCAGCGAACTGAGTGAGCACCTCGAACAGAAGATTACCACCTGGCAACGAGAGGTGGATCTGAAGCTATTGAAGAGCGTTTGGGGTGCCCATGTGAGGACCCCAGACGAGGATGGACTCTCAGAGGAATGCGTATGCGAACCTCCTCGAGTGTGCCTATGCTGCCATCAACCACCTGAGACTGTGAAACGGGACCTTCTCTACACCTATCAAGGACTGAAGTATACGACCAAGGACGCTGAGCCGGTTCAGGACCACCTCCCCGCTTCTATACACCAAGGGGCAAGCAATCTACACTCTGACGGGGACATGGAGGACAAGATCAAACTCTTGGAGCCTAGAGTACAGACGTTGATCAGGACCTACCTGGAGGTTTTCAGAGAACTACCCGCTCCAGCCTCCTGTGGCAAGCTGGTACAGATGGACCTGAAATTGAAGCCCGAGTTCGTTGGTTACAGGATACGTAGGAGACCCTACCCGGCTCCTAAAGAGCAGGCAGATGAGATAGAGCGACAGATCCAAGAATGTATCGACGCTGGCCTCGTCCTGGAGTACAAGGATGGGGACTACCCCCAACATTGCAGCCCCTGTTTTCTGGTGGCTAAGCCTGTGTCTACGGCTAAACGGCTGGTAGTGGACTATGGAGAGCTGAACAAGAAGACGCTGAACCACTCAAGGTCCATTCCTAACATAGAGTCCACCCTCGAGAAGATAGCCTTCTGCCGCTACAAGACGAAGATGGACAAGCTGAGTGGTTCCTCGCAAGTGGATCTGACGCCCAATGGCCAGGAGCTTCTAGCCTTCATCACCTCTCAGGGGAGGGTGTTCAAGTGGAAGGTCATGCCCTTCGGCGTGGCTAACGCACCTGCTCTTTTTCAAGAGCTGATGAACAAGATCCTATCCATCCTAGGTCAAACACCAGTGGTGCAAGAACTCATACCCCGGGGCGCCCAGATGGAAGCACACATCGACGACGTATGCCTGAGAACAAATACCCAAGAGAACCATCTAATCCTCTTGGGCGAGTTCTTTGCATTCTGCAAGGAGAACCACACCAGACTCAAGCTGGAGAAGTGTGTGTTCATGCAAGAGACTATGCAGTACCTGGGGTTCGACATTGGCTCTTGTTGGTGGACCCCTGCGGTCTCTAAGGCCAAACCCCGGATGGACACTAAGGTACGACATGAAGACCCCAAGAAAGGAGTCCATGATGTACGCAGTTTCATTGAGGCTTGCAACTTCTACCGCCGCCACATCAGAAGATTCACCGACACCAGCGCCATCCTGACAGATCTCATTAAGCAGAGTACTACCTCGCGCTGGGCCCTCAAGAACAACAAGTGTTTGACGAGCTCAAGGACAAAGTGGCCAACGCTAAGTGCTTGGGCGTGCCTAGAGCTCAAGGGGAAAATATCCTGGTGACTGATGCCAGCAATGTGGGCGGAGGTGGAACGTTGTTCCGTTGGCAAGCACTAGAGAAGGAGGGGTTCGACTCGGCCATTTCCCAATGGGGTACTAATGGACTAAACCGAGACGGTATCCTCAAGCACAGCTACTCTGACGACAAATGGGTCCTGGTTACCCTGGGTCATTGGAACTGGAAATGGAACCAGGACCGGGGTAACTACTCTACCTATGTGCAGGAACTGCGCGCGGGTATGCTAGTGCCATCATCTCAGTCCCGATTCTTGGGAAGTAACCCAGTGGTTTGGCTGTGTGACCAAGAACCGGTCCGCACCTTCCAGAAGGGACCCCCGCCTGAGAAGGCTAAGCTTAGACGCTGGTGGACCTACCTGAGCCAGCTACGGCTCTCAGTACATCATCTCCAGTTCGTCAAGAACGAGTGTGCGGACTACATCAGCCGCAACAACTTTGACGACATGATTGGTGCCAGGTCTGAGGAGCTGGCCAAGAAGGCGATCAGCCGTATGGATGTACACCTGGACCTAAACGCAACCATGATCAGACCTCTAGATGGACTCCAATAAGTGGAGTACCGGAAAGCGTTTGGGGACATCTACAAACGCCTAAAGAAGCGTCGGGAACCCGCCCTGGTCAACCAGGAGCAGTGGAAGCGGGACAAGACCTACCTCTAGCATGAGGACCGTATAGTCGTGCCTAGCAATCGTATCCTGGCACTCCTGAACTTGACCCATTAGTCCAGTGGTCCTGTGGGAGCAAACCATACCCCCAGGCTGTTCAAGCAGTGGTTGCACTCTACGTGGACGAACGATCAGCTGCGGAAAGCCCTCCAGCCCATCGTGGACAAGTGCTTGTGTCGGTCCTGTAAACCTGGGGATATCAGGGACAGAGGTCTCTATTTCCCACTGTGCCAACAGTGTTCTCTACGCCGACTACACGGAGATGCCTCAGTTTGGGGGCTATGACTTTGCCCTAGTGGTAACCTGTGGGCTGACCAGGTTCACCAGGGTTTTCCCATGCACTAACCACATCACCGGAGAGGAGACCATCAAGATACTCCTGGAAGAGTGGTTCTGTGTCTATGGGGCACCCAAAGAGATTACCTCAGACGAGGACGTCTCAGTACGCTCCGACACTGGCTGGTACAAGAGAGTCCTGAGGTCCCTCAATGTCCAGGTGTCAGCGGGGATTCCCTATACTTATACGAGTAACCCCCTATGTGAGCGATAGATTCGAGTTTCCAAAGAGAACGTAAGGATATGGTGAACGACTAAGCACACCAAAGACTGCGTGAGACTACTCCCCGTCATATCCTTTTTTGATGCATGGGGGTTTCCCCCCGGCGAGCATTACTCAAAGCGGCCTAAACCACGGGAAAGAGCGTTCATGGCAAGCCGAAGTCCAAAGCAAGAGAACGTATGTACACAAATAGTATAAGTACCTGGTCTTGCTGAGGCCTGGGCACAGACCAGGTTCATCTGGGTGCAGTGCACTGCCCTGAATGGCACCAGTGGCCAGAAAATAACCTAAGCTCTGCTGTGGAGGACCAGAGTAATGTGCTGCAGAAAGAAAAAATTAAGAATAAGTGCAAGGAACCCTAGGCACTGACACCGTGGGGGGCGCCGCAGCTTACTCGCCACTGGCAGCCCGGCCAAAAAGGCGTCTGGCAAAGAGAATCATGCAAAAAGAGAAGCAAAACAAGGACAGAGACTGGCTGCATGGGGCGCGGGTACCAAAGGCAGGGCCATAGGCCGAGCTCTGGACTCATTCACGCACCGCTCCAGGGCGTCGGTGCGCCGAGGTGTGTGTGTGTGTCCCATGCGAGGCACAGGGGGGGGGGGGGCATGGTTGCCGAAAACTGCAGTGGGGGGGGGGGGCTGCAGTTGACAGAGAAGGGGTGGATGACGGAGAGCGGCAAAAAAAAAAAAGAGAAAAAAAACTGGGAAAGGAGGACACCTCTCCCGGAAATTCAGTGCGGGGCAGAGACCCCCCGGTCGCTAGTGGAGCTTAATCTCCTTTCACACTGAAGTGTTGGGGAACTGTGACCCGTGGAGTGAAGGTGAAGTGAGGTGGAGAGTGTCTGTTTGGATGTTTGTTGATGGGGGCGGGTGATTTAATTTTTGGGAAAGAGAGTTGAGTGGGGTGGTGGGCTGATGTGCTGTAGATGGAGACTGAGCTTTTCCAGGGGTTGTCAGTGGTGTCTGGTTGCAGAGTGTGCAGGTCTGGTATGGGGCTATTTCTGAGCCACTGTTGGACGTCTTGCAGTGTTGTTTTGAGGCGTTGGGGTTCTTTTTTCATGGCAGAGTAGAGGTGATTTCTGTGTTGAGTGTAGGTGAGTGCAGGTGGGGCTGAACAGAGAGGGTTACTGAGAGAGTTAGGAATCAGTGCACGGATGAGGTTGCGGCGGTCACCCAGTGTTGCGGTGGTCCACAAATCAGAAATGAGGTTGTTGAAAGGGGAAGGCCAGGCGTTGATGATGGCTTGGCGTAGGTGTGCGGTTTGAGGTTTGACGTTTGATTATGCGGGTACTAGACGCCTTTCGGCCCCCGGGGGCCACCTGGTCGGGCCAGGTGATATCCTCCCCACCGGGTCCTAGCAGGGGGCCCTCCAAGACGCACCTCCTGCCTGGTGGCGAAGCCCTCCGGGTTCACAGGGCTCGGAGCCCCGTCTTTCCCCGGCTTCCCTGTTTCGCCACTCCCCGGTCAGTGCATCAATTTGCAGCCGTGGCTGCGGGCGCTTACCTACCGCGTCGCCCCCCTAATGCGTGGTCGCCTGGGGCGCCGGCGCCGCCGCACCCGTGCTACTGGCTTGTCGCCAGTGGGACCCCCTTGGGCTGGCGCGGAGGCTGCCTCGCCTAGGGGTTGGGGCGTGGCGCAGTGCGCCACTACTGCCCTGGCGGGTGCAGTGCCCCAGCCGTGTGTGCGCGGCGCTCGCGGCCGGTTCGGGGGGCTCGGGCCGGTACCTGGTGTTGGGTCTCTCCCGTTTCCCCCTTCCCGCCCCGCGTGTCCCGCGCTGCGTGTGGCGGGCGTCCCGTCCGGGTGTCCCTTACCCTCGCTCGCTGGTATGCCATTCCACGCGGTCTGTGCGTTCCGCGAGCTCGGTCCGGTTGCCCTTCTGGTAGTCCCCGCATGCCCTTTGCGTGTGTGTGCGCTTGCGCTCCCGCGGCGTCCGCTCCCCCCCCCTGGGTGGTGTGGCGTGCGCACTTCGCGCGGTCCCGGCACTGGGCGCTGGTAGGGCTGTTCCACGTGGTCCGTGCCCCTCCGCGTGTCCTGCACCGGTCCCTTGCTCCGTCTGGCGTGCTCGGGGGGGGGGGCGGTCCGGTCCCGGTTCCTCCCTTCCTGGCTTGGCCTGCACGCCCTGTAGGGGGTGCGTGCCGCGGGGGTGGGGGGGGGCCATCCCCAGTGGGGGGTGGCCTGCCACTGTTGTGTGGGGCGTCTGGTGTCAGGCGCTGCCCCTCCCCCGACCGCCCGTCCTCTGGAGCGGGCAGCCGGGGTACCGCGACCCGTGTGTTCCGGGTGCGGTCGGTGCGGGCGTGGGGACCCAGCACTGGTTCCACAGCATGCTCCCTCTCGGGCCGGCCTTGCTCGCTGTGGGGGTGGCGGAAGGGCGTCCCCGGGGGGGGTGCCTTCCACCGCTGTGAGAAGCGTCTGAGGTCAAGCGCTGTCCCTCCCCCGACTGCCCACCCACTGGGCGGGCTGTTGGGGTCCGCTACCCACGTGCTGTGGGCGCAGGCGTGTGGTCGTGGGGGCCCAACACTGTCCCCTTGGCCTGCACGCCCTGTGGGTGCTGCGTGCCGCGGGGGTGGTGGGGGGCCGTTCCCGGGGGGGGATGGCCTGCCATCGTTGTGAGGGGCGTCTGGTGTCAGGCGCTGTCCCTCCCCCGACCGCCCATCCTCTGGGGCGGGCAGCCGGGGTACCGCGACCCGTGTGTTCCTGGTGCGGTCGGTGTGGGCGTGGGGACCCAGCACTGGTTTTATAGCGTGCGCCCTTGCGGGCCGGCGTTGCTCGCTGTGGGAATGGCGGAAGGGTTTCCCCGGGGGGGGTGCCTTCCACCGTTGTGAGGGGTATCTGAGGTCAGGCGCTCGCCCTCCCCCGACTGCCCGCCCACTGGGCGGGCTGTTGGGGTCTGCCACCTACGTGCTGTGGGCGCGGGCGTGTGGGTGTGGGGGCCCAACACTGTCCCCTTGGCCTGCATGCCCTGTGGGGGCTGCGTGCCGCGGGGGTGGTCGGAGGCCGTCCCAGGGGGGGGTGTCCTGCCGCCTTTGTGAGGGGTGTCTGGTGTCAGGCGCTGTCCCTCCCCCGACCGCCCGTCCTCTGGGGCGGGCAGCCGGGGTTCCGCGACCCGTGTGTCCCGGGTGCGGTCGGTGCGGGCGTGGGGACCCAGCCCCGCACAACAGCGCGCGCCCTTGCGGGCCGGCGTTTCTCGCTGTGGGGGTGGCGGAAGGGCATCCCCGGGGGGGGTGCCTTCCACCATTGTGAGGGGCGTCTGAGGTCAGGCGCTCCCCCTCCCCCGACTGCCCGCCCACTCGGCGGGCTGTTGGGGTCCGCCACCCACGTGCTGTGGTCGCGGGCGTGTGGGCGTGGGGGCCCAACACTGTCTGCTTGGCCTGCATGCCCTGTGGGGGCTGCGTGCCGCGGGGGTGGTGGGGGGCCATCCCCGGGGGGGGGTGGCCTGCCACCGTTGTGAGGGGCGTCTGGTGTAAGGCGCTGTCTCCACCCGGCCGCCCGTCCTCTGGAGCGGGCGGCCTGGGTTCCGCGACCCGTGTGTCCCGGGCGCGGTCGGTGCGGGTGTGGGGACCCAGCACCGGCCCCACAGTGTGCGCCCTTCCGGGCCGTCGTTGCTGGCTGTGGGGGTGGCGAAAGGGCGTCCCCGGGGGGGGTGCCTTCCACCATTGTGAGGGGCGTGTGAGGTCAGGCGCTGTCCCTCCCCCGACTGCCCGCCCACTGGGCGGGCTGTTGGGGTCCGCCACCCACGTGCAGTGGGCGCGGGTGTGTGGGCCTGGGGGCCCAAAACTGTCCCCTTGGCTTGCATGCCCTGTGGGGGCTGCGTGCCGCGGGGGTGGTGGGCCCGCCCCCCCCGGTGGCGGGTGGCCTGCCACCGTTGTGAGGGGCGTCTGGTGTCAGGCGCTGTCCCTCCCCCGGCCGCCCGTCCTCTGGAGCGGGCAGCCAGGGTTCCGCGACCCGTGTGTTCCGGGTGCGGTGGGTGCGGGCGTGGGGACCCAGCACCAGCCCCACAGCGTGCGCCCTTGCGGGCTGGCGTTGCTCGCCGTGGGGGTGGCGGAAGGGCGTCCCCGGGGGGGGTGCCTTCCACCGCTGTGAGAAGCGTCTGTGGTCAGGCGCTGTCCCTCCCCCTACTGCCCGCCCACTGGGCGGGCTGTTGGGGTCCGCCACCCACGTGCTGTGGGCGCGGGTGTGTGGGTGTGGGGGCCCAACACTGTCCCCTTGGCCTGCATGCCCTGTGGGGGCTGCGTGCCGGGGGGCCGGTGGGGGGCCGTCCCCGCGGGGGGTGGCCTGCCACCGTTGTGAGGGGCTTCTGGTGTCAGGCGCTGTCCCTCCCCCAGCCGCCCGTCCTCTGGAGCGGGCAGCCAGGGTTCCGCGACCCGTGTGTCCCGGGTGCGGTGGGTGCGGGCGTGGGGACCCAGCACCGGCCCCACAGCGTGCGCCCTTGCGGGCCGGCGTTGCTCGATGTGGGGGTGGCGGAAGGGCGTCCCCAGGGGGGGTGCCTTCCACCATTGTGAGGGGCGTCTGAGGTCAGGCGCTGTCCCTCCCCCTACTGCCCGCCCACTGGGCGGGCTGTTGGGGTCTGCCACCCACGTGCTGTGGGCGCGGGTGTGTGGATGTGGGGTCCCAACACTGTCCCCTTGGCCTGCATGCCCTGTGGGCGCTGCGTGCCGCCAGGGTGGTGGGGGGCCGTCCCCGGGTGGGGGATGGCCTGCCACCGCTGTGAGGGGCGTCTGGTGTCAGGCGCTGTCCCTCCCCCGGCTGCCCGTCCTCTGGAGCGGGCAGCCGGGGTTCTGCGACCGGTGTGTCCTGGGTGCGGTCAGTGCGGGCCTGGGGACCGAGCACCAGCTCCACAGCGTGCGCCCTTGCGGGCCGGCGTTGCTCCCTGTGGGGTTGGCGGAAGGGCATCCCCGGGGGGGGGTGCCTTCCACCATTTTGAGGGGCGTCTGAGGTCAGGCGCAGTCCCTCCCCCGACTGCCCGCCCACTGGGCGGGCTGTTGGGGTCCGCGTCCCACGTGCTGTGGGCGCGGGTGCGAGGGTGTGGGGGCCCAACACTATCCCCTTGGCATGCATGCCCTGTGGGGGCTGCGTGCCGCGGGCGTGGTGGGGGGCCGTCCCCGGGGGGGTTGGCCTGCAACCGTTGCGAGGGGCGTCTGGTGTCAGGCGCTGACCCTCTCCCAGCCGCCCGTCCTCTGGAGCGGGCAGTCGGGGTTCCGCGACCCGTGTGTCCCGGGTGCGGTCGGTGCGGGCGTGGAGACCCAGCCCAGGCCCCACAGCATGCGCCCTTGCGGGCCAGCGTTGCTCGCTGCGGGGCTGGCTGAAGGGCGTCCCCGGGGGAGGTGCCCTCCGCCGTTGTGAGGGGCGTCTGTGGTCAGGCGCTCCCCCTCCCCCGACTGCCCGCCCACTGGGCGTGCTCTTGGGGTCCGTCACCCACATGCCGTGGGCGCGGGTGTGTGGGTGTGGGGATGGTGTTGAAGATAATGTCGTGGGTCTTAATGACCCACCTGTGAAGAAGACAAGAGAACACAGCGCTGCTAAGCAACTGTGGCCTAACAGGGACGTGACAACACGTCTCCCTGCTAGGGCTTTGGGGGGGAAGGGCGCACAGGTGGCGTGCAGAGCGCAGATGTTGACGGAGTCGAACTGCCCTCGCCACTCCTAGCTGAGGCGCAGTCAATTGATTGTGTGATCAGCGCCGTATATTTTAGCATGGCTCAAGGGAATGCACCAGTTCACCCTGACCCTCCCACCTGTACAACAGAGGCCAATGGACTGGGTTCAGGACGGAGGGTCCAAGACACACTCCACGTATTATACGCTTCTTAGTGTGCCCTATAATACACTGTTCCTAAACCCAGTTGCAAGCAAGCAAGCTTAAGGACTTCGCCCGTTCCCTTATGGAACGTAGGGCGAAGCCCTGGTTAACCTGGCAAGGGTTCATACCGCGTGCACAGCGCGTGGCTTACTGTCAAATCCCTTTAATGCATGGTGTGCACGCATGCAGGGAAGGGAGGCGACTTCAATACCACTGTAACCAAACTGACTCAACCAGAAGGTGAGTGCCTCCTGGGCTTACCTACCTTACTCACCATGCATCCTGTGAATGCCGAAGTGGAGCGAACGCAAAACAAACCTAAGCGTTTAAACAACCCTATTGCGAGTTATAAACAACCCTAAGCGTTTAATTGCATCGTGTGGTCTGCGCGATCCTTCCTGCTGTGCCTGTTTTGTCATTTGCAAAGAGGAGAACAGGGAATGGTAAATGAGAGACAACAGCACAACGCAAAACAAGCCTAAGCGTCTAAGACAACCCTACTTAAACGCACAAACGACGCAAACACGAGCACACACTTCTCCCTTGGACCTGTGAAGAGAAGGGAAGGTGGGTGCATGCACAAGGAAGCGTGGCTACGTGTGTATGTCGGAATCCGGCACCCTACTCATGCCTTGTACGTGTTCTCCCCTCTCCTCTTTCTTACCGTGTTGTGCTTGTTACGGCGTATTTTAGCGTGCGTTGTTTGGCGTAGGTTTATTTCCTACTTGCACTCGACACGGCTCCACACACCTCTTTGGCCACCTTTGTTCGTTGTCTGTCCCGCGTGCGCGGCGTGACATGTAACATACTTGCGAGGGAGACAAACTTCGATCAATCTTTCCTTTTCCTCCTAATCTTAGGGTCCTAAACCTCTTAATCTTAGAGTGAAGCAAGGTGTGGGAAGAAGCGAAGCACAAGCGAGACACGACGCTATGCATAAGTGTGTATGTTCTAATCAGTGCAACAAGAAGGGTGGTTGTGCTGTAAGAGCAGTTGTCACGGTTGCCCCGCATTGCACCGCAGGGCAGGACCGTTAGCCCCCTCGTGACAACCACTCCCTGGCCGAAGGCCATCTGTTTTTTTTGGTCCCGGTTGGTGGCGCGGGCCGGGCGCTCGTTGCCTCTCTCGTGTGCTCCTTGCGTCGGTGTAACATATTTATCTCACCCACATTTTTGCGTGTTCCGTGTGTCGCGGCGGCGTTGTGCTCCCTATGCAAACGGGCGTGCGGCGGCGGGGGTTTTGTCGTGGCATGGCATCTTGCCAATGCCATCCTCGGTTGGTCTCATACTCTTGCGGTGGTGTGGTATGTTACCTACTTATGCCTCGTACGTGTTCTCCCCTCCCCTATTTCTCACCGTGTTGTGCTTGTTACGGCGTATTTTAGCGTGCGTTATTTGGCGTAGGTTTATATCCTACTTGCACGCAACACGGCTCCACACACCTCTTTGGCCACCTTTGTTCGTTGTCCTTCCCGCGTGCGCGGCGTGACATGTAACATACTTGTGTGGCTCCCTCTTTACCCACCTATGCGAGTGGGCGTGCTGGGGCGGGGCTTTTGCATGCATATGTGCACACTTGCGGTAGGCCTCCACCATGGCGCGGTTCGTAACGTACACTTGCCTCCTTGCCGTCTTTTTGTGTATTGTGTTTCGTACGGCGTTATGTAGCGTTGCGTGGCATATAGCATACTTGTTTTTCGGCGGCCGGTGCCGTTGTTGTTGCTTGTGTGTGTTATTCTTGCACCCGGCACCTCTTTGGTCACCTTTGTTCGTTGTCCTTCCCGCGTGCGCAGCATGACATGTAACATACTGGTGTGGCTCCCTTTTTACCCACATCTTTTCGTGTTTCGCGTGTTACGGCGCCGTCGTACTCCCTATCCAAGTGGGCTTGCAATGCATGGTCTCTTACTTGCAGTACGTCTCCACCGTGGCGCGGTTTGTTACATACTTGCTCTCTCCTTGCCTACATCTTACCGTGTTGTGCTTGCTACGTCTTTAGTTAGCGTTGCGCGGCATATAACATACTCGTTTTTCGGCGGCCGGTGGCGTTTTTTTTGTTTGTGTGCGTTTTGTTTTGGGGCGCGCACAAGACCCTAGCGCCTAGGGCACGCACTTTGCTAGGTGGTTTGGGGCAAGCAACGCTCTGCTTCTTCGCCGTCGCGACTCTTTTGTTCTACTTTTTTTGTGAGGGTCCTAAATTTTTTGACCTCACCAAACAGCGGCGTAAAGTTGTTGGGGGGGTTTCTGAGGTCGGAAAAGACGATTTTTCGCTTCATTTTTTCTGGCTGTGCGTCTTTCTCTTGGTCTTTTATTTTTCTTCTGCTGCGATCGCGCGACGCCGCTCGATTCGCAATAGGGTAAAAAAATTGGCGTAGGTGTGCAGTGGCTGTGCATTCAGCTACCACTGTTATTGGGTCCAGAGGGTGTTTCTGGAGACATTTGGGGCAGGGGTATTTATTAAGGATGTAGTGTGGTTGGTAACCAGTGCAACTGTACAGACCATTAACCCATTTGAAGGGGAAACAGGAAAACCAGGAGGTATGAGAGTAAAAGTCGCTGCTCATGGAGAGGTGTATGTTATTGTGAGAGTATGCAGGGAGTAAGTGTTTGACAGATTTAAGGGATACCTTACCTGGGAGTGGTGTGCACTGGTGATAGATGAAGTAAGTGGAATATGGTTGGTGTGATCCTGGGGGGTAGTTGATGTTATTGGAGGCCCATTTAGAGACGGCGTCAGAGTAGTCATTGCCTGGAAGGTCAGCGTGACCTTTAATTGGAGTAAAAATGAAATGAAGAGAGTGGAATGGAGAAAGGTCCAGATGTGGGAGTACCAGAGGCAGAAAGGGTTGCTACTGGCAGTGAAGGGGTTAAGTTTTGTCTGCTGGATGAGTTGTAGAGTGCTGCAGACACTCAAATTGTCTATGGCGAAAATTATGGGTTGGGGTAATTTGGCGAGAGAGCGCAGGAGTGTGGTGAGGATGATGGCAAATATCTCTGCCGGGTATGAGCCATTGATGGGGGATGTGTTGCAGATAGTAATGGGAGGTGCAGTATTGAATCTGGCCGCAGAACCTGAAGGTCTGTCATTTTTTTGGTCGTCAGAACCGTCCGTGTAGCATACAGTGGCTGTAGGATAGGTCCGAAGAGCCTGTCTGACGTCGTGGCAACCCCAGAAGTGGAGGTGGTCCAGTTTTGGTGGGGGTATGTTGTGCACCAGAGTGAATTGGAGAAATGAAGGGCTAAAATGAGAACTGCGGAAGGCATAGGGAAAGGAGGTAGTGTCCGGAGGATTTGGAGGATTGGTAGGGATAGCTATGGCTTTGGGATTGTTAGTGGTGTTGCTGGGGAGGCGGAATCTGTTGTTGTTAGTGATCTGGACAGTCATGTCGGGGAAAGTCGCTGTGGTTTTGTTTGAGTTCGGGTGATCCAGAGTGCCTAAGTGCCAGATTGTGGTCCTTTTGGGATGCTGAGTGTTCTAAGTGGTAGAGTAGGTGAATGGATCAGTGGCAGACTGGTAGTAGATGAAGGCTATTTCTGTTGTGGTGTGAGCAGGGAGTTGGTTAAGCAGGCAGGGGTTGATGTTTGGGATGTTGTGACAGTGGTAGCCTAGAAATTTGGCGGAGGAGGCAGTCATGTGTTGAAGCAGGTTGGGTTCGTAGGAGTCATTGAGCAGGGTGTTGATGACTGTTTCATTGGCGGTTTGGGGGCCATGGCAAAGGGAGTAACGTAGGGTGTGGTTGATAGTTTGTAAGTGTGTTGTGATAGAGACTTTGTTAATATTGAGGCCAAAGGAAGCATTAGAGGAGTATTTAGTTTTGTTAGGGGTGCAATAAGAGAGTTTGCCAGACTTGGAGATGTGAGTCCATATGAGAGCGTCTAGTTTGTCGAGTTTATCTTGAGGAAGGGAGTTGTAGAGGAGGCGGTAGGTGAGCGTAGGAATGAGTTGAATGATGGAGAGTTTGATGATTTCATTGTGAGTGAGGGGAAGAGTGGAGAGGTTGGTAAAGAAGGAATTGATGGTGTTCACCAGGAGTTGATACATTTGTGTATTTTGTCTTTGGTTGAAGAAGTAAGTGCCAAGGTATTTGTAAAAACTTCGGAACTCCCCGTCATATCCTTAATGATGAACTCCCAAGGGAGTTCGGCAACTGGCTATTCGCCCCATGAGGTGTTCATGGGACGCCCGGCGTTGTTTCTTACATGACCCCTATCCTTAGGATTCCTACTCCACTGTGGGTAAGTGGATGAAGGAGCAACAAGACAAGGTGGACAAGGCCAAGGCTCTGCTCCAGAGATTGAGGGAGCACCAGTGGAACAAGAAGAATAAGCACCGGGTGCCAGCCTCCTACCAAGAGGGAGACTGGGTACTGGTGCACCACAGTCAGCTACCCGCCTGACCACGCTCCACCAGCGATGGCCCTACTTTGGGCCCTACAACATCCTGTCTGTGGATGGTCACCGCATCACCGTGAGGTGTTCTTCTCGACTAGAAGGGACCCTGGTGTGCGCTGCAGAACAGCTCAAGCGCTACTACGACCCAGAGGACCTCTGTGGGGAAGAATGGGAACTAAACGACGAGGAGATCACCAATCTGGACCTACAGGGCGCTGCCAGCCCAATGGAAGTAGAAGGAGAACTCCCCAACATGAATGCCGAGAAGATGGCTAAGGAAGGCTTCTACCTGGTGAAGTCGGTTATCCGACACCACTATCGACAAGGGTGGCGTTTCCCCACCCTCTGGGAAGGGTTTGGAGTTGAAGAAGCTACCTGGGAACCTTTTTCTGCCTTTGTGCTTCCTGACGGACGCCTGAATTCTGTTCTGGTAGATTACCTGTCCCAGAACAACCTGGGAGAGTTGCTGAGGCTCGCTGAAACGTTTGCCTCTCAGAAGAAGTCTGGGGACTGAACCCTTCCTATACCTGCCTATGTGTGTGTGAGTGTGCTGAACCTGGGGACCTATGAGCAAGCTGCAGAGATGGTGTCCTGTTTATACCCAAGTCTGCATCCTTGCTGAACCCGGCGGATGTCTTTACACGGTGCCACGGGGTACGCCCTGGGTCTCTCCGCCCCTAGGTGTCCAATTTCTGTGCTGGCACCAGACTGCCTTGGGGGAATACCCAGCGCTAACGCCAAGGTATTGGTTTTCCTACCTACCTGCCTACTACAGCAGAGGGGTGGCCAAAAGCTAAGAGGCATGAAAACGCCTGTTTGCTACACGGCCAAAACCTAGACTACCACTGCCACTGCCCACCAATACCCTGATACAATTTCAGGAAACAGATGGGACAGTGATACACACACTACAGGTCCTACACTCACTACAGTGGCACCAGCCTTCGAAGGATGAGCGAGCTCTGGGCTCAATCCCTCACCCAGGTCTACCACACTTCACACAAACGCTGCTTGGCGTTGTGGATGAACATGTCGCAAGCCCTAATGGCCCACCTGTGAAAGTACAAGAGAACATAGCGCTACTAAGCGACTGTGGGCTAGCAGGGACGCCCCTACGTGTTTTGTTGTCAGGCCTTGGAGGGAAGGAGTGCTCTGTTTGCGTGCAGAGCGTGTATGATGAACAGGTCAGACTGCCCTCGCCACTCACGGCTGAGATACAGTTTTTTGTTGTGATCTGTGCCGCATGGTTTAGCGGGGCAGGGAACTGCACCAATTCAACCTTACCTGCCCACCTGTAAAGCAAAGACGGATAAACTGGGTAAGCGGCTGAGAAAACAAGCCAGCCTCCAAGTATTATACGCTTCGGAGGCTGACCTTTAATACGCTGTCCTCTTACCCAGTTCCACGCAAGCAAGCTTAAGGAACTCCACCCGTCCTCTTATAGAACGTGGGGTGGAGCCCCTTGGTAACCCAAACAAGGGTTATACCGTGCGCAACACGCGTGGCCTACCCTTTAATGCGCCATATGCATGCACGGGTATGCACGAAGGTGGCAATTTTCTATTTTAACCACTCCTTCTTCAAACAACCCACAACAATCACAATCACGAACTCAACCAGGGGGTGGCCCCTCCTGGGCTTACTCACCTTACCTACCGCTGAAGAGAGAGAGCAAGTGGGAACGTGACACGATACACATGCGAAGCAAATCGTTTATACACACCTGTGTATGTTCTAGTCAGTGCTACAAAAAAGGGAGGTTGTTGTGCAAGAGCAGTTTTCACGTTTGCCTCGCATTGCATCGCAGGACAGGACCTGTAGCCACCGTGACAACCACTTCCTGGCCAAAGGCCATCATTTTTGCCCTAATCTCACCTCCAATCATCGTGCAATCTTCTAATCTGTCCCTCTACTCTATGTTTGCGCTGCAACACGGCGAAACCTCGGAAACACGAGACAAGTAATGTGCATGCTGCGTGCAAAGCAACAGAAACCTGTAGGTGTATACCTTGCCCAGTGAAGTCATTTCCAAATTCTTGAATTCTTTCTACTTGATTTTTCCTAGAAGCATACGCGGAGTCTCTACGTTTATTATCTATTGCATGTCTCGTCATTTCTTTGTTATTACGTGACATTCTGTTGAAATCTTTTTTTCTCTGTCTTTTCCGGTGCCCAATTGGAATGCGCTCTGGCGCGCTGCTTTTCTCTGCGTGTAAATCCAGGGATTTAAAAATTCCTGTGATGAAATAACATTGCGTAAAAATGTGCATTTAATGCTCATTGAGATTCTGGACAGGTTCGTACCCTGAGAAAAATTCTAGGCCATCATTTGACGGATTCGGGTGTTTGCGTCCATCGTCTGGTGTTTGTCAGTCCCTCAACCCTTCGTCCTCTCTGTGCAGGTATCCTGGAGCGCAAACAGTGGAGTAGGCTGTGTTCTGGCCGAAAAGCTGACTCGTGGACCACTGTCCAGATTCCAAGACCCCCATGAGGGCAAAAAAAATTTCAACGCCAGCCCCTCGCACTAAGGACAGATCAGGTCAGACAGCAGGTTCAACGAGACCCCAGACAGCGTGCCCTGATCGTATCCTGCCTTGGGTTTTGCGTATTGCAATGCGTTTTGCTATTTTGAGGGAGAGGTGTAAGCACACATGAATTGGCATGCCCATTCAAAACCCCTACCAAGCCACAGCTGCCCCAGCGACGCCAATGAGCGCAGTGGGAGCTGTACGTGTCTGTTATGACTAAGCAAAAACTGGCGACTGCCCTGACGCAGCGCCTTCTTTCCGATGTTAGGGCTGTTATAGGAAATTTGAAAAAGATGTTGAAGCCATGGGGAGGTCAAGAAAAATTCCCTTTTTCCTTTCGAATGCGATAGTCGTGGCCACCACAGGACAAGAGGGGAGCAAGAAAAAGTGTATTTCCCTGCCAAAAGGTTAGCTTTAGTTGTTATAGAGAGGCCTGAAGGCATAGCACATTTTTATCTTAGTATTGGCCTAACAAAAAGGGGTGACAAGACATTTTGACCTATAACACCAAGCATGGAACTATGGATGTTGTGTGGACCCCTGACCCCCCAACTGATTGGACTTATTCACCAATTCCTGGACTGACCCAGGCACTGACATTAATCTAGAGCCGATACATTTTTCTATATTTTCTCATGAATGCTTAGCTATCCTAGTGGTCTGCACCCTGGGTGGCTGGGGCACCTCTTTTTGAGAGGTCCTGGGTTCAATTCCCAGTCAGCCTAGCTAAGTAGGAAGATCCCATGTGACGTGGCAGTGACCTCAGTGCCACAAACCATGCCACCTCAGCACCTATGGGACTCAAACCTAAGAGTGCACATCTCTAGATGGCACTATAAAAGAGTGGATGCCCGTGTGCGCAGTTTTCCCATGATTGTAGGATATTTTATAACTATCTTTTCCTAAATCTGTAGTTATTGTGAGTGTCCTTTGTTGTTACACTATCTCCTTTGACTGCAGCCCTTCATGTTGTGGATTTGATCCTGTGGTCCCTTGCTTGCACTGTGAGTACTTATATCTCTGGTTGAGTTCATCAAAACATATTTATTTGGAAAACCTGAGCTACATCAAGAAGCAGCAGGAGCAAGCAGAGGCACAAACAAAACAATATCATCAAAGCATTCAACAGTGAAAGCCTGTTCCAACTTTCTCCCTGATGAAGATGTACGCATCCACATTGACACAGGATGGTACAAACGTGTATTGAACGCCCTCAACGTTGAGGTGACCACAGTTGTGCCCTATACACACACACCTAACCCTCTTTGCGAGAGATAGAACCGTGTGGTGGAGAGGAAGCTGAGAAGTCTGATGAAGCAGCAGCGTACCAAAGATTGGGTACAGCCAGTGCTTTGGGCAGTGCTAACCATGAACTCTTAGAGGAGCTCGTCTACAGGTTTCACCCCCCAAGAGCTATTTCATGGAAGACCACCTGCTTGGTTCTTCGGCACACCCTTTCTTGAGGACTACCAGAGCCCCGTTGGGGATTGCCTGGAACACAAGCAGTCTATGACTGACCAGGCAGGAACCAACCTGAGCCTGTGCCGAGGAAATCGCCCATGGCAAACCGCCAGTTTTAAGGTTGGTGACCTAGTTTTGGTTCACCACTCACGACTACCCTCCTATCTGCGTAACTGCGGGCAGCATGCTTATTCTGGGCCCTCTCGTATCATCAGGATAGACGAATCTAAGATCCATGTAAGTTGCACTCCACGTCTAGGTGGTGAACTACTGTGTGCTCCTAAACAGTTGAGGTACTACCACTCCCCCCATGACTTGTCCTGGGACAAGTGGCGCCTAAGCCATGAAGAGGTCAAGAAAATCGACCTGCAGACCGCCGCCTCCCCTCAAGAGGCTGACGAACTTGAGAAGATCACTACCGAAGAAATGGCAGTCGATGGATACTACGTGGTGACAGGTATAGCCCGCGACGAGTAGAAGCACCGTTGGAAAGTCCTCACCTTTTGGGAGGGCTATGTCTGCCTTCATCCCACCCAACAGAGGTTGCAAACAACCAGGGACAGCTACTAACCTGTCCTGAGACTCTGTCACATCGTAAGAAGAAAGACTAACCTCCTTGTGCCTATCTAGTTATTGTGCCTAACCAAACAGAGAAGGTTGCAAGCTTCAGAAGGCGGTGCCATAGCCCAGACATCCTCTCCTCCCGCTGGGAGTCTCCTTCGGGCCACTCCTGCAGGAGTATCCGCTCCCCCGGGAGGTACACTTCCCCCCCACCGCAGAAAGCAACACAGGGGATCATCGGAATACCACCAGGCTGCTTATCTTGTTTGCAGCCCAATGGTCGGTGAGTCCTATTGCCCCAGCCTCCCATCGTGCCATTCTCCTGCACAGTGTAGTACCAAGAACGCCCCCAAGCGCTGAACTAGGCACCGGTGGGGTCGGAACAGTCCGGGGTGCCCACCTCCATATGACCACCCCAGCTGCGGGTCACCTTAACACGCCCCCCTACGTGAACAGATTCCCTGCCTTCAGAACTCACAGTTCAGGCCCTTTACTCGCATACCTCTCTGTTTTCTAACCTCCCACGGACGGTGAGCACTCTTGTGCTGAAAGCTAGGCCTACTCAGTGTGTGTCACGACAGGCTCACGACTCCTGTGGAGCTCGAGTTACGGTGAATGTACTAACTCCCAACCTCAACGGGTTTGGCGCCCCAGACACCAACACATCCGCTGCTTTTGGAGACCTGCTCCTGCCCTAGTTGTGCCCTGAAGTCCCATGCTTGTGGTTACCAGCGTGAACCAGATGGCCGCTTGTCAGGTTTGCAGCCACCCAGCGAGAGAGTACCTTGTTGACCACGTGTTGCATGGGATATGCCCTAATGTGATGACCTTGGGGAGCCAACAAAGAGCGGTGGCTTCCTAGACTAGGGGGGAATGGCAAGCAAGGTGTTGAAGACAAGGTGTGCATACCCTGCTTGGGGACAAGCGTGCCCACAGTTAGGACCCCTAACTGGTCCAGACCCATGGGGTTCTACCCGTTTTGGCGGTGTTACCATGCCTCTAAGTGTGCTACGTATGTCTGTGTGTGTCTCACTTCTCTCCCCAGCATGGCTGCCATCAACGGCCTTCACTGATGTAGGACCGAAGGTCCTAGTCAGCTACTGGTACCACTCCTATGGCACCCTATCTGTGTGCTGGCGCCTAACCTTCGGGTAAACAGCAAAAGCCATACCTACTAGAGGGGAGGGGTAGCCAAGTGTGCTAAGAACATACAAAACGCCCATTTTTCTAAGAGGCCAAAAGCTAAGGCACTCCCCTGCCCACGAGGACAAGCACGCGGAGCAGGAGACACCTCTACACTACACTCACTAATGCCAACATAAGCCTTCGAAGGTAGAGTGAGCACAACCGCACCCAGCCACTACCAGGCCTGCTGACCCTAACCCCTACACCCTCTATTGGATGGCGTTGTCAGAGATTTCTCACGGCCTAGTGGCCAACTTGTGAAAGGACAAGCGAACACAGCACCACTAGGCTGCTTTGACTTGACAAGGACCCCCTCGCGTGTTTCTTTGCCAGGGCTTGGAGGAGGTGCACTTGTGTATTGTGCGCACAGCGTGTACTAAGGGTTGTACATGAAGGAGACGTTCAATCCTTGCAATTGGTGGCTGAGGCCCATGTGATTGTGGGATCAGCGCCCTTTTTAGTCGGGTTAGGGAGTGCATCAATCACCCTGTACCTTTCCCACCTGAGAGCAAAAGCAGATGCAGGACGGCTTATGGCTGAGGAACCTAACCAACCTCGCCGTATTATACGGGTCTCCGGTTGGAAAAAAATACACTGTCCCCAAACCGTGCTATCAAGCAAGCAAGCGTTAAGGACTCGGCCCGTTCTCTTATAGAACTTAGATCAGAGCCCTGGGAAACCTAATAAGGGTCTTACCGCGTGCAAAGCGCGTGGCCTATAGGCCTTTCATGCGTCATGCGAGATGCACGGAAGGGAGGCGAAACAATGAATGATTTCTTTCCCACATTTTATTCCTAAAAATTCAACCAATCACGAAGAAACTCAACCAAGGGGTGAGCTCCTCCTGGGCTTACTCACCTTACTCACCACGCATCATGTGTATGCCGAGGGACAACCGACGCAAGAGCAACCCTAAGCGTTTGAACAACCCTACGGCGATTTGTAAACAACCCTAGGCACTTAATGCATTGTGTGTGTTATGCAGTTCTTCCTTTGTTTCTTGCAGGAGAGAGAGAGAGTGAAATAACGGGCACCTGCAGGACGAAAAATGAAGCCTGGTGTTCTAAACAACCCTTTTTTGACGCTACGGCAAGGCAGGCACGAGCAAGCACTTTCTTTTGACGTGTGGAGAAAAGGAACGAGTGAGCGATGCACAGGGAAAGTGCCGCAGCGTATGAATGCTGAAATTAGGCAAATGCATCGCCAGCTCAGCGGACACTCTAACCCTACGTGCGCGCTGCGTGCACGATGCGTCTGACATACCATGGTTCTTGGTTTTACCTGTCAGGAGCAAGAAAGGTGAACACCCATACCCCCTACCAAGACGGCGATGACAACCCTAGCATTGTAACGAAACAAACCACACGAACACAATGCATAAGTGTGTCATGACAGCAACATACGAGAGAGGCGCGTTCTCCGCCTGCTCTGTTGTTTGACTACTTGTTACAGTCCTTTTCCTAATGTTTATAAAGTTATTGATGCAACTGTGCAAAAGGTTTCTTTTAAAACCTTTAAAAACCACGGCTCATACCTTCTTTTGCAGGAGCCGTTTAAGCTTCCGCGCCTCTTTTTGTGGGGTGCAACTCTGTTGCACTTGTCTGCAACTCGTATTTTAGACAAAATATGACGATTTCTAAGATCTTTTTGTCACCTTTTAGCGATTGGAATTCTTAAATTGTTACCCTTTTCGCTAAACCACAGGAATCACACCCTGTTGGCTATATTATCTGTATTCTAAGCTCCTGCAGGTTTGTGCCCTCAATTGGGAGTATTGCCCCGCTCTAGCCCTCGGTCAAGACGTTTACTAAAACACTGTTTATACAGCGATGACCGTCCGCATTAGAGCGTTCGGCTGTACCTTAGTGGGCAAGCATGTACACTCTGGAGAGGGAGACCTGGGTTCAAACCCAACTGCCCCCAAATTTTCGCCAAAGGTTAGCGCCGCACGCTGGCGACGTTTGAGGAATGGCCCTTCGAAGGCACATCATACACGGTACATTACACTGCTTTTTGATGATACCTACAGTGTGATGAACTTCTCTAAAGCGATGAGAATGTCATATGCTGGTTTGAAGGACGCTTTGAGATAATTTCAGGGTAATTTGAGGCTTTTTCCTTGGTCCTACTAGCTTGATCAACTAGTACTCCAGGGGGAGTAGGAAAACGTCACTACCATGTCTTTCTTGGGGTACGTGATGCAGGCCACGCCCCCCCCTGAAACCAGACAGAGTGGTCAGGAGCAGAGGTCGCAGTGGCTTCGGCAGCAACATTGCTTGGCACAGGAGACATAACGATAGTGTTGACTGAATCGTATCCTGCAAACAGATACGGTACACATAGCCAATGAAATACCTGATATGCACATATGAGAAATCCACCCTATCATCCACTAATTGATATAACTACTAAACATCCAAGATTGCCTTATCTATCCCACATCCTATGTTCCTAACAAGGAAGTCGAATATGATATACCCTATCCCCTATATATCCCATATATAGGGCCATATAATGTTCCCTTAGGGGTAATATGCCAGGGTAGGGTTGTGACCTCTTTCACCCCCCCCACTTCAAACGACTGCCACGGGCAGGAAGTATATGCCCAAGAGGAACGTAGCAGTCACAAACAGCAGCAAATGGCAGGTTAGCAGGATTCCCTCCTATAGGGAATCGAACCTACGCAGGCAATCTCGGAGCCGGCCGCACGGCCGCTGAAGTAGCTCCGGTTGGTGGGAATCGAACCACCGCCGAAATCGTGAAATCTATCAACGGGATCCCGCAGATCCCGCAATAAGTAGTAGGCGAAATCGCGAGCTGTTGCGCGCAGAGTCTGGTCTCCGTGTGTCGCATAAGGCATTGTGGGGTCCAGCAGGTAAAATTGGTGTCTTTCATCAGAATTAAAACTAAAGGCAAAGTGAAAAAACATTTTTAACAAATTATGAAGGTAATGGTACATGCAAAGCGGCGCGACGCGACAGTGCCAAACATTTACTTTTGAGAAAGAACTGACACCAACAACGACCTGAGGGTGTGACAGTAGCTTAGGACTGTGCCTGCAGCAGGGAGCACGTGGGAAAGTAGAGTTAGAGGACAGGAAAACAATAAACCTGGAATAATGCACTCTGCCTTGTCCCTGCCTCTCTCTTGTGCATGCTTAGGCCACTAGCAAACACGGCCACGATGGCCCCACCGTGCGCGCGGTAGCTCACTGAGTAGAGGAAAGAGGTAACGATGGCCTCAAGGTAAAGGGATCGCCGCAAACACGTAGACACAATTGAAAACACGGGCACAATGCCCACACCTGTCACCCTCATGCCTCAGACCATTTATGAGGGCTTGTATGTGCTTGATCTGCCTGATGTGCTTGTCTAACGCTTGCAGTAATGAGTGAGCTCTTGCTTGTAAGATGTAAGCTTGCTTTACAACTTGCTTGAAAATGTCCATACAAGGCCCAGCCAAAGGCCCACTTGTAAACAGACCCGCCACAAACAAAAACAAGTGTCAAGACAGGCCGGCGGGCCTCGTTGATTCGGAAAAGCCATTGTTGTGGCTTGTGTGATGGTGGGCACGGCTCAGCCAAGGGCCGTATCCTCGTTGATGCCTAATGGTAGCATGTGTGTCACACGTGATGCACCACTTAGAGGGTAAGGGAGGAGGTACGGAGATGGGATGAGGGTGTGAGTACACACACTCGAAAAGACAAACCTCTTAACCATATAATAACAACCTGACCTCACTACTAACCCACCACCTAGGAGCCATATTTTCATATATATCATGTATACACATAACAGAGCGATGCACGCTGACAAACACAAGACATGCTTGAGCGCGCACATCCATTGGCAGGGCCCGGAGGTACAGACTCGCCCGGAGGGCATCACAGGGTGTGGGCCTCGCCCTGGCGCCCTTGGAGCACATGGTGGCACACGCTTACACAGACAAAAATCTCCACAAACCACTCCCGTACATACAACAAACGGTAAACATACTCACCATAGAACATGTGTATAGATATGCCACCTTGTTGCTTGGTGTTCGTGTGTTTCTTGGGGGCGTGCGTATAGACACTTATGTTAGCTCGAGTGTTACCTTTGTCGGCGGGTGTGTTATCAGCGGGCGGTAAGGCAGGGGGCTACCTCCGTGCGCAAACCTGTGGAGGTCGCCTATACTGTCCCGCTGGTGAAGCCGGTTCGGACCCCCGTGGCCATCTTTGGGTCACTTGGGGTGTGTATCTATGTGTCGGCAGGCCGCCATTGGCTGACATCATACTCGCCCATGCACCTGACCTAACCTGATGTGATAGTGTGATAGGCTTGGCCATTCCAGCTATGAGTGGCCAAATTCAATACCGAGGCGCCGCAGGCTGAGATTTATATATCAAAATGTCAGGAATTAACGGGGTTTTTTTATCATAATGTTTCTGTAAGTTTTCAGCCTTCCGTTCTGATCGTCAATGTATCTGCCACTGTAACCGACTGTAACCGAGTGTAACCGATTGGTTAACTGTTATTTCCAGATATTTTAGCGGAAACCCCGATGAAGGGTTGAATTTCATCAGAAAAGGGTTCGTTGCTTCCGCAATTTTCATGTTATACACTCGCAAAATTAAGCCGATTTTTTCAGACATTCAGAATCGGATTTTCGATCTCGGAATCGCCGCACCGAGTATGATGAACTTCGAGTGGTCCTACATTTTTCCCCGATCACGAATCAACCTTCCTTTTGTTGTGTCCTTCATTTTTCTTGGAGATATAGTCGAATCAAAATTGATTCGTGAGGCCATTTTGAAGAATCATATCTCCGGCTCATGCCGAGGAATTTCAATTTTGAGAATCGGGTTGGAATTGCATTGGTCTTAACTTAATTCAGGAAGGGTCAAACGCCCTTGTTCTGTACATATGCCCGGTGAGGCAAGGGATAATGATCAAGAGGGTAGAAAGTGATTTAGAACTCTTGAGCCATGGAACCGAATATTTGTATGCGACTTTCGAGTGTACCGCATGAGTGTCAGTGTTGCATAGAAACTTTCTTTGGGTTCCTACGTATTTTTAACATGAAGTTATGTCCATGGAGGGGCATGGCATACCATGGTGGGAGCCACCTTTTGAGGGTATGTGTTATATGCATCGTATGTGCTTCGCTATGCTCACGCGCATGTTATATATCTCCGTTTGTAGGAAGATATGTGGAGTCATACGTGGCAAGGGCTTCACCCATGTCCTAATGGTGAGCTCCATAGCGCTAGACTAAGTCTACCGCACATATAGTCCATGTGGAAAGGCTTACAGAGCCACCCACAAGCGCCACTAGCAATTTTCCCATTTTCATGGTGCATGTCGGGAGGAGGTTCTAAGTTGCCCCAATGCGTCCATGTGGGGATTCAATTGGGGGGATTGTTTGCAAATGGTCTGAAGCAATTGTGTTTTGAACCATATGTTGATACCATGGGTGAGCGAAGTTATATACTGATGTGATTATCTTGAGTTTGGCAACATTTGCATTTTTTTGACCTCATTTTAGGCCCATTTTTGTATTTTATGTGCTCAACTGGTCGGCTAACAGTAAAGTGCCTAGAGATCTGTGAACCATGGTATGTTGCTTATATGTGGGATATGCTTCGGTGTTGTACCTCACCATATGCCAGATCACGTGGTTACTTTGGCGTGGCACAGGAGGCCTCACAAACTTAGGTCTCAAATTCGTGAGTTGACTTGTGAAGCATGGCATGCATATTTCCGGAGGGGTTTGGGCGCCAATGTTGGGATATTCTTGGGCATGGACCTTTGGTCTATATCACCCGTGTATATTAGTTTCCGGTTCGACACATGCATGGAGCATTTGAATACTTGCGGTGTGTATTTTTGTGTATGTAATTGAATTTTGGGCATTATGGTGTGATTTGCCTAATTATGCTATGTTGTGAGGTCATCTTCATGGGGTAATTCTCCAAGCCCAATCGACTCCAAGTCCAACCAAAGTTATGTCAGGGTAGGGCATGATGCTGAGTGCCACTCTAGGCCATGACATGCCACCTCCCTAATTGGGCTAGGATTGAGAGGCTTGGGAGGGAACACATTTTTGGGGTTTGTGTAGTGACTTTTGACAAATGGCATTTAGCCATCTCATTTGACTTGGTTCAGGGCATCATGTTGGCGAGTCAAGGGAAGGTCCTGAGTCCAGGGAATGAGGGGTCTATGGCTGTGATTGTGTATGCTTCCATCTCTCCCCAATCTTGCCTGATTTGTGTTCATATGCCAATTTCAGGGCTTCTTTTTCCATTATTCTATTGGTGCAATTCTATGTACATGCCCAACGCCCGTGTCTCTGTGTGCACCGTGAGACGACCGGCGTGTTGAAAGGAGTTGTTGAGTGTCAACGCGGGACCTCAAACACCCTTGGAAGCCCTCAGTGTGGATGATTTGGATTGGGGCTATTGTACTTGGGTGTTGGTTATTGCAAGGGATCAGAATTTGTGTGCAGGAGCCATATTTTACTATTTTTTGTGGAAAATTGTGCAGGATAAGGCAAGATCATGCAGAACCTGGTGAGAAGCAAGACCATAGGAGTGACAGGAAATGGTGGAAGGGGTACAGCAGGGGCCGGTCCTGGTAGGGACCTTCTTTATGGTAGCAGAGGAGTACCTGCCCCCTACCGCCGCACCGGGGACTTCGGCCCTCATGAGCCCTGCCCAAGGACGCCCCGGGTGCAGATCATAGAGTCTGTGGAGTCGAAGCCGGACTGGGAAGCCCGAGAAGAGCGAAGATGCTCAGAACGGAGAGCCCTTGCAGGTAATGGGCTAGACATAGAGGACCTGGCCTCCATGTGTGAAAGGCAATGCCGCAAGGCTTGCAATCTCCGCTCCGCTGCAGAGGAGTTGGAGAAGACTGGCAGCAACGGCAGGGCCCGGCGTTACCGGAAGCGCGGGTCCCCAAAAACCGCGGCGGAAGCCAGGGCGATGGGGACGGATCCCAGCCCGGTCAGGCTGTGGTCAGCTGCAGATTCTGAGGGGCATTCCGATGGCTATCGCACCCCTTTCCCTTCGGAGTTGGAGAAAATGGCCATACCGCCCACAAGGGCGCACACGGCCCCAGAACCCAGCCTGGAGCATGACGCCAGGGCGTTGGAGAGGCCTGCCAGAGCCAGAACGGCGCCTGTGGCCTAGCACACGGAGCCAACGCGGGATAACATGGGCGACACACCCATGGCGGAGGAGTCCGAGGCGCCGGGAACCGCGGGATGAGCCGGATCAGGTGGAAAGCACGTTGAGTGCCACTGCGAGCACGTATCCTTCCTCATCGGCAAGTACCCAAAGATGGGGGTGGACGCCATGTTGCAGCACCTCGACCGCCTGGACAACCAGAATGACGGCCTGGAGGAGGACATGGCGGGGATCCTGGATGACCAGTCGGCAGCGGAGAGAGACATGGCGCAGCTGCGAGCGGAGCAGGACCGGTACCGGGAGAAGCTGGAGATGGCCCTGCAGAAGCAGCAGCAAGTGGTGAACAGCCTCCTCCGCCTGGTGGAGGACATGTCGTGATGCCTGAAAAGGCTAAAGGAGTTACAACCCCTCGCCTCAGGTCCAGAGCTCCCGGCCGGGCCGGCAACGGCAGAGCTGGTGGAGCGGGTTAAGACCCTCAGGAGCGCCGTGGATAAACCCATGGGCGGCCCTGCAGAGGCACTATACGCGCCTCCGCGTGTTGACCCGGGTGCGCTGCCGTTTGTTCCCATGTTCAGCGAATCCATAATGCTCGGGGAGCATACGGCACCGGCTGGGTCCATGCGGGAAGAGCACGCAACCACGGACCTGAGGAGCCTGACAGTACAGATGTCCCATGCTGCCCAGGATCCACAGACCATCACGACTGCCCATGCAACTTATGCGGAAGAGGAGATCCATACCATGCAGGGGCGAACCATGGGAAGGGCAGACGGACATGGTCGAGGCCATCCAGGCGGAAACCTGTGGGTGAAGGACCCCACTACGGGGATATGGACAGCCGGTGAAGCAAGTCCTTCCCGCATCCCAAACCCCATGGGTTCAGGCCCAACTGGACCGCATTCCATGGAGGAGAGGGAGGTACGGGGAGTGTATTCACACCCCCCGGCCAAAGGTGGTATCCGTCTCGGTGGAGGTAGGTAGGTAGGTAGGTGCACTCGGTCGTGGAGAGGCGCCTCATGGTTCCCCCTGGCGTCGCCCCTGTGACGAACAGGAAGAGGCTCCGCGCGTGAAGAGGGGAGGCGGCTTACATCCCGCTAGACCTGACTGTTGGCCCCCAACAAAGCGACCCCGGGCTACACCGGGAGGGCTGATCGCCGCCAGCGTGACGTGCTTGTCTCGCCGGGAGGGTGTGCCCCCGTGCTTGCGCACGTCCCCTCCTTTGGGCGGAACCCTAGGGGTTCACCGGACTTCCTGGCGTATCCCGTTCCCAAGGCATGCATGCACGTTCTTGGTACTAGGGTTCCGAGGCGCTTGGGTGTCGCACGCTCCGCCTCGAGTCCCAAAGCAGCGCAGGCCTTAGGATGCAGCCTTACCCCCGGGCTCCGGATCTCGTTTGGCCGGGTCACCTGCATGGCACGGGCTGCCTCAGTGCCCGGGCTGTGGGCACTGGGTTTCCTACTGTTGGCTTGCGTTTGTGGTTGGGTCCGGGTTGCGGTTGGTCGTGGGTTTTGTTTACCCCTGGCCGTTTTGGCTGGGGTCTTGGGTGGGTGTGTTTGGGCTCCGTTTTTGGTGTTGTCCCTCTTTTGCCGGCTGTTTGTGGTGTTCGTGGTTGGGCTTTGGTGTCGGCCTGCTTTCGGGACCTGTGTGGTTTCGTGCGCTTTTCCCTTGCCCCCCGCCTTTTCCGGTTCCGGTGTGCGGTGTGGGCGTGCGTGCTGGGCCCGGGTCTCGGCTGTGCCCCGCCCTTCTTGGCTGGGTTGTCGGGTTGTGTTTTTTGCGCTTTTTTTTTTTTTTCCGGTTGCTGGGTGTCCTTGTCCCGGGCCTTGTGGTCTCTTCCCCCGTCTCCTTTCTTTCGGGCTGGGCTGCTGGCTTTTTTTTTTTTTTTTTTTTCTGCTTGTTTCGGTGCCCCTTTTTCCGGTGGGCCGCTGTTTTTGGCTTGGTGTTGCCGGTTTTGGCTGGGTGGTCCCCCTGTGCCTGTTTGGGGGTCCTGTCTTCGGTGCCCTCTGGGTGGGGGGTTTGGCCCCCTTCTGTGTTGTTGGCGGGCGGTTTGGTGGCTGTGGCGTGTTTTCGCGCGCCCCACCCCCCCCCCCCTTTTTTTTTTTTATTTTTTTTTCTTTTGGGGGGGGGGGGCCTACCTAGCTGTCCCCCCCTTTGCCTTCCCTCGGCTGGCGTTTGCTCTGTGGCTGGTGTGTGGTGTGGTTGGTCCCTCGCCACTCCTGGCGGAGGTTCCTGTGTGCTACTCCCCGCCACTCCTGGCTGGGTTTCACTGCCGGTGGTGGTGGGCGGTCCCCGCCACTCCTGGCTGGGGTCTGCCGGCGGCGATGGTGTGTCGTGTGTGGCGGTGGTGTGTTGGTGGGGTTGTGGCTGGTGTGTGGTGTGGTTGGTCCCTCGCCACTCCTGGCGGAGGTTCCTGTGTGCTACTCCCCGCCACTCCTGGCTGGTTTTCGCTTCCGCTGGTGGTGGGCGGTCCCCGCCACTCCTGGCTGGGGTCCGCTTGCGGCGGTGGTGTGTGGTGTGTGGTGTGTGGTGTGTGGTGTGTTGGTGGGGTTGTGGCTGGTGTGTGGTGTGGTTGGTCCCTCGCCACTCCTGGCGAAGGTTCCTGTGTGCTACTCCCCGCCACTCCTGGCTGGGTTTCGCTGCCGGTGGTGGTGGGCGGTCCCCGCCACTCCTGGCTGGGGTCCGCTTGCGGCGGTGGTGTGTGGTGTGTGGTGTGTGGTGTGTGGCGGTGGTGTGTTGGTGGGGTTGTGGCTGGTGTGTGTTGTGTTTGGTCCCTCGCCACTCCTGGCGGAGGTTCCTGTGTGCTACTCCCCGCCACTCCTGGCTGGGTTTCGCTGCCGGTGGTGGTGGGCGGTCCCCGCCACTCCTGGCTGGGGTCCGCCTGCGGCGGTGGTGTGTGGTGTGTGGTGTGTGGCGGTGGTGTGTTGGTGGGGTTGCGGCTGGTGTGCGGTGTGGTTGGTCCCTCGCCACTCCTGGCAGAGGTTCCTGTGTGCTACTCCCCGCCACTCCTGGCTGGGTTTCGCTGCCGCTGGTGGTGGGCGGTTCCCGCCACTCCTGGCTGGGGTCCGCTTGCGGCGTCGGTGTGTGGTGTGTGGCGATGGTGTGTTGGTGGGGTTGTGGCTGGTGTGTGGTGTGGTTGGTCCCTCGCCACTCCTGGCGGAGGTCCCTGTGTGCTACTCCCCGCCACTCCTGGCTGGGTTTCGCTGCCGGTGGTGGTGGGCGGTCCCCGCCACTCCTGGCTGGGGTCCGTTGGCGGCGGTGGTGTGTGGTCTGTGGTGTGTTGTTGGGGTCCCTCGCCACTCCTGGCGGAGGTTCCTGTGTGCTACTCCCCGCCACTCCTGGCTGGGTTTCGCTGCCGCTGGTGGTGGGCGGTCCCCGCCACTCCTGGCTAGGGTCCGCTGGCGGCGGTGGTGTGCGTGCTTTGCTTGGCCGGGTCGGACGAGCCGGCCTCCCGGGCGCGTTCTGGTGCGCCTCACCTTTTCCTTTGGCCGCTTTCTCTTTCTGCTTTGCTTGGCCCCCTCCGGGCTGGGGTTGCCCCTCTCTCTTTCGCTGCTGTTGCCGTTCCTCGTTGGCTGGGGTTTGTGGTTTGTGGGTTGGCTGTTGCCTGGCACCTGTTCGTGCGCCGTGGTTCGTTGCGTGTTGTGCGCGCTCTCCGGGTTTGTGGCACCCGGCGGCCGTCGCTGCTTGGCACCTGTCCGTGTGCCTTGGTTGTGGCCGGCGGCATGCCTCTCTGGCGTGCCTCGTGGCCCCGCGTGGTGCGCCGCGCCTCGTCCGGTCGGTCGCTCTCGGTGCTCCGGTCGGCTTTCCCGACGCCGTGGTGCCTTTCCCCACCCCGGGTGCTTGCGCCCCCGGCTTTACTGGGCGGCTGCGCGGGGCACGCGGAGGCCGGCCGAGAACCGGGCTCATTGTGCCTGCCGCTGGCCCCCGCCGAGGCAGGGGCGCTGGGCTCGCTCCGCGTCGTACCCGTTCGGGGCCCCGCGATGGGGTTGTCCCTGGCAGGTCCCTCCGGCGTCGGTCTTGGGCTGCGTGCGCTGCGGTGGTTGGCGTGTGTGGACCCGGTCACTGACGCGTCCGGTTTCCCGTACCGTCCGTCTTTCGACGGGGGACTAGGCCGGTGCACCGGGGCTGTTTCGTGTGGACGCCGACACCTCCCCTTGCGGGTCGGAGGACGCCACGCCCGGGTCCCGTGCGTGTTTGCGTGTGCTTGCTCTTCTTGGCCGGGTCGGGCGGGCCGGCCTCCCGGGCGCGTTCTGGTGCGCCTCACCTTTTCCTTTGGCCGCTTTGTCTTTCTGCTTTGCTTGGCCCCCTCCGGGCTGGGGTTGCCCCTCTCTCTTTCGCTGCTGTTGCCGTTCCTCGTTGGTTGTTTTTCTCGGCCTCCCGCTGCTTGGCTCGCGCCTCTTTTGTGTCCTCCGCTTGGCCGTTGGCTGCTCTTTGGTGGTTGCCCCCCCCCCCTTTGTGTCTCGGGTTTTTGTCGCTCGTGCTTGTGGCCTTGGTGTTTTTTTTTTTTTTTTTTTCTTCCTCCGTGCGCCCCCGTTGTCTCCGGCTTTCTCTGGTTTCCGGCCCCGGGTGCCCTGGGCCTCGGCGCTTGCGTTGTTTGTTTTGTTGGCCTTCCGCTTCTTGGCTCTCCGTGCGCTTGTCCCTCTTTCGTGCTTTCCCCCTGGCTGTTGGCTGCTCCCGCGTGGTTGCTGCCCCCCCCCCCCCCCCTTTGTGTCCCGCGGTTTTTGTTCCTGCCGCTCGGTGCTGTGTGCCGTGTTGTGTTGTGCGTCCCCCGGTGCGGTGCTGCGCCGCGCTGCTGCGCATTGTGTCGCCCGGTGTTGTGCTGTTCGTGTGGTGCGTGCTGCTGGCGCTTGGTGCTGTGGTGCGCTCCTGTGTGTTGTGCTGTTTCCTGTGGTGTGCCGTGGTGCGGTGCTGTCCCTGTCTGGCCGCGTGGTCTGCTTCCCTGTGGTTGGTGTGGTTTGCCGTGGTGCCCTGCTTTCCTGTGTCCCGTTCTGTGGTGCTGTGCTGTCGCGTGGTGCTGTGCTGTTGTGCTCTGCTGTCGTGTTGCGGTGCTGTTGGGGCTTGCTTTGCCCTCCTGTGGGCCGTCGTGCTGTGCTGTGTTGTGCTGTTGGTGGGCTGTGCTGTTTTTGGCCCGGTGGTGGTGCCTGCGTGCTGTGGTGCTCTTTTCCTCGCGCTGTGCGTTCCCTGTCTTCTCCGCTCTGTGCGCTGCGGTGCCTTGTTGTGCTGGCTGTGGTGCCCTGCTTCCCTGTGTCGTGTGCTGTGGCGCTGTGCTGTCCTGTGGTGTTTTGCTGTCGTGCTCTGCTGTCGTTTTGCGGTGCTGTTTGTGTTTGCTTTGCCCTCCTGCGGCCTGTCGTGCGGCGCCTGTGTCGTCTGCGCTGTTGTTGGTGCCTCGTGCTGTGGCGTGTCCCTGTGCGTTGTGGTGTCTCCCTGGGCGTTCTGCGGTGTGGTGGTGCTGCTCTGGTGTGTCCTGGTGTCTTGCTGTGCTGTGCGTTGTCCTGTGGTGTCCTGCGCTCTGTGCCGTGTCCTGCGGTGCCGTGCTGTCCTGCGGTGCTGTGCTGGTTGGCTGTGCTGTGCGGTTGTCTGCGCTGCTGGTGTTTGTTTTGTCCTCTTTTCTTTTGCTAAAAACCCCTGCCGTTTTTCCGTGCCTTTGAAAACTCTTTTTTTTTTTTTTGAAAATAAAATAAAATTATACACGACCCAACACACTCGCGTGCAGCAAGACCATGTTCGCTGCTATGCCTTACGTGTTACCCGTCGTTCTTGATGTTCTCGGCCTCGTTTTTGTGCGTGGCGTCGTGGAGCGTGTTGGTGTCCATTGCAAAGGGTTAACCGCGTTCCCCCAGGGCCGCCGCCTGAGCTGCAGGGCAAGGGGAGTGATGGGCACGAGGGTGGGGAGGGAGGTGCATGAAGAATAAGAGGAAAAAGGCGGCAGGGTGCGACGTGAGGGGTCGTGGCGAGTTATGAAAAATTTTCGAGTTTTACGCGCTGCTCGCGACGCGTTTTTCTTTGCGCCTAAAGCGAGTTGGACGACGGCAAGGACGGCGTTGGGGTCCCACGAGCGTTACGGTGCTTACGGCGTTAACTATTCACCTATTTCACGTCGAAAAATTTTTTGTCGCGTTTTTACGCGTTTCGCAGCGCGCTTTTTGACCTAAGCGTTTTTTATGCTAATTAGCTTTATTTTCAGCTATTCAGAAAAATTTTTCGTCGTGTTTTACTCGTCTTTTTATTTCGTTCTGGGACAGGGCCCCAGCGCGCGCGACAACAGGCTCCCATGCTGCCCAGGATCCACAGACCATCACGACTGCCCATGCAACTTATGCGGAAGAGGAGATCCATACCATGCAGGGGCGAACCATGGGAAGGGCAGACGGACATGGTCGAGGCCATCCAGGCGGAAACCTGTGGGTGAAGGACCCCACTACGGGGATATGGACAGCCGGTGAAGCAAGTCCTTCCCGCATCCCAAACCCCATGGGTTCAGGCCCAACTGGACCGCATTCCATGGAGGAGAGGGATGTACGGGGAGTGTATTCACACCCCCCGGCCACAGGTGGTATCCGTCTCGGTGGAGTGGTGGCTGCGGACGTCGGAGACGCCATCAGGATTGACGACCTCAGGGGAATCAAAATCCCCTACTACGATGGCAACCCCTCCAACCTGGATGACTTCATCCTGGATTGGGAGGACTTTGCCGAGGAGGTCGTCGGCGAGATGAAGGGAGCGCCAAGGGACAAGTGGGTATGTCGGACATTCCCACACAGGTTGGCGCAGGACCTGAAGGAGGAGCTCAGGGATCAGATCGCGAGGGATTGATCCAGACGAAGCAGGCCTGCCTGCAGTGGCTGGAGGACGAGGAGCAAGTGGACGCCCCCAACCAGAAGTTGGAGGATTTGTGGTCCATTCCGCTGCCGCTGGAGCGCGGAGAGTTGAGGGTCCGGGAATGGAATCGGTACATCCGCAAGTACCGAAGAAGCCTCAAGCTGGTGGAGGACTGGAACGAGTCCAGCGATTTCTGACACCTGCTGAAGGACGTCCTCCCCGGCCACTGGAAGAGGCGAGTGGAGGAGGAGGAGAAGAAGAGAGCAAAGAAGCGCGTGGCCCCACGGATCATGGCATCGGAGGACACCCACGCCGGAATAATGGAGTTTTTCCGGCGAAACCTCGGCGAGCCCAGCTGAATGTTGGGGTTGAAGAACGCCGTTTACGTGGAGGTATTCGGCGACACCATGGGGCAAAGGCTGATGCGCCTCAACAACGCGGAGTGGAGGCACTGAAGGGCCGCTGAGGATGCAGGTCATCCTCGCCCGCATGAGCCTGGATGAGATTGTGAAGTACGTCACGGTGGAGCTGAAGCTGAACGCCAAGAACGAGGCCCACGTGCAGGATCGACAGGGCCATGGACATCGAGGTCATCGGGAAGATCGCCAACACCGAGAGGTCCAGGGGGACACGTCGGCACCGCGGAGGAAGGGATAGGAAGCGGCCAAGATCTCCGGACCGCGACCACCTGAGAGGATCATGAAGAAGCCGACTTCTTCGCGTTCGTAGCGCACAATATGAGGGAGCATGGGCAGGACAGGTCCAGGTGGAACCGTCTGGACCCAAGGACCAAAGGCCGCAAGGAACCGCGGAGGGTCGGGAACCCGCCGCTCTCGTTCCGCAAGTACAGATCACAGCACGACGGCTGCTGGGTCCGCTACGGCAAGGGAAACAACCATGCACATGACCACCGGCATTGCAAGGTATATGAGGAGGACAAGAAGACCTACTTCGCCGCCCATCCCGACAAGAAGCCCTAGGAGCAACGAATTGCCGATTGGAAGGCAAAGGGCGGAGACGGTGGAAAAGGCCAAGGAAAGGGCCAAGGGAAAGGTGGAGGAAAAGGCTATGGTGGACGACCCGGCCCAGACCGACGCGTGAGGTCGATCAAGGAGGTTGCTGAGGACATGTTAAGGACGTTGGAGGACCTCAAAGCCCAGCAAAGTGGTGGACACAGTCTGAGCGGATCGCAGCAGGAGGGAGCTGCGGCAGGCCACGTCTAGAGGAGCCCCCACGGGAGTGGGACCTCGGAGGTCTCTCCTGCGAAAATCAGTGGAATCCTAGACAAAGCGAAGGCACATCGGGTGCCAAAGAAGGCTCCAGAAGAGCCAAAACCACTGAGTTTTGCCACTCCCAACCCCTGGAGCGCCCTGCCAAGGGAAGTGTATGTGGGCAAGGGACGTGGCAAGAAAGAAGGAGCGACCATGGAGAGCCCCGTGGAAGGGCAGGACCAGCCCAAGATCTACACCATCTGTGACCATACCCTTGAAGTCCAGATGCACCCGGATGTGCTACAGTTGCATGCCGTGAGAGTCGTCCATACACCGCAGGGTGACAAGCGGCAGTTGCACTTGAAGGTGCGTGTACGGTGCGGACAAGAGGAGTTTGTGGTGGATGTTTTGGTGGATACGGGTGCCCAGGTGAGCCTGGTCCAGAGAGGGTTGTTCAAGGAGGAATCCCTGCAGCCCAGCTGTAGACCGGTACGCCTGAAGGTGGCCAATGGAGAGATTATTGGTGGTGGCACCCATGAGGCCACTATCAGTATGGACTTCTAGGAGCATGAGCGCTTGAACCGCCCTGATTTGGCGAAGAGAAGCACTCTATCCGGGAACCTCTTTGTGGCTGACATTACAGATTGGGATAGGATCATGGGGTATGACTTCATGGTGGGAATCGCCATTGGAGCCCTTCCCCATCGTGCAACGCTGGTCCGGGAGGATAATGAATGCCTTACATGGCTGTCCACGGACTATGCATGCGGATCATCCCAATGGAATACTGAGGTAGAGGATCGGATCGTCCAAGCGGTGCAAGCTGTGGGTGCCAAGTCCAGAGGAGACCGCAGAGTTCAGCTCACGGAGTATGGAATGGCGCTCCAGATGTACGCCAGGATGATTCAGACGCTGGGAGCCGAAGCGCCCGAGACGGACGTCTTCGCTTCCCGGGAGGCCACACTTTTGAGGAAGTGTAGGAGGCATTGGCATCGAGGAGACTCAGCCTGGCACAGGCATTGGGGTTTGAAGGAGTGGGGGCCCATGTATTGGCATGGCTCCCTGGAAAATACCGGACGTACGGTGGAGAAGATCGTCGCGGATAGGGCGAAGGGGATCCTGGTCATAACCGGCATAGGATCCACCCCATGTCCGCTGGAAGGTCTCAAGCTGACGCTGGACTCCATCAGCCTGAACGACATGTCATTCGGGCCAGAGGAGGAGTTGTTCATCGATGCCAAGGGTTTATCAATGCCCTCCCCGGGTCAAGCGTGGGGTACCAAGGCTTTCCTGGTGGATGGGGCGCAAGCCGGGCCCACGGGCGATGAAGCATTCATCCGTAGGGTGGAGGCGGTGCCCATGCGGGTCATGTTTGAGCCCAAGGAGGGGACAGATCAGCCAATGGATGATATTGACGTCCTGTCCCACGCTGAGATCGACCACGTCGTCAACTACATGCAGATGGGGATGCGCGACCGAGTTGCAGCCAAGAAGAGGCGGGCCATGGTCACATTTTCGCATTGGTGGGATGACAAGATGTTGGTCACCGGCAAGTACGAGAAGGAAGAGTTCGTGGCGAGGGTCATGGATCACATCGCGGACCAATATGATGGTCCGGTTGGGTCGGACCCGCCGACGTGGGATTTTCCAAGAATGGGGGCCGGTGGGACAAGAACTCGGCTGATGCCGCAAATTTCCGAAGATTATCGGTGGGAAGCTCGTCCCACGACCATGAAGACGGCATATCAGACGAGGAGAAGTCGTACTCGAACCCGGAAGAGGCCTTTACCGCAGTGCGGTCGGTTGTATCGATACCGAAGCAAGCGGCTGAAGAGGCCCAGGAGAACCCCAAGGTCGCCGAGCTGAAGAAGAGGCTGATAAATGCCTTTCCGCGGCTATTTAGTGGCGTCGCCAACAACAACCCTCCAGATCGTGGGAGGTTTGGCACAGCGAGGATCAAGCTGAAGCCGAATCCCAAGATCTATCGTCATCGGGAGTACCAACTTCAGGGCGATCGGGCCGAGGCCATGAAGAAGTTGTTGGCCGAGTTTATTGAGCGGGGCTGGATCGAACCCTCCAACAGTGAGTGGGCCAGCCCAGCCTTTATCGTGCCCAAGAAGGAGAAGGGCGAGTGGAGGTTGGTGGTTGATTACAGAGGTTTGAACGAGCAAACCGAGCACGACTCGTACTCGCTTCCTCACATCGACACCATCCTCCAAAAACAACAAACAAAGCAGATTTTCACGGTGTTAGATCTGAAACACGGCTATCACCAGATGCCGCTACACCCGGACTCCAGGCCCTGCACAGCGATGTCGACGCCGCTGGGGCCCATGCAGTGGAAAGTGGTGCCTATGGACGCCAAGAATGGCAACACCGCTTTTCAGCACATGATGGAGGACCTGCTCGGTCCTGTCCGGGACTGTGCCGACCCCTTTGTGGATGACATCATCATCGGGTCCGGCACGGAAGACATGACTGAGGACGAGCTCATCGAAGCGCATGAGAAGGATCTGCGCCAAGTGCTCAGCGAGCTGGACAAGCACAACATGGTGTGCAAGCCCACCAAAGCCTCGCTCTTCGTGAAGGAAGTGGAATTCGCGGGTCACGTGGTTGGTCACGGGCAACGCCGTCCGATGCCTGGGAAGCTGGCGTCCCTGCACCACTGGGAGAAGCCCCAGACCATCAGCGAACTCCGATCCTTCATGGGGTTCTGTAATTACTATTCGGGCTATGTCCGGATGTATGCAGAACTGTCGGGGCCGCTGCACAAGATGCTGCAGGTGGGCAAGTTCGATGGCCGGAAGGGGAGCAAGAAGAAGCTTGCCTGGACCCCTGAGGCTGAAGATGCGTTCAGCCGCCTGAAGGAGCGACTCCTGGGGCAGCTGGGGCTATTTCTGGTGGACCCGGACAAGGGATTCGTGCTACAGACGGACGCCTCGGACTATGCCGTAGGGGCAGTCCTCGACCAGGTCCGGGACGATGGGTCGCACGTACCCGTGGCGTTTTGGAGCCGGATCCTGGCCGATGGCCAGCGTCGAACCTGGACCGCGAGGGAGAAGGAGACGTACGCCATTGTTTGTGCGCTCAGGAAGTGGTCTCGCCACATCGGATTGCAACCGGTGGTGGTTTGTACGGACCATCAGTCCCAACAGAGCTGGCACAAGGAGCACGTCGACACCCCCTCGGGACCGGCGGCAAGGAGGGCCCAATGGCATGAGACGTTCGCCAAGTTCGACCTCAGCGTCGTGTACGTCCCGAGGAAGGACAACACTGTGGCGGATTGCCTCAGTTGATGGGCCTACCCCGCGGGCAAGGCATGGATGGACATATCCAGCCATGGGGACACCGAGGAGACCGAGGAGGCCAAGCGCATCATCCAGATCGAGAAGGCCATGGAGCAAGAGGGGGTCAAGTGCTTTGTGGTGATGGCAAACCGTACAGACCTGGCCAAGTTCCGGGGCGCCCAAGTCCAAGCTATTTGAGAGGAAACCCTCGAGCAATGGATTGTGGCCCCCGTAGAGCTAGTCAGGTCGGTGCTTACAGAAGACTGGTCGGATGAGTATGCGGCATCCGACCACTGGAGCAGGTACTGGAATGCCGTGAGCGCCCCGCCAGACAACGAGTGGCCTGAGGGCTTGACCGAGGATGGGGACAAATTATTCCTCAAGGACAAGCTATTGGTCCCTGAGAACCGAATGGTGGAGCTCCTTGACCACTGGCATAACGCCTAGCTCATGCATCCTGGTTGGGAGAATATGCAGCAGGACCTGGAGTGGTGTTTCAAGTTCCCATCGGGGTACTACGCCATCCTGCACAAGTACTGCAGCGACTGCGCCGTGTGTCGGGCCACAAAAAGCCCCAACCATTCCCCAGCGGGCAACCCGGTGTATACGGCTATACCGGAGGCGCCTATGCGGTCCGTGGCCATGGATGTATTCGCCATGCCTGAGGTCACCGTGGAAGGAGAGACCTACCACTGTGTCATCCTGGCGGTGGATAGGCACAGCGGGTATATCGTGGCGGTCCCTGGCAAGAAGTCCAAGAAGAAGAACAAGAAGGACAAGCATGGAGTGGGTCTGCAGGCCAAGACCGTCGCTAATGCCATGATCAGGCATTGGCTGACAATCTTTGATGTCCCAGCTGTCATCTGGAGCGATCGAGGCAGTCAATTTGTGGGGACGTGGTTCAAGACGATGTGCAAGGACATGGGGATTCGGCACGCCAAGACCGTGGCGTAGCACAGCCGGTCGAATGGCTGGGCTGAGGTGGCCGGCCGGCAGATGTTCGAGAAGTTCCGCCAGTTGCACATTGACGAACCAGGCCGGAATTGGTATAATTCGCTGTGGAGAGTTCTCCAGGCGTACCACCACCTTCCGGGGCCCACTGGACTGTCGCCCCATGGTATCCTGTTCCTACGGGATCGAGTGTCACGCACTCTCCCGTGGTTGAACCATGGCAAAGTGGCCTGGGATGCGAGTGCTATGATGGCTGAGGCGGACGACACGGCGGCCAAGGTGTGCAAGGCACTTCAGGACGAGCATGAGAAGAGGGCCAAGTACTTCAAGCAGGGAAAAGTCCAGAAATATGCTCTCAGAGATACCGTATGGGTGGAGCGGCACCAGAAGGATGTCCTGTCCAGGCATCGGCAGGCATCTTGGTATGTGCCGGGGGTAATCGTTCCGAAGGTCGGGCAGGATGTGTGTGCCGTTCATGTGGGGGATAACAAGATCCTCGACGGCGACCATACCCAGCTTCGTCCCCGAGATCCAGACCCCAGCAGACGTCCCGTCACATTCGAGTTCACAGCCGGATATCTGGACTCTGATGACGAAGGGGAGGACGACGACTTCACCGCTGAGAGGATCCTGACGGACAAGCCAGACCCGGTGACGCCTGGGGGGAGACTTTTTAAAGTCCGTTGGAAGGGATTTGCTGCATGCAGGGATTTCTGGGAACCTCGGAGCAGTTTCGTGCCGAGGTATACCACAGTCTGGATGGAGTATCTAAGGAGGAAGAACATCTCTTTGGCTGTCAAGGACGTGTTGGTCCATTTGGTGGCTGCAGCAGCACCGTAATAGATCCCCCTTGGCGTTTTTGTTTGTTTTGTGCTTGGGAGACGTGTGAGGGCGTTCATCCGGGGATTCTTTGGCCTTGATGGGCCATATACCCCCTTCACTCGGTCTCCACACATATATATTTCATTGTGGTATACGTATTTAGATCGATCGACGACGTTTCTCTATCTTTGATCCCCTTGGTCCATGTTGTAGATCAAGAGGAGACCGGATATGGCGGAGGGCATCGATTATGAGTGTCCTCACCCCTCCCTTCGGGCATGGGGGACGCCCTCGCCGTATGTGGGGCCTCCATGTGTCCTTGGGACATGGGGGGGGGGTTGGAGCCCATTGGGGTCCTCCCGTCCTCTCTTCAATGACTTCCGAGCGGATACAACGCTCTGAGAAGGGGGGTGAAGCCGGTTCGGACCCCCGTGGCCATCTTTGGGTCACTTGGGGTGTGTATCTATGTGCCGGCAAGCCGCCATTGGCTGATATCATACTCTCCCATCCACCTGACCTAACCTGATGTGATAGTGCGATAGGCTTGGCCATTCCAGCTATGAGCGGCCAAATTCAATACCGAGGCGCCGCCGGCTCAGATTTATATATCAAAATGTCAGGAATTAACAGGGTTTTTTTATCATAATGTTTCTGTAAGTTTTCAGCCTTCCGTTCTGATTGTCAATGTACCGGCGACTGTCAGTTGGCTCGCAATTTTGCAGTAACCGATTGGTTAACTGTTATTTCCAGATATTCTAGCGGAAACCCCGATGAAGGGTTGAATTTCATCAGAAAAGGATTCGTTGCTTCCGCAATTTTCATGTTATACACTCGCAAAAATAATCCAATTTTTTCAGACATTCAGAATCGGATTTTCGATTTCGAGGTCGCCGCACTGGATATGATGAACTTCGAGTGGTCCTACATTTTTCCCCGATCACGAATCAATCTTTCTTTTGTTGTCTCCTTCATTTTTCTTGGAGATATAGTCGAAACAAAATTGATTCCTGAGGCCACTTTGAAGAATCATATCTCCGGCTCATGGCAAGGATTTTCAAATTTGAGAATTGGGTTGGAATCGCATTGGTCTTAACAAAATTTGGGGAGGGTCAAACGTCTTTGTTGTGTACATATGCCCGGTGTAGCCAGGGATAATGATCAAGAGGGTAGAAAGTGATTCATAACTCTTGAACCATGCAACCGAATATTTGTATGCGACTTTCGAGTGTACCGCATGAGTGTTGGTGTTGCATAGAAACTTTCTCTGGGTTCCTACGTATTTTTAACGTGAAGTTATGTCCATGGAGGGGCATGGCATACCATGGTGGGAGCCACTTTTTAAGGGTATGTGTTATATACATGGTATGTGCTTCGCTATGCTCACGCCCATGTTATATATCTCCGTTTGTAGGAAGATATGTGGAGTCATACGTGGCAAGGGCTTCGCCCATGTCCTAATGGTGAGCTCCATAGCGCTAGACTAAGTCTGCCGCACATATAGTGCAGGTAGGTAGGTAGGTGCACTCGGTCGTGGAGAGGCGCCCCATGGTTCCCCCTGGCGTCGCCCCTGTGACGAACAGGAAGAGGCTTCGCGCGTGAAGAGGGGAGGCGGCTTACTTCCCGCTAGACCTGACTGTTGGCCCCCAACAAAGCGGCCCCGGGCTACGCCGGGAGGGCTGATCGCCGCCAGCGTGACATGCTTGTCTCGCCGGGAGGGTGTGCCCCCGTGCTTGCGCACGTCCCCTCCTTTGGGCGGAACCCTAGGGGTTCACCGGACTTCCTGGCGTACCCCGTTCCCAAGGCGTGCATGCACGTTCCTGGTACTAGGGTTCCGAGGCGCTTGGGTGTCGCACGCTCCGCCTCGAGTCCCAAAGCAGCGCAGGCCTTAGGATGCAGCCTTACCCCCGGGCTCCGGATCTCGTTTGGCCGGGTCACCTGCATGGCACGGGCTGCCTCAGTGCCCGGGCTGTGGGCACTGGGTTTCCTACTGTTGTGTGGTGTTTGTGTTTGGGTCCGGTTGGCGGTTGGGTGCGGGTTTTGTTAACCCCGTCTGTCCTGGCTGGGGTTTAGGGTGGGTGTTTTTGGGCTCGATTTGTGGTGTTGTCCCCCTAGTGTCGGCTATTTGTGGTGTTCGTGGTTAAGCTTCGGTTTCGGTCTGCTTTTGGGACGTGTGTGGTTTCGTGGGCGCCCCGCTTGCCCCCCGCCGTTTCCGGTTCCGGCGCGCGGTGTGGGCGTGTGTGCCGGGCCCGGGTCTCGCCTGTGCCCAGTCCGTCTTGGCTGGGTTGTCGGGGTGTGTTTTTTTTTTTTTCTTTGGTTTTTTCTTTTCTTTTTTTTTTTTTTTTTCTGGGCTTTGTGGTCCCTGTCCCTCCATCCCCTTTCTTTCGGGCTGGGCAGGTGGCTCTCTTTTTTTTTTTTTTTTTTTTCTGTCCCTTTTCCCCGTGGTCCGCTGTTACTGGCTTGGTGTTGCCGGTTTTGGGTGGGTGGTTCGCCTGTGCCTCTGCGGGGGTCCCCCTTTTTTTTTTTTTTTTTTTCTTCTGGGGGGGGGGCCTGGCCGCCTGTGGTGGTGTTGGCGGGTGGTTGGGCGGCTGTGGGCTGTTTTCGTGCCTTTTCCCCTTCCCCCCTCCTTTTTTTTTTTTTTTTGGGGGGGGGGGCTTGCCTGTTCCTGCCTCTGCCTTCCCTGGGCTGGCGCACGCACTGGCCTGTATTCAGTGTTGTCTTCCGGGCTGCTGTTTTCAGTTGGGTTCTGTGTGGCCATGTTCCGGCCCCATGGGTCGGGTGGGCTCTGTACACTGTGGGCTCGGCGCCCCTTCTTGCTGGGTTAGGTCCTGGCTCTGCCGGCTGGGCGGCTGCGCCAGGTGGCTGCTTGTGGTTTTGGGTTAGGGGGCTGGGGTTGCTCGTGTCCTTACCCCTCCGCGGTGCCGGCTGTAATCTTCTGGGTGGTCCGTCACCGTTGTCGCCTGGCGCTCTGTGGTCCCGTGTGTGGCCTGTGGTGCCGGTGTGTGGCGTGGTGGCGCGGCGCCTTCCCGGGTGTGCGGTGGCTGGCTTCGGTTAGTCCCTCAGGTTAGGGTCAGTTGTGTCGTGTTGTGCCGCTCTGTGCCGCGTCGCGTCGCGTCGTGCTGTGGTGCGTTGCTCTGTGGCGCGCTGTGGTGTGGTGTGCCGTGGTCTCGCGTGGTGCCGCGGTGGGTCAGTGGAGGTCAGCCTGGCCTGTGTGGGTCGGTTAGGTCTTCGGGAAATTCTGCTGAATGATCACAGTGTCCTTGGGGCGTGCACACTGACTCTCACCCATGGACTCAATCTTCACCGGGCCTCGCAGACAGGCAGGTGTACTCGGGGTGTAGGAAAAGCGTTCCTTCTCCAAGGCAGACAAACAGACATCAGGAGTCGGACGGTGGAGGTGGCTTCCGAACGCTGTTTGAGTGGCGAATGGCTTTCACTGCAGCTCGGCTGCGCTGGCAGGGTCCGGGGCGGTGCCGCCGGCAGGGATGAGCTCACACTGTAGGGTCAGGGGGATGTCCATATCTCCGGTGCTGGACTGCTGGGGTCCGGGGCATCGGTAGTATTCTTGGTACTTCCAGTCTTCACGGCGCTCGGAGATGGCGTTGAAGGGGGGCACCGTCCAGCAGCACCAAAGCCTTCGCGATCGATTCGTTTCCCCTTGCGATGCTCGATATTCATCATGGACGGGATCGGTGCGCCGCCGCAGTGCCATTCCTCCACTGGACGCAACAGGTTGGTGACGGATGCCCTCACGGACGTGAGACCAGCCGAGATCAAGCCCCCGTAGCAATACTCTGCGTCAAACCGCGACGGTAGCGCAGCCCGGCCCTTATAGCCCATGGTGTGGTCGCGTGACGGTCCGTGGGGTTGCCCTCCCTGGGGGCCTGTGCCTTGGTCTCGTGTCCTCAGGGGCTGTCGTGGTGCCCTTTTCCTCCGTGTCTTGGTCCCCGTTCCCGTTCCTTCCTGGTTCTTGGGTGGTGTCCTGACCCCATGTGGTGTCGCTTCCGGCGCCCTGTCCCTGCGTGTGCCTGCCCTCACTTGGGGCCCTTCCGTGCCCTCTTGCCTGTGTGGTCCTTGGTGTCCCTTGCCCTTCCCTTGCCCTTGTCCTGCCCCTTCCTGGTGTGGTGGTGGTGGGAGGGGCGGGGTGGGGAGGGGGCGCCGGTGGCCCAGGCTTGGGGGTGGGTGGCCTGGAGCCACCGGCGGAGGGCTTGGGGGGTGTAGGGGGGGCGGAGCCCTGGACCGCATCGCGGAGGAGGGCCTCCCATGCCGCTTGCGGCATGATGGTCTCCGGGGCGGCCTCATTGGGGTTTGCGGGGGTGCGGGTGCGCACCTCCTCGAAGGTATGCACCGTGTGCACCCCTCTGTGTCTTCCCGCTCCCCCGGCCCATTTCACCCAGCGGCGGAGCTCCTGCAGAGCGGAGGGAGACCAGCAGGCGAGGTGGGCGGGGGCCCGGGGGGGGGAGGGGTCCGTGCCTGGGGTCCTGGAGCGGCGGGGGGAAGATGTGGACCTGCGGTGGTGGCGGGGGTGGCGGTGGCTGGGGGAGCGGGAGCGGCGGCGGCGGGGGCTGGGGGTGGAGGACGGGTACGGGCGGAGGGGGGAGCGGGAGGGGGAGGTGGACATGGGGCGGCGGTGGCGCGCTCGGTGGCGTCCGGGGGAGCGGGAGTGGTGGTGGCGGGGGCTGGGGGTGGTGGATGGGTACGGGTGGCGGGGGGAACGGGGAGCCCGGCGGGGCGTGTGGGGGGAGGGGGAGGTGGACGTGGGGCGGCGGCGGCGTGCCTGGCTGCGTCGGGGGGAGCGGGAGTGGTGGTGGCGGGGGCTGGGTGGCCGGTGGGGGGAGGGGGAGGGGGACATGGGGCGGCGGTGGCGCTCGTGGTGGTGCCCGGGGGAGTGGGAGCGACGGGAGCGGGGTCCCTGGGGGTCGTGGTGGTACCTGGGGGAGCGGGAGCGGCGCGAGTGGGTGGTTGAGGCGCGGTGGGAGTGTGGGCGCCGTGGGCGAGTGTGCCGTGCGGGGGGGGAGCGGGAGCGCCGCCGCTTGCGGGACCGGCCCTCGTCGCTCGAGTCGGGCCAGTCCGGAAGCGTCGGCGGCCTCTGGGGGGGCTCGCGCGGCGCCGCTTGGGGGGGGAGGTCCCCCGTCGTCCTTGGGGCCCCTTCGGCCATCGGATGGTGGCCGGGGGGGTACGGGGCGTCACGCGGTGCTGGTTGGGGGGGGAGATCCCCCGTCGTCCATGGGGCCCCCTCGGCCATCGGATGGTGGCCGCGGGGGTACGGCTGGTACGGGGGTGGTGGCTGGTACGGGGGGGGTGGGTATGCGAGCGGGGCGTTCGGCGGCTGCCATCCCGTCCGCTGGTGCTGTTGGTGTACGGGGGGTTGTGGCCCGGTGGGGTAGGGCGGTGGGCAGTGGTAGTGGTGGGGGTGGTGTTGGTAGTGGTGGTGGTGGGGCCGCTGGTGGTGGTGGTGTGTGTAGTGGTGGGGTTGGTGTTGCGGGTATGGCCCATGGAGTCCTTGTGGGTTTTCCGGTCCCCCTTGTGGGGGTGGGGGGTTGGGCATCGTGGGCAGTCCCCGGGGCTGCACTATGTGGTGGGCATGGAGGAAGGGTTGGGGGGCGGGCTTGACGGTGACGATGGTTGAGGGGTCCCACGTCCCTGGGTCGGTGTGGCCGGCGGTGGTGGTGGTTTGTGGGGGATGGATGACGGGGCGTTTGATGACAGGGATTTTCACGAGGGTTTGGAGGGGGTCGTGCTGGGTGGCCGTCTCCGCGGTGGTGGTGGGTGCCGGCGGGAGGGGGGCGCGGGTCGTGGTGGGTGGGGGGTCCTGGCTTGGGCAAGGGCCTGGGCGGGGGTGGTATCGGGTGGTTTTGTGTCGTTGCGTATGCGGTGTTGTGTGTGGTCGCGTGGGCGCCGGCTTGGGTTTGGGGTTGGGTTTGGGGTTGGGGTCCGGTTTGGGTTTGGGGTCGGGTTTGGGGTTGGGGTCCGGTTCCAGGTTGAGGAGTACCTCTGTCCGGAGGTGTGAGGGCGTCGATGCCGGGTCGGAGGTCGTCCCGGTGGGTTGCCGGGGTGCCTGAGTCGCCTGTGTGGGGGTTGGGGGGTTGGTGCGTGCGGCCGCGGCTTTGGCTTTCGCCGTGGCCTTGAGGATGAGTTTGGCGGGGAGGGGGGGGTCGGAGGATGAGGTGGAGGAGGTGGACGAGGCTGAGGACGAGGAGGAGGTGGTGGACGCGGGTTGGGCTGTGATGCGGGCGGGCTTGCGGGCGGCGGCTTCTGCCGCGGCCACGGCGGGGAGGATGGAGGGCATGTCCCAGGGTTGTAGGTTGGGGGCGGGCGGCTGGGGGGGCCCGGTCGTGACCTGGCGGCCCGGCGGGCCGATCTGGTCGGCTGCGGCGGGGGAGGGAGGCGCGGGGCTGCGGCCTTCTCTTTCTGGGCTCGGCTGGGCCCGGGTCCTGCAATGTGCGAGGTCGTGTGGGTTTGTGTCAGCGGGGGGGAACAGTTCGCGTGGGCTGCATTCAGGGGCCGGGGGGGGTGGGCCTGGGTCCTCTGGGGTGTGTGTGGGGGGCGTGGGCGGGCCACTGGGTGGGGTGGGCGTGCCGCGGGGCGTGGGGCTCCCCTTGGCGGGTGTGTGTGGGTTGTCGAGTGTGGGGGGCGGTGAAGGGTGGCCGGTGGGTGGGTGTGTGGCGGGCGTGTGCTGGTGTTCGGGCGGGTGGGGGAGGCCCGTGTCGCGGGGCCCGGGGGTGCGCGCGATAGTGGGCGTGTGTGAGTCTCCGGTTGAGCAGCGAGAGGGGGGGGGCATGGGCGGGGATTGTGCGGGGGGTTGTGCTGCGCCGGTGTATGTGTCCGCTTGCTGCGCGCTTGCGTGGGCAGTTGTAGGCCGGGCGGTTTGGAGGAGAAGCTTGCCGTCTTCTGCTGCCGCGGCAAGGATTTCGCAGACGAGCGTTCGTATCTGGTGGACCTCTTGGTCAGTGGTGGGAAGGGGGCATGCTAGCTTTGGGCTACGACCCGCGCGGTTGAGGACCCTGTGGATGGCGTGGTACCCGCAGGTGAGGGACTGCTGCGGCCTGGGGGGGGGGGTTGGTCGTGTGTCCGGGCCTGCTTCGACTTGTGTGTGGGCGGTGGGGATGGCCCAAACCCAGGGCACGGTCCCCGTGGGTGGCCAGTGGCGCTGGATCCAGTGGGTTAGGCAGAGCATGGACAATCCCAGGTGGTAGCCCGCCTTCCCTGAGGTGATTTGGGCCAGGGCGCGGGCTGGGGGCGTGTCCCCTGGCTGGAGGAGACCCCTGAGGATCCTGTGCTGGGTGGTGGGGTCCCCCACTGCCCCTGGTGGGGCGGTCTCCGGGGCGAACATGGTGTCTGTCCCCTGGATGATCCATTGCGGGCCGTGGGACGTAGCCATAGCGGCTATCACGTAGTAGTGGCCGCGCTCGAGGACTGTAACCCAGACCTCCGGCGGGGGGTGGTCACTGTCTGTAGGTGGGGGGGGGAGGTCGTCGTCCGGGGTGCGGAGGCCGGCGGCGCGGAGGGCGGTGTCGCGGTTGGGCGCGGTGGCCTGTTCCCACTGCTCCGGGTGGTTCGGGTCCGCTGGGTGGTCCGTCTCCGCTTGGGCCCGCCGTAGGCGTATGGTCCCTCGACGCGTGACGTTGCTGCCGGTGTCGTGCGTCAGGGCCTGGCCCCACTCGATGGGGGGGATCCAGATGGGCTGGCCCCGGGTGTGTTTGCGGGCTCGCCAGAGCACGAGGTCTACTATGGTCTCGTGGAGGCCGCTGCCTGGGGTGGTCAGGTCCCGGAGGGCTTTGACGGTGAGCTTGGTCCAGTCCTCTTGTAGGCGGTACCAGCCCAGGGGGGTGGTCGGGGCCATGTCTTGGAGGGTCGCTCGGAGGAGGTCGGGGTCGCGGATGGTGGCCGGTGTGAGGGGAGGGTGTCCCGGTTCCGGGGGGGGTGGGCTGGATGGGCTGCCGGGGTCTTGCGCGTCTACGTCGATGGATGGTTGGCCCTGGCTGGGTTCGGCCGGACTGGGCGGTGCCGGGTGGCTTCTTGGGTGCGAGACGGGTCTCGGGGCGCTGTGGTGGTGCCTTGGAGACCTGTGGATGGAGACGGGGGGCGCGTGCGGGGCGCGGAGCGGGTTAGTGGACGTCTGGGTCATGCACGGCATGGTAATGGATGAGACGCTGCATGTGTTCCCTGGCGGTGGGGTCGGTGAGTTGTTCCGCGTGTGTTAGCAGGAGGTGTTTGCGGTGTACCATTTGGGCTGCTGCTCTGCGGACCGCTTCTAGCTGGAGGTGTGCTGCTGCTTCCATGGGGCTTTCCGTGTGATTGGTGAGGTGTCGGTGCAGGGCCTGTGTCACTGCCCCTCTCATGGTGGCTTCTTTGATCAGGGGGTCCCGGAAGAGGTGTTCGGTGGCCTGGTGTGCGTGGCTGTGGGCTGGCCATCCTTCGTGTTGCCGCAGGGTTTCCGCCGGGGACCAGCCCACTAGGGTGTCCCTGTCTGTATGGAGGGGGCATTTCTTGAAGTGTTCCCAGTCCTCCGGGGTGGTGTGGTCGCATGGGCAACGGGTGTGTTCGTCGGGGACGTGGATGTGCTTGCGGGCGAGCCATCTGGCGACCCTGGTGAGGAAAGGCAGTTGCTCCCTGAGGAGCTGGATGCGTCGTTTCTGGAGGTGGGCTGGGACGTTTGCTGGGCGGAGCGCTGAGTGGTAGAGGGGGACTTGCAGTCTGTCCTGGAGCTCCTGGATGTGCGCCCGGCTGTCTGCGTCGCCGAGCACGCGGGCGAGATGTTGGACGGGGTTGGGGCAGTGGTACGCTCTGTCGTGGGAGGAATAGGGGGCGTCCTCTGGTACCCAGTCCGGGGTCTGATGGGGCTCGGGTACAGGGGGCACGTGTTGGAGGTGTGTGTGGTTGCGGCCGAGGTCAGGGATCTGGAGGGCTGGTAGGTGTGTTGTGCGCTGGTGTACTGCCTGGTTGTCGACCTTACCATTTCCGTATTGGTGCCTGTGGGACTCCTGTTTCACGATGTGGAGTTGGACGTAGGGGGGAAGGCTGCGTAGGGCTTTCCAGAGTAGCAGTGCCTGGGTGCCGAGGCTCGTCGCGGTTGCTTTGTGAAGTGGTTGCCTTGCTATGCGGAGGAGCAGGTGCGTGTCGACAGTGGCGTCTACCACGAACCAGACCCGGACGATGTGCGGGGAGTGGGCGGGTAGGTGGGCCGCGACCTCGGTGATGGCGTCGGCCATGGCCCCTAGCTCCCCGTGGGAAGAGGCCCCATAGGTGGTGTGGCCCGTGTGGTGGTCCATGTGGTAGTGTTCCCCGGTGTGGGTTAGTTGCAGGGTGGCCCCCCCGGTGATGGGCGTGAGGGCGGATTCGCCTGAGGCGTCGGTGAAGAAGAGCCGGTCCGCCGGTGATGGTTGTGGGAGGCGGCATGGGTTCATGGGCAGGTAGGCGTATATGGCAAGGCCCGTGGCGAGGTGGGCTACTGGAGTTGTGGGCTGTAGGATGGGGGTGGCGTACACCCCTATTCCTTTGGAGATGATGTGCTTTGCTTGGGGGGACTGGGCTATGAGTCCCTGCTCCGGCTGTCCTTGTGTGAGGTAGGAGTAGATGTAGTGGAGGATGTAGGCTGTGTCGGGGTTTAGGTCGTGGCATGTGAGGGTTTGTGTTCGGTGCTCCGCTGTGTGGCAGGAGTGGTGGAGTGGATAGTAGGGGTGCTCGTGTTTGCCCGTTCTGCCTGGCTCGTACATGCTGCAACGGATGGCGACCCCTGCCGGGTCGGGGCGGGGGCATGTGGGTGTGGTGGTGAAGAGCCATTTGGGCGCGTGGTCGGGGTTCCATGCTACCGTGGGGTTAGTGTCGGTGCGGTGGAACCATGGGGCTATCCATGCGTAGGCCTGTGGTGGTAGGTGGGTCGTGGGGTGGGTGTGGTGGCGTGCTATGAGGTGTAGCACGGGCCATGGTGCGGTTGGTGCCTCGGGGTCACAGGCCCAACATGTGCGTGGCATGCTCTGGGAATCTTGGGGGACCTTTGGTAGGTCTCGGGCGGTCATGTGGTGTTTCGGTATGCGCCATTTTGCCCCGTGGTGGATGACGGTGGTCTGCGTGGGTTTGGCTTCATTCGGGGCCAGTAGTAGGGTTAGTGGTGGGACTGGGCCCGTTACTGGGGGGACGGGTTCGTGTTTCGATCCGGTGGGTGCGTAGGGCGGTGTCTCTGGGATGGGTCGCGGGTGTTGTCTTGTGAATTCTCGGTAGGCTTTGCGCATGTCTTTGCTGCCCGGTAGAGTGTGTCCCGCTGTTCGTGCCGTCTGTGTGAGGTAGTGGTGGAAGAGGCGGTATTGTGGCCATTCGGGAAGCTGTAGATAGGGGGTGTGGTGTGCCCCGCTGTGGTGCAGGACCCGCATTTGGGCGAGGGTGACGTATACTACGGTGATGGAGGCCCCGACAAGGTCTATGGTGTGGATGGTGCCCTTGGGGTGGTGGTGGAGCTCCCCGCAGAGGACCGCTAGTGGCCCTTTCTCCGGGCACGTGTGGTTGGTGAGTATGGCGTGGTGTGGGGATGGGAGCAGAAGCTGCAGGTGGTTCCACAGGCGGGTGTTCATGTTGGTGGGCATGCCCGTCTGGTGGAGTACCCAGCGCGGGCATGTGTTGCGGGCCCGTTGTGCGGCTTGGAGGCGGATGGCGGTGACCTCGCGGACCTCCGGTGAGTGGTTGTGGGTCATGCGGTGAAGGAGGAGGGCGGTGTGTCTGGTATAGGCCGCTTTCACCTCGTCCCCTATGGCGTCTCCATAGTGGGGCCATGCCGCTCGGATGGCGCGGGTGGGTATGGAGGTGGGCCAGCCCCCGTGTGCTGCCCATGCCTTGGTCACGGCGCGTGTGGCCGGCTGGAGGGCGGTGGTGGGGTGTGTTAGGTGGAGTGCTTGGAAGCCTATGGAGGCGTTCAAGACCCCGGTGAGGTAGTACGCCAGGCTCTGGTGGGACAGGGAGAGGGCCTTGGTGGTCGGGGACGCATATCTGGGGAGATGGGCGAGGTGTGACTGCAACTTGGGAGGGAGGGTGGCGTCCTCAGGGTTTGCGGCCTGGACTACCCCCAGGTGGGTGGTGGTCGTCACGACTTGCATGGGGGGCCCTTGTGGCCCCAGGGTGGGAGGTGTGGCAGACCCCTTGATCATGGCCACTGACTTTGTGGGGTGGACGATGAGGTTGTTGTGGGAGAGGTAGGAGACGGTCACGTCCAGTAAGTCGTTGGCCTGTTGGGTGACCGTTGGTCCGGGGTCCGGGGCATGGGGGTCGTGTGGGGTGTGCGCGACGGTGAGGTTGGTGTCGTCCGCGAAGCCGACCAGGGGGGAGAGGAGGGGGTAGGGTGCGTAGGCCGGGTAATCCTGCTCGATTGCGAGGGCCAGGGGGAGCGTCACTAGAAGGTACAGGAAGGGGCCCTCTGCTCCCCCTTGGGGGACCCCGCTGCCTGGCTCCAGGAAGGGGGTGAGGCCTGCTCCTGTGCGGACCGTGTATTTGCGGGTGCGGATGTAGTCGGAGGTGAAGTTGTAGAAGGGGAGGCCTAGGCGTTTCCACACCGCTTCTAGAAGGAGCCAGGGGGTGTTCGGGAAGGCTCCCTTGACGTCGAGGGAGGCGATGATGAGGTCCACCGGGTCCATGTCCGCGATGGTGTCCTGGAGGAAGATGGCCTCGTGTGGGGAGCGGCCTGGGATGGCCCCCCAGAGGCTCGCTGGTATGTGGGGGTCCAGGTGGGGGCGGATGCGGCGCAGGAGGATGGTCCAGACAATTTTGACCTCCGTGACCGCACAGACTATGGGGCGCCAGTTGTCCGGGTTCGCCCAGTCCCCTTTTTTGTAGAGGGGGCGGACAACGTTTGCCCAGTCTGGTGGCAGGGGGGTCCGCCCCGTGACGATGTCCCAGAGGCGGTGGGCGAGGACGCGGAGGAGGTGGGCGGGGAGGTGGTAGTATGCCTCTGCAGGGAGGCCGTCGTAGCCTGGGGTTTTGTGTTGCCGGAGACTGTGGATGGCCTTCCGGACTTCGTGGATGGTGAAGGGGCGTTTTTCCAGGTGCCTCCTCTGGGCGTGGTTGAAGACCCGAGGGAGGCGGTCGATTTTGGCCTGGGTGTCCGGGTCCAGTGTGTCTTGGGTTGGGGTGTGTTGCCGGAGGAAGCTGTCTTGGGTGGCTTGGAGCACTGTGGCTGGGTCGTTGGTGAGGGAGCCGTCCTCCTGCCGGACCGTGGTGATGGTGCGGTGGCCGGTATCGGTCATGGCGTCGTTGAGGTGGCGGATGGCCTTGTAGGGGAGTTCGTGTTGCGCATACCGTTCGTGTTCCTGGGCGATGCGCTGTTGCCTGTGGATGTGCCACCGCTGCAGGTCCGCCCTGATTTGGGCTATGTGTGTCCTGCAGTGGTGTATCTGGCGGCGGGTTTGGGGGGTGTCGGTGTGGAGGAGGGTCGCCAGTTGTTGCTTCGCATGCCAGAGGTCATGGAGCATGTCCCCCAGGGCCGTGGGTGGTTGGTCGTCGTCTGTGTGGGGGTGTTGCTGGAAGCCGCAGGCGACGGCGGCCGTGCGCATGGCTGTGAGTAGGTCGGTGGGGTCTGGTTGGATGCGCCGGGCGCGGTCTATGGCCCTGTGATATTGGGACCAGGCATGCTTGTCATGCAGCGGGGGCATCTTCAGGGGGGGTGGTAGGCCTTGGTCCGCATCTTCTGGGGGGCTGGGGGGAAGGTTGGGGATGGTGAGGCGGATGTGCAGGGGGCTATGGCCTGTGGGTCCCAGCGGGAGGGGTCCATATCGGGCCTCCGCTCGGATGATGGTGGTGGGGTCGCCATAGCATACGTCGATGCGGGATGGGGCGGCATCCGTTTGGTGGGGGAAGTGGGATGGTTGGCCTTCGAGGCTGGCTGTTAGGTCCACGAGCCCCAGCATTTCGATGGTGTCGCGGACTGCTTGGTCCTGGGGTGTGGCCTGTCCTCCTCGGTCCGCTGGGGTGGGGGCGGCGTTCATGTCGCCGATGATGACTGTGGGGGCGAGCATGGCCATTTGGCGGTACGCCTCGGCCAGGGCCTGGAGGAAGGGTTCCGTGGCTTCGCCGAAGGGGACGTGGGTGTTGATGACGTTGAGTTGCCATCCGTCCCCGACGACCTCATAGACACCTAGCCTCCCTGGGACGTTGAGGTGGTGGACGAGGTGGACGTGGATGCCGGTTTGGGCGTATAGGGGGGTCCCCTTGTGCCAGTAGCATTTGTACGCTTTCTGGTCCGGGGTATACATGGGGGTGGTTTCCGGGGGGTCGTCGCGCTGTAGGCCTTGTTCCTGGAAGGTGAGGAGGTGGGGGACCCACCCCGGCCCCTGTGCCATCGGGAGCTCTTGGAGGGCGGTTGTGGCGTCCTTGGAGTATGTGACGGCCGGGTGGTTGAGGTCGAGGAGGTTGACGGTGGCCTCGGTGGGGGCGGGCCGGGGCTGTGGAGGCTTGTGCCCTCGGCCCTTGCCCCGTCAGGGAGGGGGACTTGGGGTTGGGGACTTTTTGCCGGTTTGTGGGCGTTTGGGTAGGCGCGGCGGGGGGAGGCCTTGGCTCCACTCCGGGGGGAGCTCCCCAGTGTATTTGGTGCCTGTGTGGGCCTTGTTCTCTTCGGTGCGGAGCCGGATGGGGTGGGCGCTGGTGAGTTCCAGGGTGTCGCCGAGTGGTTTGTCCGGGGCGCTGTTGCCCTGGTCTAGCTCCTTTTGGCGGTGCCAGATTACCCGGATCTGTGGCCCCCCGTTGTCCCCTTGTCCCTTGAGGCGGTACTGGATCGTGCCCTCACACCAGATCCAGTCGCCTGTGTGGTCGTTGCGGAAGGGCTGTTGGACCTTCGCACCTTTTTCGAACCCTGGGTACGCTTTGGGCGGGGCCTGTGCTGGTGGCGGGAGGGAGGATGATGAGGATGCCTGGTCCGGGTGGGGCGGTGGTAGTGGTGGGAGGGAGGATGACGAGGATGCTTGGTCTGGGTTCGTCGGGTGGGTCGGGTGGGATGCGGGGGGTCGGGAGGTTGCTGCTTTTCCGGCTTGGCTGGGGGCGGGTGCGCCCTTTTGTCGTCTCGTTCGCTTGGGTGGGACTGGAGGTGGCGGGGCTGGGGGGGCATGGGGTTGGAAGAAGGGGTGCGTTGCTTGCTGGTCTGGATCCCTCAGTGGGGGTTCTGCCGGTGTTTGCATTTTCGCTTTCGCGTGGCTGCGTACGATGTCGGCGAGCTTGCGTACGGTCTCCGGGGGATCTGTTGGCCATGGCAGTGCGGCGGGGCTGTCGTCGAAGGGGTGGTGTAGGTGGTAGTTCCTCATGGCCTTGGCCTGCCTGACCCAGGCCTCTGTGGGTTCCGGTGTGTCCGGGCCTTTGGCGGAGCCTTGAGCCCAGTAGAGTGCTGTGTGGAGGGCTTCCCAGGGGGCGCCTTCGCGGCCTGTGAGGGTGGTGGCTTGGAGGAGTCGCTGCTGGCCCCGTGGGGGGTCTTCCGGGTCCATTTCCGGGGTATAGGCCTGGGCCGCCATGAGGACTCCGTGTGCCCAGTGGAGGACCCACCATTGGGTGTCCGCTTTGAGGATGTGGATGGCGGGTTGTTGGGGGGGGGTGTCCAGGGTGTCCCACGATGCAATGGCTAGTGGTATCCTGGAGGGGTGGAGGTGTGGGGGGGCCTTGCGGCTTAGGAGTTGATCGATGTGGAAGGGGGTGACGGGATCGTTGGGGCCTTGGGGCGGTGGGGGCATTGCTGGGATGGGTGTGGGGTCCCAGTGGCGTTCGTGGGCGGCGAGGGTGTACAGGGCGGCGGTGATGATGTGGTGGGCTTGGCCCTCCAGGACGATGTGGCGCTCCGTGCCGAAGTCCTTTGGTAGGTGGGCTGCGGGGTGGAGGGTGATGTGGGCCAGGGCGCGTTGGTGGGCCTTTTTTCCCCCGTCTGGGGCCTGTGTCCGTTTGTCCCCCGGGATGTGTTGGTGTTGGTGTTTTGGTGGGGGTGGTCCCAGGGCGAGGGATTCCACACAGTGGAGGGGGATGGCGTGTTCCCTGGACCTGTTGGGCAGGATGTATATGCCCGGGTCTCCCGGTACGGTGCCCAGGTACATGTTGCCCGTGATGGTGGGGGCCGGCAGCGGTTGGCGGAGGGGCGAGGTGCATGGGGTGGAGCAGGGCGGGTCATGGTGCTCACACCGGGGGTGGTCGATGCCGTACGGGGTGACGTGTACGGCGAAGGGTCCAACGGCGCGCTGGAGTTTGTGGGGTTGGATGTTGTGGAGGCGCGCCACCGCCCGTGTGTGGGAGCGCCCTTCGCTGATCCATACGGCGTCTGCCCGCGATGCCGCTGGGTTCAGGCAGTCCGTGGTGATGCCTGTGATCGTGCGGTTGTGGGTGGTATCTGATACCCTGGCGGGGGGGGCGCCGATGCGGGGGATGGTGTGGTCGTCGTGGAGGGTGCGGGCCTTGCGCTTCGCTTCGTGTCGGTGCTGGGCCTCCTGGGCGTGGGTGTGCACACCCTTGTGTTTGGGCTTCTTGTTGGGGCGGTCCGCTGTGTGGAAGGGGGTGGGCCAGGAGGGGGCGTGGTGGAGGGTGGGATGTGGGAGGTCCCCCCGTGTTGCCCATGTGTACAGGGTGGTCGCGGCGGCCCCTTCCGCCTGTATGGTGTATCGCTCGTCGTGTCGGCGACGGGTGACGAGGACGTTGGGGGCCGTCAGCTCATACACCTGTGTGGTGTGGGGGAGGTGGCGGGTGACGGTGATCTTGGCGGCGTCGTTCTTGCGGGTGGTGGTGTGGGGGATGATGTAGTGGGTCGCCCATTCATCCTGGGGGGTGTGCTCCGTCGGGTCTAGCTTGAGCGGGGGGTGGAGCGGCTTCGGTGTTGGGGGCTTGTCTTGGCCCTTCGCGTGGGGCGCCACTTTGGTTTCGACCAGGTATTGTGGGCCCCAGGTTTCCGGGGCCCCTACCTGTGTGGCTGCCGCTGTTGCGGCTTGGAGGAGGGCGGTGGTGTTGGTGTCTAGAGGGGGGGGCCCCGGTTGGGGGGTGAGGGTGTCATGGTCTTGGTACGCCCACCAAATTGTGTAGCCTCGTTGGGTGTTGCGGTGCGGGGTTTGGGTCTGGGCTTGCTGGATGGATAGGGCGGTCTTGATGTCCTCCGCTGCTTGTGGGTTTATGGGTGTGGCGTAGGCCCATACTCCCGGGGCGTGTATGCCGTGTGACGCTTGGCCTACTCCTCGTATCGGTTGTAGGGTGTGGTGGGTGCGTGTGAGCCCTAGGTGTTCTTGGAGGAGGTCCCCTCGGATGTCCTCCCATCGTTGCTGCCAGGTATGTGTGTGGTCATTGGGGGCGGGGTAGGTGACGACGATGGCCTGCCAAGGGGTGGGGCCTGGATGCACCGTCATAGGTGCCGACGATGCTTGCGGGGGTATGTGGACGGCGTGGGCGGCGGCTGCTGTTACGGGGTCTCCTTCCGTGGGTGTGATCGTGGCATCGCCTTGGACGGTGAGGAGGAGGTGGTGGCGGTCCGTCGGTAGTGCCCAGGTGGTGGTGGGCTCTGCGATTGAGTGGAGGCGGATGGCCTGGAGGCCCGGTGTGATTTCGTCCCATCGGAGTGTGCCGTTGTGGACCGCCCATTCCCGCGGCAGGTCTCGAAACCCGTTTCGGTCTGGGGTGGTGCGGTGTTGTGGGGGGAGCTCCATTGTGGTGATGGGGTGGATGAGGGGCTCTGTGAGGGGTTGGTCTTGTGTGGTTGATGGTGATGGTGCCTGGGGCATGTCTTCGTCCAGTTGGTGGGGGGCTTTGGCCTCCTGGAGCTCTGCACTGATGGCGGCGAAGACATCTGGGAGGGTGGGGGAGGCGGGGGGGTGGGGTGCCCGATCGTCCCAGGTGATGTGGTATTCCTCCGGGTTCTCGGGGCTTTGCTGTACGGTGATGGTGGCTGTGGCGTCGTCTTCAGGTGTCCATCGGTGCGGATTGTGGTCGAGGGGGTGGAGGGTGACGGTGTGGCGGTGTTTCCAGCTGTGGAACGCTAGGAGGGCGTGGAGGCCGTGTCTGGTGTCCCCGGGCGGGCGGGCGTAGGTTTCGGCTGCTGCTTCCAGGAAGGTGTCCGCAGTGCCTTTCCAGGTGTCGTCCCAGAGAAGGTCTTCCTCTGTGCCCCACTCGTTGTCGTACCTTTTCTCCTGCTTCCACCCCTGGAGGGTCGCGTGGTCCTCAGGGAGGTCTCGTTGGACGGACTGGTAGTACTGCTCGGCGTCCATGGGGGCTAGGGTGGTGGCCAGCGTGGCGTAGATGTCCTTTGGGGGGGGGGGCGGTGGGGGCGTGGCGGCGCGGCCGGGGTCGGGCTCCTCTCGCTGGTGTTCCGCGTTCCGGTCTGCGGTGGACGCAGGGGATATGGAGCGTGGTGGCATGGGGTGGTCGGGCTCTTGCGGTTCCGTGGGTTGCTGGTGGGCTTGTGGGCGCGGGGCCGTGGCTGCCAGTAGGTGTCGGATGGCCGGGAGGATGTCGAAGTCGTCTTCCCAGCAGTGGGCTGGAGCGCACGCCCTGTCAGGGGAAGCGGGGGGGGGCGTGTTGCGGAGCGGTGTACGATAGGGTGGGCGACGCGTGCGGGTGGTGGCGTGCTCGCTCTGCCGTTCTGTTTCCCGCGGGCCCTGACCTTGGGGGTGGTGGTGTTGGTGATGTTGGTGGTGAGGGTGGTGTGGGCGCCGGAGTGGATGATTGTGTCGGTGGCGGCGCTGTTGGCGAGGGTGGTATGGGCGTTAGAGTAGATGAAGCTCGTGCTGGGCTATGGTTGATGGTGGTTAGCTGGTGGGTCAGCTGTTGTCGCTGTCGTCGTCGCCGGTGGTGTTGGTGTCTCTGATGACGAGGTGATGGTCGGTGAGCATGGCGTGGGTGACGTATGGGCGTATGTGGTGTTGTCTGCGGTAACGTTCGTGGGCCGGATGTGGCGGTGGTGGCGAGGGTGCTGTAGTTGACGGGTGGTGTGGCCCACGTCGCCTCCTGTGGTGGAGGTGTGATGGGTGCCGTGGTGGTGTCGGCGATGGTGGGGTGCCGCGGGTGGTGTATTGGTTGTTGGTGGTGGAGATGTTCCTGGTTTGTGGGTAGTCCCTGTCCGGCGGTGGTGGTGTTGGTGGTGTCGGTGCTCGTTGAGGCCGTTGGCGACGGCGGGGGTTCCTGGTCTCGCGTGGGGTGGTGGTGGCGGTGGTGAGCGTAGGCGGTGCCATGGCAGTGGTGCCATTGACGGTTCGGCCGGGCGTGCTGGTGCCGGTTTCGGGTGTAAGTGTGGTTCAGGGTGCGGCATTGGTGGGTGGCTTTGACGGCGGGTGGCGTGACTGGTGGGTGGCAGCGGTAGGGGGGTGTCGGTTGTTGGTGAGGCTGTCGTTGTCGGTGTTCCGGTTGGTGCCGGTGACGGCGTCGCTGGCCGTGCAGATGGTGGGGGGGACTCGCACCCTGGGGTCGCCGTGGTGTTCGGTCGACGGTGGTGCTTCCGGTGGTGTTCGTGTGAGTTGGCCGGGAGTGGTGTCGGCGTTGCCCTGGCTGGTGCCGTGTGTGCGGGCTGTGTGATTTTTGCGTCCGGGGTCGGTGGCGTTGGTGACGGTGGTGTGTTGGGGGTCGGCGCCGGTGGTGACGGTCCGATGGTGAGGGTGCCGGGGACGTTGGGTGGGTCCGCGCTGTTGGGCCTTCTCCTCGCCATTCCTGGCGGAGGGTGCTGGCGGTGGTGTCGCTGGTGGTGAGGCTGTGGTGGTGTTGCTGTGGTGTTTTGTGCTGCTTGGGTGGGTGGTGGGGACCCCTGGTTGATGTTGACGTTGCTCCGGGTGATTTCGATGCGGTGGGTGCGATGGCGTGTGGCGTTGTTGTTTCTACCCTTGGTTGGGGGCCTGGTGGGCGGCGCTGGTGGCGTTTGTTCGCCAGCCGTGGTGGCGTCCTGGGTGGTGTCGTCGATGGGGGCGCCCTAGGTGTTACTCTGTGCCGGGGTCGTGGTGGTGGTGTTAGGGGTGTTAGGGGCGGTGGTGTGTCTCGCGGTGGTCCGGTGGCCTGTGTGCTGGTGTTCGGTGGTTCCGGGCGTGCCATTCGTGGCTGGTGTTTGGCCGGTCTGTGGTCCTGGTGGTGTCGGCTGTCCGTGGGTCCGTAGTGACAGGTGTTGCTGCGGTTGCGGTCTAGGGTGACCTTGCTGCGGTTGGGTGGTGGTGTCGCCGTGTTGCCGCTGTCGGTGGTGCCGGTGTTGGCGTTGGTGGGGGTGCTGCCGGGGGAGCTGTGTGTGTTGGCGTTGTAGGGTGTTGTAAGTGGTGCCCTGGCGGTGTTCTGACGGCGGAGGGGGGACCTCGCCACTCCTGGCGGAGGTTCCCACGTGCGTCGTTGGCTAGTGGGTTGGCCTTGGCCCCCTCGGTGTCCTTGCTGCTGATGGTGTCTCACCGGGACGCGGGATGGGGGATGCTCCGGGTTGCTGTCGGTGAGGTCGCACTGCCGGTGGCGCCGTCGGTGGTGCCGGTGGTGAGGTCGTTGCGGGCGCTGCTATGGTTCACGGTGTCGCTGATGTTGTTGATGCTGCTGGTGGTTGGTGTGGGTCTGTGTGTGGGTTGTCAGTGGCTGTTGCTGGTGCTGGTGGTGGTTCTGGGTGTCCTAATGGTGAGCTCCATAGCGCTAGACTAAGTCTACCGCACATATAGTGCATGTGGGAAGGCTTACAGAGCCACCCACAAACGCCACTAGCAATTTTCTCATTTTCATGGTGCATGTCGGGAGGAGGTTCTAAGGTGTCCCTATGCGTCCATGTGGGGATCCAAGTGGGGGGATTGTTTGCAAATGGTCCCAAGCACTTGTGTTTTGAACCATATGTTGATACCATGGGTGAGCGAATTTATATACTGATATGATTATCTTGAATTGGGCAACATTTGCATGTTTTTGACCTCATTTTATGCCCATTTTTGTAATTTATGTGCTCAACTGGTCGGCTAACAGTAAAGTGCCTAGAGATCCGTGAACTATGGTATGTTGCTTATATGTTGGCAGATGCTTTGGTGTTGTACCTCACCATATGCCAGATCACGTGGTCACTTTGGCGTGGCACACGAGGCCTCACAAACTTAGGTCTCAAATTCGTGAGTTGACTTGTGAAGCATGACATGCATATTTGCGGAGGGGTTTGGGAGCCAATGTTGGGATATTCTTGGGCATGGACTTTTGGTCTATATCACCCTTGTGAATTACGTTCCGGCTTGACACATGCATGGAGCATTTGAATACTTGCCGTGTGTATTTTTGAGTATATAATTGAATTTTGGGCATTATGGTTTGAATTGCCTAATTATGCTACGTTGTTAGTTCATCTTCATGGGGCAATTCTCCAAGCCCAATCGACTCCAAGTCCAACCAAAGTTATGTCAGGGTAGGGCATGGTCCTGAGTGTCATTCTAGGCCATGACATGCCACCTCCCTAATTGGGCTAGGATTTAGAGGCTTGGGAGGGAACACATTTTTGGGGTTTGTGTAGTGACTTTTGACACATGGCATTTAGCCATCTCATTTGACTTGGTTCAGGGCATCATGTTGGCGAGTCAAGGGAAGGTCCTGAGTCCAGGGAATGAGAGGTCTATGGCTGTGATTGTGTATGTTTCCATCTTTCCCCAATCTTGCCTGATTTGTGTTCATATGCCAATTTCAGGGCTTCCTTTTCCATTATTCTATTTGTGCAATTCTATGTACATGCCCAACGCCCGTGTCTCTGTGTGCACCGTGAGACGACCGGCGTGTTAAAAGGAGTTGTTGAGTGTCAACGCGGGACCTCAAACACCCTTGGAAGCCCTCAGTGTGGATTATTTGGATTGGAGCTATTGTACTTGGGAGTTGGTCATTGCAAGGGATCAGGATTTGTGTGAAGGAGCCATATTTTACTGTTTTTTGTGGGAAATTGTGCAGGATAAGGCAAGATCATGCAGAACCTGGTGAGAAGCAAGACCATAGGAGTGACAGGATATGGTGGAAGGGGTACAGCAGGGGCCGGTCCTGGTAGGGTTTTACTGGTATATCAGCCCATAAAGCTGCCCGGGGGCACGATGACATGCCCCAAAGGAGCCTTTACTCCCCCTACTGCCATACACCGTGTATGACCGTGCATGTTTACACCTCCGTGTGTAAACTTGCTACGGTGTACACGGGTACAAAACCCAAAAGGTAGGTCAGCCTAGGTCTTGCTTGATCGGGGGGCGGGTGATAACCCACGTAATAGGCAGCCATAAACTCCCGTAACTAAAATAAGCGCATGCTCACACACGCACGCGATGAAACGGACACGGGGCACACCCGGTTTTGGTGTGTCACGGAGAGGGAGGTCCGTGTCTGTTGTGGAAACCCAAGTCCACGCACGGGCCTCCACAAAAACATGGCACGCCAATATCCCAACCTGTTTGGTTGGGCAGGGATATAGGACCCCTCGGGTGTTGTGCAAATCCAAGTCCACTCGTGGGGAACTGTAAAGAAAGTATTAACATACATATTCTCCCATAAATATATGCATGTGCACACTCGTCCCTTTCTTCATGTTGTTTGTTCGGTTTTCCTTGCAGGCAGGAATATCCCCCGTGAAATTCACCAAAGCCATGAAGAAAACACCCAGCCAGCCTGCGGCCCCATGCAATGTCTTTGGAGGGTACCCACTCCCAGCCTGGGCACGCATAGCGACCGGGGATAAATACCCAGGCAGAGGAGATGGCCCAAATCCGCAACGCCATTGCCTTTGAGGACCCCACCCACTCACAGAGTGATGGGGCAAAGGCACCCAAGGCGATTCATATTAGAATACCTGTACGTAGAGGACGACCCCTCCCTCTAGGCTTAAGTCATCGCCGTATGTAGTGGCAATTTTGCACGCCACGAAATTTTTTCCCATGTAATGTGAGCCACACGGGTACTTCGTACCTTGTATACTTTACCCTCGTGTGGACAAGGGCAAATCGCTGGAAAACCATCACGCCCAACACAGGAAGGGAAAATGGGTTGTACCCGCCAACCCAACGAAGTTTTCAAGCCTTCGCCAATTTTAAGCATATCTTTTAGCTCGTTGGCTTGGGTCACGGGTCAGGGACGGTCGTGGGGTCGTGGTTTCGGTACGGGGCGGCACTCCGAAACCTTGCAAGAAAGACCATGCGCACAACCCGGTAGAGTCTTTGGGAAGTGCTTGCCACGTTGTTAGCACCCTTGACGGGGGGCGTCATTGTGGGCAGGAATTTGTCCTGGTGGTGGTAGGAGTGCTCCAGTAAGACCCAAGGATAGGGGTTTCAATGGCATTGAGACCCCCGAAAGAACGCGTTCCACTTCCGCCCCAGGCTATATGCCACGGTACCTCAGCCCAAGGACTCTCAAGCCTTCAGCGGTGAGAGAGGTAGACGGTGGGGGAAACATGCGGTGCCCACCGCCCTGCTCCGGTGGGGATTTTTGTAACCGAGGAGCGCGCCTTGCATGCACGTTATCTTCATGTTCTTTCCTGTCTCCCACCGCTTCTCGCTCTCTCCTCCCTTCCCCAAACAATAATATATCCCCATATTGGTTAGGGTTTTCTTTTGGTAGCATGCTCATGAGAGCGGTCCACCAAGGTGGGCGAGGAGGTCAATGGTTTGGGTGAGATTCTGTTTCTGCAAGTAATCTCTCCAAACCTTATTGTAGGACGGTAAGAAGGTGTCAACGGGTTCCTCGGTATCCCAATCCTTGGTATAACCCTCCCAACGCACCTTGAAGGAAAGGCTCTTGTGGTGACAACGGTGACCCAATATTTTCTTGACATTATAGGTGTCCTCCTCAAACTGGGAGGGCACTCTAGCAACTTCCTCCGTGTAATTTAGAGGCAAGGGGGGGCGAGGTGAGTTCACCGTCTTCATTAGACAATCAACGTGGACGTCAACTAACCACTGTTGGTCCTCTGCAATGACATGGAGGTCGTGAGCTTTCTTGGCCACAACCTCATAGGGTCCATCCGAATAGGGGCAAGTCTTATCGCCAAGATTCTTCGGTTGGGGACGGACTCATACGCGGTCCCCTTTTAAGAAATTGGGGGACATCCCCCTCCCTTTATAATACTTATGAGCCATTGTCTCTTGCACTTGAATCACAGCACTACGTGCAAGAGCAATAAGCTCCTCACGCCGTTGGAAGTAGTGAGCGGCATCTTGGGCAACCCCCTTAGGCTCAGCAAGAGGGGGCCCCTTAGTACGGTTGCGTTTACAAACACAATCTCGTTAGGCGTATAACCTGAAGGGCCTGTAGTCTCATGCCACGCCCGTACAACGGCGGGCAAAACCTCTACCCAATTAGCGCCCTTCTTCAAGGTGAGGGCTTTATCGACGGCACGTCTTAGCTGCTTGCCTGCATTTTCGGCTTTGCCATTACCTTGGTGCCTACCCGCGAGTCACATAGTCAGGCGGGCATCAATCTTAGAACAAAGGGTTTGGAAATATTGGCTCACAATCTGTGGCCCCTTGTCGGAGCATATTTCACGAGGGGCTTCGAACCTATCAACCCAGCGTTCCATCACCAAATAGGCCGCCCTTTTCCCGGATAGCCCTTCATCGTTGTCTTCATGACGGGGTTTAGGAGTAGGGATCGCTATGAGGTAGCCGGAAAGCCGGCAAACACATAGGAGCATTCGGTCATACACCTCTCCATCATGGGGGGTGGAAGGGTAGTGAAACACATCAAGCGCTATGGAGTCCATGGGTTCCATAGGTATAGGCATAGGGGTCATGTACCCTTGCTTGCGCTTGGTGTCATGCGTGTGAATGGCACATGAGGGACATGTTTGACGTTGCAGTTGCACTGCTTTGTACAACCTCTCACCTTCCACACCATGGTTAATCTCTTTCGAGTGTTTTACCACACTGGAGGTAGTTAAGTGAAGTGCATCCTGGTATTCGGCCACCAAACGATGCACTAGCGACTTAGGAACACACCACCGTCCATTACAGATGAGCTTGTCATCCACCAACCTCACCCCATCTTGGAAGCTCCCATTCAAGGCACCTTGCCACATTTTTTTGTAGCGTTGACTATTTGGGTAGTGTCTCGCCCAATCTATCTCAAAAACATTGGGAGCATCCTCCCCATGTATAGGAGTTGCTTTGTTGTGGGACTTCCAAGATTTTTGTATCTTGGCAATTCGCTCCAGTCTTCGAAGCTTTCGCTTTTGCTTCGTCCCCCCCCCACTGGAGCCGAAGCCAGAGGGGGTGGATCACACGCAGGCGCCCCTGGAGCCCGAGGCGCCGCCTTAGACCTAGTAACAACGGGCGCCACAACCGCCCTAAATACAAGGGGGCGGGCGAGAAGTTCCTCCTTCTCGGCCGCCATCATGCCCCGCACATCGCCAGCCGCTTAAGCCGTCCCATGTATTGACACATTGGCCAATGCCGGGTTAGCAGGGTATGCCCAACGGGAGAAGAAATCACCCACGGGGTTCACAGGCCCCGGAGTGTAAACCAGATGGAGGTCGAATTTAGTGAACAACTCATGCCAACACGCTTGGCGTGGAGAGGGACCCCCAACGGTTTTGAGGTCGTCTGTAGCCCAATTTTCAAGGCTACGGTGGTCCGTACGGACCTCCACCCGCTTGTTCCCCATCCAACCATGCCATTTTAGAAGTGCCGCCAGTATGGCGTAGCATTCGTTCTCCCGAGGGCTCCAATTCAATTGGCTGCCTGACGATTTACGGCAGAAAAAGGCAAGGGGGCTTAGAGCACCATGGGGACCTTCCTGTTGTAGGGCCGCCCCCACGCCAAATTACTAGCGTCCGGGATGAGGACAAAGTCCTTATCCCAATCGGCTAGTTGGAGGGGAACAATATCGGTAATAGCACGCTTGAGCTTCGAAAAGGCCTCGTTAGCCGAAGCATTCCATGTTAGGCCTATCTTTTTCCCATTTTTATGCTTAGGCAAGTTCTTCAACATCTCAATCAAAAGAGTAGCTATGGAGGCGTAGTTTTGGACATAGCTCGAATAATAGCTTGCGAGCCCCAAGAACCCCCGGAGCTCCCGAACATTATCCAGTTTTCCCCAAGGTTCAAGCGCCAACATTTTCCCTGGCGCCGGCCGGCGTGTGCCATTTTCCAACACATGGCCACAAAAGTCCATCGCACGAACAAAGAAATCGGTTTTGCTAACGGAAGCAACCAACTCCTCTTTTCGTAGCCTATCCAACACGGCGCGCACGTCGCGGTCGTGGTTAGCCAATAGCTCCTCCTCCGTATCACCGGAGGAACCAATAATAATATCATCAATATATACGTCCGCACAATCCAAACCCTGAAAAACGTGGTCCTTGACCCGTTGAAAAAAAGCGGGCCCATTCTTGATACCCATAGGCATAACACGCCATTGGTATCTTTTACCCGCCGAATTCATGGCGGTCTTAGCCCGGGACTCAGGGTGAAGGGGAATTTGATGGAACCCTTTACTCAAGTCCACAATAGTGAAAATCTTGTATTTGGATTGATTTTCCAAGATGTTTTCAATGAGGGGGAGGGTGTGTGCGTTGGGCAAGGTAGCCTCATTAAGTTGGCCGAAGTCCACAACGCGGCGCCATTTTCCCTTCTCTTTCTTAGGCACAACGAAACCGTTGGACGCCCAATCGGAGGCAGGGCACGGCTCAATCCAGCCACGAGCAAAAAAGTCCTCCACTATTTCTTGCTCCGCCGCGACACGCTCCCCCACCAACCGTATAGGCTTCACGGACTTGGGTTTGTCGTTTGGGTATAGGTCAAGTTTAGCAAACCCCAACTGCTCCGTACCACAGACCTTAGGGTGTTCCTGGCCCGGACGGAGACGGACTCCCCCGCTAAAAACATCCCGCTCATAGTCCGCAAGGATGCGTTTCCTCATGAGCTCCACCTCCGGAGACACAATAGGTTCTTGGGTGGTGACAACGCCACCGACATGAGAAGCCGCAAACAATCGTGTGGCGCCTTTAGTTTTTCCGTAGCGCTTAACGGTAGTGTCCCTCCCACCCAATAACTCTTCTTCAATTTTCGCAATGCATGAGGGCACGCATTCTTGTACCCACAAATCTTCAGGGGTAGGGTCAAGAGTAACGGGAGCGAGGAGTTTTTTATGTGTTGCCTGATATATGAGGGTGCGCACCGAAACCAAATGGTTAGGCACCCTTTCATCCTCCGACTCTTCCTCCGAGGTCATGCCCCGCTCGTCATCTGTGTTGGGGTTAGGGACGGCCGGCGCCAAAACGGAGGCGACATGACATTTAGTGGCTGCCAAATTTTCCTCCGCAATACCACCCTCCGCGTATAGCGCCACCGTGGACCAACCCCGTTGAGGAAAGAGTGTGAGATAATCATTTTGATAGAGACCGGCCTTAGTCTCCGGCGCAGGAGGGTGGTACCCTTGCAAAGTAATTTCCATAAGGGGTTTCCACCACTACCTATGTGTCCACTTCGGCCCTACGACAATGGCTCGTAGTTTTTCTTGCCGAAGTTTCCGAACACAATCGGAAAACTGATGATAGGGAGGGCACATCCAATACAATTTGGAGGGGTCCGCGGGAGTGGAAAAAAATCCTCGACCGCCGGAACCCAACGGGTAGCCTGGGCCATACCCGGGACCCTATTGAAGGCGTCCACGTCAGGGTTTTTGCCAAATTGTTTTTTGACACGCACGGCCCAATGTGGGGTGAGGCCATAGTCAGACTGAGTCCACATGGACCCATCACGCCGTGTGGGTAGAACATCACGGGCAAGGGTTTCGGCAGAAATTTCAACGAGCTCCAACGCACAAGCGCGATCCTGTACGGGGGCCACGAAGAATGCGGTCAAGGCATAGGATATGTGTTTTTCGGCCTCAACACGGTTAGGCGGTTCGCCACCAGGCGGCTTAACCACAATTGCCGGGGCCGGGTGCATAGGAGTGACCGCCCCAATGATGCCCCACACGGACTGACGTGACACCATACCATGAATGGGTTTAACCAAAAATTGCTTGCTGGTTCGTGGAGCTTCTCGGAAGTCCTCAATTCAAAAACGGCGGTGTACTGGATGGTGAGAGTACAAACAACTAAAACGGGCAAAATGGCTCACACAATGTTTGTAAGCCCATGGGTGCCCCAAAACCATATCCCAAGGTGAATTCGGGACAAGGTACGGGGGCACGCCATATTCGGCAACGCGAGGAAGTGAAACACTACCATCCACAACCCCCGTCAATTGAATTTTGACGTCTATTTGCTCATTCCCCCCCCGGCGAAAGCGTCTTATTATGAACTTGGAGTAGGCGCCTCCGTTTTTCGGAGATTCGGTCTCCAAAAACATTGGAGTTGGCGAAAGCGACCAATTGGCACCCAAAATCCATCAAAACACGGAGGGCCTTGAATTCTCCCCTGGGCAAAACAACCTGAACGGAAAGTTTGGTTTGAATCTGAGGAGTCACTATATGCCCCTTCATGACGTTCGATGGAACGAGAGCCATGGTAGTGTCAGAGGGGTGCCCGAAGTTTTCTTCTTTTGGAGCGGGCGCCCCTGGGCACTCCTACCGACGTCCGCGCCCGTACGGCGCTCCTTTTACTCCTTTATCGCCCTTACTGCCGCCATCCTTATAACCAGCGCCATCCTTATCACCACTGCCACCTCTACGGCCACCCTTAGGATTAGCACCCTTAGACTTACCCGCAACACTCCAATGAGTGCCATTGCATGGAGAATTAGACTTACACGTCCAAAGGGTGCTATTGGTGGCACCCCAATCAATCCAAGACATGTCCATCTTCGTTTGTTTACGTGTTTTCCAATGTTTGGAACACGGAACCCAAAAGGGAGGTGGCAACTTAGGCCGGGGGTCGACAGTTTTCTTCGCCAGAGGTTTAGGGTGACCCACGGCGTTGACGGAGGTGTCAGCGGGTTCGGAGGTGTTAGGGTCCGCCGTAGCATCCGCATTAACCGCATTCACCGCGGTTCTATTGTGAGAAGGGCGATGAGTGTACATCACCGTCGTCTTGTCTCCCTTATTGAAGCGTTCGAGAGCTTCCCTCTCCGATACGCTTTTATGGGCAAGGGCGTAGATTTCCTGAGGCTTCAAACGAGGCCTACGTTGCTGGACCTTCATAGTGTAGCCGCGTGTGTCAGGTGTGTTCTTGAGTTGCAAGATCCTCTCCTGTAGGGGCGGGTCTTTGCAATCAACTATCACCCCCGGCCCAGAATAGGAAACAATCTCAGGAACCGTAGTGCAACGTTGAGTGCTATATTTCTTGAGTTCTTTTTCGAATGGGGCGCCACCCGGCGAAGGGTCAAGGCCACTAAAATCCACCACATAGCTGTTTGGGCTATTCTTAGCCTGTTGCTTGACGACCTTCTGCTTGATCCACAGGAGCTTGCTTAGGAGCTGCTCCCGGATCACGTGGGGACGAGTCTCATTGCTCAAAGGAAAACAAAAGTTGTCAAAAAGCATAAAAATCTTCAAGGTCGATGAGGGTCACTTGCCCTTTAACCACCCTGGGAATGAGGGCTCGCCACCTTTCATCGGCCCTTGAGGGGTCATACTCGTGGAAACGCCGTTCCAAAAATTCCCACAACTCTTTGAGGGTGGGGGCCGTGCGTGTGTGACGGGTGGCCTCGGCAACCCGGGCGTTGATGATCGACTTTAGCCATGGGGGCAAGGTACTCAAAATCATTTTGGCCTCATTGGCCTTTCGGTATATGGGATCACACCCCCCCAACCATTGTTGAAGCTTCTCCACCCACTCGTCGTAGCTCTCTAGCTGCCCATTAAATTGCGGTTTAGGCATGTCACTATCCTCTACCGCTTTGGTGTAACTTTTTTGCACCATAGGCATTTGGTACGGCTGCTAAGCGGGGGGAGCCATGGTTGGGGGTGCACCTCCACTTGCACTTGGTGCAACCTTCACTGGAGAGACTGTACACGTGTCCGTAGGATGAGAGGGCGTGTATGCAGGTTTCCCGGGGGAAGTGAAACATTTTTCGTGAGGGGATTGATGTTCCCCAACAAAGAGGTCTTCTCCTCCGCATTGGCCTACGGGGCCGTAGGCTCTGTGGGGTGTTCTTCGCCCTTAGGTGCCGCCCTCCACTCGGGGATAGCAGGTTCCTTCTGCTTTTCGGCGGTTCCCCTCCACGAAGTAGGTTCTTCAGGGGTGGGGGTGCTCGTGGTGTTTTTCTCCCCCCCTCGGCCACCCCGAATGCGGACAAGCGTTCGGATCGCAGATGCCATCGTGGGAAGGGTGGACGGAGAAAGGAAGGACACATCCACCACCGGATGAACCGGATGGCACGCCCATGGGCGCCGTAGGCGGCGCCGGCTCCGGATCAGAAACGGGTGGAGGCGCTGATGGCGGGGGCAGGACCACCGCAACGGGCTCTGCAGGCGTGCAGTACCTGTGGTCCCACGCATCGATCCTAGATGCAACGGCGGCGTGACGCGTAGCAAGCGTCTCCACTGCCCTAAAGCACTTAGACGTGTTGCTGTTGGACATTTTAAGATCATCTGACACGCTAGCCTCCACCGCCCAAGAATCCCGTTGGTAGCCCTGAACCGCCGCGTCAAACTTAGCCAATGTAGACAAAATTTGCGTCATCCGATCCCCGTAGGACTGACTGATGCCAGCGGTAGAGGCTACTGCCTGAGAACGCTCTTGCTGGGATCGCTGCAACTCTAGATTCTCAGTTCGAAGGTCCTTCACTTGAGCCATCAGAGATTCGATGCACGTTTCATAGTGCACCACACACCGGGGACAGTCACAGGTGTGCTTTAGTTCGTCCTCCCCCAGTGGTTGAGCGGGGCCCCCAGAATGTTGAAATGATGGACCCCCCCCACCACGAGGAGGAGATGACCCACCACCGCCTCCCCCAGCAGCGCCCCCTGCCACGTAGGGACCAGAGGGCCCCCCCGCAGGGCAAGACGGGGCTGTGGGGCACGCAGCATCAGGTGCCGGCGCCCCCCCAGTAGAGGAATGTCCCCCCCCCCGAACCCCCACAACGAGATGGCCGAGTCAGGTACGGAATGCAATTCACGTGCTCGACGTAAACCCGCTGGCGGGGTGACGGCGGAGAGGGAACAGGACCAACAGCGTTAGGCTGCGGCGGTGGCGGTGGGGATTCGTCCACCACAATATATTGTGGTGACTCATGAACCACCACAGGTGATTGGATTCTCGGATGGGAAGCAAAAACAGGCTCCGAGCCAATTGCAACCTCTGGATCCCCCCCCCCGAATTGGGCAGTACCCGCGGTTTGGGGTCCTCTGTAAGAGATGTAGTTGTGGGAGGAGAGACCAAGTTTATTGGGAGGGTTGCTGAACCTCCCTCCACCGGATTCCCTACCCCCCAGGACAGATTGTTAACCTTCAGCATCGCCGGAGAATCATCCACTAGCGATGGACGATCTTTCGTGCCACTCATAGGCACTGGAGATGTAGTACCGGCCCGGTCCTCCGTAGGCTCCGGAGATTCCACGACAAGACACGGGCGGTCTTTGACGCCGCTCATAGGCACCAGGGATTCATCCACAACAATGCACTGAGGGGCCGGAGAGTCCTCCAGCATGATGTAGTGGGGAGCCAGGGATTCTTCCACAAGCATGGGGCGATCCCTGGTCCCTGACATAGGTTCAGGCGGTGCGGGCGATGAGGCAACGGAAATAGGGAAATGATGGAGGGGCCGATGATCCAGCATTGCAATCTCCTCCTCCTCATCGACGCCAGGGGGAACCACTGGTCACACTCATCCTCCTCGACTTGCGTGGAGGATTCCTGGATGATCGTAGGATTTAGCCTGGATCTGCTTGGGGGACTGGGATACGCTTTCAAGGCAGGAGATTTCTCCACCAGGGAGGGAAACCGCGGCGATACACTCATTGGGGTCGGCAACGATTCCACCATAGTGAGGTTCTGCCTAGTCCCCGACAGGGCTTGCTGGATCAGGGCCACGGCCTCTCGAGCCGGACCCGGATGGCCATGGGGATCAGGTGTGAGCGCGAGGACTCGATGGTTTTTGAGCGTCGAGTTGGTCAACAATAGGGCTGATGGGCCCTGCCGCAAACAGATTTGAGGTTTGAGGTTGAATATGCGGGTACTAGACGCCTTTCGGCCCCCGGGGGCCACCTGGTCGGGCCTGGTGATATCCTGCCCACCAGGTCCTAGTGGGGGGCCCTTCATGACGCACCTCCTCCCTGGTGGCGGAGTCCCCCGGGTTCACAGGGCTCGGAGCCCCGTCCCTCCCTGGCTTCCCCATTTCGCCACTCCCCGGTCAGTGCATCACTTAGCAGCCGTGGCTGCGAGCGCCTACCCACCGCGTCGCCCCCCTAATGCGCAGTCGCCCGGGCTGCCGGCGCCTCCGAAACCGTGGTACTGGCTTGTCGCCAGTGGGACCCCTGTGGGCTGGCGCCGAGGCTGCCTAGCCGTGGGGCTGGTGCATGGCGCAGTGCGCCATGCAATACCCTGAACATCAGACCCACACACCAATGTGACAGCCCCCCCTTTGGAACAGAATGCAGTGGGGTAAAAGAGTCAGAAACAGAAAACAGAAGCGCAAACAGACAGAGCGCCCGCACGTTGACAGGAAGCACGCGCACGGAGACAGCACAGAGATTGCGTTGCAGTTTCACAGGATATTATCGCATGCAGGACACGCCTGAACGATTACACTTTTATTATGGAGTGTCATGGATATTTTTCGGCATGCATAGTTTAGGTTGTTGTTGGCAGGCCCTGCAGTATTTTGTTTTGCAGGCATGCTAAATGAACACTCTGTTCATTTATTGTAATCATGAATGATGCTCATCATGCTCGCGTTGTGGGATACTCAAGAAGGAGTTTGGAAGGATGAAGGAACTTTTGGGAAGTTGATTTTGAAAAACTACGAGAACTCACGGAGAAAGAGCCAGAACCCAAATATACCCCAACAGTATATTAACATTCATTTAGCTTCGAAAAGGACGCGGGCGGACGGAGAATGAGTGATCATGGCATAGCCGAGAGCATCCATCAGGATGCGTGCACTGTCGCCAAGAAGGATGCGTGAACTGTTGCCAAGAAGGATGTATGCACTGCTGTCAGTCAGGATGCGTGCACTGTTGCCAAGAAGAATGTGTGCCCTGTTGCCAAGAAGGATGCGTGCCCTGTTGCCAAGAAGGATGCGTGCACTGCTGTCGAGAAGGATGTGTGTGCTGCTGACAAGGAGGATTTTGCGGTGACGGCCCAGAAGAAGAAGAAAGAGCCGCCGGAGTACGTGGACGTTTAAGACAGCCTACAGGAGGCCATTGTGGGAATGCTGATTGCGAGAAAGGCGCAAGCACGAGTGCGCACCGTTCAAGGACAACCCGTAACGGCAGCAGGACAGGAGTTTATGGCCATCTCAGAAAGAGGCCGGCAAATGTTGGAGTAGCGCGACAAGTTCTTCGAGGATAATCCACGCACACAAGCGTGCTGCCAATATGACTGCAGGCAGCGCACGAGGTATCACAGTGACATTGCGTTCGTGCATGGAGGTGTGCTGAGGTGCATCGTGACACGAGTGGCGTTGGTCATACCCGACGATAAGGTGTCAGCCAGCAGTGGCCAGCAGACGACACGGAGACTGGCGACGCTGGAGGAATTGAAGAGCAAACAAGATGGCCGACGAGAGTGGTATGAGTGGCACGGGAAAAACAAGCCGCACGTGGCGGCACATGTCTTTCATCAGTTCGAATGGGAACAGCGCCCACTCGAGGCTTGGGAGAAGGAGAAAGACAAACAAATGAAGGAACCGCAGAGGAGCGCCGGTGAACACCAGGAACGTGACAGGCCAACGGCGCACACGTCCCTGTTCAACGAGGTGACAGGAAGCCCCTGTCCAGGCCATGAACACCAAGCGCGACGCCCCTGGCGAGCAAGTACGAATGTGGAGCGGGTCGAACGCGTGGGAGTTCGTGACGCGGCCACTGTGGACAATCGAACAGTATCCAGAGGGCGAAAGGATCGAGGAGTACGCCCAACGAAGGCAGAACGACAGCGACGAAGACTACAAGAGAGGAGTTCTTAAGAAACTAAACGTGGTAATGATGCATCCCCTGTGCAGCTTTTTTATTCCAACTTACACGGCTATGTCGGCTTGTGCTGACAGTTTTGTTCTCTTTCTTTGCGTTTTCTACAATGTGAACATACACCGAGTGGGGAGCCAGATGGCAGGCCACAAAACCACGCAGTTATATGATTTTTACTTGCTCAGGAAGGTCAGATGGCTTGCCACAGCGCCTGAGCCGGCAGGAGGGGTTAGGACAAATACACATGCTGGACAGAATCGCCACAGAGGGGGGTGGGAAGCCCCCTTTCCTTGGGCAGGCCCCCGCCACGGTTCGTTTTGTTGCGGACCAGATGAGGCAGGGGATTGCCAAAACAGCCCTGGGATCGTACAAGCATCAACCCCTGGGCTGGGAAATGGGAATGTGGCTGCAGAGGCCGTTCCATTTTTTTTACGCCGGGGAAACCCCAGAAGGGGCAAGTAACGTCGGTAGAAGACACAAGCCCAGGGTCACGGCAAGCAGCGCTTGGGTTTCCCCTTGGTGTCAAGGGAGGGCAGAATTCCCCTCCAGGATCCCCAGACACGAGAGGGTAAGGCCAGAACCCATGACAGCGGACTGTGTGCACAGCATGGCGATCAGCCACCAGGGAAGATTTAATTCCAAACCAACAGGGGACTTCACAGCTCAATTTTTTTACACTTACGACAACACATAACTCTTGCGGACAGGGACGCCCCCCCCCCTCCCCACAGTGAAGAGTCAGATGGCATGCCACGGCACTGCTGACGGGAGTGGTGCTGCACAGCACTGGAGATGGTGACCAGAGACCCAACCGCATACATGTATGAGATAGTCCAAGCATTACTGGACTTTAAGCCCAGCTTTGCGCCAGCTTTTACTGCTTTGTCTGCGGCAGAAAACACTAAAGCAGCCCAGGCACCACGGAACACTGCACGTTCTGCAGAGTGCCTTGCACTATGCCCATTACTTTGTTGTTGTAGTCTTTTTCACCAAGCCGCATGTCAAGCAACAGCACTACCCGTACCGAAACTCAGGACACACTGGGTTCAGTATATCAGCATGAATGGCAGTGCACTGCAGTTTCTTCTGAGAGGCAGGGCTCATCTTTTACTGTGTACTGCTGGTTCGTACAAGGGTGCTGTTTGCAGGCTGTCCGTTGTAGGTATTTCTGGATTTGTTTTTGTGTGTTTTTTTTGTGTTTTCGTTTTGTCAGCAACTACGAAATTGCTGACTGTCGCGAGATTTGTGCAGGTGGCCCATGCTACGATTTTCGGGACCACGACGTAGTAGATACCATGTCAAGAGTAAACAGTATAGAGAGGACCCAGCTCAGTGGGGTAGTTTACAGGGACATAAGGCCCATGAAGGACCACAAGGAGTTTGGGGTTGGCAAGGTAAGTGTGACAGATGCCAGGGTATCAGTTTTTATTTCAAACATTTCAGGGGTCTACTGTTGGTGCCCCCATGAAACGTTTTGGGAGGGGAGTGCAATACCCTGGGCATCAGACCCACACACCAATGTGACAGCCCCCCCTTTAGAACAGAATCCAGTGGGGTAAAAGAGTCAGAAACAGGAAACAGAAGCGCAAACAGACAGAGCGCCCGCACGTTGACAGGAAGCACGCGCACGGAGACAGCACAGAGATTGCGTTGCAGTTTCACAGGATAATATCGCATGCAGGACACGCCTGAAAGATTACACTTTTATTATGGAGTGTCATGTATATTTTTCGGCATGCATAGTTTAGGTTGTTGTTGGCAGGCCCTGCAGTATTTTGTTTTGCAGGCATGCTAAATGAACACTCTGTTCATTTATTGTAATCCTGAATGACGCTCATCGTGCTCGCGTTGTGGGATACTCAGGAAGGAGTTTGGAAGGATGAAGGACTTTTTGGGAAGTTGATTTTGAAAAACTAAGAGAACTCACGGAGAAAGAGCCAGAACCCAAATATACCCCAACAGTATATTAACACGCCACTACTGCCTCGGCCGTTGTACTGCCCTGGTCCTGTGTGCGCGGCGCTCGCGGCCGGTTCGGGGGGGTTGGGGCCGGTGCCGGGTGTTGCGTCTTCCCCGTTTCCCCCTTCCCGCCCCGAGTTTCCTGCGCGGTGTGTGGCGGGCCGTCCTGTCCCGGTGTCCCTTATCCTCGCTCGCTGGTACGCCATTCCATGCGGTCTGTGCGTTCTGGGGGCTCGGTCCGGTTGCCCTTCTGGTTTTCCCCGCGTGTCCTTTGTGTGTCCCTGCGCTCGCGCTCTCGCGGCGTCCCCGCCCTTCCCCCCTCCCCGATTGGTGTGGCGCACGCACCTTGCGCGGTCCCGGTGCTGAGCGCTGATAGGGCCGTTCCACGTGGTCCGTGCCCCTCCGCGTGTCCTGCCTCGGTCCCGTGCTTTGTTTGGCTTCCTTGTGGGGGGGGGGGGGGGCCGGTCCCGTTTCCCCCTACCTGGCTTCGGGCTCCGCGCTCCCCGTGGGGTGGGTGCGGGCGTGGGGACCCGTCACCAACCCCACTGGGCGCGCTCTTGCGAGCTGGTTTTGCCCGCTGTGGGGGCGGCACCAGGGTGCGCGGGGGGGGCGCCTCTTGCCTTGGTGTGGGGTGTCCGGGGTTGCACGGTCTCCCGCCCCCGACCTCTCGTCCTTTCAGGCGTGCGGCTGGGGCCCACTACCCACTGGCCGTGGTTGCGGTGTGCGGGCGTGGGGGCCCGGCTGTCCTTGGCACCTTCTCCCGTGCCGCGGTTCGTCATGTGTTGTGCCCGCTTCCCGGGTTCGCGGCACCCGGTGGCTGTTGTGGCTTGGTACCTGTCCTCGTGCCGTGGTTATGGCCGGCGGCGTGCCTCTCTGGCGTGCCTCGTGGCACCGCGTTGGTGCGCCGCGCCTCGTCCGGCCCGGTCGCTCTCGGTGCTCCGGTCGGCTTTCCTGTCGCCGTGGTGCCTTCCCCCACTCTGGGGGCTGTCGCCGGCTTTACTGGATGGCTGCGCGGGGCACGTGGAGGCCGGCTGAGAACCGGGCTCTTTGTGCCTGCCGCTGGCCCCTGCCGAGGCAAGGGCGCCCGGCGCGCTCCTCGTCGCACCCGTTCGGGGCCCTGGGATGGGGTTGTCCCTGGCCGGTCCCTCCGGCTTCGATCCTGGGCTGCGTGCGCTGCAGTGGTTTTGGCGTGTGTGGACCCGGTCACTGACGCGTCCGGTGTCCCGTACCGGCCGTCTTTCGACGGGGGACTCGGCCGGTGCACCGGGGCTGTTTCGTGTGGACGCCGACACCTCCCCTTTTGGGTCAGGAGGCGCCACGCCCGGGTCCTGCGTGTGTGTGTGTACGTGCTCCTCTTGGCCGGGTCGGGCAAGCCGGCCTCCCAGGCGCGTTCTGGTGTGCCTCACCTTTTCCTGTGGCTGTCTTGTCCTTCTTCTTTGTTCGGCCACCGACGGGCTGGGGTTGCCCGCGCTTTGGGTGTTTTTTTTGCTTTTTTTCCTTTTTCTTTCCCCTTTCTCCCCTGCCCCCCCTGGCGCCCCCACTGTCTCTGGCTTTTTGTGCTTCCTGGCCCCGGGTGCCCTGCGCCTCGGCGCTCTTTGTTTTTGCTCCGTTCTCCCCCCCCCCGTCCTGTTTTTTTTTCTAGTTGTGTTCCCCCTCCTACACCCTCCCCGCAGTCCTTTGTGTTGTTGCTTTTGGTGCCCTGGGCCTTGGCGCTTTGTTGTGCGCCCCCCCCCCCTTCTCCGTCCCCCTTTTTTTTGTTGTTTCTTCCCCGTTGTGTTCTCCCTTCTTTGTGCCCCCTCTTCGCGCCTCCCTTGTCTCGGCGTTTCCGTTTTTTCCGCCCCTGGATGCCCTGGGCCTTGGCGCTCTCCCGTCTCTCGCCCTTGTTTCTTTTTTTTTTCCGTTCTTCCGTTGTTGTTTTGCCCTCCCGCTTTTCTTGGTTCCGGGCGCTCCTGGTGCTCTTGGCCTCTGGTCCCCCTGACTGGGTTCCTTTTTCCTTCTCCGTGTGCGGCCGTGCGTGTGGTGCGTGCGCTGTGTGCCGGGGCTGCCGTCCGCGTCGTTCCCTGCTGGTGCTGCCCTGTTGCTTGGTTCGCGCTGGCCGGTGCTGTGTGTTATTGCCTGTGGTTGCGGGGTGGTCACTCCTGGGTCTGGTCTGCCGTCTGTTGTTTTCCGCTGGCGTGCTTTGGCGTGGGTTGTCCCGCCTGGCCGCGTGGCTCGCCGCCCTGCTGTGTGCTTTGGGTTGTTGTGGCATCCCGCTCCCCTGTGCTGTGTCCTGTGTTCTGTGGCTCTGTGTTGCTGTGTGGCGGCGTGCTGTGGTGCCCTGCTGTCCGTTTTGCCTTGTTCTGTGGTCGGTGTGGCGCTGTGTCGCTCCTTTGCGTCGTCTGTGGTGCGTTGTGCTTGTCTTTGGGTGGTGTTCTGTGTCCCCGTCGTGTGCCCCCGGCTGTTCTTTGCTGGGTCTGGTTGCCTGCTTGCCGTGTTGTTTCGTTCGTGCTGGCTGGTGTTGTGTGTTGTTGCCTGTGGATGCCGGCTGTTCGTTGCTGGGTCTGGTTGCCTGCTGTTGTTTTCCTCTGGAGTGTGTTGTCTCGGCTGCTCCTGCCTGGCCGCGTGCCTTGCTGCCCTGCTGTGTGCTGTGGTTTGTTGTGGTGCCGTGTTCTTCTGCGCCGTGTCCCGTGTTCTGTGGTGCTGTGTTGCCGTGCGGTGCCGGGCTGTGGCGCGCTGCTGTCCGCCTCTGTTTGCTGGTGGTGTTAGTTTGTGTCCTTCCCCGGTGTGTGCGGTGCCTTGTTGCGCTGTGCATCGTGTTGTTCGGTGCTGGTTTGGTCTGCCCTGTCGTTGGTGCCTCACGCTGTGGTGTGTCGCTGTGAGTTGTGGTGCCTCCCTTGGCGTTCTGTGGTGTGATGGTGCTGCTCTGGTGTGTCGTGGCGTGTTCCTGTGCCGTGCTGTGTTCTGTGGTGCTGGGTCGCCTTGTGGTGCCGTGCTGCTGGGCTGTGCTGTGCGTTTTGCTTTCCTGCGGGTGTTCGTTTTTTCTGTAAAGATCATTTTGCGGTTTTTGAAAATATAAACAAAATAAAATAAAATAAAATAAAATTACACGCTACCCAACTCACGCACGCAGGCAGGCAGCAATACCAAGGTCATTTTGCTGACTTACGTGTGGCCGCGTGATGCCAAGGAGGGTGTTCTTGTTTGCAAGGGGTTGACCGCGTTTCCCCCAAGGCCGGTGGCCTAAGCTGACGGAAAGGGGTGAGGCGGGGCATAAGGGAGGGGACGTAGGTGCATGGAGAAGGAAAGAGAATGAAGGGCAGCAGGGCGAAGGGACGCAGCGGCTTAGAAAACCTTTTCGAGTTTTACGCCCTGCTCGCGGCGCGTTTTTCTTTGCGCCTATAGCTAGTTAGACGACGAGAGGGACGGCGTGAGGGTCCTACGAGCGTTACGGTGCTTACGGCGCTAACTATTCACCTATTTCACGTGGAAAAATTTTTCGTCCCGTTTTTACGCCTTTCGCAGCGCGCTTTTTGGCTTAAGTGTCTTTTATTGCTAATTAGCTTTTTTTTCAGCTATTCAGAAAGTGTTTTTGTCGTGTTTTACCTATCTTTTTAGTTCATTCTGGGACAGGACCCCAGCGCGCGCTCCGTGGGGTGTTTTTCGCCCTTAGGCGCCGCCCTCCACTCGGGGATAGCAGATACCTTCTGCTTTTCGGCAGTTCCCCTCCACGAAGTGGGTTCTTCGGGCTGGGGGTGTTCGTGGTGTTCTTTCCCCCCCCCTCGGCCACCCCGAGTCCAGACAGGCGTTCGGATGGTAGATGCAATCGTGGGATTCGGTGGACGGAGAAAGGACGGACACATCCACCACCGGATGAACCGCATGGCGCGCCCATGGGCGCCATAGGCGGCGCCGGCTCAGGATCAGAAACGGGTCGAGGCGCCGATGGCGGGGGCAGGACCAACGTAACGGGCTCTGCAGGCGTGGAGTACCCGTGGTCCCACGCATCGATCCCAGATGCAATGGCGGCGTAACGCGTAGCAAGCGTCTCCACTGCGCTAAAGCACTTAGCCGTGTTGCTGTTGGACATTTTAAGATCATCTGACACGCTAGCCTCCACCGCCTTAGAATCTCGTTGGTAGCCCTGAACCGCCGCGTCAAACTTAGCCAATGTAGACAAAATTTGCGTCATCCGGTCCCCATAGGACTGACTGATGTAGAGGCTACTGCCTGAGAAAGCTCTTGCTGGGATCGCTGCAACTCTAGATTGTGAGTTCAAAGGTCCTTCACTCGACCCATCAGAGATTCGATGCACGTTTCATAGTGCACCACACACCGGGGACAGCCACGCGTGTGCTTGAGTTCGTCCTGCCCCCGTGTTTGAGCGGGGCCCCGAGAATGTCAAAACGATGGACCCCCCCCCCACGAGGAGGAGATGACCCACCACTGCCTCCCCCAGCAGCGCCCCCTGCCACGTAGGGACCAGAGGGCCCCCCCGCAGGGCAAGACGGGGCTGTGGGGCACGCAGCATCAGGTGCCGGCGCCCCCCCACTAGCGGAATGCCCCCCCCCCCCCCCCGAACCCCCACCACGAGATGGCCGAGTCAGGTACGGAATGCCATTCACGTGCTCGACGTAAGCCGGCTGGCGGGGTGACGGCGGAGAGGGAACAGGACCAACAGCGTTAGGCTGCGGCGGTGGCGGTGGGGATTTGTCCACCACAATATATTGTGCTGACTCATGAACCACCACAGGTGATTGGATTCTCGGATGGGAAGCAAAAACAGGCTCCGAGCCAATGGATCCCCCCCCCACTTGGGCAGTACCCGCGGTTGAGGACCCTTCGTAAGAGATGTAGTTGTGGGGGGAGAGACCAAGTTTATTAGGAGGGTTGCTGAACCTCCCTCCACCGGATTCCCTACCCCCCAGCACAGATTGCTAACCTTCAGCATCGCCGGAGAATCATCCACTAGCGATGCACGATCTTTCGTGCCACTCATAGGCACTGGAGATGTAGTACCGGCCCGGTCCTCCGTAGGCTGCGGAGATTCCACGACAAGACACGGGCGGTCTTTGACGCCGCTCATAGGCACCAGGGATTCATCCACAACAATGCACTGAGGGGCCGGAGAGTCCTCCACCATGATGTAGTGGGGACCCGGGGATTCTTCCACAAGCATGGGGCGATCCCTGGTCCCTGACATAGGTTCAGGCGGTGCAGGCGACGAGGCACCGGAAATAGGGGAATGATGGAGGGGCCGATGTTCCAGCACTCCAATCTCCTCCTCCTCATCGTCGTTCCCCTGTTCCAACGCCAGGGGGAACCACTGGTGACACTCATCTTTCTCGATTTGCGTGGGGGTTTCCTCGATGATCGTAGGATTTAGCCTGGATCCGCCTGGGGGATCGGAACACGCTCCCAAGGCAGGAGATTCCTCCACCAGGGAGGAAAACCGCCGCGATACACTCATTGGAGTGGGCGCCGATTCCACCACAGTGGGGTTCTGCCTAGTTCCTGACAGGGCTTGCTGGATCAGGGCCACGGCCTCTCGAGCCGGACCCAGATGGCCATGGGGATCAGGTTCGAGCGCGAGGACTCAACGGTTTTCAGCGTCAAGTTGGTCAACAATAGGTCTGATAGGCCCTGCCGCAAACAGGTTTCTTCTGACCTGACGCTCCGGCAACCCCCCTAGCGACAGAGAAATGCCAGAGTCGACCACAATGGGCCCCATTGGTGAAGCCATCGTACCCCAGTCGACAGTGCGTGAAGGTGCAGCGTTCGTACGCTCGATCATCCCAGTAGTGAGTCGGTTATTGCCAGATTCTCGGGGCTAATAGCGGTTCCCGAGCCCGTAATAGGCAATTATGGTCCTCTTATCGCTCTCTGAGGGTGGCCGTGTATTTTCCCCCCAACCATCCCAGGTACACCAGCTGGATCTCGAGGATGGAAGGCCCCGATGGGAACATTCGGGGATTTCGGAAACTTAGGATTTGTAGCCACTTGGGGCTTGGCCCGTTTTTGCGGCCCCTGCCCGGTCGATGGGGTCAGGGCCAAGGAGGTCCTGAGAGTGGGGACCTGGACACCCTCAGCTATCCCTCCCGGGGAGGAGGTAGGTAGGTAGGTGCACTCGGTCGTGGAGAGGCGCCCCATGGTTCCCCCTGGCGTCGCCCCTGTGACGAAAAGGAAGAGGTTCTGCGCGTGAAGAGGGGAGGCGGCTTACATCCCGCTAGACCTGACTGGTGGCCCCCAACAAAGCGGCCCCGGGCAACACCGGGAGGGCTGATCGCCGCCAGCGTGACTGCTTGTCATGCCGGGAGGGTGGGCCCCAGTGCTTGCGCACGTCCCCTCCTTTGGGCGGAACCCTAGGGGTTCACCGGACTTCCTGGCGTATCCCGTTCCCAAGGCATGCATGCATGTTCTTGGTACTGGGGTTCTGAGGTGCTTGGGTGTCGCACGCTCCGCCTCAAATCCCAAAGCAGCACAGGCCTTAGGATGCAGCCTTACCCCCGGTCTCCGGATCTTGTTTGGCCGGGTCACCTGCATGGCGGGGGCTGCCGCAGTGCCCGGGCTATGCACACTGGGTTTCCTACTGTTGCGTGGCTCTTGTGTTTGGGTCCGGGTTGTGGTTGGGTTCGGGTTTCGGCTGCGCACCGCCACTCCTGGCTGGGGTGTTGGGGTGTGTGTGCGCTTGTGTGTGCGCTCCGCTTGTACCCTGCCACTCCTGGCTGGGGTGTGCGGTGTGGGTGTGTGTGGTTGGGTTCGGGTTCCGGCTGCGCTTCGCCACTCCCAGCTGGGTTGTCGGGGTTTGTGTCTGCTTGTGTGCGCGCTCCGCTTGCACCCCGCCACTCCTGGCTGGGGTGTGCGACGTGGGTGTGTGTGCTTCGGCTCGGGTTTCGGCTGCGCCCCGCCACTCCTGGCTGGGGTGTTCGGGTGTGTGAGTGCTTGAGTGCGTGCTTCGCTTGTACCCCGCCCCTCCTGGCCGGGGCGTGCGGCGTGGCTGTGTGTGCTTGGGCTCGGGTTTCGGCTGCGCCCCGCCGCGCCTGGCTGGGGTGTTCGGGTGCGTTTGTGTTTGTCGGCGCGCTCTACTTGTACCCCGCCACTCCTGGCTGGGGTGTGTGGTGCGGGCGTGGGTGCATTTGCTCGGGTTGCGACTGCGCCCCGCCACTCCTGGCTGGGGTGTTGGGGTGTGTGTGTGTTTGTGTGCGCGTTCCACTTGCACCCCGCCACTCTTGGCCTGGCCGGTGGGGTGTGTGTGTGCTGGTGTGCGTGCTCTGCTTGTACCCCGCCACTCCTGGCTGGGGTGTGTGGTGTGGGTGTGTGTGTCTGGGCTGTGGTTTTGGCTGCGCCCGGCCACTCCTGGCTGGGGATTTGGGTTGTGTGTGTGCTCGTGTGCGTGCCCCCCTTGTACCCCGCCATTCCTGGCTGGGGTGTGCGGTGTGGGTGTGTGCGTTTGGGCTTGGGTTTGGGCTGCGCCCGGCCACTCCTGGCTGGGGTGTTGGGGTGTGCGTGTTTGTGTGCGTGCCCCCCTTGTACCCCGCCTCTCCTGGCTGGGGTGTGCGGTGGGGGTGTGTGTGTTTGGGCTCGGGTTTCGGCTGCACGCCGCCACTCCTGGCTGGGGTGTTTGGGTGTGCGTGTTTGTGTGCCTGCTCCCCCTGTACCCCGCCACTCCTGGCCGGGGTGCGCGGCGTGGGTCCGTGTGCTTGGGCTCGGGTCTCGGCTGCGGCCCGCCACTCCTGCCTGGGGCGTTGGGGTGTGTTTGTGTTTGTGTGCGTGCCCCCCTTGTACCCCTCCACTCCTGGCTGGGGTGTGCGGTGGGGGTCTGTGTGTTTGGGCTCGGGTTTCGGCTGCACCCCGCCACTCCTGGCTGGGCTGTTGGGGTATGTGTGTGCTGGTGTGGGCGCTCCGCTTGCACCCTGCCACTCCTGGCTGAGGTGCGCGCCGTGGGTGTGTGTGTTTGGGCTCAGGTTTCAGCTGCGTTCCACCACTCCTGGCTGGGGTGTCGGGGTTTGTGTGTGCTGGTGTGGGCGCTCCGCTTGCACCAGGCCACTCCTGGCTTGGGTGCGCGCCGTGGGTGTGTGTGTTTGGGCTCGGGTTTTCGGCTGCACCCCGCCACTCCTGGCTGGGGTGTTGGGGTGTGTGTGTGCTGGTGTGGGCGCTCCGCTTGCACCCCGCCACTCCTGGCTGGGGTGCGCGCCGTGGGTGTGTGTGTTTGGGCTCGGGTTTCGGCTGCGCCCGACCACTCCTGGCTGGGGTGTTGGGGTGTGTGTGTGCTCGTGTGTGTGCCCCCCTTGTACCCCGCCACTCCTGGCTGGGGTGTGCGGTGTGGGTGTGTGTGTTTTAGCTCGTGTTTCGCCTGCGCCCCGCCACTTCTGGCTGGGTTGTGGGGGTGTGTGTGTGCTGGTGTGCGTGCTCCTCCTGTACCCCGCCTCTCCTGGCTGGGGTGTGCGGCCTGGGTGTGTGTGCTTGGGCTCGGGTTTCGGCTGCGCCCCGCCACTCCTGGCTGGGGTGTTGGGTTGTGTGTGTGCTAGTGTGCGCGCTCCGCTTGCAACCTGCCACTCCTGGCTGCGGTGCGCGGTGTGGGTGTGTGTGTTTGGGCTCAGGTTTCAGCTGCGCCCCACCACTCTTGGCTGGGGTGTTGGGCTGTGTGTGTGCTCGTGTGCGCGCTCCGCTTGCACCCCGCCACTCCTGGCTTGGGTGCGCAGTGTGGGTGTGTGTTTTTGAGCTCGGGTTTTTGCTGCGCCCCGCCACTCGTGGCTGGGCTGTTGGGGTGTGCGTGTTTGTGTGCCTGCTCCCCCTGTACCCCGCCACTCCTGGCCGGGGTGCGCGGCGTGGGTGTGTGTGCTTGGGCTCGGGTCTCGGCTGCACCCCGCCACTCCCGGCTGGGATGTTGGGGTGTGCGTGTTTGTGTGCGTGCCCCCCTTGTACCCCGCCACTCCTGGCTGGGGTGTGCGTTGGGGCTGTGTGTGTTTGGGCTCGGGTTTCGGCTGCACCCGGCCACTCCTGGCTGGGGTGTTGGGGTGTGTGTGTGCTGGTGTGGGCGCTGCGCTTGCACCCCGCCACTCCTGGCTGGGGTGCGCGCCGTGGGTGTGTGTGTTTGGGTTCGGGTTTCAGCTGCACCCCGCCACTCCTGGCTGGGGTGTTGGGCTGTGTGTGTGCTGGTGTGGGCGCTCAGCTTGCACCCCGCCACTCCTGACCGGGGTGCGCGCCGTGGGTGTGTGTGTTTGGGCTCGGGTTTGGGCTGCACCCCGCCACTCCTGGCTGGGGTGTTGGGCTGTGCGTGTGCTCCTGTGCGTGCCCCCCTTGTACCCCGCCATTCCGGTTGGGGTGTGCGGTGTGGGTGTGTGTTTTTGGGCTCGGGTTTCGGCTGCGCCCCGCCACTCCTGGCTGGGGTGTTGGGGTGTGTTTGTGCTGGTCTGCTTGCTCCTCCTGTACTGCACCTCTCCTGGCTGGGGTGTGCGGCTTGGGTGTGTGTGCTTGGGTTCGGGCTTCGGCTGCGCCCCGCCACTCCTGGCTGGGGTGTTGGGCTGTGTGTGTGCTCGTGTGCGCGCTTTGCTTGCACCCTGCCACTCCTGGCTGGGGTGCGCGGTGTGGGTGTGTGTGTTTGGGCTCGGGTTTGGGCTACGCCCCGCCACTCCTGGCTGGGCTGTTGGGCTGTGTGTGTGCTCGTGTGCGCGCTCCGCTTGCACCCCGCCACTCCTGGCTGGGGTGCGCGGTTTGGGTGTGTGTGTTTGGGCTCGGGTTTCGGCTGCGCCCCGCCACTCCTGGCTGGGGTGTTGGGCTGTGTGTGTGCTGGTGTGCGCGCTCCGCTTGCACCCTGCCACTCCTGGCTGGGGTGTTGGGCTGTGTGTGTGCTGGTGTGCGCGCTCCGCTTGCACCCTGCCACTCTTGGCTGGGGTGCGCGGTGTGGGTGTGTGTGTTTGGGCTCGGCTTTCGGCTGCGCCCCGCCACTCCTGGCTGGGGTTTGTGGTGTGTTGGTTGGCTGTTGCCTGGCAGCTGTTCGTGTGCCGTGGTTCGTTGCGTGTTGTGCGCGCTCTCCGGGTTTGTGGGTGGCCGTCTATTTCTCCCCCAACCATCCCATGTATACCAGCTGGATCTCGAGGATGGAAGGCCCCGATGGGAATATTCGGGGATTTCGGAAACTTAGGATTTGTAGCCACTTGGGGCTTGGCCCGTTTTTGCGGCCCCTGCCCGGTCGATGGGGTCAGGGCCGAGGAGGTCCTGAGAGTGGGGACCTGGACACCCTGAGCTATCCCTCCCGGGGAGGAGATTTTAACTTGAATTTGGTCCACGATGTCTTGGACCGATCGCTTTCTGCGATGCCAAACGCCAAACAGAGACGAAACATTTTCGCCTCTGCTACCATGAAACCAGCCGGAGTGGTCAAGAGCAGAGGTCGCAGTGGCATGGGCAGCAACATTGCTTGGCACAGAAGACATAATGATAGTGTTGACTGAATAGTATCCTGCAAACAGATATGGTACACATAGCCAATGAAATACCTGATATGCACATATGAGAAATCCACCCTATCATTCACTAATTGATATAACTACTAAACATCCAAGATTGCCTGATCTATCCCACATCCTATGTTCCTAACAAGGAAATGGAATATGATATACCCTATCCCCAATATATCCCATATATAGGGCCATATAATGTTCCCTTAGGGGTAATATGCCAGGGTAGGGTTGTGACCTGCTGCACCCCTAGACCTTGGGAAGTTATGAAGTCTAACAGTTAATCATTTTAATCACTCTTTTTGAGGTTCGCAGTACATTTTTCAAAGTAACTAGGGTTATAACCCCAGCCCCACATGAGCTTCACCCCTACCACTCAAGTGAGTGGAGGTATCTTCCTTCATGGAGGTAATACCGAAATGAAATTGGCACTTCATGCCTTTGGCCTTGTTGGCCAAGCCTAGTGGTCTCCCCCCTCACGACCCCTATACTTAATTGTTTCACCTACTTATTGTGGGCCTACTTTTTAACTGATTCTGAACTCAGTTGCTTGGCCATGCTGGCCAAGCCATATACTGTGTCTGGCCCAGCCTACATGCCCTAGATTCCTTACCTACTCCCTTGCATGTCAAAAGGTGCACATGAGGTGCTTGAGACTGTTTCTGAGACCAGAATTATGTCAGTGTTCCATATAAAAATTATTTGTTTTGTCCAGTTTTGATTGACTCTTTGTAGGTAATAGATTCGGGCCACGCGAGGCAGGCGACGGTGAAATGCGGCAGGGAGCGACAGGAAGGCGACAGGGTGGCGGCAGGAAGACGACAGGGTGGCGACAAGAAGACGACAGGCCAGCGGCAGGAAAGCGGCAGGGAAGCGACAGTAAGCGACAGGCAGGCGACAGGAAGGGATCATACGAATATAATGAGTTGACCTACTTTTTCTTGGCGGCGTGTGTACTACATCATTGTGAGATTCAGTTTGATTTTCAAAATGGTTGCGAGCCTACAGCTGAGCGGCCATGCAAATGTGCATAGTAAATCACCAAGGGTGTTAGGAATTTATGATTGTCAAACAATGCAAATGATTGGACCATCGATCTGCGATTCGCATCATTGCTTTGCACGCCTTCCGGGAGGTTTGCTAAGGCGAGATCTCACAATTTGGCATGAACAAAGAACATTTTTGTTATTATCGAACTGCCTGTTTGAGGTGTTTGTGGCTTTCCATCGATAGGGTAACACATTGGGCGACAGGGAGGCGACAGGGAGGCGACAGGGAGGCAACAGGAAGGCGACAGGCAGGCGACAGGCAAGCAACAGGAGAGCGACAGGTTACCACATTGGGCGACAGGGAGGCGACAGGGAGGCGACAGGGAGGCGACAGGGAGGCGGCAGGAAGACGATAGACAAGCGACAGGAGGGCGACAGGGAGGCAACAGGAAATAGCGACAGGAGAGCGACGGGAGGGAACGACAGGAGAGCGACAGGAGAGCGACAGGAAGGCGCCAGGCAAAAATTAGCATGGCGACAGGAAACAACAGGAAGCGACAGGAAGCGACAGGATAGCGACAGGAGGGCGGCAGGACAGCGACAGGGAAGCGACAGGGAAGCGACAAGGGAGCGACAGGGGAGCGTCAGGAGAGCGAAAGGCAAGCGACAGGGGAGCGACAGGGGGCTAAAAGTGCCAAAACAGCGACAGGGAGGCGGCAGGATGGCGACAGGAGAGCGAGGTGGCCCGAATCTAATCCTGCATTGTCAATCTTTAGCCCTTTTCTGATGCATTGGATTTCAAAAGTATTCATTGATTCGATCCACATCCTGTTCATGCTCTACATGCCGCTGTGGTCCTGTTTTCCAACTCCAAAACTTGCAGGATTTCATCCAAAAGCTTTACGGCACTAATTAGGGACATTCTTTCTGTAAGGAGAGATCTGCGGTTCGCCAAATTGCATGAGCCGTTCATCTCATTGGTTGTAAGCGCAAGGGTATGATCCGTTCAAGTCTATGAGACCCAAAGGCTCAAAGCCAATTACCCGTTACATCAACACTCACTTTTTGCAGAAAAGAATGGAAGAATTCAAACCCAAGATTCTGAAACACGGATGGGACAAGGCCGGGTTGACGGCCATTTGGGATGTCGTGCAGCAGCCCAACCTGTTCAATGAAGCTTCAGACCGCAAAGTATGGTTGCCACATCATCAATGGTCTTACGTATTTGGAGTTGCACTTTGGTGAACATTTGTTAATGGTGTGACTGCTCCTTTCGGCTGCGGGTACACTATTCCAAATGGCTGGTGGTCGGTGGAAGGACTTTGCTGTTTCAGGTGGCGGCATGAATCACATTATCCAGAATGCACCGCGACAACGGTCCCGTCGCAATGCTGCGGTTGAAGACTCGGGCTCCAACTCCGAAGATACGGAGGCGGATGAGGCGGAGTGGGAAGACATTTTGGCTACCATGGGAGATAGGGGGGGTGACGGGGTAGAGGTAACGGATGATGAAAGGGACACTGTGTTGCCGGATCCTGTAGTCGATTGCTTCACTCGGTTAGGGCGGTGCGTCAAGCGACCTAAAAGCTCAAAGTCAATTACTCATTACTTCAACACTCATTTTTTGGAGAAAAGAATTGAGGAATTCAAACACAAGATTCTGAAAAATGGATGGGACAAGGCCGGGTCGATGGCCATTTGGGATGTCGTGCAGCGGCCCACCCTGTTCAATGAAGCTACAGACCGTCAAGTATGGTTGCCACATCATCAATGGTCTTACGTATTGTGAGTTGCACTTTGTTGAACATTTTTTAATGGTGTGACTGCTCCTTTAGGCTGCGGGAACACTATTTCGAGTGGCCGGTGGTCGGTGTGCTGGCGCCATGAATGAGATTGTCGAGAATGCACCGCGACAACGGTCTCGTCGCAATGCTGCGGTTGAAGACTCGGGCTCCGACTCCGAAGATACAGAGGGGAAGAGGCGGAGTGAGAAGTTATTCTAACTACCATAGGGGATAGGGGGGGTGACGGGGTAGAGGTAACGGATGATGAAAGGGACACTGTGTAGCTGGATCCTGTAGTCGAGTGCTTCACTCGGTTAAGGAGGCGCGTCAAGCGATCTAAAAGCTCAAAATCAATTACTCATTACTTCAACACTCACTTTTTGTAGAAAAGAATTGAAGAAGTCAAACACAAGATTCTGAAAGGCGGATAGGACAAGGCCGGGTTGATGGAAATTTGGGATGTGGTGGAGCGGCCCACCTTGTTCAATGAAGCTTCAGACCGTGAAGTATGGTTGCCACATCATCAATGGTTTTACGTATTGTCAGTTGCACTTTGTTGAACATTTTTTAATGGTGTGACTGCTCCTTGGGGGTGCGGGAACACTATTCCCAGTGGCCGGTGGTCGGTGTGGTGGCGGCATGAATCAGATTATCGAGAATGCACCGCGACAACGGTCCCGTCGCAATGCTGCGGTTGAAGACTCGGGCTCCGACTCCGAAGATGCGGTGGCAGATGAGGCGGAGTGAGAAGACATTTTGGCTGCAATGAGAGATGGGGGGGATGACGGGGTAGAGGTAATGGATGATGACAGGGACACTCTGATGCCGGATCCTGTGGTTGAGTGCTTCACTCGGTTAGGGAGGCGTGTCAAGCGACCTAAAAGCTCAAACTCAATTACTCATTACTTCAACACCCACTTTTTGAAGAAAAGAATTGGAGAATTCAAACCCAAGATTCTGAAAGACGGACGGGACAAGGCCGGGTTGATGGCCATTTCGGATGTCGTGCAGCAGCCCACCCTGTTCAATGAAGCTTCAGACCGTGAAGTATGGTTGCCACATCATCAATGGTCTTACGTATTGTGAGTTAAGCTGTGTTGAACATTTTTTAATGGTGTGACTGCTCCTTCTCGCTACGGGAACACTATTCCGAGTGGCCGGTGGTCCGTGTGGTGGCGGCATGAACCAGATTATCGACAATGCACCGCAACAACGGTCCCGTCGCAATGCTGCGGTCGAAGACTCGGGCTCCAACTCCGAAGATACGGAGGCGGATGAGGCGGAGTGGGAAGACATTTTGGCTACCATGCGAGATAGGGGGGGTGACGGGGTAGAGGTAACGGATGATGAAAGGGACACTGTGTTGCCGGATCCTGTAGTCGAGTGCTTCACTGGGTTAGGGAGGCACGTCAAGCGACCCTAAAGCTCAAAGTCAATTACTCATTACTTCAACACTCACTTTTTGTAGAAAAGAATTGAAGAATTCAAACCCAAGATTCTGAAAGACGGACGGGACAAGGCCGGGTCGATGGCCATTTCGGATGTCGTGCAGCGGCCCCTGCTGTTCAATGAAGCTTCAGACCGTGAAGTATGGTTGCCACATCATCAATGGTATTACGTATTGTGAGTTGCGCTTTGTTGAACATTTTTTAATGGTGTGACTGCTCCTTCTCGCTATGAGAACACTATTCCGAGTGGCCGGTGGTCCGTGTGGTGGTGGCATGAACCAGATTATCGATAATGCACCGCAACAACGGTTCCGTCGCAATGCTGCGGTTGAAGACTCGGGCTCCAACTCCGAAGATACGGAGGCGGATGAGGCGGAGTGGGAAGACATTTTGGCTACCATGGGAGATGGGGAGGGCGACAGGGTACAGGTAACGGATGATGAAAGGGACACTGTGATGCCGGATCGTGTGGTGGAGCGCTTCACTCGGTCAGGGATGCGCGTCAAGGGACCTAAAAGCTCAAAGTCAATCACTCATTACTTCAGCACTCACTTTTTGTAGAAAAGAGCTGAACAATTCAAACCCAAGATTTTGGAAGACGGATGGGACAAGGCCGAGTTTATGGCCATTTGAGATGTCATGCAGCGGCCGACCCTGTTCAATGAAGCTTCAGACCGTGAAGTATGGTTGCCACATCGTCAATGGTCTTGTGAGTTGCACTTTGTTGAACATTTTTTAATGGTGTGACTGGTCCTTTAGGCTGCAGGAACACGATTCCGAGTGGCGGGTAGTCGGTGGAAGGATTTTGCCGTTTCGGGTGGCGGCATGAATCAGATTGTTGAGAATGCACCGCAGCAACGGTCCCGTCGCAATGCTGCGGTTGAAGACTCTGGCTCCGACTCCGAAGATACAGAGGCGGATGAGGCGGAGTGAGAAGACATTTTGGCTACCATGGGAGATGGGGGGGGGTGACAGGGTAGAGGTAACGGACAATGAAAGGGACACTGAGTTGCCGGATCCTGTAGTGGAGTGCTTCACTCGGTTAGGGGGGCGCGTCAAGCGACCTAAAAGCTCAAAGTCAATTACTCATTAATTCAACACTCACTTTTTGTAGAAAAGAATTGAAGAATTCAAACCCAAGATTCAGAAAGACGGGCGGGACAAGGCCGGGTTGATGGCCATTTGAAATGTGGTGCAGCGGCCCACGTTGGTAAATGAAGCTTGAGACCGTTAAATATGGTTGCCACATCATCAATGGTCTTATGTACTGTGAGTTCCACTTTGTTGAACATTTTTTAATGGTGTGACTACTCCATTGGGCTGCGGGAACACTATTCCAAGTGGCCGGTGGTCGGTGTGGTGGCGGCATGAATCAGATTATCGAGAATGCACCGCGACAACGGTCCCGTCGCAATGCTGCGGTTGAAGACTCGGGCTCCAACTCCGAAGATACGGAGGCGGATGAGGCGGAGTGGGAAGACATTTTGGCTACCATGGGAGATGGGGAGGGTGACGGGGTAGAGGTAACGAATGATGAAAGGGACACTCTCATGCCGGATCCTGTAGTCGAGTGCTTCACTCGGTTAGGGAGGCGCGTCAAGCGACCTAAAAGCTCAAAGTCAATTACTCATTACTTCAACACTCAGTTTTTGTAGAAAAGAGCTGAAGAATTCAAACCCAAGATTCTGAAAGAGGGACGGGACAAGGCCGGGTTGATGGCCATTTGGGATGTCGTGCAGCAGCCCACCCTGTTCAATGAAGCTTCAGACCGTGAAGTATGGTTGCCACATCATCAATGGTCTTACGTATTGTGAGTTGCGCTTTGTTGAACATTTTTGAATGGTGTGACTGCTCCATTGGGCTGCGGGAACACTATTCCGAGTGGCCGGTGGACGGTGTGGTGGTGGCATGAACCCGATTATCGAGAATGCACCGCAACAACGGTCCCGTCGCAATGCTGCGGTTGAAGACTCGGGCTCGGACTCCGAAGATACGGAGGCGGATGAGGCGGAGTGAGAAGACATTTTGGCTACCATGGGAGATAGGGGGGGTGACGGGGTAGAGGTAACGGATGATGAAAGGGACACTGTGTTGCTGGATCCTGTAGTCGTGTGCTTCACTCGGTTGGGGAGGTGCGTCAAGCGACATAAAAGCTCAAAGTCAATTACTCATTACTTCAACACTCACTTTTTGTAGAAAAGAATTGAAGAATTCAAACCCAAGATTCTGAAGGACTGACGGGACACGGCCGGGTTGATGGCCATTTGGGATGTCGTGCATCAGCCCACCTGGTTCAATGAAGCTTCAGACCATGAAGTATGGTTGCCACATCATCAATAGTCTTATGTATTGTGAGTTGCACTTTGTTGAACATTTTCTAATGGTCTGACTTCTCCATTGGGCTGCGGGAACACTCTTTCGAGTGGCCGGTGGACGGTGTGGTGGCGGCATGAATCAGATTGTCGAGAATGCACCGCGACAACCGTCCCGTCGCAATGCTGCGGTTGAAGACTCGGGCTCCAACTCCAAAGATACGGAGGCAGATGAGGCGGGGTGGGAAGACATTTTGGCTACCATGGGAGATGGGGAGGGTGATGGGGTAGAGGTAACGAATGATGGAAGGGACACTGTGTTGCCGGATCCTGTAGTCTAGTGCTTCACTCGGTTAGGGAGGCGCGTCAAGCGACCTAAAAGCTCAAAGTCAATTACTCATTACTTCAACACTCACTTTTTGTAGAAAAGAATTGAAGAATTCAAACACAAGATTCTGAAAGACGGATGGGACAAGGCCGGGTTGATGGCCATTTGGGATGTCGTGCAGTGGCCCACCCTGTTCAATGAAGCTTCAGACCGTGAAGTATGGTTGCCACATCATCAATGGTCTTACGTATTGTGAGTTGCGCTTTGTTGAACATTTTTTAATGGTGTGACTGTTCCTTCTCGCTACGGGAACACTATTCCGAGTGGCCGGTGGACGGTGTGGTGGCGGCATGAACCCGATTATCGAGAATGCACCGCAACAACGGTCCCGTCGCAATGCTGCGGTTGAAGACTCGGGCTCGGATTCCGAAGATACGGAGGCGGATGAGGCGGAGTGGGAAGACATTTTGGCTACCATGGGAGATAGGGGGGGTGACGGGGTAGAGGTAACGGATGATGAAAGGGACACTGTGTTGCTGGATCCTGTAGTCGTGTGCTTCACTCGGTTGGGGAGGCGCGTCAAGCGACATAAAAACTCAAAGTCAATTACTCCTTACTTCAACACTCACTTTTTGTAGAAAAGAATTGAAGAATTCAAACCCAAGATTCTGAAAGACGCACGGGACACGGCCGGGTTGATGGGCATTTGGGATGTCGTGCAGCAGCCCACCTAGTTCAATGAAGCTTCAGACCATGAAGTATGGTTGCCACATCATCAATAGTCTTATGTATTGTGAGTTGCACTTTTTTGAACTTTTTTCATTGGTCTGACTGCTCCATTGGGCTGCGGGAACACTCTTTCGAGTGGCCGGTGGACGGTGTGGTGGCGGCATGAATCAGATTGTCGAGAATGCACCGCGACAACGGTCCCGTCGCAATGCTGCAGTTGAAGACTCGGGCTCCGACTCCGAAGATACGGAGGCGGATGAGGCGGAGTGGGAAGACATTTTGGCTACCTTGGGAGATTGGGAATGTGACGGGGTAGAGGTAACGAATGATGAAAGGGACACTCTGATGCCGGATCCTGTAGTTGATTGCTTCACTCGGTTAGGGAGGCGCGTCAAGCGACCTAAAAGCTCAAAGTCAATTACTCATTACTTCAACACTCACTTTTTGTAGAAAAGAATGGAAGAATTCAAACACAAGATTCTGAAAGACGGACGGGACAAGGCCGGGCTGTTGGCCATTTGGGATGTCGTGCAGCGGCCCACCTTGTTCAATGGAGCTTCAGACCGTGTAAGTATGGTTGCCACATCATCAATGGTCTTACGTATTGTGAGTTGCACTTTGTAGAACATTTTTGAATGGTGTGACTGCTCCATTGGGCTGCGGGAACACTATTCCGAGTGGCCGGTGGTCGGTGTGCTGGCGGCATTAACCGGGTTATCGAGAATGCATCGCAACAACGGTCCTGTCACAATGCTGCGGTTGAAGACTCGGGCTCCGACTCTGAAGATACGGAGGCGGATGAGGCGGAGTGGGAAGAAATTTTGGCTACCATGGGAGATAGGGGGGGTGACGGGGTAGAGGTAACGGATGATGAAAGGGACATTGTGTTGCCGGATCCTTTATTCCAGTGCTTCACTCGGTGAGGGAGGCGCGTCAAGCGACCTAAAAGCTCAAAGTCAATTACTCATTACTTCAACACTCACTTTTTGTAGAAAAGAATTGAAGAATTCAAACCCAAGATTCTGAAACACGGATGGGACAAGGCCGGGTCGATGGCCATTTGGGATGTCGTGCAGCAGCCCACCTTGTTCAATGAAGCTTCAAACCTTGAAGTATGGTTGCCACATCATCAATAGTCTTATGTATTGTGAGTTGCACTTTGTTGAACATTTTTTAATGGTGTGACTGCGCCTTTGGGCTGCGCGGACACTATTCCGAGTGGCCGGTGGTCGGTGTGGTGGCGGCATGAATCACATTATCGGGAATGCACCGCGACAACGGTCCTGTCGCAATGCTGCGGTGGAAGACTCGGGCTCCAACTCCGAAGATACGGAGGCGGAAGAGGCGGAGTGGGAAGACATTTTGGCTACCATGGCAGATGCAGAGGGCGACAGGGTAGAGGTAACGGATGATGAAAGGGACACTGTGTTGCTGGATCGTGCGGTCGAGCGCTTCACTCGGTCAGGGATGCGCGTCAAGCGACCTAAAAGCTCAAAGTCAATCACTCATTACTTCAACACTCAGTTTTTGTAGAAAAGAATTGAACAATTCAAATCCAAGATTCTGGAAGACGGATGGGACACGGCCGGGTTGATGGCCATTTGAGATGTCATGCAGCGGCCGACCCTGTTCAATGAAGCTTCAGACGGTGAAGTATGGTTGCCACATCATCAATGGTCTTGTGAGTTGCACTTTGTTGAACATTTTTTAATGGTGTGATTGCTCCTTTAGGCTGCGGGAACACTGTTCCGAGTGGCCGGTGGTCGGTGGAAGGATTTTGCCGTTACGGGTGGCGGCATAAATCAGATTGTCGAGAATGCACCGCAACAACGGTCTCGTCGCAGTGCTGCGGTTGGAGACTCGGGCTCCGATTCCGAAGATACGGAGGCGGATGAGGCGGAGTGAGAACACATTTTGGCTACCATGCGAGATAGGGGGGGTGACGGGGTAGAGGTAACGGATGATGAAAGGGACACTGTGTTGCCGGATCCTGTAGTCGAGTGCTTCACTCGGTTAGGGGGGCGCGTCAAGCGACCTAAAAGCTCAAAGTCAATTACTCATTACTTCAACACTCACTTTTTGTAGAAAAGAATTGAAGAATTCAAACCCAAGATTCTGAAACACGGATGGGACAAGGCCGGGTTGATGGCCATTTGGGATGTCGTGCAGCGGCCCACCTTGTTCAATGAAGCTTGAGACCGTGTGAGTATGGTTGCCACATCATCAATGGTCTTACGTATTGTGAGTCGCACTTTGTTGAACATTTTTTAATGATGCGACTGCTCCTTTACGCTGCGGGAACACTATTCCGTGTGGCCGGTGGTCGGTGTACTGGCGGCATGAACCAGATTATCGAGAATGCACCGCGACAACGGTCCCGTCGCAATGCTGCGGTTGAAGACTCGGGCTCCAACTCCGAGGATACGGAGGCGGATGAGGCGGAGTGGGAAGACATTTTGGCTACCATGGGAGATGGGAAGGGTGACGGGGTAGAGGTAACGAATGATGAAGAGGACACTCTGGTGCCGGATCCTGTAGTCGAGTGCTTCACCAAGTTAAGGAGGCGCGTCAAGCGACCTAAAAGCTCAAAGTCAATTACTCATTACTTCAACACTCACTTTTTGTAGAAAAGAATGGAAGAATACAAACCTAAGATTCTGAAAGACGGACGGGACAAGGCCCGGTGGATGGCCATTTGAGATGTCATGCAGCGGCCCACCCTGTTCAATGAAGCTTCAGACCGTGTAAGTATGGTTGCCACATCATCAATGGTCTTACGTATTGTGAGTTGCGCTTTGTTGAACATTTTTCAATGATGTGACTGTTCCTTCTCGCTACGGGAACACTATTCCGAGTGGCCGGTGGTCGGTGTACTGGCGGCATGAACCAGATTATCGAGAATGCACCGCAACAACGGTCCCGTCGCAATGCTGCGGTTGAAGACTCGGGCTCCGACTCCGAAGATACGGAGGCGGATGAGGCGGAGTGAGAAGACATTTTGGCTACCATGGGAGATAGGGGGGGTGACGGGGTAGAGGTAAGGGATGATGAAAGGGACACTCTGATGCCGGATCCTGTAGTCGAGTGCTTCACTCGGTTAGGGAGGCGCGTCAAGCGACCTAAAAGCTCAAAGTCAATTGCTGATTACTTCAAAACTCACTTTTTGTAGAAAAGAATTGAAGAATTCAAACCCAAGATTCTGAAAGACGAACGGGACAAGGCCGGGTCGATGGCCATTTGGGATATCGCCCAGCAGCCCACACTGTTCAATGAAGCTTCAGACCGTGAAGTATGGTTGCCACATCATCAATAGTCTTATGTATTGTGAGTTGCACTTTGTTGAACATTTTTTAATGGTGTGATTGCTCCTTTGGGCTGCGGGAACACTATTCCGAGTGGCCGGTGGTCGGTGTGGTGGCGGTATGAATCAGATCATCGAGAATGCACCGCAACAACGGTCCCGTCGCAATGCTGCGGTTGAAGACTCGGGCTGCGTTTCAAAAGATACGGAGGCGGATGAGGCGGAGTGGGAAGACATTTTGGCTACAATGGTAAATGGAGAGGGTGACAGGGTAGAGGTAAGGGATGATGAAAGGGACACTGTGTTGCCGGATCGTGCGGTCGAGTGCTTCACTCGGTCAGGGATGCGCATCAAGCGACCTAAAAGCTCAAAGTCAATCACTCATTACTTCAGCACTCACTTTTTGTAGAAAAGAATTGAACAATTCAAACCCAAGAATCTGGAAGACCGATGGGACAAGGCCGGGTTGATGGCCATTTGGGATATCGTGCAGCGGCCCACACTGTTCAATGAGGCTTCAGACCGTGAAGTATGGTTGGTACATCATCAATGGTCTGGTGAGTTGCACTTTGTTGAACTTTTTTTAATTGTGTGACTGCTCCTTTAGGCCTCGGGAACACTATTCCCAGTGGCCAGTGGTCGGTGGAAGGATGTTGCAGTTTCGGGTAGCGGCATGAATCAGATTATCGAGAATGCACAGCGACAACGGTCCCGTCGCAATGTTGCGGTTGAAGACTCGGGCTCAAACTCCGAAGGTACGGAGGCGGATGAGGCGGAGTGAGAAGACATTTAGGCTACCATGGGAGATGGGGGTGGTGACGGGGTAGAGGTAAGGGATGATGAAAGGGACACTGTGTTGCCGGATCCTGTAGTCGAGTGCTTCACTCGGTTAGGGAGGCGCGTCAAGCGACCTAAAAGCTCAAAGTCAATTACTCATTACTTCAACACTCACTTTTTCTAGAAAAGAATGGAAGAATTCAAACACAAGATTCTGGAAGACGGATGGGACAAGGCCGGGTTGATGGCCGTTTGGGATGTCGTGCAGCGGCCCACCCTGTTAAATGAAGCTTCAGACCGTGTAAGTATGGTTGCCACATCATCAATGGTCTTACATATTGTGAGTTGCACTTTGTTGAACATTTTTTAATGGTGTTACTGCTCCTTTAGGCTGTGGGAATACTATTGCGCGTGGCCGGTGGTCGGTGTGGTGGCGGCATGAATCAGATTATCGGGAATGCACTGCGACAACGGTCTCGTCGCAATGCTGCGGTTGAAGAGTCGGGCTCCAACTCCGAAGATACGGAGGCGGATAAGGCGTGGGATACGGAGTGGGAAGACATTTTGGGTACCATCGACATGGGGAGGGCGACGGGGTAGAGGTAACGGATGATGAAAGAGACACTGTGTTGCCGGATCCTGTGGTCGAGCGCTTCACTCGGTCACGGAGGCGCCTCAAGCGACCTAAGAGCTCAAAGTCAATCACTCATTACTTCAGCACTCACTTTTTGTAGAAAAGAATTGAAGAATCCAAACCCAAGATTCCAGAAGACCGATGGGACAAGGCCGGGTTGATGGCCATTTGAGATGTAGTGCAGCAGCCCACCCTATTCAATGAAGCTTCAGACCCTGAAGTATGGTTTCCACATCATCAATGGTCTTGTGAGTTGCACTTTGTTGAACATTTTTCAATGGTGTGACTACCCCGTCACCCCCCCCATCTCCCATGGTAGCCAAAATGTCTTCTCACTCCGCCTCATCCGCCTGTGTATCTTCGGAGTCCGAGCCCGAGTCTTCGACCGCAGCATTGCGACGGACCGTTGTTGCGGTGCATTCTCGACGATCTGATTTATGCCGCCACCCGAAACGGCAAAATCCTTCCACCGACCACCGGCCACTCGGAATAGTGTTCCCGCAGCCTAAAGGAGGAGAGGTAACGGATGATGAAAGGGACACTGTGTTGCCGGATCGTGTGGTCCAATGCTTCACTCGGTCAGGGAGGCGCGTCAAGAAACCCAAGAAGGACTAGCGCGTTGACAGTGAGGGCGTCAAGCCACCCAAGAGGGACTTGCACGTTGACGGTGCTTTAGTCATACATCAGATTAGTTGCTTTGGTGTACTCCTTGTCTTACTTGCCTTCCAGAGGGTGAGAGGGAGTTCTTACTCCCTCTAGTAAGCATGCAGAGGGAAGCATATTGGACAAATCAAAGGAGCGATACAATTGAAACAAACGAAAAACAATGATCAAACGTGCAGGGACGTGAACCTTCGAGGAACGGTCAAGCTTTTGCGCCGCCAAAAATGCGACCAATTGCTCGCCTTTCCAAAAGACAACGTACTTAGGTACACTAGTCGTCCATCGGCGTCGTAGCGCACGAACGGCCGGGTCAAAAGACAACGATGTAAGATCAGGAAACTTGAGCAAAGCAGAATAAGCTGAGGAGGCTTGAGAAGGGGACACTTGATGCATGGTCGAAAGTACGTTGACCACTTGGGGTAACGTGACATCGGGGAATGAATATCCCATCTCCATGCCTAGAGAGCAAAACAAACGAAAAGCAGAATCATATCTCTTCAAAGAGGGCGCAAGCTTTTCCAAAATCGCTTGGATCTATGCCTCAAAATAATTCTTTTTGCCAAAGATGGCACAGATAACATCACGCAAAGGAGGGATACTCTTGGAGCCGGAAGCGGCTTGTTCCAAAAGTCTTGAAACAGGCCCCGATGGGGCTTTACAACCCGAGGACGGTACGACAGATCTGAGAGCCGAAGTAGTTGGGGCCACCAAGGGCACCCCGTCCACATGGGGCACACCAATAGACACCTGGTCTTGGGGAACCGAGAAAGATGGTTCAGAAAGGGACCTATGAGGTTCCACGGGGGGCACGCATAAAGAAGGGGCATCCCTAAAAGATTGGTTTTGAGGGCGTCGCAAGCCAAAGCGTCCGGGTCGAAATCCCGGCTGACATAAAGATGGCACTGGGAGTTGCCGTGAGAGGCAAAAACGTCTACCACTGGCTTGATGCGAAAGCGATGCACAATGGTTAGAAACACTACGCGGGACAAGCGACCTTCCTTCGCGTCGAACCCGCGCCTCGAAATTCGGTCCGCTGGATTCTGATCCGACGGCACCCAAAGAGGTCTCACCTCGATGTTCTGGTCCCACGCCCAAAAGAAGAAGGGGCGGAGCTCCTTGTTGAGATGACGCTTGCGGCCACCCTGATTAAGGAGTTAAAAATATGTTACTATGTTGTCAACATAGCATTCAACAACCGAGTTCTTAAGGGCAAAAGCTCGAACCCCGAGCGTGGATGCTCTTATCTCTTTGACATTTATATGCAATGCAGGGTCGGTATAAGCATGCACGGTTCGCTCGTGGTTGCTTAAATCGATTGCACCCAATTCCAAATCACTAGCATCTGTAGCGACTCGCACCGAAGGTTCAACACCAAGCATGGCCCTGCCCGCCCAAGATGATAAAAAATCCTTGCACAACAAGGCTTGTTCACGCACAATGGACGGGACGGGTAAGGAACAATCGTAACCAAATTTGTGAGCCAACTGGGTGAAGGCCATTAGATGGTCGGTGAGCAATCTCAAACCGGGAAAACAAACTAAAAGACTCCGAACTTTCCCCAATATGGAGCTAGCGGCGCGAAGGGACACCTGGTTACGAGTAACCAATTTACCAAGGTCCTTCCTAAAGCTTTTACGCTTTCTATCAGGAATGCTTACAACGCCACGCTCGAAATCAGCTTCCACTCCCAAAAATTCGACAACCTTCGACGGCTCAAAAGACGATTTTTCAGCGTTAACTAAAAAAACAGGCTCTTCCAACGTGGAGCGAACGACGGCCACGGAGGCACGGCATTCGGCATACCTGGATCCGAGGATCATGATATCATCCATGTAGACGAATACCATTAACCCACGCTCTCTCCAAAGCCTAGAAAGGACGCGCACAAAAGAACAAAATATTTGAGGCGAAGCGTTCAACCCAAAAGGCAACCCACGAAAACGATAGCAAGAGCCATCCACTTCTACGCCTACATAGCGCGCAAAATTACTTGAGAGAGGGATGTGAAAGTAAGCATGCGACGAATCGACTTTTGCCGCATACATGCCTTTACGTAACATTGGAAAAACAATACCCCAATGATCTAACTTAAAAGGCGAACAAGTAATGAACTTGTTGATGGGTCTCATGTTGGTAATGAAACGGCGTTTGGTGGAGCCGGATGGCTCAACCTTTGACACCACAAACCAAGGTACGGAAAATTGCAACTCGGAAAGAGAACAAGGCTCGATGGCCCCTAAAGACAAATACTCTTGAATGACCTCACGAGCAAATGCTAATTCCTCAATTGAGTGCACGACCCTTGCCCCTAACACGTAGGATGGGAGAGACAAACGTGGAAACACGCCATGTTGCAAAATATTCACCAACCGTCTTGGGGCATTCGAGCGCCACCAAGAAATGCATGCAGGCAAGCGATCGGGAATGGCAAGCGCATCCAACGCACTAATGACCCCACTACGAACCTTCGGCTGACTCTCCACGGAAGTCGGGCTTTTTGGAATTGCCGCGTGGCGGTTGGGGTTGCCCTTGTAGCCACCTCCTCCTTGCGGATTGCGGTTGCGGTTGTGATTGTTTCGAAAACGATCCCGTCGATCACCCCCGAACCGCCCCGAACTCTCTTGGTTCATTTGAGAAGAAGAAGAACCTTTAGAAGGGCGGAAAGGCCTTTGCTTGTTAATATCGTTTGCTGTCCTAGCAAGCGCCAAATCCTCCTTAGAAAAAAGTGGATTCTTGGGGGCAATAGCGTTAGGGATGGAACGTCCCTTGCGGTATTCTTGAATCCGGAGACCCACGTCAAAAAGCATTGAAAAAAGGCGTTCGCACAATTCTTCGGGTTCCAAATCCGAATCACCACCGGGTTGCAAAGAAATGTCCAATTGGACCAATAACCTTAAGGCTTTATAAATTTCATTCTCCCATGCACGGTGCACACGCTCAGCGGGGAAGGAAGAATCTTTGTGATGATTATTTATGGGAGCATCCCTCGGCAAGCCCTCAAAAAATGGCACATCACGCAAAAGACGAGCTCGATCTGCATCTTCCAAAGAATGTTTTGAATTACCCATGATGCGCTTGTAAGTTTCCGGTAAGGGAAGTGTGGACAAAGCCCATGGCATAGCTACCGGAGTTTCTTCGTTATCCTTAGGAACATCCTTAAGCTTTTCATCATCTTCCTTAGTTAAAGATGCGCAAATAGCAAATGCTGCATCTTTTGCCTCTCCTTCTATAATGATAGGCATGTCTTGGACTTGCCAGTATAACGCCAAGGCAACCAGTATAACGTTGCGATATGCATCAAAACTTGATGCCAACATTCCACGGCCGCAAAGATCAAAAATCAATCTACTAAAAGTAAAAACTCCATATCCGCTGCCTTCCCAACGTTGACCAGCAGTAACGACCGACTGCCGCAGCTCAATAGGCACCAGCCTTGACAATTTACGAAAATCGGCCATAAATGCCTTCCAGGCGGCATCCAGCACCGTGATATCTTCGGCCCCCAAATGGGCCCATGTCCAGGAAGAGGAAGACGACGACATAAAGATAATAATAAAAGTTTCACGGAAGTTTGCGTAGCGAAACCCAGTAAATCTTCTGAAGTGATTTAATAAGACAGGGCTAACCGCCAACTGCCGGCAACAAAAAACTTAACAAGCCGGCAATAAGAAGCTGTTGTCCAAGCACTTGTTGCGGAGCCGCCGACTCTCCCCACATGGGGCGCCGAAGGCCCCGAAGCAAAAATTGAGAAAAACATCCAATTACATTATCCGAGACCCCCGTCCATTAAAATAACATTTTACATTATCCATTTTCCGGCCACATCATTCTTTTTTAACATTTACACTTTACATTTTCGTTTTTCGTCGCCGTTATTATACTGTAAATCACTTTGTAACCCCAGTACTCAAAATTGACCCATTCTAAATGAAACTGTGCCCCTTCCTACGCAATTTCAACTCCCTCAATATTAAGTCGCTCATACTAAATTTCAACTTTCTCAAGTTCATATGAGTCTTAAAGCACCACTCCCTTCAGTTGACTTGAGTCCCCCTCCTATTGAAAGTCAACTCTCTCCAAGCCACTGTTTGGTGATTTGGATCTCGGTCTTGCTGAAAATCAACTTCCTACTGTTGACTTGCCGACTGGAAATTGATTCCGTGCAGGATCCAGCTAGCGATCTGTTGCGAGCAATGCTTTTAGAATTCTAGGATTTGCATAACAGCCCTTTCCGGCTTTTGGTCCATTCAATCTGGCAAAACAATTGGTAGCGGGACGGCCAGTTGGAACGGGGTTTTACAGTTGCCAGAAGGCCGCAGTCTGCATACCGACATTGATCATCCCCCCCACCATCTCCCAAGCTGCCCGTGCGTCTAAACCTCGGGTCAACACGGCAGCAAGAAAAGTTCCCAAAAGTTGAACACGGGCGTAAATCTTTTCACAGGCGCTGGTAACTACAGCCACTGGTAGGCACGTAGCTCGGGTCTCAGGTTTTTCCCTCACTTCGGTCAACCACTGCCTCCGAGCTCAGCGCACCAAGCAGTCGCCGGTGGTCGCGAATGGTAGTTTTTGTCCATATTGGCCCACGGCTCATCCTGTTCGTATTCTTATGGCACTTGCCCATTTGTGAGCCTTACATTTCAACATGCAATGCCGCGGTTGTGGTTTGCTGGGTTCTGAGCCTTAGGGTGACCGTTCTCCCGTTTGCTCACTGCGAACGGCTGTTTGCAACCGAGTTTGCAAACATAAGAATGGAGGTTGTATGATTACCCCGCTTGGATGATAGCTGGTGGTAACTTTTTTCTTTGTGCACGACCAGTATCGTTTTGACTTTTCTCCAGACTGTCGACACAGCGCAATGCTGCGCGGTGCTGCCACACGGCTTGCCCTTGCTGCACGACGATCCGCAGTGCCCGTGCCCAGTGGGAGGTTCAGTCGCCACTTCTCAACAACCTACAGCACTACACAAGAAGTGCCTCCCAGTTACCACGAGAAGGAAGTGAAGATGGCTCCCCAACACCGGCAGAGAGAGGAGTTCGTTCGCTACATGGCAACCGTATTGCACCCTATGGTTTCCGAAGTCACTTGGGACGACCAAACCAATGAGATCACATTGTTCGTTTATCCACAATATATTATTCCAGTTTCCAAAATGTTGCGAGACCATCACCAATTTCAGTACAAGATGCTTGCCGACATCACTTGTGTTGACACAGTGACGAACGTATGTCACCCTCTTCACCGTCGAATCGGTGGTTGTTTAGGCTCGTGTAGTGCACTTCAACAACTAATTCGAAATGGGTATTTGTAAACGTTTCGTACGGTAAGCTGTGGTCCACGCAATTCGTTAGCCGACTAATTGTAGCGGACAGCCACAACATTCAGAGAAGGACTTTTGTTGGACTAGGAAGGGTGTTTGTGTTTGTTTTGTAAACTGTCGTTCACTCAAGTCGTTAGGCGACCAAAAGGAAAGGAACTAAGGTGAAAAGCTCAGACCAAGAACCACACTATAGTAGCGATCTTGCTTGTTGTTGGCCATGGGTTATGCGCCCTCAATTTTTTTCGTTGGTTGATGCATTTAGAGAATGCCTATGCTTCCGTTTTCTTGGGTCTTTGAATCTCTTTGATGGCCAATGGGAAGGAATCAAGCCAACAAGCAGAGTTCACGACACTCGCTTTTGGCAGGTATTGAAGTGCACGTTCCCACTGTGCGGTATTGTCTCGTAGAAACGCCGCTTCGACGTTGTGTATCAATTTCTTTCGGTTGTTTATCGCCATCGGGTGATGGTGCGGACAAGTGTGGATGATGCAAGTGGTATTGATAGTCTCACGACTGTGTTCAAATCGGCAATGTGGGCTGAGCGAGAAGCTTGGGATATGTTTGGAGTTTTCTTTATCGGCCATCCCGACCTCCGGCGGATGTTGACGGATTATGGATTTGAAGGACACCCCTTGCGGAAGGATTTCCCACTTGGTGGATACACCGAGGTGTATTGGGATGCCGCAAACAACATCATCAAGTATGCATCACCACCGGTTTTCCGTGAGGAGTACAGGGACTACGAAAACATCGAGACGGAATGGGAAGATTTATACCACCGTTGCAACACTGCGTGGGCGTACGATAGGATGGTCAACAAAGGCATGGAGTCTTGTGACAAAGATTTCACGTTCGATGATGCTGCAGTTCACAAAAAGCAGAAACAGGTTTGCGCTTGCTCAACACAACATCGTGAGATGCTTGTTATTGCTTTTTTTCGCGTGCTTGCGTGGTCGACAAAGTTTCTGTGTGATGATGATAGCACACACACATAGAAACTTCCATCAGGTTTAATTTGCTTCATTCTCCACGGCTCTAATACTTTGCGGGGTGCACGAGTTGATTTCCTTCATTGTTTCAATGTGTTGTCGTCAAGGGCTTTCATGAAACAAAGGTGCTCAATAAAAGACAACAACCTACCAATGTATGCTAGGAGTTGAGAACACTGTTGAAACCTCCCCAAAAGTGGACTTTCTGCCCCTTTCCTCCTCATGTGGTCACACATTGTGGGCTGTGAAGAGGCGCGTACACTCGAGCACACTTTGGTCCAGGTGTGTGGCGAGACAATGTCCATCTTAGAAACGAAAAGACTGAAATTGAGTCCCCCTTGCTGGCGGCATTGCAATGCCCCAAGCAACAGTCCCTCGGCTGTTCATGAGTGACCATTGCTTGGGGCATTGCAATTGTGAGTCCATGACAGTGTTTTCGTGTCCAAAATGGACATTGTCTCGCGACCGAACTTGGAAAATAAAAATAAAAATAATTTTGCAAAAATTCTCGGCAAGGGACCGGAAACCAAGCTATCCGGCGGTATTTTTGGATAGTGCAAATCTAGCACCCTTTGATTCCATGCTTCATTGAGGCAAGTCCAAAGAAAGCCAAGTATGGCAGGTTCAGAACACGCGTGCGCGTGATGGATACCCGCTTGCTCTGCCTGAAGCTTGAATCCCACAAAGAAGAAGTGCGGACGAAGCTGTAACGGGTTGCAAGGAATGTCATGGTAGCTACAGTGCTATCTCAGAGAGCCGTTTCCCCAAGGCTAGGCTAGCAAATATTCTTATTTTCGCAATAAGCCAAAGTGAGAGGAGCCCAGAATTCCAGCCTACAATATTCTTATAGAAATATTCTTAACACTGCAACAGCACTGTACTGAAAATGAGATTGGCGGATGAGTTCACCAAAGGGGCTTGTGACAGAAAACAAACCCATTTATCTCAGAGCTGAGAGGCGGGAGCAGGAGAACCAGAGCAGTTTACATTTCAAATATATGCGCTGATTGTGATTTGTGATTGTGATTGTGCTTGCCACGGTTCTCCATTGTTCTCTGTTCTGCAGGCGTAGCAAGAGGGTTGAAGCAGGCAAAGTGCGCACTTTCCGATTTGTAGGCAAGATGGTTGTTTATGAAGCCCTTGGTATCCAAACATGTCCAATGGACCAAAGGGTACTGAGTACAGGGCACAGAGTACTGAGCACAACATGAGGTGTTGCAAAGTCGTTTGTGTTCAAATACTATATTATTGACAAGGATGGATACCTGCGCATTGGATGCGGTTTGTGTTTGAGCTGACCCAGGTCTTCTTTTGAAGAATAGGGCTTTGTTGTGGAAACCTGAATTTTCAGAGGCACATTCATGAAAATAGGGAAGACAGGATCTGCAGGATACATGGGATCTCACCATTGGGGGGTAACAGATTAGTTGTTGAGGTGGGGATCCTCTTTTGATGATCACTGGGATGCTCTTTTGCCCTAGACCATCCTCCTGTGCGTGTTGTGGGACAGTTGTGCCCCACCATACACTCACCATACACTGTATCATATCAGTTACACCATGGGAGACGTTCGCTCTTCAGCTGCAACATTCAGAACCATACACATGCCATTTGGGGTTTTCTGTGAGCAAGCTGGTGTTGAGTAAAGCGGATGGGCTGCAGGCAGATGTCTACCTATGTGTTGACGCAGCAGTGCTACAAAGAGTAATAATCAGCAACAGCTGAATGGAATTTTGTTGAAGGATTTTGGCAAAAAGTTGTATTTGAAAGTAAACAGCCAAATTAACCAAGAGAGCAGCTTTGGGATTCAGCAGATTTGCAAAAGTTCTATCAGAATGGTGCAGAAGGCCTTCTTAGGTTAGATGCTCATGGATGCGGATAGCAGGGGTGGATATAATGGTGACGACATTAGCAAGGTGGGGCGGGGGGGGGGGCTGCTGAGCCAGGAGGCGGTGATGACACAATGACGGTTACGATTACTCTCTTTTCGCTTTACAGGCTGCATGTCCCCAGGGAGGAGGGAGGACAGTGTGACAGTACGTGCATCCTGGGCAATAGTTCGGCCAGACTGGTGAATAGTCATGGTAATTGTCAATGAAATCTATGGCGCTCATGAGCAAGTGATGAGCAGAGTAGTTCAGTGCCTCAGCAGTTTATGCAGAGGTCTGTGGATTGTGTGTCGCGGGTTCAAATCCTGGTTGTCAATTTGCTGTGGCGCTTTTTTGGCCATCAGTCCTCTCATAAAGCTGCTGGTTCAGCCAGACTGGTCAATTGTAATCGTACTCGTCATCAGAGGGGGGGGGGGGGGGGGCACCACAATATCCACCCCTGGCGGATAGCTTCAGACCAATCAAAGCACAAAATGTTTATGTGCGGAACATGTTGCTCTTCCTACATCTTTTCCACCATTGATTGGGGTTGACCTCAACAGATTTCCACACCAGCCCAATGGGACCCAACAGTTGATACTGTTAGGTTGTCTCTTTGAGACTGGTTTGAAACAGGCTGTAGCGGCCAGAAATTCTTGCAAATGGGAAGCCTCCCAGTCTCACTGCAGTGCACCACAGTCTTGAATCTCTTGTTTGTGGTGATTATCATGACAATGGGATTTTTTGGCAGTGCCTGTCATCTGTGATCAGCCTGTCCTTGGGTGCACCCTGGCCCATGTGTGCTTCAATCGTGTGTGTGGTCGAGCTGAACCTGCGGGGGCTGGCACCTCAGAATTTTGATTGCAACCCCATGGAATCACACATTTTGCTCTAACTTTGGCAGTTTTTGCAACATTTTTATGATCTTTATAGTTTTTCATGGTTATACAAAGGCCTCTGCACAGCTCAGTCCCACCTATGAAACTGCAATGATTTCACAAGTGACCCATAGAGGTGGTGATCATGTTTTCTCATTGGTGCTGATGACAGGCAGTGCCACAAATATCCCATTGTCATGAGAATGCCGCAAACAAGGGATTCAGGGATGTGGTGCACTGCAGTGAAACTGGGGGGCTCCCTACAGAATTGTTGGCTGTTACAGCCTGTTTCAAACCACTCCCAAGACAGTGTAACAGCTGGATCCTCTTGCGCTTGTGTGGAAACTTTTTGAGGTCACCCCCATATCTTACATGATGCATGTTTAGATAATACGTGACAGGCATACACGCTTGTCTGTTGATTTTTTTGGCTTATGCATGGTAAAATGTTGAACAACGTTTCACGTCCTATTATAGGTTGTGTGTGACCATTTTCCAAATTCTGGCCCTTGATCGGTAAATTTTACGGCACTTCCACCGCACACCGCGAGGGTCGTTAGCTGCCAAAACTGGTGAAGTCGTTTTTTTTGTCCTGAAATGGTTGCCTTCGCCATTCATTAAATTGAAGTTTTTAGGCTCTATTTTCAAGTCTGAAGCGACAAACACTGATTCGTGGTGTGACCTGCTCATCTTTTTAAGGGTTTTGGAACTTGTTTCTCTTTTCGGCGAAAAAGGATCGTGTTGGAGGCGGAGTGTTACAGCATGCTGCACTAGGGAAGCATCAGTCTCCACCCCACCCTTTTACCCTGAATCGGTATGCGGGTTCTTTTTTTGGCACCGGTTTGGATGGATTTGGCGAATCGAGAGGCAATGTGTTTTGGGCCATATTGTGTTTTTGGGGTTTTTTTTCAGCATTACGCGGGGTTGAGTCCATGATACTCAAAACTCTACCCATCAACTGATTCCCATGATGGGCTCATAATTGTACTCTCTTGTCCCATGTTATCTGAACCCCTTTTCTGCCCCCCTACCAGCCCCCGTCTAGTGTCGCCACAATTGCTACCACAGATGTTTGCATCTTTGGCAGTGGCGCGCAAAGATTTGAGACAAAACTGATTTCGGAAAAAAAACCCTGAAAACTGTTGGGTCATAGACTATGAAATCTGAACCTTTTGCATACTTCCCAGGAAGCAGCCAGGGTCGAAAAGGAAGCGCTTAGGCAGAGCCTTGGTACCAGGGCCCACCATCGAGATGCTAAACCGCATCATGGGTGAACAGCTGCCTTATCCGTGGATGTAAAGCCTCCTAGTGGGGCTCAAAGAATACGAGCAGAAGCACGAGAACTAGACGGAGAATGAGCTAGCGCAGCTCATATGGAATGTGGTGAACGTAGAATTCCAGGCGCAACGGCAAGGACGAAATTCCTCGGCGCCACAGGGAATCAGAGAGGGGGGGGAACAGCAAATGGCTCTGGGCAGCAACAGGGCCAAAGGGATGCTGCAGGTCAACCACCAACCCCCCGCAAATTGTTTCAAGTGCTAGGACCTGGCCAGTAGGCGGCAAACTGCCCGAATGATGAACCAAGGAGAGGTGGCCGAGTCCAGATGGTGGGACAGACACAAATGTTCGTATCGTCAAAAGGGGTGGCCTTCAACATGCAGGGACCACCACTTGTCCCGCGCAAGAATTGCGGAGGCCCGCACTACGAACACTTTTGCCAAATGAACGGACAAGGGGCCCAGAAACAAGCAATTATCCCCTAACGTGTTCACGACTTGGCTGTCAGATCAGGGCTGGAGGTGTCACCGGAAGATCTGCTCACCGACAAAGACAAGGATTACAACCCGACCTCGTCAACGGATGCTTCATCAAGTGGGGTGCACTCCTTTTGACAAAAGCCTTGATGGTTTCAACCCTTGCTTGACCACTAGACGCCGTTTGATGGATTGGCTTTTTGTGAAAATCACCAAATCTTTTCAAAATCTCGACCTCAATAGTAGTCCACACAGGCACGTTCGTGACAATGAACTCACAATCGTTGGTGTCCCTTGAACTTGTACGCTTTTCGGGCTTATCAGCCCTTCATTAGCGAAAAAAAGTAGGACGAGGAGAAAGGACAGCCAAAGGATAGCGAGGCAGACCAGTTGATGGCGTGGGGAGGACCGCAACCGCGGCATTCCACGAGCTCGTGGCCGGAATGCGCCACAGACGTCCTTTTGCGTGTTCCGCCTTATGCGTGCACCGCCTTTCGTGTGCACCACCTTGCCTGTGCCCCCTTAAATAACATGACTCCTGCGGTGGCCACACACCGCCTTTTGTGTGTTCCGCCATGTGTGTGCACTGCCTTGTGCTTGCACCGCCTTGCATGTAGCCCCTTAAATAACATGGCTCCTGCGCTGGCCACAAACCACCCCCTTGTGTGTGCACCGCCTTGCCTGTGGCACCTTAGAGAACATGACTCCTGGGCTAGCCAGAGACCTCCTTTTGTGTGTTTCGCCCTATGTGTGCACCACCTTGTGTGTGCACTGCCTTGTGTGTGCACTGTCTTGCCTGTGGCCCCTTATAGCACATTACCCCTGCTGTGGCCACAGACCGCTTTTTGTGTGTTTCGCCTTGTATGTACACCGCCTGGTGTGCGTACTGCCTTTTCCCGTGGCCCCTTCAATCACATGACTTCTACGGTGCCCACAAAACACCTTGTGTGTGCACTACCTTGTGTCTGTACCGCCTTTCTTGTGGCCCCTTCAATAACATGTCTCCTGCGGTGGCCACACACCGCCTTTGGTGTGTTCCGCCCTATGTGTGCACCGCCTTCTGTGTGCACCAGCTTGCCGGTGGCCCCTCAAATAACATGACTCCACAAACCGCCCTTTTTGTGTGCACCGCCTTGGGTGTGCACCGCTTGGCCTTTGGCCCCTTAAATATCATGAGAGATGCAAGTCAAAGAGCGCCTGCATAGCATTCAGATGCGAGTCAAAGAGCACCTACATGGCGTTCAGATGCATGTCACAGAGCACCTGCATGTCACACAAATGCAATTGTCAGAGCCATTGCATAGTACACACAAGCAAGTCAAAGAGCGCCTGCTAGGCGCACTGCGCTCGTGCGGTGGCCATAGATGGCCTTTTGTGCGTTTCGCCTTTTGTGTGCACCGCCTGCCGTGTGTACCGCCTTGCTTGTGGCCCCTTAAATAACATGACTCCTGCGGTGACCAGAGACCACCTTGTGTGTACACTGCCTTGTGTGTGCACCGCCTTGCCTGTTGCCCCTTAAATCACCTAACTCCTTTGGTGGCCATAGGCCGCCTTTTGTGTGTTTCGCCTTGTGTGTGCACCACCTTGTGTGTGTACCGCCTTGCCTGTGGCCCATGAAAAACCATGACTCCTGCGGTAGCCACAAACCACGTTGTGTTTGCACCCCGTTGTGTGTGCACCGCCTTGCCTGTGGCACCTTAAAGAACAAGACTCCTGGGCTGGCCACAGGCCGCCTTTTGTGTGTTTCGGCCTATGTGTGCACCGCCTTATGTGTGCGCTGCCTTGTGTGTGCACTGTTTTGCCCGTGGCCCCTTACATCACATAACTCCTGCGGTGGCCACAGACCGCCTTTTGTGTGTTTCGCCTTGTGTGTACACCGCCTGGTGTGCGTACTGCCTTTTCTGTGGCCCCTTAAATCACATGACTTCTACGGTGCCCACAGAACACCTTGTTCGTGCACTGCCTTGTATGTGTACCGCCTTTCCTGTGGCCCCTTAAATAACATGTCCCCTGCGGTGGCCACAAACCGCCTTTGGTGTGTTCCGCCCCATGTGTGCACCGCCTTCTGTGTGCACCAGCTTGCCGGTGGCCCCTCAAATAACATGACTCCATAAACCGCCCTTTTTGTGTGCACCGCCTTGTGTGTGCACCACTTGGCCTTTGGCCCCTTAAATAACATGACAGATGCAGGTCAAAGAGCGACTGCATAGCATTCACATGCGAGTCGAAGAGCACCTGCATGGCGTTCAGATGCAGGTCACAGAGCGCCTGCATGTCACACATATGCAAGTGTCAGAGCCACTGCATAGTACACATATGCAGGTCGAACAGCGCCTGCTAGGCGCACTGCGCTCGTGCGGTGGCCATAGATGGCCTTTTGTGCGTTTCGCCTTTTGTGTGCACCCCCTAGTGTGTGTACCGCCTTGCTTGTGGCGCCCTAAATAACATGACTCCTGCGGTGACCACAGACCACCTTGTGTGTACACTGCCTTGTGTGTGCACCGCCTTGCCTGTCGCCCGTTAAATCACATAACTCCTTTGGTGGCCATAGGCCGCCTCTTGTGTGTTTCACCTTGTGTGCGCACCGCCTTGTGTGTGTAACGCCTTGCCTGTGGCCCCTTACATCACATGATTCTTGCAGTGGCCCCAGACCACCTTGTGTGCGCACCGCCTTGTGTGTGCACCGCCTTGTGTGTGTACCGCCCTGCCTGTGGCCCCGTAAATAACATGACTCATGCGGTGGCCACAGACCACCTTGTGTGTGCGCTGCCTTGTGTGTGCACCGCCTTGCTTGTTGCCCCTTAAATCACCTAACTTCTGCGGCGGCCATAGGCTGCCTTTTGTGTGTTTTGCCTTGTGTGCGCACCGCCTTGTGTGTGTACCGCCTTGCCTGTGGCCCCTTACATAACATGATTCTTGTTGTGGCCACATACCACCTGTTGTGCGCACCGTCTTATGTGCGCACCGCCTTGTGTGTGTAACGCCTTTCTTGTGGCCCCTTAAATAACATGTCTCCTGCGGTGGCCACACACCGCCTTTGGTGTGTTCCGCCCTATGTGTGCACCGCCTTCTGTGTGCACCAGCTTGCCGGTGGCCCCTCAAATAACATGACTCCACAAACCGCCCTTTTTGTGTGCACCGCCTTGTGTGTGCACCGCTTGGCCTTTGGCCCCTTAAATAACATGAGAGATGCAAGTCAAATAGCGCCTGCATAGCATTCAGATGCGAGTCAAAGAGCACCTGCATGGCGCTCAGATGCACGCCACAAAGCGCCTGCATGTCACAAAAATGCAAGTGTCATAGCCACTGCATAGTACACACATGCAAGTCAAAGAGCGCCTGCTAGGCGCGCTGCGCTCGTGCGGTGGCCATAGATGGCCTTTTGTGCGTTTCGCCTTGTGTGTGCACCGCGTAGTGTGTGTACCGCCTTGCTTGTGGCCCCTTAAATAACATGACTCTTGCGGTGACCAGAGACCACCTTGTGTGTACACTGCCTTGTGTGTGCACCGCCTTGCCTGTTGCCCCTTCAATCACCTAACTCCTTTGGTGGCCATAGGCCGCCTTTTGTGTGTTTCGCCTTGTGTGCGCACCGCGGTGTGTGTGTACCGCCTTGCCTCTGGCCCCTTACATCACATGATTCTTGCGGTGGCCACAGACCACATTGTGTGCGCACCGCCTTGTGTGTGCACCGCCTTGTGTGTGTACCGCCTTGCTTGTGGCCCCTTAAAAACTATGACTCCTGCGGTAGCCACAAACCATGTTGTGTTTGCACCCAAATTCTGTGTGCACCGCCTTGCCTGTGGCACCTTAAAGAACAAGACTCCTGGGCTGGCCACAGACCGCCTTTTGTGTGTTTCGCCCTATGTGTGCACCGCCTTGTGTGTGCACTGCCTTGTGTGTGCACTGTTTTGCCTGTGGCCCCTTACATCACATAACTCCTGCGGTGGCCACAGACCGCCTTTTGTGTGTTTCGTCTTGTGTGTACACCGCCTGGTGTTCGTACTGCCTTTTCTGTGGCCCCTTAGATCACATGACTTCTACGGTGCCCACAGAACACCTTGTGTGTGCACTGCCTTGTGTGTGTACCGCCTTTCCTGTGGCCCCTTAAATAACATGTCTCCTGCGGTGGCCACAGACCGCCTTTGTCGTGTTCCGCCCTATGTGTGCACCGCCTTCTGTGTGCGCCAGCTTGCCGGTGGCCCCTCAAATAACATGACTCCTTAAACCACCCTTTTTGTGTGCACCGCCTTGTGTGTGCACCGCTTGGCCGGTGGGCCCTCAAATAACATGACAGATGCAAGTCAGAGAGCGCCTGCATAGCATTCAGATGCGAGTCAAAGGGCACCTACATGGCGTTCAGATGCAGGTCACAGAGCGCCTGCATGTCACACAAATGCAAGTGTCACAGCCACTGCATAGTACACACATGCAAGTCGAACAGCGCCTGCTAGGCGCACTGCGCTCGAGCGGTGGCCATAGATGGCCTTTTGTGCGTTTCGCCTTTTGTGTGCACCGCCTGGTGTGTGTACCGCCTTGCTTGTGGCGCCCTAAATAACATGACTCCTGCGGTGACCACAGACCACCTTGTGTGTACACTGCCTTGTGTGTGCACCGCCTTGCCTGTCGCCCCTTAAATCACATAACTCCTTTGGTGGCCATAGGGCGCCTTTTGTGTGTTTCACCTTGTGTGCGCACCGCCTTGTGTGCGTACCGCCTTGCCTGTGGCCCCTTACATCACATGATTCTTGCAGTGGCCCCACACCACCTTGTGTGCGCACCGCCTTGTGTGTGCACCGCCTTGTGTGTGTACCGCCCTGCCTCTGGCCCCGTAAATAACATGACTCATGCGGTGGCCACAGACCACCTTGTGTGTGAACTGCCTTGTGTGTGCACCGCCTTGCTTGTTGCCCCTTAAATCACATAACTTCTGCGGCGGCCATAGGCTGCCTTTTGTGTGTTTTGCCTTGTGTGCGCACCGCCTTGTGTGTGTACCGCCTTGCCTGTGGCCCCTTACATCACATGATTCTTGTGGTGGCCACATACCACCTGTTGTGCGCACCGCCTTATGTGCGCACCGCCTTGTGTGTGTACCGCCTTGCTTGTGGCCCCTTAAATAACATCACTCATGCCGTGGCCACAGACCACCTTGTGTTGCGCACCACCTTGTGTGTGCACTGCCTTGCCTGTGGCCCCTGAAATCATATGACTTGTGCGGTGGACACAGACCGCGTGTGCAACGCCTTGTGTGTGCACCGCCTTGCGCGGCCCCTTAAATAACATGACTCCGCCAGTAGCCACAAACCGCTTTTTCCGTGTGTGGCGCCTTGTGCGTGCACTGCTTTGCCTGTCGCCCCTTAAATAACATGACTCGTGCGGTTGCCACAAACGGCGTTTTGTGTGTTTTGCCTTGTGTTTGCACCGCCTTGTGAGTGTACCGCCTTGCCTGTGGCCCCTTAAATAACATGACTCCTCCGGTGGCCACAGACCACCTTGCGTGCGCACCGCCTTGTGTGCGCATTGCCTTGCCTGTGGCCCCTTAAATAACATGACTTGTGCGGTGGCCATAGACCGCCTTTCGTGTGTTTCGCCTTGTGTGCGCACCGCCTTGTGTGTGCACCGCCTTGCCTGTGGCCCCTTGCATAACATGACCCCTGTGGTGGCCACAGACCGCCTTGGCTGCGCACCGCCTTGTGAGTGCACCGCCTTGCCTGTGGCCCCTTGAAAAACATGATTCCTGCGCTGGCCACAAACCGCCTTTTGTGTGTTTGGCCTTGTGTGTAAAGCGCCTTGTTCACCTCCCCCCCCATGGGGGGCTTTTAATTGGGGGGCCGGGGAATGGGGCCCCGCCCCCCTCTAAAAGCAATCCTTATGCCATTATATACAATCCGCGCGCCGAAACGAAACATATCCCAAAAGTGCACGATGCAGCCCCTCTAAATGACGGCCTCAAAGAGCTGATTTGCGCTGTCATATTGCTTTTGATTGATCATGGCTGTTTTGCAAAGTTAGGACCTTTACAAGGTTTTAACTTCTTTACCAGCATCCACTAATTCAATATAAGCTAGGGATGCGATTTAAAGGTGCACCAGCAAAGTTGAGGTGCCGAACAACACTGTATATAAGCCATAGGCCCCAAATCTGAAGAAATCTATTTGACATATTATTTATTTGCTGTGCACGCGTGCATTTTGCAGTCGCCGGCATTTGCGATCTTTCAATTTGACTGTTCAAAGTGAAATCGGGCTACAATGCACTAAATTTGGATCCAAGACCAGATTTATAAATGATTCTAAAACCCTCGTGTTGCTGTTCAATCGGGAAACCGCCGTCGTTTTGTTTTAGCACCGCTTTTCGATTTGACGGTTTTCAGCGCCCTCAGCCGCCTTTTTAAGCTCAAAAATGGAAAGAACACCCCCAAATTGACCAAAATTGCCCTTGATTTTGTCAAAATCCGATACAATAGGCCCAAGTTATGAATATGTCAATTGTATGCTATTTGCACCCTGTATCGCTAATCTTGCTCAATGCACCCTCCCTGTCCTTGCGCTGCCAGCTTAAACATAAGGCAAAGGAGTGTTTTTTGCGTTTGTTTGTCACCGCCCGGCTCCATTTCCGACATATAAAAGTGACCCGAAAATGGCTAAAAAATTAATAAGGCTTTTCTTTTGATGGTGCCTCGCACCAGCAAAGGAAAAGCCACACCAAGCACGAAAGACGAAGGATTTATTTAACCTTACTTTTCCACACCCTCCGCAACATATCATGTATCATTGCTTCATTGAAATTTCCTCAACATGCTCATCTTTCTTTGTTATAAATACGTGATCATGCAAATGCATATGGTGCAATCTGAATTCGTCGTCCGACAGATACCCTTCGGAGGCGATCACAGTCCGCACACTGCCCTTCCCCATCTCGTGGAGCCCCCCTCCGCTTGTTCACCTCCCCCCCCATGGGGGGCTTTTAATTGGGGCGCCGGAGAATGGGGCCCCGCCCCCCTCTATAAGCAGTCCTTATGCCATTATATACGATCCGCGCGCCGAAATGAAACATATACCAAAGGTGTACGATGCAGCCCCTCTAAATGACCGCCTCAAAGAGCTGATTCGCGCCGTCATATTTGTTTCGATCAATCATGGCTGTTTTGCAAAGTTAGGACGTCTACAAGGTTTTAACTTCTCTAACAGCATCCACTAATTCCATATAAGCTAGGGATGCGAGTTAAAGGTGCACTAGCAAAATTGAGGTGCGGAACAACACTATGTATAAGCCACAGGCCGCAAATCTCAAGAAATCTATCTGCCATATTATCTATTTGCTGTGCACGCGTCTATTTTGCAGTCGCCGGCATTTGCGATTTTTCATTTTGACTGTCCAAAGTGAAATCGGGCTACAATGCACGAAATTTCAATATAAGACCAGATTTGGAAACGATTCTAAAAGCCTCTTCTTGCTGTTTAATTGAGAAACCGCTGTCATTTTGTTTTAGCAGCGATGTTCGATTCGACGTTTTTCAGCGCACTCAGCCGCCTTTTTCAGCCCAGGAATGAAAAGAACACCCCCAAATTGAGCAAAATTGCCTTTAATTTCGTCGAAATCCGATACAATAGGCCCGGGTTATGAATATGTTAATTTCATGCTATTTGCACCCTGTGTCGCTAATCTTGCCCAATGCACCCTCCCTGTCCTTGCGCTGCTAGCTTAAACACAGGGCAAAGGAGTGTTCTTGCGTTTTTTCGTCACCGCCCGGCTCCATTTCCGACATAGAAAGGTGACACAAAAATGGCTAAAAACGTAATAAGGCTTTTCTTTTGATGGTGCTTCGCACCAGCAAAGGAAAAGCAAGACCAAGCACGAAACACGAAGGATTCAATTAACCTTCTTTTCCACACCTTTCACAACATATCATGTATCATTGCTTCATTGAAGTTTCCTTAACATGATCATCGCTTCTTGTTAAAAAAAACTGATCATGCACGTGTATATCGTGCAATCTGAATTCGTCGTCCAACAGAAACCCTTCAGAGGCGATCGCAGCCCGCACACTGCCTTGCCCGATCTCGTGGAGCCCCCCTCCGCTTGTTTGTGTACCGCCTTGCATGTGGCCCCTTAAATCACATGACTCCTGCGGTGGCCACAGACCGCTTTTCGTGTGTTCCACCTTGTGTGTGCACCACCTTGCTGCTGGCCCCTCAAATAACATGACTCCAGCGGTAGCCACAAACCACGTTATGTTTGCGACCCCTTGTGTGTGCACCGCCTAGCCTGTGGCACCTTAAAGAACATGACTCCTGAGGTGGCCACAGACCGCCTTTTGTGTGTTTCGCCCTATGTGTGCACCGCCTTGTGTGTGCACTGCCTTGTGTGTGCATCGCCTTGCCTGTGGCCTCTTACATCACATAACTCCTGCGGTGGCCACAGACCGCCTTTTGCGTGTTTCGCCTTGTGTGTACACCGCCTGGTGTGTGTACTGCCTTTCCTGTGGCCCCTTAAGTCACATGACTTCTGCGGTGCCCACAGAACACCTTGTGTGTGCACTACCTTCTGTGTGTACCGCCTTTCCTGTGGCCCCTCAAATAACATGTCTCCTGCGGTGGCCACAGACCGCCTTTGTCGTGTTCCGCCCTATGTGTGCACCGCCTTCTGTGTGCACCAGCTTGCCGGTGGCCCCTCAAATAACATGACTCCACCAACCGCCCTTTTTGTGTGCACCGCCTTGTGTGTGCACCGCTTGGCCGGTGGGCCCTTAAAAAACATGACAGATGCAAGTCAGAGAGCGCCTGCATAGCATTCAGATGCGAGTCACAGAGCACCTGCATGGCGTTCAGATGCAGGTCAAGGAGCGCCTGCATGTCACACAAATGCAAGTGTCAGGGCCACTGCATAGTACACACATGCAAGTGGAACAGCGCCTGCTAGGCGCACTGCGCTCGTGCGGTGGCCATAGACGGCCTTTTGTGCGTTTCGCCTTGTGTGTGCACCGCCTGGTGTGTGTACCGCCTTGCCTGTGGCCCCTTAATAACATGACTCCTGCGGTGACCACAGACCACCTTGTGTGTACACCGCCTGGTGTGTGCACCGCCTTGCCTGTTGCCCCTTAAATCACATAACTCCTGCGGTAGCCATAGGCCGCCTTTTGTGTGTTTCGCGGCTGTGAGCGCACCACCTTTTGTGCGTACCGCCTCGCCTGTGGCCCCTTGAATCACATGATTCCTGCGGTGGCCACCGACCACCTTGTGTGCGCACCGCCTTGTGTGTGCACCGCCTTGTGTGTGTTTACCGCCTTGCTTGTGGCCCCTTAAATAACAGGACTCCTGCGGTGATCACAGACCACCTTGTGTGTGCACTGCCTTGTGTGTGCACCGTTTTGCCTGTTGCCCCTTAAATCACATAAGTCCTGCCGCGGCCATAGGCCGCCTTTTGTGTGTTTCGCCTTTTGTGCGGACCGCCTTGTGTGTGTACCGCCTTGCCTGTGGCCCCTTACAGCACATGATTCTTGTGGTGACCACATACCACCTTGTGTGCGCACCGCCTTGTGTGTGCACCGCCTTGTGTGTGTACCGCCTTGCTTGTGGCCCCTTAAAAAACATGACTCATGCGGTGGCCACAGACCACCTTGTGTGCGCATCACCTTGTGTGTGCACCGCCTTGCCTGGCGCCCCTTAAATCACATGACTTGTGCGGTGGCCACAGACCGCCTTTTGTGTGTTCTGCCCTATGTGTGCACCGCCTTCTGTGTGCACTGCCTTGCGCGGCCCCTGAGATAACATGACTCCACCAGTAGCCACAAACTGATTTTTCCGTGTGTGGCGCCTTATGCGTGCACCGCTTTGCCTGTAGCCCCTTAAATAACATGACTCCGCCAGTAGCCACAAATCGCTTTTTCCGTGTGTGGCGCCTTGTGTGTGCACCGCCTTGTGTGTGTACTGCCTTGCTTGTGGCGCGTTACATAACATGACTCCTCCGGTGGCCACAGACCACCTTGTGGCGCACCGCCTTGTGTGCGCATTGCCTTGCCTGTGGCCCCTTAAATAATATGACTTGTGCGGTGGCGACAGACCGCCTTTCGTGTGTTTTGCCTTGTGTGCGCCTTGTGTGTGTATCGCCTTGCCTCTGGCCCCTTACATCACATGACTCTTTCGGTGGCCACAGACCACCCTGTGTGCTGACCGCCCTGTGTGTGCACCGCCTTGTGTGTGTACCGCCTTGCCCGTGGCCCCTTAAATAACAAGACCCCTGCGATGGCCACAGACCACCTTGTCTGCGCATCACTTTGTGTGTGCACCGCCTTGCATGTGGCCCCTTAACTCACATGACTTCTCCGTCCGCCACAGACCGCCTTTTGTGTGTTCCGCCCTATTGACGCGTTTCCGTGGGGAGCCTGGCCAGGGGACGCTGCGGCGGACACGCACAAGCAAGCAGGCAGGCAAAGCACTGCGCTCACAAGGGCATCCTCATGCTCGTGTCATGTGACAAAGCGTTTCAGGATCCTTGCCACTCTGAAACAAGGGAACAAAAGTATGTACAGCAACGCATCAGGATATGTACACATGGGGTTAACACTGGACTGGGGTCAGGGCATCACAGGACAATAGGCACTCAGTCCCAACTCATATCCCAATCCCAGGTCCGACCCTCTCAGTGACTGGCAGGGGCGGGGGCGTAAACACAACCTATGCCCTGCTCAGTCCGGACCCTGAAACCCTGCCAATGGGGGAGGGTGTCCCGCCCAGCCACAGGCGAGTTCCAGGGAACCAAGAGGCTCGAAGGCCAACTGACAGTGGGTCGCTCTGCTCCCCTAACGGCAGGTCCCAACTCCCCTCTGAGCCGGAGATAGGGCCCCGCCATTATCCCCTAGGAGTTGGTAGCTGAAAATGGGCTGTTTCAGCCCAGACTGATGTTAGCTCGAAAAACCCCAAAATTGACCTCTCGTCCGGACCCGCCAGAGGTAGGGACAAGACAATTCACCCTATGCCCTTCAAGTACAACTTCCCTGGAGCCCTCACCCAATCCGGTTCCATCTGAGCTCCCGGCATCAGGGCACCACTGGTTCGTCAAGTGGGGTCATGATGCCAAAAACACCAAAATTGGCGTCATTCCCACGCCCGACTCGCCCGGCCAGGGCAAGGCCAATATCTCACAGGATAGGAGGCAGGACCCAGGACCCATATCTGAGTGCACAACTTGAAATTAGGTCCGGGCTTCCTGTGGGCATCGAGATATGGGGCCGCCAATTGACCACACGGGGGGCTGAAATTGGGGTCCCAAAAGGGGGTCATTTGGGCTGCTCAAAATAAGCCAAAATTGGGGGTGTCCCCGATAGTATATCTCCACGCCAGCTTGGAGATCGGATCCGCCATTCCACACGCAATCCACCAGGAGTCTGACAGAGACTCCCATGCCGTTGGCTCTCAAACATCTCCATGCCACTTGGGGTGGTGACAATCCAAATTGGGTCCACAATTGCCAAAATGGCAAAATCGGCCGTCTCGGGCGACCGTCCACGGTAGAAAACCTTGGCGATTTTGTCGCGCCAAGCCTTGTTTCACAACCCTTGATATCCCCTCTGGTCCCATGCCCTGCGTCATGGCTCGCTGTCACGCTGGCTGCTTGCTGTTCACCGAGGGGATGAACACACGGATAGGGCAGAAAGCAGCATGCGGTGCACAGGGGGGGGATCATGGATCGCATCAAAAGGTGAATAACTCCCGATGGGCCAGAGGAGCAAACACGAAACTCAATGGTGTTCAACCCTTGATCATTCGCCACAATAATCGCCCTTCCCTCCTGGCTAGATCCTGTGCCCCGGGGAGATATGGTAGTTCCAATATGGCATACAATGGCAAAAACAGCGAAATTTGGCCAAAATGGCCCGCACTCATGATTCCATATCTCCATGGCCACGGTGAGGATCGCTTCAATGCAAGATGCTAGAGACACATGGGACTCAGATCCCAATATATGCCGCTTGCCAACCCTCATGGTCGCCTCTAGCTATTTTCCTCATTGGAGGGAAAGTGACACACAAATGGGGCAGAATGGCAACATACCCCAAATTGGGTGACTCACAACTCTCCCTTCGAGAGGAGAGGCCACATGGGGAAATACCCCATTCGATGCGAGTTTATGTGCCCTCTCCGAATTGCCCTTACCCTTGGTCAAGTGGCGCACGCAACCTCGGGCCGAACATTAAGGGGGAGACGGGGTTTGTGGCCATTCTGGGCAAAACGGCCAAAATTCACCCAAAAGTGGTCACTCGAAAAATCGTATCTCCATATCACAAGAGAAAGGAGCCTCGGGCTTTTGCATGGATGCAAACCGAAGCTTTGCTTCCCTTCTGCAACAAGGGTTGAGGTTCAAAGCATAATGGAAACATTTTTAACACGTCAATCCTTGAAGCACACTATTTATGGGAAAAAGTGCATATATTGGCGATATTGGCATGAACACATCTTTGGGACCTTGAGGAACAAAAATATGAGTAAACATTCTTGGAGTAGGCCCATGGTAGGTGCCTTCAAATATGCCCTCTATGGTTAGATTGTCCCCGCCCACTGGTGTCATTAGTGCTTGCATATGAGCGCGTGTGCAAAGAGGCAGTATGGCACGTGTGCTCACAAGGCGACATTATATGAAATAGAAGACAGGGTTGTAAAAATCAACCAAGCCATCCACGATGTCATTCGTGGTTTCTACTTCACATATTGCATTGGTTCAAGGCTCAACTCCCCATAGGCTTCGAGTACGAGCCTCGGGAAATTGGCCATTTTCGCCTAATTTTCGACCAAAACTTGCCCTTTTTCGAAAAAACAGTTTTGGTACGCATTGGTACGCTTCCTCCGGTGTCGCGTGCGTTGCTGGACAGCGTGGAAGGAATAAATTGGAACGAAGAAAACGACGCACCAAAAGAAAAAATAAACGCAGAAATCGTTTTTACTGACCTCAAATCCCCCCCATGAATTTTTGCGCCGCTGTTTGGCGAGGTCAGCAGAGAAATCCATACAACCAGACCAAAACGTGAACAGAGGGGAGAAACAGACAAGACAGTGCAACCCGTGCGTGCCCCAAAACACCTAGCAAAGTGCGTGTCGTAGGACTAGTCCAATGGAGCATCTACACGAAGAGCAACGACGAAGAAGACAAAAGGTATGTTCCAACGCGGCGAGGTATGGAGCCGCCGAAAGAAGGCCGCGTCCCAAAAAACTACCAAACCAAAGCAGCACGGGGACAACGCGGAGAAAGACAAAGTGAAGACCTCGTGACTCAACTACGGGTACGGCACGGATGAACATGGTAAACAAACACAAGTATAAGCGCTTACTCTTGGGCGCCGCCAAAACCAAAGAGTGGAGTCACCAAATGAAAAGACGAACTCAAGACTAGACTAGACTAGGGTGCGGCAAGGACAAACAAAGTAAACGCCAAACAAACACAAGTAAATGCGCTTGCTCTTGGGCGTCGCCAAAACCAATGAGTGGAGTCACCGAACATAAAGCATAGCACGCTAACAACCGAAGGAGCCTCTCCTCTCCCCTTGTCTATTTATGCCACATGGTGCCTACCTTGAACACGGAGCCAACCGACATGACCAACACCACGGAGCGGAGCAAACACCGGACATGACGAAGAACCGACGAAACAACACGCCGCTAAACAACACGCGGCAACAACACAACACCAAAGAAACACGAGAACACCGCGGAAAACGACTAATAGACGAGTACAAGGCCACGCTACGACACCGGCAAGGAGGCACAAGGCAAACTAACACCAAACAACCACACATGAAAGCGCACGCACGGGAGTGTCGCCAACAATCAAAGAGAGAAAACGCCAAGTGTAAAGTGTAACACATTAACTACCGGTGCAACCTCTCGATCCCATATCCATGGCCAACATACCAAATGGTATGGCACACCCCGCAGAGCCAACCGAAGTGAACGGCATCACGGAATGGAGCACGCGCCGAACATGGCGGAGAACCAATGGCACAACACGCCGTGGGTCAACGCACGACAACAAGACATGACGCTGGGTATCACGAATACACATACACGGCTCACACCACCGTACAACGCCACACAACAACGCAACAACACCATGTACGGGGACGAAACACATACCCAAACACCACACAACACCGATCACAACAACCCAACGCGGCACAACAAAACACCACAACGAACACGCCACCACAAAGACGCGGGAAAACCGCGACAAACCACGCCACACGACATCACCCAGCGGAGCTACATGGCACCATATTGGAGCTACGTAGCGCAACCAACAAGACAAAACCACAACACCACGCAACGCCGAGACACAGCACACGACAACAAACCCGACAACACGGAACACAACACCACAACTAACGGCAAAACAACGGTGCGCAACACAACGTGTTATACAACGCAACCAACCGACAAACAACAACACACAACGTCAAACAACGGTACCTGACTCCACACACCAACATCCAACCCAAGGCACCAAAACACAACGCGACAACACAGCACACCACAACGCAACGCATGCCAAGACACATAACGCAACAAGACGAAACCCAACACCAAAACAACCCCAACGCGACACGCGAAAACGGACACCACAAAACACACAACCCAATACGCGCACGCAACGGCACACGGCACAACGGAGCAACGCAAAGGTGGGCGCAACACGGGGAACCCACCTGAAACCAACACAAAACACGACGCGCCACCACGCACCACAACCGCACACTACTACACACAACGTTAACACCACCACCAACAACAACTGGACACAACCATATACCAACACCACGACATGACCCGGCACAGCGCAACACACTGTGACGCGCCACACAATACCAAGACAACACGCGGTACTGTACCACAAGACGGCACTCGACAGACACCGGTGTTACCCAACAACGGCACACAACACACGACACCACAACCCAACGGCAGCCACACGACACCACACAACACAGCGCAATGCTACACAATACAACCGACAACAAAAACAACTTAAACCGCGGCATGGCACAGCCAGCGCCCGGCACCGCAGGACACCACCTAACGCGACACAACGAAACAGCACAGCACACACTACGACACAACGCAACGCCACGACCACACTACGCCGCACAACCCAACGCCGGCCAACACGGCGCGACAAGGCAACACGAATACGCAACGCCGCGCCACAAACCACAATAAAAAAGGCCGCGACCCGACGTGACCTGACCCCACATCTTATGTGCCGCAGCACCCCCACATGGCTGCTGCTGACCGACGATAAAGGGCGCCATTTGTACCGTGCAATACAGCAGGCAAACAAGATCCCGGGAACGCCGACACCAAGGGCAAGAGGTATGCCACCTACCAATCCTGTAAGGCGCACACACGCATGCGACAACACGCGGCGGAAAAATTGGAGGTGCACGTACAGGCAAAGCCTCCACACCCACATACGTGACACGCAAGAAGACCACACACGCAATGCAAACACAGGACACGATGGAGCAGGAGCACCAGGACGACGACGCCCGGGGGAAACCCGCAACGCCGAGCACGCCATCAACAACCACCCAAGGGGGGACACAACGCCCGACCGGCCCCGATGATCTCGGAGACCCCGGAAGCCGGAACCACGCACCAGGCACGCCACACCCACATCCCACCCACGCGGTACACGGCGAACGCCAGGATCAAACGACCCACGACCACACGAACTACGACCCCGGCACCGCCGACACACCCGAGCCCCGCGGGGGGGGAGACAACACGGGGGGGAGCGACACGACGCTAACTGGAACCGGAGCCAGACCAAACCCTATCACAACGTACCGACTACAGTGCCACCAGCCGGACCGCAAGTACCGTGACACGCCAGCGTACCCCGAGCCAGGACCGCACGGAGTATAGCCAAAACACATACTACAGCCACATAACACGGGGAGACGCCTGCGACCCGACACAAGAACCGGCCCCGTCACAACACACGGACTACAGCGACCGAAGGACGAATCAATCCACCAACGCCGCGCCGTGCAGGCGTACACCGAGCTCCAACCACACGGAATAGAGCGCCCAAGACACGGACCATTGCGGCACACCTCACCACAAGGCACAGCACTGCAACAACCGGGACGAATCCCCGGGACCAGGGCCACAAACGGAGACGATGGCCGCGGAGATAACACAACCAAGCCCACCGGAGGACCACACACACGAAGCACCGCTATCCGTATCCAGTGGCACCTCCGGCACCGCGATGGACATCCACTCCCAACCACCCACCCCTCCTGAGGCCCATGACCCACCCCTGGAGTCACTGCCCAGTGGCCTCGACATCTCCACGAACCGCGACCCCATGAACCTGGACAACGACCCACTGCAGGACAGCATCCAACGCGTGCTGCAAGTGGCAGCCGACGCGCGCCAACAACCCACATGGAGCCTATACCGGGCACTCAAAGAAGCAGATCAACGGATAACAAGCACAGGAAGCAACCGATACCCAGGTGCATACATCCAGGAGCTGCGGAGGGACATACACGACGCCCAGCAACAGTCACCAGAAAGAGTGGTGGTACAGGGACGAGAGACCAAAACTGGAGTGTGGACGAACCTCACGCGGGCCCCACACGCGGAGGAAGCCCTGGATTTCATCCAGGAATCCGACGCCCCGCCGCCAGCAACCCTCGAGGAAACAGCGGAGGCTCTCGTCATCACCCTACACAGTAAGACACGGGGCCACACCATCGTCCTGCATGACAAGAAAGGGGCCCCCTACGCACGCACCGCGACATGCCGACCAAGCATTGCGGCCACGGGAGAAGCCCACCTGGAATGGAAGCTCGGGCGAGAAGATGACGAGTACACCCTAGTGCACGCCACCCGGCACGGACATAGGGAAGAGAAGGAGCCTACGCCCGAGCCCGCCGCGACCCCCCCACCGAGACCAACCCCCCGACACTGGACCCTGTACCGACAGCTGGCCCATGCCCGCACCCTAGCGGAGCACAGTATCCGGCCGTACACGGAGGTTGCATACGTGGAACGCATGCTACAAGACTGGACCAAGTACGAAACAGAGGTCCTGGAGGGACACACGGGCCCGCCGGGCGCCACGTCCCGCACAACGTGGGACGACATAGTGCCGGACGGAGACATCAGAGCGCTGGCTACGACCGCTCGAGCCACGTTCGGAGACGGCTCCAGACCCAACCACCCGTTTGGAGACAACAGAAACCCCGCCATCACGAACGCCATCCTGGCCTACCACAGCTGGTCCACTCAGCAAAGCATCAACCTCCACACCCCGCACGATGACCCACGCGAGTGGCACCCTATTGGGCCACCAGCGCTGGAGTTCTACCTGCAAGAAGATGCGGCCCCCGTAGCACACAACATCACCAGCCTTCGACCCACAATGCCACAGCCGATACTGGAGCCACACATACCCCCCAGTCCTACGAAACCCCAAACGCCCACGCGACACGAACACAGGCCCCCCCAACAAGGACACAGCCCGACAGCCCACGAAAAGGCCGAACCCCCCAACGCCACCACAACCGTCCAACAACTCGACAAGCCTCTAACCTTGCCTCACGTCCCAGACAACTACCAACTACCCCGAGGGGGGAACCACACAAGGAGCACGGCAACGACATGGCGACTACCGACAGGCACCATCGATTGGAAGAAAGTCCTTCCACGGATAGCAACAATGGCATCCATGCGCCTCTTTACGTCACACCAAGTACACCTAACGCAGGCCACGCACCTCTTTCTAACCACCCAAGGCACGGCGACCATGGAAGGCACGGCCCTGGACGACGACGACCAGATGCCCCAGGCGAGACCCACACAAGTGATCTGGATAAACGCGACGACGGGTACCGACATTACCGTCGACCCCGACCCGGAGTGGATGGCCATCCACTACACCCTGGACTGCACGAAGGACGACCCCACGCTGACGGAGTGGCAGACAAGGTGGGCCGCAGAAGGCAACCGCCTCCACGAGGTCGCCCTTGACGACACCTTCACGCAGCAGACGATGGAACCCGCGGGACGTACCGCCGGGGCACACCGGGACCCAACCAAGCACACCCTCTGGCACTACCCCACTACCATACACCCAGAGGCAGTAACCCAGATCAAAGAGACGCTCTCTCTAACCCTCCCCGACACCCACAACGCCCACCAGCCGGGGAAGTTCACGGTATACTGGAACTTCCCAACAGACACCGGCATGGTGCCCCATGTCGCTGAGCCCCCACTACCCCCTACCGTCAAGGCACTCGCCAAGGCGGCTCAAGCCATGGCGCACAGGGAAGGTGCCCCACAGGACTGGAGACCGAACGTCCTTGTCGAACAACGCACCCACCACAACGCCAACAAAGCACAGCAGGCTGGACTTCAAATACACCCGCCATTGCAGGACAAAGACGGTAACCTCCAACCCCACAGCCCATGGATGGTACACTTCATACTGGAAGACCATGGGGACAAACGAAAGGGCACGGAGGTACAAATCACTCACGCCCTGGCACACACACACCTCAACTACACCGTCCCCACCTCAAATGCACTAGTCACCTACGGCGAGGCACGGAAGTCCACGGACAGATTGCAGGCCGACACCGAGGGCACGGCATACACAGTGTACACTTGGGCAAGGTACGGGGACCTACCGGCCCCCATCTGGCACCCGGACCCGTCCTGGCACCAACCTCTCCACGGGAGACGAGTACCACGCCAGAGTGTTAAGCCAGCGGGGAACACCGCCGCCGGAACCCACGACAACCCACCCCCCCTAAACATCGTAAACTCCGCCCTTGCAAACGCCAGAATGCCTCTCATAGACACGGGGTGCCCTACCCCAGATGACACCACCCACCGCCGAACGTGGGGCACCATCAGAAGGACCCTACACCACGACATTGACCGCGACCACCCCCCCTGGATCGATCAGGGCTGTATCACCATCAGGGTGGGGGGGTGGTTGAACACCCTAAGCCCCAACAAACTACGCAGGGTGGCGGGGCCCTACATACTATATCCAGTACCACACGGCATGGATGGCCCCTGCCTGGGGCTGCGACCGGGGGACCCCCCCTGCGGCCACCCCTGCCCCCACGCACTGTTCCAACCATTGCCCCCACAGCCCGCCCCACTCCCAGGTTTATACTTAAACACGATAACAGGCGCCAAAGGAGTATACCTCACGACGGGCAACACCACGGGCCAAGCCCTCCCTCTCGATCAGGTACACCACATGGCCCTGGGGCCACGACTACCAAACGCCAACAAACCGCGGAACCCGTTAGCGGGACGCGGCGCACGCAAACCCAGACCAGTGGACCCAAACGCCCCAGGCCCCGACAGGGCGCTACTACACCTCACCATGAAACACACAGCCCAACTCCCGACCACCCTGGCGGGAGAAAAGTACTTCATCGTGGAGGGACTGACGGACGATGTCATCACCCTGGCAGCCAACACCCTGGCGGCCACCACAGACGCGTGGGACGTCGCCGTGGGCCACCCCACGGCGCGTAAGGACAGGGTACAGGGCACAGAAGACACCCTGACGCCGGACCTTATGAACCACCTGGTGACCCTGACCAGTCTACCAGAACAACACGACCGGAAAACCAAGGGTCCGAAGGTCACTGACTGGGCGGTCTTTAATGACAAGCCCCCGGATACCCCCACGGTGACACTAACGTGCCACCAACACACATGGTGGGTGGCGCGGTGGAACGCCACGGGCACAACAGACAGGGTCCACACATTCACATCGGCAGCAAAGCCGGCGACATCACTGGCACTGGGGGACCGTTTTAACCACTCCACCCACCACACCAACCACCCCAGGGCGCACTGGCTAGCCCTCAAAACGGCGATGCACTGGGCAGTGGATGCCCCAGCCACGGACACCACGCTACCCGAGACATGGCTTACACTCACGCACAACCTGGCGGCCTATGTGCGGAAGTACGGGACAGCACAGGCGCAGCGCTGGATGTCCTGGCCAACGGACACGGAACGAACTCTCAAACTCCGTACCACCAGCCTACAAGAACACACGAATCGACTTCGGGGTATGCACAGGCCGCAGGAGGGACAGGGACCGGCGTACAGCATATTCCGACGCGACGCACCGAAGCCAGCCCCCAAACCTGCGGCAGAGCAGCCCGAACCCAAACCGAGGCCCCGCCCGGGGGGAGCGGACGCCTCAGCCCGCAGGGCCAAACGGCCCAAACCGGAGCCCAAAGTGGCCCCAGCACCGCCGCCACCCGATCTGCAACCGAAGCCGAAGGCCCCAGCATGCCCGCTTTTCACACGGGCGGAACGTGCCGCCATGCACCCCGAATGGCCAGACGGCGCAGAAGTACAAGGAGTATACGGAACCACGCTTAAAGGGCAACCGAAACAATTCGTATGGTTCCGGGGCAAGATACAGGGCAGACTGGCCACACCGGGCAAACACGGCAACCTACAATTGAAAATCAAGTGGCACGCACTCCCAGAATGGGGCAAAAAAGTGGAGACCTCAAACCTCGAACTCTGGGACGACAGACAATTCCCGGAGTGCCCGGTGCAGCTCCGCACACCCGCCAACCAGGTACCACCGGGCACCGTCTGGACGGGTGACGTGCCGCAGACATGGCTGGAGGAACCGGATATACCGGAGGAAGAGAGGATGGCCGCAGCGATCAACCACAAACTGCGACTGGCACAATGACTACTACCACGCCGCGCCGGGGACCCCCCAGGGGCCACCAACACGCGTGCCCCCGAGATCACAACTGCGCTCGTCACTCTCATGTCCCTCAACGAACCGGGCGCCCTGTACAACGCGACCAAAGCTCCGGACCTACAAGACGTACCCATCAGGGCGAAATGCGACCCGGACGCCATGGTGTGGCAGGAGCAGGCCCTAAAAACCCAGACAACCCACCCCAGGTTAACCCCCATCCTCACCAGGACGGGACACCAATACCGCACCACATGGGTCAAGGGGGTTCCCATGTCCCACAAAAGTGAAGTCCAAGTACACATCCACCACCAACTGGGGGTGGAAGGCCGCCTAGCGGCATACGAACTGCTAGGCCCAACGTGGCAACTGAATGTCATCAACGTGCACGTCCCCTTTGGAGACGCCACGGAGACGGTCCTCGAACATCTCATGGAGGCCTACCGACAACTTGCCATGATGGGCCCGACTGTCATCATAGGAGACTTCAATGCAGCCCCATCAGCGGACGATCGCGGAGGACGACCGACGCCCGAGGACGCAGTGGTACAAGTGGCCATGCAACATCTAGGCCTGCAGGACCTCACAGCCCCTCTACGAGGCCAGCCCTCACACAGACCACCACAACCTGGCGCGGCAGATTCCCGCATCGACCTCTGCTACACGGACTCGGCACACGTCGAGGTGACGCGGGTGCAATACCACGACCTGCCATCCAAGATCACCGGACACCGACCCCTGGAGGTACAAATCAAGGTGCTTCAGGTACCCCGGGCCTCCAGGGATGGCATGGACCACGAAGAACAACCAACCATCCAACCGCCAGGAGAGAACGACACCCACGGATGGGTAGCATACTACCGCACGGTACAACGCATCCTGGGCCAGCAAGACAAAACGGACCTCAACCTCGCCATGCGACAGGCGGCCACGGCATGCGGCCTCAGCGGGAAGCGCAGAACACAGGACGACGCCGCCCCGCATCAAGACCTACGATCCCTGGTCACAACCATATTGCACGACAAGCGAGCACTGCACACGGCAATGCACTCACATGACCTGCAAGCCCAACATGACGCCCAGGACCCCCAGGGAGAAATGGGTTTGAATTGTTCAGCTCTTTTCTACAAAAAGTGAGTGCTGAAGTAATGAGTGATTGACTTTGAGCTTTTAGGTCGCTTGACGCGCATCCCTGACCGAGTGAAGCGCTCGACCGCACGATCCGGCATCACACTGTCCCTTTCATCATCCGTTACCTCTACCCTGTCGCCCTCCCCATCTCCCATGGTAGCCAAAATGTCTTCCCACTCCGCCTCATCCGCCTCCGTATCTTCGGATTTCGAGCCCGAGTCTTCGACCGCAGCATTGCGACGGGACCGTTGTTGCGGTGCATTATCGATAATCTGATTCATGCCGCCACCACACCGACCACCGGCCACTCGGAATAGTGTTCACGCAGCGCAAAGGAGCAGTCACACAATTAAAAAATGTTCAACAAAGTGCAACTCACAATACATAAGACTATTGATGATGTGGCAACCATACTTCACGGTCTGAAGCTTCATTGAACAGTGTGGGCTGCTGCACGATATCCCAAATGGCCAACAACCCGGCCTTGTCCCGTCCGTCTTTCAGAATCTTGGGTTTGAATTCTTCAACTCTTTTCTACAAAAAGTGAGTGTTGAAGTAACGAGTAATTGACTTTGAGCTTTTATGTCGCTTGACGCGCCTCCCTAACCGAGTGAAGCAGTCGACTACATGATCCGGCAACTCAGTGTCCCTTTCATCATCCGTTACCTCTACCCCGTCACCCCCCCTATCTCCCATGGTAGCCAAAATGTCTTCTCACTCCGCCTCATCCGCCTCCGTATCTTCGGAGTTGGAGCCCGAGTCTTCAACCGCAGCATTGCGACGGGACGGTTGTTGCGGTGCATTATCGATAATCTGGTTCATGCCACCACCACACAGACCACCGGCCACTCGGAATAGTGTTCCCATAGCGAGAAGGAGCAGTGACACCATTAAAAAATGTTCAACAAAGCGCAACTCACAATACGTAATACCATTGATGATGTGGCAACCATACTTCACGGTCTGAAGCTTCATTGAACAGGGTGGGCTGCTGCACGACATCCGAAATGGCCATCAACCCGGCCTTGTCCCGTCCGTCTTTCACAATCTTGGGTTTGAATTCTTCCATTCTTTTCTACAAAAAGTGAGTGTTGAAGTAATGAGTAATTGACTTTGAGCTTTTAGGTCGCTTGACGTGCCTCCCTAACCGAGTGAAGCACTCGACTACAGGATCCGGCAAATCAGTGTCCCTTTCATCATCCGTTACCTCTACCCCGTCACCCCCCCTATCTCGCATGGTAGCAAAAATGTCTTCCCACTCCGCCTCATCCGCCTCCGTATCTTCGGAGTTGGAGCCCGAGTCTTCAACCGCAGCATTGCGACGGGACCGTTGTTGCGGTGCATTGTCGATAATCTGGTTCATGCTGCCACCACACGGACCACCGGCCACTCGGAATGGTGTTCCCATAGCGAGAAGGAGCAGTCACACCATTAAAAAATGTTCAACAAAGCGTAACTCACAATACGTAAGACCATTGATGATGTGGCAACCATACTTCACGGTCTGAAGCTTCATTGAACAGGGTGGGCCGCTGCACGACATCCGAAATGGCCATCAACCCGGCCTTGTCCCGTCCGTCTTTCAGAATCTTGGGTTTGAATTCTTCCCTTCTTTTCTACAAAAAGTGAGTGTTGAAGTAATGAGTAATTGACTTTGAGCTTTTAGGTCACTTGACGCGCCTTCCTAACCGAGTGAAGCACTCGACTACAGGATCCGGCATCACAGTGTTGCTTTCATCATTCGTTACCTCTACCCCGTCACCCTCCCCATCCCCCATGGTAGCCAAGATGTCTTCCCACTCCGCCTCATCGGCCTCCGTATGTTCAGAGTCGGAGCCCGAGTCTTCAACCGCAGCATTGCGACGGGACCGTTGTTGCGGTGCATTATCAATAATCTGGTTCATGCCGCCACCACACGGACCACCGGCCACTCGGAATAGTGTTCCCGTAGCGAGAAGGAGCAGTCAGACCATTAAAAAATGTTCAACAAAGCGCAACTCACAATACGTAAGACCATTGATGATGTTGCAACCATACTTCACGGTCTGAAGCTTCATTGAACAAGGTGGGCCGCTGCACGACATCCCAAATGGCCAGCAACCCGGCCTTGTCCCCTCCGTCTTTCAGAATCTTGGGTTTGAATTCTTCCCTTCTTTTCTACAAAAAGTGAGTGTTGAAGTAAGGAGTAATTGAGTTTGAGCTTTTAGTTCGCTTGACGCGCCTCCCTGACCGAGTGAAGCACTCGACTACAGGATCCGGCAACACAGTGTCCCTTTCATCATCCGTTACCTCTACACCGTCACCCCCCCCCTATCTCCCATGGTAGCCAAAATGTCTTCTCACTCCGCCTCATCCGACTCCGTATCTTCAGAGTCGGAGCCCGAGTCTTCAACCGCAGCATTGCGACGGGACCGTTGTTGCGGTGCATTCTCAACAATCTGATTCATGCCGCCACCCGAAACGGCAAAATCCTTCCACCGACCATTGGCCACTCGGAATAGTGTTCCCGCAGCCCAAAGGAGCAGTCACACCATTAAAAAATGTTCAACAAAGTGCAACTCACAAGACCATTGATGATGTGGCAACCATACTTCACGGTCTGAAGCTTCATTGAACAGGGTCGGCCGCTGCATGACATCTCAAATGGCCATCAACCCCGCCTTGTCCCATAGGTCTTCCGGAATCTTGGGTTTGGATTCTTCAATTCTTTTCTACTAAAAGTGAGTGCTGAAGTAATGAGGGATTGACTTTGAGCTTTTGGGTCGCTTGAGGCGCCTCCCTGACCAAGTGAAGCGCTCGACCACAGGATCGGGCAACACAGTGTCTCTTTCATCATCCGTTACCTCTACCCGGTCACCCTCCCCATGTCACATGGTAGCCAAAATGTCTTCCCACTCCGCCTCATCTGCCTCCGTATCTTCGGAATTGGAGCCTGAGTCTTCAACCGCAGCATTGCGACGGGACCGTTGTCGCAGGGCATTCCCAAAAATGTGATTCATGCCGCCACCACACCGACCACCGGCCACTCGGAAGAATGTTCCCGCAGCCTAAAGGTGCCGTCAAACCATTAACAAAATCTTCAACAAAGTGCAACTCACAATACGTAAGACTATTGATGATGTGTCAACCATACTTCACGGTCTGCAGCTTCATTGAACAGGGTGGGCCGCTGCATGACATCCCAAATGGCCATCAACCCAGCCTTGTCCCATCCGTCTTTCAGAATCTTGTGAAAGAGTTCTTCAATTCTTTTCTACATAAAGTCCCTGTTGAAGTAATGAGTGATTGACTTTGAGCTGTTGGGTCGCTTGACGCGCATCCCTGACCGAGTGAAGTGCTCGACCGCACGATCCGGCAACACAGTGTTCCTTTCATCATCCGTTACCTCTACCATGTCACCCTCCCCATGTGACATGGTAGCCAAACTGTCTTCCCACTCCGCCTCATCCGCCTCCGTATCTTCGGAGTTGTAGCCCGAGGGCCCAACTGCAGCATTGCGACGGGACCGTTGTCGCGGTGCATTCTCGATAATCTGATTCATGCCGCTAGCACACCGACCACCGGCCCCTCGGAATATTGTTCGCGCAATACGAGCAGTCACACCATTAACAAATGTTCAACAAAGGGCTCCGACTCTGAAGATACGGAGGCCGATGAGGCGGAGTGGGAAGACATTTTGGCTACCATGGGGGATGGGGAGGGTGACGGGGTAGAGGTAACGAATGATGAAAGCAACACTGTAATGCCGGATCCTGTAGTCGAGTGCTTCACTCAGTTAGGAAGGCGCGTCAAGCGACCTAAAAGCTCAAAGTCAATTACTCATTACTTCAACACTCACTTTTTGTAGAAAAGAAGGGAAGAATTCAAGGCCAAGATTCTGAAAGACGGAGGGGACAAGGCCGGGTTGATGGCCATTTCGGATGTCGTGCAGCGGCCCACCCTGTTCAATGAAGTTTCAGACCGTGAAGTATGGTTGCCACATCATCAATGGTCTTACGTATTGTGAGTTACGCTTTGTTGAAGATTTTTTAATGGTGTGACTGCTCCTTCTCGCTACGGGAACACTATTACGAGTGGCTGGTGGTCCGTGTGGTGGCGGCATGAACCAGATTATTGACAATGCACCGCAACAACGGTCCCGTCGCAATGCTGCGGTTGAAGACTCGGGCTCCAACCCCGAAGATACGGAGGCGGATGAGGCGGAGTGGGAAGACATTTTGGCTACCATGCGAGATAGGGGGGGTGACGGGGTAGAGGTAACGGATGATGAAAGGGACACTGATCTGCCGGATCCTGTAGTCGAGTGCTTCACTCGGCTAGGGAGGCACGTCAAGCGACCTAAAAGCTCAAAGTCAATTACTCATTACTTCAACACTCACTTTTTGTAGAAAAGAATGGAAGAATTCAAACCCAAGATTCTGAAAGACGGACGGGACAAGGCCGGGTTGATGGCCATTTCGGACGTCGTGCAGCCGGCCCCCCTGTTCAAAGAAGCTTCAGACCGTGAAGTATGGTTGCCACATCATCAATGGTATTACGTATTGTGAGTTGCGCTTTGTTGAACATTTTTTAATGGTGTGACTGCTCCTTCTCGCTATGGGAACACCATTCCGAGTGGCCGGTGGTCCGTGTGGTGGTGGCATGAACCAGATTATCGATAATGCACCGCAACAACGGTCCCGTCGCAATGCTGCGGTTGAAGACTCGGGCTCAAACTCCGAAGATACGGAGGCGGATAAGGCGGAGTGAGAAGACATTTTGGCTACCATGGGAGATAGGGGGGGTGACGGGGTAGAGGTAACGGATGATGAAAGGGACACTGAGTTGCCGGATCCTGTAGTCGAGTGCTTCACTCCCCGAGGGAGGCGCGTCAAGCGACATAAAAGCTCAAAGTCAATTACTCGTTACTTCAACACTCACTTTTTGTGGAAAAGAATTGAAGAATTCAAACCCAAGATTCTGAAAGACGGACAGGACAAGGCCGGGTTGATGGCCATTTGGGATATCGCCCAGCAGCCCACACTGTTCAATGAAGCTTCAGACCGTGAAGTATGGTTGCCACATCATCAATAGTCTTATGTATTGTGAGTTGCACTTTGTTGAACATTTTTTAATTGTGTGACTGCTCCTTTGGGCTGCGGGAACATTCTTCCGAGTGGCCGGTGGTTGGTGTGGTGGCGGCATGAATCAGATTATCGATAATGCACCGCAACAACGGTCCCGTCGCAATGCTGCGGTCGAAGACTCGGGCTCGAAATCCGAAGATACGGAGGCGGATGAGGCGGAGTGGGAAGACATTTTGGCTACCATGGGAGATGGGGAGGGCGACAGGGTAGAGGTAACAGATGATGAAAGGGACACTGTGATGCCAGATCGTGCGGTCGAGGGCTTCACTCGGTCAGGGATGCGCGTCAAGCGACCTCAAAGCTCAAAGTCAATCACTCATTACTTCAGCACTCACTTTTTGTAGAAAAGAGCTGAACAATTCAAACCCAAGATTCTGGAAGACGGATGGGACAAGGCCGGGTTTATGGCCATTTGAGATGTCATGCAGCGGCCGACCCTGTTCAATGAAGCTTCAGACCGTGAAGTATGGTTGCCACATAATCAATGGTCTTGTGAGTTGCACTTTGTTGAACATTTTTTAATGGTGTGACTGCTCCTTTAGGCTGCAGGAACACGATTCCGAGTGGCGGGTAGTCGGTGGAAGGATTTTGCCGTTTCGGGTTGCGGCATGAATCAGATTGTTGAGAATGCACCGCAGCATTGGTCCCGTCGCAATGCTGCGGTTGAAGACTCCGGCTCCGACTCCGAAGATACAGAGGCGGATGAGGCGGAGTGAGAAGACATTTTGGCTACCATGGGAGATGGGGGGGGGTGACGGGGTAGAGGTAACGGACAATGAAAGGGACACTGAGTTGCCGGATCCTGTAGTGGAGTGCTTCACTCGGTTAGGGGGGCGCGTCAAGCGACCTAAAAGCTCAAAGTCAATTACTCATTACTTCAACACTCACTTTTTGTAGAAAAGAATTGAAGAATTCAAACCCAAGAATTTGAAAGACGGACGGGACAAGGCCGGGTTGATGGCCATTTGGGATGTCGTGCAGCGGCCCACCTTGGTAAATGAAGCTTGAGACCGTTAAATATGGTTGCCACATCATCAATGGTCTTATGTACTGTGAGTTCCACTTTGTTGAACATTTTTTAGAGGTGTGACTACTCCATTGGGCTGCGGGAACACTATTCCAAGTGGCCGGTGGTCGGTGTGGTGGCGGCATGAATCAGATTATCGAGAATGCACCGCGACAACGGTCCCGTCGCAATGCTGCGGTTGAAGACTCGGGCTCCAACTCCGAAGATACGGAGGCGGATGAGGCGGAGTGGGAAGACATTTTGGCTACCATGGGAGATGGGGAGGGTGACGGGGTAGAGGTAACCAATGATGAAAGGGACACTCTCATGCCGGATCCTGTAGTCGAGTGCTTCACTCGGTTAGGGAGGCGCGTCAAGCGACCTAAAAGCTCAAAGTCAATTACTCATTACTTCAACACTCACTATTTGTAGAAAAGAGCTGAGGAATTCAAACCCAAGATTGTGAAAGAGGGACGGGACAAGGCCGGGTTGATGGCCATTTGGGATGTCGTGCAGCAGCCCACCCTGTTCAATGAAGCTTCAGACCGTGAAGTATGGTTGCCACATCATCAATGGTCTTACGTATTGTGAGTTGCGCTTTGTTGAACATTTTTTAATGGTGTGACTGTTCCTTCTCGCTACGGGAACACTATTCCGAGTGGCCGGTGGACGGTGTGGTGGCGGCATGAACCAGATTATCGAGAATGCACCGCAACAACGGTCCCGTCGCAATGCTGCGGTTGAAGACTCGGGCTCGGACTCCAAAGATAAGGAGGCGGATGAGGCGGAGTGAGAAGACATTTTGGCTACCATGGGAGATAGGGGGGGTGACGGGGTAGAGGTAACGGATGATGAAAGGGACACTGTGTTGCTGGATCCTGTAGTCGTGTGCTTCACTCGGTTAGGGAGGCGCGTCCAGCGACATAAAAGCTCAAAGTCAATTACTCATTACTTCAACACTCACTTTTTGTAGAAAAGAATGGAAGAATTCAAACACAAGATTCTGAAAGACTGACGGGACACGGCCGGGTTGATGGCCATTTGGGATGTCATGCATCAGCCCACCTGGTTCAATGAAGCTTCAGACCATGAAGTATGGTTGCCACATCATCAATGGTCTTATGTATTGTGAGTTGCACTTTGTTGAACATTTTTTAATGGTCTGACTGCTCCTTTGGGCTGCGGGAACATTCTTCCGAGTGGCCGGTGGTCGGTGTGGTGGCGGCATGAATCAGATTGTCGAGAATGCACCGCGACAACGATCCCGTCGCAATGCTGCGGTTGAAGACTCGGGCTCCAACTCCGAAGATACGGAGGCGGATGAGGCGGAGTGGGAAGACATTTTGGCTACCATGGGAGATTGGGAGGGTGACGGGGTAGAGGTAACGAATGTTGAAAGGGACACTCTGATGCCGGATCCTGTAGTCAATTGCTTCACTCGGTTAGGGAGGCGCGTCAAGCGACCTAAAAGCTCAAAGTCAATTACTCATTACTTCAACACTCACTTTTTGTAGAAAAGAATGGAAGAATTCAAACACAAGATTCTGAAAGACGGATGGGACAAGGCCGGGTTGATGGCCATTTGGGATGTCGTGCAGCAGCCCACCTTGTTCAATGAAGCTTCAGACCGTGTAAGTATGGTTGCCACATCATCAATGGTCTTACGTATTGTGAGTTGCACTTTGTTGAATATTTTTGAATGGTGTGACTGCTCCATTGGGCTGCGGGAACACTATTCCGAGTGGCCGTTGGTCGGTGTGCTGGCGGCATGAACCAGGTTATCGAGAATGCATCGCAACAACGGTCCTGTCACAATGCTGCGGTTGAAGACTCGGGCTCCGACTCTGAAGATACGGAGGCGGATGAGGCGGAGTGGGAAGAAATTTTGGCTACCATGGGAGATAGGGGGGGTGACGGGGTAGAGGTAACGGATGATGAAAGGGACACTGTGTTGCCGGATCCTTTATTCGAGTGCTTCACTCGGTGAGGGAGGCGCGTCAAGCGACCTAAAAGCTCAAAGTCAATTACTCATTACTTCAACACTCACTTTTTGTAGAAAAGAATGCAAGAATTCAAACCCAACATTCTGATAGACGGACGGGACAAGGCCGGGTTGATGGCCATTTCGGATGTCGTGCAGCGGCCCACCCTGTTCAATGAAGCTTCAGACCGTGAAGTATGGTTGCCACATCATCAATGGTCGCAGATGTATTGCGCCTGTAGGAATTTCGATTTTTTGGGTTTCATGTTTTCGATATTTGCTGTGATTGATTGTTGTTATATGTTTGTATGTGTTTATCATTATCGATTACTGTCACTTCAGGGTTTGTTTGTATAGCACGATTTGCTATTATGCGCGCTCTGTTGCATGGTAGCATCGTCACGTTGAGGTTCTGCGAGTATGGGATTGCCATCCAAGGAGTCGGAGTCGTTTGTTCTAGCGCCCTTTGTTCAAGCGTCGCAAGCGTTAGTGCTTCTGTGCTTCCAGCGAGATCTTACAGCGAGATGTTAAGAACACCACGTCCAGTCTCACTTCTCTGTTTTATCTCTTGAAGATGCGTCGACAGCAAGCTGAGAACGCTTCATTGTACTCACTCTGAATTTGCTGCGACCTGATGTGCCTGGTTTGGTTTTTTGCAGCCACTGTCCTGTTCGTATTCACGTGATTTTTGGCGTGTTCGCTCTGCTCTTTTTGACCCCTGACGCGTAGAACTGTGCTTTGCGAGATCTTCGTGGAAACGTGCAGCTCAAGTACGCGCCATCTGGGTTTGTTGGTTGTTCGCCGAGGAGTTATTCAACTCCTACACCTTGAACGGCACTGTCAGCAGCAGGTAGTAATCTTCGTGCAAGTTTTTTTGAGCAGTCTCCTTGAGCAGCAGCGAGTGGAATAGCAGCTCGACGCGAACGCGGCTTCTTCTTTGTCGCTCGGCGCTCCATCTTCGTGGCGCCAGGCGCTTCAAAGTTTAGATGACAACTGATCTTCTTTACCGATTTGATGCTGCTGCCTGGAGACCTTCTAAGAACGAACTTCTGAGACCAAAGTACTGTTGTGAGTGTGTCTCTCTGCGTGCGTCTGTTCGCGCGTGCTTGTAACAGCTAGTGATTGAATTTACACCTGTGAAAAACGGGTATGGCCCTGAGGCACCACAGAACTCCGAAGTGTGCCTTTTTGGGCTGCCTGTGGCACACTGCTATGCGCCTTTGCTTCAGTTTTCACGGTCTCCGTTGCATGTTCAAGCTCAGGGTTCTGTGCGCTGTTGGGGAATGACAGTTTTGTTTTTTTTTCTCACAGAATGACGTCGACTTATATATATGTGGCTCTGCTAGCCCTTTGTGAGAGCCTTTGTTTCTGTTTGTATATTAGTGTGAAAGGCTGCAGTGTCACTCTTCAAGTGGCTCTTCTTCAGTGTGTGGACTTGTTTGGGAACGCATACAGAGATGTTTCAGCACTTTGAATGCTCTGTGTTTGTTTGAATGCCTGCTGTTTTTTTGATTTTTTTTCTGGATGTTTGAAAACTTCATTGGAATGCAAAACCAGCAGAAGGTTTCAGCCCAAGCAGGAAAACAATCATTGGAGATACTGCAGTCTTTTCAAAACCAGCATGGATGTTTTATATAACGAAACCACTTCTAACTTGGTATGGCCGCAGTGACAAAAATGTGTATTCAACATGTACCATTCATCGTAGGAAGTGCACTCATTGCCGCCTGGAGATAACATCAACAATGCCTCGTTGTTTTTTGGTCACATCAACTATGTCAAGACATATCGAAAAAAATGAAACGAGAAACAAAAATCGCTCATTTCATATGAAACGAAAAAAAATATCGTTCATTAATACGAGAAAAAAAAATCGCTCATCTCATTTGGGCAAAAAACGTCTCATACCAAACACCAGCTGGGACGCCATGGACGCCCCCCCGACCACCACGGGGATCCACATCCTCAAACACCGGGACACCTGGTGGACGGTGGAATGGGACGACCACGGCAAGGTCAGACGGGCAACAGCACACGCCCCCGACGACGAAGTCCCGCCCCCAGCACGCGGAGGGGACCGCTTGCGACTCGCCGCACGCATCCCCCACACCCCAGAGGCAGCCTGGGAAGCGCTGCACTACGCCCTCTACTGGGCGCAGGGGGCGCCAGAAGGCCCCCTCCCCCCGGAACGCACCCCAGCGTGGACACGCCACGCCACCCGCTACATGGCCCACATGCACCGCCACGGGGCAGGCACCGGGCACCGGCTCCTCACCTGGCAGAAGGACCCGCCCGACGCCCTGCAGGAGGCCGAGGAAGTGCTTGGCCTCATGACCAAGCAAGTGTTCCAGCTGAAGGAGCCCGTCCCCACGTCCAAGCCCGACGTCCCAGCCGCCCGCGAACACCCCGTGTTTGCACCGGGCCATGCACCTGTACAGCAGCCCCAGGGCGCACCTCCCCAATAGGGACAACCCGCTGCCCGGCGCCGCCAAGGTGCGCAGAAGCGCAAGGCCCCCGCACAGGCCAAACCCGCGCCCAAGCCAAGACCCAAGTCGAAGAGCTGAATTAAAGAGAAAGCCGCTGCCCTGTATCCCGAATACGCCATCCGTACCCGGCTGCAGCTGCCCTTCGGGTACGCCACGGCCACGGGCCCCTCCAAGTGGATATGGGCCGCAGGGGAGGTCAAGCACCGGTACCTCGTCACCGGGGACCACCAGGGGTTCAAGACCCATGTCAAGTGAAACCCGGCCACCCCCAACGACAAGAAGGTGGGGCGCACCATCGAACTCTGGCGGAACCGAACCGGTCGTGAGATGGTCCCCATGCAGCTGTGCACCCCCGACACGGAGCACCTCACCGGCACCGAGTACACGGGCGAAGTCCACAATGCATGGCCCCTACCCCAGCCCCAGAAGCGGAACCGCAAGGCACCCGCAGCTCAGGGCGTCATCGACCTCCTCGACGCCTGACGGGGCCAGGGCCGGACACGGCCCACCCCCCCAACTACCGGTCCCAAGAAACCGGCACCCGTGGAAGCCCACGCCCGCATCAACATCCTCAACGAGCCTGCGGTCACCTACGACCCCACCAAGGCCGCCACACTGCAAGCCATGCCCGGGCTACACCCCCAAGGCGCAGACCTCCTGGGGTTCCTGGAGCAAGCCCTCCGCAGAGCGGACCAACGCGAACCAGCACCGATCCTGGACCCAGAGGGGAACAAATACCACGCCCACTGGCAACGGGGGGTGCCCCTCTACCACAAGACGTCGGTCACGGTGCATGCCCACCCCGACCTCGGAGTGGATGGTCGCCTCGGAGCGCACGAGTGCGTGGGGCCCGGATGGCAGCTAAACGTGCTACTCACGCACGTCCCATTCGGGGAGGAGACCAAGGACTTCCCGGACACCCTGAGCCTGGCGTACCGCCGACTCTCCCTCCTGGCACCAACCATCATCATAGGCGACCTAAACGCCGCCCCCACCGACGACGACCGCACCAGCCCACCCACAGCCACCGACATAGCTGTCTGGGACGCCATGCACCAACTGGGCCTCACCGGCCCCATGGCAAGACTCACCGGCACACCCTCCCATTACCCCCACCAAGCCGGCTCCCACCCATCCCGCATCGACATGTGCTACGGGGACCCAACCACGGTGCGCGTCCACGAAGCAGCCTACGGGGACCTCCCGCCCACAGGCACGGGCCACCGACCCCTCTGCATCGACCTCATCATCCCCAACCTACCCCCACCTGCGGCCACCCTGCCAGGCGACACCCTCCCACCCAGACTGCAGTTCCCGGCCGAGGACGACCACGGCGCCTGGCACAGGTATAACAGGGCCCTACACGCCATCCTGCGCCGCCTGGATGCACCCACACTCACCACCGCCATGCGCCGGGCGGCACAAGCATGCGGCATGGAGCGTGACACCAGCCACGCGGGAGCACCACCAGACCTCATCCTCCAACAACTCGTCCATGACATCTGGACCAGGAAAGAGGAACTCCCCACCCTGCTACGCCCCAGCACACCGGAGGCACGAGACCGGGACGCCCACCTCTGTGCGCTCCTCACCCCCCGCCGCCACCAACTCCAGGAATGGCACGCCCACCGCATAGCGGCCGCAGCCCAGGAATGCGAAAGATACGGCAGAAACGACACGCCGTACAAGTCCCTGCGGTACGTCAGCCGCATCCTGGAGGACACGGGGCGCCATACCATCCACGCGGTGCGCACCCCCGAGGGAGGCCTCACCAATGAGCCCAACGCCGTCCTGAAGGCAGTCCTGGACAGCTTCCAGGCACAACACGGGGACGCCCTCCCCGAGCTCGACCCCCACACCAGAAACACCATCCGCGAGCATGTGCCCAGCGTCTTCAACCGGCAACAGCGGCGCGCCATCGAACACGACCCCTTCAGCATCTCAGGACTGCAACCCGCCCTAGACCGCCTGAAGAAGGGGGTCGTGCCCGGCGTCGACGGTTTGCCGGCCGAAGCGTACCAACACCTCACCCTGCCCGTCAAACGCCGCCTGGCAGCCCGCCTGTGGGACATCGTCACGGGCGCCAAGCCCATCCCCCCTGAGTGGACCAACCTGGTCCACACCCTCTACAAAAAGGGGGACTGGGCGCAGCCGGGGAACTGGCAGCCCATCGTCTGCGTTACCACCGAGGTCAAGCTGGTGTGGACGCTCATCCTAGGCCGCATCGCGCCGGCGGTCTTCGCCCACGTGCCCGCCAGCATGTGGGGAGCCATGGCCGGCAGGTCCCCCCACGAGGCCATCTTCCTGCAGGACACCGCACCCGACATGAACCCCTATGAGATGATTATCGCCCCCCTCGATGTCCAAGGCGCGTTCCCCCACGCCCAACACCGGCTCCTCACGGAGGTATGGGATGCCATGGGCCTCCCATTCCTATCTTTCATGACCGGGTACATCCAGACCCGACTCTACGCCGTCATCACAGCCGCAGGCCCCACCCCCTGGACCGGCACAGACAGCGGGGTCCCCCAGGGAGGCGCCGAAGACCCCTTCCTCTACCTCCTCGTCACCCTACCACTGGCATTCGAGCTAGCACGGGTATACCCGGGGTAGGCCCCATACCCCCTACGGTCCCCCCTCATCAACTTCGCGGACAACAACCTCCTAACTACGGCCACCCGCCACCGCGACCCCGAGAATGCAGGGCTACCAACGACCACCGAGCAAGCATCCACCATTCTCCAACTCACCACAACCTACCTGGATCCCCACCAGCTCCTAGTGCACCCCCGCAAACCGGTCGGGCCGGCCGACGCCAGGACCCCCGCCTCCCACATCCGCAAAGGCGAACCCCTACACCTGGAAGACACCACAGTCCACCTGGGAGTCACACAGGCCACGCGGCACCACCACATCACACTCCCAAGCAAGCTGGAAGAGCGCCTCGCCCGGCTACCCCAAATTGCCAGGGGGGACCTCCTGTCTACGCAGGGCCTGGCGTACCTCATGGAAGCGGTGCTCAACGCGGCCATCGGGTACCAAGCCCTGCACCTCCCGCGCCCCCAAGACGCCCTACGCCACGCTCGACAGCAAGTGACGAAGGCATGGACGCAACACGGAGGCTGGCCCACGTCTTTCCCCAAGGAGGCCATGATGGCCCACTGGCGCTACTACGGAGACAATACAGGCGCCCTGGTCGACATGGCCTATGCCAAACACGCAGCGCACCTCCTACACAGGGTGACACACAACCACCAACCTGAAGTTCGCGAGGCGGCAGCCATACACATAAAAGAAGCGCAAATGGCCCGCAACACCTGCCCCCGGTGGATACTGGTGCAACACGGCGTCTCCACCTCCGTGGGCACTGGCATCTGGGCCCACCTACAACTCCTCTCACCGCCCCACACGCACGCCATCCTGACAAACCACCACTGCCATCAACAGCAGCCACTCGTGGCCACGCACACCGACATCCACCGACACCCGGCAGGCGAGGTGAACACCCTGCGTCTTGTGGGGGCCACCGTCACCATAGTGTATATCACCCCAACACAGATGAGGATCATGGCCCAGTGCGACGCCCACCAGGCCCCGTTCCTTTCCGACCCACAATGACCAGCACGCCACGTCTTCCAAGCGTACCTCCGCGCATGTGCTACGAAGGCAGGGCGCGACATGCCGGGGCCCAAGGACATCGACACGGCGTACACAGCCTTCCAGCGCCAGCACCCCCGGCCCCGCCCGAGCGAGCACGAGACCTCCAACGACGGCGGCACGACGCAGTAGGAGCCCACCCCGTCAGCTGAAGGCTGGACACCACCCACCATCCTGCTACTAGCACCAAACGGCCACGAACATGCTACCCGCACTGTCCAGCGACACCATGCCTCCTGGTCCATCCTGAAACACAATGCACCGGAGACCGATGTACCACCCGTCAGACACAGTGACCAGGGCATACCACGCACGTGCTGGCACTGTGGCCCGGCAGCCCTCGACACTCCATGGCCCCTGCTACACCTCATCTCCACCCACTACCACACCCCCACCGCCGCCGCCGGCGCCGACCAGCAGGCATGGCTCTCCCCCTGATTTCACACGGTACCCCCAGACCACCCGGCGCACGTAGCCTGGACCCGAACACCCACGGCGACATGGACGTTCACCAACGAGCGGGCAGACCCGGACAGCGTGGCCATAGAGTACGACCGCTGCGACCCACACGGCGCAGGACCTCAGGAGGCACCCATGCGCCCCCTACAGCACAAATGCCCCACCTTCCGCGGCGACAAAGACGACAAGGAGCGGCGACAGACCGTGACGTGCCAGAAGTTCCACCCCAATACGGGATACCTCTTCCACCTGATGTATGCGTATATCACCCAGGGGCGCCCAGACAGGGGCCTCCTCCGCCTCATCCCACGAGCCCAGGCCATCATCACCCAGGGGATAGGCGTCTCTGCAGCGCCACTACTACAACCCACGCAAATCACCGCCAGAACCGCCCAAGGGAACCCCATCTACCTCTATCACCCCACAGCAATTGCCCGCCTACCCATACCCAGCGACACCGACATCATCTACTTCACTGACGCATCCTGCACCCAGCAACGCACCCCCACGGTCGGTTGCGCCTCCGTGCGCATCACCCGGCACGCGGACGGCCTCCACGTGGAACACCACACCAGGGCCACCATCTTTGGGGCGTCCTCCCACGGCGAACTGCGCACCATGGCAGACGCCGTCACCGCCACACCGCCACCCACAACGATCCGGCCCCGCAAGATCTGGGCAGTCGTGGACGCCACGGTCGACATCCACCTCACCAGGCGCCTTGCGGACCTGCCCCTCCACAAGGCACTCGAGTCCGGCCTCACCACACAAGCGTTGGGACTATGGATGGCCTTCAGGGGCATGCACCCCCAGGAGGCCCTACACATCGTCAAACAGGAGTCACACCGCTACGCATACGGCAATGGACGCGCAGACACGCAGGCCAAACACCAGAACACGAGCCACACCCCAGGGCTCGAACACGTGCAACTGGACACTCCACACCACAGCCACCTGCAGCACCTGCCCCCGATACCCCCGGCCACACAGCCCCCCCAATGGATGCCCGAGGACATGCCGTACACAGATCGAGACAAGCAGTACCACTACCCCACACCCATCGAGCAACTGGCCACCACACTGGGCCACCCAGCGAACACCGAACTCCTCCGACGCCTCGAAGACTCCGTCCACACCCCCCTCTACTACTCCGCCCTGCGCCCGGATAGCCTCCCAGCACACCTACAAAAACCCCGACTCCAACTCGCCCTCCAACAGCTTCCCCTCCTCACCCGATACCACGGATGGTATGCGCGCCGCTCGATCCACGTCCCCACAGGATACACCAAATGCATCTGTGGCCACGCGGAAGAAGAAACCTGGGACCACTTCAAGGTGTGCCCCCTGTACAGAAGACTGGACACCCTCACAGACTGGAACCCAACCCACACCATGGCACAGCACGCCGGATGGCTGACGCAGTCCCCGGCGACCCAGCAACTCACCACGGTCCTCAAGCAGACAGAGGTACTCGAGGCGGTCCGCAGGGGACTCGTCCCCACTGCCGTCTACACCTTGCTACGCACCCACGCGGAGGACCCCCAGGCCATGGCGGCGCACATGCAGCGGACGGCCGTTGCCAAGACAGCGGAGCAGCTCACATACCGCACCCACAAATACCTGCAGCATGTAGCAGCCCTGCCCCAAACAGACCAAGCCCACCTCCTCAAACTCCATTTCGACCAACCATGAGAACCTACCCCGTGACATACCAACACGGAACCCCCACCACGTCTACACACCATCCACCGAGCACAACACTGGCACGGCACACACGGGCACCACAGGCACCGCACACACGCCCACCAGCATGCGCGCGCCACCAGCCCCCATCCCCCCACGCCACCGTCCGTCCACAGGTACCACCAACCGCCAGCCACCGCATGTCCCCTCTGCGTACGCCAGCGGCTACCACAGACGGCCCTGCCCTGCAACCCAGACCACTGGGTATGCCTGGGAGCCGCGCACCGCCTCACCCACTGCCCCCAGTGCGGGGACCTGAACCCCCACCACCGCGAGCGGCCCGCGGCCCCAGCCGCACCCCCCCCCGCCAGCCACCCCAGCTTCTTCGGGCCACTCACCGACACCCTCCGGGACCACCTGGGAGGGTACTACGTGGCGGACGCGGCAGACCACGCATGCACCATAGCCGTGGCCACGGGCAGCACACCCCTGCCCCCCCACAGCCCACCCTTACGCCACAGCGGAGGCGGCTTGAACGTGGCGGCCCGCCACATCCTCCTCGCCCTATACCTCCACCACCGCGACCTACACCTCCCAGACCCACAACTCCCGGCTCCCCAGGCAGCAGCCCTGACGCCAGAAGCGTGGGCGGACACGGCACCAGAGGAGATAGCAGCCTACCTCCGAATCACTTGCCGCCGGTTCAACACCACCCTCGGCCGACGGAAAGGAACACCTTACCGACTCAGCGCACTCCTCTACCCGGCACACCAGCCCCACCCCGCCCAACTGAAGCCCCCGGAGGGCAGGGCGTCCTTTCGGGACGCCCACCTGGCCGCCCCCGACGAGGCCACCGCCACACGGATGGGCCTCACGGACCAGCGCACCTACCTCAGAGGCCTCGAGACGAGCCTCCAAGAGGCACACCGCTGGCACGCCCGCTCCCCGTCGCTCCCACGGGGACAGGGGGGTTCACCCGCCCCCGACACCCACCAGGCCAAGAAAACCAAGACTGGTCAGGGGGCCCGCCAGCGCGCCCGCCAGCAGGGCGCGACGCCCCGACCAGGGCCCGGGTCCAGCTACACCGCATCACCCCACGCCCAGACCCCCGGGGCACACCAACAGCACCGCCCCCGCCAGCGCCCACCACCACCACCGTACCGCAGCACCCAAACCCTGCAGCCCAGTCAGCCACCGACGCCCGCACACGTCCACACCATGCCAGGACCACCATACGCGCAGAGCCAGGGGACATGGCACCACCAACACCACCACCACGCCCCCGTCCCTCCCAACCCCTACTCCCTAATGCCCCCGTGCTACAGCGACCCCCACCAGCTACATCCCCACCTCGCCCCAGCACAACCAGGCCCCACGAACCACCCACCCCACATGGCACACATCACCGCACCACACCATCACGTATTCCGGCACCACCAGCCCCTACCACCACACCCACCAACGCCGGGGTACCACACACAACCAGCACACCCTCAACACCACCACCACGCGGTCCAGCACCACCCGCCGCCCCCACTACACGGGCCCACGACACACGAGCCACGGTACACCCCCATGGACCCGCGGGGAGCGGCGCACGCACACCAGCAAAACCAGAGCCTAGTAGGAGTGCCCCACCACCACCAGCAGCCCCCCCACCCACACCCCATATTAGCTAGCACCATCCACCAGCAGCCACCCATTACATACGGACCACAGCCCCACCCGGACGCCTCCCACCCACACCCTGGCACCACAACCAGTCAAGAGACGCAAGGACCGCAAGGCGCACACACGCAACACCCACACGACCCACAGGGACGCCCAGACCCCCAGCCAGCACAACACCCACCCCCGCCCCCCCCACCACCAACAGTGCCACCCCCACACCACACCCCCCCCCCCCCCCCGGGACCAGGCCACGGACGCAACATGCGGCAGCCAGCACCAGCCAATTGACGTCGATGCCCCCGCCGACACACGCCACCGCGAATCCCCCCTCCCGCGACCGCCACAAGAGACCCCATCACCGGACCCCACGCGCGACAACGACGACCACCCCCCCCAACCCACACCAGCCCCCCCATCACACCCCGCACCACCAGCCGCCGCACCGGCCGAACCCTATGCCCTACACAACCCCGCAGCGGTACGGCAGCACCTCCAGGGACTCGGGGACCAGGACGTGCTGTGCCTCCGCAACTCCGGCACCACCAAGCGCATCCGGGCGACCACCCTGGTCCAGGCGGCCACCCTGGGGGAAGGCGTCCCAGACTTCCTCTTCGACGGCTTCCTCCACGGCGCCCGACACGACCGCCCCCCACGCCCCACCCCAGATGGCGAGAGCCCGCCCCCCACGGGGAGTCGGATCTGGGTGCCCCCCATCGACTGGGGGCAACACCTAGTCGGACACCCTGTGCCGGAGCGGGACAGCACCCAGGGATGCAGCCGCTACCGCGAGCCCAACATGGCCCACCCCCCACCCAGCGCCACCCCCGACAACACCAAAGAGTGGGAGCGGGAAACATGGGTAGCCCGGATGGCCTCCCTGAGCAACTTCCGGCACCACGTCCCGGTGGACATCCCCACCCCCGACGACCGGCAGCCAACCCCCTCCACGTACATGACTCTCATGTACAATCTGCACTACACCCTCTCCACCACCCACTACCGCGCACCAACTGACCACTGGGAGGTGCACGGCACCGACTCTCTCCTTCCCGCCGACTACGCCCCCCCCCCCACACAACCCAGGCCTCGACACTTACGCCAGGGGGGACGCTCCGGACGACCCCCACATCTGGGGCACGTGGGAACGCAAATCCCTGGACACGCTGCTCTCCCTCCGCAGCGGCAGCCAGGGCCTTGGTAGGGCGATGTATTGCCTCGCCAAGTGGACCCAACGGACCTGGGGGATCCCCACGGACCAGTGGGTGTGGGTGGTCACGCTGCGCCCCCAGCAGAGGAAAGCCCCCCCAAACCGCAGGGGACTGGCCCCCCCACGCCCCACCACCCTAGAGCTCTGCCCATACATGGTGGCAGCCCGCCTCATGGCGCTGCTGTGGCCGGGCCCAGACACCCCCAACCAAAGCTACCCCCACCTCACAGAGGAGGACATGCCCGGCATCCAGCGATGCTTCTTCCGCACCCTCAACTACCTCCAGCAAACACACCCGCACGTCGTGGAGCAGATGTGGCCACCCCCCGGGTAACCCACGTGCCCGCGCAGCCGACACAACGCCGCCACACCAGCACCATCACGCACGGGTCACCAGGGAAAACGTGCGCACACGCCCGGTGCCCGAGCCCGCACCCCTGTTCTCGCTACTTGCAGGACCCAGCATCCTACGCCCGCCCCCGAAGCCCAGGGCCCTCCGCCGTCTCCCACAGCCCTCTCCTCCGCCTCCGACTTCACAACCTCCACCACCACGACCACCTCATCCACCAGCACCACCACGTCCTCATCCAGCACTCCACCCCCCAGGCCGCGGGGGACACCTCCCGAACAGGCCCCCAAACCCGCCCCCACGGCGAGCAACCCCGCCGCCGCCAAGGCCCACGCCCCGACGAGGCCCACACCCGCGATTCAGCCGAAACCCAAAACCGCCGCCAAACAGCCACCCAAAACCGTCAGCGCGCCACGACCGCAGCCCGCAGCCAAGCCCAAACCCAACTCCGAACCTGGCGCCACGACGGCAGCGCAAGCCCAGCCCCCCCGAGGACGTCCTCCATGACATTCAGCCCCAGCCGTCCCAGGCCCGGAGGCAGCAGCGCCCAGCACGGCGCCCCCCCACCGTCACTGAGGCCGTCGCCACCACCTTCATAGCGGAGCGCGCCGCGGCTGAAGCACGACGCACCTCGGCCCGCCACCTGGCAAAGCCCGCACCCCAGGCCCACGGACCGCCCCCGACCAGGCCAGAACGACGTCAGGGTCCGCCAGCAGCGTCCCCGCCCCCCTACCAACCCTCGATGACAGCCCACATACAGCGCATGCCCCGCTACCGCCGCCGCCGCGAGTCCCCGCCCGACCCCGAGGCGGAGACCGTGCGCGCACACCCGCGGGTCCACATCCGCGCGCGCCCCGACTCCCCGCGCACCCCCACAGAACAGGACGATAAGGAATCCCCCAGGCCCGCCACCGCCACCGGTCCCCACAACCCCGTCACACCCCCCCACGCCCACTCCTCCGCCCAAGACCGCAGCCCCGCCCAGGGACAGTGGTGGCAGCGCTGGACCCACACGCAGCTCTGGGAGCTGCGAAAGTGGGCCCGGGGAGAGCCCTCCTTCGAGGGCCTGGTCCATCGGCCCCGCAAGGAGTCGGTGGAGAACTGCCGCCTCCGGCCGGCGGGGGGGTGGATGCCGCAGGCTGCATGGGAAGCCATGCTGGCCGATGCGCTCCACCCCCTGGGAGTACACCCCCGCAACCTCCCCGCGCCCCAGGACGGCCCGTATGTCCTCAGGCGCCTGCGGGGGACCCTCCAGGAGACACAGCGAGACGGCATCCACCTGTGGGACATCACCCAAAGCCCAGCCCGGCACACACACACCCCCTCGACACCCGACAAGCGTCAGCGCACCGACACCGGCGGCACCCACAGCACCCCAGGAGCCCTGCGCACCACACAACACGACGCGCCTGACCCCCAGACCAGCGGCGCCGCCACCTGACCCCGTTACCCAGCAAACCACCACCATGGGGCGCCGCGCGAGGCCCTGCTCAGAAGTCACCAAACGAACCGGACGCCGAAGGACGCCAATGCACACGACAACGGGCACCACTACACCCAAAGGCACCAAACCCAGGCCCGCTACCGTCGCAACCGCCTAACCGAGCGAAAACCAAAACACAAATCAAACCCGAGCCACACCCCGAAACCGCTAACCCTTGACTCCTAACCAGGCCCGCCGAGGGAACAAGATAACCACAGCCCACACCCACAGCCCACACAGCCGCCTAACCAGCCAGCTCCAGAAGCAAAGAGACACCTAACCAAACCCACCCTGGCCCATACCCGTGTACATCAGGACACGCGAGCGGCACCCCTGGGGCGCGACCGGCGCCACAGCACCGACGACACACGCCAGAGGACACAACACTATTGCACCGCCGCACCGACTGCCCGTGCCTGTGCCTGCAGTGTGGGCGCGCCCCTGTTTTTCTTTTTCTTTTTCCATCAAAAAAAACGAAAATTAGGGGGGGGGGAAGAGGGACACAACCACCCATGGCACACGCGCACCGCACACAGCGCGCACAACGGTGAACGGGGACCAAGTGGCCCAGGACACCGCACACGCAACACAACACACCGAGCGAGCACACCGGTGAACAGGAGCCAAGTGGCCCAGGACACCGCAGACGCAACACAGCAAACCACGCGGGCACACCGGTGAACAGGAGCCAAGCGGCCCAGGACACTGCACACACGTAGGGCGGCCGAGGGACAGGAAAGAACCAACACCCCATGGGTCGGACGCACTGGGGCGACCCAGCCGACCCACCGGACCAGTGGCAGGAGCGGTACTCCAAGGCCACTGGTCCGAGCCCGGCCAGGCTGCATCGGGGACCATGGCAAACGTCACCCGGAGCCATGGAAGCAACCGGTGACAGGCGAGCCGGTACACAGTCCAGGAGGGGGTCGCCTGCCAAGCAGAGTGGCCCCGCAACTCAAGCCACAAGGGTGAGGTGGTCGTACCGTAGACTAGCGGGAGCAATACCCCTTGTGGTGAGAGATACTCCACACGGCTGGGCAGCCCCCAGAGCTGCCGCCCAAGGAGGGGGCATGTGGCCCTACCCATGAACACATGTGGGGACACCCTCCCACCTGGGACACATGAACCAGGTGGCCGCGACAATGCCTTCCCAAGCACATGCGGGAGCGGCTCAAGAGGCACCTGACATAGGGAATTGGGAGGGACAGGACGTCCCCTTGGTAAGACCTTCTTCCTGCAATGTCAAAGGAGGCATCCCGAGCTCCCGAAGATACCTACCTACCTACCTCACGGGCAGCAGTGACAAGGCCACCATTGCGGTAAGCGAGGTGGTCTTCGCTGGCCACGTAGTTGGGAACGGGCAGCGGAAGCCCATACCTGGCAAGGTGGCTGCAATTGCGCACTGAGAAAAGCCCAAAACGGTCTCTGAGCTACGGGCGTACTTGGGGTTCTGCAACTACTACTCGGGGTATATCAAGATGTATGCGGAGTATGCAGCCCCCATGACGACCATGCTCAAGGGCAACCGAGAGGAGACCAAGAAGGGGTTCAAGAAGGCTCTGGTCTGGAATTAAGAGTCCGACCGTTCCTTTGAAGGGATGAAGCAGGCGCTGCTATCCGCAGTGGGTCTGCACCTCGTGGATCCTGACCGAGGGTTCGTCCTGCGCACCGACGCTTCCGACTACGCCGTTGGCGCTGTGTTGGAGCAAGTGCTTGACGATGGGAGGCACGTGTCAGTGGCCTTCTGGAGCTGAGTCCTGGCGGAAGGCCAGAGACGGACCTGGACGCCCCGAGAAAAGGAGGCATATGCCATCGTCATGGCTCTCAGGAAATGGGCTAGGTACATAGCCCTCCATCCCCTCACCGTCTGCACCGACCATCAGAGTCTGCAGTCGTGGCACAAAGAGCACGTGGACACCCCCTCCGGTCCCGCCTCCCGACGGGCAAGATGGCACGAGACCTTGGCTGAGTTCGACCTCACGGTTGTGTATGTTCCTGGCAAGGACAACAGCGTGGCGGACTGTCACAGTAGGTGGGCCTACCCCGCCAGCAAGGGCATGACGGATCTCTCCGCCCAGGGCGATGAGGCTGAGACCGCTGAGGCCAAGAGGATCATAGAAATGGAGCGCCTGATGGAGGAGGAGGGTGTTAAATGCTCAGTCGTCATGGCTGCGGATGCCCCCCTCGGAAAGAGGATGGGCAGAGCGGTCAGAGTACTCGCCCCTGAGGGAACCGAGTCCGACAAGCACCTCTTCCCTGAATCGTGCCTCCAGGACGACTGGACCGACGACTATGCCACGTCTGAGGCCTTTGAGGCCGAGTATAGGGCTGTGACTGACCCTGATGACGGGCAGAAGTGGCCAAAGAGGCTGACTGAGGAGGATGGCAAGCTCTACCGGAATGGTAAGCTGCTGGTCCCGGAGTCCCGAGTGCTCGAGCTGTGTGAGGCTTGGCACCACCACATGATGCACCCAAGGGTCAAAAAGCAAGCCCTGGATATGCAGCGCCGGTTCGAAACCGACCAGATCAGTCTCTACAACGCTATCAAGAAGGTCAGAAAGGGTTGCTCGGTCTGTCAGGCCTGTAATCCCGACAACCGGAACGTCAAGGGGGAAGCCCAATGGACTCCGGTGCCTGAGCAGCCCATGGAGAGCGTGGCCATGGACGTCTTCTCCATGCCCGAAGTTCACATAGGCAAGGAGACCTTTGACTGTGTGGTCCTTTGTGTAGACCGCCACAGCGGCTACGTAGTAGCTGATCCGGCACCCAAAAGGGGGTTGCTTGCCAAGGAAGTGGGAGTCATGATGACTCGTCATTGGCTGACCATCCTTGACATCCCCCGCACCATTTGCAGTGACCGAGGGCCCCAGTTTACTGGTGGCTGGTTCAAGGCCACGTGTTCCCTCATGGGAATACGTCATGCCAAGAGCGTCGCTTATCTCAGCCGGTCCAATGGCCGGGCTGAAGTGGCTGGAAGGCAGCTGTTCGAGAAGCTACGCAAGATTCACATCACCGATCCACGTCGGAATTGGTTTGAGGTGATGTGGCCCGCTCTGAAGGCCCATCATGACACCTCCACTCCGGGTGGTTTGTCCCCTCACCAGATTCTGTTCGGCAGGGACCCCCTTGGTCGGGGACTTCCCTTGTCTGGTGATAATATGGCCATGGACGCCAAGGAATTCTTCGCGCGGCAAGAGACAACGGCGCGGGACATCCGCCAACAGCTCGAGAAGGAGCATGCTGAGCGTCAGAAGTCCGCCCCGAGCTCAACAGCGCAAAAGTTCAGGGTGGGAGACCCGGTGTGGGTGATCAGACCCCGCCCTATGGGCACCCACCGCACCAAAACCTGGTTCACACCCGGAGAGGTGGTCCGCAGGATTGGTGAGGACACCTACCGCATCAAGGTGGGTCACGGAGAGTTCCGGGAGCGCCACGAGAGTCAACTCCGTGTGCGGGAACCCGACCTCCGTGGCCAACATGTGTCCCTGGACTACGCCGCACATGAGGCTGATTCGGGCGACGATTATGCTGAGCAGGACAACTATACCGTCGAGAAGATCCTGGCCCAGCGTTCGAATGCCTCGGCACCCGGAGGCCTGGAGTTCAAGGTTCGTTGGCGAGGCTATGGGCCGTCCCACAACACCTGGGAACCCGTCTCCTCGGTTTTTCCGCAGATTAACACCCCCTTCATGGACTACATCCGCAAGCACAAGACCAAGCTCCACGTCTCGGACTTGGCAGCACTCACCCGGGCGATTGCAGCCAGGGGCGCCTGATCGCCGCCCTGAGCTCTCCCCTGATGCAGTTTGAGCACTTGTTTGGTCGACGGATCGTCCCTCACTTGCTTGCTCTCTTCCATCTTCCGGTGACATGCCATCTGAGTGGCCATATAGCCCCCTGCTGAATCCATGGGGAGGATGGCACCTCTCTTCCACTCCTATTCGTCACTCCCCGCCTGCTGAATCCTTGGGAAACCAGGCAGCGCGACTGACCTTGACATTTCCCGAGCTCTTAGGGCCTTGAAGCCCATACGACGTTGCGCAACGGATGCCGCTGTCATCAGCATTGCAATTTTTGGGTGTGTGGTCTGGTCCCATGGCACTTGCGGGATCCAGACCAGTCTACGTGTGTCTGCAGACTATATATGGCCTGAGCTCAGGCGTCTTTCTGTCCACCCTCCTGCATATTCCTTATCCTGACCGGGGCGCGGTTCGGCGCTCTCCCCAGAGTGTGTATACACGCCTATTTACCTGTTTATTGCTTATTTTTCTCTTCTCCAGGATATGTGCATCTGTGTGTTGGGTGTTAATGGCCCATCACTGAGGAATGGACGGTTTTTCCCTCGAGGGGACACGAATCGAATGCTAAGGCGCCCTGAGTCGCCGTGTACATGCTCTTACATAAGGTCCAGCCTGGACCAGTACCTAAGTGCAGATTCTTCTGTTTGGGTGCCCGTGATACCGTGTGCCCTAGTGGCTGTGATGTGCTGAGATCCTGATGGCGCCAGGCGGGAAGCCCAGTTGCCTGACTACACTCCCAGCAGTCCGCCACTGTCAGTCCCAGTGTCAGCCTACGGACTCTCAGACGCACTTGCAGTCGGGTGGCGACCTCCGGTGTCCTGACCTCGGTCAGTCTGCCTGGGAAACTGGTGGTTTGAGGAGTCGACGCCTCCGCCCAGACTGCATGAGGACTCCCTCATGCATGGCCTCCGTGGTAATGGGGCGGAGGGAAAAGACGGGCTTGATGCCCGATCCCTTATTGAGGAGCTCGTTCGGCTTTACCACTCTGGACTCGCGTCGTGGATATGGACATGGTGCGCCCAAGGAAGGACCCGTGGGGACTATCCCCCAGACTGCGGCCTTCGGAAGCCTTGGGTAGCCTAATGGATCTTTGTGGTCGCTTTCGACCTGTGGGACCACCTCGGTCGTCGTGTGGCGACTATGTTGGCCGTGTATGCCACTGCCACTGTGGTAGTGACCGTCGCAGCCGGCACCCGGTGCGCCTGGTATGGGTTAAACGGTCCTTTGGATGCCGAACAATCGCCGCCAGGACCCAGGACTTGATACTTGATACTATACTTGCGGTTACTAACAACTACAGCACCGTACCTGTCTTACTGTGGGATTGTAATGGGCAACCTAACCTGCAAATTGGCCTGAAGTGAGGATGTGACACCCCCCCCTCTTCAGGGGATGGTCCTGGGTACCCGCTGCCATGCTTGGGTGTTATCGAGCCCCCCCCGGGGTTTGCTCTAAGGAAGAGGGTTGAAGCGGTACCCAGAACCGATGGCCCATGGCCCGGAGGCCTGTGCGCCGTCACACCCGTGCGGAAGCCGTTGACACCGGCTGTCAGCGGGATATCCCTGTTCTCCAATCCGCGAAATCTGGAATCTAATTTCTAACCATTAAATCGATGTAGAATTACCATAATTTTACTGTCTTGGTCCATTTCCAGTTAGAAATCGGTGAAATACCTGATTTCTACCGAGATTTGAAATTGTCGTGAAATCGCCGCCTGTCGTCGCCTGTTCGCGCGCTTTCGTCGCTTCTCCGTGGCGAGTGTTGTGATGGACTTTTCTCGAGTACCTTTGAGGTTCTAAGAGAACTTAAGTGCTGGATCTGGAGGGTTTCCCTTGTACTTTCATCTGGTGTGTTCACCAGAATTTTTCGCCGTTGCGTCTGAGAGAAAATCAGCGCGCAAGCTTTTCCGTCGATCGCTCGAACTCATGGTTCTCAAGTACCATGAGTTCGGACGGAACCCTACATTCCCCCCCTATGCCTTTCATCCATGCCCCTTTCGCGTGGGCATATCACTTTGTATAGAGAAGCGGGCAATAGGGATGTTTTAGGCAGCCTATGGGTTTCGCAAACCCAAGTCGTTTGTGTGCGCAAACGCTAACTTTGTGGCCTTGTGAGCATGAACGTTAAGAACCGAACACGATGCTCACAAGACCAAAAGCCCCAGGCCATTTTTGATTTTCGAGCCGACTCAACGACGGCTCCATGCAATTCAATGCGTAGGTAGGTAGGTAGGTCGACTCGGGACTGGGGTTGCCCCGCAGGGGGGACTTACCAAGGGGCTTTTGCTCACCCACGCACGGCCCTACTTCACGTGCCCCGACAAAGCGGCTCCCCCACATGGGGGAAGGGCGCGGTCGCCGCGAGCAGTACCCTACAGCAGGTTCTGCCCAGAGAGGTAACCCATGCTCGACCGAAGTCTTACATTCCTCTCCTTCGAGCGGATGATACGTGGGGGAGGGTCCCATCGCACATCCTCATCAACCTCCGGATTCTGGGGCCCAGGGGCCCGGAGCCAGGCCAAAGGCCCTGTCCTGCAGGCACCCCCACCTGGGTTGGTTTTGAGTAGGCGTGGAGCGACTTGAAGAAGCACGTGCTACGGGACTCGCATGCCGTGGCGCACACTCACACCTCCTGACTCGGTCGAGCTTGCGCTCTCCCGGGGGGCCGGGGGTTCGAAGTAGGCCGTTGTGGCCGGTTGGTCGGTCGTATGGTACGGTTGCGGTGTAGTTTGTTAATGTAGGTTGGTCGGTTGCGTGATGGTAGAGCCAAGTTTTGTTCGTGGGCATGGTCGTCGGCGGGCGCGGCGCACCACTGTGTCACCAACCCTTTGGACGCCGTTCCCGTTTCGACCCGTGCACGCCTGGCTGGTTTGGTGTTGGCCGGCTTGCGTGTGGTCTGTTTACGGTCAAGTGGCGGCTGCAGCTGCGGTGTTGTTGGTTCGCGGTCGTCTTGGCCGCCTCATGGTCGGCTTGGTTTGCGTGGGTTCCATTGCGCTGCTGCCGGTGGTCGTTCCGCCGCATGTTGTTTATGCAGCTGGCATGTCCGTGTCGGTGCTGGTCAGTGGCGTCGTGGTTTGTCCAAGTGTAGTGTTGTGTAGTTTGTTACCATTGGTTGGCCGCGTTTGTATTGGCAGCGTTGTGGTGTTCTGCTGTGTTCGTGGGTACGATCGTCGGTGGGCGTGGCGCACCACGATGTTGCCAACCTGTTGGGCGCCGTTTCCGTTTCGACCCCTGCACGCCTGGCTGGTTTGGTGTTGGCCGGCTTGCGTGTGGTCTGTTTACGGTCAAGTGGCGGCTGCAGCTGCGGTGTTGTTGGTTCGCGGTCGTCTTGGCCTCCTTATGGTCGGCTTGGTTTGCGTGGGTTCCATTGCGCTGCTGCCGGTGGTCGTTCCGCCGCATGTTGTTTATGCAGCTGGCATGTCCGTGTCGGTGCTGGTCAGTGGCGTCGTGGTTTGTCCAAGTGTAGTGTTTTGTAGTTTGTTACTGTTGGTTGGTCGCGTTTGTATTGGCAGCGTTTTGGTGTTCTGCTGTGTTCGTGGGTACGATTGTCGATGGGCGTGTCGCACCACGGTGTTGCCAACCCGTTGGGCGCCGTTTCCGTTTCGACCCGTGCACGCCTGGCTGGTTCGGCGTTGGCCGGCTTGCGTCTGGTCTGCTTACGGTCAAGTGGTGGCTGCAGCTGTGCTGTGGTTGGTGCGTGGTTGTCGTGGCCGCCTCATGGTCGGCCGGGTTCGTGTGGGTTCCGTTGCGCTGCTGCTGGTGGTCTTATCGTCCAATCCTGCCCGTTTAGCCAGCACGTTTGTGTCTGCGTCGGTTTGTGGCCTCTTGGTTTGTACAAGTGTCGTGTAGTGTAGTTTGGGAACGTACGTGGGCCGCGTCCGCAGCGGTAGAGTCGCAGTGTTCCTCTGTGCTTGTGGCCATGGTGGTCGGGGGGCGCGGCTCGCTACGGTGTCGCTAGCTCGTTGGTCGTCGCTCTCGCACCGGCCCATGCACGCCCGGCCAGCTTGGTGCTGGTCAGTGCGCGCGCGGTCTGTTCACGGTCACGTTGCGTCCGCTGTAGTGGTTCTGGCGGTGTGTGGTCGTGTTAGTCGCCTCGTGGTTGGTGTGTTCGGCGTTCGTTCCTTGTCGTCGCAGCAGGCGTTCGCGCAGTCGGATTTGTTGTGTTCCGGTGTGCCCCTTGTTGCGATGTTGGTCGGTGCCAGTCGTGTGGGGCCGGCACGGTACATTTGTACTGTGCCCCGCCCGCCCGCCGCGGGGAAGAAAAGCCATGACAAGTGGTCGGACCGCTGTAAAATTTTTTTTTCCCCTGTCGGTGCCCTGTTCCCTGCCCCGCCCTGGCAGTGTTGCATGCACAATCCATTATCCGGTATTTCGCGGTGCTCCGTAGCCGTACTTCCAGCTTCGCTTGTGCCACTCATATGTACACCCCCCGTCGATGGCAAGGCCCCGCCGGTCCCCCTCGGTGTGTCCCTGTGCTCCCCATGGGAGCCCCAGGGCGTTGCTCCAGCTCGGTGGTGCTGTGCTCGTGCTCGTGCGTGTCTGTCTGCCGTGCGCCTTTTCATGTCGTGCGTTGCGGGTCATTCGGGTGGCGTGTCTGTGTCATGGTGCCGGTTGTGGTGGCTAGGATGGTTAGGGTGGTTCGGCTTGTGCTGTGGTGTCGGGACGCTCCGTCCGACGTGGCGGGTTGGGCTCGGCGTAACACACCCGTGCCTGTTGGCAGGGGGGTCGGCGCGGCCCCGCGTGGTGAGCTTGTGGCCCCCCGCATGCCCCGGGTAGGGTTCTGGAGGACAGGCGTACCGGGTAGTGTTGCAGCCCCCCTCCCTCTCATGGACGCTGTTAACTGTCTGGGGGGGGTGTGCCGCTCGTACCATTCACATAGGTTATACGTGTCGTAACCTTACGCGTCCCAGGCGCTCAACTCCCCGGCGGAGGTGCGCGCTGGTCCCTGCAGTGCACTTATCTCCGGATGCTCGCCCTGGACGGTAATACTCTGGCCGGTGGTTCGTTAACATTCTTGTGGTTATCGGCCCGGCCGCGGGTTCCGCGTATTTGGCCGGGCCCTTTGCCCGGCCCCTTGTGGATTCGGCTCGCGGGAGAGGAGGGTGAGGCGGGTGGATGGGTCCGGGCGTGGCGCCGCCCCGTTCCCTGCTGCAGGTGGGTCGCGGGGTCCGAGAAGCGTGGCCCTCGCCCGGGGGGTTGTAGGAGGAAGTCGTGGGGTTCCCGTGCGTGCTTGACACCACGGGTTGCGAAGGCTGGCCTCCACTCTCCGGGCATCTGTTGAATGTGTCGGGCATGTTGACGTCCGTCTCGTCGGTTTGTCGGACCGTCAGGTGTTGCTGGGGTGTGTTGCGCGGCTGTGTGCCACCGGGTCGTTGCCGTAGGACCTGTCGCCAGGCCCGGCTCAGGGTTCTCGGGGGGCGTCCCATGCGTCACACCGGGGCGCCGTGGGAGTTACTGAAGTTTGCGTGCACAAGGGCTGGGCGTGCCGTCCGGGTCTCCGCCTCAGTGCGGACGGCGGGTTGCCTTCAATCGCCCAGCGCCAGTGCCTGGATCCGGTGGCGTGCGCTGTTCGGCAACAACCCCTGTGGTCATCGGTTCGGCCGCGGGCTCCGCGTGCGTGGCTCGCCCCTTCGCCCAGCCCTCTGCGGACCCGTTACGTGGGAGAGGAGGGTCAGGTGGGATGGCGGTCCCGGGTGTGGCGCTGCCCCTTTCCTTATTGCAGGCGGGTCGCTGAGGTCCAGGAAGTGCGGCCCTCGTCCGGGGGATGTGGGAAGAGGTCGCTGGGGTCGTATTTGTGTCCGACACCGTGGGCTGCTAAGGCTAGCCTCCACTCCTTGGGTGTCCGTTGTGTGTGCTGGGCAGGTGGACGCCGTCCCCGCTGGTGTGTCCGGCCGACGGTTGGTGCCGTAGCATGTTGCGCGGCCGCGCGTTGCTGGGTTGTACGAGGGGTCGTGTTGGGCGACGTCTGCCCGGTCGGCGTCGTTGTGGTTCGTGGCCGACCCCGCTGCCGCTGGCGCGACGGTCATCGTCCGGCCCTCTGGTGGGAGGAGGTGGTCCCGGGTCTGCCGCGCCGTTTCTTCCCTGCGCGTGGCTGGTGTGGGACTCGTGCCGTGCGCGTGCGACCGTGCGTCGTTGCTGCAGGTCCTGTGGTTGGTCGCGGGTCAGGGCCCCGGGGGGTTACCCGTACGTCGCACAAGGGCGCTGCGAAGGGCACTGAAGATCTCGTGCACCAGCGCCGCGTGCGCCGCCCGGGCCTCCGTCTCAGTGCGGATGGCGGGCTGCAGCTGCCCACCCAGCGCCAGTGCCCGGACCTGGTGGATCGCGAAGATGGGGCATAGGTTTGGCTCAGTGGGGGTTTCCGCCGTCGGTTCCGGGATGGCCTCCATCTGCTGGGGCCGTCGAGGTAGAATCTCCACGCCGCTGACCATGCCCTGGTGTGCGGCCAGCGGCGCCGCGCCCACCGCCAGAGGCAGTAGAGGGCGTTGCCTGGGTGCCAGGTGCCTGCCGCCCCCGACACAATGGCCGTCAGGGGGTCCGGGGGTTGCCTTGGGAGCAGGGGGGTAGGGTTGTCCGGCAGGCCCGTGGTTGCCCGGAGCATGGAGTAGACGGCCTCCAGGCTCCAATGGTTGTCCTGCGGGTGCGGGATGATCCGCACCTGATAGTAGTCGCCATTCTCCAACACGATCATGGCGATGGTACTGGGGTCACGTTCGCGCGTGCGGGGGTGCTGCGCGCGTCGTCTCCGGGTAGTGCGCCGTCAGGTTTGTGAGGTTGTGCCCCCTGCTACGGGCGGTCCCGCTTTCCCGTGCCTCCAGATCCTCGTGCGGTGGGATACGGAGGTGGTCGGGTCTCGGTGGTGGGGCGGCCCGCTCCCGGCCTCCGGTGGTGGGTGCGGGCCTGGGGTCCGTCGGTGGCGCTATGAGCGTGTGTACCCAGCCCGGGTGTGGGACCCACACGCCCCCTTGGGTTGGTTGGTGGGTGTTGGACCACCAGATCCATGCTTCAATGAGGTCGTCAGAGATCTGTGTCCCGGGGGTGACGAGCGCCTGGAGCTGTGGCATAAAGATTTGGGTTGTCGGGGCATGTGGCAGGGGGACTACGTGCGAAAAGCCTGTTCGGGTCGACGTTGCAGAAGTGTTCCCGGAGGGTGGCCACCAGCTCGCTCGAGGGCGTGGAAGCGTGGATGTCGTGGAGCGCCTTCAGTTCCGCGTCTTCGAAGGGATCTGTGCCCTGTTGCTGTGGCGGTCAGGGGGGCGGGGGGGGGCATAGCCACCCGGTCTTGGTCCAGTGCCGCGTCAGCCGGGGAGGGGTGCCGTGAGGTGGCGCCTGGTTGTCCCCCAGGCATGTACTCCGTGGGAGGTTCCCGTTGCCGGGACATCGAGCAGGGCGTGGCGGTGGGCAGCAGGCCAGCGGGCTCCTGGGGGCTGGAGGTCCCCGTCATCTCTGTGTCCGCCCTCGGTCCGCTGGCGTCGTGTCCCGGCTGCCGTGACGTGCCCTCCGTGGCCTGGCGGATTCTGGACTGCGGGGAGGGCTGCCCCCCCGCCCCTTGCGTAGGGCCGGGGTCGGGCGCGGGCTCCCTTGGTTGCGTGTCCGTGGCGTGTGGTCCTCTCGGTAGCGGATCGGCCGCTGACCCCGGGAGGGAGGCGGCAGATGAGCTGGACGTTTCTCCCGCCGTCTGGCAAGGGTCCGCTTGAAGCGTTGCTTGCCGCTCGCGCTCGGCCGGCGTGAGAATGGTGGGGATGTGCGTTCGCTCGGTGCGGGACCTCTTGGACCGGCGTCTGGGGTCGGAGGTCGATGATGTTCGCCGAGCTTGGGGGTCGCGGGGGCCCCCGTGGTCCCTGTCCATATCCTCATTGAAGACGACTCGTCGCGCTGCGGGGGGCGGCGTGCGGCTGCGGCGGCGGGATCGGCCAGGGTGCCTCCTTTCTTGGCGCTGCTCCGGCGTGTCGCCTTGCACCCTCGAGGCGTGGGGACTGCCCGGGCTCCTCCGTGGGGCGAACGGCCGCAGGGGGCTGCTGTATGTGCCAGAGGGGGAACCCCCACCGGGTGGTGGACCCCGTGGGTGTTCCGGTGAGTTTCGGCGCGCCGCCTGTCTGTGGGGCCCCGGGACGTCTTGGGACCGCGGCCGCCGGTGGCCTGAGGCGTGTCCCTGGTCGCCCGTTGATCCAGGGATGTTCCAGATATTATGGTCCTGCATGGCCGCACGGATGCGCAGCGCGGCGCGCTGGTGCCACCGCCAGTGCAGTCTGTTCATTTCATCTGGGCTGTAGGCTCCCATATGCGCCATGAGCCTGGTGGCCACATAGCGCCATTGGTCGGGGCGGTCCATGGTGACGGGGGGCGTGTGCCCTGTCCGATGACCAAACGTGACGTCTGCCATGGTGCGTGTTCCCTCCGCGAGGTGGCGGGACCACGAAGAAAGTACCCATTGTATGCGGACCGCCAGTTCGAGCTGCTCCCCTGTGACAAGCCTGGGGATCCAGAAGTTTAGGTCTTGGGTCGCTACTTACTCTGCTTGTTCGCTGGGGTGGCCGGCGTCACCCTCCAAGCGTGCATAGTCCAGTGTCCCCGCCCCCAGGGCGGGGCGGCCCCCGGCGGTGGGGCGACAGGCTCACTCGCGGTGTTGGTGGCCGCTTCCACGCGCGTGCCCTCACCCGGGGCGTTGCGCTCGTCCGTAGTCCGGTCCGCCGCGCCGCTCGCGGTCGTCTGCCACTCGCCCGTAGCGGCAATCTGCCCCAGGGTGGTGTAGTCGCGCTGGAGGTGCGCTTGTCGTGGCACCGTGAGGGGTCTATCGTCCGCCTGGTCGCGTTGCGGTTCCGGGTGGACGCGTGGCATCTCCGGTGCTGGGACCGCCCGGGGGTCATCCCCGCAGGAGTCCATGAAGGCGGCGAAGGAGTCGTCGTCGCAGTTGTGCCCGCTGGGTGACGTTCCTCCTTCGTCCGCGCGCTGGGGCGTGTCGGGTGTGGTTTCCCGGGCCTCTGACCCCGCGCTGGTTTCCGGTGGATCTCGCGGCAGCGCCTCCCCTGGCGTGCTTGTGTCTGCGCAGGCCGCCAGGTGTGCCCGGGGGGTGGCGCCCGCGTGATCCGTGGCCGAGGGCCGGTGGGGGCCGTCCGCACACCCGGTGCCCGGAGCTGGCCCCTCGGGTTCCGTGTCAGGCTGGCCATCTGCTAATGCTTCGTCTCCTCCGTGTGCCGTGTCGTTCGTCAGGTTGGCACTCCGCACTGATGTCGGGTCTGTTCCCCCGCCAGGTGCCCCATTGGTGCTGGTGTCGGTGTTCGTTGCAGGGGTCTCTGCAGTCCTTCTGCGTCCAGCGCGGGCGCGTCGCGCTGCGGTTGGGTCGGCGGTGTAGGCGGTTCGGCGCAATCGTCCGCCGGCGGCGGTGCCCCCCGGGCGTGGCCCCCCGCCACGGGTGGCGGCTCGGGTAGGCCCCCCGGGTCCGCGGGCTGCGGGGCGTCCGCTGGGGCGGCGGTGCGTGGCGGATCTGGGCCGGGGCCTGGGCCGGGAGCCGGGCGGCTGGGAGATGACGGTTCTGCCGGTCGTGCCGGTCGTCTGGTTGGTGGGGCGTGGTGCTGCTGGGGCACCGACCCGCCGTGCGTTGTGGCCGGTAGGTCCTCCGTGCCGGACGTCGCTGAAGCCCGGGGGGTTAGGCCCCCGGTGGGGCCGCGGGTGTGGGGGTGCCCGGCGTCGGAGGGCCGGCCGGTGGTGGCGTCGGTCGGGGTAGCAATGTGTGTCCGTGTGGGGAGGTTGTCGGTCGGCGTGTACGTTGGGTCCGCTGCCGGCCGGTCAGGTGCGCCATGGTGCGGGCGGGGTTCCGGGTGGGCCTGTGTTGTTGCCGCTTGGCTGGCCGCCGGCCGTGGGCCGTGCGCAGGCGCGACGGCTGGTGTTAGGGGTTGCGGGCTCCCTGTGGGGCTCGGGGCCGCTACCCTGTGCGGGTGTGCGGTGCCGGGGGGCTGCCCGCGCTGGGCACCCACCGCCCCCGTATTCGTGTGGCCGGGTAGGGCTCCGCTCCTGGCAGGTGATGCTAGGTGTCCCCGGCTCCCTGTGGCTGCGTGGTGTTGTGTTGGTTGTCTTTGCGCCGCTCGTTTGGACGCACGCTCTTGTCGGGGGCTCTGTGGTGTGCCGGCCCTAGATGGTGCCGGACTGCCTGTAGTCCGCGTGGCGTCGGCGGCGTGTTGTTGGTGTGGTTCGGCGGCGGGTGTGGGGGGGGGGCGGAGGTGGATGGGTCGGGGGATGTGGAGGACGTCGCGGACGACGTTCGGGCCCGTACGTTCGTGACCCTAGTCGCTGTCGTGGCGCGGGATCGGAGCGGGGGGTAGGTGATGGTTGCGGTGGTTCTCTGGGGGGAGAAGGATGACCCGTCGAGCCGGGTACCTCTGGCCATCATCCTGGCCACCGCTGCATTGCCGTTTCTGCCCGGTTGTGGTGGCGGGACGTGCGGCTGCAGGGTGCGCTGTATCAGCGATTTGAGGCTGCGTGGAGGGGGTATGCCCCTCCACGTGAGGTAGGCCGCCATCAGCCTCTCGGTCGCCCCCAGGGTCATGGCTCCGCCGCGCTGGAAGAAATCCCCCCACTCAGCGCCATGGGCGCCGCGGGCGATGCCCATCGCCCATTCCGCGTCCCCCACCAGCCAGCCGAAGGCGATCGGGAGGCGGGTGGTGAGGGTGACGATGATGTTGCGGTAGTTGTTGTGGTTCTTGGGGCCGACGTAGCCCCAGCTGCCGGGCAGGTTGCCCATGGGGGGCAGACTGCCCCGTGGCGCGTCGTTGTAGTCCTCGTGGTCGGGGACGTAAACCCTGGGGTCCGCGTCCGGGTCTGGCAGCGCCCAGGTTGGTGCGCGCCAGGGGGGGCGGGGGGGGGGGTGTCGCTGGGTCCTCGTCGGTGAGGACGTCCAACCACTCGGCGTCGGGGCCGTCCTCCCCCGCGCCGTCGTTCCAGACGTTTTGCCGGATCAGAGTCCGCAGCGTCTGGAGTGTGAGGTCTTCGTCTTGCGTTTCGTGCGGCGGCGAAGCCGTGCAGAGTCGGTGCGGTCGCCGGCAGAGTGGGCACGACCACAAGTTCGCGATGCACGGGCTGCAGAACCAGTGCAGCTGCTCCGTGCCGCCGCAGCCGAGGTCATGCCCGCGAAGGGGGTTGCCGTCGTCGTCGTTCACCTCCATGCAGACCCCGCATGGGTTCCCCGGCCATGGATGCAGTGCTTCACCTTCGGGCATCCTGAGGAGAGGTGTCGTTCGTAGGACGATCGGGCCACTACAGGGGATGGTGACGGCACCAAATCTGCTGAACGCTGCGGCGCTGGGTGCTGACCGAGTTGTGTACTACTCTGGAAAGGTGTTCCTGGCGATAATCGTGACGCTCGGGCAGAAGTTGAGTGCGCCTGAAGCAACTCCTGAGCACAGCGCGAAAGATTCGAAAAATATCTTCGAACGAAGATTCGAATATTCGAACGAAGAAAAATCTTCGAACGAGAGTTCGTTCGAGGATTCGAAGATTCGAACGAAGACTAAATTCGAAGGACTACAACGCATGCCTGCAGGGCTTGGAGAATAACACATACCTCCACCAGTCTTGCGACATCGGCCTTGTCTTCCTTTGTCAGCACCATCGAGCGGCATCGTCTATTAAAGATTCGAACAATCCAGCGTTTGGGCAAGAGATCGGGCGCGTTGCACCGTGAGCTAGAATATGGGAGTGCGTGTACAAGAAGGCATGCTCCATGGTTTGTAGTAGAGCAGAGAGCTGGTAGTCATCTGTGGTGCTGCCCCCTCTGTTTGTGAACCGCAGGTAGAAATTCTTTAGCTTGGCATTCGTGGTTTCAGCCAAGTCCTGGCAGTACATCCCAAGCCCTGTAAGGTGCTATCGCCTCTAGGATTCTGGGCACATCGAAATCCAGGATTATCAGATAATGAGAACGGGTATCGGGCAAACAGTGTGCGCGAAATTCCCAGGCCGCCTGCCAACAGTCCGCTGGGAGGTCAACGTCGATGTACTGATAGGTGCGATAGAGCCGTGCATCACGTCCCGCAACCTCATGACAGCCTCGTTACCCAAGTGCTCGCCGGCCAACCCCAAAACATGAGCAATACCATCCGATATAAAAAACAAACGCTTCGTTTCTTGTCCATCAGGTCTACAAGTTCCACCTAGCTGCCAACCACACAGAGCAATCTTCAGCCTGTTATTGATAGCGTTGCGTGCTTCCCTGCTGGCGGACAAGCATAGCCTTTCCAAGTATTTCCCAAGCAAAGCACCAATTCACATAAGCACATGAAGAACACAAATCATGGCATGGTGTCGTGGTACTTGAAGCAAAATTTTCGAAGCGCAGCCACGAGCCCTCTTGCAGACAGGGGTCTTGCCAAGTCGGGACGCATCACCGGTGCGCGTTCTGCGCCGCCGACAGCCTACGTACCGCCTCTTGAGAGGGTTCCGAAGGCCCAAGTTGTGAACTGACGGTATATACCAATGCTCAGTAAGTCCCAAAAACTTCTTCAAAAACGGTAAATCTCTGCCCAGCATAACACTTGCCGCACAGCGTGCGCCCTTCACGACGACGGATCGTGTAGTTATGATCCGCTGCAGGACCTAGTAGCGTGCAAAGCACAATCAAAATTTTGTTCCAAAAACACGTTCGTTCGAAGGAAAAGCTTCGTTCCAACGGTCGAAGGTTTGAACGAAGGCAATATTCGAAGAAATAACACACCCTCAGATTCTTTTTCCAGACCCGGCGCAAATCCTTCAGATTGGAGTCATCACAGTATGCCAGCTCTCAAACCCAAATGTGTGCTGCATTGCAGGCTAGATGCTCATGATTTCGGATGCAAATGGTAAGCTCAGTCCAGCTTACACCCGCTACAGGATAACCATCGCCACTCACAATGAAAACCAACCCATCTTTGCTGGGCTGTAGAGTTTCATAGACGCAAGGCTGTGTGAAAACGTAGTTGATCCAGTGATCAAACGGCCAGGAGACATTTCGGATGCGAGTTTTCTTGTCGATGTGGCCAACAAAGTGCAGGGGCTCCTTCATCCTTTTCCAAGCCAAGTTGACTCTCTGGCGGCCTGGCATTGGTTTCCCAAACCTTAGGCCAGTCTGTTTTTACCATACGTCCGCACGCTTGGAAATAAAGCGCGAAAGAACCCGAAGGCGGCATCTAGGGATTCCCAAATCGAGAAGCGAAGCGACTGCTTCTTCAGGCGAGCATTGAGCATCGCTGTGCCACCGTAGAAGTTGATTCAATCTCTGCTTGTCAGCGCCTGGGTTGACTCGTGTGTAGATTGAGTGTAAAAGCTGGCGTCTCAGGCCAGAGGAGGTGAAAAATTGCACAAGCGCGTCCTCAAAGTCCTGGCTATAAGCATTCGTTGTGCCTACCCTGTTTTTGAGCATAATTCCAAGTTGCACCATTGGTCAAACAGTGACAGCCTTAGAAATACAACGAAGCAGTTGAAAAAACCAAAAAACCCTTCTTTCTGGCACAAATCTGCGTCTTTCTGGCACAAATCTGCGTATTTCTGGCACAAATCTGCGTTAATCGCCAGTCAATCTGGTGCGCGCGCTACTGTTGCTGCGCTTTTGCGGCAATTCTCCCCAGCAGCTTGGATTCGATTGGATTTAATTGAATTGCGATTAAAGCAAATACAATCTGCGAATTCGAATCTTCGTTCGAAGATTTGAATCTTCGTTCGAAGACTGAAGTTCGTTCGAAGAAAATACCCCCCCCCAGTGGGTCTCTTGGGCTATTGTTGATACTTGTCTTTATCTAACTCTTTGTGACTGCAGCCCTTCATGCTTTGATCCTGATCTTCTTCTATTTGCTTATCTCTGGCTTGGGTTATCCTGAATTGGTGGTATTTCAACTATAAAACATTTTCCTCATCAAAAATAATCAGCAGTAATCCTATACCAGCAGCAAGCAGCATAAGAGGCACAACAAACACACAGTGTTGAAATCACTATAAAACGTTCTACATTATTATAAAATTTCTGGTCATCTCCTGATTTTTTACATCAGGAAATTCCCACGCATAAAAAGACGGCGCGCAGGAGCAGGTCTTAGCGAAGCGCCGGAAAACAAAGAATTAATAAGATTATAAGCGTATGTTACGTAAAATGACGAAAATGACGAGACATACATAAGAAAATAAACATAACGATTCCACCCACATTGACAGTAGGAATCAAAAATCCAAGAATTCGAAAATCAACGGAAGGACTTCAATGAATCACGTAGAAACCACAGGTGTGCTCGTCTCGTATGCAGCATGCACATTGGTCGTCTCGTGTCTCCGTGAACGTGCCTTGTAGCAGCGCTAACAAGCGATAGAGGGATAGATTAGAGAATTGCTGATCATTAGAGGTAAGTTCAGGGTGATTAGACATACACACTTATGCATAGCGTCGTCTCTCGCTGGTGTTTCGCTTTTTCCCTCACCTTGCTTGACTCTCCAGCGGTAGGTAAGGTAGGTAAGCCCAGGTGGGGCCACCCTCTGGTAGAGTTCGTGATTCTGGGATTGATTGTTGAAAAAAGAAAGATTGTACTAGGTTGTTGGACCGAGTGGGTAACTTGTGCATGCTCGTTCATTCACACACGCATTAAAGGGTAGGCCACGCGTGGTGCGCTCGGTACAACCCTTGTTTAGGTTACCCAGGGCCTCCACCCCACGTTCTATAAGAGAACGGGTGGAGTTCCTTAAGCTTGCTTGCTTGTACTGCGGTTCGAGGACAGTGTACTATCGGGCTACCTGGGAAGCGTATAATACGTGGAGGTAGTCTTGGTTCCTCAGCCGCAAACCCCAGTCATCTGCCTTTGCTTTACCGGTGGGAAAGTCAGGGACATTGGTGCAGCAGCGATTGCTTTTTTTTTATGCCCTGCTAAACAAGTGCGCTGATCAAACGGAACAGATAACTCCGCCTCTGCCTGTGGCAGAGCAGGGAGTCCAACTCCATCGACGTCTGCGCTGTGCACGCAAAGAGCACTCCTTCCCTCCAAGCCCTAGCAGAGAAACACGTTGTGGCGTCCCTCTTAGGCCACAGACGCTTGGTAGCTCTGTGTTCTCTTGCAATCTCGCAGGTGAGCAGCTAGGGCTCGTGACTTCTCCCTCAACACCACCCAATAGAGCGTGCGTGTAGGAGTGGTAGTCCTGATTGGGGGCTTGAGCCAGTCGAAAAAGGGCTAGCCCACCAGGATGGTGCCACTGTAGGGTGTGTAGGACCTGTAGTGCGTGTGTCACTGTCCCACCCGTTTCCTGCAATTTTAGCGGGGTCCGTGGGCAGTGGCAGTGGTTAGGCTAGATTTTGGCGATTGTAGCAAATAGGCGTTTTCAAGCCTTCATAGCTTTTGGCCACCCCTCCCCTGTAGTAGTGCAGGTAGGTAAGAAAAAGAAAACCTGGATTAGTATGCTGGGTATTCCCCGGGGGTTTTGCGTCAGCACAGAAACTGGGCGCTTAGGGGAGGAGAGACCCGGGGCGTACCCCGTTGCACCGGTAAGACATCCTCGAGATTTAGCAAGCGTGCAGACTCTGGTATAATTAGGACACCATTTCTGCGTATCGCTCTCAGGACCTTAGGGATAGCACACTCACACAAACGCTTAGGCAGGTAAGGGTGAGGTTCAGTCCCGAGCTTTAGTCTTGGAGGCAAGCGTCTCAGCGAGCCTCAGCAACTCACCAAGGTTGTTCTGGGACAAGTAGTCCACCAGAACTGAGTTTCAGCGTCCCTCAGGTAGGGAAAACCCTGAGAAGGGCTCCCAGGTGGCCTCTCCGACTCCAAACTCCTCCCAGAGGGTAAGGAAGCGCCAACCCTGGCGATAGCGGTGGCGTAGGACACACTTCACCAGGTAGCAACCCTCCTTAGCAATCTCCTTGGCGTTCATGTCAGGGAGATCACCTTCCACTTCCATAGGGCTAGCAGCCCCCTGTAGGTCTAGGGCGGCGATCTCCTCGTCGTTCAGCTCCCGCTCCTCCCCACATAGGTTTTCAGGATCATAGTAGCGCTTCAGGTGTTGAGCAGCGCACACCAGGGTCCCCCCCAGGTGGGGAGAACACCGCACGGTGATATGGTGTCCATCCACAGATAGAATCTTGTAGGGCCCAAAGTATGGGTCATCGCTGGTAGAGCGTGGCCAGGCGGGTAGTCGGCTGTGGTGTACCAGCACCCAGTCCCCCTCTTGGTAGGTGGCAGGCACCCGGTGCTCGTTCTTCTTGTTGCACTGACGCTCCCTCACTCTCTGGAGCACACCCTTCGCCTTGCCCACCTTCGCTTGTTGCTCCTGGACCCACTCACCAGCAGACGAATGGGTATCCTCTGGATAGGGAGCATGCATGAGCCACACCGGGGCCCTAGGAAGAGTTCATGGGGCGAGTAGCCAGTCGCTGAACTCTCTTGGGAGTTCATCATCGAGGATATGACGGGGAGTAGTCTCATCCAGTCTCTGGTGCGTTCAGTTTTGCACCATATCCTTACATTCTCCTTGAGGACAAGAATCTGTCGCTCACATAGGGGGTTGCTCGTGTGAGAACAGGGGATCTCCGTAGACACCTGGACATTGAGGGATCTCAGGACGCTCTTGTACCAGCCAGTATCCGAGCGTACTCGTACGTCCTCATCGGAGCCCCCATTCGGCGCCCCATAGACACAAAACCACTCCTCCAGGAGTATCTTGATAGTCTTCTCTCCGGTAATGTGCTTGGTACATGGGAACACCCTGGTAAACCTGGTCAACCCACAGGTCACCACGAGGGCAACGTCGTAGCTCCCAAACTTCGGCATCTCCGTGTAGTCCACGTCGAGAACACTGTTAGCACAGCCGGGGATGGGCAGGGTCGAGTAGAGACCTGGGTCCCTGATATCCCCAGGTTAGCAGGATCTACACAGGCACTTGTCCACGATAGGCTGGAGGGTCTTCCGCAGTTGGTCATCAGTCCACGTAGTGTGGAACCACTGCTTGAATAGCCTCAGGGTACGGTCAGCACCCACATGACCGCTGGACTCATGGTGCCACTTCAGCAGCGCTCGGACTCTGTCACTGGGTACCACGATGCGGTCCTCGTGCCAGAGGTAGCTCTTGTCCCTCTTCCACTGCTCTTCGTTGAGCAGGAGGGGTTCAAGGCGTTTCTCCAGGCGCTTGTAGACATCCCCAAACTCGTTCAGGTATTCCGCTTGTTGGAGTCCATCCGGGGGGCGTATCATAGTCATGTTGAGGTCCAAGTGCACGTCCATACGGCTGAACGCCTCCTTAGCCAGCGCTTCAGACCGGGCACCAATCAGGGCGTGCAAGTTGTTGTGGCTGATGTAGTCTGCACACTCGTTCTTCACTCCCTGGATATGGTGTACCGTCAGCCGTAGTTGGCTGAGGTAGGTCCACCAGCGCCGTAGTTTGGCCTTCTCAGGTCGGGGGCCCTTCTGGAAAGTGCGGACCGGCTCTTGGTCGCATAGCCAGACAACAGGGTTAGTCCCCAACAGTCGTGCCTGAGAGGCCAGCACCAGCATACCCGCGAGCAACTCCTGCTCATAGGTGGAGTAGTTCCCCCTGGCCTGGTTCCTTTTCCAGTTCCAGTGGCTCAGGGGTACTAGGACCCACTTGTCGTCAGGGTAGCTGTGCTTGAGAGTTCCATCTCGGTTGAGACCTTCAGTCCCCCATTGAGAAATAGCCGAGTCGAACTCCTTCTTCTCAAGTGTTTGCCATTGGAACAACATTCCACCACCGCCCACATTGCTGGCGCCGGTCACCAGGATAATCTCACCTTGTGCTCTAGGCACGCCCAAGCACTTAGCGTTGGCCACCTTGTCTTTGAGCTCGTCAAACGCTTGTTGCTGTTGGCGGCCCCAGCGCCAAGTAGTACTCTTCTTGATCACGTCCGTCAGAATGGCGCTGGTGTAGGTGAAGTTCTTGATATGGCGGCGGTAGAAGTTGCACGCCCCGATGAAACTGCGTACATCATGGAGTCCTTTCTTGGGGTCTTCATGTCGTACCTTGGCGTCCATCAGGGCTTTGGCCTTAGAGGCCGCTGTGGACCACCACCCATAGCCAACGTCAATCCCCAGGTACTGCATGGTCTCCTGCATCAACTCACAGTTCTCCAGCTTGAGTCGTGTGTGGTTCTCCTGGCAGACCCCAAAGAACTCACCAAAGAGGATTAGGTGATCTGCCTGGGTATTGGTCCCGAGGCATACATCGTCGATATGTTCTTCCATCCGGGCCCCACGGGATATGAGTTCTTGCACCTTGGGTCTTCGTCGTAGGATGGACAAGATCTTGTTCATCAGCTCTTGGAATAGAGCGGGTGCGTTGGCCACGCCAAAGGGCATGACCTTCCACTTGAACACCCTCCCCTGAGGAGTGATGAAGGCTAGTAGCTCCTGAGCGTTGGGCGTCAGGTCCACCTGCCAGAATCCGCTCCTCTTGTCCATCTTGGTCTTGTAGCGACAGGAGGCTATCTTCTCAAGGGTAGACTCCATATTAGGAATGGACCCTGAGTGGTTCAACGTTTTCTTGTTCAGCTATCCATAGTCCACCGCCAGCCGTTTGGCTGTAGACCCAGGCTTAGCGACCAGGAAACAGGGGCTGCTGTGTTGGGGGTTGTCCCCGTCCTTATACTCCAGGACTAGGCCAGCGTCGATACATTCTTGTATCTGTCGCTCAATCTCGCCGGCCTGCTCTTTAGGAGCCAGATAGGGTCTTCTCCGGCTCTTGTGACCCACGAACTCGGGTTTCAGCTTGAGGTCCATCTGTACCAGCTTGTCACATGAGGCTGGGGGTGGTAGTTCCCCGAACACCTCCAGATAGGTCCGTATAAGCCTCTGCACCCGCGGGTCCAATAGCTTGATCTTGTCCTCCATGTCCTCGTCAGAGTGTAAGTTGCTTGCCCCCTGAGTAATAGACGCCTTCGCCTTTGGTAGTATCCTTCAACCCTTGGTAGGCATATAGTACGTCTCGTTTGACCGTCTCCGGTGGACGATGGCAACATAGGCACCCTCGAGGGGGTACACATACACATTCCTCCGAGCGGACGTCCTCCTCTGGGGTCCTCACATGGGCACCCCATACGCTCGTCATGAGCTTAAGATCTACCTCCCTTTGCCAGGTGGTGTTCTTCGGTTCGAGGTCCTCTTTCAATTGGGATAGATCTCCAATACGTCCTTGCTTCAGTGGCCATGAGCTGCGGGTAGGCTTAGCGTAGCATAGCCTTTTCGCCACCAACCTCCTCTTGGAGTGCACGTACTCTCTTAGCCTTGATGGGGGGTCCAGGTCCTCGTCCACGGGGTCTTCCGGCCGCATGGAGAGTAGGGGTTTCAGTGGGGCGACGTACTCGGCGTTCTCCACTTCCTCCACGCATGTCTGCACAAAGAAGGCGTCATGCTCAGTTTCGTCATCTGAGTGGATAGAGCTGGGGAGCTCGGAAAGTCCACACTCAGAGACTCCATCAGGGACAGGTACACGGCAGGGAGGGTTGCGGGCATTGGTGTTAGTCACAACGTATTCATCTCCCCCTGGTATAGTCTCAATAGTATCTTGAGGGCGTAGTCGATCTTTCAAGTCGCCCAGGGCGATACCATCGCTTTCTCGTTGTATAGTCTGCACCAGAGTCGAGTCCAGGTCCTTACAGGGGATGGAGGTAAGACCTCCGTCCACCACACTGAGCATACTTCCCCATCCGGGTTTTGCGATGGGCGTCTTGCGCCCCAGAGGCACGTAGATGGCCTCATCAGGTAACCGAAAAGAGCTGATAGTCAGCCTGTCCAGGAGGGTTCGCCAGTACTCGTTGCCCCCATGGGCTCCCCAATTGGGGGAACACAAGACCATACGGGAACGTTCCAGGGCCACCTTTGTCAAGACTTTCCCCAGTTCACTGAACCTGGGGTTCCCGTAGGGCATCCCGAAAGAGGGCCAGTAAAATTTGTAGCTGCAGTTCTTCCCCTTGCTGCAGTAAAGATCCAATACATGTTGCTTGTCGCTGGCGAACAACTCCGCGCTCAGGTCTTCTCTGGAGTAACACAACTCCTTCAGACCTTGGTCTAGGACTTCCCCCAATAGTTGGTAGTCCTCAGTTTTGGAGGCCGCCATCAGGTTCCAGGGCTCGTCCTTCGATACCCTCAGGTAGCTCGAGGTATACTCTGACTGCTCCAGTGGCACAGACTCTCTGCCATTGCCGTGGTCCACGTAGAGCAGGTAGGCCGCTTGTAGCGTCAGGGATTGTATCTGGTAGTGCTGCACGAAGAAGTGGGTCCCCAATACAAAGTCGAAGGCCTCAGTGTCCATCACATAGAACCGATGGGCGATAGTTCGGGAGCCCATTGGTACCTCCACCTCGCAGTCCCGGCAGCTGTGCACCACATGTCCATCTGCCATTTGTATAGCCGCGGTGGTCATGGTGTTCTTCAGGGTCCCACAAGGTAAAGTTTTCTTAGCCACTATAGATATGGTGACTCCAGTATCCAAAACCCCCAGGTATTCACGTCACCCCAGTCGGATACGTACCCAGAACACCAGGTCCAGGGCCCAACCAGAGTGTCCCCGTCAGAACTCCGCGGGACAGGTCACCTCGAACCCCTTGTTCCGCAATTTCAGGGCCAACCTCATGAAACGGCTTCTCTTCTTGGCGTTGCTGTCATCACCACGTTCATGCTCACGCTTGGCCCCTTGCTCTCGCTGGGCCTATGTCTGCGAGCGTGTGGTAGGACCAGACTGCCCTCCAGAGGGCTCGGAGCTCCCCCCCCGATTAGGGCTGGGGTTGCCTCCGTTCTTGTCCTTGTTCTTGTTGTCCTTGTCGGGCTGGCGATTCGCGCCGCCTCCTCGTCCACCTTGACTCTTGTCTTGACCTTGTCAACGTCCTTTCGACTTGCCCTTGCCGGAGTCGTTGCCGTTGCCCTTGCCACCGCGCTTGCGGGAGCCTTTGCCAGGATCTTAGCCCTTCAGCTTTGCGGACAGGCGCTTCTTGTGGTAGCACTCATCCTCGTAGGGCTTCCTCTTCCCACAAAAGGCACAGGTGATGGTGCACCTGTAATGATCCGGCATCTTGGGCTTGACGCTGGTGTTGGTCTCCTGCTTTTTCCCCTGGACCACGAAGCAATCCTGCTGATCGCAGTAGGGGGCGTGCTGCAGGTGACCATGCTTATCTCTGGTGTCACAGCAGAAGAGCTTCTTGACATTGTCCATGATACGGGCGTGCTAGTCTGCTGTCTGGGTCCTTGGTACCCTTTGCCATGGCTTCCAGAACCTCCTCCTCCAGGACGGTAGGCGCTCAGGTGCTGGTCGCTTTCTTTCTCCAGTGCCAGCTCCAAGAGTAGCACAGACATATCCTCGTAGTTGAGGGCTCTAGCCTTGCGCTCTGCCGTTGGCCGGCACTCATCCCACACCTCTCGAGGGAGCTTGGCCACCAACCAGAAGAGCAGATCGTTGCTGCTGTAGGAACCGGGCGTCAGTCGTCCCGCCCAGTGGTCCAGGTCAGCCAGTAGGTCGGAGACCCTGGCTGGTTTGGGGTTGTTGGGCATCACGGCCAGGTTCTGGATCTCGGCCTTGATGCCGAGGTCGGTTTCGTAGGTAGGGTACTGCCTCTCCAAGGCAACCAGCACGTCGGCAAAGGTGGCGGACTTCGTCACGATCTGCTTGACCTGCTTCTCCAGGTACTTGGTCTTGCAGCACTGCAGGAGTAGATCACACTTGACTTGCCCACTAGCATGGGTTTGGCCGGTCATTCAGAGAAACCGGCCAAAATTCTCAGCGAACTCGCTGAGATCCTTGCCTGTGAACTCAGGCAAGTTCACCACAATTTTGGAGGCGGCAATTGCCTTAGCCTCCTGAGACCTGCGTTCTTCAGGGCACTTGGTCTTCCTCTTCTTCTTCTTCTTCCGCCCACTCGGGTTCTCGGGGTCTTCAGGGTCGTTGTTCTCCGAGGGCGAAGCAGAAGTCATGGTCGGCGGCTAATCGTCGGAGGGGTCTCCACCTAGGTCACTAGAGCCATAAGGCTCCACGTCAACCATTGCGCTTAGGGCTGTCAGCCCCAGCCGGTCCAGCTCGGCTCTTGTGGAATTCCGCACGTGGCTGTAGGGAGGCTGGGCCGTTCTTGGTATGAAAGGACTTCTCGGTATTACAGCAGGGGTTGGCATCGGTCGGCTCCTCAGGCTCCCCAGGGTGTTTGTCAACCCCGCCACCAGATGATTGGCTTGTACTCGGTGAGGTGAAACTCCCACAATGGTAGGTGACGCTTGGGGAGGAAGCAGGGGCTAAAGTTTAGCCCGAATCTCTTGAGTGAGATTACCAAAACGTTCAGGGCTGGCTCCTCGGAGTGCCTCATTGATCTCCGGCCGCGTCAGGGACCTGTTGGAGGATCTCCCCGATCCTCTACTCCTGCTCCCGCATGACTCAGGACCTCTCCTCAGCCCACTCAGGGTTGCATACCGAGGAACATCCACGTAGGCTCCCGTAGCGGGTAGAGGATGGTGATAGTCTGCCGCATATCAGCAGGGCGCAGAACTACAGGTCACTGGCTCACTGGCAGTAGTTGCCTCTGGAAACGCGGTGGTGGATTGGTCCACACCATAGGCAGGGTAGGTAGGCATACCAGTAAAGCCTGTGCCCTCAGCCATAGGCAGGGTGGTTATGGGTGTGGATGTTGCAGCGGCTGGGTCTGGAGTTGGGAGTGTGGTGGTTGTAGGAGAGGGTGATGCGTGGAGGCCAGAGGCGCTTGGTGCGCCTTCGAAGATTGACCCACTCGTCGGGTCGTGCCCATGGTCTACTCCTTCGTCTGCCATGCTATCTCCTGCATCCTTCTCTCCCTCCCTCTTTCTCTTCAGAGGGTTGGTGTCCACCTCCTCAACTGGGAGGGCCCTGAAGGCCGACTGATCTCCCTCCTGCGAGTCATCAACCATGTCCACTGGCCCATGTAAGGGCACCGAAGGTACAGCGCTAGGTCCAGGTCGAGGTTCACCAGGTGCTGACATTGCTGGTGCCTCAGGCGCCGTCCTCACGTCGGTGTCCTCCTTCTTTGTGTCCATATTTGCTCTTCTTGCTTAGGACAGTACTCGGCGCACTGGATGTACGGCACGGGGTTGCCGCCAGTACGCAGAGACCTTCTGCCTCTTGCTACGAGAAGGTTTTATAGTGTTTTCAGCACTGTGTTTTTCATGTGCCTGTACTGCTGCTTGCTGCTGGTGTCAGGTTCCTGCTGCTTTTTCCTGATGATGAAAATGTTTTATTGTTGAAATACAACCACTCCAGGATAACCGAAGCCAGAGATGAGCAAGTAGAAGATAAACAGGATCAAAGCTTGAAGGGCTGCAGTAACAAAGAGAGCCTTCAACAATAGACCACAGCAATTAACATACATTGCAACTCAGGTTGAAATATGTTACTTATTTGGGAAACACTGATTGGAAAACTGCCCCATGGGCTCTTACTCTTCCATAGTGCCATCTTGAGATGTGCACTCTTTGTTTTTGGGTCCCATAGGTGCTGAGGTGGCATGGCTTGTGGCGCTGAGGTCACTGCCATGTCCAATGGGATATTCCTACTTAGCTAGGCTGACTGGGTATTGAACCCAGGACCTCTCAAAAAGAGGTGCCCCAGCCCCCTAGGGTGCATACCACTAAGATAGCTAAGATATCATGAGAAAACATAGATAAATTCATAGGCTCTGCGATCAGTATATCAGTGCCTCAGTCACCCAGGAAACGATGTTTTAGTGCACATTGCTTGGGGATTAAGGGGTCCACACAATATCCTGATTTAGAATTTGGTTCTATAGGTTAAAATGTGTTATCACCCATTTTGGTTAGGCCAATACTAGGATAAAAATGCAAGAGTGCTTAGAGCACCTCTAATACTGAAACCAGACCGGGTGGTCAGGAGTAGAGGTCGCAGTGGCATGGGCAGCAACATTGCTTGGCACAGAAGACATAACGATAGTGTTGACTGAATAGTATCCCGCAAACAGATATGGTACACATAGCCAATGAAATACCTGATATGCACATATGAGAAATCCACCCCATCATCCACTAATTGATATAAATACTAAACATCCAAGATTGCCTTATCTGTCCGGCATCCTATGTTCCTAATAAGGAAATCGAATATGATATACCGTATCCCATATACATCCCATATATAGGGCCTTATAATGCTCCCTTAGGGGTAATATGCCAGGGTAGGGTTGTGACCTGCTTTACCCCCCCACTTAAAACGACTGCCACGGGCAGGAAGTATATGCCCAAGAGGAAAGTAGCAGTCACAAACAGCAGCAAATGGCAGGTTGTGGGATTCCCCTCCACAGGGAATCGAACCTACGCAGGCAATCCCGGAGCCGGCTGCACGGCCGCTGAAGTAGCTCCGATCGGTGGGAATCGAACCACCGCCGAATTCAGTAAAATTACCAGCGGGATCCCGCAAATCCCGCTCCACTTAGTAGGCAAAATCGCGAGCTGTTGCGCGCAGAGTCTGGTCCTCGCGTGTCGCATAAGGCATGTGGGGTCCAGCAGGTAAGGGCAGGTAGTTTTTCAAAGAATTAAAACTAAAGGCAAAGTGAAATCACACTTTTAAAGAAAACTGAAGGTAATGGTACCTGCGAAACGGCGCGACGCAACAGTGCCAAAATTTTACTTTTGACAAAGAAAAGCCAGCACCAGGGACAGGAGACACAGACAGTAACTTAGGACTGTGCCTGCAGCAGGGAGCACGATCGATAGTAGAGATGGAGGTTAGGGACATGATCTCAAGGGACACAACAAAACCTGATGGCCTTCGGCCAGGGGACTGTTACCACGGGGGGCTAACGGTCCTGTTCTGCAGTGCAACGCGGGGCAACAGTGGTAACAGTCCTTACGGCCACCACAGCCCTTTTTTCACAACCTGGAACAGTGTACACTGCGATCTTGTCATATTGTTGCCTTGCGATGCAATACTGTCTTGTGCCTGCCTCTGTCTTGTGCATGCTTAGAGCCACTAATAAAAACGGCCACAATGGCCCAACAGTGCGCGCAGTATTTCACTAAGTAGAGCAAAGAGGCCACGATGGCCTCAGGGTAAAAGAACCGCTGGAAACACTTAGGCACAAAGATAAACACGGGTACGATGCCCACACCTTTCACCTTCGTGCTTTAGACAATTTATGAGGGCTTGTATGGTCTTGATGCTGCTTGATGTGCTTGACCTAACGCTTGTATTAACGAGTGGGCTCTTGCTTGTAAAATGTAAACTTGCTTGCTCACTTGCTTGCAAATGTCCAGACAAGGCCGAGCCAAAGGCCCACTTGTCAAACAGACCACGCACCAAGAAAAAGGAAGCTGTGTGGTGTGGACCTGTATGGTAATGGACCAGGATGAAACCAGAATGGTTGAATGAACCAGTCAGGGTTGTGGCTGTACGTTACGGGCACGGCTCAGCCAAGGGTCGTGTCCGTGTGGATGTCTAACTTAGCATGTGTGTCACACGTGATGCACCACATAGAGGGTAAAGGAGGATGTACGGAGATAGGATGAGGTTGTGAGTAGACACACTTAAATAGACGAACCTCATAACCATATAAGAATAACCTGACCTCACTGCTAACCCCTCACCTAGGAGCCATACTATGTATATATATCATATATACACATAACAGAGTGATGCACACCGACAAACACAAGACACACCCATTGGCAGGGCCCGGGGGCACACACTCGCCTGGAGGGCATCACAGGTGTGGGTCTCGCGGTGGCGGCCTTGGGGCACGTGATGGGGGCACTCCACACATACGGCACGTGCAAGAGCTTTTACCAACTACGCACGTACACACAACAAACAGTAAGCATATCCACAATAGAACACGTGTAGAGATACGCCACCTTGTTGCTTGGTGTTCGTGTGTGTCTTGGGGGCGTGTGTATAAACACTTAGGTTAGCTTGCGTGTTACCTTTGTCGGTGGGTGTGTCACCGGCGGGCCGTAACGCAGGGGGTCACCTCCAGGTTGCAAATTGGGGAGGTCGTTCGTACGGTCCCGCTGGTGTATCATCCCACCCTACTCCCCGGGGGCACGATGACACGCCCGGAAGGAGTTTTACTCCCCCAACCCCCCTCTACACCGTGTATGACCGTTCATGTTTACACCTCCGTGCGTAAACTTGGGCCGGTGTAGACGACTACAAAACCCCAAAGGTAGGTTTCAACCTAGGTCTTGCTTGTTCGGGGGGCGGGTGATAACCAACGTAATGGGCAACCATATAACCCCGTAACTAAATTAATGGCATGCGCACACACACGCTACCATTGGCCATGGGCACACCCGGTTTTGGTGTGTCTCGGAAGGAGAAGCTCGTGTGTGTTGTGGAAATCCAAGTCCACGCACGGGTCTCCATAAAGAAAAATGCCACGCCCATATTCCAACCCGTTTGGTTGGGTGTTTTTGGGATAGAGGACCCCTCGGGTGTTGTGGAAATCTAAGTCCACTCGTGGGGAACTCTAGAGAAAACATTAACATACATATTCTCTCATAAACATATGCATGTACACACTCGCCCTTTTCATCATATCGTTTGCTCCCTCTTGTTGCAGGCAGGAATTCCCCCGCGAAATTCATCAAGGACATGAAGAGCACACCCAGCCAGCATGCAGTCCCATGCAATGGCAATGGAGGGTACCCACTCCCAACCCCGGCACGCATAGCGACCGGGGACAAATAGCCAGGCGGCAAAGACGGCCCAAATCCGCAACCCCACGCTTTGCCTTTGAAGACCCCACCCACTCATAGAGTGACGGGGCAAGGGCACCCATTGCAATTCATATTACAATACTTGTATTGTAGAGGACAACCCCTCCCTCTAGGCCTAAGTCCTCGCCGTATGTAGTGGCAATTTTGCACGCCACGAAATTTTTTCAACGTAATGTGAGCCACACGAGTACTTCGTACCTTGTATACGTACCTTCATGTGGACAAGGGCAAATCGGTGGAAAACCATCACGCCCAACACAAAAAGGGAAAGAGGGTTGTACCGGCCAACCCAACGAAGTTTTCAAGCCTTCGCCATTTTGAGCAAATGTTTTAGCCCGTTGGCTTGGGTCACGGGTCAGCGACGGTCGTGGGGTCGTGGTTTCGGTACCGGGCGGCACTCCGAAACCTTGCAAACACCACCATGCGCACAACCCGGTAGAGTCTTCGGGAAGTGCTTGCCACGTTGTTAGCACCCTTGACAGGGGGCGTCATCGTTGGCAGGACTTTGTCCTGGTGGTGGTAGGAGTGCTCCAGTAAGACCCAAGGATAGGGGTTTGAATGGCATTAAGACCCCCGAAAGACCACGTCCCACTTCCGCCCCAGGCTATATGCCACGCCATCCCAGCCCAAGGACTCTCAAGCCTTTAGCGGTGAGAGAGGTAGACGGTGGGGTAAACCTGCGGTACCCACCGCCCTGCTCTGGTGGGGATTTTTGTAACCGAGGAGCGCGCCGTGCATGCACATCTTCTTTCCTGTCTCCCACTGCTTCTGGCTCTCTCCTCCCTTCCCCAAACAATAAAGTATCCATATTGGTTAAGGTTTTTTTTTTGGCACGCTCATGAGAGCGGTCCACTAAGGTGGGCAAGGATGTCAACGGTTTGCGTGAGATTCTGCTTCTGCAAGTAATCTCTCCAAACTTTGTTGTAGGACGGTAAGAAGGTTTCAACGGGTTCCTCGGTATTCCAATCCTTGGTATAACCCTCCCACCGCACCTTGAAGAGAAGTCTCTTGCGGTAAGTACGGTGACTTAATATTCTCTTGACATTATAGGTGTCATCCTCAAACTGGGAGGGCACTCTAGCAACCTCCTCCGTGTAATGTAGAGGCGCCAGAGAGCGAGGGGAGTTGACCGTTTTCATTAAACAGTCAACATGGACGTCAACTAACCTCCGTTGGTCCACTTGAATAACATAGAGGTCGTGCGCCTTCTTGGCCACAACCTCATAGGGCCCATCCCAATAGGGACAAGTCTTATCGCCAAGATTTTTGCGTTGGCGACGGACCCATTAGCGGTCCCCTTTTGAGAAATTGGGGGACATCTTCCTACTCTTATTATACTTCTTAGCCATTGTCTGTTGCACTTGAATCATAGCCCTGCGTGCAAGAGCAATAAGCTCGTCACGCCGTTGGAAGTAGTGAGCGGCGTCTTGGGCCACCCCCTTAGGCTGAGCAAGTGGAGGCCCCCTAGTACGGTTGTGTTTACCAAACACAATCTCGTTAGGTGTATAGCCTGAAGGACCTGTAGTCTCATGCCACGCTCGTACAACGGCGGGCAAAACCTCTACCCAATTTTTGCCTTTCCTCAAGGTAAGGGGTTTAGCAACGGCACGCCTTAGCTGCTTGCCAGTATTTTTGGCCTTGTCATTACCTTGGTGCCTACCCGCGAGACACATAGTCGAGCGGGCACCAATCTTAGAACAAAGGGTTTGGAAATATTGGCTCACAAATTGTGGCCCACGGTCGGAGCATATTTCACGAGGGGCTGCGAACCTATCCACCCAGCGCTCCATTACCAAAGGGGCCGCTCTTCTCCCCGTTAGCCCTTCATCTTTGTCTTCATGACAGGGTTTAGGAATAGGGTTCGCGATGAGGTAGCCAGAAAGCCGGCATACACATAGGAGCATTCGGTCATACACCTCTCCATCGTGGGAGATGGAAGGGTAGTGAAACACATCAAGCGCTATGGAGTCCATGGGCTCCATAGGTATACGCATAGGGGTCATGCACCCTTGCTTGCGCTTGGTGTCATGCGTGTGAATGGCACATGAGGGACACGTTTGACGTTGCAGTTCCACTGCTTTGTACAACCCCTCACCTTCCATGCCATGGTTAATTTCCTTCCAGTGTTTTTCCACACTGGAGGTAGTTAAGTGAAGTGCATCATGGTACTCGTCCACCAAACGATGCACTAGCGGCGTAGGAACACACCACCGTACATTACGGACGAGCTTGTTATCCACCAACCTCACTCCATCTTGGAAGCTTTCATTCAAGGCATGTTGCCACATTCTTTTGTAGCGTTGACAATTTGGGTAGTGTTTAGCCCAATTCATCTCATAAACATTGGGAGCATCCTCCCGATGTATAGGAGTTGCTTTCTTGTGGGACTTTCAAGATTTTTTTATCTTGATAATTTGCTCCAGTCTCCGAAGCCTTCTCTTTTGCTTTGTTCCCCCCCCCCCACTGGAAGCGAAGCCAGAGGGGGTGGATCACACGCGGGTGCCCCTGGTCCCGAGGTGCCGATTTAGACCTAGTAACAACGGGCGCCACAACCGCATTAAATACAAGGGGACGCGCGAGAAGTTCCTCCTTCTCGGCCGCCATCATGTCCTGCACATCCCCAGCTGCTTGGGCCGTCCCGTATATTGACAAATCACCCAACGCCGTGTTAGCAGGGTACGCCCAACGGGACAAGAAATCACCCACGGGGATTACGGGCCCCGGAGTGTAAACCACATGGAGGTCGAATTTAGAGAACAACTCATGCTAACGTGCTTGATATGGAGAGGGAGCCCCCACGGTTTTGAGGTCTTCCGTGGCCCAGTTTTCAAGGCTACGGTGGTCCCTACGGACCTCCACGCGCTTGTTCCCCTCCCAACCATGCCATTTTAAAAGCGCCGCCACTATGGCGTAGCATTCTTTCTCCCGAGGGCTCTAATTCAATTGGCTGTCTGACAATTTGCGAAGAAAAAGGCAAGGGGGCGTAGGGCACCATCGGAACCCTCCTGCTGTAGAGCCGCCCGCACCGCCCAATTACTAGCGTCAGGGGTGAGGACAAAGTCCTTATCCCAATTGGCCAGTTGGAGGGGAACAATATCCGTAATAGCACGCTTGAGCTTCAAAAGAGCTGCGTTAGCTGACGCATTCCATGTTAGGCCTATCCTTTTGCCATTCTTTGCTTAGGCGAATTTTTCAACATCTCAATCAAAGGAGTAGCTATGGACGCGTAGTTTTGGACATAGCCCGAATAATAGTTGGCGAGCCCCAAGAACCCCCGAAGCTCCCGAACATTAACCGGTATGTCCCAACGCTCCAGGGCCAACATTTTCCCTGGCGCCGGCGGACGTGTGCCATTTTCCATCACATGGCCACAAGACTCTAGCAAAGGAACAAAGAAATCGGTGTTGCTAACCGGAGCAACCAACTCCTCTTTTCGTAGCCTATCCAACACGGCACGCACATCGCGCCCGTGGTTAGCCAATAGCTCCTCCTCCGTCGCACCGGAGGAACCAATAAAAATATCATCAATATGTACGTCCGCACAATCCAAACCCTGCAAAACATGGTTCATGACCCGTTGAAAAATAGCGGGCCCATTCTTGATACCCATAGGCATAACACGCCATTGGTATCTCTTACCCGCCGAATTCATGGCGGTCTTAGCCCGGGACTCAGGGTGAAGGGGAATTTGATGAAACCCTTTACTCAAGTCCACAATAGTGAAAATCTTGTGTTTGCATTGAAGTTCCAACATGTTTTCAATGAGGGGGAGGGGGTGTGCGTCGGGCAAGGTAGCCTCATTAAGTTGGCGGTAGTCCACCACGAGGCGCCATTTTCCTTTCTCTTTCTTGGGCACAACGAAACTGTTGGACGCCCATTCGGAGGCAGGGCATGGCTCAATCCAGCCACGAGCCAAAAAGTCCTCCAATATTTCTTGCTCCGCCGCGACAAGCTCCCCCACCAACCGTATAGGCTTCACGGACTTGGTTTTGGCGTTCGGGTATAGGTCAAGTTTAGCAAACCCCAACCGCTCCGTACCACAGACCTTAGGGTGTTCCTGGCCCGGACGGAGACGAACCTCCCCATTAAAAACATCCCGCTCATAGTCCGCGAGGATGCGTTTCCTCGTGAGCTCCACCTCCGGAGACACAATAGGCTCTTGGGTGGTGACAATGCCACCTACACGAGAAGCAGCCAACAATCGCGTGGCGTCTTTAGTTTTTCGGTAACGCTTAACGGTAGTGGCCCTCCCGCCAAATAACTCTTGTTCAATTTTCGCAATGTGTGAGGGCACGCATTCTTGCGCCTCCAAACCTTCGGGGGTTGGATCAAGAGTAACGGGCGCGAAGAGTTTTATATGGGTCGCCTGATATGTGAGGGTGTGCACCGAAACCAAATGGTTAGGCACCCTTTCATCTTCCGACTCTTCCTCCGAAGTCATGCCCGGCTCGCCATCCGTGTTGGGGCTAGAGACGGCCGCTGCCAAAACAGAGGCCACATGACATTTAGTGGCCGCCAAATTTTCCTCCGCAATACCACCGTCCACGTATAGCGCCACCGTGGACCAACCCCGTTGAAGAAGGGGCGTGAGGCGGTCATTTTGGTGGAGACAAGCTTTAGTCTCCGGCCCAGGAAGGTGGTACCCTTGCAAAGTAATTTCCATAAGGGGTTTCCACCACTCTCTATGTGTCCACTTCGGCCCTACGACGATGGCTCGTAGTTTTTCTTGCCGAATTTTCCTAACACAATCGGAAACCTGATGATAGTGGGTGCACATCCAATACAATTTGGAGGGGTCCGCGGGAGTGGAAAAGAAATCTTCAAGCGGCGAAACCCAACAGGTAGCCTGGGCCATACCCGGGACCCTATTGAAGGCGTCCACGTCGGGGTTCTTTGCTGAATTGTTTTTTGACACGTGCGGCCCAATATGGCGTGAGGCCATAGTCAGACTGGGTCCACATGGACCCATCACGCCGCGTAGGTAGACCATCACAGGCAATGGCTTCGGGAGCAAATTCAACGAGCTCCAAAGCACAAGCCCGGTCCTGTACTAGGGCCACGGAGGAAGCGGTCAAGGCATAGGATATGTGTTTCTCGGCCTCAACACGGTTAGGCGGTTCGCCACCAGGGGGCGTAACCACAATGGCCGGGGCAGGGTGCGTAGGAGTTACCGCCCCAATGACTGGAACGGTTAGGCCCCACACGGACTGACGTGACACCTTACCATGAATGGGTTTAACCAAAAACAGTTTGCCGGTTCGTGGAGCTTCACGGAAGTCCTCAATCCAAAAACGGGGGTGCGCTGGATGGTGAGAGTACAAACAATTGAAACGGGCAAAATGGCTCACACAATGTTTGTAACCCCATGGGTGCCCCAAAACCATATCCCAAGGTAAATTCGGGACAAGGTACGGGGACACGCCATACTGGGCAACACGAGGAAGTGAAACACTACCATCCACAGTCCCCGTAAATTGAATTTGGACGTCTATTTGCTCGCCCCCCCCCGGCAAAGGCGTCTCATTATCAGCTTGGAGTAGGCGCCTCCGTTGGGGGGATTCATATTTTTCGAGGGTTGGTCTCCAAAAAACTTGGGGTTGGCCAAAGCGACCGCTTGGCACCCAAAATCCAGCAAAATACGGAGGGCGTTGAGTTCTGCATTGGGCAAAACAACCTGAACGGAAAGTTTGGTTTGAATGTCACTAGTCACTATATGCCCCTTCATGACGCTCGATGGAACGAGAGCCACGGTAGTGTCACAGGGGTGCCCGAGGGTTTCTTCTTTCAAAGAGGGCGCCTACGGGCACTCCTACCAACTTCCGCGCCCGTTCGGCACTCCCTTGCCTCCTTTATCGCCCTTGCCGCCGCCACCCTTATAACCACCACCACCCTTATCAAACCGCCACCCTTATTGCCACCCTTAGGCTTACCACCTTTAGACTTACCTGCAATGTTCCAATGAGTGTCATTGCACGGAGAATTGGGCTTACACGTCCAAAGGTCCTTTTGGTGGCACCCCAATCAATCCAAGTCTCCATTCATCTCCGTTTCATCCATTCCATCAATCTCCATTTGTCTACGTGTTTTCGAATGTTTGGAACACGGAACCCAAAAGGTAGGTGGCCGTTTAGGCCCGGGTCGACGGGTTCCTTCGCCGGAGGTTTAGAGTGACCCACAGCGTTGACAGAGGTTTCAGCGGGTTCGAAGGTGTTAGGGTCTGTCGTAGCCTCCGCATTAACCGCATCCACCGCGGTTCTATTGTGAGAAGTGTGATGAGTGTAAGTCACCGTCGTCTTGTCTCCCTTAGTGAGGCGTTCGAGAGCTTCCCTCTCCGACACGCTTTTATGCGCACGGGCGTAGATTTCCGTAGGTTTCAACCGAGGCCTACGTTGCTCAACTTTCATTGTGTAGCTGCGTGTGTGAGGTGTATTGTTGAGTTTCAAGATCCACTCCTGGAGAGCCGGGTCTTTGCTGTAAACTATCACCCCCGGCCCCGAAAAGGAAACAATCTCAGGAACCGTAGTGCAAGCTTGATCGCTATATTTCTTGAGTTCTTTTCCGAATGGGGCGAGACCCGGCGTAGGGGCAAGGCCAGTAAAATCCACAGTATAGCTGTCTGGGCTATTCTTAGCCTCTTGCGTGACGACTTTGTCCTTGATCGACGGGAGTTTGCTTAGGAGCTGCTCTCGAATCACGTGGGGACGAGTCTCATTGCTCAGAGACAACAAACGTTGCCAACGAGCATAGAAATCTTCAAGGTCGATGAGGGTCACTTACCCTTTAACCACCCTGAGGTGAGGGCTCGCGCACCTTTCATCGGCCCCTGACGGGTCATACTCGTGGAAACGTTGTTCTAAAACGTCCCACAACTATTTTCAGGGTGGGGGCCGTGCGTCTGTGGTGGGTGGCCTCGGCAACCCGGGCGTTGATGATCGACTTTAGCCATGGGGGCAAGGTACTCAAAATCATTTTTGCCTCGTTGGATTTTCGGTATATAGGACCACACCCCCCCAACCATTGTTGAAGCTTCTCCACCCACTCGTCGTAGCTATCTAGCTGCCCATTAAATTGCGGTTTAGGCATATCACCATCCTCCACCGCTTTTCTGTAACTATTTTGCACCATAGGCATTTGGTCCGGGTGGTAAGCAGGCGGAGCCATGGTTGGGGGTGCACCTCCACTTGCACCTGGTGCAATCTTCACTGGAGAGACTGTACACCTGTCCGTAGGATGAGAGGGCGTGTACGAAGGTTCTGCAGGGGAAGTGAAAACATTTTTCCTGAGGGGATTAATGTTCCCCAACGAAGAGGTGTTCTCCTCTTCCTTGGCCCACGGGGCCGTAGTCTCCGTTGGGTGTTCCTCGCCCTTAGGCGTCGCCCTCCACTCGGGGATAGCAGGTCCCTTCTGCTTTTCGGCGATTCCCCTCCACGATGTATGGTCTTGGGGGTGGGGGTGTTCGTGGTGTTCTTCCCCCCCCCCTTGGGCCACCCCGAATCTGGACAAGCGTCCGGATGGTAGATGCAATCGTGGGATGGGTGGATGGAGAAATAAAGGACACACCCACCACCGAATGAACCGGATGGAGCGCCCATGGGCGCCGTAGGCGCCGCCAGTTCAGGATCAGAAACAGGTGGAGGCACCGATGGCGGGGGTAGGACCACTGTAACGGGTTCCGCAGGCGTGGAGTACCAGTGGTCCCACGCATCAATCCTAGATGCAACGGCGGCGTAACCTGCGGCGAGCGACTCCACTGCGCTAAAGCACTTAGCCCTGTTTCCGTTGGACATCTTGCCACGCTAGCCTCCACCACCCTAGAATCCCGTCCCAAGCCCTGAACCGCAGCGTCAAACTTAGCCAATGTAGACAAGATTTTGGTGATCCGGTCCCCGTAGGACTGACTGATGCCCAAGGTAGAGGCTACTGCCTGAGAGAGTTCCCGATGGGATTGCTGCAACTCTAGATTCTGAGTTTGCCGGTCCTTCACCTGTGCTGTCAGAGATGGGATGCACGTTTCATAGTGCACCACACACCGGGGACAGCCACAGGTGTGCTGTAGGTCGTCCTCCCTCCGTGTAGGAGTGGGGCCCCAAGAATGTCGAAAATACGGACCCCCCCCTCACGAGGAGGAGATGACCCACCACCGCCCCCCCCAGTAGTCCCCCCTCCCACGGAGGGACCGGAGGGCCCCCCGCAGGGTGACACGGGGGTGTGGGGTGCGCAGCAACAGGTGCTGGCGCCCCCCCACCAGAAGGATGTCCCCCCCCCGAACCCCCACCACTAGATGGCCGAAGCAGGTGCGGGCTTCCTTGCACGTGCTCGATGTAAGCCACCTGGCGGTGGCGGGGTGACGGCGGACGGGGAACAGGACCAACAATATTCGGCCGCGGCGGTGGGGGTGGGGACTCGTCCACCACAATATACTGTGGTGACTCATGAACCACCAAAGGTGATTGGGTTCTCGGATCGGAAGCAAAAACAGGCTCCGATCCCGTTAAAACCTCTGGACCCCCCCCCCGATTGGGCAGTTGGGGGTCCTCCGTAGGAGATGTATTTGTGGGGGGAGAGACCAAGTTTTTTGGGAGGGTTCCTGAACCTCCCTCCACCGGATCTTCTCCCCCCCACAACAGATTTTTGACCTTCTGCATTGCCAGAGAATCATCCACTAGGGATGGACGATCTTTCGTGCCACTCATAGGCACTAGAGATGTAGTGCAGGCCCGGTCCCCCGTAGGCTCCGGAGGTTCCACGACAAGACACGGGCGGTTTTTGACGCCGCTCATAGGCACCGGGGACTCTTCCACAACAATGAACTGAGGGGCTGGCGAGTCCTCAACCGTGATGTAGTGGGGAGCCGGGGATTCTCCCACAAGCATGGGGCGATCCCTGGTCCCTGACATAGGTTTAGGAGGTGCGGGCGACGAGGCAACAGAAATAGGGGAATGACGGAGTTCATGACGTTCCAAAACTCCAATCTCCTCCTCCTCATCGTCGTTCCCTTATTCCACCGCCAGGGGGAACCACTGGTCACACTCATCCTCCTCGATTTGCGTGGGGGATTCCTGGATGATCGTAGGATTTAGCCTGGGTTCGCTTGGGGGATTAGAATACGCTCCCAAGGCACAGGATTCCTCCACCATGGGGTGGAAACCGCCGCGATGCACTCATTGGAGTGGGCGACGCTTCCACCATAGTGGAGTTCTGCCTAATCCCCGACAGGGCCTGCTGGATCAGGGCCACGGCCTCTCGAGCCGGACCCAGATGGCCATGGGGATCAGGCGTGAGGGCGAGGACTTGACGGTTTTCAGCGTCGAGTTGGCCAACAATGGGGCTGATGGGCCCTGCCGCAAACAGGCTTCTTCTGACCTGAGGCTCTGGCAACCCCCTAGCGACGGAGGAGTGCCAGAGTCGACCACGATAGGCCCCATTGGCGAAGCCATCGTACCCGAGTCGGCGGTGCGTGAGGGCGCAGCGTTCGTGCGCTCGATCACCCCAGTAGATTGGTCGATTACTTCTGGATTCTCGGCGCTAGTAACGGTTCCTGAGCCCATAATAGGCAATTGTGGCCCTCTTATCGCTCTTTGAGGGTGGCCGTCTATTTCCCCCCCAACCATCCCAGGTACACCAGCTGGATTTCGAGGATCGGGGGCCCCGATGGGAACATTCGGGGATTTCGGAAACTTAGGATTTGTAGGCACTTGGGGCTTGGCCCGTTCTTGCGGCTCCTGCCCGGTCGATGGGGTCAGGGCAGAGGAGGTCCTGAGACTGGGGACCTGGACACCCTCAGCTATCCCTCCCGGGGAAGAGATTTAAATTTGAATTTGGTCCACAATGTCTTGGACCGATCGCTTTCCGCGATGCCAAACGCCCAACAGAGACGAGAACTTTTCGCCTCTGCTACCATGAAACCTGACCAGGTGGTCAGGAGCAGAGGTTGCAGTGGCATGGGCAGCAACATTGCTTGGCACAGAAGACATAACGATAGTGTTGACTGAATAGTATCCTGCAAACAGATATGGTACACATAGCCAATGAAATACCTGATATGCACATATGAGAAATCCACCCCATCATCCACTAATTGATATAACTACTAAACATCCAAGATTGCCTTATCTATCCCACATCCTATGTTCCTAACAAGGAAATGGAATATGATATACCCTATCCCATATATATCCCATATATAGGGCCATATAATGCTCCCTTAGGGGTAATATACCAGGGTAGGGTTGTGACCTGCTTCAATACAACTAAAGCAGACCCTAAAGCATTGGAAAAGCACTTTTTCTTACTCCTCGCAGCGGAATGGGAATAGGGTCCCTTGGACGCAGCAAACCCTAGGTTAGGTTAGGCTGTACAAGAAGAACAAGTCACCGCTTCGCAGCGGAATGGGAAAAGGGTGCCATTGACGGATCAAACCCTCACGGCCATTTGGCAAGAAGACGGTGTCGCTGCCATCAACAGAATGCACGTCCTCTTGCAAGGCCGCAAAGACAAAAACCACCCTCTTCCCATCCGCAACCTTCATCATGTTGCCATGGTAGGATTATATTTCAAGCCCCTTTGCACATTTTGCGGCCGCTTGGTACGCCTTGTGGTCACCACTTCATGTGTTGTTAAACCAGCCGAGAATGAAGTTTGTGACTGACATGAGGGCCTCACATTCATCGTATGCAACACCTGATGCTTCTACGTCAACATGAGAAAGTCGTAGGGCAAACATCATTCTATTGCCTGAGTCCGGACCGCGGTGAACCCCGGGAAAGTCTTTGAATACGGGATCCCAACTGTTGCATGGTCAAGTTTCAAGGGCTTCCAAAACCTTATCAAGCTTTTCCATGGGCACCACTCCTTTCCACAACAAATGTGCTGTCCAATCCAATTTGCTTGGGTCTTCCTTGAAGGTGAACTCGGAGCGCAAAACACCAACCGTGGCTAGGTCTCCCACCGCAACCCATGGCAACGGACATTGCCTCTGTAGTGCCACAATTTTCCACGCCATATCGGATGGGGTCGTAATGCCCTCGACCGGATCCGCAACGGCAAGTCCGGAATTGGTTGCCAAGCTCCGAACTGGAAAGGTGTCCATCTTTGAGGCTGGCAATACACACTCCTTGTGACCAATTGGGGCACTTCGAAAGGCACAACGTGTCATCCCCGGGGGGCTCGGCTTGGTGCTTGCGAAAACCACACAAATCTATGCCCTTTGAGGTTTGAGGTTTGATTTTGCGGGTGCTAGACGCCTTTCAGCCCCGGGGGGCCACCTGGTCGGGCCAGGTGATATCCTCTTCACCAGATCCTAGTGGGGGGCCCTTCATGACGCACCTCCTGCATGGTGGCGGAGTCCCCCGGGTTCACAGGGCTCCGAGCCCCGTTTCTCCCTGGCTTCCCGATTTTGCCACTCCCCGGTCAGTGCATCACTTAGCAGCCGTGGCTGTGGGGGCCTACCCACCACATCAACCCGCTAATGCGTGGTCGCCCGGGGTGCCGGCGCCGCCGGGCCCGTGCTACGTGTTGTGTCTTCCCCGTTTTCCCCTTCCCGCCCCGCGTTTCCTGCGCTGTGTGTGGCCGGCCGTCCCGTCCGGGTGTCCCTTATCCTCGCTCGCTGGTACGCCATTCCATGCGTTCTGTGCGTTCCGCGGGCTCGGACCGGTTGCCCTTTCTGGTTTTCCCCGCGTTTCCTTTGTGTGTTTGTGCGCTCGCGCTCTCGCGGCGTCCGCACCCCCCCCCCTCCCCGGGCTGGTGTGGCGCGCGCACCTCAAGCGGTCCCGGTGCTGGGGGCTGGTAGGGCCGTTCGACGCGGTCCGTGCCCCTCCGCGTGTCCTGCCTCGGTCCCTTGCTCCGTTTGGCTTGCTTTGGGGGTGGGGCGGCCCGGTCCCAGCTACCGCACTGTGCGTGCTCTTGCGAGCTGGCTTTGCGCGCTGTGTGAGCGGCACGAGGGTGCCCGGGGGGGGCATCTCTTGCCTGGATGTGGGGTTTTCTGGGGTCAGGCGCTCTCCCAGCCCCCACCACTCGTCCGTTCGGGTGTGCAGCCGGGGCCCACTACCGACTTGCTGTTGGTGCGGGGGTTGCGGGCGTGGGGACGCGTCACCAACCCCACAGCGCGCGCTCCTGGAAGCTAGCTTTGCGCGCTGTGGGGGCGGCAGGAGGGCGCCCGGGGGGACCGTGCCCTGGGTTTGGGCCATCCCCACCGCCCACACACAAGTCAAGGCAGGCCCGGAAACACGACCAAACCCCCCCCCCCAGACCGCAGCAGTCCCTCACCTGCGGGTACCACGCCATCCACAGGGTCCTCAACCGCGCGGGTCTTAGCCCAAAGTTAGCATGCCCCCTTCCCACCACTGACCAAGAGGTCCACCAGATACGAAAGCTCGTCCACCTCCCCCTCCCCCCACACGCCCCGCCGGGCTCCCCGTTCCCCCCACCACCCGTACGCATCCACCACCCCCAGCCCCCGCCACCACTACTCCCGCTCCCCCGGACGCCACCGAGCGCGCCACCGCCGCCCCATGTCCACCTCCCCCTCCCGCTCCCCCCTCCGCCCGTACCCGTCCTCCAGCCCCAGCCTCCGCCGCCCCCGCTCCCGCTCCCCCAGGCACCGCCACCCCCGCCACCACCGCAGGTCCACGTCCTCCCCCCGCCGCACCACGACCACGGGCACGGACCCCTCCCCCCCCCGGGCCCCCGCCCACCTCGCCTGGTGGTCTCCCCCCGCTCTGCAGGAGCTCCGCCGGTGGGTGAAGCGGGCCGGAGGAGCGGGAAGGCACGAAGGGGTGCACATGGTGCATATCTTCGAGGAGGTGCGCACCCGCACCCCCGCAAACCCTAACGAGGCCGCCCCGGAGGCCATCATGCCGCAAGCGGCATGGGAGGCCCTCCTCTGCGATGCAGTCCAGGGCCTCCGCCCCCCCTACAGCCCCCAAGCCCTCCGCCAGGGGCTCCAGGCCACCCACCCCCAGGCCTGGGCCGCCGGCGCCCCCTCCCCACCCCGCCCCTCCCGCCACCACCACACCAGGAAGGGGCAGGACAAGGGCAAGGGAAGGGCAAGGAGCACCAAGGAGCACTCAGGCAAGAGGGCACGAAAGGGCCCCAAGTGAGGGCAGGCACACACAGGGACAGGACGCCGGAAGCGACACCACATGGGGGCAGGAAACCACCCAAGAACCAGGAAGGGGCGGGAACGGGGACCAAGACACGGAGGAAAAGGGCACCACGGCAGGCACCACGACCCACACCCAGGAAGGGCACACCACGACCGGGGGACCAGCGCCGCCCCAGCCCCACCAAACACCCCAACACACACCACCGAAGCAAACATCGTACGCCATGCGGATCACACCAGCGCACGCCCACTGGCCACCGGAAACCACACGGAGAACGGAGGGCACACCTACACGGGGAGAACGTGCCACACCCACAGAGGAAACCGCAGGGAACGCCGCCGCACGGCGCACCACCACGCCCTCACCGCCAGGCGACGACCCCGGCGACCACAACGGCCACCTCACAGGCACCGGAAGAGGACGAAGGCACAACCGCGGCACCCACGACTAGGGACCGAAACCCCCAGAGGACACGGGACCAAGGCACAGGCCCCCAGGGAGGGCAACCCCACGGACCGTCACGCGACCACGCTTTTGGCTATGAGGGCCGGGCTGCGTTACCGTCGCGGTTCGACGCAGAGTATTGCTGGCCTCTGATTGACGGCCGGGGGACTGATCTCAGCTGGTCTCACGTCCGTGAGGGCGTCCGTCACCAACCTGTTGCGTCCAGTGGATGAATGGCACTGCGGCGGCACGCCGATCCCGTCCATGATAAATTTCGAGCGCCGCAAGGGGAAGTGAAAGGCTGTAACCGCGAGGGCCTTGCTGCTGCTGGACGGTACCCCCTTCAAGGCCTTTTCCGAGCGCCGTGAAGACTGGAAGTGCCAAGATTACTACCGGTGCCCCGGACCCCTGCAGTTCAGCACCGGAGATATGGACATCCCCCTGACCCTGAACTATGAGCTCATGCCTGCCGGCGGCACCGACCCGGACCCTCGTGTCCCTGCCAGCGCAGCCGAGCTGCAGTGCAAGCCTTTCGCCACTCAAACGGCGTTCGGAAGCCACCTCCACCGTCCTTCTCCTGATTTCTGTTTGTCTGCCTTGGAGAAGGAACGCCTTTCCTACACCCCGAGTACGCCTGCCTGTCTGCGAGGCCCGGTGAAGATTGAGTCCATGGGAGAGAGTCAGTGTGCACGCCCGGAGGACACCGTGATCATTCAGCAGAATTTCCCGAAGACCTACCCGACCCACCAGCCCGAGCGGCACGCCCAAGCCCCCACAGCGTGGACCCAGCGAGCCACCCACACCTAACCGCACCCCCCAACCACCAGCCGGCCACAATCCGGCCCGCACTCCGCACCACGACACGGGCCAGGCTGACCTCCACTGACCCACCGCGGCACCACGCGAGACCACGGCACACCGCACCACAGCGCGCCACAGTGCAACGCACCACAGCACGACGCGACGCGACGCGGCACGGAGCGGCACAGCACGACACAACTGACCCTAACCGGAGGGACTAACCGAAGCCAGCGACCACACATCCTGGAAGGCGCCGCGCCAGCACGCCACACACCAGCACCGCAGGCCACACACGGGGCCACAGCGCGCCAGGCGACAACGGTGGCGGACCACCCAGAAGAATACAGCCGGCACCGCAGAGGGGAAAGGACGCGAACAACCCCAGACCCCTAACCCAAAACCACAAGCACCCGCCTGGCGCAGCCGCTCAGCCGGCAGAGCCAGGACCTGACCCGGCAAGAAGGGGCGCCGAGCCCACCGTGTACATAGCCCACCCGACCCATGGCGCCGGAACGCGGCCACACAGAACGCAACTGAAGACAACAGCCCGGAAGACAACACTGAATGCAGGCCAGTGCGTGCGCCAGCCCAGGGAATGCAGAGGGAGGAACAGGCAAGCCCCCCCCCCCCCCAAAAAAAAAAGGAGGGGGGAGGGGGAAAAGGCACGAAAACAGCCAACAGCCGCCAAACCGCCCGCCAACACCACCACAGGCGGCCAAACCCCCCCCCAGAAGGCACCGAAGACAGGATCCCCACAGAGGCACAGGGGGACCACCCACCCAAAACCGGCAACACCAAGCCAGTAACAGCGGCCCACGGGGAAAAGGGACACCGAAACGGAAAAAAAAAAAAAGGAGAACCACCAGCCCAGCCCGAAAGAAAGGGGATGGAGGGACAGGGACCACAAAGCCCAAAAAAACAAAAAAAAAGAAAAACAAAAGGAAAAAACAAAAGCGCAAAAAACACACCCCGACAACCCAGCCTAGAAAGGCTGGGCACAGCCGAGACCCGGGCCCAACACACACGCTCACACCGCACGCTGGAACCGGAAACGGCAGGGGGCAAGCAGGACGCCCATGAAACCACACGCGTCCCAAAAGCAAGCCGAAACCGAAGCCCAACCACGAACACCACAAACAGCCGACACTAGAGGGACAACGCCACAAACCATGCCCAAACACACCCACCCAAGACCCCAGCCAGGACTGACGAGGTTAACAAAACCCACACCCAACCGCCAACCGGACCCAAACACAAACGCCGCACAACAGTAGGAAACCCAGTGCCCACAGCCCGGGCACTGAGGCAGCCCGTGCCATGCAGGTGACCCGGCCAAACGAGATCCGGAGACCGGGGGTAAGGCTGCATCCTAAGGCCTGCGCTGCTTTGGGACTCGAGGCGGAGCGTGCGACACCCAAGCACCTCGGAACCCTAGTACCAAGAACGTGCATGCATGCCTTGGGAACGGGATACGCCAGGAAGTCCGGTGAACCCCTGGGGTTCCGCCCAAAGGAGGGGACGTGCGCAAGCACGGGGGCACACCCTCCCGGCGAGACAAGCATGTCACGCTGGCGGCGATCAGCCCTCCCGGCGTTGCCCGGGGCCGCTTTGTTGGGGGCCAACAGTCAGGTCTAGCGGGAAGTAAGCTGCCTCCCCTCTTCACGCGCGGAGCCTCTTCCTGTTCGTCACAGGGGCGACGCCAGGCGGAACCATGAGGCGCCTCTCCACGACCGAGAGCACCTACCCTACCCTGATATTTTGGAGAGTAAAATGCAATGTAGTGCAAATGACACCAATTATCAAGATGATGTTCGATACCTGGAGAAAGAAGGTGCCCTGGGGGAAGCAGTCTGCCAAGCGCACGCGCTGACCTAGCCAAAGAAGAGTTTTGCCGCCTCTGGGGGGGCAAGCTTCTGGTAAATTTCAATGACCCAACGACAATTGGGGTACTCGTTGCTTCAGTGAAGGTTGTGCACAAGCGCTATCAGATGAGAACCCATCACAATGGTACAAAGAATATATTTTCTGGGCCTTTTTTTGCACGAGCCCTCGTGCAATGAGGACTGCAATGCAGTCCCAGAAGTTGAAAGTCACAACCTATAACTCTTTTTTCAGGCAGTGCACATCAAAAATCAAACAGTGCGGTGGCTGGTAAGACCACTCGACCCCGAAGCCGTCTTCCCAAAGGAAAATGAATCGGGTGAGGTTTTTGGTTTGGTAAGTTATGAGCGAGGGCTCGCGCATGCAGCACCCCTTGAACAACATGTTGCATATGCTTTGCATTGATATTCAATCCGCCATGCTTCTGTTTTAATGATCCTTGGTCTTGATTGCGCGAGGCCTCGCGCATAGAATTTGATCAATAGATTAATTTTCCAGGTATGCAATGAGCATGCAGGACAGAAAAAGATGTTGTAATCATTTTTTCTGCAGACCATGTTCATCCAAAAAACAAGCAGAACGCAAAATGTATTTATTGGCCAATTTCCGCTAAAAGCACATCATTTTCCACTGAGATCATAAGATTTTTTTTTTATTGTTAATTTTTGTTTTCGGCTGTCCGAAAATAGGCACAAAATGGCACAAATGGTAAGAAAGATACTTTCTTTGGACTAATATTCTGTTTTCATAAAACAGAGCCTGTGAAAAACTATTTGTTTGCATGGTCCAAGTTGGGTGCATTTGGTGTGATTTTGACCATGCAACTTGAGCCGCCTAAGACAGTGCAAAGCAACCTGTCTCCGGTGAGGAGGAGTTGGACCTCTTTTCTAACCCTCTTTCAACCTCCCCCCACGTAGGGAGGTGAAGGAAAAAGGGTCCAATCATGTGATTCGGCGGGGGACCTCTTTGCACCTCCTCCTATGCGGTTGTGCTAAAGCAGGAGGTGAAGGGAGAGAAGGGCTTACCAGGTGCGCCCCCTGTCGACCCCTCCTGCTTCTAAAAGGCGTCTCAAAGTGCCATCCCTGGGGAAATGGACCCTTGGGGGCTGGGAGATTGGTTGACGGACAACAATGTCTTGTGTTGGTTGAACTAAGATCTCTACAACATGGAAATCGATGAACAACATGCGTGGACTCCTGGGGTTACTTATATCAAGAGAGGTTTCAGGTGGATGCAAATCGTTCAATCTGGCTTCAGAATAGACAGCAGGGTTGTCTGCCGTCACCACACTGTTGTGGTCAATAGCGATGACATAGAATTGTTGCATTTATTTGTGTGTGTCTTTCATTGTCGTGTCCGGTTGGAGCGTTCCATCATTTGGGTCTCGGAACCTTGAGCTCCATTCTTTGATCCGTCCTTTCTTAGTGGTGCTCAAGAATCACGGCTTTACCCAGCACCGCGCCTTGGGCTTCCAAAAGGACATTTGGTTTTGCGGTTTCAGCGCTTGCTCCTCACAAAACCTGTTGGTGGATCACCGGGGTTCTTGTTCGCATGTTTGCCTCACCACCTCTGAAACAGCCACTTGCTTAGGCCGGCACTAACACACAAGTTATAAAAATAAATCCCCCCCCCCTAAAAATGGAGAAAATTAGGTTGTTTTTCACCCCCCCCACAGTGCGTGAAAAAAAATTGTTTTTGGGTTTTGACCAATGGTTTTGCCATTTTCGAAATACTTGGGTACAACGGCGACCCCCCTGCCATGGATCACCCCTTTGGTTTGCTTGGTGCATGTGGGAGTGGAACGGGCCCAGTGCCTTACAACCACTCAGGACATCTGCTCCTTTCCATAGGAAACTTCATAGCGGCTAGTTTGGGGTTTTTTCCAGGTGTAACTGGCTTCGGGGCACTGTAGTGCTGCACGTCATCATTGAGATCACGGGGGACGTTAGCCTGTGCTCCACTGCCAACAACAAATTTCTGAAACATCTAAACCTCACTAAGCAACAAACCTTGCACGCACCATCCCATTCAATCACATAGGTTGCATCAAATTCCTGCAGACACTTACTCACAAACAGGCAGTACTCAACCAACAGGCCTGATCTCCCATTGAACGCAACAGCAACATTAACCTCAGACTCCAGGCAGGTTACAAGTGGGGCAGGCGGGTGGGGCAACTGCGTAACACACAACAGCATGATCTCCTGGTCCTCAACACAGGGTACAATTTTCAGGTCCTACAGTACCTACCCAACCAGTGACAGGGGCATGCTGCACTTCAGTGTCTTCTTTGAGTAGGATATATAGTTTCGTACCTGACTAGATGGTGGAAATTATTGTGACAGAACAAGACAGCTCTTCTTACTGCTCTGCATAAGTTTGGCAAGCTAGGATGTTGTCTTTGTTGATGTTGTGTACCACGATTTCCCGTCACTGTTACAAGTTTGTTGTATATGTGCACACTGACACAGGGTGCCCTCCAGGAAATAATTGTATCCTTTGTGGCATGGGCCAGTAAGCGTGTCGGCCCGGGTGTGGATGCCTTTCAAACTGAAAGTGGTGAAAGTTTAATGTTTTTGCATGTCTGTTAGATTTTACTCGCTGCAGAGCACTTTCTTGATTGTGACCTGATTTTTACTTTCCATATGACACATCCTGCCCCCTCGGCAATGAGGGGCATCCCGGGTCTCGGACCTGATTCCACTGGAGAGGTTTTGGCCTACATGGATTTTGAGGGGTGCACATCTGGTGGACTGTCCGTACAGCAATGACACAAGTGTGCTCAATGCACAGGAAGCAAGCTTTCAAAGTTGTATAGGCTTATAGTCACAAACTGCCTACCACGGGTGGTAGAAGGTTTTATAGTGATTTCAACACCGTGTTTTTGTCGTGCCTCCGCTGCTGGTTGCTGCTGGTGTAGGGTTCCTGCTGCTTGTTTTTGATGAGGAAAATGTTTTATTGTTGAAATACAACAAGTCCAGGATAGCCCAAGCCAGAGAAAAGCAAGTAGAAGATGAACAGCATCAGAGCATGAAGGGCTGCAGTCAGAAAGAGTTAGATAAAGACAACTATCCACAATAGACCACAGCAAGTAGCATACATTGCAACTCAGGATGAAATATTTTACATGTTTGAGAAAACCTGACTGGAAAACTGCCCCAAGGGCTCACTCTCATCCACAGTGCCATGCTGAGATGTGTACTCCTTGTTTTTGGGTCCCATAGGTGCTGAGGTGGCATGGCCTGTGGCGCTGAGGTCAACGCCATGTCACATGGGATAGTCCTACTTAGCTAGACTGACTGCGTATTGAACCTAGGACCTCTCAAAAAGAGGTGCGCGAGCCCCCTAGGGTGCATACCACTAGGACAGCTAAGAATGCATGAGAAAAAATAGATAAATTCATAGGCTCTGCCTTCAGAGTATCAGTGCCTCAGTCACCGAGGAAACGATGTTTTAGTGCTTATAGCTTGGGGATATAGGGGTCCGCACCACATCCTGATTTAGTGGTTGGTTCCAAAAGTCAAAATGTGTTATCACCCATTTTGGTTGGGCCAATACTAAGATAAAAAGGCATGTGTGCTTAGAGCACCTCTAATACAACTAGAGTATACCCTAAAGCATTGGAAAAGCAGTTTTTCTTACTCCCCCCTTGTGCTGTGCTTGCCACCACTGTCGCATATTCAGGAAAAAAGGATTTTTTCTTGGCCTTTTCTTGGTTTCACACCTACTTTAAAATACCTATAGTTTCCCTAAAACTGGAAAAGAGCGCTTTACCATGGCCAGCGACTCCTGCTGCATTGTTAATGACAATTTCCAACAGAACACTCAGTGCTCTTGGCGCTGCACGGGTTCCTGTGGCTTGGTGGGGTTAGAAGAGGGCATGCCAAAGCCATATGCATTTGCATCCCACCCTCCAAGCTGCAGCGTATCACAACCCAACGCCAGACTCTCATAGGACGCTGGACCCATGTCTCATGGAACATGATGGAGACACCTCTCCTGGTACTGGGGCGGGGGTGTACTGCTTTAATTAGAATCGCCCCTTAGAGGGGTCTTGATTCTGGTTCAGTCTCCTGCTGCTGCTTTTCAGCTCGAACAGCAGCCTACTCAATGAGGCTTTGCGAGGAGGTCTGTACAACAGAAGAATGGGAGGATGAGGGACAAATCCACGCAAAAGCGAAGCGACAACACCTAAATCCGTCAAATGAAGGCCTAGAATTTTTCTAAAGGCACACACCTGGACAGAATCCAATTGTGCATCAAATGCGCATTTCTATTGAATTTGTAGTCATCTCTCGATTTTTGAAAACACGAAATTCCTACGCAGAAAAAAGCGGCGCGCAGGAGCGGCTGCTAGCGAAGCGCCAGAAAATAAAGAATTAATAAGATTATAAACGTATGTTACGCAAAATGACAAAAATGACGAAACACACATAAATAGACTAACATAAAGATTACACCCACATTGACAGTAGGAATTCAAGATTCAAGACTTCCAAAATCAACAGAAGTACTTCAATGTATCAGGTAGAAACCACAGGTGTGCTCGTCTTATATGCAGCATGCACATTGCTCGTCTCGTGTCTCCGTGAACGTGCCTTGTAGCAGCGCTAACAAACGATAGAGGGAGAGATTAGAAAGATTGCAGATGATTAGAGGTAAGTCCATGGTGATTAGACATACACACATATGCATAGTGTCGTTTCTCGCTTGTGTCTCGTTTTTCCTCCACATTGCTTCACTCTCCAGCGGTGAGTAAGGTAGGTAAGCCCAGGTGGGGCCACCCCGTGGTGGAGTTCGTGATTGTCGGTAAGATTAGGAAGAGAAAAAGTGGTTGACCCTGATTGACGGTAAACTTGTGCATGCTTGTGCATTCACACACGCATTAAAGGGTAGGCCACGCGAAATGCGCAGGGTAAGCCTTGTTTAGGTTACTCAGGGGCTCCACCCCAGGTTCTATAAGAGAACGGCTGGAGTTCCTTAAGCCAGCTTGCTTCACAGGGGCGTTGGTGAACAGCGTATTATAGGGCCATCTGAGAAGCGTATAATACGAGGAGATCGTCGTTGTTCCTCCGCTGCAAACACTCCCTCATCCGCCTTTGCTCTTCAATTGGGAAGGTCAGGTTGAACTGGTGCAGTCCCAAGCCGTGCGAAAATATACGGCGCTGATCATACAAATAACAAGCTACGAGTCAGCCAGGAGTGGCAAGCGTAGCCCGACATCTTCAACATTCACGCTCTGGACGCCAGAGGTGCACCCCTTCCCTCCAAGCCCTAGCAGCGAAATGCGTAGTGGGGTCCCTGTTAGCCACAGCCGCTTAGTAGCATTGTGTTCTCTTGCTTCGTCACAGGAGGGTCAGTAGGACTTATGACTCCTTCAACAGCAACACCAAGTAGAGTGCATGTGATGAGTGCTCACCCTGCCTTCGAAGGCCGGTGCTGGCGTTGGTGCGTGTAGTGTAGTGGTGTCTCCTGTCCCGCGTGCCTTTCCACGTGGGCAGGGGAGTGCGTTAGCTTTTGGCCTTTAGCAAAAATCGGCGTTTTGTATGCCCTTAGCACACTTGACCACCCCTCCCCTCTAGTAGGTAGGGCTTTTGCCGTCTTCCCCCAAGGATAGGCGCCAGCACAGAAATTGGGCGCCATAGGAGTGGTATTAGTAACCAACTAGGACCTTTGGTCTGACATCAGCGAAGCCCGTTCATCCGGGAACCACGCCTGGGAGAGAAGTGAGACAGACACAGACATACGTAGCACACTTATGGGTAAGGTTCAGTCCCTAGCTTTAGTCCTGGAGGCAAGTGTCTCAGCGAGCCTCAGCAACTGACCAAGGGAGTTCTGGGACAAGTAGTCTACCAGGACTGAGTTTAGGCGTCCCTCAGGTGTAACAAACGCAGAGAAGGGTTCCCAGGTGGCCTCTTCGACTCCAAACCCTTCCCAGAGGGTGAGGAAGCGCCAACCCTGGCGATAGCGGTGGCGTAGGACAGACTTCACCAGGTAGAAGCCCTTCTTAGCCATCTCCTCGGCGTTCATGTCGGGGAGTTCCCCTTCAACTTCCATAGGGCTGGCAGCCCCTTGTAGGTATGAGGTGGCGACTTCCTCGTCGTTCAGCTCATACTCTGCCCCACAGAGGTCTTCGGGATCATAGTAGCGCTTCAGGTGTTGAGCAGCGCACACCAGGGTCCCCCCTAAACGGGGAGAACACCACACGGTTATACGGTGTCCATCCACAGAAAGAATCTTGTAGGGCCCGAAGTAACGGTCATCGCTGGTAGAGCGTGGCCAGGCGGGTAGTCGGCTGTGGTGTACCAGCACCCAGTCCCCTTCTTGGTAGGTGGCAGGTACTGGGTGCTTGTTCTTCTTGTTCCACTGACGCTCCCTCACTCTCTGGAGCATATCCTTGGCCTTGTCAACCTTTGCTTGTTGCTCTTGGACCCACTCACCCAGGGAAGAATGGGTGTCTTCTGAATAGGGGCATGTAGGAACCATGCCGGGCGCCCTAGGAATAGCTCATGGGGCGAGTAGCCAGTTGCCGAACTCTATTGGGAGTTCATCATCAAGGATATGACGGGGAGTAGTCTCACCCAGTCTCTGGTGCGTTCAGTTTTGCACCATATCCTTACATTCTTCTTGAGGACACGAATCTGTCGCTCACAGAGGGGGTTGCTTGTGTGAGAGTAGGGAATCCCGGTAGACACCTGGACATTGAGGGATCTCAGGACCCCCTTGTACCAGCCAGTATCAGAGCGCACTCGTACGTCCTCATCGGAGTTGATCTCTTTGGGCGCCCCATAGACACAAAACCACTTCTCCAGGAGTATCTTGATAGTTTCCTCCCCGGTAATGTGCTTGGTACATGGGAATACCCTGGTAAACCTGGTCAACCCACAGGTTACCACGAGGCCAAAGTCATAGTCCCCAAACTTCGGCATCTCCGTGTAGTCCACGTATAGAACACCGTTAGCACAGTGAGGGATGGGCAGGGTCGAGTACAGACCCCTGTCCCTGATATCCCCCGGTCCGCAGGACCTACTCGGGCACTTGTTGACGATGGGCTGGAGGGTTTTCCGCAGTTGGCCGTCAGTCCACGTAGTGTGGAACTACTGCTTGAATAGCCTCAGGGTACGGTCAGCACCCACATGACCGCTGGACTCATGGGTCCACTTACGCAGCGTTGGGACTCTGTCACTGGGTACCACGATGCGATCCTCGTGCCAGAGGTAGCTCGCGTCCCTCTTCCACTGATCTTGGTTGACCAGGAGGGGTTCAAGGCGTTTCTCCAGGCGCTTGGGAATATCCTCGAACTCCTTCAGGTACTCTGATTGTTGGAGTCCATCCAGGGGGCGTATCATAGTCATGTTGAGGTCCAAGTGCAGGTCCATACGGCTGAACGCCTCCTTAGCCAGCGCTTCAGACCGGGCACCAATCAGGGCGTGGAAGTTGTTGCGGCTTATGTAGTCTGCACACTCGTTCTTTACTCCCTGGATATGGTGTACCATCAGCCGTGGTTGGCTGAGGTAGGTCCACCAGCGGCGTAGCTTGACCTTCTCAGGTGGCAGACCCTTCTGGAAGGTGCGGACCGGCTCTTGGTCGCACAGCCAGACCACAGGGTTGCTCCCCAACAGTCGTGCTTTTGAGGATAGCACCAGCATACCCGCGAGCAATCCCTGCTCATAGGTGGAGTACTTCCCCCTGGCCTGGTTCCATTTCCAGTTCCAGTGGCCCAGAGGTATCAGGACCCACTTGTTGTCAGGGTAGCTGTGCTTGCGAGTTGATTCTCTGTTAAGACCTTCAGTCCCCCATTCGGAAAGAGCCGAGTCGAACTCCTCCTTCTCTAGTGTTTGCCATTGGAACAACGTTCCACCGCCGCCCACATTGCTGGCGTCGGTTACCAGGATAATCCTCCCCCGTGCCCCAGGCACGCCCAAGCACTTAGCCTTGGCCACCTTGTCTTTGAGCTCGTCAAACGCTTGTTGCTCTTGTGGCCTCCAGCGCCAAGTAGTACTCGTCTTGATCAGGTCCGTCAGAATGGCGCTGGTGTAGGTGAAGTTTTTGATATGGCAGCGATAGAAGTTGCACGCCCCAATGAAACTGCGTACATCATGGAGTCCTTTCTTGGGGTCTTTGTGCCGTACCTTAGCGTCGATCAGGGGTTTGGCCTTAGAGGCCGCTGGGGTCCACCACCCATAGCCAATGTCAAACCTCAGGTACTGCATGGTCTACTGCATGAACTCACACTTCTCCAGCTTGAGTCGTGTGTGGTTCTCTTGGCAGACCGCAAAGAACTCACCCAAGAGGATTAGGTGGTCCTCCTGGGTATTTTTCCCGAGGCATACATCGTCGATGTGTGCTTCAATCTGGGGCCCACGGGGTATGAGTTCCTGCACCTTAGGTCTCCTTCGTAGGATGGACAAGATCTTGTTCATCAGTTCTTGGAATAGAGCGGGTGCGTTGGCCACGCCAAACGGCATGACCTTCCACTTGAACACCCTTCCTTGAGGGGTGATGAAGGCTAGTAGCTCCTGGGCGTTGGGCGTCAGGTCCACCTGCCAGAATCCGCTCCTCTTGTCCATCTTGGTCTTGTAGCGACAGGAGGCTATCTTCTCTAGGGTAGACTCCATATTAGGAACGGACCCTGAGTGGATCAGCGTTTTCTTGTTCAGCTCTCCGTAGTCCACTACCAGCCGTTTGGCTGTAGACCCAGGCTTAGCCACCAGGAAGCAGGGGCTGCAGTGTTCGGGGTAGTCCCTGTCCTTGTACTCCAGGACTAGGCCAGCGTCGATAGATTCTTGTATTTGTCGCTCAATCTCGTCGGCCTGCTCTTTACAAGACGGATAGGGTCTCCTCCGGATCTTCTGACCCACGAACTCGGGGCTCAGCTTGAGGGCCATCTGTACCAGCTTGTCACATGAGGCTGGGGGTGGTAGTTCCCCGAACACCTGCAGATAGGTCCTTATCAGCGTCTGCACCCGCGGGTCCAATAGCTTGATCTTGTCCTCCATGCCCTCGTCAGAGTGTAAGTTGCTTGCCCCCTGAGTAATAGACGTCGGGAGGTGATCCTGCACCGAGTCTTTGCCCTTGGTAGTGTCCTTCAACCCTTGGTAGGCATATAGTAGGTCTCGTTCAACCATCTCCGGTGAAGATGGCAACATAGGCACGCTCGAGGGGGTTCACATACACAATCCTCCAAGAGGTCGTCCTCCTCTGGGGTCCTCACATGGGCACCCCACATGCTCTTCATGAGCTTAAGATCTACCTCCTCTTGCCAGTTGGTGATCTTCTGTTCGAGGTCCTCCTTCAATTGGGATAGATCTCCCATACATCCTTGCTTTAGTGGCCATGAACTGCGGGTAGGCTTAGCGTAGCATAGCTCTTTCGCCACCAGCCTCCTCTTGGAGTCCACATACCCCCTTAGCCTGGATCGGGGATCAAGCTCTTCCTTCAAGGGGTCTCCCACCCTCATGGAGAGTAGGGGTTTCAGTGGGGCGACATACTCGACGCTCTCCACTTCCTCCACACAGGTCTGCACGAAGAAGGCGTCGTGCTCAGTTTCGTCATCTGAGTGGATAGAGCTAGAGAGCTCGGATAGTCCACACTCAGAGACTCCATCAGGAACAGGTACATGGCAGGGAGAGTTGGGGGTGTTGGTGTTAGTCACGACGTATTCATCCCCTCCGGGTATAGTCTCAATAGCATCTTGAGGTCGCAGCCGATCCTTCAAGTCATCCAAGGCGAGTCCATCGCTCTCTCGTTGTATAGCCTGGACCAGAGTCGAGTCAAGGTCCTCCCAGGGGATGGGGGTAAGACCTCTGTCAACCACGCTGAGCATACTACCCCATCCGGGTTTCCCGATAGGTGTCTTACGCCCCAGAGGCATGTAGATGGCCTCATCAGGTAACCTAGCAGAGCTGATAGTCAGCCTGTCCAGGAGGGTTCGCCAGTACTCGTTGCCCCCATGGGCTCCCCAATCGGGGGAACACAAGACCATGTGGAAACGTTCCAAAGCCACCTTGGTCAAGACTCTCCCCGGTTCACTGAACCTGGGGTTCCCGTAGGCCATCCCGAAAGAGGGCCAGTAAAATGTGTAGCTGCAGTTCTTCCCCTTGCTGCAGTAAAGGTCCAGGACATGTTGCTTGTCGCCGGCGAACAACTCCACACTCAGGTCTTCTCTAGAGTAACCCAACTCCTTCAGATCTTGGTCCGGGACTTCTCCCAATAGTTGATAGTCCTCAGTTTTGGAGGCTGCCATCATGTTCGAGGGCTCCTCCTTCGATACCCTCAGGTAGCTCAAGGTGTGCTCCGACTGCTCCAGTGGTACGGACTCTCTGCCACTGCCGTGGTCCACGTAGAGGAGGTAGGGCGCTTGCAGCGTCAGGGATTGTATCCGGGAGTGCTGCACGAAGAAGTGGGTCCCCAATACAAAGTCCAAGGCCTCAGTGTCCATCACATAGAACCGATGGGTGATAGTTCGAGAGCCCATAGGTACCTCCAATTCACAGTCCCCGCAGCTGTGCACCACATGCCCATCCCCCATTCGTATAGCCGCGGTGGTCATGGTGTTCCTCAGGCTCCCACAAGGTAACGTTTTCTTGGCCACTATAGATATGGTGGCGCAAGTACCCAATACCCCCAGGTATTCACGTTTCCCTAGTCGGATATGTACCCAGAACACCAGGTCCAGGGCCCCACCAGAGCGTCCCTGTCAGAACTCCGCAGGACAGGTCACCTCGAACCCCTTGTTCCGCAATTTGCGGGCCATTCTCATAAAACGGCTTCTCTTCTTAGCGTTGCCGTCATCACCACCTTCATGTTCACGCTTGGCCCCTTGTTCTCGCTGGGCCCGAGTTTGCGAGCGTGTGGTAGGACCAGACTGCCCTCCAGAAGGCTCAGAGTTCCCCCCTGGATTAGAGTTGGGGTTGCCTCCGTTCTTGTCCTGGTTCTTGTTGTCCTTGTCTGGCTGGCGGTTAGCGCCTCCTCCTCGTCCACCTTGGTCCTTCTCTTGTCCTTTTCCACCTCCTTTCGACTTGCCCTTGCCGGAGTCGTTGCCGTTGCCTTCCCCACCACCCTTGTCAGAGCCTTGGCCAGGATCCTCACCCTTCAGCTTTGCGGACAGACGGTGCTTGTGGTAGCACTCATCCTCGTAGTGCTTCCTCTTCCCACAGAAGGCAGAGGTGATAGTACACCTGTATTGATCCGGCATCTTCGCCTTGGCGCCCGTGTTGGTCTCCTGCTTCTTCCATTGGACTACGAAGCAGTCTCGCTGCTCGCAGTCTGGGGCGTGCTGCAGGTGGCCCTGCTCATCTCTGGCATCACACCAGAAGAGCTTCCTGACATTTTCCATGATACAGGCGTGTTTTGGGGTAGTCCCCTGTCCAGATCTAGGTCCTTGGTACCCTTTGCTGTGGCTTCCAGAGCCTCCCCCACCAGGACGGTAGGCGTTCAGGTGCTGGTTGCTGTCCTTCTCCAGCGCCAGCTCCAGGAGTAGCACACATGAATCCTCGTCGTGGAGGGCTATAGCCTTGCGCTCTAGCGTTGAACAGCACTCGTCCCACAGCTCCCGAGGGAGCTTAGGCACCAACCAGAGAGACAGGTCGTCGCTGCTGTAGGAACCGGGCGTCAATCGTCCAGCACAGTGATCCAGGTCAGCCAGTAGCTCAGAGACCCTGCCAGGTTTGGGGTTGTTTGGCAGCACGGCCAGGTTCTGGATCTCGGCCCTGATGGAGAGGTTGGTTTCATAGGTTGCGCACTGCCTCTCCAAGGCAACCAACACGTCCGCAAAGGTGGCGGACTTAGTCACGATCTGCTTGACCTGCTTCTCCAGGTACTTGGTCTTGCAGCACTGCAGGAGCAGATCACACTTGACTCGCCCACTAGCATGGGTTTGGCCGGTCGTTCGGAGGAACCTGCCAAAATTCTCAGCGAACTCCCTGAGATCCTTGCCTGTGAAGTCAGGCAAGTTCACCACAGTTTTGGAGGTGGCAATGGCCCTAGCCTCCTGAGACCTGCGTTCTTCAGGGCGCTTGGTCTTCCTCTTCTTCTTCTTCTTCTGCCCACGCAGGTTCTCGGGGTCCTCAGGGTCGTCGTCCTCCGAGGGCGAAGCAGAAGTCATTGGAGGCGGCTCTCCGTCAGAGGGGTCTCCGCCTAGGTCACTGGAGCCATAGGGCTCCACGTCAGCCATTGCCCTCAGGGCTGTTAGCCCCAGCCGGTCCAGCTCGGCTCTCGTAGAATTCCTCACGTGGCTGTAGGGAGGCTGGGCCCTTCTCGGTACTAAAGGGCTTCTCGGTATCGCTGCAGGGGTCGGCATCGGTTGGCTCCTCAGGCTCCCCAGGGTGTTTGTCAACCCTGCCACCAGGTGGTTAGCCTGTACTCCATGGGGTGAAATTCCCACCATGGTAGGTGACGCTTGGGGAGGAAGCAGGGGCTCGAGTTTAGCCCGAATCTCTTGGCTGAGATCGCCCACAAGTTCAGAGGTGGCTCTTCCAAGAGCCTCTTTTATCTCCAACCGCGTCAGGGACCTGTTGGAGGATTTCCCCGATCCTCTACTCCTGCTCCCGCATGACTCAGGTCCTCTCCTCAGCCCACTCAGGGCTGCATACCCAGGAACATCCACATAGGCTCCCGTTGCGGGTAGAGGATGGTGATAGTCAGCCGCATACCATCGCGGCGCAGAACTGGAGGCCACCCCCTCACTGCTAGTAGTTGCCTCTGGAAACGCAGTGGTAGGTGGGTTCACACCATAGGCAGGGTACGTAGGCATACCAGTAAAGCCTGTGCCCTCAGCCATAGGCGGGGTGATTATGTGGATGTTGTAGCGGCTGGGTCAGGAGTTGGGAGTGTGGTGGTTGTAGGAGAGCCAGGGGCGCTTGGTGCGCCCTCCAAGGTCGACTCACTCGTCAGGTCGTGCCCATCGTCTACTCCTTCGTCTGCCATGCTTTCCCCTGCATCCTCCTCTCTCTCTCTCTTTCTCTCCACATGGTTGGTGTCCACCTCCTCGACTGAGAGGGCCCGGACGGCCGACTGAAGTCCCTCCAGCGAGTCATCAACCACCTCCACTGGCCAATGTAGGGGCACCGAAGGTACAGCGCTAGGTCGAGGTCCAGGTTCACCAGGTGCTGGCATTGCTGGTGCGTCAGGCGCCGTCCTCACGTCAGTGTCCTCCTTCTTTGTGTCCATATTCGCCCTTGTTGCTTATATATGACGGATCTCGGCGCACTGTTAGTACGGCACGGGCTTGCTGCCGGTACGCAGAGACTGTCTGCCTCTTGCTACCAGAAGGTCTTATAGTGATTTCAACACTGTGTTTTTGTTGTGCCTCTCCTGCTGCTTGCTGCTGGTGTAGGGTTCCTGCTGCTTGTTTTTGATGAGATAAATGTTTTATTGTTGAAAAACAGCCAATCCAGGATACCCCAAGCCAGAGATAAGCGAGTAGAAGATAAACAGCATCAGAGCATGAAGGGCTGCAGTCACAAAGAGTTAGATAAAGACAACTATCCACAATAGACCACAGCAATTAGCATACGTTGCAACCCAGGATGAAATATTTTACATGTTTGAGAAAGACTGATTGGAAAACTGCCCCAAGGGCTCACTCTCATCCACAGTTCCATCTTGAGATGTGCACTCTTTGTTTTTGGGTCCCATAGGTGCTGAGGTGGCATGGCTTGTGGCGCTGATGTCACTGCCATGTCACATGGGATAATCCTACTTAGCTAGGCTGACTGGGTATTGAACCCAGGACCTCTCGGAAAGAGGTGCCCCAGCACCCTAGGGTGCATACCACTAGAACAGCTATAAATTCATGCGAAAAAATAGTTTAATTCATAGGCTCTGCCTTCAGTATATCAGTGCCTCAGTCACCTAGGAAAAGATGTTTTAGTGCTTATAGCTTGGGAATAAAGGGGTCCACCCACATCCTGATTTTGTGTTTGGTTCCATAGGTCAAAATGTGTTATCACCGATTTTGGTTGGGCCAATACTAAGATCAAAATGCATGTGTGCTTAGAGCACCTCTAATACAACTAAAGTATACCCTAAACGATTGGAAAAGCACTTTTTCTCACTGTGGCCTCATGGTCTTTGAATTGCTGCATGCCAAATTTAACAGCCACAGTCCATCCTGCAAACATAAGTGGTGTGCCCTTTTCCAGTGCACTAACCAGTAGGGCATGCACATCGGATTCACCTACATCGTCCGGTATATCAACCCGACTCTGCAACAACAAATGGAACTTACAACACTACACAGCCTTACATAATCGCAAACGTTCAGCGGGTGTGTTTTACATACCATGTTGTAGTTCAGCGCGCCCACTTTTTGCGCCACAAGGTCGTTAGACACAGCAGATGCAATAGAGACTTGTTGCCTTTGTTCTGTGTTCTCCCTTTGTCCTTAGCAAGTGTGATCGAGGTAGGTCGTGCAAGAGGGTTTCCCATAAAAAAATACGAAAGGATTCCCATTCATCACCGGACCAAATTGGAGCTGTGGTTATGCAATTGCTTCGGACCACACCCACTTACCCCAGATTCACTTTGTTGGCACCAGGCTTATCTATTAGCAAACGCTTTACCTTTTCCGACTCCTCATGGTTACCTAAAGCATTGCAATGCTGCAAGAGGAACCACCAAATCAGCACCCGACTGCACGTCAACGATGGCTACTACAATAACATACACCTAGACTCATGGACGTTGGGGTTCTCCGGATGGAAATACACCAGTTCCCATGTGCAATCCCTTTTGATACTGCGAAGTAGGGCAGACCATCACATGGCTCAGTCGGTCCGGCACCCGTTTGCCATACTTTACAGCATCCCACATATCTACCAGAGCAGATGACACATGCTCGCCCCCAAGTACCCAGTAGTTCGACGCTACAAAAAACAGTGTGTCTGGTGGTAACACGACACCAAAAGTGTGCCGCAGCGCGGAAATAAGACAAACGACGTCTGGCGCATCAATTCCACAGCACATGACACGTAGTACACACCACCATGCAACCAGCACCACACAATGGCGGGTGGATATGGGGGATTGGTCTCCTGCTTCCCCCGGTGTAGCACGCCCACTTTTGAGTCTCGGGTCTTGAGGTCCCCATTGTGCAGGCTGTCATCAAACGTCAATTTGGATACTGGTAGTTTCTTTGGCTCCTTGCGTACCCATTTCCCACGTAGGTCTTCTTTCAATAAACCAGCATACTTTGTTTTCGTATCGGCCTTGCTAGGACTTGTCCCTGGGGCCTTGGGCACGACGTGGCCGAGGGAGACATCCTCATCAACTATACCCTCCAACAGGTCAGCCGAATTGGTAGGCTGAGCATTGGGCATTACAAAACCACGGTCGTACAAAGAAGCAGAAGACACAATTAGAAATAGAAAAATGCTCAAAAATAGGCAGTTCTCATGCAGTTCTCATGAGCACACTGACATCCACAACTCAAACAAGGCTTCACAACTCTTCATCAGCAACACCACCCTCATCCACCTCCAATAGAAACTTTGCGTCGAAATTTTGCGCGAGCAAGACGGGCTCGGGTGCAGTCTCGTCACATGAAACTACAATGACGCCTTGTCGCAGACCTCTACCCCCCCCAGCCCCCCCTTCCACCAAGTGCACTGCTGCGCGCCTACTGATGGACACGTGCTCTGGCAGCCACCTGCCCCCCCCCCCCCCGGCGCCCGCCCCACAAGCCAGCGGGAGGTCACACAACGATACACTGTGTTCCTTTTGTCAAGCATGTCATTAAAGATAGCAATGTGGCCATATAGCTGGGCATTTGTTCCAAGGGGCACATGAGCGTCTAGTGTGAGAGTCAGTGCGTGATTCACAACACGAGTAGAAAAAAATGTTTGCAAACATTTGAGAGCTAGATTCAAAAAATGGGAGCGGTCAATAGGTTGAGACACTGGTGTTGGAGGCAAAAAATGCTTCGGGTCATACCCAGGGAACTGGAACCAAAAGCCTTTTCACGTTGCAGCGCGCAAACAGAACAACATCGTGTCTCACATCTTGTATCAGGGCCCTTACATTACGCTCAACCAGAGGCACCCTATCAACAGGAATCAACGGCTTGCAGTCTATCACGATCCTCAGTCTTAGCTGGTGACACAAACACTGCTCAAAAGACGTCGCAACTGCATTGCAAGCGAGGTGATGTACCACACGACTCAACCATGCCTCCCGGCGCTGCTTGAAATGCCTGTGGAAGTAACTCCTCATACGAGCGGGACCACAACAGGCAGGCAACCATAATGGACTGTCCATACCTAATGTGGTGCTCCTTAGGCAGACCGAGATGCATTATTGTATGCGGACTTCCATCCAAGATGTCTCATGCAGTTTTCCCAGTGGCCCGCCTAAAAATAGCCGTTACTTGCAGATTGACCAGGCTCCGCACGTCGTCAGCAACAACCAGCAGGGAGGCGAATAGTCCCTCCTTGAAAATCAGCTTGTTTGACATAGGTAACTCATGTCCTTCCCGCAATTTGCCATAAACAACATACATCAAGAACAAGAAGAACGCACAATAACAGCTGGTTACGGCGTACTTATAGTGGTGCCAAATGCCGGACAAGGGGAGTATCCGGCCTAGGAAGTTGCCGAAGTCCGACCATGCATACGGCTGCCCATGGACAATCCTACAAATGTGGCAAAAAATGTTCTCATTCACGAGCACAGGCAGAATGCGACCCGTGTGCTGTTGTACTTCCTGCAACATGTGCAGCAACTGTACCAAGTCCCTCTGTGCACCAACCACCAGTTGTGACAACAGAAATGCTCGCCATGCGTGGCTGCGTACACGCCTCCGGCTCACATAAACAGCGCAGCAGGTATCCTTTGGTGGTACGGGTCCAGTAGCAATAGTCTGAACAACACTGCAAAACTCACGGTGACTGTGCAGCAATGCAACTACAACATCTTCAACATGGCTCAAAAGAGAACGCAGTGAGGGAAACCCTGTATACATGTCTAGCGGCTGAGGCATGAGAAGAATGGCTGAATGGTCGCAACGGTGCAATCCAGGAACACATGATCAGACTCGAGCAGAGGTCGGAAACGCTACTTGTAAAAGTTGTTCATCCAGAGAACATGCATGTGACCAACACAATTGTTCCCACAGCGCTGCAGCTACAGCAGAAGGCTGACAAACATGTGACTCAATGCCAGCAGCAAACACTCCATCCTTCCTCAAGAGACGCCGGTCTTTGCGGCCAATCCCACTCGCTGTCTCCAATGGATGCTTGGACCGAGGCAAGCGACGTGCATGCATCAGCTTACGCGGATTGAAAGTTTCTTGTAGGCTTGTACCCCAGTTGGACCCGTTTGCTTTGCTGCAGATGTAAATCTAGAGCGCTCATCCCCCGCACCTGAAGTGCCCAACTGATAACTTACCCAGCCTAGCAGTGTAGCATCTGCCAGGTCATCAGCACAGGTGAACACCGAGTGTACCAAGAACTCACTGAAAGGCAAAGCATCCCCTGTCGATGATAGTACCAAAATCAGCAAGGCGTATGCAAAGTACTGAGCGTACTGTCGCATGTAGTCACTGGAGTTCAATGCAACCCATGACCATCGTTGTCACAAAGAACATCCTCTTTGGCTAGATCATAATAGATAGATATATCTGGCTAGAACATAAACTAGTGCCCCCCCGAAAAACAAATACAAACAAATATACACATAAATCCACTTTTCAAAGAAAACCTGCGCTGCAGCGCAGTGCAATCAAACAATTAATTCCAATACACACCGTAGCAGTGATCAATGATCAATCAGAATCGAGTCTCTTGAAAGACAGGTGCGCAAGCCACAGAAACTCGAAAAAGTTAAAGAGCTCCCAGCAGCCCAGCTTTGGGTTGGAAAATGGTTTAGAAAAGCCTCTGGAACGATTGGTCAAACAAGCAATTTGCAAAAAGGCGCGATCAAGCGCAGTGGATGTACATGAACTAGCAAATACCGCCCCCTTGCAGTGATGAGTGTTTCTGTGCGGGGCGGGGTGTTCCATTTTGGTAGTAGACTAAGTGACTCCGGATTAGGGTAATAATGTTTCCTCTAGTTGCAACAAAAGCTATCTACAAACTGACTTTTGAGGGGTCCAAAATCCGAAATTCGAGAAAGTCCTTTTTATATTGCCGAGACGGGGAAATGTTGTGCGTAAGTGGCCGCCTAAGACTTGTTGATGTTAGGGTGGGCCCTACCACGAACACAACACACCAAAGTGGGCGGGCAAAGACACATCCTTCACCGTGCATGCACCATGGGTACACGGCCTTGTGGCATTGGCCACCCACATAAGGGGGCCCAAAGAGGTTAGGGCAATGCCAGCTCTTCCGATACACCTCCATACCGTGTACTTTTAGGGGCGTAGCGATAGCAAAATTTGGGGAGTCATACTCACCAACAGTGGGTGCCTTCTAAGGGGAGGCGGATGGTTTGACTGTCCGGAGAAAGCATGGAGACATTGGCACTGCTATCAACATCACTACCAGCCACCACCTTATAGAGGCTTTTTCAAGGGCCTTCGTGTTCCGTGGTGCTTGTTGCTGTGATTGGCGTGTGCGGACCTTTTTCGGTGGCCGGGCAGGTGCAATCACCTTGTGCTCAATATGGCATTAACTTAAAAAGGGGGCTAGGCGACAATCTCCCTTGAGTATTGAGGGGGTAGCTTACAATCGGGTTCCTTTATGAGGGGTCACAACAACACACCGTGACACACGGGAAGGTGCAATAGTTAGGACATGTACAACAATCTGCTGTCACGGTGGACGCGGACAAAGGCTGACAAAATCGGGCCCACACATCTGAGGCCCCTTTCGCAATTTTACGCAATGTGGCTCTCCATTTGGCGACGACATCACCATCAAAAGCCTGTCTGGTGCAACCAGGAAGCTCGTACCCCCCCAACGGACCTCCCGGGGAACCCCCCCCCCATGGAGGTACAGCCGGTCCAAAACAACCTGAGGGGTTCGGGGGTTGAAGACTAAGAGGGGGGGGCGTCCCTGTATTTAGGGTAAAACATTATAGGGGCCGTTTTTCGAAAACCCCAGAACCATTTCTCGGACACCTTCTCGGGACTCCTTGGCTTACCTTTCTGATCAAAACGTTGTTCTCCAAATGACTTCTCGGGGGGGTTCATGATCATGAAGAGCTTCCCAAAATGACTTTGTGATTTGGTATGTGTGTCCAGCACTAGTCCACTTCCGTCTCCTTTGCACCTTTGGTCCATCAGTTAACCGCGTGTCAGTGCCCCCCATCATTCCTCGTTGCTTGTGTGAAGCGAATGATTGCTTGGGCACCCGTCTCTTCGCCGCCGCCCGTACTGAGGGGAGGACGAGACTATCCGTATCAACGGGCTACCTACGAGGCTCAAGTTCAATCCAGGGACTACGTTGGGCTGTATCGAGGCGCCGCGGAGTGCTTTTGGAGAGATGGAGCCGGGGCTCGTTAGTGAGTTGGTTCACACTACCTTCATGCTCGATCCTACACTTTGGACCGTTTTGATCCACCTCAATAGTGCGTAACATTACAAGCCTTCTTGCAGGGATCTTGCCGCATGCTCCAAAGCCGAAGGACAAGGCCAAGGGAAAGGAACCCACCAGTCGGGCCCAGCAGGATGTGGTTTATTGGATTGGAGAGGATGCGTAGATTTGTGTGCGCTGGGGTCCTGCGCCAGAACAAAATAAAAAGATAGGTAAAACACGACGAAAAATCTTTCTGAATAGCTGAAAATAAACCTAAATAGCATAAAAAACGCTCAGCCCAAAAAGCGCGCTGCGAAACTCGTAAAAACGCGACGAAAATATTTTTACGTGAAGTAGGTGAATAGTTAACGCCGTAATCACCGTAGCGCTCCTAGGACCCTAACGCCGTCTGTGCCGTTGTCTAACTCGCTATAGGCACAGAGAAGACCGCGTCGCGAGCAGCTTGTAAAACTCAAAAATGTTTCGTAACACACCACGGCCCCTCACGACGCCCCCTGCCAGCTTTTTCTTATTCCTCTCCATGTACTTCCCTCCTCACCCTTGCTCCCGTCACTCCCCTTGCCCTGCAGCTCAGGCGGCGGCCCTGGGGGAAATGCGGTTAACCCCTAGCAATGAACGCCGACCAATTTTCCAACCAGATCACGTACAACGACAAAGACGACGCGGTCAACGTCGAGGCCGCGGGGTTACATGTAAGTTACATGTACTTGCTGCCTGCCTGCGTGTGTGCGTTGGGTAGAGTATGATTTTCTTTTTATCTCATTTTACTTTTATTTTCAAAAACCAAAGAATGGTTTTTGAAAGGAAAAGGGAACACCCGCAGCAAAGCACAACACACAGCACACCCAGCAGCACGGCACCACAAGGCAACACAGCACCACAGCACACAGCACGGCACAGCAAGAGACCACAACACACCAGAGCAGCACCGCCAAGCCACAGAGCGCCAAGGGGGACAACACAACACACAGCGACACACCACAGCACGAGGCACCGAAAACAGCGCAGACCAAACCGGCACCGAACAGGACGACGTGCGGCGCAACACAGCACCGCACACACAGGGGAAGGACACAAACCAACATTGCCAGCGAAGGACCACACAGCAACACAGCACCACAGAACACAGGACACACCACAGGGGAGCGGGGCACCAGAACAAACCACGGCACACAGCAGGGCGGCAGGCCAAGCCGCCAGGCAGGAGCAACCGCGACAACACACGCCAGCGGAAAACAACAGCAGGCGACCAGACTCAGGAACGAACAGCCGGCAACCACAGGCAACAACACACAGCACCAGCCGGCGAGAACGACACAACACGGCACCACCAGCACGACACGACGCAGACGGCACCACAACGCACGACAGAGGACCACCAGAGCAACGCAGCACCGCACCCCAGGAGAGAACACGACCACGGGCCAGGACAGGGGACCAGGCAACGGCAACAGGGGGCAGCAGCACGGGGAAAGAACCAAGCCCAACACAGGCAGGCCACACAGCACCAGGGGCAAAACACAAGACACACCACGGCACCGCCACAAGACAGGCAACAACAAACACAGAACAGGCACAACCAGGGAGCAACCAACGACACGGCACAAGCGCCAACCGGCCCACAGCAACACACACCAACACACTCCACAGCGCAGGACACACAAACAAGCCCAAACACCGCAGAACCGGCACACCAAGGCAAAAAAAAAAACGGAAGACAAAAGAAAGCAGAAGCGGAAAGGAAAAAGGAACGAAAACAGCAAGCAAACAAAAAACGGGTGCAGCAGGAAAACATAAAAAAAGAACAAAAGCCGGGGGGGGGGGGACAAAAAAACGAAATAAACAAACAGTGGGACCGGGCGGGAGGACCACAGGACGCCGAGGCCCACGGCACCACGGGCTGGAGACCACGGAACACCACGGACAAAGTGGCGCAGGAGGAAAAAAAAAGGAAAAAAAAAGAGAAAAAAGAAAAAAAGGGGGGGGGCGGGGCGGGAGGACCACAAGACGCCAAGGCCCAAGGCACCCCGGGCCGGAAAACATGGAACGCAAGAAACAGCAGGTGCGCAACAAGGAGAAAAAAGAAAAAACAAAAGCCAAACAACAACCACAGACAGGGCAACCCCAGCCCAGAGGGGGCCGAACAAACCAAGGGCGCACCAAGGAAGGCCACAGGAGAAGGTGAGGCGCACCAAAACGCGCCCAGGAGGCCGGCCCGCCAGACTCGGCCAAGAAGAGCACGCAGACACACACACACACACACGGGACCTGGGGTGGCGTCCTCTGGCCCGAAAGGGGCGATGTCGGCGTCCACACGAAACAGACCCGGTGCACCGGCCGAGTCCCCCGTCAAAAGAAGGACGGTACGGGAAACCGGACGCGTCAGTGACCGGGTCCACACAGGCAAACAACCGCAGCGCACGCAGCCCAAGACCGACGCCGGTGGACCCGCAAGGGACAATCCCATCGAGGGGCCCCGAACGGGTACGACGCGGAGCGAGCCCAGCGCCCCTGGCTCGGAAGGGGGCCAGCGGCAGGCACAATGAACCCGGTTCTCGGCCGGCCTCCACATGCCCCGCGCAGCCGCCCGGTAAAACCGGGGGCGCAAGCCCCCGGGATGGGGAAAGGCACCACGGCGTCAGGAAAGCCGACCGGAGCACCGAGAGCAACCGGACCAGACGAGGCGCGGCACACCAACGCGGGGCAATGGGGCACGCCAGACAGGCACGCCGCCGGCCACAACCACGGCACGAGGACAGGTGCCGAGCCACAACGGCCACCTGGTGCCGGGAATCCGGGAAGCGCGCACAATACACAACGAACCGTGGCACGGGAGACGGTGCCGAGGACAGCCGGGCCCCCACGCCCACACACCGCACGCACTGACAGTGAGAAGCGGGCCCCGGCCGCACGCCTGAAAGGACGGGAGGTCAGGGGCGGAAGAGCGCCCGTCCCCGGACGCCCCACACCCAGGCAGGAGGCGCCCCCCCCGGGCCCCCTCATGCCGCCCCCACAGCACGCAAAGCCAGTTCGCAAGAGCGTGCGCTGTGCGGTGGGTGACGGGTCCCCACGCCCGCAGCCCCCGCACCCACAGCCAGTGGGTAGTGGGCCCCGGCCGCACGCCCGAAAGGACGAGTGGTCGGGGATGGGAGAGCGCCCGACCCCGGACGCCCCGCACCAAGGCAACAGGCGCCCCCCCCAGGCACATTAATGCCGCCTCGGCAGCGCGCAAAGCCAGCTCGCAAGAGCATGTGCTGTGGGGTTGGTGACGGGTCCGAACGCCCGCACCCCCCGCACCCACAGCCAGTGGGTAGTGGGCCCCAGCCGCACACCTGAAAGGACGAGTGGTCGGGGGTGGGAGAGCGCCCGACCCCGCACGCCCCGCACCCAGGCAAGAGGCGCCCCCTCCGGGCACCCTCGTGCCGCCCCCAGGGCGCGCCAAGTCAAGAGGCAAGAGTGCGCGCAGTGGGGTCGGTGACAGGTCCCCACGCCCGCAGCCCCTGCAACCACAGCTAGTGGGTACTGGGCCCCAGCCGCACGCCCGAAAGGACAAGTGGTCGGGGCCGGGAGAGCGCCCGACCCCGGACACCCCACCCCCAGGCAAGAGGCGCCCCCCCCGGGCTCCCTCATGCTGCCCCCACAGCCCGCAAAGCCAGCTCGCAAGAGCGCGCGCTGCGGGGTTGGTGACGGGTCCCCAGGCCCGCAACCCCGGCACCCACAGCCAGTGGGTAGTGGACCCCGGCCGCAGGCCCAAAAGAACGAGTGGTCAGGGGTGGGAGAGCGCCCGACCCCGGACGCCCCACACCCAGGCGAGAGGCGCCCCCACCGGGCGCCCTCTTGCTGCCCCCACAGCCCGCCAAGTCAGCACGCAAGAGCGCGCGCAGTGGGGTCGGTGATGGGTCCCAACGCCCGCACCTCCCGCACCCACTGCCAGTGGGTAGTGGGCCCCGGCCGCACGCCCGAAAGGACGGATGGTCGGGGATGGGAGAGCGCCTGACCCCGGACGCCCCATACCCAGGCCAGAGGCGCCCCCCCCAGGCACCCTCGTGCCGCCCCCACAACGCGCAAAGCCAGCTCGCAAGAGCGCGAGCTGTGGGGTTGGTGACGGGTCCCCACGCCCGCACCCCCCGCACCCACAGCCAGTGGGTAGTGGGCCCTGGCCGCACACCCGAAGGGACAGGCATTCAGGGGTGGGAGACCGCCCGACCCCAGACGCCCCACCCCAGGCAAGAGGCGCCCCCCCCTGGGGGCCCTCGTAACGCCCCCACAGCGCGCAAAGCCAGCTCGCAAGAGCGCATGCTGTGGGGTTGGTGACAGGTCTCGCCACCCGCAGCCCCCGCACCCACAGCCAGTGGGTCCTGCACCCCGGCCGCACGCCCCAAAGGACGGGCGGTCGGGGATGGGAGAGCGCCCTACCCCAGACACCCAGGCAAGAGGCGCCCCCCCCCGGGCACCCCATGCCGCCCCCACAACGCGCAAAGCCAGCTCGCAAGAGCGCGCGCTGTGGGGTAGGTAACGGGTCTACACGCCCGCATACCCCGCACCCACAGCCAGTGGGTAGTGGGCAGCGGCCGCACGCCCGAAGGGACGAGTGGTCGGTGGTGGGGAAGCGTTCCACACCGGACGTCCCACACCCAGGCAAGAGGCGCCCCCCCGGGGCGCCCTCGTGCCGCCCCCACAGCGCGCCAGGTCAGCACGCAAGAGCGCGCGCAGTGGGGTTGGTGACGGGTCCGCACGCCCGCAGCCCCCGCACCCATAGCCAGTGTTTAGTGGGCTGCGGCCGCACGCCCGACCCCCGACGCCCCACCCCAGGCAAGAGGCGCCCCCCCTTGGGGGCCCTCGTGACGCCCCCACAGCGCGAAAAGCCAGCTCGCAAGAGCGCATGCTGTGGGGTTGGTGACAGGTCTCCACACCGGCGGGCCCCGCAACCACAGCCAGTGGGTCGTGGGCCCCGGCCGCACGCCCCAAAGGACAGGCGGTCGGGGATGGGAGAGCGCCCTACCCCGGACACCAAGGCAAGAACCTCCCCCCCCCGGGCACCCTCATGCAGCCCCCACAACGCGCAAAGGCAGCTCGCAAGAGCGCGCGCTGTGGGGTTGGTGACGGGTCCCCACGCCCGCATACCCCGCACCCACAGCCAGTGGGTAGTGGGCAGCGGCCGCACGCCCGAAAGGACGAGTTGTCGGGGGTGGGAGAGCGCCCGACCCCGGACGCCCCACACCCAGGCAAGAAGCGCCCCCCCCGGGCACCCTTGTGCCGCCCCCACAACGCGCAAAGCCAGCTCGCAAGAGCGCGCCCTGTGGGGTTGGTGACGGGTCCCCACGCCCGCAGCCCCCGCACCCACTGCCAGTGGGTAGCGGGCCCCGGCCGCCCGCCCGAAAGGACGAGTTGTCGGGGGTGGGAGAGTGCCCGACCCCAGACACCCCACACCCAGGCAGGAGGCGCCCCCCCCCGGGCGCCCTCGTGCCGCCCCCACAGCGGGCAAAGCGGGCTCGCAAGAGCGCATACTGCGGGGTTGGGGACGGGTCCTTACGCCCGCACGCCCCGCACCCACGGCCAGTGGGTCGTGGGCCCCGGCCGCACGCCCCAAAGGATGGGCGGTCGGGGATGGGAGAGCGCCCGGCCCCGGACGCCCAGGCAAGAGGCGCCGCCCCCCCCAGGCACCCTCATGCCGCCCCCCCAGAGCGCAAAGCCAGCTCGCAAGAGCGCGCGCTGTGGGGGTGGTGACGGGTCCCCACACCTGCAACCCCTGCATCCACAGCCAGTGGAAAATGGGCCCCGGCTGCACGCCCGAAAGAACGAGTGGTCGGGGTCCGGAGAGCGCCCAACCCCGGACGCCCCACACCCAGGCAAGAGGCGCCCCCCCCGGGCGCCCTCATGCCGCCCCCACAACGCGCAAAGCCAGCTTGCAGGAGCGCGCTGTGGGGTTGGTGACGGGTCTCCACGCCCACAAACCCCGCACCCAAAGCCAGTGGTTAGTGGGCCCCGCCGCATGCCCCAAAGGACGGGCGGTCGGGGGTGGGAGAGCGCCCGACCCTGGACGCCCCACACCCAGGCAAGAGGCCCCCCCCGCTGGGCGTCCTCGTGCCGCCCCCACAACGCGCAAAGCCACCTCGCAACAGCCCATGCTGTGGGGTTGGTGAAGGGTCTGCAAGCCTGCACCCCCCGCACCCACAGCCAGTGGCTGGTCAGCCCCGGCCGCACGCCCCAAAGGACGGGCTGTCGGGGACGGGAGAGCGCCCGACCCCGGACGCCCAGGCAAGAGGCGCCCCCCCCCCCGGGCACCTTCATGCCGCTGCCACAGCCCGCCAAGTCAGCACGCAAGAGCGCGCGCGGTAGGGTTGGTGACAGGTCCCCACGCCCGCACCTCCCGCACCCACAGCAAGTGGGTAGTGGGCCCGGGCCGCATGCCCGAAAGGACGAGTGGTTGGGGGTGGGAGAGCGCCTGACCCCGGACGCCCCGCACTCAGGCAAAAGGCGCCCCCGTCCCCGTGGGTGGCCAGCGGCGCTGGATCCAGTGGGTTAGGCAGAGCATGGCCGATCCCAGGTGGTAGCCCGCTTTCCCTGAGGTGATTTGGGCCAGGGCGCGGGCTGGGGGCGTGTCCCCTGGCTGGAGGTCAACCCTGAGGATCCTGTGCTGGGTGGTGGGGTCCCCCACTGCCCCTGGTGGGGCGGTCTCCGGGGCGAACATGGTGTCTGTCCCCTGGATAATCCATTGCGGGCCGGGGGACGTAGCCGTAGCGGCTATCACGTAGTAGTGGCCGCGCTCGAGGACTGTAACCCAGACCTCCAGCGGGGGCTGGTCACTGTCTGTAGGTGGGGGGGGGAGGTCGTCGTCCGGGGTGCGGAGGCCGGCGGCGCGGAGGGCGCTGTCGCGGTCGGGCGCGGTGGCCTGTTCCCACTGCTCCGGGCGGTTCGGGTCCGCTGGGTGGTTCGTCTCTGCTGGGGCCCGTCGTAGGCGTACGGTCCCTTGACGCGTGACGTTGATGCCGGTGTCGTACGTCAGGGCCTGGTCCCACTCGATAGGGGGGATTCCGGTGGGCTGGCCCCGGGTGTGTTTGCGGGCTCGCCAGAGCACGAGGTCTACTATGGTCTCGTGGAGGCCGCTGCCTGGGGTGGTCAGGTCCCGGAGGGCTTTGACGGTGAGCTTGGTCCAGTCCTCTTGTAGGCGGTACCAGCCCAGGGGGGTGGTCGGGGCCCTGTCTTGGAGGGTTGCTCGGAGGAGGTCGGGGTCGCGGATGGTGGCCGGTGTGAGGGGGGGGTGCCCCGGGTCGGGGGGGGTTGGCTGGATGGGCTGCCGGGGCCTTGCGCGTCTACGTCGATGGATGGTTGGCCCTGGCTGGGCTCGGCCGGACTGGGCGGTGCCGGGTGGCTTCTTGGGTGTGAGACCTGTCTCGGGGCGCTGTGGTGGTGCCTTGGAGACCTGTGGATGGAGACGAGGGGCGCGTGCGGGGCGCGGAGCGGGTTAGTGGACGTCTGGGTCATGCACGGCATGGCAATGGATGAGACGCTGCATGTGTTCCCTGGCGGTGGGGTCGGTGAGTTGCTCCGCGTGTGTTAGCAGGAGGTGTTTGCGGTGTACCATTTGGGCCGCTGCTCTGCGGACTGCTTCTAGTTGGAGGTGTGCTGCTGCCCCCATGGGGCTTTCCGTGTGTTTGGTGGGGTGTCGGTGCAGGGCCTGTGTCACTGTCCCTCTCATGGTGGCTTCTTTGATCAGGGGGTCCCGGAAGAGGTGTTCGGTGGCCTGGTGTGCGTGGCTGTGGGTTGGCCATCCTTCGTGTTGTCGCAGGGTTCCCGCCGGGGACCAGCCGACTAGGGTGTCCCTGTCTGTATGGAGGGGGCATTTCTTGAAGTGTTCCCAGTCCTCCGGGGTGGTGTGGTCACATGGGCAACGGGTGTGTTCGTCGGGGACGTGGATGTGTTTGCGGGCGAGCCATCTGGCGACCCTGGTGAGGAACGGCAGTTGCTCCCTGAGGAGCTGGTTGCGTCGTTTTCCGAGGTGGGCTGGGACGTTTGCTGGGCGGAGCGCTGAGTGGTAGAGGGGAACTTGCAGTCTATCCTGGAGCTCCTGGATGTGCGCCCGGCTGTCTGCGTCGCCGAGCACGCGGGCGAGATGTTGGATGGGGTTGGGGTAGTGGTATGCTCTGTCGTGGGAGGAATAGGGGGCGTCCTCTGTTACCCAGTCCGGGGTCTGATGGGGCTTGGGTACAGGGGGCACGTGTTGGAGGTGTGTGTGGTTGCGGCCGAGGTCAGGGATCTGGAGGGCTGGTAGGTGTGTTGTGCGCTGGTGTACTGCCTGGTTGTCGACTCTCCAAAAGATCAGTTTTTTTGGCCCAAACAAACGCCCAAAAAAGTTCCACGCATGGCAAATTCATATTTTCTTTGCGCATTTTACTTTGATTTATAGTGAACAACAGGAAGATCAATTTTTCCTCAGCCAAAGCTACAAGGGGGGTCCCTGTCCAGCTCAGCGTCATCTGTTGAGTGGACATGCTTCATGTGTTACCAGTGATACTCTTTTTTTTGCTTGAAACTCCGCATAACTTGTGGCAGGTGTGCATCATGAGCAATGCTGAAGGATGCACCCCGTGCACCACCTCCAACGTATGTGCTCCTTTTGCTAGGAATACAACAACATTAGAAATGATTTCTTGAGTCATCAACTAGATTTGCAAGGCTTGTTTAGAGCGCTGAATGTCCGCCTGCGTAAACATATGGTACAATGTGATCAAGTCAAGGGTGCCTGTAATGTCACTCCAGTGTAGGCGCCTGCTTGATTCCTAAATTCTACAATCATTACCTGGCTTTCGAGGGGCAATGGACTGCTCCTTGCGCGAGGCCTCGCGTAAGGAACAGTCCATTGCTTCAAAAATTCAATTTTTGGACCCATCAGGACCAAGAGAAGGCCAAAATTCCTTACACAACAGTTCTTTTGGTGTTTCCAAAACGGCTTGATTTTTAGCAAGCCAAAGAATGGTTCTTTTGGTGTTTTATTGAGGCCCTGTATTCTGGGCACTTTCTGTCGCTTTATACCATGCAACTTCCGCCACCTAAGAGTGTGGTGGTCAAAACCTCTCAATGTCCCCCTGACACGATGTGTCCTAGTTTTGTCGACGATGTGTCGAGCATTGTCAAAGTTGCTCGCACTGTGCGGGTCATTCACTGCGGGTCATTCAAATGCCTGATGATGATTTTGATAGGGTGACTAAGCTTCCTTGCCTTTATGTGCCCCCCCATCTGCACCCAAGTTGAAGGCGCACCTTTCAGAGATGGAGGACGGTGTTCATGCCACCCCAACCCCACTAAAAGGCAAGGATGTCTCCTCCGAGCAGAGTGTGGAAGGCCTAGAACCCACCTTCCAGAGGAGGACTTCTGTCCGAAGGTCGTCATCCGTGGAGAGTGGTGCAAGCTGCCGGGTAGCTACCCAAAAGATGCATCTGGGTAGCTGAAGCGTGACCGGCTGTTCATCAAGGAGCTGACCAAGCAGCTGTTAGTTCAATTGCACGCGGCTTGCCAGCTGAACATCACTCCTGGTGCAAAGCCCAAATCTTCCGATACGGAGACGGATCTCATCTACACACGCCCAATTTGCAACTACTTGTAGCGGGTGCATGTCTTGTAGGCTTTTTGCAGTACTGTATCTTTCTCTGTTTCTTTGGTGTACCAAAGGTGGAGCGGAGAAACATGCTATTATATTGGCTTCATGCCAGTGCCTTGGCGGCCACGGAGAGTATTCATGCACGAGCCTCCGGGCCTTGAGCACATCTGAGTGGATATCTTCTCTGCCCGTGTAAATGTATGGTGGGACCAACGTTGGCTATGGTCCTAACAAGACTCTCTTTCTGAGCTTGATCTTGTTTCTGGTGCCAATCACACCATGTGATACTATGTTACATTGGCCGAGTCCCAACTAAATTGGTGGCGACATAGAGTATTTGGTGCCGTGTGTGGACTTGGTGTCCCATCGTTAAGATCGTGTCCGGTGCACTAGGGAATCAGTTGCAACAGCCCACACAGCGACGGAGCGGAGGAAAGCTTTGGTGGTCCCAATGTCTAGGCAGATTGTGTTTGATAGGTGGTTGATGAAGGTCAGGAGCTCACGTGACGTGGGGTTCTAAGCTGTCCCAATGCATGGAAGTGCATGCTGTGGCGTAATGTTGGTGGCTTGGTCTGCTGGGGCCAACACCTAGATGGTGTGCCAAAGTAAGGGAGTCTCAAGCAGAAGGGGTGTGCAAACGCAAGCCTGGGCCGTAGTGGTCCTCCTTTCCACGACAATCGGCAATCTCACGTTGCAGTCGGAGATGCACGGTGTAGTCCCTCAGACTCAGGAAAGTTCGCGATCCAACGGTATAGTTTCTTAGACTCATGGCACCTCCCGCCTGCCGTCACCTATGCTCTCCCCCTTGGTTTAGCTCTTGAGAAGAAGATGGCCACCAATCACTCTCTCCCCCTATTCTTGCCCACCCACTTCCGTTGTGCCGCAAGGCAATGTACAGTCCAACGGACCACCTTCACACACTTGCCGCACCCCACAACCTTGCCACCGGCAGATGTATGACAAGCGGTTCGCGCCGCATACAAAGGCGCGCCTCCACCGCCGCTGCAACTAAGTAGCAATTCAGGGTGCATAGTCGATGCCTCAGCAGAGACCGCGCGAACCTCCATCCTAGGGCCAGGACAATCTCAGAAAGGTCGGGTTTGGGGGTGGGGCATCACAAACACAAAGGGCCCTGTCCCTGCGAGTAACATGACCCCCACAAGCATGTGACCCAATATGCCTGCACGCACTTAGTTTGTTCTTTCCTATGTCTCCGGCAACCGTAGCTGTGGTCCTGGTGTGCTGTCACATGCCTTCCATCAGTGTGATAGGGTATCGCTGAGCGGGGCAAGCATCCACAGACATAGATTGAGGGGCGGTGGCAAATTCATGCTGTACATGTCTATGTTCTCGACGATGCTTTTGCGCGTCAGCCGTAAGACGAAGCCACTTTCCAAGCAGTGAACTAAGGAGGCCAAAAGGGGATGACGCATGAATTTAGCATGAGCTGTGTACACCTTGTGTAAGAATCCCTGTATGGTTGTACAACTAGAATCCTTTTACTTCGGCATAATAACCCAAATTGTGTGCTGAATGTGCCACACGCACAGCAAGGAAAGTGTTCACAGTGTCCATGGTACGTGAACTCTTCTCAAGGATGCAGTCACCTCCATGTCCTCTGACTGTCTTCCTCACAAAGAAACCAGCGAAGCGCCAACATCTTAAGTGGGCCCCATGTTTACCATATGCATGTTCGTCAAACTACACACATTCTCATGCTATCATCTCTCTTTTGCTCCATTTGTTTTGCTCCACTCCTCTAAGTACAAGGAGCTGAGGTAGGCGCAGGCTCTGATTCCTCATTGGAATATTCAATCAATTTCAGAGTTTTGAAATGCAAGAGGTCTGCGGCCGTACCCAAGATGGGAGACCCAATGGACAAGTTAAGGTGACCTAGAAAGATGAAGGGAAATGAATCAACCAAATGTGGAGCAACACTCTGTGCAGGCTTGCATACAGGGACGTCAGCGTATGTATGCAACATTGTGAGCTGAAAGAAGGCCAAGTGAACAACAGCAAGGCTCGAGCTCCCCACGTTTGGAAGTCTACAAGGAAAATTAACTTGAAAGAGGAAATATTTTAAAATGGGGACATGGGAACCTTCCTCAACGTTTTGTGATAAATTCGGGGAAAAGGGTCTGGAATAGTAAAGGCATGTTGGACAAATGGGCCAATAGGTTTGCTCAGGATGGATTTGGTGCAGCAGCCACATGAAGACAAGAGGTCTTGTACCAAACGCAACCATGCCGTGACAATTAGTAGCGCCACCTGCATTTCCACGCAGGGTCCCCCAGTTTCTCCATTTCACCCAAATTGCCTAGCATGTGCCTATTTTTCTTCCCGCGCTCCGCATTTTTTCTGTGTCGGCCAGCCAGGGGTTTCCAAAGGGTTGCCATGATCGCCACCAAAACTGCATACACACATGTGACTGCCTCTTTACATGCCTGTACATGCATTTTTTCTGGCCACAGGTTTGTACAGTATTGGGAAAAAGTGAAAAAAAATTAAGTTTTGTTGCCACTTTGCTTCTGCAAGTGGCATGGTGAAACGTTGTAATCAATTCATCAGTTTGTATGAGCAGTTGGCTGATTATGGTGCTCCAGAGTGGTAGTAGGTACGATGCATGCAACAGGACAAGGAAGGTTGCAGGCTGCGAGCAGTAGGAAGTTAGCCCCCCCGAGTCATAAGAGTTCTCAACTGAGCCTCCACACATTGGAAGTGGTAGCAATGGTTTAGAGGTGATACGTTGCACGTGATGGGGTGCTCAAACCCTTCCATGCTCCTGCACATGGAATCTGACAGGTCAGGCATTTGGCACACCCTCGTTTCAGGGCCAACAGGCCTTGACCAGACAGACAGGGGTGCACAGCAGGCAAGTTCTAAGATATTGGATTCTATATGTCACACTGCCTGATTTTACCGCTGTTTAAGGTTTTTGATCTGACCACATCAAGGACTGACCTAATGGCCGCCACCCCTGTCCCCTCGCTACCCAGACATCTCTATTCAAGGCAGTGGTGAATATTCGCCACATACTAACTCCTATGGAATGCCTATTTAACACAAACAGTTTCACTGGACAAAACATGTGTCAGTGTCCTTGAGAGATCTGTTGTTGTTGCAATTTGAAGCCATACCTGCATTGTGCCCAAGCTTTTGTTGAGTAAGTTTAGCGAGCTGAAACAGGAAGTCTGGTTCTGCCGCTCCAGTTTGGAGGTGTTGCTGGGCCAACTTGAGAGCGCATGGGTGCTGCTTGAGCACAAGCACTGTCTGGTGGATGCCGCCATGGCCCAGCAGGTTTGCATTGCGCTTTTTGGCAGTTGGAATTTCGAATGCACACCAGAGGATGCTGCATGCAAGAAAACCCAGCAAATGTAGCATTCAGCTGCTTAGGCAAGAGCGGGGCCAAATTTACATGCCGTGTGGGCCTTCCCATCCGGCCCCGCTCAGAAGGGGGAGGGGTGCTTTTGCAGCGGGTCGGGGGGGGTTTGGGGGGGGGTGGGATGGCATACCTTAGCACCGTGTATTTGGAATTGCTGCTGGGTGCTTTTCAATTGCTTTGATGTCTACAAGGGTCAGGGCGCAGCACACCACATGTTATTGCAGGTTGCAATTTGGCCAACATTGCCCCCATCTGTGTCCTGTACCATCCCTTTTTTTTTGCAGCCCCATGACCCCATGTCTGATGTTGCTGCAGTGATGATGAGAGTAGTGGCAGTAGCACCAGCAGCACCAGTCGCAGTAGCACCGTAGCACCAGCAGCACTAGCATGCTCCTTAAACCTGTAGCATTCAGCCAGGCTGATTTGCTGCCCACTGGTGCAGTTTTGCAGTTCTGTTCACGGGTGTTGTAACTGTTATATTATCGAGATGCTGACTGTCAGCTCATTTTTCATATGTTTGCCCATCAAATACAATCGCCCTTTAGACCTGTGGCAGTGAGGCACTGGTCGTTAGAATGTATGCAGTGCAGACAATGCGCATCATTGTTCTGGACCTATTGAATTTTGCACTGCTTCATTTCCTATGAAGTTGCTTCCACCTAAAGAGGAAGGAAGGATGCATCGAAGGCAGGTGTGGTGATGCTTTGTAGGTGGCAACAATCAACATTTTGAATAGGTTTTGAACAACAACCATCCAGATACCACCAAAAAAAAATAGTCAGGCCAAGTCCCCTGCCAAGCAGTTGACAGTGGACCCGCTAGGCCAGCCTGCGGTGTCCGGGGCCCCGCCCCAGAGGCCACACACTTGGGACATGGCGGTCTGGACGATGCGCATGGCAGCCAGGGGACAGGGGGCGGGGTGGCCGGGTGCGGAGCATCTGCTGGCGACAGCCCGGGCGGCACAGGTGCAGCAGCCTGTCGGCAACAACAAGGACTGCGGCGTGTGCGCCCTAATGTCCACTGTTGGTACCCTTCTCCGGGTGCCAAGGCCGGGCAACATCCTGTCCGCGCTGGACAGGCGATGGGTAGCGGCAGTGGTCCTCAACAGGGACATGGGGCCCATCGCGCGTCTGCCATCCCTGGGGGAGCTGCCCCCAGCGGTGCTGGATGCCCTGACGGCGCCCCGCACACCCTTGGACGTGGGGGACGTCAAGCAGAGCCGTGGGAAGAGAGCGCCAAGCGATGGCTGCGGCTGGAGAGCGTGCCTCCCACCCATACAGTGGCCGTGGCAAATATGGGGCGGCTGGTGGTGTTGGAAGGGGAGGAATATTGGGCCTGTGTTCCTGTGGAGACAGGGGGACTGAAGTGGGTCGTCGTCATCGCGTGCTGGCTCAGGAGGCAGCAGTCCAGGGGCCCGGCCTGCTACAGGGTGTTCTGGGGGTGTCTCAGGGAGCTGGGGCCGGTGCGCAGGGCACACAGATGCACGGCCGAGGACATCCCGCCAGCGCCGGCGGTCTTCGTGGAGGTCACGCGACCACCTGCGGTCCAGGGGCAGGACGTCTGGCCCATAGCCCCGAGCAACATGTGGCAGGCTGAGCATGCAGCTGCCATGTGCAGGGTGCTGCAGGGTCACGTGGCGGCCCTCTCCAGGGCCCCGGCAGCGCAGTCCTCCAGTAACAGGCCAGCAGCCTCGCTGGCGCTGCTGCATAACGTGTCGCGGGCGTGGTGCTGGGTCGTGGAGGCATTGGAGCCCCACTCCTCGGCGCTGCGCCTGTACGATCGTGGAGAGGGCATGGTGCTCACGGTCCTGCACCTTGGTGCTCTGAGGGGTGACGGGGGCGCGGCGCTGTACCTCCAAGGGACCGTGACAGGTGCGGCCGCGACGCGCTTCAGCCAACAGAGCGGAGGGGATGCCCTCCGCCTGGTCATGGCGGAGAACATGGGGCCGTGGCTCCGGGCGTTCTCCACGTCCAGGTGGAAGGTCGAGGGCGACCAGGAGAGGTTTGCCGACGCTTGGCGCCGCTGGGTGGAGGAGCAGTTCCCCGTGGGGGGGATGCTGCACCTGCCGCAGCCACCAGGCGTGCTGCCGATTCGGCATACGGCTTCCCCGGCAGCGGCAGCGAAGCTGGCCCCAAAGGCAGCGCCCAAGCCGCCACCCAAGAGAAGCCCCCCACTTCAGTATGGCACCTATGCCAACATTCGGTACGTTCTGCAGCACTTCGGTGGCGACTTGGCCACAGAGCAGCGTGGATCGAAGGCGATCAACGTCTGCCCTTGGTCTTGGCCAGATGGGGCTGGTCACCGCACGTGGAGAGCCGGCAAGCACTGCCGGCCCGCCCACCCCCACCCCAAGGACCTGCTGGACGGCCTCCAGCCGGACCATGCGGCTGATCAGGCGCAACGGGACCAGCCGCTGGCCATGCTGGCTGGCGTTATGCCGGGGGGCCAGGCGGGGCCGTTCGCGTCGGCCCAGGCGAGGTTCAGAGCGCTCGTGCTGCCCACAGGTGCCCGCCCTGCGGACGGGCGAGGAGCGTCACGGTCGGCGGCGCAACTTGGAGCCATTGGGCCTGCAGCACGGCGCAGGGCGGTGACTTCTGCGGGGGGTACAGCGGCAAGTACGTCCGGCGGACAGGCAGAAGGGGTTCCCACCGCACCTGCCGGGTCCCAGCCGGCAACTGCTGCCTCGGGCGGGGGCCCACGGGGACAGGGACCACCTCGCCAGCCACCCACAGCGGGCGCGGGTGGTCCACCTGGACCTGCTGGTGGCCCCCCTTCGTCCAGTGATCCAGATTTGGCAGGGGGCCCTGGTCCGCACGTGCAGCTGTGAAGGAGCTCCGCCTCGGACACCGGAGCGGCGTGTCCTGGAACGTCCAGGGCTCTATGCGGGGGGACGGCGTACCAGTGGCCCCGGGTATGCTCGACGGTGAGGCGGTGGCAGCGGGCATCATTAAGGCCGAGGGTGCCATCCTGGCCCTCCTCCAGGAGACCGGCCTGCAGGACCCTCAGGGTGTGGTACACTCAGAGAATCAGTGGCGTCACCACGGGTAACATGCGTACCCGGGGGTGCATACCAAGGCGGCGTCGGCAGCGGCGGTGCAGGGCGGGCTCTTGATTGCCCTTCGGGCGGACATATTCGCCGCGGAGGAAGTTCGAGACGTCGTGGACATTGTGCTGGGCGAAGCCATTGCCCTCGATGTGGTGACCGCAGGTGGCACCCTCACAATCATCAACGTCCACGGCCCGGGCAGCGGCGGCGACTCCTGGGCGTCTAAGGCGTCCGTCTTGGCTGACGTGGCCATGTACGCGGCGGCCAAAAGGACAAGAGGCACCAGGGCCGTGCTCCTCGGGGGGGACTTCAACGTGTGACTGGAGTCCCTGTGGCACCCCACCACGGGGAGGTTCTAAGCCCTGTGGGAACAGTGTGGTTTCTGCAGGGCAGGCTTGGAGCGGGAGGAGGACAGGAGGCCCACGAGGGCAGGGCACCCAATGGACTCCTTCCTGCTGAATTCGCCTCTGGTCCCTTGGCCGGCGCCTGAGCGCCCACACTTGGCGCCGGGGCGGTCTCCAGCGTCGGACGGGTCGGATCATGGCTCTGTGGTCCTGGACATCCCGCCGGCGGTGGCCGGCAAAGAAAGGGTCACCAGGATGGCCTACTCGCACGCCCAAGGCAGGCTGCATGCCGTACGCCCGGACTGCCCGGGGGTCGTGAGGCGGCGGCGGCAGTACTGCAGAAGGCCTGCGGAGATTGGCGGCTGCAGGCGTGGCTATCGTCGGACCAGGACACTGCCACCATGGGCACGTCGGAGGTGCAGGTGGTCTTTGACCTGCTCTACGCCTTCCGGGATGACGTGTCCAGGGTCACGGGAGTGGACATGCCGTCAGGCATTGACCAGCAGTACCCGTACGTGCAGGCGGAGACGGAGGCGTCTCTGGCCCAGGTCCTCTTGGATCAGCGGGCCCCGGCCTGGCGCGCCCATGAGCTGTGGCAACGAGACGCGGCGGCGGCCGGACTCCACTCCCAGGAAGCGACTGCCTTGCTACAGCACCTCCGGCAGGTGGACCCCAACCTGTCCCCCGCTTCGGTAGAGGACCTACGTGCCGCGTTGGACCAGCAGCTCCACCAGCTAGAGACGCGCGTGGAGGAGCTGCGGGGTGTCCTCAGGAGCAACAGGCGCCGGTCCATCAAGGACTATTGGCGGGGCAGGGTGCCGGATCTGCAACGCCGATGGACGGCGATACGGGGGGCCATCAATGTGGTGAACTATGCCCCGTCGGGCCTGTGGTCCGTAAGCGTCCGCGTGTCGGAGAAGGTGCTCTTGGAGGCCTCGGACGTCATTGGCGAGGTCCAGAGGTACTGGGAGGCGCTGTACGCCAAGCGGCCTGTGAACCTGCCGGCCTTCGAGCGGCTGGTCCGGGCCCACATCCCCCGAGGGGTGCCTGAGGAATGGAGGTAGGTGCAGGACTACACCCTGCAGGACCTTAAATACGCCGTGAGGCAGGCCGTGGCGGACGACAAAGCTCCGGGGTCCAACCGGGTCACGGCTGCCCTCATAGCAGAGCTGCCTAAACCTGTGCAGGGACTACTGGTGCACGCCCACAGTGCCATCCTGCAGGGTGCGGACGTCCCGGAATCCTGGCACGAGGCCATTATCTGGCTGATGCCAAAAGGCACAGCCACGGACAACCTGGACGAGTACAGGCCGATAGCGCTGCGGCAGCAAGACATGTGCATGCTCATTACTCCCCTCATGCGGAGGTTCACAGCCGTCCTGGCACGCAAGGACTGGCTGCAGACTGGCAGTTCAGAGCCATGCCGGGCTCCAGGGCAGCTGCCCCGGTGTTCCTGGCCCAGCGCAGGCTGCAGCGTGGGCAGGAGGAAAACCACGTCCTGGGCTTCGATGTATCAGAGGCTTTTAACACAGCGCCAGATGGGGCGCTGGTGCTCCTCCGAGGCGACATGGGGGTCCCGGAAGAGCTCATCAGGCTGTCCCACACCCTCAGCTGCGGGTCTCTAGTGCGCATCGTCACAGCGCACCACCGGTCGCCGAGCATTCGGCTTCACAGGGGCCTGCGGCAGGGCAGTGCGGGGAGCGCTGTGCTCTACCTCCTCCTCTTAGAACCTCTCCTGCGGAGCCTTGCCTGCAAGGCACGGGGAGATGCTCGCCACGCGGTGCCGCCCCTGGTGCAGGCGTACTGTGATGACCTCCTGTTGATAGCCCACTCCCTGCCGCAGTTCCTGGAGTATGCAGCGGCGATAGCGTAGTACCTCACGGACATGGGCATGTCCCTCACCCTGGGCAAGTGCGCCGATGCCAATACTGCTCGCATCCATTCGATCATGGTGTGCCTGAGCCCAGGGAACACGGCGGCCCCATGGGTATGCTTGCGCCCCAAGGACACGGTGCCATACTTGAGACTGCGCCTCGATCCCTGATGGGTGGCAACCATGAAGGAGAAACATGTACTACGGTGTGAAGCTCTGCTGGGCTGGTGCAAGAACACGTTGGGGCCGGCGTCGGTGCCTCATGAGGTGATGGCGGCTGTGGTTGGGGGCATCGTGCGGTACGCAGCGCGCTACCTGTCCGACACGGCGGAGGCGGTGATCAAACTGAATACTGCCATCAAGGCTGCGGCCCTGCAGTTCGAGAAGCTGCCCAAGGACCTGTCCAACGTAGCGGTGCGGTCTGGTCATGGGTTACGAATGGCGGATGTCCAGGTTATCTGCCGCGACTCCGTCGTAGCCCCCATGGCTCAACGCACACACCACAGGTCGAGGACGGTCCGGGATGAGCTGCGGGCCATGCTCCGGGACATACACATGCAATACGGGCTGGGCGGACTGTTCATGGTGACCTCTGCCTTATTCGCCACGCACGCTGGCAATACGTGGGTGGACAGGGTTCTCCGGGCGATGGGGACGTTGCGCGTAGGACTTCTCATGCCATCGTCAGTGTACTCGTCTATACACGCCCATCTGCCGCAGGTGCAGTGGGCAGGGCGGTAGTGGGTGTCCCAATCCTACACCTTCAAAGGTAGGGACATCTGCGTTCTCTCGGGGCCCCGCACAGGTGCTGCGGTACAGTCCCTGACTGATCCCGCAAATGACCTCCTGCCTGCGCGGCTCCCCTGTCCTGCGCCCGGGCACCGGGCTGTCGAGCTCCGGGAGTGTCATGAGGACCACCTGCACCTTTCGCACACAGGAATAGGGCCCCATCAGCTGGACCACGTGTGGTTCACGGGGCTCAGCAACGTGTTCCGGTCGCAGCTGCCTAGTCCGTTGACTCACCGTATAATTCACTCGGTGCGCCGCAAGAAGGCCAGCAAACGCATTAGACAGTCCACTGCGGGGGAGGTGTATGTGGGTGGCGGATACAGGGAGGAAGGATAAGACCCGGCAAACCCAGGGCTGTCCATGCCGTTCTTCCCGCTAGCCGCACTCCTGTTTCTGCTGGGGGACATCTTTGAGGGTTACCAGCAGCAAGACGATCCGGCGTCCGTCCCCCTACTCACTCCACACGCCGGGGGCGCATAAACCCGTCACCACCGTGGGTTGTGCACGGGCGAACAGCGTTTTCAGGGCATGCGCGGCGGTGCACGGGTGCACCGAGTGGGCATTTGTCCTCCTGCTGCCAGCCAGCCCTGTCCCGGATCCTGATGAGTGCTCCGTGCCGGAAGTGGTTCGGATGTCCAACGTGCCGCACGATCCGCACGTTGCCGTCACGTCGTTGCGTGATGGCGGCCCTGTGAAACAGGGATCTGTGGTGGTGTACCAGCCCTCCTGCTCCGCATCGGTTTGCGGGGCGGAGTATACCATGGCCCTTGACGCCATCAAGTCAGTCTGCGGATGTGACCTGGCCTGGAGACAACATGCGGTATATCGGCCGAAGGTAGTCCTTTCCCCGGAGCTCACAGCCTCCAGCGCAGCGTCCCTTGGAAGAGTCGTGCAGAGCCCCCACTCCAACGTGGCATGGCTGGAACCCCACCGGTACTGCTGGGTGCCGGTGGCGACTAAAGTCACGTCCCCTGACGCGTCTCCCCAGGGAGACAACGCCACCAACGTGGCTGTGGCCCGCCATGGGAGCCCCACGTGGACGGGTGCCATCTACGGCACGGTCCCGGAGGCGGAGATCATCGGCGCGGCGGCGTACCTGTTGCACACGCCCCTGTCAGCGTGCACGGTACACGTGGTGGACGCATCCATCATAGGAGCGCATCTCCGCAGGGAACAGGAGGCCTGTACCGTGGCATCAAGGGGCCGACATCACATCTGGTCAACCACCATGCGCTGAACTGGATAGTAGAGGGGCTGCGGCGACTGCCACGCCGAGTTAGGGGGCCACACCACTGGGTGGTGAGGCAGAGCTCGCACTTGGCAGTAGTCCCGCTTGAAGCGCCAGACTCTGCCACAGCCCGTGCAATGGCCCCTCCTGTTCATCTCGTTCTGCCGAAGGAGCACCCCATCCTGTTGGTGCCGGGGGATGATGGGGAGCTCGAGCTGCGTGTGCTGTCCATGCAAGCCCTTCAGCACGTCCGGGAGATGAAGTGGCGCTCGCTTGCGGCGTGCACCAGGGCCCACACGCCACTGGCTGTGAAGCCGGTTCAGACCCCCGTGGCCATCTTTGGGTCACTTTGGGTGTGTATCTATGGGCCGGCAAGCCGCCATTGGCTGATATCATATTCTCCCATCCACCTGACCTAACCTGATGTGATGGTGTGATAGGCTTGGTCATTCCAGCTATGAGCGGCCATATTCAATACCGAGGCGCCGCCGGCTGAGATTTTTATATCAAAATATCAGGAATCAACAGGGTTTTTTTATCATAATGTTTCTGTAATTTTTCAGCTATCCGTTCTGATTGCCAATGTATCGGCGACTGTCAGTTGGCTCGCGATTTTGCGGTAACCGAATGGTTAACGTTTTTTTCCAGATTTTTTTAGCGAAAACCCTGATGAAGGGTCCGACTTCATCAGAAAAAGGGTTCGTTGCTTCCGCAATTTTCATGTTATACACTCGCAAAATTGATCGAGTTTTTCAGACATTCAGAATCGGATTTTTGATTTCGAGGTCGCCGCACTGGATATGATGAATTTCGAGTGGTCCTACATTTTTCCCCGATCAGGAATCAACCTTTCTTTTTGTTGTCTCCATCATTTTTCTTGGAGATATAGGCAGATATAATGGATTCGTGAGGCCACTTTGAAAAATCATATCTCCGGCTCACCGCGAGGAGTTCCAATTTTGAGACTCGGGTTGGAACTGCCTTGGTCTCAAATTAATATATGGAGCGTCAAACGTCCTTGGTATGCACACCTGTCTGTGGTATCAAAGGATCATGGTCAAGAGGGTAGAAAGTGCTTTACAACTCTTGGACCATGATATCAAATATTTTGATATGAGTTTTCAGTGTACCGCATGATTGTTGGTGCTGCATAGAAACTTTTCTTGGGTTCCTACGTATCTTTAACGTGAAGTGATGGCCATGGAGGGTCATGACATACCATGGTGGGAGCCAATTTTGAGGGTATGTGTTATATGCATGGTATGTGCTTCGCTATGCTCACGCCCATTTCATATATCTCAGGTTGTAGGAGGATACATGGAGTCCCACGTCGCAAAGGCCTTGCCCATGTCCTAATGGTGTGCTCCATAGCGCTAGACTAAGTCCACCGCACATATAGTGCATATGGGAAGGCTTACGGAGCGACCCACAAGCGCCACTATCAACTTTCCCATTTTCATGGTGCGTGTCGGGAGGAGATTCGAAGGTGTCCTCATGCGTCCATGTGGGGATCCAAGTGGGGGGAATTTTTTGAAAATGGTCCCAAACAATTGTGTTTTGAACCATATGTTGATACCATGGGTGAGCGAAGTTATATATTTTTGTGATTATCTTGAATTTAGCAACATTTGCATTTTTTTGACCTCATTTTATGCTCATTTTTGTGTTCTCTGTGCGCAGCTGGTTGGCTAACAGTAAAGTGCCTAGAGACCCATGAACTATGGTATGTTGCTTATATGTTGGCATATGTTTCGGTGTTGCACCTCACCATATGCCGGATCACGTGGTCACTTTGGCGTGGCACACGAGGCCTCACAAAATTAGGTCTCAAATTCGTGAGTTGACTTGTGAACCATGGCATGTATATATCTGGAGGGGTTTGGGAGCTAATGTTGGGATATTTTTGGGCATTGATCTTTGGTCTATAGCACCCTTGTATTTCACTTTCCGGTTTGACACATGCATGGAGCATTTGAATACTTACCGTAGACATTTTTGAGTATATAACTGAATTTTGGGCGGTATGGTGTGATGTGCCTAATTTTGCTATGTGGTGAGGTCATCTGCATGGGGCAATTCTCCAAGCCCAATCAACTGCAAGTCCAACCAAAGTTATGTCAGGGTAGGGCATGGTCCTGAGTGCCACTCTACGCCATGACACGCCACCTCCCCTATTGGGCTAGGATTTGGAGGCTTGGGAGGGAACTTTTTTTTTGGGGTTTGTGTAGTGACGTTTGACACATGGCATTTAGCCATCTTGTTTGACTTGGTTCAGGGCAATATGTTGGTGAGTCAAGGGAAGGTCCTGAATCCAGGGAATGAGGGGTCTATGCCTGTGACTGTGTATGTTTACCTCCTTTCCCAGTTTTGCTTGATTTGTGTTCATATGCCAATTTCAGGGCTTCTTCTTTATTGATTTTGGTGCTATTCCATGTACATGCCCAACACCCCTGTCTCCGTGTGCACCGTGGGACGACCGGCGTGTTGAAAGGAGTTGTTGAATGTCAATACGGGACCTCAAACATTCTTGGAAGCCCTCAGTGTGGTTTTTTTGGATTGGAGCTATTGTACTTGGGAGTTGCTTATTGCAAGGGATCAGGATTTGTGTGAAGGAGCCATATTTTACTATTTTTTGTGGGAAATCGTGCAGGATAAGGCAAGATCATGCAGAACCTGGTGAGAAGCAAGACCATAGGAGTGACAGGAAATGGTGGAAGGGGTACAGCAGGGGCCGGTCCTGGTAGGGACCTTCTTTATGGTAGCAGAGGATTACCTGCCCCCTACCGCCGCACCGGGGACTTGGGCCCTCATGAGCCCTGCCCAAGGACACTCCGGGTGCAGATCGTGGAGTCCCTGGAGTCGACGCCGGACTTGGAAGCCTGAGAAGAGCGAAGATGCTCAGGACGGAGAGCCCTTGTAGGACATGGGCTAGACATCGAGGACCTGGCCTCCATGTGTGAAAGGCAATGCCGCAAGGCTTGCAATCTCCGCTCCGGGGCGGAGGAGTTGCAGGAGACTGGCAGCAACGGCAGGGCCCGGCGTTACCGGAAGCGCGGGTCCCCAAAAACCGCGGCGGAAGCCAGGGCAATGCAGGCGGATCCCAGCTCGGTCAGGCTGTTGTCAGCTGCAGATTCCGAGAAGCATTCCGATGGCTTCCGGACCGCTTTCCCTTCGAAGTCGGAGGAGATGGCCAGACCGCCCACAAGGGCGCACACGGCCCCAGAACCCAGCCTGGAGCATGACGCCGAGGCGTTGCAGAGGCCTAACAGAGCCAGAACGGCGCCTGTGGCCCGGCACACGGAGCCAAAGCGGGATAACATGGGCGACACACCCATGGCGGAGGAGTCCAGGCGCCGGGAACCGTGGGATGCGCCGGATCAGGTGGAAAGCACGTTGAGTGCCACTGCAAGCACGTATCCTTCCTCATCGGTAAGTACCCAAAGATGGGGATGGACGCCATCGTGCAGCACCTCGACCGCCTGGACAACCAGAAAGACAGCCTAGAGGAGGACATCGCGGGGATCCTAAATGACCAGTCGGAAGCGGAGAGAGACATGGCGGGGCTGCGAGCTGAGCAGGACCGGTACCGGGAGAAGCTGGAGATGGCCCTGCAGAAGCAGCAGCGAGTGGTGGACAGCCTCCCCCACCTGGTGGAGGACATGTCGGGACGCCTGAAAAGGCTAGAGGAGTTACAACCCCTCGCCTCGGGTCTGGAGCTCCCGACAAGGCCGGCAACGGCAGAGCTGGTGGAGCGGGTTAAGACCCTCAGGAGCGCCATGGAGAAACCCAGGGGCGGCATTGCAGAGGCACCTTACGTGCCTCCGCGGGTGCGCTGCCGTTTGTTCCCATGTTCAGCGAATCCATAATGCTCGGGGAGCATACGGCACCGGCTGGGTCCATGCGGGAAGAGCACGCAACCACGCACCTGAGGAGCCTGACGGTACAGATGTCCTGTGCCGCCCAGGATCCACCGACCGCTATGACTGCCCATGCAGTTTATGCGGAAGAGGGGATCCAGACCATGCAGGGGCGAACCATGGGAAGGACCGACTGACATGGTCGAGGCCATGCAGGCCGAAACCTGTGGGTGAAGGATCCCACTACTGGGATATGGACAGCCAGTGGAGCAAGTCCTTCCCGCATCCCAAACCCCATGGGTTCAGGCCCAACTGGACCGCACTCCATGGAGGAGAGGGATGTACGGGGAGTGTACTCACACCTCCGACCACAGGTGGTATCCGTCCCGGTGGAGTGGTGGCTGCGGACGTCGGAGACGCCATCAGGATTGACGACCTCAGGGGAATCAAAATCCCCTACTACGATGGCAACCCCTCCAACCTGGATGACTTCATCCTGGATTGGGAGGACTTTGCCGGGGAGGTCGTCAGCGAGATGAAGGGAGCGCCAAGGGACAAGTGGGTATGTCGCACATTCCCACACAGGCTGGCGCAGGACCTGAAGGAGGAGCTCAGGGATCAGATCCGCGAGGGATTGATCCAGACGGAGCAGGCCTGCCTCCAGTGGCTGGAGGACGAGGAGCGAGTGGACGCCCCAAACCAGAAGTTCGAGGATTTGTGGTCCATTCCGCTGCTTCTGGAGCGCGGGGAGTTGAGGGTCCGGGAATGAAATCGGTACATCCGCAAGTACCGAAGAAGCCTCAAGCTGGTGGAGGACTGGAATGAGTCCAGCGAGATCTGACACCTGCTCAAGGACATCCTCCCCGGCCACTTGATGAAGAGAGTGGAGGACGAGGAAGAGAAGAGAGCAAAGAAGCGCGTGGCCCTACAGATCATGGCATCAGAGGACACCCACGCCGGAATAATGGAGTTTCTCCGGCGAAACCTCGGCGAACCCAGCCGAATGTTGGGGTTGAAGAACGCCGTCTACGTGGAGGTATTCGGGGATACCATCTGGCAAAGGCTGACGCGCCTCAACAACGCAGAGTGGAGGCGCGGAGAGCCGCTGAGGATGCAGCTCATCTTCGCCGGCATGAGCCTGGACGGGATCGTGAAGTACATCACGGTGGAGCTGAAGCTCAACACCAAGAACGAGGCCCACGTGCAGGATCGACAGGGCCATGGACATCGAGGTCATCGGGAAGATCGCCATCACCGAGAGGTCAAGGAGGACACGGTGGGCACCGCGGAAGAAAGGAGTGGAAGCTGCCAAGATCCCTGGACCACGACCACCCCAGAGGATCATGAAAAAAGCCCACTTCTTCGCGTTCGTAGCTCACAATATGGAGGAGCATGGGCAAGACAGGTCCAGGTGGACTCAGCCGGAGCCAAGGTTCAACAAGAACCGCAAGGAACCGCGGAGGATGGAGAACCCGCCGCTCTCGTTCCGCGAGTACAGATCACAGCACAACGGTTGCTGGGTCTGCTACGGCAAGGGGAACAACCATGCACATGACGACCGGCATTGCAAGGTATATGAGGATGCCAAGAAGACCTACTTCGCCGCCCATCCCGACAAGAACCCCAAGGAGCAACGAATTGCCGATTGAAAGGCAAAGGGCGGAGACGGTGGAAAAGGCCAAGAAAAGGGCCAAAAGAAAGGCGGAGGAAAAGGCTATGTTGGAGGACCCGGCCCAGACCGACGCGTGGGGTCAATCGAGGAGGTTGCTGAGGACATGTTGAGGACGTTAGAGGAACTCAAAGCCCAGCAACGTGGTGGACAAAGTCTGAGCGGATCGCAGCAGGAGGGAGCTGGGGCAGGCCCCGTCTAGAGGATCCCCCACTGGGGTGGGACCCCAGAGGCCTCTCCTCCGAAAATCAGTGGAATCCTAGAGAAGGCGAAGGGTAATTGGGTGCCGAAGAAGGCTCCAGAAGAGCCAAAACCACTGAGTTTTGCCACTCCCAACCCCTGGAGCGCCCTCCCAAGGGAGGTGTATGTGGGCAAGGGACGTTGTAAGAAAGAAGGAGCGACCACGGAGAGCCCCGTGGACGGGCAGGACCAGCCCATGATCTACACCATCCGTGACCATACCCACGAAGTCCTGATGCACCCAGATGTGCTAGAGTCGCATGCCGTGAGAGTCGTCCATACACCTCATGGCAACGAGCGGCAGTTGCCCTTGAAGGTGCGTGTACGGTGCGGACAAGAGGAGTTGGTGGTGGATGCTTTGGTGGATACGGGTGCCCAGGTGAGCCTGGTCTGGAGAGGGTTGTTCAAGCAGGAATCCCTGCAGCCCAGCCGTAGACCGGTACGCCTGAAGGTGGCCAATGGACAGATTATGGGTGGTGGCACCCATGAGGCCACTATCAGTATGGAATTCCGGGAGCATGAGCGCTTGAACAGCCCTGATTTTGCGAAGAGAAGCACTCCATCCGGGAACTTCATTGTGGGCGACATTACAGATTGAGATATGATCATGGGGTATGACTTCATGGTGAGAAAAGCCATTGGAGCCCTTTCCCATCGTGCAATGCTGGTCCGGGAGGATGATGAAAGCCTTACATGGCTGTCCACGGACTATGCATGCGGATCATCCCAATGGAATGCTGAGGAAGAGGATCGGACCGTCCAAGCGGTGCAAGCTGTGGGTGCCAAGTCCAGAGGAGACCGCAGAGTTCAGCTCAAGGAGTATGGAATGGCGCCGCATGTGTACGCCAGGATGATTCAGACGCTGGGAGCCGAAGCGCCCGAGACGGACGTCTTCGCTTGCCGGGATGCCCCACTTTTGAGGAAGTGTAGGAGGCATTGGCATCGAGGAGACTCAGCCTGGCACAGGCATTTGGGTTTGAAGGAGTGGGGGCCCATGTATTGGCATGGCTATCTGGGAAATACCAGACATACGGTGGCAAGGATCGTCGCGGATAGGGCGAAGGGGATCCTGGTCATAACCGGCATAGGGTCCACCCCATGTCCGGTGGAAGCTATCAAGTCGACGCTGGATTCCATCACCCTGAACGAGATATCATTCGGGCCAGAGGAGGAATTGTTCATCGACGCCAAGGGTTTATCAATGCCCTCTCGGGTCAAGCGTGGGGTACCAAGGCTTTCCTGGTGGATTGGGCGCAAGCCCAGCCCACGGCTGATGAAGCATTCATCCGTAGGGTTGAGGCGGTACCCATGCGGGTCATGTTTGAGCCCAAGGAGAGGACAGATCAGCCAATGGATGGCATTGACGTCCTGTCCCACGCCGAGATCGACCACGTCGTCAACTAGATGCGGATGGGGATGCACGATCGTGTGGCAGCCAAGAAGGGGCGAGCAATGGTCACATCTCCGCATTGGTGGGATGCCAAGATGTTGGTCACCGGCAAGTACGAGAAAGATGAGTTCGTGGCGAGGGTCATGGATCACATCGCGGACCAATATGATGGTCCGGTTGGGTCGGACCCGCCGACGTGGGATTTTCCAAGAATGGGGGCCGGTAGCGACAAGAACCAGGCCGATGCCGCAAACTTCCGAAGATTATCAGTGGGAAGCGCGCCCGACGGCGATGAAGACGGCATATTGGACGAGGAGAAGTCAGACTCGGACCCGGAAGAGGCCTATACCGCAGTGCGGTCGGTTGTACCGATTCCGAAGCAAGCGGCTGAAGAGGCCCAGGAGAACCCGAAGGTCGCTGAGCTGAAGGAGAGGCTGAAGAATGCCTATCTGCGGCTATTCAGTGGCGTTGCCAACAAGAACCCTCCAGATCATGGGAGGTTTTGCACAGCGAGGATCAAGCTGAAGCCGAACCCGAAGACCTATCATCATCGGGAGTACCAACCTCAGGGCAATCCGGCCGAGGCCACGAAGAAGTTGTTGGCCGAGTTTATTCAGCGGGGCTGGATCGGACCCTCCGACAGTGAGTGGGCCAGCCCAGCCTTTATCGTGCCCAAGAAAGAGAAGGGCGAGTGGAGGCTGATGGTTGATGACAGAGGTTTGAACGAGCAAACCGAGCACGACTCGTACTCGCTTCCTCTGATCGACACCATCCTCAAAAAACAACAAAAGAAGCGGATCTTCACAGTATTAGACCTGAAACACGGCTCTCACCAGATGCAGCTACACCCGAACTCCAGGCCCTGCACAGCGATGTCGACGCCGCTGGGGCCCATGCAGTGGAAAGTGGTGCCTATGGGCGCCAAGAATGGCAACGCTGCTTTCCAGCGCATGATGGAGGACCTACTCGGTCCTGTCCGGGACTGTGCCGACCCCTTTGTGGATGACATTATCACTGGGTCCGGCACGGAAGACATGACTGAGGATGAGCTCATCGAAGCGCATGAGAAGGATCTGCGCCGAGTGCTCAGCGAGTTGGAAAAGCACAACATGGTGTGCAACGCCACCAAAGCCTCATTCTTCGTGAAGGAAGTGGAGTTCGCGGGTCACGTGGTTGGTCACGGGCAACGCCGTCCCATGCCTGGGAAGCTGGCGTCCCTGCACCACTGGGAGAAGCCCCAGACCATCAGCGAACTCCGATCATTCATGGGGTTCTGCAATTACTATTCGGGTTATGTCCTGATGTATGTAGAACTATCGGGCCCGCTGCACCAGATGCTGCAGGTCGGCAAGTTGGATGGCCGGAAGTGGAGCAGGAAGAAGCTTGCCTGGACCCCAGAGGCCAAAGATGCGTTCAGCCGCCTGGGGGAGCGACTCCTGGGGCAGCTGGGGCTATTCCTGGTGGACCCAGACAAGGTATTTGTGCTACGGACGGACGCCTCGGACTATGCTGTAGGGGCAGTCCTCGAGCAAGTCCGGGACGACGGGTCGCACGTACCCGTGGCGGTTTGGAGCCGGATCCTGGCCGAGGGCCAACGTGGAACCTTGAACGCGAGGGAGAAGGAGATGTACGCCACTGTTTGTGCGCTCGGGAAGTGGTCTGGCCACAGCGGATTGCAACCGGTGGTGGTTTGCACGGACCATCAGTCCCTACAGAGCTGGCAAAAGGAGCACGTCGACACCCCCTCGGGACCGGCGGCAAGGAGGGCCCAGTGGCACGAGACGTTCGCCAAGTTCGACCTCAGCGTCGTATACGTCCCGGGGAATGACAACACTGTGGCGGATTGCCTCAGTCGATGGGCCTACCCGGCGGGCAAGGCATGGATGGACATATCCAGCCATGGGGACGCCGAGGAGACCGAGGAGGCCAAGCGCATCATCGAGGTGGAGAGGGCCATGGAGCAAGAGGGGGTCAAGTGCTTTGTGGTGATGGTAAACCGTACAGACCTGGCCAAGTTCCGGGGCGCCCGAGTCCAAGCTATTCGAGAGGGAACCCTCGAGCAATGGATGGTGGCCCCCGTAGAGCTAGTCAGGTCGGTGCTAACAGAAGACTGGTCGGATGACTATGCGGCATCTGAACATTGGAGCAGGTACCGGAATACCTTGAGCGCCCCGTCGGACGACGAATGGCCTGAGGGCTTGACCGAGGATGGGGATAAATTATTACTCAAGGACAATCTATTGGTCCCTGAGAACCGAGTGGAGGAGCTCATTGACCACTGGCATAACGCCCACCTCATGCATCTGGGTCAGGACAAGATGCACCAGGACCTGGAGTGGCGGTTCAAGTTCGCACTGGGGTAGTACGCCATCCTGGACAGGTACTGCAGCGACTGCGCCGTGTGTCGGGCCACGAAAAGCCGCAACCATTCCACAGCGGGCAACCCGGTGTATACGGCTATACCGGAGGCACCTATGCGGTACGTGGCCAGGGATGTATTCGCCATGCCTGAGGTCACCGTGGAAGGAGAGACCTACGACTGTGTCATCCTGGCGGTGGATAGGGACAGCGGGTATATCGTGGCGGTCCCTGGCAAGAAGTCCAATAAGAGGGACAGGAAGGACAAGCATGGAGTGGGTCTGCAGGCCAAAACCGTCGCTAATGCCATGGTCAGGCATTGGCTGACGACTTTTGATGTCCAAGCTGTCATCTGCAGCGATGGGGGCAGTCAATTTGTGGGGACGTGGTTCAAGACGATGTGCAAGCACATGGGGATTCGGCACGCCAAGACCGTGGCGTACCACAGCCCGTCAGGTGGCTGGGCTGAGGTGGCCGGCCAGCAGATGTTCGAGAAGTTCCGCCAGTTGCACATTGACGAACCGGGCTGGAATTGGTATAACTCGCCGTTCTCCAGGCGTACCACGACCTTCCGGGGCCCACTGGACTGTCGCCCCATCGTATCCTGTTCCTGCGGGATAGAGTGTCACGCACTTCCCTGTGGTTGAACCATGGCAAAGTGGCCCGGGATGCGAGTGCTATGATGGCTGAGGCGGACGACAAGGCGGCCAAGGTGTGCAAAGCACTTCAAGAGGAGCATGAGAAGAGGGCCAAGTATTTCAAGAAGGGAAAAGTCCAGAAGTATGCCCTCAGAGATACAGTATGGATGGAGCGGCACCACAAGGATGTCCTGTCCAGGCATCGGCAGGCGTCTTGGTATGTGCCGGGGGTGATCGTTCGGAAGGTCGGGCAGGATGTGTATGCGGTTCGTGTGGGAGATAACAAGATCCTCCACCGCGACCATACCCAGCTTCATCCCCGAGCCGCAGACCCCAGCGGACGTCCCGTCACCTTCGAGTTCACAGCCGGCGATGTGGACTCGGATGACGAGGGTGAGGACGACGACTTCACCGCGGAGAAGATCCTGACGGACAAGCCAGACCCGGGGACGACTGGGGGAGGTTATATGAAGTCCGTTGGAAGGGATTTGCCGCATCCAGCGATTTGTGGGAGCCTCCGAGCAGTTTTGTGCCGAGGTATACTACGGTCTGGATGGATTATCTAAGGGGAAAGAACATTTCCTTGGATGTCAAGGACATGCTGGTCCATTCGGTGGCTGCAGCAGCACCGGCATGGGTTCACCTTGGCATTTTTGTTTGTTCCTGTGCTTGGGAGACGGGTGAGGGCGTTAGTCCGGGTATTTTTGGGCCTTGATTGGCCATATATCCTCTTCACTCGGTCTCCACACAAATATTTCATTGTGGTATACGTATTTAGGTCGACTGACGACGTTTCTCTATCTTTGATCCCCTTGGTCCATGTTGTAGATCAAGAGGAGACCGGATATGGCGGAGGGCACCGATTATGAGTGTCCTCACCCCTCCCTTGGGGCATGGGGGACGCCCACGCGGTATGTGGGGCCTCCATGTGTCCTTGGGATATTGGGGGGGGGGGCTGGAGCCCATTGGGGTCCTCCTGTCCTCTCTTCAATGACATCCGAGCGGATACAACGCTCTGAGAAGGGGGGTGAAGCCGGTTCGGACCCCCGTGGCCATCCTTGGGTCACTTGGGGTGTGTATCTATGGGCCGGCAAGCCGCCATTGGCTGATATCATACTCTCTCATCCACGTGACCTAACCTGATGTGATGGTGTGATAGGCTTGGCCATTCCCGCTATGAGCGGCCATATTCAATACCGAGGCGCCGCCGGCTGAGATTTATATATCAAAATATCAGGAATCAACAGGGTTTTTTTATCATAATGTTTCTGTAATTTTTCAGCTATCCGTTCTGATTGTCAATGTATCGGCGACTGTCAGTTGGCTCGCGATTTTGCGGTAACCGAATAGTTAACTGTTTTTTCCAGATATTTTAGCGAAAACCCCGATGAAGGGTCCGATTTCATGAGAAAAGGGTTTGTTGCTTCCGCAATTTTCATGTTATACACTCGCGAAATTAATCCAATTCTTTCAGACTTTCAGAATCGGATTTTTGATTTTGAGGTCGCCGCACTAGATATGATGAATTTCGAGTGGTTCCGATCACGAATCAACCTTCTTTTTGTTGTCTCCATCATTTTTCTCGGAGATATAGGCGAAAAGAAATGGATTCGTGAGGCAACTTTGAAAAATCATATCTCCGGCTCACTGCGAGGAATTTCTAATTTTGAGACTCGGGTTGGAACTGCCTTGGTCTCAACTTAATTTAGGAAGCGTCAAACGCCCCTGGTATGCACACCTGTCCGTGGTATCAAAGGATCATGGTCAAGAGGGTAGAAAGTGCTTTACAACTCTTGGACCATGATACCAAATATTTTAATCTGGGTTTCGAGTGTATTGCATGAGTGTTGGTGCTGCATAGAAACTTTTCTTGGGTTCCTACATATTTTAAACGTGAAGTTATGGCCATGGAGGGTCATGACATACCATGGTCGGAGCCATTTTTGAGGGTATGTGTTATATGCATGGTATGTGCCCCGCTATGCTCACGCCAATTTAATATATCTCCGGTTGTAGGAAGATACATGGAGTCCCACGTGGCAAAGGCCTTGCCCATGTCCTAATGGTGTGCTCCATAGCGCTAGACTAAGTCTACCACACATATAGTGCATGTGGGAAGGCTTACGGAGCGACCCACAACCGCCACTATCAACTTTCCCATTTTCATGGTGCGTGTCAGGAGGAGGTTCAAAGGTGTCCTCATGTGTCCATGTGGGGATCCAAGCGGGGGGATTGTTTGCAAATGGTCCCAAGCAATTGTGTTTTGAACCATATGTTGATACCATGGGTGAGCGAAGTTATATATTATTGTGATTATCTTGAACTTAGCAACATTTGCATGTTTTTGACCTCATTTTATGCTCATTCTTGTATTTTATGTGCGCAGCTGGTTGGCTAACAGTAAAGTGCCTAGAGATTCGTGAACTATGGTATGTTGCTTATATGTTGGCATATGCTTCGTTGTTGCACCTCACCATATGCCGGATCACGTGGTCACTTTCGCGTGACACACGAGGCCTCACAAAATTAGGTCTCAAATTCGTGAGTTGACTTGTGAAGCATGGCATGTATATATCTGGAGGGGTTTGGGAGCCAATGTTGGAATATTCTTGCGCATGGACCTTTGGTCTAAAACACCCTTGCATATTACCTTCCGGTTTTGGCACATGCATGGAGCATTTGAAAACTTGTCGTAGGCATTTTTGAGTATATAATTGAATTTTGGGCACTATGGTGTGATGTGCCTAATTTTGCTATGTGGTGAGGTCATCTGCATGGGGCAGTTGTCCAAGCCCAACCGACTCCAAGTGCAACCAAAGTTATGTCGGGGTAGGGCATGGTCCTGAGTATCAGTCTAGGCCATGATACGCCACCTCCCCTATTGGGCTAGGATTTAGAGGCTTGGGAGTGATCACATTTTTGGGGTTTGTGTGGTGACTTTTGACACATGGCATTTAGCCATCTTCTTTGACTTGGTTCAGGGCAATATGTTGGTGAGTCAAGGGAAGGTCCTGATTCCTGTGAATGAGGGGTCTATGGCTGTGACTGCGTATGTTATCCTTTTTTTCCAATTTTGCTTGATTTGTGTTCATATGCAAATTTCAGGGCGTCTTCAATATTGATTTTGGTGCAATTCTATGTACATGCCCAATGCCCGTGTCTCCGTGTGCACCGTGGGATGACCAGCGTGTTGAAAGGAGTTGTTGACTGTCAACGCGGGACCTCAAACATTCTTGGAAGCCCTCAGTGTGGATTGTTTAGATTGGAGCTATTGTACTTGGGAGTTGGTTATTGCAAGGGATCAGGATTTGTGTGAAGGAGCCATGTTTTACTATTTTTTGTGGGAAATTGTGCAGGATAGGGCAAGATCATGCAGAACCTGGTGAGAAGCAAGACCATAGGAGTGACAGGAAATGGTAGAAGGGGTACAGCAGTGGCCGGTCCCGGTAGGGACCTTCTTCAGCTGGCGCCTGTGAGGCGGTACCCCTGGGAGCTGTCCACCACGGCCCCACGCACAGGAATATGCTGCGGGCGCGTGATGGTCGCTTGTCCACCATGCAGGTCACGCGAAGATGGAGGCAGAAGCTCACGCGTGTGGCAATACCGGCCTACCCCTGTATCTTCTGTGGGGGACCGGAAGAGGACATTGGCCACATGCGCTTGCTGTGTGCGCGGGACCAGGAGGTGGCACGGCTCCTGTGTAGGCGTGTGACGGAGTTCACAGCGGAGCTACCCCTGACGGACAGGGCGGTGGAGTTCGTGGCGTGGAAGGAGCACGGCTGCAGGTGGACGGAATCCCTGATGGCGGGTGTCGTCCCCGGAGACCTGAAGCGGCAGTTTGCTGCAGTGCGGGCGGCGTCGTCCCGGGGCCCGGCGAAGGCCAAACTCTTTGTAAAGGACATGGTACAGGTTGGGGAAGATGTGTATGCCCGCAGGAACCATCGGCTTGCCCAGATCATGCAGCTGCCAATGCAAGATTGAAGGAGGGCGGTATACGCGTTCCTGCGGGGTGACACGCCCTTGTGCCCGCCGGCAGTCAGAATCCAACGGCCACCGCCGTGGAACCCGGTGACCTGTAGGCGACCTTTCAGAGGGCACCGCTACACGCGCTGCTGGTGCCACGGTCGTACATCACGCACGAGGAAGCCATGTCCTTGTTCCCTCACTGGATGGCGGCGGTGGCGCAGGCCTTCAGCCAGTGGATCGGTTCCTGGGTAGCTCGGGACGGCCCGGTATTTAGGGAACGGTCCTGCGTGGTGTCCGCGCAATCGTGGGCTACAGTGCGTGGTACCATGGTGAGAGACCCTGACAGCTAGAATGATCCCTGGCTCCAGGTGTACTCCAACCATCCGGCTATGGGGAACATCATGGGCTGGCCTCGCGAGGTGCTGCCAGTCTTTCAGCACCCTCTGTGCGGTCTCCCAATCCTGGCGGTAGCGGTCGTTCTTGACGTGGGGACGTTGTGGCTATATGACCAGCAGCTGCGGCGAACCATACCGGCGGTTACGGGGGGGCGGTCCATGGCAGTATTCGTGGGCTCACGGAAGAGATGTTCTCTCTGCCGGAAGGGGACGAGCACCTGGCTGCCCATGCCCGACACACCCTTGACACCCTAGGCCTCGAGGCGGTCATTGAGGCACGGGCGGGAGGACAACGCTTAGTTCTCGGGTCCGCTGGGGGCCCGGGGCGAGACGGGGTCGATGTCATCGGGGAGGTCTTGCGGGACTATGGTTCTGAGCTCCTGACGCATGGCACAAGCAGCCCCAAAGTTGCGCGGTGGCCCCGGCTGCTTGGGAGCTTTCCGATGCTGTCTGACGGGCGACCGATACTCCGCCTGGTATCTACGTGGGAGGATGCGAGCCGCAGCCTGCTCAGTTGTGCCACAGCACGCGCGCTGGCAGGTGCTTTGCTCGGGCTCCAGGAATCGTGCTGCGATGTATGGCAGGACCTGTGGTCGCAGTGTTGTGATGGTAGCTGCGTTCCGTCACGATCTGTGCTTCAGCAGCGATGCCATGGGTGTGGGGAGACAGCCTCAGTTAGGGTTCATCAGTGTGCCTCCGCCCCTCCATGCGGGACATGTGGAGAGAGTGCCGACAGGGGGTGGCCTCAGGCGGGGTGAGCACTGCGGCACTCAGGGCAGATGTCATCGAGTGCCTGGAGGACAATCCAGAGTGACCTGAAGAGCGTCCGAGTGGAGGGGGTACAGTGCCCAGATACGCCGTCCGCAGTGCTGCCCCTCCTGCTACGCTGGGCGGCACTGGGGGGCGACTCGCGGGTACTCTGGTTGTGACATCACCGAGGAAACGGTGATGGCGTGATGGGGGCCGGGGGTAACGCATATTGACAGGGTATGGGAAATGTGGGTGCACCTGCCACCGTCCCCACGCTGGACGCAGCGGAGGGGGTGGCGCCTGAGAAGCAGTGCCCTCATGGCCTGATTGTGCGGTTCTGGCAGGCGGAGTATGGCGGCCAACGGGATGTGACAGGTCGTGCCGCCCTGATGGTGAGCCGTTCTGCCCCCGTGCATGAGAGTCGGACAGGGATGCTTCACCTGCCTGCCTTGGGTCGCCGCATACAACAGTGAGGCGTCATGGGTCGTCCCGACCAGGGTAATAAGTCCCAAACCTCTGTAGGGTATTCCCATGGCACCGGGGTCTCTACTGGCGGCCTGGCTACGGCAGTGCTGGGGGTGGATGCTCGGGATACATTGTAGGTGCACGGATTTGTGTGGGGGCGGGCGACGTTGTTGCCGGCGCTACGGTGCATGCGTTGCGCCCCCCCCAGGGAGTCTTACACAGGGTTGCGGGGACAGCCGGCAGACCCCGGGGGCGGCGATGAAGCGATGATGTGTGCGTAGGGGAATGTGACGGCGTGGTCGTCAGGTCGATCGTATGGCGGGCGTACTTGAAACGGCATGGCGGTCTGGGAGGAGCACTCACCAGGGGTGCGCGGAGTTCAAGATGACGGTGTACTGGCGTCGTGGGGGTATGCGCGGCGGTACTGGGGACCGTATGGTGGGAGTACGCAGCGGTACTGGAGAACCGTACTTGGGGGCGCTACGGGGTTGCATGGCGGTACTGGGGTGTCCCCCTGACCCCTCTAACAACTCAGGGCGCGCGTGGGGGCATCCCCTAGCCCCGTTAACAAACTGGAGGGACCGTGCCTGCGGGCATGTACATAGTCTAACCCCTGACCATGGCCTTGCGGTTGCGGTGATGCGTGTGGTGGCGGCTCGCAGGTGGCATTGGCGTGGCAACAGCAGTACTGCGCGGCGTCGTAGCGATAAGTATGCAGTCGCCTCACCATTGTAGCGGCTTACTCCTGGGGGGCGCCGGTCCGGTCGGCTAGAGGCGGGGGGAGTGGAGGAGCGGCATACTGAGTGGTCCGGGGGGTAACGCGCGGGCCAATGCTATAAGTAGGCTCGCCACGTTGTCGGTGGAGGCCAAACCTGCGGCCTGGCCGCTGCTGTGGCGGAAGTTGCGCAACCACGGGAGCTGGCCAATCAGTGCAGGTAAGGGTCAAGGGTAGGCGCCAGGGCAATGTATGTGGGCCAGATGAGGTGCACCTGGTAGCCACAGCCCGGGGCGAGCCTCTGGTGGGTACCCCTACAGGGGGTCGATAACCAAGCTACGGCACCCACCAGCCCGACTCCCAGCCAGCGATATTCAAGAGTTGCGCCACTCCCGTCGCGTAGCGTCCGGCGTCCCGCCCGTAGACCCTCAAGTTATATTATACATGGGCAAGTGAATGCAACAAAGCTGATCGGGTACTGGCCCCTGTCATGGAGTGCCGGCATGGTATATATCTGGGGTGTGGTTGCAGCTCAGGGCCACCGGGACGTGGAGTTGATGCCGGGTTTGTGTACTTTACTAGGGGACTGATACGGTGGGTCGGCGGCATACACTGTGGGGACATGGGGGCGATGAAAGCTGAGGGGCAGGCTAGGCTGGAGCCTCCCAGAAATCCTGGCTATGTATATACGGCTCATTGCGTGCTGGCAGTGGGGTACGTGGAGTCAGGGGTGGTGGGCTCTTACGAGTACGCTGGGGGCAAAAGAATTTTGTGGGGTCACGGGTAGTGGACGTCACCACGGTGGCTGGGGTACGTGAACCACGGAGAGTCCCCTCATGCCTCGCCGCATGCGTGCTGCTTTGATCCTTGGTTGCCGCTTTGCGCTGGACGGAGAAGCCCTTGCATTCTGCTTGTTGCGTTGCTGCTGCGTTGCTGTGCCTTGCCCCCATACCCCCGGCGAACAAACGGGCCAGCGCCCGTCACCGTTGCTAATGGTAACGCTTTGCTGATACCACTGCCCCCAAAGCCTGGTCAACCTGTATCCCCGGTCCTCTGGGTCCTCTGTCATGCTGTGGGCCGGCTCAGGCAGCCCTGGGACCCACAGGATCGAGCGAGGCAGCCACCACCTGTCGGCGCGAGATGCCCGGTACCTCCATTAGACGGCATGATAAGTGGTTATGACTATGACTATGACTATATATATATATATATATGTCTATATCTATATATATATATGGTCCCTCCCTCTTTTGGACATGGAGAATTCGAAGATTCAGGTTTTGTGGCTCACCAAAACGCTGGCTGGGCTATATATATATATATATATATATATATATATATATATATATATATATATATATATATATATATATATATATATATATATATATATATATAGGGGAGAGCAGGGAGGGAGGGTTGCCTCGCAAATTGCTCCGCACCGTGCTCGCGCTGGCCGGAGGGCGGAGGGAAGGAAGAGGAGGCGAGAGAACAGAAGCATGCCAAACACGGACCTTATGCACGGCTAGTGTGAGCGGACCAGGGGCAAGAACGACGAGGGTGCCCCGTGACCGAGCTGACCGCCTGCGGCGAGCGGGGGCCCTGGACGTGCCGCGGCCGCTAGGCAGCCTGCCCCCGGAGGTATCGTGTGCGGTACAAGGTGCGTGCCACATACCGGGAGCTCAGGACACCACGGGGCAGCAAGGGAGAGAGGGAGTGGCAGGGTTGCCTTGCGCATTGCTCTGCACGGTGCACGCCGAGGGGATGGAGGGAGGAGGGGGACAGAGAGACAGGAGGCCGGAGACCCAGCAACCAGGGACGAGGGGCAGCGCAAGGTAAGAGAGGGCAAGCAGACAGGGGGCATGACAGGGCCAGGGGGCCGGGACAGAGAGGGGGGCAGAAAGGGAGCGCTGCCTCGTGAATTGCTCCGCACTGTGCTCGCACAAGCTGGAGGGCAGAGGGTCGAGATGGCAGGGCAGAGAAGGGGGTAACATGGTGCCCCACAACCAAGCGACCCGCCCGTAGCGCGCGGGGGCACTGGGCAAGGCGGGGTGCCGCGGCGTGCTGCCACAAGGCAGCCCGCCCCCAAAGGTGCAGAGTGCTGTGTGCCTGCGTAGTGTCAAGCATCGAGGGCCGACAAGGACGGAGGAAGAGGGCACAGGCAGGGCGAAAGAGGTAGGACAGTTGGGATGCGAGCGAAGGCCGGACAGCCGGAGCAGAGAGGGGGAGCGACGAGGGAGGCAGGGGCATTGCTCAGCACCATGCGAGCACTGAGGGCAAGGGAAGGAGCAGAGGGGGCAGGGTAGGGGATAGTTGCCAAGCGTCGTGCCGTGCGCCGTGCGCGTCCTGGCGACTACCGCCAAGGGGGAACAGCGGCTGGAGAACCTGGGGTGCGGAGCCTATACCGTGGAGGAAGGCGGGAAGGCCCAAAGGAGAAACCCCCCCCCCCCTGCTGCAGCAAAGTGCCTCACCCCGTGCTTGCGTCGTGCTTGCGTCTTGCCTGCGACATGCGTGCAACAAAGGGACGACGACAAGGGCGCCCCCCCCCCTACACACACCTCCGCCCCCCGGGGGTGCGCACGCAAGGTAGGAGGGGCGATGACGGGAGACACACGGCAGCCCCCCCCCTGCAGGGGGAAAAGTGCCGCGCCTCGTGTGTGCGCCATGCTTGCGTCGTGCCTGCGGCGTGCGTGCTACGAAGGGAAGACGACAAGGCCCCACCCCCCCAACACACCTCCGCCCCCCCAAGGGTGGGGGATGCAGGTAGGGGGGGGCGAAAAGCGCCCCCCACCCCGAGGACAAAGCGGCAGGGTGGGGAGGCATCGGCGAGAGGGTGCGGGACGGACCACACGACCGTGCCCGAAGAGAGCACGCGCCGTGCAAGCCCAAGCGGGGGGACCACCATGGGTGCAAACGCAGGGTAGGAAGGGCGACGACGGGAGCCACAAGGCATGCCCCCCCCCCTGCAGAGGGACAGGTGCCGCGCCTCATGCCTGCGCCGTGCTCGCGTCGTGCCTGCGACATGCGTGCAACGAAGGGAAGAAGACAAGCCCCCCCCCCCCAACACATACACACCTCCGCCCCCCTAAGGCCGGGGGTCGAAGGTAGGGAGGGGCAGACAGCGCCCCCTCCCGCCCCGAGGACAAAGCGGCAAGGTGGGGAGGCGGCAGAGAGAGGGTGCGGGACAGACCACAAGACCGTGCCCGTAAGAAGCACGCGCCGTGCAAGCCCCGGCGGGGGAGGGAAACGGGGGTGCGAACGCAGGGAGGAAAAGGGGATGACGGGAGCCACACAGCACGCCCCCCCCCCCTGCAGAGGGACAAGTGCCGCGGCTGGTGCCTGCGCCGTGCTTGCGACGTGCTTACGCCAGAGGACGAACAGCGAGGACGCCCCCCCCCCCCACCCCCTTCTCCCCCACTGAAGCCGGTTCGGACCCCCGTGGCCATCTTGGGGTCACTTGGGGTGTGTATCTATGTGCCGGCAAGCCGCCATTGGCTGATATCATACTCTCCCATCCACCTGACCTGACCCAAAGTGATAGTGTGATAGGTTTGGCCATTCCGGCTACGAGCGGCCATATTCAGTACCGAGGCGCCGCCAGCTGAGATTTATATATCAGAATATCAGGAATCAACAGGGTTTTATTATCATGATGTTTCCGTAATTTTTCAGCCTTTCATTCTGATGGTCAATGTATCGGCGACATCAGTTGGCTCGCGATTTTGCGTTAACCGATTGGTTAACTGTTATTTCCAGATATTTTGGCGGATACTCGGTTGAAGGGTCAGATTTCATCAGCAAAGGGTTCGTTGCTTCCGCAATTTTCTAAATAAGCACTCGAAATTTTAATCTGAATTTTTCGCGATGTCGAAATCAGATTTTTGACTTCGACATCGCCGCACTTGATTTGGACTTCTTTGAGTGGTCATACTCTTTTCCCCATGCCCGAATCAGGTTTCCCTTATACTTGCCACCCATTTGACTTGGAGATATAAGGGAAACAAAAATGAATCGTGGGACCACTTTGAAGGGCCATATCTACGAGCGAGTGTGAGGAAAGAGAATAAGAAAGGTTGCGTTGCAAGCGCCTTGGTCTCAACTTAATTGGGGAAGCATCAAACGCATTTGGTGCGTACACATGCCCCTTGTAGCAAGGGAAAAGGGTCAAGGGGGTATAAAGTGATGTATAACTCTTGGACCGTGCAACCGAATATTTTAATGCGACTTTCGAGAGTACCGCATGAGTGTTGGGGTTGCATAGATACTTTCATTGGGTTCCCACGTATTTTTAACGTGAAGTTATGTCCATGGAGGGACATGGCATACCAGGGTGGGAGCCACATTTTGAGGGTATGTGTTATATGCATGGTATGTGTCTTGATATGCTCACGCCCATGTTATATATCTTCGTGTGGCCTGCGCTGCTTTGGGACTCGAGGCGGAGCGTGCGACACCCAAGGGCCTCGGAACCCTAGTACCAGGAACGTGCATGCACGCCTTGGGAACGGGATACGCCAGGAAGTCCGGTGAACCCCTAGGGTTCCGCCCAAAGGAGGGGACGTGCGCAAGCACGGGGGCACACCCTCCCGGCGAGACAAGCATGTCACGCTGGCGGCGATCAGCCCTCCCGGCGTAGCCCGGGGCCGCTTTGTTGGGGGCCAACAGTCAGGTCTAGCGGGAAGTAAGCCGCCTCCCCTCTTCACGCGCCACGCCTCTTCCTGTTCGTCACAGGGGCGACGCCAGGGGGAACCATGGGGCGCCTCTCCACGACCGAGTGCACCTACCTACCTACCTTCGTGTGCCCGAAGAGATGGGGAGCCACACGTGACAAGGGCTTTGCCCATGTCTGAATTGTGGAATTCAAAGCGCTAGACTAAGTCTACCGCATATGTATTGCTCATGGTATGTTTAACAAGGAGATCCATGAGTGCACTCCCATTTTCATGGGGCATGTAGATACGAGTGGGGAAGGTATCTCCATGCGCCCGATTGGGGATCCAAGTGGGGGAATTGTTCGTAAATGATCCCAATCATTTTTCTTTTGAACCATGAGCGGATATCATGGGTGAGCATAGAGATATACTATCATGACAACTTTGTATTTGGACATATTTTCGTGTTTTTGACCTCAATTTTTGCTCATTTTTGCGTTTTGTGTACTTACCTGGTCGGCAAACAGCAAGAAGCCTATGGAGAGTCGAACCATGGTATGTTGTTCATATGTTGGCAGATGCTTTGGAGTTGAACACCACCATATGCCGGATCGCGTACTCCATTTGGCTTGGCCCACGAAGGATTACAAGATTTGGTCTCAAGATCATGGGCTGACTTGGGCAGTGCGTGGCGCCCATATCCGAAGGGGTTTCGAGGGTAAGGTGGGGATGTACATGGGCATTGGCCTTTGGTCTCTATCCTCCATGAATACTGGACTTCGATTCCATGCATGCTTTGAGCCTTCGGATAAGTGGTAACCTCAATTTTGAGCATTTATTTGATATATGGCCAATATGGTGTGAATTGGCAGTTTTTTGGCATGTTATGAGTTCAAACTCATGGGGCATATCTCCAAGCCCATTCGACTCCCAGTCGAACCAAGGTTATGTCAGGGTAAGACATGGTCCTGAGTGCCACTCTAGGCCATGACACGCCACCTCCTCTATTGGGCTAGGATTGAGGGGCTTGGGAGTGAACACATTTTTGGGGTTTGTGTAGTGACTTGTGACACATGGCATTCAGCCATCTCATTTGACCTGGTTCAGGGCAATATGTTGGTGAGTCACTGGAAGGTCTTGAGTCCAGGGAATGAGGGGTTTATGATTGTGAATGTGTATGTTTACCTCTTTCCCCAACTTTGCTTTATTTGTGTTCATATGCCAATTTCAGGGCTTTCTTCCTTGGTGCAATTCTTGTACATGCCCGCCACCGTGGGAATACCGGTGTGCTGAACGAAAGCCCGCAGCCTGATTTGGATTGTGAATTGGGTTATTGCTGTATTTGTTGGATCTGGTTGCTATTCAGGGTTGAAGGAGGATTTTATTTTCTATATTTTTGGATTTTGGGACCCTGGACGTTGAGGATTTTGAGAAATGCAATCGTTGATCAGGAGCAAGTCAGCAGGGGTGACAGGCGGAAGGGGCACAGCGGGGGCCGGTCCTGGTAGGGACCTTCTTTATGGTAGCAGAGGCTTACCTGCTGCCCCTACCAACCGCCGACCCGGGGACTTGGGCCCTTATGAGCCCTGCCCAAGTACGCCCCGGGTGCGTATTGTGGACTCGGTGGAGACCACGCCGGAGATTGGAGCCATAGAAGAACCGAGACGTTCAAGAGCATGGCGAACTCCGGAAGTTGAAGCCCGAAGAGAAGTACGACATTCGGGAAGAGGAGGACGTGACATGGAGGACCTGGTCTCCATGTGTGAGCGTCGCTGCTGAAAGGCATGCAACCTCCGCTCCGCCGTGGAGGACTCTGATGAGGCTTGCCATTCAGGCAGCAGTGGAGGACGGGCCCGGCGCTACCGGAAGCACGGGTCACCCAAGTCCGCGGCAAGGGACGCCGGGGCTATGGACACGGACCCCAGCCCGGTCAGGCTGTGGGAATCCGAGGGGCACTCCGAGGGCTATCGGACAGCCTACGAGCCACCTTCGGAGCCAGAGATGTCCGCGTCGATCACCAGGGCGCAAACGGCCCCCGAGCCCGCCCTGAAGCACGACGCCAAGGGCTTGGAGAGGCCGGCCAGGGCCTGGACGGCACCTGTGCCCCGGCACACGGGACCAGAGACGGACGCCATAGGCTATACGCCCATGGGCGATGAGTCTGAGGTGCCGGGAACCGCGGGATGTGCTGAATCCAGTGGAAAGCACGCTGCGTGCCACTGCGAGCACGTGTCCTTCCTCATGGGCAAGTACCCGAAGATGGGGATGGACGCCATCGTGCATCGTCTTGACCGCCTGGACAACGCCAAGGATGGTCTAGAGGAGGACGTCGCGGGGATCCTGGACGACCAGTCGGCCGCGGAGAAAGACATGGAGGAGCTGCGAGCGGAACGGGACCGGTACCGGGAGAATCTGGAGCTGGCCCTGGAGAAGCAGCAGCGAGTGGTGGACAGCCTCCTCCACCTGGTGGAGGACATGTCGGGGCGCCTGAAAAGGCTAGAGCAGCTACAGCCCCTCGCCTCGGGTCCGGGGCTCCCGGCAAAGCAGGCCGCGGTAGAGCTGGTGGAGCGGGTTAAGACCCTCAGGAGCGCCATGGAGAAGCCCATGGGCGGCCCTGCAGAGGCACCATACGCGCCTCCGCGTCTTGACCCGGGTCCGCTGCCGTTTGTTCCCATGTTCAGCGAATCCACAATGCTCGGGGAACACACGGCACCGGCTGGGTCCATGCGGGAAGGGCACGTAATCACGGACCCGAGGAGCCTGACGGTACAGATGTCCCATGCCGCCCAGGATGTACCGATCACGACGAACATGGTAGTCTATGCGGAAGAGAATATCGAGATCCAGAACCAGACCATGCAGGGGCGAACCATGGGAAGCGCCGAGGGACATGGTCGAGGCCATCCAAGCGGAAACCTGTGGGCGAAGGACCCCAATACGGGGATATGGACGGCCGATGGAGCAAATCCTTCCCGCATTCCAAACCCCATGGGTTCAGGCCCAACTGGACCGCACTCCATGGAGGAGAGGGATGTAGGGGGAGTATACTCACACCCCCCGGCCACAGGTGGTATCCGTCTCGATGGAGTGGTGGCTGGAGACGTCGGAGACGCCATCAGGATTGACGACCTCAGAGGAATCAAAATCCCGTATTACGACGGGAACCCGTTCAACCTGGATGACTTCATCCTGGACTGGGAGGACTTCGCCGAGGAGGTCGTCGGCGAGATGCGGGGAGCGCCGCGGGATAAGTGGGTATGCCGGACATTCCCACACCGCCTGGCGCAGGACCTGAAGGAGGAGCTGCGGGATCAGATCCGGGAAGGACTGATCAGGACGGAGCAGGCCTGCCTCCAGTGGATGGAGGATGAGGAGCGGGTGGACGCTCCGAATCAGAAGCTGGAGGACTTGTGGTCCATTCCGCTGCCGCTGGACCGCGGTGAGTTGCGGGTCCGGGAGTGGAACCGGTATCTGCGGAAGTACCGCAGATGCCTCAAGCTGGTGGAAGACTGGAACGAGGCCAGTGAGATCCGCCACTTGCTGAAGGACGTCCTCCCCGGCAACTGGAAGAGGAGGGTGGAGGACGAGGAGAAGAAGCGGGCCAAGAAGCGGGTGGCGGTGAGGATTATGGCGGCGGAGGATACCCATGCGGGTATCATGGAGTTCTTCAGGAGGAACCTGGGCGAGCCCAACCGGATGTTGGGACTGAAGAACGCCGTGTATGTGGAGGTGTTCGGAGACTCCATGGGGCAAAGGGTGCTGCGCCTCAACAACGTGGAGTGGAGGCGCGGGGAGCCGCTGAGGATGCAGGTCATCTTCGCCCGCATGAGCCTGGACGAGATCGTGAAGTACATCACGGTGGAGTTGAAGCTCAACGCGAAGAACGAGGCCCACGTGCAGGATCAACATGGTCATGGACAACGAGGCCACCGAGAAGACCGCCATCATCGGGAGATCCAGGAGGACACGGCCAACTCCGCGGAGGATGGTAGTGGAAGTGGCCAAGACCACTGGTCCCGGGAGGATCACGAGGAGGCCCATTTCTTCGCGTTTGTGGCACACAACGTGAAGAACAATGGGCAGGATCGGTCCAGATGGAGCCGGGCGGGACCAAGGGGCAAAGAGCCAAGGAAGATCGGGAACCCGCCGCTCTCGTTCCGAGAGTACAGGTCTCAGCACGACGGGTGCTGGGTCTGTTATGGCAAGGGACACAACCATGCACACGACCACCATCAGGCAAGGTGTACGAGGCGGACAAGAAGGCCTACTTCGCCGCCCACCCCGAGAAGAAGCCCAAGGAGCAGCGGATTTCCGATTGGAAAGGGAAGGGCGGAGACGGGGGAAAAGGCCAAGGCAAAGGCCAAGGAAAAGGCGGAGGAAGAGGCTATGGTGGTGGACCTGGCCAAGACCGACGAGTGAGGTCGATCGAGGAAGTTGCTGAGGACATGTTGAGGTCATTGGAGGAACTCAAAGCCCAGCAACGTGGTGGACAAAGTCCTGGCGGATCGCAGCCGGAGGGGGCTGCGGGGAGCCAAGTCTAGAGGAGCCCCCACGGGAGTGGGACCTCGGAGGTCTCTCCTCCGAAAATCAGTGGAATCCCTGAGAAAGCAAAGGCACATTGGGTGCCGAAGAAGGCTCCAGAAGAGCCAAAACCACTGAATTTCGCCACTCTCAACCCCTGGAGCGCCCTGCCAAGGGAAGTACATGTGGGTACGGGACATGGCAAGAAGGAAGGAGCGACCACGGACAGCCCCGTGGACGGGCAGGACCAACCCAAGATCTACACCATCCGTGACCATACCCTTGAAGTCCTGATGCACCCGGACGTGCTAGAGTTGCATGCCGTGAGAGTCGTCCATACACCTCATGGCGACGAGCGGCAGTTGCACTTGAAAGTGCGAGTACGGTGCGGACGAGAGGAGAAGGTGGTGGATGTGTTAGTGGATACGGGTGCCCAGGTGAGCCTGGTCCGGAGAGGGTTGTTCAAGGAGGAATTCCTGCAGCGCAGCCGGAGACCGGTCCGCCTGAAGGTCGCCAACGGAGAGATTATGGGTGGTGGCACCCATGAGGCCACTATCAGTATGGAATTCTGGGAGCATGAGCGCTTGAACCGCCCTGATCAGGCGAAGAGAAGTACTCTATCCGGGAACTTCTATGTGGCCGACATTACCGATTGGGACATGATCATGGGGTATGACTTCATGGTGGCAAATGCCATTGGAGCCCTTCCCCATCGTGCAACGCTGGTCGGGGAGGACTATGAATGCCTCACATGGCTGTCCACGGACTATGCATGCGGATAATCCCAATGGAATGCTGAGGAAGAGGATCGGATCGTCCGAGCGGTGCAAGCTGTAGGTGCCAAGTCCAGAGGAGACCGTGGAGTTCAGCTCACGGAGTATGGAATGGCGCCGCAAGTGTACGCCGGGATGATTTAGACGCTTGGAGCTGAAGCGCCCGAGACGGACGTCTTCGCTTCCCGGGATGCCCCACTTCTGCGGAAGTGTAGGAGGCATTGGCATCGAGGAGACTCAGCCTGGCACAGGCATTGGGGTTTGAAGGAGTGGGGACCCATGTATTGGCATGGCTCCCTGGACAATACCAGACGTACGGTGGAGAAGATCATCGCGGATAGGGCGGAAGAGATCCTGGTCATAACCGGCATAGGATCCACCCCATGTCCGCTGGAGGGTCTCAAGTCGACGCTGGACTCCATCACCCTGAACGAGATGTCATTCGAGCCAGAGGAGGAGTTGTTCATCGACGCCAAGGGTGTATCAATGCCCTCCCCGGGTCAAGCGTGGGGTACCAAGGCTTTCCTGGTGGATGGGGCGCAAGCCCAGCCCACGGGTGATGAGGCATTCATCCGTAGGGTGGAGGCAGTGCCCATGAAGGTCATGTTTGAGCCCAAGGAGGGGACGGATCAGCCTATTGATGGCATGGACGTCCTGTCCCACGCTGAGATCGACGACGTCATCAACTACATGCGGATGGGGATGCACGACCGTGTGGCAGCCAAGAAGAGGCGGGCCATGGTCACATCTCCGCATTGGTGGGATGACAAGATGTTGGTCACCGGCAAGTACGAGATTGACGAGTTCGTGGCGAGGGTCATGGATCACATCGCGGACCAATATGATGGTCCGGTTGGGTCGGACCCACCGACATGGGATTTTCCAAGAATGGGTGCCGATAGCGACAGTCACCAGCCCGATGCCGCAATTTTCCGAAGATTATCGGTGGGAAGAGCTCCCCACGACGATGAAGACAGCATATCGGACGAGGAGAAGTTGGAATCGGACCCAGAAGAGGCCTACACCGCTGTGCGGTCGGTTGTATCTATACCGAAGCAAGCGGCTGAGGGGGCCCAGGAGAACCCGAAGGTCGCCGAGCTGAAGGAGAGGCTGATCACGGCGTATCCGCGGCTTTTCAGTGGCGTTGCCAACAAGAACCCTCCAGATCGTGGGAGGTTTGGTACAGCGAAGATCAAGCTGAAGCCGAACCCGAAGATCTATCGTCATCGGGAGTACCAACTTCTGGGCGATCGGGCCGAGGCCATGAAGAAGCTGTTGGCCGAGTTCATTGAGCGGGGATGGATCGAACCCTCCGACAGTGAGTGGGCCAGCCCAGCCTTCATCGTGCCCAAGAAGGAGAAGGGCGAGTGGAGGTTGGTGGTTGATTACAGAGGTTTGAACGAGCAGACAGAGCACGACTCGTACTCGCTTCCCCTGATCGACTCCATCCTCCAAAAGCAACAGAAAAAGCGGATTTTCACGGTGTTAGACCTGAAACACGGTTACCACCAGATGCCGCTACACCCGGACTCCAGGCCCTGCACAGCGATGTCGACGCCGCTGGGGCCCATGCAGTGGAAAGTGGTGCCTATGGGTGCCAAGAATGGCAACGCCGCTTTCCAGCGCATGATGGAGGACCTACTCGGTCCTGTCCGGGACTGTGCCGATCCCTTCGTGGATGACATCATCATCGGGTCCGGCACGGAGAACATGACTGAGGACGAGCTCATCGACGCGCATGAGAAGGATCTGCGCCGAGTGCTTAGCGAGTTGGACAAGCACAACATGGTGTGCAAGCCCACCAAAGCCTCACTCTTCGTGAAGGAAGTGGAGTTCGCGGGTCACGTGGTTGGTCACGGGCAACGCCGTCCCATGCCGGGGAAGCTGGCGTCCCTGCACCACTGGGAGAAGCCCCAGACCATCAGCGAACTCCGGTCCTTCATGGGGTTCTGCAACTACTATTCGGGCTATGTCCGAATGTATGCAGAACTGTCGGGGCCGCTGCACAAGATGCTGCAAGTGGGCAAGTTCGATGGCCGGAAGGGGAGCAAGAAGAAGCTTGCCTGGACCCCTGAGGCTGAGGATGCGTTCAACCGCCTGAAGGAGCGACTCCTGGGGCAGTTGGGGCTATTCCTGGTGGACCCGGACAAGGGATTCGTGCTACGGACGGACGCCTCGGACTATGCTGTGGGGGCAGTCCTCGAACAGATCCGGGACGACGGGTCACATGTACCCGTGGCGTTCTGGAGTCGGATCCTGGCCGAGGGCCCACGCCGCACTTGGACCGCGAGGGAGAAGGAGACGTACGCCATTGTTTGTGCGCTCAGGAAGTGGTCTGGCCACATCGGATTGCAACCGGTGGTGGTTTGTACGGACCATCAGTCCTTGCAGAGCTGGCACAAGGAGCACGTCGACACCCCCTCGGGACCGGCGGCAAGGAGGGCCCGGTGGCACGAGACGTTCGCCAAGTTTGACCTCAGCGTCGTATACGTCCCGGGGAAGGACGACACTGTGGCAGATTGCCTCAGTCGATGGGCCTACTCCGCGGGCAAGGCTTGGATGGACATATCCAGCCATGGGGACGCCGAGGAAACCGAGGAAGCCAAGCGCATCATCGAGATGGAAAAGGCCATGGAGCAACAGGGGGTCAAGTGCTTTGTGGTGATGGCAAACCGTACGGACCTGGCCAAGTTCCGGGGTGCCCGCGTCCAAGCTATTCGAGAGGAAACCCTCGAGCAATGGATGGTGGCCCCTGTAGAGCTAGTCAGGTCGGTGCTCACAGAGGACTGGTCGGATGACTACGCGGCATCCTAGCACTGGAGCAAGTACTGGAATGCCGTGAGCGCCCCGTCAGACGACGAATGGCCCGAGGGCTTGACCGAGGATGGCGACAAGTTGTTCCCCAAGGACAAGCTGCTGGTGCCCGAGAACCGAGTGGAGGAGCTCATTGACCATTGGCACAACGCCCAGCTCATGCACCCTGGCCGAGACAAGATGCAGCAGGACCTGGAGTGGCGTTTCAAGTTCCCTCCGGGGTACTACGCCATCCTGGATAGGTACTGCAGCGACTGTGCCGTGTGTCGGGCCACGAGGAGCCCCAACCACTCCACAGCGGGCAATCCGGTGTACACGGCTATACCGGAGGCCCCTATGCGGTCCGTGGCCATGGATGTATTCGCCATGCCTGAGGTCACCGTGGAAGGAGAGACCTACGACTGTGTCATCCTGGCGGTGGATAGGCACAGTGGGTATATCGTGGCGGTCCCTGGCAAGAAGTCCAAGAAGGAGGACAAGAAGGACAATCATGGAGTGGGGCTGCAGGCCAAGACCGTCGCTAATGCCATGATCAGGCATTGGCTGACAATTTTCGATGTCCCAGCTGTCATCTGCAGCGATCGGGGCAGTCAATTCGTGGGGACGTGGTTCAAGACGATGTGCAAGCACATGGGGATTAGGCACGCCAAGACCGTGGCATACCACAGCCGGTCGAATGGCCGGGCTGAGGTGGCCTGGCGGCAGATTCTTTAGAAGTTCCGCCACCTGCACATCGACGAACCGGGCCGGAATTGGTACAATTCGCTGTGGAGAGTACTCCAAGCCCATCACGACCTTCCGGGACCCACTGGACTGTCGCCCCATCGTATCCTGTTCCTACGGGATCGAGTGTCACGCACTGTCCCGTGGTTGAACCACGGCAAAGTGGCCCGGGATGCGAACGCTATGATGGCTGAGGCGGACGACACGGCGGCCAAGGTGTGCAAGGCACTTCAGGACGAGCATGACAAGAGGGCCAAGTACTTCAAGCAAGGGAAGGTCCAGAAGTATGCTCTCCTAGACACCGTGTGGGTGGAGCGGCACCACAAGGATGTCCTGTCCAGGCATCGGCAGGCATCTTGGTATGTGCCGGGGGTGATCGTGCGAAAGGTCGGACAGGATGTGTATGCGGTTCGTGTGGGGGATAACAAGATCCTGGACCGCGACCTCACCCAGCTTCGTCCCCGAGCACCAGACCCCAGCGGACGTCCCGTCACCTTCGAGTTCACGGCCGGTGATGTGGACTCGGACGACGAGGGTGAGGACGACAACTTCACCGCCGAGAAGATCCTGGCGGACAAGCCGGACCCGGGGACGCCTGGGGGTAGGCTTTATAAAGTCCGTTGGAAGGGATTCGCTGCATCCAGGGATTCGTGGGAACCTCCGAGCAGTTTCGTGCCGAGGTATACCACGGTCTGGATGGACTACCTAAAGAAAAAGAATATTTCTTTGGATGTCAAGGACGTGTTGGTCCATTTGGTTGCTGCTGTAGCACCGTAATGGATCCCCCCTTTGGCATTTTGTTTGTTTCTGTGCTTCGGAGACGGGTGAGGGCGTTCATCCGGGGATTTTTCGGCCTTGAGTGGCCATATACCCCCTTCACTCGATCTCCACATATATATTTCACCCACCCAAGAAAGGGGCGGGGACAGCGAGGAGACAGCGAGGGGACATGGGGGGGGGCAGAGGACAGACTGAAACGCTGGGGGGAGAGACGAGTGGCGAGTGGTTGAGGTGCTAAAAAAAAACACCGCCGAGTTGACCAGCCAAGTTGTCGTGAAGGGTGCTATTGAGGCTTACCATGGCAACAGTGGTCCATACGGTGGACAGGACCTTGATCTGGTGAACCCTGATGGCAAGGAATTTGACACTCTGGGTTTGGCTGACGACCCTGACACGGCTGCCGAACTGAAGGTGAAGGAGATCAAGGAGGGCCGTTTGGCGATGCTCTCCTTGTTCGGCTACTTTGTGCAGGCTGCCGTCACCGGCCAGGGCCCTGTTGAGCACTGGGCCTCCCACATTGCTGATCCGTTCGTGGTGAACTGGTTGACCCTTGAGAATGCCGACCAGTACACGCCATCTGTGGCCATGTTCACAGATGCTGGGAAGCAGAAGGAGCCCCAGGTGAATTTGTCGGACTGTTGTGGTCCTCACCGCAAGAGGTGGTTGCGCCCCAACGCTGCAGACGGCAACGTCCCTGACTACTCGACCGGTGAGTACCCTGGTGACTACGGTTGGGGCAGCGCTGGGCTTGCTGCAGGCCCCAACGCCAACGAGCCAGCACGTGGGTAGCATCGCATCTTCAATCTCGTCTTGTGCCCATTCTTGCTGCTTTGTTTCTTGGTTGCTGCAGTGCTGCACCCCTAGGGGTTGTGCTTGGTTGTTGCAGTGCGGCAGCTCTGCCATGCCTTGACCCTTACCCCCGGCGAACAAACGGGCCAGCGCTCGTCGCTGTTGCTAATGCTAACGCTCTGCAGTTGCCACTGCCCACAAAGCCTCGTTGGCCGGTATCCCCGGTCCTCTGGGTCCTCCGTCCTGCTGTGGGCCACCTCAGGCAGCCCTGGGACCCACAGGGGTCGAGCAAGGCAGGAACCACCTGTCGCTGCGAGATGCCCGGTAACAGCAGTAGACGGCATGATAAGTGCTTATGAATATGACTATGACTATATACATGACTATATACACGTATATATATATATATATATATATATACACACACACACACACACACACATATATATATATATATATATATATATATATATATATATATATATATATATATATATATATATATATATATATATATATATATATATATATATATATATATATATATATATACATACATATACATATATATATATATATATAGATATATATCCCAACTCCGGGGGCACCTATTCCACCCGCAACCCCCCATTTTCTCTTGTTTCCAAGCCTCAGAATCGCCAAACGAGACGCCTACACCCCCGTACCAGTGGTCACTTGGTGGAGCCAGAGGGCACCCAAGCCTGCGCTCAGTTGGGGCCAAGTGTTTCTAGGCCGTTTTGAGCCCGTCGTGGCGCGTTTGGGCCAATGGAAAGGGCTAGAATGCATTCAAAATGGGCCGTTGTGGGATAGAAAATGAGTCGAAACTGGGTCAAAAACGTATTTTTCCTAAACTGCTCCTGGATCATTGGAGATGCTCAAACAAGTGTTTTCAGGCCTTTTCGAGCGCGTGGTGACGCGCTTTGGCCCATGAAGAATGGCAAAATGCTTTGAAAATGGGCCGTTTTGGGACCAAAAATGGGTCAATAATGGGTCCAAAAGGCAATTTCCTATCAGTGATTGTGGAACCTTTCGGGTTCACAAACAAGTGAACGGAGCCCATTTGTAGCCCTATTCGAACCACTTAGGCCTCTATGAGTGAAAATTGCATTGAATGGTGATGATCGTTGAGCAATGGGATGGAGACAAAGAAGTTGTGATCAGGAAGTGGCCCGGGCCACATGAACGTGCTTCAGAGGTTTTCTGCTTGCACTAGCATATTGCTTATTACTGTAGTTTCAGGGAGTTCTCGTGCTTTATTGATTGTGCCCTTTGCTCATACTAATTGGACTTGGAGTACAGTTGTACTCTTAGCGGAGTGGCCTTCAGGTTCACGCCATGTCTAATCATGCGAGCAAGAGTTGCAACAATAGTTTGGAGTGTTTGGTACAAGGGGGACGAGTATTTCCTCGCCGTGTTTTGCCGTTTGTGCCCTTTGCTCGTAGTGAATTGACGTTGAGTACATGTGTACTCTTAACAGAGTTACCTTCACATTCACGCTTCGTCTGCTCACAGCAAATGGTACAAGAGGGACTAGTAGTTCCTGGCCGCATTTTCCCGTTTCTGTGCTTTGTGCTTTTGTGCCCTTTGCTCTTAGTGATTTGAGTTGGAGTATAGGTGTACTCTGAACGGAGTTACTTTCACATTCACACTATGTCTAATCATGGGAGCAAGAGTTGCAACAATGGTGTGGAGTGTTTGGTACAAGAGGAACAAGTAGTTCCTTGCCGTTGTTTGCTGTTTGTGTGCTTTGTTCTTCTGTGCCTTTTGCTCTTAGTGATTGGACTTGGAGTACAGCTTTACTCTTAACGGGGTTACCTTCACATTCATGCCATGTCTAATCTTTGGGAGCAAGATGTGCAACAATAGTGTGGAGAGTGTGGTACAAGAGGGACAAGTAGTTCTTGGCAGAGTTTTGCCGCTTGTGTGCTTTGTTCTTCCAAGAGTACCAATTGGCGAGGTTATGTTTGTGCTTGGGTACTGGTGGGTAGGAATGGGGCTCATTCTTTGGGGAGGATAAGGCCCACCAACGCACAACAACACATTGCCATTGGGTTCGGTTTGAGGGTGTACAAGTACAAGCGCTACCAACATTCGGCAAAAAGATCGCATCACAATTCGTCAATAATGTTTCTACACCCCCATGTTGTCACTTTGTTGTTTGAAAGATATTGTCTTTTCTTGCTTTCGGCAGTTGGACTTGGAACAAAGGTGTACTCTTAACGGAGTTACTTCCTATTTGGCACCAGGTCAAATCGTTCGGAGCATGAATTGCAACAGTGCTTTGACACAAACATTGACTTCCTGGTGGCCGAGTTCATCAAGCTGCATAGCGAAGTATCTGCTGTCTTGTGTTTGCGCAGCTGCCGGCCGGTTGCTTGCGGTTGTCCCCACCTGCTTTGCCCTCCCCCGCCCCCTCTTGGGGTTGTGCTGCGCGGATGTCAACGTTGCACCGCTGTCCCTCCCCCCTCCTCTCCATGCTTGCTGATTGCTGCTGTTGGCCGCCCGCCGGTGGTTGCCGCCCCCGGCTGTCCCCTCTCCCCACGCCCGCCCCGATTTTTTGGGTTTCGTGAGTGTCTTCGCCCTGTTGCCCGTTTTTGCCTGCTCGCGCACTGCTTTGTCCTTGCTTCACGCCTTTTCGCTGTCCCCTGGCGGTTCTGTCTTCCTGCTGCCCCTCCCCCGCCTGGTAGTTTGTGTTGCGCGGATGTTGCTGCCCTGCTGCCAGTTGTTCCTGGTGTGCTCTGTGCTTGCTTTTTGATGCGCTCCTTTTGGTTTGTCAGCGGTCGAGGCTGCTGGCTGTTGGGCCCCCTCCCCCGGTTTGTGTTCGCCGATGTTGCTCGCGTGCCCCTTGTTGGTCTTTGTGTTGCATCTGCCTCCTAGCTGCTGCCTACCTGTTTGCCGTTTTCTTCCGCCTGGTGCTGCCTCCCCTCCTCCCGGTGGCTTTTGTTTCGTGGATGTCGGCGCCCGTGTTGCTTGGTGCTTTGCGGTGCTGCGTGCTGTTCTGTGCGATCTGAGGTGCCCTGCCCTGTGCTGTGCTCTGCCGTGGCCTTTTGTCCTTCGTGTGTTGCGTGGTGCCGCGCTGTGTTTCCTCCCGTTGCTTCCTCCTGCTGTGTTTTTGAACGCCGCACCGTTTGCACCGGTGCTGTGCCTTGTTGGCTTCTGCTGTGTGTGTTGCGCTGTGCTGTACCGCCTTATGCTTTTTTGGGCTGCCGTGTGCTGCGTGGTATCTGTCGGTGCTATGTGGTGCTGTTTGTGCTGTGTGGCACGGCGCTGTTTTCGTTGCTGTGCTGTGATGATGTGTGTTGTGCTGTGCCTTTTGGCGCGGTGTCTTGTTGTGGTGTACCGTGATGTTCGCGTTGCGTCTTGCCGTGCTGTCCTGGTCTGCTTTTCTGTGTCCTGTGCTTTTTCCCTTGGCGCTGTGTTGCGCCGCGTAGCGTGTTGCTTTTCCGTGCGGTGCAGTGCTGTTGTGCACTGTATTGTCTATGTGGTGCTGTGCTGCTTTTTCTTGCGCTTTTTGGTGCTGCTTCGTGCTGTGCCGTGTCGATGGGGGCTGTATGCTTTGTTGTGTGCTGTGCTGTGCTGCTGTGTGTTGTGCTGTGCCTAGGGGCTTGGTGCCGTGGTGCGCTGTGTTGTGCTGTCCACGTTGTTGCTTGCTGTTTTGTCTGGGTCAGTGTTTCTGTGTGTTGTGCTGTGTCTCTTGGTGCGGTGCTGCGCTGCGTTGCGTCGTGTTCTTCCGTGCGGCGCAGTGCTGTTGTGCACTGTGTGGTCTGCATGGTGCTGGCTGCTTTTTCTCGCGCCTTTGGGTGCTGCTGTGTGCTGTGCCATGCCCTCAGGTGCTGTGTGCTTTGCTGCATGCTGTGCCGCCCTGTGTGGTGTGCTGTGCCTTGGGGTGTGGTGTCTTGGTGCGCAGTGCTCTGCTGTTTGCCTAGTGTCTTGCTGGTTTGTCCAGGTCTGTGTTTCTGTGTGCTGTGCTGTGGCCTTTGGTGCTGTGCTGCGCTGTGTTGTGTCGTGTTGGTCCGTGCGATGCAGTGCCGTTGTGCACTGTGCTGTTTGCGTGGTGCTGTGCTGCTTTTTGTCGCGCTTTTTGGTGCTGTTGTGTGCTGTGCCCTGCCCTCGGGTGTTCTGGGGTGCTGTGGGGAGCTGTGGCGTCTGCTGCGGCGGTTTGCTGTGGTGCCCTGTGCTATGTGTGTTCTGCCGTTGTGTTGTGGTGTGTGCTGTTTTTTGATGCTGTCCGTTGTGCTGCTGGCGCCCTGTAATGTCGTTCAGTGTGCGCTGTTTCCTCCATGCATTTTCAAAAACAGAAAACCTGTTTCCCGTTTAGATGCGCTGTGTCCTGTGGTGTTGTGCCGGGTGTCCCCTGTCCTCCCTGCATGCAACAAAACCACACACTGAGAAAACCAGCCTGCTAAACTTCTTTACTTCCTGGATTCCGGCTGGCGTGACCCCAGGTCTCGTTCTTGAGCTTCTCAGCGAGTTGCAGCTCATTGGGGCTACAAAAAGTTTTAATGGCGTCCTTTGGGTTGGTGTGTGCGTGCAGCAGCGGCAGAGAGGAAGGGTCAGCGCAATGGGGTGGGGCAGAAGAGAAAAGAGAAGGTACATGGAGAAGCAGAAAGGGCGAGAGGGAATGATTGCGGGGGGGGAACGTGTTAGAAAATGTTTTCGAGTTTTCGGCTCTGCCCGGGACCTTGTTTTCTTTAAATATTCGGCGCGCACAGCAAAGCGGGGATGTCGTTAGTTTTTTACGTCAATTACGGCACTTTTTGTTTACCTATTTCAGCACAAAAACCTGTCGGTCCTGTTTTAATGCATTTGGTCGCACAGTTTTTGCCCTAAGCGTTTTTTATGCTAATTAACGTTAATTTCAGCTAGTTAGAAAGGTTCTTGTCGTATTTTACCTACCTTTGAATTTTTTTCTGGCACCAGGTGCCAGCGCGCGCGAGGCACAACAACTTCAAACGCCTTGAGGGCAAGGACCCTGTGGTGGCGGCCTTAGCTTCTGTGGTTGGTATGTCCGAGCAGCGGTCCTTTCATCTATCGGAAATCGATCCAAATCCTGCAATTGAGAAGTTGGCTCAGGCTAAAGTCAAAGCACCGAAAAAGAAAAAGGGGGAGGAGACGATGATGGGCCCGATATTTTGGGACCAGGGAGAGGAGTTTGAGATAGTCAACGGCGAATGCGCTGCATGGACCCACGCGTTGGAGTGGGAGCCCGACTGGGTATCCAGAGAACCTACACCGTCGAAGACGCCTGCTTGTGTGCGTGGTATGAGAGCCCTTTCCACGCGGCGTATCTCCTGAATCAGTATACATGGAGCGAGGTTCGCCCCCACGCTATGCAGCTCCTGAGCTGGGTCTCCATGAGACAGTAGACCTGCTCACAACGGTCTTTTGGGCAGGCGAAGAAGACCCAGACCTGAGAGCCCTGTCTGTGGCACTTAAACAAAGGTGACGCTTTCTCCCAGTGTGTGGAACTGCTGACCAGGGGGCAAAGAGCTGCAGAGGCATCCGCAGCTCCGCCATGGACAGCTGTCCCACCCCCTCCAACCCCGTGTGAAAACTGTGCGTGGATGTAGTGCAGGTGACACCTCAGAGGCTGAGACAAAGAGCCATGCCCCTGTTGCATGTCCCTTGGTTCGTTGGTCATTACACAACGCTCACCCCTTTCAGTCGGAACAGGTGACACAAATGTACCCAGTATGGGAACGAAGGCCGTTGCCACGGCAAATCCTTGTATTGATCTCTTATAGTTCGGTCCAAAGAATCTGCCTGGTTGGCCGAGTTGGCTCGTCACTCCTCAAAAACATCCTGACGTCCAGTCACAGTGCATGCTAATCAAGAAGTCGTACCGAAAAGTGATTTCTCCAGCGACAGGTGAAGACCGCTATCAGGGAGAGCTCCAACTGTAATGGCTTTCTGAAGATACTAAAACAGATGTATCTAGTCTACGAGACGCACCTGAGTGTACTTACTAAAATCAAGGAGTTACCTTAGCACTCCAGATTCCCATCAGCTGACCGTATCTCTGGGTTTGTGGCGCAGTTGGAGGGGACCGAGGGGCGTATGTAACCCCCCTCCCATTACCCTACTGAGCCCCACCTTTGGCTGGTAGGAAAGAATGGTCCAAAGACATGGAAGAACTGCAGCCAGATGCCAAGAGGCCTGCATGGACACACTCCTACGATGATGTGATCCATCTTCTGATCAAACTGGTGATGGAGAGGGAGAGCAGCTGTCACATGGACAAGTACCTGCCGCTAACCTCTGCGACAAGAGACCCCTGCCGAGAAGATGGCCTTGAGCGACGTCACCTCAGCCGCACCTTCACCCTGGTAACAGCTGATTTTGACAGTTGAAACACATGAAGGAGACCCTGCCCTACAATGGCAAAGGGCCCTCCAAGACTTTCTAGTGTCCTCCTACGGACGGCGAAGGTGGAACCTGCCACGGGCCCGACTATGATGGGCGAAGTGCTTTCATGCTTCAACTGCAGCGCAGGCAGAAAACCAAGGACGGTCAAGAGGTGAAGCACCAGGACCATTTCAGCTGCACGACAAGGTGCACAAATTGCGGCAAGCGTCTGCATTACGAGGATGAATGCCACATAAAACGCCGCGAATCCGAAAAACATAAGAAAGCGGAAGAAGAGGAGCGGCATCAAGCCGTTAAGGAGAACCTCCGAGGGGGAAGGCCATAACCCGGGGAGATCCCCTGGTAAGAGGAACCGTGGTGCAGGACGAAGGTCTCCAGCACCTGCCACTGGTCCGAGAGGAGCCCTTGACCTCGGTCCTCAAGGGTGAACAGCCAGGTGGTACCGGGGCTGTGCCCTCTATCACCAGCGCTGGCAATGCCGGGAAGGGCAAGAACAACAAGAACCGCAAGCTCAACGGGCCCCCTAAGTGGCTGCAGGCTGCTGGGGCGGAAGTGAATTTCTCTGTAGAGGTGTAGGGGGGCGGCTCCAAGGAAGAGGATTTGGTTCTTCTGGATCAACGTTAAAATAGGTGATCCGGTTTACAAGGCAGGCTCGGACATGGGCGCCACACTTTCGTGGCCCGCAGATTGCTAAAACAAGCGGGGATCCGGAAAGCCAAAACCGTGGCCATAATAGTTGGGGATGATAGAATCATCCATTATCAAGGGGGGCTGGATGCAACTGTGTGTCCGGGTGATGGGGAGGTGACTCAGCACTGCAAACCGGTTGACACCGACGCCTTTGACCTTGTCATTGGCATAGACTCCCGCACGGAGCGCCACATCGTCCTGGACGCAAAAGCCCAGCACATAATCACGGCCACCCTCTACACCCTCGCCGCCAGCGAACACCACTGGGACCCCACTACAATCCCTGCAATGCCCAGACCAACGCAGGGCCGCGAAGATCCTGTCAGGCCCCTCCACATCGATCACCTCCTCCGCCGCAGGACCACCCTGCACCTCCAACCCTCCCAAATGAAAGTAGCCGTCGGACCATGGGACCCCATTGACGCACCCCCTGAACGTCCCGCCGTCCACATCCTTAAAGCGGACGCCCAATGGTGGGTCCTCCACTGGGAACATGGGGTCCTTATGGCTGCCCAGGCCTACACCCGGCAACCAGGCAAACAGCCCCGAGCAAAGGGTGACACAGCCCTTCTTCCAAGCCCAGGCTCCTCCAGTCCTACCCCCCGCCGTCCCGCCAAAGCGAGCACGAAGACAGAGAGGCACACCTGCCCCTAGCCCCAAAAACACCAGAATAGAAGGCAAGGCGACAGCCTCCCCATCCACCACACCCGCCCCGGCCTCCCCCCCAAACCCGACGTCCGCCAGACCGGACCCCCCCGCCCACCCGGACCAGGCATCCTCTTCATCCTTCCTCCCAGAAAGTTTTAAAAGAGTTCTTTCAACTCTTTGTTGTGTCTCTTCTGCTGCTTGCTGCTGTTGTAGGGTTCCTGCTGCTTGTTTTTGATGAAGAAAATGTTTTGTTATTGAAAAAGAAACACACCAGGATATACCAATGCCAGAGATAAGCAAGTAGAGTTCACAACAGGATCAGAGCATAGAAGGGCTGCAGTCAAATGAGTTAGATGCAAAGAGATATCAGCAAAGGAAACTCACAATAACTACAACAGATAGACAATCGATGCAACTCAGAAATATTTTACAACGATTGGAAGAAACAAATGGAAAACTGCCCCAAGGACTCACACTTTTCATAGTGCCATCTTGAGATGTGCACTCTCTGTTTTTGGGACCCTCAGGTGCTGAGGTGGCATGGCTTGTGGCGCTGAGGTCACTGCCGTGTCAAATGGGAACTTCCTACTCAGCTAGGCTGACTGGGTATTGAACCAAGAACCTCTCAAAAAGAGGTATCCCAGCCCCTAGGGTGCTCACCACTAGGACTGCTAAGAATTCATGAGAAAACATAGATAAATTCATAGGCTCTTCCTCAGTATATCAGTGCCTAAGTCACTCAGGAAAAGATGTTGAGTTTACATTGCTTGGGGATTAAGGGGTCCACACAACATCCTCTTTTAGTCTTTGGTTCTATTGGTCAAAATGTGTTATCACCCATTTTGGTTTTGCCAATACTAAGATAAAATTGCAAGACTGCTTAGAGCACCCCTAATACAACTAACGTATACCCTAAAGCATTGGTAAAGCACGTTTTTCTACTCCCCTCTTGGGCTGTGGTGGCCACCACTGTCGCATTTTCAGGAAACATTTTTCTTGGCCTTTCCTTGGGTTCCACACCTACTTTAAAATACCTATAGCTTCCCTAAAACTGGAAAAGAGCGCTTTACCATGGCCAGCGACTCTTGCTGCATTGTTCATGACAATTTCCAACAGAAAACTCAGTGCTCTTGGCGCTGCGGGTGTTCCTGTGGCTTGGGGGGGCTAGAATAGCGCATGCAAAGACCATATGCATATGCATCCCTCCCTCTAAGCTGCAGCGTGACAGAACCCAACGCCAGACTCTCATAGCAAGCTCGATCTGAGTCCCCTCAAACCTGATGGAGATACCTGTCCCGATACTGGGGCGAGAGGTCAACGATTAAAATTAAAAATGCCTCTCTGTGGGGTCTTTGATTCTGGTCCAGTCTCCTGCTGCTGCTCTTCGGCCGGAACAGCGGCCTACTCAGCGACGCTTCGTGAGGATATCTGTACAACAGAGGAATGGAAGGATGAGGGACGAATCCACACAAACGCGAAGCGAAAACACCTAAATCTGTCAAATGACAGCCTAGAATTTTTCTGAAAGCACATACCTGTCCAGAATACCATTGTGCATCAGATTTACATTTTTATAAAATTTGCGGTCATCTCCTGATTTTTCTAATCAGGAAAATCTCACGCAGAAAAAGACGGCACCCCTGAGCGGGTCACAATGAAGCGCCGGGAAACAAAGAATTAATAAGATTATAAACTTATGTCACGTATAATGAAGAAAATGAAAAGACACACATAAATGAATAAACATCGAGACTCCACGCACACTGACAGAAAGAATCAAAAATCAAAGAATTCAAGAATCAACGAAAAGACTTCAATGAATCAGGTATAAACCACAGGTGTGCTCGTCTTGTATGCAGCATGCGCATAGCTCGTCTCGTGTCTCCGTGTCCCAGTCGTGTAGCACCGCTTACACACGATAGAGGGATAGATTAGAAGATTGCAGATAATTAGAGGTAAGTTCAGGGTGATTAGACATACACACATATGCATAAACGTTTTGCTCGCTTGTGTGTCGATCTGCACTCCACCTTACTCTCTCTCCAGCGGTGAGTAAGGTAGGTAAGCCCAGGAGGGCCCACCCGCTGGTAGAGAGGGTATGGAAGTGAGATTGGTTAAAATTAGGAATTTGGAACCATCCCGCATGCTCCTGCATTCACATCGCGCATTAAAGCGTAAGCCACGCGAGGTGCGCACGGTACAACCCTTCTTTAGGTTACCCAGGGCCTCCACCCTACGTTCTTTAAGAGAACGGGTGGAGTTCCTTAAGCTTGCTTGCTTGACAGGGCTGTTTGGGAAGAGCATATTATAGGGCTACCTGAGAAGCGTATAACATGTGGAGGTAGTCTTGGTTCCTCATTCTCAAACTGTCCTTCATTTGCCTCTGTTTTACAGGTGGGAAGGTCAGGGCGATTGGTACAGCAGCCATTTTTCTTCTGCCATGCTAAACAAGGGCGCTGAACACACCAAACAAATAACTCCGCCTCTGCCTGTGGCAGAGTAGGGAGTCCGACTCCATCGACATATGCGCCGTGCACGCCAAAAGAGCACTCCTCCCCTCCAAGCCCTAGCAGGAGAAAGCGTTGTGGCGTCCCTGTGAGGCCACAGACGCTTAGTAGCTCTATGTTCTCTTGCCATCTCACAGGTGAGCCATTAGGGCTCCTGACCTCTTCATCAACGCAAGCTAGTAGAGCGTGCGTGTAGGAGTGGTAGTCCTGACCGGGGGTTGGAGCCAATTGAGCAAGTGCTCGCCAACCAAGGATGGTTGCACTGTAGAGTGTGTAGGACCTGTAGTGCGTGTGTCACTGTCCCACCCGCTTTCTGCAACTTTAGCGGGGTTGGTGGGCAGTGGCAGTGGTTAGTCTAGGTTTTGGCCTTCATAGCAAACAGGCGTTTTCATGCCTTCATAGCTTTTGGCCACTTCTCCCCTGTAGTAGGCAGGTAGGTAGGGAAAACAATACCTGGACTCGTAGGCTGGATATTCCTCCAAACGTTTGCGCCAGCACAGAAACTGGGCACTTAGGGGGGGAGAGACCCGGGGTGTAGCCCGTGGCACCAGTAAGACATCCGCCGGGTTTAGCAAGCGTGCAGACTTGGGTATAATTAGGACACCATTTCTGCGGCTTGCTCTCGGGACCTTAGGAAAAGCACACTCACACATACCCTTAGGCAGGTAAGGGTGAGCTTCAGTCCCTAGCTTTAGTCTTGGAGGCAAGTGTCTCAGCGAGCCTCAGCAACTCACCAAGGTTGTTCTGGGACAAGTAGTCTACCGGAACTGAGTTTAGGCGTCCCTCAGGTAGAACAGACGCTGAGAAGGGCTCCCAGGTGGCCTCTTCAACTCGAAACCCTTCCCAGAGGCTGAGGAAGCGCCAACCCTGGTGATAGCGGTGGCGTAGTACAGACTTCACCATGTAGAAGCCTTCCTTAGCCATCCCCTCGGCGTTCATGTCAGGGAGGTCCCCTTCAACTTTCATAGGGCTGGCAGCCTGCTGTAGGTCTAGAGCGGCGATCTCCTCGTCGTTCAGCTCCCACTCCTCCCGGCATAGGTCTTCAGAATCATAGTAGCGCTTCAGGTGCTGAGCAGCGCACACCAGGGTCCCCCCTAGTCGGGGAGAACACCGCACCGTGATACGGTGTCCATCCACAGATAAAATGTTGTAGAGCCCGAAGTAGGGGTCATTGCTGGTAGAGTGTGGCCAGGCAGGTAGTCAGCTGTGGTGCACCAGCACCCAGGCCCCTTTCGGTAGGAAGCAGGCACCCGGTGCTCGTACTTCTTGGTCCACTCACGCTCCCTCACTCTCTGGAGCATAGCCTTGGCCTTGTCCACCTTCGCTTGTTGCTCCTGGAACCAGTTACCCACAGAAGAATGGGTATCCTCTGGATAGGGAACATGTAAAATCACGCTGGGCGTCCTAGGAATAACTCATGGGGCGAGTAGTCAGCCGCCGAACTCCCTTGGGAGTTCATCAAAAAGGATAAGACGGGGAATAGTCTCACCCAGCCTCTTGTGCGTTCAGTTGTGCACCATATCCCGACATTCTCCTTGAGGACACGAATCTGTCGCTCACATAGGGGGTTGCTCGTGTGAGAGTAGGGGATCCCCGTAGACACCTGGAAATTGATGGATCTCAGGACCCTCTTGTACCAGCCGGTATCTGAGCGTACTCGTACGTCCTCATCGGAGTTGATCTCTTTGGGCGCCGCATAGGCAGAAAACCACTCCTCCAGGAGTATCTTGATACTCTCCTTTCCAGCAATGTGCTGGTACATAGGAACACCCTCGTAAACCTGGTCAACCCACAGGTCACCACGCGGGCGAAGTTGTAGCCCTCAAACTTCGGTACTTCGCCACGGGACGCTGCGGTGACACGCACAGGTGAGCAGGCAGGCAAAGCACTACGCTCACAAGGGCATCAATACCCTCGTGTCATGTGACAAAGCGTTTCAGGATCCTTGCCACTCTGCAACAAGGGAACGAAAGTATGTACAGCAACACATCAGGATATGTACACATGGGGTTAAGACTGGACTGGGGTAAGGGCATCACAAAACAATAGACACTCAGTCCTAACTCGTATCCCAATCCCAGGTCAAACCCTCTCAGTGGCTGGTGGGGGCGGGGGCTCAAACACAACCCATGCCCTGCTCAGTCCGGACCCTGAAACCCTGCCAATGGGGGAGGTGTCGCGCCCAGCCACAGGCGAGTTCCTGGTAACCAAGGCGCTACAAGGTCAACCAACAGTGACTCCCCATGCTCCCTCAACAACAGGTCACAACTCCCATCTGCGCCAGAGATATGGCCCCGCCATTATCCCTCAGGAGTTGGTAGCTGAAGATGGGCTGTTTCAGCCAAAACTGAAATTAGCTCCAAAATCTCCGGAATTGACCCCTTGTCCGGACCCGCCAGAGGTGGGGACGAGGCAACTGACCCTATGCCCTTCGAGTACGAATTCTCTGGAGCCCTCACCCAACCTGGTTCCCTCTGAGGTCCCGGCATCAGGGCAACACGGATTCGTCAAGTGGGGTCATGATGCGAAAATCACCAAAATTGGCGTCATCTCCACGCGTGGCTCGCCCGGCCAGGGCAAGGCCAATGGCTCACAGGTTAGGAGGCAGGACCTAGGACTGATATCTGAGTGTCCAACTTGAATTTAGGTCCGGGCTCCCAGTGGGTATAGAGGAATGAGGCCTCCAATTGACCACACGGAAGGGGGAAAATGGGGTCCCAAAATGGGGTCATTTTGGCTGCTTGAAATGAGCCAAAATTCGGTGTGCTCCCAATAGTATATCTCCACGCCGGCTTGGAGATCGGATCCGCCATTCCATACGCGATCAGCCGGGAGTCTGACAAAGACTACCATGCTCTTGGCCCTCGAAGATCTACATGCCACCTGGCGTGGTGACGATCCTACTTGGGTCCACAAATGCCAAAATGGCAATAATTGCCCACACTCACTTTGGGCTAGCGCCTTAACGAAGGTTGCTCCGCTTCGCCCACGTTGTGTGTGAACAAAGACTACCATGCACTTGGCTCTCAAAGATCTTCATGCCACTCGGCGTGGTGACAATCCCAATTGGGTCCACAAATGCCAAAATGGCAATAATTGCCCACACTCACTTTGGGCTAGCGCCTTAATGAAGGTTGCTCCGCTTCGCCCACGTGGTGTGTGAACCATGGGGACCAACATACATAACACCCATGTCATATATGGTCAATTGGTCCATGCGTCCGGCGTGCACGGGTGGGCTCAACATAGTGCACGGCGGGCAGAAAAAGTGGAAAGTTGCTCAAAATGGCCAAAAATGCGCACACTCATGGTTGGGGCAAATGAGGCACATGCCCGACTCGGACCGGAGTGTGCCATAGGATTGGTATCAAGTCATATGTGTCCAACATATCTTTTGGGCGTCGCCCAACTCCTCCGGTATTGGGAATGGCAGGGTCGCCAAGTGAGCCCATGATTTGGGATAGTCCCAAATCGCCAACATGGCGGCCACGGTTTGCCAAGCCTAAGAGGAGTTATTCGCCGGGTCCAAGATATGTTGGGCACCGAAGTATGTAACTTCATAACATACTTGAGTCATGATGTCAATTGAGCGCAACGTTGAGATACACGGTCGCCACTTGACATCATGACGGGCCAAAAACGGCAAAATTGGCACAAAGACACACAAAAGTGCCTTGAAAGGCGCACAATTAGATTAGAATATCTTCGGCTTGGATCGTGCAATCAACTAATCCTTCTAAACACAATGACTTGACACCAATGACCTTCGATTCCACATATGTGCTCCACTTGGGGCGCTTTGAAAGGTTACGAGCGCTACTTCCCAAGTGGGCACATGAAAATATGGAAAATTGCAAAACACACACCTTGCTCCCAACGCATCGCTTCGGGATCGCCACACAAGCTTCCCTTCACTAAGGTTAGGCTTGCAATTAGTCGTGGGGAGTATGGAGAAGGGGCTTGCACAATATGAGGTCCATTGGCGCGCTTGGCTTGGAGCGATGGACCCGCCAAATGGGCACGCAACACAAAACAAGGCACATACTCCATATTGCCCAAAAAGGTAGCTCCCCCCACGATATGTCATGCCCCTCCAAGGGCATACCTTTGTGTCAATCGCTCATAGGAACTCAAGGAGAGTTCCTATGTAACACCAACACTCGCGCGCTACACTCGAAAGTTATCTTAACGCACGCAATATCATGGCCATAGAGTTACAACGCAAACTCTACCCTCTTGACCATGATCCATTACACTAGCGCGCACGTGTGGAGACGCAAGGCATATGATGCTTCCTAAATTACGTCGGGAGTATTGTGAATACATCCCACGTTTTCGTTTTTGTCATTCCTCGCAAGCAACAAGAGATATGACCTTCACAAGTGGCCTCACGAATCAACTTTGTTTTGCCCATATCTTTAGGACAAATGGAGGGCAGGAGAAAAGGAAAGTTGATTCGTGCATAGGGAAGCACGTAGGTCCACTCGAAAGAGGTCAAATCAAGTGCGGGGATGTCGAAGTTGAAAATCCGATTTCGACATCCTGAAAAATTCGGATTAAGGTTGCGAGTGTAGAATGTGAAAATTGCGGATGCATCAACGCAATTCCTGAAGACTTTAGAGCCTTCGTCACGGATAGCGTTACAATTTCCATTATAAACAGTTAAACTGGCGGTTACGGTAAAGTCGCGATCCAACCGCCAGCAGTCAAAACAGTGAATATCAGAACGGAAGCGTAAAAATTGACGGAAACAGTATGAAAATAAGACGCTGTTGATTCCTGATATTCTGATATATAAATTTCCGCTGGCGGTCCATCGGTTGCCGATGCGGGGCTTTACGGCACGGAACACGCTCCCGCCGGGCTCGCACCGGGCGTCAACGGGCGCCTTCCGTACATGGGGTTAGTCGACCGGAGACCCGTCTGCCCTTCCGTACTTGGGGTTAGTGGACCAGAGACCGGTTGTATGCCGTAACCTAGCCATGGGGTTCTGGGTACCGCTTCACCCCCCTCCTTAGAGCAAACCCTGGGGGGGGCTCGATAACACCCAAGCATGGCAGCGGGTACCCAGGACCACATCCTGAAGGGGGGGTGTCACATCCTCACTTCAGGCTGATTCGCAGGTTAGGCTCCAAACTCCACAGTAAGACAGGTATAGTGCTGTAGGGTCTTGTAACTTCAAGTATAGTATCAAGTATCAAGTCCCGGGTCCTGGCGGCGATTGTTCGGCATCCAAAGGACCCGTTAACCCATACCAGGCGCACCGGGTGCCGGCTGCTACGGTCACCACCACAGTGGCAGTGGCATACACAGCCAACACAGGCGACACACGACGACCGAGGTGGTCCCACAGGTCGAGAGCGACCACAAAGATCCATCAGGCTACCCCAAGCTTCCCAAGGCCCGCCGACTGGGGAGAGTCCCCACGGGTCCTTCCTCGGGCGCACCATGTCCATATCCATACGACGCGAGTCCAGAGTGCCACAGCCGAACGAGCTCCTCCTTAAGGGATCGGGCATCAAGGCCGTCTTTTCCCTCGCCCTATTACCACGAAGGCCATACATGAGGGAGTCCTCATGCAGTGTGGGCGGAGGCGTCGACTCCTCAAACCACCAGTTTCCCAGGCAGACTGACCGAGGTCAGGAGCACCGGAGGCCGCCATCCGACTGCAAGTGCGTCTGCGAATCAGTAGGCTCACACTGGGACTGACAGTGGCGGACCGCTGGGAGTGTAGTCAGGTAACTGGGCTTCCCGCCTGGCGCCATCAGGATCTCCACACATCACAGCGAATAGGGCACACGGTATCACGGGCACTCAAACAGAAGAATATGTACTGAGGTACTGGTCCAGGCTGGACCATATGTAAGAACATGTAAACATCGAGTCAGGGCGCCCCTGTAATCCGATTCGCATTCCCACAAGGGGGAAAAGACAGTCCATCCGTCGGTGATGGGCTGACAATTGCAACATACAATGCACATATCCTGTGGAACAGAAAGACAAGCAATAAGCGTGGTAAATAGGCGTGTAAACACACTCTGGACAGAGCGCCAAACCACGCCACGGTCAGGATAAGGCGTATGCAGGAGGGTGGACAGGAAAACGCCTGAGTTCAGGCCATATATAGTTTCGAGACACACGTCGACTGGTCTGGATTCCGCAAGTGCCATGGAACCAGACCACACACCAAAAATTCGCAATGCCGATGACAGCGGCATCCGTTGCGCAACGTCGTATCGGCTTAAAGGCCCCAAGAGCTCAGAAATATGAAGGTCAGTCGCCCTACCTGGTTTCCCAAGGATTCAGCAGGGGGGGAGTGACGAATAGAAGAAGAGAGGGGCCATCCTCCTCTGGATTCAGCAGGGGGGGGTATATGGCCACTCCGATGGCAGGTCACCGAAAGATGGAGGAGAGCAAGCAAGTAAGGGACGATCCGTCGACCTCACAAGTGCTGAAAACACATCAGGGGAGAGCTCAGGGCGCTGATCAGGCACCCCTGGCTGCAATCGCCCGGGTGAGTGCTGCCAAGTCCGAGACATGGATCTTGGTCTTGTGCTTGCGGATGTACTCCATGAAGGGAGTATTGACCCGCGGCACGAACGAGGTGTCGTGGGACGGCCCATAGCCTCGCCAACGAACCTTGAACTCCAGGCCTCCTGGTGCCGAGGCTTTCGGACGCTGAGCAAGGATCTTCTCGACTGTATAGTCGTCCTGCTCAGCCTAGTCGTCGTCCGAATCAGCCTCATGTGCGGCATAGTTCAGGGACACATGTTGGCCACGGAGGTCGGGCTCCTGCACACGGAGTTGACTCTCGTGGCGCTCCCGGAACTGTCCGTGACCCACCTTGATGCGGTAGGTGTCCTCACCAATCCTGCGGACCACCTCGCCGGGTGTGAACCAGGTCTTGGTGCGGTGGGTGCCCATGGGGCGGGGTCTGATCACCCACACCGGGTCCCCCACCCTGAACTTTTGTGCTGCCGAGCTCGGGGCGGACTACTGACGCTCAGCATGCTCCTTCTCGAGCTGCTGGCGGATGTCCCGCGCCGTTTGCTCCTGCCGCGCGAAGAATTCCTTGGCATCCATAGCCATGCCATCACCAGACAGAGGAAGTCCCCTACCCAGGGGGTCCCTGCCGAACAGAATCTGGTGAGGGGACAAACGGCCCGGAGTGGGGGTGTCATGATGGGCCTTCAGAGCAGGCCACATCTCCTCAAACCAGTTCCGACGTGGATTGGTGATGTGGATCTTGCGCAGCTTCTCGAACAGCTGCCGTCCAGCCACTTCAGCACGGCCGTTAGACCGGCTGAGATAGGCGACGCTCTTGGCGTGACGTATTCCCATGAGGGAACACATAGCCTTGAACCAGCCACCAGTAAACTGGGGCCCTCGGTCACTGCAAATGGTGCGGGGGATGTCAAAGACGGTCAGCCAATGACGAATCATCATGACTGCCACTTCCTTGGCAAGCAACCCCTTTTCGCGTGCCGGAACGGCTACTACGTAGCCGCTGTGGCGGTCCACACAGAGAACCACACAGTCAAGGGTCTCCTTGCCAATGTGCACTTCGGGCACGGAGAAGACGTCCATGGCCACGCTCTCCATGGGCTGGTCAGGAACCGGGGTCCATTGGGCTTCCCCCTTGACGTCCCGGTTATCAGGATTGCAGGCCTGACAGACCGAGCAACCCTTCCTGACCTTCTTGATGGCGGTGTAGAGAACGATATGGTCGATCTCGAACCGACGCTGCATGTCAAGAGCTTGCTTCTTGACCCCTGGGTGCAGCATGTGGTGGTGCCAAGCTTCACACAGCTCGAGCACCCAGGACTCTGGTACTAGCAGCTTACCATTCCGGTAGGGCTTGCCATCTTCCTCAGTCAGCCCCTTTGGCCACTTCTGCCCGTCATCAGGGTCGGTCACAGCCCTATACTCGGCCGCAAAGGCCTCAGACTTGGCGTAGTCGTCGGTCCAGTCGTCCTGGAGGCAAGACCCCGGGAAGAGGTGCTTGTCGGACTCAGCTCCATCAGGGGCGAGTACTCTGACCGCTCTGCTCACTCTCGACGCGAGAGGGGCATCTGCAGCCATGACAACGAAGCATTTAGCACCCTCCTCCTCCATCAGGCACTCCATTTCGATGATCCTCTTGGCTTCAGCGGTCTCAGCCTCATCGCCATGGGCAGAGATATCCGTCATGCCCTTGCTGGCGGGATAGGCCCACCTACTGAGACAGTCCGCCACGGTGTTATCCTTTCCAGGAATATACACAACCGTGAGGTCGAACTTGGCCAAGGTCTCATGCCATCTTGCCCGTCGGGAGGCGGGACCTGAGGGGGTGTCCACGTGCTCTTTGTGCCACGACTGCAGACTCTGATGGTCGGTGCAGACGGTGACGGGATGGAGGGCTATGTACCCAGCCCATTTCCTGAGAGCCATGACGATGGCATACGCCTCCTTTTCATTGGGCGTCCAGGTCCGTCTCTGGCCTTCCGCCAGGACTCGGCTCCAGAAGGCCACGGGCACGTGCTTCCCGTCGTCAAGCACTTGCTCCAACACAGCGCCAATGGCGTAGTCGGAAGCGTCGGTGCGCAGGACGAACCCTCGGTCGGGATCCACGAGGTGCAGACCCACTGCGGATAGCAGCGCCTGCTTCATCCCCTCAAAGGCACGGTCGGACTCAGCTGTCCAGACCAGAGCCTTCTTGGACCCCTTCTTGGTCTCCTCTCGGTTGCCCTTGAGCATGGTCGTCATGGGGGCTGCATACTCGGCATACATTTTGATATACCCCGAGTAGTAGTTGCAAAGAACCCCAGATACACCCGTAGCTCAGAGACCGTCTTGGGCTTTTCCCAGTGCTCAATCGCAGCCACCTTGCCAGGTATGGGCTTTCGCTGCCCGTTCCCGACCACGTGGCCAGCGAAGACCACCTCGCTTACCGCAATGGTGGCCTTGTCACTGCTGCCCGTGAGTTTGTGCCGAACCAGAAGGTCCAGCACTCGAGTGACGTCCCTCTCGTGTGCCTCCAGGAGCTCCTCGTAGCTCATACTGGGGTCCCCGGACGCGATGATCACGTCGTCCACGAAGGGGTCCGCACAGTCGCGCACCGGCTCAAGCAGGTTCTCCAGCATCCGCTGAGAAGCCGCATTGCCGTTGGTAACGCCCATGGGCATCACCTTCCACTGGAGAGGTCCAAGTGGGGTGCTCATGGCTGTGCAGGCACGGGACTCCTCGGCAAGAGGCATCTGATGATAACCGTGTTTCAGGTCAATCACCGTGAAGATCCGCCGCCGGTGTTGCTTTTGCAGCATGTCCTCAATGAGCATGTCCCGCTGCGTTTGGGCGTTCAGGCCGCAGTAGTCGACCACGAGCCGCCATTCACCGGCCACCTTCTTGGGGACGACGAAGCACGGAGAGGCCCATTCGGAGTGGCACGGCTCGAGCCAGCCTCTTTGGATGAAGTCACGGAGGATCTTCTCCATGGCCTCTTTCCTCTCGCCCCTCAGGGCAAACTCCCAGTGCCCATACACACGGGGTTCCTGCTTCAGTCGTATCTTGGCCTCGCCATACGGTCCACGCACCGGTGGGGGGAACACAGGTTTTCCGCTGAAGAAGGTCTCGCCATACTTCTGCTTCAGCCTGGCCCTCAACGCCTGGATCTTGGGGCAGTCATCGGACTCCGCCTTGGCTTTTCCGGGCACTTGAACCACGGAGCTTACTTGAGGTGTAGCGACCCCGCTCGGTTTCGGCTCAGGTGGTCTTCCCAGGTGGCCCAAAGGGCCATCTCTGGTCTTGCCTCGGAATAGATCGCCGTAGGTGGGTGGGTTACCGCCGGGCGGCTCGTCCTGGCTGGACATACGATCCAGCACCCTCTGAACGAAGGTGTTCCCGTCATAGGAACCGGAGACGATGGAGTCCACTTCCCACCAGGCTCTGTCCTGGCCCTTGCCCTCACGCTGGTTTCCCCAGTCGTGAAAGGGCTGATCCATATACCCCTGAACCAGATCCCACTCCTCTTCAGTGCGGGGGTCTTCTGATTCCGATTCTTCGATGTCAACAGGGGGAACCGCAAAGCATTGCCGCCATGGCTCCGCTATGATGCGGTTGACACACACGAAGTCCGTGGCGTCGGCCTGATCAAGGCCCCCATCCACATAGTGGAATTCCGTTGGCCATCTCTGGGGTGGCATGGGCTGTCCCTTAGCGTCCTGATAGACACTCTCTCCAGGCGGTAGGACGACCTTGTTTAAGGTCATGTTGGTCAATGAGGCTACCCAATGTCGGGTACTTTCCTCCTCGGTGCATCCCATAGGAACCACCAGCACTGCCTTGGAGCGGTCCTTGCGAATCTTCGCTATCGCTCTTGGAATGTCCCAACGGGGGCAATGGATCCACATCAATCCCTGATGCGAACCCCAGTGCTTCTTCCACGCAGAGTCCTGTGCGCTCCAGTACTTCTCACACACCCGCAGATGGGCGGAGGTTCCTGAAGAGAACGCATCCAGGGCCAGATCCGAAGCTCCCAAGTCCGCGACAACCCGGCTCGCCACTTCCGGCGTTACGCCGTACTCCTGGTTTGCAGGACCAGTTGGCTCAGTGTCCAGCGCGGCCACTTCGAGCTGATTGCGTTCGGGGTGGATCCATTGGCATTCCACATGGTGCTCAGGTGACGAAAGCCACGAGAGTTGGTCGTCCTGGTACAGGGTCATGGAGGCCTGGGCCGGGAGGACGCCGGAGTCCGTGTCCATCATGAAGTCGTACCCGACGATCATGTCCCAGTCCATCTCGGCCTCGTAGAAGCGACCATGCAGGAGGACCTCCTTGCCGAGGTCTGGGCGGCTCAGCTCACGATCGTTCACGAACTGCAGCCCAATGGCCGCTTCCTTCGTGCCTCCCACCATGTACTGGCCGTTCGCCACCTTTAGCCTGACAGGTTTCCGACTGTCGGTCAGAAACTCTGGTGGAAGTAGGCCAGCGTTGACCAAGCTGACTTGAGGTCCCGTGTCGACCAACACGTCGAAAACCTTTTCCACTTCCCCGCATAAGGCACGGACCTTAAGATGCAACTGCCGCTCGCGACCGACACGGCGCACGGCGTGCAAACTCAGGATCCCTGGCCGTTCCAGAAGCTCAACAAGCGACTGGTGCAGGTCGTGGACAATGGGCTCAGGCTGCCCATCTGCAGCATCCAGCTGCGGTCCGGGTGATCCTCCGATACTCTCTAAAGGATCGTGTAGTACATCAAACACATTCTTGGTCGCGAAGGACGGACGGGTGCAAGGGTTCGTGCCTTCACTTGCCCTCACCCCGCCTCCGCGACTGGGTGCCGGACCGGGCCTTCCGCCCGGGGCAGTCCCTTTGTGCTTATCGACTCCCGACTGGGATGGTTCGGTGCTTCCCACGTCGGCATCCTGCGACCGCCCTAGCTGGGGCCCTTGGCTGTAGGGGCTCTGCCAGGGGGCGTCGGTTGTGGAGGAAGGGGTGTTCTCCTCCGCATCAACCTCGTTGACGCCCTTCTTCCTTCCCCCTTTCTTACCCTTGTTCTTGTCCTTGTCCTTGTTCTGGTCATTCTGGTTGTTCTCCTTGTTCTTGTTGTCCGACCTGGGGACCCAGTTCCGCTTGATCTCCTGGATCTCCTTGGCCAACTCGGTCCCCTGCGACACCAGCTTGGGGAGCTCGTCCCTGTCAACCTCCACTTTGGCTTCCCGGATACCCGCGGGCGCACGCTTCTTCGACCCGTGCACCTTCTTGTAGGCCTTCGTGTCGGCCTTGTGGACGGGGCATGTTCGGTGGTCATGGTTGAAGCCTCGCTTCCTCCCATAACACACGAAACAGCCCTGAGGGTGAGCTCGTATGAACTCCCCAAAGGACAACGGAGGGTCGCCAATGCGGCGAGGGTCCCTCTTCTCCTGCTTCCTCCAACCCTGCTGCAGGGGCTTCCAGTTTCCCGGCTTGCTCCCCGCGCTCAGGTTCCTGGCCACGAAGGCACACACGGCCACTTCGGCGGGCTCATCGTCGTCGTCATCGTCGACGAGAGTCTCATCGCCGCCGGGTCCCGCTGGGTCCATGGCAGCCTCCCCTGCCAGGTCCCTCGCCAACGTGGTTGACGTCGCGGTCGCCAGGCCTCAACCCGCGGGTGTGGTGGAGGTTCCGGTACTCCTTGAGCACCTCCTCTCCAACCCACTCCAGGATCTCGTTGCCGCTCATCCGCGCCGGGATGGCCTGCAGACGGATGGTCTGGCCGCTCAGCTCACACTCGTCAAGGCGCCACTTCGCGGTCTTCTCGCGATCGCCTGAGACAGTGATGAGGAGAGCGTTCCGCAGGGAGTGCCGTTTGACATCCTGGGCCACGTTCTTCCTCGTCCAAGCCACCACGTTCGTATGATACTCTTTGGGGAGCATCATCTTGACCGTGTGGTTGGACCTGGCCCGCTTGGATTCCTCCTTGGTGACCCTCTTGCTCCATGCTTCCGGCAGCATGGAGAGCAGGCGAGCCTGCTCGTCAACCTCGTTCCAGTCCTCCACGTTGCGGCGGAAGAGGGTGTATTTCCCTCGGAAGTCTCGCCAATCTCGTAGGCGGATCCCCCGTCCATCATGCTCAAGCTTGATGGACTTCCAGCGCTTGGCAGCCACCTGCGGAGCGTCCACCCGCTCCTGCTCGTTGAGCCAATTCTTGGCTTCCTTGAGGGTCTTGATTCTCCCCTCCTTGGTCGCCACGAAGTATAGCTCTCCGAGCACTTCGGACAGGCTGTACGTGAACCGTCTGAAGACATATCTCTCCGCATCCGCGGGAGGCAGGTCTTCAGTGACGGTCGGCCCCCTATCGTCCACCTCCTCCAAGAAGCGGTCGAGGTTCAGGGGGTTGCCGTCGTACATGGGGGGCTTGATGTCCTTCAAGTCTTCCCACACGGCGGCATCCGCGGCCTTAGAGACCATGAACGCCGGCCGCGAGGTCGACCGAGGTTCCCATCGGCCTCTCCCACGGACTGCCACGGCCGCCACGTCCATCTCCTCCATGGAATCTCTGTGGCTACGCCGCGGTTCCTCCATGTACGCTGAACCCAGATGTTCACGCCGTACTCTTTCGCTGTACGCATCCTCATCACGGCGCCGGCGGCTGCGTTCAGCAGCCTCCCGTCGTACACCACGCGGCGGGCTGATGTCGAACTCTTCCAGGTCCAGATCCAGGTCCTCACCTCCGCCGACGTCCCACTCCACGTCTCCTCCAGGGACCTCATCCCTGAGTCCACCATAACATTCCCACCGTGGATCATCGGGCGCGGCTCCATGACCGCATGGGAGGCACGCATCGTGGGGGAGGAATGGGCGCGGAAGTGGAGCCGGTGGTGCGCCGCCACGCGCGCCCCGGAGACCCCTGCGCAACAATACGCCGCCATCCCGTTCCGGTGGTGGGAACCAGACACCCGGCCGAGACCCACTATGATCCGCGGGGCGGGGCCTGACCACCCGTGGGACGCGGCGACGGGGGAATGGCTGCAGGCAGCCCCAGGGCGGCAAGCGGGATGGACTGGGGACGTGTCCTCACTCGTCAGGACACCCGTCCCGCCCCGCATCGTCCTTCACGCCGCCAACGTGCTCCGGGCTACGGAGATACGCACGTTGGGACACTCTGCGGCCACTGTCCGGTGGCACCCCCCAGGGGACGGGGCCACCCAACTCACCGTCGCGCACTTCAAAGCTGGGGGGCCGGTATACGACGACGCCCTGTCCCGGCTGGGCGACACCCAGGGGCCCTTGCTCCTCATGCTCCCCACCGGCATTGCAGCCGCGCTGCGCCAGGAGCGAGACGGCTGCGAAGGGCTGCGAGTGGGGCGGGAGGCAGTCGCGGAAGGCACCCTGCTGGCCCTCCTCCACAGAGACACCGCGAACGGGTGCCAATGGGATGCGCTGACGCCCCATCTCACCGGGCGCCACGTGTACATGGCGAGCCCTCCCCAGGGGCACCCCCGCCCGGCGTGGGACGACCTCATGGCCGCCTTCCACGACCTGGGGATCCTCCCCGACGACACGTGGCAGGGGGTCAAGCGGAAGACGCTTGACAAGGACTACCGGCGCCGCGTCCACGCCCGCCTCCTGGAGATCCGGGACCCCCTTCGACAGAGGTGGGACGACCTCTGGCTCCGCCATCCCGACCCTTGGTCGCCGCCCTCCCACCTCCCGCACACCTGCCGACTCTGCGGAGAATGTGACACGGTGTCCTCCGCAGCGTCGACAGGCGCCAACAGGTGCGCGCGGTGCACCCAGGTAGCCGCCTGCCCCTGGCCCGAACCTCCCGCAGGCCCGCGCAGGCGCACAGAGGAGGAGGCCTTGCGCCGGCGCATCGAGGGGGCAGACACCCCCTCGCACGAACAAGCGGGCCCCGCGGGCGCTGCCCTTCTGTGGATCCACGTGCACCTGCGGGACCCCACATCCGTTGCGCACCTGTCGCACGTGTTCGCCCCCTAACCCCCACACGCCGCCGCCCTTTGCAGAGCCCGCAGCACCATGCCACGCCGACGTGGGGATGGGCCGGGGCACACCAGGGCCCGCCGCAGAGCGCAGGAGGCGGCCGTCCGGGGCCTGGTGGCGGACGCGGTGGCGGAGGCACACGAAGCGCACGCTGCCGCACGGTGTGACCTGAAGGGCAGTGCGGAAACTTTCCTGAACGAGACCGCCCTCCCGGCCGTACGCGCCCTGAACGGAGCGGGGGGCCCTACGCTGCTCCCGGCAATGCACCGGATCGTGAACGCCATCCAGCCGGGGCTCATCAGCCCGGAGGCGGCCCTCTACGGGCACTGGATGGAGTGGCGCGAGTCCAATCGGTCAGGCGGGCCCCTGTCCATGGGGGACACCCTGCGGCTGACGGGTGTGGGGTCTGCCATGTCCCTCCGCAGTAGCGCCCCAGCCCTGCTGCACGCCCTCAGGACGCGCTACCCCGGGGACGCGGCCCCGTACCTGAACCAGGCGCGGGCCACATATCCGGGAGGAGTGTCCGAGCTGGATGCGGCGCTCCACCTTCTACACCCGGCGGACGAGGACCTGGAGGTGGGCGAGGTCACGGTGTTCGTGGAAGGTGCGGACAAGGCGTCCGCCCGCCCCCGGCCGACCAACCCGGTGTACGACGGCACCGGGCCTACCCCCCCGTACGCCGTCGTCTACGAGGCGTTCCCCAGGGAGCCCACTTGGTGCCCCGCCCTCCCGCCGGCGACGCACGCGCCCCGCGGCTGGGCTAACCCAGACCTGTCCCCCCCCCTCTCCAGGACCAGGGGTGCCCACCACAGGGGGCAGGTCCTCTGGCAGGAGTGCCCTGGCACCCCCTCCTCCTCCTCGTCGTCGCGACCCGCGGGGACCCGGGGCGGATCCTGGGGATCACCCCCACCCACCTCTATGGGACAACACCCGTACCCCGCCCCCCCCTCCTGGCGCCCGCGGCGCGGGACGGAGTACACACCTTCCTGCGCACACAGGAGGTCACCGCCGTTACGGGGGTCCACCTGGTGCGGCTGCCCCTGACACCGCTCGACGACCCCCGGGGGCCCAGGGCCCTGGGCCCCGCCCCAGACTGGGAGCTGTGGCGCGACGCGTGGGCCGCGTGGCTCCCCCGCCTCCCCTCCCAATGCCGGTGGATGGCCGCAGGCCCCCGGCCGTGCGGGGCTGACGCCACAGCCGGCCCCCCACCCCCTCCCCCCCTCCCCCCCGCAGAGCACCACACGGCACTGCCCACGGGACGGCACTGATGCACCAGGAGGTAGTGGGAAGGGCGCGCCTGCCACCACGTATGTCTACCAGGGTAACAGTGATGGCAGACTCCGATGGGTCCCCCCAGCGGGACGACCGCCAGCATCGCCGGTCCCGCTCCCGCTCCCCCGTCTCCTCCCCGGAGTGGACGGGGGAGACCCTCGCGGAGCGCGAGGAGCGGAGGCTGGCGGAGGCGGCGGTGCTGGTCGGGCCGCCGCCGCCAGCCCGGGAGCCTGGGCCAGCCGAGGCGACCGCCCCCGCCGCCCAAGCAGCCAGCCCCGCCGCCCCGCCCCGCCCAGACACGCAGGAGGCGGAGACCGCAGCGAGCCACGCCGCGGCCCCGACTGCGGCCCCCGGCACGCCGCCGACACGGGGGGCAGCCCCGGCGCAGGAACCGGGCGCATCGCCGAGGGCTGCCGCAGCCGCAGAGGAGAGCAAGAAGGGCGCGCGAGGGGTTGCGACCGCGCGGGCCACGGGCGCCTCGTCGGCGGCCGCCACGGCAGCGAGGGAGAGCGGGGAGGGCGCACGGGGGGCTGCGGCCGCGACCCCGGCGGGCCGCGACACCACCTCGGCCGGCCGCGCCGCGACCTCCAGCGCGCCGCGAACGCGGGGGACGGACCCCGCACGGGCCGCGGGCGCCCTGCCGGCGGTCGCCGCCGCAGCAGAGGAGAACGAGGAGGGCGTGCGAGGGGTTGCGACCGCGGCCACGGGCGCCTCGTCGGCGGCCGCCACAGCGGCGAAGGAGAGCGCGGATGGCGCGCGAGGGGCTGCAGCCGCGACCCCGGCAGGCCGCGACACCGCCTCGGCCGGCCACGCCGCGGCCCCCAGCACGCCGCGCAAGCGGGGGAAGAACCCCGCACGGGCCGCGGACGCCTCGCTGGCGGCTGCCGCAGCAGCAGCAGTGGGCAGGGAGAGCGCGAAGTACTGCGCCCACGCCAACCCCACCCACACCCACACCAGCCCCCCCAAGCCGTCCCCCCCCAAGCCCTTCCCCCCGGGGCGGGAGCGGCACGTCCGCCCCCCGACGCGCGAGCGCTCGCCGCCGGGCGTCACGCTGCCGCAGCTGCAAAGGCAGCGGGACGCCCGGCGAGTGGTCCAGGAAGGGCGCAGCAGCAGGGGGGGAGCAGAGCGGATGGCGCGACTCGGGGCAGGGGTTAGGGAAGGGGCCAGGGCACGGGAAGGGCGCGCAGGGGCGCGGGCAGGGAGCCCAGGTGCAGGGGGCAGGGCGAGGGGAGGTGGGAGAGCGAGCGGGCCAGGGCGTGGGGGACGGGAGGCGGGACCCGCGACACGGGCAGGGGGCTGGTAAGGGGCCCAAGGGCAAGGGCAAGGGCGCCGCGGGCCCCAAGGGACAGGCGGGACGGGGCATGGGAGCCCAGGGGGGAGGACGGAGCGCAGGGGGGGGGGCAGAGGGCGGGGCGCCCCCGCAGCCGGACGTGCAGCCGTTGAGGTGCATCCCCCCTGGCATCCAACAGATGTCGGCACACCACACCCACCACCACCACCACCACCACCACCACCACCTCTACAACATCGACCCTGACGCCGACGAGCTCATCCCCCCCCAACCCCCACGACACCAGCACCATCAAGCCCCCCCCGCGCCGAGGGCGGAGCTGGCGCGGATGGCCTCGGCGGAGGAGGGACGGGGCGCGGCATCGGCGCCGCAGGCGCAGGGGCAGCGAGGGGGGCCGGCACGGGGGGCAGAGGAGGGCCGGCCATGGGACCGGGACTGGGGCGCGGTCCCGGACCCCCTGGGGGAGGAGACCCTCCCCCTGGTGGGGGAGGTGTACGGGTGGTTGTGCTGGGCCAACCAGGGGACCTCCAGGAGGTCGAGGAACCGGCCCTTCGATGCCGTGCTCCTCCGGAGGGACAGAGGAAACCGAGAGGTACCCCTGGGGGGGTGGGCAGCCCCAGGGGACCATGAGAGGGTCCTTAGGTCAGTGATCCGGGCGGCGTGGCCCGACAGGGAGCCGACGTGGCCGGCCTTCCTGGAAGGGGGAGCGGTGCTCCGCATCACGGATGCGGACGCCAACAACTGGCTCCCCCGGGCTTTGCGCAGCGCCCTCGCCCACTGGCGCTACCGCCGGCACAACCCGCCGCCGCCGCAGCCCCAGCCCCCACACAAGCGGCGGCGCAGGTGAAGGCCCAGACGGCGGGTACGGGAGAGTTGAGGGGGGGGCTGGGCCCCCCGGCCCACGCGCCCCCATGGTACGGCACGACGCAAGAGGGCGCGCCACCTCCCGCGGGAGGGAGTGCGGAGACAACGAGCGCGGGGGGGAATCTGCTGCCCCGCAGCCCGCTAACCACTGACCGCTAACCCTCACGGCCACCCCCGGCCGGCCTGCGCCGCGCGACAACGGCCGGGGGATGAGGGGCCCCAGCGAGGGCCTGCGCGAGAATCCGGCTCTCGGTAGAGGGGGGCGGGGGAAGGGCGCGACCCCCCAGCCGATGGCTGGCCCCCGGGGCCAGGACTGCCATGCCGCCCCCCCCCGGCCGACAGGAGGCATCACCAGGGGACCAAAGGCCCCCCCCCACACCCCCCCCCCCCCTCCCACACAGGCCCGAGAGCGGGCGGGGGGGGCGGCCCCCCCAGCCCCCCCCCCGCACCCACCTCAGCTGGGGAGCCACAGGCGCGGCCCTCCGCCCCCCCAGGGCCGGGGGGGTGCCCCCCCCCTCAGGAGGAACGGCGACGCGGTAAGGGCAACGGCGGCTGGACCTGCTCCCGCGAACCCACACTGGCGTGCAGGAGCAACGCGCACAACGGAACAGGAAGGAGGCCGCGCCCCACATGACCCTCCCGTAACCACAGCCGACTCCGAGGTGACGGAGGGGGGGTTCAGGTCAGCTGGGGCCCCCGGGTGAGCGGTCCACGGGCCGCCCCTCACCGCCCCCCGGCCCGGGGCGGCACTTCAGCCCCGACCGCACGCGCGCGCCGGAAGGGAGCGCGCCGGCGACACGAAGAGGGCCGGAAAGGAGTACCGCAGGCAGCCGCCCGGAGCGAGAACAGGGAGGCCGCGGCGCGACCCCCCCCCCCCCCGCCCCCCCACCAGCCCGCCAGCCGCCGGGGCCCCGGCCCCCACCCCCCGAGGCAGGGGGGATGGGCCCCCCCCGCCCGAGAGGGGAGCCGGAGTGTGACCCGCCCCCCCGCCCCAGCCGCCGGCTCACATGGGGGCCGCGAAGAACAAGCGGGCCCACGCCCGCGCACCGGGACGCCGCACAGATCGTACCCAGAGAAGCCGGGTGGGCACGAACCGGAGTGGTATGGGGGGCCACGCCCCCCATGGACAGCACACAAGCGGCGGCGCAGGTGATGGCCCAGACGGCGGATGCGCGAGAGTGGGGGGGGGAGCCGAGCCCCCCGACCCACGCCCCCCCCATGGTACGGCACGACGCATGAGAGCGTGCCACCTCCCGCGGGAGGGAGTACGGAGACAATAAGCGCGGGAGGGACCCTGCTGCCCCGCAGTCCGCTAACCACTGACCGCTAACCCTCACGGCCGCCCCCGGCCTGCCAGCGCCGCGCGACAACGGCCAGGGGGATGAGGGGCCCCAGCGAGGGCTTGCACGAGGATCCGACTCTAGGTAGAGGGGGGCGGGGGAAGGGCGCGACCCCCCAGCCGATGGCTGGCCCCGGGGCCAGGACTGCCATGCCGCCCCCCCCCCCCGGCCGCCAGGAGGCATCGCCAGGGGACCAGAGGGCCCCCCACACTCCCCCCCCCCCCCGCACCCCCCCCAGCTGGGGAGCCACGGGCGCGGCCCTCCGCCCCCCCGGAGCCAGGGGGGGGCGACGCGGTGGGGGGAGCGGCCGCTGGACCTGCTCCCGCGAGCCCACACTGGCGTGCCGGGGCAACGCGCACAACGGAACAGTATGGAGGCCGCGCCCCACATGACCCTCCCGTGACCACAGCCCACTCAGGGAGGGCAGAGGGGGGGTTCAGATCTACAAGGGCCCCCGGGGGAGCGGTCCGCGGACCGCCCCTCACCCCCCCCACCCCGGGGCAGCACTTCGGCCCGGACCGCATGCACACGCCGGAAGGGAGCGCGCCGGCGACACGAAGGGGGCCAGGATTGAGTACCGCAGGCCGCCGCCCAGAAGGGGAGCAGGGTGGCCGCGGCGCGACGCCCCCCCCCCCGACCCCCACCGGCCCGCGGGCCGCTGGGGCCCCGGCCCCCACCCCCCGAGGCAGGAAGGATGGTCCCCCCCCGCCCGAGAGAGGAGCCGAAGCGCGACCCGCCCCCCCGTCCCAGCCGCCGGCCCCCATGGGGGCCGCGAAGAACAAGCGAGCCCGCGCCTACGCGCCAGGACGCCGCACAGATCGTACCCAGAGAAGCCTGGTGAGCACGAACCGGAGTGGTATGGGGGGCCACGCCCCCCATGGACAGCGCAACGCCAGTGACACCCGCTTTGTTGCCTGCCCAGGGAAGGCAGATGGACGGAATGAGGCCGAGCGACCCCCCGCCCTACAGGCCCCCCCCCGGCCGCACAACTGGGGGATACGGCGCACCCCCCCCCCCCCCCCAGCCCGCCCCCCAGCACATGAACGCCACGGACCCGCCCTGCGGCGCGCAGCCCCCACAGGGCGTGGCGGCCGAGGGGACAGAGCAGGGCCCCCACACCCGCACGCCCGCGCCCACAACACGTGGATCGCCGTCCCTGGCAGCCCACCCAGTGGGCGGGCAGTCGGGGGAGGGGGAGCGCATGACCCCAGACGCCCCTCGCAACGGTAGAAGGCACCCCCCCGGGGACGCCCTGCTGCCGCCCCCACAACCCCAAGCCAAGTAGGGGGGAACCTGGACCGGACCGCCTCCCCCCCAAGCACGCCAGACGGAGCAAGGGACCAGAACAGGACACGCGGAGGGGCACGGAGCACGTGGAACGGCCCTACCAGCGCCCAGTGCCGGGACCACGCGAGGTGCGCACGCCACACCACCCAGGGGAGGGGGAAGCGGACACCGCGAGAGCGCGAGCGCACACACACAAAAGGGACACGCGGGGACTACCAGATGGGCAACCGGACCGAGCGCGCGGAACGCACTGACCACGTGGAATGGCGTACCAGCGAGCGAGGGCGAGGGACACCCGGACAGGACGGCCGGCCACAAGCAGCGCCCAACACGCGGGGCGGGGAGGGTGAAAAGAGAGAGACACAACACCAGGTACCGGCCCGAACCCCCCGAACCGGCCGCGAGCGCCGCGCACACTCAGACGGGCCACTGCACCCGCCAAGGCAGTAGTGGCGCACAGCGCCACGCCCCAACCCCTAGGCTAGGCAGCCTCCGCGCAAGCCCAAGGGGGTCCCACTGGCGACAAGCCAGTAGCACGGGCCCGGCGGCGCCGGCGCCCCGGGCGACCACGCATTAGGGGGGCGACGCAGTGGGTAAGCGCCCGCAGCCACGGCTGCGAATTGATGCACTGACCGGGGAGTGGCGAGACGGGGAAGCCGGGGAAGGACGGGGCTCCGAGCTCTGTGAACCCGGGGGACTCCGCCACCAGGCAGGAGGTGCGTCTTGGAGGGCTCTCCACTAGGACCCGGTGGGGAGGATATCACCTGGCCCGACCAGGTGGCCCCCCGGGGCCGAAAGGCGTCTAGTACCCGCAAAAAAATCAAACCTCAAACCTCAAACCTGAGTCCACCATAACGTCCTCCAGCCATTGGGATTGGCACCGGGGCTGGTGCTGGGCGTCGGGGGCGTACACGCGTCCGCGGTGGAGGACGGCGGTTGTGGTAGTCCGACCTGAGCCAGTCATCACGCCAATCCTCACTGCCACTGCCGGGCGGCACGCGCTCGTTGCGGCGGCTCGCGCTGTGGTGAGAGGGGGCGGTGAGAGAGGGGGCACTGGCGCTGGGGCGACTCCTGGGGGCTCCGCCTGGGGCGTGGGGCCTGCCTGGACCTGGTCCGGGTCCCCAGCCGTCGTCCCACGAGCCAGACTCCAGGGGTGGGTGGTCGCTGCTGACGCTGCAACGGGCTTCCAGCGCGTCCAGCCTCTGCTGCAGGCCGCTGATGACCGTGTTCAGCTGCCTGGTCTCGGCCCTGGCGATGTCCAGCTCTCTCTGCGCGCGCGCGGCGACCTCGGAGATGCGAGTCATCTCGCCCTTCCCCGTGTCTACCTCGCGCTCGAGGAACTGGACCCTCCTGCGGAGGTAGACAATCCACTGCCAGGTGGTATCCGGGTCGCCGTTCCCTGGTGGGTCGTCGGGGTCCCCAGGGGGTCCTCCAGGAGGGCCTCTGCCGGGTACGCCCGGTCCAGGGGGTCCCCCCCCGCCCGGTGGTCCGCCCCCAGGGGGTCCAATTGGTGGGCGTCCTCCAGGGGGTCCTGATGGTCCTCCGCCAGGGCGTCCCGTTGGGTCTCCGCCGGGTCGCCTCGGTGGGTCCGAGGATGGGCGCTTCTTCGTGATGCCGAAGTCCATGTCGTCATTCTCGTCCATGTCGCCCCACCTGGGCGTCTCGGTCTCGGAGGACTCCGAGCTCCGGTAGGGAGGAGGGAGATCCTCATCCTCACCTTCCGGCTCCATGGGGACATCTCCGCCTCCTCCGCCCGTCCAAGCCACCACTTGGCGATGTCGGCGGCCTCGTTCATCCCCGTCGCTGGCGGTGAAGGAGGGGTCACTGTCGTGGGGGTGTCCACCCGCTGGCCTCCGCGGCCTCTCGGGGGTCTTCCCCTTGCCCTTCCTCCGTCGATGGGCAGTAGGGCCACTGCTCCCACTGCTGCCCGTGTCGGCCTCGTCCAGCGTCATCTTGGAGGAGGCGTCCCCTTCGAAAATCTTTCGAAGGGTCTCAACTCGTGATCCTCCCGGGGGAGTCTCGCGGCGGAGTTTGGCCTCTGCCTCCTTCATTGCGGCGGCGGTGGCTGCGGCAGCTCGCCTTTCGGCCTCCTCCCGGGCACAAGCCGCCTCGGCTTCCCGGGTCTGCTGCAGCCGCGCTTTCTCTGCTTCCAACGCCGCCAGCTCCGCCTCCGTCTTGGCCCTGTCCTCAGCGACCTTCCGTCGCGCGGCCTCGATGGCGTCCTTCTTGGCGGCGTCCGCCTGGGCCTTAGCCGTCGCTTCGGCGTGGGCCCTTTCCTCCGCCTCCTGATTTGCCCTCTCTTGGGCAAGCGCCTACTCCAGGGCCCTCACCTCGGCCTCCTTGCAGGCAATGGCCTCCTGCGTCAGGCGGGCTTCCTCGTCGGCTGCCGCCAACTCACCGTTGACCTGGGCAGTCGCTGCCCCATGGGCGGCTACGGCCGTGAGTCCGGCCGCAATGGCCGCCACGGTCTGGGCGTGGATGGCCATGCCATGCGCCCACTCCGCAGCCTCCTCCTGGGCGATGCCGACGGCGCCCTCCACGGCAACGCTGTGCTGCCTGGCCCGTTGTCGGGCAAGCCGAAGGTTGCAGGGCACCCCACAGGCGCGCTCACAGGCGCGCGCCACGTCCCTGTCGGGAGCGACGCTGCTGCTGGAGCTGACCTGGTCGGCCGGCATCCCCCCGCGGTGGGCCGACTCCACGTCGCTGCTGGGGCCTGCTGGGGCCTGCTGGGCCCTCAGGAGCAGCAGACGGGGCTTGGCCCTGGTCTGTTTGGCGACTTGGATGAAGTCACCGAGGGTGGCGTGGCCGGGGTGATGACCACCATTGGCCCGTTGGGGACTGGGGGCTGGGGTTCCGCCCTTGGCGCCTTGGGCGGCTTCGGCGGCCAGGCACTCCTGGTACTCCCGCCACTTCCGGTCCCGCTTCCTGTCCCCGGCGGACCGCTTCTCCTTCCCCGGAGACGCGCTGCTGCTGCCCTGCAGCCTGCGCTCGCTCCCCGGTGCCGGGAAGTTCTTTTCGATCATGTCCCACATGGAGACATTGATCGTGGCGCCCGACGGGTACGCGTTGGAGTCCTCATCCTCCTCAATCCTGTCGGGGCGCAGCCCTTCCCCGGGCCTGTCCGGCCGGCTCCAGGTCCTCCAGTGCCTCTGCTGGAAGCGGAAGGTGAACCCTTCCGCCCGCAGCCAGTCCTCCACGGCCTGCAGGCGGTCCGGGGCGATGTCCGTGCGGAGCTCGAAGCTCCCGGGCATGCCGCCTTTGCACTGGGGGTGGCTGTGGCGGTAGTGCTGGTCCCAAACCAACACGCGCAGTAGGTGCGCTGCATGGGGGTGGGGCCGCGGCCACGTCCTACCCGCTTCTTGCCAGTTTACCATGGCAGCGGGGGGCGTACTTGGTCTTGAGGTCCTTGGTGTGCACTCGTTCCACTCAACGAACTGGTGGTGGTTGTTGAGGCGGGTGCTGCAGCACTGGGCTGGGAGTGCGGCTGGTGCTGGTCAGCTGGTGGTTGTGGAGGTGGTTGACGCGGCCTTGCTGGTCGGCCGATGGGACTCGCTGATGCAGGAGTCCTGGTCAGTCCACTTCCTTCACGGTCGCGGCGCGGTCAGGGCGATGCTCTGGACAGCGCCACTGGCTCCGCGACGAACTCGGCGCTGTCGCTGGGTGGCGCTGCGAGCTGCTGCGCTGCGCTGCGAGCTGCGGGCTGCGCCGCGCTGCTCGGGGTTGGTGGCCCCTGAGTGGCACGCGAGGGCTGGGTAACCCCGCGGCGGTGAAACGCCTTTGACGCGTTCCAGTGGGGGGCCGGCCACGGGACGCTGCGGTGACACGCACAGGTGAGCAGGCAGGCAAAGCACTACGCTCACAAGGGCATCAATTGGCTCGTGTTATGTGACAAAGCGTTTCAGGATCCTTGCCACTCTGCAACAAGGGAACGAAAGTATGGACAGCAACACATCAGGATATGTACACATGGGGCTTCAGACTGGACTGGGGTAAGGGCATCACAGGACAATAGACACTCAGTCCTAACTCGTATCCCAATCCCAGGTCCGACCCTCTCAGTCTCTGGTGGGGGCGGGGCCTCAAACAGAACCCATGCCCTGCTCAGTCCGGACCCTGGAACCCTGCCAATAGGGGAGGTGTCGCGGCCAGCCACAGGCGAGTTCCTCGGAGCCAAGCCGTTCCAAGGCCAACCGACAGTGGCTCCCCATGCTCCCGCAACAACAGGTCACAACTTCCATCTGCGCCAGAGATATGGCCCCGCCATTATCCCTCAGGAGTTGGTAGCTGAAAATGGGCTGTTTCAGCCCAAACTGAAATTAGCTCCAACATCTCCAAAATTGACCCCTCATCTGGACCCGCCAGAGGTAGGGACGAGGCAACTGACCCTATGCCCTTCGAGTACGAATTCTCTGGAGCCCTCACCCAACCTGGTTCCCTCTGAGATCCCGGCATCAGGGCAACAGGGATTCGTCAAGTGGGGTCATGATGCCAAAATCACCAAAATTGGCGTCATCTCCACGCGTGGCTCGCCCGGCCAGGGCAAGGCCAATAGCTCACAGGTTAGGAGGCAGGACCTAGGACTCATATCTGAGTGTAAAATCTCAATTTAGGTCTGGGCTCTCTGTGGGCATAGAGGAATGGGGCCGCCAATTGACCACACGGAAGGGGGAAATTAGGGTCCCAAAATGGGGTCATTTTGGCTGCTTGAAATGAGCCGAAATTCGGTGTGCTCCCAATAGTATATCTCCACGCCGGCTTGGAGATTGGAGCCGCCATTCCATACGCGATCCACCAAGAGTCCAACAGAGATTACCGAGCCCTTGGCTCCCAAAGATCTCAATGCCACTGGGCGTGGTGACGATCCCAAATGGGTCCACAAATGCCAAAATGGCAATAATTGCCCACACTCACTTTGGGCTAGCGCCTTAACGAAGGTTGCTCCGCTTCGCCCACGTTGTGTGTGAACCATGGGGACCAACATACATAACACCCATGTCATATATGGTCCATTGGTCCATGCGTCCGGCGTGCACGGGTGGGCTCAACATAGTGCACGGCGGGCAGAAAAAGTGGAAAGTTGCTCAAAATGGCCAAAAATGCGCACACTCATGGTTGGGGCAAATGAGGGACATGCCCGACTCGGACCGGAGTGTGCCATAGGATTGGTATCAAGTCATGTGTGTCCAACATATCTTTTGGACGTCGCCGAACTCCTCCGGTTTTGGGAATGGCAGGGTCGCTAAGTGAGCCCATGGTTTGGGATAGTCCCAAATCGCCAACATGGCGGCCACGGTACGCCAAGCCCAAGAGGAGTTATTCGCCGGGTTCAAGATATGTTGGGCACCCAAGTATGTGCCCTCATATCATACTTGAGTCATGATGTCAATTGAGCGCAACGTTGAAATACACGGTCGCCACTTGACATCATGACGGGCCAAAAACGGCAAAATTGGCACAAAGACACACAAAAGTGCCTTGAAAGGCGCACAATTATATTATAATATCTTCGGCTTGGATCGTGCAATCAACTAATCCTTCTTAACACAATGACTTGACACCAATGACCTCCGATTCCACATATGTGCTCCACTTGGGGCGCTTTGAAAGGTTACGAGCGCTACTTTCCAAGTGGGCACATGAAAATATGGAAAATTGCAAAACACACACCTTGCTCCCAACGCATCGCTTCGGGATCGCCACACAAGCTTCCCTTCACGAAGGTTAGGCTCACAATTGATTGTAGGGAGTATGGAGAAAGGGCTTGCACAATATGAGGTCCATTGGCGGGCTTGGCTTCGAGCGATGGACCCGCCAAATGGGCACGCAACACAACACAAGGCACATACTCCATATTGCCCAAGAAGGTAGCTCCCCCCACGATATGTCATGCCCCTCAAAGGGCATAACGTTGTGTCAATCGCTCATAGGAACTCAAGGAGAGTTCCTATGTAACAGCAACACTCGCGCGCTACACTCCAAAGTTATCTTAACGCACACAATATCATGGCCATAGAGTTACAACGCAAACTCTACCCTCTTGACCATGATCGATTACACTAGCGCGCACGTGTGGAGACGCAAGGCATATGATGCTTCCTAAATTACGTCGGGAGTATTGTGAATACATCCCACTTTTTCTTATTGTCATTCCTCGCAGGCAACAAGAGATAAGACCTTCACAAGTGGCCTCACGAATCAACTTTGTTTTGCCCATATCTTTAAGACAAATGGAGGGCAGGATAAAAGGAAAGTTGATTCGTGCATAGGGAAGCACGTAGGTCCACTCGAAAGAGGTCAAATCAAGTGCGGGGATGTCGAAGTCGAAAATCCGATTTCGACATCCTGAAAAATTCGGATTAAGGTTGCGAGTGTAGAATGTGAAAATTGCGGATGCATCAACGCAATTCCTGAAGACTTTAGAGCCTTCGTCACGGATAGCGTTAAAATTTCTATTATAAACAGTTAAACTGGCGGTTACGGTAAAGTCGCGATCCAACCGCCAGCAGTCAAAACAGTGAATATCAGAACGGAAGTGTAAAAATTGACGGAAACAATATGAAAATAAAACCCTGTTGATTCCTGATATTCTGATATATAAATTTCCGCTGGCGGTGCATCGGTTGCCGATGCGGGGCTTTACGGCACGGAACACGCTCCCGCCGGGCTCGCACCGGGTGTCAACGGGCGCCTTCCGTACATGGGGTTAGTGGACCGGAGACCGGTCTTCCCTTCCGTACTTGGGGTTAGTGGACCGGAGACCGGTTGTATGCCGTAACCTAGCCATGGGGTTCTGGGTACCGCTTCAGTAGCCCCCAAACTTCGGTATCTCAGTTTAGTCCACGTAGAGAACACTGTTAGCACAGTGGGGAATGGGCAGGGTCGAGTAGAGACCCTTGTCTCTGATATCCACAGGTTTGCATGACCTACACGGGCACTTGTCCACAATAGGCTGGAGGGTCTTCCGCAGTTGGTCCTCAGTCCACGTATTTTGGAACCACTGCTTGAAAAGCCTCAGGGTACGGTCAGCACCCACATGACTGCTGGACTCATGGGTCCACTTCAGTAGCTCTGGGACTCTGTCACTGGGTACCACGATGCGGTCCTCGTGCCCGACGTAGCTCTTGTCCCACTTCCACTGCTCTTGGTTGACCAGGAGGGGTTCAAGGCGCTTCCCCAGGCGCTTATAGATGTCCTCAAACTCCTTCAGGTATTCTGCTTGTTGGAGTCCATCTAGGGGTCGTATCATAGTCATGTTGAGGTCCAAGTGTACGTCCATACGGCTGAACGCCTCCTTAGCCAGTCCTTCAGACCGGGCACCAATCAGGGCGTCGAAGTTGTTGCGGCTAATGTAGTCTGCACACTCGTTCTGCACTGGCTGGATATGGTGTACCGTCAGCCGTAGTTGGCTGAGGTAGGTCCACCAGCGCCGTAGCTTGGCCTTCTCAGGTGGGTGACCCTTCTGGGAAGTGCGGAACGGCTCTTGTTTGCACAGCCAGACCAGAGGGTTACTCCCCAACAGTCGTGCCTGAGAGGATAGCACCAGCATACCCGCGAGCAACTCCTGCTAATAGGTGGAGTAGTTCTCCCTGGCCTGGTTCCATTTCCAGTTCCAGTGGTCCAGGGGTACTAGGACCCACTTGTCGTCAGGGTAGCTGTGCTTGAGACTTCCGTCTCGGTTGAGACCTTCTGTCCCCCATTGGGAAATAGCAGAGTCGAACTCCTCCTTCTCTAGTGCTTGCCATTGGAACAGCGTTCCACCACCGCCCACATGGCTGGCGTCGGTCACCGGGAGGATCTCACCTTGTGCTCTAGGCACGCCCAACCGCTTAGCGTTTGCCACCTTGTCTTTGAGCTCGTCAAACGCTTGTTGCTCTTATGAGCCCCAGCGCCAAGTAGTACTCTTCTTGATCAAGTACGTCAGAATGGCGCTGGTGTAGGTGAAGTTGTTGATATGGCGACGGTAGAAGTTGCACGCCCCAATGAAACTGCGTACATCATTAAGTCTCTTCTTGGGTTCTTCATGTCGCACCTTAGCATCCATCAGGGGTTTGACCTTAGAGGCCGCTGGGGTCCGCTACCCATAGCCAAAGTCAAACCCCAGGTACTGCATGGTCTCCTGCATGAACTCGCACTTCTCCAGCTTGAGTCGTGTGTGGTTCTCCTGGCAGACCGCAAAGAACTCACCCAAGAGGATTGGGTGATCCTCCTGGGTATCCGTTCTGAGGCATACATCGTTCATGTGCGCTTCCATCTGGGCCCGACGGGATATGAGTTCTTGCACCTTGGGTCTTCGTCGTAGGATGGACAGGATCATGTTCATCAGCTCTTGAAATAGAGCGGGTGCTTTGGCCACGGCAAAGGGCATGACCTTCCACTTGAACACCCTCCCCTGACGGCTGATGAAGGCTAGTAGCTCCTGGCTGTTGGGCGGCACGTCCACCTGCCAGAATCCGCTCCTCTTGTCCATCTTGGTCTTGTAGCGACAGGAGGCTATCTTCTCCAGGGTAGACTCGATATGAGGAATGGTCCCTGAGCGGTTCAAGGTTTTCTTGTTCAGCTTTCCATAGTCCACTACCAGCCGCTTGGCTGTAGACCCAGGCTTAGCCACCAGGAAACAGGGACTGCAGTGTTAGGGGTAGTCCCCATTCCTGTACTCCAGGACCATGCCAGCGTCGATACACTCTTGTATCTGTCGCTCTATCTCACCCGTTCTTTAGGCGCAGGATAGGGTCCCCCCCGGATGTAGTGACCCACGAACTCGGTTTTAAGCTTGAGGTCCATCTGTACGAGTTTGTCGCAAGAGGCTTGGGGTGGTAGTTCCCCGAACACCTCCAGGTATGTCCTTACAAACTTCTGCACCCGCGGATCCAATAGTTTAATCTTGTCATCAATGTCCTCCTCGGAGTGGAGGTTGCTTGCCCCCTGGGTAATAGAAGCCGGGAGGTTGTCCTGCACCGGCTCTTCGCCCTTGGTAATATCTTTTAAACCTTGCCGGGCGTATAGAAGGTCTAGCTCAACCATCTCCACCGGACGCTTGCAACATTGGCACGCTCGTGGGGGTTCACATACACATTCCTCCGAGCGTTCATCTTCCTCGGGGGTCCTGACATGGGCACCCCACACGCTCTTCATGAGCTTAAGATCTACCTCCCTTTGCGAGGTGGTCATCTTCTGTTTGAGGTCCTCCTTCAATTGGAAGAGTTCTCCCATACATCCTTGCTTCAGTGGCCATGAACTGCGGTTGGGCTTAGCGTAGCATAGCTTTCTCGCCATCAACCTCCTCTTGGAGTCCACATACTCCCTTAGCCTGGATCAGGAGGCCAGCTCCTCGTCCAAGGGGTCTTCCACCCTCATGGAGAGTAGGGGTTTCAGTGGGGCGAAGTACTAGGCGTTCTCCACTTCCTCCACACATGTCTGCACGAAGAAGGCGTCATGCTCAGTTTCGTCATCAGAGTGGATAGAGCCGGGGAGGAACAGGTACATGGCACGGAGAGTTTGGGGGGATTGGTGTTAGTCATGATGTATTCATCTCCCCCTGGTATAGTCTCAATAGCATCTTGAGGTCGTAGTCGATCCTTCAAGTCACCCAGGGTGAGTCCATCGCTTTCTCGTTGTATAGCCTGGATCACAGTTAAGTCCAGGTCCTCCCAGGGGATAGAGGTAAGACCCCCGTCCACCACGCTGAGCATACCTCCCAATCTGGGTTTCCCGAGTGGTGTCTTGCGTCCCAGAGGCACGTAGATGGCCTCATCAGGTAGCCGGACAGAGCTGATGGTCAGCCTGTCCAGGAGGGTTCGCCAGTACTCGTTGCCCCCATGTGCTCCCCAATCGGGGGGACACAGGACCATACAGGACCGTTCCAGGACCACCTTGGTCAAGACCTTCCCGGGTTCACTGAACCCGGGGTTCCTGTAGGCCATCCCGAAAGAGGGCGGGTAAAATTTGTAGCAGCAGGTTTTCCCCCTGCTGCAGTAGAGGTCCAAGACATGCTGCTTGTCGCTGGCGAACAACTCAACGCTCAGGTCTTCTCTGGAGTAACCCAACTCCTTCAGACCTTGGTCTAGGACTTCCCCGAACAGTTGATAGTCCTCAGTTTTGGAGGCCGCCATCAAGTTCGAGGGCTCCTTCTTCAATACCCTCAGGTAGCTCAAGGTGTACTCCGACTGCTCCAGTGCCACGGACTCTCTGCTGTCGCCGTGAGGAGGTAGGGCGATTGCAGTGTCAGGAATTGTATCTGGCAGTGCTGCACGAAGAAGTCAGTCCCAAATACAAAGTCGAAAGCCTCAGTGTCCATCACATTGAACCAATGGGCGATAGTTCGGGAGCCCAAGGGCACCTCCACTTAACAGTCCCCGCAGCAGTGTACCACATGTCCATCCCCCATTCGTATAGCAGCGGTTGGCATGATGTTCGTCAGGCTCACACAAGGTAAAGTTTTCTTGGCCACTAGAGATATGGTGGCCCCAGGTATTCATGTCCCCCCAGTCGCATACGTTGCCAGAACACCAGGTCCAGGGCGCCACCGGAGCATCCCTGTCAGAACTCTGCGGGACAGGTCACCTCGAACCCCTTGTTTCGCAATTTGCGGGCCAGTCTCATAAAACAGCTTCTCTTCTTGGCGTTGCCGTCATCACCCCCTGCATGCTCACGCTTGGCCCCTTGCTCTCGCTGGGCCTGTGTCTGCGAGCGTGTGGTAGGACCAGACTGCCCTCCAGAGGGCTCGGCGTTCTCCCCTGGATTAGGGTTGTGGTTGCCTCCGTTCTTGTCCTGGTTCTTGTTGACCTTTTCTGGGTGGCGATTAGCGCCTCTTCCTCGTCCACCTTGGCTCTCGTCTTGGCCTTTCCCACGGCCTTTCGACTTGCCCTGCCGGAGTCGTTGCTGTTGCCCTTGCCACCGCCCTTGCCAGAGCCTTTGCCAGGATCCTCGCCCTTCAGCTTTGCCGACAGGCGCTGCTTGTCCTAGCACTCATCCTCGTAGTGCTTCCTCTTCCCACGGAAGGCAGGGGTCATATTACACCTGTAATGATCCGGCGCCGGTGTTGGTCTCCTGCTTCTTCCCCTGGACCACGCAGCAATCGCGCTGATCGCAGTCGAGAGAGTGCTGCAGGTGACCATGCCCGTCTCTGGTGTCACACAGAAAGAGCTCCTGGACATTGCCCATGACACGGGCGTGCTTGGGGGTAGTCCCCTGTTCAAGTCTGGGTCCCTGGTTTTCTTTGTCATGGCTCCCAGAGCCTCCTCCTCCAGGACAGTAGGCGTTCAGGTGCTGGTCGCTTTCTTTCTTCAGCGCCAGCTCCAAGAGTAGCACAGATGAATCCTCATAGTTGAGGGCTCTCGCCTTGCGCTCTGCCGTTGACCGGCACTCGTCCCACAGCTCCCGAGGGAGCTTAGCCACGATCCAGAAGAGCAGCTAGTCACTGGTGTAGGAACCAGGCGTCAGTCGTCCCACCCCGTGGGCCAGGTCAGCCAGTAGCTCGGAGATCCTGGCGGGTTTGGGGTTGTTTCGTAGCACCGCCAGGTTCTGGATCTCGGCCCTGATGGAGAGATCGGTTTCGTAGGTAGGGTACCGCCTCTCCAAGGCAACCAACACGTCAGCAAAGGTGGCGGACTTCGTCACAATCTGCTTGAACTGCTTCTCTAGGTACTTGGTTTTGCAGCACTGCAGGAGCAGATTGCACTTGACTCGCCTACTAACATGGGTTTGGCCGGTCATTCGGAGGAACCGGCCAAAGTTCTCAGCAAACTCGCTGAGATCCTTGCTTGTGAACTCAGGTAAGTTCACGACTATTTTGGAGGTGGCAATTGCCTTTGCCTCCTGAGACCTGCGTCCCTCAATGCGCTTGGTCTTCCTCTTCTTCTTCTTCTTCCGCCCGTTCGGGTTCTCGGGGTCCTCAGTGTCGTCGTCCTCCGGGGGCAAAGCAGAAGTCATAGACGGCGCCTCATCGTCAGAGAGGTCTCCGCCTAGGTCACTAGAGCCGTAGGGCTCCACTTGAACCATTGCCCTCAGGGCTGTCAGCCCCAGCCGGTGCAGCTCGGCTCTCGTGGAATTCTCCACGTGGCTGTAGGGAGGCTGGGCCGTTCTTGGTATGAAAGGGCTTCTCGGTATCATAGCAGGGGTCGGCATCGGTCGGCTCCTCAGGCTTCCCAGGGTGTTTGTCAACCCTGCCACCAGGTAATTGGCTTGTACACGGTGGGGTGAAATTGCCACGATGGTATGTGACGCTTGGGGAGGAATCAGGGGCTCCAGTTTAGCCCGAATCTCCTGAGTGAGATCACCAACAAGTTCGGAGGTGGCTCCTCGGAGGGCCTCTTGAATCTCCGACCGAGCCAGGGACCTGTTAGAGGATACCCCCGGTCCTCTACTCCTGCTCCCGCATGACTCAGCGCCTCTCCTCAGCACACTCCGGGTTGCATACCCAGGAACATCAGTCAGATATGCTCCTGTAGCGGGTAGAAGATGGTGATAATCCGCCGCATACCAGCGCGGTGCAGAATTGGAGGCCACTGGCTCACTTGCAGTAGTTGCCTCTGGAAACGCAGTGGTGGATGGGTCCACACCATACGCAGGGTAGGTAAACATGCCAGTAAAGGCTGTGCCCTCAGCCATAGCCGGGGTGGTTATGGGTGTGGATGTTGCAGCAGCTGGGTCTGGAGTTGGGAGCGTGGTGGTTGTAGGAGAGGGTGATGCGTGGAGGCCAGAGGTGCTTGGTGCGCCCTCGAAGGTTGACTCGCTCGTCGTGTCGTGCCCATGGTCCACTACTTCGTCTGCCATGCTTTCTCCTGCATCCTTCTCTCTCTCCCTCTTTCTCTTCACAGGGTTGGTGTCCACCCCCTCGACTGAGAGGGCCCTGAAGACCAATTGAAGTCCCTCCAACGAATCACCAGCCACGTCCACTGGCCCATGTAACGGCACCGAAGGTACAGCGTCAGGTCCAGGTCCATGTTCACCAGGCGCTGGCATTGCTGGTGCCTCAGGCGCCGTCTTCACGTCCGTGTCACCCTCTCTTGTGTCCATACTCGCCTTTCTTGCTCAGGACAGTCCTCAGCGCGCTGGCTGTACGGCACGGGGTTGCGGCGGGCACGTAGAGACTGTCTGCCTCTTGCTACCTGAAAATCTTAAAAGAGTTCTTTCAACTCTTTGTTGTGCCTCTTGTGCTGCTTGCCCCTGGTGTAGGGTTCCTGCTGCTTGTTTTTCATGAAGAAAATGTTTTGTTATTGAAATACAACCAATTCAGGATAAGCAAAGCCAGAAATGAGCAAGTGGAAGACAAACAGGATCACAGCATAGAAGGGCTGCAGTCACAAAGAGGTAGATGAAGAAAGATAACAACAAAAGACCACAGCAATAAATACTCAATGCAACTCAGGTTGAAATATTTTACATCCTTGAGAAAAACTGATTGGAAAAATGCCCCAAGGGCTCACATTCTCCATAGTGCCATTTTGAGTTCTGCACTCTTTGCATTTGGTCCCATAGGTGCTGAGGTGGCATGGCTTTCGGCGCTGATGTCACTGCCATGCCACATGGGAACTTCCTACTTACCTAGGCTGACTGGGTATTGAACCGAGGACCTCTCAAGAGGAGGTACCCCAGCCCCTAGGGTGCATACCACTAGGATAGCTAAGAATTCAAGAGAAAATATAGATAAACTCATAGGCTCTGCCTCAGTATATCAGTGCCTCAGTCAACTCAGGAAAGGATGTTTTAGTGCACATTGCTTGTGGATTACGGGGTCCACACAACATCCTGATTTAGTGTTTTGTTCTATACGTCAAAATGTGTTATCACCCATTTTGGTTAGGCCAATACTAAGACAAAAATGCAAGAGTGCTTAGAGCACCTCTAATACAACTAACATATACCCTAAAGCATTGGAGAAGTACTTCTTCCTACTGCCCAGGGTGCAAGGCTTGGTGTGTGCAATCCTGCATAGCTTTCTTGGCGTTCCCGGGCTGCAGGTCGTCCGATCAGCTTACTGGCCTGGTGCGCTGGATGTGTTGTGGCCCCCTAGGGACCGCTCGTCATACATCATTGGGGTTTGACGAGAGCCGGCGTCTCACAGGTACGGACCATAGCTGAATAGCAGAGGCGCCGGCTTATAGTGGATGAGTTGTGTGGGGGTGGTCTCAATGGTGCCCCTCCGGTGTTCTGCCCTGGTGGACGGGCGGTGTTTGGTCATGTCCGTTGGTCCCTGTGGTCGCACGGTGACTGGTCGGGTACGGCCGCTTTTCTTGTGATCTGCGCGTCCCGGGGGTCCGGGTCGTGGCCTGTCGCCTCCTAGGGCATCAGGAAAGTCTGGGCGTCGGGGTTACCCGGATCTCTGATGAGGAGGGCTGCCAATATGTTGCTCACGAGGACTGTGTGTGCTGCTCTCGCTTCGTCCCCCGTGTGGATGGCGGGTGACACCTGCCCCGCCGCCAACGTCGGTAATCTGGTGGATCGCAAAGACGGGGCATAAGTTGTCCGAGGCGGGCCGTCCAGCCGTCCGTTTGTGGGGTGGGATGGCCTCCGTTTGTTGCCGGCCATCCAGCTGGAACCTCCATGCCGCTGACCAGTCCCTGGTATGCGGCCAACTGTGTTGCGCCCACCGCCACAGGCAGTAGAGGGTGTGTCCTGGGTGCCATGTGCCGGCCGCGCCAGACACGATCGCGGTTAGGAGGTCAGGGGGCTGGCCCGGGAGTGGGGGAGTGCGGTCATCCGGCAGGACCACATCCCTGGGAAGCATGGAGTCAGCGGCCTCCAAGTTCCAGTGATTCTTCAGCGGACATGGCGTGATCCTCACCTAGTAGTAGTGGCCGTTTCCAACACCACCATGGCGACTGTGCTGGGGGCGTCTTGCGGTGGAGACTCTGCGTGTGCCCCCGGCCCTGCCGTTTGTGCGTAGCGCTCCGTCATCGTCCGGAGGTCTTGTCCCCCCTCCCTGGCCATCCTGCTTTCTCAGTACTCAAGGCCTCCGTGTGGCTGGATGTTGATTGGCGGAGCGATGAGCTTGTGTGCGCCAGGCGAGGTGTGGGACCCATAACGACACCCAATCTCGCCATTGGCAGTTGAACCACCAGATCCACACGCGGACGAGGTCGTGCGGGGGCTGTTGTCCTCTGGTGAGGAGCGCCTTGAGGTGCCGCACACAGATGTTGGTAGCCCAGTGTGGGAGGAGGGCCGCCGCAAATCGCCAGTCGCAGCGGACGCCCCAGAAATGCACTCAGCGGGCGTCTACCACCTTTGGTGCGGGCATTCGGTGGTAGATGTCATAAACCCTGCGCAGTTCCTCCGGGTCGAGGTGGTCCCGCGCGTGCGGTGGTCTGCGCGGTGGGGGAGCCATGATTTCCCTGTCCCGGCCCGCAAGGGTGTCGGGCGCTGTGTACATGTTTGCCGCATCCGGCCCAGACTGCGAGGGTGCCAGATTGGGATGTGCAGCAGCGGGGGGGTGGCAGTCTCGGGAATCCCCGAGCCCCGACCTTCCATCAATGGTCTCATCGGTGGTGGACGTGGCGTCGCTTGGGTCATTGTGTGCTTGGACCAAAGGTAGGTAGGTAGGTAGGTAGGTATCTTCGGGAGCCTTGGATGCCTCATTTGACATTTCAGGAAGAAGGTCTTACCAAGGAGACGTCCTGTCCCTCCCACTGCCCTAGGTCAGGTGCCTCTTAAGCCGCTCCCGCAGGTGCTTGGGAAGGCAGTGCTGCCGCCACCCCGTCCGGCCGTCCCGGTCGAAGGGTGTCCCGACACGTGTTCTTGGCCAGGGTCACATGCTGCCTCCTGTGGGCAGGCGGCTCTGCTTGCTGCCCAGCCGTATGGAGTATCTCTCACCACAGGGGGTATTGCTGCCGCGATACGACGCATCCTATGGTAAGACCGCCTGACCCCTGTGGCTCCAGTTGCGGGGCCCCTCTGCTTGGCAGGCGACCCCTCCCTGGGCTGTGTGCCGGCACGCCTGTCATCAGTTGCTCCCATGGCTCTGCGCCACGTTTGCCATGGTCCCCGATGCAGCCTGGCCGGGCTCAGACCAGCGGCTTTGGAGTACTGCTCCTGCCACTGGCCCGATGGGTCGGCTAGGTCGCCCCAGTGCGTCCGACCCTGGGGTTGTAGACCGTTGCGTCCTGTCCCCTTTGCTGCCCTCGGTGCATGTGCCTGTGCGGTGTCCTGGCCCACTCAGTGCCTGTTCACCGGTGCGCGCGCTTTGTGCCGTTTGCGTCTGCTGTTGGTGGTTGCCCCCCCCCCCTCTATTTCCTTTTCCTTTTTTTTGCTCTGTATTTGTTTTGTTTTTGTTTTTTTTTCGTTTTTTTTTTGAAATGGAAAAGGGGGCGCGTGCACACTGCAGGCACAGGCATGGGCAACTGGTGCAGCGGTGCTGTACTGGTGTGTTCTCCGGTGTGCGTCGTCGGTTCCTTGTCGGCGGCTGCGCCCGAGGAGTGCGGCTCATGCGTCTTAATGTACATGGGTACAGGTCAGAGTGGATTTGGTTAGCTGCCTCTTTGCTTTTGATGCTGGCTGGTTAGGCAGCTCTGTGGGCTGTGGGTGTGGGTTGTGGTTACAGTGGTCCCTCGGCAGGCTGGGTTAGGGGTCAAGGGTTAGAGGTTACGGGGTGCGGCTCGGGTTCCACTCGTCATGAGGTTTTGGCTGGGGCTGGGCTGTTGTTGCGTCTTAGGCGGTTTCTACGGCTGCGGGCTTGGGTTTGGCGCCCTTGGGCATAGCATTTCCCGTTTGCTTGCGTGTCGGCGTCTATCGGCTTCCAGTTTGCTTGGTTTTCTCTGGACTGCGATCGGCGTGACGTTCCGCGGCGATGGCTGGCTGGGTAGCGGGGTTGGGTGGTGGCGCCGCTGGCCGGGGGGTCACGCGTGTTGTGCTTTGTGGCGCGCGGGGCTCCTGGGGTGCTGTGGGTGCTGCTGGTGTCTGTGTCTTGACGCTTGCGGGTTGGCGAGGGTGTGTGTGTGCGCGGGGTTGGGCTTTGGGTGATGTCCCACAGGTGCATGCCTTCTCTTCGCGTCTCCTGGATTGTCTCTCGCAGGCGCCTGAGGACATACGGGTGGTCCTGGGACGCGGGGAGGTTGCGAAGGTGGACTCTCTGGGGGTGGATGGCATCAGCCAGCATGGCTTCTAATGCGGCCTGTGGCATTCACCCTCCCGCTGGCTGCAGGCGGCAGTTCTCCACCGACCCCTTGCGGGGCCGGTGGACCAGGCCCTCGAGGGAGGGCTCTGCTCAGGCCAACTTTCGCTGTCCCCAGAGCTGCGTGTGCGTCCAGCGCTGCCATCACTGTCCCTGGGTGGGGCCTTGGCCTTGGCAGGAGGATTGGGCCTGGGTGGGTGTGCCCGGGTTGTGTGGACTGGTGGCTGTGGCGGGCCCGGAGGAGTTGTAGTGCTGTACCATGGGGGTGCGCGGGGAGCGGGGGCGTGGGCGGATGTAGACCCGCTGGTACGCGCGCACGGTCTCCGCCATCTGGGTTGGCTGGGGATTCGCTTTGGCGGCTGTGGCGGGGCATCTGCTAGATGTGGACTGCCATAGAGGGTCGGTACGGGGGCGCCGACGCTGCTGGTGGACCCTGGCGCTGTTCGGTACTGGTCGGGGCTGGTATGTGGACCTGGGGTGCGGGCTTTGAGGGGTGGCGGGCTGGGGCGCGTAGCGCCCCGGCTGCGGTACGCTCCGCAATGAAGCATGTACTCCTACTTGAGGTGGGGGTAGTTTTGGGTGGGGATGTCTGGGCCCGGACACAGCAGCGCCATAAGACGGGCTGCCACCACTTTTCTGGAAGAGTTGTAGGGTGGTGGGGCGCGGAGGGGTGGGTCCCCTGCGGTTTGGGGGGGCCTCCCTCTGCTTGTGGCGCAGCGTGACCTTCCACAGCGACCGGTCCGTGGAGATCTCCCAGGTCCGCTGGGTCCACTTGGCAAGGCAATACATCGCCCTGCCAAGGTCCTGGTTGCGGCTGCCGATGGAGAGTAGCGTGTGCAGGGACCTGCACTCCCACATGCCCCAGATGTGGGGGTCGTCAGGTTCATCCTCCCTGTTCTATGTGTCCGGCCCCGGGTTGTGCGGCAGGGGGGGGCGTAGTCGGCGGGGAGGGGGGGGTTGGTGCCGTCTACCACCAAGTGGCCAATTGGTGCATGATAGTGGGTGGTGGAGAGGGTGTAGTGTATGTTCTACATGAGAGTCACGTACGTGGAGGGGGCTGGCTGCTGGCTGTCGGGGGTGGGGACGTGTCCCGGGACGTGGTTCCTGAAGTTGCTCAGGGAGGCCATCCGGTCTACCCATGTCTCCCTTTCCCACGCCTTGGTGTCGCTGAGGGTCGCGCTGGGTGGGGGTTGGGCTATGTTGGGCTCGTCCTAGCAGTGAGAAGGCCCTCGGTGTCAGCCGGCTCCGGCATGGGGTGTCCGACAAGGTGTCGCCCCCAGTCGACGGGGGGCACCTAGATTGGGCTCCTCGTGGGGGGCGGGCTCTCGCTGTCAGGGATGGCGAGCGGGGGACGGTCGTGTCGGGCGACGTGGAGGAAGGCGTCGAAGAGGAAGTCTCCAACGCCCTTTCCCAGGTTCGCCGCCTGGACCAGGGTGGCCGCCCGGATGCATTGGTTGGTCCCGGAGGTATGGAGGCATAGCACCTCGTGGTCTCTGAGCCCCCTGAGGGTCTGCCGTACCGCTGCAGGGTTGTGTAGGGCGTAGGGCTCGGCCGGTGCAGCGCTGGTGGTGATGGGGGGGGGTGTTTGGGTTCAGGGGGGGTCGGTCGTTGTTATCGCGTGTGGGGTCTGGGTATGGGGTTTCTCTTGGTTGCCGCAGGAGAGGAGATTCGCGTTGGTATGTGTTGGCGGGGGCTGGGGGTGGCGGGGGCTGGTGGGGGGGCCACACGTTGTGCGTCTGTGGCCTGGTCTCGGAAGCGGGGATGGTGTGACGGGGGGACTGCTGGTGCTGGGGGGGGTGGGGCTGGGTGCTGTGCTGGACGGGAGTCTGGGCATCCCGCAGGGTCTTGTGGGCGTCCTATGCGCGTCCTGTGCGCCTGGGCGCTGACTGGCCACCCTTTCGGGCTGCCCTCCTGCTTGACTGTCCCCGGCGGTGGTTGTGTGGGTTTCTGCAACCGATACCAAGGCGGCATGGTTGCGGTGAAGATGCGACTGATGGGACGCGGAGGCAGGCCTCAACGCAGGGCTGGTGGGCCCCCTGTCGAGCAACACACGCCGCAGCGCTGATGTGGTCGTTGGCCCCGTGGTTGGGGCCCCGTCTCGGCAGGACGCCATGAAGGCAGCGAAGGACTCATCATCCTGGAGGTGCTCGTCTGCTTGCCGTCACTGGTCTGCCGTTGGTGCCGCGGCGTTGAAGATGGACGCCAGGATGTCCTCCGCTGCTTGGGCCTGGGGCGGTGGATTGTCGTGTGTTCTCGCTCGTGCCTGGCTCATGGTCCCTTTGGGGTGTACATGTTCTCCGGCGGCTGCAGTTTAGGGCAGGCGGCCGCCATCAGTGGCTTCCACTGCCTGCTCCTCGTGCAGTACGGCTGGGGGGCCGTTGGTGGTGCCCGTGGTCTTCTGTCCCCCTGCATCTGTGTGTCCGCTGCCCCTTGGTGCCCGAACGGCGCACGTCTCCGCCCCTGGCAGGTGGCTCGCCTGCGGGCAGGGTGCTTCCTCCGCTGTTTGTGCCGTTCCCGGGGAGGCCGCGGGCGGTCCTGGGTGTCGGGGCCTAGGTCTGCAGCGGCGCCGCTGCGGGCGTCTGCATCCATGGTTGTGGATGGTGGTAGGTGGGCAGTGCCAGTAGGCTCCCATACGTGTCTCCCGGACATTGATTGCTGAGGGTCCGCGGGTCTCCCCACCTCTGTGTTGTGTCGGCGAATACTGACCCCGATGGTCCTCGGCGGTGCCATCCTGAATCTCCTTGAGTCCAGCTCCTCGCCCGTGTCGTAGTGTAGCAGATCTCTGTTTATCCTATCCATTTCCGCCAAGGACATGGGGGCCATGAGTTCGCCGCGCCGCGCTTCCAGTCTTCTGCGGCTGTTGCCTTCTGACTTCTCCTGGGGTCCGGCCTCAGTGTTCCCCCTGGGGTTGTCCCGTTGTGGGCTGGGCAATGGTGTTGGTAACGCGCCTGTTTCAACTGGATTATGGGCCTTCTGGTGGGCCCCCGGGCAATGTGGCCCCGGTGGCGTGTTGTCTGATGTGCTGGTCACTGCCTGCGTTCTGTCTGTAGTCTGTGCGGCAGTCGGTTGGGTCGTCCCATTGTGGGCTGGGCGGTGATGTGGGTAGCGGACCTGTGTCCTCCGGAGCCTGGGCCACCAGTTGGGCCCCCGGGCCATGTGGCTCCGGTGGCGTGTTGTCTGTTGTGCTGGTGACTGCTTACGCTGCGTCCGTAGTCGCTGCAGCAGTCGGTTGGGCCGTGGCCGCCGGGCGGTGTGCCCCCCGTAGAGTCCGAGCCAGTGTTGGCGCTTGCGGCTCTGCTGTTGCGGGGTGAGCTCGTGGTGGTGCGCCCTTGTTGGTGCAACGGCGCGTGGGGCACGCTCGGCGCCGGGGCGGAGGCTGGGTTTGTGGCTGGGTAATTGATGGGCGTTTCAGGTTTCGCCGGTTGTGCCGGGGAGTCTTGGTGTGAGTCAGTTGCTGGGTCAGTCCGCCGCAGGATCAGGGGGTGATGCCTTTCACGGGTTTGTACCGGGCTCTCTAGGGTTCGCTGTCTTGTCGGGATTGGGGTGGCCGTTGGTAGTGGGCTTGTGGCGTTAGGGGGTTCTTCAGGCCGGAGGTTCTCCCCCCGGGTTGGAGGTGCTGGATCGCCCCGGTCCCCGGTGGCCGCGCCCTGTGGTGGTGCGCTGGTGGAGCCCAGGTGATGCTGTGGCATTGGTCTGTAGCGGCGTGCTGCTCCTTTGGGCGAACGCTCCTGCCAGGGGCTCGGCCGGTCGGCCTGTAATGGGTCCAGAGGCCCCGTGGCCCCGCCTGCGCTCCGCGGCCTCGGCTGGGTCCGAATAGACGCACTGGTTGAGCCGGGGAATCGCTGATACTGGTCTCATCAAGGGGGGGGGGGGGGGGCGTGGGCGGACTCGCCTGGTCGGCTGGGGGTGCTGGAGCTGGAACTGTAGTGTGGCGGGGCTGCGACACTTTGGGCTGCCCGGGCCACGGCGTCATTTCCAAAGGTGCCTGGTCAGGTGGCCCGAGAGGTCGCTGTTGCGCCCGATCAACCACAAGTCGTAGCCACTCGGTGACGGGGATCTGTTGCCTTGTCAACCATGCCGCCATGACCCTGTCGATGGTGTCGGGACGCAGGCCTCCACTGCGCAAGAAGAAGTCTGCCCACTCATGGCCTGGGGCGTTTTGGGCGAGCCCAATGGCCAATTTGCCATCCCCTACCAGCCACCCTAAGGCGAATGGGAGGCGGGTGGTCAGGGCGACGGTGGCCGCCCTGTAGTTGTGAATGTTCATTTCAGTCGGGTCCCAGGAGCTCGGCCGCCCGCGGGGGGGGGGGGGTTAGGCTGCCCCGTGGCACCGTATAAAAGGACTCTTGGTCCGGGGCGTGGTTGGTTGGGTTGTCGCCTGCCGGTACCTGCCAGCGCGCCTGTCGGAAGGGGGGGCCGGCTGGCGGTGGCGTCGGGACCTCCAGCATCCGTAGCCATTCGACGTCCAGGCTGTCCGCGCCGCCAATGTGGTCGTGGGGGGCCCAGATGATCTGGGTGGCCAGCATGCTGATTGTGGCCAGCGTGAGGTCTTTGTCTTGGGTTTCCCTGGGGGGTGGTCCGGTGTGCAGGGGGTGCCGCTGCCTGCAGATGGGACACTGGTGCAGCTTAACCACGCACTGGCTGCAACACCAGTGCCGCGTCTCGGTGCCGCCACAGCCAAGGTCATGGCCGAGGCGCCTCGGCTTGTAGCACACGGCACACGGTTACCCCGGTCTGCCCGGATGGGGGGCCTCGCCCGCGGGAATCCTGAGCAGAGTGCAGACAGTGAGCAGGGGCCAGCGGGTTTAGGGGCGCGCGTGCCATGGGCTCGTGTATTGGAATGCGCGACGTGGTGCAATGCGTGCCGGCGCTCAGGGTACCCCGTGGTCCCCGGGTGGCGCGTTAATCTGTCGGCTGGACCGATTTGTAGTGTATAATCAGCTTGTAGTAGGTTCGTTGATCCTCCGGAGCATGCTGTGCTCCCCATGTCTATAGCGGGGTATAATGTTGCGGCTGTGCGTCAGCACGCTTGATGGCGGTAAGTTGCATGTGGCGCACTGTAGCCTTATTGTCGGGTGCATTGTCAGCGATGACTCGATAGATCTCCAGTGCCCCCCGTAATACGGCTTTCTTGATCTCCGGTTTCCCCATCAGGCGGTGTACCTCGTTGGCCGGCGGGGTTGCCAGGCCCCCTCTGGCGTGTTGCATGATCGTGTCCTCTGGTTTCCATGTGGTCAGGTGTACTCCGTCCTTGGCCAATGGGCATTTAGTGAAGTGGTCCCACGTCTCCGGTGCATGTCGCAGGGCATATGGTGTATTCTGGTGGTATGTCAACACCCTTCCTGCTTTACCATCTTGCCACTCCGTCGAGTAGGGGTAGTTGCTCGAGCAGGAGTTGAGCCCGCTGCTTTTGCAGGTGTACTGGCGGTAAGGATTGGTCAAAGGCCCAGTAATACAGCGTCGTTTGCAAATTTGTGTTGGAGGCCTTTCATGAGGGTGGTGTCGGCATGGCTGCCCTGGATGTCGGGCATAGTTCTGAGAGAAAGAACGTTTTATAGTGTTTTCAGCACTGTATTTTTGATGTGCCTCTACTGCTAATTGCTGCTGGTCTCACGTCTCGGGTGCATGTGGCAGGGCATTTGGTGTATTCTGGTGGTATGTCCACACCCTTCCTGCTTTACCATCTTGCCACTCCGTCGAGTAGGGGTAGTTGCTCGTGCAGGAGTTGAGCCCGCTGTTTTTGCAGGTGTACTGGCAGTAGGGATTGGTCGAAGGCCCAGTAATACAGCGTCGTTTGCAAATTTGTGTTGGAGGCCTGTCATCAGGGTGGTGTCGGCATGGCTGCCCTGGATGTCGGGCATAGTTCTGAGAGAAAGAACGTTTTTTAGTGTTTTCAGCACTGTTTTTTTGATGTGCCTCTACTGCTAATTGCTGCTGGTGTAGGGTTCCTGCTGCTTTGTCTTGATGATGAAAATGTTTTATTGTTGAAATACAACCAATCCAGGATAACCCAAGCCAGAGATAAGCAAGTAGAAGATAAACAGGATCAAAGCATGAATGGCTGCAGTCACAGAGAGTTAGATCAAGAGAGCTATCAACAGTAGACCACAGCAATTAACATTCAATGCAATCCAGGATGAAATATTTTACATGTTTGAGAAAAACTGATTGGAAAACTGCCCCAGGGGCACATACTCTTCCATAGTGCAATCTTGAGATGTGAACTCTTCTTTTTTCAGTCCCATAGGTGCTGAGGTGGCATGGCTTGTGGCGCTGAGGTCACTGCCATGTCACATGGGATATTCCTACTTACCTAGGCTGACTAGGTATTGAACCCAGGACCTCTCAAAAAGAGGTACCCCAGCCCCCTAGGGTGCATACCACTAGGATAGCGAAGAATTCAAGAGAAAACATAGAAAATCTCATAGGCCTTCAGTATATCAGTGCCTCAAACACCCAGGAGAAGATGTTCTAGTGCACATTGCTTGGGGATTAAGGGGTCCACACAACATCCTGATTTAGTGTTTCGTTCTATAGGTCAAAATGTGTTATCACCCATTTTGGTTAGGCGAATACTAAAGAAAAAATGCGAGAGTGCTTAGAGCACCTCTAATAAAACTAACGTATACCTTGAAGCATTGGAAAAGCACTTTTCTTTACCCCCCCTTGTGCTGTGGTTGCCATCACTGTCGCATCTTCAGGAAAGAGAGTGTTTTTTTCTTGGCCTTTCCTTGGTTTCCACACCTACTTTAAAATACCTGCAGCTTCCCTAACACTCGAAAAGAGCGCTTTACCATGGCCAGCGACTCTTGCTGCATTGTTCATGACAATTTTCAAAAGAAAAATCAGCGCGCATGGCGCTGCAGGGGTTCCTGTGGCTTGGCTGCGTTAGAATAGGGCATGCAAAGAACATATGCATATGCATCCCTCCCTCCAAGCTGCAGCGTAACACAACCGAACGCCAGACTCTCAAAGGACTCTCGATCTAAGTCTCATGGAACCTGATGGAGACACCTGTCCTGGTACTGGGGCGAGGGGGCGACGATCAAATTAGAATTGCCCCTTGGAGGGGTCTTGAGTTCCGGTTCAGTCTCCTGCTGCTGCTTTTCGGCCCGAACAGCGGCCTACTCAGCAACGCTTTGCTAGGATATCTCTACAACACAGGAATTGAATGATGAGTGACGAATCCACCCAAACACGAAGCGACAACACCTAAATCCGTCAAATGACGGCCTAGAATTTTTCTGAAAGCACATACCTGAACAGAATTCAATTGTGCATCAGATGCACATTTCGATAAAATTTGTGGTCATCTCCTGATTTTTCAAATCAGGAAATTCCCACGCAGAAAAAGACGGCGCGCAGGAGCGGGTCTTAGCGAAGTGCCGGAGAACAAAGAATTAATAAGATGAGAAACGTACGTTACGTATAATGACGAAAATGACGAGACACACAGAAAAAAATATTAATAAAGATTACACCACCACTGACAGAAGGAATCAGAAATCCAAGAATTCAAAAATCAACGAAAAGACTTCAATGAATCAGGTAGAAACCACAGGTGTGCTCGTCTCATATGCAGCATGCACATTGCTCGTCTCGTGTCTCCGTGTACGTGCCTTGTAGCAGCGCTAACGAACGATAGAGGGATAGATTGGAAGATTGCAGATGATTTGAGGTAAGATCAGGGTAGTTAGACGTACACACATATGCATAAACGTCCTGCCAGCTTGTGTTTTGCTTTTTCCCTTTCCCTTGCTTCGCTCTCCAGCGGTGAGTAAGGTAGGTAAGCCCAGGTGGGGCCACCCCCTGGTAGGGTTCGTGATTGTGGCATTGATTGTTAGGAAAAAGAAAGATTGAAACAGGTAACTTTGAAACTCGTGCACAAACATGCATGCATATGACGCATCAAAGGGTAGGCCACGCGTTGTGCGCTCGGTAAAACCCTTGTTTTGGTTACCCTGGCGTCCCTGTTAGGCCACAGACGTTTAGTAGCTCTGTGTTCTCTTGCAATCCCAGAGGTGAGCCATTAGGGCTCGTGACCTCGTCCTCAACAACACCCAGTAAAGCGTGCGTGTAGGAGTGGTAGTCCTGAGTGGGGGCTTGAGCCAGTTGCAGAAGTGCTCGCCGACCAAGATGGTGGCACTGTAGGGTGTGTAGGACATCTAGTGCGTGTGTCATTGTCCCACCCGCTTCCTGCAATTTTAGCGGGGTGGATGGGCAGTGGCAGTGGTTAGGCTGGATTTTAGCCATCGTAGCAAATGGGCGTTTTCAAGCCTTCATAGCTTTTGGCCATCCCTCACCTGTAGTAGGCAGGTAGGTAGGGAAAACAATACCTGGATTAGTATGCTGGGTATTCCCCCAAGGTTTTGCGCCAGCACAAAAACTGGGTGCTTACGGGCGGGGAGACCAGGGGCCGACCCCGTGGCACCGGTAAGACATCCGCCAGGTTTAGCAAGCGTGCAGACTTAAGTATAATTTGAATGCCACTTCTGCGGCTTGCTCTCAGGACCTTAGAAATAGCACACTCACACATACACTTAGGCAGGTAAGGGTAAGCTTTAGTCCCTAGCTGTAGTCTTGGAGGCAAGCGTCTGAGCAAGCCTCAGCATATAACCAACGTTGTTATCGGACAAGTAGTCTACCAGAACTGAGTGTAGGCGTCCCTCAGGTAGAACAAACGCTGAGAAGGGCTCCCAGGTGGCCTCTTTGACTTCAAATCCTTCCAGGTGGGTGAGGAAGTGCTAACCCTGGGGATAGCGGTGGCGTAGGACAGACTTCACACGGTAGAATCCTTCATTAGCCATCTCCTCGGCGTTCATTTCGGGGAGGTCTCCTCCAACTTCCTGCAGGTGTGCAGAAGCCAGGTGCGGAAATGATGCGGAAATGCAGAGATGAGTGTCGCAGATGCGCGCAATAGGAAATGTTGTGATTTATTGTCTGATGAGGATGATTGTAAAATTATGCTGATTTCTGTTTTGCAGCTTTGTCATGTGAGGCCCTATCAACAGGCCTTCGCTGCAATTAACAATCATCGACAATCACGATCTTTGGATTTGGAGAATTGCGTCTTGAGTTCAGTGCTGTGCAAGTGTGTTGACCTCCTACAATTGCAGTGTTTGGCGAGTGCCTCGCACCTGTACGGGCGGTAGACGTAACAGGAGGTCGAAAATGATTTGGACAGACTATCTCCAGTCTGAGCGAAGCGCTTGCTTTGATGTGTTCATGAACGATCGAATTGTGGCGAGTACCGAGCTGGGTAAGATCTTTGGACCTCTCGTCTGGGATGGCGGTCAATGGTCCAGAGACGTGCCGCGACTGGAAGAAGTTCAGCGTGACGAAATCTGGAGCCGAGCTACCATAGAATCCGAGCAAGCCTGTTTACGCTCTCCTTCTCTGCTTGTTGTTTGCGGCAAAAGTGAGGTGGACGATGACTTGTTGATACCGCCGCTGCCTGAGACCCTGTGGACAACGAGGCCTGCTCCGCTGGCAGTTGAAGTGCTGTACAAGTAGCTATTTGAGACTGATTGTCTGCCAGTCAACGCGCCTAGGAGGTCCTGGGCTGAGAGCAAGGATGTGAAGATGGTTACGACGGCGCTGGACCAAGAGCGCGGGGTAGCGCCACGCAGCAGAGGGACACGTGGGAGAGGGCGGAAGTTCAAGAATGTGACTGGTGAGAGATAAACTTGGGGTGTGTGTAATGAGTAGCATTTTTTTGCTCCAGTGCACGCGCTCTCTGCTCCTTTGGTGCAATCAGAGAAGCAGCATGCTCCTGTGTCGCACCATTGAGTAGCAATGTTGCTTCCGGTGTGTTGCCCTTGTTTTTTCGTCGTTGTTGTTGGTCTGTCTGTTGTGGTTGTGCTTACGCAGCTCAGGATCGGTTGTATTTTTGTGAGGTCTTCTTTTGTTTTCAGGACCTCAACTCATCCCCAGTCAGCTGTTCAGGCGAAATGGAGTACTGGACTGAAGCAGCAGTGCACGCCACACTCAGGTGTGTGCTTGCTTGCTTCGTCCTGTATTTGTTTTCTCTGCCGTCCTTTGTTGTTGCACTCTTTGTGGCGTTTTTTCTCTTATGTAGCTCTTGTTGCAGCGAGCTGTTTTTTTGTCGCTGCATTGACTGCCTTGTCTTGCTGTGTGTTTAGGAATGCTCAGAATCTGAAGTGAGCTACAGTGGAGAGTGATTTGTTGTTGGAGCAGTAAGACACTCCTTTTTTATGGGTGTGTCTGCTCTGTGCTTTGCGTTCTGTAGTTGTCTGTTCGTTGTTTTCGTCTCCGTCGCTGTATTTGATTATCCTCGCTGTTTTCTTCGTGTGAATCTGATTTGTCATCTGAATTTTCGAGTTTGTGCCTGTGCAATGGGGACCTCTGAGAGGTATACATTTCGTGTGGTGGTATAGCAGAGGCATACGTGCTTGCTTTCGTTTTCGCTCTTTGTCAATTTTTTTGCATCTTTTGAGTTTTGTGGCTTTCACTCTTTACAAGGCAGATGAGAAGCAGGATGCTCCTGCAACTCCTGCAACGCAACGTGGCCTTCATTCTGTTTCCTGCATTCTTTCATTGGTGTTGTTTTGCCACGTCGACGCAGTGTTCGTTTTTGTGGCTTCATTTTTTGTGTCAATGGGTCCAGTTTTGGTTTTTCATGCTGCTGTTTTTTGCTCTTGTGTCACAGGCAAGTCTGAAGACAAAATTGGGAGAGCTCAAGATAAGTGTGGCTAAATGGCTTGGTGCACTGTACATTATTAAGTGGGTTTCCTCTTCCAGCACTGAGTCAGCTTGAAACAATGTCTTCCAAAGACCACAATTTTGGCTCTATGCTGTCGTGCCGCCTGCTTTTGAGTGCCTGCAGTGTGTTTGTCCTTCGTGCTGCAAGTTTGGAGACATTTTGAGTGTTTTTTGGGTATTCGTTATAGGCTTCTTTTTGCTGTTTTACGGGGTTGTATGCAGGCCAGCTGGTGCTTACAGCCCAGCACAGTGGCCCTGAATGTTTTGCATTAATTAATGGCTTTGTGGCCACATGGCAGTCCATCAGGAGAATTTTTGAATCTGTTTTTGGAGCAAGATATATTTTTTGTTTTACATGTGTCCCGGCACGACCCACTAGGTTGTTGGGTGCACAGTGCCCAGGAGGGACAGCAGCAGGTGGCTGATTGTAAATTACCTTAGGTAGACAGCACAGCGGTGTACCCACAGGAGTGGAGTGCTGTGTATGGGTTATCGTTTACCCTGGGAAGAGCATATGAATGCATAAGCACCTGGTGCCATGTCACCGGTGCTCTGGTAGTGCAGTTTGTTCTGATTTTGTATTGTAAAGTTTTTTTGATGATGCTGTTGGCCTTGGTATGGCCCTGAATGTGGTATGCTATCCCTTGATTGGATGCTAAGTTGGCTCAGCCATGTGTATGGCCCTGGCTCTGCACCCCTATGAAACTTTTCGGCCATGTGCACGCCCGTGCAATGGTCCTGGGAGGGGAGTGCAGGTGTGCAGAGGCCAGGTGCGGAAATGATGCGGAAATGCAGAGATGAGTGTCGCAAATGCGCGCAATAGGAATTGTTGTGATTTATTGTCTGATGAGAATGATTGTAAAATTATGCTGATTTTCTGTTTTGCAGCTTTGTCATGTGAGGCCCTATCAACAGGCCTTCGCTGCAATTAACAATCATCGACAGTTAACGATCTTTGGATTTGGAGAATTGCGTCTTGAGTTCAGTGCTGTGCAAGTGTGTTGACCTCCTACACTTCCATAGGGCTGGCAGCCCCCTGTAGGTCTAGGCCGGCGATCTCCTCATCGTTCAGCTCCCACTCCTTCCCACAAAGGTCTTCAGGATCATAGTAGCGCTTCAGGTGCAGCGCACACCAGGGTCCCCCCTAGACGGGGAGAACACCGCACTGTGATACGATGTCCATCCACAGATAGAATCTTGTAGGGCCTGAAGTAGGGGTCATCGCTGGTAGAGCGTGGCCAGGCTGGTAGTCGGCTGTGGTGCACCAGCACCCAGTCCCCCTCTTGGTAGGAAGACGGCACTCGGTGCCTGTTCTTCTTGTTCCACCGACGCTCCCTAATTCTCTGGAGCATTGCCTTGGCCTTGTCCACCTTCGCTTGTTGCTCTTGGACCCACTCATCCACAGAACAACGGGTGTCTTCTGGATAGGGAGCATGTAGGAACCACGCCGGGCGCCCTAGGAATAGCTCATGGGGCGAGTAGCGAGTCGCCAAACTCTCTCGGGAGTTCATCATCAAAGATATGACCGGGAGTAGTCTCACCCGGTCTCTGGTGCGTTCAGTTTTGCACCATATCCTTACATTCTCCTTGAGGACACGAATCTGTCGCTTACAGAGGGGGTTGCTCGTGTGTGAGTAGGGGATCTCCGTAGACACCTGGACATTGAGGGATGTCAGGACCCTCTTGTACCAGCCAGTATCTCAGCGTATTTGTACGCCCTCAATCCGAGTTGATCTCCTTGGGCGCCCCATAGACACAAAACCACTCCTCCGGGAGTATCTTGATAGTCTCCTCTCCGGTAATGTGCTCCGTACATGGGAACACCCTGGTAAACTTGGTCAGCCCGCAGGTCACCACAAGGGCAAAGTTGTAGCCCCCAATCTTCGGCATCTCCGTGTAATCCACGTAGAGAACACTGTTAGCACAGTGGGGAATGGGCAGGGTCGAGTAGAGAACTCTGTCCCTGATATCCCCAGGTTTGCAGGACCTACACGGGCAGTTGTCCACAATAGGCTGGAGGGTTTTCTGCAGTTGGTCATCACTCCACGTAGTGTGGAACCACTGCTTGAATAGCCTCAGGGTACGGTCAGCACCCACATGACTGCTTGATTCATGGGTCCACTTCAGCAGCGCTCAGACTCTGTCACTGGGTACCACGATGCGGTCCTCGTGCCCAAGGTAGCTCTTGTCCCTCTTCCACTGCTCTTGGTTGACGAGGAGGGTTTCAAGGCGTTTCTCCAGGCGCTTGTAGATATCCCCAAACTCCTTCAGGTATTCCGCTTGTTGGAGTCCATCTAGGGGGCGTATCATAGTCATGTTGAGGTCCACGTGCACGTCCATACGGCTGGACGCGTCCTTAGCCAGTGCTTCAGACCGGGCACCAATCAGGGCGTCGAAGTTGTTGCGGCTGATGTAGTCTGCACACTCGTTCTTCACTCCCTGGATATGGTGTACCGTCAGCCGTAGTTGGCTGAGGTAGGTCCACCAGCGCCGTAGCTTGGCCTTCTCAGGTGGGGGACCCTTCTGGAAAGTGCGGACCGGCTCTTGGTCGCACAGCCAGACCACAGGGTTACTCCCCAACAGTCGTGCTTGAGAGGATAGCACCAGCATACCCGCAAGCAAGTCCTGCTCATAGGTGGAGTAGTTCCCCCTGGTCTGGTTCCATTTCCAATTCCAGCGGCCCAGGGGTACTAGGACCCACTTGTCGTCAGGGTAGCTGTGCTTGAGAGTTCCATCTCGGTTGAGATCTTCCGTCAGCCATTGGGAAATAGCCGAGTCGAACTCCTCCTTCTCTAGTGCTTGCCATTGGAACAACGTTCCACCACCGCCCACATTACTGGCTTCGGTCACCAGGATAATCTCACCTTGTGCTCTAGGCACTCCAAGCACTTAGCGTTGGTCACCTTGTCTTTGAGATCGTCAAACGCTTGTTGCTCTTGTGGGCCCCAGCGCCAAGCAGTACTCTTCTTGATCAAGTCCGTCAGGTGAAGTTGTTGATATGGTGGCGGTAGAACTTGCACGCCCCAATGAAACTGAGTACATCATGGAGTCCTTTCTTGGGCTCTTCATGTCTTACCTTAGCGTCCAATAGGGGTTTGGCCTTAGAGGCCGCGGGGGTCCACCAGCCATAGCCAACGTCAAACCCGAGGTACTGCATGGTCTCCTGCATGAACTCACACTTCTCCAGCTTGAGTCGTGTGTGGTTCTCCTGGCAGACCGCGAAGAACTCAACCAAAAGGATTAGATGATCGTCCTGGGTATTGGTCCCGAGGCATACATCGTCGATGTGTGCTTCCATCTGGGCCCCACGGGATATTAGTTTTTGCACCTAAGGTCTTCGTCGTAGGAGGGACAGGATCTTGTTCATCAGCTCTTGAAAAGGAGCGGGTGCGTTGGCCACGCCAAAGGGCATGACCTTCCACTTGAACACCCTCCCCTGAGGGGTGATGAAGGCGAGTAATTCCTGGGCGTTGGGCGTCAGGTTCACTTGCCAAAATCCACTTCTCTTGTCCATCTTTGTCTTGTAGCGACAGGAGGCTATCTTCTCAAGGGTATACCCCATATTAGGAATGGATCCTGAGTGGTTCAGCGTTTTCTTCTCCAGCTCTCTGTAGTCCACCACCAGCCGTTTGGCTGTAAACCCAGGTTTAGCCACCAGGAAACAGGGGCTGCAGTGTTGGGGGTCGTCCCCATCCCTGTACTCCAGGACTAGGCCAGTGTCGATACACTCTTGTATCCGTCGCTAAATCTCGTCAGCCTGCTCTTTAGGAGCTGGGTAGGTTCTCCTCCTAATCTTATGGCCCACGAACTCGGGCTTCAACTTGAGGTCCATCTGTACCAGCTTGTCACATGAGGCTTGGGGTGGTAGTTCCCCAAACACCTCCAGATAGGTCTTTATAAGCTTCTGCACCCGCGGGTCCAATTGCTTGATCTTGTCCTCCATGTCCTCATCAGAGTGTAAGTTGCTTGCCCCCTGAGTAATAGACACCGGGAGGTGATGCTCCACTGACTATTCGCCCTTGGTAGTATCCTTCAAAGCTTGGTAGGCATATAGTAGATCTCGTTCAATCATCTCCGGTGGACGATGGCAACATAGGCACGGTCGAGGGGGTTCACATACACATTCCTCTGGGAGACGTCCTCCTCTGGGGTCCTCACATGGGCACCCCACACGCTCTTCATGAGCTTAAGATCTACCTCCCTTTGCCAGGTGGTGATCTTCTGTTCGAGGTCCTCCTTCAATGGGGATAGATCTCCCATACATCCTTGCTTCAGTGGCCATGAGCTGTGGGTAGGCTTGACGTAGCATAGCGTTTTCGCCACCAACCCTTCCCTGAGTCCACGTACTCCCTTAGCCTGGATCTGGGGTCCAGCTGCTAGTCAACGGGGTCTTCCACCCTCATGGAGAGTAGGGGTTTCAGTGGGGCCACGTACGCGGCGTTCTCGGGTTCCTCCCTGCATGTCTGCACGAAGAAGGCGTCATGCTCAGTCATCAGAGTGGATAGAGCTGGGGAGCTCGGGTAGTCCACACTCAGAGACTCCATCAGGAACAGGTACATGGCAGATTCGGGGGCGTTGGTGTTAGTCACGACGTATTCATCTCCTCCTGGTATAGTCTCAATAGCATCTTGAGGTCGTAGTTGATCCTTCAAGTCATCCAGGCTAGTCCATCGCTTTCTCGTTGTATAGCCTGTACCAGAGTTGGGTCCAGGGGCTCCCAGGGGATAGATGTAAGACCTCGGTCCACCACGCTGAGCATACTTCCCCATCCGGGTTTCCCGATGGCCGTCTTGGGGCCCAGAGGCACGTAAATGGCCTCATCAGGTAGCCGAACAGAGCTGATAGTCAGCCTGTCGAGGAGGGTTCGCCAGTACTCGTTGCCCCCATGGGCTCCCTAATCGGGGGAACACACGACCATACGGGAACATTCCAGGGCCACCTTGGTCAAGACCTTCACCAGTTCACTGAACCTGGGGTTTCTGTAGGCCATCCCGAAAGAGGGCCAAGAAGATTTGTAGCCGCAGTTTTTCCCCTTGCCGCAGTAAAGGTCCAAGACATGTTGCTTGTCGCTGGCGAACAATCCCACGCTCAGGTCTTTTTTTTTTTTCTTAGGCATGGCGGTCCCCCGCCCAAGACTACACAAATCTGCTCAACTGCGAGGTTCCTCGACGGACAGCCGCTATTTACAGCAAAACAGGGAAGTATTCAGGCATAAGGTGTCGATGACACTCTCCAAAAAGAAACCATAGGCTTAGGCCCGATCTGCTGAGTTGCTGTGGGGCTCCTACAATTGCATTTGTGTGGATAAAATCACTGAAGTTGTTTCAGTGAAAAAGTAAGTTGTGCTGAGGTGAAAGGAAAAGAAAAGTTCTGATTGGTGGACAAAATAAAGGAGGTTGATGTTGAAAAAGGGTTTGACAGGACAACATTGGGCCAATACACAGGCAGTGCACCAGAGCAGACATGCATGGGATCAACGGACCTAGAAAAACAGACAGAGTTATTCAGGTCCCTGAGTTCTCTCTTGCTGCAATTTATCCAAGTGCTTTCCCAATCTGTATTTGAATGTCCTTACCAGTAGGTTGGCCATGTCCGCTGAGTATGGGTGACGAACAGGGGCGAATGTGGTGGTAGTCCAGTCCCATGATGCTTGAAAGACGTCGACATATTCTTCGGCTGATTGCAGTGTCCTTTCCAGTTGCTTGAGAAGTGAGGGATCTTTTAATTGGAAGTCTGATAGCGTGACCTGAGGTGGAGAGGTCGATAGAGTAGAAGAGCTCTGCAGGTGTGGTAATGCATCGGACAGAGATTCACTGTCGGTTTCTTCAGAGGAGTGTGTATCCTTATCCTCTTCACGGCTTTGAAGTGATAAGCTTTCGTCGGCAGAGTTTTCTTCCGGCGCGTTCTCTTCAGAGACCTGGAGTGATGAGTGTTCCTCGCCGGAGTCGGCGTGCGACGTATGCGTATCTGAGGAGTGTTCTTCGATGTAGTCGGACTCGTCGTGTGCTGCGAGAGATTCTTGGTCGCTCTTATCGTTGTAGATCCGAACTTCGGGCAGTGCATTGAACTCTGGATCGTTGCCTTCATCGAAACCTGTCGTGTGTGATGATTGAGCCGTGTTGTCCGCGAGTTGGGCTAGTGCGGGGTTGTCTGTTTGCAGCTTTGCGGCTTTCCTGCGGGATAGTTGACTTTTAGAGTGGATGGTGAGTGGGTTTTCTGAACGGTCTCTGTCATTGCATAATATGCTGGCGTAACTCGCGTTGGGTTCGGTGGGTCGGTGTGATACATTTTTTGATTGAAGAATGGTAGGCGGCGATGTTTTTGTTGTGCTTGATTGTTGTGCTCGGAGGCGACGTGCTTGCCGACAGGGAAGGCAACGTACAGGGCGGTAAAGACCTTGTTTTGAGAACCAGGCGGCTTCGTCTTCCGTCAGTTGAAACATCGAATTGCATTCCTTGCATATGCCCGGCTTGTTAGCTGGAGATTTGTGCGAAGAACTGTTGAATTCACGTTTCCGGCGGCGGATTGATTGCCAGGAGTCATCAGAACCTTCGCTGACCTCTGACTCAGTGTGGCGGCTTTCGCTCTCGTTGATATCTGGTGCATCGCTTGTTGCTTGTAGGGCGCCGCTCTTCTGCTTCTCACCGGTTGGCTGTTTAGATGGAAATATATAGCTAGTATGGTCCGTTGATCCCAGTGCATGCTTGCTGTGGGCAGAGGAGATACCTGTGCTTTCTTTTTGCTTTGGGTTGCTAGTTTGAGTACTGGAGTGCACGGAGGTCGGAGTTATGTGATATCTTTGTGAGAAAGTAGGTGCAGGGAGATAAGGATTGTGACAGAACTGGCGGTTAGGCGATGCGAAGGGCTCTGTGCCATGGTTGAAGCAGCACGTTTTTCCGTATCGACAATTTGACGAGTGTTTGCATGGAGTTTTTGCTGCATTAATTCGGAAATTGATATAGAATTGCAATAAGGACCAGAATTGCGGTGATTTGTTAGATTCGAACAAGTTATCCAGTAGCCTCACAGCGTCTTCGTCTGCGCTTTCATTTGACTGCATCCATTTCATTGTAATCGATTTTGGATGGAAATTCATTCATTGTAGCAAGACGTCGATAAATTGTTGCAAATTGCTGTGACCATTGTTGTAGCGCGCGCGATGTCTTTTCTCTCCACGCTCACGTCTTCTCTGGAGTAACCCAACTCCCTCAGACCTTGGTCTAGGTCTTCTTCCAATAGCTGATAGTCCTCAGTTCGGGAGGCCGCCATCATGTTCCAGGGCTCCTCCTTCAATACCCTCAGGTAGCTCGAGGTATACTCCGACTGCTCCAGTGGCACTGACGCTCTGCAATTGCCGTCGTCCACGTAGAGGAAATAGGGCACTTGCAGCGTCAGGGATTGTATCTGGGAGTGCTGCACGAAGTCAGTCCCCAATAGAACGTCAAAGGCCTCAGTGTCCATCACATGGAACCGATGGGCGATAGTTTCCGGAGCCCATTCGTACCTCCACTTCACAGTCCCCGCAGCTGTGCACCACATGCCCATCCCCCATTTGTATAGCCGCGGTGGTCATGGTGTTCTTCAGGCTTCCACAAGGTAAAATTTTCTTGGCCACTATAGATATGGTGGCTCCAGTATCCAGTACCCCCAGGTATTCACGTCCCCCTAGTCGGATACGTTGCCTGGCTCTTGTATTGTCCTTTCCAACGACCTTTCAACTTGCCCTTGCCGGAGTCGTTGCCGTTGCCCTTGCAACCGCCTTTGCCAGAGCCTTTGCCAGGATCCTCGCGCTTCAGGATCGCCGACAGGCGCTGCTTGTGGTAGCACTCATCCTCGTAGTGCTTCCTCTTCCCGGAGAGGGCACAGGTGATGGTGCACCTGTAGTGATCCGGCATCTCAGGCTTGGCGCCGGTGTTGGTCTCCTGCTTTTTCCCCTGGACTATGAAGCAATCGCGCTGCTCGCAGTCGGGGGCGTGCTGCAGGTGACCATGCTCGTGTCTGGCATCACATCAGAAGAGCTCCTGGACATTGCCCATGATACGGGCGTGCTTTCGGGGTAGTCCCCTGTCCTGAGGGAGCTTAGCCAAGAACCAGAAGAGCACATTGTCGCTGCTGTAGGAACCGGGCGTCAGTTGTCCCGTCCAGTGGTTGAGGCGGAGGGGTGTCTTGGCGCCGTGCACCGAATGGTCTTGGCCAGTGCGCCGATTTCCCCCTCGGGCACCAGGTCGTCCCATGTCGTTGGGAGTTTGCGCTGAAGGTCCTGTGCGTCCTTCCAGTACCTCCGTCTCATATTTCGCCGAGGCCTGCAACATTCGCCCCAGGTATATGACGTCTTGGTATGGCTGGATGCTGTGTTCTGCCAGGGTGCGTGCATGGGCCAGGAGCCTGTACAGCGTCCATTGTTGAGCTGCCAGCCTAGGTGGTTGGGTTTCGGTTTGTTCTGGGTCTTCCGCCCTCGTTGGTATGTTTATGTGGTGAACGGTGTGTGCCACGGTGTATTCTTTGTCGCCTTGTCCAGGTGCCCAGTCCACCTGAGCCTCACCCGTGGTTGCCCTGGTGGGGCTGCAGGTTGCCGTGCGCGCGTAGGGCGGGCCGGCTTTGTCGTGGAGGGTAATGGTTTGTCACCATGTCCAGCTGTGTAGCGTCAGGACAAGGATGAGCGCTGCCTCTTCGCACTGCGTCTGCGGTGGGTCCTCCGACTCCTGGATGTGGCCCAAGGCCTCTTGCGCGTGCCATGCTTCTGTGAGTTCCATCCAACTCGCTGTCTTTGACAGTTGTCCCTGCGTAGGTGGGTAGGTAGGTAGGTAGGTGCACTCGGTCGTGGAGAGGAGCCCCATGGTTTCAGCTGGCCTTGCCGCTGTGAGGAACAGGACGAGGCTCCGCGCCACACTTTCTGAGTGTCTCTTTTTTTTCGTTTGACCCTCAGCATTTTGTTGATGGATCCACCAGTAGTCCAGGCTATTCGGTGATTGGTGAAAATCCTGGACTGTTCAAGTTCTGGATCCTTTCCCGCAGTTTTCAAATCATCACCTCAATTCCCGAGTCCAAATCTACGCTCGCGACCTTCCAATTGACGCCAAGTCGCCTTTTCGTTCATCCTGAGGACACCATGAATTTCACCCTACTTGGAAGCTCCAAAGCCGCCGACGATGACCTTTCAACGCTATTTCACTATTTCCTGTCAAACCTCTTTCGAAAACACCAAGCCTCAAATTCGCCGTTACAAACACGCTTTCCGTCACGCCAACGTGAAGCCGTTGCAGGCAAAATATTTGACACACGCCAACGCATCTTCGTTCCCGAAGTTCACCGCCGTCTACAAGACTACTCCTGAAGCGGTACCCAGAACCCCATGGCTAGGTTACGGCATACAACCGGTCTCCGGTCCACTAACCCCATGTACGGAAGGGAAGACGCCTGTTGACGCTCCGTTCCGTGCCGTAAAGCCCCGCATCGGCAACTGATGCACCGCCAGCGGATATTTGTATATCAGAACATCAGGAATCAACAGGGTTTTATTTTCATATTGCTTCCGTCAATTTTTACGCTTCCGTTCTGATATTCACTGTTTTGACTGCTGGCGGTTGGATCGCGACTTTACCGTAACCGCCAGTCTAACTGTTTATAATGAAAATTTTAACGCAATCCGTCACGAAGGCTCCAAAGCCTTCAGGAACTGCATGGACGCTTCCGGAATTTTCACATCTTACACTCGCAACCTTAATCCGAATTTTTCAGGATGTCGAAATCGGATTTTCGACTTCGACATCCCCGCACTTGATTTGACCTCTTTCGAGTGGACCTACGTGCTTCCCTAGGCACGAATCAACTTCCCTTTTATCTTGCCCCCCATTTGACTCAGAGATATGGGCAAAACAAAGTTGATTCGTGAGGCCACTTGTAAGGGTCATATCTCGTGCCGCTTGCGAGGAATGACAATAACGAAAACGTGGGATGTATTCACAATACTCCCGACGTAATTTAGGAAGCTTTATATGCCTTGCGTTTCCACACGTGCGCGCTAGTGTAATGGATCATGGTCAAGAGGGTAGAGTTTGCGTTATAACTCTTTGGCCATGATATTGCGTGCGTTGAGATAACTTTCGAGTGTAGCGCGCAAGTGTTGGTGTTGCATAGGAACTCTCCTTGAGTTCCTATGAGCGATTGACACAAAGTTATACCCTTGGAGGGGCATGACATATCGTGGGGGGAGCTACCTTTTTGGGCAATATGGAGTATGTGCCTTGTGTTGTGTTGCGTGCCCATTTGGCGGGTCTACCGCTCCAAACCAAACCCGCCAATGGACCTCATATTGTGCAAGCCCCTTCTCCATACTCCCCACGATCAATTGCAAGCCTAACCTTCGTGGAGGGAAGCTTGTGTGGCGATCCCGAAGCGATGCGTTGGGAGCAAGGTGTGTATTTTGCAATTTTCCATATTTTCATGTGCCCACTTGGGAAGTAGCGCTCGTAACCTTTCAAGGCGCCCCAAGTGGAGCACATACGTGGAATCGAAGGTCATTGGTGTCAAGTCATTGTGTTTAGAGGGATTAAGTGATTGCACGATCCAAGCCGAAGATATTATAATATAATTGTGCACCTTTCAAGGCACTTTTGTGTGTGCTTGTGCCAATTTTGCCGTTTTTGGCCCGTCATGATGTCAAGTGGCGACCGTGTATCTGAACGTTGCGCTCAATTGACATCATGACTCAAGTATGTTATGAGGGTGAATACTTCGGTCCCCAACTTATCTTGGACCCGGCGAATAACTCCTCTTAGGCTTGGCATACCGTGGCCGCCATGTTGGCGATTTGGGACTATCCCAAATCATGGGCTCACTTGGCGACCATGCCATTCCCAATACCGGAGGAGTTAGGCGACGCCCAAAAGATATGTTGGACACATATGACTTGATACCAATCCTATAGCACACTCCGGTCCGAGTCGGGCATGTGCCTCATATGCCCCAACCATGAGTGTGCGCATTTTTGGCCATTTTGAGCAATTTTCCACTTTTGCTGCCCGCTGTGCACTATGTTCTAACCCTCGTGCACGCCGGACGCATGGACCAATGGACCATATATGACATGGGTGTTATGGGTAATGGTCCCCATGGTCCACACACTACGTGGGCGAAGCGGAGCCACCTTCGTTAAGGTGCTAGCCCAAAATGAGTGTGGGCAATTTTGCCATCTTTGCATTTGTGGACCGAGTTGGGATCGTCACCACGCCAATTAGCATGAGAATCTCAGGGGGCCAAGGGCATGGAAGTCTTCGTTGGACTCCTGGTGAATCGCGTATGGAATGGCGGATCCGATCTCCAAGCCGGCGTGGAGATATACTATTGGGAGCACACCGAATTTTGGCTCATTTCAAGCAGCCAAAATGACCCAATTTTGGGACCCCAATTTCCCCCTTCTGTGTGGTCATTCGGCGGCCCAAATTCTCTAAGCCCATAGGGAGCCCGGACCTAAATTCCAGTTGTACACTCAGATATATATCCTAGGTCCTGCCTCCTACCCTGTGAGCCATTGGCCTTACCTTGGCCGGGCGAGCCACGCGTGGGAATGACGCCATTTTTGGTGATTTTGGCATCATGACCCCACATGACTCATCCGTGTTGCCCTGATGCCGGGACCTCAGAGGGAACCAGGTTGGGTGAGGGCATCAGGGAGTTCGTACTCGAAGGGCATAGGGTCAGTTGCCTCGTCCCTACCTCTGGCGGGTCCGGACGAGAGGTCAATTTTGGAGATTTTTGAGTTATTTTCAGTTTGGGCTGAAACAGCCCATTTTCAGCTACCAACTCCTGGGTGATAATGGCGGGGCCATATCTCTGGCTCAGAGTGGAGTTGGGACCTGCTGTTGAGGGAGCATGGGAAGCTACTGTAGGTCGGCTTTGAAACTCATTGGTTCCCAGGAACTGGCCTGTGGCTGGGCGGGACATCTCCCCTATCGGCAGGGTTTCAGGGTCCGGACTGAGCAGGGCATGGGTTGTGTTTGAGCCCCCGCCCCCACCAGCCACTGAGAGGGTCGGACCTGGGATCGGGATACGAGTTGGGACTGAGTGTCTATGGTCCTGTGATGCCCTTACCCCAGTCCAGTCTTAACCCCATGTGTACATATCCTGATGTCTTGTTGTACATACTTTTGTTCCCTCTTTGCAGAGTGGCAAGGATTCTGAAACGCTTTGTCACATGACACGAGCGTATTGATGCCCTTGTGAGCGTAGTGCCTTGCCTGCCTGCTCACCTGTGCGTGTCACCGCAGCGTCCCGTGGCCGGCCCCCCACGGGAACGCGTCAAAAGCGTTTCACCGCCGCGGGGTTACCCAACCCTCGCGTGCCACTCGGGGCCACCAACCCCGAGCATCGCGGCGCAGCTCGCAGCTCGCAGCGCAGCGCAGCGGCTCGCAGCGCAGCGCAGCAGCTCGCAGCGCCACCCAGCAACAGCGCCGAGTTCGTCACGGAGCCAGCAGCGCCGTCCAGAGCATCGCCCTGACCGCGCAGCAACAGTGAAAGAGGTGCACAGACCAGGACTCCTGCATCAGCCCCATCGGCCGACCCGGAGTCCGATCGGCCGACCAGCAAGGCCGCGTCAACCACCTCCACAACCACCGGCTGACCAGCACCAGCCGCACTTCCAATCCAGTGCTGCAGCACCCGCCTCAACAACCACAACCAGTTCGTTGAGTTGAACGAGTGCACATCAAGGACCTCAAGACCAACTACGCCCCCGCTGCCATGGTGAATTGGCAAGAAGCGGGCAGGACGTGGCCGCGGCCCCAGCCCCATGCAGCGCAACTACTGCGTGGGTTAGTCTGGGACCAGCACTACCGCCACAGCCACCCCCAGTGCGAAGGCGGCATGCCCAAGACATTCGAGCTCCGCACGGACATCGCCCCCGACCGCCTGCAGGCCGTGGAGGACTGGCTGCGGGCGGAAGGGTACGAGTACCGCCACCAGCAGAGGCGCTGGAGGACCTGGACCCGGCCGGACAGGCCCGGCGAAGGGCTGCGCCCCGACGGGATTGAGGAGGACGAGGACCCCAACGCCTACCCGTCGGGCGCCTCGATCAACGTCTCCATCTGAGACGTGATCGAGAAGAACTTCCCGGAACCGGGGAGCGAGCGCAGGCTGCAGGGCAGCAGCAGCGCGTCTCCGGCGAAGGAGAAGCAGTCCGCCGGGGACAAGAAGCGGGACCGGAAGTGGCGGGAGTACCAGGAGTCCCTGGCCGCCGAAGCCGCCCAAGGCGCCAAGGGCGGAACCCGAGCCCCCAGTCCCAGACGGGCCAATGGTGGTCACCACCCCGGCCACGCTACCCTTGGTGACTTCATGGCAGTCGCCACGCAGACCAGGGCCAAGCCCCGTCAGCTGCTCCTGAGGCCCCGGCAGGCCCCAGCAGGCCCCAGCAGCGACGTGGAGTCGGCCCACCGCGGGAGGATGCCAGCCGACCAGGCCAGCTCCAGCAGCAGCGCCGCTCCCGCCCAAAGGGACGTGGCGCGCGCCTGTGAGCGCGTCTGTGGGGCGCACTGCAACCTTCGGGTTGCCCGGCAACGGGCCACGCAGCAGAACGCTGCCGTGGAGGGCGCCGTCGGCATCGCCCATGAGGAGGCCACCGAGTGGGGCAGAGGCATGGACTAACACGCCTCGAAAGTGGCAGCCATCGCGGCCAGTCTCTCGGCTGCGGCCGCCCATCAGGCAGTGGCTGCCCGGATCAGGGCAACCGACGAGGAAGCCCGCCGGACGCAGGAGGCCATTGCCTGCAAGGAGGCCGAGGTGAAGGCGCTGGAAGAGGCGCTTGCCCATGAGAGGGCAAAGAAGGAGGTGGAGGAAAGGGCCCACGCCGAAGCGACGGCTAAGGCCCAGGAGGACGCCGCCAAGCAGGAAGCCATCGAGGCCGCGCGACGCAAGGTCGCTGAGGAGAAGGCCAAGACGGAGGCGGAGCTGGCAGCGTTGGAAGCGCAGAAGGCGCGGCTGCAGCAGGCCCGGGAAGCCGAGGCGGCTCGTGCTCGGGAGGAAACCGAAGCGCAGGCTGCTGCAGCCACCGCCGCCGCAATGGAGGAGGCAGAGGCCAAACTCCGCCACGAGACTCCCCCGGGAGGATCACGAGTGGAGACCCTTCGAAGGCTTTTCGAAGGGGACGCCTCCTCCAGGATGACGCTGGATGAGGCGGACACGGGCAGCAGTGGGAGCAGAGGCCACACCGCCCGTCGACGGAGGAAGGGCAAGGGGAAGACCCCCGAGAGGCCGCGGAGGCCAGCGGGTGGGCACCCCCACAACAGTGACCCCTTCTTCACCGCCACTGACGGGGATGAAGGAGGCCGCCGACATCGCCAAGTGGTGGCTTGGACGGGCGGAGGCGGCGGAGACGTCCCCATGGAACCGGAAGGTGAGGATGAGGATCTCCCTCCTCCCTATCGGAGCTCGGAGTCTTCCGTGACCGAGACGCCCAGGTGGGCCGACATGGACGAGGATGACGACATGGACTTCGGCATCACGAGGAAGCGCCCATCCTCGGACCCACCGAGGCGACCCGGCGGAGACCCACCGGGACCCCCTGGCGGAGGACCATCAGGACCCCCTGGAGGACGCCCACCAAGTGGACCCCCTGGAGGCGGACCACCGGGCGGGGGAGGACCCCCTGGACCGGGCGGACCCGGCGGAGGCCCTCCTGGAGGACCCCCTGGGGACCCCGACGACCCACCAGGGAACGGCGACCCGGACACCACCTGGCCGTGGATTGTCTACCTCCGCAGGAGAGTCCAGTTGCTCGAGGTGGAGGTAGACACGGGCAAGGGCGAGATGGCTCGCATCTCCACGGTCGCCGCGGGCGCGCAGAAGGAGCTGGACATCGCCAGGGCCGAGACCAAGTCGCTGACCAACGTCGTCAGCGGCCTGCAGGAGAGGCTGGACGCGCTGGAAGCCCGTGGGAGCGTCGGCAGCGACCACCCACCCCTGGAGTCTGGCTCGTCGGACGACGGCTGGGGACCCGGACCAGGTCCAGGCAGACCCCACGCCCCCGGCGGAGCCCCCAGGAGTCGCCCCAGCGCCAATGCCCCCTCTCTCACCGCCCCCTCTCACCACAGCGCGGGCCGCCGCAACGAGCGCGGGCCGCCCGGCAGTGGCAGTGAGGAATGGCGTGATGAGTGGCTCAGCGCGGAGTACCGCAACCGCCGTGCTCCACCGCGGACGCCTGTACGCCCCCGACGCCCGGCACCAGCCCCGGTGCCAATCCCAATGGCTGGAGGACGTTATGGTGGACTCAGGGACGAGGTCCCCAGAGGAGACGTGGAGTGGTATGTCGGTGAAGGTGAGGACCTGGATCTGGACCTGCAGGAGTTCGACATCAGCCCGCCGCGTGGTGTACGACAGGAGGCCGCTGAACTCAGCCGCCGGCGCTGTGATGAGGATGCGTACATGGAAAGAGTACGGCGTGAACATTTTGGTTCAGCGTACGTGGAGGAACCACGGCGTAGCCACAGGGATTCCATGGAGGAGATGGACGTGGCGGCCGTGGGAGTCCGTGGGCGAGGCCGATGGGAACCTCGGTCGACCTCGCGGCCGGCATTCATGGTCTTTAAGGCCGCGGATGCCGCCGTGTGGGAAGACTTGAAGGACATCAAGCCCCCCATGTACGATGGCAACCCCCTCAACCTCGACCGCTTCTTGGAGAAGCTGGACGATTGGGGGCTGACCGTCACTGAAGACCTGCCTCCCGCGGATACAGAGAGATATGTCTTCAAACGGTTCAGGTACCGCCTGCCGGAAGTGCTCGGCGAGCTATACTTCGTGGCGACCAAGGAGGGGAGAATCAAGACCCTCAAGGAAGCCAAGAAGTGGCTCAACGAGCAGGAGCGGGTGGACGCTCCGCAGGTGGCTGCCAAGCGCTGGAAGTCCATCAAGCTTGAGCATGATGGACGGGAGATCCGCCTACGAGATTGGCGAGACTTCCGAGGGAAATACACCCTCTTCCGCCGCAACGTGGAGGATTGAAACGAGGGTGACGAGCAAGCTCACCTGCTCTCCATGCTGCCGGAAGCATGGATCAAGAGGGTCACCAAGGAGGAATCCAAGAGGGCCAAGTCCAACCACACGGTCAAGATGATGCTCCCCAAGGAGTATCATACGAACGTGGTGGCTTGGGCGAAGAAGAACGTGGCCCGGGATGTCAAACGGCACTCCCTGCGGAACGCTCTTCGCATCACCGTCTCGGGCGATCGCGAGAAGACCGCGATGTGGCGCCTTGACGATTGTGAGTTGAGCGGCCAGACCATCCGTCTGCAGCCCATCCCGGCGCGGATGAGCTGCGACGAGATCCTGGAGTGGGTTGGCGAGGAAGTACTCAAGGAGTACCGAAACCTCCACCACACCCGCGGGTTGAGGCCCGGCGACCGCGACGTCAACTACGTTGGCGAGGGACCTGGCGGGGAAGATGCCATGGACCCAGCGGGACCCGGCGGCGATGAGACTCTCGTCGACGATGACGACGACGATGAGCCCGCCGAAGTGGCCGTTTGTGCCTTCGTGGCCAGGAACCTGAGCGCGGGGAGCAAACCGGGAAACTGGAAGCCCCTGCAGCAGGGTTGGAGGAAGCAGGAGAAGAGGGACCCTCGCCGCATTGGCGACCCTCCGCTGTCCTTTGGGGAGTTCATACGAGCTCACCCTCAGGGCTGTTTCGTGTGTTATGGGAGGAAGCGAGGCTTCAACCATGACCACCGAACATGCCCCGTCCACAAGGCCGACACGGCGGACTACAAGAAGGTGCAACGGTCGAAGAAGCGTGCGCCCGCGGGTATCCGGGAAGCCAAAATGGAGGTCGACAAGGACGAGCTGGCCAAGCTGATGTCGTCGGTGGGGACCGAGTTGGCCAAGGAGATCCAGGAGATCAAGAGGAACTGGGTCCCCAGGTCGGACAACAAGAACAAGGAGAACAACCAGAATGACCATGTAAGTGCGGCTAACCCCCATCTGCTCAGATTTTAGCAGATCTGCCCCAGATTGGCTACATTTTGGTCATTTTATTTGCTTCGGCGGAATCGCCGCCTCGCAGCTCAGTCTCAGGATCAGACCTATATATTTCTGATATGCCGGATCTGATTCCGCGGTCCATTCTCTGTAAATCCCTCGCGTTCCGATCATTTGCCTGGAATCGCCATTTGCCGCTGACGCGCGCTCGCGGGCCAGATCGGCCAAATATTTTTCACAATCGGATTTATTTAAGTCTTTTCAGATAGATATGGACACTCAGATGTACTTAGAATAATCCGCATCAATTTTCTTCATAGACTGGGATTTTCTGCCGGATAACACTCAACATGGATCTTGCTTCCGTTGTTGCTGCTCTCGCCTCCGTTGGTGTTCGAGTCTCCGGTTCTACCCCCAATAGCAGCGTTCAGGTCGACTCCTCGCGTGCCTGCCCCACTGGTCTTGCCGGCCCCGAGCCCTCCGGCACCATCAACGACCCAGGGCAGCACTTTCATGGTAGCAGAGGCTACCTGAATGTTGTTCCTTTGGTGTCCCAACCACAGCCAGCTCCCCAGTATGGCCCCGTAGACCCCGCCGCTTCTGGAGAAGTAACGATTACACTGCCTTGGTGCTGCGCGAACGAGGCCTTGAGAGGAATGCCTTGCGCGAGTCCAAGCTGCCCAAGAAGGGCACAAATCAGCAGCTGTGGGGACCCAGATTACCACAATCCCAGTCGAAATTGGCCATCGAGCAGCTGGAATCCGCCAGCCTACGACGGTGGCAACGCTCCGGTAGACCTTACGGAGCTAGCAGGTACCCATATTCCTTACCAATGTCCAACATTCGAGACCATCGAAGCCGACATTGACGACATTGAGATGGGTGGTCCAGATGAGGTACCTAGCTTTAATCGACCAGCCTCTTGGGCACAATGGGACGACCATTTGTCTCCAGAAGTTACCCGTAACCTTGAGGCGCTTGAGGCCCTTTGTCTCTTAGCCACGTCTAAGCTGATTGGACAAGAAAGAATCGCCTCTGATTTTTTATTCGAATATTTTTTCCTCCTTCAAGAAGAAATTAATACCAGGATGTGGTGGCGTTCTCAAGAAGATGACTCTTTTGCCATTTTTTTGCAGATCTGGGAGGCAAGCCCCTTCCCGAAGGAGAAGACCAAGGCACCTGTTGCCGGGCCCCTCCGCCCCTCATCCCCCTGTTTCCATCCGCGACGATCTAGCCGCCGCGGTTGAGGAAGGAATTTTAGAGGCAGCCAGGCAGGCAAGTCTGGAAATTAGGGCTGAAGGAGCTCCCCAAGTGGACTCCTGGCTGCGGACCACCGAGATCAGCGGTCCGACAGCCTGCTCAGGCCCTTCAGGACACGGTATGTACTGTCCTGCCGACTGTTCCTGCAGATTCCAGCGAGATACTGAGCTCCAATTGCTCAAAGATCAAATGCAACTCATCATTCAAACGCTGGGAATTAAAGATCTTTTCAAGACGCACAGGCGGTCTGAGGGCGCATCATCGGTGGAACAAGTAACAGAACCGTCGGAGGAGGCGACAGAATTTTTTTCAATTGCTCCTTCGGTGGACTCTAAGACCACCGATGCAAGGATCAGCAGGACCAAACTAAAGGAAAGGGTTACAATCTCTCGTTCTCAGAGTAGGACGGCGAAGGCTAGGACTGAGGCTCAGAATGCCAAGCGAACTGCCTCCCGTACTGCCCCTCCTGCTGCTGATTCCAATGCCTTAGCCCAGCTGTCGCTCGCCCAGACCCTCGCCGGAGCTGGTGTGGCTAATAATGCCGCCAAGGTGTCTGCCATTACGGCCGGTGTTGGGCTGGATTCGCTTCTTAATCCTACTTCATTGCGACTTCGTCAGGTTGCCAAGCAACCGAAGTATAATGGGAACCCCAGACGTTGGCCTCAGTTCCAACGGGAATTTAAACTGTGGGTTAAGACTCAAAAACTCCAAGATGATCAGTTCCTGATGGCCCTTTTGGACTGCCTTGAGGGAGCGCCGGCCAACACTTGGCTCAGGACCTGGAGTGATCGTGAGGATTCAAGTTCCCCCCTTACCTTTGATGAGGTGTGGGAACAGTTGGAGGTACGTGGATCCCGGCTGCCAGAGGACCATTACCACCAAATGTTGAAGAATTTTCCTTCATTCTCGCGATTAATCTTGCACGAAGTGCAAGACAAGAGACAGCGCTTCTGGAACTTAGTGGAAGAAGCTGAACATTCAGGCGAAAAGTTTCATAGTGCCGAGCTGAAAAATCTGATTTTGGACAAGATCCCCTCAGAAACTGCCGCCACCCTTCGGAATAAACAGTCCGAAGAAAAGGTCAAGACCTGGTGGGCGGAGGTCGAAGGCTTCGATGCCTCGGCCAACAGGTTCTCCGTCAGGGAATCACTTCAAAAGTGTTCCCCCACGTCGTTTTCCAAAGTGAAATTCACTGACAACACGTGGAAAATCAAGTTTAATGAACACGAGGATCAGGACTTGTTTGTCCAAGTCCTCAACAGGGGAGTAAGCTTCCATGGCCATCGCTTGAAGGCCAAGAACTGGGTGTTTTCGTTCACCCCGAAAGAACTCTGGGAAGAGGTTGAGCGGCTCGCTGACGCCGCCAATCAAAGTTTCCATGAGGGTCTTCGGGGAAACAAGAATACCCAGCAGAACACCCAAAATGGGGCCCAAAAGGGCAACAAAAAGGTGAATGACACCCGGAATGTTCAGGATCACTGTAGCATCTGCCTTCTTTTAGGTTCTACGAACCGAGCTAAGACGCATTCTACTGGTAATCACCGATGGTCTCCTTACGATCACAAGGTGATTGGTGAAAATATCAGTAATCCGCAGAATTCAGACAGGAATGACAGACAGGTGCATGGTGGAAAGGCTGGAAAAGGGAATCCGGCCCCCTCCGGTGGAAACAAAAATACTGGAGGCCCTGGCGGGTCCCAAGGCAAAGGAGATAGGACTCCATCCGGCTCTGGTGGGCAGCCGAACGGCCAGACAAATCCCAATAGCAACGCCGGAGGCGGAAATCGAAATCCAGGCCAAACCCCTCAATCCGGTACAAACAAGGGAAATGCTCCAGGATTCCAGGGTAAACGTAAGGGAAATCCTTCGGGAACCCCTTCCTCTCGTAAGGGCAGAGGGCGTGGCGACGGTGGAGGTCCATCATCCGGCGGCCGTGGCCGTGGACGTGGAAGGGGCAACCATCGTGTGGATCAGGTCTCAGGTGCAGATCAGGCGTCCGATGCGGATCGAGATTACGTTGAAAATGCCTTGAATCCAGCAGATGATCCGTTCCAAGATGAGTGGGTCGACGAATCAGGGTGTGTTCACAATGTTAACGCAGCCACTGGAGGTCAGAACGCCTAGGGGAGCCACGAAAATCGCCCCTCCCCAGGCGATTTCAGGCATGATCCCCAGATTCCATCTCGACCACTACTTGATGTAGGGTCGCTTGTCTCCTCTCCCCTGGATCCGGCAGCGGATCCTTCTGTCGAAGTGGACGAGGTTGGTGTACAGTCCAAGCATAGGGCCCGTCAGTTTGTCACAAAGCTGTGGGTCTCTGATTGCAAGGGCAATTTCCACCTCGCCACTTGTTTGTGTGACAATGGATCAGAGGTAAATCTCCAATCCAATTCTTTCTTACCCGACGACTGCGTGATTGATTCGCTTTATCCTGTTACCCTCGAGGGAGTTTCTGGACATTCTCTCGCAGGTGGGCAACGCGGTTGTTATATATCAACTCATTTGGTCGCTCAAGACCTTTGGGAAGAAGGTAATGTGGAGGAAGTTGTCCTTAAGGGCGACTGGTTCCATCGTGCCGACATAAAGTATGACCTTTACTTGGGCCATCCTTGGCTTAGCAAGAACAGGGTGGCGCCCGTAGGTCATCGGCGTTGTTTTTTGCTGGAGTCAGGTCCCTTGGAGCGTCCTGAATTTCGTTTTTTGCACGCAGGGTTTAAAAGTGCAGAAGAATTTTTGAAGCGAAAGGTTACACCAAAATTTGGCGAAGATGTCACCATTGCAGAGGTGAATGGGAGTGCCGATTACTCCCGAGAGTTAGAATGTCTTCGTAGGGACTCCCAGCCACGACGCCCTTCGCGCTGGCACTCTTCATCCTACAGAGTTGTCGACAAATGACGCGATTCAATTTGCGAATATTTTTATGAACACCATTCCTTTTGGCCACAGTATGATGCCTTTGCTAACCGCGAGAACAAGCGCTTTGACAAGCATTTTCGCGACGCTTGGACCCATAAATGGGACAAGAAGTTGTGGATTAATCCTCCGTTTCACTTAATCCAGCAGGTCATCCACAAAATCAAGCAGGATAAAACCCAGGCGATTTTAGTTGTGCCCTTGTGGGACGACAAGCCTTGGTTTCAGGAATTACAAGACATTTGTGTAGATTACATCGAACTTCCCAGGAAGATTAAGCTGTATGCCAGGGACGACACAGGTCCCCTGCCACAGCGGTCCTGGAGTTCGCTTGCATTCCTGGTGGATGGAAAGCTTTCTGACTCTAATTCTGCTGATTCTGGTACTGATTCCTGTGTTGGGTCTGAATCTGAGGTTGAGTGTGGTACTGATGATGAATCTATTTTTTCTGATTTTTGTCCGTCAGATACCCAAGGTGATCCAACGTCAAATGGATCCGCCTCGCCTCCCTCTTCCCCAATACGATCGACATCGAAAAGAATCTCCAGTGCACGGGCGAAGAAAAATTTTAAATCGCGCCGCAAATTCAGAGTTTTTTATGAAAAACCCCGTGTGGAAGCTTTCATAGATCCTTTCGAGGAGCTGGATCACGAAGAGAATCTCTGGAATGTCGACACTCGACCCACCTATCTCCAAGAGGCAGTTGATACGGACCTTTTTAGGGACATCCGTAAGAAGATTCTTCCTGCCAATGCCGAAGAAGTCGCCAAAGTTTTTTCGACAGTAATTCCTGGCGATCAGGTGGATACTGAATTGTGTTCCAAGAAAAGAGACAAGATTTTTGAGGAACGGAAGGACACAACCCTTTCGGGGAAGTTGATCAAAGACCCCCCTGTCCGTGGGCAGTTCGGTGAAGCCTTCATCGAGCTTCGTGAAGGGTACAAGGCGAAGAAACAGCGTCCTTATGAGAACCATGGACATAAACATGAGATCCTCAGAAAAATAATCGAGAGAAATCTCAGGGAATTTGGTTGGCTTCAGGGTTGTATGACCAGCGAATGGTGCTGTGCACCCTTCACAGTCCCGAAGCCGCCGCCTGCAGACCAGAACACTATTGATGGTTGGCGAATGGTTGTTGATTTTCGCAATCTCAACGCCGAAACCAAGGCGGATTCGCACCCCCTGCCCCTCATTGAGGAGGAAATCGCCAAGAGGGCCAGAGGTCGTTTGTTTTCTGTGCTGGATCTCCGTCACGGCTTTCACCAAATGCCGTTAAGGAAGGACAGCCGACCTCTCACCTGTATGTGCACGCCATGTGGCCCAGTCCAATGGACGGTCATGCCCATGGGCCTGAAGAACGCCCCTTCGTTTTTTCAAAGAATGATGGAGGATGTGCTTTTTACAGCTCATCCTGAGCTTCGTGCCTTCGTGAGTGTGTACATAGATGATATAATCATCGCGACGGAGGGGGAGGGACTGACCGAAGCCGAGCTGGTGGCCCTACATGAAAAGCAGCTGAACCAGGTTTTGGACATTCTTGATGCCAATCAGCTGATTTGTGGGCCAAAGAAGGGAAAATCTTTTTTAAAATCAGTCGAATTTTGTGGTTCTCTCCTTGAGAATGGCACCCGACGACCCAGTCCAGGGAGGCTCGTCGCTATTCAGAAGTGGAAGCGCCCTGAGACGATCACGGAATTGAGAGGATTCCTGGGTTGTTGCAATTTTTACCACACTTTTGTGCCGAATTATGCCAAATTTGCTGCCCCCCTCACTGAATTATTGAAGGTAGGGAGAGATGCGGGCAAGGCAGGTTCAAAGGTTCGTGTCAAGTGGACTGACGAGTGCGAGGAGGCCTTCCATCACTTGAAGGCGGCCCTCTGCGAAGTCGCCACGTTGCATGTGCCGCAATTCGACCGACCCTTCTACATAAGAACCAACGCTTCTAGGTACGCAATCGGAGCTGTCCTTGAACAGGTTGATGAAGCCACCGGCGATCATTACCCTCTTGCATTTTGGTCTCGGAAGCTAGCCCCACGCCAAATGCAATGGTCGCCGCGTGAGCAAGAAACATATGCCATAATCTGTGCGCTGAAAAAGTACCAATCGTGGGTTGGCACCAATCGAGTCGAGGTCCTGACGAATCATCGATCTCTGGAGTATTGGGCCACTGAACACATTGATACTGTCGCGAGCCCAGCTGGTCGACGGGCCAGATGGCACGAATTTCTCAGTCTGTTTGACCTCCATGTGTCGTATTTGCCTGGAAAACACAACACGGTAGCGGATGCTCTGAGCCGATGGGCCTACCCCGCTTCAGAGGGGCTGCAAAGTACCAACATCCATGGTACGGAGCAGGACCGCCATGTCATAATCGAATGGGATCAGGAAGAAAAAAAGCTCATTCGACGTGCATGCATGCAATGCGCTGTTAAACAGCACGCATTACCGTGCCATGACATCACGGCCTTTTCAGATCCGGCGCATGCTCATGAGATCTGCACCAAAACACTGAAAGTCGTGGAGAAAGTCACCGATCCCTCCTCAGGGAGTGTGAAACGGTTTGACTATACCCGACGAGTAAGTCAATTTCGGTTGATCCAGGGCATTAAGCGTCGAGATCCGGCCAAAACTCCACCCCTGCCGAAAGATTCCCTTATCATCCGTGACTGGACGTCCGATTATCTGCAGGATCCCATGTTTAAAGAGGTCTTTGGAAATCTCAAATCCAAAGATGCTCACAAGGATGGGAATTTTTCTGAGTATTCGTTGGATGGGGGGAAGCTGTGGATGGAGGGAAAATTGTGCGTACCAGACGCCCTGGCCCCCCGAGTGTTAAACTGGTGGCACAAATGGGAGTCCATCCACGCACATGGCCGTAGATTATGGTCGATGATTAGACATAGGTTGTTTGGCTCAAGCCTATATACTCATTGCATGAAAGTAGCCGCCGGATGTGCCCAATGTGCTGTCTCGACGCCCCCCAGCGCGAAGAAGCACGGCCATCTGAGGCCACATCCTATTCCGGAGCGCCTCTTTAACAGAGTCACCAGTGTGTCAAGAGTGCCATTGGACGAATAAAAAAGTCAATGGTGTGCTCCTTATTCAGTGCCGTCATTCTGGCTACATGCAGGTGTTGCCTTGCAACATCGAGTCGATGACTGGCAAGGCTGCCGCCAAATGGTGCGCGCAGACCTGGATGGGAGGTTGGGACGTCCCATCCGAGGTGGTTACGGACTCAGGCAAAGAGTACACCTCCGAATGGGGAGAGAATTATGTGCTCGCCTTGGAATCCACCACCTCAGATGTGGAATCCACTCACATCGAGCGCTGCCTGGCAAAAGAGCCGGCCGCTCACTTATAAATATGCTTCGTAAGGAGCTCGCCAGTGAGAAGGATTTCCATTGGCTTGAGATTCTTTTCGCCATGCTTCGCTGTTACCACAACACGCCTTTGTACCATGGCCTTTCTCCAAATGAAATTGTCTTTGGACGAAAGAAGTGTTGGTGGAACATGCCGTTGAATAATCCTCGCCCTTGTAAAGATGCTTCGTTGTTTTTGGACGACGTCCAACGAGCAGATAAAACTGTCTCGAAATTAATCGATAAGCATCAAGCTGACTGGCTTTGGGTTCAGAATCAAGGTCGAAAAAACCCACACAATTTTGAAGTCGATGATCGAGTTTGGCTTCCAAAATCCGAAACCACCCTGGACGGAGATGATAAGCTTCTTCCCTTGTGGGAGGGGCCATTTGCTGTTACAGCGCGTCTCGGTGAGAACAGGTGGAGGATTCGTGTGGATGTCAGCAGGGAAATTGACGTTCCGGGCGATCGCCTCAAGAGAGAGATCCCCTCCCCCAAGGATCGGGTTCAACCCCTTTTTTGGACTTCGAAAATTTTATCCGATCGGGTCATCGAAGGGGGGAAGTACGAACTCAAGAGGATTTTAGAAGCAAGACGTGACGCCAAGGGCGAATGGGAATTTCTATGTGAGTGGAGGGGCTTTGATTCCAGTCACAACAACTGGGAACCAGCCCATTCTTTTGTCCATGGGTACACCAAGGGGTTCATCGACTTCCTCAAGAAGCACCCCGAAATTGGCGTACTCCTGACAGACTGTCTGTCGAAACCAGACAGACAAGTGGAGAGCGACAGAAAAAGACCTGTGGTGAATCGAGATCCAGCCTTTTACGGCCCTCAGCAGCCACATTCCAGGGCTGATCCGTCGATCCCCCCTCCTGCGGTCAGGCCAGCCCAGGAGCCAAATGAAGACCAAGCTTCAAGTTCGGCCGCTGATTTGCAGCGCCCAAGCCGTACGAGGGCCCGACCAGACAGGTTGGTGGTCACATGTATTCGTGCGTGGCCGACTTCAGCCTCGCCCCAACCACATTCTGCTCAATCCACTGTTCATTCTTCCTGATTTCGAACTGATGTGGAGAACTGCAAATGTTTGATAATTTGACGTCAATCAACCTTTTTTTTTGGTCTCCGTTCGGCAGACAAGGCGTAGATACGCTGCCGAAAGCTACGGAGTGTGCTGCCGTGTTCAGAAAAAACCAAACTCAGGCTTAATTCAGGCAGATTTGGGGTAATCTTGTCTCTGTTGGTCTGTGCACCTTTGGAATTTGGCTACTCGTGCAGATGGAAGCAAATGTACATAGTGTCAACGCCGGCCGGCGACATTCACCCCTACAGGCACCCCCTGTAGTACTGGCTGCACCAGATGCGACGCCAGGAACTCAGATCTTACCTTCATTTGCCGTGATGCTGAAGTTAAAGTCCAGATTCAGATCCAGATTCCTTGAATTTACCTTGAATTCCTCAGGTTTGTCCATCATTCTGCCACTGTTGCACGAAACCCAGACGTCAATTGTTCAGACAACCTCCAGATAGGAGCTCTAGGGACTTCTAACAGCAACCTCTGAAGTCGGTAAGCTTCGTTGTATTTTTGGCACACGCCAATGTGAGCTCAATCCGACCTGAAACTGTCGAAAATGGTGAATACCAGTGTTCTGTGGGACTCATTCGAAAGATTGGCCTTGTCCAAGTCGATTGACACCGCCGCCACTGTAAATAAAGGACTCTTCGGTGTCTCTCAGTTATATACTGTCAGTAAAGCGCCTTCAGCGAACCTTCGGCGCGTTACATGCCAAGGATCCAGGGCCAGCATGTCCCATCATGATGCATCATCACATGATCCACATTTTGATGGAATCTGTTGGATGCTCGCGAACACACGTGCCGGAAAGCACAATTGAGCTGAATAAACGACAATATATATTAACTTTAGTCTAAACGAAGGTATTATTAGTTTCAGTTCTAGACATTCCGCTTCATTTCACCTTCATCTTAGGGAATTTGCACATTTTAGGACAATTTAAGTTGATTTCCTTGTCATCTCCTCTCATTCCTCGAAGATCTGTCGACGGCTTTGCCTAACTTCGTTGACGCTTATGATTTTCTGTGCACTTAGGGTCTGTAGACTACATTTGTATTTGTTTGCCCTCTCTGTGATTGTTTAATCTCCTTCATCTCTGCTCATTTTGATTCCCAATCTTGCTGAATCTTGTGATCATCCACCAGATGCGCCAAATCTGAAGCACATGCTGCACTTTTCAGAACGAGAAAAGCGGGAGTAACACGATGTAGAGTTCGGCGAGGACACCGTAGCGTGCCCGCGACAGCGAAACTGTGCCAGAGCGCTGAGATGTCACTCCATTTCTTGATTCCCCCACTCAATCCACCAATAAATCTACCTCATTCTCAACCAGTGCATGGTTTGGTATCGATTCTCGATATGTTTACATGCTTTTTAGCCCTTAACCTAATGTTTTACTGCACGGAGGTCTGTTCGTCACTTCTCATTCTGTCTCATTTCAGGTTCATCCATCCTGATTCAGTGCCAATTCAACCCAAATCAGGTCAGATCAAGCAGATGTCGCCCCATCGAGGCTACAATTCTATTTTTTCTGGGACTTACCCGCACTTCGTTCTTCGTTGACGTAGCGACACACCCCAGTGTGTTTTTGGCGGGGGAGTGTAAGTGCGGCTAACCCCCATCTGCTCAGATTTTAGCAGATCTGCCCCAGATTGGCTACATTTTGGTCATTTTATTTGCTTCGGCGGAATCGCCGCCTCGCAGCTCAGTCTCAGGATCAGACCTATATATTTCTGATATGCCAGATCTGATTCCGCGGTCCATTCTCCGTAAATCCGCCGCGTTCCGATCATTTGCCTGGAATCGCCATTTGCCGCTGACGCGCGCTCGCGGGCCAGATCGGCCAAATATTTTTCACAATCGGATTTATTTAAATCTTTTCAGATAGATATGGACACTCAGATGTACTTAGAATAATCCGCATCAATTTTCTTCATAGACTGGGATTTTCTGCCGGATAACACTCAACATGGATCTTGCCTCCGTTGTTGCTGCTCTCGCCTCCGTTGGTGTTCGAGTCTCCGGTTCTACCCCCAATAGCAGCGTTCAGGTCGACTCCTCGCGTGCCTGCCCCACTGGTCTTGCCGGCCCCGAGCCCTCCGGCACCATCAACGACCCAGGGCAGCACTTTCAGACCAGAACAAGGACAAGGACAAGAACAAGGGTAAGAAAGGGGGAAGGAAGAAGGGCATCAACGAAGTTGATGCGGAGGAGAACACCCCTTCCTCCACAACCGACGCCCCCTAGCGAAGCCCCTGCAGCCAAGGGCCCCAGCTAGGGCGGTCGCAGGATGGTGACGTGGGAAGCGCCGAACCATCCCAGTTGGGAGCCGATAAGCACAGAGGAACTGCCGCGGGCGGAAGGCCCGGTCCGGCGCCCAGTCGCGGAGGCGGGGTGAGGGCAAGTGAAGGCACGAACCCTTGCACCCGTCCGTCCTTCGCGACCAAGAATGTGTTTGATGTACTACAGGATCTATCCGAGAGTATCGGAGGATCACCCGGACCGCAGCTGGATGCTGCAGATGGGCAGCCTGAGCCCATTGTCCACGACCTGCACCAGTCGCTCGTTGAGCTTCTGGAACGGCCAGAGATCCTGAGTTTGCACGCCGTGCGCCGTGTCGGTCGCGAGCGGCAGTTGCATCTTAAGGTCCGTGCCTTATGCGGGGAAGTGGAAAAGGTTTTCGACGTGTTGGTCGACACGGGAGCTCAAGTCAGCTTGCTCAAGGCTGGCCTACTTCCTCCAGAGTGTCTGACCGACAGTCGGAAACCTGCCAGGCTGAAGGTGGCGAACGGCCAGTACATGCTGGGAGGAACGAAGAAAGCGGCCATTGGGCTGCAGTTCGTGAACCATCGTGAGCTGAGCCGCCCAGACCTCGGCAAGGAAATCTTTCTGCACGGTCGCTTCTACGAGGCCGAGATGGACTGGGACATGATCGTTGGGTACGACTTCATGATGGAGACGGACTCCGGCGTCCTCCCGGCCCAGGCCTCCATGACCCTGTACCAGGACGACCAACTCTCGTGGCTTTCGTCACCTGAGCACCATGTGGAATGCCAATGGATCCGACCCGAACGCAATCAGCTCGAAGTGGCCGCGCTGGACACTGAGCCCACTGGGCCAGCAAACCAGGAGTACGGCGTAAGGCCGGAAGTGGCGAACCGAGTGGTCGCGGACCTGGGAGCGTCGGATCTGGCCCTGGATGCGTTCTCTTCAGGAACCTCCGCCCATCTGCGGGTGTGTGAGAAGTACTGGAGCGCACAGGACTCCGCGTGGAAGAAGCACTGGGGTCCGCATCAGGGATTGATGTGGATCGGTTGCCCCCGTTGGGACATTCCAAGAGCGATAGGGAAGATTCGCAAGGACCGCTCCAAGGCAGTGCTGGTTGTTCCTATGGGATGCACCGAGGAGGAAAGTACCCGACATTGGGTAGCCTCATTGACCAACATGACCTTAAACAAGGTCGTCCTACCGGCTGGAGAGAGTGTCTATCAGGACGCTAAGAGACAGCCCATGCCACCCCAGAGATGGCCAACGGAATTCCACTATGTGGATGGGGGCCTTGATCAGGCCGACACCACGGACTTCGTGTGTGTCCACCGCATCATAGCGGAGCCTTGGAGGCAATGCTTTGCGGTTCCCCCTGTTGACATCGAGGAATCGGAATCGGAAGAGCCTCTCACTGAAGAGGAGTGGGATCTGGTTCAGGGGTATATGGATCAGCCCTTTCACGACTGGGGAAACCAGCGTGAGGGCAAAGGCCAGGACAAAGCCTGGTGGGAAGTGGACTCAATCGTCTCTGGTTCCTATGACGGGAATACCTTCGTACAGAGGGTGCTGGATCACATGTCCAGCCAAGACGAGCCGCCTGGCGGTAACCCACCCACCTACGGCGATCTGTTCCGAGGCAAGACCAGAGATGGCCCTTTGGGCCACCTGGGAAGACCACCTGAGCCGAAAGCGAGCGGAGTAGCTACCCCTCAAGTAAGCTCCGTGGTTCAAGTGCCCGGAAAAGCCAAGGCGGAGTCCGATGACTGCCCCAAGATCCAGGCGTTGAGGGCCAGGCTGAAGCAGAAGTATGGTGAGACCTTCTTCAGCGGAAAACCTGTGTTCCCCCCACCGGTGCGTGGACCGTATGGCGAGGCCAAGAGACGACTGAAGCAGGACCCCCGTGTGTATCGGCACCGGGAGTTTGCCCTGAGGGGCGAGAGGAAAGAGGCCACGGAGAAGATCCTCCGTGACTTCATCCAGAGAGGCTGGCTTGAGCCGTGCCACTCCGAGTGGGCCTCTCCCTGCTTCGTCGTCCCCAAGAAGGTTGCCGGTGAGTGGCGGCTCGTGGTCGACTACCGCGGCCTGAACGCCCAAACGCAGCACGACAGCTATACGCTGCCCCTCATTGAGGACATGCTGCAAAAGCAACACCGGCGGAGGATCTTCACGGTGATTGACCTGAAACATGGTTATCATCAGATGCCTCTCGCCGAGGAGTCCCGTGCCTGCACAGCCATGAGCACCCCACTTGGACCTCTCCAGTGGAAGGTGATGCCCATGGGCGTTACCAACGGCAATGCGGCTTTTCAGCGGATGCTGGAGAACCTGCTTGAGCCGGTGCGCGACTGTGCGGACCCTTTCCCGGACGACGTGATCATCGCGTCCGGGGACCCCAGTATGAGCTACGAGGAGCTCCTGGAGGCACACGAGAGGGACGTCACTCGAGTGCTGGACCTTCTGGTTCGGCACAAACTCACGGGCAGCAGTGACAAGGCCACCATTGCGGTAAGCGAGGTGGTCTTCGCTGGCCACGTAGTCGGGAACGGGCAGCGAAAGCCCATACCTGGCAAGGTGGCTGCGATTGAGCACTGGGAAAAGCCCAAGACGGTCTCTGAGCTACGGGCGTACCTGGGGTTCTGCAACTACTACTCGGGGTATATCAAAATTTATGCCGAGTATGCAGCCCCCATGACGACCATGCTCAAGGGCAACCGAGAGGAGACCAAGAAGGGGTCCAAGAAGGCTCTGGTCTGGACAGCTGAGTCCGACCGTGCCTTTGAGGGGATGAAGCAGGCGCTGCTATCCGCACTGGGTCTGCACCTCGTGGATCCCGACCGAGGGTTCGTCCTGCGCACCGACGCTTCCGACTACGCCATTGGCGCTGTGTTGGAGCAAGTGCTTGACGAGGGGAGGCACGTGCCCGTGGCCTTCTGGAGCCGAGTCCTGGCGGAAGGCCAGAGACGGACGTGGACGCGCCGTGAAAAGGAGGCGTATGCCATCGTATCGGCTCTCAGGAAATGGGCTGGGTACATAGCCCTCCATCCCGTTACCGTCTGCACCGACCATCAGAGTCTGCAGTCGTGGCACAAGGAGCACGTGGACACCCCCTCAGGTCCCGCCTCCCGACGGGCAAGATGGCATGAGACCTTGGCCAAGTTCGACCTTACGGTTGTTTATATTCCTGGAAAGGATAACACCGTGGCGGACTGTCTCAGTAGGTGGGCCTATCCCGGCAGCAAGGGCATGCAGAATATCTCTGCCCATGGCGATGAGGCTGAGACCGCTGGAGCCAAGAGAATCATTGAGATGGAGCGCCTGATGGAGGAGGAGGGTGCAAAATGCTTCGTCGTCATGGCCGCGGATGCCCCCCTCGCAACGAGGGTGAGCAGAGCGCTCAGAGTACCCGCCCCTGATGGAGCTGAGTCCGACAAGCACCTCTTCCCGGAGTCTTGCCTCCAGGACGACTGGACCGAGGACTACGCCAAGTCTGAGGCCTTTGCGGCCGAGTATAGGGCTGTGACCGACCCTGATGACGGGCAGAAGTGGCCAAAAGGGCTGACCGAGGAAGATGGCAAGCTCTACCGGAATGGTAAGCTGCTAGTACCGGAGTCCTGGGTGCTCGAGCTTTGCGAGGCTTGGCACCACCACATGCTGCACCCAGGGGTCAAGAAGCAAGCCCTTGACATGCAGCGTCGGTTCGAGATCGACCATATCGTTCTCTACACCGCCATCAAGAAGGTCAGGAAGGGTTGCTTGGTCTGTCAGGCCTGCAATCCCGACAACCGGAACGTCAAGGGGGAACCCCAATGGACCCCGGTTCCTGACCAGCCCATGGAGAGCGTGGCCATGGACGTCTTCTCCATGCCCGAAATGCACATTGGCAAGGAGACCTTTGACTGTGTGGTTCTCTGTGTGGACCGCCACAGCGGCTACGTTGTAGCCGTTCCGGAACGCAAAAAGGGGTTGCTTGCCAAGGAGGTGGCAGTCATGATGATTCGTCATTGGCTGACCGTCTTTGACATCCCCCGCACCATTTGCAGTGACCGAGGGCCCCAGTTTACTGGTGGCTGGTTCAAGGCTATGTGTTCCCTCATGGGGATACGTCATGCCAAGAGCGTCGCCTATCTCAGCGGGTCTAACGGCCGTGCTGAAGTGGCTGGACGGCAGCTGTTCGAGAAGCTGCGCAAGATCCACATCACCAATCCAGGTCGGAACTGGTTTTAGGAGATGTGGCCTGCTCTGAAGGCCCATCATGACACCCCCACTCCGGGCGGTTTGTCCCCTCACCAGATTCTCTTCGGCAGGGACCCCCTGGGTAGGGGACTTCCCTTGTCTGGTGATGGCATGGCTATGGATGCCAAGGAGTTCTTCGCGCGGCAAGAGCAAACGGCGCGGGTCATCCGCCAGCAGCTTGAGAAGGAGCATGCTGAGTGTCAGAAGTCCGCCCCGAGCTCGACAGCGCAGAAGTTCGGGGTGGGAGACCCGGTGTGGGTGATCAGACCCCGCCCTATGGGCACCCTCCGCACCAAGACCTGGTTCACACCCGGCGAGGTGGTCCGCAGGATTGGTGAGGACACCTACCGCATCAAGGTGGGTCACGGACAGTTCCGGGAACGCCACGAAAGTCAACTCCGTGTGCGGGAACCCGACCTCCGTGGCCAACATGTGTCCCTGAGCTATGCCGCGCATGAGGCTGATTCGGATAATGACTATGCTGAGCAGGACGCCTACACTGTCGAGAAGATCCTGGCTCAGCGTCCGAAAGCCTCGGCACCCGGAGGTCTGGAGTTCAAGGTTCGTTGGCGAGGCTATGGGCTGTCCCACGACACCTGGGAACCCGTCTCCTCGTTCGTGCCGCGGGTCAATACTCCCTTCATGGAGTACATCCGCAAGCACAAGACCAAGATCCACGTTTCGGACTTGGCAGCACTCACCCGGGCGATTGCAGCCAGGGGTGCCTGATCAGCGCCCTGAGCTCTCCCCTGATGTGTTATGAGCGCTTGTGAGGTCGACGAATCGTCCCTTACTTGCTTGCTCTCTTCCATCTTTCGGTGACAGAGTGGCCATATACCCCCCCTGCTGAATCCAGAGGAGGATGGCCCCTCTCTTTCAATTCTATTCGTCACTCCCCCCCCTGCTGAATCCTTGGGAAACCAGGTAGGGCGACTGACCTTCATATTTCTGAGCTCTTGGGGCCTTGAAGCCCATACGTCGTTGCGCAACGGATGCCGCTGTCATCGGCATTGCGATTTTTGAGTGTGTGGTCTTGTTCCATGGCATTTGCGGAATCCAGACCAGTCGACGTGTGTCTCGAGACTATATATGGCCTGAGCTCAGGCGTTTTCCTGTCCACCCCCCTGCATATGCCTTATCCTAACCGTGGTGTGGTTTGGCGCTCTGTCCAGAGCGTGTTTACACGCCTATTGACCCAGATTATTGCTTGTTTTTCTGCCCTCCAGGATATGTGCATCTGTATGTTAAGTGTCATCAGCCCATCGCTGAGGGATGGACTGTTTTTCACGGAATCGGATACTAAGGCGCCCTGAGTCGCCGCTTACATGTTCTTACATATGGTCCAGCCTGGACCAGTACCTCAGTACATATTCTACTGTTTGAGTGCCCCTGATACCGTGTTGCCCTATTCGCTGTGATGTGGAGATCCTGATGGCGCCAGGCGGGAAGCCCAGTTGCCTGACTACACTCCCAGCGGTCCGCCACTGTCAGTCCCAGTGTGAGCCTACCGATTCGCAGACGCACTTGCATTCGGATGGCGGCCTCTGGTGCTCCTGACCTCGGTCAGTCTGCCTGGGAAACTGGTGGTTTGAGGAGTCGACGCCTCCGCCCACACTGCATGAGGACTCCCTCATGTATGGCCTTCGTGGCAGTAGGGCGAGGGAAAAGACGGCCTTGATGCCTGATCCCTTAAGGAGGAGCTCCCTTAAGATCTGGGGTTCTTAAGGAGTTCGACTATGGCACTCTGGACTCGCGTCGTATGGATATGGACATGGTGCGCCCGAGGAAGGACCCGTGGGGACTCTCCCCAGTCGGCAGGCCTTGGGAAGCTTGGGGTAGCCTGATGGATCTTTGTGGTCGCTCTCGACCTGTGGGACCACCTCGGCTGTCGTGTGTCGCCTATGTTGGCCGTGTATGCCACTGCCACTGTGGTGGTGACCGTAGCAGCCGGCACCCGGTGCGCCTGGTATGGGTTAACGGGTCCTTTGGATGCCGAACAATCGCCGCCAGGACCCGGCACTTGATACTTGATACTTGATACTATACATGTGCTACGAGCTTATACAACATCATACCTATCTTACTGTGACTTACTGAAGTGAGGATGTGACACCCCCCCCCCTTTTTCAGGAAGTGGTCCTGGGTACCCGCTGCCATGCGTGGGTGTTATCGAGCCCCCCCCAGGGTTTGCTCTAAGGAGGGGGGTGAAGCGGTACCCAGAACCCCATGGCTAGGTTACGGCATACAACCGGTCTCCGGTCCACTAACCACATGTACGGAAGGGAAGACGCCCGTTGACGCTCCGTTCCGTGCCGTAAAGCCCCGCATCGGCAACCGATGCACCGCCAGCGGATATTTGTATATCAGAACATCAGGAATCAACAGGGTTTTATTTTGATATTGTTTCCGTCAATTTTTACGCTTCCGTTCTGATATTCACTGTTTTGACTGCTGGCGGTTGGATCGCGACTTTACCGTAACCGCCAGTTTAACTGTTTATAATGAAAATTTTAACGCAATCCGTCACGAAGGCTCCAAAGCCTTCAGGAACTGCATGGACGCTTCCGCAATTTTCACATCTTACACTCGCAACCTTAATCCGAATTTTTCAGGATGTCGAAATCAGATTTTCGACTTCGACATCCCCGCACTTGATTTGACCTCTTTCGAGTGGACCTACGTGCTTCCCTAGGCACGAATCAATTTCCGTTTTATCTTGCCCTCCATTTGACTCAGAGATATGGGCAAAACAAAGTTGATTCGTGAGGCCACTTGTAAGGGTCATATCTCGTGCCGCTTGCGAGGAATGACAATAAGGAAACGTGGGATGTATTCACAATACTCCTGACGTAATTTAGGAAGCTTTATATGCCTTGCGTTTCCACACGTGCGCGCTAGTGTAATGGATCATGGTCAAGAGGGTAGAGTTTGCGTTATAACTCTTTGGCCATGATATTGCGTGCGTTAAGATAACTTTCGAGTGTAGCGCGCAAGTGTTGGTGTTGCATAGGAACTCTCCCTGAGTTCCTATGAGCGATTGACACAAAGTTCTGCCCTTGGAGGGGCATGACATATCGTGGTGGGAGCTACCTTTTTGGGCAATATGGAGTATGTGCCTTGTGTTGTGTTGCGTGCCCATTTGGCGGGTCTACCGCTCCAAGCCAAACCCGCCAATGGACCTCATATTGTGCAAGCCCCTTCTCGATACTCCCGACGATCAATTGCAAGCCTAACCTTCGTGGAGGGAAGCTTTTGTGGCGATCCCGAAGCGATGCGTTGGGAGCAAGGTGTGTATTTTGCAATTTTCCATATTTTCATGTGCCCACTTGGGAAGTAGCGCTCGTAACCTTTCAAGGCGCCCCAAGTGGAGCACATACGTGGAATCGAAGGTCATTGGTGTCAAGTCAATGTGTTTAGAGGGATTAAGTGATTGCACGATCCAAGCTGAAGATATTATAATATAATTGTGCACCTTTCAAGGCACTTTTGTGTGTGCTTGTGCCAATTTTGCCGTTTTTGGCCCGTCATGATGTCAAGTGGCGACCGTGTATCTCAACGTTGCGCTCAATTGACATCATGACTCAAGTATGTTATGAGGGTACATACATCGGTCCCCAACATATCTTAGACCCTGCGAATAACTCCTCTTAGGCTTGGCATACCGTGGCCGCCATGTTGGCGATTTGGGACTATCCCAAATCATGGGCTCGCTTGGCGACCCTGCCATTCGCAATACCGGAGGAGTTGGGCGACGCCCAAAAGATATGTTGGACACATATGAGTTGATACCAATCCTATGGCACACTCCGGTCCGAGTCGGGCATGTGCCTCATATGCCCCAACCATGAGTGTGCGCATTTTTGGCCATTTTGAGCAATTTTCCACTTTTGCTGCCCGCTGTGCACTATGTTCTAACCCTCGTGCACGCCGGACGCATGAACCAATGGACCATATATGACATGGGTGTTATGGGTAATGGTCCCCATGGTCCACACACCACGTGGGCGAAGCGGAGCCACCTTCGTTAAGGTGCTAGCCCAAAATGAGTGTGGGCAATTTTGCCATCTTTGCATTTGTGGACCCAGTTGGGATCGTCACCACGCCGAGTAGCATGGAGATCTTTGGGGGCCAGGGGCATGGAAGTCTTCGTTGGACTCCGGGTGGATTGCGTATGGAATGGCGGATCCGTTCTCCAAGCCGGCGTGGAGATATACTATTGGGAGCACACCGAATTTTGGCTCATTTCAAGCAGCCAAAATGACCCAATTTTGGGACCCCAATTTCCCCCTTCCGTGTGGTCAATTGGCGGCCCCATTCCTCTCAGCCCATAAGGGGCCCGGACCTAAATTCAAGTTGTACACTCAGATATAAGTCCTAGGTCCTGCCTCCTACCCTGTGAGCCATTGGCCTTACCTTGGCCGGGTGAACCACGCGTGGGAATGACGCCAATTTCGGTGATTTTGGCATCATGACCCCACACGACTCATCCGTGTTGCCCTGATGCCGGGACCTCAGAGGGAACCAGGTTGGGTGAGGGCATCAGGGAGTTCGTACTCGAAGGGCATAGGGTCAGTTGCCTCGTCCCTACCTCTGGCGGGTCCGGACGAGAGGTCAATTTTGGAGATTTTTGAGTTAATTTCAGTTTGGGCTGAAACAGCCCATTTTTAGCTACCAACTCCTGGGTGATAATGGCGGGGCCATATCTCTGGCTCAGAGAGGGGTTGCAACCTGCCGTTAAGGGAGCATGAGAAGCTACTGTCGGTTGGCCTTGAAACTGATTGGTTTCCAGGAACTCGCCTGTGGCTGGGCGGGACATCTCCCCTATTGGCAGGGTTTCAGGGTCCGGACTGAGCAGGGCATGGGTTGTGTTTGAGCCCCCGCCCCCACCAGCCACTGAGAGGGTCGGACCTGGGATTGGGATACGAGTTGGGACTGAGTGTCTATGGTCCTGTGATGCCCTTACCCCAGTCCAGTCTTAACCCCATGTGTACATATCCTGATGTGTTGTTGTACATACTTTTGTTCCCTCTTTGCAGAGTGGCAAGGATTCTGAAACGCTTTGTCACATGACACGAGCGTATTTATGCCCTTGGGAGCGTAGTGCCTTGCCTGCCTGCTCACCTGTGCGTGTCACCGCAGCGTCCCGGGGCCGGCCCCCCACGGGAACGCGTCACTCCGAGTTCTACCTGGACGTGGAAGGCACCGATATTCAATCCGCCTTTGTTGGGAGCAACTCCACGGCGAAGGCAGGGTCTCTTCCGTTGCGCACAATAACTACAAAGAGCTTAAAAACCTTTTGTTCAAGCACAAGCGTTTCTACCTAAAGCCGTATGAGTTGGACTATTCTCAAACCGAAGCCAAGAAGTCTCCGCCCACCGCCACCCCGTGGGCTAAACAATTAAGAACCGTGCTAGATAAAGCCAAAGAAGAGAACAAAGACCTCAAAGGATGGTTCGTTTTTCCGGCGTGGGACGCTCATATGGTTGCCGCCAACTTTTGCATGCTAGGCTCAACTTCCGCCCTTTTTCTTCCCTATCCTTACATTTCTAGCGTGATATGTATGCACGGAGCACAACTTCGGGACGCCTACAAGGTCAGAAAGGACGACAAAGACTCCTACGAGATCCGCACGAGCGGCCATCAAACGATGCCGTATGTTGCCTTACTCCTAAACACCTCTTCCTTTGACGGGTGCCGATATGAAGACATCAATTTTAAGTTTGAACCCTTCCGCTTTGCCGCCAAGCACGCCCATCCAACGGTGTGTGACCTCTGATTGCACAAGACGCTACGTTTTGAGGTGAGCATAGAGGTCCTTGACCACATTGAGCCTTCGCCGCCGGAGAAGAGAGACAAGTCTCAACCAAAACAACGCAAAATTGGAGACGCCCGTGTATTAATGAAGTTAATGAACGAAATGTTTGTCCCCGCGCTAGCAAACGTATCGGTGAACACCAAGAATGCTTACTACCCGTTACGCCACATAGTTCCTTCCGAGAGCCCGCATTGGGCCTACTACCGGTTTGATTGGGAACTCCCATCCTGCTTTGCCGACGAGCTCATGTTTAGAGTCCGCAAGTGCGCCCAATTCCTCACCGGGGAACTCCCTGCAATGGACATGCACGCTTTGCCGACTACCGAAGTGTATCGAGCTGTGATCGCTAGAGACTGGAAGGAAAGAAACAAAGACCTACAAGCCCCGGAAATGCTCACCATGATGATCGCCAACCTGCCCGGAGGACGGGGCGCCTCACTGCCCTTAGGAGCGATGTTCCGGTCTAAAGACTCCTTGGTCGTGGCGATTGACACCACACACGCGCTGTGCGACGTCATGAAAACCAGGGTCCAAACACTAGCTATCCGCTTTCTCCACTCATGCGGCATTGTTCTCTTTCATGGCATAGATGGGCAATTGGTGCAGTTTTCGTCACGATCCGACGGCAATACGAGGTTTGCGCCTTCAGGCGCCCCCGAGCGAGCCCACGCAACGCCGGCCCCGCCCTCATACGACTTGTCTAAGGCCCCGAAGACCACCGTGCTCCTGGTGGCCCCAAGATCAGCGCATGGTCTCGACTTGCGCGTCCAAGCGCGGTTCCTTGGCCCGTACATGTCTTTTGAACCCACGCGACCCCCCTACGAGCACCAACAAGCCCGCCCCGTGGTATACAAAAAGGAGGAATCCGCGCTGCTAGCGCATGATTTCAAATATGGATACACTGCCTTTGCCCCACTACACCGCAACCTCCGCGCCCTCGAGAAGATACTCCCCGCTCAAGACCCGGATGTGGCCGAGCACGAGCAACCCATCGTGCAACGCCTCCAAGCGGGCGCCGCTTTGGGGTCCACGGCCTTCGTGTCCCAGCTCGTCTCCGCCCTTCGTCATAGGCCCGCGACGGGGCTAACTGAGCGCATCAGCGAGTGGAACGCGGCATCGGACGACGCCGACGCCGCTACGCCAACGCCGGGACGAAACCGCATCAAAGAGATGTCCCAGACCAGCGTCCCGCCCCTTGCCCCGCTGGGAGGCGAGGCGACCACCCTCCTACCCCCGACCACGATGCCCCCACCCCCGCCTCCGAGATACAAATTGACCCCCGCCTCCCTACTGGTTTTTATTACGTCCGCGACGTATTCTCCGAGAGCCAAGAGGAAACGGTAAAAAAGGTTCCCCGCGACAACATGTGGGAGAAAAACCACGGGCGCTCAGTCCAACACTTCGGCCACGCATACTCCGGCCCTAGCAAAGTCACCGCCACGTCCCACATCCCGGAAGAGTTTTCCTCTATCATCCAAACATACAATGCCGCGCTGGAGCAACTAGGCCTCTCGCACCCCCCCCCCAACCAAATCACGGGCACAATGTATCTCCTGGGAGAGGGCATCGGCTACCACAGGGACGACCCCTTGCTAGGCGACCCGGTGTCCATTTTTGGTTCCCAGTCGGACACCACAATGTTCTTTAAAAACCCCTCAAACGGGGACTCTTTCCGCACCCGCCTCCTTGCCTGCTCTCTCCTGGTCCTCACGGGGGCCGCACGCCATGAGTGGCACCACGGGATACCCTGACGGAGGGAAGACGAAGTGTTTGGGCTAACTGTCCCGCGTACCATCCCTCGACTCGCTCTAATCCTCCGCCACAATCCACAGGCAAGCTGACCCACGAAAGCCAGAGGGCCGGATACCCGCCTCCTGCGCTCTCCAGCCCCCTCTGCCTGAAAACACAAGGGTCAAGATTCGGTGAAACACCGGCCCAGTCCCCCCCCCCCGAAGTCCAGTACGCGCCTACGGAAGGGGTACCAACATCCTCACCGCCCCCCCATACCCCTCCCCTCAGAACTGCGTTTCCTGTCCCACAACTTGCAGAAGAAACCTATAGTGAGCAGCCAAATTCTCCGACACCTCAAGAACGACTTCGACATCCTCTTGCATCAAGAAATGAATCACGCCCCCATCCTTCCCCACGTATTTGCCTACGGTTCGGGCACTAAATCCACCATTGTTTCGAACATCAGCCCGGACAAACACTTCAGAGGCGAGCACGGGTCCGTTTTGGTTTGCTCCCCCCGGCTCGCCCGTTTCATTACCCCCCTCCCCCGACTCGATACGGAAGGTCTACTGGCTGCTGCCGTTTTCACCCTCCCGGGGGGCCCGCCTACCTTGTTGGTCTCAGTATACGCCCCGAGAGCGGACGTCCACCGCTCAAAAATTGAAAACATCCTGCGGCCACTCATGCATCAGTATCCCAAACACGTCCTGGTCGGAGACACCAACTGCATAATGTGCCCTGAGCTGGACGGAGCGAACCTCCAAACGGACAACGAGTGGCCATGGCTCTGCAGGCAGGTCCCGAGCGACCCGCCAAGCCTCATCGATACCTTCCGGCACTTTCAGCCGACCGAGCGGTCTTTCTCCCGATACCCGACCCCGTACAGAGCAAGCAGCAGCCGACTCGACCATATTTTGCTCTCCGCGGCAGCCTCGGAATTTTTTTCCCCCCACCTCTGCAACCATCCATACCGACGACAAAACGTCAGACCACCACCCAGTCACGTACACCTCTCAAGTCCCCCCCCAGGCCTTCTCCGAAACACCCACCACTAAGAGGAAGGTTTTCCGCAAACTGACGGAGCGGGAGCGCCCCAAGCACCACGACTCCCTCGCCCCGCGATGGTGCGAGTCTACCCTCCCCCGCTTTGAGTCTTTATCCTTGGCAGACATAGTGCTCTTCACAGATGTGGTGCTGGTAGAAGTAGCGACTAGCTACCACAATATCACCACACCATCACACCCAGCCTCCTCGGCTCTGGTTAAGAAAATAAAAGTGTCCCTGCAAACCCTGCCCCCCCCTAACCATCCCAACGTCCCCGCTTCCATGGACACGTTCAACAAATTCGTCAAGGAGTGGGAAACCAAAGTGAACAAGGCCGCAACCACCAACATCCATCGCTGCCTTGTGAGGAAAACTAGGATCAAGCGCACCATCAACCAGGCGCTCAACCCCGTGGAACGCGGTGAGATAACGCTGAAGCACCCGGGCGGCACACAGCTTGTCACCACCCCTAAGGAAGTGAGCTCTTTTTTTTCTTCCACACCCCTCACCCTGGGGGGCAGCCTCGATTACGCACCGCCGAGCACGCTAGTGGATCGCCTGCTCACTCACTCCCCCACCTGCCCCGAACCCACAAAACACACACCTCTCCCTGACATTACCTGGGAATCATCCCGCAACACGCTCAAGAGGTCAAGGCCCAACAAGGCGGGTGGGCGGGACTTCACAAACAACTACACCCTGCACATCTCCCCCCCCCCCCTGTCGAACAATGCATTTGGAGGGTATGTAACCACTACCTCCACCAGCCGTTGCCTGAGAAATGGCTCGAAGCCAACATTATCTTGCTTTTTAAGAAAGGTGACGTGACGAACCCTGTAAATTACAGGCCTATAGCCCTGCTGAACAGCGTTTGCAAAATTATTGCAACACACGCAAACCGTGAGCTACTGACAGCTGACATCGAACACTCCATCATACACCCCACCCAGTTCGGCGGGCTTCCCAACCGCAGATGCGGAGACCACATTTTCAACCTCTTATCCACGTTTCGGGAATCAGTCGGTAGCTACAGCCTCTACATTGATTTCAATAAGGCTTTCAACTCCGTCACCCACACCACCCTCTTCACAGTGCTGTCCCGCCTGAACTTTCCCACGCACCTTGTAAACCTCATTCAATCCTTGTACCGTGCCCCCCGTGACTTCCCGGTGGTGTCGGGGCACACCCACTCCTCCCATCTGCAGACCAGAGGTGTTCGGCAGGGATGCCCCATGTCACCCATCCTTTTCTGCCTTTACCTGAACGTTCTCCTCTTCGCCCTGCCGTCTCACGTCACGGCACCCCCCTCCCCACACGAGTCGGGCCACGCCTTTGTTGACAACCTCCTCTATCGATCAGAGAATGGGGACCGCATACAACAAATTTTGAATTTCTTCGACACAGTCGCCAGGGAGTGGGGCCTGGACTTAAACCTCAGCAAAACCGAAATCCATGCTATGGGAACAGCCCCTCCCAGAACATTCACCTCCCCCTCGGGCACCCCCCTGTCAACAACCAACCAGAAGACGGGGCAACCACACAACTGCTACAAATACCTAGGGGTGTACATCTTCACCGCCAACCACGAGGCACAAACGCTGGCATTGGCCAAGTCGGAAATATGCTCCTTTTTCACAACCCTCCAACTCCTCTGGCTCACCCTTTCTGAATACATTCTCTTAGTAAACGTCCAACTCATCCCTATTCTTTCCTACCGCTTCATGGCACACCCCCTGGCCCTGAACGAGTTGGGAGCCCTCCAAGCCATGATCTGGCAAAATATTGCACATGACCCCTCCCCAGACAAGGCCAACAGGATTTCCCGCCTCGTCTCTCCTAAGGACCGCTACACCCCCCGCCACCAGGGAGGCTTGAGACTCCGCCACTTCACTTTCCCCATTTGCATGGCCCTGGTGAACGCCGCAATCAGGTACCTCAACAGGGACGGCCCAGCCTCAACAAACAAATCCTTCTCCGAAGCGATGCTCTCCACTACACGCAACCCAATCCAGGACACAGTCATGGAGGCGTGCCACACCATAGGCCTCCGGTACGATAGCACCGGCCTCCGGGCCTCCTGCCCCCCCTCCTTCTTCCTCCCGAAAGAGAAAGTCCAAGTCCGGTTCCTAGCCACCAAACCAGCACCACAATACAGCAAGTTCGGCAACAAGTTGAAACGAACACCCGTAGACCTAGGGTTCCACCTAGGAACAGTCATGGGGGTGCACACAGAATCGGCCACACTCCAGTTTTCAGACGGCACCATCCACATTATCAAAGACCCCGGTCTCCGCCGCAACGAGGAAGAGTACACCTTTCAAAACCCAGCCATTTCTGTCCGCCCGGAACTGGCAGGGCACCACGAACTGCTTACCCCTCCCCTTCTCCACCCCTAAGAGTACATCCTCCACCCCCCCCTCGGGCCACACAGCGGAGTTCTGCTCGACTGGTCGCTGCATGGCGAGCTGTACCGGCTCCCAGATGAACCTCACCCCCTTGACCCCGATGACCTCGAAGAATGGGGTTGTGAAGCAGCCCTTGCCCTCCTCCTCACATCGTCCCCCGGCACGACATGGGTGTACTTGGATGGCTCAGCGGGCGCCTTGGGCTACGGGTCTGCAGCCACCCTGCTTTTCCCTAATGGCTCCAGATGAGTGCTGTGCCAATCGTCCCCATACCAGTCCTCAGAGGGATCGGAGTTCTGGGCGGCTATTATGTTCCTGCGGTGGTGCCCTGTTTCCGCCCCTTCTCCCCGCATAACAAGGTACTTCGCATCAGCCCCCCCCCCTCCCGCGAGCACAAACTCACAATCGTCCTCATCTTCGTCGAACGTGTCATCTCTTTGGAAAAGCCACATTTACACGTTTCTCTCATGCCAGCCCTCAACAGCCCTAGCACAGCGCAAGCAATCAGTACTACCACACTGGCACTCACCAGTCACTTCTGCAAATGAATCCCTCCCCCAGGCCAACCCCCATGCTCAAGCCGTCATGCTCTAACCCCGAAACCGCAACCGTACAGCCTTCGGGAATCAGGCAGAGACCCCGCCTCTGCGTTTGTCTATAACGGGGCTGCCAGGTCTCATTGAGATAAGGCAGAGGAGGACAGCAACGTGCAGCGGTACTCAGCCCGCGATTGAACTTGGTTTCGGGCTCCCGCCCCTCCCTGAAAAAGCTTGGTGCGCAAGAGCCTTTCTCCCCGGCCTGGCCAGCCACAAAAGGGGCCGCTCAGTGCAAAAGAAGAGGCTCCGCGCTTGAGGAGGGGAGGCGACTTACATCCCGCTAGACCTGACTGGTGGCTCCAAACAAAGCGGCCCCGGGCAACACAGGGAGGGCTGCTTGCCGCCAGCGTGACTGCTTGTCATGCCAGGAGGGTGTGCCCCCGTGCTTGCGCACCTCCCCTCCCTTGCGCGGAACCCCAGGGGTTCACCGGACTTCCTGGCGTATCCCGTTCTGAAGGCATGCATGCATGTTCTTGGTACCAGGGGTCCGAGGTGCTTGGGTGTCGCACGCTCCGCCTCAAGTCCCAAAGCAGCGCAGGCCTTGGGATGCAGCATTTCCCCTGGTCTCCGGATCTCATTTGGCGAGTTCACCTGCATGGCACGGGCTGCCTCAGTGCCCGGGCTATGGACACCTGGTTTCCTAGTGTTGCGTGGCGCTTGCGTTTCGGTCTGGGTTGTGGTTGGGTTCGGGTTTCAGCGGCGCCCCACCACTCCTCGCTGGGGTGTTGGGGTGTGTGTGTGCTTGTGTGCCTGTGCCGCTTGTACCCCGCCACTCCTGTCTGGGGTGTGCAGCGTGGGTGTGTGTGCTTGGGCTCGGGTTTCGGCTGCGCCCCGCCACTCCTGGCCGGGTCGTTTTCGTGTGTGTGTGCTTGTGTGCGCGCTCCGCTTTTACCCCGCCACTCCTGGCTGGGGTGTGCGGCGTGGGTGTTTTGCTTGGGCTCGCGTCTTGATTGCGCCCCACCACTCCAGGCTGGGGTGTCAGGGTTTGTGTCTGCTTGTGCGCGCGCCCAGCTTGCACCCCGCCACTCCTGGCTGGGGTGTCGGGGTTTGTGTCTGCTTGTGTGCGCGCTCCGCTTGCACCCCGCCACTCCTGGCTGGGCTGTGCGGCGTGGGTGTGTGTGCTTCCGCTCGGGTTTCAGCTGCACCCCGCCATTCCTGGCTGGGGTGTTCGGGTGTGTGTGTGCTTGTGTGCGCGCTCCGCCTGTACCCCGCAACTCCTGCCTGGGGTGTGCGGCGTGCGTGTTGTGCTTGGGCTCGGGTCTCGGTTGCGCCCCGCCACTCCTGGCTGGGGTGTCGGGGTTTGTGTCTGCTTGTGTGCGTGCCCTGATTGCACCCCGCCACTCCTGGCTGGGGTGTGCGGTGTGGGTGTGTGTGCTTGGCTCCGGTTTCGGCTGCGCCCTTCCATCCAACGCGTGGTTTTGGACAGTTGTCCCTGCGTAATCACTCCTGTTGGTGGTTGTTTGTGGGCTTCTTGCATGCATCGCCGCAGTCATTGGATGTACGCCCGTGGGTCTGGGTCCCGGTCCACCGCCCCCATTATCTGCCCTTGTGCTGCATCGAGCGGTCCATATAGACTCCATGTGTTCCTTTGGGGAGCTGCAGATTCCGTCCCTAATCGCGGGACGCGTTGTATGCTGTCCCGCACCGGGTCGTTGTCAGGCTGCATGGTGTCATCGTGGATGTCCACGCCGCTTGGCAGCTTCAGCGGGGTGCTTCATTGTCAGGGTTGGTGGTTGTTGGTGGTGTCCCCGTCCATGATACTGCTGTGGGTTGATGTCTTGGACGATGTAATTTGTCTGTCTGATGGTGTGTCTGGGGTGTTGCATGAGCCAGATTGCCTTTGTTCGTCATGTGTGTGGTGGTCTTGTGAATGCACCGCCTCTGTGGTCAGCACTGTCACTTGTTGTTGCTTTTGTTGTGGGTCGTCCGTCGTGTCGGGGCACCATGCTGGCGGTTGCAGCTTGGTGCTGCAGACGCTGTTCTAGGTGCTGTACTCGGGACGGTCTGGGCTTGGCGTCCGCCTGCATGTTAAGGTGGCGTTGGCACTGTACTCAGTTGCGCGGTCACTATAGTTGGTGTGTTGGAATGGGTTTTGGCTTCGTTGCGGGTCCCCCGTCGACTGGTCCGGTGCGGTTGTCCTGTGGACCTGTTCTTCACCACTGCGGGCCGCGGTAGCCAGCCTGCTCGGGCTCGAGCTGCACTCCGCGCGCACGGGGCCTGTGGTTAGCGGAACGCTCAACTGGTGCTGGCTGTACCTTATGTTTGCTTCCACTTCTGGCATGCCTTGGTCTTCTGGCGCGGTCTGTGTTGGTGTGCTGGGCTCTGGCGAAGCGGCCTTCTGCTGGGTGTGGCCGCTGGCGGCTTGATTCAGTCTCATTGCACCCTGCGTTTGGATGGTGGATTGCGTGTGTGCGCGTCCCCCTGTGTCCTGCGCACCGCTTTGTCTGCCGGCGTTGTGTTCTGCACTATCTGATATGTGCGTGTGCCTTGCATGCACGGGCGGCAATCCCGCACGTCCAGCTTACCTATAGCCTATTGTACGACCTCTCTTCTCGACGTGGATTTCATCCACGGCCTGCCACGCTTCGTTGGTCATGATAGCTGCCTAGTGTGTGGCCTATCACGCTTCACCCGTGTGTCTTGTTGCAGTAGAAACATCAAAGGAGAGCAGACTGTGAAAATATTGGTCAAATAATGGTTCGAGCCATACGGAGCACCAAAAGAGGTGCACTCTGATAAGCATAAGCATAAGCATAAGATCTGCATAAGGGGACTTAGACAAGGATGCCCCATGTCCCCCATACTTTTTAACCTCTTTGTCGACCCCATCATTAACCACATACAATCTCTCTTACCTAAACACGAATTCAACGACCTTTTCTCCTTCATCGACGACATCGCCCTCCAAACAACCTCCCATGCCACTCTACACAAAGCGCCTCACTTCCTCTTTGTCCAAGGGCCTCGATACGGCCTTTCTTTTAACACTACAAAGTCCGAACTCCACGCCCTCAACAACGCCACCCATATCACCATTCGTATTAGTTCTACCCAACATTTCAGTACTTTTACCGATGACCGCGACCCCAGGGTTTTTTATAAATACATGGGCACCTACTTTTTCAACAAACAACAAAACCCCAGCATGCTCCAACTTCTACTCAACACCATTCACGCATTTTTCGCCAACATATCCACCCTCTCCCTCACACACAACGAAATCATAAAACTATCCAACGTACAACTGATACCTACCCTCACCTACCGCTTAATCGACAACTCACTCCCGCAACAGGACCTCGACAAACTGGACACCACAATTTGGAGTCATATCTCCAAATCAGGCAAACTATCCTTTCGCACCCCCAATAAAACCAAATACTCCCCCCCACACACACTAGGTCTAAACATGACGAAAATGTCTATCGTAACCCACATCCAAGCCATCAACCATATACTGCGCTACACACACGACGACGGACCTTCCCACACCAACGAAAGAGTCAAGTACACCTTGCGCTACAAGTCCACCAACCCCAGCACCATGCAACGCATGACTGCCCACTCTGCTAGCCTTCTAGGTTTCCACACTCACAACATACCCACAGTCAACCCATGTCTCCCTTCTCAAATCCCTACACACACAACAATCGAAGTCGCCTTTATTTACTACCAATCCAACAGCGAACCATTAACATATTCCATTACGAAAAATACCACCCGCACCACAAAAAAGACCCTATTGTTCCGAGGCACAGTCGACCACCCCATGCCTCAGAAAACCACAGTTACTTTTCCTGACATGTCTACAATCCTCACCCCCAACCACCAGTTTCGCTTCCTTACTCTCCCCGAATCCCAAGATATTTCCAAGCCTACCAAGTCTCTCTCACTACCCGACAGGACCAACTTCCCTTTTTCTTTCACTGGCACCACCGCCACTCAAAATTTCATTCAATTTGCCCTGAAAAACAACCTCTCTCCCCCAAACCCTCAGCACCTGCACTACTGGGGATGCCACGATCTTTTAGACGCACTCGGCACCTACCCTAACGCTACGATTGCCTACAACAACGGGTCGGATGACCCCACAGTGAACACGCCCTCGGGCGCCGCCATCACCTTCAACATTACACCGCCAACAACCATCTGCAACACATCACCGATAAAGGGATCTTACCCAGCAGAAATTTATGCCATTATACTGTTTACCTACCTCCAACACGTCGACACTCTCTCTCAACCAATCATTTTTGCCATTGACAACCTGTCGGTTTGCTCCACACTCCACCAGATACAACAATTAAAAACTAAACCCTTCGCTTCTAACGCTAATTGCTCCGCTCTCTGGTACAACTATATTTCGGAATTTATTCACAACACCCACCTTCACATAATTTTCACCTGGACTAAAGGACACGCTGACTTCGATGGCAATGAGCACTCTGACAAAATTTCTAAATGGGTATCACTCAACCTCCACCAACACCCTGAACACCACAACCCGGACACTTTTCACTTCATATACCACAAGCATACACCACTGCCAGGACGCATTACACGCAAAACTGGAAAACACCTACTTCGAAACCATAAACACAACAACATACACCTACCTTCTAGCACCGACTTCTACGCCCACACATCGTTGTTTTCCTGACTACCTTTTAAATGGACAAACGGACTGTACTGTTGCACTGGTTTTCTCCCCCATTACAAACTTAACACATATCAATGCCCCAAACGCCACACTCATCACCCCCTCGACCCCATAACAACATTGACCGAATGCGGCACAGCGAAACCAGTTCGTGACCTCTTTTTTGAGGTCTGGCAACAACCCTTCAAACAAACAGTCATCGACTGGTGGCTACATGCAACAAAAGGAGAAAGAAGAAACTACATCCGCACACTCATTCCCAACTCACTCAGTAATGCACTAAGAGAAATCCCACCCGACACTCCCTACTTCCAACACCTACAAAACCTAAAAACAGCCTTTAAATACAAAAGAAAACGACTCAAAACAGCACTGCAAGAGACACAAACCTGGCTCAGACAAAACCCAATTAACGACCTGCACTTACTCCAACCAGATTCCGCAGACAACCCATTGAACAACCAATACTCCATCTACAGCACTTCGTCTCACAACCCCACCTTGTTGACCTACCCAAAAAGGACAAATACAACAGTCGCCAATAAACAGCCCCACAAACACAGACACGTTCACAGCAAAAACGAAAAAACCAAATCCCAACTACTTAATTTACCGTAACTACCCACTTAGAAACAAGTTACCCTAAAAAAGCCATCGCGAAAAGAAACTAAGCTCCGCAAGCGACTGGGGGGTTTCTGCCCCGCCTTGGTCTCCGGGTGACGAGTTTCTCCCCCCCTCCTTTTCTTTTTTCTTTTTGTCATTCTTCCCCATCCTCCTCATCTTCACCCCCTCCGATCTGCACCCCCCCCCCCTAACTTCTTGACACCATTTGACAGATCGATGAGATGGGACCACGTTTGTTTGATGCTCTCTTCCAGCTCCTTTTCATACACCTTCCAGTCAATCATCCAATTTACAGCCTTTTTCCCCATCCATTGCTGTCATGTGGTACCTCGGCACTCACTGGTGGTATGAACCTGAAGGTTTTGGATACTACCATTGCTGGTTCTGGATACCGGAACCTCGCGAGCCGTCCCCGGAAGTCCTGTGGTACCTGGACTAAGAGAACGCAGCACTCAAGTGCTGTGAGCCCGCTCACAAACGGCGTTTGCCCTTACGCTGCATGCGAACAGTTTGATAAAGTTCCATGAGATCCTCGTTCCCGTCCCCTTGAACGCTGAAGTTGGCCTGTGAGTCAATTTGAAACCGGCAGCCGCTCAATTACTACGGTAAGGCCACCACAGGCATCACTCGGTTCTCAGAGCTTTCCGAACTTTCCCCTGACGTTTGGAGAAGTCAGTGGTTTCCACTTAACTGGAGGTCTTTCATGATACCCCAGATGATCTATTGCCGGGGTTACTTGTTTGTTTCTGATTTCTATATATATATATAAATATATATAGAGTCCTTTTTTCTTTTTTTTCTCGATTCGTCTAGCGTCATAACACCAACCACAGGGCTAATGGCGAAGCCACAGCCCACAGTAACCAGGCCTTTGGTGCCTTTTGGAGCAGGGTCACACCCCCTGAGTTACTGTACATATGGCTGCTGTCCTTCGATGAACTTCGGCTCGCCATGAACGCTCACTTGCCCGTGGTTAGGCCGCTTTTGTGTTATGCTCGCCGGGGGGCAACCCCCATGCACCAAAAAAGAGGTGCACTCTGATGAAGATGTACACATCGGTAGCGACACAGGATGGTACAAACCTGTTCTGAACGCATTCAACGTTCACGTAACAACAGGATCAATGTCAGGTGCAGTCCAGGTCTAGGTGCTGAATTGCTATGCGCACTTAAGCAGTTGAGGCACTACCACTCCCCCGGCAACTTGTCTTGGGATGAGTCGCGCCTAAGCGATAAAGAGGTCGAGAAGATCGACGTGCAGAACGCCGCCTCCCCTGAAGAGGCAGACGAACAGGAGGAGATGACTGCCGAAGAGATGGCAGTCGACGGATACTATGTCGTGGCAGGTATTGCCTGCCACGAGTATGAACAGGGCTGGAAGCTTGTCACCCTTCGGGAAAGGGCTGGAGTTTCTGAAGCAACCCCAGAGCCCATGTCGGTCTTCATACAGCCAGATGGGGGTATCAACCCGTTCTTTTGTTCCTATCTTGTTGAGAACAACGAGGGTCAGCTACTAACCCGTGCTAAGACCCTGTCCCAGCACAAGAAGAAAAACTAATCTCCTGGTGCGTCTCTATTTAATGTTCCTGACCAAACTGAGGGGGTTCTAAGCTTTAAGAGGCGGTGGTATTTCCCAGATATTGCCTTCCCCTGTTAGGAGTCTCCTTTGGGCCACTCCTGCAGGAGTATAGGCTCCCTGCGAAGGTAAACTTCCCCCTCACCGAGGAAAGGAACACTGGGGATCATCAGAAATCCACCAGGCCGCTTATCTTGTTCGCAGGCCAATGGTTGGTGAGTCCTATTGCCCCAGCCTCCCACCATACCTTAATCTGCACAGTGTAGTAGAAGAACGCGCCGACACACTGCGCTAGGTACCCACGGGGTCGGATCAGTCCAAGGTTCCCCCCTCCATAAGACCAACCCAACTGAGGGTCACATGAACACGCCGGCCTGCGTGAACAGATTCCTTTCCTTTCGGAAGTCACAATTGAGGCCCTTTACTCGCAACCCCCTCTGTTTTTCAACCTCCCAGGGGCGGTGAGCACTCTTGCGCTGACAGCTAGGCCTACTCAGTGTGTACCAGGATAGGGTTAGGACTCCCGTAGAGGTCCAGTTCCGGTGAGTGTACTATCGCCCGCCCTCAAGGGTGTTCGCTCCCCCGAACACCTGCACATCCGCTGCTTTTGAAGCCCTGCTCCTGCCTTGGTTGTGCCGCATACTCCCCCGCTTGTGGTTTCCAGCGTGAGTGTGTGCCTTGTTGATCGCGTGTTGCATGGAGCATCCCTGCATACAACCACCTTTGAGGAGCCAGCGATGAATGGTGGCTGCCTAGACTGGGGGACGAGGACAACCAAGGTGTTGAGAAGCAAGGTTTGTCCACCCACCTTGGGGACAAGGGTGCCCACAGTTAGGACCCCTAACTGGTCCAGACCCGTGGGTGTCCACCCTGCTAAGCCCTGCTTGACAGTGTTACCATACCCCTAAGTATGCTATGTATGTCTGTGCGTGTATCTCTTATCTCCCCAGCATGGCTGCCATGGTTGGCCTTCACTGATGTTGGACCGGAGGTCCTAGTTAGCTACTGGTACCACTCCCATGGCGCCTGATTTCTGTGCTGGCACCTATCCTTTGGGCCAACGGCAAACGCCCTACCTACTAGAGAAGGAGGCGGTTGCCAAGTGTGCTAAGGGCATACAAAAGGCCCATTTTTCCAAAGGCGGAAAAATGAAACACACAAAAGCACGAGCAGCGCGAGACACCGCTACTCTACACTCACTAATGCCAGTACCAGCCTTCGAAGGTACGTTGAGCACAACCGGACTCAGTCCCTACCAGGCCTGCTGAACCCAACCCGTACACGCACTACTGGGTGGCTTTGACAAAGATGTCTCAGGCCGTATCGGCCCTCCCGTGAAGGAGCAAGCAAACACAGCCCCACTAGGCTACTTTGGCCTGACAGGGACGCCCTCGCAGGTTTCCCTGACAGGGCTTAGAAGAGGGAGGACACTTGTGTGTTGAGCGCGCAGCGCGTAGTAGGCGTTGTCGATGGCCAGGTCGTTTGGAAGCCCCATGTGTTTGCGATCTGCGCTCTGTTTAGCTGGGCGAAACAAACTTGCTCCAGTGCACCATTCACCTTTCCCTGACCGACCTGCGAGGTACACATGAGGAAGTCTTTGCCACTGGAACCTAACAAGCCTCGTCGTATCATACCGGTCTTCGACTTGAAAATAATTCACTATTGCCAAACTGCCCTATCAAGCAAGGAAGCCTTAGCAACTCTGCCCGTTCTCTTATAGAGCATAGGGCGGAGCCCTGGGTAACCTAACAAGGGTTATACCTCAAGCAGTAAGTGTGGCCTAAGCTCTTGAATGCATTGTGACAATGCGGGGAAGGATGGCAATGTAAGCACACGCCATCATGACCTACCACTTAAGCGCAACCACGAACAAACAAAACACACAAAAGCACGCGCAGCCGGAGACACTGCTACTCTACACTCACTAATTCCAGTACCAGCCTTCGAAGGTACGTTGAGCACAACCGGACTCAGTCCCTACCAAGCGTGCTGAACCCAACCCGTACACGCACTACTGGGTGGCTTTGACAAAGATGTCTCGGGCCGTATTGGCCCTCCTGTGAAAGAGCAAGCAAACACAGCGCCACTAGGCTACTCTGGCCTGACAGCAACGCCCTCGCACGTTTTCCTGACAGGGCTTAGAGGAGGGAGGGCACTGGTGTGTTGAGCGCGCAGCGCGTAGTAAGCGTTGTCCATGGCCAAGTTGTTTGGAAGCCCCATGTGTGTGTGATCTGCGCACTGTTTAGCATGGCGAAAGGAACTTGCTCCAGTGCACCATTCACCTTTCCCTGACCGAACTGGGAGGTACATATGCAGGAAACCTTTGCCCCTGGAACCTAACAAGCCTCGTCGTATCATACGGGTCTTCGACTTAAAAAGAATTCACTATTACCAAACTGCCCTATCAAGCAAGCAGGCTTTAAGAACTCTGCCCGTTCTCTACTAGAGCGTAGGGCAGAGCCCTGGGTAACCTAACAAGGGTTATACCTCGAGCAGTACGTGTGGCCTAAGCCCTTTAATGCATTGTGAGCATGCAGGAAAGGAGGGCAATGTCAGCACACGCCATCATGACCTACCACTTAAGCGTACGCACGAACAAACTCAACCAGGCGCAGGGGCTCCAGTAGGCACTGGGGGAGAGTAGACAGAAAAGACGCCAAGTTTCAGCGCTTCGGGGAGAGCCAGGGCCGCCCCGGAGATGAGGCCTTCATGGTCGTGGTCCGGAATCGAGGTGGCATATTTTGCTATCCTGGGGCCGAAGACAATGGCGGAACCTTGTCAATTGCTCCCCACGGTTCCGAAGATTTTCGTCTTGTCAAGACCAACAGAAAACTGGTGAGGGAGAAGGGGCAGAGAGTTGAGTTCTTGAAGGACGATTGTGCAATAACTCTCGCGGAGAAAATGACACATGATGCCAGAGTTGTCTTTGCGTTTTTAAACATTTATGCTGAGAATGTGCAGGGCCGTGACAGAAGGTATGGAGGGGGGGGAGGGGGGGGGTGGCGTGCGTAATGGAGTTTTTTTTATGGACTACGGGTGGTAAGGTGAAGCGGTGTTTGCTGGGTTCCTAATAGGGGCGGGGTGACTTGGGTCGGGCAATTCCGTAGCAGGGGACTTGCAGATGGGAGGAAATGGGGGGAGAGGTGGTCGGTGATGACCGCTCAGCAGATACTCGCAGTGGAAGTCATCGGGGCAGAAGCGGGGCAAGAAGCGGAGTTCATTCTGTGCAGGGTGCTGCAAAGCGTGGACCCGTTAACACCAAAGCGGGCGAGAACGCCAGCACACGTTTTCATAATGCTCGGAACGAGGGCTTCGTGAGGTGGGGCATGGTGACTAAGAAAAAGATGTAGGTGTAAAAGGGGGTTCAGATTGTGGCCAGAGCAACAGTGTATGCCGCCAAGAGGCAAACATGAAGAACGGCGCACAGGTGGTCCGTTGCAAGGGGCAGAGCCCCGATATACAATAGGAATCATGGATCTGTGTCCTGTGCCACAGTCCGCCCGACGCGGAACATCTGGGCTTCAAAATGATCCCATACGGACTAGACGGGGCTGGGCAAATAATGCATTGAGTGGTGGCAACGTACAACAGAGCGCACACCTTACCCTCATCCATGATGGATCGCTGTGTGGAGTCCTGGAGTCCAGCACGTTGACGCATCTGGCCTGGGTTCGGGCGTCTGTGGGGAGGAGGGTGCGGGTCAGGGTCAGCGAGAGAGGAGGGGGGTGAGCGCTGACACGCAAAATCCCAGTGCCATTTGAGGGGAAACCAGTTGAAACGTTTGAAAGTTGCGTGAATGAAGGGTTGCGGCAAGGGTAGCCTTCCTGGTGGCGCCGCGGTGGGGCACAAAATATTTATTCATGCAGCTGTGAGGCAGGGTGCTCTGGGGGCTTTCTGGGGTCTTGTGCCGGCCGATGAGGGCCAGGTGGCTCATGGGTACTCCCAATCAGCAAAGAGGGCCGTTTCTCGCCGGGGACTTTTTTCTTTTCCACTAAGTCAAAGGCTTGAGATTCTTTTCGCCATGCTTCGCTGTTACCACAACACGCCTTTGTACCATGGCCTTTCTCCAAATGAAATTGTCTTTGGACGAAAGAAGTGTTGGTGGAACATGCCGTTGAATAATCCTCGCCCTTGTAAAGATGCTTCGTTGTTTTTGGACGACGTCCAACGAGCAGATAAAACTGTCTCGAAATTAATCGATAAGCATCAAGCTGACTGGCTTTGGGTTCAGAATCAAGGTCGAAAAAACCCACACAATTTTGAAGTCGATGATCGAGTTTGGCTTCCAAAATCCGAAACCACCCTGGACGGAGATGATAAGCTTCTTCCCTTGTGGGAGGGGCCATTTGCTGTTACAGCGCGTCTCGGTGAGAACAGGTGGAGGATTCGTGTGGATGTCAGCAGGGAAATTGACGTTCCGGGCGATCGCCTCAAGAGAGAGATCCCCTCCCCCAAGGATCGGGTTCAACCCCTTTTTTGGACTTCGAAAATTTTATCCGATCGGGTCATCGAAGGGGGGAAGTACGAACTCAAGAGGATTTTAGAAGCAAGACGTGACGCCAAGGGCGAATGGGAATTTCTATGTGAGTGGAGGGGCTTTGATTCCAGTCACAACAACTGGGAACCAGCCCATTCTTTTGTCCATGGGTACACCAAGGGGTTCATCGACTTCCTCAAGAAGCACCCCGAAATTGGCGTACTCCTGACAGACTGTCTGTCGAAACCAGACAGACAAGTGGAGAGCGACAGAAAAAGACCTGTGGTGAATCGAGATCCAGCCTTTTACGGCCCTCAGCAGCCACATTCCAGGGCTGATCCGTCGATCCCCCCTCCTGCGGTCAGGCCAGCCCAGGAGCCAAATGAAGACCAAGCTTCAAGTTCGGCCGCTGATTTGCAGCGCCCAAGCCGTACGAGGGCCCGACCAGACAGGTTGGTGGTCACATGTATTCGTGCGTGGCCGACTTCAGCCTCGCCCCAACCACATTCTGCTCAATCCACTGTTCATTCTTCCTGATTTCGAACTGATGTGGAGAACTGCAAATGTTTGATAATTTGACGTCAATCAACCTTTTTTTTTGGTCTCCGTTCGGCAGACAAGGCGTAGATACGCTGCCGAAAGCTACGGAGTGTGCTGCCGTGTTCAGAAAAAACCAAACTCAGGCTTAATTCAGGCAGATTTGGGGTAATCTTGTCTCTGTTGGTCTGTGCACCTTTGGAATTTGGCTACTCGTGCAGATGGAAGCAAATGTACATAGTGTCAACGCCGGCCGGCGACATTCACCCCTACAGGCACCCCCTGTAGTACTGGCTGCACCAGATGCGACGCCAGGAACTCAGATCTTACCTTCATTTGCCGTGATGCTGAAGTTAAAGTCCAGATTCAGATCCAGATTCCTTGAATTTACCTTGAATTCCTCAGGTTTGTCCATCATTCTGCCACTGTTGCACGAAACCCAGACGTCAATTGTTCAGACAACCTCCAGATAGGAGCTCTAGGGACTTCTAACAGCAACCTCTGAAGTCGGTAAGCTTCGTTGTATTTTTGGCACACGCCAATGTGAGCTCAATCCGACCTGAAACTGTCGAAAATGGTGAATACCAGTGTTCTGTGGGACTCATTCGAAAGATTGGCCTTGTCCAAGTCGATTGACACCGCCGCCACTGTAAATAAAGGACTCTTCGGTGTCTCTCAGTTATATACTGTCAGTAAAGCGCCTTCAGCGAACCTTCGGCGCGTTACATGCCAAGGATCCAGGGCCAGCATGTCCCATCATGATGCATCATCACATGATCCACATTTTGATGGAATCTGTTGGATGCTCGCGAACACACGTGCCGGAAAGCACAATTGAGCTGAATAAACGACAATATATATTAACTTTAGTCTAAACGAAGGTATTATTAGTTTCAGTTCTAGACATTCCGCTTCATTTCACCTTCATCTTAGGGAATTTGCACATTTTAGGACAATTTAAGTTGATTTCCTTGTCATCTCCTCTCATTCCTCGAAGATCTGTCGACGGCTTTGCCTAACTTCGTTGACGCTTATGATTTTCTGTGCACTTAGGGTCTGTAGACTACATTTGTATTTGTTTGCCCTCTCTGTGATTGTTTAATCTCCTTCATCTCTGCTCATTTTGATTCCCAATCTTGCTGAATCTTGTGATCATCCACCAGATGCGCCAAATCTGAAGCACATGCTGCACTTTTCAGAACGAGAAAAGCGGGAGTAACACGATGTAGAGTTCGGCGAGGACACCGTAGCGTGCCCGCGACAGCGAAACTGTGCCAGAGCGCTGAGATGTCACTCCATTTCTTGATTCCCCCACTCAATCCACCAATAAATCTACCTCATTCTCAACCAGTGCATGGTTTGGTATCGATTCTCGATATGTTTACATGCTTTTTAGCCCTTAACCTAATGTTTTACTGCACGGAGGTCTGTTCGTCACTTCTCATTCTGTCTCATTTCAGGTTCATCCATCCTGATTCAGTGCCAATTCAACCCAAATCAGGTCAGATCAAGCAGATGTCGCCCCATCGAGGCTACAATTCTATTTTTTCTGGGACTTACCCGCACTTCGTTCTTCGTTGACGTAGCGACACACCCCAGTGTGTTTTTGGCGGGGGAGTGTAAGTGCGGCTAACCCCCATCTGCTCAGATTTTAGCAGATCTGCCCCAGATTGGCTACATTTTGGTCATTTTATTTGCTTCGGCGGAATCGCCGCCTCGCAGCTCAGTCTCAGGATCAGACCTATATATTTCTGATATGCCAGATCTGATTCCGCGGTCCATTCTCCGTAAATCCGCCGCGTTCCGATCATTTGCCTGGAATCGCCATTTGCCGCTGACGCACGCTCGCGGGCCAGATCGGCCAAATATTTTTCACAATCGGATTTATTTAAATCTTTTCAGATAGATATGGACACTCAGATGTACTTAGAATAATCCGCATCAATTTTCTTCATAGACTGGGATTTTCTGCCGGATAACACTCAACATGGATCTTGCCTCCGTTGTTGCTGCTCTCGCCTCCGTTGGTGTTCGAGTCTCCGGTTCTACCCCCAATAGCAGCGTTCAGGTCGACTCCTCGCGTGCCTGCCCCACTGGTCTTGCCGGCCCCGAGCCCTCCGGCACCATCAACGACCCAGGGCAGCACTTTCAGACCAGAACAAGGACAAGGACAAGAACAAGGGTAAGAAAGGGGGAAGGAAGAAGGGCATCAACGAAGTTGATGCGGAGGAGAACACCCCTTCCTCCACAACCGACGCCCCCTAGCGAAGCCCCTGCAGCCAAGGGCCCCAGCTAGGGCGGTCGCAGGATGGTGACGTGGGAAGCGCCGAACCATCCCAGTTGGGAGCCGATAAGCACAGAGGAACTGCCGCGGGCGGAAGGCCCGGTCCGGCGCCCAGTCGCGGAGGCGGGGTGAGGGCAAGTGAAGGCACGAACCCTTGCACCCGTCCGTCCTTCGCGACCAAGAATGTGTTTGATGTACTACAGGATCTATCCGAGAGTATCGGAGGATCACCCGGACCGCAGCTGGATGCTGCAGATGGGCAGCCTGAGCCCATTGTCCACGACCTGCACCAGTCGCTCGTTGAGCTTCTGGAACGGCCAGAGATCCTGAGTTTGCACGCCGTGCGCCGTGTCGGTCGCGAGCGGCAGTTGCATCTTAAGGTCCGTGCCTTATGCGGGGAAGTGGAAAAGGTTTTCGACGTGTTGGTCGACACGGGAGCTCAAGTCAGCTTGCTCAAGGCTGGCCTACTTCCTCCAGAGTGTCTGACCGACAGTCGGAAACCTGCCAGGCTGAAGGTGGCGAACGGCCAGTACATGCTGGGAGGAACGAAGAAAGCGGCCATTGGGCTGCAGTTCGTGAACCATCGTGAGCTGAGCCGCCCAGACCTCGGCAAGGAAATCTTTCTGCACGGTCGCTTCTACGAGGCCGAGATGGACTGGGACATGATCGTTGGGTACGACTTCATGATGGAGACGGACTCCGGCGTCCTCCCGGCCCAGGCCTCCATGACCCTGTACCAGGACGACCAACTCTCGTGGCTTTCGTCACCTGAGCACCATGTGGAATGCCAATGGATCCGACCCGAACGCAATCAGCTCGAAGTGGCCGCGCTGGACACTGAGCCCACTGGGCCAGCAAACCAGGAGTACGGCGTAAGGCCGGAAGTGGCGAACCGAGTGGTCGCGGACCTGGGAGCGTCGGATCTGGCCCTGGATGCGTTCTCTTCAGGAACCTCCGCCCATCTGCGGGTGTGTGAGAAGTACTGGAGCGCACAGGACTCCGCGTGGAAGAAGCACTGGGGTCCGCATCAGGGATTGATGTGGATCGGTTGCCCCCGTTGGGACATTCCAAGAGCGATAGGGAAGATTCGCAAGGACCGCTCCAAGGCAGTGCTGGTTGTTCCTATGGGATGCACCGAGGAGGAAAGTACCCGACATTGGGTAGCCTCATTGACCAACATGACCTTAAACAAGGTCGTCCTACCGGCTGGAGAGAGTGTCTATCAGGACGCTAAGAGACAGCCCATGCCACCCCAGAGATGGCCAACGGAATTCCACTATGTGGATGGGGGCCTTGATCAGGCCGACACCACGGACTTCGTGTGTGTCCACCGCATCATAGCGGAGCCTTGGAGGCAATGCTTTGCGGTTCCCCCTGTTGACATCGAGGAATCGGAATCGGAAGAGCCTCTCACTGAAGAGGAGTGGGATCTGGTTCAGGGGTATATGGATCAGCCCTTTCACGACTGGGGAAACCAGCGTGAGGGCAAAGGCCAGGACAAAGCCTGGTGGGAAGTGGACTCAATCGTCTCTGGTTCCTATGACGGGAATACCTTCGTACAGAGGGTGCTGGATCACATGTCCAGCCAAGACGAGCCGCCTGGCGGTAACCCACCCACCTACGGCGATCTGTTCCGAGGCAAGACCAGAGATGGCCCTTTGGGCCACCTGGGAAGACCACCTGAGCCGAAAGCGAGCGGAGTAGCTACCCCTCAAGTAAGCTCCGTGGTTCAAGTGCCCGGAAAAGCCAAGGCGGAGTCCGATGACTGCCCCAAGATCCAGGCGTTGAGGGCCAGGCTGAAGCAGAAGTATGGTGAGACCTTCTTCAGCGGAAAACCTGTGTTCCCCCCACCGGTGCGTGGACCGTATGGCGAGGCCAAGAGACGACTGAAGCAGGACCCCCGTGTGTATCGGCACCGGGAGTTTGCCCTGAGGGGCGAGAGGAAAGAGGCCACGGAGAAGATCCTCCGTGACTTCATCCAGAGAGGCTGGCTTGAGCCGTGCCACTCCGAGTGGGCCTCTCCCTGCTTCGTCGTCCCCAAGAAGGTTGCCGGTGAGTGGCGGCTCGTGGTCGACTACCGCGGCCTGAACGCCCAAACGCAGCACGACAGCTATACGCTGCCCCTCATTGAGGACATGCTGCAAAAGCAACACCGGCGGAGGATCTTCACGGTGATTGACCTGAAACATGGTTATCATCAGATGCCTCTCGCCGAGGAGTCCCGTGCCTGCACAGCCATGAGCACCCCACTTGGACCTCTCCAGTGGAAGGTGATGCCCATGGGCGTTACCAACGGCAATGCGGCTTTTCAGCGGATGCTGGAGAACCTGCTTGAGCCGGTGCGCGACTGTGCGGACCCTTTCGTGGACGACGTGATCATCGCGTCCGGGGACCCCAGTATGAGCTACGAGGAGCTCCTGGAGGCACACGAGAGGGACGTCACTCGAGTGCTGGACCTTCTGGTTCGGCACAAACTCACGGGCAGCAGTGACAAGGCCACCATTGCGGTAAGCGAGGTGGTCTTCGCTGGCCACGTAGTCGGGAACGGGCAGCGAAAGCCCATACCTGGCAAGGTGGCTGCGATTGAGCACTGGGAAAAGCCCAAGACGGTCTCTGAGCTACGGGCGTACCTGGGGTTCTGCAACTACTACTCGGGGTATATCAAAATTTATGCCGAGTATGCAGCCCCCATGACGACCATGCTCAAGGGCAACCGAGAGGAGACCAAGAAGGGGTCCAAGAAGGCTCTGGTCTGGACAGCTGAGTCCGACCGTGCCTTTGAGGGGATGAAGCAGGCGCTGCTATCCGCACTGGGTCTGCACCTCGTGGATCCCGACCGAGGGTTCGTCCTGCGCACCGACGCTTCCGACTACGCCATTGGCGCTGTGTTGGAGCAAGTGCTTGACGAGGGGAGGCACGTGCCCGTGGCCTTCTGGAGCCGAGTCCTGGCGGAAGGCCAGAGACGGACGTGGACGCGCCGTGAAAAGGAGGCGTATGCCATCGTAATGGCTCTCAGGAAATGGGCTGGGTACATAGCCCTCCATCCCGTTACCGTCTGCACCGACCATCAGAGTCTGCAGTCGTGGCACAAGGAGCACGTGGACACCCCCTCAGGTCCCGCCTCCCGACGGGCAAGATGGCATGAGACCTTGGCCAAGTTCGACCTTACGGTTGTTTATATTCCTGGAAAGGATAACACCGTGGCGGACTGTCTCAGTAGGTGGGCCTATCCCGGCAGCAAGGGCATGCAGAATATCTCTGCCCATGGCGATGAGGCTGAGACCGCTGGAGCCAAGAGAATCATTGAGATGGAGCGCCTGATGGAGGAGGAGGGTGCAAAATGCTTCGTCGTCATGGCCGCGGATGCCCCCCTCGCAACGAGGGTGAGCAGAGCGCTCAGAGTACCCGCCCCTGATGGAGCTGAGTCCGACAAGCACCTCTTCCCGGAGTCTTGCCTCCAGGACGACTGGACCGAGGACTACGCCAAGTCTGAGGCCTTTGCGGCCGAGTATAGGGCTGTGACCGACCCTGATGACGGGCAGAAGTGGCCAAAAGGGCTGACCGAGGAAGATGGCAAGCTCTACCGGAATGGTAAGCTGCTAGTACCGGAGTCCTGGGTGCTCGAGCTTTGCGAGGCTTGGCACCACCACATGCTGCACCCAGGGGTCAAGAAGCAAGCCCTTGACATGCAGCGTCGGTTCGAGATCGACCATATCGTTCTCTACACCGCCATCAAGAAGGTCAGGAAGGGTTGCTTGGTCTGTCAGGCCTGCAATCCCGACAACCGGAACGTCAAGGGGGAACCCCAATGGACCCCGGTTCCTGACCAGCCCATGGAGAGCGTGGCCATGGACGTCTTCTCCATGCCCGAAATGCACATTGGCAAGGAGACCTTTGACTGTGTGGTTCTCTGTGTGGACCGCCACAGCGGCTACGTTGTAGCCGTTCCGGAACGCAAAAAGGGGTTGCTTGCCAAGGAGGTGGCAGTCATGATGATTCGTCATTGGCTGACCGTCTTTGACATCCCCCGCACCATTTGCAGTGACCGAGGGCCCCAGTTTACTGGTGGCTGGTTCAAGGCTATGTGTTCCCTCATGGGGATACGTCATGCCAAGAGCGTCGCCTATCTCAGCGGGTCTAACGGCCGTGCTGAAGTGGCTGGACGGCAGCTGTTCGAGAAGCTGCGCAAGATCCACATCACCAATCCAGGTCGGAACTGGTTTTAGGAGATGTGGCCTGCTCTGAAGGCCCATCATGACACCCCCACTCCGGGCGGTTTGTCCCCTCACCAGATTCTCTTCGGCAGGGACCCCCTGGGTAGGGGACTTCCCTTGTCTGGTGATGGCATGGCTATGGATGCCAAGGAGTTCTTCGCGCGGCAAGAGCAAACGGCGCGGGTCATCCGCCAGCAGCTTGAGAAGGAGCATGCTGAGTGTCAGAAGTCCGCCCCGAGCTCGACAGCGCAGAAGTTCAGGGTGGGAGACCCGGTGTGGGTGATCAGACCCCGCCCTATGGGCACCCTCCGCACCAAGACCTGGTTCACACCCGGCGAGGTGGTCCGCAGGATTGGTGAGGACACCTACCGCATCAAGGTGGGTCACGGACAGTTCCGGGAACGCCACGAAAGTCAACTCCGTGTGCGGGAACCCGACCTCCGTGGCCAACATGTGTCCCTGAGCTATGCCGCGCATGAGGCTGATTCGGATAATGACTATGCTGAGCAGGACGCCTACACTGTCGAGAAGATCCTGGCTCAGCGTCCGAAAGCCTCGGCACCCGGAGGTCTGGAGTTCAAGGTTCGTTGGCGAGGCTATGGGCTGTCCCACGACACCTGGGAACCCGTCTCCTCGTTCGTGCCGCGGGTCAATACTCCCTTCATGGAGTACATCCGCAAGCACAAGACCAAGATCCACGTTTCGGACTTGGCAGCACTCACCCGGGCGATTGCAGCCAGGGGTGCCTGATCAGCGCCCTGAGCTCTCCCCTGATGTGTTATGAGCGCTTGTGAGGTCGACGAATCGTCCCTTACTTGCTTGCTCTCTTCCATCTTTCGGTGACAGAGTGGCCATATACCCCCCCTGCTGAATCCAGAGGAGGATGGCCCCTCTCTTTCAATTCTATTCGTCACTCCCCCCCCTGCTGAATCCTTGGGAAACCAGGTAGGGCGACTGACCTTCATATTTCTGAGCTCTTGGGGCCTTGAAGCCCATACGTCGTTGCGCAACGGATGCCGCTGTCATCGGCATTGCGATTTTTGAGTGTGTGGTCTTGTTCCATGGCATTTGCGGAATCCAGACCAGTCGACGTGTGTCTCGAGACTATATATGGCCTGAGCTCAGGCGTTTTCCTGTCCACCCCCCTGCATATGCCTTATCCTAACCGTGGTGTGGTTTGGCGCTCTGTCCAGAGCGTGTTTACACGCCTATTGACCCAGATTATTGCTTGTTTTTCTGCCCTCCAGGATATGTGCATCTGTATGTTAAGTGTCATCAGCCCATCGCTGAGGGATGGACTGTTTTTCACGGAATCGGATACTAAGGCGCCCTGAGTCGCCGCTTACATGTTCTTACATATGGTCCAGCCTGGACCAGTACCTCAGTACATATTCTACTGTTTGAGTGCCCCTGATACCGTGTTGCCCTATTCGCTGTGATGTGGAGATCCTGATGGCGCCAGGCGGGAAGCCCAGTTGCCTGACTACACTCCCAGCGGTCCGCCACTGTCAGTCCCAGTGTGAGCCTACCGATTCGCAGACGCACTTGCATTCGGATGGCGGCCTCTGGTGCTCCTGACCTCGGTCAGTCTGCCTGGGAAACTGGTGGTTTGAGGAGTCGACGCCTCCGCCCACACTGCATGAGGACTCCCTCATGTATGGCCTTCGTGGCAGTAGGGCGAGGGAAAAGACGGCCTTGATGCCTGATCCCTTAAGGAGGAGCTCCCTTAAGATCTGGGGTTCTTAAGGAGTTCGACTATGGCACTCTGGACTCGCGTCGTATGGATATGGACATGGTGCGCCCGAGGAAGGACCCGTGGGGACTCTCCCCAGTCGGCAGGCCTTGGGAAGCTTGGGGTAGCCTGATGGATCTTTGTGGTCGCTCTCGACCTGTGGGACCACCTCGGCTGTCGTGTGTCGCCTATGTTGGCCGTGTATGCCACTGCCACTGTGGTGGTGACCGTAGCAGCCGGCACCCGGTGCGCCTGGTATGGGTTAACGGGTCCTTTGGATGCCGAACAATCGCCGCCAGGACCCGGCACTTGATACTTGATACTTGATACTATACATGTGCTACGAGCTTATACAACATCATACCTATCTTACTGTGACTTACTGAAGTGAGGATGTGACACCCCCCCCCCTTTTTCAGGAAGTGGTCCTGGGTACCCGCTGCCATGCGTGGGTGTTATCGAGCCCCCCCCAGGGTTTGCTCTAAGGAGGGGGGTGAAGCGGTACCCAGAACCCCATGGCTAGGTTACGGCATACAACCGGTCTCCGGTCCACTAACCACATGTACGGAAGGGAAGACGCCCGTTGACGCTCCGTTCCGTGCCGTAAAGCCCCGCATCGGCAACCGATGCACCGCCAGCGGATATTTGTATATCAGAACATCAGGAATCAACAGGGTTTTATTTTGATATTGTTTCCGTCAATTTTTACGCTTCCGTTCTGATATTCACTGTTTTGACTGCTGGCGGTTGGATCGCGACTTTACCGTAACCGCCAGTTTAACTGTTTATAATGAAAATTTTAACGCAATCCGTCACGAAGGCTCCAAAGCCTTCAGGAACTGCATGGACGCTTCCGCAATTTTCACATCTTACACTCGCAACCTTAATCCGAATTTTTCAGGATGTCGAAATCAGATTTTCGACTTCGACATCCCCGCACTTGATTTGACCTCTTTCGAGTGGACCTACGTGCTTCCCTAGGCACGAATCAATTTCCGTTTTATCTTGCCCTCCATTTGACTCAGAGATATGGGCAAAACAAAGTTGATTCGTGAGGCCACTTGTAAGGGTCATATCTCGTGCCGCTTGCGAGGAATGACAATAAGGAAACGTGGGATGTATTCACAATACTCCTGACGTAATTTAGGAAGCTTTATATGCCTTGCGTTTCCACACGTGCGCGCTAGTGTAATGGATCATGGTCAAGAGGGTAGAGTTTGCGTTATAACTCTTTGGCCATGACATTGCGTGCGTTAAGATAACTTTCGAGTGTAGCGCGCAAGTGTTGGTGTTGCATAGGAACTCTCCCTGAGTTCCTATGAGCGATTGACACAAAGTTCTGCCCTTGGAGGGGCATGACATATCGTGGTGGGAGCTACCTTTTTGGGCAATATGGAGTATGTGCCTTGTGTTGTGTTGCGTGCCCATTTGGCGGGTCTACCGCTCCAAGCCAAACCCGCCAATGGACCTCATATTGTGCAAGCCCCTTCTCGATACTCCCGACGATCAATTGCAAGCCTAACCTTCGTGGAGGGAAGCTTTTGTGGCGATCCCGAAGCGATGCGTTGGGAGCAAGGTGTGTATTTTGCAATTTTCCATATTTTCATGTGCCCACTTGGGAAGTAGCGCTCGTAACCTTTCAAGGCGCCCCAAGTGGAGCACATACGTGGAATCGAAGGTCATTGGTGTCAAGTCAATGTGTTTAGAGGGATTAAGTGATTGCACGATCCAAGCTGAAGATATTATAATATAATTGTGCACCTTTCAAGGCACTTTTGTGTGTGCTTGTGCCAATTTTGCCGTTTTTGGCCCGTCATGATGTCAAGTGGCGACCGTGTATCTCAACGTTGCGCTCAATTGACATCATGACTCAAGTATGTTATGAGGGTACATACATCGGTCCCCAACATATCTTAGACCCTGCGAATAACTCCTCTTAGGCTTGGCATACCGTGGCCGCCATGTTGGCGATTTGGGACTATCCCAAATCATGGGCTCGCTTGGCGACCCTGCCATTCGCAATACCGGAGGAGTTGGGCGACGCCCAAAAGATATGTTGGACACATATGAGTTGATACCAATCCTATGGCACACTCCGGTCCGAGTCGGGCATGTGCCTCATATGCCCCAACCATGAGTGTGCGCATTTTTGGCCATTTTGAGCAATTTTCCACTTTTGCTGCCCGCTGTGCACTATGTTCTAACCCTCGTGCACGCCGGACGCATGAACCAATGGACCATATATGACATGGGTGTTATGGGTAATGGTCCCCATGGTCCACACACCACGTGGGCGAAGCGGAGCCACCTTCGTTAAGGTGCTAGCCCAAAATGAGTGTGGGCAATTTTGCCATCTTTGCATTTGTGGACCCAGTTGGGATCGTCACCACGCCGAGTAGCATGGAGATCTTTGGGGGCCAGGGGCATGGAAGTCTTCGTTGGACTCCGGGTGGATTGCGTATGGAATGGCGGATCCGATCTCCAAGCCGGCGTGGAGATATACTATTGGGAGCACACCGAATTTTGGCTCATTTCAAGCAGCCAAAATGACCCAATTTTGGGACCCCAATTTCCCCCTTCCGTGTGGTCAATTGGCGGCCCCATTCCTCTCAGCCCATAAGGGGCCCGGACCTAAATTCAAGTTGTACACTCAGATATAAGTCCTAGGTCCTGCCTCCTACCCTGTGAGCCATTGGCCTTACCTTGGCCGGGTGAACCACGCGTGGGAATGACGCCAATTTCGGTGATTTTGGCATCATGACCCCACACGACTCATCCGTGTTGCCCTGATGCCGGGACCTCAGAGGGAACCAGGTTGGGTGAGGGCATCAGGGAGTTCGTACTCGAAGGGCATAGGGTCAGTTGCCTCGTCCCTACCTCTGGCGGGTCCGGACGAGAGGTCAATTTTGGAGATTTTTGAGTTAATTTCAGTTTGGGCTGAAACAGCCCATTTTTAGCTACCAACTCCTGGGTGATAATGGCGGGGCCATATCTCTGGCTCAGAGAGGGGTTGCAACCTGCCGTTAAGGGAGCATGAGAAGCTACTGTCGGTTGGCCTTGAAACTGATTGGTTTCCAGGAACTCGCCTGTGGCTGGGCGGGACATCTCCCCTATTGGCAGGGTTTCAGGGTCCGGACTGAGCAGGGCATGGGTTGTGTTTGAGCCCCCGCCCCCACCAGCCACTGAGAGGGTCGGACCTGGGATTGGGATACGAGTTGGGACTGAGTGTCTATGGTCCTGTGATGCCCTTACCCCAGTCCAGTCTTAACCCCATGTGTACATATCCTGATGTGTTGTTGTACATACTTTTGTTCCCTCTTTGCAGAGTGGCAAGGATTCTGAAACGCTTTGTCACATGACACGAGCGTATTTATGCCCTTGGGAGCGTAGTGCCTTGCCTGCCTGCTCACCTGTGCGTGTCACCGCAGCGTCCCGGGGCCGGCCCCCCACGGGAACGCGTCACTCCGAGTTCTACCTGGACGTGGAAGGCACCGATATTCAATCCGCCTTTGTTGGGAGCAACTCCACGGCGAAGGCAGGGTCTCTTCCGTTGCGCACAATAACTACAAAGAGCTTAAAAACCTTTTGTTCAAGCACAAGCGTTTCTACCTAAAGCCGTATGAGTTGGACTATTCTCAAACCGAAGCCAAGAAGTCTCCGCCCACCGCCACCCCGTGGGCTAAACAATTAAGAACCGTGCTAGATAAAGCCAAAGAAGAGAACAAAGACCTCAAAGGATGGTTCGTTTTTCCGGCGTGGGACGCTCATATGGTTGCCGCCAACTTTTGCATGCTAGGCTCAACTTCCGCCCTTTTTCTTCCCTATCCTTACATTTCTAGCGTGATATGTATGCACGGAGCACAACTTCGGGACGCCTACAAGGTCAGAAAGGACGACAAAGACTCCTACGAGATCCGCACGAGCGGCCATCAAACGATGCCGTATGTTGCCTTACTCCTAAACACCTCTTCCTTTGACGGGTGCCGATATGAAGACATCAATTTTAAGTTTGAACCCTTCCGCTTTGCCGCCAAGCACGCCCATCCAACGGTGTGTGACCTCTGATTGCACAAGACGCTACGTTTTGAGGTGAGCATAGAGGTCCTTGACCACATTGAGCCTTCGCCGCCGGAGAAGAGAGACAAGTCTCAACCAAAACAACGCAAAATTGGAGACGCCCGTGTATTAATGAAGTTAATGAACGAAATGTTTGTCCCCGCGCTAGCAAACGTATCGGTGAACACCAAGAATGCTTACTACCCGTTACGCCACATAGTTCCTTCCGAGAGCCCGCATTGGGCCTACTACCGGTTTGATTGGGAACTCCCATCCTGCTTTGCCGACGAGCTCATGTTTAGAGTCCGCAAGTGCGCCCAATTCCTCACCGGGGAACTCCCTGCAATGGACATGCACGCTTTGCCGACTACCGAAGTGTATCGAGCTGTGATCGCTAGAGACTGGAAGGAAAGAAACAAAGACCTACAAGCCCCGGAAATGCTCACCATGATGATCGCCAACCTGCCCGGAGGACGGGGCGCCTCACTGCCCTTAGGAGCGATGTTCCGGTCTAAAGACTCCTTGGTCGTGGCGATTGACACCACACACGCGCTGTGCGACGTCATGAAAACCAGGGTCCAAACACTAGCTATCCGCTTTCTCCACTCATGCGGCATTGTTCTCTTTCATGGCATAGATGGGCAATTGGTGCAGTTTTCGTCACGATCCGACGGCAATACGAGGTTTGCGCCTTCAGGCGCCCCCGAGCGAGCCCACGCAACGCCGGCCCCGCCCTCATACGACTTGTCTAAGGCCCCGAAGACCACCGTGCTCCTGGTGGCCCCAAGATCAGCGCATGGTCTCGACTTGCGCGTCCAAGCGCGGTTCCTTGGCCCGTACATGTCTTTTGAACCCACGCGACCCCCCTACGAGCACCAACAAGCCCGCCCCGTGGTATACAAAAAGGAGGAATCCGCGCTGCTAGCGCATGATTTCAAATATGGATACACTGCCTTTGCCCCACTACACCGCAACCTCCGCGCCCTCGAGAAGATACTCCCCGCTCAAGACCCGGATGTGGCCGAGCACGAGCAACCCATCGTGCAACGCCTCCAAGCGGGCGCCGCTTTGGGGTCCACGGCCTTCGTGTCCCAGCTCGTCTCCGCCCTTCGTCATAGGCCCGCGACGGGGCTAACTGAGCGCATCAGCGAGTGGAACGCGGCATCGGACGACGCCGACGCCGCTACGCCAACGCCGGGACGAATCCGCATCAAAGAGATGTCCCAGACCAGCGTCCCGCCCCTTGCCCCGCTGGGAGGCGAGGCGACCACCCTCCTACCCCCGACCACGATGCCCCCACCCCCGCCTCCGAGATACAAATTGACCCCCGCCTCCCTACTGGTTTTTATTACGTCCGCGACGTATTCTCCGAGAGCCAAGAGGAAACGGTAAAAAAGGTTCCCCGCGACAACATGTGGGAGAAAAACCACGGGCGCTCAGTCCAACACTTCGGCCACGCATACTCCGGCCCTAGCAAAGTCACCGCCACGTCCCACATCCCGGAAGAGTTTTCCTCTATCATCCAAACATACAATGCCGCGCTGGAGCAACTAGGACTCTCGCACCCCCCCCCCAACCAAATCACGGGCACAATGTATCTCCTGGGAGAGGGCATCGGCTACCACAGGGACGACCCCTTGCTAGGCGACCCGGTGTCCATTTTTGGTTCCCAGTCGGACACCACAATGTTCTTTAAAAACCCCTCAAACGGGGACTCTTTCCGCACCCGCCTCCTTGCCTGCTCTCTCCTGGTCCTCACGGGGGCCGCACGCCATGAGTGGCACCACGGGATACCCTGACGGAGGGAAGACGAAGTGTTTGGGCTAACTGTCCCGCGTACCATCCCTCGACTCGCTCTAATCCTCCGCCACAATCCACAGGCAAGCTGACCCACGAAAGCCAGAGGGCCGGATACCCGCCTCCTGCGCTCTCCAGCCCCCTCTGCCTGAAAACACAAGGGTCAAGATTCGGTGAAACACCGGCCCAGTCCCCCCCCCCCGAAGTCCAGTACGCGCCTACGGAAGGGGTACCAACATCCTCACCGCCCCCCCATACCCCTCCCCTCAGAACTGCGTTTCCTGTCCCACAACTTGCAGAAGAAACCTATAGTGAGCAGCCAAATTCTCCGACACCTCAAGAACGACTTCGACATCCTCTTCCATCAAGAAATGAATCACGCCCCCATCCTTCCCCACGTATTTGCCTACGGTTCGGGCACTAAATCCACCATTGTTTCGAACATCAGCCCGGACAAACACTTCAGAGGCGAGCACGGGTCCGTTTTGGTTTGCTCCCCCCGGCTCGCCCGTTTCATTACCCCCCTCCCCCGACTCGATACGGAAGGTCTACTGGCTGCTGCCGTTTTCACCCTCCCGGGGGGCCCGCCTACCTTGTTGGTCTCAGTATACGCCCCGAGAGCGGACGTCCACCGCTCAAAAATTGAAAACATCCTGCGGCCACTCATGCATCAGTATCCCAAACACGTCCTGGTCGGAGACACCAACTGCATAATGTGCCCTGAGCTGGACGGAGCGAACCTCCAAACGGACAACGAGTGGCCATGGCTCTGCAGGCAGGTCCCGAGCGACCCGCCAAGCCTCATCGATACCTTCCGGCACTTTCAGCCGACCGAGCGGTCTTTCTCCCGATACCCGACCCCGTACAGAGCAAGCAGCAGCCGACTCGACCATATTTTGCTCTCCGCGGCAGCCTCGGAATTTTTTTCCCCCCACCTCTGCAACCATCCATACCGACGACAAAACGTCAGACCACCACCCAGTCACGTACACCTCTCAAGTCCCCCCCCAGGCCTTCTCCGAAACACCCACCACTAAGAGGAAGGTTTTCCGCAAACTGACGGAGCGGGAGCGCCCCAAGCACCACGACTCCCTCGCCCCGCGATGGTGCGAGTCTACCCTCCCCCGCTTTGAGTCTTTATCCTTGGCAGACATAGTGCTCTTCACAGATGTGGTGCTGGTAGAAGTAGCGACTAGCTACCACAATATCACCACACCATCACACCCAGCCTCCTCGGCTCTGGTTAAGAAAATAAAAGTGTCCCTGCAAACCCTGCCCCCCCCTAACCATCCCAACGTCCCCGCTTCCATGGACACGTTCAACAAATTCGTCAAGGAGTGGGAAACCAAAGTGAACAAGGCCGCAACCACCAACATCCATCGCTGCCTTGTGAGGAAAACTAGGATCAAGCGCACCATCAACCAGGCGCTCAACCCCGTGGAACGCGGTGAGATAACGCTGAAGCACCCGGGCGGCACACAGCTTGTCACCACCCCTAAGGAAGTGAGCTCTTTTTTTTCTTCCACACCCCTCACCCTGGGGGGCAGCCTCGATTACGCACCGCCGAGCACGCTAGTGGATCGCCTGCTCACTCACTCCCCCACCTGCCCCGAACCCACAAAACACACACCTCTCCCTGACATTACCTGGGAATCATCCCGCAACACGCTCAAGAGGTCAAGGCCCAACAAGGCGGGTGGGCGGGACTTCACAAACAACTACACCCTGCACATCTCCCCCCCCCCCCTGTCGAACAATGCATTTGGAGGGTATGTAACCACTACCTCCACCAGCCGTTGCCTGAGAAATGGCTCGAAGCCAACATTATCTTGCTTTTTAAGAAAGGTGACGTGACGAACCCTGTAAATTACAGGCCTATAGCCCTGCTGAACAGCGTTTGCAAAATTATTGCAACACACGCAAACCGTGAGCTACTGACAGCTGACATCGAACACTCCATCATACACCCCACCCAGTTCGGCGGGCTTCCCAACCGCAGATGCGGAGACCACATTTTCAACCTCTTATCCACGTTTCGGGAATCAGTCGGTAGCTACAGCCTCTACATTGATTTCAATAAGGCTTTCAACTCCGTCACCCACACCACCCTCTTCACAGTGCTGTCCCGCCTGAACTTTCCCACGCACCTTGTAAACCTCATTCAATCCTTGTACCGTGCCCCCCGTGACTTCCCGGTGGTGTCGGGGCACACCCACTCCTCCCATCTGCAGACCAGAGGTGTTCGGCAGGGATGCCCCATGTCACCCATCCTTTTCTGCCTTTACCTGAACGTTCTCCTCTTCGCCCTGCCGTCTCACGTCACGGCACCCCCCTCCCCACACGAGTCGGGCCACGCCTTTGTTGACAACCTCCTCTATCGATCAGAGAATGGGGACCGCATACAACAAGTTTTGAATTTCTTCGACACAGTCGCCAGGGAGTGGGGCCTGGACTTAAACCTCAGCAAAACCGAAATCCATGCTATGGGAACAGCCCCTCCCAGAACATTCACCTCCCCCTCGGGCACCCCCCTGTCAACAACCAACCAGAAGACGGGGCAACCACACAACTGCTACAAATACCTAGGGGTGTACATCTTCACCGCCAACCACGAGGCACAAACGCTGGCATTGGCCAAGTCGGAAATATGCTCCTTTTTCACAACCCTCCAACTCCTCTGGCTCACCCTTTCTGAATACATTCTCTTAGTAAACGTCCAACTCATCCCTATTCTTTCCTACCGCTTCATGGCACACCCCCTGGCCCTGAACGAGTTGGGAGCCCTCCAAGCCATGATCTGGCAAAATATTGCACATGACCCCTCCCCAGACAAGGCCAACAGGATTTCCCGCCTCGTCTCTCCTAAGGACCGCTACACCCCCCGCCACCAGGGAGGCTTGAGACTCCGCCACTTCACTTTCCCCATTTGCATGGCCCTGGTTTACGCCGCAATCAGGTACCTCAACAGGGACGGCCCAGCCTCAACAAACAAATCCTTCTCCGAAGCGATGCTCTCCACTACACGCAACCCAATCCAGGACACAGTCATGGAGGCGTGCCACACCATAGGCCTCCGGTACGATAGCACCGGCCTCCGGGCCTCCTGCCCCCCCTCCTTCTTCCTCCCGAAAGAGAAAGTCCAAGTCCGGTTCCTAGCCACCAAACCAGCACCACAATACAGCAAGTTCGGCAACAAGTTGAAACGAACACCCGTAGACCTAGGGTTCCACCTAGGAACAGTCATGGGGGTGCACACAGAATCGGCCACACTCCAGTTTTCAGACGGCACCATCCACATTATCAAAGACCCCGGTCTCCGCCGCAACGAGGAAGAGTACACCTTTCAAAACCCAGCCATTTCTGTCCGCCCGGAACTGGCAGGGCACCACGAACTGCTTACCCCTCCCCTTCTCCACCCCTAAGAGTACATCCTCCAGCCCCCCCTCGGGCCACACAGCGGAGTTCTGCTCGACTGGTCGCTGCATGGCGAGCTGTACCGGCTCCCAGATGAACCTCACCCCCTTGACCCCGATGACCTCGAAGAATGGGGTTGTGAAGCAGCCCTTGCCCTCCTCCTCACATCGTCCCCCGGCACGACATGGGTGTACTTGGATGGCTCAGCGGGCGCCTTGGGCTACGGGTCTGCAGCCACCCTGCTTTTCCCTAATGGCTCCAGATGAGTGCTGTGCCAATCGTCCCCATACCAGTCCTCAGAGGGATCGGAGTTCTGGGCGGCTATTATGTTCCTGCGGTGGTGCCCTGTTTCCGCCCCTTCTCCCCGCATAACAAGGTACTTCGCATCAGCCCCCCCCCCTCCCGCGAGCACAAACTCACAATCGTCCTCATCTTCGTCGAACGTGTCATCTCTTTGGAAAAGCCACATTTACACGTTTCTCTCATGCCAGCCCTCAACAGCCCTAGCACAGCGCAAGCAATCAGTACTACCACACTGGCACTCACCAGTCACTTCTGCAAATGAATCCCTCCCCCAGGCCAACCCCCATGCTCAAGCCGTCATGCTCTAACCCCGAAACCGCAACCGTACAGCCTTCGGGAATCAGGCAGAGACCCCGCCTCTGCGTTTGTCTATAACGGGGCTGCCAGGTCTCATTGAGATAAGGCAGAGGAGGACAGCAACGTGCAGCGGTACTCAGCCCGCGATTGAACTTGGTTTCGGGCTCCCGCCCCTCCCTGAAAAAGCTTGGCGCGCAAGAGCCTTTCTCCCCGGCCTGGCCAGCCACAAAAGGGGCCGCTCAGTGCAAAAGAAGAGGCTCCGCGCTTGAGGAGGGGAGGCGACTTACATCCCGCTAGACCTGACTGGTGGCTCCAAACAAAGCGGCCCCGGGCAACACAGGGAGGGCTGCTTGCCGCCAGCGTGACTGCTTGTCATGCCAGGAGGGTGTGCCCCCGTGCTTGCGCACCTCCCCTCCCTTGCGCGGAACCCCAGGGGTTCACCGGACTTCCTGGCGTATCCCGTTCTGAAGGCATGCATGCATGTTCTTGGTACCAGGGGTCCGAGGTGCTTGGGTGTCGCACGCTCCGCCTCAAGTCCCAAAGCAGCGCAGGCCTTGGGATGCAGCATTTCCCCTGGTCTCCGGATCTCATTTGGCGAGTTCACCTGCATGGCACGGGCTGCCTCAGTGCCCGGGCTATGGACACCTGGTTTCCTAGTGTTGTGTGGCGCTTGCGTTTCGGTCTGGGTTGTGGTTGGGTTCGGGTTTCAGCGGCGCCCCACCACTCCTCGCTGGGGTGTTGGGGTGTGTGTGTGCTTGTGTGCCTGTGCCGCTTGTACCCCGCCACTCCTGTCTGGGGTGTGCAGCGTGGGTGTGTGTGCTTGGGCTCGGGTTTCGGCTGCGCCCCGCCACTCCTGGCCGGGTCGTTTTCGTGTGTGTGTGCTTGTGTGCGCGCTCCGCTTTTACCCCGCCACTCCTGGCTGGGGTGTGCGGCGTGGGTGTTTTGCTTGGGCTCGCGTCTTGATTGCGCCCCACCACTCCAGGCTGGGGTGTCAGGGTTTGTGTCTGCTTGTGCGCGCGCCCAGCTTGCACCCCGCCACTCCTGGCTGGGGTGTCGGGGTTTGTGTCTGCTTGTGTGCGCGCTCCGCTTGCACCCCGCCACTCCTGGCTGGGCTGTGCGGCGTGGGTGTGTGTGCTTCCGCTCGGGTTTCAGCTGCACCCCGCCATTCCTGGCTGGGGTGTTCGGGTGTGTGTGTGCTTGTGTGCGCGCTCCGCCTGTACCCCGCAACTCCTGCCTGGGGTGTGCGGCGTGCGTGTTGTGCTTGGGCTCGGGTCTCGGTTGCGCCCCGCCACTCCTGGCTGGGGTGTCGGGGTTTGTGTCTGCTTGTGTGCGTGCCCTGATTGCACCCCGCCACTCCTGGCTGGGGTGTGCGGTGTGGGTGTGTGTGCTTGGCTCCGGTTTCGGCTGCGCCCTTCCATCCAACGCGTGGTTTTGGACAGTTGTCCCTGCGTAATCACTCCTGTTGGTGGTTGTTTGTGGGCTTCTTGCATGCATCGCCGCAGTCATTGGATGTACGCCCGTGGGTCTGGGTCCCGGTCCACCGCCCCCATTATCTGCCCTTGTGCTGCATCGAGCGGTCCATATAGACTCCATGTGTTCCTTTGGGGAGCTGCAGATTCCGTCCCTAATCGCGGGACGCGTTGTATGCTGTCCCGCACCGGGTCGTTGTCAGGCTGCATGGTGTCATCGTGGATGTCCACGCCGCTTGGCAGCTTCAGCGGGGTGCTTCATTGTCAGGGTGGGTCGTTGGTGGTGTCCCCGTCCATGATACTGCTGTGGGTTGATGTCTTGGACGATGTAATTTGTCTGTCTGATGGTGTGTCTGGGGTGTTGCATGAGCCAGATTGCCTTTGTTCGTCATGTGTGTGGTGGTCTTGTGAATGCACCGCCTCTGTGGTCAGCACTGTCACTTGTTGTTGCTTTTGTTGTGGGTCGTCCGTCGTGTCGGGGCACCATGCTGGCGGTTGCAGCTTGGTGCTGCAGACGCTGTTCTAGGTGCTGTACTCGGGACGGTCTGGGCTTGGCGTCCGCCTGCATGTTAAGGTGGCGTTGGCACTGTACTCAGTTGCGCGGTCACTATAGTTGGTGTGTTGGAATGGGTTTTGGCTTCGTTGCGGGTCCCCCGTCGACTGGTCCGGTGCGGTTGTCCTGTGGACCTGTTCTTCACCACTGCGGGCCGCGGTAGCCAGCCTGCTCGGGCTCGAGCTGCACTCCGCGCGCACGGGGCCTGTGGTTAGCGGAACGCTCAACTGGTGCTGGCTGTACCTTATGTTTGCTTCCACTTCTGGCATGCCTTGGTCTTCTGGCGCGGTCTGTGTTGGTGTGCTGGGCTCTGGCGAAGCGGCCTTCTGCTGGGTGTGGCCGCTGGCGGCTTGATTCAGTCTCATTGCACCCTGCGTTTGGATGGTGGATTGCGTGTGTGCGCGTCCCCCTGTGTCCTGCGCACCGCTTTGTCTGCCGGCGTTGTGTTCTGCACTATCTGATATGTGCGTGTGCCTTGCATGCACGGGCGGCAATCCCGCACGTCCAGCTTACCTATAGCCTATTGTACGACCTCTCTTCTCGACGTGGATTTCATCCACGGCCTGCCACGCTTCGTTGGTCATGATAGCTGCCTAGTGTGTGGCCTATCACGCTTCACCCGTGTGTCTTGTTGCAGTAGAAACATCAAAGGAGAGCAGACTGTGAAAATATTGGTCAAATAATGGTTCGAGCCATACGGAGCACCAAAAGAGGTGCACTCTGATAAGCATAAGCATAAGCATAAGATCTGCATAAGGGGACTTAGACAAGGATGCCCCATGTCCCCCATACTTTTTAACCTCTTTGTCGACCCCATCATTAACCACATACAATCTCTCTTACCTAAACACGAATTCAACGACCTTTTCTCCTTCATCGACGACATCGCCCTCCAAACAACCTCCCATGCCACTCTACACAAAGCGCCTCACTTCCTCTTTGTCCAAGGGCCTCGATACGGCCTTTCTTTTAACACTACAAAGTCCGAACTCCACGCCCTCAACAACGCCACCCATATCACCATTCGTATTAGTTCTACCCAACATTTCAGTACTTTTACCGATGACCGCGACCCCAGGGTTTTTTATAAATACATGGGCACCTACTTTTTCAACAAACAACAAAACCCCAGCATGCTCCAACTTCTACTCAACACCATTCACGCATTTTTCGCCAACATATCCACCCTCTCCCTCACACACAACGAAATCATAAAACTATCCAACGTACAACTGATACCTACCCTCACCTACCGCTTAATCGACAACTCACTCCCGCAACAGGACCTCGACAAACTGGACACCACAATTTGGAGTCATATCTCCAAATCAGGCAAACTATCCTTTCGCACCCCCAATAAAACCAAATACTCCCCCCCACACACACTAGGTCTAAACATGACGAAAATGTCTATCGTAACCCACATCCAAGCCATCAACCATATACTGCGCTACACACACGACGACGGACCTTCCCACACCAACGAAAGAGTCAAGTACACCTTGCGCTACAAGTCCACCAACCCCAGCACCATGCAACGCATGACTGCCCACTCTGCTAGCCTTCTAGGTTTCCACACTCACAACATACCCACAGTCAACCCATGTCTCCCTTCTCAAATCCCTACACACACAACAATCGAAGTCGCCTTTATTTACTACCAATCCAACAGCGAACCATTAACATATTCCATTACGAAAAATACCACCCGCACCACAAAAAAGACCCTATTGTTCCGAGGCACAGTCGACCACCCCATGCCTCAGAAAACCACAGTTACTTTTCCTGACATGTCTACAATCCTCACCCCCAACCACCAGTTTCGCTTCCTTACTCTCCCCGAATCCCAAGATATTTCCAAGCCTACCAAGTCTCTCTCACTACCCGACAGGACCAACTTCCCTTTTTCTTTCACTGGCACCACCGCCACTCAAAATTTCATTCAATTTGCCCTGAAAAACAACCTCTCTCCCCCAAACCCTCAGCACCTGCACTACTGGGGATGCCACGATCTTTTAGACGCACTCGGCACCTACCCTAACGCTACGATTGCCTACAACAACGGGTCGGATGACCCCACAGTGAACACGCCCTCGGGCGCCGCCATCACCTTCAACATTACACCGCCAACAACCATCTGCAACACATCACCGATAAAGGGATCTTACCCAGCAGAAATTTATGCCATTATACTGTTTACCTACCTCCAACACGTCGACACTCTCTCTCAACCAATCATTTTTGCCATTGACAACCTGTCGGTTTGCTCCACACTCCACCAGATACAACAATTAAAAACTAAACCCTTCGCTTCTAACGCTAATTGCTCCGCTCTCTGGTACAACTATATTTCGGAATTTATTCACAACACCCACCTTCACATAATTTTCACCTGGACTAAAGGACACGCTGACTTCGATGGCAATGAGCACTCTGACAAAATTTCTAAATGGGTATCACTCAACCTCCACCAACACCCTGAACACCACAACCCGGACACTTTTCACTTCATATACCACAAGCATACACCACTGCCAGGACGCATTACACGCAAAACTGGAAAACACCTACTTCGAAACCATAAACACAACAACATACACCTACCTTCTAGCACCGACTTCTACGCCCACACATCGTTGTTTTCCTGACTACCTTTTAAATGGACAAACGGACTGTACTGTTGCACTGGTGTTCTCCCCCATTACAAACTTAACACATATCAATGCCCCAAACGCCACACTCATCACCCCCTCGACCCCATAACAACATTGACCGAATGCGGCACAGCGAAACCAGTTCGTGACCTCTTTTTTGAGGTCTGGCAACAACCCTTCAAACAAACAGTCATCGACTGGTGGCTACATGCAACAAAAGGAGAAAGAAGAAACTACATCCGCACACTCATTCCCAACTCACTCAGTAATGCACTAAGAGAAATCCCACCCGACACTCCCTACTTCCAACACCTACAAAACCTAAAAACAGCCTTTAAATACAAAAGAAAACGACTCAAAACAGCACTGCAAGAGACACAAACCTGGCTCAGACAAAACCCAATTAACGACCTGCACTTACTCCAACCAGATTCCGCAGACAACCCATTGAACAACCAATACTCCATCTACAGCACTTCGTCTCACAACCCCACCTTGTTGACCTACCCAAAAAGGACAAATACAACAGTCGCCAATAAACAGCCCCACAAACACAGACACGTTCACAGCAAAAACGAAAAAACCAAATCCCAACTACTTAATTTACCGTAACTACCCACTTAGAAACAAGTTACCCTAAAAAAGCCATCGCGAAAAGAAACTAAGCTCCGCAAGCGACTGGGGGGTTTCTGCCCCGCCTTGGTCTCCGGGTGACGAGTTTCTCCCCCCCTCCTTTTCTTTTTTCTTTTTGTCATTCTTCCCCATCCTCCTCATCTTCACCCCCTCCGATCTGCACCCCCCCCCCCTAACTTCTTGACACCATTTGACAGATCGATGAGATGGGACCACGTTTGTTTGATGCTCTCTTCCAGCTCCTTTTCATACACCTTCCAGTCAATCATCCAATTTACAGCCTTTTTCCCCATCCATTGCTGTCATGTGGTACCTCGGCACTCACTGGTGGTATGAACCTGAAGGTTTTGGATACTACCATTGCTGGTTCTGGATACCGGAACCTCGCGAGCCGTCCCCGGAAGTCCTGTGGTACCTGGACTAAGAGAACGCAGCACTCAAGTGCTGTGAGCCCGCTCACAAACGGCGTTTGCCCTTACGCTGCATGCGAACAGTTTGATAAAGTTCCATGAGATCCTCGTTCCCGTCCCCTTGAACGCTGAAGTTGGCCTGTGAGTCAATTTGAAACCGGCAGCCGCTCAATTACTACGGTAAGGCCACCACAGGCATCACTCGGTTCTCAGAGCTTTCCGAACTTTCCCCTGACGTTTGGAGAAGTCAGTGGTTTCCACTTAACTGGAGGTCTTTCATGATACCCCAGATGATCTATTGCCGGGGTTACTTGTTTGTTTCTGATTTATATATATATATATAAATATATATAGAGTCCTTTTTTCTTTTTTTTCTCGATTCGTCTAGCGTCATAACACCAACCACAGGGCTAATGGCGAAGCCACAGCCCACAGTAACCAGGCCTTTGGTGCCTTTTGGAGCAGGGTCACACCCCCTGAGTTACTGTACATATGGCTGCTGTCCTTCGATGAACTTCGGCTCGCCATGAACGCTCACTTGCCCGTGGTTAGGCCGCTTTTGTGTTATGCTCGCCGGGGGGCAACCCCCATGCACCAAAAAAGAGGTGCACTCTGATGAAGATGTACACATCGGTAGCGACACAGGATGGTACAAACCTGTTCTGAACGCATTCAACGTTCACGTAACAACAGGATCAATGTCAGGTGCAGTCCAGGTCTAGGTGCTGAATTGCTATGCGCACTTAAGCAGTTGAGGCACTACCACTCCCCCGGCAACTTGTCTTGGGATGAGTCGCGCCTAAGCGATAAAGAGGTCGAGAAGATCGACGTGCAGAACGCCGCCTCCCCTGAAGAGGCAGACGAACAGGAGGAGATGACTGCCGAAGAGATGGCAGTCGACGGATACTATGTCGTGGCAGGTATTGCCTGCCACGAGTATGAACAGGGCTGGAAGCTTGTCACCCTTCGGGAAAGGGCTGGAGTTTCTGAAGCAACCCCAGAGCCCATGTCGGTCTTCATACAGCCAGATGGGGGTATCAACCCGTTCTTTTGTTCCTATCTTGTTGAGAACAACGAGGGTCAGCTACTAACCCGTGCTAAGACCCTGTCCCAGCACAAGAAGAAAAACTAATCTCCTGGTGCGTCTCTATTTAATGTTCCTGACCAAACTGAGGGGGTTCTAAGCTTTAAGAGGCGGTGGTATTTCCCAGATATTGCCTTCCCCTGTTAGGAGTCTCCTTTGGGCCACTCCTGCAGGAGTATAGGCTCCCTGCGAAGGTAAACTTCCCCCTCACAGAGGAAAGGAACACTGGGGATCATCAGAAATCCACCAGGCCGCTTATCTTGTTCGCAGGCCAATGGTTGGTGAGTCCTATTGCCCCAGCCTCCCACCATACCTTAATCTGCACAGTGTAGTAGAAGAACGCGCCGACACACTGCGCTAGGTACCCACGGGGTCGGATCAGTCCAAGGTTCCCCCCTCCATAAGACCAACCCAACTGAGGGTCACATGAACACGCCGGCCTGCGTGAACAGATTCCTTTCCTTTCGGAAGTCACAATTGAGGCCCTTTACTCGCAACCCCCTCTGTTTTTCAACCTCCCAGGGGCGGTGAGCACTCTTGCGCTGACAGCTAGGCCTACTCAGTGTGTACCAGGATAGGGTTAGGACTCCCGTAGAGGTCCAGTTCCGGTGAGTGTACTATCGCCCGCCCTCAAGGGTGTTCGCTCCCCCGAACACCTGCACATCCGCTGCTTTTGAAGCCCTGCTCCTGCCTTGGTTGTGCCGCATACTCCCCCGCTTGTGGTTTCCAGCGTGAGTGTGTGCCTTGTTGATCGCGTGTTGCATGGAGCATCCCTGCATACAACCACCTTTGAGGAGCCAGCGATGAATGGTGGCTGCCTAGACTGGGGGACGAGGACAACCAAGGTGTTGAGAAGCAAGGTTTGTCCACCCACCTTGGGGACAAGGGTGCCCACAGTTAGGACCCCTAACTGGTCCAGACCCGTGGGTGTCCACCCTGCTAAGCCCTGCTTGACAGTGTTACCATACCCCTAAGTATGCTATGTATGTCTGTGCGTGTATCTCTTATCTCCCCAGCATGGCTGCCATGGTTGGCCTTCACTGATGTTGGACCGGAGGTCCTAGTTAGCTACTGGTACCACTCCCATGGCGCCTGATTTCTGTGCTGGCACCTATCCTTTGGGCCAACGGCAAACGCCCTACCTACTAGAGAAGGGGGCGGTTGCCAAGTGTGCTAAGGGCATACAAAAGGCCCATTTTTCCAAAGGCGGAAAAATGAAACACACAAAAGCACGAGCAGCGCGAGACACCGCTACTCTACACTCACTAATGCCAGTACCAGCCTTCGAAGGTACGTTGAGCACAACCGGACTCAGTCCCTACCAGGCCTGCTGAACCCAACCCGTACACGCACTACTGGGTGGCTTTGACAAAGATGTCTCAGGCCGTATCGGCCCTCCCGTGAAGGAGCAAGCAAACACAGCCCCACTAGGCTACTTTGGCCTGACAGGGACGCCCTCGCAGGTTTCCCTGACAGGGCTTAGAAGAGGGAGGACACTTGTGTGTTGAGCGCGCAGCGCGTAGTAGGCGTTGTCGATGGCCAGGTCGTTTGGAAGCCCCATGTGTTTGCGATCTGCGCTCTGTTTAGCTGGGCGAAACAAACTTGCTCCAGTGCACCATTCACCTTTCCCTGACCGACCTGCGAGGTACACATGAGGAAGTCTTTGCCACTGGAACCTAACAAGCCTCGTCGTATCATACCGGTCTTCGACTTGAAAATAATTCACTATTGCCAAACTGCCCTATCAAGCAAGGAAGCCTTAGCAACTCTGCCCGTTCTCTTATAGAGCATAGGGCGGAGCCCTGGGTAACCTAACAAGGGTTATACCTCAAGCAGTAAGTGTGGCCTAAGCTCTTGAATGCATTGTGACAATGCGGGGAAGGATGGCAATGTAAGCACACGCCATCATGACCTACCACTTAAGCGCAACCACGAACAAACAAAACACACAAAAGCACGCGCAGCCGGAGACACTGCTACTCTACACTCACTAATTCCAGTACCAGCCTTCGAAGGTACGTTGAGCACAACCGGACTCAGTCCCTACCAAGCGTGCTGAACCCAACCCGTACACGCACTACTGGGTGGCTTTGACAAAGATGTCTCGGGCCGTATTGGCCCTCCTGTGAAAGAGCAAGCAAACACAGCGCCACTAGGCTACTCTGGCCTGACAGCAACGCCCTCGCACGTTTTCCTGACAGGGCTTAGAGGAGGGAGGGCACTGGTGTGTTGAGCGCGCAGCGCGTAGTAAGCGTTGTCCATGGCCAAGTTGTTTGGAAGCCCCATGTGTGTGTGATCTGCGCACTGTTTAGCATGGCGAAAGGAACTTGCTCCAGTGCACCATTCACCTTTCCCTGACCGAACTGGGAGGTACATATGCAGGAAACCTTTGCCCCTGGAACCTAACAAGCCTCGTCGTATCATACGGGTCTTCGACTTAAAAAGAATTCACTATTACCAAACTGCCCTATCAAGCAAGCAGGCTTTAAGAACTCTGCCCGTTCTCTACTAGAGCGTAGGGCAGAGCCCTGGGTAACCTAACAAGGGTTATACCTCGAGCAGTACGTGTGGCCTAAGCCCTTTAATGCATTGTGAGCATGCAGGAAAGGAGGGCAATGTCAGCACACGCCATCATGACCTACCACTTAAGCGTACGCACGAACAAACTCAACCAGGCGCAGGGGCTCCAGTAGGCACTGGGGGAGAGTAGACAGAAAAGACGCCAAGTTTCAGCGCTTCGGGGAGAGCCAGGGCCGCCCCGGAGATGAGGCCTTCATGGTCGTGGTCCGGAATCGAGGTGGCATATTTTGCTATCCTGGGGCCGAAGACAATGGCGGAACCTTGTCAATTGCTCCCCACGGTTCCGAAGATTTTCGTCTTGTCAAGACCAACAGAAAACTGGTGAGGGAGAAGGGGCAGAGAGTTGAGTTCTTGAAGGACGATTGTGCAATAACTCTCGCGGAGAAAATGACACATGATGCCAGAGTTGTCTTTGCGTTTTTAAACATTTATGCTGAGAATGTGCAGGGCCGTGACAGAAGGTATGGAGGGGGGGGAGGGGGGGGGTGGCGTGCGTAATGGAGTTTTTTTTATGGACTACGGGTGGTAAGGTGAAGCGGTGTTTGCTGGGTTCCTAATAGGGGCGGGGTGACTTGGGTCGGGCAATTCCGTAGCAGGGGACTTGCAGATGGGAGGAAATGGGGGGAGAGGTGGTCGGTGATGACCGCTCAGCAGATACTCGCAGTGGAAGTCATCGGGGCAGAAGCGGGGCAAGAAGCGGAGTTCATTCTGTGCAGGGTGCTGCAAAGCGTGGACCCGTTAACACCAAAGCGGGCGAGAACGCCAGCACACGTTTTCATAATGCTCGGAACGAGGGCTTCGTGAGGTGGGGCATGGTGACTAAGAAAAAGATGTAGGTGTAAAAGGGGGTTCAGATTGTGGCCAGAGCAACAGTGTATGCCGCCAAGAGGCAAACATGAAGAACGGCGCACAGGTGGTCCGTTGCAAGGGGCAGAGCCCCGATATACAATAGGAATCATGGATCTGTGTCCTGTGCCACAGTCCGCCCGACGCGGAACATCTGGGCTTCAAAATGATCCCATACGGACTAGACGGGGCTGGGCAAATAATGCATTGAGTGGTGGCAACGTACAACAGAGCGCACACCTTACCCTCATCCATGATGGATCGCTGTGTGGAGTCCTGGAGTCCAGCACGTTGACGCATCTGGCCTGGGTTCGGGCGTCTGTGGGGAGGAGGGTGCGGGTCAGGGTCAGCGAGAGAGGAGGGGGGTGAGCGCTGACACGCAAAATCCCAGTGCCATTTGAGGGGAAACCAGTTGAAACGTTTGAAAGTTGCGTGAATGAAGGGTTGCGGCAAGGGTAGCCTTCCTGGTGGCGCCGCGGTGGGGCACAAAATATTTATTCATGCAGCTGTGAGGCAGGGTGCTCTGGGGGCTTTCTGGGGTCTTGTGCCGGCCGATGAGGGCCAGGTGGCTCATGGGTACTCCCAATCAGCAAAGAGGGCCGTTTCTCGCCGGGGACTTTTTTCTTTTCCACTAAGTCAAAGTCCTTGGCCGGTATCAAGTGTTCCCAGCGTGACCTGGAGTCACCCGTCAGGAGCAGAAGAGAACGGCGCTGAAGGAAGATGCGCTTTTTGCCTTTACGGGGCGCGGTGTTGGGGAAAGGCCTGGGCTCAAAGACGATCTCGGCTCCGGAGCTGAAGGATCCTCTCAGGAGGGAGCTGGCCAGGGCGGGGAAGGTCGCGTAGGTGACATGATAGACTCGGACACGGGCAATCTTAGAGCTGTACAGAGTTATGTGCTTTATCCCAATCCCATGGCGAACATGACATCCACGTCCGTGCTATTTGCCGGGGAGTGGACCTCCACTACCGTCGGGTTCTCCGGATTCGGCGCTGGGACATATTGAGGAGTTGGAGTGCGACTATTTGGGGACGCCAGTGCCTCGGGAGCATGGCGTGTGATCGATAGGTCAATTCTGTGCCCCGAGTGCTTAGCACGCCATGAGGCGTAACCGCCCCAGAAAATCATCGCACCCGGTGTACCCCGGTAGGTGAGCAAGTTGTTTTCTTGGAAAAGCTTGAAAGACATCGTGGTGAGGGACTCTTTGTTGGGCATTACCGGCATCAGGTTGTAGTTCATGCAAACATAGAATTCTTTGTAATTGCCGGGGATGGCTCCCAGAACACCACACCGGCGGGCAGCCTCGCTAGTGAGAATGGCTCTCCACACTGGTGGAAAGGGTGGGGGAGGCGCATTGGAAAGCCTTGGACGGTGTGATTTTGAATGTGATCACTCACGCGAGGTCGGCACCGTAGATAGCAAAGACGTTTCCAATGGTCCACAAGAGGGTGGTTCATGACTCTGCCTAACAATTCCTTGGCAAGCAGATGGGGATCGTGTAATCAAAACGAAACATTCTTTCGGAAGATGGGGTGAGTGGTTGTATGCGTTCTTCGGAGTATTTGGCATCGTCGGTGCATACCGAGATTTTGTCATCGTCGAAGTCAAAAAGTCGGCTGATGAGCACGAACAAATCTCGTGGGTTGCCTCGCCGGCGGTGATACTCGCCCCTTTCTCTATTGGACATCTTGTTCAGCGTGGATTTGGAAGGCACCTTGAAGTTGGGTAAGAGGTCCGGGGGGATTTCAAAGCGGAGCGTGGATATTACTCTTTGAAGTTGGATCTCATTGTTCACCTTATTCACCACCCATTGGAGTGATTGCTGTGGTAGCATGATGTCGCCGTAGGCAATGAAAACATGGTGTTTGGTTTTGGTAGGCAAGTGTACATTGAAGTAGGGATACATGGGATCATCCAAAGAGACTGGCCGAATCACGCTGTCCAAATGGACCGTGGGGTTGTAAGTGCGGGCGTCCCGTAGGCAATCCATGCCACACATCCAAGGCGCTAAAGAGATCATTCCTGGGTTGAGAGGGTTCATGTACAAGGTTTGGGACGACAAATTGTCTTCCATGCCCGGCATGATGAAGGAAGCTTCGTATAGCAAACCGGACTCAAAAGCTTCTCCGAGCGCCTACGCCTATTTTTTTGCCGCATTCAGACCAAGTGTGGCTGAACCTTTTCTTGTTGTTATAGTAGTCCTCTGGGTGGAGGAAAATGTACAAGCGTGGGTGATTGTGCAATATCTCGGAGAGGGAGTGGAAGTTGTTGTGTGCGTCGCCGGAGTATGTGGTGGGGCCGGTTGTGTTGAGTGGGAGAAAAAAGGTGCACCCGTCACTTGGGCTCAAGTCAATTGTCGGGAGCATAGCTTCATATATTTGTTGGCGGTGGTAATGTTGGAGAATCATTTGATTTCCATCTAGGCCTAGTTCCGCATCGCTATAAGGTTCGGCCCAAAGAGCTTGTTGATCGTATCCACGTAAGAGCAATTTCCGTTGTTCACAAAAGGCGCCGAACACTCCATCGGGGTTGAGGGTTTGAGAAAAGAGCGGAACTCCGTGGGGGGGTTGGTCTTTTGTGCTCTGATTCTCCATGCCTGCCGGTACAATTTCTTCTTTAGCGGTGTTGGAGAGAGGAGGGGGCGGAGCAGGAGGAAAGACGGGGAGTGGACCGGTAGACAATGACGGTTTTCCTTTGGCGGCGTTGCATGAGTTCTTTTGCCATATCTTCGGGTTGTTCGTGGTCGGTAGACAATGACGTTCTTGGAGAGCCCTTCATATTGCTTGAAACGAACGACAGAGTTGTCACTTCCAACTCATCGGCATCACGTGAGTGGTTTCCCTCGGTGTTCATGTGTGTGTCTTTGGGCTCGGTGTCCAGAATGTTCTTGGTCTCGGTTGGCGGTGCGAGCGGTTTGAGTTGCTGTTGTTGTTCTTGGTCTCCGTTTTCTTTGGCGGCGTTACCGGTGTTGTCTGTGGGTGGAAAGAGCTCTTTTGCGACATCTTCGGGTTGTTCATGGTCTGAAGTAACATTCGATGATGATTGGTCTTCGCGTGACGGGGATAGATCGAGTGGTGGGTGTAGTGGATCATTCGCGTACTTTGAAGGCGAAAGCATAGGAAGAAGACCACTTTGAGTCAACTTGGCATCGACTTTAGCTTGAGTTTGAGCAATAAATTCCTTTACGGACTTTAGCTGTTCGCTTTCCAATTTGGACGTTGCGGAACGCTGCTTGGACCGAAGTTGTTACATTGCCACGAGAACGGCGTTGTCAGACACGTGTTGACGAGTGCGTTGTTGCGCTAGGCAACTAGTAAATGACGGCAAGGGTGTTTCGCTTGCCTTTGGTCCGATTTGCGGCCTTGGGATCATTGTCAATAGTCCACGGATTTGTCCCAGAACTTGAACAGCCCAGGACTTTCGCAAATCACCGAGTAGCCTGGACTACTGGTGGATCCATCAAATAAATTCTGTGGGTCAATCCAAAACAAATAGACACTCAGAAAGTGATACCCTGCCAAACCCTGCTTGACAGTGTTACCATAGCCCTAAGTATGCTACGTATGTCTCTGTGTGTATCTCTTATCTCCCCAGCGTGGCTGCGATCGTCGGCCTTCACTGATGTTGGACCGAAGGTCCTAGTTAGCTACTGGTACCACTCCTATGGCGCCCGATTTCTGTGCTCGCACCTGTCGTTTTGGTGTACGGCAAGAGGCCTACCTACTAGTGAGGGAGGGGGTTGCCAAGTGTGCTCAGGGCATACAAAAGGCCCATTTTTCTAAAGGCCAAAAACTAAAACACACCCCTACCCGCGAGCAAAAGCACGCGCAGCCGGAGACACTGCTACTCTACACTCACTAATGCCAGTACCGGCCTTGGAAGGTAGGTTGAGCACAACCGGACTCAGTCCCTATCAGGCCTGCTGAGCCCGACCCGTACACGCACTCCTGGCTGGCTTTGACAAAGATGTCCCGGGCCGTGTTGGCCCTCCTTTGAAAGAGCGAGAGAACACAGCACCACTAGGCTACTGTTGCCTGACAGGGACGCCCTCGCACGTTTCCCTGACAGGGCTTAGAGGAGGGGGGGCAAAGCCGCGGCCGCACGCACCGACCCCCCGACCCCCACACAGGCGACTCAGGCACCCCGGTTAAGATGAGTAAAACACGACGAAAAACGTTTCTGAATAGCTGAAAACAATGCTAATTAGCATAAGAAACGCTTAGGCCAAAAAGCGCGCTGCGAAACGCGTAAAAACGCGACCAAAAATGTTTCGACGTGAAATAGGTGAATAGTCAACGCCGTAAGCACCGTAACGCTCGTGGGACCCCAACGCCGTCCTTGACGTCGTCTAACTCGCTATAGGTGCAAAGAAAAACGCGTCGCGAGCAGCGCGTAAAACTCGAAAAAAATTTTCATAACTCGCCACGACCCCTCACGTCGCGCCCTGCTGCCTTTTTCTTCTTATTTTTCATGCACCTCCCTCCCCACCCTCATGCCCATCACTCCCCTTGCCCTGCAGCTCAGGCGGCGGCCCTGGGGGAACGCGGTTAACCCTTAGCAGAGGACACCAACACGCTCCACAACGCCACGCACAAGAACAAGGCCGAGAACATCAAGAACGACGGGTAGCACGTAAGGCACAGCAGCGAACATGGTCTTGCTGCACGCGAGTGTGTTGGGTCGTGTATAATTTTATTTTATTTTCAAAAGCCAAAAAAAAACAAAAAAAAAAGAGGAAAAAAATATTTTACGAAATTTTTTTCAAGTAGGTGCAACCACACCCACGCAAGAAACACACCCAGCAAGGCGGCAGGACAGGACACCACGGCGCCAGGCAGCAGCACAGCACCACGGGGCACAGCACAGGGAAGCAGGGCACCGCAGCGCACAGAGCGGAGAAGACAGGGAACGCACAGCACGAGGAAAAGAGCACCACAGCACGCAGACACCACCACCGGGCAAAAAACAGCACAGCCAACGGACACCACAACACAGCGCAGCACGACAGCCCACAGCCCACAGCCCACACAGACAGCACCGCAAAACGACAGCAGAGCACGACAGCACAGCACCACACGACAGCACAGCGCCACAGCACACGACACAGGGAAGCAGGGCACCACAGCCAGCACAACAAGGCACCGCAGCGCACAGAACGGAGAAGACAGGGAACGCACAGCACGAGGAAAAGAGCACCACAGCACGCAGACACCACCACCGGGCAAAAAACAGCACAGCCAACCAACAGCACAACACAGCACAGCACGACAGCCCACAGGAGCGCAAAGCAAGCCCCAACAGCACCGCAACACGACAGCAGAGCACAACAGCACAGCGGCACGCGGCAGCACAGCACCACAGAACACGACACAGGAAAGCAGGGCACCACAGCAAACCACACCAACCACAAGGGAAACAGACCACGCGGCGAGATAGGGACACCGACACCAAAACACGCCACCAGCAGAAGACCACGGGCCACCAGACCCAGCACCGCACCACGGCACACCACAGCACCAGGCGCCAGCAACAGCACGCACCACACGAACAGCACAACGCGAGCCACCAGCACAGCGAAGCACAGCACCGCACAGAGCGGAGAGGACAGGGTACGCACAGCACAGCACCCCGGGACACACACAGCACAAAGCAGAGCAGCGAACAACAGCACGCACCACCGCGCCACGACAAAACACACACAGCACGGGGGAACACCGCAAAACACAGCGCCGCAGAGCACAGGGCCCCAGGGCAACGGGCAGCGCCAGAGGGCACGGCGCAACAAGCAGCGGCACCCAACGCGCACAACACAGCACAGGACAGCACAACACCGGAGGACACAGCGCGGCGCAGCACCGCACCCAGGGAGGCACAGCACAACACAGCATACGGCACACAGCACCGAGCGGTAGCCACGAAAACCGCGAGAAAAAAAAAAGGGGGGGGGGGGGACAGCAACCACCGGGGAGCAACCACCAGCCAGGCGGAAAGCACGAAAGAGGGACAAGCGCACGGAGAGCCGAGAGGCGTAAGGCCAACAAAGCAAACAACGCAAAGCGCCGAGGCCAAGGGCACCCGGGGCCGGAAACCAGAGAAAGCCAGAGACAACGGGGGCGCACAGGGGAAGAAGGGGGAAAAAAAGGGGAAAAAAAAAAAACACCAGGGCACCAAGCAGGAGTGACGAAAACCGCGAGACACAAAAAGGGGGGGGGGGACCACCAAAGAGCAGCCAACGGCCAAGCAGGGAGACACAAACGAGGCGCGAGCGCACGAAGAGCCAGGCAGCGGGAGGCCGAGAAAAACAACCAAAGCACAGCGCCAAGGCAACGAGGAACGGCAAGGGCAGCGAGAGAGAGGGGGGCAACCCCAGCCCGGAGGGGGCCAAGCAAAGCAGAAAGACAAGGCGGCCAAAGGAAAGGGTGAGGCGCACCACAACGCGCCCGGGAGGCCGGCCCGCCCAACCCGGCCACAAAGAGCAAGCACACGCACGCCAGCCGCCGTCCGGATGGACGAGTGCGCGCCCGGAGGGTACCCAGCCCCTACCGGCTACGAACAGCCGCCGTCAGGATGGACGAGTGCGCGCCCGGAGGGTACCCAGCCCCTGCCGGCTACGAACAGCCGCCGTCCGGATGGACGTGTGTGCGCCCGGAGGGTACCCAACCCCTGCCGGCTACGATAGCCGCCGTCCGGATGGACGAGTGAGCGCCCCGCAGCGACGCCCCGCACAGCAACACAACACATCGAGCGGGCACACCGGTGAACAGGAGCCGGGAGGCCCAGGACACCGCACAGGCAACACAACACACCGAGCGGGCGCACCGGTGAACAGGAGCCGGGAGGCCCAGGACACCGCACGCGCAACACAACACACCGAGCGGGCGCACCGGTGAACAAGAGCCGGGTGGCCCAGGACACCGCACACGCAACACAACACACCGAGCGGGCACACCGGTGAACAGGAGCCGGGAGGCCCAGGACACCGCACACGCCACACAACACACCGAGCGGGCACACCGGTGAACAGGAGCTGGGAGGCCCAGGACACCGCTCACGCCACACAACACACCGAGCGGGCACACCGCAGAACAGGAGCCAGGAGGCCCAGGACACCGCACACGCAACACAACACACCGAGCGGGCGCACCGGTGAACAGGAGCCGGGTGGCCCAGGACACCGCACACGCAACACAACACACCGAGCGGGCACACCGGTGAACAGGAGCCGGGAGGCCCAGGACACCGCACACGCCACACAACACACCGAGCGGGCACACCGGTGAACAGGAGCTGGGAGGCCCAGGACACCGCACACGCAACACAACACACCGAGCGGGCACACCGGTGAACAGGAGCCAGGAGGCCCAGGACACCGCACACGCAACACAACACACTGAGCGGGCGCACTGGTGAACAGGAGCCGGGGGGCCCAGGACACCGCACACGCAACACAACACACCGAGCGGGCGCACCGGTGAACAGGAGCCGGGGGGCCAAGGACACCGCACACGCAACACAACACACCGAGCGGGCGCACCGGTGAACAGGAGCCGGGAGGCCCAGGACACCGCACGCGCAAAACAACACACCGAGCGGGCGCACCGGTGAACAGGAGCCGGGGGCCCAGGACAACGCACACGCAACACAACACACCGAGCGGGCGCACCGGTGAACAGGAGCCGGGGGGCCCAGGACACCGCACACGCAACACAACACACCGAGCGGGCACACCGGTGAACAAGAGCAGGGAGGCCCAGGACACCGCACACGAAACACAATACACCGAGCGGGCACACCTGTGAACAGGAGCCGGGAGGCCCAGGACACCGCACGCGCAACACAACACACTGAGCGGGCGCACCGGTGAACAGGAGCCGGGGGGCCCAGGACACCGCACACGCAACACAACACACCGAGCGGGCGCACCGGTGAACAGGAGCCGGGAGGCCCAGGACACCGCACACGCAACACAACACACCGAGCGGGCACACCGGTGAACAAGAGCCGGGAGGCCCAGGACACCGCACACGCCACACAACACACCGAGCGGGCACACCGGTGAACAGGAGCCGGGGGGCCCAGGACACCGCACACGCAACACAACACACCGAGCGGGCACACCGGTGAACAGGAGCCGGGAGGCCCAGGACACCGCACAAGCCACACAACACACCGAGCGGGCACACTGGTGAACAGGAGCCGGGTGGCCCAGGACACCGCACACACCACACAACACACCGAACGGGCACATCGGTGAACAGGAGCCGGGAGGCCCAGGACACCGCACACGCAACACAACACACCGAGCGGGCACACCGGTGAACAGGAGCCGGGAGGCCCAGGACACCGCACACGCAACACAACACACCGAGCGGGCACACCGGTGAACAGGAGCCGGGAGGCCCAGGACACCGCACACACAACACAACACACCGAGCGGGCGCACCGGTGAACAGGGGCCGGCCCAGGACACCGCACACGCGAAACAACACACCGAGCAGGCACAACGGCGAACAGGAGCCGGGAGGCCCAGGACACCGCACGCGCAACACAACACACCGAGCGGGCACACCGGTGAACAGGAGCCGGGAGGCCCAGGACACCGCACACACAACACAACACACCGAGTGGGCGCACCGGTGAACAGGAGCCGGGAGGCCCAGGACACCGCACACGCAACACAACACACCGAGCGGGCACACCGGTGAACAGGAGCCGGGAGGCCCAGGACACCGCACATGCCACACAACACACCGAGCGGGCACACCGGTGAACAGGAGCCGGGAGGCCCAGGACACCGCACACGCCACACAACACACCGAGCGGGCACACCGGTGAACAGGAGCCAGGAGGCCCAGGACACCGCACACGCAACACAACACACCGAGCGGGCACACCGGTGAACAGGAGCCGGGAGGCCCAGGACAGGGCACACGCAACACAACACACCGAGCGGGCACACCGGTGTACAGGAGCCGGGGGGGCCAGGACACCGCACACGCAACACAACACACCGAGCGGGCGCACCGGTGAACAGGAGCCGGCCCAGGACACCGCACACGCGAAACAACACACCGAGCAGGCACGACGGCGAACAGGAGCCGGGAGGCCCAGGACACCGCACGCGCAACACAACACACCGAGCGGGCACACCGGTGAACAGGAGCCGGGAGGCCCAGCACACGGCACACGCAACACAACACACCGAGCGGGCGCACCGGTGAACAGGAGCCGGGAGGCCCAGGACACCGCACGCGCAACACAACACACTGAGCGGGCGCACCGGTGAACAGGAGCCGGGGGGCCCAGGACACCGCACACGCAACACAACACACCGAGCGGGCGCACCGGTGAACAGGAGCCGGGAGGCCCAGGACACCGCACACGCAACACAACACACCGAGCGGGCACACCGGTGAACAAGAGCCGGGAGGCCCAGGACACCGCACACGCCACACAACACACCGAGCGGGCACACCGGTGAACAGGAGCCGGGAGGCCCAGGACACCGCACACGCCACACAACACACCGAGCGGGCACACCGGTGAACAGGAGCCGGGAGGCCCAGGACACCGCACACGCAACACAACACACCGAGCTGGCACACCGGTGAACAGGAGCCGGGAGGCCCAGGACACCGCACACGCAACACAACACACCGAGCGGGCGCACCGGTGAACAGGAGCCGGGGGGCCCAGGACACCGCACACGCAACACAACACACCGAGCGGGCGCACCGGTGAACAGGAGCCGGGGGGCCCAGGACACCGCACACGCAACACAACACACCGAGCGGGCACACCGGTGAACAGGAGCCTAGAGGCCCAGGACACCGCACACGCCACACAACACACCGAGCGGGCACACCGGTGAACAGGAGCCGGGAGGCCCAGGACACCACACACGCAACACAACACACCGAGCGGGCACACCGGTGAACAGGAGCCGGGAGGCCTAGGACACCGCACACACAACACAACACACCGAGCGGGCACACCGGTGAACAGGAGCCAGGAGGCCCAGGACACCGCACACGCAACACAACACACCGAGCGGGCGCACCGGTGAACAGAAGCCGGGGGGCCCAGGACACCGCACACGCAACACAACACACCGAGCGGGCACACCGGTGAACAGGAGCCGGGTGGCCCAGGACACCGCACACGCAACACAACACACCGAGCAGGCACACCGGTGAACAGGAGCCGGGAGGCCCAGGACACCGCACACGCAACACAACACACCGAGCGGGCACACCGGTGAACAGGAACCGGGAGGCCCAGGACACCGCACACGCAACACAACACACCGAGCGGGCACACCGGTGAACAGGAGCCGGGAGGCCCAGGACACCGCACACACAACACAACACACCGAGCGGGCACACCGGAGAACAGGAGCCGGGAGGCCCACGACACCGCACACGCAACAAAACACACCGAGCGGGCACACCGGTGAACAGGAGCCGGGTGGCCCAGGACACGGCACACACGTAGGGCGGCCGGGGGACAGGAAAGAACCAACACCCCATGGGTCGGACGCACTGGGGCGACCCAGCCGACCCACCGGGCCAGTGGCAGGAGCGGTACTCCAAGGCTGCTGGTCTGAGCCCGGCCAGGCTGCACCGGGGACCATGGCAAACGTCACCCGGAGCCATGGATGCAACCGGTGACAGGCGAGCCGTTACACAGTCCAGGAGGGGGTCGCCTGCCAAGCGAAGCGGCCCCGCAACTCAAGCCACAAGGGTGAGGCGGTCGTACCGTAGACAAGCGGGAGCAATACCCCTTGTGGTGAGAGATACTCCACACGGCTGGGCAGCCCCCAGAGCTGCTGCCCGAGGGAGGGGGCATGTGGCCCTACTCATGGACACATGTGGGGACACCCTCCCACCTGGGACACATGGACCGGGTGGCCGCGACAATGCCTTCCCAAGCACATGCGGGAGCGGCTCAAGAGGCACCTAACATAGGGCAGTGGGAGGGACAGGACGTCCCCTTGGTAAGACCTTCTTCCTGCACCGTCAAGGGAGGCATCCCGAGCTCCCGAAGATACCTACCTACCTACCTCAGGCACCCTGGCAACGCACCGGGAAGATCCCCGACCCCGAACCGGCGCTCTCACACCTCCAGACAGAGGACCTCATCAACATGGAAGCGGAACCCAACCCGAAACCCGACCCCAAACCCAAGCTTGCGCCCAAAGGAGCACACACAACACCACAAACGCAACGACACAAACCCAAGCGACACCGCCCTAACCCAAACCCTAACCCAAGCCAGGACCCCCCATCCACCACAACCCACTCCCCCCTCCCACCAGCGGCCGCCGCCACCAAAGAGGTGGCCACCCAACACGACCCCGTCCAAACCCTCGTACACATCCACATCTCCAAGCGCTCCGTCATCCATCCCCCACAAACCACCACCGCCACCGGCCAGACCGACCAAGGGACGTGGGACCACTCGACCACAATCAACGTTAAGCCCGGCCTCCGACCCGCCCCACCTGCCCACAAAACAGTACAGCCCCAGGGGCTGCGCACGATGCCCGACCCCCCACCCCCATAAGTGGGACCGGAATACCCACAAGGGGTCCTAGGGCCATACCCGCAACACCAACCCCACCACTACCAACGCCACCACCACCAGCTGCCCCACCACCACCACCACCAACACCACCCCCACCACCACCAGCTGCCCCCCCACCACCACCACCAACACCAGCCCCACCACTACAACTGCCCACCACCCTACCCCAGCGGGCCACAACCCCCCGTGCACGAACAGCACAAGCCTATGGGATGGCAGCCACCGAGCGCCCCACCCGCATACCCCACCTACCACCAGGGGCCACTGCCCCCGTACCAGCCACCATATCCCCTTGGCCACCCTGTCCACGCCAGGGGGGCCCCCCGGGCCCAACCCCGCCAGGGACAGTCACTCGACCCATACCACCAGGCGCTGCCGCCACCAAACCCCTACGTGGCGGTTCCATGGAGGAGGCCCCCCCCCCCCCCCCCCAGTACCAGGCGGCACCACGCGAGGCCCCCAAGGACCTGCCGACACCTCCTGACTGGCCTGACTCGAGCGATGAGGTCCGGTCCCACAAACGGCGGCGCTCCCACTCCCCCCCGCACAGCACACTCGCCCCCGGCACCCACACTCCCCACACCGCCACCGCGCCTCAACCACCCACTCGCGCCGCTCTCGCTCCCCAAGGCGCCACCACGACCCCCCGGGACCCCGCTCCCGCCGCTCCCGCTCTCCCGGGCACCACCACCCACGCCACCGCCGCCCCATGTCCACCCCCCCCATCCCCCCAAGGGCCCCACCGGACTTCTCGCTCCCCCCTCTGCCCGTACGCAACCCCCTTCCCCAGCCCCCACCACCTCCGCTCCCGCCAGCGCCGCCCCACGTCCACCTCCCCCTCCCCCCACAGGTCCCACCCGGCTCCCCGTTCCCCCCGCCGCCCATACCCATCCACCACTCCCAGCCCCCGCCACCACCACACCCCCTCCCCCAGGCGCCGCCAAGTACGCCACCGCCACCCCACGTCCACCTCCCCCTCCCGTTCCCCCCTCCGCCCGTACCCGACATTGACCCCCAGCCCCCGCCACCGCTGCGCCCGCTCCCCCAGGCACCGCCACTCCCGCCACCACCGCAGGTCGACGTCCTCCCCCCGCCGCTCCAGGACCTCGAGCTCGGACCCCTCCCCCCCCGGGCCCCCGCCAACCTCGCCCGGTGGTGTGCCCCCGCTTTGCAGGAGCTCCGCTGCTGGGTGAAGTGGGCCGTGGAAGCGGGAAGGCGAGAAGGGGTGCACATGGTGCACCTCTTCGAGGAGGTGCGCACCCGCACCCCAGCCGCCCCGGAGGCCATCATGCCGCAAGCGGCCTAGGGGGCCCTCCTCCTCCGCCAATTGCTCCAGGCCACCCACCCCCAGGCCTGGGCCATCGGCGCCCCCCTCCCCACCCCACCACCACCACACCGGGAAGGGGAAGGGCACGGGCAAGGGGAGAGCAAGGGACAGCAAGGGACACTCAGGCAGGGGGGCACGGAGGGGCCCGAAGTGAGGGGCAGGGGCCCATAGGGACAGGGCACCGGAAGAGACACAACGCGGGGGCAGGAAACCACCCAAGGACCAGGAAGGGGCAGGAGCGGGGACCGAGGCACAGAGGCAGAGGGCACCACGGCAGGCGCCACGACCCACACCCAGGAGGACCATACCACGACGGAGGGACCAGCACCGCCCCACCCCCAGCAAACGCCGCACGACTCCCGGGGACGCACACCCCCAACACACACCGCCGAAGCAAGAATCGGACGCCGTACTGATCACACCAGCTCGGTCCAACCAGCCACCAGAAACGACACGGGGGAAGGAGGGCACACCTACACAGGGAGAACAGGCTACACCGACAGGGGATGCTGAAGGGAACACCGCCGCGCGGCGCACCACCACGCCCTTACCGCCAGGCGACAACCCCGGCCGCAACATGGGCCACCTCACAGGCAGCAGAAAAAGACAAAGGCACGGCCAGAGCAACCAGGGCTAGGGACCGGGACCCCCAGAGGACACGGGACCAAGGCACAGGCCCCCAGGGAGGGCAACCCTACGGCCACCTACCCGACCCACCAGCCTGAGCGGCACGCCCAGGCCCCCACAGCACGAACCCAGCGAGCCACCCACACCTAACCGCACCCCCCAGCCACCAGCCAGCCACACTCCGACCCGCACTCCGCACCACAACACAGCCCAGGCTGATCTCCACCGACCCACCGAGGCACAACACGAGACAGCACGGCACACCGCACCGCAGCGCGCCACAGTGCAACGCGCCACGACATCGCACCTCAAAGCGCAACACGCCACAGCACGACGCGACGCGACGCGGCACAGAGCGGCACAACACAGCACGGCTGACCCTAACCTGAAGGACTAACCAAGACAAGCCACCACACACCCCGGAAGGCGCCGCACCAGCACGCCACACACCGGCACCGGGGGCCACACACGGGGCCACTGCGTGCCCGGCAACAACGGTGGTGGACCACCCAGAAGGTTAAAACCGGCACCGCGGAGCAGAAAGGACACAGACAACCCTAGATTCCTAACCCAGAGCCACACGAAGCCGCCTGGCGCAGCCGCCCAGCCGGCAGAGCCAGGACCTAACCCGGCACGAAGGGGCGCCGAGCTCAACGTGTACATAACCACCCGACCCATAGGGCTAGGACGCAGAACGCAACCGCCAACAGCAACCCGGAAGACCACACTGAATGCGGGCCAGTGTGTGCGCCAGCCCGAGGAAGGCAGAGCGAGGAACAGGCACACCCCCTCCAAAGAAAAATACGGGGGGAGGGAGGGGGGCGAGAGAACAGCCCACAGCCACCTAACCGCCTGCCAACACCACAAGAGGCGGCCACACCCCCCACCCAGAGGGCACCGAAGACAGTACCCCCAAAGGGGCACGAGGGGGACCACCCAACAAAAACCGGCAACACCAGGCCAGGAACAGCGGCCCACCGGGAAGAGGGACACCGAAAACGCGCAGAAACACACCACGCTGGGACAGAAAAAAAACAGAGCCAGCAAACCAGCCCGAAAGAGAGGGGATTGGGGGACAGGGACCACAAGCCCCAGGACAGGGAGAGCCAGCGACTGGAACCACAAAGCCAAAGCAAGACACGCCCAAAAGAAAAAAAAAACACCCCGACAACACAACCAAGAAGAGCGGGGCACAGCCGAGACCCGGGCCCAGCACGCACGCCCACACAGCACACCCCAGCCAGGAAAGGCGGGGAACGGGCGGGACACGCGCACAAACACGCACCCCCGCACAGCACCCCCAACCCGGTGGTGCAGGAGACCACGCAGGACGGGTGCACAGCCCCGGAAGGCGTGGCGGGGCGCAGCCCAAACCCAAAACCCAGCACGCACGCCCACACCGCACACCAGAACCGGAGACGGCGAGGTGCAAGCGGACCGCGCACGCAACCATGCATGTCAGATATGCAGGCCGAAACCTAAGCCCAACCACGAACACCACAAACCCCAGCCGGCAAAAGAGGGACGTTACCACAAACCGTACCCAAGCACACCCGCCTAAGACCCCAGCCAGGACTGACAGGGTTACCTAAACCCGTACCCAACCGCAATCCGGACCCAAACACAAAGGCCACACAACAGTAGGAAACCCAGTGTCCACAGCCCGTCACTGAGGCAGCCCGTGCCATGCAGCTGACCCGGCCAAACGAGATCCTGAGACCGGGGGTAAGGCTGCATCCTAAGGCCTGCGCTGCTTTCTGGACTCGAGGCGGAGAGTGCGACACCCAAGCGCCTCGGAACCCTCGTACCAAGAACATGCATGCATGCCTTGGGAACGGGATACGCCAGGAAGTCCGGTGAACCTCTAGGGTTCCGCCCAACGGAGGGGATGTGCGCAAGCACGGGGGCACACCCTCCTGGCGAGACAAGCACGTCACGCTGGCGGCGATCAGCTCTCCCGGTGTTGCCCGGGGCCGCTTTGTTGGGGGCTAACAGTCAGGTTCAGCGGGATGTAAGCTGCCTCCCCTCTTCATGCGCGGAGCCTCTTCCTGTTTGTTACAGCGGCAACGCCAGCGGCAACCATGGGGCGCCTCTCCACGACCGAGTGCACCTACCTACCTACCTACCTTAGAGAAGGGAGGGCACTTGTGTGTTGAGCGCACAGCGCATATCAAGCGTTGTCCATGGCCAATTGTTTGGAAGCCCCATGTGTGTGTGATCTGCGCCCTGTTTGCTGGGCGAAACAAACTTGCTCCAGTGCACCAATCACCCTTCCCTGACCCACCTGAAAGGTACACATGCAGGACACCTCTGCCTCTGGAACCTACCAAGCCTCGCCGTATCATACGGGTCTTTGACTTGAAAAAAATTCACTGTTGCCAAACTGCCCTATCAAGCAAGCAAGCTTGAAGAACTCTGCCCGTTCTCGTAGAGAGGTTTGAGGTTTGAGGTTTGATTTTGCGGGTACTAGACGCCTTTCGGCCCCGGGGGGCCACCTGGTTGGGCCAGGTGATATCCTCCCCACCGGGTCCTAGTGGGGGGCCCTCAAAGACACACCTCAGAGTCCCCTGGGTTCGCAGAGCTCGGAGGCCCATCCCCCCCCTGGCTTCTGCATTTCCCCACTCCCCGGTCAGTGCATCAATTCGCAGTCGTGGCTGCGGGCGCTTACCCACTGCGTTGCCCCCCTAATGCGTTGTGGCCCGGAGCGCCAGCGCTGCCGGGCCCGTGCTACTGGCTTGTCGCCAGTGGGACCCCCTTGGGCTGCCGCGGAAGCTGCCTAGCCTAGGTGCTGGGGCGTGGCGCAGTGCACCACTACTGCCTTGGCGGGTGCAGTGCCCCGTCCGTGTGTGCGCGGCGCTCGCGGCCGGTTCTGGGGGTTCGGGCCGGTACCTGGTGTTGTGTCTCTCCTGTTTCCCCCTTCCCGCCCTGCGTGTCCCGCGCTGCTTGTGGCCGGCCGTCCTGTCCGGGTGTCCCTTACCCTCGCTCACTGGTATGCCATTCGACGCGGTCTGTGCGTTTCGCGAGCTCGGTCCGGTTGCCCTTCTGGTAGTCCCCGTGTGCCCTTTGCGTGTGTGTGCGCTCGCGCTCCCGCGGCGTCCGCTCCCCCCCCCCCTGGGTGGTGTGGCGTGCCCACCTCGCGCGGTCCCGGCACTGGGCGCTGGTAGGGCCGTTCCACGTGATCTGTGCCCCTCGGGGTGTCCTGCCCCGCTCCCTTGCTCCGTCTGGCATGCTCCGGGGGGGGCGGTCTGGTCCTGGTTCCCCCCTAATTGGCTTGGCCTGCACGCGCTGTGGGGGCTGCGTGCCGCGCGGGTGGTGGGGGGGCGTCACCGGGGGGTGGGTGGCCTGCCACTGTTTTGAGGGGCGTCTGGTGTCAGGCGCCGTCCCTCCCCCGACCGCCCGTCCTCTGGGGCGGGCAGCCGGGGTACCGCGACCCGTGTGTTCCGGGTGCGGTCGGTGTGGGCGTGGGGACCCAGCGCCGGTTCCACAGCGTCCGCCCTTGCGGGCCGGCGTTGCTCGCTGTGGGGTCGGCGGAGAGGAGTCCCCGGGGGGGGGTGCCTTCCACTGCTGTGAGGGGCGTCTGAGGTCAGGCGCTCCCCCTCCCCCGACTGCCCGCCCACTGGCCGGGCTATTGGGGTCCGCCACCCATGTGCTGTGGGCACGGGTGTGTGGGTGTGGGGGCCCAATAATGTCCCCTTGGCCTGCGTGCCGTGGGGCCGGTGGGGGGCCGTCCCCGGAGGGGGGTGGCCTGCCACCGTTGTGAGGAGCGTCTGGTGTCAGGCGCCGTCCCTCCCCTGGCAGCCCGCCCTCTGGGGCGGGCAGCCGGGGTTCCGGGACCCATGTGTCCCGGGTGTGGCCGGTGTGGGCGTAGGACCCAGCACCAGCCCCACAGCTCGCGCCTCTGCGGGCCGGCGTTGCTCGCTGGGGGGGTGGCGGAGGGGCGTTCCCGGGGGGGTGCCTTCCACCGTTGTGGAGGGCGTCTCTGGTCAGGCGCTCCCCCTCCTCGAACTGCCCGCCCACTGGACAGACTGTTGGGGTCCGCCACCCACGTGCTGTGGTTGCGGGCGTGTGGTTGTGGGGGCCCAACACTGTCCCCTTGGCCTGCATGCCCTGTGGGGGCTGCGTGCCGCGGGGGTGGTGGGGGGCTGTTCCCGGAGTGGCCTGCCACCGTTGTGAGGGGCGTCTGGTATCAGGCGCTGTCCCTCTCCCAGCCGCCCGCCCTTTGGGGCGGGCGGCCGGGGTTCTGCGACCCGTGTGTTCCGGGTGCAGTCGGTGCGGGCGTGGGGACCCAGCACTGGCCCCACAGCGTGCGCCCTTGCGGGCCGGCGTTGCTCGCTGTGGGGGTGGCGGAAGGGCGTCCCTGGGGGGGGTGCCTTCCACCATTGTGAGGGGCGTCTGGTGTCAGGCGCTGTTCCTCCCCCCGGCCGCCCGTCCTCTGGAGCGCGCAGCCAGGGTTCCGCGACCCGTGTGTCCCGGGTGTGGTCGGTGCAGGCGTGGGGACCCAGCAGCAGCCCCACAGCGTGCGCCCCTGCGGGCCGGCGTTGCTCGCTGTGGGGATGGCGGGGAGGCGTCCCGGGGGGGGTGCCTGCCACCATTGTGAGGAGCGTCTGAGGTCAGGTGCTGTCCCTCCCCTGACTGCCCGCCCACTGGGCGGGCTGTTAGGGTCCGCCACCCATGTGCTGTGGGCGCGGGTGTGTGGGTGTGGGGGCCCAACACTGTCCCCTTGGCTTGCATGCCCTGTGGGAGCTGCGTGCCGCGGGGGTGGTGGGGGGGCCGTCCCCGGGGGGGATGGCCTGCCAACGTTGTGAGGGGCGTCTAGTGTCAGGCGCTGTCCCTGACCTGGCCGCCCGTCCTCCGGAGCGGGCAGCCAGGGTTCCGCGACCCGTGTGTCCCGGGCGCGGTTGGTGCGGGCGTGGGGACCCAGCACCGGCCCCACAGTCCGCGCCCTTGCAGGCCTGCGTTGCTCGCTGTGGGGGTGGGGGAGGGGCGTCCCCGGGGGGGGTGCCTTCCACCATTGTGAGGGGCGTCTGAGGTCAGGCGCTGTCCCTCCCCCGACTGCCCGCCCACTGGGCGGGCTGTCGGGGTCCGCCACCCACGTGCTGTGGACCCTCGTGTGTGGGTGTGGGGGCCCACTGTCCCCTTGACCTGCATGCCCTGTGGAGCTGCGTGCCGCGGGGGTGGTGGGGGGCCGTCCCCGGGGGGGGGTGGCCTGCCACTGTTGTGAGGAGCGTCTGGTGTCAAGCGCTGTCCCTTCCCCGCCGCCCGTCCTCTTGAGCAGGCAGCCAGGGTTCCGAGACCCGTGTGTTCCGGGTGCGGTCAGTGCGGGCGTGGGGACCCAGCACCGGCCCCACAGTGTGTGCACTTGCGGGTGGCGTTGCTCGCTGTGGGGCTGGCGGAGGGGCGTCCCCGGGGGGGGTGCCTTCCACCATTGTGAGGGGCGTCTGAGGTCAGGCGCTGGCCCTCCCCCGACTGCCCGCCCACTGGGCGGGCTGTCGGGGTCCGCCACCCACGTGCTGTGGGCGCGGGTGTGTGGGTGTGGGGGCCCAACACTGTCCCCTTGGCCTGCATGCCCCGTGGGGGCTGCGTGCCGCGGGGACGGTGGGGGGCTGTCCCCGGGGGGGGGGCTGGCCTGCCACCATTGTGAGGGGCATCATGTGTCAGGTGCTGTCCCTCCCCCGGCCGCCCGTCCTCTGGAGCGGGCGGCCAGGGTTCTGCGACCCGTGTGTCCCGGGTGCGGTCGGTGCGGGCACGGGGACCCAGCACCGGCCCCACAGCGTGCGCCTTTGCGGGCCGGCGTTGCTCGCTGTGGGGGTGGCGGAGGGGCGTCCCTGGGGGGGGTGCCTTCCACCATTGTCAGGGGCGTCTGAGGTCAGGCGCTGTCCCTCCCCCGACTGCCTGCCCACTGGGCGGCCTGTCGGGGTCCGCCACCCACGTGCTGTGGGCGCGGGTGTGTGGGTGTGGGGGCCCAACACTGTCCCCTTGGCCTGCATGCCCTGTGGGGGCTGCGTGCCGCGGGGATGCTGGGGGGCCGTCCCCGGGGGGGGTGGCCTGCCACCGTTGTGAGGGGCGTCTGGTGTCAGGCGCTGTCCCTTCCCCGGCCGCCCATCCTCTGGAGCGGGCAGCCGGGGTTCCGCGACCCGTGTGTTCCGGGTGCGGTCGGTACAGGTGTGAGGACCCAGCACCAGCCCCACAGCGCGCGCCCTTGCGGGCCGGCGTTGCTCGCTGTGGGGGTGGCGGAAGGGTGGTCCTGGGGGGGGTGTCTTCCACCATTGTGAGGGGCGTCTGAGGTCAGACGCTGTCCCTCCCCCGACTGCCCGCCCACTGGACGGACTGTTGGGGTCCGCCACCCACGTGCTGTGGGCGCGGGTGTGTGGGTGTCGGGGCCCGATACTGTGCCCTTGGCCTGCATGCCCTGTGCGGGCTGTGTGCCGCGGGGGTGACGGGGGGCCGTCTCCGGGGGGGGTGGCCTGCCACCGTTGTGTGGGGCGTCTGGTGTCAGGCGCTGTCCCTCCCCCGGCCGCCCGTCCTCTTGAGCGGGCAGCTGGGGTTCCGCGACCTGTTTGCCCCGGGTGCGGTTGGTGCAGGCGTGGGGACCCAGCACCGGCCCCACAGCCTGCGCCCTTGCGGGCTGGCGTTGCTCGCTGTGGGGGTGGCGGAGAGGAGTCCCCGGGGGGGGTGCCTTCCACCATTGTGAGGAGCGTCTGAGGTCAGGCACTGACCCTCCCCCGACTGCCCGCCCGCTGGGCGGGCTGTTGGGGTCCGTCACCCACATATCGTGGGCGCGGGTGTGTGGGTGTCGGGTCCTAATGACCCTCCTGTGAAGAAGACGAGAGAACACAGCCCTGTTAAGCAACTGTGGCCTAAAGGGGACGCCACGACACATTTCCCTGCTAGGTCTTGGAGGGGAAGTGCGCACAGGTGGCGTGCACAGCAGGGATGTCGATGGAGTCGAACTGCCCTCGCCACTCTTGGCTGAGGCGCAGTCAATTGATTGTGTGACCAGCGCCGTATATTTTAGCTCAAGGGACTGCACCAGTTCACCCTGATTCTCCCACCTGTACAACAGAGGCCAATGGACTGGGTTCAAGATGGAGGAACGTAGACACACTCCACGTATTATACGCTTCTTAGTGTCCCCTATAATACACTGTTCCTGAACCCAGTTGCAAGCAAGCAAGCTTAAGGACTTCGCCCGTTCCCTTATGGAACGTAGGGCGAAGCCCTGGGTAACCTGGCAAGGGTTCTTACCGCGTGCACAGCGCGTGGCCTACTGTCAAATCCCTTTAATGCATCGTGTGCACGCATGCAGGGAAGGGAGGCGAGATCTATACCTCTGTAACCACACTGACTCAACCAGAAGGTGAGCTCCTCCTGGGCTTACGTACCTTACTCACCATGCATCGTGTGAATGCCGAAGTGAAGCGAACGCAAAACAAACCTAAGCGTTTAAACAACCCTATTGCGAGTTAGAAACAACCCTAAGCGTTTAATTGCATCGTGTGGCTTGCACGATTCTTCCTGTTGTGCCTGTTTTGTCATCTGAGATAAGGAGATCAGTGAGTGGCAAATGAGAGACAACGTCACGACGCAAAACAAGCCTAAGCGTCTGAGACAACCCTACTTTAACGCACAAACGACGCAAACACGAGCACACACTTCTCCTTTGGACCTGTGAAGAGAAGGGAAGGTGGGTGCATGCACAAGGAAGCGTGGCAACGTGTGTATGTCCGAATCCGGCACACGACGCTATGCATAAGTGTGTATGTTCTAATAAGTGCAAAAAAAGGGTGGTTGTGCTGTAAGAGCAGTTGTTACGGTTGCCCTGCATTGCACCGCAGGGCAGGACCATTAGCCCCCCGTGACAACCACTCCCTGGCCGAAGGCCATTTCTTTCTCCTGGTCTCCGTTGGTGGCGCGGGCCGGACGCTCGTTGCTTCTCTCGTGTGCGCGGCATGGCACGACATGGTAACATACTTGCGCCCTTGGTGGCGGTGTGTGGCTCCCGCATTGCCTACTACTCGTTTGCATGCGGCGGCATACATTTTGGTCCCTATGCAAGCAGGTGGGTGTGGGTGCGGCATGCATGTTTTTTGTGTTTTTGCTCTTGCGTGTTGTTCTTTCTCGTGGTTGTGTGTGGTTCCCCAAGCAAGTCCTGCCCGTCATGCTTGGCGTCCTTTGTATTCCTCCATACCATTTTGCTTGCTCGCGGCGGTGGTGGTCTCGTTGCACGTGCGGCAGTATGCACGGGCGGGCATACCTTTCGCTCCATTTCGCCTCCTACGTAAGCGGGCGTGCAGGCAGGGGGTGGGCACGTCTCGGTTACGCCTCGTGGTCACCTTTTACATTTGTTGGCGCGGTTGCCGTTCTCATCTCGTGTTCGCTGCGTAGCGTAGCATGGCATGTAACATACTTGGATCCAACAAGCCGCGTGTGCATGTTGTGTATGTTCAGTTTTTGTTTGTGTGTTTTGATGTGTCTTGTGCTTCCTCTCGGTGGTTTGTGGCCTCCTTCGTGCGTTCTTCTCTCCTTCGTTGGTTTTGTGTTCCCCCGTTGTGCCCCTTCATACAACTTTGCTCGTCCTGGCGGTGATGACCTTGCAGCGATGCGGGCATGCACGTACGGGCATACCTTTCATTCCCTATGTGTGCGGGGGTGGCCATAGGCATTCATTCGGTGTCACCTCTTGTTGGTTTTCCTTGCCGGTGCGGTTTTCGTTGTGCTTTTCGTGGCGGCGCATTTTGGAGTTGCACGGCATGTAACATACTTGCGTCTTGGCGGCCATTGTTGACGGTGTTGTTTGTGTTTGTTTTGATTTCCCTCGCTTTCCTCTGTTCTTCTTTGTGCATGTGTTCCCTTTCGTTGTGGTTGGGGCGCGCAGAGGTCCCTAGCGCCTAGGACACGCGATTTGCTAGGTGTTTTGGGGCAAGAACCGCTCAACTTCGTCGCCGTCGCGACTCTGTTGTTCTTCTTTTTCTGTGAGTGTCCTAAATTTTGCGACCTCACCAAACAGCGGCAAAAAATTTTTTGGGGGGGTTTCTGAGGTCGGTTCTTCTGGTTGTGTGTCTTTTTCTTGGTTTCTTTTTTCGTCTGCGGCAATCGCAGAGGAAACTTGCACCACGAGGAGCCACTTGCAGCACAAGCCCCGGGACAGGGACAGGCAGCGACCGACACCACAAAGCCAAAGCAAGACACGCCCAAAAGAAAAACACACCCCGACAACCCAACCAAGAAGGGCGGGGCACAGCCAAGACCCGGGCCCAGCACGCACGCCCACACAGCACACCCCAGCCAGGAAAGGCGGGGAACAGGCGGTACACGCGCACAAACACACACCCTTGCACAGCACCCCCGACCAGGAGGTGCAGGGGACCACGCGGGATGGGCGCACGAGCACACACACACCCCAACAGCCCCCCAAGGCGTGGCGGGGCGCAGCCGAAACCCAAGCCCCAGCACGCACGCGCACACCGCACACCAGAACTGAAAACGGCGGGGTGCAGGCGGAGCGCGCACGCAACCACGCATGTCCGATATGCAGGCCGAAACCTAAACCAAACCACGAACACCACGAACCCCAGCCAGCAAAAGAGGGACAACACCACAAACCGTACCCAAACACACCCGCCCAAGCACCTAGGATTTTATTTGGTCCAAAAATCCCAAAACCAGCTACAGTCAGAAATACTACTTTTTTTGTCAAATTAGACCATAAAGAGGATATTTTCCGGAGTTAGCCCCCCCCCCCCACCCTCCAAATTGGAAATTTTCCAGCCCCTAGATCGACAATGCAGGCTTGATTCCATCTAAAATCGGCCGTATCCGAGAAATATGACATTCACCACCTAGTTGCGAATAAGGTAAACGGACCAGTTCGACCCCAGCCAGGACTGGCGGGGTTACCCAAACCCACACCCAACCGCAATCCGGACCCAAACACAAAGGCCACACAACAGTAGGAAACCCAGTGTCCACAGCCCGGGCACTGAGGCAGCCCGTGCCATGCAGCTGACCCGGCCAAACGAGATCCGGAGACCGGGGGTAAAGCTGCATCCTAAGGCCTGCGCTGCTCTCTGGACTCGAGGCGGAGCGTGCGACACCAAAGCGCCTCGGAATGCTCGTACCAAGAACATGCATGCATGCCTTGGGAACGGAATACGCCAGGAAGTCCGGTGAACCTCTAGGGTTCCGCCCAAAGGAGGGGACGTGCGCAAGCAGGGGGGCACGGCGGCGATCAGCCCTCCCGGTGTTGCCCGGGGCCGCTTTGTTGGGGGCCAACAGTCAGGTCCAGCGGGATGTAAGCCGCCTCCCCTGTTCATGCGCGGAGCCTCTCCCTTTTCGTCACAGCGGCAACGCCAGCGGCAACCATGAGGCGCCTCTCCACGACCGAGTGCACCTACCTACCTACCTACCTTAGAGAAGGGAGGGCACTGGTATGTCGAGCGCACAGCGCATAGTAAGCGTTGTCCATGGCCAAGTTGTTTGGAAGCCCCATGTGTGTGTGATCTGCGCCCTGTTTGCTGGGCGAAACAAACTTGCTCCAGTGCACCATTCACCTTTCCCTGACCCACCTGAAAGGTACACATGCAGGACACCTCTGCCCCTGGAACCTAACAAGCCTCGCCGTATCATACGGGTCTTTGAATTGAAAATAATTCACTGTTGCCAAACTGCCGTATCAAGCAAGCAAGCTTGAAGAACTCTACCCGTTCTCGTACAGAGCGTAGAGCGGAGCCCTGGGTAATCTAACAGGGTTATACAGCGAGCAGTATGTGTGGCCTAGGCCCTTTAATGCATTGTGAGCATGCAGGGAAGGGAGGCAATGTAACCACAAGCCATCATAACGTACCACTTAAGATCAACCACGAACAAACTCAACCAGCAGGTAGGCTCCCCCTGGGGCTGATCACCTTACTGAGGGACAACGAGCGCAGGAAAAAGCCCAAGCGCTTAAACAACCCTACAGCCATTTATAACAACCCCAAGCAATTAGTGCATCGTGTGTATCATGCGCTCCCTCCTTTGTGACCTTCCAGAGAGAGCGAGGAATGAATGGCAACTGCACAGCGCAAAACGAAGACTAACGTTTTAAGCAACCCAACTTTAACGCTACGACAAGAGCAGGCACGCACAAGCCCTTTCTTTTTCACCTGTGAAGAAAAGGAGAGAGAGATGGGATTGACAGGGAAAGCGCCACAATGTGTGAATGCTTGGATTAGGCACATGCATCGCGAGCACAGTGATTACTCTAACCCTACATGCGCGCTGCGTCCTCCATTCGTTTAGCATACCTCTGATTGATTGTTTTACCTGCGCAGGGCAAGAGTGGTGAGGACCCAAACTCCCAACAAACGCAGCGGTGACGACCCTAGCATTTTGACAAAACTAACAGCGGGAACACAATGCATACTTGTGTCATGACAGTAACATACCTGAGAGGCGGGTCCTCCGCCTGCTCTGCTCCGTGGCTAATTTGTTCACTCTTTTTCCTAAAGTTTAGAACATTTTCGATGCAACTGTGTAAAGACATCTTTTCGAAATATTTGAAAACACGACTCATTACTTCTTCTTCTGGAGCCGTTTGAGCTTCTGAGCCTCTCTTTGTGAGTACGGCTGAATTGCGCTTGTCTTCCACCGTGAATTTTAGACAACAGATGACCATTTCTAACGTGTTTTCGTCACCTTTTAGCCAAATTATATTTTAAATAGCTGGCCTCTTCACTAAACCACAGGATTCACACCCTGTTGGTTGGATTTTCTATTTTTTTCAACTCTTGGAGTTTTGTGCACTACATTAGGAGTATTGCTCCACGCTGGCCTTTTGCCTTTGGTCGGGACGTTTACCCAAACGCTGTTTATACAGCGATGGCCGTCCGCATTAGAGCGTTCGACCATACTCTAGTGGGTAACCATGTACACTGTAGGCAGGAGGATGTCGATTTATTACCCTCTACCCCCGAAATTGTTGCCAAAGGTTTTTTGCCGCACGCTGTCAAGGTTTGAGGAATGCCCCTTTGAAGGTACATCATACACGGTACACTAAACTGCTTTTCAAGGGTACCTACAGTGTGATAAGCTTCTAAAATCTAAAGAGAATATGATATGCTGGCCTGATGTATTATCTGAGGTAGTTTCACGGTAATTTGGGTCTTTTTCCTTGGTCCTAATGGCTTGATCAACTAGTACTCCAGGGGGTAGTAAGAAGTCACTGCCATGTCTGTCTTTGGGTACTTGATTCAAGCCAAGCCCTCCCTAATTGTTGGGAAATAATGAGGACTAACACTTGATCTTTTAGATCTCTCTCTTTGAAGCTCTAATTACATCTTTCAAAGTGACTAGGGCTATAGACATAGACCTTAATGAAGTTCACGGCTACAACTCAAGTGATCGGAGGTATCGTACTTCATGGAGGATTCATTAAAAAAATAGGCATTTCATGTGTTATGCCTTGTTGGGTAAGCCTAGCGGTCTTCCACACCAGGACCCCTAGACTCAATTGTTTTTCCTACTAATTGTGGGCCTACTTTCTAACTGACTCTGGATTCAGTTGCTTGGCCATGCTGGCCAAGCCATACCCTCTCTGGCGCTCCTCCTTTGTCCCTGATTCCTAACCAACTCCATTGCATCCAAATCAGTGCACATGATGTGCTTGAATCTATCCTTGAGGCCAGATTGCAGCAAAACATTCATTTTCAAATCAACTATTTTGTTGAGTGCATTATATTTAGACTTTCTTCCGTCTATACACCTCATTTCTTATTATCTGCAGCCCTTCCGTGATAAATTGGATTTCAGAACTATTCCGTGATTCGATCCTTATCCTGTTGATGCTCTACTTGCTGCTGTGGTCCTGTTCCTCTACTACAAAACCTGCAGGATTTCATTAAAACCTTTGGGGAACTAAGTAAGGATATTCTTTCTATTGATGTGGGTTCTACATTGATACCACAAGTGCCATACACAGGCATCATCAATGGTCGATTTTCAGAAGAGCATTGACGTGCGTCTTCTATCATGAGGAGCAAATCGGTTCCAATTGTCGTTTCAACGTAGTGAACGTGATATTAGGCCGACGGCAATACACTAGAGAGTCTCTTATAGAGCTGGTGCATGAGCTGCGTACTGAGATATGCTTTAGCAGAAAACATTTTGTATGTCCTCGGGCAACTATAGTCAAGCCGTTATCCAGGAGGCTCTGGTGCGTGTTCGTGGTGCTGCATACAACGCTCATTTGCACCCCTGCTCAAGGATTCCGCCATTGCTGTTGGGCGGCTAATTGACGACAACTTTTGTGCATTGATAATTCAACATGATGCTAATCACGAGTAGATGAAACCTCCACATTGGTTGTGCCTCCGCAAGGACGAAGAGCGTGTGTGGTGGAATATGGACACCCGCCCTACCTTGTAAGACCTGCTAATTATTTATTTCCACGACCTACCGGCAGACTAGCAGGGAGAGAAAATAAACAGTATTCCATTGCACCGCGGACGAGTGGATATTTGAGGCAATTTATCTGCTACATTGATTTTGTCCCGATCGTTTCCACTATGCCCTAATAGAAAAATTGTTGTTCCAGCGCCTTCGGTGCGGTGTCCCGTGGTATGTATGTTGTCCTCCTACGAATACTACAGACGCAGCATAAGGCAAGGGACACAGGACCAAGGCAAAAAGCATTGGTTTAAAACCAATTGCCCGTTACAGCGGGCAATGTTGTCGTTGTGACTTGGGTCTCAAAGTCTCAGACATGTTCAAGCTGGTCGATCAAATACTGAGGCAACGATTCACGGGCCACCGGATTGTCGTCTTCAAACCAATATCCCTGCTTCCTAACCAGAACTTTTGCCTTGTTCTGAGCCATGATATATTCCGCTAGATACTGTTCATGTGTGCCATTACTAGCTTCAAACACCGCGATCATCTCATCAGGTAGGGAAACACTTCACAACACGCAACGTTACTCAGGTAACATCACACCTTGTCCTCCTACCCCGCCCTCTCCTTGTCACTCAAAAATGGGCGGCAACCATGCAAAAATACGTAGCACCGGGTAAATCATTGTTACTTAAGGGATGGACAAACCCCCACCCCCTACTTTACCTGAGTAACATAACATGCCGTGAAACATTCCCTAGATTGCACACCACCTCCTCAGTTTCATCGTCCGAGCCCCAACCACGCCATCCTCTAACACACCCCACAACAGTAGGCCGCAGGACCTTGCCTACCATTTTTTTTGCCTGTACCTCGTACTCATAGCACTTGGGATTCATACAGCCAAATGTTACAATGCCATACTTTTGACCAGTGGATGGTAAAAAAACGTTACCGACCATTTGCGTTGATGCAAACAACAAATCCATACCTGCAAAACAAAATTCAAAATGTCTTGCCCGAAGAACCCAACTCTCAGCCTTCAGCAGGGCTCGGTGACAAATGATCGCAGAACTGGGCCTTACCAATTAATTATGCTGCGACAGCCTCCGTGTTCGCACAAATGTACTTCAAAAAAATATTTTAGATGGTGGCAGAAATATCTATTCGCAAGTTTGGGAAAGCTAGGGGGAGTAACATGTTCGAGGCACCATTGCGCATAAGTGCACGTGAATTCTTGGAAAAGGTTCAGTATCATTGGGATGCATTCGACCCAAAGCTCTTGAGCACAATGTTTTGCACCACCCAGGCCTTCACATATTAGCAAAACAAGCATGCAGACTGTAACATCCACGTCGTCACCAACTGCTGCCAAAACCACTGTGAAGAAGTGGAAGCGAGCAAATGAGGCGGTGCAGCGGAAAGTTCAAACAACTCTTACTTTTGAACATTATGACATCCGTGTTGAGCTGCTAAGCCCCGCAGATGCCTCCAAGGGGGGTACAAGGGAGACAGCAGACCTGAGGTACGGCATCGCGGCGCTGCGCAGTCGTCTCTGCCTCCCCCAAGTGCATTTCCACCAACGTCTGGTGTTATTAGGGCCAAGCAAAGAGGTAAATCAGGCTACTAGATGCCCTTTTTCCGATTGGGTGCGGTACCGGCTACGGTGCTGTCGCAGTATAGGGATTTGGGCCGATTTTCAATATACATCAAGAGCGGATAAGGTATCCATGAATTCTTTAACATAAATCTACTCCGTGGATGTATACTTCTGATCTGATGCATTCGGATTTATGGATGCTTTGTGCGTACAGATTGGATGTGAAAAGAAGTGGTATTGGCTTTGTGGCAAGCAAGCCTTATCCAGCCAGTGGTGCTAATGTTAGCCAATCCTTCGACTGAAGCCACCTCAGACGCAGGACAAATTCAGCTTCGACCCTTCCCAAGCATCTTGATGTTTTCTTGGGCAATGTCGCATTTCGAATGAAGCAACTGTGCGAGGGAAAAGGTTGGAGGAAAGGTTTCGCTGAGTTTTTAACACATGTCAACATCTTCAGGGCTCTTGTGGGTTTGTTCTCTGCTACAATCGGAAGGTTTGGGGGGTGTCAGTGGCTCAATGCAACTACGCATGGCCTCAACTTCCCTCATATGGGTTTCGCCGAGTTTTTGTGACGGTTGTAGTTTCCCAACGCAAGCGAAGGAGATTCAGGGCTGCTATCACTCTTTCAAAAAGAGTAGTTGCAAAATTAAGGTGTTATTTGTATACAATTGTGGTTGTGTGTTGTTGTCTATTTGCTCTCGCCTCATCTTTGTCAATCGTTACATTTGTAATTTAGGCCTCTTCAAAAGCACCCTTTTTTTGGATCTTTTCCCAAGGCAACTTTGGCACTAGTCATGGGTGGGCCTTAGGTTCAGGTTAATGGATTTGAGTCTTTTCCCCCTGCGGTGTAGCTTAGTCGTGTCTCTGGGTTTCGAATTGCCGCTGGGACACACCGGCAAGTATTACCGATCCAAGTACGGCTTCCTTTGGTATGCTCTTCCCCCTTGCTTTTTAGTCTCGCCAAGGTCGTTGAGGACCGGGAAGCAATTATACGACAAAGGAACAAATTGGAAAAGACAAACCAACAATTGAAAGATGACACCATCAAGAAAGTGGAGGAAATAACGAAATTGAAAGATTGGTACGATTCAGCGCACCACCATCACGCCAGAGCACCCGCCACCGGAAGCCGAATCCTAAAATCTCTCGGCCTGCGTTCCAATAGACTGTGTTGTTGATCATATGTCAAGAAATGGCGGCGCAAATGTGTTGTTGTGCTCTTGCTTTCCTTCATGTGAGTGCTTTTTGCAATTCTCCATCCATCCGTGCTTAGATGACCATTTCATGAGCCCGTAAGCCCAAGAAATACCTCAAATAAGGTTCTAGAACCCTACCCTACCAGATTGCTGCGCAGGCTCGGGGGGCGCAAAAAGGGGGGGCGGGTGGTGAGCGTTAGCCAGGGTGGCGCGAAGAGCGGAGGGAGTTAGAGTTGGAACATCGAGTGGAAGCTTTTGGGGCCCTTGGGGGGCACCAATTGGGATATCTCAAAACCACTAACCCCCTTGAGCCCCCATGAGTGCATGGTGACAAACCCTCGCACAACAGGGCCATCACAAGCAATCATGCTGCACCGGGATCGCAGTTCGCACAAGGTTACTCGAAAAAAAATTTTCAATTGTCGCAGAAATATCTGTTCGCACCTTTTGGAAGCCAAGGGGGATAGCATGTTGGAGGCACCGTTGCGCATGACTGCACCTGATGTTTTGAAAATTGTTTGGTACTTTTGCAATGTGTTCAATGCAAAGCTCTTTAGCGCGCCTTTCTTACAATGCAGAGCACAGCGCCTCCCACCACCCAGGCCTTCACATAGTAGCCAAACAGGCAATCTGCATCGTCACCATCTGCTGCGAAAACCACTGTGAAGATTACGAAGCGAGCATATGAGGCGGTCTAGCTCAAAGTTCAAGCAACTCTTACGGTTGAACATTATGACATCCTTGTTGAGCTGCTAAGCCCCAGGGATGCCTCCAAGGGGTGCTCAAGGGAGACGGCAGAACCGGGATGCGCCATCGCGGCGCTGTGCGGACGTCTCCGCCTCTGCCAGGTGCATTTTCACAACATCAGGTGGTATTAGGGCCGTTTAAATAGGTAAATCAGGCTGCCGGATGCTGTACCATCAAATGGGTCTGGTACCGCCTGCGGCGCTTTCCCAGTGAAGGGGATTTGGGGCGAATTTTCAATGTAAATCGAGAGCTGACAAGGTATCCACTAATTCTTTTACATGAATCTACTCATCGGATGTATACTTGTGATCCGACGAATTCAGATTTATCAATGCTTTGTCCACACAGATTGGATGCGACAAATGGTGGTATTGGCTTTGTGGCAATCAAGCCTCATCGAGCCAGTGGCACTAACGTAAGCCGATATTTTGAGTGAAGCCACCTCAGAAGAAGTACAAGGTCAGCTTGGTCCCTTCCCAAGCATCGTGGTGTTTTCTTGGGCAATGCCGCATTTTGGGTGAAGCAATTGTGGGACGGCAGAGGTGTGAGGAGAAGTTGCGCCAGGTTTGTGTGATGGGTGTAGTTACCCAACGCAAGCGAAGGGGATTCGGGGCTGCTTTCACTGCCAAAAAAAGAGCAGTTGCAAGGACAAGGTGTCAATTACGGACAATTGTCATTGTGTGTAGTTGTGTGTTTGCTCTCGTACAATCTTTGTCAATCGTGACATTTGTAATCTAGGTGACGTACAATCTTTGTCAATCGTAATATTCGTAAACTAGGTCTCTTCAAAAATACCTTTTTTTGGATCCTTTCGAAAGGCAAATTTGGCACTAGTCCTGTGTAGTATACGGATACGAGCCTTTTCCACCTCCCGTGTAGCTTCTTTGTGTCTGTGAGTTCCAAATTGCCTGTGGGACGGACCTGCAAGTATTACCGATCGAAGTACAGCTCCCTCTTGCATACTTTTTTTTGTTTGCTTTTTAGTTTTGCAAGGTCGTTGAGAACAGAGAATCAACTGTACAGCAAAGGAACAATTTGGATAGGACAAACCCACGAATGACACATGCCAACCTCAGGAAAGAGGAGCAGAATACGAATTTGAACAATTCGTACGATTCAGAGCACCACCATCACGCCAAAGCACCCGCCCCCGGAAGGCGAACCCAAAAAGGTTTTGGGCCGGAGTTCTAATAGACTGTGTTGCTGTACATATGTGGTCAAAAGGTGCCGCAAATGTATTGTTCTACTCTTGCGTTGATCAATGTGCGTGCCGGTTGCGATTCTGCATCCATCGGTGGTTGAATGACCTTTTCATGAGCTGGTAAGCCCAAGATATAACGAAAATAGGGTTCTAGAACCGCACCCTACCAGATGGTCATGCAGGCTGGGGGGTTCAAAAAGGAGTGGCGGGTGCTGAGCCTTAACCAGGGTGGTGCGAAGAATGGAGTAGGTTGAAGCTGGAACATCTACTGGAAGCCTTTGGGACCCTTGAGGGGGGCGGCAAGTGCGATATCTCAAAACCACCAACCCCCTTGAGCCCCCATGAGTGCCCAGTGACAAACCGCCGCACAACTCGGCCATAACAGTTCACTATGCTGCAGGAGGCTCGCATTTGGCACAAATTTAAGTCAAATTCTATTTAAAATGGTCGCAGAATTATCTATTCGCAGATTTTACAAGCTCGGGGGAGTAGCATGTTGGAGGCACCATTGCGCATGAGTGCAAGTGAGGTCTTGGGAAAGGTTCAGTACTGGCATGGCAGTAACGGGAGACAAGAATATGGTTGCCCTGGGTCAAATTTGAGCTGAGGTGCTACAGCCAGTCACACACTACAGCGGACTGCAGCGCAGCACGGCACACCACAACACACCACACCACATGACATGAGACCACAGTACATCACACCAGACCGCACCATATGACACCGCAACACACCACAGCGCACCTCATAGGACCACAAGACAACACACCACGCCACCATATACACAGCACAGCACACCATAGCAGATCACACACCACAACAGACTACAACACAGCAGACCACACCACTTTACACCTAACGACACCACAACGCACCACAACACTGCACAGCATTACATGGCATGCCTGCAACTGAAATTGCAGTTTGTCAAGTGAAACGCACAAAATCCACAGAAAACCACCGCTGAAACAAAGAAAAGAACACCCTCCCAGACCCCTGATTCCGACCCCGCCCCCAGCCCAAGGTAGTTCTCAAGGCCCCCACCCCCCCTGAAAAATGTGTGACACAAGCAAAGATGCCCCCCCTCCACCAACGCTTGAAGAGAGGGCAGCCCCACACTGCTCCTACGTCAAAATTTTTGCATGCATGCGTGTGTGTGTGATATATTGTTCTTTGTGTTCCACCTAGGCTATTGTATCGTTCTAGTATTGATCGAATCTACGCTACAGCTATCTAGCTAGAGTGATCTAGGCTAGAACAAGACCCGGTGTTCTAGCGTGTACCAGGGGTACCCCACGATTACGACCCTAAAGCATTGGTTTGCCCGCTGCCCCCAGAGGCTTCCACCCATCTCTAGCCTGGCTGGACCAGAGCTCCGCGATGACACCACCACCATCTGCTCCTCCTGACTCAGCCTCGACGGCCGGCTCCAGGTCCAAGGCATCCAACATGTGACGGGGCTCTGCAGCTACGTTGTCGTCCCCATGCGGCAAAGGTAACAGCATGTCCGTGACGCGTCCCAGCGCGCCATCCCCCTTGATCCGCACAAGCTGCTTGAACCCCACTAGAACAGCCATGGATCCTTGCCCCTCCGCAACCGGAATGATCATCTGTAGCGGCTTGTCATACAGCCACAGCGCCCCCACATCCAGCACCGTGGCTACTGCTGAAATTGGGAGGGCGTACACTGGTTATTTGGGGACCACCAGCAATTCACCGGGCCAGCCCGTGATGTACCCAACAACTGCATGGCTCGCAAACACCTTTAGCCAGGTCTCGCCAGGCAGTTCGGAGTTGCGTACCAGGGTACCACGAATTCCGGCAGAGGGCTGTGCGGACACTGTACGTGACCGCTCCCTGAATGCTGGAAAATGCTGGGCTACCCACGATTCAATCCACTGGCTAGCCGCGTGCGCCGCCGCTACCATCCGCTTGGGAAATGTGGATGTGGCCTCATTATGCGTGATGTACGACCTCGACACCAACAACGCATGCAGCGGTGCCCTCTGAGAAGCCGCCTGTAGGTTGCCGGGGAGGCCATCGAAAGGGTTCTAGGGCAGCAGCTGATCCCCCCAGCCGGCGGACAGAAGGGGGTATCACCGCGCAGGAATGCATTCACGGCCTTCCTTTGATCATGCTCCAGCAGTTGGGTGATCTGGGTGAGCCGATGATTCCTCAGGGCGTATTCATATTCCTCAATCTTGATCACGTCTTCCAAGAACAGCTTGGCCTTCGCAGGGCCCCGGGACGATGCAGCCCCCAGCGCCCCGAAGAGCCGTCAGGGTTCTCCTAGGACGACTCCTGTCATCAAGGACTCCAACCACCTACAGTTGTGCTCTCTCCAAGAAATGAACTCTACGGCTTGGGCCGCAAGGGGCAGGTCAATAGTCACATCCTCAACCCTCGCACACCAGAGTCGCGCTACCGCGTCGTCCCTTGCACAGAGTATGGGCATGTGGCCCATGTCCTCTTTGGGTCTCCCACAGAGGATGTGGGGATGCGGCGGAATCACCGTGCGGGTGACCTTTTACCGGGAACACCACATGACTTGCATGGTGAAGAGGCGGCCATTCCGCGCCCGCAGCGGGTCGCCCTGTGTAGGGCCCTGATATATCGCCCGCAAAGGTACTGCCCCACAAGCACCAGCCAACGGCGTATGGGCGCATGGGCGCGAACCAATGAGTGCCAACCCACCTCCGTAACCTGGTGGAGGGCCTGCATGGAGGATATGGTGATAGCACTCCATCTTCCGTACGCACTAGGAGGGTTGCACACTCCTTTGGCAACAGGAGATGCCCAGGCCGCCCCTCATGGCTGGCAGCCTGGCGCCGCGCTTCCCTCCCTGCTGGGTGATTGGTCAGGGCTGTTTGGCTGCCCCGGTCACCGGGCGCGGTCTGGCTGGCTGCCGGTGAGTCAGTCTGGTGGGGGGGGGGGGTCGGTGCACCGCCCCTCGTCGGGAGCCCGGCCGGGGGACCCCGGGGGGCTGGGGGCGGGGGGTCCCTCTGCCTCCGTCTGTCCCTCTGCCCCCCCCGGGCGGGCATCAAGGCGGGCCGTTCCGGCGTTGCCCTGTCCCCCGTACTGCACCGGCTCGTGTCCGCGTGCCGCCGCCCGAATGCGGTCCGCGGGGTGCCCTTGCGCGCCGGCGTAGGGCTATTGGTCTGCCCTGGGTACTGTGGGAGTGGGCAGGCGGCTCCCTGGGGGCGCGCGGCGTACCGGCCCAGTGGCGCCCCTCCCCGGAAGCCACGGCCCTCTTGGAGGGGGTCTCCCCTGACACGGCGGGGGGGGTGCGGGGCCGCCGTTCCCCCTGGCCAGCCTCCGGCCGTTTGGGGGCTCGGGGGGGGGGGGGCAGGCAGGGGGTTCCCCTGCTGTCCCCTTCCGGTCCCCCGGTGCTGCTCTCTGGTGGCTGCGGGGGAGCGGCCTGACAGTCACGGGCCCGGTGGGTCAGCCGTTTACGGGGGGGGCGCACTCCCCTCTCGCTCATCTGCCTCCCTCCGGGCGTTAGGCTGTCCTGCGGGCCCTCGCCGACTCCTCTCGGGGCCGTTGCCTAGCCGCTTGCCACCGGCCGGGGGGGGGAGGGGAGGGTCGGCGGGCGCTGGGGGTGGCACCCCGGGTCAGCGGTTAGTGGTTAGTGGTCTGCGGTCAGTAGGGGCCCCCGCGTCGCGCGCGTCGGTGTGCTCGTGGCTCCTGCCCTCTCCCCTACTGAGGGCGGCGCGTGCCCTCGCGCTGTGCGAACGGGGGGGGGGGGCGCGGGGTCGCTCTGGGCCGGGGCGCCCGGGACCGCGGGGGGGCGGCCCGCGCCGCTGGTCCTCTCCGACTCCCCTGTGCCTGCCGCCTGGGACCATAGCCGCTGGGCGCGGCCATCACCTGCGCCACCGCTTATGTGGGGGCTAGGGCTGCGGGGGCAGCGGGTTCGTCCGGCGGGAGCGCCAGTGGGTGAGGGCAGTGCTATCCTGCTGGGGAGCCAGTTGTTGGCCTCCGCGTCCGTGACGCGGAGCAGCGCCCCCCCCTCCAGGAAAGCCCGCCACGTCGGCTCCCGATGGGGCCACTCCGCCCCAACCACGGCCCGGAGAAACCTTTCTTGGTCATCTCGGGCCACCCATCCCCCCGAGGGCACTTCCCGGTTCCCCCCATCCCTCCGGAGGAGCACGGCATCGAAGGGCCGGTTCGTCAACCCCCTGGTGGTTCCCGAGGTGGCCCAACTCAGCCACCCATAGTACTCCATCACCAGGGGGGGGGCCTCGCCCCCCAGGGGGTCCAGGACCGCATTCCAGTGCCCGGCCCAACCGCCCCGGGCCCCCCCGTGCAGGCTCCGCGCCAGAACCCCGCGCCGCCGGGGCACCGGCCATCCACACCAACTCCGCCCTTGGCTCTCGTGCCGCGGGAGCGGGGCCGCGCGGGGCGCCGCTGTGCGCGTCGGAAGCCGGCTGGTAGGGGGGTCAGGGGGTAGGGGGGGGACCACGTCCCCTGCGTCGCTGTCGATGTTGTAGAGGTGGGTGTGGTGGTGGTCTTGGTGGTCAGCGTGGTGTGCCAGCATCTGCTGGACACCGGAGGAGATGCACCGCACCGGTCGGACGTCCAGCTGCCGGGCTCGCGCCCCGCTCCCCGTCCCTCGCGCTGCGCCCTGCCCTTCCCCTCCGGCTGCCATGCCCCGCCCTGCCTGTCCCCGGGGGCCTGCATCGCCCTTGCCCTCCTTGCCCCTGGGCCCCCTCCCGGCCCCTAGCCCCTGGCTGAGGCGCACTCGCTCCTCTTTGCCCTCTGGCCTGTGCCGCGGGTCCCAGCCTCTGTCAGCCGCGTCCCTGCCCGTTCTGCTGACGTTTATGTCCTTCCTGCGTCCTTGCCCGTGTTCCTGGCTGTGTTCTTGTCTGCTGACCGCGCCCTGGCCCACCCCGTGCGCCCTGCTGCCGCTGGCCTTGGCGCCCCAGTCATGTCCTTGCGTCCGTCCTCGGGCGCTGCTGCTCGCGCTCGCCTCCTTCCTGTGCCCTTGCCCTTTCCCTGCGCTGTGTCCCGCGTCCCGCGGTCATCTGCTCGCGCTCTGGCCTGCCCCATGTGCCTGTCCCTCCACGCTGCCGCTGGCCTTGGTGCCTTGCTCGTGCTCTTCCCCCCTCTCTCTGCCCTGTGCGCCCTGGCCTGTCCCCTGCGTCTGTCCCTGGGCGCTGCCCCTGTCGCCTCCCGCCCCTCGCTCCGTGGTCCCGTAGCCGGTTCCTTGCCTTGTCCGTGCGCCGTCCCCCCCATCCTGGATCACGCGCCAGGCATTTCGCTGCTGCTGCAGCTGCGGCAGCGTGATGCCCGGTGGCGTATGCGTGGGCACCGGGGGGCGGACGTGCCGCGGCCTCCCCTCCGAGAAGGCGGCCTTGGGCGGGTACCACCTAGGATTTTATGAGGTCCAATTATCCCCTAACTCATTGACACACAAGTTGAGGGTCTCAATGTGTGTCTCAACTTAACCACAACCTCAGTTTGACAATTTGAGGAGCACTTTTGACTATAAGAAACTGGGTTGATGCGCAGTAACGCTGCCATAGACTGTCAAAATCAATTCAAAACTCAAATTCCAATTTTTCGCGTGTCATCTTGGCCCAATCTGCATGGTTTGTGTTTCATTTCACGTTAATTCGGGACAGCAACCAACCGCCCGCACTGGTAGCATCGCCGCGGGCACCTGGAGAAATGAAGATTGAGACTCCAATGGACTCTTTTTACGCCTTTTGAAACATGTTAAAAAGAAAAGTATGTTTGCAATGATTTTTCCTTCGCAGCTGGCATCTTCCGGACTGCCTGTCATTTTCGCTGCGTTCCACTCATCTCAGCAACCTGACAGTGACAATGACAGTGTGCTGGACGATTCCGAGCGTGAACAGAGTCAGAGTCTACGCCGGGTCATGGCCGAAGGTGTGTGAGTGAACGGACATGCGCTCTGTTGTGAACGGCGGCAGTCACAAATATATTGGATGTAGGCAAGTCTCCATGCAAGTCAAGCGCATCACATTCATCAACAAGCCAGCCGCAAGCAAGGAAGCAAGCGAGCCGCACGCAAGGGCCACCCCGCAATGAAGGAAGCAAGCGAGCGCCGCGCGACAACGACAGCGACAGCGACAGCGATGACAGCGAAGCTGGAGCCCAAGCTGAAGCTCCAGTACAAGCTGAAAGTGTGTTGAAAGTGTGTTCACAATTGACGCACACGTTGTGCCTCTCAATTTGCGTCTCAATGCCGACAGTGATTATTACTGTGACAGACAGCGATCAGCGAACAGTGAATGGACAGTGTATCAAAGGGAGGGGCAACAGCGTTCGACAAGACCAGCGAGCGTACCGAAAGTGAGTTGAAAGTGTGTTGACAGTGTGTTCACAATTGACGCGCACGCTGTGCCTCTCAATTTGCGTCTCAATGCCGACAGTGATTATTACTGTGACAGACAGCGATCAGCGAACAGTGAATGGACAGTGTATCAAAGAGAGGGGCAACAGCGTTCGACAAGACCAGCGAGCGTACCGAAAGTGAGTTGAAAGTGTGTTGAAAGTTGACATGCAATTTGTGCCTCTCAATTTGCGTCTCAATCTCCACTGTGACTACTTACTCCTGCAGGTCCAACGTTTGCGAACAGTGATGGGGAGGTGTCGTCAGAGGATGAAGACTCAACGCAGAAGAAGCGAGTGCAGTTCACTGTAACACGAGAACGGGCAGAAGAACTAGTCTCCTCCCTCTGCGGGGTAATTTGGAAACAAAAAAGTCACTCCTGGTCAGAAGTGTGCACTGGTGTTGCTGCATTGACAAAAACAGATGGCAGAAAAATCAGCGAGGCAATGGAGGCGCTGGCGGCCGTGATAAAAGTACACTTGCAACTCCCAACGAACGGAAAGTACATCTATCGCATTGAAGAGGGCGGTGCTCGCCTTGGCTTTCAGATTGAGGCAGACACCTCCCACCTGGTTGCAATGATTGCAGTAGGCCCGAAAAAACCAGTGACCTTTCACTCTTATGCCACTGGTACCAAGGATACAAAGGTTCCTGAGGGCCACTACCTCTTCCAAACCATGCGACCGTTTGATACATTCCAGTGCATCCCGAATGCCAGAGGGCACATATACCTGTTCTTCTTTGACTGTGAAGAGAATATGAAGCTTGTATGCCACACAAACACTTTCAGGGACTCTTTGAACCCAAGTGACTGCGGTCCAACTTTGGATGCGCTCAGGCGAGTTGAGCGCAAGCTGGACGCTATAATGGAGCACCTGGGTATTGAACTGTGAAGTGAGCAGTGAGCAGAGTTGTGCCTGCGTGCATTTGCTTTGAGGATACATTTTTGAAATGCATCTTCTTCTGAGGTTAAGTTGAGAGACACGTTGAGACACTCAACTTGTGTCTCAATGTTTGGGCAAGAATCACTGCAAAACATTGGAATTTGAGCTCGAAATTGATTTTGACAGTCTATTGCAGGGTTACTGCACATCACCCCATTTCTTTTTCAATACTTATAGTCAAGGTGCACCACAAATTGTCAAAACTCAAGTTGTGGTTAAGTTGAGACACACGTTGAGACACTCAACTTGTGTCTCAATGAGTTTCGGGATAATTGAACCCCATTAAATCCTAGGTGCGGCTTGGGGGTGCTGGTGTGGATGTGGCTGAGCTTGGTGTGGGCGCGGTACTTGGCGCCCTCCCTGCTCTCCGCTCCGGCTGCGGCGGCTCCCAGCGAGGCGCTCGGGGCCCGCCCGGGGCCCGTCCCCTGCGCCCGCGGCGTGCTGGGGGCCGCGGTGTGGCAGGTTGGGGCTGTGGCGCGGCTCGCCAGGGCCGCAGTCTCAGCTCCTTGTGCACCGGGGGCCTCGTCCGGGGGCGGGGCGGCAGTGGCTGCGGCCTGAGCGGCGGGGGCTGCCTCCCCGGCCGGCACGGGCTCCTGGCCCGGCGGCTTGGGGTCGGCGGGGGTCGCCCGGGGCTGCCCGGCTGGGTGCCCGACCGGCACCACAGCCATCGCCAGCCGCCGCTTCCCGCGTTCCGCGAGGGTCTCCCCCGCGCGTCCCGGTGAGACAGGGGAGCGGAAGCGGGACCGACGGTGGTGGCGGTCGTTCCGCTGGGGGGAGCCATCAGAGTCCGACATCACTGTTACCCTGGTAGGCATGCGTCGTCACAGGCGTGTCCCTTGCACTAGCTCCTAGTGCTTGAATGGCGTGCCGTGGGCAGTGCCGTGTACTTCCGCGCGGGGGGGGAGGGGGGGAGGGGAGGGGGCAGCGGGCGGTGGTGTTGGTTCGGTAGTAGGCAGGGGTCAGTGGCCATCCACCGGGACTGGGGCGGGAGGCGGGCGAGCCACGCGGCCAACACGTCGCCGGCAGCTCCCAGTCTCGGGTGGCGCTCAGGGCCCTGGGCCCCCAGGGGCCGTCAGGTGATGCCGGGGGGAGCCGCACAGGGTGGACCCCCGTAACGGCGGTGACCTCCTGTGTCTGCAAGAAGGCGTGCACCCTATCCCGCACCTCGGGCGCCGGGACGGGGGGGCGGGGCACGGTCGCTGCCCCGTAGAGGTGGGTGGGGATGACCCCCAAGACCCGCTCCGGGTCCCCGCGGGTCGTGACGACGAGGAGGAGCAGGCCGGTGCCCAGATGCTCTTGCCAGAGGACCTGCCCCCTGTGGTGGGCACCCCTGGGCCTGGAGGGGGGGGGGGGGGCAGGCGCGGGTTGGCCCAGCCGCCGGGCGCGTGTGTGGCTGGTGGGAGGGCGGGACACCAGGTGGGCTCTCTGGAGAACGACGGCGTATGGGGGGGTCGGCTTGGTGCCGTCGTAGAACAGGTTGGTCGGGCAGGGGTGGGAGGGCGTCTCGCCCGCGCCCTGCACCAATATCGTGACTTCGCCCACTCCCAAGTCCTCGTCGGGCAGATGTCAAATGTGGAGTGCCGCGTCAGGTTCGGACACACCTCCTGGTTACGTGGCCGGCGCCTGGTTCAGGTACGGGTCCGCGTCCCTGGGGCAGTGTGTCTTCAGGGTGTGCAGCAGGGCTGGGGCGCTGCTTTGGAGGGACGTGGCCGACCCTGCGCTCGTCAGCCGCAGGGTGTCCCCCATGGACAGGGGACGGCCCGAGCAGTTGGACGTGCGCCACTCCATCACGTACCCGTAGCGGGCGGTCTCGGGGCCTATGAGCCCCGGCCGGAGAGCTTTCATGATCTGGTGCATCTCCGGGAGTAGCGTAGGGGCTCCCGCCCCATTCAGGGCGCAGACAGCCGGGAGACACACGCGCCAAAATTTAAGTCTGCTATGTGTGCTCGCACACTGTACACCCTCACACCCCCTCGTCCAGGCATGGCTAACAGCTTGGCAGCGACCACCTCTCTTACCGAGCTCGCGCGACACTGCCAATCGCCGGGACTTCCGTATCATGGCACGCCTGGCTATTCCCCAGTCCCTCTACTGTTTCCTCTCTTCCAACCTTGGAGGACTAAGGGCCGCCCGGGAAGCAGTGATGTCCTTCCAACAGAAGGTCGTCGACGCGGTCAACATTGCGCTTGCCACAGACGCCCCCTTCCCCCCGCCTCGCCGCCCCTGCCGGTTCAACATCGCTGACTGGCGAGTTTCCCCAGAGCAGTGACTGTCATTGGCGTGCCCCTGCCCCCCCCCCCCCATAGCGTCCATGCCACCCCTCACTCCACAGGCCGTCTACCTTCGACGCCACTCACACCGATTCCAGTCGGAGTGCTGCTGAATCGCCTGCCGCTGCCGCTTTCCTTCCCACCTTGTCACTAGGCCGGTGAGTTACTTGCCTCCCCACCCTTTTGCGGCCAAAACGATACGCGCATTCGTGCATAGAATCTTCGGCGATGCCCTGCACATGTGCCTACCAACCCTGGTCAGCGCCGACTGAGTCGTCTACAAGTGTCGCCTCCTTTCCCTGTTCCCTACCCTCACCATTAGGTCCCGCCCCCCTGCGGCCTTGACGATAAGCGCACTCCTGCCTATAATCGTCGTCAGTGCCCTGCCCCGGCACTCCGACTCCGGTCAAAGCCGAATGCATCGCCTGTTGATGTTCCTCTAATGCTCTCTACCTCCGCCTTTAGGCTAGTGGGTTCCTCATGCCTCTTCCCCCCTTGCGGCCTCGGCGCTTCGCGCACACGTGCCCGTCGCCTCCGGTGGTACCCCGCCCTTTACCGTTGCGCACCTGCCTTTCCCCCTCCTCCCCCCAAACAACCATTTCCTCGCTTCGGTTTTTAGGACTGCCTGAGTATCCCGCTGCTGAGCACCACTCCTTGGCCATAATGTAATGGTGTTTTGCCGTCAGGGCCATGTACTTACTCAGTTTTGACTTCCTGCGTTGTCCGCCAGCCAACCTACAGTGTCTGTTGCCTGCCACCTGCATTCCATCTGTGGTGTCCTTTTTTGTATCCCACGGACTGGTTCTCCACTGCCCCCCCCCCCCCCTATGCACAGTGGGTAGACACTGTGCTATGACAGCCTGGCACTGAAAGGCCATAGCCCGTAGCCTTAAAGAACAACCTCGTCTGCGCTCACTGGCGATCTGGCGCCAGAAGTAGTGGAAAAGACATAGGTGCCGGAAGGCCGTTGCCAGGAGGACGTCAGGATTTTTCATCCCCCTGCTCCCCCACCATTGACTATCCTTTGCAAGGGAAAGCCAGCCTTGCCTGGGCTCGCTGCCCACCATTCCTGCCCCCCCTCCTCCCCTGGGCTTTCCCGTGGCTGCAGCCCGCGTGCCTGGCACCCTCACATGTCCCTCGGTTCCCCGGAACCCCTGGATGAGGCGATTGCCATCATGCCGCCAGTTTTGTAGTTTTTGCTTTATTCTTGCACTGTACCACCCAGTCCTTTGCCCGTCCGCAGCCCCTCTGACCGACCCTGACCCCATGGGATTTGGTTATGTTGTATGATGGGCTGGCCCTTCCTGCATCTGGACATCCTGCGTTGGACAGTGGACATGTATTTCCAAAAAAAAAAAAAAAGGAGCAGGACGGTGCCCAGATGCTCTTGCCGGAGGACCTGCCCCCTGTGGTGGGCACCCCTGGGCCTGGAGGGGGGGGGGGAAAGGCGCGGGTTGGCCCAGCCTCGGGGCGCGTGTGTGGCTGGTGGGAGGGCGGGACACCAGGTGGGCTCTCTGGAGAACACCTCGCACATGACGGCGTATGGGGGGGTCGGCCTGGTGCCGTCGTAGAACAGGTTGGTCGGGCAGGGGTGGGAGGGCGTCTCGCCCGCGCCCTGCACCAATATCGTGACTTCGCCCACTTCCAAGTCCTCGTCCGGCAGATGTCGAAGGTGGAGTGCCGCGTCAAGTTCAGACACACCTCCTGGTTACGTGGCCGGCGCCTGGTTCAGGTACGGGTCCGCGTCCCTGGGGCAGTGTGTAGTCAGGGTGTGCAGCAGGGCTGGGGCGCTGCTTGGGAGGGACGTGGCCAATCCTGCGCTCGTCAGCCGCAGGGTGTCCCCCATGGACAGGGGACGGCCCGAGCAGTTGGACGTGCGCCACTCCATCCAGTACCCGTAGCGGGCGGTCTCGGGGCCTATGAGCCCCGGCCGGAAAGCTTTCATGATCTGGTGCATCTCCGGGAGTAGCGTAGGGGCTCCCGCCCCATTCAGGGCGCAGACAGCCGGGAGGGCGGCCTCGCTGAGGAAAGTCCTCACGCTGCCCGCCGGGTTGTGCTGGGTGGCAGCGTGCGCCTTGTGCGCCTCTGTCACCACGTCCGCCAACAGGCTCCGGACGGTCGCCTCTTCCCCTCGGCAGCGGGCTCTGGCGTGATCCGGCCTGCTCCCCCTTCGGCAAGGCATGGCGCTGTGGGCTCTGCAAGGTGCGGCGTTCGGCGGGGGTCAGGTTGCGAACACGTGCAACCGGTGCGCCACAGACCTGGGGTCCCACAGGTGCACGTGGATGCACAGGAGGTCGGCAGCCACGGGGCCCGCGTGGCCGTGCGAGGGGGTTTGCGCGTCCTCCATGCGCTGGTGCAACGCCCCCTCTTCTGTGCGCCTGTGCCAGCCCGCGGGTGGTTTGGGCCACCTGAAAGCACTGCGTGCACCTGTTGGCGCCCATCGGCGCGGCGGAGGACACCGCGGTGCATGCCCCGCAGAGGTGGCAGGTGTGTGGGAGGTGGGAGGCTGGCGACCACGGGCCGAGACAGGGGAGCCAGAGGTCGTCCAACTAGCAGGCGGGCGCGGACACGGCGTCGGTAGTCCCTGCCGAGCGTCTTCTTCCGGACCTCCTGCCACGTGTCATCGGGGAGGAACCTGTGGTCGTGGAAAGCTGCGATGCGGTCATCCCAGGCCCAGCGCAGGTGCCCCCTGGGGGGGGTTGTCATGTACCTGTGGCGCCTGGTGAGGTGGGGCACATGAGCGCCCCACTGGCACCCGTCCGCAACGTCCCGCTGGAGGAGGGCCAGCAGGGTGCAGTCCGCGAACTTCTCCCACCCTAACCTCAGCCCGTCGCAGCCGTCCAGCTCCCGGCGCAGCGCGGCGGCGAGGTCAGTGGAGAGCATGAGGAGCAGGGGCCCTGGAATGTTGCCCAGTGGGGACAGGGCGTCATCGTACTTAGGTCCCCCGTCTTTGAAATTGTGAGCCGGGTGGCCCCGCCTTCCGGGGGGAGCCACCAGATGGTGGCCACGTTGCACCCCCAGGGTGTGTATCTCTGGGGCTTGGAGCACGTTGGCGGCTCGGAGTACAAGGCGGGGGGGAGGGGCGCCCGCATGAGCGGGGACACATCCCCACTCCACCCTGGATGGGGCCCCGGGGCCGCCCGCAGCAATCCCTCGGCGCCGCGTCCCGCGGGTGATCGGGGCCCGCCCTGCGAATCATGGTGGACCGTGGCCGCGTGTGCGGCCCCCATTCCTCTACCGGGACGGCCGTGTACTGCTGCCCGGGGCCCCCCGGCGCGCCCGGTGGCGCACCACCGGTCCGATTCGCGCGCCCACCCCGCGCCCACTATGTGGGCCTCCAACGCGGTCATGGAGCCGCGCCCGATGATCCATGGCGGGAAGAGGGAGTCCTGCAGGTGCTTTGAGAGACCCCCTGGCAGGTCCCGGTATGGGTGGGGCTCTCTTGCGGCGGACACTGCAGGTTGCCGTTCAGAATGCGGAGGGAGTCCACGAAGTCCCAGATTGGGCGCGGGGGAGGGGGGGCAGTCGCCCTTCCCCGCGGTGAGCCATCGGTGCACCCAGGCCGCTGCGTTTGAGGGCTCGCGGAGGAGTTGCTCCAGTCGGTGATTGCGGAACTCCAACAAGAAGTCCCCCGGCAAGAGCATGTGTCGGAGGAAATCTTCCACGGAGGTCCCTCCCGGCGGGTCGTAGCGGGCGATTGCGCAGAGCTGCGCTTCTGCCGCCTCGGGCACCAGCCCAGAGCAGAATACTTCCGAGCAGTCGGCGCCCGCAGAGCGCCACGAAGCCACCCATAGAGCCTTGTCTCCGGCCGGGAGAAGGCGGGCTGCCTCCCGCACCGCCTGGCGGTAGTGAGCGCAGAGGAGCCGCGAGTGGGCGCAGCCTACGTGCATGTGTACTGGGGTCTCCTCCGGGCCAACGCAGAGGAGGCACGGCTGCGACAGGACAGCGACGCCGGGGAGCCGCTCCTTCCCGATACGGAGCCTGCGCTGCACCGGCGTGTGGCCGTCTCTGGCCCGCAGCGCCCGGTCGTCGGTGGCCGCCACAGTGAGGTCCCGGGCGTGGACGTAAGCTGTGGCGTGGGCCGTGCCCAGGGGTGTGTGCCCTCGGTGCGTCAGTGCATGGTCCAGCTGTGCTTGCTGCGCAACCGTGCTGAGCGTCTGCATTGTCGGGGGACGCAGGTCAAGGTGGCCGTCTCGACCGGCGATTGTGAGTTGGGCGTGGCTTGGACCCGGGGGCATGTTCTGCAGCACGGTGTCCTTGAACGCTGCCGAGTTCGTCTTGTGCAAAGCGTCGCTGTGGGACGTGGCTCGCGCAAATCAAAACGGGTGCAGGATGTGTTGTCCGCGCACGCGCAGGCTGTCCTGAAGCCATCGCAGGAACATCTGGTTGACCACATTTGCTGCGCCCGCAGGGACCCCCGTGGCCTACTGGCTATCCGCGTGTCGCAGAAGGTGGACGATGACCTCGGCGTCCACCGTATGGATCCACGACCTGTGGATGCCGTACTGCAGGGGGAGGGAGGCGGCCATTCCTTCCCTGTTGGGCATCGTGCCCGAGATGGCCACTGCCGACGTGCGGGTGAGGTCAGCGGCGAGGCCGACACTGGTGGTGTGCCTGCAGGGTTCGCCCCCCGACGCGTCGGAGGAGGTGTGGCCCCAGGCTTCCGGAATCCAGTAGTACCCGGTGGGGCTGAGCCACCCTGCATTGAGGTCAGTGGAGTGCCATCGGACGCCGGGGTTGCCGGGGGTCAGCTGGTCCACGTTCAGCGTCCGGGTGTTGTCGGGGCAGATTGCCGGGTGGCCGTGGAGTTGGACCTCAGCTCCGGCGATCTTGCTCGCCCAGAACCGGAGCGCCATTACGTGCTCCCTGAGCCACGCCAGGCCTCCGCGCTGGTGCACCACCAGGTGTCCTGTGTCTCCCGGCTGGTCCTCCAGCGTGTGCATCGCCATTTGTGGGACGTGCGGCACCTCCGTGGCAACCAGCAGGGTGGTGCCGCGGGGGATTCCACAGGGCCTGGGCTGGCCTTGCCCCACGTGCACTATCACCGACTCGGCCCGGAGCTCCGCTTGTTTCGTCGCTCGGGCGCATTGGTTCTCCGTGGTCACCAGCCCCACTGCCGTGGGCGCGTGGGGCCGTGGGCGTAGAGGCTCGGACCACACCACATCCGTGTTGGGTTCCTGGTGCTGGCCGTCCGCGAGTACGTCGCGGAGGATGTACAGGAGGGCCGCCGGCGGATGGTATGCCGCCCCCTGCGTGGGGGGGGGACAGGCTGCCCTGACAGCGGTGGCCCCCGACGTGGAGGTGCAGGCCGTCCGAGGTCACCTGCGGGCCAGTGTGGGTGTCCTGCTTAGCCCTTGTGGGCTGGACGAGCCTCAGGCGGGGGTCCTGCGTGCCGGTGGTGTGGCAAAGGTGGACCAGGGCGTAACGCCACCTGGGGTGCTCGGTGGGCCCCTGTTCGCGGCGGCAGTAGTGGAGGTGCTGATCGGCACACTCGTAGAGACACTCCCGTACCGCTGCTGGCGACGGGTCGTCGTTGTCGGGGAAGGGGTGGTGCGGCCCGTGGTGCCCGTGCCATAACGTCGTGTGTGGCACAGTTAGGCGGCACGTGTCTCTGTGCCACAGCTTGGCGGTGCGCAGCGTGACGACGTTGCCCGGGGGGGACTGTAGCTGGACGTGGGCTGCCCTGCTGCACGCGATAGGGTTGTAGAGCCCCACCCCTAGGACAGCCAGGGCCTGAGGTACGCGGTGGACCCAGTTGCCCCCCGCCAGGGTTGCGAACTCCGGGACAGAGTAGTGTACCTGGGGGCAGATGCCGTGCGTGCCGGGTATTTCCCAGAATATCCCCGTGACCTCAGCGCGCAGGGAGGCCAGGCGGTGGTGCACAAGTGTTCTTACGAGGGCCACCGTTGCCTGCTGGCACCGCGTTGGCACTCGCGTAATCCCCAGGGTCCGATCGTCCTGCAGGCTGTCCCGCGAGGCGTCGAAAGCGTACCGCGCCCTGTCATTCGCAACCTGGACCATGATGTGGTGCAGGTGGCGCGTGGTGTCAGAGTCGTCGGCGATAAAGGGGGCGACCTATTGTATCACTCCCAATAGGATCGCCAGGATGACGTCCTGCACCACTTCCTGTGGCGCGAGGCTGTTGAGCCACAAGTGGTGCACCGCTGCCAGGCGCAGCCGGTGTTTGCGCTGCAGGAAGAACTCCCTATCCTGCTGCAGCTGGAGTCCCAGGTAGGGGACGGAGTCCGCTGCCGGTACCCACTGCCATGGGTTTTCCAGGTGGGGGCAGAGGCGTAGCTGTAGGCCCGGGACCCCCTCCGTAGTGGCCATGGCGCACTTGCAGGGGTCGAGCCCAATGTCCATCATCTCGAGGTACGCGGCCACCGCCTCCACGCCCTCGACGAAGTGCTGCAGTGTGTGGGCCACTACCAAGAGGTCGTGTCTATAGGCCTGGATGAGGCCCCTTTTGGCCTCTCCAGGCGGGCACAGGCGCTGCCCATGGGCCCGGAGTAGGGGCTCCAGGAGGAGCGCCCACCACAGGGGGCTTTCAGGGTTGCCCTGCCAGAGGCGGCGCAGCATGTGGACGGGCTGTGTCAACCCGTGCGCGGTGATGATGCGCAGCCTGGCGCACGTGTGGAGGAAGAGCAAGAGGTCAATGACCTCTGGTGGCACGGAGAGGTGGCGCAGGATGAGGTAGAGTGCGCCGTAGGGGGCGGTGTCGAAGGCCTTGCGGGCGTCGAAGGAGAAGACGTAGCTGGGCCTTCCCCGCTGGAGCTGCCGCGGCGCCATGAATAGGGGGGGGGGGGGCATTGGAGCCGGGGAGGGCTGCCTGCTGCCAGTCGCTGACCACGGCGTGTCGCATGAGCACCTCCCTGATGCGCTGGGTGAGCGGGCCCATGAGCAGCTCTATGTCCAGTTGGCCCAGGGCTATGGGCCGGTAGTCGTCCAGCCGGGCGGAGCCCGGCACCTTGGGGCTGAGCCAGATGTACGCATCTCTCCAGTGCATCGGCGGTGGGGCGCCGCGGAGAATGGCCCGGTAGGAGTGGACAAGGAGCCACTGGACGGGCGCCAGGAGGGCCTTGATGAAGCGGGCTTCCACGCGGTTGGGGCCCGGGGCCTTGCCATCGGCCTTGTCCAGCGCGGACCGCAGGCTCTGCATGGAGTACTGCTGGATCTGGGCCCAGGCCCCCTCAGGGACCCGGGGCACGTGGCGGCCGAGAACCGCTTGGAAGCAGGGGAGGTCCACCCGGCGCTTGTCGCACACTTCCCACCAGAAGGCGCGAACCGGGAACATCACGTCGTTGACCTCTGTGAAAACCGTTTGGGTGTTGGGGACCCGCACGTTCCAGAGGCCCGACGGGCCCGGGGCCTCCACCTCGATGGCCCCTCGCACGGCCTCCCACCGCTTGGCGATGTGCTGGGCGTGGCGGCGCCGGGAGTCTTTGATGGCGCGCTTCCGGTCGGCCGGTTCCAGTCGGAGTGCGCGCAGGTGGCGGAGGTGCTCCTCAAGGGTTGCTGCTTGTGTCTCCAGCTCCTCCTGCAGCTGGCTCTGTGTGGCTGGGCGGAATCCGGTCGATGCACCTCGTAGCTCCTCCGTGAGTCAGAGCACTGCCTTGGTGTGGATACCGTGCCGTGGCGCGTCCGCCTGGTACACCGCCGGCGCACACGCTGCCAGGGTGTCGTAGCGGAGGATCGCCCCCTGTAGCCGTTTCCCGCACTCACGGGGGTCTCATCCCGCCAGGTGGGACCCCGTCGGGGACGGTTGTCGGCGCCCCACGGTGCGCGCCAGGGCGTCATGCGACGTGGGAAGGTGTTCGAACACCTTGTCCCCAGCGGCCGCGGGCATGGACCCGTAGGCGTGCTGCTCAGCGGGGCCCAGACAGGGCGCCAGGGAGGGCTCGTCCTGCGCGGCGGTGACCGCCGCGCACAGGCAACGCTGGACGGGAGGAGGCGGCCCTCGGTGTGGCTGTAGGGGGTGGGCACCGGCGCGTACCCTGCCGTGTTGAGGAGGCCTGGCAGGGCCAGGCAGACCGGGAGGTGGTTTGACCCAATCACCTGGGGATGCGCCATGCCGCGGGCCCAGACGCTCTCCCGCAGGGACCACGGCAGGAGGGGCTCGTTGACCAGGAAGTTGTCCACCCTGAAACGGGACCTGTGGAGCCCGGGGGTCATGTCCTCAACGCCCCCTGCCTTCCAGCCCGCGCGGAAGGGCTGCGTGGCCGGGTTGGTGGTGGCATCCATGTAGATGTTTGTGTCCAGGGGCCATGACAACCGGGTGCCTCCCACTGAGGCTGCGCGCCGTGGCTTAGATTTGTATGTCAGCCCAGAAAGCCGCCCGCCCCGCCCAAGGGGAGCAGCCTGCCTGCAGTCCATGTACGTTGATGAGGGTGAGGCAACCCCTGTCCGTGCGGATCCCGAAGGCCGCCGCCTTCACGGGGACGAATTCCGTGAAACTGAGCACCTCGTGCTCGGCCACGTACTTGCTGCTGACGGCCCTGAGGAGGCCTCCGCCCCTCGAGGCGGAAGTGGCCCCCGTCTCCGCCAGCCGGCTTCAGAAGAAGGGGGTGTACCCCTTGTCACGAAGCGCCGCGGCCACGTGCATCTCCTGCGCCCAGGTGGTGATCCCTGTCTCCTTGAGCATGATGGCAAAGCCCCCCGCCTGGGGCAGCATGCCGGTGATGAGGTTCTCCTTATCGGTATAGGTTGCCGGGCCCCGGCGTTGTCGGAGTATTTCCCGGAGGGACCGGTCCGGTGGGACGAGGCCGTTGCGCAGGTTCCAGGAGAGGAGCCAGAGGGCGTCGCCCGCGGCGTCTTCCTGGAGTCAGCTGTCCCGCGCGGGCATCGCTGCTGGGTCCGCTGGGGTAGCCAGGTCCCCGGGATGTGCCGGAGCCATGCGGTGTGGGGAGCCCGCTCCGACAGGGGGGCCACAGGGGGGCCAGTCTCGCGTGGATTGACCCCTGATGGGCTGCAACGCCATGTCCCTGGGCCGCGTTGGATGCCTCCTCTTCCTCCCCCGGGGCCGCCGCGTGGTCGGCCGCTTGGGGGGGGGGGGGGGCGCTGGGCGTACGCATACCAGGAGGATCTCTCTGCCCGCCCCCCAAGGATTTGAGAGGCCGCCTCCTTGTCTTTTGCTCGGGCGGCAGCGTGCACCGCGTGCCATGCCAGGTGTTCCAGCATTGCCCCGCTTGTGTAGTACTTGTCCTCACATAGGGGGCATTTGGTGGGTTCCGTGGCCTTCCTTGCCGGGGGGAGCGACACCGACTTGCGGATGGCGCCCTCCAGAGCCGGGTCGAAGGGTAGGTTGGCCAGCGCAACCGTGTGCGGCGCCAGCGCGCGTCCTGGGGCTGACGCATCAGAAGCTCACGTCGCCGGTGCGGGTCCAAGACCCTGGACGGCAAGGCGCTTCGGGTCCGCCTGCAGCCACTCTTGCCAGTGTGTGGTGCCAATTTGGCGATCGGGCTTGCCTCTCCACCGCGGGCCGTGGAAGGCCTGGAGCCAGCCCACAGCCCCGGCTTCGCGGCCCTAGCGTTGTCTCTGAGGCGGACTTGGAGCAGCAGGGCGTGGTTTTTCGCCGTCCCGCAGCGCCTTGACGATCACGCGAGCGCAGGCCGCTACGCGGATTACAGCCTCGGGCCCCTGGCAGGCGTTCCGGGTCGCAGACGGCGATATGGGCGTCTGCCGGGCTGACCATGCAGACCAGCCCCTGTGGGTTCTGCTGTCGCCGTTGCGCAACTGCGAGGGTGGGTGCCGGGCGGGCGTGGGTGATGGACCCGCATGGAGGTCCAGGACATCCGTGGTCCTGATGGCGTCAACTTGCCATGCGGCCCGTAGATGTTCCTCCTGGTCGGGGCTCAAGACCAGTTGGGGGGTGGTTGGCCCACTCCGCCTCCTGCCTTTTGTTGGGGGCGCTGATGGTGTAGCAGTACGGCTAGCGGCCAGGGGTCCGCTGTCATGTAGTAGGCCTGGGTGGGCTCCTGTTGCCAGTCGACATGGGACGGGGAGGCCCCTTGCCTGGTGGTGCCATGCCAGACGGTTCAACGGCACCCAGCTCGGACGTGCGACCAGTAGCCCCCAGCGTGGCCGTGCAGGATGGCCTGGTAGCCCGCCGCCTGTAGCACCAATGCCTCCCCCTGCTGGAGTCTGGGGGGGGGGTGTGCCACCGCTTGCATCCCTGACGCGGGTGAGCTCGCGAAGCGTGGCGAGCCACGGGCGGAGCGCGTCGCGGTGCGGCCCTTGTATGCTGCCGGCGATCTGTGCCGGGGCGTCGAGGTGGACAAAACTCTCCCCGCCGTCCGCCAGTAGCGCCGCCGCTATGTCGTACAGCTGTTCCGCCATGAGGAGTACCGTTGGCGTGTGCGTTCAGGCCGGTTGGCGGGGCCACATGTCTTAGCAGGGGACGTGGAGCAGCAGGCGCATTGGCCACGCCGCCACGGGTCCCATGGTGACGGCCGCAACCATGGACGCCAGTGCCGTGCGGTCCGCCGGCCGATACTGCCTAACTCCCGTGGTGTCCCAGGCAAGGTGCCTGCAGGCCGCAGTCCAGGCCACTACCCCGCAAATCGTGTGGTCCAGCGCGGCCACGTCCGTGTTGCTGCTTCCTCTTTGCTGTACCGTGGTGGTCCTGTCGAGCAGGACCCCTGCAGCAGCGCCTCCTGGCCCTGCCCCAGTGGCAGGGTGGGCGGGGTGGGCTGCAGAAAGCCCTGCACGCCCAGGCACTCCGGGTGCGTGTGGTACGGGTTCTGCCGGCGGTGCTCCAGGGCCACCCGAGGGAGGAAGAGGAGTTGGTGCAGGAACCAGTGGCCCTGCGCAGTGGACAGGTTGTGGAGTGCCAGCCACTGTTCCACCATGCCTCTCGCGTGTGCGGCCTCGACGCGGCGCTGCACTCCCATGCGGGCCAGGTGGTTTGACGTTCCTTCAGGCGGAATGTGGGCACGCGGGTAGAGCACCTGTAGGGGTTCCAGCGTCAGGTCCAGCACCTCGTCGGTGAGCTGTTCTGTATGGGCCGACGCCCTGTGCAGGAAGTAGCGGACCCCGAATGTGGGGGCCGTGAGCTGCCCGAGCACCGGTCCCGGCGGGTGTTGTGCGTCCGGGGTTGCCATCCACTCCCTGGTGTGGCTCAGCATGGCCTTCCACACGTCCCGTGTGAGGCCATGGCGGGGGGTCAGAGGGGAGACAGCTTGTAGAAGGCGGTGGCACACTGATGGCGGTAACAAGGGTTGCGGGGCGGCCGCGGTTATCCATCTGCACCCCGTGTCGGGCACGATCGCCCCCCATTCCACGGTTCCCATGTCCTCGGCGTGAAGCAGCGCATGGCCCTGCACCACGGGGAAGTACGGGCCTGGGCGTCCGTTCTCTTCTCGCCACCGTATCCAGGCCGCCCGCGCCTGTAGGCTGCGGAGTAGGGCCAGGTCCGGGGGTTGGGGCGGTGAGAAAGCTCCCTTCACAGCTTGGTTGGCATCAGCCAGGGCGTTTGTCGGTAAGTACCACAGCGGGTGGATCCTGGGGTCCGGCAGCGGTTGTGCCTTCCCCGCGTCCCACCGCCAACCTGAGTTTGGTGGGGCGGCCGGAACCGTGCCTGTCTGCAGGAAAGGGCGCGCCCTCTTGTCGGGGTGTCGCTGGAGGGCTGCCGCGAGGCTGAACCCCTGAGCCACGGGCGCCAATGGAAGGCCGCCCTGGGGCCTGCGCCAGGGGAAGTCCTGGTCGGCCGGCCAGGCGTGGAGGTCCCGGGCGATTTCCTCCGCGGTGCCTGTCGGGGTGCCCTCCGGTGCCAGGTGCCACATGACGGCGAGTACTGCCCATGTGAAGAAAGGCAACGCACGTGGAGGGGTGTACACCTGGAGGGTCCAAAGCGGGCGCGCAGGCTGCAGGCGGGATGCGTGGAGCACCCCTCGGACCATGTCCGCGGCCAGGACTAGCACCATCCCTGTGGGCTCCACGACCATCTCCTCAGCCGGTTCGCCGTGGCGGGCTCGGGTTTGTAAGACCACCTCAGTCTGGCCCGTGTGGGTGAACCGGTCGACGGCCTCCTAGATGTTCACCTTCCGCGCATGGTCTCATCCAGGATCCAGCCCTGCGCTACGCCGTAGCGCAGGGCGGCGCCTGCGGCCGCGTTCTCCACCGCAGACAGCACCCCATCATCGGCGGCGGGTCAGGGATGTTGCATTGGGCACCACCCTTCCCCAATGCAGTGGCCCTGCTTTCACGCGGGGCAGAGGGCGGGCACGCTGCCTGCCGGCAGCGCGGGCACCGCAGGCGCGCTGCCCGTGGGGGCCTCAGGGAACATCTCCAGGTCGGAGTCCGCGTCCGCATCCTCTGGGGGGGGTGGGGGGCGTCGCCGCCTCAGAGTCCCAGCGCCATGATAACGTCGTGCGCCGCGTCCAGCGTTGGAGATTGGGGGCGCGTTTTGCGTGGGGCCGTTGGTTCCGCCATTGTTGAGTTGTTGTGCCTGAGAGCAGGGGATGGGGTGCGGACCTCCTGTGGATGTCCCGTGCCTGTAGCGGCCTGTTTTGTTGCATATGCCGTGGCCGTGGGCGTGTGGGTGGGGGAGCTTGAATGTTGGCTCCGCGGGCTCCGCCGGGCGCTCGCTTGCCCGTGGGGGCGGCAGGCGCCCCCCCTCCACCGGCCTCCCGCTTGTGGGCCGCGCAGCCAGGCCCCTAGTCCGGGAGGGTGGGGGTGACCTTCCGCCGTGGTGAGAGGCGTCTGTTGTCAGGCACCGTACCTCTCTCGGCTGCCCGTCCCTGGGGGCCGGCGGCCAGGGCCTGTTGCCCATGTGTCCGGGGCACGGCTGGTGTGGCCATTGGGGACCCAGCACCGGCCCCACAGCGTGCGCTCCTGCAAGCCGGCGTTGCGTGCAGTGGGGGCGGCCGGGGGGCTCCTCCGGGGGGGGTGCCTTGCGATGTTGTGAAGGGGTCTGACGTCAGGCACTCGCCCTCCCCCGGCTGCCCAGGCGCTGTCCCTCTCCCAGCCCGTCTCTGGGCGCGGGCGGCTAGGGCCCTTTGTGCGTGTGTCCCGGGCACGGATGGTGTGGACATGAAGGGCCCAGCACCGACCCCACAGCGTGCCCTCTTGCGATCCGGCGTTGCGCGCTGTGGCGTTGGCGGGAAGGCTTTCCCTGAGGGGGTGCCTTGCGCCGTTGCGAGGGGTGTCTGAAGCCAGGCGCCCGCCCTCTCCCGGCTGCCCGTCCTCGAGGTGGGCTGTTGGGGTCCGCTGCCCACGTGCTGTGCTCGCGGGGTGGTGGGAGGCCGTCCCCAGGGGGGCGGCCCTCAACCCTTGTCAGGACTTTGGCGTCAGGCGCTGTCCCTCTCCCAGCCGCCCGTCCCTGAGGGCGGAGTCCAGGACCCGATGCCCATGTGTCCCGGGCACGGGTGGTCTGGGTAAGGGGGACCCAATGCCGGCCCTACAGCGTGCACTCTTGCGAGCTGGCGTTGCGCGCTGTTGGGGTGGCGGGAGGGCGTCACCGGGGGGGGTACCTTGCGCCGTTGTAAGGGGCGTCTGAGGTCAGGCGCTCCTCCTCCCCCGGCTGCCCGGCCTCAGGGCGGGGTGTCGGGGTCCGCTACCCACGTGCTGTGGGCGCGAGCCTGCGGGCGTGGGGGCCGAGCACTGTTTCTCTGGCTTGCATGCCCTGCGGGGCGCTGCGTGCCGCGGGGGGGGTTGGAGGCCGTCCTGAGGGGGTTGGCTCTCCACTGTTGTGAGGGGCGTCTAGTGTCAGGCGCTGTCCCTCACCCGGTGTAATGGGCAGCAGGGGCAACTAGGACAGGCCTTGCAGCGTGAGCCTTTTGTCGCGTCGCAAGGGCGATTTGCCAGCGTGGCTGAATAATTATAAAGATCAGGATTTACGATGTTTTGGAGTAAAATGATTGTAGATTCGTGAGTTTTAGATTATTATTGATCTATCGTGATTGTTGGTTTGGGTTACGGTTATGGTCGAACGTCCTGGTGTTTGCTCTGGGTTTGTGGCATCAAGTCTTCGCTCTGTTGTGCACAGTGTATATAGCATGTAGGGGACAAGCACCACTGTGTCCCCCTGACGAGCCCTGCAGTGGTGCGGGCGAAATATCAACATCGTGGACTCCGGTGATGGACTCCCAGAAGACGGTGTATGTTTTGGGGTTTGGTGTTTGTGTTCTTGTACGTGCTTTACGTGTATGACAGAGCCATCGACATTTTGGAGTTTTGGAAAAGGGTTACGACGGGATCAAAGATTTTGACGATTTGAGGAAAAATTTGGGATCAGGAATAGTTCGAGATTTCAATGAAAACATGACTTGGATCAACACGGTGTTTGGGTCCGTGATCGGTTGTGTTACACCCGGCTGCCCGTCTCTGGGGGCGGGCAGCCAGGACCTGTTGCCCGTGTGTCCCGGGCGCGGTTGGTGTTAGCGTAGGGAGCCAGCACCTGCCCCACAGCGTGCGCTCTTGCGAGCCGGCGCTGCGCGCTGTGGGAGTGGTGGGAGGGTGCCGTATAGGTAAAGAAAAACGCGTCGCAAGCAGCGCGTAAAAACTGAAAAATAGTTTTCTAACATGCCACGCCCTCCGTCTCACACCCTTTCTCTTCCTTTGTCCTTCTCCATGTACCTCCCCACCCACCTTTGTGCCCATTAAGACACGCTTAGTCTTGGGCGTCGCAAAAAACAAGGAGTCCACAAACCAAAGAGTGAGTAGCATATGCCGCCATACATGCGTTAAGACACGCTTACTCTTGGGCGTCGCAAAAAACAAAGAGTCCAAGACATAAAGAATAAGTAGCATGTCATGAACGCATTAAACAAACACGCCTACTCTTGGGCGTCGCAAAATACAAAGAGTCCGCAAACCAAAGATTAAGTAGCATATGCCGCCATGCAAGCATTAAGACACGCTTACTCTTGGGCGTCGCAAAAACCAAAGAGTCCATGACATAAAGAATAAGTAGCATGTCACGAATGCATTAAGCAAACATGCCTACTCTTGGGCGTCGCAAAATGCAAGAAGTCCACAAACCAACGGGTAAATAGCATACAGCGGCCATGCATGCATTAGGACACGCTTACTCTTGGGCGTCGCCAAAATCAAAGAGTCCAGGACGGGAAGAATGAGTAAGACACCATAGGATGCCGGGCGCCTTGGTGTCTCTCCATGTGTAAACAAAAACAAAGAGTCCGCAACGTCGCAGCAACGGTATGGCGCACGCGAGCACGCACCCACAGCCACACCGCACACACCACGTAAAAAAGGGAGCACGCACACCGGTGAACAGGAGCTATGTGGCCCAGGACACCGCACACACCACACAACACACCGAACAAGCACACAACACGCCGGTGAACGGGAGCCACGGGGCCCAGGACACCGAACACGCGACACAACACACGCCACGCGGGCACAGCGGTGAACAGGAGCCAAGTGGCCCAGGACACCGCACACACCACACAACACACCGCACCAGAACACCAGTGAACAGGAGCCAAGCGGCCCGGGACACCGCCCACACAACACCACACGTCGGGCGTACGCACCGGTGAACAGGGGCCGGGAGGCCCAGGACACCGCACACGCAACACCGCACGCCGGACACCACACACACCGCAACACACCGCAACACCGGAGAACACGAACCAAGTGTCCCAGGACACCACACACACAACACAACACACACCACACGAGCACACCAGCACAAAAGGGCTAAAAGGCCAAGGCGACCACACACACGACACCGCACCCGGGCGATTTCCTCCGCGGTGCCTGTCGGGGTGCCCTCCGGTGCCAGGTGCCACATGACGGCGAGTACTGCCCATGTGAAGAAAGGCAACGCACGTGGAGGGGTGTACACCTGGAGGGTCCAATGCGGGCGCGCAGGCTGCACGCGGGATGCGTGGAGCACCCCTCGGACCATGTCCGCGGCCAGGACTAGCACCATCCCTGTGGGCTCCACGACCATCTCCTCAGCCGGTTCGCCGTGGCGGGCTCGGGTTTGTAAGACCACCTCAGTCTGGCCCGTGTGGGCGACCCGGTCGACGGCCTCCTGGATGTTCACCTTCCGCGCATGGTCTCATCCAGGATCCAGCCCTGCGCTACGCCGTAGCGCAGGGCGGCGCCTGCGGCCGCGTTTTCCACCGCAGACAGCACCCCATCATCGGCGGCGGGTCAGGGATGTTGCATTGGGCACCACCCTTCCCCAATGCAGTGGCCCCGCTTTCACGCGGGGCAGAGGGCGGGCACGCTGCCTGCCGGCAGCGCGGGCACCGCAGGCGCGCTGCCCGTGGGGGCCTCAGGGAACATCTCCAGGTCGGAGTCCGCGTCCGCATCCTCTGGGGGGGGTGGGGGGCGTCGCCGCCTCAGAGTCCCAGCGCCATGATAACGTCGTGCGCCGCGTCCAGCGTTGGAGATTGGGGGCGCGTTTTGCGTGGGGCCGTTGGTTCCGCCATTGTTCAGTTGCTGTGCCTGAGAGCAGGGGATGGGGTGCGGACCTCCTGTGGATGTCCCGTGCCTGTAGCGGCCTGTTTTGTTGCATGTGCCGTGGCCGTGGGCGTGTGGGTGGGGGAGCTTGAATGTTGGCTCCGCGGGCTCCGCCGGGCGCTCGCTTGCCCGTGGGGGCGGCAGGCGCCCCCCCTCCACCGGCCTCCCGCTTGTGGGCCGCGCAGCCAGGCCCCTAATCCGGGAGGGTGGGGGTGACCTTCCGCCGTGGTGAGAGGCGTCTGTTGTCAGGCACCGTACCTCTCTCGGCTGCCCGTCCCTGGGGGCCGGCGGCCAGGGCCTGTTGCCCATGTGTCCGGGGCACGGCTGGTGTGGCCATTGGGGACCCAGCACCGGCCCCACAGCGTGCGCTCCTGCAAGCCGGCGTTGCGTGCAGTGGGGGCGGCCGGGGGGCTCCTCCGGGGGGGGTGCCTTGCGATGTTGTGAAGGGGTCTGACGTCAGGCACTCGCCCTCCCCCGGCTGCCCAGGCGCTGTCCCTCTCCCAGCCCGTCTCTGGGCGCGGGCGGCTAGGGCCCTTTGTGCGTGTGTCCCGGGCACGGATGGTGTGGACATGAAGGGCCCAGCACCGACCCCACAGCGTGCCCTCTTGCGATCTGGCGTTGCGCGCTGTGGCGTTGGCGGGAGGGCTTTCCCTGAGGGGGTGCCTTGCGCCGTTGCGAGGGGTGTCTGAAGCCAGGCGCCCGCCCTCTCCCGGCTGCCCGTCCTCGAGGTGGGCTGTTGGGGTCCGCTGCCCACGTGCTGTGCTCGCGCGGTGGTGGGAGGCCGTCCCCAGGGGGGCGGCCCTCAACCCTTGTCAGGACTTTGGCGTCAGGCGCTGTCCCTCTCCCAGCCGCCCGTCCCTGAGGGCGGAGTCCAGGACCCGATGCCCATGTGTCCCGGGCACGGGTGGTCTGGGTAAGGGGGACCCAGCGCCGGCCCTACAGCGTGCACTCTTGCGAGCTGGCGTTGCGCGCTGTTGGGGTGGCGGGAGGGCGTCACCGGGGGGGGTACCTTGCGCCGTTGTAAGGGGCGTCTGAGGTCAGGCGCTCCTCCTCCCCCGGCTGCCCGGCCTCAGGGCGGGGTGTCGGGGTCCGCTACCCACGTGCTGTGGGCGCGAGCCTGCGGGCGTGGGGGCCGAGCACTGTTTCTCTGGCTTGCATGCCCTGCAGGGCGCTGCGTGCCGCGGGGGGGGTTGGAGGCCGTCCTGAGGGGGTTGGCCTTCCACTGTTGTGAGGGGCGTCTAGTGTCAGGCGCTGTCCCTCACCCGGTGTAATGGGCAGCAGGGGCAACTAGGACAGGCCTTGCAGCGTGAGCGCCTTTGTCGCGTCGCAAGGGCGATTTGCCAGCGTGGCTGAATAATTATAAAGATCAGGATTTACGATGTTTTGGAGTAAAATGATTGTAGATTCGTGAGTTTTAGATTATTATTGATCTATCGTGATTGTTGGTTTGGGTTACGGTTATGGTCGAACGTCCTGGTGTTTGCTGTGGGTTTGTGGCATCAAGTCTTCGCTCTGTTGTGCACAGTGTATATAGCATGTAGGGGACAAGCGCCACTGTGTCCCCCTGACGAGCCCTGCAGTGGTGCGGGCGAAATATCAACATCGTGGACTCCGATGATGGACTCCCAGAAGACGGTGTATGTTTTGGGGTTTGGTGTTTGTGTTCTTGTACGTGCTTTACGTGTATGACAGAGCCATCGACATTTTGGAGTTTTGGAAAAGGGTTACGACGGGATCAAAGATTTTGACGATTTGAGGAAAAATTTGGGATCAGGAATAGTTCGAGATTTCAATGAAAACATGACTTGGGTCCGTGATCGGTTGTGTTACACCCGGCTGCCCGTTTCTGGGGGCGGGCAGCCAGGACCTGTTGCCCGTGTGTCCCGGGCGCGGTTCGTGTTAGCGTAGGGAGCCAGCACCTGCCCCACAGCGTGCGCTCTTGCGAGCCGGCGCTGCGCGATGTGGGAGTGGTGGGAGGGTGCCGTATAGGTAAAGAAAAACGCGTCGCGAGCAGCGCGTAAAAACTGAAAAATAGTTTTCTAACATGCCACGCCCTCCGTCTCACACCCTTTCTCTTCCTTTGTCCTTCTCCATGTACCTCCCCACCCACCTTTGTGCCCATTAAGACACGCTTAGTCTTGGGCGTCGCAAAAAACAAGGAGTCCACAAACCAAAGAGTGAGTGGCATATGCCGCCATACATGCGTTAAGACACGCTTACTCTTGGGCGTCGCAAAAAACAAAGAGTCCAAGACATAAAGAATAAGTAGCATGTCATGAACGCATTAAACAAACACGCCTACTCTTGGGCTTCGCAAAATACAAAGAGTCCGCAAACCAAGGATTAAGTAGCATATGCCGCCATGCAAGCATTAAGACACGCTTACTCTTGGGCGTCGCAAAAACCAAAGAGTCCATGACATAAAGAATAAGTAGCATGTCACGAATGCATTAAGCAAACATGCCTACTCTTGGGCGTCGCAAAATGCAAGAAGTCCACAAACCATTGAGTAAATAGCATACAGCGGCCATGCATGCATTAGGACACGCTTACTCTTGGGCGTCGCCAAAATCAAAGAGTCCAGGACGGGAAGAATGAGTAAGACACCATAGGATGCCGGGCGCCTTGGTGTCTCTCCATGTGTAAACAAAAACAAAGAGTCCGCAACGTCGCAGCAACGGTATGGCGCACGCGAGCACGCACCCACACCCACACCGCACACACCACGTAAAAAAGGGAGCACGCACACCGGTGAACAGGAGCCATGTGGCCCAGGACACCGCACACACCACACAACACACCGAACAAGCACACAACACGCCGGTGAACGGGAGCCACGGGGCCCAGGACACCGAACACGCGACACAACACACGCCACGCGGGCACAGCGGTGAACAGGAGCCAAGTGGCCCAGGACACCGCACACACCACACAACACACCGCACCAGAACACCAGTGAACAGGAGCCAAGCGGCCCGGGACACCGCCCACACAACACCACACACCGGGCGTACGCACCGGTGAACAGGGGCCGGGAGGCCCAGGACACCGCACACGCAACACCGCACGCCGGACACCACACACACCGCAAAACACCGCAACACCGGAGAACACGAACCAAGTGTCCCAGGACACCACACACACAACACAACACACACCACACGAGCACACCAGCACAAAAGGGCCAAAAGGCCAAGGCGACCACACACACGACACCGCACCCGGGCGATTTCCTCCGCGGTGCCTGTCGGGGTGCCCTCCGGTGCCAGGTGCCACATGACGGCGAGTACTGCCCATGTGAAGAAAGGCAACGCACGTGGAGGGGTGTACACCTGGAGGGTCCAATGCGGGCGCGCAGGCTGCACGCGGGATGCGTGGAGCACCCCTCGGACCATGTCCGCGGCCAGGACTAGCACCATCCCTGTGGGCTCCACGACCATCTCCTCAGCCGGTTCGCCGTGGCGGGCTCGGGTTTGTAAGACCACCTCAGTCTGGCCCGTGTGGGCGACCCGGTCGACGGCCTCCTGGATGTTCACCTTCCGCGCATGGTCTCATCCAGGATCCAGCCCTGCGCTACGCCGTAGCGCAGGGCGGCGCCTGCGGCCGCGTTCTCCACCGCAGACAGCACCCCATCATCGGCGGCGGGTCAGGGATGTTGCATTGGGCATCACCCTTCCCCAATGCAGTGGCCCCGCTTTCACGCGGGGCAGAGGGCGGGCACGCTGCCTGCCGGCAGCGCGGGCACCGCAGGCGCGCTGCCCGTGGGGGCCTCAGGGAACATCTCCAGGTCGGAGTCCGCGTCCGCATCCTCTGGGGGGGGTGGGGGGCGTCGCCGCCTCAGAGTCCCAGCGCCATGATAACGTCGTGCGCCGCGTCCAGCGTTGGAGATTGGGGGCGCGTTTTGCGTGGGGCCGTTGGTTCCGCCATTGTTGAGTTGTTGTGCCTGAGAGCAGGGGATGGGGTGCGGACCTCCTGTGGATGTCCCGTGCCTGTAGCGGCCTGTTTTGTTGCATGTGCCGTGGCCGTGGGCGTGTGGGTGGGGGAGCTTGAATGTTGGCTCCGCGGGCTCCGCCGGGCGCTCGCTTGCCCGTGGGGGCGGCAGGCGCCCCCCCTCCACCGGCCTCCCGCTTGTGGGCCGCGCAGCCAGGTAAGGTAAGGTAAGGTAAGTTGCTCGGGCGATCTCCGAACTCCAGCGTATCAGTGATCCCTACCTGTCCCTCGCAGCATCCCTTCCGGCCTCGCGGGGTCACCGACACCCTAGCGCCTAGGACACTGCGTTCCGCCCCCACCGGGGTTCGAACTGACGCAGTTTACCTTCCGGCTCGCGGGGTCACCGACACCCTAGCGCCTAGGATACTGCGATCGGCCTCCACCGGGATTCGAACCGAGCACCTTTAGTTCAGGCGTCACGTGCATGACCGCTGAACTACGAGACCTTGTGGGCCGCGCAGCCAGGCCCCTAATCCGGGAGGGTGGGGGTGACCTTCCGCCGTGGTGAGAGGCGTCTGTTGTCAGGCACCGTACCTCTCTCGGCTGCCCGTCCCTGGGGGCCGGCGGCCAGGGCCTGTTGCCCATGTGTCCGGGGCACGGCTGGTGTGGCCATTGGGGACCCAGCACCGGCCCCACAGCGTGCGCTCCTGCAAGCCGGCGTTGCGTGCAGTGAGGGCGGCCGGGGGGCTCCTCCGGGGGGGGTGCCTTGCGATGTTGTGAAGGGGTCTGACGTCAGGCACTCGCCCTCCCCCGGCTGCCCAGGCGCTGTCCCTCTCCCAGCCCGTCTCTGGGCGCGGGCGGCTAGGGCCCTTTGTGCGTGTGTCCCGGGCACGGATGGTGTGGACATGAAGGGCCCAGCACCGACCCCACAGCGTGCCCTCTTGCGATCCGGCGTTGCGCGCTGTGGCGTTGGCGGGAGAGCTTTCCCTGAGGGGGTGCCTTGCGCCGTTGCGAGGGGTGTCTGAAGCCAGGCGCCCGCCCTCTCCCGGCTGCCCGTCCTCGAGGTGGGCTGTTGGGGTCCGCTGCCCACGTGCTGTGCTCGCGGGGTGGTGGGAGGCCGTCCCCAGGGGGGCGGCCCTCAACCCTTGTCAGGACTTTGGCGTCAGGCGCTGTCCCTCTCCCAGCCGCCCGTCCCTGAGGGCGGAGTCCAGGACCCGATGCCCATGTGTCCCGGGCACGGGTGGTCTGGGTAAGGGGGACCCAGCGCCGGCCCTACAGCGTGCACTCTTGCGAGCTGGCGTTGCGCGCTGTTGGGGTGGCGGGAGGGCGTCACCGGGGGGGGTACCTTGCGCCGTTGTAAGGGGCGTCTGAGGTCAGGCGCTCCTCCTCCCCCGGCTGCCCGGCCTCAGGGCGGGGTGTCGGGGTCTGCTACCCACGTGCTGTGGGCGCGAGCCTGCGGGCGTGGGGGCCGAGCACTGTTTCTCTGGCTTGCATGCCCTGCGGGGCGCTGCGTGCCGCGGGGGGGGTTGGAGGCCGTCCTGAGGGGGTTGGCCTTCCACCGTTGTGAGGGGCGTCTAGTGTCAGGCGCTGTCCCTCACCCGGTGTAATGGGCAGCAGGGGCAACTAGGACAGGCCTTGCAGCGTGAGCGCCTTTGTCGCGTCGCAAGGGCGATTTGCCAGCGTGGCTGAATAATTATAAAGATCAGGATTTACGATGTTTTGGAGTAAAATGATTGTAGATTCGTGAGTTTTAGATTATTATTGATCTATCGTGATTGTTGGTTTGGGTTACGGTTATGGTCGAACGTCCTGGTGTTTGCTGTGGGTTTGTGGCATCAAGTCTTCGCTCTGTTGCGCACAGTGTATATAGCATGTAGGGGACAAGCACCACTGTGTCCCCCTGACGAGCCCTGCAGTGGTGCGGGCGAAATATCAACATCGTGGACTCCGGTGATGGACTCCCAGAAGACGGTGTATGTTTTGGGGTTTGGTGTTTGTGTTCTTGTACGTGCTTTACGTGTATGACAGAGCCATCGACATTTTGGAGTTTTGGAAAAGGGTTACGACGGGATCAAAGATTTTGACGATTTGAGGAAAATTTTGGGATCAGGAATAGTTCGAGATTTCAATGAAAACATGACTTGGATCAACACGGTGTTTGGGTCCGTGATCGGTTGTGTTACACCCGGCTGCCCGTCTCTGGGGGCGGGCAGCCAGGACCTGTTGCCCGTGTGTCCCGGGCGCGGTTGGTGTTAGCGTAGGGAGCCAGCACCTGCCCCACAGCGTGCGCTCTTGCGAGCCGGCGCTGCGCGCTGTGGGAGTGGTGGGAGGGTGCCGTATAGGTAAAGAAAAACGCGTCGCGAGCAGCGCGTAAAAACTGAAAAATAGTTTTCTAACATGCCACGCCCTCCGTCTCACACCCTTTCTCTTCCTTTGTCCTTCTCCATGTACCTCCCCACCCACCTTTGTGCCCATTAAGACACGCTTAGTCTTGAGCGTCGCAAAAAAAAGGAGTCCACAAACCAAAGAGTGAGTAGCATATGCCGCCATACATGCGTTAAGACACGCTTACTCTTGGGCGTCGCAAAAAACAAAGAGTCCAAGACATAAAGAATAAGTAGCATGTCATGAACGCATTAAACAAACACGCCTACTCTTGGGCGTCGCAAAATACAAAGAGTCCGCAAACCAAAGATTAAGTAGCATATGCCGCCATGCAAGCATTAAGACACGCTTACTCTTGGGCGTCGCAAAAACCAAAGAGTCCATGACATAAAGAATAAGTAGCATGTCATGAATGCATTAAGCAAACATGCCTACTCTTGGGCGTCGCAAAATGCAAGAAGTCCACAAACCAACGAGTAAATAGCATACAGCGGCCATGCATGCATTAGGACACGCTTACTCTTGGGCGTCGCCAAAATCAAAGACTCCAGGACGGGAAGAACGAGTAAGACACCATAGGATGCCGGGCGCCTTGGTGTCTCTCCATGTGTAAACAAAAACAAAGAGTCCGCAACGTCGCAGCAACGGTATGGCGCACGCGAGCACGCACCCACACCCACACCGCACACACCACGCAAAAAAGGGAGCACGCACACCGGTGAACAGGAGCCATGTGGCCCAGGACACCGCACACAACACACAACACACCGAACAAGCACACAACACGCCGGTGAACGGGAGCCACGGGGCCCAGGACACCGAACACGCGACACAACACACGCCACGCGGGCACAGCGGTGAACAGGAGCCAAGTGGCCCAGGACACCGCACACACCACACAACACACCGCACCAGAACACCAGTGAACAGGAGCCAAGCGGCCCGGGACACCGCCCACACAACACCACACACCGGGCGTACGCACCGGTGAACAGGGGCCGGGAGGCCCAGGACACCGCACACGCAACACCGCACGCCGGACACCACACACACCGCAAAACACCGCAACACCGGAGAACACGAACCAAGTGTCCCAGGACACCACACACACAACACAACACACACCACACGAGCACACCAGCACAAAAGGGCCAAAAGGCCAAGGCGACCACACACACGACACCGCACACAGAGCGGGTACGCCGGAGGACAGGAGCCAGGAAGCCCAGAACACGGCACAAACGACACAACACAACGAGCACGCGCACCGGAGAACAGGAGCCAAGAGGCCCAGGACACCGCACACACAACACCACACACAAAGCGTGCACACCGGTGAACCGGAGCCAAGGGGCCCAGGACGCCGTACACACGACACAGCACACCGGAGCAGGCACACAGGTGAACAGGAGCTAAGCGGCCCAGGACACCACGCACACAACACCACAAACAGAGCGTGCACACCGGTGAACAGGAGCCAGGAGGCCCAGGACACCGTACACGCAACACCATACACAGAGCGTGCACACCGGTGAACAGGACCCAGGAGGCCCAGGACACCGTACAAGCAACACCACACACAGAGCGTGCACACCGGTGGACAGGAGCCAGGAGGCCCAGGACGCCATACACGCAACACCACACACAGAGCGTGCACACCGGTGAACAGGAGCCAGGAGGCCCAGGACGCCGTACACGCAACACCACGCACACAGCGTGCACACCGGTGAACTGGAGCCAGGAGGCCCAGGACACCGTACACACAACACCACACACAGAGCGTGCACACCGGTGAACAGGAGCCAGGAGGCCCAGGACACCGTACACGCACCTCCACATACAGAGCGTGCACACCGGTGAACAGGAGCCAGGAGGCCCAGGACGCCGTACATGCACCACCACACACAGAGCGTGCACACCGGTGAACAGGAGCCAGGAGGCCCAGGACACCGTACACGCAACACCACACACAGAGCGTGCACACCGGTGAACAGGAGCCAAGCGGCCCAGGACGCCGTACACGCAACACCACACACAGAGCGTGCACACCGGTGAACAGGAGCCAAGAGGCCCAGGACACCGTACACGCAACACCACACACAGAGCGTGCACACCGGTGAACAGGAGCCAGGAGGCCGGGGACACGGTACACGCAACGCCACACACAGAGCGTGCACACCGGTGAACAGGGGCCAGGAGGCCGAGGACACCGTACACGCAACACCACACACATAGCGTGCACCCCGTTGAACCGGAGCCAGGAGGCCCAGGACGCCGTACACGCAACACCTCACACAGAGCGTGCACACCGGTGAACAGGAGCCAGGAGGCCCAGGACAACGTACACGCAACACCACACACAGAGCGTGCACACCTGTGAACAGGAGCCAGGAGGCCCAGGACGCCGTACACGCAACACCACACACAGAGCGTGCACACCGGTGAACAGGAGCCAGGAGGCCCAGGACACCGTACACACAACACCACGCACAGAGCGTGCACACCGGTGAACAGGAGCCAGGAGGCCCAGGACACCGTACACACAACACCACACACAGAGCGTGCACACGGGTGACCAGGAGCCAGGAGGCCCAGGACACCGTACACGCACCATCCCACACAGAGCGTGCACACCGGTGAACAGGAGCCAGGGGGCCCAGGACACCGTACACACAACACTACACACAGAGCGTGGACACCGGTGAACAGGAGCCAAGCGGCCCAGGACACCGCACACGCAACACCACACACAGGACATGCACGCTGGTGAACAGGAGCCAGGAGGCCAAGGACACCGTACACGCGGCACGGCACACCACACGAGCGACCCGCCCCCTACACGAACCCAACTCCCGCCGCCCTGCAGGAAAGAAACACCATGTCAGACCACCACGACCAACCGTCCAGCCAAGGCCAACTCAGCGGGTACGAAGAGGGTAGGCAGGCAGGGCAGGCCAGCGAAAAGGGACAGAGGGACAAGGCGGGGAAGGCGAGGGGAGAGGAACCAAACCCCCCCCCCCAACGTACACACATCCCACTGCCGCGCACCGGGCTGCAGCCAGGCGCCAACAAGGCCCCCCATGGAGCCAAACGGGCCCGCCAGAGAGAGGGTGTGTCCCCGCGCCTGCGCAACAGCACACCCAGGCAAGGAGCGCGCGCCACACGCAGGCCAAGCAGCGCACACGCGCAGCACCGCACGCCAGCACGCACCACGGCACAAAACACGACATCACCACGGCAAACACCCACGCCCGACGACGAACAAGCCGCCAAGAACAAGTCCAAGCCCCGCAGTCACCACAGCGCAACGGCCGCCGTCCGGATGGACGTGTGTGCGCCCGGCAGGGTACCCAACCCCTGCCGGCTACGAAACAGCCGCCGTCCGGACCGACGTGTGTGCGCCCGGCAGTGAACCCAGCCCCTGCCGGCTACGAACCAGCCGCCGTCCGGATGGACGTGTGTTTGCCCGGCAGTGAACCCAGCCCCTGCCGGCTACGAAACAGCCGCCGTCCGGATGGACGTGTGTGCGCCCGGCAGTGAACCCAGCCCCTGCTGGCTACGAAACAGCCGCCGTCCGGACGGACGTGTGCGCGCCCGGCAGTGAACCCAGCCCCTGCCGGCTACGAAACAGCTGCCGTCCAGAGGGACGTGTGTGCGCCCGGCAGTGAACCCAGCCCCTGCTGGCTACAGAACAGCTGCCGTCCGGAGGGACGCCTGAGCACCCGGCGGGCGCGCACTGCCTGCCGGACGGGCTACCAGACCACCGGGCCCGCGCAACCCGGAGGGCTGAGTGCTCAGTTATCGCAAACCACACGCCCAACGGTACCACACCCAACACCACCCGCAATGACACACCATCACCACCACCATACACGCCCACCCGCCACCACACACCCAGGACCCATCATCAGGGCCGCCCACCGACACCACAACCACCCAGCAGTCCAGCCACAACCAAAACCACCACCCAACCCACACCGGCCCGACCACACCCGCCACCAGCCGGCCACACGCAGAGCATACACCAGCCACGCACAATCAGACAACACAAGCTGCCCACCAAGTACACGTCCACGCACACACCCGCACCCAACCATGCCCACCAAGCGCCCAGCGCACCGATTCCCACCACAACCGCCACACACAACCGCACAACCCCGCACACAGGCAGCCACCCAACGCCGGCACCAACTCCACAGGCAGAAAGGCGGACAAACAGCCGCCATCAACACACCCGCACCAACAAGCGCACGTAAGATACCCGGCACAGGCCGAACACACAGAACGCCACACCACCAGCCCCACCCAACTCCGGCTGACCAGACACGCCAAAGAACCCAACATCGCGCCCAGCCGCACTACCGCCCTCTCCTCTCTGCCAGGCTCTCACCGGCGGCACCGCCACCCAAAGCAACACCAACAACACCCTCCCCCCCGACAGCACTCACGACACCGTCGCCAGGCACACCACCCTCCACCCGGCACCACACCTGCAACACCCCCACGCTCAACACCACCCACAGCACCCACACCAGAAACCGCCAACATCGCTGTCCCACCCTTAACACCTGCAACACTGTCACCATCGACGTTGCCAGCTGCACCACCATCACGCCCGACCACACCGCGCGGACGACACGCCCACAACCAGCACCCAACCCCAAACACCCACACCGACACCACCCACGCCGACCAGACCCCACACCATCCACGCAAAGCACACGCCGGCCACGCTTGACCAGACAACACAAACCGCCACACGCACGGCAACAGCGCACCCGCTGCCCACAGACCCCCCGCTACCCGCACCAAGTACTCACCAACACGCGCATCCCGCATGCAACCACGCCCGCCAAGCGCCCGGCGCACCGACCCCCACCGCCACCACCACACGCACAGGCAACCGCCCAACGCCGGCAACGACTCCACGGGCAGACAGGCAGACAAACCACCTCGTCGGCATCACCAACAACACCATCACCCGATCCACCACCTGCAGCACCAACGCCACCATCGCCCGCTGCACCAACGGCAACCCCCCCTCCAGCCCCCCACCACCCGTTCCCAACGCGTCCCCTACGGCACACACCTGCCTCACCGTCACCCGGTGCATCGCCTGCGTCACCCTGACTATCGGCACCACCGACGACACCACGGCCCACAACACCCCCAGCACCACCCTACGCAAGGACAGTACCAGCGGCGCCACCAGCCGGCACACCACCTGCAACGGCCACATCAACATCGCCACCACCCATGACATCACCCGCAGCGCCCTCACCATTGACGTCACCTGCAGCACCCTCACTGCCGACATCACCATTTACGCCACCACCCACTGCACCACTCACAGCAACCACCGGAGCCGCAGGCCCCCCCCACTGCCCGCCCCGTCACCTATGACACCATCAGCGTCACCAACCCCGTCGCCGCCCGGCGCATCACCTGAAGCACCCGCGTCAGCAACACCAACCCGTTACGACGCCTACAGCACCCCCCCCGTAGGCGTCACCAGCATCTCCTCCACCGATTGCATCGCCCAAAGGGCCCCAGCCCAACCCACTGCGCCTTCGGCGCACACATACCCAACACCCACGCAAACCAGCCACGCCCACACTGCCCACCACCCCATCAGCCAACGCCATGAACACACCCACACGCACGCCCGCGCCCGGCCACGCCACCCAGCCACTACCCAGGAGCCGCGACCACCCACGCAAGCGCCACGCCACCACTGCCGCCAACCACCCGCCGTCAGCACCCCCTGGACCGGCGCCCTGGAAACCGGAACCCTGGGGGCCAGCGCACACAAAGGGAACCCAGAGCGCAACAGCCACCCGACCCCCGTCCCCCACGACACCCACACCCACACCAGCACCGGCACCAGCACACACCCACACCCAGGGACAGCACCAAAAACGCCGCACCCCAGCCACCCCCCCCAAAATAAAAACAAAAAAAAACAAAGCAAAACAAGCCTGCGAAAAGAGGGGAGCAAGGGGCACAACGGTGAACAGGAGCCAAGTGGCCCAAGACACCGCGCACACAACACAGCAAACCACGCGGGCACACCGGTGAACAGGAGCCAGGTGGCCCAGGAGACCGCACACGCAAAACAACACACCGAGCAGGCACACCGGTGAACAGGAGCCAGGAGGCCAGGGACAACGCACACGCAACACAACCCACGGAGCGGGCACACCGGTGAACAGGAGCCAAGTGGCCCAGGACACCGCGCACACAACACAGCAAACCACGCGGGCACACCGGTGAACAGGAGCCAGGTGGCCCAGGAGACCGCACACGCAAAACAACACACCGAGCAGGCACACCGGTGAACAGGAGCCAGGAGGCCAGGGACAACGCACACGCAACACAACCCACGGAGCGGGCACACCGGTGAACAGGAGCCAAGTGGCCCAGGACACCGCGCGCACAACACAGCAAACCACGCGGGCACACCGGTGAACAGGAGCCAGGTGGCCGAGGACACCGCACACGCAAAACAACACACCGAGCGGGCACACCGGTGAACAGGAGCCAGGAGGCCCAGGACACCGCACACGCAAAGCAACACACCGAGCGGGCGCACTGGTGAACAGGAGCCAAGTGGCCCAGGACACCGCACACGCAACACAACACACCCACCGGGCTCACCGGCAAACAGGAGTCAAGTGGCCGAGGACACCGCACATGCAGCACAACACACCGAGCGAGCACACCGGCGAGCAGGAGCCAAGTGGCCCAGGACACCCCACACGCAACACCACAAGCCACGCGGGCACAACGGTGAACAGGAGCCAAGTGGTCCAGGACACTGCACACACGTAGGGCTGCCGAGGGACAGGAAAGAACCAACACCCCATGGGTCGGACGCACTGGGGCGACCCAGCCGACCCACCTGGCCAGTGGCAGGAGCGGTACTCCAGGGCCACTGGTCCGAGCCCGGCCAAGCTGCATCAGGGACCATGGCAAACGTCACCCAGAGCCATGGAAGCAACCGGTGACAGGCGAGCCGGTACACAGTCCAGGAGGGGGGCGCCTGCCAAGCAGAGTGGTCCCGCAACTCAAGCCACAAGAGTGAGGCGGTCGTACCGTAGACTAGCGGGAGCAATACCCCTTGTGGTGAGAGATACTCCGCACGGCTGGGCAGCCCCCAGAGCTGCCGCCCAAAGGAGGGGGCATGTGGCCCTACCCATTGACACATGTGGGGACACCCTCCCACCTGGGACACATGGACCGGGTGGCCGCGACAATGCCTTCCGAAGCACATGCGGGAGCGGCTCAAGAGGCACCTGACATAGGGCAGTGGGAGGGACAGGACGTCCCCTTGGTAAGACTTTCTTCCTGCAATGTCAAAGGAGGCATCCCGAGCTCCCGAAGATACCTACCTACCTACCTGGGAGGGCGTCCCCGGGGGGGGTGCCTTGGGCCGTTGTGAGGGGCGTCTGAGGCCAGGCGCTCGTCCTGCCCCGGCTGCCCGTCCTCAGGGCAGGCTGTCGGGGTCCGCTACCCACGTGCTGTGGGCGCGGGCGTGTGGGTGTGGGGGCCCAGCACTGTCCCTTTAGCTTGCATGCCCTGCGAGGGGCTGCGTGCCGCGTGGGTCGTGGGAGGTCGTCCCGGGGGGGTTGGCCTTCCAACGTTGTGAGGGGCGTCTGGTGTCAGGCGCTGTCCCTCACCTGGCTGCCCGTCTCTGGGGGCGGCCGGCTGGGACCCGTTGCCCGTGTTTCCCGGGCACGGGTGGTGTCGGCATGGGGGACCCAGCAACATCCCCACAGCGTGCGCTCCTGCGAGCCGGCGTTGCGCGCTTTAGGGGTGGCGGGAGGACGACCCCAGGGGTCAGGGTGCCGTGCGCCGTTGTGAGGGGCGTCTGAGTTCAGGCACTCGTCCTCTTTTGGCTGTCCGTCCTCAGGGCGGGCTGTCAGGGTCCGCTACCCACTTGCTGTGGGCGCGGGTGTGCGGGCGTGGGGGCCCAGCACTGTCCTTTTGGCTTGCATGCCCTGCGGGGGGCTGCGTGCCGCGGCGGTGCTAGGAGGCCGTCCCGGGGGGGGATGGCCTTCCACTGTTGTGAGGGGCGTCTGGTGCCAGATGCTGTCGCTCACCCTGCTGCCTGTCTCTGGGGGCGGGCAGCAAGGACCGGTTGCCGGTGTGTCCCAGGCACGGGTGTTATGGGCTTGGGGACCCGGCACCGGCCCCACAGCGTGCACTCTTGCGAGCCAGTGACAGGCCAGCCCCCCCGGGGACGGCCCCCCACCGACTCCGCGGCACGCAGCCCCCACAGAGCATGCAGGCCAAGGGGACAGTGTTGGGCCCCCACACCCACACACCCGCGCCCACAGCACGTGGGTGACGGACCCCATCAGCCCGCCCTTGTGGGCGGGCAGTCGGGGGAGGGACAGCGCCTGACACCAGGCGCCCCTCACAACGTTGGCAGGCCAGCCCCCCCAGGGACGGCCCTCCACCACCCCCGCGGCACGCAGCCCCCACAGAGCATGCAGGCCAAGGGGACAGTGTTGGGCCCCCACACCCACACACCCGCGCCCACAGCACGTGAGTGGCGGATGCAAACAGCCCGCCGAATGGGCGGGCAGTAGGGGGAGGGACAGCGCCTGACCACAGACGCCCCTCACACGATGGTGGAAAGCAGCCCCCCCAGGAACGCCCTTCTGCCACCCCCACAGCGAGCAACGCCGGCCCGCAAGGGCGTACGCTGTGGGGCCGGTGCTGCGTCCCCACGCCCGGACCGACCGCACCCGGGACACACGGGTCACGGCACCCTGGCTGCCCGCTCCAGAGGACGGGCGGCCGGGGGAGGGACAGCGCCTGACACCAGAGGCCCCTCACAACGGTGGCAGGCCACCCCACCCGGGGACGGCCCCCCACCAGCCCCGTGGCACGCGGCCCCCGCAGGGCGTGCAGGCCAGAGGGACAGTGTTGGGCCCCCACACCCACACACCCGTGCCCACAGCACGTGGGTAGCGGACCCCAACATCCCGCCCAATGGGCGGGCAGTCGGGGGAGGGACAGCGCCTGACCTCAGACGCCCCTCATGCAATGGGGGAAGGTACCCCCCCCAGGGACGCCCTTCCGCCAACCCCACAGCGAGCAACGCCAACCCGCAAGGGAGCACGCTGTGGGGCTGGTGCTGGGTCCCCACGCCTGCACCGACCGCATCTGGGACACACGGGTCGCGGAACCCCAGCTACCCGCTCCAGAGGACGGGCGGCCGGGGGAGGGACAGCGCCTGACACCAGACGCCCCTCGCAATGGTGGAAGGCACCCGCGGCCCCAGGCAAAACACGCCCCTGATCACCGACGCTGGACGCAGCACACGAGGTCATCAGGGCGCTGGGACTCAGAGACGGCGGAGGAGACCCCCCACAAGAGGACGCGGGCACGGACTCCGACCTGGAGGCAATACCGGAGCCATCAACAGGAAGCGCGCCCGCGGAACCTGCGCCGCCGGCGGGCAGCGTGCCCACCCTCTGCCCCGCGTGGAAACGGGGCCACTGCACCGGCGAAGGCCGGTGCCCCAAACAGCACCCTCAGCCCGGACCCGATGACGGAGCGCTGCCTGAGGTCGAACCCGCGGCCGCATGCGCCGCCCTACGCTACGGGCTGGCGCAGGGCTGGATCCTGGATGAGACCGCACGCGGCAGCGTGGACATCCAGGAGGCCGTCGACCGAGTCACCCACGCAAGACAGGCGGCAGTGGCCTTGCACACCCGGGGCCGCCACGGCAGACCCGCAGAGGGGATCATTGTGGAGCCCTGGGGAATTGTGCTGGTCCTGGCGGCGGACATGGTCCGAGGGGTGCTCCACGCATCCCGTGTGCAGCCGGCGCGCCAACAGTGGACCATCCAGGTGTACAACCCCCCAGGAGCGTGGCCCTTCTCCACGTGGGCGGTGCTCGCCGTCATGTGGCACCTGGCACCGGAGGACGCCCCCACAAGGACCGCAGAGGAAATCGCCCGGGACCTCCACACCGGCCGACCAGGATTACCCCCCGCGCAGGCCCCGGGGCGGCCTCCCAATGGCACCCGCGGCAGAGGGGCTCAGCCTCGCGGCAACCCTCCAACGGCACCCCGACAAGAGGGCACGCCACTTCCTGCAGACGGGCACGGTCCCGGCCGCCCCGCCAGACTCCGAACTGGCAATGGGACGCAGGGGAGGCGCAACCGCTGCTGGGCCCCTGTTGTGGTATTTGCCCATGGGCACCCTGGCCCACGCCACTAAAGCCGTCAAGGGGGCTTTCCCGCAGCCGCTCCTCCCCGGCATGGCCCTGCTCCGCAGCCTGCAGGCGGGGGCGGCCTGGGTAAGGTGGAGGGAAGGAGGCGGGCGCTCGAGCCCCTATTTCCCTCTGGTCCAGGGCCAGGCGCTGCTCCACGCCGAGGGCATGGGGACCGTGGAATGGGGGGCGATCGTGCCCGGCACGGCGTGCAGGTGGATCACCGCGGCCGCCCCACAGCCCATGCGATCGCCGCCGGCGTGCCAACGCCTCCTACGGATGGTCTCCTCTTTGGCCCCCCAAACACGCCTTAACGAGGGACGTATGGAGGGCCATACTGAGCCACACCAGGGAGTGGCTAACGAACCCGGGTGCACGGTACCCGCCGGCGCCGGTGCTCCAACAGCTCACGGCCCCCACACCCGGGGTCCCCCACGCCCTGCACGGGGCGTCGGCTCTCACGGAGCAGTTCAACGATGAGGTGCTAGACCTGGGGCTGGAGCCGCTGCGGATGCTTTACCTGCAGACCCACATCCCACCCGCGGGCACGTCCAACCGCCTAGGCCGCCTGGGTTTGCAGCGCTGCGTCGAGGCCGCGCACCCGGGAGGCGTGGTGGAACGGTGGCTAACGCTCTGCAACCCCCCCCGCCGCGCAAGGCCACTGGTACCTACACCAACTTCTCTTCCTACCACGGGCGGCCCCGGAGCACTGCCGGCAAAACCCGTACCACACGCACCCGGAGCGCCGAGGCGCACAGGGCTTCCCGCAGCCAGTCCCGCCCGCCCTCTCGCCAGGGCAGGGTCCGGAGGCGCTGCAGCAGGGCCCCCCGCTCGACACCGCCACCACGGTACAACAAAGTGGAAGCGACAGCGCGGATGGTGCCGAACCGGACATCACGAACTGCGGAGTGGTGGCCTGGACGGCGGCCTGCAGGCACCTCGCCCGAGATACCACCGGGCTCCGGCAGTACAGACCAGTGGACCGCACGGCGCTGACGTCCGCGGTCGCTGCCGTCACCATGGGTCCCGTGGCGGCGTGGCCGGCGCAACTGCTGCCCCACGTCCCCTGCCGCAACACGCATCCCCGCCAGCCGGCCGCAACACACGCGCCGACGGCACCCCTCACGGCGGAGCAGCTATACGTCGTCGCGGCGGCGCTGCTGGCGGACGGCGGGGAGAGCTTTGTCCACCACCACGGCCCGGCGCAGATTGCGGGAAGCATACAAGGGCCGCAGCGCAATGCACCCCGACTGTGGCACGCTGCACTCCGCGGGCGCACCCGCGTCTGGGATGCAGGCGACGGCACACCCCCGCCCGGGCCTTAGCAGAGAAAGTCACTGGTGCTGCAGACAGCAGGATACCAGGCCATCCTGCACGGCCACGCCGGAGGGTACCGGTCGCACGTCCTGGCCGGGGGCTGCTGGACTGTCTGGCACAGCACCGCCAGGCAAGGGGCAATCCCACCCCTGCCCCACGTCGACTGGCAGCAAGGGCCCACCAAGGCCTACTATATGTCGGCGTACCCCTGGCCGCTGGCAGTCCTGCTACACATCATCAGCGCCCCCAAACAAAAAGCAGGAACCGGGATGGTTCAACCCCCCCGCACTGGTGTGGAGCCCCGACCAGGAGGAGCATCTACGGGCCGCGTGGCAGGGAGACGCCATCAGGGCCACGGACGTCCCAGACCTCCACGCGGGGCCAATCACGCACGCCCGCCCGGCAGCTACCCTGGCGGTGGCCCAACGGGGACAGCAGAACCCACAGTGGGTGGTCTGCATGTTCAGCCCAGCGGACACGCACATCGTCGTCTCCGACCCCGAGCGCCTGCCGGGGCCCGAAGCCGTGGTCCGCGTGGCAGACTGTACCCGCATGATCGTCAGTGCGCTACGAAAGGGCGAACACCACGCCCTCCTGCTCCAGGTCAGGCTGACTGACAACGCCCGGGCGGCGAGGCCGGGGGTGTGGCCGGAAGCTGCGCACCCTGCCGACCTAGAGCTCCAGCTGGCGGTCCCGACACAGTGTACTACTGGCTACAAGCCTTCCACGACCTGCGATGGGGGGGCAAACCCGACCGCCAAATCGGCTCCACGCACTCGCAAACGTGGCTGCAAGCAGACGCGCAGCGCGATGCCATCCAGAGTCTCGGGCCCGCGCCTGCGACACGAGCCCTCGATGCGGCGGCCCCGGGCCGCGCGCTGGCGCCACACACGGTTCCACTGGCCAACCTGCCCTTCGAACCGGCGACAGAGGGCGCCATCCGGAAGTCAGTGCCGCTCCCCCTGGCGCCAGGGGCCACGGAAACAACGAAATGCCCCCTGTGTGCAGACAAGTACTACACAAGTGGGGCAATCCTGGAACACCTGGCGTGGCACGCGGTGCACGCTGCAGCCCCGGTGGACGACAAGGAGGGGGCCTTCAACATCCTGCAAGGGAGGGCACGGAGGTCCCCATGGCACGCCCCGTACGCCCGGCGCCCCCCGCCCCAGGCGGCCGACCACGCAGACGGCAATGAGGAGGCACCCGGAGCGGCCCCGGTGAACGGGCAGAGCGGCCCAACCAGGGTCCATCCCTGCGGGGCTGGCCCCCCTGGCCCCCATGTGGGCCCCGCTGGGAACGAGCCCGCACCCCATGGCCCCGGCGCACCCGGATGCCCTGGCCGGGCCGACAGCCTGTACCGACAAGGAGCACCTCATCATCGGCATGCTGCCCCAGGAGGGGGGCTTTGCCATCATGCTCCAGGAAACAGGGATCGCCACTCGGGCGCAGGAGATGCACGTGGCCGCGCCGCTCCGGGACAAGGGGTACACCCCCTTCTTCAGCAGCTGGCTGGCGGAGACAGGAGCCACTTCCACCTCGAGAGGGGGGGGCCTCCTCACCGCGGTCAGCAGCAAGAACTTGGCGGAGCACGAGGTGCTCAGTTTCACGGAAATCGTCCCCGGCAATGCTGCAGCCCTGGAGATCCGCACAGACGGGGGAGGCCTCACCCTCATCAACGTCCACGGGCCGCAAGCAGGCTGCTCCCTGTGGGCGGGACGGGTGGCGTTCACGGCCGACATACAAATGTATGCCACGGCACGCAGCCTCGGTGGGAGACACCCGGTGGTCATCGCTGGCCACACCAACATCTACATGGATGCCACCACCAACCCGGCCACAGAGCACTTCCGCGCGGGCTGGGAGGCCTGCGGTTTCCGGAGGGCCACGGCAGGCGGCAAAGAGGACATGACCCCCACGCTCAGAACGTCCCGGCACAGGGTGGACACCTTCCCGGTCAACGAGCTCCTCCTGCCGTGGTCCCTGCGGGAAAGCATCTGGGCTCGCGGCATGGCACACCCCCAGGTGATCGGCTCGGACCACCTCCCGGTCCGCCTGGCCCTGCCGGGCCTCCTCAGCGCAGCGGGGCGCGCGGCGGCACCCACCCCCTACAGCCACACGGAGGGCCGCCTCCTCCCGTACGTCGCCGAGGCCGCGCCTGTCCAAAACTGCCTGTGGGCGGCGGTCACCGCCGCGCAGGGTGAACCCTCCCTGGCGCCCTGGCTGGGTCCCGCAGAGCAGCACGCCTCTGGTCCAGGGCCAGGCGCTGCTCCACGCCGAGGGCATGGGGACCTTGGAATGGGGGGCGATCGTGCCCGGCACGGCGTGCAGGTGGATGACGCGGCCGCCCCACAGCCCATGCGATCGCCGCCAGCGTGCCACTGCCTCCTACTGTTGGTCCCCTCCTTGGCCCCCCAAACAAGCCTTAACGAGGGACGTATGGAGGGCCATACTGAGCCACACCAGGGAGTGGCTAACGAACCCGGGTGCACAGTACCCGCCGGGGCTGGTGCTCGAACAGCTCGCGGCCCCCACACCCGGGGTCCGCCACGCCCTGCACAGGGCGTCAGCTCTCACGGAGCAGTTCAACGACGAGGTGCTAGACCTGGCGCTGGACCCGCTGCGGGTGCTTTCCCTGCAGACCCACATCCCACCTGCGGGCACGTCCAACCGCCTAGGCCGCCTCATTTTGCAGCGCCGCGTCAAGGCCGCGCACCCCGGAGGCGTGGTGGAACAGTGGCTAACGCTCTGCAACCCGTCCGCCGCGCAAGGCCACTGGTACCTACACCAACTCCTCTTCCTACCACGGGCGGCCCCGGAGCACCGCCGGCAAAACCCGTACCACACGCACCCGGAGCGCCGAGGCGCACAGGGCTTCCCGCAGCCAGTCTCGCCCGCCCTCTCGCCGGGGCAGGGCCCGGAGGCGCTGCAGCAGGGCCCCCTGCTCGACAGCGCCACCACAGTACAACAAAGGGGAAGGGACGGCGCGGATGGTGCCGAACCGGACGTCAGGAACTGCAGAGCGGTGGCCTGGACGGCTGCCTGCAGGCACCCCGCCCGACATACCACGGGGCTTCGGCAGTACAGACCAGTGGACTGCACGGCGCTGGCTTCCGCGGTCGCGGCCATCACCATGGGTCCCGTGGTGGCGTGGCCGGCGCATCTGCTGCCCCACGTCCCCTGCCGCGACACGCAGCCCCACCAGCCGGCCGCAACGCAGCCGCTGACGGCACCCCTCACGGCAGAGCAGCTATACGTCGTGGCGGCGGCGCTGCTGGCGGACGGCGGGGAGAGCTTCGTCCACCGCCACGGCCCGGCGCAGACTGCGGGAAGCATACAAGGGCCGCAGCGCGATGGACCCCACCCGTGGCACGCCGCACTCCGCGGGCGCACCCGCGTCTGGGATGCGGGCGACGGCACACCCCCTCCCGGGCCTCAGCAGGGGGAGGCACTGGTGCTGCAGACAGCAGGATACCAGGCAATCCTGCACGGCCACGCCGGAGGGTACCGGTCCCACGTCCTGGCCGGGGGCTGCTGGACTGTCTGGCACAGCACCGCCAGGCAAGGGGCATTCCCGCCCCTGCCCCACGTCGACTGGCAGCAGGGGCCCACCCAGGCCTACTATATTTCGGCGGACCCCTGGCCGCTGGTAGTCCTGCTACACACCATCAGCGCCCCCAAACAAAAGGCAGGAACCGGGATCGGTCAACCCCCCCGCACTGGTGTGGAGCCCCGACCAAGAGGAGCATCTACGGGCCGCGTGGCAGGGAGACGCCATCAGGGCCACGGACGTCCCGGACCTCCACGCGGGGCCAATCACGCACGCCCGCCCGGCGGCTACCCTGGCGGTGGCCCAACGGGGACAGCAGAACCCACAGTGGGTGGTCTGCATGTTCAGCCCGGCAGACGCGCACATCGTCGTCTCCGACCCCGAGCGCCTGCCGGGGCCCGAAGCCGTGGTCCGCGTGGCAGACTGTACCTGCATGATCGTCAAGGCGCTACAAAAGGGCGAACACTACGCCCCCCTGCTCCAGGTCAGGCTGAAGGACAACGCCGGGGCAGCGAGGCCGGGGGTGTGGCCGGCAGCAGCGCACCCTGCCGACCTAGAGCTCCAGCTGGCCGTCCCGACCACAGTGTACCACTGGCTACAAGCCTTCCACGACCTGCAATGGAGGGGCAAACCCGACCGCCAAATCGGCTCCACGCACTCGCAAACGTGGCTGCAAGCAGACGCGCAGCGCGATGCCATCCAGAGTCTCGGGCCCGCGCCCGCGACACGAGCCCTCGATGCCGCGGCCCCAGGCCGCGCGCTGGCGCCACACACGGTTCCACTGGCCAACCTGCCCTTCGAACCGGCCACAGAGGGCGCCATCCGGAAGTCAGTGCCGCTCCCCCTGGCGCCAGGGGCCACGGAAACAACGAAATGCCCCCTGTGTGCAGACAAGTACTACACAAGTGGGGCAATGCTGGAACACCTGGCGCGGCACGCGGTGCACGCTGCAGCCCCGGTGGACGACAAGGAGGGGGCCTCCAACAACCTGCAAGGGAGGGCACGGAGGTCCCCATGGCACGCCCCGTACGCCCGGCACCCCCCGCCCCAGGCGGCCGACCACGCAGACGGCAATGAGGAGGCACCCGGAGCGGCCCCGGGGACCGGCGGAGCGGCCCAACCAGGGTCCATCCCCGCGGGGCTGGCCCCCCTGGCCCCCCTGTGGGCCCCGCTGGGAACGGGCTCGCACCCCATGGCCCCAGCGCACCCGGATGCCCTGGCTGCGCCGGCGGACCCAGCGGTAATGCCGATGCGGGATAGCTGACTCCAGGAGGACACGGCGGACGACGCCCTATGGCTCCTCTCGTGGAACCTGCGCAACGGCTTCCGGCCTCCGGGACACGCTCCGGCGGCGCCGGGGGCCGGCGGCCTGTACCGACAAGCAGCACCTCATCACCGGCATGCTGCCCCAGGAGGGGGGGTTTGCCATCATGCTCCAGGAAACAGGGATGGCCACTCGGGCGCAGGAGATGCACCCGGCCGCGGCGCTCCGGGACAAGGGGTACATCCCCTTCTCTGGCAGCCGGCTGGCGGAGACAGGAGCCACTTCCACCTCGAGAGGGGGGGGCCTCCTCACCGCGGTCAGCAGCAAGCACTTGGCGTAGCACGAGGTGCTCAGTTTCACAGAAATCTTCCCCGGGAAGGCTGCGGCCCTGGAGATCCGCACGGAAGGGGACGGCCTCACCCTCACCAACGTCCACGGGCCGGAAGAAGGCTGCTCCCTGTCGGCGGGACGGGTGGCGTTCACCGCCGACATACAAATGTATGCCACGGCACGCAGCCTCGCCGGGAGACACCCAGTGTTCATCGCTGGCGACACGAACATCTACATGGATGCAACCACCAACTCGGCCACTGAGGACTTCCGCGCGGGCTGGAAGGCCTGCGGTTTCCGGAGGGCCACGGCATCGGGACCTCCCCACAGCCACCACCGAACGCATGCCGCACCGGCTCACCAAACGTCACCTCCCCCACGACTACCATGCCACCAACGACTCGCGGGGACGCCGCACACTGCCCCTGCAGTGGGCATCACCCGAAGGCACCTTCACGTGGGGGGAAATCCTCCCCGGCACCGTGGCGCTCACGTACCTGTGGCTCCGGGACGCGGAGACGCACGCGCAGCCCCCCGGCACACACCTCCTCCTCACCCTAGAGGGAGAGGCCGCCGTCAAAAATGTCCAAACAGCGGAGGGAGAGGACTACGTGACGGCGAACGCAGACACCGCAGTATGGCTACACGCTCACGAGCACACCACACCCCCCACCGTAGTACCGGGGTCACACCCCTGGCACGTGGTCATCGTGCGACTGCCCACAGGGGCAGACACAGGAAGCGCCCAACAGGGATGGGCGGACAGGTGGGCACACGTGTGCGCTTCCCTGCACGAAGGGCTGCACAGACCCTCCCTCACCAGTCACACCCTCGAGCCGGCCCCCACCACGGCCGAATCCCACACTGGGGCGGCCCCCCCCACCGGAGTCTGGGCCTACACGCGCACCCTCCACCGCGAGGCAGCGGAAGCCCTCAAGACCGCCATCTCCAACCACCAGGGCCTCGTGCACATCCCCCACGATAACACACAAAAGGGGTACACCCTATGGTGACACCACACCGCACCAGAAGGGGGCTTGCAGCCACCGTACGACCATCCTCGCATCAGCCCAGACCTCACAGCGATCGCCCACGCCGTCGCCGCCATGGCCCAGCAAGTTGGGGCGCCACCCCAGTGGGCATCGTCCATCATCAAGGAAAAGGCGGCACGCCACAACCCAGCTTTCGCACACTTCCGGGGACGCCCCATTCATCCCACCCTACCGAACCTCGACCTCCCCGCCCACGATGCGTGGGCAGTCCACATCCTCCTGCCCCACGACACCGCGCCCAAAACGGGGGACGCGCCAGTACGCATCACCAAGCAACTCCCCAATACCGCACTCCACTACGACATACCAACCCCAAACGTCATCGTCACCCACAACACGGGTCGCGACCACTACTACCTCCAGGCCACGCATGAGCGCTTCCCCGTCACCATATACACCTTCACCACCTACCCTGGCCTCCAACCACCGCAACACCACCCGCGCCCGGCATGGAAGCATCCCCTACACGTCGCCCCGAACCCGCGCAAAAGGCCCACCCACCACGCGCCCCCTCCCGCTGACAGCACTGCCCTCCACACCGTCCGCAGACAGGCCGCGGCACACCACCAAAACCACCTGCTCCCACGCCTTAACGCTGGACCCGGCACCATCACTGAGGCTACCCACAAAAGCACCTTGAACCTACTGGCTCGCAAGCTACGCCCCAAAATGGCACTGGAGGACACACTCTGGATATACTATGGCAAAAGCCGCACGGCACGGGTGGCGGACCTCCGCACCATCATCCCCCGCCACATCCAGCGCGCGGTAGGGCCCTTCACCGTGTACGCGGTACCGCATCCCATAACAGCCCAATGCACCCACTGCAACCCTCGGTGCGCGCTACCATGCGCAGGCGCTCTGCAGCAACCCCTGCCCACCCCTACCTACAGGGGGGCCATATTCCTCGGCACGATACCCGGGGACCCACACCCCTACCTCCTGCCCGCAGCGGACCGCCACCAAGCCATACCGCTACACCTTGTCGAGCACTTGGCGGTGGGGCCATCCCCCTTCCAGAAGCGCCCCCCACACACCCCATCCGAAGGACGCCCGCCAGATGACCCGACGCACGCCACACCTGGACCCAAGCGCGCCATCGCACTCCTCACCCTAAAGGCGGAAGCCACCATCCCCCGAGACCTGGAGGGGGAAAACCACCTCATGGTGGAAGGGCTGACGGAACACGTCCTGATCGCAGCCATGTACGCCACAGCGTCCGCCTCCCGCCTCTGGGAGGACCGCCCCTCTCCACCTCTAGCCCAAGCAGCGCAGGATGCCCCCGACGCGGCCCCACCGTCGAGGACATCCACCAAATCCTCAACATGCGAGCACCCCCGAAGACCCACCCTGCGGTCCGCCCCATCCATCGTCAGCTGGGACGCCATGGACGCCCCCCCGACCACCACGGAGGTCCACATCCTCAAACACCGGGACACCTGGTGGACGGTGGAATGGGACGACCACGGCAAGGTCAGACGGGCAACGGCACACGCCCCCGACGACGAAGTCCCGCCCCCACCACGCGGAGGGGACCGCTTGCGACTCGCCGCACGCATCCCGCAGGCCCCAGAGGCAGCCTGGGAAGCGCTGCACTACGCCCTCTACTGGGCGCAGGGGGCGCCAGAAGGCCCCCTCCCCCCGGAACGCACCCCAGCGTGGACACGCCACACCACCCGCTACACAGCCCACATGCGCCGCCACGGGGCAGGCACCGGGCACCGGCTCCTCACCTGGCCCACAGACCCGCCCGACTCCCTGCAGGAGGCCGAGGAAGTGCTTGGCCTCATGACCAAGCAAGGGTTCCAGCTGAAGGACCCCGTCCCCACGTCCAAGCCCGACGTCCCAGCCGCCCGCGAACACCCCGTGTTTGCACCGGGCCACGCACCCGTACAGCAGCCCCAGGGCGCACCTCCCCAACAGGGACAACCCGCTGCCTGGCGCCGCCAAGGTGCGCAGAAGCGCAAGGCCCCCACACAGGCCAAACCCGCGCCAAAGCCAAGGGCCAAGATGAAGAGCTGGACCAAAGATGAAGCCGCTGCCCTGTATCCCGAATACGCCATCGGCACCCGGGTGCAGCTGCCCTTCGAGTACGCCACGGCCGCGGGCCCCTCCAAGTGGATATGGGCCGCAGGGGAGGTCAAGCACCGGTACCTCGTCACCGGGGACCACCAGGAGTTCAAGATCCACGTCAAGTGGGACCCGGCCACCCCAAACGACAAGAAGCTGGGGCGCACCATCGAGCTCTGGCGAGACCGAACCGGTCGTGAGATGGTCCCCATGCAGCTGTGCACCCCCGACACGGAGCACCTCACCGGCACCGAGTACACGGGCGAAGTCCACAATGCATGGGCCCTACCCCAGCCCCAGAAGCGGAACTGCAAGGCACCCGCAGCTCAGGGCGTCATCGACCTCCCTGACGCCTGACGGGGCCAGGGCCGGACACGGCCCGCCCTCCCAACTACCGGTCCCCAGAAACCAGCACCTGCGGAAGCCCACGCCCGCATCAACATCCTCAACGAGCCCGCGGTGACCTACGACCCCACCAAGGCCGCCACACTGCAAGCCATGCCCGGGCCGCACCCCCAAGGCGCAGACCTCCTGGGGTTCCTGGAGCAAGCCCTCCGTAGAGCGGACCAACCCGAACCAGCACCGATCCTGGACCCGGAGAAGAACAAATATCACGCCCACTGGGAACGGGGGGTGCCCCTCTACCACAAGACGTCGGTCACGGTACATGCCCACCCCGACCTCGGAGTGGATGGTCGCCTCGGGGCGTACGAGTGCGTGGGGCCCGGATGGCAGCTAAACGTGCTACTCACGCACGTCCTATTCGCGGAGGAGACCAAGGACTTCCTGGACACCCTGAGCCTGGCGTAGCGCCGACTCTCCCTCCTGGCACCCACCATCTTCATAGGCGACCTAAACGCCGCCCCCACCGACGACGACCGCACCGGCCCACCCACAGCCACCGATACTGCTGTCTGGGACGCCATGCACCAACTGGGCCTCACCGACCTCACGGCAGGACTCACCGGCACACCCTCCCATTACCCCCACCACGCCAGCACCCATCCATCCCGCATCCACATGTGCTACGGGGACCCAACCACGGTGCGCGTCCACGAAGCAGCCTACGGGGACCTCCCGCCCACAGGCACGGGCCACCGGCCCCTCTACATCGACCTCATCATCCCCAACCTACCCCTACCCGCGGCCACCCTGCAAGACGACACCCTCCCACCCACACTGCAGTTCCCGGCCGAGGACGACCGGGGCGCCTGGCACAGGTATAACAGGGCCCTGCACGCGATCCTGCGCCGCCCTGATGCACCGACACTCACCACCGCCATGCGCCGGGCGGCACAAGCATGCGGCATGGAGCTTGACACCAACCACACGGGAGCACCACCAGACCTCACCCTCCAGCAACTCGTCCATGACATCTTGACCACGAAAGGGGAACTCGCCACCCTGCTACGCCCCAGCACACCGGAGGCACGAGACCAGGACGCCCACCTCCGTGCGCTCCTCACCACCCGCCGCCACCAACTCCAGCAATGGCACGCCCACCGCATAGCGGCCGCAGCCCAAGAACGCGAAAGATACGGCAGAAACGACACGCCGTACAAGTCCCTACGGTACGTCAGCCGCATCCTGGAGGACACGGGGCGCCGTACCATCCACGCGGTACGCACCCCCGAACGAGGCCTCACCAATGACCCCGACGCCGTCCTCCAGGCAGTCCTGGACAGCTTCCAGGCACAACACGGGGACGCCCTCGCCGAGCTCGACCCCCACACCAGAAACACCATCCGCGAGCATGTGCCCAGGGTCTTCAACCGGGAACAGCGGCGCGCCATCGAACACGACCCCTTCAGCATCTCAGAACTGCAACGCACCCTAGACCGCCTGAAGAAGGGGGTCGTGCCTGGCGTCGACGGTTTGCCGGCCAAAGCGTGCCAACGTCTCACCCTGCCCGTCAAACGCCGCCTGGCAGCCCGCCTGTGGGACATCGTCACGGGCGCCACGCCCATCCCCCCTGAGTGGGCCAACCTGGTCCACCCCCTCTACGAAAAGGGGGACTGGGCGCAGCCGGGGAACTGGCGGCCCATAGTCTGCGCCACCACCGAGGTCAAGCTGGTGTGGACGCTCATCCTAGGCCGCATCGCGCCGGCGGTCTTCGCCCACGTGCCCGCCAGCATGTGGGGAGCCATGGCCGGCAGGTCCCCCGACGAGGCCATCTTCCTCCAGGACACCGCACTGGACATGAACCCCTACGAGATGATTATCGCCTCCCTCGATGTCCAAGGCGCGTTCCCCCACGCCCCACACCGGCTCCTCAAGGAGGTATGGGATGCCATGGGCCTCCAATTCCTATCCTTCATGACCGGGTACATCCAGACCCGACTCTACGCCGTCATCACAGCCGCAGGCCTCATCCCCTGGACCGGCACAGACAGCGGGGTCCCCCAGGGAGGCGCCGAAGGCCCCTTCCTCTACCTCCTCGTCACCCTGCCACTGGCATTCGAGCTAGCACGGGTATACCCGGGGTACGCCCCATACCCGCTACGGTCCCCCCTCATGAACTTCGCGGACGACAACCTCCTAACTACGGCCACCCGCCACCGCGACCCTGAGAACGCAGGGCTACCAACGACCACCGAACAAGTGTCCGCCATTCTCCAACTCACCACAACCTACCTGGACGCCCACCAGCTCCTAGTGCACCCCCGCAAATCGGTCAGGCTGGCCGACGCCAAGACCCCCACCCCCCACATCCGGAAAGGCGAACCCCTACACCTGGAAGACACCACAGTCCACCTGGGAGTCACACAGGCCACGCGGCACCACCACATCACACTCCCAAGCAAGCTAGAAGAGCGCCTCGCCCGGCTACCCCAAATTGCCAGGGGGGACCTCCTGTCTACGCAGGGCCTGGCGTACTTCATGGAAGCAGTGCTCAACGCGGCCATCGGGTACCACGCTCGACAGCAAGTGATGAAGGCATGTGCGCAACACGGAGGCTGGCCAACGTCTTTCTCCAAGGAGGCCATGATGGCCCACTGGCGCTACTACGGAGACAATACAGGCGCCCTGGTCGACATGGCCTATGCCAAACACGCAGCGCACCTCCTACACAGGGTAACAAACAACCACCAACCAGAAGTTCGCGAGGCGGCAGCCATACGCATAAAAGAAGCGCAAATGGCCCGCAACACCTGCCCCCGGTGGATACTGGCGCAACACGGCGTCTCCACCTCCGTGAGCACTGGCATCTGGGCCCAGCTACAACTTTTCCTACCGCACCAGACACACGCCATCCTGACAAACCACCACTGCGATCAACAGGGGCCACTCGTGGCCACACACACCGACATCCACCGACGCCCGGCAGGCGAGGTGGACACCCTGCGCCTCGTGGGGGCCACCGTCACCATAGTGTATATCACCCCAACACAGATGAAGATCATGGCCCAATGTGACGCCCACCACGCCCCGTTCCCTTCCGACCCACAATGGCCAGCACGCCACGTCTTCCAAGCGTACCTCCGCGCATGTGCTACGAAGGCAGGGCGCGACATGCCGGGGCCCAAGGACATCCACACGGCGTACACGGCCTTCCAGCGCCAGCACCCCCGGCCCCGCCCGAGCGAGCACGAGACCCCCAACGACGGCGGCACGACGCAGGGGGAGCCCACCCCGTCAGCCAAAGGCTGGACACCACCCATCATCCTGCTACTAGCACGAAACGGCCACAAACATGCTACCAGCACTGTCCAGCGACACCATGCCCCCTGGTCCATCCCGAAAACCCAATGCACCGGAGACCGATGTACCACCAGTCAGACACAGTGACCAGGGCATACCACGCACGTGCTGGCACTGCGGCCCAGCAGCCCTCGACACTCCGTGGCCCCTGCTGCACCTCATCTCCACCCACTACCGCACCCCCACCGCCGCCGCCACTGCCGACCAGCAGGCATGGCTCTCCCCCTGGTTTCACACGGTACCCCGAGACCACCCGGCGCACGTAGCCTGGACCCGAACACCCACGGCGACATGGACGTTCACCAACGAGCGGACAGACCCCGACAGCGTAGCCATAGAGTACGACCGCTGCGACCCACACCGCGCAGGAACTCAGGAGGCACCCATGAGCCCCCTACAGCACAAATGCCCCACCCTTCGCGGCGACAAAGACGACAAGGAGCGGCGACAGACCATCACGTGCCAGAAGTTCCACCCCAATACGGGATACCTCTTCCACCTGATATCACCCAGGGGCGCCCAGATAGGGGCCTCCTCCGCCTCACCCCACGAGCCAAGGCCATCATCACCCAGGGGATAGGCGTCTATGCAGCGCCACTACTGCAACCCACGCAAATCACCGCCAGAACCGCCCAGGGGAACCCCATCTACGTCTATCACCCCACAGCAATCGCCCGCCTACCCATACCCAGCGACACCGACATCATCTACTTCACTGACGCATCCGGCACCCAGCAACGCACCCCCACGGTCGGTTGCGCCTCCGTGCGCATCACCCGGCTCGCAGACGGCCTCCACGTGCAACACCACGCCGGGGCCACGATCTTTGGGGCGTCCTCCAACGGCGAACTGCGCACCATGGCAGACGCCGTCAACGCCACACCGCCACCCACGACGATCCGGCCCCGCAACATCTGGGTAGTCGTGGACGCCACGGTCGACATCCACCTCACCAGGCGCCTTGCGGACCTGCCCCTCTACAAAGCACTCGAGTCTGGCCTCACCACACAAGCGTTAAGACTATGGATGGCCTTCAAGGGCATGCACCCCCAGGACGCCCTACACATCGTCAAACAGGAGTCACACCGCTACGCATACGGCAATGGACGCGCAGACACGCAGGCCAAACACCAGAACACCAACCACACCCCAGGGCTCGAACGCGTGCAACTGGACACCCCACACCACAGCCACCTGCAGTACCTGCCACCGATACCCCCGGCCACACAGCCCCCCCAATGGATGTCCGAGGACACGCCGTACACGGACCGAGACAAGCAGTACCACTACCCCACACCCATCCAACAACTGGCCCCCACACTGGGCCACCCAGCGAACACCGAACTCCTCCGACGCCTCGAAGACTCCGTCCACACCCCCCTCTACTACTCCGCCCTGCGCCCGGATAGCCTCCCAGCACACCTACAAAAGCCCCAACTCCAACTCGCCCTCGAACAGCTTCCCCTCCTCACCCGATACCACCGATGGTATGCGCGCCGCTCGATCCACGTCCCCGCAGGATACACCAAATGCATCTGCAGCCACGCGGAAGAAGAAACATGGGACCACTTCAAGGTGTGCCCCCTGTACAGAGGACCGGACACCCTCACAGACTGGAACCCAACCCACACCATCGCACAGCACGCCGGATGGCTGACGCAGTCCCCGGCGACCCAGCAACTCACCACCGTCCTCAAGCAGACAGAGGTGCTCGAGGCGGTCCGCAGGGGACTCGTCCCCACTGCCGTCTACACCTTGCTACGCACCCACGCGGAGGACCCCCAGCCCACGGCCGCGCACATGCAGCGGACGGCCGTTGCCAAGACGGCGGAGCAGCTCACATACCGCACCCACAAATACCTGCAGCATGCGGCAGCCCTGCCCCCAACAGACCAAGCCCACCTCCTCAAACTTCTGTTCTACCAACCATGAGAGCCTACCCCGTGACATACCAACACGGAACCCCCACCACGTCTACACACCGTCCACCGAGCACAGCACTGGCACAGCACACACGGGCACCACAGGCACCGCACACACTCCCGGCAGCATGCGCGCGCCACCAGCCCCCATCCCCCCACGCCGCCGTCCGTCCACAGGTACCACCAACCGCCAGCCACCGCATGTCCCCTCGGCGTTCGCCAGCGGCTACCAAAGACAGCCCTGCCCTGCAACCCAGACCACTGGGTCTGCCTGGGAGCCGCGCATCGCCTCACCCACTGCACCCACTGCGGGGACCTCAACCCCCACCACCGCGAGCGGCCCGCGGCCCCAGCCGCACCCCCCCCCGCCAGCCACCCCAGCTTCTTCGGGTTCCTCACCGACACCCTCCGGGACCACCTGGGAGGGTACTACGTGGCGGACGCGGCGGACCACGCATGGACCATAGCCGTGGCCACGGGCAGCACACCCCTGCTGCCCCACAGCCCACCCCTACGCCACAGCGGAGGCGGCTTGAACGTGGCGGCCCGCCACATCCTCCTCGCCCTATACCTCCACCACCGAGACCTACACCTCCCAGACCCACAACTCCCGGCCCCCCAAGCAGCAGCCCTGACGCCGGAAGCGTGGGCCGACACGGCACCAGAGGAGATAGCAGCCTACCTCCGAATCACTTGCCGCCGGTTCAACAACGCCCTCGGCCGACGAAGGGGAACACCTTACCCACTCAGCGCACTCCTCTACCCGGCACACCACCCCCACCCGGCACAACAGAAGCCCCCAAAGGGCTGGGCGTCTTTTCGGGACGCCCACCTGGCCGCCCCCGACGAGGCCACCGCCACGCGGATGGGCCTCACAGACCAGGAAACCTACGTCAGAGGCCTCAAGATCAGCCTCAAAGAGGCACACCGCTGGCACGCCCGCTCCCCGTCGCCCCCACGGGGACAGGGGGGTTCACCCGCCCCCGACACCCACCAGGCCAAGAAGACATAGACAGGTCAGGGGGCCCGCCAACGCGCCCGCCAGCAGGGCGCGACACCCCGACCAAGGCCCGGGTCCAGGCACACCGCACCACCCCACGCCCAGACCCCCGGGGCACACCAACAACACCGCCACCGCCAGCGCCCACCACCACCACCGTACCGCAGCACCCAAACTCTGCAGCCCAGTCAGCCACCACCGCCCACACACGTCCACACCATGCCAGGACCACCATACGCGCAGAACCAGGGGACATGGCACCACCAACACCACCACCACGCCCCCGTCCCTCCCAACCCCTACCCCCTAATGCCCCCATGCTACAGCGACCCCCACCAGCTACATCCCCACCACACCCCAGCACAACCGGGCCCCGCGAACCACCCACCCCACATAGCGCACATCACCGCACCACGACATCACGTATTCCACCACCACCAGCCCCTGCCACCACACCCACCAACGCCGGGGTACCACACACAACCAGCACAGCCTCCACACCACCACCACGCGGTCCAGCACCACCCGCCGCCCCCCCTACACGGGCCAACGACATACGAGCCACGGTACACCCCCATGGACCCGCGAGGAGGCAGCAGCGCCCAGCGCGGCACCCCCCCACCGTCACCGACGCCACCGCCACCACCTTCATGGCGGAGCGCGCCGCGGCCGAAGCACGACGCACCTCGTCCCGCCACCTCTCAAAGCCCGCACACCAGGCCCACGGACCGCCCCCGACCAGGCCAGAACGACGCCAGGGTCCGCCAGCAGGGTCCCTGCCCCCCTACCAACCCTCAATGACAGCCCACATCCAGCGCATGCCCCACTACCGCCGCTGCCGCGAGTCCCCGCCCAACCCCGAGGCGGAGACCGTACGCGCACACCCGCGGGTCCACATCTGCGCGCGCCCCCACTCCCCACGCACCCCCACGGAACAGGACTACGAGGAATCCCCCAGGCCCGCCACCGCCACCGGTCCCCACGACCCCGTCACACCCACCCACGCCCACTCCTCCGCCCAAGACCGCAGGCCCGCCCAGGAACAGTGGTGGCAGCGCTGGACCCACACGCAGCTCTGGGAGCTGCGAAAGTGGGCCCGGGGAGAGCCTTCCCTAGAGGGCCTGGTCCATCGGCCCCGCAAGGGGTCGGTGGAGAACTGCCGCCTCCGGCCGGCGGGGGGGTGGATGCCGCAGGCTGCATGGGAAGCCATGCTGGCCGATGCGCTCCACCCCCTGGGAGTCCATCCCCGCAACCTTTCCGCGCCCCAGGACCACCCGTATGTCCTCAGGCGCCTGCTGGAGACCCTCCAGGAGACGCAGCGAGACGGCATCCGCCTGTGGGACATCACGCAAAGCCCAGCCCCGCACAAACACACCCCCTCATCACCCCACAAGTGTCGGCGCACCGACACCGGCGACACCCACAGCACCCCAGGAGCCCTGCGCGCCACACAACACAACGCGCCTGACCCCCCGGCCAGCGGCGCCGCCATCTAACCCCGTTACCCAGCAAACCACCACCACGGGGCGCCAAGCCAGGCCCCGCCCAGAAGTCACCAAACGAACCGGACGCCGAAAGAAGCCAACGCACACGACAACGAGCACCACTACGCCCAAAGGCACCGAGCCCAGGCCCGCTACTGTCGCAACCGCCTAACCGAGCCAGAACCCAAGCACAAATCAAACCCGAGCCACACCCCGAAACCGCTAACCCTTGACTCCTAACCAAGCCCGCCGAGGGAACAATGTAACCACAGCCCACACCCACAGCCGACACAGCCGCCTAACCAGCCAGCTCCAGAAGCAAAGAGACACCTCACCGAACCCACCCTGACGCAAGCCCGTGTACATCAGGACGTGCGAGCCGCACCCCTGGGGCGCGACAGCCGCCACAGCACCGACGACACACGCCAGAGGACACAACGCTATTGCACCGCCGCACCAGCTGCCCATGCCTGTGCCTGCAGTGTACGCGCGCCCCTGTTTTTCTCTTTTTTGCTTTTTCTTTTTTTTTCCGAAAAAGGAAACAAAAAAAAAAAAAGAAAAAAAACGAAAAAAAGGGGGGGAGGAAGAGGGACACAACCACCCATGGCACACGCGCACCGCACACAGCACGCACACCGCTGAACAGGAGCCCAGTGGCCCAGGACACCGCACATGCAACACAACACACCGAGCGAGCACACCGGTGAACAGGAGCCAGCTGGCCCAGGACACCGCAGACGCAACACAGCAAACCGCGCGGGCACACCGGTGAACAGGAGCCCAGCGGCCCAGGACACTGCACACACGTAGGGCGGCCGAGGGACAGGAAAGAACCAATACCCCATGGGTCGGACGCACTGGGGCGACCCAGCCGACCCACCGGGCCGGTGGCAGGAGCGGTACTCCAAGGCCACTGGTCCGAGCCCGGCCAGGCTGCATCGGGGACCATGGCAAACGTCACCCGGAGCCATGGAAGCAGACAATGACAGGCGAGCCGGTACACAGTCCAGGAGGGGGTCGCCTGCCAAGCAGAGTGGCCCCGCAACTCAAGCCATAAGGGTGAGGCAGTCATACCGTAGACAAGCGGGAGCAATACCCCTTGTGGTGAGAGATACTCCACACAGCTGGGCAGCCCCCCAGAGCTGCCGCCCAAAGGAGGGGGCATGTGGCCCTACCCATGGACACATGTGGGGACACCCTCCCACCTGGGACACATGGACCAGGTGGCCGCGACAATGCCTTCCCAAGCACATGCGGGAGCGGCTCAAGAGGCACCTGACATATGGCAGTGGGAGAAACAGGACGTCCCCTTGGTAAGAGGCATCCCGAGCTCCCGAAGATACCTACCTACCTACCTACCTGCGGGATAGCTGACTCCAGGAGGACACGGCGGACGACGCACTATGGCTCCTCTCGTGGAACCTGTGCAACGGCCTCCAGCTTCCGGGACACGCTCCAGCAGGGCCGGGGGCCGGCGGCCTGTACCGACAAGGAGCACCTCATTACCGGCATTCTGTCCCAGGAGGGGGGCTGTGCCATCATGCTCGTGGAAACAGGGATCGCCACTCGGGCGCAGGAGATGCACCCGGCCGCGGTGCTCCGGGACAAGGGGTACATCCCCTTCTTCAGCAGCTGGCTGGCAGAGACAGGAGCCACTTCCACCTCGAGAAGGGGGGGCCTCCTCACCGCACTTGGCGGAGCACGAGGTGCTCAGTTTCACAGAAATCGTCCCCGGGATAGCTGCGGCCCGGGAGATCCGCACGGACGGGGAAGGCCTCACCCTCATCAACGTCCACGGGCCGGAAGAAGGCTGCCCCCTGTGGGCAGGACGGGTGGCGTTCACCGCCGACATACAAATGTATGCCACGGCACGCAGCCTCGCCGGGAGACACCCGGTGTTCATCGCTGGCGACACCAACATCTACATGGATGCCACCACCAATCCGGCCACGGAGCACTTCCGCGCGGGCTGGAAGGCCTGCGGTTTCCGGAGGGCCACGGCAGGCGGCGAGGAGGACATGACCCCCACGCTCCGACCGTCCCGGCACAGGGTGGACACCTTCCTGGTCAACGAGCCCCTCCTGCTGTGGTCCCTGCGGGAAAGCGTCTGGGCTCGCGGCATGGCACACCCCCAGGTGATCGGCTCGGACCACCTCCCGGTCCGCCTGGCCCTGCCGGGCCTCCTCAGCGCAGCGGGGCGCGCGGCGGCGCCCACCCCCTACAGCCACACGGAGGGCCGCCTCCTCCCGTACGACGCCGAGGCCGCGCCCGTCCAAAACTGCCTGTGGGTGGCGGTCACCGCCGCGCAGGATGAACCCTCCTTGGCGCCCTGGCTGGACCCTGCAGAGCAGCACACCTACGGGTCCATGCCCGCGGCCGCGGTGGACAAGGTGTTCGAACACCTCCATGCGGTGCAAGACGCCCTAGAGCGTGTGGTGGGCCGCCGGCAGCCGTCCCCGGCGAGGACGGACTCGGCGGGGGCGGGGGGCCCGGAGAGCGGAGAGCGGCTCCAGGCAGCGGTCCTCCGCTATGACACCCTGGCAGCGTGCGCGCCGGCGGCGTACCAGGCGGACGCGGCACGGCATGGCATGCGGTCCGAGGCGGCGCTCCGGCTCGTGGAGGAGCTGCGGGGTGCGTCGCCCGGGTTCTGCCCGACCACACAGGACCAGCTACAGGAGGAGCTGGAGAGGCAAGCAGCCGCCCTCGAGGAGGACATTCGCCAACTCCGCGCACTCCTGGCGGCAGACCGCAAGCGCGCCATCAAGGACGTCTGGCGCCGCCACACCCCAGACATCGCCCAGCGATGGAAAGCCATGCGGGGAGCCATAGAGGTAGAGGCCCCGGGCCTGTCAGGCCTCTGGAACGTGCGGGTCCCCAGCACCCAAACGCTCCTCACGGAGGCCCACGACGTGATGTTCGCAATTCGCACCATCTGGCGGGAACTGTATGACAAACGCCCGGTGGACCTCACAGGCTTCCAGGCAGTCCTCGGCCGCCATGTCCCCCGGGTCCCTCACGGGGCCTGGACACAGGTCCAGCAGTACTCCATGCAGGACCTGCGGTCCGCCCTGGACAAGGCCGATGGCAAGGCCCCAGGTCCCAACCACGTGGAGGCCCGTTTCATCAAGGCCCTCCCGGCTCCCGTCCAGTGGCTCCTGGTCCACTCCTACCGGGCCATCCTCCGCGGCGCCCCGCCGCCGATGCACTGGAGGGACACGCACATCTGGCTCAGCCCCAAGGTACCGGGCTCCGCCAGACTGGACGACTACAGGCCCATAGCTCTGAGCCAGCTGGAAATGAAGCTGCTCACGAGCCCCCTCACCCAGGGCATGACGGAAGTGCTCACACGGCACGGAGTGGTCAGCGACTGGCAGCAAGGGGCCCTCCCTGGCTCCAACACAGGCCCCCCACTGTTCATGGCGCAGCGGCAGCTCCAGCGGGGAATGCCCAACTACGCTTTCTCCTTCGACGCACGCAAGGCTTTCGACCCCGCCCCGCACGGCGGCCTCTAACTCACCCTGCGCCACCCCTCCGTGCCGCCAGAGGTCATCGACCTCCTGCTCTTCCTCCACACGTGCGCCAGGCTGCGCATCGTCACCGCACACGGGCTAACGAAGCTCCTCCACATGCTGCGCGGCGTCCGGCAGGGCACCCCCGAGAGCCCCCTGCTGTACGCGCTCCTCCTGGAGCCCCTGCTCAGGGCGCAGGGGCACCGCCTGCGCCCGCCGGGAGGGGCCGAGCAAGGCCTCATCCAGGCCTACATCGACGACCTGCTGGTAGTGGCCCACACACTGCAGCACTTCGTCGAGGGCGTGGAGGCGGTGGCCGTGTACCTCGAGATGATGGACATTGGGCTCAACCCCCGCAAGTGCGCCATGGCCACTACGGAGGGGGTCCCGGGCCTGCAGCTGCGCCTCTGTCCCCACCTGGAAAACGCATGGCACTGGGTACCGGCGGCGGACTCCGTCCCCTACCTGGGACTCCAGCTGCAGCCGGACGGGGAGTTCTCCCTGCAGCGCAAGCACCGGCTACACCTGGCGGCGGTGCACCACTGGTGCCTCAACACCCTCGCGCCACGGAAAGTGGTGCAGGCCGTCATTTTGGAGATCCTCGGGGGGGCGACACAGTACGTCGCCCCTTTCATCGCCGACGACTCTGACACTGCGCGCCACTTGGACCACATCACGGTCCAGGTCGCGAAGGACAGGGCGCGGTACGCCTTCGACGCCTCGCGGGACAGCCTGCAGGATGACCGGACCCTCGGGCTCACACGGGTGCCAACGCGGTGCCAGCAGCCAGCGTTGGCCCTCGTGGGTACACTCGTCCACCACCGCTCAACCTCCGTGCACGCCGAGGTCGCCAAGATGTTCTGGAAAATAGCCGGTGCGCACGGAATATGTCCCGAGGTGCACTACCCCGTCCCGGAGTTCGCAACTCTAGCGGGGGGTGACTGCATCCACCGCATACCCCGGGCCCTGGCCGCCCTGGGAGTGGGGCTGTACGACCCCATCGCGTGCCCCAGGGCGGCCCACGTCCAACTACAGTCCCCGCCGGGCAACATCGTCACGCTGCGCACCGCCAAGCTGCGACACCGCGACACGTGCCGCCTGACGGTGCCGCACACAACGCCGTGGCATGCGCACCACGGGCAACGCCACTCCTTCCCTGACAACGACGACCCGTGGCCAATGACAGTGCGGGAATGCCTCAACCAATGCGCCGATGAACACCTCCACTATTGCCGCCGCGAGCAGGAGCCCACCAACCACCCCAAGTGGCGCGACGCCTTGGTCCACCTCTTCGACACCACCGGCACACGGGACCCCCGCCTGAGACTCGTCCACCCCACGAGGGCTAGGCAGGACGCCCGCAGCGGCCCACGGGTGACCCCGAACGGCCTGCACCTCCACGTCGGGGGCTACTGCCGCCGGTGGCCTATCCCCCCCCACACGGGAGGCGGCGTACCACCCGCCGGCAGCCCTCATGTACATCCTCCACGACGTACTCGCAGAAAGCGAGCAACGAGATCCTAACGCGTGGCCCGAGCCCCTGCGCCCCCGGCCCCACGCGCCGAAGCCGCTGTGGTTGGTGACCACGGACGACCAATGCACCCGAGCGGCGGGGCAAGCGCAGCTCCAGGCCGAGTGGGTAATAGTGCAGGTGGGGGCAGGCCAGCCGAAACCCCGTGGACTCCCTGGTGGCACTGCCCTGCTGGTAGCTACGGGGGTGCCGCACGACCCACACATGGCAGTGCACGCGCTGGAGGACCAGCCGGAGGACACGGGACACCTGGTGGTGCACCAGCGCGGAGGCCCGGCGTGGCTCAAGGAACATGTGACCGCACTTCGGTCCTCGGCAAGCACGATCGCCGGAGCAGAAATCCGGCTGCACGACCACCCGGCGATCAGCCCCGGCGACACCAGGGCGCTGAGCGTGGACCAACTGACCCCCAGCCACCCCGACGTCCGGTGGCACTCCGCCGACCTCAACGCGGGGTGGCTCAGCCCAACCGGGTACTACTGGATCCCGCAGGCCTGGGGCCACACCTCTTCCGACACGTCAGGGGGCGGACCCTACAAACACGCCACCAGCGTTGCTCTCGCCGCCGACCTCACCCGCACGTGGGCGGTGGCCATCTCGGGCACGGTGCCCGATGGGGAGGGTGTGGCGGCCTCCCTCCCCCTACAATACGGTGCCCACCGACCATGGTTCCACAGGTGGACGCCGAAGTCATTTTTCACCTCCTGCGACACGCAGATCGCGAGCGGACCACGGGGATCCCCGCGGGCGCGGCAAAGGTGGTCAACCAGATGCCCCTACGGTGGCTCTGGGACGGCCTGTGCGCGCGGGGGCGACACGCCAGGCACCTGTTCTGGTACGTCCGAGCCACCTCGCACCACAGTGACGCCCTGCTGCACAAGGCGGACTGGGCGGCGTCCCAGGACACCGTCTTGCAGAAGACGCCCCCGGACCCTGGCCACGCCCAGCTCATTGTCGCCGGCCGTGACAGCCACCTCGATCTACAGCCCCCCACGATGCGGGCGCTCGGCGAGGTTGTGCAGCGCGCGCAGATGGACCATGCGCGCGTGACCGAGGACACACACCTTTGGGCGCGGCCCACACCACAGCCTATGTCCACGCCCGGGACCTCACAGCGACGGCCACCAACCGCCGGGCGCTGCGAGCCAGAGACCGCCACACGCGGGTGGAGCGCAGGCTTTGCGTCCGTAAGGAGCGGCTCTCCGGCGTCGCCGTCGTCCAACAACCGTGCCTCCTATGCGGCGGCCCGGAGGAGACCCCGGTGCACATGCACGTGGGGTGCGCCCACTCGCGGCTCCTCTGGCCCCACTACTGCCAGGCGGTACACGAGGCGGCCCGCCACCTCCCACCCGGGGATGAAGCCCTGTGGGTGGCCCCGTGGCGCTCCGCAGGCGCCACATGGACGGAAGTCTTCTGCTCTTGGCTGGTGCCCGAGGAAGCAGAGGCGCGGCTCCGCGCCATAGCCCGCTACGACCCGCCAGGAGCGACCTCTGTGGACGATTTCTTCAACCACATGCTCCGGCTTGGGGACTTCGCATGGGAGCTTCGCAACCCCCGGCTGGAGCAACTCTTCCGCGAGCCCCTAAGCGCGGCGGCCCGGGCGCACCGATGGCTCACCGCAGCGGAGGGCGACCCCCCCCCCTCCCCCGCGCCCTGACAAGTACTTCGTAGCCTCCCTCCGTGTCGTGAATGGCACTCTGGAGTGCCCGCCACAAGAGGGCCCCCACCCGTACCAGGAGCTGCCGGGGGGATTGTCGAAGCACCTACAAGACGCCCTCTTCCCAGCGTGGATCATTGGGCGCGGCTCCATGACCGCGTGGGAGGCACGCATAGTGGGTGAGGAGTGGGCGCGCGAGTGGAGCCGGTGGTGTGCCGCCCCGCGTGCCCCGGGGACCCCTGCGCAACGATACGCCGCCATCCCGCTCGAGGGATGGGGGCCCGACACCCGGCCGAGACCCACCATGATCCGCGGGGCGGGACCTGACCACCCTGTTTGACGCGGCGAAGGGGGAATGGCTGCAAGCGGCCCCGGGGCCGCAAACAGGATGGACTGGGGACGTGTCCTCACTCGTCAGGACACCTGTCCCCCCCCGCATCGTTCTTCACGCCGCCAACGTACTCCGGGCTACGGAGATACGCAAATGGGGACACGCCGCAGCCACTGTCCGATGGCACCCCCCAGAGGACGGGGCCGCCCAGCTCGCCAGGGCGCACTTCAAAGCTGGGGGGCCGGTATACAACGACGCCCTGTCTGAGCTGGGCGACACCCAGGCGCCCTTGCTCCTCATGCTCCCCACCGACGTTGCAGCCGCGCTGCGCCAGGAGCTGGACGGCTGCGAAGGGCTGCAAGTGGGATGGGAGGCAGTCGCGGACGGCACCTTACTGGCCCTCCTCCACCAGGACGCCCCAAACGGGTGCCAATGTGATGCGCTGGCGCCCCACCTCACCGGGCGCCACGTGTACATGGCAACCCCCCCCCCCAGGGGCACGCCCGCCCGGCGTAAAACGACCTCATAGCCGCCTTCCACGACCACGGGATTCTCTCCGACGACACGTGGCGGGAGGTCCAGCGGAAGACGCTTGGCAGGGACTACCGGCGCCGCGTCCGCGCCCGCCTGCTGGAGATCCGGGACCCCCTTCGACAGAGGTGGGACGACCTCTGGCTCCGCCATCTCGACCCTTGGTCGCCGCCCTCCCACGTCCCACACACCTGCCGGCTCTGCGGGGAATGTGACACGGTGTCCTCCGCAGCGTCGACAGGCGCCAACAGGTGCGCGCGGTGCGCCCAGGTGGCGGCGTGCCCCTGGCCCGAACCTCCCGCAGGCCCGCGCAGGCGCACAGAGGAGGAGGCCCTGCACCGGCGCATCGAGGGGGGACACGCCCCCTCACACGAACGCGCGGGCCCCGCAGGCGCTGCCCCTCTGCGGGACCCCACAATCGTTGCGCACCTGTCGCACGTGTTCGCGCCCTGACCCCCACCCGCCGCCGCCATTTGCAGAGCCCGCAGTACCATGCCACGCCGACGGGGGGATGGGCCGGGACACGCCAGGGCCCGCCGCAAAGCGCAGGAGGCGACCGTCCGGGGCCTAGTGGCGGACGCCTTGGCGGAGGCGCACGAGGCGCAGGCTGCCGCACGGCGTGACCTGAAGGGCAGTGCGAGGGCTATCCTCAACGGGACCGCCGTCCCAGCCGTCCGCGCCCTGAACGGAGCAGGGGCCCCTACGCTGCTCCTGGCGATGCACCGGATCGTGAACGCCATCCAGCTGGGGCTCATCAGCCCGGAGGCGGCCCTCTACGGGCACTGGATGGAGTGGCACAAGTCCAATCAGTCGGGCCGGCCCCTGTCCATGGGGGACACCCTGCGGCTGACGGGAGTGGGGTCCGCCATGTCCGTCTGCAGCAGCGCGCCAGCCCTGCTGCACGCCCTCAGGACGCGCTACCCCGGGGACACGGCTCCGTACCTGAACCAGGCGCGGGCCACATACCCGGGGGGAGTGTCCGAGCTGGATGCTGCGCTCCAACTTCTACACCCACCGGACGAGGACCTGGAGGTGGGCGAAATCAGGGTGTTCGTGGAAGGCGCGGATGAGGCGCCCGCCTGCCCCCGGCCGACCAACGCGGTGTACGACGGCACCAGGCCGACCCCCCCGTACGCCATTGTATGCGAGGCGTTCCGCAGGGAGCCCACCTGGTGCCCCGCCCTCCCGCCGGCGACGCACGCGCCCCGCGGCTTGGCCAACCCAGACCTGTTCCCCCCCCTCTCCAGAACCAGGGGTGCCCATCACAGGGGGCAGGTCCTCTGGTAAGAGTGCCCTGGCACCCCCCTGCTCTTCCTCATCGTCGCGACCCGCCGGGACCCGGAACAGGTCCTGGGGATCACTCCCACCCACCTCTATGGGGCAGCACCCGTACCCCGCTCCCCCCTCCCGGCGCCCGCGGCGCGGGTCGGGGTACACACCTTCCTGCGAACACAGGAGTTCACCGCCGTTACAGGGGTCCACCTAGTGCGGCTCCCCCCGGCACCACCTGACGACCCCCGGGGGCCCATGGCCCTGAGCCCCGCCCCAGACTGGGAGCTGTGGCGCGACGCGTGGGCCGCGTGGCTCCCCCGCCTCCCCTCCCAATGCCGATGGATGGCCGCCGGCCCCGGCCCGTACGGGTCTGACGCCACAGCCGGCCCCCCACCGCCTCCCCCCCTCCCCCCCGCAGAGCACCGCACGGCACTGCCCACGGCACTACACTGATGCACCGGGAGGTAGTGGGAAGGGCGCACCTGCCACCACGCATGCCTACTAGGATAACAGCGATGGGGGACTCCAATGGCTCCCCCCAGCGGGACGACCGCCACCACCGCCGGTCCCGCTCCCGCTCCCCCGTCTCCCCGGCGTGGACGGGGGAGACCCCCGCGGAGCGCGAGGAGTGGAGGCTGGCGGAGGCGGCGGTGCTGGTCGGGCTGCTAGCTGGGCGGCCCCGGGTGGCCTCCGCCGACACTGGGCCGTCAACCCAGGAGCCTGAGCCAGCCGAGGTGACCGCCCCCGCCGCCCAAGCAGCAAGCCCCGCCGCCCCGCCCCGGGAGGGTGCCCCAGACGCGCGGGAAGCGGAGACCGCAGCCCCAGAGAGCCACGCCGCGGCCCCGACCTCGGCCCCCGGCACGCTGCTGACGCGATGGGTAGCCTCGGCACAGGAACCGGGCGCATCGCCGAGGGGTGCCGCAGCCGCAGAGTGCAGCAGGGAGGGCGCGCGAGGGGTTGCAACCACGGCCCTGGCGAGCCGCGCCACCGCATTGGCCGGCCACGCCGCGGCCCCCAGCATGCAGGGGAAGGACCCCACACGGACCACGGGCGCCCCGCCGGGGGCTGCCGCAGCAGCAGCAGTGGGCAGGGAGAGCGCGAAGTACCGCGCCCACGCCAACCCCACCCACACCCACACCAGCCCCCCCAAGCCGTTCCCCACCAAGCCCTTCCCCCCGGGGCGGACGCGGCACGTCCGCCCCCCGGCGCCCGAGCGCTCGCCACCGGGCTTCACGCTGCCGCAGCTGCAAAGGAAGCGGGACGCCCGGCGCGCGATCCAGGAAGGAGGGGACGGCGCGCAGGCAGAGCTGCGTACCAGCCACGGGGGCGCGGAGCGGGGGACAGGGGGCGACAGGGGAAGTGCCCAGGAGCACGCGCAAGGAGCGGGCCAGGGCACGCGCGGCGGGGAGCAAGGGCGCAGCAGCGGAGGGGGACAGGGCGCGGGCAGCGGACGGCGCGACTCAGGGCAGGGGGCCGGGAAGGGGCCGGGGCACGGGAAGGGCGCGCAGGGGCGCGGGCAGGGCGCCCAGGTGCAGGGAGTGGGGCGAGGGACAGTGGGCGAGCGGGCAGGCCAGGGCGTGGGTGACAGGGGGCGGGACCCACGGCAAGGGCAGGGTGCCAGAAGAGGGCCCAAGGGGAAGGACAAGGGCGCCACGGTTCCCAAGGAACAGGCAGAACGCCGCGTGGGAGCCCTGGGGGGGAGGGCGGGTCAAAGGGAGGGGGGCGCGGGGCAGGGCGCCCCCGCAGCCGGACGTGCAGCCGGTGAGGTGCATCCCCCCCGGGATCCAACAGATGCCGGTGCACCACACCAACCACGACCACCACCACCACCACCAACTCTACAACATCGACCCCGACGCCGGCGAGCTCATCCCCCCCCAACCCCCACTACCCCGGCACCAGCCAGCTCTTCCCCCGCCGAGAGCGGAGCCGGCGCGGATGGCCTCGGCGGGGGGGGGGCGGGGCGCGGCATCGGCGCCGCAGGCACAGGGGCAGCAGGGGGAGCCGGCGCAAGGGGCAGAGGGGGCCTGGCCCTGGGAGCGGGACTGGGGCACGGTCCCGGACCCTCTGGGGGATGAGGCACTCCCCCTGGTGGGGAAGGTGTACGGGTGGTTGAGCTGGGCCAACCAGGGGACCACCAGAGGGTTGAGGAACCGGCCCTTCGATGCCGTGCTCCTCCGGAGGGACGGAGGAAACCGAGAGGTACCCCCGGGGGGGTGGGCAGCCCCGAAGGACCACGAGAGGGTCCTCAGGTCAGTGACCGGGCGGCGTGGCCCGACAGGGGGCCGACGTGGCCGGCCTTCCTGGAAGGGGGAGCGGTACTCCGCATCACGGACTCGGACGCCAACAACTGGCTCCCCCGGGCCTTGCGCAGCACCCTCGCCCACTGGCGCTACCGCCAGCGCGACCCGTCACCGCCACAGACCCAGCCCCCACACAAGCGGCGGCGCAGGTGACGGCCCAGACGGCGGACGCAAGAAAGTGGGGGGGGGGGCTGGGCCCCCCTACCCACGCCCCCCCCACGGTACGGCGTCACGAAGGAGCGCGCGCCACCTCCCGCGGGAGGGAGGGCGGAGACAACGAGCGCGGGGGGGAACCTACTGCCCCGCAGCCCGCTAACCGCTAACCGCTAACCCTCACGGCGGCCCCGGCCGGCCAGCGCCGCGCAACGACAGCAGGGGGGACGAGGGGCCCCAGCGAGGGCCTGCGAAAGGGTCCAACTCTAGGTAGAGGGGGGTGGGGGAAGAGTGCGACCCCCCAGCCGACAGCTGGCCCCCAGGGCTGGGACCGCCATGCCGCCCCCCCTCGGCTGTCAGGGGGCAGCGCGAGGGGACCAGCGGGCCCCCCCCCCTCCCCCCCCCCTCCCCCTCAGGCCAAAGAGCGGACGGAGGCAGACCGAAGAAACGGTGGCCCTGCACCCCCCCCCGAAGAGGCCGCTGCACCCAGGGTGAGGGGGCACCACGGCCGAGGCAGCCACCCGCACGCCCCGCCCGCTGCCGGCCGACGGCGGACGGGCGGCGCCCAGGACGGCGCAAACGGAGCGGCCCCTTCAGAGGCCGGCCCAGGGAAGACGGGGGCGCGAACCAGGGTGGGGGGGTCCCCCCCCCTCCCCCCCCCCCCGCTGCACTGACCCATTGGCGGCCGACCGGACCGCGCCCGACGCCCCGCGGCCGCCCAACAACCCCCACGTCGCGAGTATACCCCTGGGGGGCACGCCGGAGACAACAGATGGCAGGCCGACGCCCGACGGGGCGGGGTGGCGGGGGGGCACCCCCCCCCCCCCCGCCCCTCCCCCCAGCTTGGGGGCCACAGGAGCGACCCTCCGCCCCCCCGGAGCCGAGGGGACGCCCCCCCTCCCCCAGAAGGGACCGCGACGCGGGGGGGGGGGATGCGGCTGGACCTGCACGCCGCGCGCCCCAGCGCCCCCAGCCGCCTGCTCCCGCGGGGGTCGCGGCCGACAGGCGAGCCGAAACCAGCGCGCCGGAGCAACCCGCGGACCAAGCCTGGGGACGGCGCACCGCGGCGCACCAGAACAGTATGGAGGCCGCGCCCCCCATGACCCTCCCATGACCACAGCCCACTCAGGGAGGGCAGGGGGGGGGTTCAGGTCTGCAGGGGCCCCCGGGGGAGCGGTCCACTGGCCGCCCCTCATCCCCCCCCACCCCGGGGCTTCCCCGCGACCCCGACAACACGCGCACGCCGGAGGAGATTGCACCGACAACAAGAGGGGGGCCAGGTTGGGGAACCGCGGGCCGCCACCTGGAGGGGGAGCAGGGAGGCCGCGGCGCGACCCCCCCCCCCCACCCCCCCCACCGGCCCGCAAGCTGCAGGGTCCCCGGCCCCCACCCCCCGAGGCAGGGGGGATGGTCCCTCCTCCACCCGCCCGAGAGAGGAGCCGGTGTCCATCACAGGGGGCAGGTCCTCACGCAAGAGTGCCCTGGCACCCCCCTGCTCCTCCTCATCGTCGCGACCCGCCGGGACCCGGAACGGGTCCTGGGGATCACCCCCATCCACCTCTTTGGGGCAGCACCCGTACCCCGCCCCCCCCTCCGGCGCCCGCGGCGCGGTTCGGGGTACACACCTTCCTGCGAACACAGGAGGTCACCGCCGTTACAGGGGTCCACCTAGTCCGGCTCCCCCCGGCACCAGCCGACGACCCCCGGGGGCCCAGGGCCCTGAGCCCCACCCCAGACTGGGAGCTGTGGCGCGACGCGTGGGCCGCGTGGCTCCCCCGCATCCCCTCCCAATGCCGATGGATGGCCGCCGGCCCCCGCCCGTACGGGTCTGACGCCACAGCCGGCCCCCCACCGCCTCCCCCCCTCCCCCCCGCAGAGCACCGCACGGCACTGCCCACGGCACTACACTGATGCACCGGGAGGTAGTGGGAAGGGCGCACCTGCCACCACGCATGCCTACCTGGATAACAGCGATGGGGGACTCCGATGGCTCCCCCCAGCGGGACGACCGCCACCACCGCCGGTCCCGCTCCTGCTCCCCCGTCTCCAAGGAGTGGACGGGGGAGACCCCCGCGGAGCGCGAGGAGTGGAGGCTGGCGGAGGCGGCGGTGCTGGTCGGGCTGCCAGCTGGGCAGCCCCGGGTGGCCTCCGCCAACACCGGGCCGTCAACCCAGGAGCCTGAGCCGGCCGAGGTGACCGCTCCCGCCGCCCAAGCAGCAAGCCCTGCCGCCCCGCCCCGGGAGGGTGCCCCAGACGCGCGGGAAGCGGAGACCGCAGCCCCAGAGAGCCACGCCGCGGCCCCGACCTCGGCCCCCGGCACGCTGCCGACACGGGGGGTAGCCCCGGCACAGGAACCAGGCGCATCCCGAGGGGTGCCGCAGCCGCAGAGTGGAGCTCGGAGGGCGCGCGAGGGGTTGCGACCGCGGCCCTGGCGAGCCGCGCCACCGCATTGGCCGGCCACGCCGCGGCCCCCAGCATGCAGGGGAAGGACCCCACACGGGCCTCGGGCGCCTCGCCGGGGCCTGCCGCAACAGCAGCAGTGGGCAGGGAGAGCGCGAAGTACCGCGCCCAGGCTAACCCCACCCATACCCACACCAGCCCCCCCAAGCCGTTCCCCCCCAAGCCCTTCCCCCCGGGGCGGACGCGGCACGTCCGCCCCCCGGCGCCCGAGCGCTCGCCGCCGGGCCACACGCTGCCGCAGCTGCAAAGGAAGGGGGACGCCCGGCGCGTGATCCAGGAAGGACGGGACGGCGCGCAGGCAGAGCTGCGTACCAGCCACGGGGGCGCGGAGCGGGGGACAGGGGGCGACAGGGGAAGTGCCCAGGAGCACGCGCAAGGAGCGGGCCAGGGCACGCGCGGCGGGGAGCAAGGGCGCAGCAGCGGAGGGGGACAGGGCGCGGGCAGCGGACGGCGCGACTCAGGGCAGGGGGCCGGGAAGGGGCCAGGGCACGGGAAGGGCGCGCAGGGGCGCGGGCAGGGCGCCCAGGTGCAGGGAATGGGGCGAGGGACAGTGGGCGAGCGGGCAGGCCAAGGGCGTGGGTGACAGGGGGCGGGACCCACGGCAAGGGCAGGGTGCCGGAAGGGGGTCCAAGGGCAAGGACAAGGGCGCCACGGGTCCCAAAGAAACAGGCAGAACGAGGCGTCGGAGCCCGGGGGGGAGGGCGGGTCAAAGGGAGGGGGGCGGGGGGCAGGGCGCCCCCGGGGCCGCACGTGCAGCCGGTGAGGTGCATCCCCTTCGGCATCCAACAGATGCCGGCGCACCACACCCACAACGACCACCACCACCACCACCACCTCTACAACATCGACCCCGACGCCGGCAAGCTCATCCCCCCCCAACCCCGACGACCCCGGCACCAGCCAGCTCTTCCCGCGCCGAGAGCGGAGCCGGCGCGGATGGCCTCGGCGGGGGGGGGGGCGGGGCGCGGCATCGGCGCCGCAGGCAGAGGGGCAGCAGGGGCAGCCGGCGCAAGGGGCAGAGGGGGCCTGGCCCTGGGAGCGGGACTGGGGCACGGTCCCGGACCCTCTGGGGGATGAGGCACTCCCCCTGGTGGGGAAGGTGTACGGGTGGTTGAGCTGGGCCAACCAGGGGACCACCAGAGGATTGAGGTACCGGCCCTTCGATGCCGTGCTCCTCCGGAGGGACGGAGGAAACCGAGAGGTACCCCCAGGGGGGGTGGGCAGCCCCAGAGGACCACGAGAGGGTCCTCAGGTCAGTGACCGGGCGGCGGACGGAAGAAAGTGGGGGGGGGGGCTGGGGCCCCCTACCCACGCCCCCCCCACGGTACGGCGTCACGAAGGAGCGCGCGCCACCTCCCGCGGGAGGGAGGGCGGAGACAACGAGCGCGGGGGGAACCTACTGCCCCGCAGCCCGCTAACCGCTGACCGCTAACCCTCACGGCGGCCCCGGCCGGCCAGCGCCGCGCGACGACAGCAGGGGGGGACGAGGGGCCCGAGCGAGGGCCTGCACAAGGGTCCAACTCTAGGTAGAGGGGGGGGGGGAAGAGTGCGACACTCAGCCGACAGCTGGCCCCCAGGGCAGGGACCGCCATGCCGCCCCCCCTCGGCCGTCAGGGGGCGGCGCGAGGGGACCAGCGGGCCCCCCCCACTCCCCCCCCCCCTCCCCCTCAGGCCAAAGAGCGGACGGAGGCAGACCGAAAAAACGGTGGCCCTGCACCCCCCCCCGAAGAGGCCGCTGCACCCGGGGTGAGGGGGCACCACGGCCGAGGCAGCCACCCACACGCCCTGCCCGCTGCCGGCCGACGGCGGACGCGCGGCGCCCAGGACGGCGCAAACGGAGCGGCCCCTTCAGAGGCCGGCCCAGGGAAGACGGGGGCGCGAACCAGGGTGGGGGGCCCCCCCCCCCTCCCCCCCCCCCCGCTGCACTGACCCATTGGCGGCCGACCGGACCGCGCCCGACGCTCGCGGCCGCCCAGCAACCCCCACGGTGCGAGTATTCCCCTGGCGGGCACGCCGGAGACAACAGATGGCAGGCCGACGCCCGACGGGGCGGGGTGGCGGGGGGGGCGCCCCCCCCCCCCCCCCCCGCCCCCCCCCCCCCAGCTTGGGGGCCACAGGAGCGACCCTCCGCCCCCCCAGAGCCGAGGGGACGCCCCCCCTTCCCCAGAAGGGACCGCGACGCGGGGGGGGGATGCGGCTGGACCTGCACGCCGCGCGCCCCCGCGCCCGCAGCCGCCTGCTCCAGCGGGGGTCGCGGCCGACAGGCGAGCCGAAACCAGCGCGCCGGAGCAACGCGCGGACCAAGCCTGGGGACGGCGCACGGCGGCCCACCGGAACAGTATGGAGGCCGCGCCCCCAATGACCCTCCCATGAACACAGCGCACTCAGGGAGGGCAGGGGGGGGATTCAGGTCTGCAAGGGCCCCCGGGGGGGCGGTCCACTGGCCGCCCCTCATCCCCCCCCACCCTGGGGCGGCCCCGCGACCCCGACAACACGCGCACGCCGAGGGGATTGCACCGACGACAAGAAGGGCGCCAGGATGGGGAACCGCGGGCTGCCACCCAGAGGGGGAGCAGGGAGGCCGCGGCGCGACCCCCCCCCCCCCCGCCCCCCCCACCTGCCCGCAAGCTGCAGGGGCCCCGGCCCCCACCCCCCGAGGCAGGGGGGATGGTCCCTCCTCCCCCCGCCCGAGAGAGGAGCCAGAGCGCAGCCTGCCCCCCGCCCCAGCCGCCGGCTCCCACAGGACCCGCGGGGAACAAGCGAGCCCGCGCCAACACGCCAGGACGCCGCACAGAACGCGCCCAGTGAAGGCGGGCGAGCACGAACCGGAGTGGTACGGGGGGCCACGCCCCCCGTGGACAGAACGACGCCAGTGACACCCGCTTTGTTGCCTGCTCAGGGAAGGCAGAGGGGCGGAACGAGGCAGAGCGACCCCCCGCCCTACAGGCCCCCCCCGGCCGCACAAACGGGGGGCACGGCGCACAGGCCGCCCCCCCAACCCCCCCCCAGCCCGCCCCCCGGCACACGAGCGCCACGGACCCGCCTCGCGGCACGCAGCCCTTACAGGGCGTGCAGGCCAAGGGGACAGTGTAGGGCTCCCACACCCACACGCCCGCGCCCACAGCACGTGGGTAGCGGACCCCAACAGCCCGCCCAGTGGGCGGGCAGTCGGGGGAGGGGGAGAGCCTGACCCCAGACGCCCCTCGCAACAGTGGAAGGCACCCCCCCCGGGGACGCCCTTCCGCCACCCCCACAACCCCAAGCCAAGTAGGGGGGAACCGGGACCGGACCGCCCCCCCAAAGCACGCCAGCCGGAGCAAGGGACCGGGGCAGGACACGCAGAGGGGCTAGCACCACGTGGAACGGCCCTACCAGCGCCCAGTGCCGGGACCGCGCGAGGTGCGCACGCCACACCAGCGAGGGTGGGAGGGGAGCGGACGCCGCGGGAGCGCGAGCGCACACACACACAAAGGGCACGCGGGGACTACAGGAGGGGCAACCAGACGGAGCTCGCGGAACGCACAGACCGCGTGGAATGGCGTAACAGCGTACGAGGGTAAGGGACACCCGGACAGGACGGCCCGCCACACGCAGCGCGGGACACGCGGGGCGGGATTGGGGAAACGGGAGAGACACAACACCAGGTACCGGCCCGAACTTTCCGAACCGGCCGCGAGCGCCGCGCACACACTGACGGGACACTGCACCCGCCAAGGGAGTAGTGGCGCACTGCGCCACACCCCAACCCCTAGACTAGGCAGCCTCGGCGCCAGCCCAAGGGGGTCCCACTGGCGGCAAGCCAGTAGCACGGGCCCGGCGGCGCCGGGGCCCCGGGCGACCATGCATTAGGGGGGCGACTTGGTCGGTAAGCGCCTGCAACCAGGGCTGCGAATTGATGCACTGACCGGGGAGTGGCGAAAAGGGGAAGCCGGGGAGGGACGGGGCTCCGAGCCCTGTGAACCCGGGGGACTCCGCAACCAGGCAGGAGGTGCGTCTTGGAGGGCCCCCAACTAGGACCCGGTGGGGAGGATGACACCTGGCCCCACCAGGTGGCCCCCCGGGGCCGAAAGGCTTCTAGTACCCGCAAAATCAGACCTCAAACCTCAAACCTCTTGCGAGCTGGCGTTGCGCGTTGTGGGGGTGGCGGGAGGGCGTCCCCGGGGGAGGGGCCTTGCGCTGTTGTGAAAGGCATCTGAGGTCAGGTGCTCCTCTTCTCCCGGCTGCCCGTCCTCAGGGCGGGCTGTCAGGGTCCGATATCCACGTGCTGTGGGCGCGGGCGTGCGGGCGTGGGAGCCCAGCACTGTCCCTTTGGCTTGCATGCCCTGCCGGGGGCTACGTGCTGTGGGGTAGGTGGGAGGCCGTCCCCGGGGGGTTCGCCTTCCACCGTTGTGAGGGGCGTCTGGTGTCAGGCGCTGTCCCTCCTCCGGCCGCACGTCCCTTGAGGCGGGCAGCCAGGGTTCTGCAATCTGTGTTTTCCGGGCGCGGTTCGTGTTAGCGTGGGGACCCAGCACCTGCCCCACAGGGTGCGCTCCTGCGAGCCGTCGTTGCACGCTGTGAGGTGGCAGGAGGGCGTCCCCGGGGGGGGTGCCTTGCGCCGTTGTGAGGGGCTTCTGAGGTCAGGCTCTCGCCCTCTCCCGGCTGCCCGTCCTCAGGGCGGGCTGTCGGGGTCCGCTACCCTCGTACCATGGGCGCCAGTGGGCGGGCGTGGGGGCCGCACTGGCCCTTTGGCTTGCTTGCCCTGCAGGGGGCTGCGTGCCGCGGGGGGGGCAGGGAGGCCGTGTCGGGGGGGCTGGTCTTCCCCCATTGTGAGGGGAGTCTAGTGTCAGGCGCTGTCCCTCCCCCGGGCGCCCGTCCCGTGGGGCGGGCAGCCGGGGTTCCGCGACCCGTGTTTTCCGGGCGCGGTTGGTGATGACGTGGGGATCCAGCACCAGCCCCACAGCGTGCGCTCTTGCGAGCTGTCGTTGCGCGCTGTGGAGGTGGCGGAAGGGCATCCCGGGGGGGTTGCCTTGCGCCGTTGTGAGGGGTGTCTGAGTGCAGGCGCTCGCCCTCCCCCGGCTGCCCGTGCTAAGGGCGGGCTGTCGGGGTCCGCTACCCATGTGCTGCGGGCGCAGGTGTGCGGGCGTGGGGGCCCGCGCTGTCCCTTTGGCTTGCATGCCCTGCTGGGGGCTGCGTGCCGCGGGGGTGGTAGGGGGCCGTCCTGGGGGGGTGGCCTTCCTTCGTTGTGAGGTGTGTCTGGTGTCAGGTGCTGTCCCTCCCCCGGCCGCCCGTCCCTTTGGGCGGTCCGCCAGGGTTCCGCGACCTGTGTCTCCCTGACGCGGTCGGTGCCGGCGTGGGGACCCGGCACCGGTTCCACAGCGTGCGCTCCTGCGAGCCGTCGTTGCGCGCTGTGGGGGTGGCTGGAGGGCGTCTCTGGGGGGGGTGCCTTGCGCCGTTGTGGGAGGCGTGTGAGTTCAGGTGCTCGTCCTCTCCCGGCTGCCCATCGTCAGGGCGGGCTGTCGGGGTCCGGTACCAACGTGCCGTAGGCGCGGTTGTGCGGGCTTGGGGGCCCAGCGCTGTCCCTTTGGCTTACACGCCCTGCGGGAGGCCGCGTGCTGCGTGGGTGGTGGGAGGCCGTTTCAGGGGGGGATGGCCTTCCAGCGTTGTGAAGGGCGTCTGGTGACAGGCGCTGTCCCTCCCCCGGCCGCCCGTCCCTTTGGGCGGGCAGCCAGGGTTCCGCGACCCGAGTTTCCTGCGCGCGGGTGGTGTGGGCGTGGGGCCCCAGCACAGGCACCACAGCGTCAGCTCTTGCGAGCCAGTGTTGCGCGCTGTCAGTGCGGCGGGGGGGCGTCTCTGGGGAGGGCGCCCTGCGCCATTGTGAGGGGGCGCCTGGGATGAGGCGCTCGCCCTCCCGGGGCTGCCCGTCCGTGGGGCGGGCAGCTAGGGCCCGTGGCTCAGATGCTGTGGGCGTGGATGCGTGGGCGCCGGTGTGCCGCCCGTCCTTAGGGCGGGCAGCCGGGCTTGGGTGTGTGTGGTGTGTATGTGGTGCCTGTGCGGTGTTTGTGTGCTGGTGGGTGCGCCGCGGTGCGGTGTGTGCCGTGGTGCCGTGGTGAGTTGTGGTGCCTCGCTCTGTTCGTCGCCCTGGTGCCCCCCTCTCTTGCGCTACCTCGTGGTGTTGTGCTTGCTGTGGCTTGCGGCTGTGCCCCCTTCCCCGCGCGCGTCCCTCGTTCGGCTGCTGGCTACCTCCCTCTCTCCCTCTGCGTTGCGGCGTTCTTTACTCTTTCTTCTACTCTCTGTTGGTCTGCCCTTCTCCCTGGCGTGCATTTTTCCCTACCTTGCTTGCGACTTTGTGTGTGTTTCGGTAGTTTTCCTTGCCTGCTTCCTCGTTTTCTGGGTCCTCTTCTTCCTCTCCGTCTTGATCCTGTGAGACAAAAGAAGGGTGGGGGGGGAGGGCTTTTGCGGGGTTGGTGGCCTCGACGATGACTGGTGCACTTTGTTGTCGGTGGTAGGTGTCTGCGTTAGTGCCGCGGCAGTGTCTCCTAACGCGGTTTGGTTTGTGTGTGTGTGGCTGTGTCGTGGCTTTTTTCCATACCATTTGTACGGCGTTCGCGACCAATGAGAGCGTGGCGTGCGTCTGGATTGGTTGTTTGGTCACATGGCGAGCATGCACGTGGCCATTGCCGTTGCTTGTGGGCACCGGGCATACCTCTTGCTCTTCTTGTATGTGCGTGTTGTTTCACGGTGGCATGCACTCATACATTCCATTCTTCTTTCCGCGGTGTTTACGGCCTCTTCGTGCGTCGCCTCCTTCTTCCCCCCTCGGTCCCGCTGTGATGTGTTGTTGACTTGTACCCTGTAGGGTGTGGGGGGGTCGTTGGTGGCAGTTCCTTTGTGTTTGCGGGCGCAAGTTGGGCGGTGTGTCGCGTATTCCTTCCCTCCCCTGCTCTATTCCGTCCCCTCCTTGGCTTTCGGCGCCCTTCTTGCTTGTCCACGCTCGTGCGGTTCTTTTGTTTGCGGCGGCCTTGGGCGGTCTTGTTTCCCATACCTGGTGCCGTGTGGCCACCTCCGTGCTATTGCGCACGTGCTTCTCTCTCCCGCTTCTGTCTGCCCTCTAGCCCCTTCATATGCTTTTGCTTCTTCATGGCGTCTCTCGCGTGTGTGTATGTATTTTGGTTGCTTCGCATACCTTGCTTTGCTTTCGGCGGCTTGTATGCGTGAGTATAGTATGATCATACCTTCCGCTCCCTATGCAAGCGGGGGTGGGCTTGCTCTCTCGGCTACACCTCTTCGGTTACCATTCTTCCTTCCGCGGTGTTGGCGGCCTCAACTTGTGTCTCTTTCAGCCCGCCTCGGTCCCGGTGTGACTTGCTGTGGGATTGCGCCCTGTAGGGTGCACTCTGTGGGGAGAGGACAGTGTTGGGGGGCGCGGGTGTTGGTTCCTTTGCGTTTGTGTGCGCAGGGCGGGTGGTGCGTAGCGTATTCCTCCCCTTCCCTGCCCTACCCCGTCCCCCCCTTGGCTTTCCGCGCCCTTCTTGCTTGCCCACGATCTTGTTGTTCTTCCGTTGGCGGCGGTGTTGGGCAGTAATGTTTTCCATACCTGGTTGGCGGTGTCGTGTGGCTCCCTCTGTGCTTTTGTTCTTTCATACCTTCTTGCTGCTTTGCGGCGTCTCTTATTGTATGTTTTCAGTTCGGTTGCTTGCAGCGGCTTGTATGTGTGAGTATAGCATGGGCATACCTTTTGCTCCCTATGCAGGCGTGCAGGGGTGGGCGTGTTCTCTCGGCTACTTCCCTTCGGTTACCCTCGGTGGCGCGGTTTTCGTTGTGCTTTTCCCTCTTTCGTGGCGTGGCGTGGCATGTAACATACTTGTACTTGTGTTGTCGCACGGGTGCACTTGATGGTGGTGTGTGTGGCTCCCTCCGTGCCTAGTTCTTGCTTTGTTTGCGGCGGCATGTATGCGCATATGCGGGCGGCATACCTTTTGCGCCCTATGTAAGCGGGGTTGCGGGGGTGGGCATGTTCTCTCGGCTACACCTCTTGGCTACCTTTGTTGGCGTGGTAAATGTTGTGCTTTTTTCGTTTGGTTTGATCGTTGTGGCGCGGCACGTAACATACTTGTGTTCGGCGGGCGGTGGTGTTGTGGTTGCTTGTTTGCTTTTGGTTTCTTGTTTTTGTGTGTGTTGTACGTTCCTTTGGTTGTGTGGGGCTCCCTCTGTGCGTCTCCTGTATCATTCTTTCACCCTCAATGCCCGTTCATACCATTTTGCTTTTCCGCGGTGATGGTGGCCTTGTTGTGCTTGCGATGGCGGGCATACCTTTCGTTCCCCATGCGTGCGGCGTCGGGGCGGGGCATGGTCTCCCGGTTACACCTCTGGTTTTCCTTGTCGCGCGGTTATCGTTTTGCTTTTCTTGGCGGCGTAGTGTAGCGTTGCACGGCAAGTACATTACTTGCGTCTTGGCGGCCGGCGTTGATGTTGTTGTTTGTGTGTGTTTTGTATTTTCTTGTTTTCTTTTCCTTTTCTTTGTGCGTGTTTTCCCTTTCTTTTTCCTCCTTCGTGGTTGAGGCGCGCACCAGTCCCTAATCCCTAGGACACGCACTTTGCTATGTTTTTTGGGCCAAGCAACGCCCAAGTTCGACGTTGTCGCGACTCTCTCGTTATTGGTTTTCTGTGAGTATCCTAAATTTTGCAACTTTGCCAAATAGCGGGGTAAAATTTTCTGGGGGGTTTCTGAGGTCGGAAAAACCGATTTTTCGCTTTATTTTTTCTGGTCGTTCGTTTTTTCTCTTGCTTTTTTATTTTCCTGTGCTGCTATTGCGCGCAGAGGTCTTACGGTTGAACATTATGACATCCTTGCTGAGCTGCTAGGCCGCGCAGATGCCTCCAAAGTGGGGCTCAAGGGAGACGACAGAACTGACATATGGCATAACGGCGCTGCGCTGCCTTCTCCGCCTACGTCAAGTGCATTTTTACCAACATCTGGTGGTATTAGGGCCGATTAAATAAGTGAATCAGGCTGCTCGATGCTGTTTTATGGAATGGATCTGGTACCGCCTGCGGCGATGTCACGGTAAGCGTATTTGGGCAGAATTTTCGATGTAAATCGTGAGCAGACAAGGTATCCATGAATTCTCTGACATGAATCTACTCAGTGGATGTATACTACTGATCTGGTGCATTCGGATTTATCGATACTTTGTCCGCATAAATGGGATGTGAAGAACAGGGCTATTACCTTTGTGGCAGGCAAGCCTCATCCAGCTAGTGGCGCTAATGTAAGCCGCTCTATCGAGTGCAGCTCCCTCAGAAGAAGAACAAGGTCAGCTTGGAGCCTTCCCAAGCATCTTGGTGTTTTCTTGGGCAAGTTGGCATTTTGGGGGAAGCAATTGTGGAACGGAAGAGGTCGGGGGAGACGTTTTGACGAGTTGGTAGGACTAGCCCCTGCCATCATGTGAGCTCTACCGTCTATACCTGATTTCTCCACTCTCTTTCCCGTGACTCCCATCGTTCTTGACCTCACCAGTGATTCCATGCTTTATAAAACCAAAAATTCAAATTACTGCAAGTACCCTTGGTAACCCCTGACCACAAAATCCAAACGAATCCCATAGGTACACCCGTTGGCAGCCATTGCAATAAAATCCAAACACGTGATCAATGAATTAGAATGACCTTGACCAATGGAGTCCCAATACCTGATTGCCAAATTGGGTTGAATGTATCCACATCAATACATGGACATGATCATGGTGAGGGGAACAAATAAGACAATGTCGGGCAAGGGTGGGTAGGTAGGTCATGTGGGGACTGGGGCTGCCCCCACAAAGGGTTTTACCCTGGGGCTTTGGCACACCCACCCACGGCCGTAGTTCACGTGCCCCCACAAAGCGGCTCCCCCATGTGGGAGAAGGGCTCGGTCGCCGCGAGCAGTACCCTCAATCGGGTTCTGCCCAGAGAGGTGACCCATGTTCCAGCGAGGTCTCACATCCCTCTCCTTTGGGCGGATGATACATGGGGGTGGGTCCCATTGCATCTCCTCATCAACCTCCGATTTCCGGGGCACAGGGGCCACGGACGGGGCCAGAGGCCTTGTCCTGCAGACACCCCCACGGGGGTTGGCTTTCAGTAGACGTGAGACGACTTGAAGAAGCAAGTGCTACGGGACTCGCTTGCCCCGACGCGTACTCACGCCTCCTGACTCGGTCGCCCTTGCGCTCTATCGGGGGGCCGGGGGTAGGTGGCAGGGTGTTGTCGTTGGTTGGTCGGTTGTAGAATGGTAGAGGTGTGGTGCATTGCTGCGTTCATGGGTGTGTTCGTCAGCGGGCGTGGCGCAGCATGGTTCCGCCTTTCCTGAGGACGCTGTTCCTGTTTTGACCCCTGCATGTCCGGCCGGTTCGGTTTTGACCGGTTTGCGTGTGTTTCGTTTGGAGTCGGGTTGTTGGTTCTATAGCAGCGTGGTTGGTGTCTGGCAGCGCAAGCCGCTACATGGTCGGCTGGTTTGCCGTTGGTCCTGTGGTGCCGCTGCCGGCGTCAGCAATGTTGTGTTGGTGGGTCGTGGTGCTGGTAGTTAGGTTGTGTCTGGCTCGCAGCGGTGCAGTTGGCAGATGGTGATGTGTGGCCGCCCGGCGGTCGGCGTGCTTGTCGAGGGGCCCGAGCTCTCGCAGCCGGTGGTTGCCCATGCGGCAGCGTTGACGGGCCCCGGATGTGGTGGTGGCTGTTTCGTCTTACTCTGCGGTCCATGTAGGTCACCGGGTTGCCGCGGGCTGTCGTCAGGCCTGCCAAGGTAGTATTGAGTAGCTTGCCCTTGCCCTCGCACCCTCTTGGCATGCACAACTCCATCTCTCGCGGCACTGACTTCCGTCAGCATTGTCGCTCCCCTATCCTCACGTGTTTGCAGCATATGTACAACATTGTTGGCGGCAACGCCCCCCCCGTGGGTGCCTCCCTCGCTCCCTCTGGGAGTCCCGGGGCATCTGGCGTGTGCGGTGTCGTGCGTCCAATGGCATATCTCTCCGTGCCCCCGGTGCCCCGGGTTTGATGCTCCCTCACATTGCTCAGTGCACCCTCTGCGCCCGTGTAAGTGTACTGTGCGGTTCTGGCTGGATCGTGTCGGCTCCTCCGGGCCTTAGGTCCTTAGGTTACGTTGGGCCGGTACTGTTCTGGTCCGCAGCCCTGCATGGGCTTGCGGCCCCCATACCCCTGGCCTACCTGGCCCTCTGTACTCTGCGCCAGTACATAACGTTCCTGAAGGTTACCTGTGCGGACTGCCGTCCGATGTAACTTTCCTTAGCACCGCTGGCGGCAGCCGGCAGGTAGATGGGCGCGTGGCCTTTCAGGCTCCCGTTACCCCCCTTGGGGGTGCTGTGTCCGGCCTCTCCCGGACAAGCGGAGATGTGCACGCCTCGCGGCGCAATGCGCTGGTCCGCCGCGGCGTTGTTCCGGTTGTACCCGCTTGGTGGGCCTCACATGCCCACGGCTGGGAGCATTTTGGTGTGGCGGTCTGCGCCTCGTCGTGGCATTGATATTCCGGCCTCACAAGGGGTGCTGCACCCGAAGGGCACGGTGACGCGGACTGCGCCGTGGACCGTGGGTCCTCCCGTATCCTCCTGTTCTTGGCCATGGTGCGGCGGGGAGGCAGGCCCAGGGTGCACGGCGTGGTGTGAGCAATCGTGCATAGCTTTCTGGGCGTTTGCGGGCTGCAGGTCGTCCGATCAGCTTACTGGCCTGGTGCGCTGGATGTGTTGTGGGCCCCTTTGGGACCGCTCGGCATACATCATGGGGTTTTGGCGAGAGCCGGCCTCTCACGGGTAGGGAGCATAGGTGAATTAAAGAAGGTCCCTACCAGGACCGGCCCCCGCGGTGCCCCTTCCGCCTGTAATCCCTGCTGACTTGCTCCTGATCAATGCTTGCATTCCTCAAAGTCCAGGGTCCAAAATCCAAAAATAGAGGAAATGTAATCCTCCCTCAACGCTGAACAGCAACCAGATCCCACAAATACAGCAATAGCCCAATTCACAATCCAATCCACACTGCGGGCTTCCGTTCAGCACACCGATGGTCTCAGGGTGGCGGGCATGTACAAGAATTGCACCAAAGAGGAAAGCCCTGAAATTGGCATATGAACACAAATAAAGCAAAGTTGGGGAAAGATGGAAACGTGCAGATTCACAGCCATAGACCCCTCATTCCCCCGACTCAAGACCGTCCCTTGACTCACCAACATGATGCCCTGAACCCAATCAAATAAGATGGCTAAATGCCATGTGTCACAAGTCACTACATAAACCCCAAAAATGTGCTCACCTCCAAGCCTATATATCCTAGCCCAAAGAGGAAGGGGGCGTGTCATGGCCTAGAGTGGCACTCAGGACCATGCCCTACCCCGACATAACCTTGGTTGGACTTGGAGTTGAATGGGATTGGAGAACTGCCCCATGAAGATGACCTCACAACATGGCAAAATCAGGCAATTCACACCATAATGCCCAAAATCCAATTATATACTCAAAAGTGCACACGGCAAATATTCAAATGCTCCATGCATGTGTCAAACCGGGAAGTAGTTTACAAGGGTGATATAGACCGAAAGTCGATGCCCAAGAATATCCCATCATTGGCTCCGAAACTTCTCCGGTTATGTACATGACATGCTTCACAAGTCAGCTCATGAGTTTGAGACCTAATTTTGTGAGACCTCGTGTGCCAAGCCAAAGTGACCATGTGATCCGGCATATGGTGAGATACAACATCGAAGCATATGCCAACATATAAGCAACATACCATAGTTCACAGATCTCCAGGCAGTTTACTGTTGGCCGACCAGTTGAGCACATAAAACACAAAAAAGAGCATAAAATGAGGTCAAAAACATGCAAATAATGCCAAATTCAAGATGAATACAATAGTATATAACTTCGCTCACCCATGGTGTCAACCTATGACTCAAGACACGATTGCTTCGGACCATTTGCAAACAATCCCCCCACTTGGATCCCCATATGGACGCATAATGACACCTTCGAACCTCCTCCCAACACGCACCATGAATATGGGAAAATTGATATTGGCGCTTGTGGGTCGCTCTGTAAGCCCTCCCACATGCACTATATGAGCGGTAGACTTAGTCTAGCGCTATGGAGTTCATCATTGGGACATGGGCGAAGCCCTTGCCACGTATGACTCCATATATCTTCCTACAAACAGAGATATATAACATGGGCGTGAGCATATCGAAGCACATACCATGCATATAACACATACCCTCAAAAGCCGCTCCCACCATGATATGCCATGACCCTCCATGGACATGACTTCACGTTAAAAATATGTAGGAACCCAAAGAAAGTTGCTATGCAACCCCAACACTCATGCGGTACACTCGAAAGTCGCAATAAAATATTCGGTTGCACGGTCCAAGAGTTATATATCACTTTATACCCTCTTGGCCATTATCCTTTGCTACACCGGGCATCTGTACACACCAAAGAGGTTTGATGCTTTTTAAATTAAGTTGAGACCAAGGCAGTTTCAACCCAGTTCTCGAAATTGTTATACCTCGCAGTGAGCCGGAGATATGACCCTTCAAAGTGGTCTCACGAATCAATTTTGTTTTGCCTACATCTCCAAGCAAAACGAAGGTCAAAACCAAAAGAAGGCTGGTTCGTGATTGGGGAAAAATATTGGACCACTCGAGATTCGTCATATCAAGTGCGGCGATGTCGAAGTGGAAAATCCGATTCTGAAAATCTGAAAAAATCGGATTAAATTTGCGAGTGTATAATATGAAAATTGCGGAAGCAACGAACCCTTTACTGATGAAATCTGACCCTTCATCGGGGTTTCCGCCAAAATATCTGTAAATAACAGTTAACCATTCGGTTACCGCAAAATCGCGAGCCGACTGACAGTCGCCGATACATTGACCATCAGAACGGATGGCAGAAAAATTACGGAAACTGTATGATAAAAAAACCCTGTTGGTTCCTGATATTCCGATATATAAATCTCCGCTGGCGGTGCCTCGGTACTGAATATGGCCGCTCATAGCCGGAATGGCCAAACCTATCACACTATCACATCGGGTTAGGTCAGGTGGATGGGAGAGTATGATATCAGCCAATGGCGGCTTGCCGGCACATAGATACACACCCCAAGTGACCCAAAGATGGCCACGGGGGTCCGAACCGGCTTCACCCCCCTTCTCAGAGCGTTGTTACCGCTCGGAAGTCATTGAAGAGAGGACGGAAGGACCCCAATGGGCTCCAACCCCCCCCCCCCATGTCCCAAGGACACATGGAGGCCCCACAAACGTTGTAGGCGTCCCTCATGCCCCAACAGAGGGGTGAGGACACTGATAATCAGTGCCCTACGCCATATCCGGTCTCCTCTTGATCTACAACATGGACCAAGGGGATCCAAGATAGAGAAACGTCGTCGGTCGACCTAAATAAGTATACCACAATGAAATATATATTTGGAGATCGAGTGAAGGGGGTATATGGCCAATCAAGGCCGAAAAATCCCCGGATGAACGCCCTCACCCGACTCCCAAGCACAGAAACAAACAAAAATGCCAGGGGGCATCCATTACGGTGCTACAGCAGCAACCAAATGGACCAACACGTCCTTGACATCCAAAGAAATATTCTTTTTCTTCAGATAGTCCATCCAGACCGTGGTAAACCTCGGCACGAAACTGCTCGGAGGCTCCCACGAATCCCTGGATGCGGCGAATCCCTTCCAACGGACTTTGTAAAGCCTCCCCCCAGGCGTCCCCGGGTCCGGCTTGTCCGCCAGGATCTTCTCAGCGGTGAAGTCGTCGTCCTCACCCTCCTCGTCCGAGTCCACATCGCCGGCCGTGAACTCGAAGGTGACGGGACGTCCGCTGGGGTCTGGTGCTCGGGGACGAAGCTGGGTATGGTCGCGGTCCAGGATCTTGTTATCCCCCACACGAACCGCATACACATCCTGTCCGACCTTCCGCACGATTACCCCCGGCACATACCAAGATGCCTGCCGATGCCTGGACAAGACATCCTTGTGGTGCCGCTCCACCCAAACAGTGTCTTGGAGAGCATACTTCTGGACCTTTCCCTGCTTGAAGTACTTGGCCCTCTTGTCATGCTCGTCCTGAAGTGCCTTGCACACCTTGGCCGCCGTGTCGTCCGCCCCAGCCATCATAGCGTTCGCATCCCGGGCCACTTTGCCATGGTTCAACCACGGGAGAGTGCGTGACACTCGATCCCGTAGGAACAGGATACGATGGGGCGACAGTCCAGTGGGTTTCAGAAGGTCATGGTACGCTTTGAGTACTCTCCACAGCGAATTATACCAATTCCGGCCCGGTTCGTCGATGTGCAGCTGGCGGAACTTCTCGAACATTTGCCGCCCGGCCACCTCAGCTCGGCCATTCGACCGGCTGTGGTACGCCACGGTCTTGGCGTGCCGAATCCCCATGTGCTTGCACATCGTTTTGAACCAAGTCCCCACAAACTGACTGCCCCTATCGCTGCAGATGACAGCCGGAACATCAAAATTCGTCAGCCAATGCCTGATCATGGCATTAGCGACGGTCTTGGCCTGCAGCCCCACCCCATGCTTGTCCTTCTTGTCCTTCTTCTTGGACTTCTTGCCAGGGACCGCCACGATATACCCACTGTGCCTATCCACCGCCAGGATGACACAGTCGTAGGTCTCCCCTTCCACGGTGACCTCAGGCATGGCGAATACATCCATGGCCACGGACCGCATAGGGGCCTCCGGTATAGCCGTATACACCGGGTTGCCCGCTGTGGGGTGGTTGGGGCTCTTCGTGGCCCGACACACGGCACAGTTGCTGCAGTACTTGTCCAGGATGGCGTACTACCCCGGTGGGAACTTGAAACGCCACTCCAGGTCCTGCTGCATCTTGTCTCGGCCAGGGTGCATGAGCTGGGCGTTGTGCCGATGGTCAATGAGCTCCTCCACTCAGTTCTCGGGCACCAGCAGCTTGTCCTTGAGGAACAACTTGTCCCCATCCTCGGTCAAGCCCTCGGGCCATTCGTCGTCTGACGGGGCGCTCACGGCATTCCAGTACTTGCTCCAGTGCTCGGATGCCGCGTAGTCATCAGACCAGTCCTCTGTGAGCACCGACCTGAGTAGCTCTACCGGGGCCACCATCCATTGCTCGAGGGTTTCCTCTCGAATAGCTTGGACGCGGGCACCCCAGAACTTGGCCAGGTCCGTACGGTTTGCCATCACCACAAAGCACTTGACCCCCTCTTGCTCCATGGCCTTCTTCATCTCGATGATGCGCTTGGCCTCCTCGGTTTCCTCAGCATCCCCATGGCTGGATATGTCCATCCAAGCCTTGCCCGCGGGGTAGGCCCATCGACTGAGGCAATCTGCCACAGTGTTGTCCTTCCTCGGGACGTCCACGACGCTGAGGTCGAACTTGGCGAACGTCTCGTGCCATCGGGCCCTCCTTGCCGCCGGTCCCGAGGGGTTGTCGACGTGCTCTTTTTGCCAGCTCTGCAAGGACTGATGGTCCGTGCAAACCACCACCAGTTGCAATCGATGTGGCCAGACCACTTCCTGAGCGCACAAATAATGGCGTACGTCTCCTTCTCCCTCGCGGTCCAGGTGCGGCGTTGGCCCTCGGCCAGGATTCGACTCCAAAACGCCACGGGTACGTGCGACCTGTCGTCCCGGATCTGCTCTAGGACTGCCCCTACAGCATAGTCCGAGGCGTCTGTCCGTAGCACGAATCCCTTGTCCGGGTCCACCAGGAATAACCCCAGCTGCCCCAGGAGTCGCTCCTTCAGGCGGCTGAACGCATCTTCGGCCTCAAGGGTCCAGGCAAGCTTCTTCTTGCTCCCCTTCCGGCCATCGAACTTCCCCACCTGCAGCATCTTGTGCAGCGGCCCCGAGAGTTCTGCATACATCTGGACATAGCCCGAATAGTAATTGCAGAACCCCATGAAGGACCGGGGTTCGCTGATGGTCTGGGGCTTCTCCCAGTGGTGCAGGGACGCCAGCTTCCCAGGTAGGGACGGTGTTGCCCGTGACCAACCACGTGACCCGTGAACTCCACTTCCTTCACGAAGAGTGAGGCTTTGGTGGGCTTGCACACCATGTTGTGCTTGTCCAACTCGCTGAGCACTCGGCGCAGATCCTTCTCATGCGCGTCGATGAGCTCGTCCTCAGTCATATTCTCCGTGCCGGACCCGATGATGATGTCATCAACGAAGGGATCGGCACAATCCCGGACAGGACCGAGTAGGTCCTCCATCATGCGCTGGAAAGCGGCGTTGCCATTCTTGGCGCCCATAGGCACCACTTTCCACTGCATGGGCCCCAGCGGCGTCGACATCGCTGTGCAGGGCCTAGAGTCCGGGTGTAGTGGCATCTGGTGATAACCATGTTTCAGGTCCAACACCGTGAAGATCCGCTTTTTCTGTTGTTTTTGGAGGATGGAGTCAATCAGGGGAAGCGAGTACGAGTCGTGGTCGGTTTGCTCGTTCAAACCCCTGTAATCCACCACCAACCTCCACTCGCCCTTCTCCTTCTTGGGCACGATGGAGGCTGGGCTGGCCCACTCACTGTCGGAGGGTTCGATCCATCCTCGCTCAATGAACTCGGCCAACAACTTCTTCATGGCCTCGGCCTGGTCGCCCTGAAGTTGGTACTCCCGATGACGATAGATCTTGGGGTTCGGCTTAAGTTTGATCTTCGCTGTACCAAACCTCCCAGGAACTGGAGGGTTCTTGTTGGCGACGCCACTGAATAGCCGCGGATAGGCATTGATCAGCCTCCTCTCTCCTTCAGCTCGGCGACCTTCGGGTTCTCCTGGGCCTCTTCAGCCGCTTGCTTCGGTATCGATACAACCGACGTCACTGCGGTATAGGCCTCTTCCGGGTCCGAATCTGACTTCTCCTCGTCCGATATGCCGTCTTCATCGTCATGGGTCGCGATTCCCACCGATAATCTTCGAAAATTTGCGGCCTCAGGCTGGTGCTCGTCGCTACCGGTTCCCACTCTTGGAAAACCCCACGTTGGTGGGTCCGACCCACCCGGACCATCGTATTAGTCCGTGATGTGATCCATGACCCTCGCCACGAACTCATCCTTCTCGTACTTGCCGGTGACCAACATCTTGTCATCCCACCAATGCGGAGATGTGACCATGGCCCGCCTCTTCCTGGCTGCCACACGGTCGTGCATCCCCATCCGCATGTTGTTGACGACGTTGTCGATCTCGGCGTGGGACAGGACGTCAATGCCATCAATTGGCTGATCCGTCCCCTCCTTGGGCTCAAACATGACCTTCATGGGCACCGCCTCCACCCTACGGATGAATGCTTCATCACCCGTGGGTTGGGCTTGCGCCCCATCCACCAGGAAAGCCTTGGTACCCCACGCTTGACCCGGAGAGGGCATTGATACACCCTTGGCGTCGATGAACAACTCCTCCTCTGGCCCGAATGACATCTCGTTCAGGGTGATGGAGTCCAGCGTGGACTTGAGACCTTCCAGCGGACATGGGGTGGATCCTATGCCGGTTTTGACCAGGATCCCCTTCCCCCAATCCGCGACGATCTTCTCCACCGTACGTCTGGTATTGTCCAGGGAGCCATGCCAATACATGGGCCCCCACTCCTTCAAACCCCAATGCCTGTGCCAGGCTGAGTCTCCTCGATGCCAATGCCTCCTACACTTCCGCAAAAGTGGGGCATCCCGGGAAGCGAAGACGTCCGTCTCGGGCGCTTTGGCTCCCAGCGTCTGGATCATCCTGGCATACGCCTGCGGCGCCATTCCATACTCCGTGAGCTGAACTCCACGGTCTCCTCTGGACTTGGCACCCACAGCTTGCACCGCTTGGACGATCCGATCCTGTTCCTCAGCATTCCATTGGGATGATCCGCATGCATAGTCCGTGGACAGCCATGTGAGGCATTCATCATCCTCCCAGACCAGCGTTGCACGATGGGGAAGGGCTCCAATGGCGTTTGCCACCATGAAGTCATACCCCATGATCATATCCCAATCTGTAATGTCGGCCACATAGAAGTTCCCGGATAGAGTGATTCTCTTCGCCAGATCAGAGCGGTTCAAGCGCTCATGCTCCCAGAATTCCATACTGATAGTGGCCTCATGGGTGCCACCACCCATGATCTACCCATTGGCCACCTTCAGGCGTACCGGTCTCCGGCTGGGCTGCAGGGATTCCTCCTTGAACAACCCTCTCCGGACCACGCTCACCTGGGCACCCGTATCCACCAACACATCCACAACCTTCTCCTCTCGTCCGCACCGTACTCGCACTTTCAAGTGCAACTGCCGCTCGTCACCATGACGTGTATGGACGACTCTCACGGCATGCAACTCTAGCACGTCCAGGTGCATCAGGTACGGATGTTGTAGATCTTGGGCTGGTCCTGCCCGTCCACGGGGCTCCCCATGGTCGCTCCTTCCTTCCTGCCATGTCCCGTACCCACATGTACTTCCCTTGGCAGGGCGCTCCAGGGGTTTGGAGGGGCGAAACTCAGTGGTTTTGGCTCTTCCGGAGCCTTCTTCGGCACCTGATGTGCCTCGGATTCCTCAGGGATTCCACTGATTTTCGGAGGAGAGACCTCCGAGGTCCCACTCCCGTGGGGGCTCCTCTAGACTTGACTTCCCGCAGCCCCTTCCGGCTGCGATCCGCCAGGACTTTGTCCACCACGTTGCTGGGCTTTGAGTTCCTCCAACGTCCTCAACATGTCCTCAGCAACTTCCTCGATTGACCTCACTCGTTGGTCTTGGCCAGGTCCACCACCATAGCCTCTTCCTCCGCCTTTTCCTTGGCCTTTGCCTTGGCCTTTTCCCCCGTCTCCGCCCTTCGCCTTCCAATCGGAAATCCGCTGCTTATTGGGCTTCTTCTCGGGTCGGGCGGCGAAGTAGGCCTTCTTGTCCGCCTCATACACCTTGCACTGACGGTGGTCGTATGCATGGTTGTGTCCCTTGCGATAACAGACCCAGCACCCGTCGTGCTGAGACCTGTACTCCCGGAACGAGAGCGGTGGGTTCCCGATCCTCCTTGGCGCGTTGCCCTTCTTGGGTCCCACCCGGCTCCATCTGGACCGATCCTGCCCATGGTCCCTCACGTTGTGCGCCACAAACTCGAAGAAATGGTCCTCCTCGTGATCCTCCCGGGACCAGTGGTCTTGGCCACTTCCACTACCATCCTCCGCGGAGTTGGCCGTGTCCTCCTGGATCTCCCGATGATGGCGGTCTTCTCGGTGGCCCTGTTGTTCATGACCATGTCGATCCTGCACGTGGGCCTCGTTCTTCGCATTGAGCTTCAACTCCACCGTGATGTACTTCACGATCTCGTCCAGGCTCATGCGGGCGAAGATGACCTGCATCCTCAGCGGCTCCCCGCGCCTCCACTCCACGTTGTTGAGGTAGGTGGGTAGGTATTTTCGGGAGCTCGGGATGCCTCCCTTGACATTGCAGGAAGAAGGTCTTACCAAGGGGACGTCCTGTCCCTCCCACTGCCCTATGTCAGGTGCCTCTTGAGCCGCTCCCGCATGTGCTTGGGAAGGCATTGTCGCGGCCACCCGGTCCATGTGTCCCAGGTGGGAGGGTGTCCCCACATGTGTCCATGGGTAGGGCCACATGCCCCCTCCTTTGGGCGGCAGCTCTGGGGGGCTGCCCAGCCGCGTGGAGTATCTCTCACCACAAGGGGTATTGTTCCCCCTTGTCTACATTACGACCGCCTCACCCTTGTGGCTTGAGTTGCGGGGCCACTCTGCTTGGCCCACGTTGTTGAGGCGCAGCAACCTTTGCCCCATGGAGTCTCCAAATACCTCCACGTACACGGCCCAACATCCGGTTGGGCTCGCCCAGGTTCCTCCTGAAGAACTCCATGATACCCGCATGGGTCTCCTCCGCCGCCATTATCCTCACCGCCACCCGCTTCTTGGCTCGCTTCTTCTCCTCGTCCTCCACTCTCCTCTTCCAGTTGCCGGGGAGGACGTCCTTCAGCAGGTGGCGGATCTCGCTGGCCTCATTCCAGTCCTCCACCAACTTGAGGCATCTTCGGTACTTTTGCAGGTACCGGTTCCACTCCCGGACCCGCAACCCACCGCGGTCCAGCGGCAGCGGGATGGACCACAAGTCCTCCGGCTTCTGGTTCGGAGCGTCCACCCGCTCCTCATCCTCCAACCACTGGAGGCAGGCCTGCTCCGTACGGATCAGTCCTTCCCGGATCTGATCCCGCAGCTCCTCCTTCAGGTCCTGCGCCAGCCGGTGTGGGAATGTCCGGCATACCCACTTGTCCCGCGGCGCTCCTCGCATCTCTCCGACGACCTCCTCGGAGAAGTCCTCCCAATCCAGGATGAAGTCATCCAGGTTGGAGGGGATTTTGATTCCCCTGAGGTCGTCAATCCTGATGGCGTCTCCGACGTTCCCAGCCACCACTCCACCGAGACGGATACCACCTGTGGCCGGGGGGTGTGAGTACACTCCCCGTACATCCCTCTCCTCTTCCGCATAAACTGCATGGGTATTCGTAGTTGGCGGTAGATCCTGGGCGGCGTGGGACATCTGTACCGTCAGGCTCCTCAGGTCCGTGGTTACGTGCCCTTCCCTCATGGACCCAGCCGGTGCCGTGTGTTCCCCGAGCATTGTGGATTCGCTGAACATGGGAACAAACGGCAGCGCACCCGGGTCAACACGCGGAGGCGCGTAGGGTGCCTCTGCCGGACCACCCATGGGTTTATCCATGGCGCTCCGGAGGGTCTTAACCCGCTCCACCAGCTCTGCCGCTGCCGGCTCTGCCGGGAGCTCCGGACCCGAGGCGAGGGGCTGTAGCTCCTCTAGCCTTTTCAGGCGTCCCGACATGTCCTCCACCAGGTGGAGGAGGCTGTCCACCACTCGCTGCTGCTTCTCCAGGGCCAGCTCCAGATTCTCCCGGTACCGGTCCCGTTCCGCTCGCAGCTCCTCCATGTCTTTCTCCGCGGCCGACTGGTCATCCAGGATCCCGGCGACGTCCTCCTCTAGGCCGTCCTTCGCGTTGTCCAGGCTGTTGAGGCGGTGCACGATGGCGTCCATCCCCATCTTTGGGTACTTGCCCATGAGGAAGGACACGTGCTCGCAGTGGCACTCAGCTTGCTTTCCACTTCATCTGGCGCATCCTGCGGTTCCCGGCGCCTCGGACTCATCTCCCATGGGCGTATCGCCCACGGCGTCCATCTCTGGTCCCGTGTGCCGGGGCACAGGTGCCGTCCTGGCCCTGGCTGGCCTCTCCAAGCCCTCGGCGTCGTGCTTCAGGGTGGGCTCGGGGGCCGTATGCGCCCTGGCGGTCGGCGCGGACATCTCCTCCGACTCCGAGGGGAAGCAGGTCCGATAGCCATCGGAGTGCCCCTCGGATTCCCACAGCCTGAACGGGCTGGGGTCCGTATCCATAGCCCTGGCGTCCCCTGCCGCGGGCTTGGGTGAGCCGCGCTTCCGGTAGCGCCGGGCCCGTCCTCCACTGCTGCCTGAATGGCAGGCCTCCTCGGAGTCCTCCGCGGCGGAGCAGAGGTTGCATGCCTTGCGGCAGCAAAGCTCGCACATGGAGACCAGGTCCTCCATGTCAAGTTCTCCTCTTCCCGAATGTCGTACTTCTCTTCGGGCTTCAACTTCCGGAGTTCGCCATGCTCTTGAGCGTCTCGGCTCTTCTCTGGCTCCAATCTCCGGCATGGTCTCCACCGAGTCCACAATACGCACCCAGGGCGTACTTGGGCAGGGCTCATAGGGGCCCAAGTCCCCGGGTCGGCGGTAGGTAGGGGCAGCAGGTACGCCTCTGCTACCATAAAGAAGGTCCCTACCAGGACTGGCCCCCGCGGTGCCCCTTCCGCCTGTAATCCCTGCTGACTTGCTCCTGATCAATGCTTGCATTCCTCAAAATCCAGGGTCCAAAATCCAAAAATATAGGAAATGTAATCCTCCTTCAACCCTGAAGAGCAACCAGATCCCACAAATACAGCAATAGCCCAATTCAGAATCCAGTCCACACTGCGGGCTTCCGTTCAGCACACCGATGGTCTCACGGTGGCGGGCATGTACAAGAATTATCCCAAAGAGGAAAGCCCTGAAATTGGCATATGAACACAAATAAAGCAAAGTTGGGGAAAGATGGAAACGTGCACATTCACAGCCATAGACCCCTCATTCCCTGGACTCAAGACCTTCCCCTGACTCACCAACATGATGCCCTGAACCCAATCAAATAAGATGGCTAAATGCCATGTGTCACAAGTCACTACATAAACCCCAAAAATGTGTTCATCTCGAAGCCTATATATCCTAGCCCAATGGGGGAGGTGGCGTGTCATGGCCTAGAATGGCACTCAGGACCATGCCCTACCCTGACATAACCTTGGTTGGACTTGGGGTCGAATGGGCTTGGAGAACTGCCCCATGAAGATGACCTCACAACATGGCAAAATCAGGCAATTCACACCATAATGCCAAAAATTCAATTATATACTCAAAAATGCACACGGCAAATATTCAAATGCTCCATGCATGTGTCAAACCGGAAAGTAGTATACAAGGGTCATATAGACCAAAGGTCCATGCCCAAGAATATCCCATCATTGGCTCCGAAACTTCTCCGGTTATGTACATGACATGCTTCACCAGTCAGCTCATGAGTTTGAGACCTAATTTTGTGAGGCCTCGTGTGCCAAGCCAAAGTGACCATGTGATCCGGCATATGGTGAGGTACAACATCGAAGCATATGCCAACATATAAGCAACATACCATTGTTCACAGATCTCTAGGCACTTTACTGTTAGCCGACCAGTTGAGCACATAAAACACCAAAATGAGCATAAAATGAGGTCAAAAACATGCAAAAAATGCCAAATTCAAGATAATTACAATAGTATATAACTTCCCTCACCCATGGTGTCAACCTATGACTCAAAACACAATTGCTTGGGACCATTTGCAAACAATCCCCCCACTTGGATTGAAGCGGTACCCAGAACCCCATGGCTAGGTTACGGCATACAACCGGTCTCCGGTCCACTAACCCCATGTACGGAAGGGAAGACGCCCGTTGACGCTCCGTTTCGTGCCGTAAAGCCCTGCATCGGCAACCGATGCACCGCCAGCGGAGATTTGTATATCAGAACATCAGGAATCAACAGGGTTTTATTTTCATATTGTTTCCGTCAATTTTTACGCTTTCGTTCTGATACTCACTATTTTGACTGCTGGCGGTTGGATCGCGACTTTACCGTAACCGCCAGTTTAACTGTTTATAATAATACTGGTTTAACGCTATCCGTCACGAAGGCTCCAAAGCCTTCAGGAACTGCATGGACGCTTCCGCAATTTTCACATCTTACACTCGCAACCTTAATCCGAATTTTTCAGGATGTCGAAATCGGATTTTCGACTTCGACATCCCCGCACTTGATTTGACCTCTTTCGAGCGGACCTACGTGCTTCCCTATGCACGAATCAACTTTCCTTTTATCTTGCCCTCCATTTGACTCAGAGATATGGGCAAAACAAAGTTGATTCCTGAGGCCACTTGTAAGGGTCATATCTCGTGCCGCTTGCGAGGAATGACAATAAGGAAACGTGGGATGTATTCACAATACTCCCGACGTAATTTGGGAAGCTTTATATGCCTTGCGTTTCCACACGTGCGCGCTAGTGTAATGAATCATGGTCAAGAGGGTAGAGTTTGCGTTATAACTCTTTGGCCATGATATTGCGTGCGTTAAGATAACTTTCGAGTGTAGCGCGCAAGTGTTCGTGTTGCATAGGAACTCTCCTTGAGTTCCTATGAGCGATTGACACAAAGTTATGCCCTTGGGGGGGCATGACATATCGTGTGGGGAGCTACTTTTTTGGGCAATATGTGGTATGTGCCATGTGTTGTGTTGCGTGCCCATTTGGCGGGTCCATTGCTCCAAGCCGAACCCGCCAATGGACCTCATATTGTGTAAGCCCCTTCTCCATACTCCCCACGATCAATTGCAAGCCTAACCTTCGTGAAGGGAAGCTTGTGTGGTGAACCCGAAGCGATGCGTTGGGAGCAAGGTGTGTGTTTTACAATTTTCCATGTTTTCATGTGCCCACTTGGGAAGTAGCGCTCGTAACCTTTCAAGGCGCCCCAAGAGGAGCACATATGTGGGATCGAAGGTCATTGGTGTCAAGTCATTGTGTTTAGAAGGAATAAGTGATTGCACGATCCAAGCCAAAGATATTATAATATAATTGTGCACCTTTCAAGGCACTTTTGTATGTCTTTGTGCCAATTTTGCCGTTTTTGGCCCGTCATGATGTCAAGTGGCGACCGTGTATCTCAACGTTGCGCTCAATTGACATCATGACCCAAGTATGAAATGAGGGTACATACTTCGGTGCCCAACATATCTTGGACCCAGTGAATAACCCCTCTTAGGCTTGGCATACCGTGGCCGCCATGTTGGCGATTTGGGACTATCCCAAATCATGGGCTCACTTCGCGACCCTGCCATTCCCAATACCGGAGGAGTTGGGCGACGCCCAAAAGATATGTTGGACACACATGACTTGATACCAATCCTATGGCACACTCCGGTCCAAGTCGGGCATATGCCTCATTTGCCCCAACCATGAGGGTGCGCATCTTTGGCCATTTTGAGCATTTTTCTACTTTTGCTGCCCGCCATGCACTATGTTCTAACCCTCGTGCACGCCGGACGCATGGACCAATGGACCATACATGACATGGGTGTAATGGGTAATGGTCCCCATGGTCCACACACCACGTGGGCGAAGCGGAGCCACCTTTGTTAAGGCGCTAGCCCAAAGTGGGTGTGGGCAATTTTGCCATTTTTGCATTTGTGGACCCAGTTGGGATCGTCACCACGCCAAGTAGCATGGCGATCTTTGAGAGCCAAGGGCATGGGAGTCTTCGTTGGACTCCTGGTAGATCGCGTATGGAATGGCGGATCTGATCTCCAAGCCGGCGTGGAGAAATACTATTGGGAGCACACCGAGTTTTGGCTCATTTCAAGCAGCCAAAATGACCCCATTTTGGGACCCCAATTTCCCCCTTCCGTGTGGTCAATTGGCGGCCCCATTTCTCTATGCCCAGAGGGAGCCCGGACCAAATCCCAAGTAGTGCACTCAGATATAAGTCCTAGGTCCTGCCTCCTACCCTGTGAGCCATTGGCCTCACCTTGGCCGAGCAAGCCACGCGTGGGAATGACGCCAATTTTGGTGATTTTGGCATCATGACCCCACTTGATTTATCCGTGTTGCCCTGATGCCGGGACCTCAGAGGGAACCAGGTTGGGTGAGGGCTCCAGGGAGTTCGTACTCGAATGGCATAGGGTCAGTTGCCTCGTCCCTACCTCTGGCGGGTCCGGACGAGAGGTCAATTTTGGGGATTTTTGAGTTGATTTCAGTTTGGGCTGAAACAGCCCACTTTCAGCTACCAACTCCTGGGTGATAATGGCGGGGCCATATCTCTGACTCAGAGGGGAGTTGGGACCTGCTGTAAAGGGAGCATAGGGAGCCACTGTAGGTCGGCCTTGGAGCCCCTTGGTTCCCAGGAACCCGCCGCTGGCTAGGCGGGAGACCTCTCCCGTTGGCAGGGTTTCAGGGTCCGGACTGAGCAGGGCATGGGTTGTGTTTGAGCCCCCGCCCCTACCAGCCACTGAGAGGGTCGGACCTGGGATTGGGATACGAGTTGGGACTGAGTGTCTATTGTCTCATAATGCCCTTACCCCAGTCCAGTCTTAACCCCATGTGTACATATCCTGATGTGTTGCTGTACATACTTTTGTTCCCTCTTTGCAGAGTGGCAAGGATTCTGAAACGCTTTGTCACATGACACGAGCGTATTGATGCCCTTGTGAGCGTAGTGCCTTGCCTGCCTGCTCACCTGTGCGTGTCACCGGAGCGTCCCGTGGCCGGCCCCCCACGGGAACGCGTCAAAAGCGTTTCACCGCCGCGCGGCTGCCCAACCCTCGCGTGCCACTCGGGGCCACCAACCCCGAGCAGCGCGGCGCAGCTCACAGCTCGCAGCGCAGCGCAGCGGCTCGCAGCGCAGCGCAGCGGCTCGCAGCGCCACCCAGCGACAGCGCCGAGTTCGTCACGGAGCCAGCAGCGCCGTCCAGAGCATCGCCCTGACCGCGCAGCGACCGTGAAAGAGGTGCACAGACCAGGACTCCTGCATCAGCCCCATTGGCCAACCCGGAGTCCCATCGGCCGACCAGCAAGGCCGCGTCAACCACCTCCACAACCACCGGCTGACCAGCACCAGCCGCACACCCAGCCCAGTGCTGCAGCACCCGCCTCAACAACCACCACAAGTTCGTTGAGTAGAACGAGTGCACACCAAGGACCTCAAGACCAAGTACGCCCCCCGCTGCCATGGTGAATTGGCAGGAAGCGGGCAGGCTGTGGCCGCGGCCCCACCCCCATGCGGCACGCCTGCTGCGTGGGTTGGTCTGGGACCAGCACTACCGCCACAGCCACCCCCAGTGTGAAGGCGGCATGCCCGGGAGCTTCGAGCTCCGCGAGGACATGGGGGAGGACCGCCTGCGGGCAGTGGAGGAGTGGCTGCGGGCGGAAGGCTACGAGTGGCGCTTCCGCCGCAAGCGCTGGCGGACCTGGACCCGGCCGGACAGGCCCGGCGAAGGGCTGCGCCCCGACGGGATTGAGGAGGACGAGGACCCCAACGCCTACCCGTCGGGCGCCTCGATCAATGTCTCCCTGTGGGACATGATCGAGAAGGACTTCCCGGAACCGGGGAGCGAGCGCAGGCTGCAGGGCAGCAGCAGCGCGTCTCCGGGGAAGGAGAAGCGGTCCGCCGGGGACAGGAAGCCGGACCGGAAGTGGCGGGAGTACAAGGAGTCCCTGGCCGCCGAAGCCGCCCAAGGCGCCAAGGGCGGAACCCCAGCCCCCAGTCCCCAACGGGCCAATGGTGGTCATCACCCCGGCTCCACCACCCTTGGCGACTACATCAAAGTCGCCAGGCAGACCAAGGCCAAGCCCCGTCCGCTGCTCCTGAAGCCCCAGCAGGCCTCAGCAGGCCCCAGCAGCGACGTGGAGTCGGCCCACCGCGGGAGGATGCCGGCCGACCAGGCTAGCTCCAGCAGCAGCGCCGCTCCCGCCCAAAGGGACGTGGCGCGCGCCTGTGAGCGCGTCTGTGGGGCGCCCTGCAACCTTCGGGTTGCCCGGCAACGGGCCACGCAGCAGAACGCTGCCGTGGAGGGCGCCATCGGCATCGCCCATGAGGAGGCCACCGAGTGGGGCAGAGGCATGGACTACCACGCCTCGAAAGTGGCAGCCATCGCGGCCGGTCTCACGGCTGCGGCCGCCCATGAGGCAGTGGCTGCCCGGATCAGGGCAACCGACGAGGAAGCCCGCCGGACGCAGGAGGCCATTGCCTGCAAGGAGGCCGAGGTGAAGGCGCTGGAAGAGGCGCTTGCCCAAGAGAGGGCAAAGAAGGAGGCGGAGGAAAGGGCCCACGCCGAAGCAACGGTTAGGGCCCAGGAGGACGCCGCCAAGAAGGAAGCCATCGAGGCCGCGCGACGGAAGGTCGCTGAGGAGAAGGCCAAGACGGAGGCGGAGCTGGCAGCGTTGGAAGCGCAGAAGGCGCGGCTGCAGCAGGCCCGGGAAGCCGAGGCGGCTCGTGCTCGGGACGAAGCCGAAGCGCGAGCTGCCGCAGCCACCGCCGCCGCAATGGAGGAGGCAGAGGCCAAACTCCACCGCGAGACTCCCCCGGGAGGATCACGAGTGGAGACCCTTCGAAAGCTTTTCGAAGGGGACGCCTCCTCCAGGATGACGCTGGATGAGGCGGACACGGGCAGCAGTGGGAGCAGTGGCACCACCGCCCGTCGACGGAGGAAGGGCAAGGGGAAGACCCCCGAGAGGCCGCGGAGGCCAGCGGGTGGGCACCCCCACGACAGTGACCCCTTCTTCACCGCCAGTGACGGGGATGAACGAGGCCGCCGACATCGCCAAGTGGTGGCTTGGACGGGCGGAGGCCGCGGAGACGTCCCCATGGAACCGGAAGGTGAAGATGAGGATCTCCCTCCTCCCTACCGGAGCTCGGAGTCTTCAGAGACCGAGACGCCCAGGTGGGGCGACATGGAAGAGGATGACGACATGGACTTCGGCATCACGAAGAGGCGCCCATCCTCGGACCCACCGAGGCGACCCGGCGGAGGCCCACCAGGACCCCCTGGCGGAGGACCATCAGGACCCCCTGGAGGACGCCCACCAAGTGGACCCCCTGGAGGCGGACCACCGGGCGGTGGAGGACCCCCGGGACCGGGCGGACCCGGCGGAGGCCCTCCTGGAGGACCCCCTGGGGACCCCGACGACCCACCAGGGAACGGCGACCCGGATACCACCTGGCGGTGCATTGTCTACCTCCACAGGAGAGTCCAGTTGCTCGAGCTGGAGGTAGGCACGGGCAAGGGCGAGATGGCTCGCATCTCCACGGTCGCCGCGCGCGCGCAGAAGGAGCTGGACATCGCCAGGGCCGAGACCAAGTCGCTGACCAACGTCGTCAGCGGCCTGCAGGAGAGGCTGGACGCGCTGGAAGCCCGTGGGAGCGTCGGCAGCGACCACCCACCCCTGGAGTCTGGCTCGTCGGACGACGGCTGGGGACCCGGACCAGGTCCAGGCAGACCCCACGCCCCCGGCGGAGCCCCCAGGAGTCGCCCCAGCGCCAGTGCCCCCTCTCTCACCGCCCCCTCTCACCGCAGCGCGGGCCGCCGCAACGAGCGCGTGCCGCCCGGCAGTGGCAGTGAGGAATGGCGTGATGAGTGGCTCAGCGCGGAGTACCGCAACCGCCGTGCTCCACCGCGGACGCCTGTACGCCCCCAACGCCCGGCACCAGCCCCGGTGCCAATCCCAACGGCTGGAGGACGTTATGGTGGACTCAGGGACGAGGTCCCCAGAGGAGACGTGGAGTGGGATGTCGGCGAAGGTGAGGACGTGGACCTGGACCTGGAGGAGTTCGACATCAGCCCGCCGCGTGGTGTACGACGGGAGGCTGCTGAACGCAGCTGCCGGCGCCGTGATGAGGATGCGTACATGGATGCAGTACGGCGTGAACATTTTGGTTCAGCGTACGTGGAGGAACCGCGGCGTAGCCACAGGGGTTCCATGGAGGAGATGGACGTGGCGGCCGTGGGAGTCCGTGGGCGAGGCCGATGGGAACCTCGGTCGACCTCGCGGCCGGCGTTCATGGTCTCTAAGGCCGCGGATGCCGCCGTGTGGGAAGACTTGAAGGACATCAAGCCCCCCATGTACGACGGCAACCCCCTCAACCTCGACCGCTTCTTGGAGAAGCTGGACGATTGGGGGCTGACCGTCACTGAAGACCTGCCTCCCGCTGATGCGGAGAAGTATGTCTTCAAATGGTTCAGGTACCGCCTGCCGGAAGTGCTCGGAGAGCTATACTTCATGGCGACCAAGGAGGGGAAAATCAAGACCCTCAAGGAAGCCAAGAAGTGGCTCAACGAGCAGGAGCGGGTGGACGCTCCGCAGGTGGCGGCCAAGCGATGGAAGTCCATCAAGCTTGAGCATGATGGACGGGAGATCCGCCTACGAGAGTGGCGAGACTTCCGAGGGAAATACACCCTCTTCCGCCGCAACGTGGAGGATTGAAACGAGGGTGACGAGCAGGCTCGCCTGCTCTCCATGCTGCCGGAAGCATGGATCAAGAGGGTCACCAAGGAGGAATCCAAGAGGGCCAAGTCCAACCACACGGTCAAGATGATGCTCCCCAAGGAGTATCATACGAACGTGGTGGCTTGGGCGAAGAAGAACGTGGCCCGGGATGTCAAACGGCACTCCCTGCGGAACGCTCTTCTCATCACCGTCTCGGGCGATCGCGAGAAGACCGCGATGTGGCGCCTTGACGAGTGTGAGTTGAGCGGCCAGACCATCCGTCTGCAGCCCATCCCGGCGCGGATGAGCTGCGACGAGATCCTGGAGTGGGTTGGCGAGGAAGTACTCAAGGAGTACTGAAACCTCCACCACACCCGCGGGTTGAGGCCCGGCGACCGCGACGTCAACTACGTTGGCGAGGGACCTGGCGGGGAAGATGCCATGGACCCAGCGGGAGCCGGCGGCGATGAGACTCTCGTCGACGATGACGACGACGATGAGCCCGCCGAAGTGGCCGTGTGTGCCTTAGTGGCCAAGAACCTGAGCGCGGGGAGCAAGCCGGCAAACTGGAAGCCCCTGCAGCAGGGTTGGAGGAAGCAGGAGAAGAGGGACCCTCGCCGCATTGACGACCCTCCGCTGTCCTTTGGGGAGTTCATACGAGCTCACCCTCAGGGCTGTTTCGTGTGTTATGGGAGGAAGCGAGGCTTCAACCATGACCACCGAACATGCCCCGTCCACAAGGCCGACACGGAGGCTTACAAGAAGGCGCACGGGTCGAAGAAGCGTGCGCCCGCGGGTATCCGGGAAGCCAAAATGGAGGTCGACAAGGACGAGCTGGCCAAGCTGATGTCGTCGGTGGGGACCGAGTTGGCCAAGGAGATCCAGGAGATCAAGCGGAACTGGGTCCCCAGGTTGGACAACAAGAACAAGGAGAACAACCAGAATGACCAGAACAAGGACAAGGACAAGAACAAGGGTAAGAAAGGGGGAAGGAAGAAGAGCATCAACGAGGTTGATGCGGAGGAGAACACCCCTTCCTCCACAACCGACGCCCCCTAGCGGAGCCCCTGCAGCCAAGGGCCCCAGCTAGGGCGGTCGCAGGATGGTGACGTGGGAAGCGCCGAACCATCCCAGTCGGGAGTCGATAAGCACAAGGGGACTGCCGCGGGCAGAAGGCCCGGTCCGGCGCCCAGTCGCGGAGGCGGGGTGAGGGCAAGTGAAGGCACGAACCCTTGCACCCGTCCGTCCTTCGCGACCAAGAATGTGTTTGATGTACTACAGGATCTATCCGAGAGTATCGGAGGATCACCCGGACCGCAGCTGGATGCTGCAGATGGGCAGCCTGAGCCCATTGTCCACGACCTGCACCAGTCGCTTGTTGAGCTTCTGGAACGGCCGGAGATCCTGAGTTTGCACGCCGTGCGCCGTGTTGGTCGCGAGCGGCAGTTGCATCTTAAGGTCCGTGCCTTATGCGGGGAAGTGGAAAAGGTTTTCGACGTGTTGGTCGACACGGGAGCTCAGGTCAGCTTGGTCAAGGCTGGCCTACTTCCACCAGAGTGTCTGACCGACAGTCGGAAACCTGTCAGGCTGAAGGTGGCGAACGGCCAGTACATGGTGGGAGGCACGAAGGAAGCGGCCATTGGGCTGCAGTTCGTGAACCATCGTGAGCTGAGCCGCCCAGACCTCGGCAAGGAAGTCCTCCTGCACGGTCGCTTCTACGAGGCCGAGATGGACTGGGACATGATCGTCGGGTACGACTTCATGATGGAGACGGACTCCGGCGTCCTCCCGGCCCAGGCCTCCATGACCCTGTACCAGGACGACCAACTCTCGTGGCTTTCGTCACCTGAGCACCATGTGGAATGCCAATGGATCCACCCCGAACGCAATCAGCTCGAAGTGGCCGCGCTGGACACTGAGCCCACTGGGCCAGCAAACCAGGAGTACGGCGTAAGGCCGGAAGTGGCGAACCGAGTGGTCGCGGACCTGGGAGCGTCGGATCTGGCCCTGGATGCGTTCTCTTCAGGAACCTCCGCCCATCTTCGGGTTTGTGAGAAGTACTGGAGCGCCCGAGACTCCGCGTGGAAGAAGCACTGGGGTCCGCATCAGGGATTGATGTGGATCCATTGCCCCCGTTGGGACATTCCAGGAGCGATAGCGAAGATTCGCAAGGACCGCTCCAAGGCAGTGCTGGTTGTTCCTATGGGATGCACCGAGGAGGAGAGTACCCGACATTGGGTAGCCTCATTGACCAACATGACCTTAAACAAGGTCGTCCTACCGGCTGGAGAGAGTGTCTATCAGGACGCTAAGGGACAGCCCATGCCACCCCAGAGATGGCCAACGGAATTCCACTATGTGGATGGGGGCCTTGATCAGGCCGACGCCACGGACTTCGTGTGTGTCAACCGCATCATAGCAGAGCCCTGGCGGCAATGCTTTGCGGTTCCCCCTGTTGACATCGAAGAATCGGATTCGGAAGACCCTCTCACTGAAGAGGAGTGGGATCTGGTTCAGGGGTATATGGATCAGCCCTTTCACGACTGGGGAAACCAGCGTGAGGGCAAAGGCCAGGACAAAGCCTGGTGGGAAGTGGACTCAATCGTCTCCGGTTCTTATGACGGGAATACCTTCGTACAGAGGGTGCTGGATCACATGTCCAGCCAAGACGAGCCGCCTGGCGGTAACCCACCCACCTACGGCGATCTGTTCCGAGGCAAGACCAGAGATGGCCCTTTGGGCCACCTGGGAAGACAACCTGAGCCAAAAACGAGCGGAGTAGCTACCCCTCAAGTAAGCTCCGTGGTTCAAGTGCCCGGAAAAGCCAAGGCGGAGTCCGATGACTGCCCCAAGATCCAGGCGTTAAGGGCCAGGCTGAAGCAGAAGTATGGCGAGACCTTCTTCAGCGGAAAACCTGTGTTCCCCCCACCGGTGCGTGGACCGTATGGCGAGGCCAAGATACGACTGAAGCAGGACCCCCGTGTGTATCGGCACCGGGAGTTTGCCCTGAGGGGCGAGAGGAAAGAGGCCATGGAGAAGATCCTCCGTGACTTCATCCAGAGAGGCTGGCTTGAGCCGTGCCACTCCGAGTGGGCCTCTCCGTGCTTCGTCGTCCCCAAGAAGGTTGCCGGTGAGTGGCGGCTCGTGGTCGACTACCGCGGCCTAAACGCCCAAACGCAGCACGACAGCTATACGCTGCCCCTCATTGAGGACATGCTGCAAAAGCAACACCGGCGGAGGATCTTCACGGTGATTGACCTGAAACACGGTTATCATCAGATGCCTCTCGCCGAGGAGTCCCGTGCCTGCACAGCCATGAGCACTCCACTTGGACCTCTCCAGTGGAAGGTGATGCCCATGGGCGACACCAACGGCAATGCGGCTTTTCAGCGGATGCTGGAGAACCTGCTTCAGCCGGTGCGCGACTGTGCGGACCCCTTCGTGGACGACGTGATCATCGCGTCCGGGGACCCCAGCATGAGCTACGAGGAGCTCCTGGAGGCACATGAAAGGGACGTCACTCGAGTGCTGGACCTTCTGGTTCGGCACAAACTCACGGGCAGCAGTGACAAGGCCACCATTGCGGTAAGCGAGGTGGTCTTCGCTGGCCACGTAGTCGGGAACGGGCAGCGAAAGCCCATACCTGGCAAGGTGGCTGCGATTGAGCACTGGGAAAAGCCCAAGACGGTCTCTGAGCTACGGGCGTATCTTGGGTTCTGCAATTACTACTCGGGGTATATCAAAATGTATGCCGGGTATGCAGCCCCCATGACGACCATGCTCAAGGGCAACCGAGAGGAGACCAAGAAGGGGTCCAAGAAGGCTCTGGTCTGGACACCTGAGTCCGACCGTGCCTTTGAGGGGATGAAGCAGGCGCTGCTATCCGCAGTGGGTCTGCACCTCGTGGATCCCGACCGAGGGTTCGTCCTGCGCACCGACGCTTCCGACTACGCCATTGGCGCTGTGTTGGAGCAAGTGCTTGACGACGGGAGGCACGTGCCCGTGGCCTTCTGGAGCCGAGTCCTGGCGGAAGGCCAGAGACGGACGTGGACGCCCCGGAAAAGGAGGCGTATGCCATCGTCATGGCTCTCAGGAAATGGGCTGGGTACATAGCCCTCCATCCCGTCACCGTCTGCACCGACCATCAGAGTCTGCAGTCGTGGCACAAGGAGCACGTGGACACCCCCTCAGGTCCCGCCTCCCGACGGGCAAGATGGCACGAGACCTTGGCCAAGTTCGACCTTACGGTTGTTTATATTCCTGGAAAGGATAACACCGTGGCGGACTGTCTCAGTAGGTGGGCCTATCCCGCCAGCAAGGGCATGCAGGATATCTCTGCCCATGGCGATGAGGCTGAGACCGCTGAAGCCAAGAGGATCATTGAAATGGAGCGCCTGATGGAGGAGGAGGGTGCAAAATGCTTCGTCGTCATGGCTGCGGATGCCCCCCTCGCAACGAGGGTGAGCAGAGCGGTCAGAGTACTCGCCCCTGAGGGGTCTGAGTCCGACAAGTACCTCTTCCCGGAGTCTTGCCTCCAGGACGACTGGACCGACGATTACGCCAAGTCTGAGGCCTTTGCGGCCGAATATAGGGCTGTGACCGACCCTGACGACGGGCAGAAGTGGCCAAAGGGGCTGACCGAGGAAGATGGCAAGCTCTACCGGAATGGTAAGCTGCTAGTACCGGAGTCCCGGGTGCTCGAGCTTTGTGAAGCTTGGCACCACCACATGCTGCACCCAGGGGTCAAGAAGCAAGCTCTTGACATGCAGCGTCGGTTCGAGATCGACCATATCGTTCTCTACACCGCCATCAAGAAGGTCAGGAAGGGTTGCTCGGTCTGCCAGGCCTGCAATCCCGATAACCGGAACGTCAAGGGGGAACCCCAATGGACCCCGGTTCCTGACCAGCCCATGGAGAGCGTGGCCATGGACGTCTTCTCCATGCCCGAAGTGCACATTGGCAAGGAGACCTTTGACTGTGTGGTTCTCTGTGTGGACCGCCACAGCGGCTACGTTGTAGCCGTTCCGGCACGCAAAAAGGGGTTGCTTGCCAAGGAAGTGGCAGTCATGATGATTCGTCATTGGCTGACCGTCTTTGACATCCCCCGCACCATTTGCAGTGACCGAGGGCCCCAGTTTACTGGTGGCTGGTTCAAGGCTATGTGTTCCCTCATGGGGATACGTCATGCCAAGAGCGTCGCCTATCTCAGCCGGTCTAACGGCCGTGCTGAAGTGGCTGGACGGCAGCTGTTCGAGAAGCTGCGCAAGATCCACATCACCAATCCACGTCGGAACTGGTTTGAGGAGATGTGGCCTGCTCTGAAGGCCCATCATGACACCCCCACTCCGGGCGGTTTGTCCCCTCACCAGATTCTGTTTGGCAGGGACCCCCTGGGTAGGGGACTTCCCTTGTCTGGTGATGGCATGGCTATGGATGCCAAGGAATTCTTCGCGCCGCAAGAGCAAACGGCGCGGGACATCCGCCAGCAGCTTGAGAAGGAGCATGCTGAGCGTCAGAAGTCCGCCCCGAGCTCGACAGCGCAGAAGTTCAGGGTGGGAGACCCGGTGTGGGTGATCAGACCCCGCCCTATGGGCACCCACCGCACCAAGACCTGGTTCACACCCGGCGAGGTGGTGCGCAGGATTGGTGAGGACACCTACCGCATCAAGGTGGGTCACGGACAGTTCCGGGAGCGCCACGAGAGTCAACTCCGTGTGCGGGAACCCGACCTCCGTGGCCAGCATGTGTCCCTGAGCTACGCCGCACATGAGGCCGATTCGGACGATGACTATGCTGAGCAGGATGACTATACCCTAGCCCCTTCTCCATACTCCCCACGATCAATTGCAAGCCTAACCTTCGTGAAGGGAAGCTTGTGTGGTGAACCCGAAGCGATGCGTTGGGAGCAAGGTGTGTGTTTTACAATTTTCCATTTTTTAATGTGCCCACTTGGGAAGTAGCGCTCGTAACCTTTCAAGGCGCCCCAAGTGGAGCACATATGTGGGATCGAAGGTCATTGGTGTCAAGTCATTGTGTTTAGAAGGAATAAGTGATTGCACGATCCAGGCCAAAGATATTATAGTATAATTGTGCACCTTTCAAGGCACTTTTGTATGTCTTTGTGCCAATTTTGCCGTTTTTGGCCCGTCATGATGTCAAGTGGCGACCGTGTATCTCAACGTTGCGCTCAATTGACATCATGACCCAAGTATGATATGAGGTTACATACTTCGGTGCCCAACATATCTTAAACCCGGCGAATAACTCCTCTTAGGCTTGGCATACCGTGGCCGCCATGTTGGCGATTTGGGACTATCCCAAATCATGGGCTCACTTGGCGACCCTGCCATTCTGAATACCGGAGGAGTTGGGCGACGCCCAAAAGATATGTTGGACACACATGACTTGATACCAATCCTATGGCACACTCCGGTCCAAGTCGGGCATGTGCCTCATTTGCCCCAACCATGAGGGTGCGCATCTTTGGCCATTTTGAGCATTTTTCTACTTTTGCTGCCCGCCGTGCACTATGTTCTAACCCTCGTGCACGCCGGACGCATGGACCAATGGACCATACATGACATGGGTGTTATGAGTAATGGTCCCCATGGTCCACACACCACGTGGGCGAAGCGGAGCCACCTTCGTTAAGGCGCTAGCCCAAAGTGGGTGTGGGCAATTTTGCCATTTTTGCATTTGTGGACCCAGTTGGGATCGTCACCACGCCAAGTAGCATGGAGATCTTTGAGAGCCAAGGGCATGGGAGTCTTCGTTGGACTCCCGGTGAATCGCGTATGGAATGGCGGATCCGATCTCCAAGCCGGCGTGGAGAAATACTATTGGGAGCACACCAAATTTTGGCTCATTTCAAGCAGCCAAAATGACCCCATTTTGGGACCCCAATTTCCCCCTTCCGTGTGGTCAATTGGCGGCCCCATTTCTCTATGCCCAGAGGGAGCCCGGACCAAATCCCAAGTAGTGCACTCAGATATAAGTCCTAGGTCCTGCCTCTGACCCTGTGAGCCATTGGCCTCACCTTGGCCGAGCAAGCCACGCGTGGGAATGACGCCAATTTTGGTGATTTTGGCATCATGACCCCACTTGATTCACCCGTGTTGCCCTGATGCCGGGACCTCAGAGGGAACCAGGTTGGGTGAGGGCTCCAGGGAGTTCGTACTCGAAGGGCATAGGGTCAGTTGCCTCGTCCCTACCCCTGGCGGGTCCGGACGAGAGGTCAATTTTGGGGATTTTTGAGTTGATTTCATTTTGGGCTGAAACAGCCCACTTTCAGCTACCAACTCCTGGGTGATAATGGCGGGGCCATATCTCTGACTCAGAGAGGAGTTGGGACCCGCTGTTAGAGGAGCATAGGGAGCCACTGTAGGTTGGCCTTGGAGCTCCTTGGTTAACAGAAACTCGCCTGTGGCTGGGCGAGACACCTCTCCCGTTGGCAGGGTTTCAGGGTCCGGACTGAGCAGGGCATGGGTTGTGTTTGAGCCCCCGCCCCTACCAGCCACTGAGAGGGTCGGACCTGGGATTGGGATACGAGTTGGGACTGAGTGTCTATGGTCCTGTAATGCCCTTACCCCAGTCCAGTCTTAACCCCATGTGTACATATCCTGATGTGTTGCTGTACATACTTTTGTTCCCTCTTTGCAGAGTGGCAAGGATTCTGAAACGCTTTGTCACATGACACGAGCGTATGGATGCCCTTGTGAGCGTAGTGCCTTGCCTGCCTGCTCACCTGTGCGTGTCACTGCAGCGTCCCGTGGCCGGCCCCCCACGGGAACGCGTCAGGATCCCCATATGGACGCACAATGACACCTTCGAACCTCCTCCCAACACGCACCATGAATATGGGAAAATTGATATTGGCGCTTGTGGGTCGCTCCGTAAGCCCTCCCACATGCACTATATGAGCGGTAGACTTAGTCTAGCGCTATGGAGATCATTATTGGGACACCTACAAACGGAGATATATAACATGGGCGTGAGCATATCGAAGCACATACCATGCATATAACACATACCCTCAAAAGTAGCTCCCACCATGATATGCCATGACCCTCCATGGACATAAATTCACGTTAAAAATACGTAGGAACCCAAAGAAAGTTGCTATGCAACCCCAACACTTATGCGGTACACTCGAAAGTCGCAATAAAATATTCGGTTGCACGGTCCAAGAGTTATATATCACTTTATACCCTCTTGACCATTATCCCTTGCTACAGCGGGCATGTGTACACACCAAAGGCGTTTGATGCTTCCTAAATTAAGTTGAGACCAAGGCAGTTCCAACCCAGTTCTCGAAATTGTTCTACCTCGCCGTGAGCCGGAGATATGACCCTTCAAAGTGGTCTCACGAATCAATTTTGTTTTGCCTACATCTCCAAGCAAAACGAAGGTCATAACCAGAGGAAGGCTGATTCGTGATCGGGGGAAAATATTGGACCACTCGAGATTCGTCATATCAAGTGCGGCGATGTCGAAGTCGAAACTCCGATTCTGAAAGTCTGAAAAAATCGGATTAAATTTGCGAGTGTATAATATGAAGGTTGCGGAAGCAACGAACCCTTTACTGATGAAATCTGACCCTTCATCGGGGTTTCCGCCAAAATATCTGTAAATAACAGTTAACCATTCGGTTACCGCAAAATCGCGAGCCAACTGACAGTCGCCGATACATTGACCATCAGAACGGATGGCAGAAAAATTACGGAAACTGTATGATAAAAAAACCCTGTTGATTCCTGATATTCCGATATATAAATCTCCGCTGGCGGTGCCTCGGTACTGAATATGGCCGCTCATAGCCGGAATGGCCAAACCTATCACACTATCACATCGGGTTAGGTCAGGTGGATGGGAGAGTATGATATCAGCCAATGGCGGCTTGCCGGCACATAGATACACACCCCAAGTGACCCAAAGATGGCCAGGGGGGTCCGAACCGGCTTCAGAATACCAGACGGGCCGGCGTATAGTGCCTGGGGTTGTGTGGGCGTGGTCCCCATGATGCGGCTCCGGTGTTCTGCCCTGGTGGGCGGGCGGGGCTGCGGTCAATGTCCGTTGTTCCCTGCGGCCGCACGGTGACTGGTGCAGTACAGCCGCGGTCTCGGTGATCCGCGCGTCCCGGGCTCCTGGGCCGTGGCCTGTCGCCTGATAGGGCATCGGGAACGTCGGGGCGTCGTGATTACCCGGATGTCTGGTGAGGGCGCTGCGGAGGGCTGCGAAGATGTCTCTCAGGAGGGCTGTGTGTCGTGCTCGTGCTTTCTCCTCCGTGTGGATGGCGGGTGACGCCTGCCCCACCGCCAACGTCTGGATCTGGTGGATCGTGAAGACGGGGCACAAGTTGTCCGAGGCGGGCCGCGCGGCCGTCCGTTCATGGGGTAGGATGGCCTCCGTCTGTTGCCGGCCATCCAGGTGGAACCTCCGTGCCGCTGACCAGTCCCTGGTATGCGGCCACCTCTGTTGGGCCCACCGCCACAGGCAGTAGAGGGTGTGTCCTGGGTGTCAGGAGCCGGCCGCGCCAGACACAATGGCTGTTAGAAGGTCCGGGGGTTGGCCCGGGAGTAGGGGAGTGGGGTCATCCGGCAGGCCCACGTCCCTGGGGACCATGGAGTCAGCCGCCTCCAGGTCCCACTGATTGTCCAGCGGTCGTGGTGTGATCCTCACCTGGTAGTAGGGGCCACTTTCCAATACCACCATGGCAACTGTGCTGGGGGCGTCTCGCGGCAGAGGCTCCGCATGTGCCCCCGGCCCTGCCGTTTGCGCGTAGCGCTCCGTCATCGTCCGGAGGTTTTGCCCCCTCTCCCTGGCCGTCCTGCTTTCCGAGTACGCAAGGCCTCCGTGTGGCGGGATGTTGAGGGCGGCGGCGTTCAGTTGCGGTGCTGCTCGTATCCGGCCTCCGGTGTAGGGTGCAGGTCGGGGCTCAGTCGACGGGGCGATGGGCGTGTGTGTCCAGGCGAGGTGCGGGACCCATACCCACCCCCAGTGTGGCTGGTGGCACTTGAACCACCAGATCCACACGTCGATGAGGTCCTCGGGGTCTGTGGTCCCAGGATTAGGAGCGTCTGGAGGTGCCGCACACCGATGTTGGTAGCCCCGTGTGGGAGGAGGGCTGCCGCAAATCGCCGGTTGCCGTGGACGCCCTGGAAATGCAGTTGCAGGGCGTCCAACAGGTTTGGTGCGGGCGTTCGGTGGCAGATGTCGTATACTCTTCGCAGTCCCTCCAGCTCGAGGTGGTCCCCTGCGTGCGGTCGTCTGGGGGGTGGGGAGAGCATGATTTCCCTGTCCCGGGCCGCAAGGGTGTGGGGCGAGGGATTGGCCCTTGACCCGTCGTCGTTAGGCTCTGTGTGCACGTTTGCCGCATCGGGCCCGGACTGCGAGGGTGCCGGGCTGGGGTGTGCGGCAGCGGGCAGAATGGTCTCGCGAGTCCGCGACCCCGGACTTTCCGTCGTGATCTCATCGGTGGTGGATGTCACGTCGCTGGGGTCATTGTGTGCTTGCACCCTGGCCTGGGTGGGAGGTGTGGCGTGTGCCGCGTCAGGATCACCAGGCGGGGCTTGCTCGGCCACAGTCGGCCGTGTTGCAGCCACGGCGACTTCGGTGGTGCTTGCCTCGTAGCTGCGGGTCTGCCTTGCCCTCTGATGTGTGTGGTGGTGTGTGCGGGCGCTCCGGCCGTTGTTGTGGAGTTTCTGAGGGGTTCCCATCACGCGAGAGGTGCACCGACGGCGCTGATATCAGTGTCGCCGTACATGGGGCTGCCGATGGTTTGTGTGGTCCCGGTGTGGTGGCGTTCGTCCTCATATGGGACAAAGCTGTGGAGGAGTTTGACGCCATGGTTTCCATGGTCTCAGTGTGCGCGCTGAGCGCTGCCAAACGTGCACGTTCCGTGGGCGGGAGTATGGTATGGATTGGTGTGCGGTCCGTTCCGGGTCATCGCTTGGGTTCGGCCTTGGGTGATATTTGCTGGTGGTATTGCCTGCTCGGTTCCGTCGTGTTGCTGTCGTCACCGGCATGGAAGGTCACCCGTCGCGCTGTTCAGGGCGGCGTGCGGCTCTGCTGTTGGGCGCCCGCCGACCTCCTGGTTCCCCGCGGCGGCTGCTGTGTCCGAGGAGAGTGTTGCCCGGCCGCTCCATCCTGGGGGCGTTGGTCGTCGTGGTCCAGCCGGCAGTGGACGAACGGCCGGATTTGGCTCCGTTGCGGATCGCATGGGGCCGCAATCCCTATGGGTCGTCTGTGCGAGCTCTACAAGTGGCCGGTGCATGCCACCTGCTTTGGGGGCCCCTGGGCCGTCGGGGACCGCTAGCGCTGTTGGCCCGTGGTTCTGTCTGGTGTGGGTGGGCCTCGGGGAAGTAGGGTACGGATCGTCCAAACGTTATGCCGAGTCAGGGCCTCTCGGATGCGGAAGGCCGCTCTGTGGTGCCACCGCCAATGCAACCGGTTTAGGTCATCTGGGGTGTGGGCCTCCATCTGGGCCATGAGGCTCGTGGCCATATACCGCCAGTGGCCAGGGTTTTCCATGGTGGGGGGCGGGAAGTGTCGCACTTCAGGGAGGTTAAATATGACGTCCGCCATGGTGCAGGCGCCCATTCTGATGTGGTGTACGTCCATGAGGATCCACCAGGTCCGGACGTGGATGGTGAGCTGCTCCAAGTAAGAGATCTGGGGGATCCACAGGTCCAGGTTACCGGCCGCTACGCAGTCCGCCTCCGCGTTGGGGCGCTGGGCTTCCCCTTCGGATTGTGCATAGTCCAGGCTCCCCTGTCCCCATGGTTGGGTCATTCGTGGGGGTACTCCCTCCACCGGTCCACTGACGGTGCCGGTCTCTGCTGGCGTGCGGACCCCATAGATTGGCGCGTCCTGTGCGCCTGGGCGCTGACTGGCCACGCCTTCGGGCTGCCCTGCTGCTTGACCGTCCCCCGCGGTGGTTGCGTGGGTTTCTGGGGCCGATCCCAAGGCAGCATAGTTGCGGCAAAGATGCGCCTGATGGCACGTGGAGGCAGGATCCCGGCCAGGGCTGGTCAGCTCCCTGTCGTGCGACACGCGCCGCAGCGCAGATGTCGTCATTGGCCCCGTGGTTTGTGCCTTGTCCCGGCAGGACGCCATGAAGACGGCAAGGGACTCATCGTCGTGGAGGTGCCAGTCTGCTTGCCGTAATTGGTCCTCCGTTGCTGCAGCGGCGTTGAAGATGGACGCCAGGATGTCCTCTGTCTCTGGGGCCCCAAGCGGTGGATTGTCGTGTGTCCCCGCTCGTGCCTGGCTCATGGCCGCATCGGGGTGTACACGTTCTCCCGCGGCCGCAAATTGTGGCGGGCGGGCGCCATCAGTGGCTCCCACGGCCCGCTTCTCGTGCAGTACGTCCTGGGGGCCGTTGGTGGTGCCCGTGGTTGCCTGTCCCCGTGCATTCGTGTGTCTGGTGCCCCCTGGTGCCCGGACGGCGCACCCCTCTGCCTCTGGCTGTTGGGTGGCCTGCGGGCAGGGTGCTTCCTCCGCTGTATCCGCCGTTCCCGGGGATGCGGCGGGCGGTGCCTGGGTGTGGAGGCCTGAGTCCCCCGCTGCGGGCGTCTGCATCCATGCTTGTAGATGGTGCTGGGTGAGCGGTCCCGTGGGCTCCCCTGCAGTGTCCCTGAGGTTGGTTGCTGAGGGTCTCTGGGTCTCCCCGTATCTGTGTTGTGTCCGCAAATACTGACCCCGATGGTCCCCGGCGGTCCCATCTCAGATCTCTTCGAGTCCAGCTCCTCGTCCTTGTCGTAGTGTACCAGATCTCTGTCCATCCTCACCTTTTCCGCCAAGGATATGGGGGCCATGAGTTCGGCCCGCCGCGCTTCCAGTCTTCTGCGGCTGTCGCCTTCTGGCGTCCCCGGGGTCCGGCCTCAGTGTTCCCCGCGTGGTGTGGGTAGCCCACCTGTGTCCTCCAGAGCCTGGGCCTCCGGGTGGGCCCCTCGGGCCACTTGGCCCTGGTGGCGTGTTGTCTGTTGTGCTGGTGACTGCCTGCGTCCCGTCTGTAGTCGGCGCGGCAGTCGGTTGGGCCGTGGCCGCCGGGCGGTGTGCCCCCCGTAGAGTCCGAGCCAGTGTTGGCGCTTGCGGCTCCGGTGTTGCAGGTGGGGCCCGTGGTGTTGCACCCTGGTTTGTGCATCCGCGCGCGGGGCACGCGTTGGCGCCGGGGGCGAGGCTGGGCTCGTCGCTGGGTGATTGATGGGCGTTTCAGGTGTTGTGCGTTTTGCCGGGGAGTCTTGGTGTGAGTCAGTCGCTGGGCGCGTCCGCGGCAGGGTCAGGGGTTGATGCCGTTCGCGAGTTGGTACCGGGCCGTGTAGGGTTTGTCGTCTTGTGGGGCTTAGGGTGGCCGTTGGTCGGGGGTTCGTGGCGTTAGGGGGTTGTTCAGCCTGGAGGTTCTCCCCCCCGGTGGCAGGTGCTGGATCGCCCCGGTCCTCGCTTGCCGCGCTGTGTGGTGGTGCGCTGGTGGAGCCCGGGTTATGCTGTCGCAATGGTGGGTAGCGGCGAGCCGCCTGTTTGGGCGCACGCTCCTGCTTGGGGCTCGGCGGGTCGGTTCGTGATGGTTTCGGAGCCCCCGTGGCCCCAGTTGCGCTCCGCGGCCTCAACTGGGTCCGAAAAGACGAACTGGACGAGCTCGGGTATCCCTGGTACTGGTCTCGCAAAGGGGGGGGGGGCTTGGTTGGACTCGCCTGGTCGGCTGGTGGTGCTGGTGCGGGACCCGTAGTGTGGCGGGGCTGCAACACTTTGGGCTGCACGGGCGACGGCCGCATTTCCATAGGTGTCCGGCTGTGGTGCAGGGACGGATGGCTGTTGGGCTCGAGCAACCACAGGTCATAGCCACTCTGGGAGGGGGTTCTGTCGCCACGTCAACTATGCCGCCATGACCCTGTCGATGGTGTCGGGGCGCAGGCCCCCACTCTGCCAGAAGAAGTCTCCCCACTCATGGCCGTGGGCGTTTTAGGTGAGTCTCATGGCCCATTCGCCATCCCCCACCAGCCATCCGAAGGCGAATGGGAGGCAGCTGGTCAGGGCGACGGTGCCTGCCCTGCAGTTGTGAATGTTCATTTCAGTCGGGTCCTAGGAGCTCCACAGCGCACCAGAGAGGGATAGGCTGCCCCGTGGCACCGTGTCATAGGGCTCGTGGTCTGGGGCGTGGTTCGTTGGGTTCTCGCCTGCTGGTGCCTGCCAGCGCGCCTGTCGGAAGGGGCGGCGGGCTGGCGGTGGCGTCGGGACCTCCAGCGTCTGTAACAATTCGACATCTGGGCTGTCCCCGCCGCCAATGTGGTCGTGGGGGGTCCAGATGTTCTGGATGACCAGCATCCTGATTGTGCCCAGCGTGAGGTCTCCGTCTTGGGTTTCCCCGGGGGGTGGTTTGGTGCACAGGGGGTGCCGCTGCCTGCAGATGGGACACTGGTGCAGCTTGACCAAGCACTGGCTGCAAAGCCATTGCCGCGTTTCGGTTCCAACACAGCCAGGGTCATGGCTGAGGTGCCCCGGTTTGTAGTACATGGCGCACGGTTCCCTCGGTCCGCACGGTCGGGGAGCCTCGCCCGCGGGCATCCCGAGGAGAGTGCAGACAGTGAGCAGGGGCCAGCGAGTTCAGGGGCGCGCGTCCCATGGGCTCGTGTATCGGAATACGCGACGTGGTGCAATGCGTGCCCGCGGTCAGGGTCCCCCGTGGTCCTCTGGTGGCGCGTCAATCTGTCGGCTGGACCTATTTGTACTGTATGATCAGGTTGTAGTAGGTTGGTTGATTCACTGGGGCGTGCTGTGCTCCCTGTGTGTAAAGCTGGGTACGATGTTGCAGCTGTGCGTCCGCACGCTTGAGGGCGCTGAGTTGCATGTGGCTCACTGTAGCCTTTATGTCGGGTGCACTGTCAGCGAGGCGTCGGTAGATCTCCAGTGGCAGCGCCCCCCGCAATACGGGCTTCTTCGATCTCCGGTTTCCCCATCAGGTGGCGTACCTCGTTGGCCGGCGGAGTTGCCGGGCCCCATCCGGCGTGTTGCGTGATCGTGTCCTCTGGTTTCCATGTGGCCACGTGTACTTCGTCCTGGGCCAGTTGGCATTTCGTGGAGTGGTTCCATGTCTCTGGTGTGTGCATGTGGCATGGGCATATGGTGTATTCAGGTTGTATGTCAACACCTTTCCTGCTGTACCATCTTGCCACTCTGTCGAGTAGGGGTAGTTGCTCAAGCAGGAGTTGAGCCCGCCGTTTTTGCTGGTGTACTGGCAGGGGTAATGGGTCCAGGGCCGGGTAATACAGCGTCATTTGCAATTCCTGTTAGAGGCGCGTCATGAGGGTGGTGTCGGCGTGGCTGCCGCGGATGTCGGCCATAGTTCTGAGAGGCTGTGGGTAGTGGTATGCCCGCCCCGTGTCATTGTAGATCACATCGTCAGGCACCCAAGGTGGCGGCCCCCCGGGGTGCAGGATGGGGGGGGGGTGTTGGAGGTGGGTTTGTGTGTGGTCGTGTGGCGGGGGCTCGTCCGGGGTTGGTACCTCCTCCGCGAGTGGGTTGTGTGCATGTAGGTCGATGTGTCTGTTGCCTGAGTTGTAGCCATGGGACTCTTGTTTTATTAAGGGTAAGACAAAGTGCCCTGGCAGGTTCCGCAATGCCACCCACAGCTGTAGTGCTTGCGTACCCAGGCTGGAGTCCGTCGCCTTGTGCGGCAGCTGTTTGGCTAGGTGGCGTACGATCTGAAAGTCCACGGCTGCGTCCATTACGACCCATACGTGGTGCGGCTGAGTTTGCGGTAACTTGGAGATGCCAGTAACGGCGTCCACAATGATTGCTAATATCTTCACTTCACCGTGCCATGAGGCCCCGAAAATGGTGGTCCCCGTCAGGTGGTGTTGCCGCCGTCGGCCCGTTTCGTCTGGCCATAATGCCAGAGGCGCCCCTCCAGCTGCCGATGTGAGGCCTGTCGTGCCAGAGGCGTCCGCAAATATGACGGTGTTCTGGTTGTCTGGTCGGGGCATGCGGCACAGGGATGTTGGTTGGTTGGATGTGCGCCCCTCTGTCCGTGGTGGCCCAGGGCGTTGTGCTGGCTGGCTTGATCCGGGAGACAGCGCGCAATCCCCGATTCCTTGGTAGACAATCTCCGTTGCCGGCCACTTTCACCTGTACACTCTCGCGGTTGCTTTTGTGCCCTTGTATGAGGTAGTTGTGTATGCATTGGAGTAGGTACGACAGTTGTTGGTGGTACGTGGTCCATTCAATGGTTTGTGCTTCTGGGACTTCACGGGAGCAAGGGTGTTTCGTGGGATATGCCGGCGCCTCCGGCGTCGTGCTGCGGTGTTTTGCCAGTACTGGGTAGGTGAGGGCGGGGTGTTTGGTGCGGAACGCCCCTCGGTGGACGCGCCACTCTGCCGGGATGTTGAACTGCCAAGGCACCGTGGCTAGCGTACCCGCTGGGGCCGGTTCGACGTGTGTCTGTAGCTACCGCTGCTGTTCCGGAGTAGCATGGGCTGTCGGTGCCGCGCAAACAGTTGAAGGATGGGCCACGGTGTGGCCAGCACATCGGGTCGGCATCGCCAGCATGTGGTGGGTATGCCTGGCAGCGGGTCCTGCAGCAACAGGGATGGGCAGAACTGGCGTGTTGTGGGTAGCGGTAGTATCCACAAGTTGCCCTGTGCTATACTGGGTTGTAGAGTGACTTTGAGGCCCTTGGGTGCCAATAGGAGGACCGCCGGTATCGTGGTTTCCGGAATAGAGGATACTTGTTCTGCTGGCCGGTGGTGGGCCTGGTTTCTTGTCGGGGGGCCTTGTGGCCTGTCTCCTCACATTTGTGCTTCGTTGGAATGACATGCCTGTGGTGTGGCGGCAGGAGCTATAAGTGGTTCCATATGCGTGTTCCCACTGTGGTGGGGAGGCCTTGTTGGTGGAGGATGTATTGAGGCGATGTGTTGCGGCGGTGCCGGGCTTCTCGTAGTGTTAGTGTGAGGACTTCCCGTATCTCTGGTGCCTGGTTGTGCATGAGGCCATGTAGCTGAATTGCGGTGTGCGCGGTGTACGCGCTATGGACCAGGTGGTGCGTGCCGTCCCCGTAGTATGACACTGATGCTGCCGAGACCTCTGCACGGAGGGACGTGGGCTGGTGGCCGTGGATGGCCCACGCACGTCGAACTGTGGTGACGGCCCTTTGCAGCATGTGTTCGGGGTGTGTCGGGGGCAGGGCCTGGAACCGGATAGCTGCATTTAGCACAGCATGCAGGAAGTACGCCAGGGCCTGGGTGGACAGCGCTGCTATGCGACCCATGGCGAGGTTGCGTGTTAGTCCGCGTTCCAGGTTGGGTGGTACAGTGACCCCTACCGGTGTGCCCGCCTGTTGGATCCCCAGGAAGGTTGCATTGTCCGTTGGGGTCATGGGTACGTCACCAGGGCGGAGAGGTGGGGGTGGTGCATTGTGTACCATGGTGGCTGACGTGACGTTGTGTACCAGGAGCTGGTTGTTTTTCGGGTAGCTGGGAACATCATTGAGTATCATGTTAGCCCTTAAATTGTCTTGGCTGTCTGGGAGGGTCTGACAGGCGGTGGCGGCAACGACGGCCATGTCATCCGCGAATGCCAGCGGTGTGGTTCGTAGGGGGTACAGTGCTACATCAGGGTAGGTGTGTCGTATGTAGAAGGCCAGTGGAAGGATGACGAGGAGGAACAGGAATGGGCCCTCTGCGCCTCCCTGCGGGACTCCACTCCTGGCGTGGGTCCACGGGGTTGTGTCAACATCGGTTTGTACCGCGTATAGGCGGGTGGCGAGGTACACCTGTAGAAATTCTTGAAAGAGAATTCCGATGTGTTCCCAGACTGCCTGTAGAACGCGGTGTGGGGTGTTCAGAAAAGCCCCCTTGACGTCCAGGGACGTGATGATGAGGCCAATGGGGACCACACCCACCACCGCGTTCTGCATAAAGATGGCCCCCGCTGTGAGCGTCCCGGTATTGCTCCCCACATCCTGGGTGGGATGGCTCGGTACACTACTCGGGCCACTCCTTTCATGATGAGCATCCAGCGGAGCTTCGCCTCCGTGGTGGCACACAAGGTGGGCCTCCACCTGTCCGGGTTCGCCCAGTCTCCTTTTTTGTACAAGGGGTGTACGATGTTCGCCCAGTCTGCTGGTATGTCTGCACTCCCTATGGCTATGGCCAGGTGCCTCTTCAGGTGGAGCGGGAGTCAACGGTAGAGCTTGGCAGGTAGGCCATCTACTCCTGGCGTTTTCCCTTGTTTCAGTTACTGCAACACCTCATCGAATTCCTGAATGGTGAACGGGCTTTGGTGCACTTCACGTCGCTGTGCCTCCTTGTACAGCCGCGGTAGGTGTGATATCAGGTGCTTGGTGTAGTCGGATAGTTCTCCGTCCTCTGCATTGTGTTGGCGTTTGAAGCTGTTTCACACATCCTCGATGACCACCTTGGGGTATTTGGTCACTGTGCCGTCCTGTAGGCGCACCGCCCTGATGCCCTGGTGGCCCGTTTCTCCCAAGATCTTCTCCACATGCTTCAGTGACTTGTACGGTCTGGGGTTTTGGAGGTACCTTTCTTGCTCCTGCGCCAGGTCCTTGGCGCAATGTTTTTGCCACTCCCTGAGGTGATGCTGTGTGGTTTCCAGCCGTGCCGCAATGCGGTGGGTGTGTTGGGGGGTGTGGGTGTCGTGGGAGTGGATGGCTGTATGTAGGTCTCGATTATCACACCATATGGCGGTGACCATGGAGCGTAGGTCCCGGTGTGGGGTCGTGGTCTTTCACTCGTGCTTGCCCCCCTCGTGGAGGCCACACGCCGCTGCCGCTTGTCTCATGGCTAGGTTCAGGTCCGGGTCGCTCTGGTGGCCGACGATGCGATCCACTGTGCGGTAGTATGCCATCCACTTCGGTGTGTCGTGTTCCTCTGGGGGGTGGATGCTGGGTTGCGCGTCCTGGTCCATACTGTCTGAGGGGGCCGGAGGGACCTGTAACACCTTAAGCTGCACCTCCAGTGGGCGATGTCCGGTGGCCTTGGATGGCAGGTCGTGGTACTGTGCCGTGTTACCTCCGCGTGTGTGGGATCTGCATAGCACAGGTCGATGCGATAATCTGCCGCGCCCAGCTGCAGGGGCCGGTGCGAGGCCTGGCCCCTTAGGGAGGTTGTGAGGTCTTGCAGGCGCAGGTGCTGCATGGCCATCCTGACGGCCGTGTCCTCCGGTGTCGGTCACCCTCCTCGGTCGTCCATTGTGGGGGCGCCATTGAAGTCTCCTATGATGATGGTGGGGCCTATATTGGCCAATTGCCGGTACGCCTCCATGAGGTGCTTGAAGAACCTGTCCGTGGCGTCGCCAAACGGGACATGCACATTGATGACGTTGAGTTCATATGGCGCCAGTCGGCCGTCAATGCCTAGGTGTCGGTGGACGTGGACGTGCATCTCGAGCTTGAGGGATATAGGTACGCCTTTCACCTATGTGGTCTGGTACTGGTAGCCCGTTCCGGTGAGGATGGGTCTGAGGTTCAGTGTGTCGGTGCGGATCTTGAGTGCCTGCTCGTGCCACAGCATGGCGTCGGGGTCACACCGTGCCATGATGGGTATGCCCTGAAGGTCTTAGGCCTTGGCTCGGTCGTACACCACCCCTGGCTCGCTCAGGGACATCAGGGCAACGATTGCGGCTGTGACCTTGCCTGTGGGCGGTTTAGCGGTGGTGGTTTCCCGTTGCGTCCGTGGGGCCGGGAGTCATTGTCCCAGGCGTACCTTGTGGGCCAGGGCCGTTGCCACTGGTTGTCCCTCTGGGATGTCAGGCTCCTCGAGCCAGGCCTCCGTCATGCCCCCCGTCCAGATTGTCCCTGGCACCACCTGGTTCTCTGGTGTGCGGAGCTGCAGCGGACACTCCGGGACCGGCCTGTCGTCCCACAGCTCTAAGTTAGATGTGGTCGCTTTCTCGCCCCATTCCGATAAAGGTCGCCACGCGATTTTCAGTTGTAGGTCGTCGTGTTTGCCCGGTGTGGCCAATCGGCGATGCATTGTGCCGTGCAACCAAAGTAACTGCTTGGGCTGTCACTTCAGGGAACAAACGTAGACCCCTTGCACTTCCACCCCGTCAGGGTATTTCGGGTGCATAGCCTTGCGTTCGTCGGGTGTAAAGTACGGGCAGGTCTGGGGTTGTGGTTTGGGCTCCGCTGGGGGCGGTGCCGCTTTTGGTGCCGGCTTAGGTCGTTTGGCCCGCCGGTCTGGTGCCCTTTCCCCCTCTGGTCGGGGCCGTGGCTTCATCCGCACCGGCTCCAGCGCTGGCTTTGGGGGCCGGCTTGGGGGCGTTGCGGCCTTGGAAGATGCTGTACGCCGGTCCGTGCCGTTTCCTTGGCCGGTGCATGCCCCGCATCTTGTTGGCGTGGGTTCGCAGGTTGTCGGTGCGGTTCCTGATAATCTGTTCCTCGTCTGTGGGCCATGACGGCCAGCGTTGCGTTCTTGTCATCCCATGCCTGCGCACGTAAGCCGCTACGTTGCGGGCCAGGGTGAGCCACGGGGTGGGCAGTGTGGTGTCGGTGGCTGGCGCGTCCACTGTCCAGTGCATGGCCTTTTTCAGTGCCAGCCAGTGTGCCAGGGGGTGATGAGTGTGGTGAATTGAGTGCCTGAAACAGTCCCCTGGCGCTAGTGGGGTGGCTGTTCGCGTCTCCGGTGTGTGTGTCTGTAACCTGGTCACAGTGCCCTTCCCATCCCACTGTGCGACACACCAGGTGTGCTGGTGGCACATCAAGGTAAACATAGGGGTGTACGGGGAGTGGTTGAGGACCGTCTAGTCCGTGACCTTCAGCCCGATTCTTGACATAGATTGCTCTGTTGGGCTGTGGAGTGACCTTAGTTGTAGCAGTTGGTCCATCAGTTCCGGCGTCAGGGCGTCCTCCTTCGCCTGAATTCTGTCTTTGCTTGCAGCGGGGTGTCCCACGGCGTCATCCCACGTGTCCGTGACCGCTGCCAGGGTATTGGCCGCCAGGGTGATGACGTGGTTCATGAGGCCCTCCACAATACAATGTGCTTCTCTTTCCAAGGCCGTTGGGAGCTGGACCGTTGGTTTCCTGGTTATTTGCAGGAGCCCCCTGTCGGGGCCCAGGGCGTTGGGGTCTCGAGGCCAGGGTTCTTAGGCTACGTGTCCTGCCAGTGGGTGACGCGGCTTGTTTGTGTCTGTTAGCCGCGGCACCAGCGCCATGTGGTGAACTTTGTGCGTCGGTATAGATTGGCCGAGGGTGTACCCTGCTTTTTTCGATGCATGGCGGTTCCCCGTCATTTTTCATTCTGTGTCCACATTGTTCCATTCTCGGGATGGCAGTGACAAGGTGTAGCCCTTGCTGATACGCCATGATCATTTGATTGTACAGTTTAGTGTACAGGGTACCCAAAAGATTGAACATGGCAAACTGATGAAACATCTGTTCATTGGCAAGGCCAAACCACATACACTGTGAAAATCACTGCCCTTTGGCACCATTGGCGTGTTGTGTGGGTTGTTGGGTTGTGTCTTTCCCCATTCTGCAGTGCCACAAACTAGAACTCATTGTTTACCTGCAGACTGTAGAGGTTGCCTGGTCTTTTAAAACCAAAAGAAATAAGAACAAGATAGTGGAAGATGAGCCAGTGTTGTTTGGTGCTGTTTATGGCACACTAAGAGCAAAAACAGGCAAAGCGAAGAAGTTGGGGTGAAGTGATCACTCAGAGAAAAGTGTGAGGACAGATTAATGTACTCAGGCCGAGGAGATGGCGTCCAGAGGATGTGACAAGAATATTTATATTAAAAGAGAGCGACCAAGAAGATAATACTCTATTAGCAGATTTGTACCCTGCTGTCAGGTGTACCCCTTTGGTTCCCGGTACCGTGTTGAGGTGGATCCCCGGGAGCGCTGCGGGCTGCAGGGGCAGTGGCTGGAACAAAGCATGGGGGCATGGGTGGCCACATGGGGGGTCCCCAGTCAGGAGCCCTGGGCAATGACCGTTCATACCGTGTGGTACAGGGTACAGGATGTAGAGGCCAACCACCCTGCGGAGCTTCTTAGGGTTCAGGCTGTTTAGCCATCCTCCCACACCGATGGTAACAGAGCCCTGATCGAGCCAGGTGGGTTGGTCGCGGTCGATGTTGTGGTGCAGGGCCCTATGGATGGTTCCCCACGTTCTGCGGTGTGTGGCGCCGTCCGAGACGCAGTGCCCCGCGTCGATGAGTGGCATTCTTACTTTCTGGAGGGCCAAGTTCACGATGTTGGCGGGTGCGGTGCCGTCACCCTGTGCAGTGCTTTCCGCGGGTTTGGTCCCGCCTTGTTGGGGTACGCGTTTCCCGTGGTTGGGTTGATGCCAGGCGGGGTTTGTGTGCCATGTGGGGCCGGGTAGGTCGCTGTACTGCACCCGGGTATATACCGTGTAAGCTGTGGCCTCCGTGTACGGGCGTAGTTGGTAGTTGGGTTGCTGGGTTGTGCTGTAGGTGACGACGGCATTGAAGGTGGGGATAGTGTACTGGAGGTGCGTGTCTGCCAGATTGTGGGTGAGCTGTACCTCCGTGCCTTTCCGGTTCGCGCTGTGGTCCTCAAGGACAAAGTGCAGCATCCATTGGCTGTGGAATTGGAGGTCACCGTCTTTGTCCCACAGCGCTGGGTGTATTTGGCGTCCCGTTTGCTTTGTCTTGTTGGCATTGTGGTGGATTCGTTGCTCCACTAGGGTGTTGAGTGTCCACTCTAGTGGGGGCCCTTACCTGTGTGCCATAGCCTGGACCGCTTTGGTGAGTGCTGTGACGGAGGGTGGCAAGGTGGATTCTGCCACCTGAGCCACCATGCCTGCGGCCGTCGGAAACTCGATTATGCGGTGAAGGCCCCCGGTTGGTGGGCGTTGTGAGTGTCCAGGAGGTCTAGGGAGAGTGCCTCCTTGATTTGGCACAACGCCTCCGGGAGAAAGATGTCCTTGATTAGCGCTCTAGACAGTTTGGTGAAATCCTGCAGGTTTTGATGTTGAAAACCCAAGCCAAAGCACCAAGTAGAGCAAGAACACGATGTGGATCGAATCAATTAATAGTTGTGAAATCCAGTGTGACACAGAAGGGCTGCAGATAGACAAAGCAGGCATAAATACAAAGATTCAAGCACCAATGGATAAAACAGATGTTTTTAGGTGAAATTTGGACTGAGTCTAGCCTTCAAGTTAGCATCAAGCACTTCATGTGCACTCTTTTGCGTGATATGGAGCTGGTTAGGAATATGGGGCATTGGAGTTAGGCCAGACACAGAATATGACTTGGCCAAGCAACTGAATTCAGAGATAGTTAAAATGTAGGACCACAATAAGTGGTAGAAACAATTGAGTATAGGGGTCTTGGGGTGGGAGACCGGTAGGCTTAGCCGCCAAGGCCTTAAGCATGAAATGCCTATCTCATTTCGGTATAACCTCCATGAAGGAAGATACCTCCGCTCAGTTGAGTGGTAGGGGTGAAGTTCATGGGGGGCTAGGATTACAACCCTAGTTACTTTGAGACTCTCTGGTGGTCCACCTCCAGGGAGTAGCTTTCTTGATTAGGTCAGTGAGGGGGGCAGAGGAGTAGGTAAAATTTTGCATCTGACGCCTATAGAAGGTACAGGCACCCACAGAACTCCTCACGTCGTGTAGACCCTTCTTAGGGTCATCGCGAATCTGCATGTCCTGCAGGGGCTGCATCTTAGACGCGGCTGGTTTCTACCAGCCATATCCCACGTCGAAACCCAAATACTCCACCTCCTCTTTCATGAACTCGCATTATTCGATTTCGATTCGGAGATGGTTTTCTTGGCAAACAATGGAAAATTCACGGAGGAGAAGGACATGGTCCTCTCGGGAATTCGGCCCCGAACTCACGTCATCCATGTGGGCCTCCATTTCTGCACCCCAAGAAATCAGCTCCTGTACTAGGAGTCTGCGCCTCAGTATGTACAAAATTTTGTTCCTTAGTTCCTGGAAGAGTGCTGGGGCATTAGCCACCCTGCAAGGCATGACCTTCCACTTAAACACACGACCCTTAGGGATTATAAAAGCAAGCAGTTCCTGAGCTGCGGCGGTCAGGTCAACCTGCCAGGAACCACTGCGTTTGTCAATTTGGGTCTTGTACCTGCATTTGGCAATACGCTCCAGGGTATTTTCCATGTTAGGAATACTGCTGAGTGGTTTTGGCTTTTCTTGTTGACCTCACCATAGTCAACAACCAATCGTAGGGCAGTCGAACCTGGTTTAGCAACCAGGAAACAGGGACTGCAGTGATGGGGGTATTCCCCTTTCTTATACTCTTCCACGAGGCCAGCATCAATACATTCCTGGATCTGGCGCTCGATTTCTTCAACCTGATCCTGTGGAGCGTGGTAGGGTAGGGTAGGGTAGGTAAGGAGCAGTTTCTTCAGTCGGGGGTCAAGGTTCAGACTCTCGAGTTTCTGCAGCGAATCCTCCTCAGCATTAAGGTTGCTCCATCCATGCTCTTTCTTTCTTCTGACGATCAGCAGTTTCGGCAGGTACATAACCATCGTCCAACTCAGGAGGACATTGCTGCCCATAGTGCAGAGAATAGACTAGGGGTATCTCAGGGTCAGGCAGCCTGTAGGAATCATTGACCTCCTCAGACCAGATGGAGGATTTCCAGGTTTGTCTGAGGTACTACAGCAGCTCTTGGCGCTCAATACCTTCGGCTTTCATGTACAACAGCCGTCTCAGTTCCTGAGTGTCATGCTCAGAAACTGGCATGTTATTAGAAGCAGGCCGCGCTAGAACATCAGGACTCTGGGCCACGGGTTCACCTGAGTGCATAGGCTGCATGTGTAGCACCGGTTTCCCAACAGCGGAAGTAGGCTCCGAGGTTGACTCTAGATCTACCTCCTCCAGCAACAGCTGGGCCAGGAAGTCACTGTGTTATAGTTCAACTCAGCTGGGATCAACAGGAGGGATAGTGCTGGCGATCTCAGACAGTTGGTAGTCAGCATCCTCCTTTGTAGCTGTAGGTTCCAAATAGCCATGGGGAGATTCACACCCTGTAAGTGTGGCAGAAAGGTGCTCAGGAGATCGCCCACAAATACTTGCAGCATGCAGCCACCCTGCCCCACACGGACCAAGCCCACCTCCTCAAACTCCTGTTCTACCAACCGTGAGAACCTACCCCACGACACACCACCCAACACAGGACGCCCACCACGCCTAAACACCATCCACCGAGCACAACACCGGCACAGCACACACGGCACCACAAGCACTGCCCACACGCCCACCAGCATGCGCACGCCACCAGCCCCCACTCCCCCACACCACCGTTTGTCCACAGGTACCGCCAACTGCCAGCCACCGCATGCCCCCTCTGCGTACGCCAGCGGCTACCACAAACGGCCCTGGCCTGCAACCCAGACCACTGGGTCTGCCTGGGAGCCGCACACCGCCTCACCCACTGCCCCCACTGCCGGGACCTCAACCCCAGCCGCAGCCCCCCCGCTAGCCTCCGCAGCTTCTTCGGGCCACTCGGCGACACCCTCTGGGACCACCTGGGAGGGTACTACGTTGCAGACGCGGCGGACCACGCATGGACCATAGCCATGGCCACGGCAGAACACCCCTGCCCCCCCACAGCCCAACCCTACGCCACAGTGGAGGCAGCTTGAACGTGGCGGCCGGCCACGTCCTCCTCGCCCTATACCTCCACCACCGTGACCCGCATCTTGCAGACCCACAGCTCCCGGCCCCCCAAGCAGCAGCCCCGACGCCTGAAGCGTGGGCGGACACGGCACCAGAGGAGATAGCAGCCTACCTGCGAATCACCTGCCGCCGTTTCAACACCGCCCTCGGCCGGCGGAAGGGAACACCCTACCCACTCAGCGCAGCCCTCTACCCAGCGCGGGCCCCCCATCCCGCGCAGCTGAGGCCCCCGGAGGGCTGGGCGTCCTTTCGGGACGCCCACCTGGCCGCCCCCGACGAAGCCGCCGCCACGCGCATGGACCCCATGGGCCAGCGCGCCTACGTCAGAGGCCTCGAGGCACGCCTCAGAGAGGCGCACCGCTGGCACGCCCGCTCCCTGTCGCCCCCACGGGGACAGGGGGGTTCACCCACCCCCAACACCCACCAGGCCAAGAAGACCAAGACAGGTCAGGGGGCCCGCCAGCGCGCCCCCCAGCAGAGCGGGGCGCCCCGACCAGGTCCCAGGTCCAGCCACGCCACGCCACCCCACGCCCAGACCGCCGGAGCACACCAACAGCACCACCCCCACTAACGCCCACCGCCACCACCGTACCACAGCACCCTAACCCAGCAGCCCAGCCAGCAACTACCACCGACACACGTCCACCCCATGCCAGGACCACCATGCACGCAGAGCCAGGGGACACGGCACCACCAACACCACCACCACGCCCCCATTCCTCCCCGCCCCTATGCCCCGATGCCCCAATACTACGGCGACCCCCGCCAGCTACATCCCCACCACGCCCCGGCACAACCACGGCCCACGGGCCACCCACCCCACGCGGGACACCTCACTGCACCACACCATCACGTATACCACCACCACCAGCCCCTACCAACGCACTCGCCAACGCCGGGGTACCACACACAACCAACACAACCCCAACACCACCACCACGCGATCCAGCACCACCTACCGCCCCCACTACACGGGCTCACGACATACGGACCACCGTACACCCCCATGGACCCGCGGGGAGCCGCGCACGCACACCGGCAACACCAGGGCCTAGTAAAAGCCCCCCACCACCACCAGCAGCTCCCCCACCCACACCCCATACCAGCGAGCACCATCCACCGGCAGCCACCCATTACCTACGGACCACAGCCCGACCCGGACACCCATGCGGCCGCCTCCCACCCACACCTCGGCACCGCAACCAGCCAGGGACCGCAAGGACCGCACGGCGTGCACACGCAACACCCAGACAACCCACAGGGACGCCCAGACCCCCAGCCAGCGCAAAAGCCCCGCCCGCCCCACCCAGACACCAGCAGTGCCACCCCCACACCCCCCTCCCGCCCCCCCCCCCCAAGACCAGGCCAGGAACGCAACACGCGGCAGCCCCCACCAGCCGGTTGATGTCGATGCCTTCGCCGACACACACCACCGCGAGTCCCCCCTCCCGCAGCCGCCAAAAGAAACAGTAAGAAGAAGTGCTTTTCCAATGCTTTAGGGTATACTTTAGTTGTATTAGAGATGCTCTAAGCACAGACGCATTTCTATCTTAGTATTGGCCCAACCAAAAGTGGTGATAACACATTTTGACTTATGGAACCAGACACTAAATCAGAATATGGAGTGGACCCCTTAATCCCCTATCAATGTGAGGCTATTCATCTTTTCCAGAGTTGATTGAGAACTGACATATCCAGGGCAGAGCCTATGAATTTATCTATGTTTTCCCATGAATTCTTAGCTATCCTAGTGGTATGCACCCTAGGGGGCTGGGGCACCTCTTTTTGAGAGGTCATGGGTTCAATTCCCGGTCAGCCTAGCTAAGTAGGAAGATCCCATGTGACATGGCAGTGACGTCATCGCCACGTGCCATGCCACCTCAGCATATATGGGACCCAAAACAAAGAGTGCACATCTCCTGAGATGGCACTATGGAGATTGAGTGACCTTGGGGCAGTTTTCCAACTCTTTTCCAAAACATTTCAACTATCTTTGTGAATATGCGATCCGATTTGCCTAGAGTTGCAGTTTCTGTGAATATTCTCACATCTTTCACTGTTTACACTGCAGCCCTTCATGCTTTGATCCTGATTCTCTTCTACTTGCTTATCTCTGGCTTGGGTTATCCTGGATTGGTTGTATTTCAGCAAATAAAACATTTTCCTCATCAAAAACAAACAGCAGGAAACCCTACACCAGCAGGTTTGAGGTTTCAGGTTTGATTTTGCGGGTACTAGACGCCTTTCGGCCCCGGGGGGCCACCTGGTCGGGCCAGGTGATATCCTCCCCACCGGGTCTTGGTGGGGGGCCCTCCAAGACGCACCTCCTGCCTGGTGGCGGAGTCCCCCGGGTTCACAGGGCTCGGAGCCCCGTCCCTCCCCGGCTTCCCCGTTTCGCCACGCCCCGGTCAGTGCATCAATTCGCAGCCGTGGCTTACCGACCGCGTCGCCCCCCTAATGCGTGGTCGCCCGGGGCGCCAGTGCCGCCGGGCCCGTGCTACTGGCTCGTCGCCAGTGGGACCCCCTTGGGCTGGCGCGGAAACTCTACACCAGCAGCAAGCAGCAGGAGAGGCAAAACAAACACACAGTGTTGAAATCACTATAAAACCTTCTGGTAGCAAGGGGCAGACTGTCTCTGCGTACCGGCAGCAACCCCGTGCCGTACATCCAGTGCGCCGAGATCAGTCATATATAAGCAAGAAGGGCAAACGAATATGGACACCAAGAACGAGGACACCGACGTGAAGACGGCGCCTGAGGCACCAGCAATGCCAGCACCTGGTGAACCTGGACCTAGACCTAGCGCTGTACCTTTCGAGCCCTTACATGGGCCAGTGGACGTGGCGGAGGATTTGATGGAAGGACTTCAGTCGGCCTTCCGGGCCCTACCAGTCGAGGAGGTGGACACCCATCCTGTGAAGAGAAAGAGAGAGAGCGAGAAGGATGCTGGAGAAAGCATGGCAGACGAAGGAGCAGACCAAGGGCACGACCCGACGAATGATCCTTCCTTCGAAGGCGCACCAAGCGCTTCTGGCCTCCACGCATCACCCTCTCCTATAACCACCACACTCCCAACTCCAGACCCAGCCGCTGCAACATCCACACCCATAACCAACCCGCCTTTGGCTGAGGGCACAGGCTTTACTGGTATGCCTACCTACCCTGCCTATGGTGTGAACCCACCTACCATTGCGTTTCCCGAGGCAACTACTACCGGTGAGCCAGTGACCTCCAGTTCTGCGCCGCGATGGTATGCGGCTGACTATCACCATCCTCTACCCGCTACGGGAGCCTATGTGGATGTTCCTGGGTATGCAACCGTGAGTGGGTTGAGGAGAGGACCTGAGTCATTCGGGGGCAGGAGTAGAGGATCGGGGAGATCCTCCAACAGGTCCCTGACGCGGTTGGAGATCAATCCGAGGAGCCACCTCTAAAATTGTTGGCGACCTCACTCAAGAGATTCGAGATAAACTGAAGCCCCTGATGGTACCGCCCCAAGCGTCACCTACCACGGTGGGAATGTCACCCCATCGAGTACAGGCCAACCACCTGGTGGCAGGGCTGACAAACACCCTGGGGAGCCTGAGGAGCCGACCGATACCGGCCCCTGCAGCGATACCGAGAAGCCCTTTTGTACCGAGAACGGCCCAGCCGCCCTACAGCCACGTGGCGAATTCTACGAGAGCCAAGCTGGACCGGCTGGGGCTGACAGCCTTGAGGGCAATGGTTGACATGGAGCCCTGTGGCTCTAGTGATCTAGGCGAAGACCCCTCCGATGATGAGCAGCCGTCGATGACTTCTGCTTCGCCCTCGGAGGACGACGACCCGGAGGACCCCGAGAACCCAAGTGGGAAGAAGAAGAAGAAGAAGAGGAAGACCCGACGGCCTGAGGGACGCAGGTCTCAGGAGGCTAAGGCTATTGCCACCTCCAAGATCGTGGTGAACCTGCCTGATGTCACAGGCAAGGACCTCAGCGAGTTCGCTGAGAATTTTGGCCGGTATCTCCGATTGACCGGCCAAACCCACGCTAGTGGACGGGTCAAGTGCAATATGTTCCTGCAGTGCTGCAAGACCAAGTACCTGGAGAAGCAGGTCAGACAGATCGTGACTAATTCCGCCACCTTTGCCGATGTGTTGGTTGCCTTGGGGAGGCAGTACCCGACCTATGAAACCGACCTCTCCATCAGGGCTGAGATCCAGAACCTGGCCGTGCTGCCCAACCACCCCGAACCTGGCAGCGTCTCTGAGCTTTTGCCTGACCTGGATCACTGGGCTGGACGATTGACTCCCGGTTCTTACAGCAGCGACGACCTGCTCTTCTGGTTGGTGGCTAAGCTCTCTCGAGAGCTGTGGGACGAGTGCCGTTCAACGGCAGAGCGCAAGGCTAGATCCCTCCGCCACGAGGATCTATGTGTACTACTCCTGGAGCTGGCGCTGGAGAAAGAAAGCGACCAGCACCTGAACAACTACCGTCCTGGAGGTGGAGGCTCTGGAAGCCATGGCAAAGGGTACCAAGGATCCAGACCTGGGCAGGGGACTACCCCCAAACACGCCCGTATCATGGAAAACGTCAAGGAGCTCTTCTGGTGAGATGCCAGAAACGAGCAGGGCCACCTGCAGCACGCCCATGACTGCGAGCAGCGAGACTGCTTCGTAGTCAAAGGGAAGCAGCAGGAGACCAACACCAGCGCCAGGAAGCAGCTGCCGGATCACTACAGGTGCACCATCACCTGTGCCTTCTGTGGGAAGAGGAAGCACTACGAAGATGAGTGCTACCACAAGCAGCACCTGTCGGCGAAGCTGAAGGGAGAGGATCCGGGGAAAGGCTCTGGCAAAGGTGGAGGCAAAGGCAAAGGCAACAACTCCGGCAAGGGCAAGTCGAAAGGACGTTGACAAGGTCAAGACAAGAGTCAAGGTGGACGAGGAGGAGGCGCTAACCGCCAGCCAGACAAGGACAACATGACCCAGGACAAGAACGGAGGCAACCCCAACCCTAATCCAGGGGGGAACTCCGAGCCCTCTTGAGGGCAGTCTGGTCTGACCACCCGCTCACAAACGCAGGCCCAGCAAGCACAAGGGGCCAAGCGGGAGCACGAAGGTGGTGATGATGGCAGCGCTAAGAAGAGAAGCCGTTTCATGAGGATGGCCCGCAAATTGCGGAACAAGGGGTTCGAGGTGACCTGTCCCGCGGAGTTCTGACGGGGACGCTCCGGTGGCGCCCAGGACCTGGTGTTTTGGGTACGTATCCGACTAGGGGGACGTGAATACCTGGGGGTATTGGATACAGGCGCCACCATATCTATCGTGGCCAAAAAAACTTTACCATGTGGGAGCCTGCACCTAGGATTTTATGGGGTCCAAAAATCCCAAAACCAGCTACAGGCAAAAATACTACTTTTTTTGTCAAATTATACCATAAAGAGCTTATTTTCCGGAGTTTGCCACCCCCCCAGCCCCCAAATTGGAAATTTTCCAGCCCCTAGATCGACAATGCAGGCTTGATTCCATCTTAAATCGGCCGTATGCGAGAAATATCACAATCACCACCTAGTTGCGAATAGCAGCTTTTGTATAGCTCAAACCATGCATGTTTGTTTTTGGGCAAAAAATACGGTTTTTGGTAATAGCGGCTCCAAAACACTTGATAAAGTGCTCCAAAACCTTGCAAAACACGTTTTTCTGTGTCCAGCACCCTCAAAATAGGGTATGGGGCCCTACAACTGACCACTCATGCCCCAAAAGTGCTGTTTTAGGCAAAAAAAATTGGCATTTTTGGGCAAAAAATGGGGGTTTTTGGTGATGGTGGCTCCCAAACCCTTGATCATTTGCCTCAAAACCCTGGAAAACACACTTTTTTGAGTCCAGCACCCTGAAAATAGGGTATGGGGCCCTATATCTGACCAATCAGGCCCCAAAAACACTGTTTTAGGCCAAAAAATGGCATTTTTTGGCCAAAAAATGTGGTTTTCTGGTTATGGCGGCCCTGAAACCCTCGATCATCGGCTCCAACACCTTGCGAAACACGTTTTTTTGAGTCCAGCACCCTCAAAATAGTGTATGGGGCCCTACAACTGACCACTCAGGCCCCAAAAACACTGTTTTAGGCCAAAAAAATGGCATTTTTTGGCCATTTTTGGGCAAAAAAATGCGGTTTTTTGGTGATGGCGGCTCAAAAACAATCGATAACTTGCTCCAAAACCTTGCAAAACACCTTTTGCTTGAGTCCAGCACCCTCAAAATAGGGTGGGGGGCCCTACAACTGACCACTCAGGCCCCAAAAACACTGTTCTGGGCCAAAACATGGAGGTTTTTGGCCATTTTTGGGCAAAAAATGCGGTTTTTTTGGTGATGGCGGCTCAAAAACAATCGATAACGTGCTCCAAAACCTTGCAAAACACGTTTTTTTTGAGTCCGGCACCCTCAAAATAGGGTATGGGGCCCTACAACTGACCACTCAGGCCCCAAAAACACTGTTTTAGGCAAAAAAAAAATGGCATTTTTTGGCCATTTTTGGGCAAAAAAATGCGCCTTTTTGGTTATGGCGGCTCCGAAACACTCGATAACTTGCTCCAAAACGTTGCAAAACACGTTTTGTTGAGTCCAGCACCCTCAAAACAGGGGGGAGTAGTCTACAACTGCTTGCCTGAGGCCAAAAAACTCCATTTTTGACCAAAAAGCGGCCATTTTTGGCCATTTTTTGATGGAAAAATGGCAAATTTTGGTACATACGGATGCTGTAAATGGAGTTTTCGTGATCTGTGTGCCTCTACAACCTGCTTCTTCGCATCCAGCACCCTCAAAATAGAGGGGGGGTCTTCAACTGCTTGTCTGAGGCCAAAAGACTCAATTTTTGACCAAAAAACCGGCCATTTTTGGCCGTTTTGTCATGAAAAATGGCAAATTTTGGTGCATACGCATGCTTTAAATGGATTTTTCGTGATCTATATGCCTCTACAACCTGCTTTTTCGCATCCAGCACCCTCAAAATAGGGGGAGGGGTCTTCAACTGCTTGTCTGAAGCGAAAAAACTCAATTTTTGACCAAAAAACGGCCATGTTTGGCCGTTTTTGCATGAAACATGGCAAATTTTGGTGCATACGGATGCTGTATATTGTGTTTTCGTGACCTGTGTCTGCCTACAACATGCTTTTTCGCATCCAGCACCCTCAAAATAGGGGGGGGGGTCTTCAACTGCTTGGCTGAAGCCAAAAAAATCAATTTTTGACCAAAAAACGGCCATTTTTGGCCGTTTTTTTAATGAGAAATGGCAACTTTTGGTGCATACGGATGCTGTAAATTGTGTTTTCGTGATCTGTGTCTGCCTACAACATGCTTTTTCGCATCCAGCACCCTCAAAATAGGGGGGGCGTCTTCAACTGCTTGGCTGAAGCCAAAAAACTCAAGGGCACCTGTACCAGACGAATGAATTGAGTAATCTGGATATCCATTTTCACTTCAACATCATCACCATGGCACGGAAGGAATTGCAGGTTTTCAAATGAATTCTGCATCTGGCGGACCTTCTGGCGGATCTGAAGCTGTAAATGGGCGTGGGGTTCTGTACCCAGCAAATGATGCCCTCTTGCGACTGGGGATTGGCGCGCAACCTGCTGCCAACATTCTGCAGATAGATGCAACGGCAACGCCATCACATCTGCCGAACGTCACAAACAACAAAATGGCCACCAGCCCTGACCAAGCAGCTTTGCTCCTTGGTGTTCAAAACAGACATTCACTGAATGGACTGTTCGGCTACCACAAAGGCAAACCCCAGCTCGCAATATCAAATTCGCATCACAGAAGAGTGGTAAATTGCGTTGGTCGAGGAGGACATATACTGATTTTTCCCCCTATCGAGCAAGCCTCAGCTCCGCACATCTGAACTCCGCGTTCAATTTCCTCCTAATTGATCTCTGTTCTGGCGATTAGCGTTTCGGATCTCTAAAAGTGCTTCTCTGTACTCTCAGCGAGGATAGTCGACTGCCTGGCAAACAAATTATCGTACAGCTGAGCTTCGACTCCCGTCCCCACAGCCTTCTGGTGACCAAGGAACGTTTCGTCCTCCGGGAGGTGCTCCTCCACACGCTGAACGTGTTGGACATACCCTTCGATTCCTTGTTCACGGGATGCCCGCGCTACGGAGTAACCACGTTCAGCCTCCGTGTGGAACTGTGGATTGTTGCAGCTGTCCAACAACACCACGCGCCTTGTGGATAGCGTCCCCGCAAACCTGATCTCCTTCAGCCGCCAAGAAACGGTGCGGCTCACCTTCTGCCTGCTGCTCGGTCAAATCCCCCGTAGACTGCAGTGTGTCCGGGCGACTCTCTTCCAGGCCCATGGCGTTCAGTTGCCAACCTCCACAATACGGACCAACCAGCCCTTCACCACCGTGAATGACACTGCCAGCGGCCAAACCACTGGCACAACCCATATACTTGTCGCACGTGTCACCAGATTCCAAAAGACGATTCAAGAAACGTCCACGATGGCGAACCAAATCAGCACCAGTGCGCAGCTCTGGGCGCGAACCAAGAAGACTTCGCACCAAATCTGCATCAAACTTGATTCCCTGGTTCTCTGCAAAGCATAACAACACCAATTCAAGGAAAACGATGTCAAATCGCTTGTCACATGATGTTTGATGCAATGCTGCTAAACAGCTTGCTTTGTTAGCTTCCGTGAGCACTATGTGAAGTGTCACGGAGAAAAAGACAAAGCATTGTCGTCTCAACAGCACCGCTGTCATCTCAACAACACCCATCAGCCCCCATGACGCCAAACTTGAACATCTACTGCAAAAACCTTCCCAAAAAATCAGAGAATCCACGGGCACTTTGTGAAAGGCTGTGGGGAAGGAGAAGCATTGTACGTGCAGCACATGCGACATGATGGCCATGCCTCCGGCAAGGCACTTCGAAAGAGGACTGGAGTCAGCCAATCAGCGTGCGGTGTGCACAGTGCGTGCGTGCGCGCAATGTGCACAGTGCGTGCGTGCAGTTTGCACGATGCGGGCGTGCAGCGTGCACGATGCGTGCGTGCAGTGTGCACAGTAGGTGCGTGCGTGCAGCGTGCACAATGCGTGCGTGCAGCGTGCACGATGCGTGCGTGCAGCGTGCGTGCGTGCAGCGTGCACAGTAGGTGCGCGTGCAGCGTGTGTGCGTGCAGCGTGCACAATGCGTGCGTGCAGCGTGCACAGTGCGTGCGTGCGCGCAGTGTGCACAATGCGTGCGTGCAGCGTGCACAATGTGTGCGTGCAGCGTGCACAATGCGTGCGTGCAGCGTGCACAGTGCGTGTGTGCAGCGTGCACAATGCGTGCGTGCAGCCTGCGTGCGTGCAGCGTGCACAGTAGGTGCGTGCGTGCAGCGTGCACAATGCGTGCGTGCAGCGTGCACAATGCGTGCGTGCAGTGTGCACAGTGCGTGTGTGCAGCGTGCACAATGAGTGCGTGCAGCGTGCACAATGTGTGCGTGCAGCGTGCACAATGCGTGCGTGCAGCGTGCACAGTGCGTGTGTGCAGCGTGCACAATGCGTGCGTGCAGCCTGCGTGCAGCGTGCACAGTAGGTGTGTGCGTGCAGCGTGCACAATGCGTGCGTGCAGCGTGCACAATGCGTGCGTGCAGTGTGCACAGTGCGTGTGTGCAGCGTGCACAATGAGTGCGTGCAGCGTGCACAATGCGTGCGTGCAGCGTGCACAATGCGTGCGTGCAGCGTGCACGATGCGTGTGTGCAGCGTGCACAATGCGTGCGTGCAGCGTGCACGATGCGTTCGTGCAGCGTGCACAATGAAGGAGGAGGCACAACTACTGTTTGAAGTCAGGTCACTTTCTCAAAAAAAAAACAACCTCACGCAGTCAGGCAGCCAGCCCAACACTTGGCGGTTGGAACCCTCACTAACGGCGGTTGAACGCTAATTGACAGCGGCCAGACGCAACCGGACAGCCGTTAGAATCAACTTTTTTTGTGTCCACTACAAAACGTCCTGTTTGAAAGCCACCCAACCCTTGCACAAGACTGTGTGAAATCCACCTGCTTTCCTCTCAAAGAAAATGGACCCCAATAGGTGGGGTCATGTGCACAAGACAACACCGCCATCCACTCCTTCCACACCCCCTCATCCTGAGCCAAGCCCCTCTGCACTCCCCTCCCCAGTCACCCACACTGAAGGGCCTGGAACCAATGCAGACCTCTGTGGCTGCTGACCGTAATACAGCGGGCGCGGATGAGGAGGCGGTGGTGTAAAGAGAAGCAGTCAATGGCCCCACTTGTCTCGCTCATGGGCCACGAGCTCAATGCATGTCCGTTGCACTGCGCAGTGTGCAAGATGCGGGCGTGCAGCGTGCACAATGCGTGCGTGCAGTGTGCACAGTGGGTGCGTGCGTGCAGCGTGCACCATGCGTGTGTGCAGCGTGCACAATGCGTGCGTGAAGCGTGCACAATGCGCGCGTGCAGCGTGCACAGTGCGTGCGTGCAGCGTGCACAATGCGTGCGTGCAGCGTGCACAATGCGTGAGTGTGCACCGTGCGTGCGTGCAGTAGGCACAGTGCGTGCGTGCATGCAGCGTGCACAATGCGTGCGTGCAGCGTGCACAATGCGTGCGTGCAGTGTGCACGATGCGTGCGTGCAGTGTGCACAATGCGTGCGTGCAGTGAGCAGCATACTCCGTGTACTCGAGGACAGTTCTGGCTTCCTTAACCCATCCCTAAAACCCTTTCCCATCTCTCTCCATTTCGAAGTCGTGTAGGGCCACTTGGCTGGCGTCGTTCATGGCATCATTTCGGAATGCTTGGATACACACCTGCCCTGTGCCCCGAAGCCACCCCAACATGCACAAAGAATTCACAGGGCACGCACAACGCATGCATGCCCCACCTCTGCCGCGTGCGTGCAGCGTGCACAATGTGTGCGTGCAATGTGCACAGTGCGTGCGTGCGTGCGTGCAGTGTGCACAATGCGTGCGTGCAGTGTGCACAGTTGGTGCGTGCGTGCAACATGGGATGTGCACGGGGCACACGGTGCATACCATTAAGAGCCGAGGCGTGATGCGTTGCTACTTCTTGTTTTCTCTTGATGCGTTGCGCGCAAGCTCCAACATCTCATTGCTCAGGAACTCCAACACAGCAGCCACATGCACAAGTGCTCCCTTGCCAACACTGGAAGAGTACCGCCAATTTGCGGGATAGACGACATTGCTTTGAGAAGAGAAGTGGAGCATCATGCATCATGCATCATGGATTGCAACCGTAGCAGAATCATCAACCACCACAACGGCAAGCCAAACCACCACCAAAAGGCATGTAGGGTCACAATTTGTTGCTTGGCAAGCCTAACCGAGCTCTAGGGAAAAATTTCATCAATGCCAAATCACACGAAAGCACAACGACATCAATGAAATCAACCATTGTGGGTTCAAAAGTGCAAATACGGCTGTTTGGGAGATTGTTGGCACCCTCCGGATAATCATCTTGAGTAAAGGGCATGTAGGGTAATAGTTTGTTGCTTGGCAAGCCTCACCTAGCTCAAGGGACAAACTTCATCAATTTGAAATCACACGAACGCGTGACCGTATCACTTTGATCAACATTTGTGTGTTCAAAACTGCAAATACGGCTGTTTTGGGCCTTTTTTGGCACCCTCCGGGCCATAACCTTGAGTAAAGGGCATGAACGGTCACAAATAGTTGCTTGCCAAGCCTCACGTAGCACTAGGGGCACACTTGATCAATCTGAAATCACACGAAAGCGCGACCATATCACTTTAATCAACATTTATGTGTTCATATCACTTCCGTATCACTTTAATTTTGGTGTCCCGGTCCTTCAGTTGCAAGCACGGATCCCAGGCAACCCCAGTCAGGGTAGTGGACCAAGCGATAGCAATGGCCATCTAGGTGCCCATCTCATGCATCTTTGAGAACCTCAATTGATCCGCGTAGTCTAGCCTCACCTAGCACCAGGGACAAACTTGAACGACTTGAAATCACACGCACGGGCAACGATAGCACTATAATCGACGATTATGTGTTCAAAAGTGCAAATATAGCTGTTTTGGGCCTTTTTTGGCACCCTCCGCGCCATAACCCAAAGTAAAGGGCATGCATGGTCGCAAATTGTTGCTTGCCAAGCCTCACGTAGCACAAGGGACAAACTTCATCAACTTGAAATCACACGAAAGCGCAAACGTATCACTATAATCAACATTTATGTGTTCAAAAGTGCAAATATAGCTGTTTTGGGCCTTATTTTGGCACCCTCCGTGCCATAACCCAAAGTAAAGGGCATGCACGGTCACAAATTGTTGCTTGCCAAGCCTCACGTAGCACAAGGGACAAACTTCATCAACTTGAAATCACACGAAAGCGCAAACGTATCACTATAATCAACATTTATGTCTTCAAAAGTGCAAATATAGCTGTTTTGGGCCTTATTTTGCACCCTCCGCGCCATAACCCAGAGTAAAGGGCATGCACGGTCACAAATTGTTGCTTGCCAAGCCTCACGTAGCACAAGGGAGAAACTTCATCAACTTGAAATCACACGAAAGCGCAAAGGTATCACTATAATCAACATTTATGTGTTCAAAAGTGCAAATATAGCTGTTTTGGGCCTTATTTTGCACCCTCCGTGCCATAACCTTGAGTAAAGGGCATGCACGGTCACAAATTGTTGCTTGCCAAGCCTCACGTAGCACAAGGGACAAACTTCATCAATTTGAAATCACACGAAAGCGCAAAGGTATCACTATAATCAACATTTATGTGTTCAAAAGTGCAAATATAGCTGTTTTGGGCCTTATTTTGCACCCTCCGGATCGCAAGCTTGAGTAAAGGGCATGCACGGTCACAAATCATTGCTTGCCAAGCCTCACGTAGCACTAGGGACACATTTCATCAATTTGAAATCACATGAAAGCGCGACCGTATCACTTTAATCAACATTTATGTGTTCAAAAGTGCAGATATACCTGTTTTGGGCGTTTTTTGGCACCCTCCGGATTATTATCTTGGGTAAAGGGCATGCACGGGCACAAATCATTGCTTGCCTAGCCTCACAGGGCACTAGGGACAAACTTGATCAATTTGAAATTTAGTGACACCACAAGGACATCATCGTATTCACCATTTATGGCCCAAAAGTGGCAAAAATGGGCAAAAATGGCGGTATTTTGGGTTTATTGCGACATCCGGTAATGCAATCGACGCTATTTCAATACAGCAGCTAGATAACATCGTATTTTACCAATTGCGCTATATAAATCACGTCAGATGCGCACAGATTTGGCACAAATCACCAAAACCTCGGCAAAATGGGGTTGCGGCGGGCCGTAAATCGCGATCGCGGCAGTTTTTGGACAGTTCAGTTACGGGATTCCGGTACCTCATAAAATCCTAGGTGGAAGAACACCATGACCGCCGCGGCTATACGAATGGGGGATCGACATGTGGTGCACAGCTGCGGGGACTGTGAAGTGGAGGTACCTATGGGTTCCCGGACTATCGCCCATCGGATCCATGTGATGGACACTGAGGCCTTCGACTTTGTATTGGGGACTGACTTCTTCGTGCAGCACTCTCAGATACAATCCCTGACACTGCAAGCGCCCTACCTCCTCTACGTGGACCACGGCAGTGGCAGAGAGCTGGTGCCACTGGAGCAGTCAGGACATACCTCGAGCTACCTGAGGATATCAAAGGATGAGCCCTCGAACATGATGGCGGCCTCCAAAACTGAGGACTCTCAACTATTGGGGGAAGTCCTAGACCAAGGTCTGAAGGAGTTGGGTTACTCTAGAGGAGACCTGAGTGTGGAGTTGTTCGCCAGCGACAAGCAGCATGTCCTGGACCTTTACTGCAGCCAGGCGAAGAACTGCAGCTACAAATTTTACTGGCCCTCTTTCGGGATGGCCTACGGGAACCCCAGGTTCAGTGAACTGGGGAAGGTCCTGACCAAGGTGGCCTCGGAACGCTCCTGTATGGTCCTGTGTTCCCCCGATTGGGGAGCCCATGGGGGCAACGAATACTGGCGAAACCTCCTTGACAGGCTGACTATCAGCTCTGTTCGGCTACCTGATGAGGCCATCTATGTGCCTCTGGGGCATAAGGCGCCTATTGGGGAACCCGGATGGGGGAGTATGCTCAGCGTGGTGGACGCAGGTCTTACCTCCATCCCCTGGGAGGATCTGGACCCGACTCTGGTCCAGGCTATACAACGAGAAAGCGATGGACTCGCCTTGGGTGACTTGAAGGATCGACTGGGACCTCAAGATGCTATTGAGACTACACCCGGAGGAGATGAATACGTCGTGACTAACACCAACGCCCCCAAATCTCCCTGCCATGTACCTGTTCCTGATGGAGTCTCTGAGTGTGGACTATCCGAGCCACCTAGCTCTATCCACTCAGATGACGAAACTGAGCACGACGCCTTCTTCGTGCAGACCTGTGTGGAGGAAGTGGAGAACGCCGAGTACGTCGCCCCACTGAAACCCCTACTCTCGATGAGGGTGGAAGACCCCGTGGACGAAGAGATGGACCCTCGATCCAGGCTAAGGGAGTATGTGGACTCCAAGAGGAAGTTGGTGGCGAAAGAGCTATGCTACGCTAAGCCTACCCACAGCTCATGGCCACTAAAGCAAGGACGTATGGGAGATCTATCCCAATTGAAGGAGGACCTCGAACAGAAGATCACCACCTGGCAAAGGGAGGTAGATCTTAAGCTCATGAAAACCGTGTGGGGCGCCCATGTGAGGACCCCAGAGGAGGACGACCTCTCGGAGGAATGTGTATGTTGCCATCGTCCACCAGAGATGGTTGAACAAGACCTACTATATGCCTACCAAGGGTTGAAGGACACTACCAAGGGCGAAGAGTCGGTGGAGGATCACCTCCCGACGTCTATTACTCAGGGGGCGAGCAACTTACACTCTGACGAGGACATGGAGGACAAGATCAAGCTATTGGACCCGCGGGTGCAGAAGCTTATAAGGACCTATCTGGAGGTGTTCGGAGAACTACCCCCTCCAGCTTCATGTGACAAGCTGGTACAGATGGACCTCAAGCTGAAACCCGAGTTCGTTGGTCACAAGATCCGGAGGAGACCCTTTCCAGCTCCTAAAGAGCAGGCCGACGAGATGGAGCGACATATACAAGAATGTATCGACGCTGGCCTAGTCCTGGAGTACAAGGACAGGGACTACCCCCAACACTGCAGCCCCTGTTTCCTGGTGGCTAAACCTGGGTCTACAGCCAAATGGCTGGTAGTGGACTACGGAGAGCTGAACAAGAAAACGTTGAACCACTCAGGGTCCATTCCTAATATGGAGTCTACCCTTGAGAAGATAGCCTCCTGTCGCTACAAGACCAAGATGGACAAGAGGAGCGGATTCTGCAAAGTGGACCTGACGCCCAACGCTCAGGAGCTACTAGCCTTCACCACCCCTCAGGGGAGGGTGTTCACGTGGAAGGTCATGCCATTTGGCGTGGCCAACGCACCCGCTCTATTCCAAGAGCTGATGAACAAGATCTAGTCCATCCTACGAAGGAGACCTACGGTGCAGGAACTTATATCCCGTAAGGCGCAGATGGTAGCACACATCGACGATGTATGCCTCGGGACCAATACCCAGGAGGACCACCTAATCCTCTTGGGTGAGTTCTTTGCGGTCTGCCAGGAGAACCACACACGACTCAAGCTGGAGAAGTGTGAGTTCATGCAGGAGACCATGCAGTACCTGGGGTTGGACGTTGGCTATGGATGGTGGACCCCAGCGGCCTCTAAGGCCAAACCCCTGATGGATGCTAAGGTACGAAACGAAGACCCCAAGAAAGGACTTCATGATGTACGCAGTTTCATTGGGGCGTGCAACTTCTATCGCCGCCATATCAAAAACTTCACCTACACCAGCGCCATTATGACGGACTTGATCAAGAAGAGTACTACCTGGCGCTGGGGCGCACAAGAGCAACAAGCGTTTCCTGATGATATCCCAGGGGGAAGTGCGAAGCGCTTGGGGGGGGGGGGGGGGAGTGGTGCCCAGTTTGGCATAATGGTCCCCTTGGGATATCATCAGGCAAGGTGAACACGTCCTGCCCCCCCACAAAGTCTGGTCCCATGTCCTTATCCCTTCGCACCTGCATGAGCATTTCCACCCGATCTCATGGCGCCCACTGGGCCACCGGCGCCTGGCCTGGCACAAGTGGCTCTTTGGAATCCAGTCCAGGGCAGGGTTCAGTCACTATGCTACGTTCTGGAGAGATGAGGGTGGGAAAACCCCATGTACTGCATGCGGCACCCGCCACAATCGCAGTGAGCGCGGTGTGCTGGCGCACTGCTCCCCCGCCCACCCGCTGGTCTCTGCCTGGCTTAATGCATGGTCTCTTTCGGCCCTGGTTGCCACGTGGCGGGCGACAGCAGTGCGACGGGACCTCGGGATCGTTGCCCGCCTGGCGGTACCCCGCTCCCTGTACCGCTACCTTGCCCAGCATTCCGGTGGTCTGAGGGCAGCCCGTAAAATCGTCGGTCAGTTCCAGAACACGTTCGTGGACAGCGTTAACTCAGCCCTGAGCACTGCGATCCCACCGCCTTCCCGTCGACCCTGCCCCTTCCGCCCAGAAGACTGGCGATGACCCCCCCTGCTGCACCACCTCTTCACAGGTCTGGGGACCCAACGTGAGCGACCGCCGTCGTGGGGCTGCCACCTTAAACTAAAGGATGCGCGCGCCATCAGGGCGATGTTCATACTTTCAGGATTTTCCACTGCAACAGCGACCGGTTCGACACAAACTGCAGTTGTTTCCCCTTTGGTGCCGTTGCAGTATTCCGCCCAGCGTTGACTCAGTCCCTGCAATTACCCCATGTCGCTCCCCCCCCCCCCTGTCCTCAGTGAAACACCCCGCTGGCACGCTGCGCCCAATGCCCGTGGTGTGATGCCTCTGGCCACGTACCCAGATCCAATAAGTTCCTCTCTCCCCCCCACGCAATTGCTGTTATTTTCTTGTCCCTTTTTTCTTCACTCAATCGCTATTTTTCTACCAACCACTGGCAGGTTGGCCCTCCCATGGCCCACACACCCCCACGCCAACACCATGCGAGTGGAATGCCTTCTTCCTTTGCCCCCGCTCTTCACACCCTGTCAGTATGTCTTTGCATGATGGGTACAATCTCTTGGACAGCAACCCACCCAGAAAGTGCCCCCAGTTGACCTGCGAATGCCCCCGGGCCTGGAGTATGGGGCGGCCACTTCTGTGATGTCCGCTATGTAGTATAACTTACTTTCCTTGCACTGCCCCACAGCCGCAATGACCCCAGCCGGACAACCCACTAACCCAAGCCTCTGGGATGTGGGTTACACAATGTATATTGGGCTGGCCTCCTGAGGACATTGCAGCAGTGACTATGGACTTGTGTTTCAAAAAAAAAAAAAAGAGCAACAAGCGTTTGACGAGCTCAAAGACAAGGTGGCCAACGCTAAGTGCTTGGGCGTGCCTAGGGCACAAGGGGAGATTATCCTGGTGACCGACGCCAGCAATGTGGGCGGTGGTGGAACGTTGTTCCAATGGCAAGCACTAGAGAAGGAGGAGTTCGACTCGGCCATTTCCCAATGGGGGACGGAAGGTCTCAACCGAGATGGAACCCTCAAGCACAGCTACCCTGACGACAAGTGGGTCCTAGTACCTCTGGGCCACTGGAACTGGAAGTGGAACCAGGCCAGGGGGAACTACTCCACCTATGAGCAGGATTTGCTCGCGGGTATGCTAGTGTTATCCTCACAATCACGACTGTTGGGGACTAACCCTGTGGTCTGGCTGTGCGACCAAGAGCCTGTCTGCACTTTCCAGAAGGGCCCCCCACCTGAGAAGGCCAAGCTACGGCGCTGGTGGACCTACCTCAGTCGACTACGGCTGACGGTACACCATATCCAGGGACTGGAGAACCAGTGTGCAGACTACATCAGCCGCAACAACTTCGACGCCCTGATTGGTGCCTGGTCTGAAGCGCTGGCTAAGGAGGCGTTCAGCCGTATGGACGTCCACTTGGACCTCAACATGAGTATGATACGCCCCCTGGATGGACTCCAACAATCGGAGTACCTGAAGGAGTTTTGGGATATCTACAAGCGCCTGGAGAAACGCCTTGAACCCCTCCTGGTCAACCTAGATCAGTGGAAGAGGGACAAGAGCTACCTCTGGCACGAGGACCGCATCGTGGTACCTAGTGACAGAGTCCCAGCACTGCTGAAGTGGACCCATGAGTCCAGTGGTCATGTGGGTGCTGACCGTCCCCTGAGGCTATTCAAGCAGTGGTTCCACACTACGTGGACTGACGACCAACTGCGGAAAACCCGCCAGCCTATCGTGGAAAAGTGCCCGTGCAGGTCCTCCAAACCAGGGGATATCAGGGACAGAGGTCTCTACTCGACCCTGCCCATCCCTCACTGTGCTAACAGTGTACTATACGTGGACTACACGGAGATGCCAAAGTTCGGGGGCTATGACTTCGCCCTCGTTGCAACCTGTGGGTTGACCAGGTTTACCAGGATGTTCCCATGTACCAAACACATTACCGTGGAGGAGACTATCAAGATACTCCTGGAGGAGTGGTTTTGTGTCTATGGGGCGCCCAAGGAGATCAACTCCAATGAGGACGTACGAGTACGCTCAGATACCGGTTGGTACAAGAGGGTCCTGAGATCCCTCAATGTCCAGGTGTCTACGGGGATCCCCTACTCGCACACGAGCAACCCCCTATGTGAGCGACAGATCCGTGTCCTCAAGGAGAATGTAACGACATGGTGCAAAACTGAACGCACCAGAGACTGGGTGAGACTACTCCCCGTCACATCATTGATGATGAACTCCCAAGAGAGTTCAGCTACTGGCTACTCGCCCCATGAGCTATTCCTAGGGCGCCGGGCGTGGTTCCTACATGCCCCCTATCCAGAGGACACCCATTCCTCTGCCGGTGGATGGGTCCAAGAGCAACAAGCGAAGGTGGACAAGGCCAAGGCAATGCCCCAGAGAGTGAGGGAGCTTCAGTGGAACAAGAAGAACAAGCACCGAGTACCAGCCACCTACCAAGAGGGGGACTGGGTGCTGGTGCACCACAGCCGACTACCCGCCTGGCCACGCTCTACCAGCGACAACCCATACTTCGGGTCCTACAAGATTCTATCTGTGGATGGACACCGTATCACCGTGCAGTGTTCTCTCCGTCTAGGGGGGACCCTGGTGTGCGCTGCTCAACATCTGAAGCGCTACTATGATCCTGAAGACCTCTGTGGGGAAGAATGGGAGCTTAACGACGAGGAGATCGCCGCCTCAGACCTACAAGGGGCTACCAGCCCTATGGAAGTTGAAGGGGAACTCCCCGACATGAACGCCGAGGAGATGGCTAAGGAGGGCTTCTACCTGGTGAAGTCTGTCCTACGCCACCGCTATCGCCAGGGTTGGTGCTTCCTCACCCTCTGGGAAGGGTTTGGAGTCGAAGAGGCCACCTGGGAGCCCTTTTCTGCGTTTGCCCTACCTGAGGGACGCCTAAACTCAGTTCTGGTTGACTAATTGTCCCAGAACAACCTTGGTGAGTTGCTGAGGCTCGCTGAAACGCTTGCCCCCAAGACTAAAGCTAGGGACTGAACCTTACCCCTAAGTGTGCTACGTATGTCTGTGTGTGTCTCACTTCTCTCCCGGGCGTGGCTCCTGAATCAACGGGCTTCGCTGATGTCGGACCGAAGGTCCTAGTCAGTTAGTAGTACCACTCCTATGGCGCTCAATTTCCGTGCTGGCGCCTGTCCATGGGGGAAGACGGCAAAAGCCCTACCTAATGGAGGGGAGGGGTGGCCAAGTGTGCTAAGGGCATACAAAACGGCCATTTTTGCTAAAGGCCAAAAGCTAACGCACTCCCCTGCCCACGAGGAAAAGCACGCAGGACAGGAGACACCACTACTCTACACAGCCTACCTACAGTGGCACCATCCTGGTGGGCGAGCACTTCTGCAACTGGCTCAAGCCCCCACTCGAGATTACCACCCCTACACTCACGCTCTACTGGGTGTTGTTGAAGAACAAAGTCGTGGGTCCTAATGACCCTCCTGTGAAGAAGACAAGAGAACACATCGCTGCTAAGCAACTGTGGCCTAACAGGGACGCCACAACGCATTTCCCTGCTAGGGCTTGGAGGAAAGGGGTGCTCTTGTTGCGTGCACAGCGTGGATGTCGATGCAGTCCAACTGCCCTCGCCACTCCTGGCTGAGGCGCAGTAAATTGATTGTGGGATGAGCGCTCTTGTTTAGCTGGGCAAGAAAAAATTGGGACGCTGCTGCACCAATCACCCTACCTGCCCACCTGTAAAGCAAAGGCCATTGAAGGGGTGTTTGCGGCTGAGGAACCAAGCCACACTCCACGTATTATACGCTTCTTAGTGTGACCCATAATACGCTGTCCTCAACCACCCCTGTCAAGCAAGCAAGCGTTAAGAGACTACTCAGGTTTTCTTGAAGAACGTACCGAGGAGCCCCTGGGTAACCTAAGCAAGGTTTACCGTGCGCATTTCGCGCGGCCTACCCTTTCATGCGTGTGTGAATGCACGAGCATGCACGAGTTTGCGAACAACCTGCTGCAATCACTGTCGTGCTGCCCAATCTTACCCACGATCACGAACTCTACCAGGGGGTGGCCCCACCTGGGCTTACCTACCTTACCTACCGCTGGAGAGTGAAGCAAGGTGAGGAAAAAAACGAGGCGCAAGCGAGAAGCGTCGCTATGCACTTGTGTGTATGTCTAATCACCCTGATCTGACCTCTAATCATCTGCAATCTTTCTAATCCAGCCCTCTATCGTTTGTTAGCGCTGCTACAAGACTCGTTCACGGAGACACGAGACGAGCAATGTGCATGCTGCATACGAGACGAGCACACCTGAGGTTTATACCTGATTCATTGAAGTCTTTTCGTTGATTTTGGAATTCTTGAATTTTTGATTCTTTCTGTCCGTGTGGGTGGAGTCTGTATGTTTTTTCCTTTATGTGTGTCTCGTCATTTTCCTGTCTACGTGAGACATACGTTTATAATCTCATTATTTCTGTATTTTCCGGCGCTTCGCAAGGAGCCGCTCCTGCGCGCCGCCTTTTTCTGCGTAGGAATTTCTTGATTTAAAAATTCGAGAGATGACTACAATTTTCATAAAAATGTGCATCTGATGCACAATTGGATTCTGCTCAGGTGTGTTGTCTTAGAAAAATTCTAGGTCGTCATTTGACGGATTTAGGTGTTGTCGCTTCGCGCTTGCGTTGATTCGTCCATAATTCTCCCATTCCTGTCTGTACAGATACCCACGCGCAGCCTCGCTGAGTAGGCCGTGTTCTGGCTGAAACGCAGCAGCCTGGAGAGACTGAGCAGAACCCAAGACCCCACCAAGGGGCAATTTAGTTTTTTTAACGACTCCCTTTGCCCTAAGACAGGTCACAGGTCACCTGCAGGCTTACGAGAACCCATGTGAGTGTGTATATTGCGTCTTGCGCTGGGTTTATGTCGCGCTGCGTCTTGGAGGGAGGGATGCACATGCACATGTTTTTGGTTTGCTCCCAGCCTAACCCAACCAAGCCACAGGAACCCCGGCAGCGCCATGAGCGCTGAGCTTTCTGTAGGAAATTTCACGAACAAAGCCGCAAAAAGGCGCCAGCCATGGTGAGCCCCCATTTTTCTGTGTGAGGGAAGCTATAGGTATTTTAAAGTAGATGTGGAAACCAAGGAAAGGCCAAGAATAAATCCCTTTTTCCTGAAAGTGCGACAGTGGTGGCCACCACAGCACAACGGGGGAATAAGAAAAAGTGCTTTACCAATGCTTTAGGGTATACGTTAGTTGTATTAGAGATGCTCTAAGCACACAGGCATTTCTCTCTTAGTATTGGCCCACCCAAAAGTGGTAATAACACGTTTTGACTTATGGAACCAAACACTAAAGCAGGATATGGAGTGGACCTCCTAATCCCCTATCAATGTGAGGCTATTCATCGTTCCCAGAGTTGACTGAGAACTGACCTATCCAGGGCAGAGCCTATGAATTTATCTATGTTTTCTCATGAATTCTTAGCTATCCTAGTGGTATGCACCCTAGGGGGCTGGGGCACCTCTTTTTGAGAGGTCCTGGGATCAATTCCCGGTCAGCCTAGCTAAGTAGGAAGATCCCATGTGACATGGCAGTGACCTCATCGCCACATGCCATGCCACCTCAGCATATATGGGACCCAAAACAAAGAGTGCACATCTCCTGAGATGGGACTATGGAGATTGAGTGACCTTGGGGCAGTTTTCCAACTCTTTACCCAAAACATTTCAACTATCTTTGTTAATATGTGATCCGATTTGCCTAGAGTTGCAGTTTCTGTGAATATTCTCACATCTTTCTCTGTTTACACTGCAGCCCTTCATGCTTTGATCCTGATTCTCTTCTACTTGCTTATCTCTGGCTTGGGTTATCCTGGATTGGTTGTATTTCAGCAAAACAAACATATTCCTCATCAAAAACAAGCAGCAGGAAACCCTACACCAGCAGCAAGCAGCAGGAGAGGCACAACAAACACACAGTGTTGAAATCACTATAAAACCTTCTGAAACCTCATCACCAGACCCCACACGCGACAACGACGACCACCCCCCCCAACCCACACCACCCCCCCCATCACACCCCACACCACCACCCGCCGCACCGGCCGAACCCTACGCCCCGCACAACCCCGCAGCGGTACGGCAGCACCTTCGGGGACTCGGGGACCAGGAGGTGCCGCGCCTGCACAACTCCGGCACCACCCAGTGCATCCGGGCGACCACACTGGCCCGGGTGGCCACCCTGGGGGAAGGCGTCCGAGACTTCCTCTTCGACGCCTTCCTCCACGTTGCCCGACACGACCGCCTCCCACTCGCCACCCCAGACAGCGAGAGCCCGCTCCCCACGGGGGACCGTATCTGGGTGCCCCCCACCAACTGGTGCCGACACCTAGTCGGATACCCCGTGCCTGAGCGGGTGGACACCCGAGGCCGCACTCGGTATCGCGAGACTGACATCGCCCACCCCCCACCAAGCGCCACCCCCAGCGCCACCAAAGAGTCGGAAAGGGAAACATGGGTCGCCCGGATGGCCAGCCTGAGCAACTTCAGGCACCAGGTCCCGGGGGACGTCCCCACCGCCATTGACCAGCAGCCGGCCTCTCCACGTAGATGACCCTCATGTACAATCTGCACTACACCCTCTCCGTCACCCACCACCACGCACCAACTGGCCACTGGGTGGTGCATGGCACCCTCCTCCCCGCCGACTACGCCCCCCCCCCACACAACACAGCCCTCGACACGTACACCAGGGAGGACGAGCCGGACGACCCCCACCTCTGGGGCACTGGGAAAGCAAGTCCCTGGACACGCTGCTCTCAATCCGCAGCGGCAACCAGGGCCTTGGTAGGGCGATGTATTGCCTTGAAAAGTGGACCCAACGGACCTGGAGGATCCCCGCGGACCGGTGGCTGTGGAAGGTCACGCTGCGCCCCCTGCAGAGAGAGGCCCCGCGAACCGCAGCGGACCCGCCCCCCCACGCCCCACCTGCCTAGAGCTCTGCCCGTACATGGTGGCAGCCCGCCTCTTGGCGCTGCTGTGGCCGGGCAGAGAAACCCCAAACCCAAAACTACCCCCACCTCACGGGGGAGGACATGCCCGGCATCCAGCGATGCTTCTTCTGCACCCTGGACTACCTCCAGCAAACGCACCCACGTGTCCTGGAGCAGATATAGACACCCCTGGGTAACCCAGGTGCCCGCACAGCCGAGACAACGCCACCACACCGCCACATGCACCTACACCAGCACCAGCATGCACAGGTCACCGGGGAAAGCGCGCGCACACGTCCGGTGCCCAAAGCCGCACCCTCGTTCTCACTATTCGCAGGACCCAGCATTCTACGCCCGCCCCCGCAGCCCAGGACCCTCCGCCATCCCCCACGGCCCTCTCCGCAGCCTCCAAATCCACAACCTCCACCACCACAACCACCTCATCCACCATCTGCAGCACCTCCTCATCCAGCACTGACCCCCCAAACCGCGGAGGAAACCTCCCAAACGGCCCCCCAAACCAATCCCCACCGTGAGCAACCCCGCCGCCGCCAAGGTTCACGCCCCGACGGGGCCGGCGCCCGCAGCCCGGCCAAAACACAAGACCGCAACCCGCAGCCAAACCCAAACTCAAGCCCAAGCCCAGACCCCCGTAGGACGTCCTCTATGACATTCGGCGCCAGCCATCCCAGGCGCCGAATCAGCAGCGCCCAGCACGGTGACCATCCACCGTCACCGACGCCGCCGCCACCACCTTCATGGCCGAGCGCGTCGCGGCCGAAGCGCGACGCACCTCGTCCCATCACCTCCCAAAGCCCGCACCCAAGGCCCCCAGACCGCCCCTGACCGGACCAGAGCGACGCCAGGGTCCAACAGCAGCGTCCTCGCCCCCCTACCAACCCTCGATGTCAGCCCACATACAGCACATGCCCCGCTACCGCCGCCACGGCGAATCCCAACCCAACCCTGAGGCGGAGACCGTACGTGCATACCGGCGAGTCAACATCCGCCCGAGCCCCCACTCGCCGCGCACCCCAACGGCACAGGACTACGTGGAATCCCCCAGGCCCACCACCGCCACCAGTCCCCACGACCCCATCACACCCACGCACGCCCACTCCTCCGCCCAAGACCGCGGCCCCGCCCAGGGACAGTGGTGGCGGCGCTGGACCCACACGCAGCTCTGGGAGCTGCGAAAGTGGGCCCGGGCAGAGCCGTCCTTCAAGGGCCTGGTCCACCGGCCCCGCAAGGGTTCGGTGGAGAACTGCCGCCTCCAGCCGGTGGGAGGGGAAGATGCCGCAGGCCGCATGGGAAGCCATGCTGGCCGATGCGCTCCACCCCCTGGGAGTCCAGCCCGGCAACCTCCCCGCGCCCCAGGACCACTCGTATGTCCTCAGGCGCCTGAGGAAGACCCTCCAAGAGACGCAGCGAGACGGCATCTGCCTGTGGGACATCCAAAGCCCAACCCCGCACACACACACACTCTTGCCACCCCACAAGCGTCGACGCACCGACACCAGCGGCACCCACAGCACCCCAGGAGCCCAGCCAGCGGCGCCGCCACCTAATCCCATTATCCACCCAGCCACCGCCGCGGGGCGCCACACCAGGCCCCGCCCAGAAGACACCAAGCGAACCGGAAGCCGAAGGAAGCCAACGCACACGCCAGCGGGCACCGCTACGCCCAAAGGCACCAAACCCAAGCCTGTAACCCTCACAACCGCCTAACCCAGCCAAAGCCCCAACACGAATCAAACCCGAGCCACCCCCAGAAACCGCTAACCCTTAACACCTAACCAGGCCCGCCGAGGGAGGAACGCTGCCACAGCCCACACCCACAGCCCACATAGTCGCCTAACCAGCCAGCACCAAAAGCAAAGAGGCACCTCACCAAACCCACCCTGACCCACACCTGTGTACATCAGGACGCGCGGGCCGCACCCCTGGGGCGCGACCGCCACCAAAGCACCGACGACACACACCAGAAAACACAACACTATTGCACCGCTGCGACAGCTGCCCGTGCCTGTGCCTGCAGTGTACGCGCCCCCCCCCTTTTTCCATTGCGAAAAAAAAAACAGAGGAGGCAAAAAAAAACGAAGATTAGGGGGGGAGGAAGAGGGACACGACCACCAACGCCACACGCGCTCCGCACACAGCGCACATACCGGTGAACAGACGCCACGTGGGCCAGGACACCGCACACGCACATGCACCGAGGGCAGCGAAGGGACGGGACACCACGGCCTGGCACACCGGTGAACAGGAGCCAAGAGGCTCAGGAAACTGCACAAACAAAACAGCACACCGCGCAGGCACACCGGTGAACAGGAGCGAAGTGGCCCAGGACACCACACAAACAAAACAAAAGACGGAGCAGGCACACCGGTGAACAGGAGCCAAGTGGCCCAGGACACCGCGCACGCAAAGCAACACACCGAGCGGGCGCACCGGTGAACAGTATCCAAGTCGCCCAGGACACTGCACACGCAACATAACACACCGAGCGGGCACACCAGTGAACGGGAGCCAAGGGGCCCAGGACACCGAACACGCAACACAACACACCGAGCGGGCGCACCGGAGAGCAGGAGTCAAGTGGCTCAGGACACCGCTGACACAACACAACGAACCACGCGGGCTCATCGGTGAACAGGAGCCGAGAGGCCCAGGGCACCGCACAAACAACACAAAAGACAGAGCAGGCACACCGGTGAACAGGAGCCAAGTGGCCCAGGACACCGCGCACGCAAAGCAACACACCAAGCAGGCGCACCGGGGAACAGGCGTCAAGTGGCCCAGGACACCGCACACACAACATAACACACCCAGCGGGCGCACCGGTGAACAGGAGCGAAGTGGCCCAGTACACCGCAGACACAACACCACAAAACTCGGAGGAACACCGGTGAACAGGAGCCAAGTGGCCCGGGACCCCGCGCACACGTAGAGCGGCCGAGATACAGGAAAGGACCAACACCCCATCGGTTGGACGCACTGGGGCAACCCGGCCGACCCACCGGGCCTGTGGCAGGAGCGGTACTCCAAAGCCACTGATCTGAGCCCGGCCAGGCTGCATCCGGGGCCATGGCAAACATCACCAGGAGCCATGGAAGCAACCGGTGACAGGCGAGCCGGTACACAGTCCAGGAGGGGGTTGCCTGCCAAGCAGAGTGGCCCCGCAACTCAAGCCATAAGGGTGAGGCGGTCATACCGTAGACAAGCCGGAGCAATACCCCTTGTGGTGAGAGATACTCCACACGGCTGGGCAGCCCCCAGAGCTGCCGCCCAAAGGAGGGGGCTTGTGGCCCTACGCATGGACACATGTGGGGACACCCTCCCCGCTGGGACACATGGACCGGGGGGGGCGCGACAATGCCTTCCCAAGCACATGCAGGAGCGGCTCAAGAGGGACCTGACATAGGGCAGTGGGAGGGACAGGACGTCCCCCTGGTAAGACCTTCTTCCTGCATTGTCAAAGAAGGCATCCCAAGCTCCCGAAGATACCTACCTACCTGGGTTAAGCTCACGCCATTGGTAGATCGTTCCACCCCCCCCTTCATCACTGGCATCAGTGATCAGGACTATCTCACCCTTAGGGCGGGGCACCCCCAGGCAGTTAGAGGAGGCAATTTTCTTCTTCAATTCCTGGAAACACTCCTCCTCTCTGGTGGTCCACCTCCAGGGAGTAGCCTTCTTGATTAGGTCAGTGAGGGGGGCAGAGGAGTAGGTAAAATTGTGCATGTGACGCCTATAGAAGTTACAGGCACCCACAAAACTCCTCACGTCGTGTAGACCCTTCTTAGGGTCATCGCGAATCTGCATGTCCTGCAGGGGCTGCATCTTAGACGTGGCGGGTTTCCACCAGCCATACCTCACGTCGAAACCCAAATACTCCACTTCCTCTTTCATGAACTCGCATTTTTCCAGTTTGATTTGGTGATGGTTTTCTTGGCAAACAATGAAAAATTCACGGAGGAGAAGGACATGGTCCTCTTTGGTATTGGTACCCAAACTCAGGTCATCCATGTGGGCCTCCATTTCTGCACCCCGAGAAATCAGCTCCTGTACTAGAGGTCTGCGCCTCAGTATGTACAAAATTTTGTTCATTAGTTCCTGGAACAGTGCTGGGGCATTAGCCACCCTGAAAGGCATGACCTTCCACTTAAACACACGACCCTTAGGGGTTAAAGAAGCCAGCAGTTCCTGAGCTGCGGCGGTTAGGTCAACCAGCCAGAAACCACTGCGTTTGTCCATTTTGGTTATGTACCTGCATTTGGCAATACGCTCCAGGGTATTTTCCATGTTAGAAATACTCCCGGAGTGGTTTTGGCTTTTCTTGTTGACCTCACCATAGTCAACAACCAATCGTAGGGCAGTTGAACCTGGTTTAGCAACCAGGAAACAGGGACTGCAGTGATGGGGGTAGTCCCCTTTCTTATACTCTTCCACGAGGCCAGCATCAATACATTCGTGGATCTGGCGCTCGATTTCTTCAACCTGTTCCTGTAGAGCGGGTTAGGGAGGACGCCTCACTCGCGTCTTTTCAACTTCAGGTTTCAGTTTCAGGTCCATCTGGACCAGTTTTTTACAAGAGAGGGGGGGAAGCAAGGGGCCGAACACCTCCTCATACGTTAGGAGCAGTTTCTTCAGTCGGGGGTCAAGGTTAAGACTCTCGAGTTTCTGCAGAAAATCCTCCTCAGCATGGAGGTTGCTCTTTCCATGCTCTTTCTTTTTCTGACGATCAGCACTTTTGGCAGGTACAGAACCATCGTCCCACTCAGGAGGACATTGCTGCCCATAGTGCAGAGAATACACTAGGGGTATATCAGGGTCAAGCAGCGTGTAGGAGTCATCGTCCTCCCCAGACCAGATGGAGGATTTCCTGGTCTTTCTGAGGTATTGCAGCCGCTCTTGGCGCTCAATACCTTCGGCCTTCAGGTACCACAGCAGTCGGAGTTCCTGAGTGTCATGCTCAGACAGTGGCATGTTATTAGAAGCAGGCCGCGCTAGAGGTAGGTAGGTAGGTATCTTCGGGAGCTCGGGATGCCTCCTTTGACGATGCAGGAAGAAGGGCTTACCAAGGGGACGTCCTGTCCCTCCCACTGCCCTATGTCAGGTGCCTCTTGAGCCGCTCCCGCATGTGCTTGGGAAGGCATTGTCGCGGCCACCCGGTCCATGTGTCTCCTGGATCACACAGGGGTACAGGATTGAGGGATCCATCACCAATGGATACAAAACTGGGACACTCAGGGGCCTACATAGCTGTGTCTGAGTCCTCAGGCACGTAGATGGGACCGTCGGGAAGTTGCACTCTTTCCACGGTCCTTCGGTCTAGCATACGGCGCCAATAAGCGTGTTCACCTGAGCAACCCCAGTCAGGGGTGCACATGAGAAGGCTTCCTCCCTCATAAGCGACTGTGGTTAGAACCTTCGCGAGCAAGGAGAAGGGAGGGTTAGCATACGCGATTGCCCATTGCTTTCCAGAAGAAACGGAAGGCGTTGTTCAAATGTTTCGAGCAGTAGAACTGCATGATGTGCTGTTGTTGGCTCGCGAACAATTCTACCTGGATCTCATCCAGGGTTACCTGAAGGGCCGCAGGTCGATTTTCAACAACGTGACGGGCCAATTGGTAGTTTTCAGTACAATAGTTAGCCTTGGATGCGTAGCGCAGCCCAGAGTCTTTTCGTCCTGACAGCTCCCAAGGTATGGAGAAGAGCCCACTGCCAAAGTCGCAGTGCAGAGAATAGGGGCGCTGGAGAGACAGCATTTTTACCTGGGGGTTTCTTCGCAGGAAGTCGGTACCAATGACGATGTCAAAGGTGTCCGTGTTCAACACTCTGCAGTGTTGGGTCACACTTTCGTCGCCAAGACAAATAGTCATATCGACACCCCCCAAGGAATGGATGGTACGCCCATTCCCTACTCTTATGGCCACTGTCTTAGTTTTATTGAAGGTCTTTAGCAGGCGCCAGGCCACTATAGAAAGTGTTGCGCCGGTGTCAAGCATTGCTCGAAAAACTTGATCCCCGATTTTCACGAGGATCCAGAAAACCCAGTCTTCCTCTTTGGAGCCGCCCCCCTACTCCTCTGCAGGGAATTTGACATCCACCCCTGCAGCCATGAGGGACTTGGCCATCCAGACCAGTCGCCTCTTCTTGGAGTTATTCCCCTCAGGGAAGGCGTTGTCCCCCTGTGGGCGCTTCTTGAGGTCACGTTCGGCAGGAGGGGGAGTTGTAGTGGGCGCTGATGAGCGCCTCTCGGGGTTAGGGGTTCCACCTTTGCCACCCTCCTTGCCTCCTCCTTTACCACCTTTATCCCCATTCTGGGGGGTTCTGGTGGGTGTTTGTTTCTTCTGGCGTTCGGCCTTCTGCGGCTTGAGTTTGTCACTCTCTCGGTTCTTTATGTGACATTTGTCCTCGTAGTCACAACGTTTGCCACAATAACTACAGGTGATGGTACACCTCACATGGTCCTGATGAGTCACAGTTTTCCCTTCCTTGGTGTGCTGCTGTCGTTTCATCTGCAGCATAAAACCACTGCGGTGGTCGCAGTCAGGGGCATGACAAGGTCCCCCCTTGTCATTGACAGGTTTACAGTAGAACAGAGGGGGTGCCCCTGTTTCAGGTTCAACCTCATTCATGGCACGCAGGTTACCCCTTCCTTTACCACCTCCCTGGTTGGCGTTAGTGGGAATTTTAGGCGCTTTCCCTTTGCCATGTTCGGGGGTAGGGGTACCACCTCCACCCAAGTGTTTTTTGAGGAATTTCTCCATGTGGGAGTCATTCTCCCTCTCAAGAGCTAACTATATCAGCAAGTCCACCAGGTCGTCGTACGAGTGGGTCCAACTCTTCCTCTCAGAGGTAGCGCGGCAGTCATCCCAGGTACGTGAAGGAATCTCACTCATGAGCCACAGGTGGGGCTCGGTGGCTCCAAAAAAACCCACGTTCATTCGTGAAATCAGATACTCTAGGTCCCACTCATATTCAGAGACTCGCGCAGCGGAAGAAAACTCAGGGAGCATAGGCAACTCCTCTATCTTTGTGCGCACACTGAGATCAGTCTCATAGACTGGGAACATTTTCTCCAGTCTTTGGAGCACCTCAACCCATGTTGAACAGGTTTTCACAATCTGTTTCACCTGTTTTTGCATGAGCGTTTTAACAGTGAACACTTAGTGGCCACATGGACATGGGATTGGCCAGTTAGCAAAAGAAACTCAGCAAATTCTTCTGCCCATTCGGGCAGATTTTTCGGGTCAAACTCCCGCAATTCCAGCTGGAAGTTCGCCTACGCAATAGGTCTGCCACTCTTCCCACCCCCTGGGGTTAGGCCTGAAGAGGGGGGAGGTACGCCGGCAAGAGGTGCCAGGGCTGACAGCCCTCTTTTCTCAGTCTCTGTCACAGGCACGTCCAGTAGTTCAGCAATAGGGACTGTCCTAGCAGGAGGATGAAAAGGGTTGGGGCAAGTGACCTTGGGTAGCAACCTGGACACCCTTAATCTCTTGAGATCATCAGCCAGCATGCTCAGTCCGGGTGAAGGTGAGACTAGTGCTGGCTTGAGTAAGTGTTCGGTGATACGCAACGTAGCCTTGACAGCTTCTGACAGGGCTGTCACATCCGGGTCCTCAGATCCGGATAGGAGCTTGGCCAGAAGTTCGGCCGTGCGATCCAGAGCCCCATTGGTTGGCTCTGGGTCCAGAGGATCCGTGCCGTTCTCAGGGGCCCTTCAAGTTGTTGCAAGGTCTGGATGCCATGCTCTCGGGTAATCGTGTACTCCTGGTCGTCTCGGTAGTGATACTGTCTCCGCTATATCTGTGGATGGCTCCGAATAAGGAAAGGACCCCATCTCTGTGTCGGACGGAGACCCCAGGGCTTCAAGAGGTACTTCTCCAGCTTCTCCTCTGATGGACATGTGGTACTCCTCGTGGAGCATATACTCGTCCATCCTCCTTCGTAGGTCCTCTCGTTCTTCAGGACCCCCAAACGCCGTAGAAAGAAGAGGCCGGGCAGGCCAACCTGGCGATGGAGGCGGCGACTCGCCTGCGGAGATGTTGCAGGCTGTCATCACCATGGGCCGTTAAGGCCTCCATGGTTAAAGGGATTGGTCTGGGTGGATCTTGATTCGCCCTTCTGTGCTCTGTATCTTCCTGAGACCCAGATGCAGCTCTGAGTGGCGGTTCACTCTTTGGGTGGGCTACACTGCCCAGTTGGACTTGTACACTTCTGATCGGCCAGGTTCTGGAGGAAAGTTGAGTGGACATGTTCAATGTGCTTTTCTTGTGCTTCTGCTCACAGTCGGTTCGAAAGGTACTCAGGGTTTGCCTCTGCTACCAGAAAGATGTCCTTGATTAGTGCCCTAGAGATTTTGATGAAATGCTGCAGGCTTTGATGTTAAAAATCCAAACCAAAGCACCAAGTAGAGCAAGAACAGGATGTCGATCGAGTCAATGAATAGTTTTGAAATCTAGTGTAACACAGAAGGGCTGCAGATAGACAAAGCAGGCTTAAATACAAAGGTTCGATCACAAATGGATAAAACAAATGTTTTTAAGTGAGACCTGGCCTGAATCTGGCCTCCAGGTTAGCATCAAGCACTTCATGTGCACTCTGTTGGGTGATATGGAGCTGGTTAGGAATATGGGGCATAGGAGTTAGGCCAGACACAGAATATGACTTGGCCAAGCAACTGAATTCCGAAACAGTTAAAAAGTAGAACCACAATAAGTGGTAGAAACAATTGAGTATAGGGGTCTTGGGTTGGTAGACCACTAGGCTTAACCTCCAAGGCCTTAAGCATGAAATGCCTATTTTATTTCGGTATGACCTCCATGAGGGAAGATACGTCCCCTCAGTTCAGTGGTAGGGGTGAAGTTCATGGGGGTCTAGGGTTACAACCCTAGTTACTTTGAGAAAGTGTACTTTGGGCTTCAAAAGAGTAAGTCCTGGCATCAACAAAAGGGTTCAAGGGGGGCTTGGCCTGGATCAAGCCCTCCAAGAAAGACATGGCAGTGACTCTTTCTTACTCCGGGTGTATGGCGGTCGGGTAGTGCCAGACGGTTTGTATGGCTGTGCTGAGGCACGTTTGGGTGGCTTGCTTTGTGCGTTCCATCGTTTGTGGGGTGAGTGTGTCATCAATGGCGGCGTCATTTAGTTATTCCATCTCTGTGGTCCATCGCTGTCGCCAGTTGGTCGTCTTCGGGTCGCCTACCGCACTCTCTACGGTATAATAAATGGCCGACCATTCCAAGTCTGGGTCAATGGCAATGTCAACATCCGTGGTTGCTGTCACCCAGATCGCCTGCGTGGGTCTTGCTTGGGGCATTTGGTGATCGTCTCCGAGGGTGGCGCCTTCCGTGGTGGCCGTGCCCTGTATGGTAATGAAGAGGTGTTCATCTGGTGGTAGGTTTATCGGTTCTGTTGTGATCAGGTGGATAGCTTCTACTGCGACCACCCCAGGGAGGAACTCTTTCCAGTTAATGGTGCCTGTCGGCAGCGTCCAAGTAGGCGTTACCCGGCGGGTGTGCTTTCCCCCACGTGGCAATTGGTAGTTGTTCGGGACGTGGTGGTTGGTGGGGGGCTTCGGCATGTGTTGGAGTGGGGTGGTAGGTTCTGCGTTTTTTTGGACTGGCTGGTTGTGCTCTCTCAGTGGGGAGTCGTCTCTGGTTGGTGGTGTGGGTCGTGGCTGACTGGGGGGTATGTACAGCTCCAGTATTGGTAGTGGTGTTGCCGGTTTGAGATCGGTAATTGTATGTGCCCCCGTGGCCGCATCTTCGTGGACGTACACCACTAGTGCAGGGGCCCCAATGGGGTGCCACTCGCGTGCGTCGTCAGATGCTGAATGGAGGTGGAGATGTTGTTGAGTGGTCCAGCTGTGGTAGGCCAGGATGCCATTCACCATGGCGGGTTCGTAGCCGTTAATGAAGGGGTGTCTTGGCGTTGTGCGCCGAATGGTCTCGGCCAGTGCTCCCATGTCCCCCTTGGGCACCAGGTCGTCCCATGTCCTTGGGGGGTCTGGTCGCTGGTGGTCCTGTGTGTCTCTCAGGTACCTCCGTCTCGTATTTCGGCCAGTCCTGCAACATTCGCTCCACGTATGTGACGTCTGTGTATGGCTGGATGCCCTGCTCCGCCAGGGTGTGTGCATGGGCCAGGAGCCTGTACAGCGTCCATTGTTGAGGTGCCGGTCTAGGTGATAGGGTTTTGGCTTGTTCTGGGTCTTCCGCCTTCGTTGGTATGTTTCCGTGGTGTACCGTGTGTGTCACGGTGTATTCGTCGTCCCCTTGTCCAGAGGTTCAGTCCAAGTGGACCTCACCCGCGGTTGCCGTGGGGGCTCTGCAGGTTGCGCTGCACGCGTAGGGTGTGCCTGTTTTGTCGTGGAGGGTGAGCGTGTGGTGCCATGTCCAGCGTCAGGACAACGATGAACGCTGCCTCTTCGCACTCCAGCGGCAGTGGGTCGTCGGAATCCTGGTTGTGGTCCAAGGCCTCTTGCGCGTGCCGTGCTTCCCCGAGTTCCATCCAACTCGTGGTCTTGGACAGTTGTCCTTGCGTAATCACTGCCGTTGGTGGTTGTTTGTGGGCTTCTTGCATGTGGGTCTGCGTCCCTGTCCGCTGCCCTCGTTATCTGCCGTTGTGCTGCATCCAGCGCTCCATACAGACTCCATGTGTTCTGTTTGGGAGCTGGGGCTTCCGTCGCTAGTCGCAGGACGCGTTGTATGCTGTCCCGTACCGGGTCGTTGTCCAGGTGCATGGTGTCATCGTGGATGTCCAGGCCGCTCAGCAGCATCAGCAGGGGGGCTTTGTTGTGGGGGTGGGTCGTTGGTGGCGTCCACGTTCATGATACTGCTGTGGGTTGATGTCTGTGAAGGTCTCATTTGTCTGTCGGATGGTGTGTCTGAGGTGTTGCATGAGCCAGTTTGCCTTTGTTCGTCACGTGTGTGGTCATCTGGTGAATGCACCAGCTCTGTGGTCAGCGCTGTCACTTGTTGTTGTTGTTGTTGTGGGGCGTTCGTCGTGTCGGGGCACGATGCTGGCGGTAGCGGCTTGGTGCTGTAGATGGTGTTTTGGGTGCTGTACTCGGTACGGTCCGGGCTTGGTGTCCGCCTGCATGTTGAGGTTGCGTTGGCACTGTACTCAGTTGCGCCATCACTATAGTAAGTTTGTTGGGATGCGTTTTGGCTTCGTTGCGGGTCCCCAGTTGGCCGGTCTGGTGCGGTTGCCCTGTGGACCGGTTCTCACCGCTGCCCTGCTCGTGCTCGAGCTGCACTCCGCGCGCATGGGGCCCGTGATTAGCGCAACGCTCATCTGGTGCTGGCTGTACCTTACGTTGGCTTCCACTTCCGGCATGCCTTGGTCTTCTGGACTGGGTGGCCCGGGCGCGGTCGGTGTTGGTGTGCTCAGCTCTGGCGAAGGGGCCTTCCTCTCGGTGTGGCCGCTGGTGGCTTGATTCAGTTCCATTGCACCCTGTGTTTGTGTTGTGTGTCGCGTCTGTGGGCGTCCCCCCGGGTCCTGCGCGCTGCTTCGTGGTCCCGCGTTGTTTGCTGCGCTGTCTGATATGTGCCTTTGCCTTGCATGCACGGGCAGCATACCTGCGCCTCACGGTGTTGCTCTGCACGTATACGCCGCTTAGGCGTTTGGGTTTCGCCTGGCTCCCTGTCCGGGTGCGCCAAGCTCAATGGCCGCTTCGCCATACGGTGGCCGGCCTACTGCGCGGCGCCTGCCCGTGCCGGAGGTGGCGTCATGTGGCAGGGCCGTGATACATGGGGCATGTTGGTCTTCCTGCATGCATTGTCGCACCCGTGGCTATTGTGTTGTGTAGTGGTGCGTGTGGTCACCTTGTTCTCTGTCTTGCCGGTACGTTGTGTTGTGTCGGTGTGCTGGTTGGCTGCATGGTGTTGTGTGGTTGTATGTCGTGGCGCGTCTCGTCCGATCCGGTGGTAACACGCAGTGTGTTGCCGTTTCCTGTTGTCTCGTTTCGTGTTTGGTGTGTGTTCTGGCATGTTGTCTCATGGTCATGTGGCGTTGCGTTGGGTACCGTGCCGTGTGCTGTGGCGGCTTTTTGCGTCTTGGCGTGCCCTGCTGGGGTTCGCCTTGTCGGGTGGTGTCGTGCTGTGTTGTTGGGGTCCTGTGGATTTCGTGTCTTGTTCTGTCGCGTCTTTTTGTGTTGCGTTTTGGTCCGTGGTGTCATGTTTTGTTGTGTTGTGTCGCGGTATGTTTCGGTGCGTCGTGTTGTGTCTTGGTGTGGTGGGTTGGGTGGTGTTGCGTTGTGTGGTGCGTTGCGTTACATGGTGGTGTGTGATGTGGTGTTGTCTGGTGCTGTGTCACATCTTTTGGTGTGTTGTCTCGCTGTGTTGTGTTGTTTGATATCGTGTCGCGTTCCGTTGCGTTGTAGTGTGTTGTAGTGTGTTGTGTTGTGTTGTGTGGTGTTGCGTTGTGTTGCGTTGTGTTGTGACATGTCTTGTTGTGTTGTGTTGTGTTGTGTTGTGGTTTGTTTTGTGTCTTTCCGTGTGGTCCAGCTGCTATGCGCCTTGGCGCACTTTGGAGTTGTATGTTGTGTTCTGTCATGTTGTGGGGTGGTGTTGGGGTGTGTGGCAGCGTTTCGCGCCTTGCTCTGTTTTTTCAGCGCCGCATTGTATGTTGCGATGTAGTGTGCCTTGGTGTGGTGTGTTATGTTGTGTCTTGTGGTGTTGCACCGCATTGTGTTGTAGGGCGTCACGTTGTGTCATGTTTTGTGGTGTTGTAATACGTGGTGATGTGTCATGTTGTGTTGTGTCGTGTTGTGTTGGGGCACATTCTGTGGCATTGTGTTGCGGTGCGTTGCGTGATGCCGCGCCTTGGTGAGTTGTGTGGTGTTGTGTTGCGTCGTGTTATGTTGTTATAGGTCGTGTCCCAGTTTTGTGCCGTGTGTGGTGTCGCGCATCGTGGAGTGGTGTGGCATGCCGTGTTGTTGTGTGTTGTGTTTTGTTGCCTTGTGTTGCGTTGTGTTGCTGGGTACCGTGTTGTGTTGTGTCGTGTCTTGTCTTGGTACAATGGGTGTTGTGTGCTGTGTCATTTTGTTATGTGGTCCTCCGTTGCGGTGTGTTCTGTCGTGTTGCTCCGCTTTTTGTTGTATGCGCGTTTGTTGCATTGTGTTCTGTAGTGGTGTATTATGTGCTGTCACGTGCTGTTATGTTGTGTTGTGTTGTGGTGTGGTGTGTTTCGTTGGTTTGTGTGGTGTTGTGTTCGCGTGTTTTGTGTGGTGTCATGTGGTGGTGTGTTGCGCCGAGTAATGTGGTTTTGGTATGTTGCCTTGCCGTTTTGTGTGTTGTGGTGTTGCGGGGTAGCGCGTGGTTTTGGGCCACATTGTCTGTTCGTGTGTTGCGTTGGTGGGTATCGTGGCAGTGCCTTAATGGTCACCTGTATGTCCGTTGGTGTAGTGTGCTTGGTTGCCGCCTTGTTCCTCTTCTCTGCGGCCTTGATCATTGTTCTTGTAGACAGCGGATAGCGTGCAGATGTATGTATGCCCGCGCCGTATTTGCTTAGGACGTTTGTTCCCCGGGGTCTCGTGTCCGTACTGTTTGGTTTTGGCGGCGCCCAAGAGTATGCGGTTCCTATATGTTTTGGCTTGCTTTGTCTCTCCTCACCCCTCGCTTGTAGTTGTTCGTTTTGTCGGCGCCCAAGAGCAAGCGCTTTTATTGCGTCATGTTGGGTGTCTCGCTTCGTGCGTGCACCTTGCCCCCTCTTGTTCATTCCGCCCTCTCATGTGTCGTATTCTCAGTAATGGCCTCGTAATTGTACGTCTTTGTGCTCGTGCATGCATGGGCGCGTTGTTCTCGTGGCGGCTTGATACCTCGCCGCGTCGTAACATACGTGTTTGCTTGAGCTCTTCATCTCTTTCTTGGTGTTCATCGGCTTACCTTGTTCTATCGCGAAACCACGAAGTTTGCCGGTTTTTTCGGGCACGCACAGAGTTCAATCCGTCTTGTTTAAGCCTCTGATTGTTCTTTTTGCGCGCTGTATTGGTGGATTTTCCGCTGACCTCCCCAAACCGTGGCGCAAAAATTCATGGGGGGATTTTGAGGTCAGAAAAAACAATTTCTGTGTTTATTTTTCTTTTTGGTGCGTCTTTTTCTTTGTGTTCCTTTATTCCTTCCACGCTGTCCAGGGACACGCGCGACCTTAACAATGTCTGGCAAAAGGAGGGGAAGAAACCGACGTATAGTTAATGCCTTGGAATAGAGTATGTGATTATCGAAGATGATATTGCATCCGTACTCCAAGAATCGATTTTGTTTACCATGCACATTCGAACTAAGGACATATGACGCCATTCTAACGACCTCGATTCACCATATTGAGGAACATGACATTGAAGTCATGCCCGGCAAAATGACATCAATGAGGTCCATATGGCACATGGCGGAACACAAAGAAATGATACACGACACAATGGCATCATCAGATTCGAGATAAGTGTGGCCCACATTGCCCATCATCACCCTTGCCTACAAGACTGCAAAAACTGGAATTGAGAAAGATGAGCTCGAAATATGAGGAATGTCCCACCGTGGACCAAGTGTGACACCATGGCCTCCATGAACAGAGAGTACGGCATAGCCGCATACATGACTTGTCCACACTTATGAATCACCAAGGATCAAAATTAAAGAGCTTGCCATGTGGATCACCAAATATGAGCCAGGAGAGTGACCTCATGGCAATACCTGACACCTGGCATGTGTGACACATTCCATATATCATCATGCTGGCAATATCTCGGTAGTTCACACCGGAGGCCGGCCGCCTAACACTTAGCAATACCATACACAATGCCCAGCAAGTGAATAGACGTGGCGAGATTACTTGCTGCTTGCGAACAAGACATCAACAAGGGCCAGCCCACCAAACGTCACCTGTTTAGTATGCTGCATCCCAATTGCTGGGCTCCTGCGGTTAGAGTATCGCGAACCAAAGGCACGAACAAAATGTAAAGCCGACACACGACATATACCTCATGCCCTCACATGCTTGGAAATGCCACTCAGTCCCATCATCTGGTGCCTAATTGCTTGGGAACCGAAGGCATTGGCAAACACAAATTGTCATATGCATTAAAAGCCATCCACACATGGATATGTGAAACCAATATTGCCTAATTGCATGTTCATGTGACAACAAATGAATTCAATGCATGCTAACGGGAGAGAGATTGGGCAAGAGTGCTTGGGAAAGAATATGCCCCGGGTCACATGAAGAGACATAGACCCGACCCGCAGAGAGAGTGCACATAGAGAGATATCCCGGGATAGAAGAGAGCAAATCTGACACATGGTGAGATTGTCCTATCCCAAGGCGAAATTGTTGCGCCTGGAAAAGAGATGGTCCCGCCCCAATCCAGGCCTTGAGAGAGATGGTACCGCCCCAGTCCATGCCCTGAGAGAGGGACCCTCAACGATCCATGCCCAGGAGAGGGAACCTAGCCAATTCATGGCCCACGAGGGAGAACCTAACCAATTCATGGACGAAGAGAGAAAACCTCACCGAAACCCAATACCGAGCGCATAGCCTAGCCGTGACCCATGGGAGCATGCGTATGGAGAGAGACTTTCACCTACCCATTACCCATGAGAGCATGCATGCACTTGAAATGAGAATCTCCTACATTGATTGAGGATTACCCCTACACCCAATTGCCAAATCGAATGAGCTATCCTCATGCCATACTGCAATTTGACGAAGAAGGGATACTGGATCACCAACTGTGTTCGATCAATGATATGAGTTCACTGAAGGTCAACGAAGTAAGACAGCATACAAGAGGTTAGCAACCAGGGCATAGGTGCAATTCTCCAGCTTCAACATGTTCACCCACTGCATGTGCACCCAACATGTTCCACTCACACACCAACTCAGAAGGATGTTTTACCCTGACTCACAGGCAAGGCAAACAAAGGACAAAAAATGGAAGTACAAGATATTCATGGCAGAGCAACGACCGAGTTACTTTTTTCCCGCGCGGTGCGCCTACCTCAGCCACTTTCACTTTAACTCCTCTTCCACTAGGGCTCCTCCAGCTTCCAATGACTTATGATCCCCCATACACCTAGGCGTGGCACTGCCGAAGCAGATGCGCCCATTAACGTGTACCAGTCGGTAACCGACAGCCGGTGTGGGCGGAGGCACCACACCAGGGTTTGCCAGATCGCAATTCCGGGCCTTCTATCTTCCACTGGAGTTGCCCTAGCGTCCAAATTGTATCCATTTCCGCAACACGATAGATCTAACACTATAAGCACGCATTGGGAAGAATCCTCAGACGATTGGCCCGCATTGAGGAACACAGAGCACGCGCACGCCAACAGGAACACGAGAAGGGCGCACGCTCACGGAGCAGGTCTGGTCTGAACCAGAAATGTTCAAACCTCCATCCTGTGGTTTGTAAATATTAGAAATTTGGAATTCTCCTAAATTTATACGCGAAATCCCTGAACTCGCTGAAACCAGTGAAATAAAGAACAATGCAACCGAACAGGATCTGAACCGGCTTCACCCCCCTTTCCGGAGCATTGTCACCTGCTCGGAAAGACATAAACATCACGGGAGGATCACTGTTGTTCCCTTGGGACCCCTGTCATTGTGGGAGGGTTCCAGATGCTCCGTGGCCACCCGCCCAAGTAAGCGGGGGAGGGAAAGACCTCAAAAAAATGAACTCCCTCCTGTCACCACTAAACCTAAATCCATAGGCTCGGCAGATCAAAGATAGACAAAAGCAACGTTGTCGGCCAGTCTACATGAAAAGACCACAAGCAAATGTTCGGTGCTTGACATGCACAGCATGAACCCCTTGCATGACACGCACTCCCACCAAGAGACATGAGAGCAATGGACCACCTGCAGGAGACATTGGCATTTGGGGGGGGTCATGGTGCATCATGACAAGCGTAGACACAAGGAATGCAAAAAGAAAATTGAGTTTCGGGGAAAAAATTCCCGAATTTTGTTTTCTCCAATTTTCAGAATCATTGGACCCGGTGTGCAAGATGAGCTCGAACGGACGTTGTCATCGCATCCGGCTCACGATCTTGCATCCGGTCGGATGCTCCCAAGGTACCCAAAATGCGGAGAAATGAGAAGAACATTTTCTACTAAAAAAAGCGCAGGCAAAAAATTGAGATCTCCAAACTGAGGGACCCTGGAGGAAAACCGCCCTCACGAATGCGACCGCGACACATATCGGGTGACTGAGGATTCAGACGGAACACGAAACGGTTTGAGGCTTGAGGTTTGATTTTTCAGGTACTAGGCCTTCTTGGGCCCCAGGGGGGCACCTGGTCGGGCCAGGTGATATCCTCCCCACCGGGACCTAGTTGGAGGCCCTTCATGACACACCTCCTGCCTGGTTGCGGAGTCCCCCGGCTTCACGGGGCTCGGAGCCCTGTCCCTCCCGGGCTTCCCAATTTCGCTGCTCCCTGGTCAGTGCATCACTTAGCAACTGTGTTTGGAGGCGCTTACCCACTACGCCGCCCCCCTGATGCGTGGTTGCCGAGGCTGCCAGCGCCGCCGGGCCCGTGCTACTGGCTTGTCGCAGTGGGATCTTCATTAGCTGGCGCGGAGGCTGCCTAAACGCGGGGCTGGTGCGTAGCACTGTGTGCTACTACTGCCTAGGCGGGTGCAGTGCCCTGGTCGTGTGTGTGCGGCGCTCGCGGCAGGTCTGTGGGGTTGGGGCCCGTGCCGGTTGTTGCTTCTCCCTCTGGGCTCCTCACTGCCCTCGGGTCCCTCGCGGTGCGTTTTGCGGGTTATCCCGCCCGGGTGCCACTTCCCTACGCCTGCCGGTACGCCATTCCATGCGGTTTGTGCGTTCCGCGGGCTCGGTCCGGTTGCTCTTTGGGTCCGCGCCGCGTGTTCGTTGTATGTGTGTGTGCGCTCGTGCTCCCGCAGCGTACGCGCCTTCCTCCTCCTCGGGTCGGTGTGGCGCGCGCACTACGCGCGGTTCTGTTGCAGGGCGCCGGTAGAGATGTTCCAGGGGGTTTGTGCCCCTCCGCGTTTTCTTCCCCGGTCCCGTGCTCCGCCTATTTAGCTTTTCGGGGGATGACAACGTCCCTTCCTCCCCTTGCGTGGCACCGGGTCGCTCGCCCCCCTGCGGGCAGGCCTGTTTTTGTGAGCTGGCTTTGCGCGCTTTGGGGGCAGCACGAGGGCGCCCGGGGGGGGGGCGCCTCCCGCCTGGGTGTGGGGCGCCCGGGGTCTGGCGCCGTCCCACGCCCGACCGCCCGTCCTTGGGGCGTGCGGCCGGGGCCTGCTATGCACTGGCTGCGGGGGCGGGGGATGTGGGCTATGGGACCTGTCACCAAGCCCACGGCGCGCGCTCTTGTGAGCTGGCTTTGCGCGCTGTGGGGGCGGCACAAGGGCGCCCTGGGGGGGGCGTCTCTTGCCTGGGTGTGGGGCGTCCGGGGTTGGGCGCTCACCCACGCCCGACCGCCCGTCCTTCGGGCGTGCGGCCAGGGCTCGCTACCCACTGGCTGTGTGTGCGGGGGGTGTGGGCGTGGGGACCCGCCACCAATCCCAGAGCGCGCGCTCTTGCAAGCTGGCTTTGCGCGCTGTGGGGCGGCAAGAGGGCGCCCGGGGCAGGGAGCCGCTGGCCTGGGTGTCGGATGTCCGGGGTTGGGTGCTCCCCTTCGCCCGGCCGCCCGTCCTTAGGGCGTGCGGCCGGGGTCCGCTACCCACAGGCTGTGGGTGCGAGGGGTGTGGGAGTGGGGACCGATCACCAATCCCATAGCTTTGCGCGCTGTGGGGGCTGCACGAGGGCGCCTGGGGGGGGCGTCTCTTGCCTGGGTGTGGGGCGTCCGGGGTTGGGCGCTCTCCCACGCCCGACCGCCCGTCCTTGGGGCGTGCGGCCGGAGCCCGCTCCCCAATGGATGCGGGTGCGGGGGTGTGGGCGTGGGGACCCGTCACCATCCTCACAGCGCGCGCTCTTGCGAGCTGGCTTTGCGCGCTGTGGGGGCCCCACGAGGGCGCCCGGGGGGGAGCGCCTCTTGCCTGGGTGTGGGGCATCTGGGGTTGGGCGCTTCCCCACGCTAGACGGCCTGTCCCCGAGGCATGCGGCCGGGGCCCACTACCCACTGGCTGTATGTGCGGGGGAAGTCCGCGTTGGGACCCGTCACCGACCCCACAGCGCGCGCTCTTGCGAGCTGGCTTTGCGTACTGTGGGGACGGCACGAGGGCGCCTGGGGGGGGGTGGGCGCCTCTTGCCTAGGTGTGGGGTGTCCAGGGTTGGGCGCTCACCCTCGCCCGACCGCCCGTCCTTGCGGCATGCGGCCGGGGCCCACTACCCACTCGCTGTAGGTGCGGGTGTGTCGGCGTGGGGACTCGTCACCGACCCCACAGCGCGCGTTCTTGCGAGCTGGCTTTGCGCGCTGTGGGGGTGGCACGAGGATGCCCGGGGGGGGGGGCGCCTCTTGCCAGGGTTGGGCGCTCTCCCTCGCCTGACCGCCAGTCCTTGGGGCGTGCGGACGGGGCCCGCTACCTACTGGCGGTGGCTGCGGGGGCTCTGGGCGTGGAAACGCGTCACCAACCCCACGGCGCGCGCTCTTGCGAGCTGGATTTGCGCCTTGTGGGGCGGCACAAGCGTGTTCGGGGGGGGGGGCGTCTCTTGCCTGGGTGTGGGGCGTCCGGGGTTGGGCGCTCTCCCCCGCCCGACCGCCAGTCCTTGGGGCGTGCGGCCGGGGCCCGCTACCTACTGGCGGTGGCTGCGGGGGCTGTGGGCGTGGGGACCCGTCACCAACTCCACAGCGCGTGCTCTTGCAAGCTGGCTTTGCGCGCTGTGGGGGCGGCACGAGGGCGCCAGGCGAGGGGCGCCTTTTGCCTGCGTGTGGGTCGTCCGGGGTTGGGCCCTCTCCCATGCCAAACCGCCCATCCTTTAGCATGCGGCCATGACCGCTGCCTACAGACTGCAGGTTCGGTGTGCGGGCTTGGGGGCCTGGCCCTCCTTGGCACCTTCTCCAGTGCCGCGGTTCGTCGTGTGTTCTGTACGCTTCCCGGGTTTACCGGCACCCGGTGGCCGTTGTTGCTTGGCTCCTGTCCTTTTGCCCCGTTGTGGCCGGCGGCTTGCCTCTCTGGCGTGCCTCATGGCCCCGCGTTGGTGCGCCGCGCCTAGTCCGGTCCAGTCGCTCTCGGTGCTCCGGTCAGCTTTCCCGTCCCCGTGGTGCCTTCCCCTACCCCGGGGGCTGTCGCCCGCGGCTTTACTGGGCGGCTGCGCGAGGCACGTGGAGGCCTGGCGAGAACCAGGCTCATTGTGCCTGCTGCTCCCTCCTACCGAGGCAAGGGCGCTGGGCTCGCTCCGCGTCGTACCCTTTCCGGGCCGCGCGATGGGGTTGTCCATGGCGGGTGCCTCCGGCTTTGGTTCTTGGGTGCGTGCGCGGCGGTGGTTCGGCGCGTGTGGACCCAGTCACTGACGCGTCCGGTTTCTCGTACTGTCCGTCTTTTGACGGGGGACTCGACTGGTGCACCGGGGCTGTTTGCTGTGGCTGCTGACACCTTCCCTTTCGGGTACGAGGACGCCACGCCCGGGTCCCGCGCGTGTGTGCCTGTGCGTGCTCCTCTTGGCAGGGTCAGGCGGGCCGGCCTCCCGGGCGCGTTTTGGTGCGCCTCACCTTTCCTTTGGCCGTTTTGTCCTTCTTCTTTGTTCCGCCCCCTCCGGGCTGCAGTTGCCCGGGTTTTGATTTTTTGTTCCTTCCCCTTTCTTTTCTCTCCCCTCTCGTGCCCCCGCTGTGTCCGGCCTTTCATGCTTCCCGGCCCTGGGTGCCCCCGGCCTTGGCGCTCTTCATTTGATCCTTCTGCCCCCGACCCCCCCCCTTTCTTTTGGTCTTGTTTTGTTGTCCTGCGTTTTCTACCCCCTCGCGCCCTGCGGCCCTGCTCGCGCTGGCTGTGGCGTTCTCTGGTTCCCAACCTTGGGTGCCCCTGGTCTTGGCGTTGCGCGGTTTCCCCCCACCACCACCTGTTTTTTTGTTTTGTTTCTTGTTCCCTGCCCCCGCCCGTCTGGTTTGTGTGTTTGTGCTCTTTGTTTGGTCTTTTCTTTGTTTTTTTTTTTCTTTGCATCCTCTCCGCGGTCGTTGTTCTGCTGCCTTCGGTGCCCCGGGCCTTGGCGCTTTGTGGATGCCACGCCCCCCTCACTCCCCCTCTCTTTTTTTCCCCCTTTTTTCCCCCCTTTCTGTGCTCCCCCTGTCCCGGCCTTTCCGTTCTTTCCGGCCCGGTGTGCCCTGGGCCTCGGCGCTTGGTTGCTGCCCACCCCCCCCCCGCCGCCGCCCTCTCTCTCCTTTTTTTGTTTTATTTTTTTGTCTTGCGTTCCCGCTTTTCCCTGGTTCCCGCCGCCCTTGTTGCTCTTGGCCTCTGCACCGCCTGGCTGCGTTTCTTTGTCCTCCTCCATGTGCGGCCTTGCGTGTGGTGTGTGCGATGTGTGCTGGGGCTGTCCCCCCCCCCCCCTCCGACGGCTACTCGTGTTTCGCTGTGTCTCGTGTCTTTTTGTCTGGTGCCGCGGTCTGTTGCCGGCTGTTTTGTGTGGTTCGCGGCGTTTTGCGGTGTTTTTCGGTGCCGTGTGGTGTTGGTGTTGTGCTGTGTGGTGTGTTGTCGTGCTGTGTTGTTGGTTTTGTCGCTGGCGGTCTCCCGTGGGCGCTGCTTCCCCCCTTTTTCTTTGGTGTCGTGCAGTGCCTTTTTGTGCCGTGCTGTTTTATGCGGTGCTTTAATGTGTGTGATGCCGTCGCGCGTTGTTGTGTGGTTTATTGTTCTGTGTGTTGGCCTTTTGCGCGGTGTCGTCTGGTTGTCGGGGCCGCTGCGTTGTGTGGGGTTTTCCTGCCTTTCCCCCCCCTCCCTGTGCTGCTGCCCCCTGTTGCTGTTGCCTGCTCCCCTGCCGTGGCCCCTTGTTGTGTTCTCTCCTTGGGTGCGGTGCTGTGTTGGTCTGTTGTGCCGCCTGTCGTACGGTGTGCTGCTGTCTTGCTGGTGGTGCCCTGTTGCTTCGTTTGCGCTGGCTAGTGATATGTGTCGTTGCTTGTGGTTGCTGGGTGTTCGTTGCTTGGTCTGGCTGCCCGCTGTTGTTTTCTACTGGCGTGCTTTGGCGCGGGTGTTCCTGCCTGGCCGTGTGGCTTGCTGCCCTGCTGTGTGCTGTGGTTTGTTGTGGCGCCCCGCTCCCTTGTGCCGTGTCCTGAGTTCTGTGGTGCTGTGTTGCCGTGTGGTGCCATGCTGTGGTGCCCTGCTGTCCGTTTTGCCTTGCTGATGGTGTTGGTTTGTGTCCTTTCCCTGTGTGTGCGGTGCTGTGTTGTGCTTTGCGTGGTGTTGTTCGGTGCCGGTTTAGTCTGTGCTGTTGTTGGTGCCTCGTGCTGTGGTGTGTTGCTGTGTGTGGTGCTGTCAACCTTAGCGGTCTGTGGTGTGGTTGTGCTGCCCTGTTGCGTGGCGTGGTGTGTCGTGGTGTCGTGCTGTCCCATGCTGTGTTCTGTGGTGCCTTGTTGCCTTGTGGTGCCGTGCTGCTGTGCTGTGCTGTGTGTTCTCCTTTGCTGCGGGTGTTCCTTTCTCCTTTAAAAAAGCTTTTTTCGGTTTTTGAAAATAAAAATAAAATCCTACTCTACCCGACGCACGCAGGCAGGCAGGCAGCAAGACCATTTTGGGCTCACTGTCTTACGTGCTACCCCGCGGCCTCGACGATAGTCGTCGTTGATGGCGTCGCCTTTGTCCTCTTATTTTTTTTTCCGTACTTCTGGACTTGAGTCTTGACTTGTTGTCCGCTGCAGCCTGCAGCGAGAGAGAGGGCAAAAAAGCGCGAGAGTGGGGTGGAAACGGGAAGGAGAGGTACATGGAGAAGATAAGAAAGCGAGGGGATGCGAGACCCAGGGTGTAGCGTGTTAGAAAAACATCTTTCGGCTTTTACGCGTTGCTCGCGAAGCGTTTTTCTCTATCTATACGGCGTGTTAGAGGATGAGGGGTACAGAGCTCTACTCCTACGTTCGCTACGGTGCTTACAGTGTTAGCTATTCGCCTATTTAAGGCCCAAAAGATTTTAATGCGTTTTGCGGCGCGCTTTTTTGCCTGGCCGTTTTTTTTGCTAATTAGCCTTATCGGGTGGCTGCGGATTCAGACGGAACGCAAAACGGAGCCGGTGGGACCAAGTTCTAAAAATAGATAATTTGTTACTGAAAATAGAACAAGTGTTCTAAAAAAGGATGTGGTGTGCTAAAAATAGAACTGGCCCTTGGGGAGGGGTTTAGCACATCTGGTGGTCTCCATTGCGTCCGGCAACCTCCCAATAGGTCGAATTGCACCCGAAAAGAGGCGACAACAAAGCAACAAAACGACGTAGGTGAGGAGACCAAAGCAAAAAAATAACAACTTCATATCCCCCGAAAGCTTTGGAATTCCAACCCAGAAGCCCACGAACGATCCGATATAGCGGGGGTGTCGCTCCCGCCGATGCACTTGTTTGGTCTTTTCTTTCTTGTTTTTTATTTTCTTTGCACCCTCTCCGCGGTCGTTCTTCTGCTGCCTTTGGTGCCCCGGGCCTTGGCGCTTTGTGGATGCGACGCCCCCCTCACTCCCCCTCTCTTTTTGTTTCCCTTTTTTCCCCCCTTTCTGTGCCTCCCCTGTCTCGGCCTTCCCGTTCTTTCCGGCCCGGCGTGCCCTGGGCCTCCGCGCTTTGTGGCTGCCCACCCCCCCCCGCCGCCGCTCTCTCTCTCTTTTTTCTGTTTTAATTTTTTGTCTTGCGTTCCCGCTTTTCCCTGGTTCCCGCCGCCCTTTGTGCTCTTGGCCTCTGCACCGCCTGGTGAAGCCGGTTCGGACCCCCGTGGCCATCTTTGGGTCACCTGGGGTGTGTATCTATGTGCCGGCAAGCCGCCATTGGCTGATATCATACTCTCCCATCCACCTGACCTAACCTGATGTGATAGTGTGATAAGTTTGGCCATTCCGGCTATGAGCGGCCATATTCAGTACCGAGGCACCGCCAGCGGAGATTTATGTATCGGAATATCAGGAATCAACAGGGTTTTTTTATCATAATGTTTACGTAATTTTTCAGCCTTCTGTTCTGATGGTCAATGTATCGGCGACTGTCAGTTGGCTCGCGATTTTGCGGTAACCGAATGGTTAACTGTTATTTACAGATATTTTGGAGGAAACCCCGATGAACGGTCAGATTTCATCACTAAAGGGTTCGTTGCTTCCGCAGTTTTCATATTATACACTCGCAAAATTAATCCGATTTTTTCAGACTTCCAGAATCGGATTTTCGACTTCCACATCGCCGCGCTTGATATGACGAATCTCGAGTGGTCCTACATTTTTCCCCGATCACGAATCAGCCTTCCTTTTGTTATGCCCTTCGTTTTGCTTAGAGATATAGGCGAAACAAAGTTGATTCGTGAGGCTACTTTGAAAGGTCATATCTCCGGCTCACCGCGAGTAGCCCCAAGTTCGAGAATTGGGTTGGAACTGCATGGGTCTCAACTTAATTGAGAAAGCATCAAACGCCTTTGGTGTGTACACATGCCCGGTATAGCAAGGGATAATGGTCAAGAGGGTAGAAAGTGATATATAACTCTTGGACCGTGCAACCGAATATTTTAATGCGACTTTCGAGTGTACCGCATAAGTGTTGGGGTTGCATAGCAACCTTTCTTTGGGTTCCTACGTATTTTTAACGTGAAGTTATGTCCTTGGAGGGTCATGGCATATCATGGTGGGAGCCATCTTTGAGGGTATGTGTTATATGCATGGTATGTGCTTCGATATACCCACGCCCATGTTATATATCTCCGTCTGTAGGAAGATATACGGAGTCATACGTGGCAAGGGCTTCGCTCATGTCACAATGGTGAACTCCATAGCGCTAGACTAAGTCTACCGCTCAACCAGTGCTTGTCGGAGGGCTTACAGAGCGACCCACAAGCGCCAATATGAATTTTCCCATCTTCATGGTGTGTGTTGGGAGGAGGTTCCAAGGTGTCCCTATGCGTCCATATGGGGATCCAAGTGGGGGGATTGTTGGCAAATGGTCCGAAGCAATTGTGTTTTGAGTCATAGGTTGACACCATGGGTGAGCGAAAGTATATACTATTGTAATCATCTTGGATTTGGCATTACTTGCATGTTTTTGACCTCATTTTATGCTCATTTTGGTGTTTTATGTGCTCAACTGGTCGGCTAACAGTAAAGTGCCTAGAGATCTGGGAACTATGGTATGTTGCTTATATGTTGGCATATGCTTCGGTGTTGTACCTCACCATATGCCGGATCACATGGTCACTTTGGCTTGGCACACGAGGCCTCACCAGATTAGGTCTCAAACTCATGAGCTGACTTGTGAAGCATGTCATGTACATAACCGGAGGGGTTTCGGAGCCAAGAATGGGATATTCTTTGGCATGGACCCTCGGTCTATATCACCCTCGTATACTACTTTCCGGTTTGACACATGCGTCGAGCATTTGAATATTTGCCGTATGCATTTTTGAGTATATAATTGAATTTGGGGCATTATGGTGTGAATTGCCTGATTCTGCCATGTTGTGAGGTCATCTTCATGGGGCAGTTCTCTAAGTACATTCGACTCCAAGTCCAACCAAGTATATGTCAGGGTAGGGCATGGTCCTGAGTGCCATTCTAGGCCATGACAAGCCACCTCCCCCATTGGGCTAGGATTTATAGGCTCCGGAGTGAACACATTTGTGGGGTTTATGTAGTGACTTGTGACACATGGCATTTAGCCATCTTATTTGACTGGGTTCAGGGCATCATGTTGGTGAGTCAAGGGAAGGTCTTGAGTCCAGGGAATGAGGGGTCTATGGCTGTGATTGTGTACGTTTTCATCTTTCCCCAACTTTGCTTGATATGTGTTCATATGTCAATTTCAGGGCTTTCTTCCTTGGTGCAATTCTTGTACATGCCCGCCATCGTGAGACCACCGATGTGCTGAACGGAAGCCCGTAGTGCAGATTGGAGTGTGAATTGGGTTATTGCTGTATTTGTGGGATCTGGTTGCTGTTCAGGGTTGAAGGAGGATTACATTTCCTATATTTTTGGATTTTGGACCCTGGATTTTGAGGAATGCAAGCATTGATCAGGAGCAAGTCAGCAGGGATTAGAGGCGGAAGGGGCACAGCGGGGGCCGGTCCTCGTAGGGACCTTCTTTATGGTAGCAGAGGCGTACCTGCTGCCCCTACCTACCGCCGACCCGGGGACTTGGGCCCTTATGAGCCCTGCCCAAGTACGCCCCGGGTGCGTATTGTGGACTCGGTGGAGACCACGCCGGAGATTGGAGCCATAGAAGAGCCGAGACGTTCAAGAGCATGGCGAACTCCGGAAGTTGGAGCCCGAAGAGTACGACATTCGGGAAGAGGAGGACTTGACATGGAGAATCTGGTCTCCATGTGTGAGCGTCGCTGCCGAAAGGCATGCAACCTCCGCTCCGCCGCGGAGGACTCTGAGGAGGCCTGCCATTCAGGCAGCAGTGGAGGACGGGCCCGGCGCTACCGGAAGCGCGGGTCACCCAAGTCTGCGGCAAAGGACGCCGGGGCTATGGATACGGACCCTAGCCCGGTCAGGCTGTGGGAATCCGAGGGGGATTCCGAGGGCTATCGGACAGCCTATGAGCAACCTTCGGAGTCGGAGAAGACGGCCAGACCGCCCACAAGGGCGAACACGGCCCCAGAACCCAGCCTGGAGCATGACGCCGAGGTGTTGGAGAGGCCCGCCAGAGCCAGGACGGCGCCTGTGGCCCGGCATAAGGAGCCGCCGCGGGATAGCATGGGCGACACACCCATGGCGGAGGAGTCCGAGGCGCCGGGAACCGCGGGACGCGCCTGACCAGGTGGAAGGCACGCTGAGTGCCACTGCGAACACGTGTCCTTCCTCATGGGCAAGTACCCAAAGATGGGGATGGACGCCACCGTGCATCGTCTCGACCGCCTGGACAACGCGAAGGACGGTCTAGAGGAAGACGTCGCCGGGGTCCTGGATGACCAGTCGGCCGCGGAGAAAGACATGGAGGAGCTGCGAGCGGAACAGGACCGGTACCGGGAAAATCTGGAGCTGGCCCTGGAGAAGCAGCAGCGAGTGGTGGACAGCCTCCTCCACCTGGTGGAGGACATGTCGGGACGCCTGAAAAGGCTAGAGGAGCTACAGCCCCTCGCCTCGGGTCCGGAGCTCCCGGCAAAGCCGGCAGCGGCAGAGCTGATGGAGCGGGTTAAGACCCTCCAGAGCGCCATGGATAAACCCATGGGCGGTCCGGCAGAGGCACCCTACGCGCCTCCACGTGTTGACCCGGGTGCGCTGCCGTTTGTTCCCATGTTCAGCGAATCCACAATGCTCGGGGAACACACGGCACCGGCTGGGTCCATGAGGGAAGGGCACGTAACCACGGACCCGAGGAGCCTGACGGTACAGATGTCCCACGCCGCCCAGGATCTACCGCCAACTACGAATACCCATGCAGTTTATGCCGAAGAGGAGATCCAGAGCCAGACCATGCAGGGGCGAACCATGGGAAGCGCCGACGGACATGGTCGAGGTCATCCAGGCGGAAACCTGTGGGCGAAGGACCCCAATACGGGGATATGGACGGCCGATGGAGCAAGTCCTTCCCGCATTCCAAACCCCATGGGTTCAGGCCCAACTGGACCGCACTCCATGGAGGAGAGGGATGTACGGGGAGTGTACTCACACCCCCCGGCCACAGGTGGTATCCGTCTCGGTGGAGTGGTGGCTGGGGACGTCGGACACGCCATCAGGATTGACGACCTCAGGGGAATCAAAATCCCCTACTATGATGGCAACCCCTCCAACCTGGACGACTTCATCCTGGATTGGGAGGACTTCGCCGAGGAGGTCGTCGGCGAGATGCGGGGAGCGCCGCGGGACAAGTGGGTATGCCGGACATTCCCACACCGGCTGGCGCAGGACCTGAAGGAGGAGCTGCGGGATCAGATCCGTGAAGGACTGATCCGTACGGAGCAGGCCTGCCTCCAGTGGTTGGAGGATGAGGAGCGGATGGACGCTCCGAACCAGAAGCTGGAGGACTTGTGGTCCATCCCGCTGCAGCTGGACCGCGGGGAGTTGCGGGTCCGGGAGTGGAACCGGTACCTGCGGAAGTACCGACGGAGCCTCAAGCTGGTTGAGGACTGGAACGAGTCCAGCGAGATCCGCCACTTGCTGGAGGACGTCCTCCCCGGCCACTGGAAGAGGAGAGTGGAGGACGAGGAAAAGAAGAGAGCGAAGAAGCGCGTGGCAGTGAGGATTATGGCGACGGAGGATACCCATGCGGGTACCATGGAGTTCTTCAGGAGAAACCTGGGCGAGCCCAACCGGATGTTGGGACTGAAGAACGCCGTGTACGTGGATGTATTCGGAGACACCATGGGGCAAAGTTTGCTGCCCCTCAACAACGCGGAGTTGAGGGGTGGAAGGCCACTGAGGATGCAGGTCATCTTCGCCCGCATGAGCCTCGACGAGATCGTGAAGTACATCACGGTGGAGTCGAAGCTCAATGGGAAGAGCGAGGCCCACGTGCAGGATCGACATGGTCATGGACAACGAGGCCACCGGGAAGACCGCCATCATCGGGAGATCCAGGAGGACACGGCCAACTCCGCGGAGGATGGTAGTGGAAGTGGCCAAGACTACTGGTCCCGGGAGGATCACGAGGAGGCCCATTTCTTCGCGTTTGTGGCGCACAACGTGAGGGACCATGGGCAGGATCGGTCCAGATGGAGCCGGGTGGGACCGAAGAAGGGGAAAGAACCAAGGAGGATCGGGAACCCACCGCTCTCGTTCCGGGAGTACAGGTCTCAGCACGACGGGTGCTGGGTCTGTTATGGCAAGAAAAACAACCATGCACATGACCACCGTCAGTGCAAGGTGTATGAGGCGGACAAGAAGGCCTACTTCGCCGCTCACCCCGAGAAGAAGCCCAAGGAGCAGCGGTTTTCGATTGGAAGGCGAAGGGCGGAGACGGGGGAAAAGGCCAAGGCAAAGGCCAAGGAAAAGGCGGAGGAAGAGGCTATGGTGGTGGACCTGGCCAAGACCGACGAGTGAGGTTGATCGAGGAAGTTGCTGAGGACATGTTGAGGACGTTGGAGGAACTCAAGGCCCAGCAACGTGGTGGACAAAGTCCTGGCGGATCGCAGCCGGAAGGGGCTGCGGGAAGTCAATTCTAGAGGAGCCCCAACGGGAGTGGGACCTCGGAGGTCTCTCCTCGGAAAATCAGTGGAATCCCTGAGGAATCAGAGGCACATCGGGTGCCGAAGAAGGCTCCAGAAGAGCCAAAACCACTGAGCTTCGCCACTCCCAAACCCTGGAGCGCCCTGCCAAGGGAAGTACATGTGGGTACGAAACATGGCAAGAAGGAAGGAGCGACCACGGAGAGCCCCGTGGACGGGCAGGACCAACCCAAGATCTACACCATCCGTGACCATACCCTTGAAGTCCTGGTGCACCCGGACCTGCTAGAGTTGCATGCCGTGAGAGTCGTCCATACACCTCATGGCGACGAGCGGCAGTTGCACTTGAAAGTGCGAGTACGGTGCAGACGACAGGAGAAGGTGGTGGATGTGTTGGTGGATACGGGTGCCCAGGTGAGCCTGGTCCGGAGAGGGTTGTTCAAGGAGGAACTCCTGCAGCCCAGCCGGAGACCGGTCCGCCTGAAGGTCGCCAACGGAGAGATCATGGGTGGGGGCACCCATGAGGCCACTATCAGTATGGATTTCTGGGAACATGAGCGCTTGAACCGCCCTGATCTGGCGAAGAGAAGCACTCTATCCGGGAACTTCTATGTGGCCGACATTACAGATTGGGATATGATCATGGGGTATGACTTCATGGTGGCAAACGCCATTGGAGCTCTTCCCCATCGTGCAACGCTGGTCCGGTAGGATGATGAATGCCTCACATGGCTGTCCACGGACTATGCATGCGGATCATCCCAATTGAATGCTGAGGAAGAGGATCGGATCGTCCAAGCGGTGCAAGCTGTGGGTGCCAAGTCCAGAGGAGACCGTGGAGTTCAGCTCACGGAGTATGGAATGGCGCCGCAGGTGTATGCCAGGATGAACCAGACGCTGGGGGCCGAAGCGCCCTAGACGGACGTCTTCGCTTCCCGGGATGCCCCACTTTTGCGGAAGTGTAGGAGGCATTGGCATCGAGGAGACTCAGCCTGGCACAGGCATTGGGGTTGGAAGGAGTGGGGGCCCATGTATTGGCATGGCTCCCTGGACAACACCAGACGTACGGTGGAGAAGATCGTCGCGGATAGGGCGAAGGGGATCCTGGTCATAACCGGCATAGGATCCACCCCATGTCCGCTGGAAGGTCTCAAGTCGACGCTGGACTCCATCACCCTGAACGAGATGTCATTCGGGCCAGAGGAGGAGTTGTTCATCGACGCCAAGGGTGTATCAATGCCCTCGCCGGGTCAAGCGTGGGTACCAAGGCTTTCGTGGTGGATGGGTCGCAAGCCCAGCCCACGAGTGATGAAGCATTCATCCTTAGGGTGGAGGCGATGCCCATGAAGGTCATGTTTGAGCCCAAGGAGGGGACGGATCAGCCAGTGGATGGCATTGACATCCTGTCCCACTCCGAGATCGACGACGCCGTCAACTACATGCGAATGGGGATGCACGACCGTGTGGCAGCCAAGAAGAGGCGGGCCATGGTCACATCTCCGCATTGGTGGGATGACAAGATGTTGGTCACCGGCAAGTACGAGAAGGATGAGTTCGTGGCGAGGGTCATGGATCACATCGCGGACCAATACGATGGTCCGGTTGGGTCGGACCCGCCGACGTGGGATTTTCCAAGAATGGGGGCCGATAGCGACAGTAACCAGCCTGACGCCGCAAATTTCCGAAGATTATCGGTGGGAAGTGCACCCCACGACGATGAAGACGGCATATCGGACGAGGAGAAGTCAGATTCGGACCCGGAAGAGGCCTATACCGCAGTGCGGTCGGTTGTATCGATACCGAAGCAAGCGGCTGAAGAGGCCCAGGAGAACCCGAAGGTCGCCGAGCTGAAGGAGAGGCTGATCAAGGCCTATCCGCGGCTATTCAGTGGCGTCGCCAACAAGAATCCTCCAGATCGTGGTAGGTTTGGCACAGCGAAGATCAAGCCGAACCCCAAGATCTATCGTCATCGGGAGTACCAACTTCAGGGCGATCGGGCCGAGGCCATGAAGAGGCTGTTGGCCGAGTTCATTGAGCGGGGATGGATCGAACCCTCCGACAGTGAGTGGGCCAGCCCAGCCTTCATCGTGCCCAAGAAGGAGAAGGGCGAGTGGAGGTTGGTGGTTGATTACAGAGGTTTGAACGAGCAGACCGAGCACGACTCGTACTCGCTTCCCCTGATCGACTCCATCCTCCAAAAACAACACCAAAAGCGGATCTTCACGGTGTTGGACCTGAAACATGGTTATCACCAGATGCCGCTACACCCGAATGGCAACGCCGCTTTCCAGCGCATGATGGAGGACCTACTCGGTCCTGTCCAGGATTGTGCCGATCCCTTCGTTGATGACATCATCATCGGGTCCGGCACGGAGAATATGACTGAGGACGAGCTCATCCATGCGCATGAGAAGGATCTGCGCCGAGTGCTCAGCGAGTTGGACAAGCACAACATGGTGTGCAAGCCCACCAAAGCCTCACTCTTCGTCAAGGAAGTGGAGTTCGCGGGTCACGTGGTCGGTCACGGGCAACGCCGTCCCATGCCTGGGAAGCTGGCGTCCCTGCACCACTGGGAGAAGCCCCAGACCATCAGCGAACTCCGGTCCTTCATGGGGTTCTGCAATTACTATTCGGGCTATGTCTGCATGTATGCAGAACTCTCGGGGCCGCTGCACAGGATGCTGCAGGTGGGGAAGTTCGATGGCCGGAAGGGGAGCAAGAAGAAGCTTGCCTGGACCCCTGAGGCCGAGGATGCGTTCAGCTGCCTGAAAGAGCGACTCCTGGGGCAGCTGGGGTTATTCCTGTTGGACACGGACAAGGGATTCGTGCTACGGACGGACGCCTCGGACTATGCTGTAGGGGCAGTCCTCGAACAGATCCGGAACGACGGGTCGCACGTACCCGTGGCGTTTTGGAGTCGAATCCTGGCCGAGGGCCAACGCCGCACCTGGACCGCGAGGGAGAAGGAGACGTACGCCATTGTTTGTGCGCTCAGGAAGTGGTCTGGCCACATCGGATTGCAACTGGTGGTGGTTTGCACGGACCATCAGTCCTTGCAGTGCTGGCACAAGGAGCACGTCGACACCCCCTCGGGACCGGCGGCAAGGAGGGCCCGATGGCATGAGACATTCGCCACGTTCGACCTCAGCGTCGTATACGTCCCGGGGAAGGACAACACTGTGGCAGATTGCCTCAGTCGATGGGCCTACCCCGCGGGCAAGGCTTGGATGGACATATCCAGCCATGGAGACGCCGAGGAGACCGAGGAGGCCAAGCGCATCATCGAGATGGAGAAGGCCATGGAACAAGAGGGGGTCAAGTGCTTTGTGGTGATGGCAAACCGTACGGACCTGGCCAAGTTCCGGGGCGCCGGCGTCCAAGCTATTCGAGAGTAAACCCTCGAGCAATGGATGGTGGCCCCTGTTGAGCTAGTCAGGTCGGTGCTCACAGAGGACTGGTCGGATGACTATGCGGCGTCCGAACACTGGAGCAAATACTGGAATGCCGTGAGCGCCCCGTCGGACGACGAATGGCCCGAGGGCTTGACCGAGGATGGAGACAAGTTGTTCCTCAAGGACAAGCTGCTGGTGCCCGAGAAACGAGTGGAGGAGCTCATTGACCATTGGCATAACGCCCAGCCCATGCACCCTGGCCGAGACAAGATGCAGCAGGACCTGGGGTGGCGCTTCAAGTTCCCACCGGGGTACTACGCCATCCTGGACAAGTACTGCAGCGCCGTGTGTCGGGCCACGAAGAGCCTCAACCACTCCACAGCGGGCAACCCGGTGTACACGGCTATACCGGAGGCCCCTATGCGGTCTGTGGCCATGGATGTGTTTGCCATGCCGGAGGTCACCGTGGAAGGAGAGACATATGATTGTGTCATCCTAGCGGTGGACAGGCACAGCGGGTATATCGTGGCAGTCCCGGGCAAGAAGTCCAAGAAGAAGGACAAGAAGGACAAGCATGGAGTGGGGCTGCAGGCCAAGACCGTCGCTAATGCCATGATCAGGCATTGGCTGACGATTTTTGATGTCCCAGCTGTCATCTGCAGCGATCGGGGCAGTCAATTTGTGGGGACATGGTTCAAGACAATGTGCAAGCACATGGGGATTCGGCACGCCAAGACCGTGGCGTACCACAGCCGGTCGAATGGCCGGGCTGAGGTGGCCGGGCGGCAGATGTTCGAGAAGTTCCGCCAGTTGCACATTGACGAACCGGGCCGGAACTGGTGCGATTCGCTGTGGAGAGTGCTCCAAGCGTACCATGACCTTCTGGGACCCACTGGACTGTCGCCCCATCGTATCCTGTTCCTACGGGATCGAGTGTCACGCACTCTCCCGTGGTTGAACCATGGCAAAGTGGCCTGGGATGCGAACGCTATGATGGCTGAGGCGGACGACACGGCGGCCAAGGTGTGCAAGGCACTTCAGGAGGAGCATGATAAGAGGGCCAAGTACTTCAAGCAGGGAAAGGTCCAGAAGTATGCTCTCCAAGACACCGTGTGGGTGGAGCGGCACCACAAGGATGTCCTGTCTAGGCATCGGCAGGCATCTTGGTATGTGCCGGGGGTAATCGTGCGGAAGGTCGGGCAGGATGTGTATGCGGTTCGTGTGGGGGATAACAAGATCGTGGACCGCGACCATACCCAGCTTCGTCCCCGAGCACCAGACCCCAGCGGACGTCCCGTCACCTTCGAGTTCACGGCCGGCGATGTGGACTCGGACGACGAGGGTGAGGATTAAGACTTCACCGCTGAGAAGATCCTGGCGGACAAGCCGGACCTGGGGACGCCTGGGGGTAGGCTTTACAAAGTCCGTTGGAAGGGATTCGCCGCATCCAGGGATTCCTGGGAGCCTCCGAGCAGTTTCGTGCCGAGGTACACCACGGTCTGGATGGACTATCTGAAGAAGAAGAACATTTCTTTGGATGTCAAGGACGTGTTGGTCCATTTGGTGGCTGCAGTAGCACCGTAATGGATCCCCCTTGGCATTTTTGTTTGTTTCTATGCTCGGGGAGACGGGTGAGGGCGTTCATCTGGGGACGTTTCGGCCTTGATTGGCCATATACCCCCTTCACTCGATCTCCACATATATATTTCATTGTGGTATACTTATTTAGGTCGACCGACGACGTTTTTCTATCTTTGATCCCCTTGGTCCATGTTGTAGATCAAGAGGAGACCGGATATGGCGTAGGGCACCGATTATCAGTGTCCTCACCCCTCCCTTGGGGCGTGGGGGACGCCTAGGACGTGTGTGGGGCCTCCATGTGTCCTTGGGACATGGAGGGGGGGTTGGAGCCCATTGGGGTCCTTCCGTCCTCTCTTCAATGACTTCCGAGCGGTAACAACGCTCTGAGAAGGGGGTCGAAGCTGGTTCGGACCCCCGTGGCCATCTTTAGGTCACTTGGGGTGTGTATCTATGTGCCGGCAGGCCTAACCCTAACCCTAACCCTAACCCTAACCTGACCTAACCTGATGTGATAGTGTGATAAGTTTGGCCATTCCGGCTATGAGCGGCCATATTCAGTACCGAGGCACCGCCAGCGGAGATTTATGTATCGGAATATCAGGAGTCAACAGGGTTTTTCTCTCATAATGTTTCCGTAATTTTTCAGCCTTCTGTTCTGATGGTCAATGTATCGGCGACTGTCAGTTGGCTCGCGATTTTGCGGTAACCGAATGGTTAACTGTTATTTACAGATATTTTGGCGGACACTCCGATGAAGGGTCAGATTTCATCAGTAAAGGGTTCGTTGCTTCCGCAATTTTCATATTATACACTCGCAAAATTAATCCGATTTTTTCAGACTTCCAGAATCGGATTTTCGACTTCGACATCGCCGCACTCGATATGACGAATCTCGAGTGGTCCGACATTTTCCCCCGATCACGAATCAGCCTTCCTTTTGTTATGCCCGTCGTGTTGCTTAGAGATATAGGCGAAACAAAGTTGATTCGTGAGGCCACTTTGAAAGGTCATATCTCCAGCTCACCGCGAGTAGCCTCAATTTCGAGAACTGGGTTGGAACCGCATGGGTCACAACTTAATTTGAAAAGCATCAAACGCCTTTGGTGTGTACACATGCCCGGTATAGCAAGGGATAATGGTCAAGAGGATAGAAAGTGATATATAACTCTTGGACCGTGCAACCGAATATTTTAATGCGACTTTCGAGTGTACCGCATGAGTGTTGGGGTTGCATAGCAACTTCTTCTGGGTTCCTACGTATTTTCAACGTGAAGTGATGTCCATGGAGGGTCATGGCATATCATGGTGGGAGCCACTTTTGAGGGTATGTGTTATATGCATGGTATGTGCTTCGATATGCTCACGCCCATGTTATATATCTCCGTTTGTAGGAAGATATATGGAGTCATACGTGGCACAGGCTTTGCTCATGTCCCAAGGGTGAACTCCATAGCGCTAGATTAAGTCTACCGCTCAACCAGTGCTTGTGGGAGGGCTTACGGAGCGACCCACAAGCGCCAATATCAATTTTCCCATTTTCATGGTGCGTGTTGGGAGGAGGTTTGAAGGTGTCACTATGCGTCCATATGGGGATCCAAGTGGGGGGATTGTTGGCAAATGGTCCTAAGCAATTGTGTTTTGAGTCATAGGTTGACACCATGGGTGAGCGAAGTTCTATACTATTCTAATTATCTTGGATTTGGCATTATTTGCATGTTTTTGACCTCATTTTATGCTCATTTTTGTGTTTTATGTGCTCAACTGGTCGGCTAACAGTAAAGTGCCTAGAGATCTGTGAACTATGGTATGTTGCTTATATGTTGGCATATGTCTCGGTGTTGTACCTCACCATATGCCAGATCACATGGTCACTTTGGCTTGGCACACGAGGCCTCACTAGATTAGGTCTCAAACTCATGAGCTGACTTGTGAAGCATGTCATGTACATAACCGGAGGGGTTTCGGAGCCAATGATGGGATATTCTTGGGCATGGACCTTCGGTATATATCACCCTGAACCCCGAACCTGCACCTTCGTTCTCGCTACTTACAGGACCCAGCATCATACGCCCGCCCCCGAGGCCCAGGACCCTCCGCCGTCTCCCACAGCCCTCTCCTCCGCCTCCGACCCCACAACCTCCACCACCACGACCACCTCATCCACCACCACCACCACGTCCTCATCCAGCACTTCACCCCCCAGGCCGCGGGGGACACCTCCCAAACGGGCCTCCAAACCCGCCCCCACCGCGAGCAGCCCCGCCGCCGCCAAGGCCCACGCCCCGACGAAGCCCACACCCACGACCCAGCCGAAACCCAAGACCGCCGCCAAAAAGCCACCCAAAACCGTAGCCAAGCCCAAACCCAAGTCCCAACCCGGCGCCACGACGGCAGCGCGAGCCCGGCCCCCCGAGGACGTCCTCTATGACATCCGGCCCCAGCCGTCCCAGGCCCGAAGGCAGCAGCGCCCAGCGCGGCGCCCCCCCACCGTCACCGACGCCACCGCCACCACCTTCATGGCGGAGCGCGCCACGGCCGAAGCGCGACGCACCTCGTCCCGCCACCTCTCAAAACCCGCACCCCAGGCCCACGGACCGTTCCCGACCAAGCCAGAACGACGCCAGGGTACGCCAGCAGCGTCCCCGCCCCCCTACCAACCCTCGATGACAGCCCACATACAACGCATGCCCCACTACCGCCGCCGCCGCGAGTCCCCGCCCAACCCCGAGGCGGAGACCGTACGCGCACACCCGCGGGTCCACATCCGCGTGCGTCCCTACTCCCCACGCACCCCCACGGAACAGGACTACGAGAAAACCCCAACGCCCGCCACCGCCACCGGTCCCCACGACCCCGTCACACCCACCCACGCCCACTCCTCCGCCCATGACCGCAGGCCCGCCCAGAAACAGTGGTGGCAGCGCTGGACCCACACGCAGCTCTGGGAGCTGCAAAAGTGGGCCCGGGGAGAGCCCTCCCTCGAGGGCCTGGTCCATCGGCCCCGCAAGGGGTCGGTGGAGAACTGCCGCCTCCGGCCGGCGGGGGGGTGGATGCCGCAGGCCGCATGGGAAGCCATGCTGGCCGATGCGCTCCGCCCCCTGGGAGTCCACCCCCGCAACCTCCCCGCGCCCCAGGACCACCCGTAAGTCCTCAGGCGCCTGCGGGAGACCCTCCAGGAAATGCAGCGAGACGGCATCCGCCTGTGGGACATCACCCAAAGCCCAGCCCCGCACAAACAGACCCCCTCACCACCCCACAAGCGTCGGCGCACCGACACCGGCGACACCCAAAGCACCCCAGGAGCCCTGCGCGCCACACAACACGACGCGCCCGACCCCCCGGCCAGCGGCGCTGCCATCTAACCCCGTTACCCAGCAAACCACCACCACAGGGCGCCGCGCCAGGCCCCGCCCAGAAGTCACCAAACGAACCAGACGCCGAAGGAAGCCAACGCACACGACAACGAGCACCACTACGCCCAAAGGCACCGAACCTAGCCCCGCTACTGTCGCAACTGCCTAACGGAGCCAGAACCCAAGCACAAATCAAACCCGAGCCACCCCCCGAAACCGCTAACCCATGACTCCTGACCAAGCCCGCCGAGGGAACAACGTAACCACAGCCCACACCCACAGCCCACACAGCCGCCTAACCAGCCAGCTCCAGAAGCAAAGAGACACCTCACCAAACCCACCCTGACCCAAGCCCGTGTACATCAGGACGCGCGAGCCGCACCCCTGGGGCGCGACCGCCGCCACAGCACTGACGACACACGCCAGAGGACACAACGCTATTGCACTGCCGCACCAGCTGCCCATGCCTGTGCCTGCAGTGTACGTGCGCCCCTGTTTTTCTCTTTTTTGTTTTTTCTTTTTTTTTTCCCAAAAAAAAAAAAAAACAAGTAAAAAAAAACGAAAATTAGGGGGGAAGGAAGAGGGACACAACCACCCATGGCACCCGCGCACCGCACACAGCACGCACACCGGTGAAGAGGAGCCCAGTGGCCCAGGACACCGCACATGCAACACAACACACCGAGCGAGCACACCGGTGAACAGGAGCCAGCCGGCCCAGAACACCGCAGACACACCACAGCTAACCGCGCGGGCACACCGGTGAACAGGAGCCAGGCGGCCCAGGACACTGCACACACGTAGGGCGGCCGAGGGACAGGAAAGAACCAATACCCCATGGGTCGGACGCACTGTGGCGACGCAGCCGACCCACCGGGCCAGTGGCAGGAGCGGTACTCCAAGGCCACTGGTCCGAGCCCGGCCAGGCTGCATCGGGGACGATGGCAAACGTCACCCGGAGCCATGGAAGCAACCGGTGACAGGCGAGCCGGTACACAGTCCAGGAGGGGGTCACCTGCCAAGCAGAGTGGCCCCGCAACTCAAGCCACAAGGGTGAGGCGGTTGTACCGTAGACAAGCGGGAGCAATACCCCTTGTGGTGAGAGATACTCCACACGGCTGGGCAGCCCCTCAGAGCTGCCGCCCAAAGGAGGGGGCATGTGGCCCTACCCATGGACACATGTGGGGACACCCTCCCACCTGGGACACATGGACCGGGTGGCCGCGACAATGCCTTCCCAAGCACATGCGGGAGCGGCTCAAGAGGCACCTGACATAGGGCAGTGGGAGGGACAGGACGTCCCCTTGGTAAGACCTTCTTCCTGCAATGTCAAAAGAGGCATCCCGAGCTTTTGAAGATACCTACCTACCTACCTATATATCACCCTTGTATACTACTTTCCGGTTTGACACATGCGTGGAGCATTTGAATATTTGCCGTATGCATTTTTGAGTATATAATTGAATCTTGGGCATTATGGTGTGATTCGCCTGATTTTGCCATGTTGTGAGGTCATCTTCATGGGGCAGTTCTCCAAGCCCATTCGACTCCAAGTCCAACCAAGTATATGTCAGGGTAGGGCATGGTCCTGAGTGCCACTCTAGGCCATGACACGCCACCCCCCCCATTGGGCTAGGATTTAGAGGCTTGGGAGTGAACACATTTTTGGGGTTTGTGTAGTGACTTTTGACACATGGCATTTACCCATCTTATATGACTGGGTTCAGGGCATCATGTTGGTGAGTCAAGGGAAGGTCTTGAGTCCAGGGAATGAGGGGTCTATGGCTGCGATTGTGTACGTTTCCATCTTTCCCCAACTTTGCTTGATATGTGTTCATATGTCAATTTCAGGGCTTTCTTCCTTGGTGCAATTCTTGTACATGCCCGCCATCGTGAGACCACCGATGTGCTGAACGGAAGCCCGTAGTGCAGATTGGAGTGTGAATTGGGTTATTGCTGTATTTGTGGGATCTGGTTGCTTTTCAGGGTTGAAGGAGGATTTTATTTCTATCTTTTTGGATTTTGGACCCTGGATTTTGATAAATGCAATCGTTGATCAGGAGCAAATCGGCAGGGGTTACAGGCGGAAGGAGCACAGCGGGGGCCGGTCCTGGTAGGGACCTTCTTTACTGGCTGCGTTTCTTTGTCCTCATCCATGTGCGGCCTTGCGTGTGGTGTGTGCGATGTGTGCTGGGGCTGTGCCCCCCCCCCCCCGGCAGCTACTCGTGTTTTGCTGTGTTTCGTGTCTTTTTGTCTGGTGCCGCGGTCTGTTGTGGGCTGTTTTGTGTGGTTCGCGGCGTTTTGCGGTGTTTTTCGGTGCCGTGTGGTGTTGGTGTTGTGCTGTGTGGTGTGTTGTCGTGCTGTGTTGTTGGTTTTGTCGCTGCCGGTCTCCCGTGGGCGCTGCTTCCCCCCTTTTTTTTGGTGTCGTGCGGTGCCTTCTTGTGCCGTGCTGTTTTATGCTGTGCTTTGTTCCGTTTGATGCCGTCGCGCGTTGTTGTGTGGTTTATTGCGCTGTGTGTTGTCCTGGTGCGCGGTGTCGTCTGGTCGTCGGGTCCGCTGCGTTGTGTGGGGTTTTCCTGCCCTTTCCCCCTCTCCCCGTGCTGCTGCCCCATGTTGCCGTTGCCTGCTCCCCTGCTGTGGCCCCTTGTTGTGTTCTCTCCTTGGGTGCGGTGCTGTGTTGGTCCGTTGTGCCGCCTGTCGTACGGTGTGCTGCTGTCTTGCTGGTGGTGCCCTGTTGCTTCGTCCGCGCTGGCTAGTGATATGTGTTGTTGCTTGTGGTTGCTGGGTGTTCTTTGCTTGGTCTGGCTGCCCGCTGTTGTTTTCTACTGGCGTGCTTTGGCGCGGGTGCTCCTGCCTGGCCGTGTGGCTTGCTGCCCTGCTGTATGCTGTGGTTTGTTGTGGCGCCCCGCTCCCTTGTGCCGTGTCCTGAGTTCTGTGGTGCTGTGTTGCCGTGTGGTGCCATGCCGTGGTGCCCTGCTGTCCGTTTTGCCTTGCTGATGGTGTTGGTTTGTGTCCTTTCCCTGTGTGTGCGGTGCTGTGTTGTGCTTTGCGTGGTGTTGTTCGGTGCCGGTTTAGTCTGCGCTGTTGTTGGTGCCTCGTGCTGTGGTGTGTTGCTGTGTGTGGTGCTGTCAACCTTGGCGGTCTGTGGTGTGGTGGTGCTGCACTGTTGCGTGGCGTGGTGTGTCGTGGTGTCGTGCTGTCCCATGCTGCGTTCTGTGGTGCCTTGTTGCCTTGTGGTGCCGTGCTGCTGTGCTGTGCTGTGTGTTCTCCTTTGCTGCGGGTGTTCCTTTCTCCTTTAGAAAAACCTTTTTCGGTTTTTGAAAATAAAAATAAAATTATACTCTACCCGACGCACGCACGCAGGCAGGCAGCAAGACCATTTTGGGCTCACTGTCTTACGTGCTACCCCGCGGCCTCGACGATGGTCGTCGTTGATGGCGTCGCCTTTGTCCTCTTATTTGTTATTTCCGTACTTCTGGACTTGAGTGTTGACTTGTTGTCCGCTGCAGCCTGCAGCAAGAAAGAGGGCGAAAACGGCGAGAGTGGGGTGGAAACGGGAAGGAGAGGTACCTGGAGAAGATAAGAAAGCGAGAGGATGCGAGACCCAGGGTGTAGCGTGTTGGAAAAATATCCTTCGGCTTTCACGCGCTGCTCGCGAAGCGTTTTTCTCTATCTATACGGTGTGTTAGAGGACGAGGGGTACAGAGCTCTACTCCTACGTTCGCTACGGTGCTTACGGTGTTAGCTATTCGCCTATTTGAGGCCCGAAAGATTTTAATGCGTTTTGCGGCGCGCTTTTTTGCCTGGCCGTTTTTTATGCTAATTAGCCTTATCGGGTGGCTGGGGATTCAGACGGAACGCAAAACGGAGCCGGTGGGACCAAGTTCTAAAAATAGATAATTTGTCACTGAAAATAGAACAAGTGTTCTAAAAAAGGATGTGGTGTGCAAAAAAAAGAACTGGCCCTTGGGGAGGGGTTTAGCACATCTGGTGGTCCCCATTGCGTCCGGCAACCTCCCAATAGGTCGAATTGCACCCAAAGGAGGCGACAACAGAGCAACAAAACAACATGGGTGAGGAGACCAAAGCAAAAAAAATCAACTTCATATCCCCTGAAAGCTTTCGAATTCCATCCCAGAAGCCCACGAACGATCGTATATAGCGGGGGTGTCGCTCCCGCCGATGCACTTACCAAAGGCTCCAGCAGAAAAAATAGGAAATACGAGTCGGTCTTGACAATCCTTGATCCGTAGGAATCTCCTGAGCAAGCGGCGGCCGATTGTGCATGCAAAAGAAAATGAACACAATTCAAGACTGATCTTGGTTATACCCGTCTCATGTCAAGGAAATTGGGATCAGGGGTGCTTGGGAGGTATTGAGCCATGGTATGTGCATCCCTGCGGCGAATTTGGCAAAAAAAAAGAATCAATCCCATTCGTGCATGATCAAATGCACCAAGACATCCTTGACATTTAGACTAATCCCCTTCTTCTTGAGATAGGCCAGCCACACCCCGGTATACCTCCGCACAAAACTGCTTGGAGGTTCCCACGAGTTGCGCGAAGCGGTAAATCCTTTCCAACGAACCTTGTATAGCCTCCCCCTCCGGCGTGGCGGGGTCCGGCTTGTCCGTTAGGATTGGCTCCGCGGTATAGTCATCCTCCTCACCGTCATCGTCAGAGTCCAGGTCTCCCGCCGTGAACTCAAACGTCACCGCTCACCCGCTGGGATCCGGCACCCGTGGTCGGAGTTGTGTATAGTCCCGATTCAGGGTTTTGTTGTCTTCCACCTGGACGGCATACACGTCTTGCCCGATCTTGCGCACGATGACCCCTGGGATATACCACGATTGTTGGCGAATGCGGGCTAGCACATTCTTGTGATGGCACTCCACCAAAACAGTGTCCTTGAGGGAGTACTTGTGGATCTTGCCTTCCTTGAGGTACTTGGCCCTTCGCTCATGCTCATCATGCAAGGATTTCCACACCTTCGCCGCTGTGGCATCCGCTTCACTCATCATGGCGTCCGCATCCCGAGTAACCTTGCCATCGTTCATCCACGGGAGAGTTTGAGACACTCGATCCCGTAGGAAGAAAATACGGTGCGGAGACTATTCCGTAGTCCCCAGTAAGTCATGGAAGGCTTGGAAAACCCTCCAAAGAGAGTGAAACCTATTCCTCCCCGGCTCCGCGAAGTGCAATTGGCGGACTTTCTCCAACATTTGCCTCCCGGCGACCTCCGCGCGGCCGTTTGACCGGCTATGATACGCCAAGGCCTTGGCATGTCAAATACCCATGTTCTTGCACATGCTCTCCGACCAGGAGCCCACAAATTGACTCCCCTGGTCGCTGCAAATGACGGCGGGGACTTCGAAGATGGTCAGCCAATGCCCAATCATGGCTTGGGCGACGGTCTTGGCTGGGAGACTCACTCCATGCTTGTCTTTCTTGTCCTTCTTCTTGGACTTCTTACCCGGAACCGCCACGATATACCCGCTATGTCGGTCCACGACGGAAAGAATACAATCATATTTTTCCCCCTCAACCGTGACCTCGGGCATGGCAAACACGTCCATGGCAATGGAGCGCATCGGTGCCCTGGGGATCGCCGTATAAACCGGGTTCTCCGCTGTGGAGTGGTTGGGGCTTTTGATGGCCCTACACACGGCACAATCGCTGCCATAACGATTCAAGATTGCGTAGTATCCCAGAGGGAACTCAAACCTGCATTCGAGATCTCGTTGCATCTTGTCGCGACCCGGATGCATAAGTGGAACGTTGTGCCAATGGTCAATGAGCGCCTCGACCTGGTCTTCTGGCACCAATAGCTTGTTGTTGAGGGGGAGCTTGTCCCTGTCCTCTGTCAAGCATTCGGCTCCCTCATCATCCCAGGGGGCACTCACGGCGTTCCAATACTTGTTCCGATGCTCCGAAGCGGCATAATCCTCGGACCAATCCTCCATGAGCACCGACTCCACTTACTGAATGGGCGCCATGAGACATTCTGCCAAAGTCTCTTCCATCAGAACTCGAACTCAGACATCCTGTCGTTGACTTGCCTCCGCCTTGGATTCCATGACCACAAAGCACTTGGTGTCGCCCTCTTCCATGGCCCTCTCGAGCGCAATGATGCGTTTGGCGTCCTCCGTTTCCTCAGCGTCTCCCTGGCTGGATATGTCCATCCAAGTCTTGCCTGCGGGATAGGCCCAACGACCGAGGCAATCGGCTACAGTGTTGTCCTTCCTGTGGACATAGACGACACTCAAGTCGAACTTCGCAAAAGTCTCGTGCCATCGGGCTTGCCTGGCCGCTGGACCCGAGGGAGTATCCACATGCTCCATGTGCCAACTCTGAAGTGATTGATGATGGGTACATGCCACCACGGGTTGAAGTCCGATGTGGCCCGACCATTTCTGGAGCGCGCACACAATGGCATAAATCTCCTTCTCCCTCGCGGTTCACGTCCGACGCTGGCCTTCCACCAGGATTTGACTCCAAAAGGCCACCGGGACATGCGTTCGATCGCACCGGACTTGCTCGAGGACTGCCCCCACGGCATAGTCCGAGGCGTCCGTGCGCATCACAAATCCCTTGTCCTGGTCCGCCAAAAAAAGACCCAATTGACGCAATAGTCGTTCTTTCAACTTGTCGAACGCTCTTCGGCTTCCGTTGTCCATGTCAATTTTTTCTTGCTTCCCTTGCGAGCATCGAACGTGCCCACCTGTAGTATTTTGTGGGAAGGTCCAGAGAGATCCGCATACATTCGTACATATCCCGAATAATAATTGCAATTTCCGATAAAGGACCAAAGTTCACTGATGGTTTGGGGGTTTTGCCAGTGGCGCAGTGCTGCTGATTTCCCCCGCATGGGTCGGCGTTGCCCGTGCCCAACCACATGTCCAGCGAACTCCACTTCTCTAACAATGAGTGAGGCCTATGTGGGCTTGCACACCATGCTGTGCTTGTCCATGACCCCCGATACTCGGCGCGAGTCATTCGCATGCGCCTCAATGAGCTCCTCGTCGGTCATGTCCTGGGTGCTCGACCCAATAATGATATCATCAACAAACGGGTCGGCACAATCCGGAACGGGTTGTAGGAGATCCTCCATCATGCGTTGAAACGGAGCATTCCCATTCTTGGCTCCCATGGGCACTACCTTCCATTGCATGGGCCCCAGCGGAGTAGACATCGCTGTGCATGGCCGGGAGTCCTCATGCAGCGGCATCCGGTGGTACCCGTCCTTTAGGTCCAACACCGCGAAGATGCGCTTCTTCTGCTGCTTTTCTAGGATGCAGTCGATCAGCGGTAACGAGTACGAGTCATGCTCGGTTTGTTCGTTCAATCCCCTGTACTCGACAACCAATGTCCATTCACCCTTCTCTTTTTTTGGAACGATGAAGGCCGGGCTTGCCGACTCACTATCGGAGGGTTCGATCCAATCACGCTCACTAAATTCCATCAAGAGCTTCTTCATCGCTTCCGCCCATTCCCCTTGGAATTGTTATTCCCGATGACGATAAGTTTTCGGTTTTGCTTTCAGCTTGATCTTGGCCCTACCAAATTCCCCGCGATCCAGGGGATTCCTGTTGGCAACTCCACTAAATAGCCGCAGATAGGCTTCAAAAAGTCTGTCCTGTAGCTCGGCCACATTTGGGATCTCCTGGGCTTCTTCCACCGCTTTCCGGGCTATTGAAGCTACCGACTTCACGGCGGTGTATGCCTCTTGTGGGTCCACGTCCGACATCTCCTCGTCCGATATGCCCTGTTCATCGACGTGGGCGGCCGTTCCCACCGATAATCTTCGAAAATTCCGGGCCACGGGCTTAAATTCATCGAAATTGTCACCCACTCTAGGAAACCCCTATGTCGGAGGGTCGGACCCTATGGGACCATCGTATTGGTCGGCCAAATGGTCCATAACTCTTGCCACGAATTCATCCTTCTGAAACTTCCCCATCACCACCTCCCGGTCGTCCCACCAATGCGGTGACTTGGCCTGGGATCCCTCCTTCCGAGTAGCCACTCGGTCATGCATACAGATCCGAATGTAGGCGACAACCCAGTCGATCCCCCAAGTGAGAGAGTACGTCAACACTCTCCGTAGGGGCACTCTTTTCTTCAAACCTGACCCTCATCGGCACGGCCTCTACCCTCCTGATGAACGCTTCATCACCGGTGGGTTGGCACTGTGAACCATCAGCCAAGAAAGCCTTGGTACTCCATGCTTTTCCCGGGGCGGGCATTGGTATACCCTTGACGTCGATGAGCAACTGCTCCTCAGGTCCAAATAGCATCTCGCTGAGGGTGATGGAGTCCCAAGTCGGTTTAAGATCCTCCAACGGACATGGGCTGGATCCTTTGCCCGTCACGAGCAGGATACCCATTGATCTATCTGCAAAAATCTTGTTCACCGTACGTCCTGTGTCTTCTTCAGCACCATACCAGTACATGGGCCCCCACTCCTTCAATCCTCAATGCTTTGACCACGCAGAGTCCCCCTTCTGCCAATGCGTCGTACACTTCCTTAGCGGCAGGGCATCCCGGGAAGCAAATACGTCCGTCTTGGGTTTTTCGCCTCCAACTTGTTGAACCGTGCGATTGTACACTTGTGTCGCCATGCCATATTCCATGAGATGACCTCCGCGGTCCCCATTGAACTTGGTACTCACAGTCTTGAGCGGCGGCACGATTCTTTCCTTCTCATGTCCGGTGCATTGAGAGAATCCTGGGGCATGGTCAGTAGATAGCGGAGTAAGACGCTCCGTGTCCTCTCAAACCAATGTTGCACGGTGAGGACAAAATGATGTCGCACGCGCTGGCGCCAGAACTGAGAATGAAAAAGAACACAAGAGAAACACGACGAAAGAAGTTTCTAAATAGCTGCAAATAAAACTAAATACCATAAAAAACAGCTAGGACAAAAAGCGCGCAGCGAAACGTGTTAAAACACGACGTCGAAACTTTTGAACTTAAATAGACAAATAAATAGCACCGTAAGCGCCATAACGTCAATAGGAGCATAACGCCGTGCCAATCATCGCCTAAGACGCCGTCTACAAAAAGAAAACTGCGTCGCGAGCAACGCGTAAAACTCAAAAAAGAAATTTCGTAATGCGCCGCACCCCTGCACTCGCTACCTTACGCCCTCTTTTCTTCACCATGTACCTCTCCCTCCCGCTCGTGCTCCCCCCTCAGCGCCTTTGCCTCCTCTTTGCTGCAAGCGGAAAATGCGCGCTGTTAAGACCACGACCACCAATTTGAACTACACCATCAAGTATGGGAAAAAGAGTTGGGAGTACTTTCAACAACGACGCCAAGGAGGCCGACGGGTAACACGTAAGTCAGAGAGAACAATGTGGTCTTGTTGCACGCGCGTGGGTTGCGTAGAGTATAGTTTCAATTTATTTTCCAAAACGGAAAACCATTTTTACGGGTTATACAGGAAATGCTTTAGGGGAAACAGACAACGAGCGCCACAAGCAAGGCAAAGGAAACAACAAAAAAAAAGACGACAGGGCACCACAGCGCAGCACCACACGGCATCACAGCGCCACAGGACACAACACAGGGGAGCAGGACACCACAGGGAGGACGCGGAGCGCTGGGAGAAGCGGCCAGACACGGACACCAAGGCCGACACACACCACCAAACGACAGCACAAGACAACCAGAGCCACCAGCGGACCCCCAAAAACAGTCAGCGACACCAGGAACCAACAGCACCAGGCACCAGAAACAGCGCAGACCACGCGGACAGCACAACGCAAGGGCACCAACAGAGCGCGGCACAGCACGGCACAGGGCGCAGAGGACGCGGAACGCACAGCACGACACCCAAGAGCACAGACACCAGACGCGCAGCGGCAGGAAACAAACAACAGGCAAAGACAACAACGCAAGCAAACAGCAGAGCACGACAGCACACCACCACACGACAGCACAGCGCCAGAGAACACAACACAGGGCAGCGGAGCACCAGGACACTCCACACCAAGCCACAGGACGGCGAGCCACGCGGCCAGACAGGGACAGCACCACCGAAACACGACACCAAGACCCACCAGGAGGCAACAGAGGACAGCCAGGCCCAACAGCAAACACCCAAACACAACAGGGAACACCACACAACACCAGCCAGCGCCAGAGGGGCGAGAGAGCACCGCACAAAGAGCAGCGACAGCGACAGCACCACCGAAGCACACACCAGCACACCCCAGAGCCCAGGACACACCAACCAGCCCCGCACAGCACCAGCGGCAAGGCATGGACAAGAAAAAAAAAACAGGAAGGAAGGAAAAAAAGAACAACAAGACGCCACGGCCCAGGGCACCCCGGGCCGGAACACACAGAACGCAGGAGACAACAGGGGCGCAAAAAGGAGGGAAAAAAAACCTGAAAAGGCGGGGGAGGAAAAAAAAAAACAAAGGCCGAGGGAAAAGCAAGCAAAACAAAATAAAGGAAAAAAGCACGGGAAAAAAAGGGGGGGGGGCAGGGGGGTACAAGGTGACGCCAAGGCCCAAGGCACCCCGGGCCTGAAAACACGGAACGCCAGAGACAATGGGGGCGCACACAGCGAAACAAAAGAGGGGGGAAGCGGGGGGGAGGGAAAGAAAAAAAAGAAGGAAAAGAGAGGGGAAAGGGGGGGGCAGCAAGATGCCAAGGCCCAAGGCAGTCCGGGCCCAAAAACAAGGAACACCAGGAACAACCGAGGCGCGCAAAACGAGAAAGGGGCAACCAACGAGCGCACCAAGACCGGCCACAGGAAAAGGTGGAGCGCACCAAAGCCTACACGGGAGGCCGGCCCGCCCGACCCGGCCAAGCAGGGCATGCACACGTACACACGCACAGGACCCGGGCGTGGTGTCCTCCGACCCGAAAGGGGCCGTGTCGGCGTCCACACGAAACAGCCCTGGTGCACCGGCCGAGTCCCCGGTCGTAAGACGGACGGTACGGGAAACCGGACGTGTCAGTGACCGGGTCCACACACGCCAACCACCGCAGCGCACGCAGCCCAGGACTGACGCCGGAGGGACCCACCAGCGACAACCCCATCGCGGGGCCCCGAACAGGTACAACGCGGAGCGAGCCCAGCGCCCCTGCCTCGGCGGGGGCCAGCAACAGGCACGATGAGCCCAGTTCTCGGCCGTCCTTCGCGTGCCCCGCGCAGCCACCGAGTAAAGCCGGGGGCGCAAGCCCCGAGGGTGGGGAAAGGCACCACGGCGTCCGAAAAGCCAACCGGAGCACGGAGAGCGACCGGACCAGACGAGGCGCGGCGCACCACGCGGGGCCACGAGGCACGCCAGAGAGGCACGCTGCCGGCCACATCAAAGGCACACAGACGGGTGCCAAGCAACAACGGCCACCAGGTGCCGCAAACCCGGGCAGCGCGCACAACACGCAACAAACCACGGCACAAGAAGAGGTACCAGGCAACACCAAACCGACACGCCACAAACCCCAGCCAGGAATGGCGGGGTACAAGCGGAGCGCGCACACAAGGGCACACACACCCCGACACTACAGCCAGGAGTGGCGGAGCACAGTCGAAACCCGAGCCCAAACACACACGCCCACATCGCACACCCCAGCCAGGAGTGGCGGGGTACAAAAGGAGCGCGCATGCAAACACACACACACCCCAACAGCCCAACCAGGAGTGGCGGGGCGCAGCCGAAACCCGAGCCCAAGCGCACACACCCCCGCCGCACACCCCAGCCAGGAGTGGCGGGGTACAAGCGGAGCTCGCAAACAAACACACACACACCCCAACAGCCGAGCCAGGAGTGGCATGGTGCAGCCGAAACCCGAGCCCAAGCACACACACCCACACCGCACACCCCAGGCCAGGAGTGGTGGGGTACAAGCGCAACGCACACACAAGCACACACACACAGCCGCGGCCCAGCCAGGAGTGGCGGGGCGCAGCCGAAACCCGAGCCCAAGCGCACAGACAAAAGCCGCACACCCCAGCGAGGAGTGGCGGGGTACAAGCGGAGCGCGCACACAAACACACACACACACCCAACACCCCAGCCAGGAGAGGCGGGGCGCAGCCGAAACCTGAGGCCACGCACACACACCCACACTGCACACCCCTGCCAGGAGTGGCGGGGTACAAGCAGAGCGCGCACACAAACACGCACACCCGTACACCCAAGCCAGGAAAGGCGGGGCGCAGCCGAAACCCGAGCCAAAACACACACGCCCACACCGCACAGGCCAGCCACGAGTGGCGGGGTACAAGCTGAGTGCACACACAAGCACACACACACTCCAACACCCCAGCCAGGAGTGGCGGGGCGCAGCCAAATCCCGAGCCCAAGCACACACACCCACAACGCACACCCCAGCCAGGAGTGGCGGAGTACAAGCAGAGCGCGGACACAAGCACACACACACCCCAACACCCCAGCAAGGAGTGGCGGGGCGCAGCCGAGACCCCAGCCCAAGCACACACACCCACACCGCACACCCCAGACAGGAGTGGCGGGGTACAAGCGGAGCAGGCAGACAAGCACACACACGCCCCAACACCCCTGCCAGCAGTGGCGGGGCGCACAGTGGGCAGTGGAACTCTTGCAACGCACTTCCTCACTGCCTCGGGGCAGTGGGCAGTGCAACTCCTGCAATACACTGCCTCACTGCCCAGGAACAGTGGGCAGTGGGACCTGGGCCACACACTGCCGCAGGGCCTGGGGGAAGTGGGCAGTGCAACTCTTGCAATCCACTGCCTCACTGCATGGGGGCAGTGGGCAGTGGATCTTGTGCAATGCGCTGCCTCACCGCCTGGGGGCAGTGGGCAGTGGAACTCCTGCAACGCACTGCCTCATCTCCTGGCAGCAGTGAGCAGTTGGACCCCAGCAACGCACTGCCTCACTCCCTGGGGGGCAGTCGGCAGTGGAACTATTGCAACACCTGCCCCACTATCTGGGGGTAGTGGGCAGTGCGACTCCTGCAATACAGTGCCTCATTGCCTAGGGGCAGTGGGCAGTGCAACTTGGGCCACAGAATGCCGCAGGGCCTGTGGGAAGTGGGCAGTGCAACTCCTGCAATCCAATGCCTCACTGCCAGGGGGCAGTGGGCAGTAGAACTCGTGCAATGCGCTGCCTCACCGCTTGGGGGCGGTGGGCAGTGACACTCCTGCAACGCACTGCCTCATCTCCTGGCGGCAGTGAGCAGTTGGACCCCTGCAATGCACTGCCTCACTTCCTGGGGGGCAGTGGGCAGTGGATCCCTTGCAACACCTGCCCCATTCTCTGGGGGTAGTGGGCAGTGCAAGTCCTGCAATACAGTGCCTCACTTCCTAGGGGCAGTGGAAAGTGCAACTTGGGCCACACACTGCCGCAAAGCCTGGAGGAAGTGGGCAGTGCAACTGCTGCAATCCACTGCCTCACTGCCTGGGGGCAGTGGGCAGTGGAACTCGTGCAATGCGCTGCCTCACTGCCTGGGGGCAGTGGGCAGTGGAACTCCTGCAATGCACTGCCTCACTTCATGGCGGCAGTGAGCAGTTGGACCCGAGCAATGCACTGCCTCACTGCCTGGGGGCACTGGGCAGTGGAACTCCTGCAACACCTGCCCCACAGCATGGGGGCAGTGGGCTCGGAACTCCTGCGACACACTGCCTTACTGCTTGGGGGCAGTAGGCAGTGTGACTATTGCAATACACCACCTCACTGCCTGGGGGCAGTCGGCAGTGGAACTCTTGCAATATCCTCACGCACTTCCAGCGGGCAGTGGGCAAGGCGATTCCAGCACTGCACTGCCGCAGCGCGTGGGGGCTGCGGATATTGGGACTCCTGGAATGCACTGCCTCTCTGGCTGGGGGCAGTGGGCAGTGCAACTTCTGCAACGCATTGCCTCACTGTCTGGGTGTACTGGGTAGTGGAACTCTTGCAATGCACCGCCTTACTGCCTGCGGCACTGGGCGGTGGGACTTCGAGAAGGCGCCGCCCCACTGCCCGGGGGCATCGGGCAGTGGAACTCCTGGATCACATCACCTCACTGACTGGAGGCAGTTGGCAATGGAACCCCTGCAATGCACCGCCTCACTGCCTAGAGGCAGTGGGCAGTGCAACTCCTGCAACGCACTGTGTCACTGCCTTCGGGCAGTGGCCCGTGAAACTCCCGCAGCGCACTGTCTGGGGGCGGTGGGCGGTTGGTTTCCTGCAATACACTGCCTCACTGGCTGGGGGCAGTGGGCAAAGGAACTCTTGCAATGCAGTGCCTCACTGGCTGGGGACAGTTTGCAGTGGGACTCCTGCAATGCATTGCCTCACTGGCTAGGGGCAGTGGGCAGTGGAACTCCTGCAACGCAATGCCTCCTTGCCTGGGGGCAGTAGGCAGTGGGACTCGTGCAATACAACGCCTGGCCGCCTTGGGGGCCGCCGGCAGTTGAACTCCTGCAATGCATCGCCGCATCGCCCTGAAGGCCGTGGGCAGTGGAACTCTTCCGACACTCTGCCTTACTGCCTCGGGGACAGTGGGCAGTGAAACTCCTACAAAGCACCGGCCCACTGCCTGGGGGCACTAGGCGGTGAAACTCCTGCAATGCACCGCCTCACTGCCTCGGGGCTGTGGGCAGCGGAACTCGTGCAACGCACCGCCCCGCTGCTTCGGGGCGGCGCGCAGTGGGACTCCTGCAATACACTGCCTCACTGCCTGGGGGCAGTGGGCAGTGCAACTCCTGGGACACTCTGCCTCAGTGCCTGGGGGACAATGGGCAGTGGGACTCCTGCAACGCATCGCCCCACCGCCTGGGGGCAGTCGACCATTGGACTCTTGCAATACACTGCCTCACTGCTTGGGGTCAGTGGGCAGTGCAACTCCTGCAATACACTGCCGCACCACCAGGGGCCACTGGGCAGTGTAACTTGTGCGATAAATTGCCCCACCGCCTGGGGGGCGGCACGCAGTGGAACTCTCGCTACCGATCCCCTCCTTGCTTTGGGGCAATGGGCACTGGAACTCTTGCAATACACTGCCTCACTGCCTTGGGCCAGCGGGCAGTGGGAGTCCTGCAACACACTGCCGCACCGCTTGGGGGCAGTGGGCAGTGGATCTCCTGCTGTACACTACCTCTCTGCCTGGGGGCAGCGAGAAGTGTAACTCTTGCAATGCACTGCCACGCCGCCTGGGGAGCATGGGCAGTGGGACTCCTGCAACACACTGCCTCACTGCTTTGGGGCCGTGGGCAGTGCAACTCTTGCTATGCACCGTCTCACTGCACGGGGGCAGTGGGCAGTGCAATTCCTACAATGCACTGCCCCCCCGCCTGGGGGAAGTGCGCAGTCGAACTTCTACAAAGCACCGCCTCACTGCCTGGGGGCAGTGGGTAGTGGGAATCTTGCGACACACTGCCTCACTACCTCGGGGCAGTGGGCAGAGGGAATGGTGCGACACACTGCCTCACTGCCTTGGGGCAGTGAGCACTGGGACTCCTGCAACACACTGCCTCACTGCCCCGGGGCAGTGGGCAGTGGAGCACCTGGCACACTCTGCCCCACTACCTGGGGGCAGTGGGCAGTGCAACTCCTCAAATACATTGCCTCACTGCCTGGGGGCAGTGGGCAGTGAGACTCCTTCAATACACTGCCTCAGTGCATGGGGGCGGTGGGAAGTGCAACTCCTACTATACACTGCCCCACTGCAGGGGGGGCAGTGGGCACTCGAACTCCTGCAATTCACTGCCTCACTGGCCGGGGGCACTGGGCAGTGGAACCCCCGCACTACACTGCCGCACCGCCTGGGGGCAGCGGGCAGCGAAACTCCTGCAATGCACTGCTCCACTGCCCTGGGACGGTGGGCAGTGGAAATCCTGCAATGCACTGCCGCACCGCCCTGGGGCAGTGGGCAGTGCAACTCCTGCAACAGTCTGCCTCACTACCTGGGGGACAGTGGGCAGTGGGACGCATCGCCCCCCCGCCTGGGGGAAGTGGGCAGTGGAACTTCTGCAAAGCACCGCCTCACTGCCTGGGGGCAGTGGGCAGTGGGAATCTTGCGACACACTACCTCACTACCTGGGGGCAGTGGGCAGTGGGAATCGTGCGACACACTACCTCACTGCCTTGGGGCAGGGGGCACTGGGACTCCTGCAACACACTGCCTCACTGCCTGGGGGCAGTGGGCAGTGGAGCACCTGCCACACTCTACCCCACTACCTGGGGGCAGTGGGCAGTGGGACTCCTCCAATACATTGCCTCACTGCCTGGGGGCAGTGGGCAGTGAGACTCCTTGAATACACTGCCTCAGTGCATGGAGGCGGTGGGTAGTGCAACTCCTACTATACACTGCCCCACTGCAGGGTGGGAAGTGGGCACTGGAACTCCTGCAATTCACTGCCTCACTGCCCGGGGGCACTGGGCAGTTGAACCCCAACACTACACTGCCGCATCGCCTGGGGGCAGCGGGCAGCGGAACTCCTGCAATGCACTGCTGCACTGCTCTGGGGCGGTGGGCAGTGGAACTCCTGCAATGCACTGCCGCACCGCCCCTGGGGCAGTGGGCAGTGCAACTCCTGCGACAGTCTGTCTCACTACCTGGGGGACAATGGGCAGTGACACGCATCGCTCCACCGCCTGAGGGCAGTGGACAGCAGGACTCCTGCGACACTCTGCCCCACTGCCTGGGGGCAGTGGGTAGTGCACGTCCTGCAATACACTGCCCCACTGCTGGGGGGGGCAGGGCACTGGAACTCCTACAATTCACTACTTCACTGCCCGGGGGCATGGGGCAGTGGAACCTGCGCACTACGCTGCCGCAGCGCCTTGAGGGCAGCGGGCAGCAGAACTCCCGCAATGCACTGCTGTGCCGCATCCGGGCAGTGGGCAGTGGAACTCCTGCAATGCACTGCCGCACCGCCATGGGGCAGTGGGTAGTGCAACTCCTGCTGTACACCACCTCACTGCTTGGGGGGCAGTGGGCAATGGAATTCTTGCAATGCACGGCCTCACTGCACTGGAGCACTGGCCACTGGATCTCCTGCAATGCAATGCCTCAGTGCCTAGGGAGGCCCGGGCACGGCTGCATGGGTGGATGGGGAGTCCTGCCCAAGGGGTAGCGGGAGCGTCCTGTAGGCCCTGTGGGGAGGTAGCCGCCTTCTAGAACTGGGCACACCGGCCGAGGGGGCCGGGGAGATCCCCAGGGGGTGGTCGGAGTGTCCTGCAGGGCCTATGGGGAGGTAGCTGTGCCCAAAACCCAGGCACACCAGCCTCAGGGGACAGGAAGTCCTGCCCAGGGGGTGGTCGGAGTGTCTTGTAGGGACTGCAAGGGGGGCAGTAGTCCCCAATACACGGGTACACGGGCCTGGGTGGACGGGGAGACCTGCCGAGGGGGTGGTCGCAGTGTTCTATAGGGCCGACGGGGACGTTGCCGTCTTCAAGAACTCGGCACACCGTCCTGGGGGGACGGGGATTTGTGCCCAGGGGCTGGTCGGAGAGTCTCGTAGAGCTTGTGGGGAGGTAGCTGCCTTCTAGAACCAGGCACACCGGCGTGGGGGGACAGGGAGTCGTGCCCAGGGGGTGGTCAGAGAGTCCTGTAGGGCCTGTGGGGAGGTAGCCGCCTTCTACAACCGGGCACACCGGCCTGAGGGGACGGGGAGTCATGCCCATGGGGTGGTTGGAGAGTCTTGTAGGGCCTGTGGGGAGGTAGCCGCCTTCTAGAACCCGCCGCACCGGCGTGGGGGGACGGAGAGTCCTGCACAAGGGGTGGTCAGAGTGTCCTGTAGGGCCTGTGTGGAGGTAGCTATGCCCAAGACCCGGGCAAACCGGCCTGGGCGGACAGGGAGTCCTACCTATGGGGTGGTCGGAGTGTCCTGTACGGCCTGTGGGGAGGCAGCAGCCTTCTAGAACCGGGCACACCGGCCTCTGGGGACAGGGAGTCCCACCCCGGGGGGTGGTCGGGAGTTCCGCCCATGGGGTGGTCGGATAGTCCTGTAGGGCCTGTAGGGAGGCAGCCGCCTTCTAGAACAGGGCACAGCGGCCTAGGGGGACGGGGAGTCCTGCCCAGGGGCTGGTCGGAGTGTTATGTAGGGCCCGTGCGGAGCTAGCCGCCTTCTAGAAGCGGGCACACCGGGCTGGGGGGACGGGGAGTCCTGCCCAAGCGCTGGTCCGAGTGTCCTGTCGGGCCTGTGGTTAGGTAGCTATGCCCAAGACCCGGGCATACCGGGCTAGGGGGACACGAAGTCCTGCCCAAGGGATGGTCGGAGTGTCCTGTAGGGCCTGTTTGGAGGCAGGTAACTTCTAGAACTGGGCACACCGGCCTGAGGGGACGGGTAGTCCTGCCGAGGGGGTGGTCGGAGTGTCTTATAGGGCTTGTGGGGAGGCAGCCGCCGTCTAGAACTAGGCACACCGGCCTGGAGGGACGGCAAGTCTTGCCAAGGGGGTGGTCGGAGTGTCCTGTGCGGCCTGTGGGGAGGTAGCTGCCTTCTGGAACCGGGCACACTAGGCAGGGGGGACGGGGAGTCTTGCCCAAGGGGTGGTCGGAGTGTTCTGTAGGGCCTGAGGGGAGGTAGCCGCCTTCTAGAACCAGGTACACCGGCGTGGGGGGACAGGGAGTCGTGCCGAGGGTGTTAGGAGAGTCCTGTAGGGCCTGTGGGGAGGTAGCCGCCTTCTAGAACCGGGCACACCGGCCTAGAGGGACGGGAAGTCCTGCGCAGGGGCCGGTCGGTGTGTCCTCTAGGGCCTGTGGGGAGGTAGCCGTCTTCTAGAACCGGTCACACCGGCGTGGAGGGACGGGGAGTCATGCCTAGGGGGTGGTCGGGGAGACTGTAGGCCTTGTGAGGCGGTAGCTGTGCCCAAGACCCGGGCACAGCGGCCTTGGGGGAAGGGAAGTTCTCCCCAGGGCGTGGTCAGAGTGTCTTGTAGGGCCTGCTGGGAGGTAGGCGCCTTCTAGAACCGGGCACACCGGCCTCAGGGGACGGGGAGTCCTGCCTAGGGGGTGGTCGGAGAGTCCTGCAGGCCCTATGGATAGGTAGCTGTCTCCAAGACCTGGGCACACCGGCCTGGGGGGACGGGGAGTCCTGCCTAGGGGGTGGTCAGAGTGTCCTAAAAAGCCCGCGGGGGGGGGGCAGACATGCTGCATGGCAACATAGCTCTCTGCTTGGCAAGATGGTGCTTACATGACCATTGTGATGTGTATGTATCAAGTAATGTAGTTGTATAGACAACAGACCTCAGTATTTGTATAATGTACGCCCCCAGCCAACATCAAGGGGGGGCCGGGGGACCGGCCAAAAGCCCCAAACCCCCCAAAGGGAGCCCCAATGGTGAGTGCACCACCAGAGGTGACAGGTCTGCAGGGTAAACTGTATCACATATAATACCTCATGAAGTAGGCTTTACTGCCATAACATAATGCTTAAACGGCTAATGGCCTTCCGGATGGCAAGTTAAGTGTGCCCTCCCAAAGCCGGACTTGACCCGCCACGCAGAGGTGGGCCCGGTTACCGGGGTATAGCAGGGCAGACGGAGTGCTGGTAGCTACGCCTCTCCACGCCCCGCGGGCTTAAACTGCCCAAGGGGGCCCTAAATTCCGTAACGTTCGGGAGTTAAATCCCGTTGGGATTTAGGGTTGTTCTAGTTAACAGGACTCACGGTGAGTCCCTGCTACTGCTACCCCTGGGCTTTGACCTCTGGTAGTGCCTGCCTACTTCGCCTTCTTGCTGCGTAGCATACAAGACACTCCGACGACCCCCTGGGCGGGACTTCTCGTCCCCCCGGGCCGGTGTGCCCGGGTCTTGGGGACCCCTCAGTGGGCTGCCCAGACACACCAGCTGTTAGATGGAAAAGACAACTCCACAGTGGCGCATCCAAGAGGCGTCCCCGCAGCACCGGACTGGAGAACACCAGCGTTGTCACTGGCCCTTCCGAGCAATCTCTCCGAGAAAGCGTTCGGAGTATCATCTGCCAGGACCCTTGTACCAGCGTGTCGGAATATTAGATTCGTCTGCCTGTTTGCCACTCCTGCAAGGCGCAGCCCTGGCACCGAGCTTTACCCAGGCACACACCTTCCACACCCCCGTTCCGGTCCCACCTCCTCGCCGAAGCCCTGTACCCACGCGGCCTGCCGCTGATGCGGGGCCCTCGAGGCGCGCCGCCCGGGGGCTGCCAGCCCGTGAGGGGGGGAAAGGGCAGAGACAGGGGGAGGTTACAGGGCAGGGGAGGCAGCTGGGAGCATAAGCGGTGTCAGAGGGGGTAGAGGCAGGGGCGCCTCGAAGGCGCATCGTTGGGCTTTGCAGAGGGCCCCGTGTGTGGGCGGGTGTGTTGGGGGCAGAGGAGGGGGAGGCTTGGCGAGCTGTCCTCGCTAGTGGTCGCTGACCGTCCCGTGGGCCCAGGCGGCCGGTCCTAGGGGCCACGTGATCCCTGGGGATGGTGCTTGGCATTGGGACGTGCAGGCACCCGACGCTGTTAGTACACTGCCTGTTGGCAGTGCCCGGGCCCGGTCGTCCGGGGCTTCGCACCCGGCACCCAGCCCGTAAGTAGAGCTGCGGAGTACTTAGCGTATGCTTCAGTGTGCTTCAGTGCGCTTCAGTGTGCTTCACTGTGCTTCAATGTGCATCAGTGTGCATCGGTGTGCATCAGTGTGCATCAGTGTGCTTCAGTTTGCATCAGTGTGTATCAGAGTGTTTGAGGGTGCATCAGTGTGCATCGATGTGCTTCCGTGTGCATCAGTGTGCATCAGTTTGTTTCACTGTGCATCAGTGTGCATCAGTGTGCATCATTGTGCATCAGTGGGCATCAGTGTGGTTCAGTGTGCATCAGTGTGTTTCAGTGTGCTTCAGTGTGCATCAGTGTGCTTGAGTGTGCATCAGTGAGCATCAGTGTGCTTCCGTGTGCATCAGTGTGCATCAGTGTGTTTCACTGTGCATCAGTGTGCATGAGTGTGTTTCAGTGTGCTTCACTCTGCTTCAATTCGGATCCGTGTGTTTCAGTGTGCATCAGTGTGTTTCGGTGTGCATGAGTGTGCATCAGTGTACATCAGTTTGTTTCAGTGTGCATCACTGTGCATCAGTGTGCATTAGTGTGCTTCAGTGTGCTTCAGTGTGCTTCAATGTGCGTCAGTGTGCATCAATGTGCATCAGTCTGCATTAGTATGCTTCAGTATGCTTCAGTATGCTTCAGTGTGCTTCAATGTTCATCGGTGTATTTCAGTGTGCATCGGTGTGCATCAGTGTGCATCAATGTGCATCAGTGTGTTTTTGCTTCTGTTTGCATCCGTGTGCATTAGCGTGCTTCAGTGTGCTTCGGTGTGCATCAGTGTGCATCAGTCTGCATCCGTGTGTTTCAGTGTGCATCAGTGTGCATCACTGTGCATCAGTGTGCATCATTGTGTTTTAGTGTGCATCAGTGTGCGTCAGTGTGCACTAGTGTGCATCAGTGTGTTTCAGTGTGCATCAGTGTTCTCCAGTGTGCATCTGAGTGCATGAGTGTGTTTCAGTGTGCTTCAGTGTGCATCAGTGTGCTTCCGTGTCCATCAGTGTGCATCAGTGTGCTCCAGTGTGCATCAGTGTGCATCAGTGTGCATCAATGCGCATCAGTGTGTTTTTGCTTCTGTTTGCATCCGTGTGCATTAGCGTGCTTCAGTGTGCTTCGGTGTGCATCCGTGTGCATCAGTGTGCATCAGTGTGTTTCAGTGTGCATCAGTGTTCTTCAGTGTGCATCCGAGTGCATCAGTGTGTTTCAGTGTGCATCAGTGTGCATCAGTGTGCTTCCGTGTCCATTAGTGTGCATCAGTGTGCTTCAGTGTGCATGAGTGTGGATCACCGTGTTTCAGTGTGCATCACTGTGTTGCAGTGTGCTTCAGTGTGCTTCAATCTGCATCCGTGTGCATCAGTGTGCTTCAGTGTGCATGAGTGTTCATCAGTGTGCATCAGTGTGCATCAGTGTGCATCAGTATGTTTCAGTGTGCATCAGTGTGCATCACTGTGCATCAGTGTGCATCATTGTGTTTTCGTGTGCATCAGTGTGCATCAGTGTGCACTAGTGTGCATCAGTGTGTTTCAGTGTGCATCAGTGTTCTTCAGTGTGCATCCGAGTGCATGAGTGTGTTCCAGTGTGCATCAGTGTGCATCAGTGTGCTTCTGTGTCCATCAGTGTGCATCAGTGTGCATCCGTGTGCATCAACGTGCATCAGTGTGCATCAATGTGCATCAGTGTGTTTCAGTGTGCATCAGTGTTCTTCAGTGTGCATCCGAGTGCATCAGTGTGTTTCAGTGTGCATCAGTGTGCATCAGTGTGCTTCCGTGTCGATTAGTGTGCATCGGTGTGCTTCAGTGTGCATGAGTCTGGATCACAGTGTTTCAGTGTGCATCACTGTGTTGCAGTGTGCTTCAGTGTGCTTCAATCTGCATCCGTGTGCATCAGTGTGCTTCAGTGTGCATGAGTGTTCATCAGTGTGCATCAGTGTGCATCAGTGTGCATCAGTATGTTTCAGTGTGCATCAGTGTGCATCACTGTGCATCAGTGTGCATCATTGTGTTTTAGTGTGCATAAGTGTGCATGAGTGTGCATCACCGTGCATCAGTGTGCTTCCGTGTCGATTAGTGTGCATCAGTGTGCTTCAGTGTGCATGAGTCTGGATCACAGTGTTTCAGTGTGCATCACTGTGCTGCAGTTTGCTTCAGTGTGCATCATCGTGCATCCGTGTGCATCAGTGTGCTTCAGTGTGCATGAGTGTTCATCAGTGTGCATAAGTGTGCATCAGTGTGCATCAGTATGTTTCAGTGTGCCTCAGTGTGCATCACTGTGCATCAGTGTGCATCATTGTGTTTTAGTGTGCATCAGTGTGCATCAGTGTGCACTAGTGTGCATCAGTGTGTTTCAGTGTGCATCAGTGTTCTTCAGTGTGCATCCGAGTGCATGAGTGTATTTCAGTGTGCATCAGTGTGCATCAGTGTGCTTCTGTGTCCATCGGTGTGCATCAGTGTGCATCACTGTGCATCAGTGTGCATCAGTGTGCATCAATGTGCATCAGTGTGTTTTTGCTTGTGTTTGCATCGGTGTGCATTAGCGTGCTTCAGTGTGCTTCGGTGTGCATCAGTGTGCATCAGTGTGCTTCAGTGTGCATGAGTGTTCATCAGTGTGCATCACTGTGCATCAGTGTGCATCATTGTGTTTTAGTGTGCATCAGTGTGCATGAGTGTGCACTAGTGTGCATCAGTGTGTTTCAGTGTGCATCAGTGTTCTTCAGTGTGCATCCGAGTGCATGAGTGTGTTTCAGTGTGCATCAGTGTGCATCAGTGTGCTTCTGTGTCCATCAGTGTGCATCAGTGTGCTTCAGTGTGCATCAGTGTGCATCAGTGTGCATCAATGTGCATCAGTGTGTTTTTGCTTCTGTTTGCATCCGTGTGCATTAGCGTGCTTCAGTGTGCTTCGGTGTGCATCAGTGTGCATCAGTGTGCATCAGTGTGTTTCAGTGTGCATCAGTGTTCTTCAGTGTGCATCCGAGTGCATCAGTGTGTTTCAGTGTGCATCAGTGTGCATCAGTGTGCTTCCGTGTCCATCAGTGCGCATCAGTGTGCCTCAGTGTGCATGAGTGTGCATCACCGTGTTCCAGTGTGCATCACTGTGTTGCAGTGTGCTTCAGTGTGCTTCAATCTGCATCCGTGTCCATCAGTGTGCTTCAGTATGCATGAGTGTGCATCAGTGTGCATCAATCTGTTTCAGTGTGCATCAGTGTGCATTAGTGTGCTTCAGTGTGCATCAGTGTCCATCCGTGTGCTTCAGTGTGCTTCAGTGTGCATAAGTGTGCATCAGTGTGCATCGAGGTGCCTCAGTGTGCATCAGTGTGCTTCTGTGTGTTGTATTGTGCATCAGTGTGTTTCATTGTGCATCAGTGTGCATCAGTGTGCATCAGTCCGATGCAATGTGCATCGGTGTGCATCATTGTACATCAGTGTGCCTAAGTGTGTTTTAGTGTGTTTGGGTGTGCAAGAGTGATTTCAGTGTGTTTGAGTGTGCATCCGTGTGGTTCAGTGTGCATGGGTGTGCATCAGTTTCCATCAGTGTGCATCAGTGTGCATCAGTGGTCTACACCCCTCGATGAGTCATCGCCTGCCCATGCAATAATTCATAGGGGGGTCCGTAGAATGTTTACTTCCCTCCGTGAAAAATTGAGACCCTCCGTGGCATATTTACCCATCTCCGTGGAATGTTTAGACCCACCGTGGAATTTTTACCCCCGTCCGTGAAATATTTAGACCCTCCGTGGAATGTTTCTACCCTCCCTGGAAAATTTACACCCTCCGTGGAACACTTATCCCCGTCCGTGGAATATTTAGACCCCCCGTGAAAAATCGAACCCCCTCTGTGAAATGTTTAGACCCTCCGTGGAATATTGGGGCCTTCTGTGCAATATTTAGACCCACTGTGACATGTTCCAACCCTCTGTGAAATAATTGGGACCTCCATGAGGTATTTAACCCCCTTTGTGAAGTATCTAGCCCCTCTGAGGAATATTTAGACCCTGACTAGAATATTTAACCCCCTGTGTGGAATATTTAGACCCTCCGTGGAATATTTAGGCCCTCCGTGGAATATTTAGACCCTACCTGAAATATTTACCCCCCTCTGTGGAATATTTTGACCCTCAATGAAATTTTTCGACCCTTCGTGCAATATTTAGACCCTCCGTGGAATATTTAAACCCTCCGTGACAAATGTAACCCCCTCTGTGCAATATTTAGACCCTCCGTGGAACCTTTGCCCCCTCCGTGGAGTATTTAGACCCTCCTTGGAGAATGTTTGACCCCCCTGTAAAATATTTGGACCCTCCATGCAATACTTAGACCATCTGTGAAACATTTAGACCCTGCGTGAAATATTTAGCCTCTCCGTGACAAATGTAACCCCCTCGATGGAATATTCAGACCCTCCGTGGAATATTTATACCCTCCATGGAATATTGAACCCCCTCCGTGGAATATTTAGACCCTCCGTAAAATATTTAACCCCCTCCATGAAATATTAAAAACCTCCTTGGCATATCTAGACGCTCGTGGAACATTTAGACCCTCCGTGACATATTTAGACCCTTCGTGAAATATGTAGACCCGTCGTTGAAAATTTAGACCCTCCTTGAAAAAGTCAACCCCGTCCGTGAAATATTAACACTCTTCGTGAAATATTTTCCCCCCTTCGTGGAATATTTGGACCCTCCGTGGAATGTTTAGACCCTCTGTGTAATTTTGAACCCCCTCCGTTCGAATATTTAACCCCCTGCGTGGAGTATTTTCACCCTCCGTGGAATATTGAGACCCTCCGTGAAACATTTAACCCCCCCATGGAATTTTCAGACCCTTCGTGCAATATGTGGCCCCCTCCGTGAAATGTTTGGGCCCTTCGTGGAATATTAAGACCCTCCGTGGAATATTTAGACCCTCCGTGAAATGTTTAACCTGCTCCGTGGAATATTTAGACCCTCTGTGGAATATTTCCCCCCCTCCGTGGAATATGCCGGCCCTCCGCGGGATACTCACCCCCCTCCGTGGAACATTTAGACCCTCGGTGAAATAATTAACCTGCTTTGTGAAATATGTCGACCCTGCGTGCAATATTCGGACCCTCCCTCACATATTTACCCCCCTCCGTGAAATATTTGAAGCCTCCTTGAAATATTTAGACCCTCCGTGGAATGTTTAGACCCTCCGTGAAACAATTAACCCCTTCCTGAAATATGTCGACCGTCCGTGCAATATTCGAACACTCCCTGAAATATCTAGCCCCCTCCATGGAATATTTAGACCCTGCATGAAAATTTCATACCCTTTGTGAAATGTTTAGAACCTCCGTGGAATGTTTATCCCCCTTTGTGGAATATGTAGACCCTCAGTCAAATATTGAGACCCTCCGTGAAATATTCCAGCCCCTCCGTAGAGGTTTTGGACCGTCCATGGAATATTTTCCCCCCTCTGTGAAGTATTTAGACCCTCCATGGAATATTTAGACCCCCCGTGAAATCTTTAACCCTCTCTGTGAATATTTAGACCCTCCATGAAATATTTCGACCCTCTGTGAATTATTTAGACCCAGCGTGGAGTTTTTATCCCCCTCCCTGGAATATTTAGACCCTCTCTGAAACATTTAACCCCTGCATGGAATATTTAGACCCTGTGTGGAATATTTACCCCACTCCATCAAATGTTTAGACCCTCCGTGGAATATTTGAACCGTCCGTGGAATATTTAGAGCCTCCATCAAAGTTTTCACCCCTCAGTGGAATATGTAGACCCTCCATGAAATTTGTAACCCCCTCCGTGCAATATTTGGGCCCTCTGTGGAATATTTGCCCCCCTCCGTGGAATATTTAGACCCTCCATTAAATATTTAGACCCTCTGAAAAACATTTATACCCTCTGTGGAATTTTAATCCCCCGTCGTGGAATATTTAGACCCTCCTTGGAACATTTAACCACCTCCTTGGAATATTTAGCCCCTGTTTGGAATATTTACCCCCCTCCATGAAATATTTACACCCTTCGTGGAATATTCAGACCGTCGTTGGAATATTTAGAGCCTCCATCAAATTCTTGACCCCCTCAGTGGAATATTTAGACCCTCTGTGGAATATTTACCGCGCTCCGTGCAATGTTTAGACCCTCCGTGGAATATTTACCCTCCTCCGTGGAACATTTAGACCCTCCGTGGAACATTTAACCACCTCCTTGGAATATTTCGACCCTCAACGGGGTATTTACACCCTCGGTGGAATCTTCAGACCCTCTGTGGAATATTTAGACACTTCGTGAAATTTTTGACCCCCTCCGTGGAATAGTTAGACCCTCCATGAAATATTTGGACCCTCTGTGAAACATTTAGACCCTCCATGGAATTTTTACCCCCCTGCGTGGAATTTTTAGACCCTTTGTGAAACATTTAACCCCTCGATCGAATATTTGGACCCTGTGTGGACTATTTACCCCCCTCCTGTGGAATATTTGGACCCCCTGTGGAATATTTACCCCCTCAGTGGAATATTTAGACCCTCCGTGGAGTATTTAGACCCTCCGTCAAATATTTAACCCCCCTCTGTGGAATATTTAGACCCTCCGTGGAATATTTCCCCCCCTCTGTGCAATATTTAGACCCTTTGTGGAATATTTAGACCCTCAGTGGAATATTTACCCCCCTCCGGCCAATATTCAGACCCTCCTTGCCATTTTTAGACCCTCCGTGGAATAGTTACCCCCCTCTGTGAAGTATTTAGACCCTCCGTGGAATTTTTTCCCCCCCTTGGTGGAGGTTTTAGACCCTCTGTGGAATCCTAAACCCCTCCGTGGAATATTTAGACCCTCCGTGGATCATTTAGACCCTCCGTGCAACATTCAACCCCCTGCGTGGAATATCTAACCCCCTCCATCGAACATTTAGACCCTCCGTGGAATGTTGAGACCCTGTGTGAAATATTTGACCCCTTCATTCAAAGGATTGACCCTCCGTCGAATATTTGGCCCCCTCCGTGAAATATTCAGACCCTTCGTGGAATATTCAGATCCTCTGCTGAATACTTAGACCCTCCCTGGAACATTGAGACCCTCCTTGAAAGATTTAACCTCCTCCGTGGAATATTTAGACCATCCGTGGAATATTTTCCCCCCTCCGTGGAATATTTAGACCCTCCGCGCAATATTTACACCCCACTGTGGAAGATTTAGACCCCCGTGAAATATTTAACCCCCACCGTGGAATATTTAGACCCTCCGTGAAATATTCATGCCCTCTGTGAAATATTTAGAACCTCCGTGGAATTTTCATCCTCCCCCGTGGAATATTTAGACACTCCGTGAAAAATTTAGACCGTCCGTGAAACGTTTAGACCCTCTGTGAATTTTTTAAACTCTCCGTGCAATTTTCATCCCATCTGTGGAATATTTAGACCCTCCGTGGAATGTTTCTACCCTCCCTGGAAAATTTACGGCCTCCGTGGAAGACTTATCTCGGTCCGTGGAATATTTAGACCCCCCGTGAAAAATTGAACCCCCTCTGTGAAATGTTTAGACCCTCCGTGGAATATTGGGGCCTTCTGTGCAATATTTAGACCCACTGTGACATGTTCCAACCCTCCGTGAAAAAATTGGGACCTCCATGAGGTATTTAACCCCCTTTGTGAAATATCTAGCCCCTCTGAGGAATATTTAGACCCTGACTAGAATATTTAACCCCCTGTGTGGAATATTTCGACCCTCCGTGGAATATTTAGGCCCTCCATGGAATTTTTAGACCCTACCTGAAATATTTACCCCCCTCTGTGGAATATTTTGACCCTCAATGAAGTTTCTCGACCCTTCGTGCAATATTTAGACCCTCCGTGGAATATTTAAACCCTCCGTGACAAATGTAACCCCCTTCGTGCAATATTTAGACCCTCTGTGGAACCTTTGCCCCCTCCGTGGAGTATTTAGACCCTCCTTGGAGAATGTTTGACCCCCCTGTAAAATATTTGGACCCTCCATGCAATACTTAGACCATCTGTGAAACATTTAGACCCTGCGTGAAATATTTAGCCTCTCCGTGACAAATTTACCCCCCTCCATGGAATGTTCAGACCCTCCGTGGAATATTTATACCCTCCATGGAATATTGAACCCCCTCCGTGGAATATTTAGACCCTCCGTAAAATATTCAACCCCCTCCATGGAATATTAAAAACCTTTCTGGCATATCTAGACCCTCGTGGAACATTTAGACCCTCCGTGACATATTTAGACCCTTCGTGAAATATGTAGACCCGTCGTTGAAAATTTAGACCCTCCGTGAAATATTCAACCCCCTCCGTGAAATATTAACACTCTTCGTGAAATATTTTCCCCCCTTCGTGGAATATTTGGACCCTCCGTGGAATGTTTAGACCCTCTGTGTAATATTGAACCCCCTCCGTTCGAATATTTAACCCCCTGCGTGGAGTATTTTCACCCTCCGTGGAATATTGAGACCCTCCGTGAAACATTTAACCCCCTCCATGGAATTTTTAGACCCTTCGTGCAATATGTGGCCCCCTCCGTGAAATGTTTAGGCCCTTCGTGGAATATCAAGACCCTCCGTGGAATATTTAGACCCTCCGTGAAATGTTTAACCTGCTCCGTGGAATATTTAGACCCTCCGTGGAATATTTCCCCCCCTCCGTGGAATATGCCGGCCCTCCGCGGGATACTCACCCCCCTCCGTGGAACATTTAGACCCTCAGTGAAAAAATTAACCTGCTTCGTGAAATATGTCGACCCTGCGTGCAATATTCGGACCCTCCCTCACATATTTACCCCCCTCCGTGAAATATTTAGAGCCTCCTTGAAATATTTAGACCCTAAGTGGAATGTTTAGACCCGCCGTGAAACAATTAACCCCTTCCTGAAATATGTCGACCGTCCGTGCAATATTCGAACACTCCCTGAAATATCTAGCCCCCTCCATGGAATATTTAGACCCTGCATGAAAATTTAATACCCTTTGTGAAATGTTTAGAACCTCCGTGGAATGTTTATCCCCCTCCGTCGAATATGTAGACCCTCAGTCAAATATTGAGACCCTCCGTGAAATATTCCAGCCCCTCCGTAGAGGTTTTGGACCGTCCATGGAATATTTTCCCCCCTCTGTGAAGTATTTAGACCCTCCATGGAATATTTAGACCCCCCGTGAAATCTTTAACCCTTTCTGTGGAATATTTAGACCCTCCATAAAATATTTAGACCCTCTGTGAATTATTTAGACCCAGCGTGGAGTTTTTATCCCCCTCCCTGGAATATTTAGACCCTCTCTGAAACATTTAACCCCTGCATGGAATATTTAGACCCTGTGTGGAATATTTACCCCACTCCATCAAATGTTTAGACCCTCCGTGGAATATTTGAACCGTCTGTGGAATATTTAGAGCCTCCATCAAGGTTTTCACCCCTCAGTGGAATATTTAGACGCTCCATGAAATTTGTAACCCCCTCCGTGCAATATTTAGACCCTCTGTGGAATATTTGCCCACTCCGTGGAATATTTAGACCCTCCATTAAATATTCAGACCCTCTGGGAAACATTTATACCCTCTGTGGAATTTTAATCCCCCGTGGTCCGGAATATTTAGACCCTCCGTGGAACATTTAACCACCTCCTTGGAATATTTAGCCCCTGTTTGGAATATTTACCCCCCTCCATGAAATATTTACACCCTTCGTGGAATATTCCAGCCGTCGTTGGAATATTTAGAGCCTCCATCAAATTTTTAACCCCCTCAGTGGGATATTTAGACCCTCTGTGGAATATTTACCGCGCTCCGTGCAATGTTTAGACCCTCCGTAGAATATTTACCCTCCCCCGTGGAACATTTAGACCCTCCGTGGAACATTTAACCACCTCCTTGGAATATTTCGACCCTCAACAGGGTATTTACACCCTCGGTGGAATCTTTAGACCCTCTCTGCAATATTTAGACCCTTCGTGAAATTTTTGACCCCCTCCGTGGAATAGTTAGACCCTCCATGAAATATTTGGACCCTCTGTGAAACATTTAGACCCTCCATGGAATTTTTACCCCCCTGCGTGGAATGTTTAGACCCTTTGTGAAACATCTAACCCCTCGATGGAATATTTGGACCCTGTGTGGACTATTTACCCCCCTCCTGTGGAATATTTGGACCCCCCGTGGAATATTTACCCCCTCAGTGGAATATTTAGACCCTCCGTGGAGTATTTAGACCCTCCGTCAAATATTTAACCCCCCTCTGTGGAATATTTAGACCCTCTGTGGAATATTTCCCCCCCTCTGTGCAATATTTAGACCCTTTGTGGAATATTTAGACCCTCAGTGGAATATTTACCCCCCTCCGGCCAATATTCAGACCCTCTGTGCCATTTTTGGACCCTCCGTGGAATAGTTACCCCCCTCTGTGAAGTATTTAGACCCTCCGTGGAATTTTTCCCCCCCTTGGTGGAGGTTTCAGACCCTCTGTGGAATATTAAACCTCTCCGTGGAATATTTAGACCCTCCGTGGATCATTTAGACCCTCCGTGCAACATTCAACCCCCTGCGTGGAATATTGAACCCCCTCCATCGAACATTTGGACCCTCCGTGAAATGTCGAGACCCTGTGTGAAATATTTGACCCCTTCATTCAAAGGATTGACCCTCCATTGAATTTTTGGCCCCCTCCGTGAAATATTCAGACCCTTCGTGGAATATTCAGATCCTCTGCTGAATACTTAGACCCTCCCTGGAACATTGAGACCCTCCTTGAAAGATTTAACCTCCTCCGTGGAATATTTAGACCATCCGTGGAATATTTTCCCCCCTCCGTGGAATATTTAGACCCTCCGCGCAATATTTACACCCCACTGTGGAAGATTTAGACCCCCGTGAAATATTTAACCCCCACCGTGGAATATTTAGACACTCCGTGAAATTTTCATGCCCTCTGTGAAATATTTAGAACCTCCGTGGAATTTTCATCCTCCCCCGTGGAATATTTAGACACTCCGTGAAAAATTTAGACCGTCCGTGAAACATTTAGACCCTCTGTGAATTTTTCAGACTCTCTGTGCAATTTTCATCCCCATCTGTGGAATATTTAGACCCTCTGTGAAACATTTAACCCCTCCATTGAATATTCAGACCCTCTGTGTAATATTCAGACCCTCTCCGGAACATTCAGACCCTCCGTGGAATGTTTAGACCCTCGGTGGAATATTCCGACCTTTTGTGAAAGATTTAACCCCCTCCGTGGATGTTTAGACCCTCCGTCGAATATTTACCCCCCTCCATGAAACATTGAGACCCTTCGTGGAATATTCAGACTCTCTGTGGAATGTTTAGACACTCCATGAAACATTTAACCTGCTCAGGGGAACATTTAGACCCTTCATGGAGTATTTACCCCCCTGCGTGGACCATTTCGACCCTTCGTGAAATATTTGATCCCCTCCGTGCAATATCTAGAACCTGCGTGGAATATTTACACCCCTCCATGAAATATTTACACCCTTCGTGACATATTTAGACCCTCAGCGGAATATTTAGACCCTCTGTGCAATATTTACACCCTCTCTGGAACATTTATCCCCTTCTGTGAAATATTTAGACCCCGTGTGAATCATTTGACCCCCTGTGAAATATTTGACCCCCTGTGTGGAACATTTGGACCCTCCGTGGAATATTTCGACCCTCTGTAGAATATTTAGACTCTTTGCGGAATATTTGCACCCTCCGTGAAATATGGAAACCCCTCCGTGGAATATTGAGACCCTCCGTGGCATATTTACCCCCCTGTGTGGAATGTGTAGACCCTCCGCGCAATATTCACCCCCCTTCGTGGAACATTTAGACCCTGCGTGAAATATTTAACGCCCTTGGTGATATATTTAGACCATTCATGGAAGATGTCGTCCCTCTGTGAAATCTTTAACCCCCTCCCTAGAAAATTTAGACCCTCAGCGAAAGATGTAGACCCTCCGGGCAATATTTAACCTTGTCCATGAAACCTTTAGACCCTCCGGGGAATATTCATCCCCCTGCGTGGAATATTTAGACCCCATGTGCAGTATTTAACCCCTTTGTGGTATATTTGCACTCTGCGTGGATCATTTAACCCCCCTCGTGGAACATTCAGACCCTCTTCGGAATATTAACTCCCTCCGTGGAATTATGAGACTCTCTGTTAAATAATTGACCCCCTTTGTGATATAATTAGACTCTCCGTGGAATATTTAGACCCTCCGTCAAATATTTAACCCCCTCCGTGGAATATTTGGACCCTCCGTGGAAGATTTGGACCCGTCGATGGAATATTTAGACCCTCTGTGAAACTTTTAACCCCTCTGTGGAATAGTTCGAGCCTCGATGGAAATTCTAGACCCTCCGTGGAATATTTAGACCCTTCATGGGACATTGAGACCCTCCCCGGAATATTTCGACCCTCTATGAAACATTTAACCGCCTCCGTGGAAGATTTACACCCTTAGTGGAATCCTTAGACCCTCCATGGAATATTTAGACCTCCCGTGAAGTGTTCAACCACCTCCGCGGAAACTTTAGACCCTCTGTGGAATGTTTAGACCCTTCGTTGAATCTTTAGAACCACTGTGAAATATTTAACCCCCTCCGTGGACAATTTTGACCCTCTGCGGAATATTTAGCCCCTCCATCGAAAATTCAGACGCTCTGTGAAATATTTGACCCCCTCCCTGGAACATTAAGACGCTCTCTGAAATATTTAACCTCCTCTGTTGAATATGTAGACCCTCCGTGGAATATTTTCCGCCCTCTGTAAAATATTTAGACCCTCCGCGGAATATTTACCCCCCACTGTGGATGACTTAGACCCCCGTCAAATATTTAACCCCCACCGTGGAATATTCAGACCCTCCGTGCAATATTCATGCCCTCTGTGAAATATTCAGAACCTCCGTGGAACTTTTATCTTCCTCCTGGGAATATTTAGACACGTCGTGAAACATTTAGACCGTCCGTGAAATATTTAGACCCTCTGTGAATTATTTACACCCTCCGTGCAATTTTCATCCCCATCCGTGGAATCTTTAGACCCAATGTGAAGCACTTAACCCCTTCATGGAATATTTAGACCCTGTGTGGAATATTTAGACCCTCCGTGGAATGTTTACACCCTCCGTGGAATATTTCGACCTTTCGTGAAAGATTTAACCCCCGCTGTGGATGTTTAGACCCTCCGTGGAACATTTACCCCCCTCCATGAAATATTTACACCCTTCGTGGACTATTTAGACTCTCTGTGGAATATTTAGACACTCCGTGAAATATTTAACCTGCTCACTGGAATATTCCGACCCTCCATGGAATATTTACCCACCTGCGTGGAATATTTCGACCATCAGTGAAATGTTTGATCCCCTCCGTGCAATATTTAGAACCTGCGTGGAATATTTACACCCCCCCGTGAAATATTTAGACCCTTCGTGAAATATTTAGACCCTCCGTGAAATATTTAGACCCTCCGTGCAATATTTACACCCTCCGTGGAACATTTATGTCCCCGTGTGAAATATTTAGACCCCGTGTGAATTATTTGACCCCCTGTGAAACATTTGACCCCCTGTGTGGAACATTTGGACCCTCTTTGGAATATTTAGACACTACGTGGAATATTTAGCCCCTTTGTGGAATATTTACACCCTCCATGAGATATTGAAACCCTCCGTGGAATATTGAGACCCTCTGTGGCATATTTACCCCCCTCCGTGGAATGTGAAAACCTCCGCGGAATATATTTACCCCCCTTCGTGGAACATTTAGACCCTGCGTGGAATATTTAACGCCCTTGGTGAAATATTTAGACCCTGCGTGGAATATGTAGTCACTCTGTCAAATCTTTAACCCCCTCCCTGGAATATTCAGACCTTCTGCAAAAGATTTAGAGCCTCCGTGCAATATTCAACCGTGTCCATGAAATATTGAGGCCCTCCCTGGAATACTTACCCCCCCAGTGTGATATTTCAACCCTCCGGGCAATATTTATCCCCCTGCGTGGAATAATTAGACCCCCCGTGCAATATTTAACCCTTTTGTGGTATACTTGCACCTTGCGTGGATCATTTAGCCCCCCTCCGTTGAATATTTAGACCCTTCATGGGACATTGAGACCCTCCCCGGAATATTTCAACCCTCTATGAAACATTTAACTGCCTCTGTGGAAGATTTACACCCTTAGTGGAATCTTTGGACCCTCCATGGAATATTTAGACCTCCCGTGAAGTGTTCAACCACCTCCGCGGAAACTTTAGACCCTCTGTGGAATGTTTAGACCCTTCGTTGAATCTTTAGAACCACTGTGAAATATTTAACCCCCTCCGTGGTCAATTTTGACCCTCTGCGGAATATTTAGCCCCTCCATCGAAAATTTAGACGCTCTGTGAAATTTTTGACCCCCTCTCTGGAATATTAAGACGCTCCTTGAAATATTTAACCTCCTCTGTCGAATATTTAGACCCTCCGTGGAATATTTTCCGCCCTCTGTAAAATATTTAGACCCTCCGCGGAATATTTACCCCCCACTGTGGAAGACTTAGACCCCCGTCAAATATTTAACCCCCCACGTGGAATATTTAGACCCTCCGTGAAATATTGATGCCCTCTGTGAAATATTCAGAACCTCCGTGGAATTTTTATCTTCCTCCGGGGAATATTTAGACACGCCGTGAAACATTTAGACCGCCCGTGAAATATTTAGACCCTCTGTGATTTATTTAGACCCTCTGTGCAATTTTCATCCCCATCCGTGGAATATTTAGACCCTATGTGAAGCATTTAACCCCTTCATGGAATATTTAAACCCTGTGTGGAATATTTAGACCCTCTGTGGAATGTTTACACCCTCCGTGGAATGGTTCGACCTTTCGTGAAAGATTTAACCCCCGCTGTGGATGTTTAGACCCTCCGTGGAATATTTACCCCCCTCCATGAAATATTTACACCCTTCGTGAAATATTTCGACTCTCTGTGGAATATTTAGACACTCTGTGAAATATTTAACCTGCTCACTGGAATATTTAGACCCTCCATGGAATATTTACCCACCTGCGTGGAATATTTCGACCATCCATGGAATGTTTGATCCCCTCCGTGCAATATTTAGAACCTGCGTGGAATATTTACACCCCCCCGTGAAATATTTAGACCCTTCGTGAAATATTTAGACCCTCCGTGAAATATTTAGACACTCCGTGCAATATTTACACCCTCTGTGGAACAGTTATCCCCCTGTGTGAAATATTTAGACCCCGTGTGAATTATTTGACCCCCTGTGAAACATTTGACCCCCTGTGTGGAACATTTGGACCCTCTGTGGAATATTTAGACACTACGTGGAATATTTAGACCCTTTGTAGAATATTTACACCCTCCATGAAATATTGAAACCCTCCGTGGAATATTGAGACCCTCTGTGGCATATTTACCCCCCTCTGTTGAATGTGAAAACCTCCGCGGAATGTATTTACCCCCCTTCGTGGAACATTTAGACCCTGCGTGGAATATTTAACGCCCTTGGTGAAATATCTAGACTCTGCGTGCAATATGTAGTCACTCTGTCAAATCTTTAACCCCCTCCCTGGAATATTTAGACCTTCTGCAAACGATTTAGACCCTCCGTGCAATATTCAACCGTGTCCATGAAATATTGAGGCCCTCCCTGGAATACTTACCCCCCCAGTGTGATATTTAAACCCTCCGGGCAATATTTATCCCCCTGCGTGGAAAAATTAGACCCCCCGTGCAATATTTAACCCCTTTGTGGTATACTTGCACCTTGCGTGGATCATTTAGCCCCCCTTCGTGGAACATTCAGACCCTCTGCGGAATATTTACCCCCTCCGTCAAATATTGAGACTCTCCGTTAAATAATTAAGCCCCTTCATGATATATTTACACCCTCTGTGGAATATTTCGACCCTCCGTCAAATATTTAACCCCTCAGTGGAATATTTGGACCCTCCGTGGAAGATTTAGACCTGTCAATGGAATATTTAGACCCTCTGTGAAACATTCAACCCCCTCCCTGGAATATTTCGAGACTCCATGGAAATTGTAGACCCTCCAGTGAAACTTTAGACCCTTCGTGGGACATTGAGACCCTCTCGGAATATTTCGACCCTCTATGAAACATTTAACCGCCTCCGTGCAAGACTTAGACCCTTAGTGGAATCTTTCGACCCTCCATGGAATATTTAGACCTCCCCTGAGGAATTCAACCACCTCCGCGGAACATTTAGACCCTCTGTGGAATCTTTAGACCCTTCGTTGAATCTTTAGAACCCGCGTGAAGTATTTAGCCCCCTCCGTGGACAATTTGGACCCTCCGCGGAATCTTTAGACGCTGTGTGAAATATTTAACCCCCTCCCTGGAATATTAAGACGCTTCTTGAAATATCTAACCTCCTCCGTGGAATATTTAGACCCTCCGTGGAATATTTTTCCCCCCTCCATGGAATTTTTAGACCCTCCGCGGAATATTTACCCCCCAACGTGGAAGATTTAGACCCCCGTGAAATAGATAACCCCCACTGTGGAATATTTAGACCCTCCGTGAAATATTCATGCCGTCTGTGAAATATTTAGAACCTCTGTGGAATTTTTATCCCCCTCCGTGGAATATTTAGACAATCCGTGAACCATTTAGACCGTTCCTGAAATATTTAGACCCTTAGTGGAATCTTTAGACCCTCCATGGAATATCTAGACCCTCCGTGAAGTATTCAACCACCTCCGCGGAAATTTTAGACCCTCTGTGGAATATTTAGCCCCTTCATTGAATCTTCAGAACCCGCGTGAAGTATTTAGCCCCCTCCGTGGACAATTTGGACCCTCCGCGGAATCTTTAGACGCTGTGTGAAATATTTAACCCCCTCCCTGGAATATTAAGACGCTTCTTGAAATATCTAACCTCCTCCGTGGAATATTTAGACCCTCCGTGGAATATTTTTTCCCCCTCCATGGAATTTTTAGACCCTCCGCGGAATATTTACCCCCCAACGTGGAAGATTTAGACCCCCGTGAAATAGATAACCCCCACTGTGGAATATTTAGACCCTCCGTGAAATATTCATGCCGTCTGTGAAATATTTAGAACCTCTGTGGAATTTTTATCCCCCTCCGTGGAATATTTAGACAATCCGTGAACCATTTAGACCGTTCCTGAAATATTTAGACCCTTAGTGGAATCTTTAGACCCTCCATGGAATATCTAGACCCTCCGTGAAGTATTCAACCACCTCCGCGGAAATTTTAGACCCTCTGTGGAATATTTAGCCCCTTCATTGAATCTTCAGAACCCCCGTGAAATATTTAACCCCCTCCGTGGACAAATTTGACCCTCCGCGGAATATTTAGACCTTCCATGGAATATTTAAACGCTCTGTGAAATAGATTTCACCCCCTCCCTATTAAGACCCTTCTTGGAATACTTAGACCCTCCGTGGAACATTTACCCCTCCTTGCTGAAATATTTAGGCCTTCCCTTGGATATCTAGACCCTCTGTGCGTATTTAACCCCCTCCATGGAATATTTACGGCCTCCGTGGAATGTTTACTCCCCCTCGTGAAATTTTTAGACCCTCTGTCTAATATTTAGACCCTCTGTGGAATCTTTACACCTTCCGTGGAAGATTTAGACCCTCCGTGAAAGTTTCAACACCCACCGTGGAATATTCAGACCCTTCGTGGAATATCCCGCCCCCCTCCGTGGAATATTTAGAACCTGCTTGAAATATTTCACCCCCTCCGTCGAATATTTAGACCCTCTGTGGAATGCTTATGCCCTCCGTGGAATATTTCGACCGTCCGTGGAGTATTTCACCCCCTCTGTGGAACATTTAACCCCCGCCGCGGAAGATTTAGCCCCGCCGTGGAATATTTAGACCCTTCGTGAGAGATTTAGACCCTCCGTGGAATATTTACACCTTCCGTGTAACATTGAAATGCTCTGTCAAATTTTCAACCCCAACCGTGGAATATTTAGACCCTTTGTGGAATATCCCCCTGCCCTCTGTGGAATATTTAGACCCTGCTTGAAATATTTAACCCCCTCCGTCGAATATTTAGACCCTCTGTGGAATGTTTAGGCCCGCCGTGGAATATTTAGACCGTACGTGGAATATTTAACCCCCTCTGTGCATCATTTAACCCCCTCCGTAGAGAATTTAGCCCCGCCGTGGAATATTTAGACCCTCCGTGAAATATTTACCCCCCTCCGTGGAATACTCAGACCCTGTGTGGGATATTTCGACCCTCTGTGGAATAATTTGACCCGCCAATGAATGTTAAGACCTCACGGAATATTTACCCCCCTCCGTGGAATATTTAGACCCTCCGTGGAATATTTACCCCCCTCTGTGGAGTGTTTAGACCCTCCGTGAAATATTTAGCGCCCTCCGTGAAATATGTAGACCCCCCGTGGAACATTTACCCCTCCTCCGTGAAAGATTTAACCCCCTTCGTGGAATATTTAGACCCTCCGTGGAACATTTAGACCGTCCGTGAAATATTTACCCTCCCACTCGTGAAACATTTAGACCCTCCGTGGAGTGATTTGACCCTCCGATGAATATCTAGACGCTCCATGGAATATTTACCCCCCTCCGTGGAATATTTAGACCCTCCGTGGAATATTTACCCCCCTGTGTGGAGTGTTTAGACCCTCTGTGAAATATTGAACGCCCTCCGTGAAATCTGTTGACCCTCGGTGGAACATTTACCCCTCCCCCGTGAAACATTTAACCCCCTCCCTGGAATATTTACACCCTCTGTGGAATATTTAGACCGTCGTGGAATACTTAACCCCCTCCGTTAGAAATTTAACCCCCTCCGTGGAATATTTAGACCCTCCGTGGAATATTTAGACCGTCCGTGAAATTGTTACCCCCCCTTGAAACATTTAGACCCTCCGTGGAATAATTTGACCCTCCAATGAATATTTGGACCCTCCGTGGAATATTTACCCCCCTTTGTGGAATTTTTAGACCCTCCGTGCAATATTTACCCCACTGTGTGAAGTGTTCAACCACCTCCGCGGAAACTTTAGACCCTCTGTGGAATGTTTAGACCCTTCGTTGAATCTTTAGAACCACTGTGAAATATTTATCCCCCTCCGTGGTCAATTTTGACCCTCTGCGGAATATTTAGCCCCTCCATCGAAAATTTAGACGCTCTGTGAAATATTTGACCCCCTCTCTGGAATATTAAGACGCTCCTTGAAATATTTAACCTCCTCTGTCGAATATTTAGACCCTCTGTGGAATATTTTCCGCCCTCCGTAAAATTTTTAGACCCTCCGCGAAATATTCACCCCCCACTGTGGAAGACTTAGACCCCCGTCAAATATTTAACCCCCACCGTGGAATATTTAGACCCTCCGTGAAATATTGATGCCCTCTGTGAAATATTCAGAACCTCCGTGGAATTTTTATCTTCCTCCGGGGAATATTTAGACACGCCGTGAAACATTTAGACCGCCCGTGAAATATTTAGACCCTCTGTGATTTATTTAGACCCTCTGTGCAATTTTCATCCCCATCCGTGGAATATTTAGACCCTATGTGAAGCATTTAACCCCTTCATGGAATATTTAAACCCTGTGTGGAATATTTAGACCCTCTGTGGAATGTTTACACCCTCCGTGGAATGGTTCGACCTTTCGTGAAAGATTTAACCCCCGCTGTGGATGTTTAGACCCTCCGTGGAATATTTACCCCCCTCCATGAAATATTTACACCCTTCGTGGAATATTTAGACTCTCTGTGGAATATTTAGACACTCTGTGAAATATTTAACCTGCTCACTGGAATATTTCGACCCTCCATGGAATATTTACCCACCTGCTTGGAATATTTCGACCATCCATGGAATGTTTGATCCCCTCCGTGCAATATTTAGAACCTGCGTGGAATATTTACACCCCCCCGTGAAATATTCAGACCCTTCGTGAAATATTTAGACCCTCCGTGAAATATTTAGACCCTCCGTGCAATATTTACACCCTCTGTGGAACAGTTATCCCCCTGTGTGAAATATTTAGACCCCGTGTGAATTATTTGACCCCCTGTGAAACATTTGACCCCCTGTGTGGAACATTTGGACCCTCTGTGGAATATTTAGACACTACGTGGAATATTTAGACCCTTTGTAGAATATTTACACCCTCCATGAAATATTGAAACCCTCCGTGGAATATTGAGACCCTCTGTGGCATATTTACCCCCCTCCGTTGAATGTGAAAACCTCCGCGGAATATATTTACCCCCCTTCGTGGAACATTTAGACCCTGCGTGGAATATTTAACGCCCTTGGTGAAATATTTAGACTCTGCGTGGAATATGTAGTCACTCTGTCAAATCTTTAACCCCCTCCCTGGAATATTTAGACCTTCTGCAAACGATTTAGACCCTCCGTGCAATATTCAACCGTGTCCATGAAATATTGAGGCCCTCCCTGGAATACTTACCCCCCCAGTGTGATATTTAAACCCTCCGGGCAATATTTATCCCCCTGCGTGGAAAAATTAGACCCCCCGTGCAATATTTAACCCCTTTGTGGTATACTTGCACCTTGCGTGGATCATTTAGCCCCCCTTCGTGGAACATTCAGACCCTCTGCGGAATATTTACCCCCTCCGTGGAATATTGAGACTCTCCGTTAAATAATTAAGCCCCTTCATGATATATTTACACCCTCTGTGGAATATTTTGACCCTCCGTCAAATATTTAACCCCTCAGTGGAATATTTGGACCCTCCGTGGAAGATTTAGACCTGTCAATGGAATATTTAGACCCTCTGTGAAACATTTAACCCCCTCCCTGGAATATTTCGAGCCTCCATGGAAATTTTAGACCCTCCAGTGAAACTTTAGACCCTTCGTGGGACATTGAGACCCTCTCGGAATATTTCGACCCTCTATGAAACATTTAACCGCCTCCGTGCAAGACTTAGACCCTTAGTGGAATCTTTCGACCCTCCATGGAATATTTAGACCTCCCCTGAGGAATTCAACCACCTCCGCGGAACATTTAGACCCTCTGTGGAATCTTTAGACCCTTCGTTGAATCTTTAGAACCCGCGTGAAATATTTAGCACCCTCCGTGGACAATTTGGACCCTCCGCGGAATCTTTAGACGCTGTGTGAAATATTTAACCCCCTCCCTGGAATATTAAGACGCTTCTTGAAATTTCTAACCTCCTCCGTGGAATATTTAGACCCTCCGTGGAATATTTTCCCCCCTCCATGGAATTTTTAGACCCTCCGCGGAATATTTACCCCCCAACGTGGAAGATTTAGACCCCCGTGAAATAGATAACCCCCACCGTGGAATATTTAGACCCTCCGTGAAATATTCATGCCGTCTGTGAAATACTTAGAACCTCTGTGGAATTTTTATCCCCCTCCGTGGAATATTTAGACACTCCGTGAACCATTTAGACCGTTCCTGAAATATTTAGACCCTTAGTGGAATCTTTAGACCCTCCATGGAATATCTAGACCCTCCGTGAAGTATTCAACCACCTCCGCGGAAATTTTAGACCCTCTGTGGAATATTTAGCCCCTTCATTGAATCTTCAGAACCCCCGTGAAATATTTAACCCCCTCTGTGGACAAATTTGACCCTCCGCGGAATATTTAGACCTTCCATGGAATATTTACCCGCTCTGTGAAATAGATTAACCCCCTCCCTATTAAGACCCTTCTTGGAATACTTAGACCCTCCGTGGAACATTCACCCCTCCTTGTTGAAATATTTAGGCCTTCCCTTGGATATCTAGACCCTCTGTGCGTATTTAACCCCCTCCATGGAATATTTACGGCCTCCGTGGAATGTTTACTCCCCCTCGTGAAATTTTTAGACCCTCTGTCTAATATTTAGACCCTCTGTGGAATCTTTACGCCTTCCGTGGAAGATTTAGACCCTCCGTGAAAGTTTCAACACCCACCGTGGAATATTCAGACCCTTCGTGGAATATCCCGCCCCCCTCCGTGGAATATTTAGAACCTGCTTGAAATATTTCACCCCCTCCGTCGAATATTTAGACCCTCTGTGGAATGCTTATGCCCTCCGTGGAATATTTCGACCGTCCGTGGAGTATTTCACCCCCTCTGTGGAACATTTAACCCCCGCCGCGGAAGATTTAGCCCCGCCGTGGAATAGTTAGACCCTCCGTGAGAGATTCAGACCCTCCGTGGAATATCTACACCTTCCGTGTAACATTGAAATGCTCTGTCAAATTTTCAACCCCCACCGTGGAATATTTAGACCCTTTGTGGAATGTCCCCCTGCCCTCTGTGGAATATTTAGACCCTGCTTGAAATATTTAACCCCCTCCGTCGAATATTTAGACCCTCTGTGGAATGTTTAGGCCCGCCGTGGAATATTTAGACCGTACGTGGAATATTTAACCCCCTCTGTGCATCATTTAACCCCCTCTGTAGAGAATTTAGCCCCGCCGTGGAATATTTAGACCCTCCGTGAAATATTTACCCCCCTCCGTGGAATACTCAGACCCTGTGTGGGATATTTCGACCCTCTGTGGAATAATTTGACCCGCCAATGAATGTTAAGACCTCACGGAATATTTACCCCCCTCCGTGGAATATTTAGACCCTCCGTGGAATATTTACCCCCCTCTGTGAAAGATTTAACCCCCTTCGTGGACTATTTAGACCCTCCGTGGAACATTTAGACCGTCCGTGAAATATTTACCCTCCCACTCGTGAAACATTTAGACCCTCCGTGGAGTGATTTGACCCTCTGATGAATATCTAGACGCTCCATGGAATATTTACCCCCCTCCGTGGAATATTTAGACCCTCCGTGGAATATTTACCCCCCTGTGTGGAGTGTTTAGACCCTCCGTGAAATATTGAACGCCCTCCGTGAAATCTGTTGACCCTCGGTGGAACATTTACCCCTCCCCCGTGAAACATTTAACCCCCTCCCTGGAATATTTACACCCTCTGTGGAATATTTAGACCGTCGTGGAATACTTAACCCCCTCCGTTAGAAATTTAACCCCCTCCGTGGAATATTTAGACCCTCCGTGGAATATTTAGACCGTCCGTGAAATTGTTACCCCCCCCTTGAAACATTTAGACCCTCCGTGGACTAATTTGACCCTCCAATGAATATTTGGACCCTCCGTGGAATATTTACCCCCCTTTGTGGAATTTTCAGACCCTCCGTGCAATATTTACCCCCCTGTGTGGAGTGTTCAGACCCTCCGTGAAATATTTGACGCCCTCCGTGAAATCTGTAGACCCTCGGCAGAACATTTACCCCTCCTCTGGGAAACATTTAACCCCCTCTGGGGAATACTTAGACCCTCCGTGGAATATTTAGACCGTCGTGGAATACTTAACCCCCTCTGTTAATAATTTAACCCCCTCCATAGAATATTTAACCCCCCTTTTAAAATATTTGGGCCCTCCGTTGAACATTTAGACTCTCCGTGGAATATTTACCCCCCTCTGTGCAATATTGAGACCCTCTGTGGAATATTTAACCCCCTCTGTTGAATATTTAGCCCATCTGTGACATATTTCGTGCCTTGGTGAAATCTTTAGACCCTCTGTGATATATTTCGACCCTTCGTGAAATATCTACCCACCTCCTTGGAACATTTAGACCCCCCGTGGAATACTTACCCCCCTCCGCGGAATACTTAGCCCCTCTGTGGAATATTCACCCCACTCTGTGAAATATTTAGACCCTTTTGTGGAATGTTTACCCCCCTCTGTGGAATATTTAGACCCTCTGCAAAATATTTACCCTCCTCCGTGAACTACTTAGACCCTCCCTGAAATATGTAGACCCTCCTTGGAATATTTAGACCCACCATGAAATATTTACCCCCCTTCGTGAAATATTTACACCCACTGATTAATGTCTAGCTGGTCCGCCAAATGTTTACCCCCCTCCGTGGAATATTCAGACCCTGGGTGAAATATTTACCCCCCTCTGTGAGATATTTTGACCCTCCGTGAAATATTGACACCTGCATTCACAGGTATTTGCATTTTCTACGTTTTCCCATTCTCTACATCTTCTGTCTGTCGTACACCCCGCTTATGAGGTTCCATTTGTCAAGGGGATGGGTGTTGTTTTTCACCTTTCTGGACGCCATTTTTATTCAGGGGGGGGGGTCACACGCTTCCTCGTCCTTTTTGGGGGGAGAGGGGGTTCAGAATCTTTGAAGGCAGACTAGCGTTTTGTGCTGTAGTTTTTTTCTTAGGCTGGGCAAGGGGTGATCCGACTTTTCCTTAGATGTCTGCTTGTTTGGCTCTGCAACACGACATGGCAAATCAGACTTCAGACTTCAAATTTCATACGCTTAGCTGGTACCCACCATTGTATATTCAGGTATATTGATGTACATGTTTGTGTTTTTTCATATTTGTGCATTGCTTGGGGAAGGTTTGGGGTTGCCTTGTTGTGGATTTTGTGTGTTCCTTGCCATTTTTGATAGGTGTTCGTGTGGTTCTTTCCTGTCCATTCCCCCCAGCATTGGTGACCACAATAGTTCTTTGACTACGCCTTGTCACCGTTGTCTTTTGGATTCTTACTCGTCCGCAATCCCGAAAGCGCGTAGGCTCCGAGTAACCTCCCCATTTGTAAATTTTGCTCCTTCGCAGCTGGGCAATTGGGCCCACACACGATCTCCACGTCTCATTAAGCAAAGGGTTTAATGTCTTGTTCTGCATCAATTTTATGGCTCCGGATGTGCGTAGAATTGTGGGTAGCAGCGAGGAGTGCAACGGGAGCAATATGCCTAGGCATCAGAAAAAAAGAAGGCATTTATAACAAAATAACCAACATGCAGAGAATAGCAAAGCATATACAACGGTATGGAAAAACCTACGGCAGCTCCGAAACAAAAGTCCCAAAATATACAACAACGCTGAAGCGAAGCGCAACAGACGTGCCCCTAAACATATACAAGGCTGCCCTGCGAACGTTTCACAAAAACAAACAACAGCATCATGTAAACACAAACTAGCATGAAGAGTGGCATCTCAAAAATACGCAGAATCGCTCGAAAATGTCACCAAAATAAACCGCAACATACAAACATCATAGCCATCACAACAAAATTACATACCATTAGAGTATTCCCAGAACCAAAAAGTGATGGCAAAGACAGAAGCAGAAATAAACACTCCAAGCATATCTGCAGAGAATGCGTGCTGATCAATAGCACCTATGGCATGCAGAAAAATGTTTCACATGTTTTTGGCATGGAAGGATCCTAACAGGGAACACAAAAATCATCAAAAGGGTCCAATTTCGCAAAAACCTTGTTGAAAACGTTTGGATAAAAACAAAAATTCATAGGAATATATACAAGGAGCCGGTCACTGGTCAAACGGCCTTACACCATTGTTTATCTAAGCCTTTCTTTTGTTGATCGGTCATCACGTGCCCGGTGGGGCACTTCTTCCCCCTGGTTAGTGATCCCGCGTCTTCTCGACGACTTTCAACCCCTGCATGCCCTTGATAGGGTGCAAACGCAGGCAGGGCAAGACACTTAGCCCTCCAGAGCCATGATGGCGTGCCCCACCACGTCCGATCACCGGCACGCCACGACACTTCCTCAGGCCGGCCATTTTTCCCGGGATTCTTGGGGGATATCCATCGAGCACGCGTCCCCCACGGTCTGCGACCGTGGGCATGGTGGAACCATTTTGCCGGCCCACCCTTGATCCCTTGCCTTTTGGGCAAAGCCATTCCATGTTGGCGCCACCATGGGTTGACTCTTCCTCCCCCATGCCCATGATGCCACGCTTCTTGGGGTCTACTCCACAAGGTGCGACCATCGGCACGGCAAAGGATTGCATCCTTCCGGCCCGTGATCCTGCGTCCCTTGGGGGGACCACCATCCGTGGGAGGCGCCCCAAAAGGTGCCACCATGCACCTGCGGCTCACTTGTAAATGTGAGGTAGGGGCTCAGTTGGGGCTAAAACGGCTCATTTCAGGCTAAGTGGTGTTTTTCAAGGGGTTTCATGTGAAAAGCTGTGGATTTCGGGAATGAGTTGGGGTGTTGGAATGTCCTCAAAGCGATACCAGTCCCTAGTCCAAGAGGATTTGATGGGTTTTCTTTTTCGACGGCTTAGTTGACTGAGACCCGGACTGAGCCGTCACTGAGCCGTGACTGAGCCGGCTCACTTAGCTCTCTCTTAGCTCTCACTTAGCTCTCGCTCAGCGCGCCAAATGGCTCACTGATTGCCCACCGAGCGCTCATTGAGCGCTAATTGTGGGCTCACTTAGGGCTCATTGAACATGCACAGGCACAAATCTTCCATCATACGCACTTACTTGGTCCTTTGTCGCAATGCACATTCCACAATCCTCCTCACCATGTTCTCTATCCCCTTCCACTTCCGTTGGGCACGAGATAAAGTCCTGCACTGGCGTTGGAACCCCCTTTGCTTGGTCACCGCCCTACTCTCCACCTCCCAACCTTTCTTGCGGAGGTTCTCATCCAGTGTGTGGTTATCCACCCCACACTGCAAGCCCAACCTATCGTCAAGCTGACCCCCCCACTATTCCTAAGCAGCCGCCTCAGTCGCACATGGCTGCCCTGCAATGCAAAGCAACTAAATTTTGCAATGCTCCTCCACCGTGCAACGTAGGCATACATGTGGTCAATCCACATGTGCGTCCACAAGGTCTTCCCCCGTCCCAGGTCACGGTGCCTTGCCCCCATGGTCACTTGGCGTTGCAGCAAGGCACGTTGTTCTGCACCACTAAGAAAGTCGTCCTTCCAGGCCACCTCGGCCCTGGCAGCAAACGCCTCCCACAACTCCGTGCACAAATCAACCCATGGCCTGCCCCCCCCTTGACGGTTCCTGATCACCGGTGCAGCCAGCTGCAACAGTGGCCCATAGAAGAGTATCTAGGAAGAGTGCGGCCACCATGGTGCAGGGGGTTCTAAACGGGGTACTGAAAGTGGCCGGCACGGTGTGGCATGGAAAGTGGCGGGCGGACAAGGCAAATGCCAAAGGTCAAGTGTGCATTAAGCTGGGGGCTGCTGCGCACTTTGTCCAGGCCCAGCTATGGGGCCCCGAGCACCCGCACAATTCCATTGACCCCCGCATTGGCTACACGCATGACTCCTTGCGCACCGAAGTCAGGGACACGGCGGTCTGCCGGGATGTCACGAAGCCCACCGATCAGACGTACATGGCCCTTGATTCCTTCCACGGCAACCTCCTGTCCCCCGATCTTGCGCAAAACGGTTTCACCGTTTGCGCCGGAGCAGTGGCAAGCTATGGCCCCGGGGCTCTTCTTGGTGAAGCCGTTTCCGCCAGCCAACATGATGTGCGCCTTGCCATCGGCCCAGACGAAGAAGAGGGGGCTACGTGCCACCCCATCCACATGTGGCAGCTGCAGGGCTGTAGCAGCGCGGAGCTCAGCATCGAAGTCACACTCGGATTGCATGTTGAACACTGTGGCCCACATCTCGCTACCCTCAAACAACCACCAACTGGCAAGCTGTGTGGGCCCACCACCCGGTGCGCCGCGGCACAGTGCACGTAGGCCCCATTTCACCGTTTTCCTGCCGGCAACGCCGGTGGTCATCTAACTGTTGCGCCTCGCGCCCGGTGGCAACAGTTCCGGTGTGTGTATGGATCACGCTTCATGCAGCAGGGCTAGCCGCCCAGCAAAATTGCAGTACGCCCCTTGCCTTTCGTACTCCCCCTCAAGGATACAAACCCGCCGGCTACCGAGTTGCCGGAGGTACTTCGGCCACGGGGCCGCGTCCGCCCAGCTAACAGTGCTGTCCAGGTTAGGCAGCCGCTAGGCCATGTCGCGGCGCTACATCTGGGAACTACGCATCCGCCACAACACGCGCAAGGCCTCCGACTTGCTGTCAGGGTTGGTGTCTGTCGGCTGGCTGTAGTCCTCAGGGACTAGCAGAATGCTACCATCGGGTTGGAGCTCTGCCCGATATTGCTCACATAGGGAGGCCGCCACCACGGCCTCCAAATCCTCACGCCGGGTCGCGCGCTGGCAGTGCTTCCCCAAAGGGGAAAGAGGACGTTTAGGTGGCATTTTCTGTAGTACATGTGGATATAGGTGTAGTGCCACATGCCGTCCTTGTGCTTGCGACGTGGCTGCGCATAGCTTGCCACGCCTCCAGAAAAAATTTCTCCCCCTGCACTTCTTATCACGCCACTTGCTCAAAGGGAATGGCGCCAGCGCGGGCTAGCAACCCTTCCCCCCCCTCCGTCCCCACAGCCAAGTCCAAACACCGGTGTTTGGACCCCAGCTGGTAAGCAAACGGGCCTACAAAAATTCCCCCTCCCAAGCCACCAGCCCACACTCATCGGTGACGGTCACACTGCACGGCAGGTGCATATGGGTGGACGTCCTTTGCTGCGGGGCGGTACACGCGTCGAGGGTGACGCTTCAATACCACCTCTCGGTGCAGTGCCGCGGTGCCCCCCGCACGTTCACCGTGCGGTTGATGAGGTCTGCCGGGGCCGGCTGCTGTTGACGGGGGCAATGCTAAGCCCCAAGTAGCCCGCGCGTACATCACTGGCCCGGTGCATGCACCGTTGACAAAGGGAGCAGGGACGCAATGGCTAGATCGGCGAGTGATGGGCCCACATGTCCCTGACCCTTGTCAGCCGCCGCTGCCCCCTCGGCGCCAGCGGCTGTCTGCATCGTGGGCCCCGGTGCTGATGCCCCCGGTACCGGCTTCTTCCTCACTGACGCCAGTTGCAGTTGCCGTCGCAGCTGACGAGGTGAGGTAGAGCTGCTGCCACATTAGCTAGGCGCCGCGAAGGTTACCGGGCGTTGACTCTGTGTGTTGCTGCTGTTTACATCAACCACAGTGCAAGTGGAATTGAACTTGCAAAAATAGGGTGGGGCGGGGGACCCCAAAAGTACCAGTTTCGATAAAGATGCAAACGGCATCAAAGCACTGCAACGCCCTATTCCCGTGTTCCACCTCACTGAGAGCTCACTGAGCCGTCAGAGAGAGCTAAATGGGCTCAATGGGCGCTCAACGCGCAATTGGGTGCGCTCACTGAGCGGCCACCGAGCGCGCCAAATGGCGCAATGAGCGCTCAGTGAACGCGCCAAACGGCTCAGTGAGCTCTCAGTTGCACCTTCAGACTGGCAACTGCAACTCGCGGCAGGACGCTCGACCAGCCTCAACACAGCCCCATGCAGGCCATACACAGGCCCCACACAGGCTCCATACAGGCCCCATACAGGCCCCTTAAAGGCCAGCACCAGACTGGCAAGGCCTGTGTAGGAGGCCGGAGAAGCGCTGTACAAGGAGCGATGCAGGCGCCGAGGTCCCGCTTTCAATGCGCTGCATATGCAGCGGCAAGGTCTTCCCCCCTTCTCCCCCCGCCCTGCGAGATTCATACCGGGGTGTTGGGGGGTGATATCGGTAGTGGGCGCGGCTGGCTGGTGGTGGTGTGGTGATGTGCTGGTGTCGGGGTTCACCAGGGTATTTTGGAAAGGTCGGTTTGGGGCTGTGGGCTTGTGGGGCTTTGGGCTGGCAAGGGGTCCCCTGCTGCTTTGAGCATGTGTGTCATGCGTGTAATGCCCCACGAGTGGGCTTAAGATGTGCCCCAGGTGGCCGGCGAGTGGCGAGATGAGGGGGCCCAATACTGCTGCAGGAGGGCGGCCTGCCTGGGTGCACTGTTACCCATGTCGTCCCATCATGGCCTTCCGCCACGTACAGGTGTCACTTGGGGTCGGCGGCGTCCAGGGAAAGCCTGGCCAGCAGCAGCGCGTGGTATGCGCGACCAGGGGCCTGACAGACCCACACGGGCCAGCCAGTCTTCAAGGGTGCTGAAACTGCGGCAGACCGACCGCGCCTTGCGGTCCCTCGCCAAAGGCGAATAATTGCCCCAAGTGGCTAAGAGCCCTGGGGTAGGGGAGCGGCCCGTCTCCCCGTGGCCGTGAAGCCAGCTTATCCTTGGCCCCTGGGAGATGGTCAAGGATGGACTGTTCCGCATCCACCCACTTGTGACGCTCGACACAGTTCAGGAAGCGAAGAGAACAACCTGCTTCCCCAGCTCCGGCAGCGCGGCGAGAGCCCGATGTCTGAGCGTGGAGGCAAAGAGAACCATGTCCCCACGCTGAAACTGGAAGGTTCACACACGCAGAGCGTCATGCTCTCCTAGGTTGGCTGCGCAAGTGCACCTCAAAAATGATAGTTGTTGGAGAGGAGAAGCATCATTGAAAGATGCCCGGGCACCTCACCCTCACTAGGGAGCGTACCTGGCAACTTATGGACTCGGTATGCTAGGTTTGCTCCCTAGCATCTTCCCCAGCGGCAATTGCCGACGACTGTGTTGGGAAGAGATCCTACATCTCGGGCCAGCAAGCACTACACTGCTGACTGGCCCGTTGCAAGGGGTCCCTTCCCAACATAGAGATAAGCTTGCCGGGCCGAGTACCCCAGCGCCGTGGGAATTTGGGATCTGCCAAGCAATCCTCGCGAAAGTGTGCATTGGACAGCACATCCGAAAATACATCTAGCCGGGTGCCGCAAGAGCCAACGGGAATGCTGTACCAGTTCTCGCACTCCTTGGCCTCTATCGCCCCCCTAACCACCCGGCGCCCCAAGTCACAAAAGGACTCATCCGACTCAAGGTCATGAGCCGGGAGGTCATGTGAGAACACCGGGGCAGCCAGGGAGATATAGGTGGGAGGAGAGGCGCCACCGCGGAGGACCACAGACTCCTTGGTCCAGTGCAGGGCTGGGGTGGTGTGGTCTGTCACCACATGGGACCACTAGGAAATTATGGGACAAGCCGAAAGGGTTTCTGACCATTCCCCTGACACCACACCAACCCCGAAAGGCAGGGCCTCAAGGACGCCCCTCTTGGTTGCAACATGGCTGACACCAAGATCTGCAATCTAGCCGTGCTGCATATCTTTGGTGTCAATGACCCGTGTCCCGAACTCGTAGGGGGTACCGATCAGCTTTCCTGAGGACTGCTTACACAAATCTTGGACCATAGCCACAGGAAAGCGGACGGTCGCAACATTTGGTTGCAGTGGTGCATCCAGCTCTTTCCAAGAAGGGTCACATGGGACACGGTGATGTGGATCACTTCCGGGGAAGGGGCGGGGAGCTGCTGGGCCCACAACTTCAAAGGCTCCAGGTCTGTCGGAGGAACCCCTAGGTATGCTGCCTCTGTGAAAGCGGTGGGTACCCAGGGGCGACTAAGATAAGACGTAAGAGCCCTTGAAGCCGCTGGTTCCAGGCCTGGGGCGACATTATACATGGTGTGATAGAGAGGACCTATGGGAGCGAGAAGGGATGGATTGGTGGGCCGATAGAGGGGCGGAGGAGAGGCGGAAAGGGGGAGAAAGCCTCTGAGTGAGCCCCCAATTGGCTCTCCGTGAGCGCTCAATGAGCGCTCCGGTAGCCATTTGGCGCGCTCACTGAGAGCTAAGTGAGAGCTAAGTGAGAGCTAAGTGAGCCGGCTGAGTGACGGCTCATTGACGGCTCAGTTGGGCGCTTAGTCAACTGAGCTGTTGCCAAAAAAAGCACCTGCCCCCTTGAAACTTGACCAAGTGGGTCTTAAAAACTTCTAAAAACATTAAATGCACATTACCTAGCATACCAAAAGCACAACAAACAAGCAGGAAGACGTCGCAATGCACAACTTAGCCCCAATTGAGCTGCAACTTCACATTTCCACTTAGCTACCAGTGAGCCGCAGGTACACACTGGCGTTATAGAACACGTCTTCTCCCCGGGCCTATGTATTGGCGCCTGTTCGGAAATACGCATCCCCCGTACGCACCCCAAATGGTGTGACCACCGCTGCGACGGCACGCTCCTTGCCCCAAGCCAGTGATCCCGCACCATTGAGAGGGCTGCCATCGGCCGCAAGGGCCCCAACGTATCCGGGCCTCGCCCGTGACTGTGCACCCCTTGGGGGGAGATTGGTCGCCTGCAGACAGTCTATCAGGTTTAAACACCAACACGGCGTGGGATATCGTCCTGCCAGCCCGTTACCCCGCACTTTGGGGACAACCATCCGCCGCGAGCACCCCACATGGTCCAAACAGAGGCACAGTGGGCCAGTTTGCCCCTTCCTCCTATGACCTCGCACCTTATGGGGGACAACCATCCCCTGCAAGCGCTTCATACAGGTTACAAATCGGCATAGCAGAACACTTCGTACACATCAAAACGGCGTGACACTTCCTGTGCTCCAAACCTTGGTCTTGCCCCTTCAGAGGGATGCCCATCCCCTGCGCGCACCACGTATGCTGCGACCAACTGCTTCGTGGGACCCTTCTTCATCTTGCCTGTAATTTCGCGCCTTCCCGGGGAGAGCCATTCCCCGCACGCACTCCATGGCGTGCGAGCACTGGCATGGCGGGATAGTCTGTCGTCTCAAGCTGTGATCGTGCGCTTTTTGGCGAACAACCGTACCCCGCAAGTGCCCCAAGGAGTGGGACTGTTGGCTCAGGGGCACACCTCGTCCCCCGGCCGTGATCCTACACCAATTCTGGGACACTGATCCCCTACGCGCTACTCAGAAGATGCGACCACCGGCGCCGCATGACGTTTAGCCCCTCTAGCCCGTGCTCCCACACCTTTTGGGGGCCACCCATCCCCTTGAGGTGCCCCAAATGCTGCGGCCAATGGCATGACGTTACAATTTGTCTTCAAAGCCCCTAATCGCGCGCCTTTTGCGGGAAAGCCATTCCGTGTACGCGCATGACTCTCGGACCCCCAAGCCCATGATTCCACGTTTCTTGGGCTGTACTCCACTTGGTGCGACCATCGTCACGGCACCAGTTTGTATCCTTCTGGCCCGTGATCCTGCGTCGCTTGGGGGATAGCCATCCCCGGGAGGTGCGCCAAAAGGTGCAACCGCCGGCGTTGTAGAATGTGTTTCCCCCCTAAGCGTATATATTGGCGGCTTTTGGTAGACAGGCATCCCCCACAGACACCCCACATGGTGTGACCAACGCCGCGGGGGCAAGCTCCTTGCCCCAAGCCCATGATGCTGCCCCATTGAAAGCATTGCCATCCGCCACAAGGGCCCCATAGTATCCGGGCCTCGCCCGTGATTGTGCACCCATTGGGGGAAATCCGTCCCCTACCGGCGGTCTATCAAGTTTGACCGCCATCAACGGTGTGACACTTCGTCATTCAACCTTGTTAGCACACACCTTTTTGGGGACAACCATCCAGCGCGAGCACACCAGATGGTGCAACGAGTGGCACAGTGTGACACTTTGCCCCTTGGTCATATGACCTTGCACCTCATGGGGGACGGGACAACCATCCCCTGCAAGCGCTTCATACGGTTTACAAATCGGCATAGCGGAACACTTCTTACACAGGGTTGGGGATCGCGTGCCTTTTCGAGGATAGCCATCACTACCATGGAACCAACACCGAGGTCGTCGTACACCGAGGTCATCAGGGCGCTGGGACTCAGAGACGGCGAAGAAGACCCCCCACAAGGAGACGCGGGCACGGACTCCGACCTGGAGGCAGTACCAGAGCCCTCCACGGGAAGCGCGCCCGCGGAACCTGCGCCGCCGGCGGGCAGCGTGCCCACCCTCTGCCCCGCGTGGAAACGGGGCCACTGCACCGGCAGAGGCTGGTGCCCCCAACAGCACCCTCAGCTCGGCCCTGATGATGGAGCGCTGCCCAAGGTGGGACCCGCGGCCGCATGCGCCGCCCTACGCTATGGGGTGGCGCAGGGCTGGATCCTGGATGAGACCGCGCGCGGCAGCGTGAACATCCAGGAGGCCGTCGACCGAGTCACGCACGCGGGACAGGTGGCAGTGGCCTTGCACACCCGGGGCCGCCACGGCGGACCCGCAGAGGGGATCATTGTGGAACCCTCGAGAAATGGTGCTGGCACTGGCAGCAGGCATGGTCCGAGGGGTGCTCCACGCATCCCGTGTGTGGCGGGCCTGCCCACAGTGGGTCATCCAGGTGTACACCCCCCCACGGGCGTGGCCCTTCTCCACATGGGCGGTGCTCGCTGTAATGTGGCACCTGGCACCGGAGGACGCCCCCACAGGGACCGCGGAGGAAATTGCCCAGGACCTCCACACCTGGCCGGCCGACCAGGATTACCCCTGGCGCAGGCCCCAGGGGCGGCCTCCCTGTGGCACCCGCGGCAGAGGGGCTCAGCCTCGCGGCAACCCTCCAACGGCGGCCCGACAAGAGGGCACGCCACTTCCTGCAGACGGGCACGGTCCCAGCCGCCCCACCAGACTCCGAGTGGCGATGGGACGCAAGGGAGGCGCAACAGCTGCTGGGCGCCTGGGTTCTCCCGTTGTGGTATTGGCCCATGGGCACCGTGGCCCACGCCACTGAAGCCGTCAAGGGGGCTTTCCGGCAGCTGCTCCTCCCCGGCGTGGCCCTGCTCCGCAGCCTGCAGGCGGGGGCCGCCTGGGTACGGTGGAAAGATGGAGGCGGGCGTTCGAGCCCCTATTTTCCCCTGGTCCAGGGCCAGGCGCTGCTCCACGCCGAGGACATGGGGACCGTGGAATGGGGGGCGATTGTGCCCGGCACGGCGTGCAGGTAGATCACCGCGGCCGCCCCACAGCCCATGCGATCGCCGCTGGCGTGCTACCGCCTCCTCCGGATGGTCCCCTCTTTGGCCCCCCAACACGCCTTTACGAGGGACGTATGGACGGCCATACTGAGCCACACCAGGGAGTGGCTAACGAACCCGGGTGCACAGTACCCGCCAGGGCCGGTGCTCGAACAGCTCATGGCCCCCACAACCGGGGTCCGCCACGCCCTGCACAGGGCGTCAGCTCTCACGGAGCAGCTCAACGACGAGGTGCTAGACCTGGCGCTGGAGCCGCTGCGGGTGCTTTACCTGCAGACCCACATCCCACCCGCGGGCACGTTCAACCGCCTAGGCCTCCTGGGGTTGCAGCGCCGCGTCGAGGTCGCGCACCCGGGAGGCGTGGTGGAACAGTGGCTAACGCTCTGCAACCCGTCCGCCGCGGAAGGCCACTGGTACCTACACCAACTCCTCTTCCTACAACGGGCGGCCCCGGAACACCGCCGGCAAAACCCGTACCACACGCCTCCGGAGCGCCGAGGCGCGCAGGGCTTCCCGCAGCCAGTCCCGCCCGCCCTCTTGCCGGGGCAGGGCCCGGAGGCGCTGCAGCAGGGCCCCCCGCTCAACACCGCCACCACGGTACAACAAAGGGGACGTGACGGCGCGGATGGTGCCGAACGGGACGTCACGAACTGCGGAGCGGTGGCCTGGATGGCAGCCTGCAGGCACCTCGCCCGAGATACCACGGGGCTCCGGCAGTACAGACCAACGAACCGCACGGCGCTGGCGTCCGCGGTCGCGGCCATCACCACGGGTCTCCTGGCGGCGTGGCCGGCGCAACTGCTGCCCCACGTCCCCTGCCGCGACACGCAGCTCCGGTGGCCGGCCGCAACGCACGCGCCGACGGCACCCCTCACGGCGGAGCAGCTATACGTCGTCGCAGCGGCGTTGCTAGCGGACGGCGGGGAGAGCTTCGTCCACCACCATGGCCGGGCGCAGATTGCGGGAAGCATACAAGGGCCGCAGCGCGATGCACCAGACCCTGTGGCATGCCACACTCCGCGGGCGCACCCGCGTCTGGGATGCGGGCGATGGCACACCCCCTCCAGGGCATCAGCAGGGGGAGGCACTGGTGCGACAGACGGCAGGCTACCAGGCCATCCTGCACGGCCACGCCGGAGGGTACCGGTCGCACGTCCTGGCCGGGGGCTGCTGGTCTGTCTGGCACAGCACCGCCAGGCAAGGGGCATTCCCGCCCCTGCCCCACGTTGACTGGCAGCAGGGGCCCACCCAGGCCTACTATTTGTCGGCGGACCCCTGGCCGCTGGCAGTCCTACCACACACCGTTAGCGCCCCCAACAAGAAGGAGGAACCGGGGTGAGTCAACCCCCCCGCACTGGTGTGGAGCCCCGACCAGGAGGAGAATATACGGGCCGCGTGGCAGGGAGACGCCATCAGGGCCACGGACGTCCAGGACCTCCACGTGGGGCCATTCACGCACGCCCGCCCGCTGGCCACCCTGGCGGTCGCCCAACGGGGACAGCAGAACCCGCAGTGGGTGGTCTGCATGTTCAGCCCCGCGGACGCGCACATCGTCGTCTGCGACCCTGTGCGCCTGCCGGGGCCCGAAGCCGAGGTCAGCGTGGCAGACTGTACCGGCATGATCGTCAAGGCGCTACGGGAGGGCGAACACCACGCCCTCCTGCTCCAGGTCAGGCTGAAGGACAACGCCCAGGCGGCGAGGCCGGGGGTGTGGCCGGCAGCGGCACACCCAGCCGACCTAGAGCTCCAGCTGGCAGTCCCGACCACAGTGTACCACTGGCTACAAGCCTTCCACGACCTGCGATGGAGGGGCAAACCCTTCCGCCGAATCGGCTCCACGCACTGTCAAATGTGGTTGCAAGCAGACGCGCAGCGCGATGCCATCCAGAGTCTCGGGCCCGCGCCCGCGACACGAGCCCTCGATGCGGCGGCCTCGGGCGGCACACTGGCGCCACACACGGTTCCACTGGCCAACCTGCCCTTCAAACTAGCGGCGAAGGGCGCCATCCCGAAGTCGGTGCCGCTCCCCCCGGCGCGAGGGGCCACGGAACCGACGGAATGTCCCCTGTGTGCAGACAAGTACTGCACAAGCGGGGCAATGCTGGAACACCTGGCGTGGCACGCGGTGCACGCTGCAGCCCCGGTGGACGACAAGGAGGCGGCCTCCAACATCCTGCAAGGGAGGGCAAGGAGGTCCCCATGGCACGCCCCGTACGCCCGGCGCCCCCCGCCGGAGGCGGCCAACCACGCAGACGGCGATGAGGAGGCACCCGGGGCGGCCCCGGGGACCGGCGGTGCGGCCCAACCAGGGTCCATCCCCGCGGGGCTGGCACCCCTGGCCGCCCTGGCTCCCCAGGTCCCCCGGGCCCCCCTGTGGGCCCCGCTGGGAACAGGCTCAGCGGATGCGGCGCAGCCGGATGCCCTGGCTGCGCCGGCGGACCCAGCGGGGATGCCGATGCCGGATAGCTGACTCCAGGAGGACACGGCGGGCGACGCCCTGTGGCTCCTCTTGTGGAACCTGCGCAACGGCCTCGTACCGCCAGACCGGTCCCTCCGGGACACGCTCCGGCGGCGCCGGGGGCCGGCGGCCTGTACCGACAAGGAGCACCTCATCACAAGCATGCTACCCCAGGAGGGGGGCTTTGCAATCATGCTCCAGGAGACAGGGATTGCCACCCGGGCGCAGGAGATGCACGTGGCCGCAGCGCTCCGGGACAAGGGGTACACGCCCTTCTTCAGCAGCCGGCTGGCGGAGACGGGAGCCACTTCCACCTCGACAGGGGGGGGCCTCATCACTGCGGTCAGCAGCAAGTACGTGGCGGAGCACGAGGTGCTCAGTTGCACGGAAATCGTCCCCGGGAAGGCCGCGGCCCTGGAGATTTGCACAGACAGGGGAGGCCTCACCCTCTTCAACGTCCACGGGCCGCAAGCAGGCTGCTCCCCGTGGGCGGGACGGGCGGCGTTCTGGGCCGACATACAAAGGTATGCCACGGCACGCAGCCTCGGTGGGAGACACCCGGTGGTCATCGCCGGCGACACCAACATCTACATGGATGCCACCACCAACCCGGCCACGGAGCACTTCCGAGCGGGCTGGGAGGCCTGCGGTTCCCGGAGGGCCACGGCAGGCGGCGAGGAGGACATGACCCCCACGCTCCACCCGTCCCGGCACAGGGTGGACACCTTCCTGGTCAACGAGCCCCTCCTGCCGTGGTCCCTGCGGGAAAGCGTCTGGGCTCGCGGCATGGCACAACCCCAGGTGGTCGGCTCGGACCACCTCCCGGTCCGCCCGGCCCTGCCAGGCCTCCTCAGCGCAGCGGAGCGCTCGGCGGTGCCCACCCCCTACAGCCACAGGGAGGGCAGCCTCCTCCCGTACGACGCCGAGGCCGCGCCCTTCCAACACTGCCTGTGGGCAGCGGTCACCGCCGCGCAGGATGAACCCTCCCTGGCGCCCTGGCTGGGTCCCGCAGAGCAGCACGCCTACGGGTCCATGCCCGTGGCCGCGGTGGACAAGGTGTTCGAACACCTCCACGCAATGCATGACGCCCTGGCGCGTGTGGTGGGACGCCGGCAGCCGTCCCCGGCGGGGACGGACCCGGCGGAGGGGGACCCCCCGGAGAGCGGAAAGAAGCTCCAGGCAGCGGTCCCCCGCTTTGACACCCTGGCAGCGCACGCGCCGGCAGCGTACCAGGCGGACGCGGCACGGCATTACATCCGGTCCAAGGCGGCGCTCTGGCTCGCGGAGGAGCTGCGGGGTGCGTCGCCCGGTTTCCGCCCGACCACACAGGGCGAGCTACAGGAGGAGCTGGGGAGGCAAGCAGCCGCCCTCGAGGAGGACATTCGCCAACTCGGCGCACTCCTGGCGGCGAACCGCAAGCGCGCCATCAAGGACTTCTGGCGCCGCCACGCCCCCGACATCGCCCAGCAATGGAAAGCCGTGCAGGGAGCCATAGAGGTAGAGGACCCGGGCCCGTCAGGCCTCTGGAACGTGCGGGTCCCCAACACCCAAACGCTCCTCACGGAGGCCCACGACGTGATGTTCGCAGTTTGCGCCTTCTGGCGAGAACTATATGACAAACGCCCGGTGGACCTCCCAGGCTTCCAGGCAGTCCTCGGCGGCCATGTCCCCCGGGTCCCTGAAGGGGCCTGGACACAGGTCCAGCAGTACTCCATGCAGGACCTGAAGTCCGCCCTGGACAAGGCCGATGGCAAGGCCCCAGTCCCCAACCACGTGGAGGCCCGTTTCATCAAGGCCGTCCCGGCACCCGTCCAGTGGCTCCTGGTCCAGTCCTACCGGGCCATCCTCCGCGGCGCCCCGCCGCCGATGCACTGGAGGGACGCGCACATCTGGCTCAGCCCCAAGGTACCGGGCTCTGCCAGACTGGACGACTACAGGCCCATAGCCCTGGGCCAGCTGAACATGAAGCTGCTCACGGGCCCCCTCACCCAGCGCATCACGGAAGTGCTCACACAGCACGGAGTGGTCAGCGACTGGCAGCAAGGGGCCCTCCCTGGCTCCAACACAGGCCCCCCACTATTCATGGCGCAGCGGCAGCTCGAGCGGGGAAGGCCCAACTACGTTTTCTCCTTCGACGCCCGCAAGGCATTCGACACCGCCCCGCACGGCGCCCTCCACCTCATCCTGCGCCACCTCTCCGTGCCGCCGGACGTCATCGACCTCCTGCTCTTCCTCCACACGTACGCCAGGCTGCGCATGGTCACCGCGCAAGGGCTAACGCAGCCCATCTACATGCTGCGCGGCGTCCGGCAGGGCAACCCCGAGAGCTCTCTGCTGTACGCGCTCCTCCTGGAGCCCCTGCTCAGGGCGCAGGGGCACCGCCTGCGCCCGCCGGGAGGGGCCGAGCACGGCCTCATCCAGGCCTACATCGAAGACCTGTTGGTGGTGGCCCACACGCTGCAGCACTTCGTCGAGGGCACGGAGGCGGTGGCCGCGTACCTGGGGATGATGGGCATGGAGCTCAACCACCGCAAGTGCGCCATGCCACCACGGAGGGGGTCCTGGGCCTGCAGCTGCGCCTCTGTCCCCACCAGCGGCGGACTCCGTCCCCTACCTGGGAGTCCAGCTGCAGCCGGACGGGGAGTTCTCCCTGCAGCGCAAGCACCAGCTACGCCTGGCGGCGGTGCACCACTGGTGCCTCAACACCCTCGCTCCACCGAAAGTGGTGCAGGACGTCATCCTGGCGATCCTCGGGGGAATGACGCAGTACGTCGCCCCTTTCATCGCCGACGACTCCGACACTGCACGCCACCTGGATCACATCACGGTCCGGATCGCGAAGGACAGGGCGCGGTACGCCTTCGACGCGTCGCAGGACAGCCTGCAGGATGACCAGACCCTGGGGCTCACACTGGTGCCAACGCGGTGCCAGCAGGCAGCGGTGGCCCTCGTGGGTACAACGGTCCACCGCTCAACCTCCGTGCGCGCCGAGGTCACCAAGATGTTCTGGGAAATAGCCGGCGCGCACGGAATATGTCCCGAGGTGCACTACCCTGTCCCGGAGTTCGCAACTCTAGCGGGGGGTGACTGGGTCCACGCATTCCCCGGGCCCTGGCCGCCCTGGGAGTGGGGCTGTACAACCCCATCGCGTGCCCCAGGGCGGCCGATGTCCAACTACAGTCCCCGCCGGGCAACATCGTCACGCTGCGCACCGCCAAGCTGCGACAGCGCGACACGTGCCGCCTGACGGTGCCGCACACAACGCTGTGGCATGGGCACCACGGGCCACGCCACCCCTTCCCCGACAACAACGCCCCGTGGCTGACGGCAGTGCGGGAATGCCTCAACCATTGCGCCGATGAACATCTCCACTATTGCCGCCACGAGCAGGAGCCCACCAACCACCCCGGGTGGCGCGACGCCTTGGTCCACCTCTTCCACACCACCGGCACGCGGGACCCCCGTCTGAGACTCGTCCAGCCCACGAGGGCTAAGCAGGACGCCCACACCGGCCCACGGGTGACCCCGGACGGCCTGCACCTCCACGTCGGGGGCTACCGCCGCCGGGGCGGCCTATCCCCCCCCACGCGGGGGGCAGCGTACCACCCGCCGGCAGCCCTCATGTACATCCTCCGCGACGTACTCGCGGAAAGCGAGCACCAAGAGCCTAACGCGGATGTGGCATGGCCCGAGCCCCTGCGCCCCCGGCCCCACGCGCCGACGCCGTTGTGGCTGGTGACCACGGACGACCAATGCACCCAAGCGGCGGGGCAAGCGCAGCTCCGGGCCAAGTGGGCAATAGTGCAGGTGGGGGCAGGCCAGCCCAAACTCCGTGGGCTCCCCCGTGGCACCGCCCTGCTGGTAGCTACGGGGGTGCCGCACGACCCACACATGGCAGTGCACGCGCTGGAGGACCAGCCAGAGTACACAGGACACCTGGTGGTGCAACCCGGCGTGGCTCAAGGAACATGTGACGGCACTTCGGTCCTGGGCAAGCACGATCGCCGGAGCGGAGATCCGGCTGCACTACCACCCGGCAATCAGCCCCGGCGACACCAGGGCGCTGAGCGTGGACCAACTGACCCCCAGCCACCCGGACGTCCGGTGGCACTCCGCAGACCTCAACGCGGGCCGGCTCAGCCCCACAGGGTACTACTGGATCCCGGAGGCCTGGGGCCACACCTCTTCCGACGCGTCCGGGGGCGGACCCTGCAAACACGCTACCAGCGTCGCTCTCGCCGCCGACCTCACCCGCACGTGGGCGGTGGCCATCTCGGGCACGGTGCCCGACGGGGAGGGGGTGGCCGCCTCCCTCCCCCTACAATACGGTGCCGGCCGAACATGGGTCCACACGGTGGACGCCGAAGTCATCCTCCACCTCCTGCGGCACGCAGATCGCGAGCCGACCACGGGGGTCCCCGCGGGCGCAGCAGAGGTGGTCAACCAGATGCCCCTGCGGTGGCTCTAGGACGGCCTGTGTGCGCGAGGACAACACGCCGGGCACCCGTTCTGGTACGTCCGAGCCACCTCGCACCACAGTGATGCCCTAGTGCACAAGGCGGACTGGGCGGCGTCCCAGGACACCATCCTGCAGAGCACGCCCCCGGACCCTGGCCACGCCCACACCATTGTCGCCAGCCTCGAACTACGGCCCCCCACGATGCGGGCGCTCGGCGAGGTCGCGCAGCGGGCGCAGACGGACCATGCGCTGACGCACCAGGGACACACACCGTTGGGCGCAGCCCACGCCACAGCCCATGTTCACGCCCGGGACCTCACCGCGACGACCACCAACCGCCGGGCGGTGCGGGCCCGAGACGGCCACACGCCGGTGCAGCGCAGGCTCCGCGTCCGTAGGGAGCAGCTCTCCGGTGTCGCCGTCGTCCTACAACCGTGCCTCCTATGGGGCGGCCCGGAGGAGACCCCGGTGCACATGCACGTGGGGTGCGCCCACTCACGGCTCCTCTGGCCCCACTACCACCAGGCGGTACACGAGGCGGCCCGCCACTTCCCGGCCGGGGACAAAGCCCTGTGGGTGGCCTCGTGGCGCTCCGCAGGCGCCACATGGACGGGAGTCTTCTGCTCTGGACTGGTGCCCGAGGACGCGGAGGCGCAGCTCCGCGCCATAGCCCGCTACGACCCGCCAGGAGGGACCTCTGTGGACTTTTTCCTCCACCACATGCTCCGGCTGGGGGACTTCGCATGGGAGCTGCGCAACCACCGGCTGGAGCAACTCCTCCGCGAGCCCCTAAGCACGGCAGCCTGGGCACACCGATGGCTCACTGCGGCGGAAGGCGACCACCCTCTCCCTCCCCCGCGCCCTGACAAGGACTTCGTAGCCTCCCTCTATGTCGTGAATGGCACTCCGGAGTGCCCGCCACAAGGTGGCCCCCAGCCGTACCAGAACTTGCCAGGGGGGTTCTCGAAGCACCTACAAGACGCCCTCTTCCCACCGTGGATCATCAAGCGCGTCTCCATGATCGCGTGGGAGGCGCGCATAGTGGGTGAGGAATGGGCGCGCAAGTGGAGCCAGTGGTGCGCCGCCACGCGCGCCCCGGAGACGCCTGCGCAACAATACGCAGCCATCCCGCTCGAGGGATGGGGGCCGGACACCCGGCCGAGACCCACCGTGATACGCGGGGCGGGACCTGACCACCCGTGGGACGCGGCGACGGGGGAATGGCTGCAAGCGGCCCCAGGGCCGCAAACAGGATGGACTGGGGACGTGTCCTCACTCGTCAGGACGCTCGTCCCCCCCGCATCGTCCTTCACGCCGCCAACGTACTCCGGGCTACGGAGATACGCAAATGGGGACACGCCGCAGCCACCGTCAGGTGGTGGCCCCCAGAGGACGGGTCGCCCAGCTCGCAGTGGCGCACTTCAGAGCTGGGGGACCGGTATACGACGAGGCCCTGTCCCGGCTGAGCGACACCCAGGGACCCTTGCTCCTCATGCTCCCCACCGACATTGCAGCCGCGCTGCGCCAGGAGCTGGACGGCTGCGAAGACCTGCGAGTGGGAGGGGAGGCAGTCGCGGACGGCACCCTGCTGGCCCTCCTCCACCGAGACGCCGCGAACGGGTGCCAATGGGATGCGCTGACGCCCCACCTCACCGGGCGACACGTGTACATTGCAACCCCCCCCCAGGGGCACCCCCGCCGGGCGTGGGACGACCTCATCGCCGCCTTCCACGACCACGGGATTCTCCCCGACGACACGTGGCGGGAGGTCCAGCGGAAGACGCTCGGCAGGGACTACTGGAGCCGCGTCCGCGCCCGCCTGTCGGAGATCCGGGACCCCCTCCGACAGAGGTCGGACGACCTCTGGCTTCGCAATCTCGACCCTTGGTCGCCGCCCTCCAACCCCCCACACACCTGCCGGCTCTGCGGAAAATGTGACACGGTGTCCTCCGCAGTGTCGACAGGCGCCAACAGGTGCGCGCGGTGCGCCCAGGTGGCCGCGTGCCCCTGGCCCGAACCTCCCGCAGGCCCGCGCAGGCGCACAGAGGAGGAGGCCCTGCACCGGCGCATCGAGGGGGCACACGCCCCCTCACACGAACGAGCGGGCCCCGCGGGCGCTGCCCTTCTGTGGATCCACGTGCAGCTGCGGGACCCCACATCCGTTGCGCACCTGTCGCACGTGTTCGCGCCCTGACCCCCACCCGCCGCCGCCCTTTGCAGAGCCCGCAGTACCATGCCACGCCGACGGGGGGATGGGCCGGGACACACCAGGGCCCGCCGCAAAGCGCAGGAGGCGGCCGTCGGGGCCTGGTGGCGGACGCGGTGGCAGAGGCGCAAGAGGTGCACGCTGCCGCACGGCGTGACCTGACGGGCAGTGCGAGGGCTTTCCTCAACGAGACCGCCCTCCCGGCCGTCCGCGCCCTGAACGGAGCGGGGGCCCCTACGCTGCTCCCAGCGATGCACCGGATCGTGAACGACGTCCAGCCGGGGCTCATCAGCCCGGAGGCGGCCTTTTACGGGCACTGGATGGAGTGGCAAGAGTCCAACCAGTGGGGCCGGCCCCTGTCCATGGGGGATACCCTGCAGCTGATGGGAGCGGGGTCCGCCATGTCCCTCCGCAGCAGCGCCCCAGCCCTGCTAAACACCCTCAGGACGCGCTACCCCGGGGACGCGGCCCCGTACCTGAACCAGGCGCGGGCCACATACCCGCGGGGAGTGTCCGAGCTGGATGCGGCGCTCCACCTTCTACACCCACTGGACGAGGACCTGGAGGTGGGCGAGATCACGGTGTTCGTGGAAGGCGCGGAAGAGGCGCCCGCCCGCCCCCGGCCGACCAACCCGGTGTACGACGGCAACAGGCCGACCCCCCCGTACGCCATCGTATGCGAGGCGTTCCCCAGGGAGCCCACTTGGTGCCCCGCCCTCCCACCTGCGACACATGCGCCCCGCGGCTGGGCCAACCCAGACCTGTCCCCCCCCGTCTCCAGAACCCGGGGTGCCCACCACAGGGGGCAGGTCCTCTGGCAAGAGTGCCCTGGCACCCCCCTGCTCCTCCTCGCCGTCGCGACCCGCGAGGACGCGGAGCGGGTCCTGGGGATCACCCCCACCCACCTCTATGGGGCAGCACCCGTACCCCGCCCCTTCCTCCCGGCACCGCGGCGCGGGACGGGGTACACACCTTCCTGCGAACACAGGAGGTCACCGCCGTTACGGGGGTCCACCTAGTGCGGCTCCCCGCGACACCGCCCGACGACCCGCGGGGGCCCAGGGCCCTGGGCCCTGCCCCAGACTGGGGGCTGTGGCGCGACGCGTGGGCCGTGTGGCTCCCTCGCCTCCCCTCCCAATGCCGACGGATGGCCGCCGGGCCCCGCCCGTGCGGGGCTGACGCCACAGCCGGCCCCCAACCCCCTCCCCCCCTCCCCCCCACAGAGCACCGCACGACACTGCCCACGGCACGGAACTGATGCACCAGGAGGTAGTGGGAAGGGCGCACCTGCCACCACGCATGCCTACCAGGATAACAATGATGGCAGACTCCGATGGCTCCCCCCAGCGGGATGACCGCCACCACTGCCGGTCCCGCTCCCGCTCCCCCGTCTCCCCGGAGTGGACGGGGGAGACCCCTGCGGAGCGCGAGGAGCGGAGGCTGGCAGAGGCGGCGGTGCTGGTCGGGCCGCCGCCGCCGGCCCAGGAGCCTGAGCCAGCCGAGGTGACCGCCCCCGCCGCCCAAGCAGCAAGCCCTGCCGCCCCGCCCCGGGAGGGGGCCCCAGACGCGCGGGAAGCGGAGACCGCAGCCCCAGCGAGCCACGCCGCGGCCCCGACCGCGGCCCCCGGCACGCCGCCGACACGGGGGGTAGCCCCGGCGCAGGAACAGGGCGCATCGCCGAGGGCTGCCGCAGCCGCAGAGGAGAGCGGGGAGGGAGCGCGAGGGGTTGCGACCGCGGCCCCGGCGAGCCGCGCCACCGCCTCGGCCGGCCACGCCGCGACCCCCAGCACGCCGCGAAAGCAGGGGAAAGGACCCCGCACGGGCCACCGGCGCCTCGCCGGCGGCCGCCACAGCAGCAGCAGTGGGCAGGGAGAGCGCGAAGTACCGCACCCACGCCAATCCCATCCACACCCACACCAGTCCCCCCAAGCCGTTCCCCCCCAAGCCCTTCCCCCCGGGGCGGGCGTGGCACGTCCGCCCCCCGGCGCCCGAGCGCCCGCCGCCGGGCGTTACGCTGCCGCAGCTGCAAAGACAGCGGGACGCCCGGCGCGTGATCCAGGAAGGATGGACGGCGCGCAGGCAGAGCTGCGTGCCAGCCACGGGAGCGCGGAGCGGGGGACAGGAGGCGACAGGGGAAGTGCCCAGGAGCGCGCGCAAGGAGCAGGCCAGGGCACACGCGGCAGGAAGCAAGGGTGCAGCAGCGGGGGACAGAGCGCAGGCAGCGGACGGCGCGACTCAGGGCAGGGGGCCGGGAAGGGACCAGGGCACGGGAAGGGCGCGCAGGGGCGCGGACAGGGCGCCCAGGTGCAGGGAGCGGGGCGAGGGACGGGGGGCGAGCGGGCGGGCCAGGGCGTGGGGGACAGGGGGCGGGACCCGGGGCACGGGCAGGGGGCCGGAAGGGGGCCCAAGGGCAAGGGCAAGGGCGCCACGGGCCCCAAGGGAGAGACGGGACGGGGCATGGGAGCCCGGGGGGGAGGGCGGGCCGAAGGGAGGGGGGCGGGGAGCGGGGCGCCCCTACAGCCGGACGTGCAGCCAAAGAGGTGCATCCCCCCCGGCATCCAACAGATGCCGGCACACCAAACCCACCACCACCACCACCACCACCACCACCTCTACAACATCGACCTTGACGCCGGCGAGCTCGTCCCCCCCCAACCCCCACGACCCCGGCACCAGCCAGCCCCCCCTCGCGCCGAGAGCGGAGCTGGCACGGATGGCCTCCGCGGGGGGGGGGGCGGGGCGCGGCATCGGCGCCGCAGGCACAGGGGCAGAGGGGGGAGGCGGAGCAAGGGGCAGAGGGGGACCGGCCCTGGGACCGGGACTGGGGCACGGTCCCAGACCCTCTGGGGGGGGAGGCCCTTCCTCTGGTGGGGGAGGTGTACGGGTGGTTGTGCTAGGCCAACCAGGGGACCACCAGGGGGTTGAGGAACCGGCCCTCTGATGCCGTGCTCCTCTGGAGGGACGGAGGAAACGAAGAGGTACCCCCGGGGGGGTGGGCAGCCCCAGAGGACCATGAGAGGGTCCTCAGGTCAGTGATCTGGGCGGTGTGGCCTGACAGGGAGCCGACGTGGCCGGCCTTCCTGGAAGGGGGAGCGGTACTCCGCATCACAGATGCGGATGCCAACAACTGGCTCCCCCGGGCCTTGCGCAGCGCCCTCGCCCACTGGCGCTACCGCCGGCGCAACCCGCTGCCGCCACAGCCCGAGCCCCCCCAAAAGCGGTGGCGCAGGTGACGGCCCAGACGGCGGACGCGAGAAAGTGGGGGGGGGAGCTCGGCCCCCCGACCCACGCCCCCCCCGGGGTACGGCGTGACGAAGGAGCGCGCGCCACCTCCCGCGGGCGGGAGGGCGGAGACAACGAGCGCGGGGGGGAACCTGCTGCCCCGCAGCCCGCTAACCGCTGACAGCTAACCCTCACGGCTGCCCCCGGCCGCGACGACGGCGGGGGGGATGAGGGGCCCCAGCGAGGGCCTGCACGAGGGTCAGGCTCTAGGTAGAGGGGGGCGGGGGAAGGGTGTGACCCCCCAGCCGATGGCTGGCCCCCGGGGCCGGGACCGCCATGCCGCCCCCCCCTCGGCCGTCAGGAGGCGGCGCCAGGGGGCCAGAGGCCCCCCCCCTACTCCCCCCCCTCCCTCCCAATCATGCCCAAGAGCGGACGGAGGCAGACCGAGGAAAAAGCGGCCCCGTACCCCCCCCGAAGAGGCCGCTGCACCCGGGGTGCGGGGGCACCATGGCCGAGGCAGGCGCCTGCACGCCCTGCCCGCTGCCAGCCGACGGCGGACCGGCGGCACCCACGACGGGGCAAACAGAGCGGCCCTATCAGAGGCTGGCCCGGGGAAGACGGGGGCGCGAACCAGGGCGGGAGGGTTCCCCCCCCCTCCCCTTCCCCCCCCCCGCCGCACTGGCCCGTTGGCAGCCCGTCGGCCCGCCCCCGATGCCCGCGGCCGCCCGGCAACCCCCACGGCACGGGTATACCCCGGGGGGGCACGCTGGAGACAACAGATGGCAGGCCGACGCCCGACGGGGCGGAGGGGCGGGGGGGGCGGCCCCCCCACCACCCCCCCCGCTCCCCCCCCCCAGCTAGGGAGCCACAGGAGCGGCCCCCCGCCCGCCCGGAGCTGAGGGGACGCCCCCCCCGCCCAGACGGGACCGCGACGCGGGGGGGGGGGGATGCAGCTGGACCTGCACACCGCGCGCCTCAGCGCCCCCAGCCGCCTGCTCCTGCGGGGGTTGCGGCCGCAGGGCGAGCCCACACCAGCGTGCCGGAGCAACGCGCGCACCAAGCTTGGGGGCGGCGCACGGCGGCGCACCAGAACAGTATGGGGGCCGCGCCCCACATGACCCTCCCGTGACGACAGCCCGCTCAGGGAGGGCAGAGGGGGGGGTTAGGTCTGCAGGGGCCCCCGGGGGATCGGTCCACGGGCCGCCCCTCACCCCCCCCCACCCCAGGGGGGGCTCTGCGACCCCAACCGCACGGGCACGCCGGAGGGGAGTGCGCCAGCGACACAGGGGGGGGCCAGGACGGGGTACCGCAGGCCACCACCAAGAGGGGGAGCAGGGAGGCCGCGGCGGAACCCCTCCCCCCAACCCCCCCCAGCGGCCCGCAAGCCGCGGGGGCCCCGGCTCCCACCCCCCGAGGCAGGGGGGATGGTCCCCCCCCCCCGCCTGAGAGGCCGGAGCGCGACCCGCCCCCCCGCCCCAGCCGCCAGCCCCCACAGGGGCCGCGGAGAACAAGCGAGCTCGCGCCAACGCGCCAGGACGCCGCACAGATCGCGCCCAGTGCAGGCAGGCGAGCACGAACCGGAGTTGTATGGGGGGCCACGCCCCCCATGGACAGAACGACGCCAGTGACACCCGCTTTGTTGCCTGCCCAGGGAAGGCAGAGGAACGGAACGAGGCAGAGCGACCCCCCGCCCTACAGGCCCCCCCCGGCCGCACAAACGGGGGGTACGGCGCAGGCGCCCCCCCCCAAACCCCAGCCCGTCCCCCGGCACACGAACGCCACGGACCCGCCCCGCGGGGCGCAGCCCCCACAGGGCGTGCAGACCAAGGGGACAGAGAAGGGCCCGCACACCCGCACGCCCACGCCCACAGCACTTGGATAGCGGATCCCAAAAGCCGTCCAGTGGGCGGGCAGTCGGGCGAGGGGGAGCGCCTGACCCCAGACGCCCCTCGCAACAGTGGAAGGCACCCCCCCCAGGGACCCCTTTCCGCCACCCCCACAACCCCAAGCCAAGTAGGGGGGAACCGGGACCGGACCGCCCCCCCCCAAGCACGCCAGACGGAGCAAGGGACCGGGGCAGGACACGCGGAGGGGCACGGACCACGTGGAACGGCCCTACCAGGGCCCAGTGCCGCGACCGCGCAAGGTGCGCAGGCCACACCACCCGGGGGGAACAGTGGGGTAGGAGGAACCCCCCTGCTATTCGGGGTATAATTAAAACAAAAGGTTACTTTTGGTCTTTTTGGGTACAAAACCTATTTTCATGTTTTTTCGTGCCTATATTATACTATACAGGTACACTGGTGTGCAGCACTGTTCTGCTGCACCACCCTAGAGCAGACAAAAACACTCCAAAATAGGCCGAATTCCAGGGTTTTTTATGGTTTGGGAGAAAGCTCGGGCGGGAGGAACCCCCCCATCCCTATTTTGGGGCCAGAGAATCCAAAGAAAATTGGAATTTCTGTCGAAAGTCCTCTATAGGCAGGTACATTGGTGTGCAACACTGTTCTGCAGGACAAGCCCAGAGCAGGCAAAAATACCCCAAAATAAGCCAAATTTCAGAGTTTTTGAAATTTTTGGACATAGATCGGGTAGGAGCCGGCCCCCCCTAATTTTGGGGCCGTAGGAACCAAAAAAATAGGTCATTTCTCGCGAAAAACCCCTTTTTGCTGACTTTCTGAATTTTGGGAAAAAACAGCTGCTAAAATCATAGGTGCAGGAGGGGGGGGAGCGAACGCCGCGGGAGCGCAAGCGCAAACACACGCAAAGGGCACGCGGGGACTAACAGAAGAGCAACCGGACCGAGCACGTGGAACGCACAGACCGCGTGGAATGGCGTACCAGCGAGCGAGGGTAAGGGACACCCGGACGGGACAGCCCGCGACACGCAGCGCGGGACACGCGGGGCAGGAAGGGGGAAACGAGAGAGACACAACACCAGGTACCGGCCCGAACCCCCCGAAGTGGCCGCGAGCGCCGCGCACACACAGACGAGGCACTGCGCCCGCCAAGCCAGTAGTGGCGCACAGCGCCACGCCCCCACCCCTAGGCTAGGCAGCCTCCGCGCCAGCCCAAGGGGGTCCAACTGGCGACAAGCCAGTAGGAAGGGCCCGGCAGCGCCGGCGCCCCGGGCGGCCACGCATTAGGGGGGCAACGCAGTGGGTAAGCGCCCACAGCCACGGCTGCCAATTGATGCACTGACCGGGCAGTGGCGAAACGGGGGAGCCGGGGAAAGACGGGGCTCCGAGTCCTGTGAACCTGGGGGACTCCGCCACCAGGCAGGAGGTGCGTCTTGGAGGTTCCCCTACTAGGACCCGTTGAGGAGGATATCACCTGGCCCGACCAGGTGGCCCCCCGGGGCCGAAAGGCGTCTAGTACCCGCAAAATCAAACCTCAAACCTCAAACCTCCCCTGCAAGCGCTTCATACGGTTTACAAATCGGCATAGCGGACCACTTCTTACACAGGGTTGGGGATCACGTGCCTTTTTGAGGATAGCCATCACTACCATGGAACCCACATGGTTCAAGCAGCAGCATGGTACGGGACTTTATGTTCCAAGACGGTGATTTTCTCCTTTTGTAGAACAGCCATGCACCGTAAATACCCCCTTGGTGCGATCCCAACCCGTGATGTTGCTCATTTTACGCAGCCGTCCACCACACGCCTCCGCATTCTGCCATCATCAAAACGGCGTGACACTTCCTGTGCTCCAAACCTTGGTCTTGCCCCTTCGGAGGGGTGCCCATCCCCTGCGCGCACCCCGTATGCTGCGACCACCTGCTTTGTGGGACCCTTCTTCATCTTGCCGTGGAATTCCGCGCCTTCCCGGGGGGAGCCATTCCCCGCAGGCACTCCATGGCGTGCGAGCGCTGGCACGGCGGGATAGTCTGTCGGCTCAAGCTGTGATCGTGCACTTTTTGGCAAACAACCCTACCCCGCAAGTGCCCCAAGGAGTGGGACTGTTGGTTCAGGGGCACACCTCGTCCCCCGGCCCGTGATCCTCAGAAGATGCGACCACCGGCGCTGCATGACTTTCTAGCCCCTCTAGCCCGTGCCCCCACCCCTTTTGGGGGCCACCCATCCCCTTGAGGTGCCCCGAATGCTGAGACCAATGGCATGGCGTTACAATTTGTCTCCCAAGCCCCTAATCGCGCTTTTTTTGGGGCAAAGCCATTCCGTGTACGCGCATGACTCTCGGACCCCCAGGCCCATGATTCCATGTTTCTTGGGCTGTACTCCACTTGGTGCAACCATCGGCACGGCACAAGATTGCATCCTTTTGGCCCGTGATCCTGCGTCGCTTGCGAGATAGCCATCCCCGGGAGTGGCCCCAAAAGGTCCGACCGCTTGCGTTGTAGAACACGTCTTCCCCTTGAGCGTATATATATTGGTGCCTTTTGGTAGACATGCATCCCCCGCAGGCAACCGACATGGTGTGATCAACGCCGCGGGGGCAAGCCCCTTGCCCCACGCCCGTGATGCTACGCCATTAAAAGCACTGCCATTTCTCACATTGGCCCCATAGTATCCGGGCCTCACCCGTGATTGTGCACTGTTTGGGGCGAAATCCGTCCCCTACCGGCGGTCTATCAGGTTTGACGGCCATCACGGTGTGACGTTTCTTCCTTCAACCTTGTTAGCACAACTTTTTTTGGGACAACCATCCACCGCGAGCACCCCACATGGTGCAACGAGTGGCACAGTGGGACACGTTGCCCCTTCGTCCTATGACCTCGCACCTTATGAGGGACAACCATCTCCTGCAAGCGCTTCATACGGGTTACAAATCGGCATAGCGGAACACTTCGTACACAGGGTTGGGGATCACGTGCCTTTTGAAGGATAGCCATCACTACCATGGAACCCACAGGGTTCAAGCAGCAGCATGGTAGGGTACCTCATCTTCCAAGGCGGTGATCCTCTCTTTTTGTGGAACAGCTATGCACTGTAAATACTTCCTTCGTGCGATCCCAACCCGTGATGTTGCTCATTTTGCGCAGCCGTCCACCACACGCCTCCGCATTCGGCCATCATCAAAACGGCGTGACACTTCGTCTACTCCAAACCTTGGTCCTGCCCCTTCGGAGGGATGCCCATCCCTTGCGCGCACGCCATATGCTGCGACCACCTGCTTTGTGGGACCTTTCTTCATCTTGCCGTATAATTTCGCGCCTTCCCAGGGAGAGCCATTCCCCGCACACACTTCATGGCGTGCTAGCACTGGCACGGCAGGATATTCCGTCGTCTCAAGCTGTGATCGTGCGCTTTTTGGCGAACAACCCTACCCCGCAAGTGCCCCAAGGAGTGGGTCTGTTGGCTCACGGATACAACCCGTCCCCCCGGCCCGTTATCCTATACCATTTCTGGGACAACGATCCCTTACGCGCAACTCATACGATGCGACCACCGGCGCTGCGTGACGTTTAGCCCCTCTCGCCCGTGCTCCCACCCCTTTTAAGGGCCGCGCACCCCCTTGAGGTGCCCCAAATGCGGCCAGCCACGGCATGGCGTTACCATTTGTCTCCCAAGCCCCTAATCACGCGCCTTTTGGGGCAAAACCATTCCGTGTACGCGCATGATTCTCGGACCCCAAAGCCCATGATTCCACGTTCCTTGGGCTGTACTCCACGTGGTGCGACCATCGTCACTGCACCAGATTGCATCCTTCTCGCCCGTGATCCTGCGTCGCTTGGGGGATAGCCATCCTCTAGGGGCGCCCCAAAAGAAGCAACCGCTGGCGTTGTAGAACACGTCTTCCCCCTGAGTGTATATATTGGCGCCTTTTGGTAGGCAGGCAGCCGAAACCCGAGCCCAGGGTACAAGCGGAGCGCGCACACGCACACCCCAACACCCCAGCCAGGAGTGGCGGGGCGCAGCCGAGACCCGAGCCCAAGCACACACACCCACACCCCACAGCCCAGCCAGGAATGGTGGGGTACTAGCGGGGTGCGCACACAAGCACACACACACCCCAACACCCCAGCCAGGAGTGGCGGCGCGCAGCCGAAACCCAAGCCCAAACACACACACCCACACCGCAAACCCCAGTCAGGAGTGGCGGAGTAGAAGCGGAGCGGGCACACGAGCACACGCACACCCCAACACCCCAGCCAGGATAGGCGGCGCGGAGCCACAACCCGAGCCCAGACACACACGCCCACACCGCACAGCCCAGCCAGGAGTGGCGGGGTAGAAGCGGAGCGCGCACACAAGCACACACCCCCCCCAACACCCCAGCCAGGAGTGGCGGGGCGCAGCGGAAACCCCAGCCCAAGCACACACACCCACACCGCACGACCTAGCCAGGAGTGGCAGGGTACAAGCGGAGCGCGCACACAGACACACACACACACACCCCAACACCCCAGCCAGGAGTGGCGGGGGGCAGCCGAAACCCGAGCCCAAGCACACACACCCACACCGCACGGCCCAGCCAGGAGTTGCGGGGTACAAGGGGAGCGCACGCAAACACAGACACACCCGAACACCCCAGCCAGGAGTGGCGCGGCGCAGCCGAAACCCGAGCCCAAGCACAACCCAGACCCCAACACAAGCGCCACACAACAGTAGGAAACCCAGTGTCCATAGCCCGGGCATTAAGGCAGCCCGTGCCATGCAGGTGACCCGGCCAAACGAGATCCGGAGACCCGGGGTAAGGCTGCATCCTAAGGCCTGTGCTGCTTTTGGAATTGAGGCCGAGTGTGCGACGCCCAAGCGCCTCGGAACCCCAGTACCAAGAACATGCATGCATGCCTGGGGAACGGGATACGCCAGGAAGTCCGGTGAACCTTTAGGGTTCCGCCCAAAGGAGGGGACGTGCGCAAGCACGGGGGGACACCCTCCCGGCGAGACAAGCACGTCAGGCTGGCGGCGATCAACCCTCCCAGTGTTGCCCGGGGCCGCTTTGTTGGGGGCCACCAGTCAGGTCTAGCGGGATGTAAGCCGCCTCCCCTCTTCATGCGCGGAGCCTCTGCCTGTTTGTCACAGCGGCAACGCCAGCGGGAACCATGCGGCGCCTCTCGACGACCGAGTGCACCTACCTACCTACCTACCTACCTGCACGGTGATGGAGAGCTCCGCTGGCGTTCCTCACCATAAACTCATACCCCACAATAATATCCCAATCGGAAATATCCGCGGCATAAAAATTCCCGGAAAGTACGATCCACTTCGACAAATCAGGTTGGTTGAAGCGATCATGTTCCCAAAATTCCATGCCGACAGTGGATTCATGGGTACGCCCACCCAGAATTTTGCCATTGGCGACCTTCAAGCGCACTGGTCTTCGGCCGGGCTTCAAAAACTCTTCTGAAAATGGTCCCTTCAGAACCAAGCTCACTTGGGCACCCGTATCCACCAATACATCCGCAATCACCCCTATCTTTCCACACTGTACTCGCACTTTCAAGCGCAGTTGCCGTTTTTCCTCCATGTGGAGTATGGACAACTCTCACGGCATGCAACTCTAGTACGTTTGGATGCATCAATACTTCGAGCCTATGATCCCGGATCGTGTAGATGTTGGGTTGGTCATGCCCATCCACGGGGCTCCCCGTGGTCTCCCCATCATTTATTTACGTGTGACCCAAATACATGTGTACTTCCCTTGGAAGGGTGTGCCATGGGCTGGGACTCGCAAAGCTCAGCTTACTTGGCTCTTCCGGAGCCCTCTTTGGTACCATGGGTACCCTCTTTCTTTCTATTTGGCTGATTTGTGGCATAGAGACTTCCGGTGTCCCATCCCCGTGGGGGCTTCTCTAGGTCCGGTTTACCGCAGCACCATCATGCTGCGAATCGCACGGGCATTGACGTCCGAGTCGTTCTTGTAAATTTTTCAAGTCCTCCGTGGCCTTCCTTGGCGACTCCGCAACCGCATCAATTCGCCGAATCCGCCGATCGCCACCGTGGCTTGACCCCACATGTCGACCTCCATCAGCTTGTCTCTTTTTCCATTCGTCAATGCGCTTCTCCTTGGGGACTTTTTCGGGGTGGGTTTGGAAGTATGCCCGCTTGTCCTCCTTGTACACTTTGCACGTCTTGTGTTCGTGCTTATGGGATCACCCTTTCCAATAGCAGACCCAGCACCCACCATGTTCCCGCGGGTACTCGGTAAAGCTCAACGGGGGATTTCCAATTCTCCGTGGCTCCTTTCCTTGACGGGGTGGTGCTTTCCTCCAGTTGGTCGTGTCATGACCATACGCTTTCGTGTTGTGGGCCACGAACGCGAAGAAGTGTGCATGTTCGTGATCTTCCCGAGTCATGTACTCCTCGCCGGACGACATCTCTCCATCCTCGGAACCTGGATCTTGACTTAAATCTTCACCAACGGTTGGATCCTCTTGGATGGCGATAATTACGATCGTCCCTGAGCTCAGAAATCCCATGGCCGTGACGGTCCTTAAAGTGAGCCTCGTTTTTGGAAATAAGCTTCCATTCCACGCTCACGTATTGGACTATTGAGTCCAGGCTCATGCCGGCTGGGATCATCTGCATCCTCAGCTTCTCTCCCCGTCTCCACTCGACTTTGTTGAACCGCAGCAAACGTCCTCCGGCCGTGTCCCCGAACAACTCCACGTGGACCGACTTCCTCATGGAGATCATCCGGTCCGGCTCTCCGAGGATTCGCCTGAAATATTCCATGATACGAGGATGCTGATCTTCAGGCGACATAATGCGTACAGCCAAGCGCTTCTTTGCCCAGTCCTTTTCTTCGTCTTCCATACCCTTCTCCCAGTAGGACGGTAGTACATCTCGCAAGAGATGGCGAATCTCGCTTGTTTCGGACCAATCTTCCACTTGCTTCAGAAGCCGGCGTACTTTCGGAGATGCCTCCTTCAATCCCTCAACCGCAATTCTCCACCTTCCAAGTTGAGGGGTATTGACCACAGATTGTCCACCTTTTGGTTTGGAGCATCAACTCTTTCTTCTTGCTCCAACCAATCCAGTCATTGCTCCTCCGTACTGATCCGCTTCTCCCGAGTTCGATCACTTAAATCCGCCTTTAGCTCCGAGGCCAGAAGGTGTCGGAAAGTGAGACATGCCCACTTGTCACGGACATCGTGCCGCGTCTCACCCACCACTTCCTCGGCAAAATCTTCCCAGTGGAGAATGAAGTCGTCGAGGTTGGCAGGATTGGCGTCGTAGTAAGGAATTTTCACACCCCGAAGCTTCGAGCCGCACGGCATCCCCAACATCCGAAGCGATGAGGCCCGCAAGGCGGATTCCTCCCGATCTCCCATTGCCTAGGGATTGGGAATATACACCCCTGATTTCCATGTCTTCACACAGACGGGGCTCAGCTTCTCCCACCCTCGGACCTCCCATAGTCCATATTCCGGACCGCGGGTCCATCACCCATGGATCTTCCGTTCCTCCACTTGAACCATCTCGGCGAGCCGCTGACCTTGAGGCTTCTTCGTCCACACGTGCCGCATAGACAGCTCTTGCGTCGAACCTCGCAGCGGTCGGAGCGCTACTCATGTCGATCTCAACGGTGTCCTGACGGGCATCCCGCTTGGGCGTACCAATCCCCGACCCTTTTTTCGGCGTCTTCTCCCCCAGCATAACACTTGGCAAAAATAGTTGAATGTGCCTCAATAGCGAGGGATCAACCCGTTGCGGCCCATAGGGCACCGACTCCATGGGACCCTCCATGGGTGCCACTCCTTCTGCTGCTGTCCTCGAGCTCATCACCCGTCTCAGCAACGACTCCGGGGCAGGATCCCCTGGCAGTTCGGCCCCTGGTCCCGGGATGGGCGTCTGAATTCCTCCACGCTTCTCCAAATCCCTCATCCTGTTCTCGACTGTCTCCAAGTACTGGATCATGTTGTCCATCACCTGTTGCTGCTGTACCAGCATGCTCTCCAACTTGGCCTCGCAGTCTTCTCGTTGTAGTCGAATTGTTTTCAAATCGCTGTCGGAGATGGCCTGGTCCTCAAGGATTCTAGAGGTGGTGTCATCCAACTTGTCGATCTTCTGAATAAGGGCACCTTTGTCCACCCGAGGATAAATTCTGATGAGGAAGTGGACATGATGGCAATGGCAGTGATCTCGGGGCCTAACTTGCCCGCACGCCGCCTTTTTGGTATCCTCGTGAGGATGGCGGTCATCTCCTTCACGATCCCGTGGCACCTTTCCGGCAGTTCCACGCTCTTCTCCTCCACCCATGACGGTGTCGCCTGTCCCGTCACCGTCCATCCTCCCAACTTCTTCACCATCGCCCGTGTGCCTCGGGACGGTGGTGGTGGCTGCCCTTCGCGGCAATGATTCCCGTTCTGCATCATGAGGAAGTTCAGGTTTCGGAGCGTATGAGACCGTCCCGCCGGGAAGTCCGGCTCTGCGCCGGCTTCATCCGAAGGGTAACAAGTATGATATCCCTCGGAGTCCGACAGAGCACTGAACATCCGGCGGACGGGGCTTGGCGTCATTTCCATCGCCGTGGGCGCATCTCCCTTGGACGGGTTTGGTGAACCGCGTTTGCGGTAGCGCCTAGTCTTTGAGCTGCTGCCGCAACTCCTGATCTCGTCCGAATCTTCTGCGGGTACTCGGAGATGACAACGTTTTCCACATTATCCTCCACAAAAGGTGACAATGTCCTCCATGTCCGTACCCACTCTTCTCTCCGAGTGTCTTCTTTCTTCTCGGGCTTCAACAATGGTGACCTGGGGTCCAGTTGGGCAGGGCCCATGAGGGCCCAAGCTCCCCGATGTTCGGTAGGCGGCAGGTACTCCTCTGCTACCATAAAGAAGGTCTGTAGGACCAGCCCCTGCCATAGTGCGAGCTCTACCGCCTATACCCGATTTCTCCACTCTCTTTCCCGTGACTCCCATCGTCCTTGACCTCACCAGTGATTCCATGCTTTATAAAACCCGAAATCCAAAATTCCTGCAAGTACCCTTGGTAACTCCTGACCACAAAATCGAAACAAATCCCGTAGGTACACCCGTTGGCACCCCTTGCAATAAAATCCGAACACTTGATCAATGAATTCGAATGAGCTTGACCAATGGAGCCCCAATGATTGATTGCCAAATTGTGTTGAATGTATCGACATCAATACATGGAAATGATCATGGAGAGGGGAACAAATGAGACAATGTCGGGCAAAGGGAGAGGGAGAAACAGAAGTATAAGTGAAGCCCTGGAATAGAGTATGCGATTATCGAAGACAATGTTGCATCCCTATTCCAAAAATTGATTTTATATACCATGCAATATGGAACTACAGACGTATGACACCATGCTATCAACCTCGGTTCACCATATTGAGGAAAATGACATCGAGGTCATGCGCGGCAAAATGACATCAATGAGGTCCATATGGCACATGGCAGAACACAAAGAAATGGTACACGACACAATGGCATCATCGGAATCAACATAAGCATGGCCCACATGGCCCATCCTCACCCTTGCCTACAAGAAGAATGAGCTCCAAATATGAAGAATGTCCCACCGTGGATCAAGTGTGACACCATGGCCTCCATGAACACAAAGTACGGCATGGCCACATACATGACTTATCCACACTCATGAATCACCAATGATGACAAGTAAAGAGCCTGCAATGAGGATCACAAAATGTGAGCCAGGAGAGTGACCTCGTGGCAATACCTGACACCTTGCATGTGTGACACCTTCGATATATCATCATGCTGGCAATGCCTCGGTACTTCACACCGGACGCCGGGTGCTCATCACTTAGCAATAACATACACAATGGCCAGCGAGTGAATAGACCTGGCGGGTTTACTTGTTGCTCGGGAACAAGACATTAAGAAGGGCCAGCCCACCAAACCTTACCTGTTTAGTGTATGCTGCATACCAATTGCTCTGCTCCTGCGGTTGAAGTATCGCGAACCAAAGGCACGAACAAAATGTAAAGCCAACACACGACATACACCTCATGCCCTCACATGCTTGGACATGCCACTTAGTCCCATCACCTGGTGCCTAATTGCTTGGGAACCGAAGGCATTGGAAAACACAAATTGTCATGTGCATTGAAAGCCATCCACACATGGATATGTGAAACCAATGTTGCCTAATTGCATGTTCGTGTGACACCAAACCAGTTCAATGCATGCTACTTGGAGAAAGATCGGGCAAGACTGCTTGGGTAAGAAGATGCCCTGGGGACGATGAAGGGACCTAGACCAGGCCCGCAGAGAGAGTGCACATGGAGAGATATCCCGGGTTAGAAGAGAGCACATTTGACAGATGGTGAGATTGTCCTATCCACAAAGAAAAGGAGAACTACTCGACTCCGTAGTAAGTTACAACTTGCTTTAGAATATCCCCAAAATGCTTATATTTCAACTACTCATTGGTTAGTAAAACCTATAAAACATGATTTAGAAAATAGGCTCACAAAACTACATAATTTTTGGGAGGTGTGCAACACGAGCAAAACCATATCTGATCATCTGATGTGATTGTTGTCCCTACTTTTTTTCAAAGCAAAAATATTCCTAGGACGTCATATTCCCCAAAACAACCAAACAAAGCATACACAACTACAAACAGGTGAAGCAAAGCACAAAGCAAAATGCAAATGAGGTAATGCACACCTCAGTACGGCATAAGTGCATCTTTCTTCTCCATGCCGTACCTGGTTGAACCTCGAGTCGTCCATATAAACACTAAGAGGCCCCCGCGCCTCATCTCCGGCCACATCCGGCCAATGTGTCGCCCCCACACATGGGCGAGGCTCACCTCCGCCTACATGTCTATGATGAGATAAAGGAAGCAACAAAGAGAAACATATAACCATTGGGATACATCAACACCAATACTATGCATTGACTATTTGTATGCATGTGTGGAGAAAATGCATGATTGAAAGAATGCATGCTTCGACCAAACCATTCCACTCATATGCTAAACCAATCCCAAACTCAGCACGCATGACACGGAACATGGCCAATAACTAAGAATAATGCGCATTGAATGAATGTACATGAATGAAATGCGCACAGCACTGAAATTTCTGCTTGAAAATCTACATTCAGGCATCGGATAATTCTATCGTTAAAACGGCATTCAGAAATTAGTAAATCAGGGCGATAATCTCACAAGATCCGATCAGTATTAAATGTTTCGTGAAAAACTGAGACGTCGGCGATGGCGTCGGCAACAGGCCAGCTCACCCAACAATAACATACCACCGGCATTATCTACAGACAAGAATCAGAAGACAACATCACAAATAAAAACAGAGTGCCCTAAACACTGTACCTGCAGTTTTTATAACTCCCCCCCAGACGACGCACTAAAGTGTAAGGATGTCTCAGGGGGCGCTCTGGTCAGGGGCACAGGGGTATGCAAGCCAATCGCATTGTACCCGGGCAAATACCACAGCAGAGAAGAAAGCAACACGACAGTCTGAAACAAATTCGCCTGAATAAAAAGCTCCTGAGTTCCCACCACGCCAATGGCAATCAAAGCAATTCACCGAAACTTCTGCATCTCTCAAAGACTTTGAGAGTCCTCCAGCTCCCGCCCCAGGGGGTTCAGAACACAAGTGTCCCAACACGTGGTCCTCCCTGAAATCTCTGGTATCCTCTCCCTTGGTGTCCTTGCAACTAAACATCTTAGGCAAGCCGATAACGAACGGCAACAGTTACCACTGCATTCACATAGGGAATAACAGGAAACAAAAAATTCAGAGGGGTCATGCCCCAGTACGAAGCTCTGGTGAAACTCTTAGGCACAGGGGTACCCTAGGGCTGCAAACACTGTAAAACGACTGTCTGCGAAATCTGCGAAATCTGCCCTGCAAAAACACATCATCATGTAAGGGCTCTGCATTCTGGAGACCTCAGCAGAGTTACAAACTCCAGTAGGCTCTTGGATAACTGGCATATGCAAAATGAAAACAGAAGTACCTGTCACAAAGGAACAGACCACCGAAGCACAACCTGGAGACAGTCGTGTAGACCTGCTTTGAATGAACAGAAAAATGACTTGACATCGTACTCCTACTGAACATGAACATCAGAAGAACCAACAGCAATCTGCGCTCGATCGATCTGTCAGACTGAAACAAATGACACCCTTTATGTCCTCAGGGTGAACCTGCAGCACCCTGTGGCCAAGCATGCTCCAGGACTGGTTCTCCAGCAGCGCACCTGACATCCACCGGACCTGTGCAGCACAGGAGTCAAATACAGACTGAAGACCGGACCTGTGCGGCACAGAAGTCAAATACAGACTGACGTCTGCATACAGTACATGAACAAGCTGAAGTATTGCTTGTCAAATAGCACAAACGCTCGACTCATACGACACGGGCTGGCTGCCCGGCCTGGCAAAAACCGTACACGACAGGCATAAACGAAACAAGGCGCATGGTACACTCAGTGAACATCCCTTCACAGTACATCTAGTGGATTCCTGTTAAATGACAAGCAAAGCACATCCTGCTCTCAACAGACTTAGACAGCGGCACTACAAACACAGCTAGTAGAAACGGGTGAATCAAGGGTGCCTTGGTGGCTTCCCTTCTACATTTGCAAAGCAAGTCAGGTGCCATCTGAGTCAGTCCCCATGGACCATTTTTGACGGCCATCATGACTTGCTTTCAGGCGGTCTGGCATAGCTCACACCAAAAAAAAAACAGAAGGTATCACAGGGGACAGGGACCCAAAACAAGCTGAGAACAGCACGCTAGATACATGACTTAATGGTCATTCACCCCCCAGTAGCAGTGGTGATCAATCACTGCTGGGCAAAGGGTATTTTTCTCACTGGCTGTCTGATATGCTGGTCGACTCCCCAACTTGACTACCCTTGCTCCTCCCTTCCTTCGTCAACCCAGACCTACAAAAGGCATTCTAGGGTAATGACAGCAGCTAGGGCTTGGTCTTGCACGTCACGTACCTCATGGGTTGTTACTGTAGCACAGACCAATTACATCCAGCCCTTAGCTCTGGGTATGACAGGGGATGACAGCGTCGATAAACCATTGCGGTTTCAGACCTATACGCACACCTGCTACACCTGCGATAACTGGCAACTCAGAGGTTAACTTGAGAAGGTTACCGAATTCGTCGAGTCTCCAGAACAGTCCTAACAGACTTACAATCCTGGATATCTCAACTCGCCGAGTGACTTTGGAGAGTCCTATAAGACTTACACTCCTGGCTATCTGGACCCTGTCTAGACGTAATTGTTCAGCGAGTGACCAGAATAGTCTCGTCAGACTTACACTTCTGGCTATCTCGACCAATGTCCAGACGTGATCCCCGCACCCTGCATCCATCAGTGGTGTCCACGACTTGAGTTGTGCACTTTCGGGTACGGACGGGTACTGTAAAATTGTTATCATGCTCATGGCATCGGGGAGCCGCCAGGTATCGGTATCCCACGACGGCTGCAGCAGGAAAAACCCAGAGGTGGACGCTTAACATGGGTTTCGGCAGGTGTCCTCCGTAACCAACCAGAGGTGATGGCTTAACATGGATGGTTGTCAGGGTACCTCAGGGCACACGATACCGAAAGGAGATTAACGTTTGTTTGACCTGAACAAACAAGGCAGGACTTCAAGAAAAAATCGGGCTGTATCCCTGGCCACCAATTGAAGAAGGTGGTGTCCTGCCCAAGACTGTGTCGTGACTACTAAGTACCAAACAAAGTACCACTGACAGTCACTTCAGTGGACCCGTGGCAGACAATTCAGAAGTGTCCTGTAGACGTCACTTACCTGGAATACGGAGAGACATACGCTCAGGGTGTCACAAAGTACCAGCGAAGAATCAGACAGAGCAATAACTAGTGAATGAATTAGGAAGAAGGAAACTGCTCTGCACGGTAGACAGGGTCAACCTCCATATAATAGAACCAGAAATCCGGTTGCACATGTGGTCTGGGCCTACAACCGTGATGAGAACATGCAGACAAACAAAGCTGCACACCTCACTGTCCTCATCAGGGACACGTCTGAGCCCCTCCAGTGCGCAAAGAGAAAACAGTGCATAGGAAAGTGACTCATTTTCAGGAGAGAGAAAAACTATGGGCTATTCAGTCGGTAAAATGCAACCGTACTCAGCAAAATATCTTGTGGTCTAATCGTGGGCGTCAGGACGTCAGGCCTGGAACATCCAAACAGGATACCAATGCACAGCAACTGCCACTTCCCACAGTCCCGCCAAGCCCCAATCTTGCTTTGATGAGGCACTCATAGTAGGGCTGCACAGAAAACACCCACTCAACAGCGAGCAAGAGTACAGCAGAAGACATGCTGGCCTGGGCGTTATGAAACAGGCAACGCCTAGTAGTAAGGTGCCTCAGGCATACAAAAGGAGGTACAGCCTGGACATTGGTTCAGGACAAGCAATCCTGGACACGATCACCACAAATGAGGTTCAGACAACACAGGATCCCCCATTTGGACAAAACAGCAGCAGTTTCCCCCCCCCGCATTCTAGAAGAGATGAGGGGGCTGTCGTAAAGCCAACGCTTTGGACCAGCTCAGGCGCCGCTTCTGCTTATTTTGTAGTACCTGCAGCCCTAAAGCCATGCCCACCATATCGTATTGACCCGAAACCAGCAATAATCGAGCACAATGTACATCACACTCCTCTGAATCCCAGTAAGCATTGACCAGAGTAAGCTTTCACTCAAACACATTACTCTGTGTTAGGAAACAAGGAGGTAATTGAGAAAGAAGAACGGTTGGTCACTTCAGTCTATGACGAAAATAACAAGAAGACTGGCTACACGGAACTCCCACTGCCATACAGGAAGGGTCCACGTGCCAAAGGTGGAAAACAAAATAGAAAAGCAGCAGGACAGTAGCCCATACATCATACACATGACAGAATAACATACTTGCAGGCTCAGGCAGAGCCACGACGAGACAAGTGTAAGCCATAGCCAGTCAACTACACCACATAAATCAGAGAGGGGCTGGTTTTCTCACTCTGTACCAGCAGCTCGAGGTGATGTTCCCCAAAGCACGTGTTGAGTGTGGGACACACGACCACAGGCAGTGAGCATAACCACGGGGGTACCCTGCAGAGGAAGGCACGGACCGCTGGAGCTGTATCTGGCAGAAATGTGGGAGTACTGAACTCCTCCCTCACAGATCACAATAGCCTGCATGTAATAGCACGACGAGGAGCTCTTAGTCTCATTCACCCTCAGTTCCGCGAAGGTGTCAGGGTTGTCAGTCAAATTCAGCGGGTCGTAAGTCTCTCCTGGGTCAGCCTGGCTGGTATCACAGGCGTCACTGTCACCCCTCAGCAACACTGGGCACGCCAAATAGAGTCTTTGAAAGGGGGCGTCAGCATACACTGTACCCTAGCACAGAAAACTCTGAAGAGCTTACTTCACTGCACAATCTTAGGCAGCAATACCCAACACAGTAGGGGGTAAGGCGCGACAGTCTAGTAAGAGTACATAAGGCAGAGTAATTAGGCATACTAGAGGAGGGCTCAGGCCTCTAGGTCCTTCGGGCAGTATGTGTACCACCAAACTACCTGAAATGCGTAAAATGAAACACAGAAAGAAAAGTAGCATGGGTTGCACGGTAAGGCCAACCATGGTGGGCAGATCCTCCAAGGGCTATCAAGGCCCCCACAACGACTGTTTCCCACCTCTGAGTTCGGGTGTCTCCGCGAAGCAATCAGGAACTAAACTACAGATATGCAAGGCTAAAACATGCCGTAGCAAGGCCAGTTCGTACTGCAACTAAAACTGCGGTGCACCACAGATGACCTACAGACCACAAATAACCATGTCTAACAAACACCCTGCCAATAGTGGCAACGAAGCCCGCGTCTGCAAAGCTCAGTTCTGACTGAGCCACATGTAACGTGCTTGGGCTCTCAAGAAAGGGTTAGCAAGCGCACTCTTGCTGTTTTATGGATAGCGCCCAAGTGAAGCGCTGGAGTAGGACAGAGAGCCAGATGAGGCGTGCATGCATCGCAGCATGTATGTAGCCGTGTGTGGTGCAAAAGCAAATTTTTCTTTTCCCCCCTTTTTTTTGTTTCCCCCACCGCCCAGCATCTGGGCTAATACTGCCTGACGCAAAATCTTCTTTAGACCTATCAAAATATGGTCAAACGAGATAGGGCAAAAGGGCCAAACAAAATTTTCTGAACCACAATCTGGTTCATGCATGTAGGGGAACATGTGTATCCACGGGGATATCAAGCACACCAAAGCATCAGCAGCCAGCACATGAGAGCCAGGGGTATGGAGGACCGAGGAAATATCATCACACTCCGCCTTCATATCAGCGCACATCCTGTCAAGTGACGAGGCGGAGATGAGCCGGCACTTGCGGTCAACCTGCCATGTGACGGGAGCGCACAGAGGGAAAACTGTGTTACTTTTGGATGAGCCAGTGGTGGATCCTTTGTAGGGGGCCAGGTCTGAGCTATGTCTGCTAGTGGCATCAACAATCATTCCGCGAACCTGGGCCTGCACACCAATTTGTTCGTAGGTTGTATTCCCAACCGTTGCCCAGTTGCAGAACACGCCGCCTGCAAAGACGTCTGGTACCACCAGCTGGCGGCTCGGAAACACTTCACTACTTGCTCCAATACCCTGCGAAACATGTTCTTTGAAGCGAGGACACAGATCCCACCTGTACCATTTTTCATGTGTTCACTGGGGCTGCATGTTGTCCTTCAGGGTCTGCACTGAAGATAAACTGACGTCAGGCAACAGGCAACAGACACTAGCCTACGTGCTCGTTTGGATCAGGTACCCTTGAATTACCCAAGTGAAACCGTGGTTCAACCGAGTTCAACCGCGCACTTTCATTAAGGCTTCCCCATGGTTGAACGCCTATCGTGGTACAGCAACAAATTGCTAAGTAGCAACCTGAAAACCGCTATTTTTCAGCCCTGCAAGAGATGCCACACCCCCTAAAAAGAATGTTTCTGAAAGCCTTCTTACCTCATTAGTGCAAAACACTGGAGACCTATTTCTCTTGGATCATATTTCACGGCGGTGGTGGTGTAGGTGCCAGTGGCGGCGGCTGTATTGGTGAAACCGCACGGCTTCACCATCAACTTTTCGTTAGGCGTGGTGACATACACCCCTGCGCCTTGTTTGGATTACCTTTAGGACTTTGGACCCTTTTTAGTGAACACAAATCACATGCAAGCCTATTCTTGATTGTCAGAAGCTTGTTTCCTCATGGATTGCACTAAAATGTAACCGGCTTTCGAGGTGGTTCAACCGCTGGACAGGCGCGCGGTTGCACCGGCTGAACCGATTCAACCGCTGTTGCACGAAGCGCTACACAAAAAACACATCTTCACCTTGGGAAGCCAAACGTGACCAGTTCATTCTGCATCGCCACAGGCAGACGTCCCCATGCAATGCCTGTGTACGGTACGAGCACAATGCGCTGTCCAGACCACGCCATAGGCATGTGGGGCCTAACAGCGTTAAACATGACCCCATATCGAGGATCCACAATGTGTGCCCATAATAAATCACGCCCCCAACATATCCATGCAGGACGAGAAGGCCCATTTGCACAAGGTAGGGCACTGGTAAACAGTTCCCCCCCCACAAAATCACCCAGGGCTGTTTCCCCCGTAAGGGGACTGTCATCCTTTGGATGCGTATGTACGAGCATGGGATGCTCGCCCACCCTACTGACCACTGCGAGCGCAGTGTAGGTTAGCTGGGGGAGTACACTTCGGATGTGTGCGTTCACGCGCCGGACCAGGTCCGGATCTCTCCTCGTTTGCACTGCAACCTGCACACAGTGATGACCCTGCACCATTACGGCGCCCCACAACTGCCTACGATACCGTGCCCCATGTCGCTCCCGCCACTGCCACCCCCTCATTCCCTTGAGGCACGTGAAAAGTCAGTCGTTTGGGAGTGGCTCTACCTTCACGTGAGGCACTGGTGCACCAACCTCTGGAGCTGCCTCTTCGTTATCTTCCTGCTTACATGCAGGCATTTCCTCGTCCTTCGGCGCTCCACCAACCTCCTCAATCTCCTCTTGACCAACCAGGGCTGCAGGCGAGTCCTCCCCACTGTCCCTGTGCTCCCGCACCCCTGGACCAGCAGACTCCACCTTTTCCTCTTTGACCACCTGTTCTTCACTCTCCTTTGGCTCTGGCACCTCCTGCGGGCTAAACACAGGAATGTGGTTCTCAGTGTCCTTTGGCTCTGGAATCAGGGGCGGCGTCGGCACAGGAACCCCATTGTCACTGTCCTTTTCTGCTTCAGCTTCCGGCGCGGGAGTGACCTCCTTCTTCTCGAGTGGACTGTACGAGAGGGAGTCCTCCATTGTCTTCTTGCCCTCCTCATCGATCGCTTCCTGTTTCTGGGCGCGGCGCTCTTTCAACACCTCCTCGGCAGCTCGGGGGTTACTGAAGCTTGTGCTGTCCTTGAGTACAATAACTGGCCACGTTGTCCCAGATGATTCGCCCTCCTCCTCCCACTGCGGGGGGAGGAAGACCAATTCTTCCCCCTTTTTGGGCCGGGGGGTCCCCTTCGTGGCTTTCCCCGGGGTACCCACGGCCAGACGTAGTCCGCCATTAGGATCGTCCACAATGACCCATCGAATTGGCGTGTTGGACGCCCATCCGAACCGCTGCCGCAGCTGTTTGCGCGTGTCCTCAACCGCCAGTCGTCGTCGTTGGGCTTGATCCAGGCTCTGCAAAAAAAATGAAAAAAAGTTGAAACCGTGGTTCAGGCGGTTCAAGCGTGCGGTTGAACTACACTTCATCGGTTCAACTGTGCACACCTCAGGAGCTGACGCATGCGCCGATTCTGCCCTGATCGTTTTCTCCTCGTCGCCATCCCTCGATCCCGCAGCCAACTCAGTTGCCAGGGCCTTCACATCCTGCACCGTGTCGCTGGGGAGCTTGCCGGAGTCACTCTCGGAACTGGGGGCTGGAACCACCTTCTTCTTCTTCTTCTTTGGGATACGCAGTTCTGCCAATTGTACGCCGTCTTGCCACAGCCCGGGCCAGCCTCCGCCCCCGGGGGGGACCCAGTGCCATCGTCTCGCCCTGGGGCGCCTTCGTGGGCTGTGGGCGTACAGACACCCTCGAGCCAGGTCGGGGGTCTGGACACTGGTGCCACACCAGGGGGGTGTCGCCGGGGCTGGTACCGCAGTGGTGAACTTTGAGGCAGTCAAGTCATAGGATGTGCACTGATAACCCATCTGCTCTGAGGAAACTGTAGTACTGGGTCCGCTTCCAGTTTAGTCATACTGGCCCGCTGAATAGTGCTCAGTTCCAAGATGCCAGCGGATGTTGACTGCACACAGGCCAACCCCCTTCAGAGGTGTCATAATTGGTGTCTGGCCACTGGCTTTGCACTAGCCCTACTCTCAGTGCTTCAGTGAGTAATCGCAACCCTATCTACTCAGTCGGCTCAGTCAGTTCAATCCTGACTGCGAAGGACATGCGGTACCTGATGGTGGAGCAGCGGCCTTCAACGTGTGTATGCACGTCTATCCTCTTGTGTCCACAGCCTCCGATCTGAGACGTGGCCCAGTACGTGTCCCGGGGTGCCCACTGTTGGCGTCCCATGGGGTCAGGCACTCAAGCCACAGGGGCAGGACGCAAGATGGGAGCGCACCCCTTGTCTTCACACGATGGGCTCCACGAATCAGAGCAAGAAAAAAAACCGTAGCACAGCAAATGAGGGACCCAGGAGCCAGAGGCAAAGAACAAATGCAAACACCAATCGATATTCTGAGGCAGTATTTGACACACGCGCCAACAGACTGTGTGGCATCGTTCCTAAGGCAGCCACAGAATCAGCAGCAAGGCTGCTAGTATGGCTCCCCCTCAATCAGAAACCCAGTCAAAAAGACAGGGGAGTCAGATAACAACAAAGCTGTAGAATGCTGCTCGCAGAGAGGACCTCCTCCTATTCTTGATGACCAGTAAACCGAAGGCATAAATCTGGGAGGATCAGGCCTGATCCAGACAAACAGGGAAAGCTCAGTCAAACAGAAAATAGCCCTGGTAGCTGGAGGTCACATTTGCACCAGCAATCCTGAATGCCACAGGCAACCACACAGCAATTTCATTCGTGTGCATGTCGGGCGCAAAGGGGAATTCAGGTTCCGGCTGCTGCAGCCAGCGGCGCCCGGCCCCGTAAGCACATCTAGTATATGTATTGCCTTTCAATCAGAATCCAACTACCAATGTCAATCGGTCCAATTCAGTCACACGTGAAACACCCTCGTTCAACCGGAGTAAGTGGTCTGGCGCAGGCTTGGGATACTTTTCGGGGCTTAAAATCGGACCTTGGGGTTAAGGGCCATAGACTCAATCCACGGACAGACGGTCAGTGTGGTAAGGATCCTCCAATTTCCCAGCATTAACAACCCACAGTGCTCAAGGCATCAACCGGGAATGAAGAGGGAGTGAAGACTGTAAACACTTGGTGACCTCAAAAAGGTAATGAACATCTGACCGAATACATCCCCAGAGTCAATTCCTGGACAGGGATTTCTGGATTCCTGGTTGTCTCCATGGACAGACACCGTGGTGAACACCGCAGCAAACTCGCCACTGGCATTTCAGCCAACAAGGCGTCCGGCACAGACGGGGTTTCTGCAACGCAAGCATGATACTGTTACAAAAAAAAAGGAATTTCAGGGTCTTACGGCTTCCGACACATCGCATTTGTGCTGGTTCCCTGGTTCCCAGATGGTCACCAAATTCTGCGCTGTTCAACACCCGTAGCATGCCATTTGTCACGCGCGCACGCTCCGCGAACACGCACCAACGACTGCTATATACAACAAGAAATAATGGTTGTCGTATGGCGACGGCGGTGGATTCTCCTTGTCTTTATACCAACAACCAACACCCCTGCACTACACATGCAGTGCACTGAAATTTTCTGTGAGAGCAAACAAACCCAAATCAGGGCGACTACCCAGAAAGGTAGCAAATCCCAGAGAGAAACTGAGAATGAGAGTAACGGTACCAACCGTATGTACAAAAACATGAAACGAAGCAAAATGCAGATCTGCCCATTATGTTAAATTTCATCCGATCCCAATACCAATGATTTTGTCAACTGTGGGACACCTCAGAGTCACGACACGATGGAACTGCCCGATCACAAAGGGAACATTTGGTGTAGGCACACGGAGCTACGGCGTGCACAGCGTCCTCATCGGTCTTCTTTGCGATCCACGATCACGTGAATGAACACGAACACGACCGTGGCGATGAAAAGGCCTCCGCACTTTGGCAAGAGGACCTTGATAAACTGGCGAGGGCGCGGGTCATCTACCTGTAAGCAACCCCATCTTCGCGGCTGGTTTGATGCCGCGCGCTGGGCTTGTAATCGACGCTCCACTGTCCGCAAGGCAAGAAGCGTAGGAGATAAGGGCGCCTTCCTCAGGTTCATAGTCTTCAAATGCTCCGTGACCTTCCATGCATCGTAATGAAGGATCGATGAGTTCCTGCCGTTGAGCACATGCGTGCTGCCAATGCCGTGGTGCAAGACGTTGTTCAGGTGGCTCTCAACGGAAGCTTTCAAAGCGGCACGCGAAGTGTCCTTGTAGGTGTTCTGGGTGGAACTCACGACGAAGTCAGGGTTGAACTCGCGCAAAATTGGCACAAGGAAGGTGATACCGTTCAACTTGTCCTTCAACTATGGCACTATCAGGGCGATGATCTTCGGGACCCCAATAGTGATGGACTCGATCTTTGTAACACCCGAACGGACACGGCGCAAGTCAGACTGACGGCCGTCCAAGGTCATCTCATCTCCACTGTAGGAGTAGATGATTCTCATGGTGCCGTACTCAATACCGTAGCTCTTCGTGTCGAAGACTTGGTTGTCGATGGGGTGATGGAAAATAAGGAAACCAAGACAAGCAAGGACACAACGGAACAAACGTTTACGGGATAAAATTTTCCCAAAAGTGTTTAACATCCTATTAGAAACCGAGACACAAGAAGACACGACCCATGGGGCTTGAGAATCCCCGGCGCCAGTCACCAAGGGGCCCGGGTGGCTCCACCAGTGCTCGGCAACTCTTGGCGATGTCAAGGAAAACGTGGGGCATACTTGAATTTCGGAGCGCCCAAGCGGAGGCGCGGCCTTGCATTTCTCAAGCGCCCAGGCGGAGGGGCGGTTTTGCATTTCTAAAGCGCCCAAGTGGAGGCGCGCTTTGCATTTCTAAAGCGCCCAAGTGGAGGCGCGCTTTGCAATTCTAAGGCGCCCAAGTCGAGGCGCGCTTTGCATTTCTGAAGCGCCGAAGTGAAGGCGCGCGCGCTGACAAAAAAATCGTAGACAAAGGCAAGTAACACAAACTCACAAGGTAACAAAAAGATCCCTTGCTCAAAAGGAGACCATTTCCGGAGTCGGTGCAAGAAAGTCCTAAAATTTGTTGGCTTGCCACAAAATTAGGCAAGCCTCTGCTACCACAAAGAAAAGGAGAACTACTCGACTCCGTAGTAAGTTATGACTTGCTTTAGAATATCCCCAAAATGCTTATATTTCGACTACTCAATGGTTAGTAAAACCCATAAAACATGATTTAGAAAATAGGCTCACAAAACTACATAATTCTTGGGAGGGGTGCAACACGAGCAAAACCTTATCTGATCATCTCATGTGATTGTTGTCCCTAGTTATTTTCAAAGCAAAAATATTCCTAGGGTCATATTCCCCAAAACAACCAAACAAAGCATACACAACTACACACCAGTGAAGCAGAGCACAAAGCAAAATGCAAATGAGGTAATGCACTCCTCAGTACGGCATAAGTGCATCTTCATTCTCTATGCCGTACCTGGTTGAAACTCGAGTTGTCCATATAAACACCAAGAGGCCCCCGCTTCTCATCTCCGGCGTCATCCGGCCAATGTGTCGCCCCCACACATGGGCGAGGCTCACCTCCGCCTACATGTCTATGACGAGATAAAGGAAGCAACAAAGAGAAACATATGGGATACATCAACACGAATGCTATGCATCGACTATTTGTATGCATGTGTGGAGAACATGCATGAATGAAAGAATGCATGCTTCGACCAAACCATTCCACTCGTATGCTAAACCAATCACCAAAGTCAGCACGCATGACAAGGAACATGGCTAAAAATGCGCATTGAATGAATGTACATGAATGAAATGCGCACAGCACTGAAATTTCGCTTGAAAATCTACATTCAGGCATCGCCTAATTCTATCGTCAAAAAGTTCAGAAATTAGTAAATCAGGGCAATAATCTCACAAGATCCGCTCAGTATTAAATGTTTCGTGAAAAACTGAGACGTGAGCGATGGCGACGGCGACAGGCCAGCTCACCCAACAATAACATACCACCGCCATCATCTACAGACAACAATCAGAAGACAACATCGCAACTGAAACCAGAGTGCCCTAACCACGGTACCTGCAACTTTTATAACTTATCCCAAGGAGCGATTGTCCCGCCTCCAAGTGAGATGGTCCCGCCCCAATCCAGGCCTTAGGAGAGATGGTCCCGCCCTAGCTCGTGCCCTGAGAAAGAGACCCTCACCAATCCATGCCCAGGAGAGAGAACCTAACCAGTCCATGGCTCAGGAGGGAGAACCTAACCAGTCCATGCCCGAAGAGAGAAAACCTCACCAAAAGCCAATACCGAGCGCATAGCCTAGCCATGACCCATGGGAGCATGCGTATGGAGGGAGACTTTTGCCTACCCATGACCCATGAGAGCATGCATGCAGTTGAATTGAGAATCTCCGACATTCATTGAGGATTCTCCCTATACCCAATTGCCAAATCAAATGAGCTATCCTCAGGCTATACTGCAAGTTGACAAAGGAAGGATAGTGGATCACCAACTGTGTTCGACCAATGATATGAATTCACCAAACTTCAACGACGTAAGACGGCATACAAGAGGTCAGCAACCAGGGCATAGGTGCAATTCTCCACCTTTCACATGTTCACCCACTGCATGTGCACCCAACATGTTCCACACACACACCATCTCCAAAGATTGTTTTACCCTGCGTCACACGCAAGGCAAACAAAGGACAAAAAATAGAAGTAGAAGATATTCATGGCGGAGCAACGGACGAGTTACTTTTTTCCCGCCCGGTGCGCCTACCTCAGCCACTTCCACTTCCACTCCTCTTCCACTAGGGCTCCTCCAGCTTCTAGGGACTTGTGATCCCCCATACACGTAGGCGTGGCACTGCCGAAGCAGATGCGCCCATTAACGTGTACCAGTCGGTGGCCGACAGCCGCTGTGGGCGGAGGCACCACACCAGGGCTTAGCCAGATCGCAATCCGGGGCTTTCTATCTTCCCCTGAAGTTGCCCTAGCTTCCAATTCGTATCCATTTCCGCAACACGATAGATCTAACACTATTAGCACGCATTCGGAAGAATTTTCGGACGATCGGCCCGCATTCAGGAACACAGAGCACGCGCACGCCAACAGGAACACGAGAAGGGCGCGCGCACACACAGTAGGCCTGGTCTGAACCTGAAATGTTAAATCCTCCATCCTGTGGTTGAGAAAAAATTTAAATTCAGAATTCTCCTAAATCTATACGCGAAATCGCTGAAATCGCTGAGTTAAGTGAAATAAAGAAAAATGTAGCCAAACGGGATCCAAACCGGCTTCAGTGATGGGTGTAGTTGCCCAACGCAAGCGAAAGATATTTGGGGTTGGGTTCACTCTTTCAAAAGGAGCAGTTGCAAACACAAGGTGTGAATGTTTTTTAATTGTGGTTGTGTGTGTTTGTGTGCTTGCTCTCTTACGGTCTTTGTCAATCGTGACATTTGTAATCTAGGTCTCTTCAACAACAACTTTTTTGGATCTCTTCCAAAGGCAACTTGGGCACTAGTCATGGGTAGGCCTTAGATGCAGTTTACAGATTAGAGCCTTTTCTCCCTCCCATGTAGCTTCGTTGTGTCCGTGGGTTCCAAATTGCCCGTGGGAGCGACCGGCAAGTATTACCGATCCAAGTACCGCTCCCTTTGGTATGCTTTTCCCCTTTGCTTTTTATCGTCGGCAAGGTCGTTGAGGAGCGAAGAAGCACTTATACAACAAAGGAGCCAATAGGACAAAGTAAACCAACAATCGAAGCATGACAACCTTAAGAAAGAAAAGGAGAATATGAAATGGAACGATTCGTACCAATGGGAGCACCGGCATCACGCCAAAGCATCCGACCCCGGAAGCAGAACCTCGAAATCTTTGGGCCAGAGTAACAATAGATTGTGTTCTTGAAAATGTGCCCAAAAATGGTAGCGCAAATGTGTTGTGGTGCTGTCGCTTTGTTTAATGTGCGTGCTGTTTGTAATTCCGCATCCATTGGTGGTGGGATGACCTTTTCATGAGCCAGTAAGCCCAAGACATAACGAAAACAAGGTTCTAGAACGCCACCCTACCAGATTGCTGTGCAAGCTGGGAGGTATGCCAAAAGAACGGGCGGGTGCTGAGCCTTCACCGGGGTGGCGCGAAAAGCAGAGGGAGTTGGAGTTGGAACATCTAATGGAAGCTTTTGGGACATTTTGCGGAGGCCAACCACCAACCCCCTTGAGCCCCCGTGATTGCGCGGGGAAAAATCGTCGCACAACTTGGCCTTAACAATTAAATATGGAGCAGCAGCCTTGCAGTTCGCACAAACTTGATTCAAAAATTATTGTGAATGGTCGCCAAATTATCTATTCGCAGGTTTTACAAGCTAGGGGGAGTAGCATGTTGGAGGCACCATTGCGCATGAGTACACGTGATGTTTTGGAAAAGGTTCCTTACTATTGCAATGCATTCAATGCAAAGCTCCTTAGCGCCCCTTTCCTAAAGTGTAGAGCACAATGAGTCGCACCACTCAGGCCTTGACATAGGGGGCAAGCAAGCATGCAGACTGTAACATTCACGTTGTCACCGAATGCTGCCCCATGGCATGTCGCGCGACAGGCGCAAATGGAAAACGGTAGTGATTTTGACCTGTCGATTTCTCATAGACGCATTTATAAATCGTGTTGAAATCAATGAAGTTGTTAATAGTTTAATATGGTCTCAAAGGATTTCCAATTATTCATTGCAGAACGTTTTTCTTGTTGCACCTTTGTCGCACCCCTTATTGCACCCTTGTCGCACCTTATCGCGCGATAAAGGCTGCGGTAACCCCCTGTCGCGCCCCCTTATCGCGTGATAAGGTGCGCGATAACCATCTTATTGTGCCGTACTCTTTCTTGTTTTAATGTTTCTCTTGTCCCATTCTGCCTTTTTTGGCCTTAGGCTTTCTACCATGTCTTTGGGAGACTTTGGCGTCAGCGGCCTCGCAATCCAAGAGTGGTTGGATAGGCACAAGAGGGTGTCGGGTACTAAAAAAGTTTCGAATAACTGTCTAGTTGTGCAAGGTGCCAGCATCACAACCCTTGACCAACCCCAACTTGCCTTGATTCGATGCACTGCCTCCCTATTGGAGGCAAGAGAAGGGAGCCACCTATCTGATCGATTTTTCTCCATTATTCAAATCAATCCTCACTTGGATGGTTCTCTTTTTGATTAGTTGGGAAGTGCTGTAGCTGAACCTGCCATGGCCCTTCGGGAGCGTATTGCCAAGGGTGCAGGTACCCGTGTTTCCAATTCTGTGAATCCCGTGTATCCTATAGATGAACCTGAACAACCTATGAAACGAGTTGGTTGTATGTTTGGTCCACAGAGAGTTCAGGCCTATGAAAAACTCGTTATTCCCAATGAAAACGCGTTTGATGTTAAAGACTGTGACCGATTATTGTCTGCTTACTCCCCGCGACGGCGTGATGGCTTACAGTGGGGTGACCCTCTTTAGGGAATATTCCTCGTAGTTTGTAAAGCCTGCGAACTGACGCAAGTGTTATCCGGAGAAATGCGTTTTCTCCGGATAAGGGCTTATCCGGAGAATTGTGGCGCACAGCCGCCAGAATGGCGATCCCCAGCTGTGAACACGGGATTCGAACCGCCGCTGACAGCGGGCACTGACACAACAAACCAAACCAAAACCAAACACTGGCACATTGAGGGTTTCCAAATAGCAGACATCCAGAGATCCAACCGCAGGCAAAAAAGAAATTCAATTGTCAGAATTTTGGATGCATTGTCTGCTAAGGAAGGTCCCTACCAGGACCGGTCCCCGCTGTGCCCCTTCCGCCTGTAACCCCTGCCGATTTGCTCCTGATCAACGATTGCATTGCTCAAAATCCAAGGTTCCAAATCCAAAAATATAGAAATTAACATCCTCCTTCAACCCTGAATGGCAACCAGATCCCACAAATACAGCAATAACCCAATTCACAATCCAAATCAGGCTGCGGGCTTTCGTTCAGCACACCGGTCATCTCCCGGTGGCGGGCATGTACAAGAATTGCACCAAGGAAGAAAGCCCTGAAATTGGCATATGAACACAAATAAAGCAAAGTTGGGGAAAGAGGTAAACATACACATTCATCGCCATAAACCCCTCATTCCCTGGACTCAAGACCTTCCCTTGACTCACCAACATGTTGCCCTGAACCAGGTCAAATGAGATGGCTGAATGCCATGTGTCACAAGTCACTACATAAACCCCAAAAATGTGTTCACTCCCAAGCCTCCAAATCCTAGCCCAATCGGGGAGGTGGCTTGTCATGGCTTAGAGTGGCACTCAGGACCATGCCCTACCCTGACATAACCTTGGTTGGATTTGGAGTCGAATGGGCTTAGAGAAATGACCTATGAGTTTGAACTCATAGCATGCCAAAAAACTGCCAATTCACACCATATTGGCCATATATCACATATATGCTCAAAATTGAAGTTACCACTTATCCGAAGGCTCAAAGCATGCTTGGAATCGAAGTCTAAAATTCATGGAGGATATAGACCAAAAGTCAATGCCCATGTACATCCCCACTTTACCCTCGAAACCCCTTCGGATATGGGCGCCACGCACTGCCCAAGTCAGCCCATGATCTTGAGACCAATTCTTGTAATCCTTCGTGCGCCAAGCCAAATGGAGTACGCGATCCGGCATATGGTGGTGTTCAACTCCAAAGCATATGCCAACATATGAACAACATACCACGGTTGGACTCCCCATAGGCTTCTTGCTGATTGCCGACCAGGCAAGTACACAAAACGCAAAAATGAGCAAAAATTGAGGTCAAAAACATGAAAATATGACCAAGTACAAAGCTGTCATGATATTATATCTCTATGCTCACCCATGATATCCGCTCATGGTTCAATACACAAATGATTGGAACTATTTACGAACAATTCCCCCACTTGGATCCCCAATCAGGCGCATGGAGATACCTTCGCCACTCGTGTCTACATGCCCCATGAAAATGGGAGTGCACTCATGGATCTCTTTTCCAAACATACCATGAGCAATACATATGCGGTAGACTTAGTCTAGCGCTTTGAATTCCACAATTGGGACATGGGCAAAGCCCTTGTCACGTGTGGCTCCCCATCTCTTCGGCCACACGAAGATATATAACATGGGCGTGAGCATATCAAGACATATACCATGCATATAACACATACCCTCAAAATGTGGCTCCCACCGTGATATGCCATGTCCCTCCATGGACATAACTTCACGTTAAAAATACGTAGGAACCCAACGAAAGTATCTATGCAACCCCAACACTCATGCAGTACACTCGAAAGTCGCATTAAAATATTCGGTTGCACGGTCCAAGAGTTATATATCACTTTATACCCTTTTGACCATTATCCCTTGCTACACCGGGCATGTGTACACACCAAAGGCGTTCGATGCTTCCTAAATTAAGTTGAGATTAAGGCGCTTGCGACGCAACTTTCATTTTTCTCTTTCCTCACACTCGCTTGTAGATATGGCCCTTCAAAGTGGTCCCACGATTCACTTTTGTTTCCCTTATATCTCCAAGTCAAATGGGTGGCAGGTATAAGGGAAACCTGATTCGGGCATAGGGAAAAGAGTATGACCACTCGAAGAAGTCCAAATCAGGTGCGGCGATGTCGAAGTCGAGAATCCGATTTCGACATTGCGAAAAATTCAGATTAAAATTTCGAGTTCTTATTTAGAAAATTGCGGAAGCAACGAACCCTTTGCTGATGAAATCTGACCCTTCAACGGAGTATCCGCCAAAATATCTGGAAATAACAGTTAACCAATCCGTTGACGCAAAATCGCGAGCCACCTGACAGTCGCCGATACATTGACCATCAGAACGAAAAGCTGAAAAATTACGGAAACATTACGATAATAAAACCCTGTTGATTCCTGATATTCCGATATATAAATCTCCGCTGGCGGCGCCTCGGTACTGAATATGGCCGCTCATAGCCGGAATGGCCAAACCTATCACACTATCACATCGGGTTAGTTCAGGTGGATGGGAGAGTATGATATCAGCCAACGGCGGCTTGCCGGCACATAGATACACACCCCAAGTGACCCCAAGATGGCCACGGGGGTCCGAACCGGCTTCACCCCCCTTCTCAGAGCGTTGTTACCGCTCGGAAGTCATTGAAGAGAGGACGGGAGGACCCCAATGGGCTCCAACCCTCCCTCCCCATGTCCCAAGGACACATGGAGGCCCCACAGACGCCGCAGGCGTCCCCCATGCCGCAAGGGAGGGGTGATGACACTGACAATCGGTGCCCTACGCCATATCCGGTCTCCACTTGATCTACAACATGGACCAAGGGGATCAAAGATAGAAAAACGTCGTCGGTCGACCTAAATAAGTATACCACAGTGAAATATATACGTGGAGATCGAGTGAAGGGGGTATATGGCCAATCAAGGCCGAAAAATCCCCGGATGAACGCCCTCACCCGTCTCCCCAAGCACAGAAACAAACAAAATGCCAAAGGGGGGGTCCATTACGGTGCTACAGCAGCAACCAAATGGACCAACACATCCTTGACATCCAAAGAAATACTCTTTTTCTTTAGGTAGTCCATCCAGACCGTGGTATACCTCGGCACGAAACTGCTCGGAGGTTCCCAGGAATCTCTGGAGGCGGCGAATCCCTTCCATCGGACTTTAGAAAGCCTCCCCCCAGGCGTCCCCGGGTCCGGCTTGTCCGCCAGGATCTTCTCAGGGGTGAAGTCGTCGTCCTCACCCTCGTCGTCCGAGTCCACATCGCCGGCCGTGAACTCGAAGGTGACGGGACGTCCGCTGGGGTCTGGTGCTCGGGGACGAAGCTGGGTATGGTCGCGGTCAAGGATCTTGTTATCCCCCACACGAACCGCGTACACGTCCTGCCCGACCTTCCGCATGATTACCCCCGGCACATACCAAGATGCCTGCCGATGCCTGGACAGGACATCCTTGTGGTGCCGCTCCACCCACACGGTGTCTTGGAGAGCATACTTCTGGACCTTTCCCTGCTTGAAGTACTTGGGCCTCTTGTCATGCTCATCCTGAAGTGCCTTGCACACCTTGACCGCCGTGTCGTCCGCCTCAGCCATCATAGCGTTCGCATCCCGGGCCACTTTGCCATGGTTCAACCACGGGAGAGTGCGTGACACTCGATCCCGTAGGAACAGGATGCGATGGGGCGACAGTCCAGTGGGTCCCGGAAGGTCGTGATACGCCTGGAGCACTCTCCACAGCGAGTTATACCACTTCCGGTCCGGTTCGTCCATGTGCAGCTGGCAGAACTTCTCGAACATCTGCCGCCCGGCCACTTCAGCACGGCCATTCGACCGGCTGTGTTACGCCACGGTCTTGGCGTGCCGAGTCCCCATGTGCTTACACATCCCCTTGAACCACGTCCCCACTAATTGACTGCCCCGATCGCTGCAGATGACAGCTGGGACATCAAAAATCGTCAGCCAATGCCTGATCATGGCATTAGCGACGGTCTTGGCCTGCAGCCCCACTCCATGTTTGTCCTTCTTGTCCTTCTTCTTGGACTTCTTGCCAGGGACCGCCACGATATACCCACTGTGCCTATGCACCGCCAGGATGACACAGTCGTAGGTCTCTCCTTCCACGGTGACCTCAGGCATGGCGAATACATCCATGGCCACGGACCGCATAGGAGCCTCCGGTATAGCCGTATACATCGGGTTGCCCGCTGTGGAGTGGTTGGGGCTCTTCGTGGCCCGACACACGGCACAATCGCTGCAGTACCTATCCAGGATGGCGTAGTACCCCGGAGGGAACTTGAAACGCCACTCCAGGTCCTGCTGCATCTTGTCTCGGCCAGGGTGCATGAGCTGGGCGTTGTGCCAATGGTCAATGAGCTCCTCCACTCGGTTCTCGGGCACCAGCAGCTTGTCCTTGAGGAACAACTTGTCGCCATCCTCGGTCAAGCCCTCCGGCCATTCGTCGTCCGACGGGGCGCTCCCGGCATTCCAGTACTTGCTCCAGTGCTCGGATGCCGCGTAGTCATCCGACCAGTCCTCTGTGAGCACCGACCTGACTAGCTCTACAGGGGCCACCATCAATTGCTCGAGGGTTTCCTCTCGAATACCTTGGACGCGGGCACCCCGGAACTTGGCCAGGTCCGTACGGTTCGCCATCACCACAAAGCACTTGACCCCCTCTTGCTCCATGACCTTCTCCATCTCGATGATGCGCTTGGCCTCCTCGGTTTCCTCGGCATCCCCATGGCTGGATATGTCCATCCAAGCCTTGCCCGCGGGGTAGGCCCATCGACTGAGGCAATCCGCCACAGTGTTGTCCTTCCCCGGGACGTATACGACGCCGAGGTCGAACTTGGCGAACGTCTCATGCCATCGGGCCCTCCTTGCCGCCGGTCCCGAGGGGGTGTCCACATGCTCCTTGTGCCAGCTCTGTAGGGACTGATGGTCCGTGCAAACCACCACCGGCTGCAGTCCGATGTGGCCAGACCACTTCCTGAGCGGACATACAATGGCGTACGTCTCCTTCTCCCTCGCGGTCCATGTTCGGCGTTGGCCCTCGGCCAGGACCCTGCTCCAAAACGCCACGGGAACATGAGTCCCGTCGTCCCGGACTTGCTCGAAGACTGCCCCCACGGCATAGTCCGAAGCATCTGTCCGTAGCACGAATCCCTTGTCCGGGTCCACCAGGAACAGCCCCAACTGCCCCAGGAGTCGCTCCTTCAGGCTGTTGAACGCATCTTCAGCCTCAGGGGTCCAGGCAAGCTTCTTCTTGCTCCCCTTCCGGCCATCGAACTTCCCCACCTGCAGCATCTTGTGCAGCGGCCCCGAGAGTTCTGCATACATCCGGACGTAGCCCGAATAGTAATTGCAGAATCCCATGAAGGACCGGAGTTCGCTGATGGTCTGCTGCTTCTCCCAGTGGTGCAGGGACGCCAGCTTCCCAGGCATGGGACGGCGTTGCCCGTGACCAACCACGTGACCCGCGAACTCCACTTCCTTCACGAAGAGTGAGGCTTTGGTGGGCTTCCACACCATGTTGTGCTTGTCCAACTCGCTGAGCACTCGGCGCAGATCCTTCGCATGCGCGTCGATGAGCTCGTCCTCAGTCATGTTCTCCCTGCCGGACCCGATGATGATGTCATCCACGAAGGGATCGGCACAGTCCCGGACAGGACCGAGTAGGTCCTCCATCATGCGCTGGAAAGCGGCGTTGCCATTCTTGGCCCCCATAGGCACCACTTTCCACTGCATGAGCCCCAGCGGCGTCAACATCGCTGTGCAGGGCCTGGAGTCCGGGTGTAGCGGCATTTGGTGTAACCGTGTTTCAGGTCCAACACCGTGAAAATCCGCTTTTTCTGTTGTTTTTGGAGGATGGAGTCGATCAGGGGAAGCGAGTACGAGCTCGGTCTGCTCGTTCAAACCTCTGTAATCAACCACCAACCCCCACTCGCCCTTCTCCTTCTTGGGCACAATGAAGGCTGGGCTGGCCCACTCACTGTCGGAGGGTTCGATCCATCCCCGCTCAATGAACTCGGCCAACAGCTTCTTCATGGCCTCGGCCCGATCGCCCTGAAGTTGGTACTCCCGATGACGATAGATCTTCGGGTTCGGCTTCAGCTTGATCTTCGCTGTACCAAACCTCACACGATCTGGAAGGTTCTTGTTGGCGACGCCACTGAATAGCCGCGGATAGGCCTTGATCAGCCTCTCCTTCAGCTCGGCGACCTTCGGGTTCTCCTGGGCCTCTTCAGCCGCTTGCTTCGGTATAGATACAACCGACCGCACTGCGGTATAGGCCTCTTCTGGGTCCGATTCTGACTTCTCCTCGATATGCCGTCTTCATCGTCGTGGGGAGCTCTTCCCACCGATAATCTTCGGAAATTTGCGGCATCGGGCTGGTGACTGTCGCTATCGGCACCCATTCTTGGAAAATCCCATGTTGGTGGGTCCGACCCGACCGGACCATCGTATTGGTCCGCGATGTGATCCATGACCCTCGCCACGAACTCGTCCTTCTCGTACTTGCCGGTGACCAACATCTTGTCATCCCACCAATGCGGAGATGTGACCATGGCCCGCCTCTTCTTGGCTGCCACACGGTCGTGCATCCCCATCCGCATGTAGTTGACGACGTCGTCGATCTCGGCGTGGGACAGGACGTCAATGCCATCAATAGGCTGATCCGTCCCCTCCTTGGGCTCAAACATGACCTTCATGGGCACCGCCTCCACCCTACGGATGAATGCTTCATCACCCGTGGGCTGGGCTTGCGCCCCATCCACCAGGAAAGCCTTGGTACCCCACGCTTGACCCGGGGAGGGCATTGATACACCCTTGGCGTCGATGAACAACTCCTCTTCTGGCCTGAATGACATCTCGTTCAGGGTGATGGAGTCCAGCGTCGACTTGAGACCCTCCAGCGGACATGGGGTGGATCCTATGCCGGTTATGACCAGGATCCCCTTCGCCCTATCCGCGACGATCTTCTCCACCGTACGTCTGGTGTTATCCAGGGAGCCATGCCAATACATGGGCCCCCACTCCTTCATACCCCAATGCCTGTGCCAGGCTGAGTCTCCTCGATGCCAATGCCTCCTACACTTCCGCAAAAGTGGGGCATCCCGGGAAGCGAAGACGTCCGTCTCGGGCGCTTCAGCTCCCAGCGTCTGAATCATCCTGGCGTACACTTGCGGCGCCATTCCATACTCCGTGAGCTGAACTCCACGGTCTCCTCTGGACTTGGCGCCCACAGCTTGCACCGCTCGGACGATCCGATCCTCTTCCTCAGCATTCCATTGAGATGACCCGCACGCATAATCCGTGGACAGCCATGTGAGGCATTCGTCGTCCTCCCGGACCAGCGTTGCGCGCTGGGGAAGGGCTCCAATGGCGTTGGCCACCATGAAGTCATACCCCATGATCATATCCCAATCGGTAATGTCGGCCACATAGAAGTTCCCGGATAGAGTGCTTCTCTTCGCCAGATCAGGGCGGTTCAAGCGCTCATGCTCCCAGAATTCCGTAATGATAGTGGCCTCATGGGTGCCCCCACCCATGATCTCTCCGTTGGCGACCTTCAGGCGGACCGGTCTCCGGCTGGGCTGCAGGAGTTCCTCCTTGAACAACCCTCTCCGGACCAGGCTCACCTGGGCACCCGTATCCACCAACACATCCACCACCTTCTCTCCTCGTCCGCACCGTACTCGCACTTTCAAGTGCAACTGCCGCTCGTCGCCATGAGGTGTATGGACGACTCTCACGGCATGCAACTCTAGCACGTCCGGGTGCATCAGGACTTCAAGGGTATGGTCACGGATGGTGTAGATCTTGGGTTGGTCCTGCCCGTCCACGGGGCTCTCCGTGGTCGCTCCTTCCTTCTTGCCATGTCCCGTACCCACATGTACTTCCCTTGGCAGGGCGCTCCAGGGGTTGGGAGTGGCGAAACTCAGTGGTTTTGGCTCTTCCGAGCCTTCTTCGGCACCCGATGTGCCTTCGCTTTCTCTGGGATTCCACTGATTTTCAGAGGAGAGACCTCCGAGGTCCCACTCCCGTGGGGGCTCCTCTAGACTTGGCTTCCCGCAGCCCCTTTCCGGCTGCGATCCGCCAGGACTTTGTCCACCACGCTGCTGGGCTTTGAGTTCCTCCAACGTCCTCAACATGTCCTCAGCAACCTCCTCGATCGACCTCACTCGCCGCTCTTGGCCTGGTCCACCACCATAGCTTCTTCCTCCGCCTTTTGCTTGGCCTTTGCCTTCGCCTTTTCCCCCGTCTCCGCCCTTCGCTTTCCAATCGGAAATCCGCTGCTCCTTGGGCTTCTTCTCGGGGTGGGCGGCGAAGTAGGCCTTCTTGTCCGCCTCGTACACCTTGCACTGACGGTGGTCGTGTGCATGGTTGTTTCCCTTGCCATAACAGAACCAGCACCCGTCGTGCTGAGACCTGTACTCTCCGAACGAGAGCGGTGGGTTCCCGATCCTCCTTGGCTCTCTGCTCTTCTTGGGTCCCAGCTGGCTCCATCTGGACCGATCCTGCCCATGGTTCTTCACGTTGTGCGCCACAAACGCGAAGAAATGGGCCTCCTCGTGATCCTCCCGGGACCCGGTCCAGTGGACTTGGCCACTTCGACTACCATCCTCCGCGGAGTTGGCCGTGTCCTCCTGGATCTCCCGATGATGGCGGTCTTCTCGGTGGCCTCGTTGTCCATGACCATGTCGATCCTGCACGTGGGCCTCGTTCTTTTCATTGAGCTTCAACTCCACCGTGATGTACTTCACGATCTCGTCCAGGCTCATGCGGGCGAAAATGACTTGCATCCTCAGCGGCTCCCCGCGCCTCCACTCCACGTTGTTGAGGCGCAGCAACCCTTGCCCCATGGAGTCTCCGAATACCTCCACGTACACGGCGTTCTTCAGTCCCAACATCCGGTTGGGCTCGCCCGGGTTCCTCCTGAAGAACTCCATGATACCCGCATGGGTATCCTCCGCCGCCATGATCCTCACCGCCACCCGCTTCTTGGCGCGCTCCTTCTCCTCGTCCTCCACTCGCCTCTTCCAGTTGCCTGGGAGGACGTCCTTCAGCAAGTGGCGGATCTCACTGGCCTCATTCGAGTCTTCCACCAGCTTGAGGCATCTGCGGTACTTCCGCAGATACCGGTTCTACTCCCGGACCCGCAACTCACCGCAGTCCAGCGGCAGTGGGATGGACCACAGGTCCTCCAGCTTCTGTTTTGGAGCTTTCACCCGCTCCTCATCCTCCAACCACTGGAGGCAGGCCTGCTCCGTACGGATCAGTCCTTCCCGGATCTGATCCCGCAGCTGCTCCTTCAGGTCCTGCGCCAGCCGGTGTGGGAATGTCCGGCATACCCACTTTTCCCGCGGCGCTCCCCGCATCTCGCCGACGACCTTCTCGGCGAAGTCCTCCCAGTCCAGGATGAAGTCATCCAGGTTGGACGGGTTCCCGTCGTAATAGGGGATTTTGATTCCCCTGAGGTCGTCAATCCTGATAACGTCTCCGACGTCTCCAGCCACCACTCCACCGAGACGGATACCACCTGTGGCCGGGGGGTGTGAGTACACTCCCCGTACATCCCTCTCCTCCATGGAGTGCGGTCCAGTTGGGCCTGAACCCATGGGGTTTGGAATGCGGGAAGGACTTGCTCCATCGGCCGTCCATATCCCCTTATTGGGGTCCTTCGCCCATAGGTTTCCGCTTGGATGGCCTCGACCATGTCCGTCGGCGCTTCCCATGGTTCGCCCCTGCATGGTCTGGTTCTGGATCTCGATCTTCTCTTCCGCATAGAGTACCATATTCGTCGTGATCGGTACATCCTGGGCGGCATGGGGCATCTGTACCGTCAGGCTCCTCGGGTCTGTGGTTACGTGCCCTTCCGGCATGGACCCAGCCGGTGCCGTGTGTTCCCCGAGCATTGTGGATTCGCTGAACATGGGAACAAACGGCAGCGCACCCGGGTCAACACGCGGAGGCGCGTAGGGTGCCTCTGCAGGGCCGCCCATGGGTTTATCCATGGCGCTCCCGAGGGTCTTAACCCGCTCCACCAGCTCTGCCGCGGCCGGCTTTGCCGGGAGCTCCGGACCCGAGGCGAGGGGCTGTAGCTCCTCTAGCCTTTTCAGGCGTCCCGACATGTCCTCCACCAGGTGGAGGAGGCTGTCCACCACTCGCTGCTGCTTCTCCAGGGCCAGCTCCAGATTCTCCCGGTACCGGTCCCGTTCCGCTCGCAGCTCCTCCATATCTTTCTCCGTGGCCGACTGGTCATCCAGGATCCCGGCAACGTCCGTCTCTAGGCCGTCCTTCGCGTTGTCCAGGCTGTCGAGGCGGTGCACGATGGCGTCCATCCCCATCTTCGGGTACTTGCCCATGAGGATCCAGTGCATCCCGCGGTTCCCGTCTCTGGTCCTGTGTGCCGGGGCACAGGTGCCGTCCGGGCCCTGGCTGGCCTCTCCAAGCCCTCGGCGTCGTGCTTCAGGGCGGGCTCGGGGGCCGTATGCGCCCTGGCGATCGGCACGGACATCTTTGACTCCGAAGGTGGCTCGTAGGCTGTCCGATAGCCCTCGGAGTGCCCCTCGGATTCCCACAGCCTGACCGGGCTGGGGTCCGTGTCCATAGCCCCGGCGTCCCTTGCCGCGGACTTGGGTGACCCGCGCTTCCGGTAGCGCCGGGCCCGTCCTCCACTGCTGCCTGAATAGCAGGCCTCATCAGAGTCCTCTGCGGCGGAGCGGAGGTTGCATGCCCTTCGGCAGCGACGCTAACACATGGAGACCAGGTCCTCCATGTCACGTCCTCCTCTTCCCGAATGTCGTACTTCTCTTCGGGCTTCAACTTCCGGAGTTCGCCATGCTCTTGAACGTCTCGGTTCTTCTATGGCTCCAATCTCCGGCGTGGTCTCCACTGAGTCCACAATACGCACCCGGGGCGTACTTGGGCAGGGCTCATAAGGGTTCAAGTCCCCGGGTCGGCGGTTGGTAGGGGCAGCAGGTAAGCCTCTGCTACCAGAAAGAAGGTCCCTACCAGGACCGGTCCCCGCTGTGCCCCTTCCGCCTGTAACCCCTGCCGATTTGCTCCTGATCAACGATTGCATTGCTCAAAATCCAAGGTTCCAAATCCAAAAATATAGAAAATAAAATCCTCCTTCAACCCTGAATGGCAACCAGATCCCACAAATACAGCAATAACCCAATTCACAATCCAAATCAGGCTGCGGGCTTTCGTTCAGCACACCGGTCGTCTCCCGGTGGCGGGCATGTACAAGAATTGCACCAAGGAAGAAAGCCCTGAAATTGGCAGATGAACACAAATAAAGCAAAGTTGGGGAACGAGGTAAACATACACATTCATCGCCATAAACCCCTCATTCCCTGGACTCAAGACCTTCCCTTGACTCACCAACATGTTGCCCTGAACCAGGTCAAATGAGATGGCTGAATGCCATGTGTCACAAGTCACTAGATAAACCCAAAAAATGTGTTCACTCCCAAGCCTCCAAATCCTAGCCCAATGGGGGAGGTGGCTTGTCATGGCCTAGAGTGGCACTCAGGACCATGCCCTACCCTGACATAACCTTGGTTGGATTTGGAGTCGAATGGGCTTAGAGGAATGACCTATGAGTTTGAACTCATAACATGCCAAAAAACTGCCAATTCACACCATATTGGCCATATATCACATATATGCTCAAAATTGAAGTTACCACTTATCCGAAGGCTCAAAGCATGCATGGAATCGAAGTCCAATATTCATGGAGGATATAGACCAAAAATCAATGCCCATGTACATCCCCACTTTACCCTCGAAACCCCTTCGGATATGGGCGCCAAGCACTGCCCAAGTCAGCCCATGATCTTGAGACCAATTCTTGTAATCCTTCGTGCGCCAAGCCAAATGGAGTACGCAATCCGGCATATGGTGGTGTTCAACTCCAAAGCATATGCCAACATATGAACAACATACCACGGTTCGACTCCCCATAGGCTTCTTGCTGATTGCCGACCAGGCAAGTACACAAAACGCAAAAATGAGCACAAATTGAGGTCAAAAACATGAAAATATGACCAAGTACAAAGTTGTCATGATATTATATCTCTATGCTCACCCATGATATCCGCTCATGGTTCAATACACAAATGATTGGAACTATTTACGAACAATTTGCCCACTTGGATCCCCAATCAGGCGCATGGAGATACCTTCGCCACTCGTGTCTACATGCCCCATGAAAATGGGAGTGCACTCATGGATCTCTTTTCCAAACATACCATGAGCAATACATATGCGGTAGACCTAGTCTAGCGCTTTGAATTCCACAATTGGGACATGGGCAAAGCCCTTGTCACGTGTGGCTCCCCATCTCTTCGGCCACACGAAGATATATAACATGGGCGTGAGCATATCAAGACATATACCATGCATATAACACATACCCTCAGAATGTGGCTCCCACCGTGATATGCCATGTCCCTCCATGGACATAACTTCGCGTTAAAAATACGTAGGAACCCAAGGAAAGTATCTATGCAACCCCAACACTCATGCTGTACACTCGAAAGTCGCATGAAAATATTCGGTTGCACGGTCCAAGAGTTATATATCACTTTATACCCTCTTGACCATTATCCCTTGCTACACCGGGCATGTGTACACACCAAAGGCGTTCGATGCTTCCTGAATTAAGTTGAGACTAAGGCGCTTGCGACGCAACTTTCATTATTCTCTTTCCTCACACTCGCTCGTAGATATGGCCCTTCAAAGTGGTCCCACGATTCACTTTTGTTTCCCTTATATCTCCAATTCAAGTGGGTGGCAAGTATAAGGGAAACCTGATTCGGGCATAGGGAAAGAAGTGTGACCACTCGAAGAAGTCCAAATCAAGTGCGGCGATGTCGAAGTCGAAAATCCGATTTCGACATCGCGAAAAATTCAGATTAAAATTTCGAGTGCTTATTTAGAAAATTGCGGAAGCAACGAACCCTTTGCTGATGAAATCTGACCCTTCAACGGAGTATCCGCCAAAATGTCTGGAAATAACAGTTAACCAATCGGTTAACGCAAAATCACGAGCCAACTGACAGTCGCTGATACATGGACCATCAGAACGAAAGGCTGAAAAATTACGGAAACATTACGATAATAAAACCCTGTTGATTCCTGATATTCCGATATATAAATCTCCGCTGGCGGCGCCTCGGTACTGAATATGGCCGCTCATAGCCGGAATGGCCAAACCTATCACACTATCACATCGCGTTAGTTCAGGTGGATGCGAGAGTATGATATCAGCCAATGGCGGCTTGTTGGCACATAGATACACACCCCAAATGACCCCAAGATGGCCACGGGGGTCTGAACCGGCTTCACTGCTGGCAATTTATCTGTTGCTCGCTCCGTATGTGATGTGCCTGGTGTTTTAATGCCTGGTTCGAATCCCGCTCTCCAAATTTGTGCAGCCAAGGTTATCCTGCAAGAGAGCAAGTCAGCCCGTGCATGGTACCAAAAGAGTATGCGCAGACCACAAACACTGGACAGGATTGTTACAAAAGCGCTTAACAGCAAAATGAAATCGCCAGTGGACAATGCCTCGTAAAATCTGAAATTTTTTTGACAATTGACGTCTCTTTTGCCTGTGATTTCGAAAACCCCTCATGCAATGTAGCCAAAGCCAGTGTAGTAGTGTTGATCCCCTGTCACAGCGGCGGTTCGAATCCCGCATTTACAGCTCGGAATTGCCATTCCTGGGCTTCTGGTGGCCATTTTGCCGCGATTCTCCGAATAAGCCCTTATCCGGAGAAAACGCATTTCTCCAGATAACACTTGCGAGCGGAAAGCCGCAGCGCGCGGTGACAGTCTCGGAGATTCGCAAAAAATCAATTCAAAAATTACTTTGAAAGCTCGCACAGATATCAGTTCGCCGCAAGTGTTATCCGGAGAAATGCTTTTTCTCCGGATAAGGGCTTATCCGGAGAAATTTGGCGTCGCAGCCAGATTTTGGTCCACTTCAGCCCATTATAGGACAGTACAATATATTTTACATTTTTCTACATTTGTATTATCCAACGGCCTTCGGCTTGTGGAACCTCGAGGGTCAAACAAGCGTCAAACGGGTTGTGAAAGAAAAATTTGGAAACAAAATCCTCAAACTAACTGATTTCTGTTCAGGGTACCCTGGAATGTACCCGGGTAAGCCCATTACTCTGCCCAAAGGATGGGTACCTTTGCTCAGATTGTAGGTACCTATGGCGACCGATGGGCACACGATAGTTGCCCCAACGATAGGCAAACTAGGCCAAGCGTAAAACGGGAAATAAATGAAGTGATATCCGTAAACTAATAGATATGTTCCAATGTGACCCGGAAAAATCATTTTACTATCTATTGTTGCCCCCTCATTTTGGCAAGGGGGCCTTTGGCCCCCTCCCTCTCAACCCTTGCCGCTTCGTGTCTACAACATCTTCGTTGTCCGCAATTGGACACTTTGGAAACGGTGTGAAGTGGGGACAACTCAACTTTTCAATGTTTGTGCTCCCAACCTGCGTCGCAAAAGAACCAACCATGACGAAATGTAATCAAATCTGAAAATCTCAGAATGCCGGCCTACCATCTCAAAGTCAAATAATTCGAAAGTTAATTCAATGCAGTTTTGGACCTTGTTAACAATTTTGGCATCCAAACTTGGGCAGTTTGCAGCAAGGTGCCCAAATTGAGAATACACACCGCCGATCCGTAAATCGCGCTGTTTGGCGCAAAATGTTTTCACACGTCGTCATAAATTTCCACACAGCAATCTATTCAGATAGATGTCTGGTGGCAGAAATCGAAATCGCAAAATACGCCAGATGCGAGACGACGCGCGCGCGCGCCGCCTGTGCCTGATATAGACGGAAGCTATATCATATATACCATGGTATATATATATATATATATATATGGTATATATATATATACCCCAAAGTGTCCGACATTCGCAGCGTTTCTCGGGGTGGAACGTCAAGCTTACGCTCTTCGGTAATCAAACGGCCTTCGGCCTGTGGAACCTGGAGCGTCAAACGGGATATCAAACAAAATTGTGAAAACCAAATCCGCAGACCAACTCATATATGTTCCAATTTACTCTCCAATGTACCCGGCTAAACCCATTACTCTGCCCAAAGGCCGGGTACCCTTGCTCAGATTTTAGGTAGGTACGTATGGGCACCAAGATGGGCACACAATAGTTGCTTCAACGATAGGCACACACATCCAAATTTCAAACAAGATGTCAAAGAATCTTTTGAAATGAAAATACGTAAACTAATAGGTATGTTCCAATGTAACCCGGAGAACTCATTTTACATTTTACTATCTATTGTTGTTCACTATGTTTGGCAAGGGGGCCTTTGGCCCCCTTGCACCCAAGGCTTGTCTACAACATCTTTAGGCTAGGATGTTGTCTGCAATATGACACCAACAATATGAAGTGGGGACGGCTTTCCTTTTCAGCGTTTGTGCTCCCAACCTACGTGGCAAAAGGAGGCCACAAGGGCCAACATTGATGTTTTGCAAGTCATTTTGGTGCAGAGGAAAGGTAGTGGGTTCAATGCTTGAGCCGTGGTGTATGACCATGGGCATGGCAAGCTAGCATGTTAAGCGGGCTGAGCTCTAAGCTGGCATGTTAAGCGCACAAAATGACTAACCTGGATGAAATATATTAAAATCCCAAAAATTCGGATCTCTGGCCTATCACCTCGACGTCGAATAACAGGAAAGTTGAACAAATCTAGTTTTGGACCTTGCTCACGATTTTGGCATCCAAACTTGAGCATTGTGCATCAAGATGCCAAAATTGCGGATATGCACTGCCGATCAGGAAATCGCGCGGTTCCGCGCATGATAATTTCACAGGTGCTCATCTGTATAAATTTTCACACAGCAATGCATCCAGATCGATTTCTGGCGGCAGAAATCGAAATCGCAAAATCCGCCAGATGCCAGACCAAACGCGCGCGCGCGCCGCCTGTTCACGATATAGACGGAAGCTATACCATATATACCCCAAAGTGTCCGACATTCGCAGCGTTTCTCGGGGTGGAACCTCAAGCTTACGCTCTTCGGTAATCAAACAGCCTCCGGCCTGTGGAACCTCGAGCGTCAAACAGGATGTCAAAGAAAATTGGGAAACCCGAATCCGCAAACTAACTCATATATGTTCCAACTTAGTCTCCAATGTACCCGGCTAAACCCATTACTCTGCCCAAAGGCTGGGTACCTTTGCTCAGATTGTAGGTAGGTACGTATGGGCACCATAATGGGTACACGATAGTTGCTCCAACGATAAGCGCACACACCAAAATTTCAAACAAGATGTCGAAGGTAGTTACGTAGGTGCACTTGGTCGTGGAGAGGCGCCCCTTGGTTCCCCCTGGCGTCGCCCCTGTGACGAACAGGAAGAGGCTCCGCGCGGGAAGAGGGGAGGCGGCTTACATCCCGCTAGACCTGACTGGTGGCCCCCAACAAAGCGGCCCCGGGCACCACCGGGAGGGCTGATTGCGGCCAGCGTGACGTGCTTGTCTCGCCGGGAGGGTGTGCCCCCGTGCTTGCGCACGTCCCCTCCTTTGGGCGGAATCCTAGAGGTTAACCGGACTTCCTGGCGTATCTCGTTCCCAAGGCATGCATGCACGTTCTTGTTACTAGGGTTCCGAGGCGCTTGGGTGTCGCACGCTCCGCCTCAAGTCTGAAAGCAGCGCAGGCCTTAGGATGCAGCCTTGCCCCCGGTCTCAGGATCTCGTTTCGCCGGGTCACCTGCATGGCACGTGCTGCCTCATTGCCCGGGCTGTGGGCACTGGGTTTCCTACTGTTGTGCGGCGTTTGTGTTTGGGTCCGGTTTGCGGTTGGGTGTGGTTTTTGTTAACCCCGCCAGTCCTGGCTGCGGTCTTGAATGGGTGTGTTGGGGCACGGTTTGTGGTGTTGTCCCTCTTTTGCCGGCTGTTTGTGGTGTTCGTAGTTGGGCTTAGGTTTCGGCCTGCTTATGGGACGTGTGTGGTTTCGTGCGCGCTCCGCTTCCCCCCCGCCGTTTCCGGTTCCGGTGTGCGGTGTGGGCGTGCGTGCCCGGCCCGGGTCTTGGCTGTGCCCCGCCCTTCTTGGCTGGGTTGTCCGGGTGTGTTTTTTGCGCTTTTTCTTTTCTTTTTTGGTTTGGCTTTGTGGTGTCGGTTGCTGGGTGTCCCTGTTCCGGGCCTTGTGGTCCCTGTCCCCCCATCCCCTTTCTTTCGGGCTGGGCTGCTGCCTCTTTTTTTTTTTGGTGGTGTGTGTCTGCATGTTTTGGTGTCCCTTTTCCCGGTAGGCCGCTGTTCCTGGCTTGGTGTTGCCGGTTTTGGCTGGCTGGTTCCCTTGTGCCTCTTTGGGGGTCCTGTCTTCGCTGCCTTCTGGGTGGGGGGTTTGGCCCCCTCTTGTGGCGGGTGGTTTGGTGGCTGTGGGCTGTTTTCGCGCCCCCCCCTCCCCCCCCTGTTTTGTTTTTTTGGGGGGGGGCCTGCCTGTTCCTCCCTCTGCCTTCCCTGGGCTGGCGCACGCACTGGCCCGCGTTCAGTGTGGTCTTCCGGGCCGCTGTTGGCGGTTGCGTTCTGTTTGGCCGTGTTCCGGCCCCATGGGTCGGCCGGGCTATGTACAGGTTGGGCTCGGCGCCCCTTCCTGCCGGGTTAGGTCCTGGCTCTGCCGGCTGGGCGGCTGCGCCAGGCGGCTGCGTGTGGCTCTGGGTTAGGGGGCTGGGGTTGTTCGTGTCCTTTCTCCTCTGCGGTGCCGGTTTTAACCTTCTGGGTGGTCCGCCACCGTTGTTGCCGGGCGCGCGGTGCTGGTGTATGGCGTGCTTGTGTGGCGCCTTCCGGGGTGTGCGGTGGCTTCCTTCGGTTAGTCCTTCAGGTTAGGGTCAGTCGTGCCATGCTGTGCCGCTCTGTGCCGCGTCGGGTTCCGTCGTGCTGTGGCGCGTTGCACTGTGGCGCGCTGTGGTGCGGTGTGCCGTGGTCTCGCGTTGTGCTGTGGTGGGTCAGTGGAGGTCAGCCTGGCCTGTGTCGTGGTGTGGAGTACGGGCCCGAGTTTGGCTGGCTGGTGGCTGGGGGGTGCGGCTAGGTGTGGGTGTCTCGCTCGGTCCGTGCTGTGGGGGCCTGGGCGTGCCGCTCGGGCTGGTTGGTCGGGTAGGCGTCCGTGGGGTTGCCCTTCCTGGGGGCCTGTGCCTTGGTCCCGTGTCTTCTGGGGGTCCCGGTCCCTAGGCCTGGTCGCTGTGGCTGTGTTTTTGTCCTCTTCTGGTGCCTGTGAGGTGGCCCTTGTGGCAGCCGGGATCGTCGCCTGGCGGTGAGGGCGTGGTGGTGCGCCGTGCGGCGGCGTTCCCTGCGGCTTCCTTTGTGGGTGTGGCCCGTTCTCCTCCTGTAGGTGTGCCCTCCATTCCCCGTGTGGTTTCTGGTGGCTGGTGGATGTGCGCTGGTATGATCCGTACGGCGTCCGATGCTTGCTTCGGCGGTGCGTGTCGGGGGGTGCGCCCCGGGAGTCGTGCGGCGTTCAATGGGGGTGGGGTGGCGCTGGTCCCCCCGTTGTGGTATGCCCTTCCTGGGTGTGGGTCGTGGTGTTTGCCGTGGTGCCCTTTTCCTCCGTGCCTTGGTGTTCGCTCCTGCCCCTTTCTTGTTCTGGGGTGGTTTCCTGCACCCATGTGGTGTCCCTTCCGGCGCCCTGTCCCTATGGGTGCCTGCCCTCACTTGGGGCCCCTCCGTGCCCTCTTGCCTGAGTGCCCCTTGGTGTCCCTTGCCCTCCCCTTGCCCTTGTCCTTCCCCTTCCTGGTGTGGCGGTGGCGGGGTGGGGAGGGGGCACCGATGGCCCAGGCCCTGGGGGTGGGTGGCCTGGAGCCATTGGTGGAGGGCTTGGGGGGTGTAGGGGGGGCGGAGGCCCTGGACCGCATCGCGGAGGAGGGCCTCCCATGCCGCTTGCGGCATGATGGGCTCCGGGGCGGCCTCGTTGGGGTCGGCGGGGGTGCAGGTGCGCATCTCCTCGAAGGTATGCACCATGTGCACCCCATCTTGCCTTCCCGCTCCCCCGGCCCACGTCACCCAGCGGCGGAGCTCCTGCAAAGTGGGGGCAGACCACCAGGCGAGGTGGGCGGGGGCCTGGGGGGGGGAGGGCTCCGTGCCCGGGGTCGTGGAGCGGCGGGGGGAGGACGTGGACCTGTGGTCGTGGTGGGGGTTGCGGTGCCTGGGGGAGCGGGAGCGGCGGTGGCGGGGGCTGGGGGTGGAGAACGGGTACGGGCTGAGGGGGGAACGGGAGGGGGAGGTGGACATGGGGCGGCGGTGGCGCGCTTGGTGGCGTCTGGGGGAGCGGGTGTGGTGGTGGCGGGGGCTGGGGGTGGTGGATGGGTATGGGCGGCAGGGGGAACGGGGAGCTCGGCGGGGCCTGTGGGGGGAGGGGGAGGTGGAAGTGGGGCGGCGGTGGCGTGCTCCGCGGTGCCAGGGGGAGCGGGAGCGGTGGTGGCGGGGGCGCGGGGTGGGGGTCGTGTACGGCCGGAGGTGGGAGGGGGAGGTGGACATGGGGCGGCTGTGGCGCTCGTGGTGGCGCCCGGGGGAGCGGGAGCGGCAGGATCGGGGCCCCGGGGGCTCGTGGTGGCACCTGCAGGACCAGGAGCAGCGCGAGTGGGTGGTTGAGGCGCAGTGGCGGTGTGGGGAGTGTGGGCGCCGGGGGCGAGTCACCCGTGCGGGGGGGGAGCGGGAGCGCCGCCGTTTGCGGGACCAGGCCTCATCGCTCGAGTCGGGCCAGTCAGGATGCGTCGGCGGGTCCTGGGGGGCCTCGCGTGGTGCTGCCTGGTACTGGGGGGGGGGGGGAGATTTCCCCCGTCGTCCATGGATCCGCCACGTAGGGGTGTGGTGGCGGCAGCGGCTGGTGGTATGGGTCGAGTGACTGTCCTTGGCGGGGTTGGGCCCGGCGGCCCCCTTCGGCGTGGACGTGGTGGCCGGGGGGATACGTTTCCTGGTACGCGGGGGGTGGCTGGTACGGGGGGGGTGGTCCCTGGTGGTAGATGGGGTATGCGGGCGGAGCGCTTGGTGGCTGCCATCCCGTTCGCTGGTGCTGTTCGTGCACGGGGGGTTGTGGCCCGGTGGGGTAGGGTGGTGGGCAGTGGTAGTGGTGGGGGTGGTGTTGGTGGTGGTGGTGGTGGAGCCGCTGGTGTTGGTGGCGTTGGTAGTGGTGGGGTTGGTGTTGCGGGTATGGCCCTTGGACCCCTTGTAGGTATTCTGGTCCCCCTTGTGGGGGTGGGGGGTCGGGCATCGTGCGCAGCACCAGGGGCTGCACTATGTGGTGGGCAGGGGGGGCGGATCGGGGGCCGGGCTTGACAGTGACGGTGGTCGAGGGGTCCCACGTCCCTGGGTTGGTTTGGCCAGCGGTGGTGGTGGTTTGTGGGGGATTGATGACGGGGCGCTTGGTGACGGGGACGTTGACGAGGTTTTGGACGGGGTCGTGTTTGATGGCCGCCTCTGCGGTGGTGGTTGCTGCCGGTGAGAGCAGGGCGTGGGTTGTGGTGGGTGGGGGGTCCTGGCTTAGGTTAGGGTTTTTGGGTTAGGGCGGTGTCGGTTGGGTTTGTGTCGTTGCGTTTGTGGTGTTGTGTGTGTTCGCTTGGGCGCCGGTTTGGGTTTGGGGTCGGGTTTGGGGTTGGGGTCCGGTTCCAGGTTGAGGAGGACCTCTGTACGGAGGTGTGAGGGCGCCGATGTCGGGTCGGGGGTCTTCCCGGTGCGTTCCCGGGGTGCCTGAGTCGCCTGCGTGGGGGTCGGGGGGTCGGTGCGTGCGGCCGCGGCTTTGGCTTTTGCTGTGGCCTTGAGGGTGAGGGCGGCGGGGAGGGGGGGGTCGGAGGATGAGGCGGAGGAGGTGGATGAGGCTGAGGATGAGGAGGAGGTGGTGGACGCGGGTAGGGCTGTGATGCGGGCGGCTTTGTGGGCGGCGGCTTCTGCTGCGGCCACAGCGGGGAGGATGGAGGGCATGTCCTCGGGCTGTAGTGACGCGTTCCCGTGGGGGGCCTGGCCACGGGACGCTGCGGTGGACACGCGCAAGCAAGCAGGCAGGCAATGCACTGCGCTCACAGGGGCATCATCACGCTCGTGTCATGTGACAAAGCGTTTCAGGATCCTTGCCACTCTGAAACAAGGGAACAAAAGTATGTACAGCAACACATCAGGATATGTACACATGGGGTTGAGACTGGACTGGGATAAGGGCATCACACGACAATAGACACTCAGTCCCAACTCATATCCCAATCCCAGGTCCGACCCTCTCAGTGGCTGGCAGGGGCGGGGGCTCAAACACAACCCATGCCCTGCTCAGTCCGGACCCTGAAACCCTGCCAATAGGGGAGGGTGTCCCGCCCAGCCACAGGCGAGTTTCTGGGAACTAAGAGGCTCCAAGGCCAAACGACAGTGGCTCCCCATGCTCCCTTAACAGCAGGTCCCAACTCCCCTTCTGAGCCGGAGATAGGGCCCCGCCATTATCCCCTAGGAGTTGGTAGCTGAAAATGGGCTGTTTCAGCCCAAACTGATATTAGCTCCAAAATCTCCAAAATTGACCCCTCGTCCGGACCCGTCAGAGGTAGGGACGAGGCAACTGACCCTACGCTTTTGGAGTACGAACTCTCCGGACCCCTCACCCAACCTGGTTCCCTCTGAGGTCCCGGCATCAGGGCAGCACAGGTTTGTCAAGTGGGGTCATGATGCCAAAATCACCCAAATTCGCGCCATTCCCACGCGTGGCTCGCCCGGCCAGGGCAGGGCCAATGGCTCAGAGGGTGGGAGGCAGGACCTAGGACCTATATCTGAGTGCACACCACTAAGTTAGGTCCAGGCTCCTTGTGGGCATAGGAATATGAGGCCGCCAATTGACCACACCGGGGGGTTAAAATTGGGGTCCCAAAAGGGGGTCATTTTGGCTGCTCAAAATGAGCCAAAATCCGGGGTATCCCCAATGGCATATCTCCACGCCGGCTTGGAGATCAGATCCGCCATTCCATACGAGATCCACCAGGAGTCCAACTGAGACTCCCATGCACTTGGCTCCTGAAGATCTCCATGCCACTCGGCGTGGTGACAATCCACATTGGGTCCACAGTTGCCAAAAAGGCAAAGTCGTCCACACTCACTTTGGGCTAGCACCTTAACGAAGGTTGCTCCGCTTTGCCCACGTGGTGTGCAAACCATGGTGACCAATATCCATAACACCCATGTCATATATGGTCCATTGGTCCATGCGTCCGGCGTGCACAAGGGGGCTGAACGTGCTGCACGGCGGGCAGAAAATGTGGAAAACTGCCCAAAATAGCCGAAAATGCGCACACTCATGGTTTAGGCAAATGAGGCACATGCCCAACTTGGACCGGAGTGTGCCTGAGGATTGGTATCAAGTCATATGCGTCCAACATATCTTTTGGGCGTCGCCCAAACCCCTCCGGTTTTGGGAATGGCAGGGTCGCCAAGTGAGCCCATGATTTCGGGATCGTCCCAAATCGCCAACATGGCGGCCACGGTATGACAAGCCCAAGGGGAGTTGTTCGCCGGGTCAAAGATATGTTGGGCACCGAAGTATGTACCCCCAAAGCACACTTGGGTCATGATGTCATTTGGGCGCAACGTTGAGATACACGGTTGCCACTTGACATCATGACGGGCAAAAAACAGCAAAATTGCGAAAAAACACGCAAACGTGCCTTGAAAACTACACAAATATATTATAATATCTTCGGCTTGGATTGAGTAATCGACCAATCCTTCTAAACACAATGACTCGACACCAATGACCTCCGATTCCACATATGTGCTCCACTTGGGGCACTTTGGAGGGTCACGCGCGCTGCCTCCCAAGTGGGCACATGCAAAAATGGAATATTGCAAAAAACACACCTTGCTCGCAACGCATCGTTTCGGGAGCGCTCCACAAGCGTCCCTTCACAAAGGTTAGGCTTGCGAGTCTTGGTTAGGAGTACAATGAAGGGCTTCGTGCAATATGGGGTCCATTGGCAGGTTAGTCTTGGAATGGTGCACCCGCCAAATGGGCACGTGATATGACACCAAATATGGCATACAACCCTACCCTCGCCTTCTACACCCAGCCTAGTGGCCTAGAATCAAAGTATGCCTATATTCTAGAGTAGCTTTGGGCCCTTAACACGCATGCAAGTGCTTTGGTCGAAAATCGACCTCCTTTCAGAAAGCCGAATTTTGGCATGCACGCAAAATATATTGCCAATATATATATGGAGATCATATATGTACTATCCCGGGAAGACAAGCGATATGCCCCGGATGTAGAGGCAAGCAAGGAGGGAGAAAACACAAACTCAACATACTTCTACACGTACTTGGACGCCAAGTACGTGAAAAAGCGCACTTCTTGGAGAACACTCAAAATAAATAACCCTTTGGGCCTATGGAGTTGGGATCCTTTGGCCTCATCCTATGACTATGGGGGGCAAAACCTCATACACGGTGCCTATGAGGCACGTTAACTCGTCCCTGGGCGCTTGAACGCTCGTAACCCTTGTTATTTCACTTTGGGGGTTCAAAGCGCCTTCGGCCGCCCAGATTTTCTGGGAAAAATCTGGGACGTAATGCGTTCTATCAAGGAAAAAATTGCGGATCACTCGAAGACTGTTTCAGTCTTAACTTCAAGAAAGATCGTTCTACAGAATCATCTAATGCAGAGCACGGAACGGGCGACATCAGGCGGCGATTTCACGAAAATTAGAAATCGCGGTAGAAATCGGGTATTTCACCGATTTCTAACCGCAAATCGACCAAGACAGTAAATCTATGGTAATTCCACTTCGATTATTGGTTAGAAATCAGATTCCAGATTTTGCGGGTTAGAGAACAGGGATATCCTGCTGACAGCCGGTGTCAACGGCTTCCGCGCGGGTGTGACGCCTCACAGGCGTCCGGGCCATGGGGCATAGGTTCTGGGTACCGCTTCAGCCCCCTCCTTAGAGCAAACCCTGGGGGGGGCTCGATAACACCCAAGCATGGCAGCGGGTACCCAGGACCATCCCCTGAAGGGGGGGGGGTGTCACATTCTCACTTCAGGCCGATCTACGGGTTAGGCTGCCCAGTACAATCCCTCAGTAAGACAGATACGGTGCTGTAGCTGTTAGTAACTGCTAGTATCGTAACCAGTATCAAGTCCTGGGTCCTGGCGGCGCTTGTTCGGCATCCAAAGGACCCGTTAACCCATACCAGGCGCACCGGGTGCCGGCTGCCACGGTCACTACCATAGTGGCGGTGGCATACACGGCCAACATAGGCGCCACACGAAGACCGAGGTGGACCCACAGGTCGAAAGCCACCACAAGGATCCATCAGGCTACCCAAGGCTTCCCAAGGCCGCAGTTCTGGGGGAGAGTCCCCACGGGTCTTTCCTTGGGCGCACCACGTCCATATCCACGACGCGAGTCCAGAGTGGTAAAGTCGAACGAGCTCCTCCATAAGGGATCGGGCATTAAGGCTGTCTTTTCCCTCGCCCTATTACCACGAAGGCCATGCATGGGGGAGTCCCCATGCAGTCTGGGCGGAGGCGTCGACTCCTCAAACCACCAGTATCCCAGGCAGACTGACGGAGGTCAGGACACCGGAGGTCGCCACCCGACTGCAAGTGCGTCTGCGAGTCGGTAAGCTCACACTGGGACTGACAGTGGCGGACCGCTGGGAGTGTAGTAAGGTAACTGGGCTTCCCGCCTGGCGCCATCAGGATCTCAGCACATCACCGCCACTAGGGCACACGGTATCACGGGCACTCAAACAGAAGAATCTGTACTTAGGTACTGGTCCAGGCTGGACCTTATGTAAGAGCATGTACACGGCGACTCAGGGCGCCTTCGTATTCCGATTCGCATCCCCTCGGGGGGAAAAACAGTCCATACTTCGGTGATGGGCTGATAATACGCAACATACAGATGTCATATCCTGGGGGGCAGAAGAGTAAGCAATAAACGGGGTAATAGGCGTGTAGACACACTCTGGATAGAGCGCCAAACCACGCCCCGGTTAGCATAAGGCATATGCAGGAGGGTGGACAGGAAAACGCCTGAGTTCAGGCCATATATAGTCTGCAGACACATGTAGACTGGTCTGGATCCCGCAAGTGCCATGGGACCAGACCACACACCAAAAAGAAAAATCGCAATGCCGATGACAGCGGCATCTGTTGCGCAGCGTCGTATGGGCTTCAAGGCCCTGGGAGCTCAGGAAATGTCAAGGTTAGTCACCCTGCCTGGTTTCCCAAGGATTCAGCAGGCGGAGAGTGACGAATAGGAGTGGAAGAGAGGGGCCATCCTCCCCTGGATTCAGCAGGGGGGGGTATATGGCCACTCTGATGGCAGGTGACCGAAAGATGGAAGAGAGCAAGCAAGTGAGGGACGATACGTCGACCTACCAAGCGCTCAAGATGCATCAGGGGAGAGCTCAGGGCGATGATCAGGCGCCCCTGGCTGCAATCGCCCGGACGAGTGCTGCCAAGTCCGAGACATGGATCTTGGTCTTGTGCTTGCGGATGTAGTATATGAAGGGGGTGTTAATCCGCAGGCACGAACGAGGAGACGGGTTCCCAGGTGTCGTGGGACGGCCCATAGCCTCGCCAACAAACCTTGAACTCCAGGCCTCCGGGTGCCGAGGCGTTCGGACGCTGGGCCAGGATCTTCTCGACGGTATAGTCGTTCTGCTCAGCGTAGTCGTCGTCCGAATCAGCCTCATGTGCGGCATAGTCGGGGGACAGATGTTGGCCACGGAGGTCAGGTTCCCGCACACGGAGTTGACTCTCGTGGCGCTCCCGGAACTGTCCGTGACCCACCTTGATGCGGTAGGTGTGTTCACCGATCCTGCGGACCACCTCTCCGGGTGTGAACCACGTTTTGGTGCGGTGGGTGCCCATAGGGCGGGGTCTGATCACCCACACCGGGTCTCCCAACCTGAACTTTTGCGCTGTCGAGCTCGGGGCGGACTTCTGACGCTCAGCATGCTCCTTCTCGAGCTGCTGGCGGATGTCCCGCGCCGTTGCCTCTTGCCGCGCAAAGAATTCCTTGGCGTCCATGGCCATACCATCACCAGACAAGGGAAGTCCCCGACCAAGGGGGTCCCTGCCGTACAGAATCTGGTGGGGGGACAAACCACCCGGAGTGGGGGTGTCATGATGGGCCTTCAGAGCGGGCCACATTTCCTCAAACCAGTTCCGACGTGGATTGGTGATGTGAATCTTGCGCAGCTTCTTGAACAGCTGCCTTCCAGCCACTTCAGCCCGGGCGTTGGACCGGCTGAGATAGGCAACACTCTTGGCAATACGTATTCCCATGAGGGAACACATAGCCTTAGACCAGCCACCAGTAAACTGGGGCCCTCGGTCACTGCAAATGGTGCGGGGGATGTCAAAGATGGTCAGCCAATGAGGAATCATCATGACTGCCACTTCCTTGGCAAGCAACCCCTTTTTGCGTGCCGGAACGACTACTACGTAGCCGCTGTGGCGGTCCACATAAAGGACCACACAGTCAAAGGTCTCCTTGCCAATGTGAACTTCGGGCATGGAGAAGAAGCCATGGCCACGCTCTCCATGGGCTGGTCAGGCACCGGGGTCCATTGGGCTTCCCCCTTGACGTTCTGGTTATCGGGATTGCAGGCCTGACAGACCGAGCAACCCTTCCTGACCTTCTTGATGGCGGTGTAGAGACCGATCTGGTCGATCTCAAACCGGCGCTGCATGTCCAGGGCTTGCTTCTTGACCCCTGGGTGCATCATGTGGTGGTGCCAAGACTCACATAGCTCGAGCACTCAGGATTCTGGGACCAGCAGCTTACCATTCCGGTAGAGCTTGCCATCTTCCTCAGTCAGCCCCTTTGGCCACTTCTGCCCGTCATCAGGGTCGGTCACAGCCCTATATTCGGCCTCAAAGGCCTCAGACTTAGCGTAGTCGTCGGTCCAGTCGTCCTGGAGGCAAGAATCAGGGAAGAGATGCTTGTCGGACTCAGCTCCATCAGGGGCGAGTACTCTGACCGCTCTGCCCATTCTCGTTCCGAGGGGGGCATCCGCAGCCATGACGACGAAGCATTTAACACCCTCCTCCTCCATCAGGCGCTCCATTTCTATGATCCTCTTTGCCTCAGCGGTCTCAGCCTCATCGCCATGGGCAGAGACATCCGTCATGCCCTTGCTGGCGGGATAGGCCCACCTACTGAGACAGTCCGCCACGGTGTTGTCCTTGCCAGGAAAATACAGAACCGTGAGGTCGAACTTGGCCAAGGTCTCATGCAATCTTGCCCGTCGGGAGGCGGGACCAGAGGGGGTGTCCACGTGCTCCTTGTGCCACGACTGCAGACTCTGATGGTCGGTGCAGACGGTGACGGGATGGAGGGCTATGTACCCAGCCCATTTCCCGAGAGCCATGACGATGGCATAGGCCTCCTTTTCTCGGGGCGTCCACGTCCGTCTCTGGCCTTCTGCCAGGACTCGGCTCCAGAAGGCCACCGGCACGTGCCTCCCATCGTCAAGCACTTGTTCCAACACAGCGCCAACAGCGTAGTCCGAAGCGTCGGTGCGCAGGACAAACCCTCGGTCAGGATCCACGAGGTGCAGACCCACTGCGGATAGCAGCGCCTGCTTCATCCCCTCAAAGGCACGGTCGGACTCAGCATTCCAGACCAGAGCCTTCTTGGACCCCTTCTTGGTCTCCTCTCGGTTGCCCCTGAGCATTGTCGTCATGGGGGCTGCATACTCGGCATACATCTTGATATACCCCGAGTAGTAGTTGCAGAACCCGATGTACGCCCGTAGCTCAGAGACCGTTTTGGGCTTTTCCCAGTGCTCGATCGCAGCCACCCTGCCAGGTATGGGCTTCTGCTGCCCGTTCCCAACTACGTGGCCAGCGAAGACCACCTCGATTACCGCAATGGTGGCCTTGTCACTGCTGCCCGTGAGTTTGTGCCGAACCAGAAGGTCCAGCACTCGGGTGACGTCCCTCTCATGTGCCTGCAGGAGCTCTTCATAGCTCCTACTGGGGTCCCCGGACGCGATGATCACATCGTCCACGAAGGGGTCCGCACAATCACGCACCGGCTCAAGCAGGTTCTCCAGCATCCGCTGAAAAGCCGCATTGCCGTTAATAACGCCCATGGGCATCACCTTCCACTGGAGAGGTCCAAGTGGGGTGCTCATGGCTGTGCAGGCACGGGACTCCTCGGCGAGAGGCAACTGATGATAACCATGTTTCAGGTCAATCACCGTGAAGATCCTCTGCCGGTGTTGTTTTGGCAGCATGTCCTCAATGAGGGGCAGCGTATAGCTGTCATGCTGCGTTTGGGCGTTTAGGCCGCGGTAGTCGACCACGAGCCGCCACTCACCGGCCACCTTCTTTGGGACGCCGAAGCACGGAGAGGCCCACTCGGAGTGGCACGGCTCAAGCGAGCCTCTCTCGATGAAGTCACGGAGGATCTTCTCCATGGCCTCCTTCCTCTCGCCCCTCAGGGCAAACTCCCGGTGTCGATACACACGGGGGTCCTGCTTCAGTCGTATCTTGGCCTTGCCATACGGTCGGCGCACCGGTAGGGGAAACACAGGTTTTCCGCTGAAGAAGGTGTCCCCATACTTCTGCTTCTGCCTGGCCCTCAATGCCTGGATCTTGGGGCAATCATCAGACTCCGCCTTGGCTTTTCCGGGCACCTGGACCACTGAGCTTACTTGAGGGGTAGCGACCCCACTCGGTTTCTGCTCAGGTGGTCTTCCCGGGTGGCCCAAAGGGCCATCTCTGGTCTTGCCTCGGAACAGGTCGCCGTAGGTGGGTGGGTTTCCGCCGATTGGCTCGTCCTGGCTGGACATGTGGTCCAGCACCCTCTTTACGAAAGTATCCCCGTCATAGGAACCAGAGACGATCGAGTCCACTTCCCACCAGGCTTTGTCCTGGCCCTTGCCCTCACGCTGGCTTCCCCAGTCGTGAAAGGGCTGATCCACATACCCCTGAACCAGATCCAACTTCTCTTCAGTGAGGGGGTCCTCCGATTCTCCGATGTCAACAGGGGAAACCGCAAAGCATTGCCGCCACGGCTCCGCTACGATGCGGCTGACACACACGAAGTCCGTGGTGTCGGCCTGTTCAAGGCCCCCATCGACATAGTGGAATTCCGTTGGCCATCTCAAGCGTGGCATGGGCCGTCCCTTAGCGTCCTGATAGACACTCTCTCCAGCCGGTAGGACGACCTTGTTTAAGGTCATGTTGGTCAATGAGACCACCCAATCTCGGGTGCTTTCCTCCTCGGTGCATCCCATAGGAACAACCAGCACTGCCTTGGAGCGGTCTTTGCGAATCTTCGCTACCGCCCTTGGAATGTCCCATCAGGGGCAATGGATCCACATCAAACCCTGATGCGGACCCCAGTGCTTCTCCCACGCAGAGTCCTGGGCGCTCCAGTACTTCTCACAAACCCGAAGATGGGCGGAGGTTCCTGAAGAGAACGCATCCAGGGCCAGATCCGAAGCTCCCAGGTCCGCGACCACTCGGCTCGCCACTTCCGGCATTACGCCGTACTCCTGGTTTGCTGGCCCAGTTGGCTCACTGCCCAGCGCGGCCACTTCAAGCTGATTGCGTTCCGGCTGGATCCATTGGCACTCCACATGGTGCTCAGGTGACGAAAGCCACAAGAGCTGCTCATCCTGGTACAGGGTCATGGAGGCCTGGGCCGGGAGAACGCCGGAGTCCGTCTCCATCATGAAGTTGTACCCAACGATCATGTCCCAGTCCATCTGGGCCTCGTAGAAGCGACCTTGCAGGAGGATTTCCTTGCCGAGGTCCGGGCGGCTCAGCTCACGGTGGTTCACGAACTGCAGCCCAATGGCCGCTTCCTTCGTGCCTCCCACCATGTACTGGCCGTTCGCCACCTTCAGCCTGACAGGTTTCCGACTGTCGGTCAAACACTCTGGCAGAAGTAGGCCAGCCTTGACCAAGCTGACCTGAGCCCCCCTGTCGACCAACACGTCGAAGACCTTCTCCACTTCCCCGCATAAGGCACGGACCTTAAGGTGCAACTGCCGCTCACGCCCAACGCCGCGCACGGCGTGCAAGCTCAAGATCTCCGGCCGTTCCAGAAGCTCGACAAGCGACTGGTGCAGGTCGTGGACAATGGGCTCAGGCTGCCCATCTGCAGCATCCAGCCGCGGTCCGGGTGATCCTCCGATACTCTCGGATAGATTTTGAAGCACATCAAATACATTCTTGGTCGCGAAGGACGGACGAGTGCAAGGGTTCGTGCCTTCCCTTGCCCTCACCCCGCCACCGCGACTGTCTTTCGTTTTGGGTGCCGGACCGGGCCTTCTGCCCGCAGCAATCCCTTTGTGCTTATCTTCTCCCGACTGGAATGGTGTGGCGCTTCCCACGACACCATCCTGCGACCGCCCTAGCTCGGGCCCTTGGCTGCAGGGGCTCCGCTAAGGGGCGTCGGTTGTGGCGGTAGTAGGGGTACTCTTCTCCGCATCAACCTCGTTGACACCCTTCTTCTTTCCCCCTTTCTTACCCTTCTTGTCTTTGTCCTTGTTCTTGTCACTGTCTTTGTTCTCCTTGTTCTTGTCGTCCGACCTGGGGACCCAGTTCCTCTTGATCTCCTGGATCTCCTTGGCCAACTCGGTCCCCACGGACATCAGCTTGGAGAGCTCGTCCTTGTCGACTTCTACTTTGGTCTCCCGGATACCCGCAGGTGCATGCTTCTTCAACCTGTGCACCTTCTTGTAGGCCTCCGTGTCGGCCTTGTGGATGGGGCATGTCCGGTGGACATGGTTGAACCCTTTGTTCCTCCCATAACACACGAAACAGCCCTGAGGGTGAGCTTGTATGAACTCCCCAAAGGACAGCGCAGGGTTTCCAATGCGGCCGGGGTCCTTCTTCCCCTTCTTCTTCCAACCCTTCTGCAGGGGCTTTCAGCTTCCCCGGATGCTCCCCGCGTTCAGGTTGCTGGCCACGAAGGCACAAACGGCCATCTCGGCAGGCTCATCGTCATCGTCATCGTCGTGGAGAGCCACATCGCCATCGGCTCCCCCTGGGTCCATGGCAGCTTCCCCGCCAGGCCCCTCGCCAACGTAGTTGACGTCACGGTCGCCGGGCCTCAACCCGCGGGTGTGGTGGAGGTTCTGGTACTCCTTGAGTACCTCCTCTCCAACCCACTCCAGGATCCCGTCGCAGGTCATCCGCGCCGGGATGGCCTGCAGACGGATGGTCTGGCCGCTCACGTCACACTCATCAAGGCGCCACATCTCGGTCTTCTCGCGATCGCCCGTGACGGTGATGAGGAGGGCGTTCCGCAGGGAGTGCCGTTTGACATCCCGGGCCACGTTCTTCCTTGTCCAAGCCACCACGTTCATATGATACTCCTTGGGGAGCATCATCTTGACCGTGTGGTTGGACTTGGCCCTCTTGGCTTCCTCCTTGGTGACTCTCTTGATCCATGCTTCCGGCAGCATGGAGAGCAGGCGAGAATGCTCGTCACCCTCATTCCAGTCCTCCACATTGCGGCGGAAGAGGGTGTATTGCCCCCAGAAGTCCCGCCAATCCCGTAGGCGGATCTCCCGACCATCATGCTGAAGCTTGATGGACTTCAACCGCTTGGCAGCCACCTGCTGAGTGTCCACCCGCTCCTGCTCGTTCAGCCACTTCTTGGCTTCCTTGAGGGTCTTGACTTTCCCCTCCTTGGTCGCCACGAAGTATAGCTCTTGCAGCACTTCTGGCAGGCGGTACCTGAACCGTTTGAAGACGTATCTCTCCGCATCTGCGGGATCCATGTCTTCAGTGACGGTCACCCCCCAATCGTCCAGCTTCTCAAAAAAACGGTGGAGGTTGAGGGGGTTGCCATCGTACATGGGGGGCTTGATGTCCTTCAGGTCTTCCAACACGGCGGCATCCGCGGCCTTAGAGACCATGAACGCCGGCAGCGAGGTCGACCGAGGTTCCCATCGGCGTCCCCCACGGACTCCCACGGCCGCCACTTCAATCTCCTCCACCGTATCCGTGTGGCTCCGCCGTGGTTCTTCCATGTACGCTGAACCTAGATGTTCACGCCGTACTCCTTCCATGTATGCCTCCTCATCACGGCGCCGGCGGCTGCGTTAAGCGGCCTCCCGTCGTACACCACGCGGCGGGGTAATGCCGAACTCCTCCAGGACTTCCTCGCCTCCGCCAACATCCCACTCCACGTCCCCTCCAGGGACCTCATCTCTGAGTCCACCATAACGCCCGCCAACCATTGAGATGGGCTCTTGGGCTGGTGCGGGGCGTCAGGGGCGTACCGGTGTCCGCGATGGAGCACGGCGGTTGTGGTACTCCGCGCTGAGCCACTAATCACGCCACTCCTCACTGCCACTGCCGGGCGGCACGCGCTCATTGCGGCGGCCCGCGCTGTGGTGAGAGGAGGCGCTGAGAGAGGGGGGACTGGCGCTGGGGCGACTCCTGGGGGCTCTGCCGGGGGCGCAGGGTCTGCCTGGACCTAGTCCAGGTCCCCAGCCATCGTCCGACGAGCCAGACTCCCGGGCTGGGTGGTCGCTGCCGAAGCTCCCACGGCCTTCCAGCTCGTCCAACCTCTGCTGCAGGCCGTTGCTGACCTTGTTCAGCAGCCTGGTCTCGCCCCTGGCGATGTCCAGCTCCCTCTGGGCGGCGGTGGCGACCTTGGCAATCTTGACCATCTCTGTCTTGGCGATGTCCGGCTCCTTCTGTGCGCCCGCGGCGACCCTGGCGATGCGGATCATCTTGCCCTTGCCCGTGTCTACCTCGCGCTCGAGGGACTGGACCCTCCTGCGGAGGTGGACAATCCACCGCCAGGCGGCATCCGGATCACCGTTCCCTGGTGGATTGTCGGGGTCCCCAGGGGGTCCTCCAGGAGGGCCTCCGCCGGGTCCGCCCGGTCCAGGGGGTCCTCCTCCGCCCAGAGGTCCGCCTCCAGGGGGTCCACTTGGTGGGCGTCTTCCAGGGGGTCCTGATGGTCCTCCGCCAGGGGGTCCCGGTGGGTCTCCGCCGGGTCGCCTCGGTGGGTCCGAGGATGGGGACTTCTCCGTGTAACCGAAGTCCATGTCTGCCTCATCGTCCAGGTCGCCCCACTTAGGCGTCTCGGTCTCGCAGTCGGTGGATCCCGAGCTCCGGTAGGGAGGAGGGAGATCCTCACTCTCACCCTCCGGCTCCATGGGGACGTCTCCGCCTCCTCTGCCAGCCACTCCTCGGCGATGTCGGCGGCCTCGTCCATTGCCGTCGCTGGCGGTGAGGAAGGGGTCGGAGTCGTGGGGGTGTCCGCCCGCTGGCCTCCGTGACCTCTCGGGGGTCTTCCCCTCACCCTTCCTCCGTCAGTAGGCGGTGGGGCCACTGCTCCCACTGCTGCCCATGTCGCCCTCCTCCAGACCCAGGGTCATCTTGGAGGAGGCGTCCCCTTCGAAGAGCGGGGGAGTCTTGCGCCGGAGCTTGGCTTCCGCCTCCTCCTTTGCGGCGGCCGTGGCTGCAGCAGCTCGCCCTTCAGCCTCCTCCCGGGCACGGACAGCCTCGGCTTCCCGAGCCCGCTGCAGCCGAACCTTCTCCGCCTCCAAGGCTGCCAGCTCCGCCTCCGTCCTGGCCCTCTCCTCAGCGACCTTCCGTCGCGAGGCCTCGATGGCGTCCTTCCTGGCGGCGTGCGCCTGGGCCTTGGCCGTTGCTTCGGCGTGGGCTCTTTCCTCCGCCTCCTTCTTTGCCCCCTCTTGGGGGAGCACCTCTTCCAGCGCCTTCACCTCGGCCTCCTTGCAGGCAATGGCCTCCTGGGTCAGGCGGGCTTCATCGGCGGCTGCCGCCACCTCACCCCTGACCCGGGCAGTCGCTGCCTCATGGGCGGCTGCAGCCGTGAGACCGGCCGCGATGGCCGCGACGGTCGAGGCATGGAAGGCCATGCCTCCGCCCCAATCTGTAGCCTCCTCCTGGGCGATCCCGACGGCGCCCTCCACAGCAGCGTTCTGCTGCGTGGCCCGTTGCCGGGCAACCCGAAGGTTGCAGGGCACCCCACATGCGCGCTCGCAGGCGCGCGCCACATCCCTTTGGTCGGGAGCGACGCTGCTACTGGAGCTGGCCTCGTCGGCCGGCATCCTCCCGCGGTGGGCCGACTCCACGTCGCTGCTGGGGCCTAACTTCCTCAGGTGCAGCTGACGGGGCTTGGCCCTGGCCTGCTTGGCGACTTCGAGGAAGTCGCCAAGGGTGGCGTGGCCGGGGTGGTGACCGCCACTGGCCAGTTGGGGGCTGGGGGCTGGGGTTCCGCCCTTGGCGGCTTGGACGGCTTCGGCGGCCAGGGTTTCCTGGTACTCCCGCCACTTCCTGTCCCACCTCCTGTCCCCGGCGGACCGCTTCTCCTTACCAGGAGACGCGCTGCTGCTGCTGCCCTGCAGCGTGCGCTCGGTCCCCGGCTGCGGGAACTTCCTTTCGATCATGTCCCACATGGAGACGTTGATTGTGGCGCCCGACAGGTACTTGCTGGGGTTCTCGTCCTCCTCAATCCCGTCGGGGCGAGGCCTTTTTGCCGGGCCTGTCTGGGCGGGTCCAGACCCTCCAGCGCTTCTGGCGGAAGCGGAAGGCATATCCTTCCACCCGCAGCCAGTCTTCCACTGCCTGCAGGCGGTCGGGGCCCATGTCCTCGCGGAGCTCAAAGCTCCCGGGCATGCCGCCTTCGCACTGGAGATGGCTGTGGCGGTAGTGCTGGTCCCACACCAACCCATGCAGTAGGCGCACCTCATGGGGGTGGGGCCCCGGCCACGTCTTGCCCGCTTCTTGCCAGTTTACCATGGCAGCGGGGGGCGTACTTGGTCTTGAGGTCCTTGGTGGGCGCTTGTTTCGCTCAACGGACTAGTCCTGGTGGTGGTTGTTGAAGCGGTTGCTCCAGTGTGGTTGTGGAGGTGGGTGACGCGGCTGGGAGTGCGGCCGGTACTGGTCGGCCGATGGGACTGGCTGATGTAGGTGTCCTGGTCTGTCCACCTCCTTCACGGTCGCGGCGCTTCCGTGGTCGCTCAGGGCGATGCTCTGGGCGGCGCTGCGGGCTCCGTAATGGTCTTGGAGTCCTCGGGGTTGGGGTGCTGCTCGTACCCCTCGAAGGCCCCGAGTGGCACGCGGGGGCTGGGTAACCCCGCGGCGGTGAGACGCTTTTGACGCGTTCCCGTGGGGGGCCTGGCCACGGGACGCTGCGGTGGACACGCGCAAGCAAGCAAGCAGGCAATGCACTGCGCTCACAGGGGCATCATCACGCTCGTGTCATGTGACAAAGCGTTTCAGGATCCTTGCCACTCTGAAACAAGGGTACAAACGTATGTACAGCAACACACCAGGATGTGTACACATGGGGTTAGGACTGGACCCGGGTAAGGGCATCACGGGACAATAGACACTCAGTCCCAACTCATATCCGAATCCCAGGTCCGACCCTCCCAGTGGCTGGTGGGGGCGGGGGCTCAAACACAACCCATGCCCTGCTCAGTCCGGACCCTGAAACCCTGCCAATAGGGGAGGGTGTCCCACCCAGCCACACGCGAGTTCCTGGGAACCAAGTGGCTCCAAGGCCAACCAGCAGTAGCTCCCCTTGCTCCCTCAACATCAGGTCCCAAGTCCCCTCTGAACCGGAGATAGGGCCCCGCCATTATCCCCTAGGAGTTGGTAGCAAAAAATGGGCTGTTTCAGCCCAAACTGATATTAGCTCAAAAATCTCCAAAATCGACCCCTCGTCCGGACCCGTCAGAGGTAGGGACGAGGCAACTGACCCTATGCCCTTCGAGTATCAGCCCTCTGGAGCCCTCACCCAACCTGGTTCCCTCTTAGGTCCCGGCATCAGGGCACCACAGGTTTACCAAGTGGGGTGAAGATGCCAAAATCACCAAAATTGGCGTCATTCCACGCGTGGCTCGCCCGGCCTGGGCAAGGCCAATGGCTCACAGGGTAGGAGGCACTACCTGGGACCTATTTCTGAGTGCACAACTTGCAATTAGGTCCAGGCTCCGCATGGGCATAGAGATATGGGGCCGCCAATTGACCACACGGGGGGGTGAAATTCGGGTCCCAAAAGAGGGTCATTTTGGCTGCCCAAAATGAGCCAAAGTCCGGGGTATCCCCAATGGTATATCTCGACGCCAGCTTGGAGATCAGATCCGCCATTCCATAGGCGATCCACCAGGAGTCGGGCAAAGACTCCCATGTACTTGGCTTCCAGAGATCTCCATGCCACTCGGCGTGGTGACAATCCACATTGGGTCCACAGTTGCCAAAATGGCAAAATCGTCCACACCCACTTTGGGCTAGCACCTTAACGAAGGTTGCTCCGCTTCGCCCACGTGGTGTGCGAACCATGGTGACCAATATCCATAACACCCATGTCATATATGGTCCATTGGTCCATGCGTCCGGCGTGCATGAGGGGGCTGAACATGGTGCACGGCGGGCAGAAAATGTAGAAAACTGCCCAAAATAGCCGAAAATGCGCACACTCATGGTTGAGGCAAATGAGGCACATGCCCGACTTGGACCGGAGTGTCCCATACGATTGGTATCAAGTCATATGCGTCGAACATATCTTTTGGGCCTCGCCAAAATTCCTCCGGTTTCGGGAATGGCAGGGTTGCCAAGTGAGCCCATGACTTGGGATCCTCCCAAATCGCCAACATGGCGGCCACGGTATGCCAAGCCCAAGGGGAGTTGTTCGCCGGGTCGAAGATATGTTGGGCACCGAAGTATGTACCCTCATAACATACTTGAGTCATGATGTCAATTGGGCGCAACTTTGAGATACACGGTCGCCACTTGACATCATGACGGGCGAAAAACAGCAAAATTGGCGAGAAAACACGCAAAAGTGCCTTGGAAAATACACAAATATATTATAATATCTTCGGCTTGGATTGAGTAATCGACCAATCCTTCTAAACACAATGACTCGACACCAATGACCTTCGATTCCACATATGTGCTCCACTTCGGGCGCTTTGGAAGGTCGCGCGCGCTGCCTCCCAAGTGGGCACATGCAAAAAAGGAATATTGCAAAAAACACACCTTGCTCGCAACGCATCGCTTCGGGAGCGCTCCACAAGCGTCCCTTCACGAAGGTTAGGCTTGCGAGTGTTGGTTGGGAGTACAATGAAGGGATTCGTGCAATATGGGGTCCATTGGCGGGTTAGTCTTGGAATGGTGCACCCGCCAAATGGGCACGTGATATGACACCAAATATGGCATACAACCCTACCCTCGCCTTCTACACCCAACCTAGTGGCCTAGAATCAAAGTATGCCTATATTCTAGAGTAACTTTGGTCCCTTAACACGCATGCAAGTGCTTTGGTCGAAAATCGACCTCTTTTTGGAAAGCCGAATTTTGGCATGCATGCAAAATATATTGCCCATATATATATGGAGATCATATATGTACTAACCGGGGAAGATAAGTGATATGCCCCGGATGTAGAGGCAAGCAAAGAGGGAGAAAACGCCAACTCAACATACTTCTACACGTACTTGGACGCCAAGTACGTGAAAAAGCGCACTTCTTGGAGAACACTCAAAATAAATAACCCTTTGGGCCTATGGAGTTGGGATCCTTTGGCCTCATCTTATGACTATGGGGGGCAAAACCTCATACACGGTGCCTATGAGGCACGTTAATTCGTCCCTGGGCGCTTGAACGCTTGTAACCCTTGTTATTTCGATTGGGGGTTCAAAGCGCCTTCGGCCGCCCAGATTTTCTGGGAAAAATCTGGTACGCGATGCGTTCTATCAAGGAAAAAATTGCGGATCACTCGAAGACTATTTCAGTCTTAACTTCAAGAAAGATCGTTCTACAGAATCATCTAATGCAGAGCACGGACTGGGCGACGTCAGGCGGCGATTTCACGACAATTGGGAATCGCGGTAGAAATCGGGTATTCGACAGATTTCTAACCGCAAATCGACCAAGACAGTAAAATTATGGTAATTCCACTTCGATTAATGGTTAGAAATCGGATTCCAGATTTCGCGGGTTAGAGAACAGGGATATCCTGCTGACAGCCGGTGTCAACGGCTTCCGCGCGGGTGTGGCGGCTCACAGGCCTCCGGGCCATGGGCCATAGGTTCTGGGTACCGCTTCAGTAGGTTGGGGGCGGGCAGCTGGGGGGCCCCGGTCGTGACCTGGTGGCCCGGCGGGCCGATCTGCTCGGCAGCGGCGGGGGAGGGAGGCGCGGGGCTGTGGCCTTCTCCTTCTGGGGTTGGCTGGGCCGGGGTCCTGCAATGTGTGAGGTTGTGTGGGTTGGCGTCCGCGGGGGGGAACAGTTCGCATGGGCTGCATTCAGAGGCCGGGGGGGGTGGGCCTTGGTCTTTTCGGGTGTGTGCGGGGGGCGTGGGCGGGCCACTGGGTGGGGTGGGCGTGCCGCGGGGCGCGGGGCTCCTCTTGGCGGGTGTGTGCGCGTTGTCGAGTGTGGGGGATGGTGAGGGGTGTCTGGCGGGTGGGTGTGTGGTCGGCGTGTGCTGGTGTTCGGGCGGGTTGGGGAGGCCCGTGTCGCGGGGCCCGGGGGTGCGCGCGATGGTGGGCTTGTGTGGGTCTCCGGCTGAAGAGCGAGAGGGCAGGGGCATGGGCGGGGATTGTGCGGTGGGGTGTATCCGCTCGCCGCGGCGCGCTTGCGTGGCCAGTTGTAGGCCGGGCGGTTTGGAGGAGAAGCTTGCCGTCTTCTGCTGCCGCGGCAAGGATTTCGCAGACGAGCTTGCGTATCTGGTGGACCTCTTGGTCAGTGGTGGGAAGGGGGTATGCTACCCTTGGGCTAAGACCCACGCGGCTGAGGACCCTGTGGATGGCGTGGTACCCGCAGGTGAGGGATTGCTGCGGTCTGGGGGGGGGGTTTGACCGCGTGTCCGGGCCCGCGTCAATTTGTGTGTGGGCGGTGGGGATGGCCCAAATCCAGGGCACGGTCCCCGTGGGTGGCCAGCGGCGCTGGATCCAGTGGGTCAGGCAGAGCATGGCCAATCCCAGGTGGTAGCCCGCCTTCCCTGGGGTGATTTGGGCCAGGGCGCGGGCTGGAGGCTTGTCCCCTGGCTGGAGGACGCCCCTGAGGACCCTGTGCTGAGTGGTGGGGCCCCCTCATGCCCCTGGTGGGGCGGTCCCTGGGGCGAGCATGGTGTTTGTCCCTTTGACGAGCCGTTGCGGGCCGGGGGACGTAGCCGTAGCGGCTATCACGTAGTAGTGCCCGCTCTCAAGGACTGTAACCCATACCTCCAGCGGGGGGTGGTCACTGTCTGTAGGTGGGGGGGGGAGGTCGTCGTCTTGGGTGCGGAGGCCGGCGGTGCGGAGGGCGGTGTCGCGGGTTGGTGCGGTGGCCTGTTCTCGATGCTCCAGGCGGTTCGGGCCGGCTGGGTGGTCCTTCTCCGCTGGGGCCTGTCGTAGGCGTACGGTCCCTCGACGCGTGAGGTTGATGTCGGTGTCCTGTGTCAGGGCCTGGCCCCACTCGATTGGGGGGATCCAGACGTGCTGACCCTGGGTGTGTTTGCGGGCTCGCCAGAGTACGAGGTCTACGATGGCCTCAGGGAGGCCGTTGCCTGGGGTGGTCAGGTCCCAGAGGGCTTTGATGGTGAGCTTGGTCCAGTCCTCTTGTAGGCGGTACCAGCCCAGGGGGTCGGTCGGGGCCCTGCCTTGGAGCGTTGTTCGGAGGAGGTCGGGGTCGCGGATGGTGGCCGGTGTGAAGAGGGGGTGCCCCGGGTCCGGGGGGGTCGGGCTGGATGGGTTGCCGGGGTCTTGCGCGTCTACGTCGACGTATGGTTGGCCCTGGTTGGGCTCGGCCGGGCTGGGCGGTGCCGGGTGGCTTCTTGGGTGAGAGATGGGCCTCGGGGCGCTGTGGTGGTGTCTTGGCGGCCTGCGGATGGAGATCTGGGGCGCGTGCGGGGCGCGGAGTGGGATAGTGGACGTCTGGGTCATGCACATCATGGTAATGGATGAGACGCTGCATGTGTTCCCTGGCGGTGGGGTTGGTGAGTTGCTCCGCGTGTGTTAACAGGAGGTGTTTGCGGTGTACCATTTGGGCCGCTGCTCTGCGGACTGCCTCTAGCTGGAGGTGCGCTGCTGCCTCCATTGGGCTTTCCGTGTGTTTGGTGAGGTGTCGGTGCAGGGCCTGTGTCACCGCCCCTCTCATGGTGGCTTCTTTGACCAGGGGATCCCAGAAGAGGTGTTTGGTGGCCTGGTGTGCGTGGCTGTGGGTTGGCAATCCTTCGTGTTGTCGTAGGGTTTCCGCCGGGGACCAGCCCACTAGAGTGTCCCTGCCTGTATGGAGGGGGCAATTCTTGAAGTGTTCCCAGTCTTCCGGGGTGGTGTGGTTGCACGGGCAACGGGTGTGTTTTATTCAGGGACGTGGATGTGCTTGCGGGCCAGCCATCTGGCGACCCTGGTGAGGAATGGTAGTTGCTCCCTGAGGAGCTGAATGCGTCGTTTTTGGAGGTGGGCTGGGACGTTTGCTGGGCGCAGTGCTGAGTGGTAGAGGGGGATTTGCAGTCTGTCCTGGAGCTCCTGGATGTGCGCCCGGCTGTCTGCGTTGCCGAGCACGCGGGTGAGATGTTGGATGGGGTTGGGGTAGTCATATGCTCTGTCCTGGGAGGAATAGAGGGCGTCCTCTGGTACCCAGTCCGAAGTCTGATGGCGCTCGGGTACGGGGGGTGTGTGTTGGAGGTGTGTGTAGTTTCAGCCGAGGACAGGGATCTGGAGGGCTGGTAGGTGCGTTGTGCGCTGGTGTACTGCCTGGTTGTCGACCTTACCATTTCTGTATTGGTGTCTGTGGGACTCTTGTTTCACGATGTGGTGCTGGACGTAGGCGGGAAGGCTGCGAAGGGCTTTCCAGAGCAGCAGTGCCTGGGTGCCGAGGCTCGTCGTGGCGGCTTTGTGAGGTGGTTGCCTTGCTATGCGGAGGAGCAGGTGTGTGTCGACAGTGGCGTCTACCACGAACCAGAACCGGACGATGTGCGGGAGGTGGGCGGGTAGGTGGGCCGCGATCTCCGCGATGGCGTCAGCCATGGCCCCTAGCTTCCCGTGGGAGGAGGCCCCATAGGTGGTGTGGCCCGTGTGGTGGTCCTTGTGGGAGTGTCCCCCGGTGTGGGTTAGCTGCAGGGTGGCCCCCCCGGTGATGGGCGTGAGGGCGGATTCGCCTGAGGCATCGGTGAAGAAGAGCCGGTCCGCCAGTGATGGTTGTGGGAGGCGGCATGGGTTCAAGGGCAGGTAGGCGTATATGGCGAGGCCTGGGGCGAGGTGGGCTACTGGGGTTGTGGGCTGCAGGATGGGGGTGGCGTACACCCCTATTCCTTTGGTGATGATGTGTTTCGCTTGGGGGGACATGGCTATGAGTCCCTGCTCCGGCTGTTATTGTGTGAGGTAGGAGTAGATGTAGTGGAGGATGTAGGCTGTGTCTGGGTTTAGGTCGTGGCATGTGAGGGTTTGTGTTCGGTGCTCCGGTGTGTGGCAGGAGTGGTGGAGCGGATAGTGGGGGTGCTCGTGCTTGCATGTTCTGCCTGGCTCGTACATGCCGTAACGGATGGCGACCCCTGCCGGGTCGGGGCAGGACCAGGTGGGTGTAGTGGTGAAGAGCCATTTGGGCGCGTGGTCGGGTTTCCACGCTACCGTGGGGTTGGTGTCGGTGCGGTGGAACCATGGGGCTACCCATGCATAGGCCTGTGGTGGTAGGTGGGTTGTGGGGTGGGTGTGGTGGCGTGCTATGAGGTGTAGTACGGGCCATGGTGTGGTTGGTGCCTCGGGGTCACAGGCCCAACATGTGCGTGGCATGCTCTGGGAGTCATGGGGGACCCGTGGTAGGTGTCGGGCGGTCATGTGGTGTTTCGGTATGCGCCATTTTGCCCCGTGGTGGATGACGGTGGTCTGCGTAGGTTTGGTCTCATTCGGGGCCAGTAGTAGGGTTAGTGGTGGGACTGGGCCCGTCACCGGGGGGACGGGTTCGTGTTTCGAGCCGGTGGGTGCGTAGGGCGGTGTCGCTGCGATGGGTCGGGGGTGTTGCTTTTGGAAATCTCGGTAGGCTACTCGCTTGTCTTTGCTTCCCGGCACAGTGTGTCCCGCTGCGCGTGCCGTCTGCGTGAGGTACTTGTGGAAGAGGCGGTATTGAGGCCATTCGGGAAGCTGTAGAAAGGGGGTGTGGTGTGCCCCGCTGTGGTGCAGGACCCACATTTGGGGGAGGGTGACATATACTACGGTGATGGAGGCCCCGACAAGGTCCATGGTGTGGATGGTGCCCTTGGGGTGATGGTGGAGGTCCTCGCAGAGGACCGCTAGGGGCCCTTACTCTGGGCAAGTCTGGTTGGTGAGTATGGCGTGGTGTGGGGATGGGAGGAGAAGCTGCAGGTGGTTCCACAGGCGCGAGTTCATGTCGGTGGGCATGCCCGTCTGGTGGAGTACCCAGCGCGGGCATGTGTTGCGGGCCCGTTGTGCGGCTGGGAGGCAGAATGTGGTGACCTCACGGACCTCCGGTGAGTGGTTGTGGGTCATGCGGTGAAGGAGGAGGGCAGTGTGTCTGGTGTAGGCCGCTTTCACCTCGTCCCCTATGGCGTCCCCTATAGTGGGGCCATGCCGCTCGGATGGCGCGGGTGGGTATGGAGGTGGGCCAGCCCCTGTGTGCTGCCCATGCCTTGGTCACGGCGCGTGTGGCCGGCTGGAGGGCGGTGGTGGGGTGTGTCAGGTGGAGTGCTTGGAAGCCTATGGAGGCGTTCAAGACCCCGGTGAGGTGGTACGCCAGGCTCTGGTGGGACAGGGAGAGGGCCTTGGTGGTCGGGGACGCATATCTGGGGAGATGGGCGAGGTGTGATTGCAACTTGGGAGGGATGGTGGCGTCCTCAGGGTTGGTGGCCTGGATTACCCCCAGGTGGGTGGTGGTTGTCACGACTTGCATGGGGGGCCCTTTTGGCCCTAGGGTGGGGGGTGTGGCAGACCCCTTGATCATGGTCACTGACCTTGTGGGGTGGACGATGAGGTTGTTGTGGGAGAGGTAGGAGACGGTCACGTCCAGTAAGTCAATGGCCTGTTGGGTGACCGTTGGCCCAGGGTCTGGGGCATGGGGTTCGTGTGGGCTGTGCGCGACCGTGAGGTTGGTGTCGTCCGCGAAGCCCACCAGGGGGGAGAGGAGGGGGTAGGGTGCGTAGGCCGGGTAATCCTGCTCAATTGCGAGGGCCAGTGGGAGCGTCACGAGAAGGTACAGGAAGGGGCCAGGAAGGGGGTGAGGCCTGCTCCAGTGCGGACCGTGTATTTGCGGGTGCGGATGTAGCCGGAGGCGAAGTTGTAGAAGGGGAGGCCTAGGCGTTTCCACACCGCTTCTAGAAGGAGCCAGGGGGTGTTCGGGAAGGCTCCTTTGACATCGAGGAAGGCGATGATGAGGTCGAGGGGGTCCATGTTGGCGATGGTGTCCTGGAGGAAGATGGCCTTGTGTGGGGACCGGCCTCGGATGGCCCCCCAGAGGCTGGCTGGTATGTGGGGGTCCACGTTGGGGCGGATGCGGCGTAGGAGGATGGTCCACAGGATTTTGACCTCCGTGACTGCACAGACTATAGGGCGCCTGTTGTCCGGGTTTGCCCAGTCCCCTTTTTTGTAGAGGGGGCGGACAACGTTTCCCCAGTCTGGTGGCAGGGGGGTCTGCCCCGTGACGATGTCCCAGAGGCGGTGGGCGAGGATGCGGAGGAGGTGGGCGGGGAGGTGGTAGTATGCCTTCGCAGGGAGGCCGTCGTACCCTGGGGTTTTGTCTTGCCGGAGACCGTGGATGGCCTTCCAGACTTCGTGGATGGTGAAGGGGCGCTTTTCCAGTTGCCTCCTCTGGGCGTGGTTGAAGACCCGAGGGAGGCGGTCGATTTTGGCCTGGGTGTCTGGGTCCAGTGTGTCTTGGGTGGGCGTGTGTTGCCGGAGGAAGCTGTCTTGGGTGGCTTGGAGCACTGGGGCTGGGTCGTTGGTGAGGGAGCTGTCCTCCTGCATGACCGTGGTGATGGTGCGATGGCCGGTGTCGGTCATGGCGTTGTTGAGGTGGCGGATGGCCTTGTAGGGGAGTTCATGTTGCGCATACCGTTCGTGTTCCTGGGCGATGCGCTGTTGCCTGGGGATGTGCCACCGCTGCAGGTCTGCCCTGATGTGGGCTTTCTTCGTCCCGCAGTGGTGTATCTGGCGGCGGGTTTGGGGGGTGTCGGTGTGGAGGAGGGTCGCCAGTTGTTGCTTCGCATGCCAGAGGTCATGGAGCATGTCTCCTAGGGCCGTGGGTGGTTGGTCGTCGTCTGTGTGGGGGTGTTGCTGGAAGCCGCAGGCGACGGCGGCCGTGCGCATGGCTGTGAATGGGTCGGTGGGGTCTGGTTGGATGCGCCGGGCGCGGTCTATGGCCCTGTGATATTGGGACCAGGCATGCTTGTCATGCAGTGGGGGCATCTTCAGGGGGGGTGGTAGGCCTTGGTCTGCATCCTCTGGGGGGCTGGGGGGAAGGTTGGGGATGGTGAGGCAGATGTGCAGGGGGCTATGGCCTGTGGGTCCCAGCGTGAGGGGTCCATATCGGGCCTCCGCCCGGATGATGGTGATGGGGTCGCCATAGCATACGTTGATGCGGGATGGGGCGGCATCTGTTTGGTGGGGGAAGTGGGATGGTTGGCCTTCGGGGTTGGCCGTCAGGTCCACGAGCCCCAGCATTTCAATGGTGTCGCAGACTGCATGGTCCTGGGGTGTGGCCCGTCCCCCTCGGTCCGCCGGGGTGGGGGCGGTGTTCATGTCGCCGATGATGATTGTGGGGGCGAGCATGGCCATCTGGCGGTATGCCTCGGCTAGGGCTTGGAGGAAGGGTTGCTCGGCGTCGCCGAAGGGGAAGTGGGCGTTGATGACGTTGAGTTGCAATCCGTCCCCGACGACCTCATAGACACCTAGCCGCCCTGGGACGCTGAGGTGGTGGACGGGGTGGACGTATAGGGGGGTCCCCTTGTGGCAGTAGCATTTGTACGCTTTCGGGTCCGGGGTATATATGGGGGTGGTTTCTGGGGGGTCGTCGCGTTGTAGGCCTTGTTCCTGGAAGGCGAGGAGGTGGGGAACCCACCCCGGCCCCTGTGCCATCGGGTGCTCCTGGAGGGCGGTTGTGGCGTCCTTGGAGTATGTGACGGCCGGGTGGTTGAGGTCGAGGAGGTTCACGGTGGCCTCGGTGGGGGCGGGCTGGGGCTGTGGAGGCTTGTGCCCTCGGCCCTTGCCCCGTCCGGGAGGGGGACTGGGGCTCCAGGACTTTTTGCCTGGTGTTGGGCGCTTGGGGAGGCGCGGCGGGAAGAGGCCTTGGCTCCACTCCGGGGGGAGCTCCCCAGTGTATTTGGTGCCTCTGTCGGCCTTGTTCTCTTCGGTGCGGAGTCGGATGGGGTGGGCGCTGGTGAGCTCCAGGGTGTGGCCTTCTGGCTTGTCCGGGGCGCTGCTGCCTTGGTCTAGCTCCTTTTGGCGGTGCCAGACCACCCGTCTCTGTGGCCCCCCGTTGTCCCCCGGGTCGCGGAGGCGGTACTGGATTGTGCCCTCACACCAGATCCAGTCGCCTGTGTGGTCGTTGCGGAAGGGCTGCTGGAGCTTTGCGCCCTTCTGGAATCCTGGGTACACCTCGGGCGGGGGCGGTGCTGGTGGCGGGAGGGAGGATGATGAGGATGCCTGGTCCGGGTGGGGCGGTGGTAATGATGGGAGGGAGGATGACGAGGATGCTTGGTCCAGGTTTGCCGGGTGGGCCGGGTGGGGTGCGGGGGGTCGGGAGGTCGCTGCTTTTCCGGCTTGGTTGGGGGCGGGTGCACCCCTTTTTCGTCTCGCTCCCTTGGGTGGGACTGGAGGTAGCGGGGCTGGGGGGGCGCGGGGTTTGAAGAAGGGGTGCGTTGCTTGCTGGCCCGGATCCCTCAGTGGGCGTTCTGCCGGTGTTTGCATCTTCGCTTTCGCGTGGCTGCTCATGAGGTTGGCGAGCTTGCGCACGGTCTCCGGGGGATTGGATGACCATGGCAGTGCGGCCGGGCTGTCGTCGAAGGGGTGGTGAAGGTGGTAGTTCCTCATGGCCTTGGCCTGCATGACCCCTATGGGCACCGATGGGCACAGGATAGTTGCCCCAACGATAGGCACACATAGCCAAGCGTAAAACGGGAAATAAATGAAGTGATATCCGTAAACTAATAGATATCTTCCAATGTAACCCGGAAGAATCATTTTACTATCCATTGTTCGCCCCTCATTTTGGCAAGGGGGCCTTTGGCCCCCTCCCTCTCAACCCTTGCCGCTTCGTGTCTACAACATCTTTGTTGTCCGCAATTGGACACCTTGGAAACGGTGTGAAGTGGAGACAACTCAACTTTTCAACGTTTGTGCTCCCAACCTACGTTGCAAAAGGACCAACCATGACGAAATGTATTAAAATCCGAAAATTTCAGAATGCCGGCCTACCATCTCAAAATTGAATAACCCGAAAGTTAAATCAATGCAGTTTGGGACCTTGTTAACGATTTTGGCATCCAAACTTGGGCACTTTGCAGCAAGGATCCCAAATTGAGAATACGCACCGCCGATCCGTAAATGGCGCTGTTTGGCGCAAAATGTTTTCACACTTCTTCATAAATTTCCACACAGCAGTCTTTTCAGATGGATGTCTGGTGGCAGAAATGGAAATCGCAAAATACGCCAGATGCCAGACGACGCGCGCGCGCGCCGCCTGTGCCCGATATAGACGGAAGCTATATCATATATACCATGGTATATATATATATATATATATATATATATATGGTATATATATATATATATATATATATATATATATATATGGTATATATATATATACCCCAAAGCGTCCGACATTCGCAGCGTTTCTGGGGGTGGAACCTCAAGCTTACGCTCTTCGGTAATCAAACGGCCTTCGGCCTGTGGAACCCCGAGCGTCAAACGGGATGTCAAACAAAATTGTGAAAACCAAATCCGCAGACTAACTCATATATGTTCCAATTTACTCTCCAATGTACCCGGCTAAGCCCATTACTCTGCCCAAAGGCCGGGTACCTTTGCTCAGATTGTAGGTAGGTACGTATGGGCACCAAGATGGGCACACGATAGTTGCTTCAACGATAGGCACACACATCCAAATTTCAAACAAGATGTCGAAGAATCTTTTGAAATGAAAATACGTAAACTAATAGGCATGTTCCAATGTAACCCGGAAAACTCATTTTACATTTTAATATCTATTGTTGTTCACAATTTTTGGCAAGGGGGCCTTCGGCCCCGTTGCACCCAAGCCTTGTCTACAACATCTTTAGGCTAGGATATTGTCTGCAATATGACACCAACAATATGAAGTGGAGACGGCTTTCCTTTTCAACGTTTGTGCCCCCAACCTACGTGGCAAAAGGAGGCCACAAGCGCCAACATTGATGTTTTGCAAGTCATTTTGGTGCAAAGGAAAGGTAGTGGGTTCAATGCTTGAGCCATGGTGTATGACCATGGGCATGGCAAGCTAGCATGTTAAGCGGGCTGAGCTCTAAGCTGGCATGTTAAGCGCACAAAATGACTAACCTGGGTGAAATATATTAAAATCCCAAAAAATCAGATCTCTGGCCTACCACCTCGATGTCGAATAACTCGAAAGTTGAATGAATCTAGTTTTCGACCTTGTTCACGATTTTGGCATCCAAACTTGAGCACTGTGCATCAAGATGCCAGAAATTTCCGATATGCACCGCCGATCAAGAAATCGCGCTGTTTCGCGCATGATAATTTCACAGGTGCTCATCTGTATAAATTGTCACACAGCAATGCATCCAGATCGATTTCTGGCGGCAGAAATCGGAATGGCAAAATCCACCAGGTGCCAGAGAACGTGCGCACGCGCCGCCTGTTTGCGATATAGACAGAAGCTGTGGGATTGGCTATGCAGGACTACGGATTAGGACTACGCGTAGGACTAAAGGATCTGCCCACATTGCGCACACGCATCCACAGTCAAATTTTGACAGAACTGAAAACCTTTTTGTTTTATCACAGTACATTTCTAACAGGGGGGACAGATGCATCGCGTGCCAGGTTAAGGGATGTGCATTTCCTGGCGCTCTGTAGCTCTTCATTTCGCCAAACTATGTCTGCCAAAGCCACTGCCACTGCTGCTTGGGACTGGAAGGACCCCGAGGCCACAAACCAGGCTCCGGGTCCCCACCCAATCAGCGCAACCATCCAAGTACCCCCATCGCTGCCCCACGACCCTCATGTGCTGCCCCCCAAAGGATTTAAGAAGCCATGGAAGGGGAAAATTCGGAAGCGAGGGAAGGAAATCGAGTTGCCGGACGAGGCGTACGAGAAGGATGCGGAGACTCCCACGGAACATTGGTGGGCACACCCGGATGGTATGTGGTTGCAAACATTTCGATTTGGTTGTGCGTTTCACGTCATTTTCATGCAAAATGCATGCTTTCCCTATCCTACCTCCATCCTACCTATTCTTTGTGTTGCAGAAGAGGATGAGGTCGCCTTTGATGGGGCCCAACCGTGGCATGTCAATTGGTATGACAGCCTTGGCGAACGACAACGCCACCAAATTGACGCGCAACGAAAAGAAGAAGGAGAAGAAGGAAGACCCATGGAAGAAGGAGAAGAAGCGCAAGAAGGAAGACCCATGGAAGAAGCCGAAGACCCAGGGAATGTGGCATGGCGCGAACCCCAACCAGACGACCCACACGCGCAATGGCAAAAGGAGATTGAGATTGAGCGCTTGGCTGACATTGCTCGTACTCCGAGTCCAAGTCCAAGTCCAACTCCGCCGGGCACGCCAAAGCACTCCCCGGAACCACGAACCAACGCGGAATGTGGTATGCACCGCTACGCACCATTGCACCATGGCACGTGGTACATGGTTCCGTTCCTTCACCGTCAACCCTTGTTTACAGCAACAATGGAGCAAAGGAAGAAGGCCTGGGAGGGGAGACGCCGTTCGCCGGAGCCACGCGCCGAGGGTGCACCCAAAACGCCAAGCAAGCGAGGTATCCCCGTGGTGGCGTCACTGGTTTGCTTGTCCTTTTTGTGTTCATTGTGCATTTTTTCTTGTTTGCCCCTTTTTTCTCCCGCACATTGTACATTTGTTGGTTCGTTTGTTTAGGGAGAAAGGGTGCGGAGGAGCTCATTCGGAGGATGAAGGAGCGCCGTGAAGCCAACGACCGTGAGGAAGAAGCAAAACGTAAGGAATCAGGTATGTGCCTTTCCCATCCTCTTTGCCGTGCCGTGACCATGGCCAATTACGGGCCCATATGTGCATAGAAGCGCTCTTCTGGTTTTGTTTGGGTTAGGTGACACAAGCTTGGAGTGGGGTTTGGGAGACGCCTCTCGTCTTTGAGGCGTTAGCAATGGCCCATTACGGGCCCATATGTGCATAGAAGCGTGTTTGGGTTTGGTTTGGGTTAGGTGACACAAGCTTGGAGTGGGGTTTGGGAGCGCGCCTCTCGTCCTTGAGGCGTTAGCAATGGCCCATTACAGGCCCATATGTGTATAGAAGCGTGTTTGGGTGTTGTTTGGGTTAGGTGACACAACCTTGGAGTGGGGTTTGGGGGCGCGCCTCTCGTCTTTGAGGCCTTAGCAATGGCCCATTACGGGCCCATATGTGTATAGAAGCGTGTTTGGGTGTTGTTTCGGTTAGGTGACACAACCTTACAGTGGGGTTTGTGAGCGTGCCTCTCGTCTTTGAGGCCTTAGCAATGGCCCATTACGCGCCCATATGTGTATAGAAGCGTGTTTAGGTTTTGTTTGGGTTAGGTGACACAACCTTGGAATGGGGTTTGGGAGCGCGCCTCTTGTCGTTGGCACACTTTACTGCATGTATCCTTTTTGCAGCATTGGTCAGCACCATGCAGAAGGACGAGGTGCTGGCCATCGCCGACCCCAAGGACCGCGAGCTCGTGCGGTTCAGTGTGGGGGAAACCTTGGACGCCAACGACCAGGTCTTGCAGGCCGTGGTTCCCCGGCCCCAAAGCACAGGCCCGCGCGACACGTACATCTTGCGCCGGGTCTGCCAGGGACCCCCCTTCGCGAGGTGGCGCCGCGGGGTTCGCGAGGGTGGTGCATTGCCCCCCACATGGGACCCCCCGGCGGTGGTTGTGGGTGGCAAGGAGGGCAATACCTTCATGGGGGAATGGTATTGCCCTCAAGTCACCATTAGTTCTTTTTCAGACGCCAAAAAAGACAACAAAAAGAGGGAGGAACATTCCACAATGTTCCGGGGGGGGGGGCAGGGGGCCAACCCGAAACATTATTTTTTTCGGGATTTCTGCATGGGGTGGGGACCTGGCGCGTAGGCCGAGCCAGCGGCCCTCAGGCAACCTGGGCGCCGTGTGCGACGAGGTGACGGCCATTGTGGAGGCCCGGACAGATGAGCCTCCCCTCGTGGCATTGTCTTGGGTGGGGTACCTTGCGTTGGCGCTTGCGGGTGAGGAGTCGTTGCGCGTGCCGTTTGGGTGTGTTGTGCCCTACTCTCTGGGGGGGGGGCGTTTTGGAGAAATCCAAAAGTCCCCGTCCGAGGGGAGGTGGGAGAAGGTTAGGACGGAGGCCAAGCGCACCGGCAGGGTGCAACAAAGGGTGTCGTTGGCCCAATGGGTGTCAGGGGGGGAGGGGCGTAAGGGGGTTGCACACAAGCAACCAAAGGCACGCGTGGGTAAGAAGAGGAAGTTGACGGTGGGAGAAGGGGAATGGGTGCCGCGTGCCCCTTGTGGTGGGCTCCCGAGCGGGGCCATATTCCATCCATTCCAGGGGGGGGGGTGGTGCAATACGGGGCCCAATGTGCCCTCTAACCCCATGCTTGACCCCAACTACCGACGTGCCAAGGGGAAGACGCACGATGGGAGCACGCCCCTTGTCATGGGCCCCCAAGCGGGGCCATGTTTCATCCCATTCAGGGGGGGAATGGGTACGGGCCCCCATGTGCCCTCTAACCCCATGCATGACCCCGTTGCACCACGTGCCAAGGACACGACGAACCGAGGGAGCGCGCCCCTTGTCATGGGCCCCCAAGCGGGGCCATATTCAATCCATTCCCGGGGGGGGGGGGTGCAGTACGGGCCCCCATGTGCCCTCTAATCCCCTGCATGACCCCGTTGCACCACGTGCCGAGGACACGACAAACCGAGGGAGCGCGCCCCTTGTCATGGGCCCCCAAGCGGGGCCAGATTCAATCCATTCCAGGGGGAGGGGGGAGCAGTACGGGCCCCCATGTGCCCTCTAACCCCATGCATGATCCCAGCGACCCAAGTGCCAAGGGGAAGACGCACGGTGGGAGCGCGCCCCTTGTCATGGGCTCCCAAGCAGGGCCATGTTCCATCCAATTCAGGCGGGGAATGGGTGCAATACGGGCCTGCATGTGCCCTCTAACCCCTGCATGACCATGTTTCACCACGTGCGAAGGACACGAGGAACCGAGGGAGCGCGCCCCTTGGTTTCGCACGACGCCACTCAGATTGCATTCCATGACTTCTTTGCCTTGGCTCTGCCCTTGCCCTTGCCTTTATCGCCCCCTTTCTTGGGCGCCGGTGGTGCAGGGTTCAGAATTTGATCCAAGGGAAAGTATGCGGCATCCGTTGTTGGCACAAACCCGGGGTTGGGCCAACATTGCATGCCCATGGACAATGGGACTTGTGAGCCTTGCGTGTATAAGTATGGATGCGGGACGGGAATTTGACTACTTGGGGTGGCTCGAAAGAAGGCAAGGGTTCGGGGCTGGAATGATTGGGTGCTAGACGTAGCTTGGGAGGAGTGCACACCCTGAGACAAACGGGCAATACCGGAGGGTGGTGGAGCCGGAAGGGAGGGTGTGAATGGGGAAGGGGGGGGCACCCTGCGAAGCACAACTACATCATCACTCCCCTCTTCATTAATCGGTTGGTTAGCAAAAGGCACTGGGGGGTAAGCGGGGACAAAGGGGGGTACAATCGGGGGGATGACGTACACTTGTGGTGGGGGTACGGAGGGGGGTAGGACGTCGGGCTCCGCGGTGTTTTTCTTTTTCTTCTTTCCGCCGGTAGCCATCTCCGATGCCTTTCGTTTTTGTGCTTTGGTGGGTGGCTTTGCTGGATTGTCTGCTTCGAGGTCACCCAATGGTTTCCTTTGTGTATCAATCCACGTCCGCAAAGTAAATCTAGCATCTTCAAAGCGTTCTTTCGAAACAATCGCCACATGCACAAACTCCCTAGCCAAGGCACTCAATTGCAACCGGTTCCTTATTCTTTTGACCTCCCCTTGGCGCACCAGTACTGCCGCCTCACCCTCCCCCTCAGGAACGATGCCTTCCACACTTGGTGCCTCCACGGGACAAGGACCGACACGCTCATGGTTGTGCTAAAGATTCCCAACCACGCTCCGGGACATAAGCTCCAACTCCTCATGCATGGGAGGGTCCTCCAAGAAATATTGGGAATGTACAAGGCCAAAGTGGAAAGCGGCGAATGCATCGTCCTGCAATACCCGCCAAAAATACCTACAGGCCATCCCAAGCATGGTAGGAAATGCACAAGTGCACACCAGGTCAGGGTACAAGGTTTAGGTGGTAGATCCAACGGAGGTCCGGACCGGCCCCGAGAGTTGAACATAGTCAGCTACATTGGTTCCTTTTCTGGAAACTTCAAAGATGGCTACATTAGGCGCGGGGGCCACCATTGTGGGGGGGAGATCGTACTCCAAAAGATCCTCCACCCCCCTTTTCGGGTCAGGACAGTTGTCAAAGGCGGGAGCGGCCAGAGCCTCGTATGCGTGGTCCGGCAGCCTCTTCATGTCGTACCCAAAGGAAAGGTGCATCTGATGGGCTGCCTCATCCCTTCCCCATGTGGTCAGCCGGTCCTTCATTGCGTCATACGGCATTGCAAACATTTGCTGGGCCGTCTAATGCCGGGAGCGAAAGGAGCCCGTTGTCACGCGTGTGTCCAGACGCTCCCATTTCAAAATCAGCTCCCCGGCAATGACCATGAGTGCGTCAAAAATGTCGTTCAACTTTTTCCGCTTGGTTAGGCGGCCCTCCTTTGCCCACCAATGGATGCCCTCCGGCCGTTGTGTGGACACAATCCCACGTGTGAACACACCCACCTGAAAACAGCGTGCCCAGCGTCGCACCTTGTCCCCCCCCCACGTAGCACTCGAATATGTATGTCCACTTGAAAAGATTGGGTCCCCAAGAATTTCAACATTCCACATGTGCTCAAAGACAACAATGGAGACTTGGCGGTGTGCACGGGCCATGAGGCGGACGAAGTTAGTGAAAGTGTCGTGGCCAAGAACGCCTTTCAGGTTCTTGCCCACGTTCTTGGCAATGTGCCAGTAACACCAGAAGTGCTTTGCGTTGGGGAAAACGGTGGCAACGGCCCCCGAGGCCTTCACACATGGATCCGTGAACATGAACACGGGCGCGATGCCCACGGCCGCCAACCAGTGGGTAAACTGGTACTCAAAGTTGCGAGTTTTTTCGCCCACGACAATGGCTTGGCCCATGAGCACTGACTGCCCATAGTTGTTGACCCCCACAAAGAGGCCATTGTTGAGGTTATACCTATTGCTTTGATAGGTATTGTCGTGGAGGATTAGATATGGGAAGCGCCAGGCAATAGCAATTTGCTCGAAGCTCATCCAGCAGACATGGGATAGTTTGCCAATGTCATCCTTCACCACATCGGTGTACCACCCATGTTTGCCCTTTTCCTCAAGGCGGTTGACCAACTCATGGGCATCCAGCGCTGAGGAGTACCCTTTGTCATCATAAATGTTTTGCACTTGCTTTGCGGTGATCTCGACTCCGCGGTTCCGCATGAAATGTACCACATTGCGGGGGGGTATTAAGGCTTGTCCCAAGTTCATGATTAAATCGGCTTCCTCACGGGACAAATTCACCGGACCAAGGATTTTTTTTTGCTTGGCCGTTTGCGGTGGATGGTTATGGTCTAGGCGGAGTCCTTTGGGACTCACGGACCACACCTCGCGCATGCCATCTTTTCGGCGAGAAATGTACACATTGAAGGTACAACAATCCTCGCTTGACTCCGCAGCATATGTTGGCACCGTCCTACTATCCTCGGGAAGGACCCCGGACTGAGCTGCGTTACGATTGTGCTGTTTTTGGCGGCCTACTTTGGCGCAATAAAAATATGCTTGGCCTTTGCTTTTATCGCCACGACGACTGAGAACATAGCCGTTCTCGTCGGCCCAATCCTCCATGCGGTCACAAACTTCTTGGTGACTAGAGCCGGTAAATGCATGCACAACCGGCTCCCAAGTGGCACCCATCTCCGGAAACTTCATGCTTGCATCTTCGTCATCATTATCTTCCTCATTGGAGCACGCTTCATATGGGTCTTCTTCGAGGACCTCCGATGGTGCCGGGGACAAGGGAAGGGGACTGTAGTTGAGCTCAGATGATGTGTCTGACATCTGTGTCTGAAAAAAAGTAGAACAGATGCGCTTGATGCTGGCATTTATAAAAATACGCTGTTCAGCCCCAGCAATCAATTAAATCAGAAAATCAAATCCATTTTTTCCCATTTTCAGTTAATTCAAGCGCAGGCCCCAGATGTGGGCAGATCCTTTAGTCCTACGCGTAGTCCTAAGCCGTACTAGCCTTTAGCCCGCGCAAATGCGCGGGTAGAAAATTTGGTGCTAGCATCCAATTTTTTCTGATAGATGTTGTTGGCTTCAGCGTTTAAGTTCATGGCTACATTTAGCTTTGAATTTAAATTCTACACTAATTGTACACTGATGGCAACATTTTACACTCACGGCTATACTCATGGCTACCCTTTGCTCTCATGGCCACACTTCGGGCTACATTTTATGCGCACCGCTACTCTCAAGGTTACATCCAAAACTCATGGCTACACCCATGGCTACATTTTACGCTCATGGCTCCATTTTACACCTGGTTACACGTACTGCTACATTTTGCACTCATGGCTACAGTCATGGCTACATCTTACACTCATGCCTACGCCCACTTATGCCTTAGGTCATGGTTACATTTTACGCTCATGGCTACACTGAGTGCTACATATTACACTCATGGCTACAGTCACCCATGGGTACATTTTGCACTCATGGTGGGAGGTACAGTTACTTTAACAATTACTTTTACAGCATACCCTTTACATGATACCTTTTACAGGATAGCATTTACACATAGGACTACACGTAGGGCTACATTTCACACCAACGGCTACACTCATGGCTACATTTTACACTCATGGCCACGCTCGGTGCCACATTTTACCTTCATGGCTACACTCACCCATGGCTACATTTTGCAATAGTGGTTGCAAATACAATTACTTTTACGGATACAGGTACCGCATACGCTTTACTAAAATTGAAATGATACATGATAGCTTTTACATGCTCGCTTTAAGGTTTGGGTTCCCAACTTTGCATTTGTGCTTTAGGTTGATGTGGTCAATATCAGATGTTGTGTGCAACACGGGTGTGCCGCACCAATGATGCAAGGAAGTTAGTCAAATGTCTTTGATGTAGAAATACTTTTACACTCACAGCTGCCCTCACTCATGGCTACATGTGCCACCTTCTGAACAAAGCCGCGCACGTGCCCCTGTCCCTGCCCCTGCCCCTGCCAATGCCCTTGCCCCACCCACTGCCCATGCACCAGCCACAGCCCCTGCCCCTGCCCCTGCCACTGCCCCTGCCCCTGCCCCTGCCCCCCCTGTTCCAGCTCTGCCCCTGCCCGTGCACCTGCCACTGCCACTGACCATGCCTCTGCCTCTGCCTCTGCCCCTGCCAATGTCCCTGCCCCACCCACTGCCCACGCACCTGCCAGTGCCCCTGCCCCTGCCCCTGCCACTGCCCCTACTCCTGCCCCTGCCCCCCCTGCCCCAGCCTCTGCCCCTGCCTGTGCACCTGCCACTGCCACTGACCCTGCCCCTGCCCCAGCCACTGCCCCTGCACCTCCCAAAGCCCGTGCCCCTGCCCCAGCCCCTGCCTCTGCCCCTGCCACTGCCCCTGCCCCTCCCAAGGCCCCTGCTCCTGACACTGCCCCTGCCCCTGCCCCTGCCCCTGCCACTGCCCCTGCCCCTGCCTCAACCCCAGCTCCTACCCCTGCCCCTGCTCCTGCCCCGGCCCCTGCCCCAGCCTCTGTCCCTGCCCCCCCTGCCACTGCCTCTGCCCCTGCCCCTGCCCCTGCCAATGCCACTGCCCCTGCCTCTGTCGCTGCCCCAGAGCCTGCCACTGCCCTTGCCCCTGCAACTGCCCCTGCCCCTGCCACTGCCCCTGCACCTCCCGATGCCCCTGCCCCTGCCCCTGCCCCTGCCCCAGCGCCTGCCCCTGCCCCTGCCCCTGCCCCCCCTGCCCCCGCCCCTGCCCCTGCCACTGCCCCTGCCACTGGCCCTGCGCCTGCCCCTACCCCTGCCGCTGCCCCTGCCACAGCCTCTGACCCTGCCCCTGCCCCTGCCCCGGCCCCTGCCCCTGCCACTGCCCCTGCTCCTGCCACCGCCCATGCCCCTGCCCCTACCCCTGCCCCTGCCCCTGCTTCTGCCACTGCCCCTGCCACTGCCCCTGCTCCTCCCACTGCCCTTGCCCCTGCCCCTGCCCCTGCCGCGGCCCCGGCCCCTGCCCCTGCCACTGCCCCTGCTTCTCCTACGGCCCCTGCTCCTGCCACTGCCCCGGCCCCTGCCCCAGCCCCTGCCCCTGCCCCTGCTCCTGCCACTGCGCCTGCCCCTGCCCATGCCCCCCATGCCCCTGCCTCTGCCCCTGCCCCTGCTCCTCCACGGCCACTGCCCCTGCCCCTGCCCCTTGCCCCAGCTACCGCCACTGCCCCTGCCCCTGCCCCTGCTACAGCCACTGCCCCTGCCCCTGCCCCCTGACACTGCCACTGCCCCAGCCACTCCCCCGGCCCCTGCCCCTGCCACTGCCCCTGCTACTGCCCCAGACCCTACCCCTGCCCCTGCCTCTGCCCCTGCTACTGCCCCTGCCCCAGCCCCTGCCCCTGCCCCTGCCCAAGCCGCTGCCCCTGCCCCTGCCACAGCCCCTGCCACTGCCCAAGCCCCACCCCCTGCCCCTGCTCCTGCCCCTGCCCCTGCCCCTGCCCCTGGCCCTGCCCCTGCCCCTGCCACATCCCCTGACCCTGTTCCTGCTCCCCCTGCCCAAGCCTCTGCCCCTGCCCCTGCCCCTGCCACTGCCCCAGCTCCTGCCCCTGCCAGTGCCACTGCCCCTGCCACTGCCCCTGCCCCTGCCACTGCCACTGCCACTGCCACTGCCCCTGCCCCTGCCCCTGCCCCTGCCTCTGCCCCTGCCCCTGCTGCTGCCACTGCCACTGCCCCTGCCTCTGCCCCTGCCCCAGCCCCTGCCCCTGCCCCTGCAACTGCCCCTACCCCTGCCCCTGCCACTGGACTTGCACCTCCCACGGCCCCTGCCCTTGCCCCTGCCCCTGCCCCTGCCCCTGCCACTGCCCCTGCCCCTCCCACTGCCCCTGCTCCTGCCCCTGCCCCTGCCCCTGCCCCAGCCCCTGCCCCTGCCCCTGCTCCTGCCAATGCCCCTGCCCCTGCCCCCCCTGCCCCTGCCTCTGCCCCTGCTCCTGCCCCTGCCACTGCCACGGCCCCTGCCCTTGCCCCCGCCACTGCCCCTGCTACTGCCACTGCCCCTGCCCCTGCCCCTGCCCCTGCTACTGCTACTGCCACTGCCCCTGCTCCTGCCCCTGCCACTGCCACTGCCGCTGCCCCTGCCACTGGCTCAGCCCCTCCCCCTGCCACTGCCCCTGCCACTGCCCCTGCCCCTGCCCTTGCCCCTGCCTCTGCCCCTGCCCCTGCCCCTGCACCTGCCCCTGCCCCTGCCCCTGCCCCTGCTACTGCGACTGCCCCTGCGCCGGCCCCTGCCTCTGCCCCTGCCCCTCCCACTGCCCCGGCTCCTGCCACTGCCCCTGCCCCTGCCCCTGCCCCCCCTGCCCCTCCTTCTGCCCCTGCCCCTGCCCCTGCCATAGACACTGCCCCTGCCCCTGCCCCTGCACCTGCCCCTGCTACTGCCACTGCCCCTGCCCCTGCCCATGCCCCTGCTACTGCCACTGCCACTGCCCCTGCCCCTGCCACTGCCACTGCCCCTGCCACTACCACTGCCCCTGCCCCTGCCCCTGCTCCTGCCACTGCCTCTACCCCTGCCCCTGTCCCCGCCCCGGCCCCTGCCTCAGCCCCTGCTGCTGCCCCTGCCCATGCCCCTGCCCCTGCCCCTACCACGGCCCCTGACCCTGCCCCTGCCCCTGCAACTGCCCCTGCTCCTGCCACTTCCCCTGCCCCTGCCCCTGCTGCTGCCCCTGCCGCCGCCACGGCCCCTGCCCCTGCCCCTGCCACTGCCCCTGCTACTGCCACTGCCCCTGCCGCTGCCCCTGCTACTGCTACTGCCACTGCCCCTGCCCCTGCCCCTGCCACTGCCACTGCCCCTGCCACTGGCCCAGCCCCTGCCCCTGCCGCTGCCGTAGCCACGGCCCCTGCCCCAGCCCCTGCCCTTGCCCCTGCCACTGCCCCTGCCCCTGCCCCTGCTCCTGCCCCTGCCCTAGCCCCTGCCTCTCCCCGTGCCCCTGCCCCTGCCACTGCCCCTGCACCTGCCCCTGCCCCTGCTCCTGCCCTTGCCCCTCCCACTGCCCCGGCTCCTGCCCCTGCCCCTGCCCCCCCTGCCCCTGCTTCTACCCCTGCCCCTGCCCCTGCCACTGCCACTGCCCCTGCCCCTGCCCCTGCTACTGCACCTGCTACTGCCACTGCCCCTGCCCCAGCCACTGCCCTTGCCCCTGCCCCTGCTACTGCCACTGCCACTGCCCCTGCCCCTGCCACTGCCACTGCCCCTGCCCCTGCCACTGCCCCTGCCCCTGCCCCTGCAACTGCCCCTGCTCCTGCAACTGCCCCTGCCCCTGCCCCTGCCCTTGCTCCTGCCACTGCCCTGCCACTGCCCCTGCCCCAGCCACTGCCCCTGCCCTTGCCCCTGTCCCTGCCCCTGCCCCTACCACTGCCCTTGCCCCTCCCACTGCCCCTGCTCCTGCCCCTGCCACTGCCACTGCCCTTGCCCCTATCCCTGCCCCTGCCCCTACCACTGCCCTTGCCCCTCCCACTGCCCCTGCTCCTGCCCCTGCCACTGCCACTGCCCCTGCCACTGCCCATGCCCCTGCCCCTGCCCCTGCCCCTGCCCCTGCCTCTACCCCCGCCCCTACCTCTGCCCCGGCCCCTGCCCATGCCCCTGCCACTGCCCCTACCACGGCCCCTAACCCTGCCCCGGCCCCTCCAACTGCTTCTGCTCCTGCCACTGCCCTAGCCCCTGCCCCTGCCCGTGCCCGTCCCACTGCCCCGGCTCCTGCCCCTGCCCCTGCCCCCCCTGCCCCTGCTTCTACCCCTGCCCCTGCCCCTGCCACTGCCACTGCCCCTGCCCCTGCCCCTGCTACTGCACCTGCTACTGCCACTGCCCCTGCCCCAGCCACTGCTCTTGCCCCTGCCCCTGCTACTGCCACTGCCACTGCCCCTGCCCCTGCCACTGCCAATGCCCCTGCCCCTGCCACTGCCCCTGCCCCTGCCCCTGCAACTGCCCCTGCTCCTGCAACTGCCCCTGCCCCTGCTCCTGCCCTTGCCCCTGCCACTGCCCCTGCCACTGCCCCTGCCCCAGCCACTGCCCCTGCCCTTGCCCCTGTCCCTGCCCCTGCCCCTACCACTGCCCTTGCCCCTCCCACTGCCCCTGCTCCTGCCCCTGCCACTGCCACTGCCCCTGCCACTGCCCATGCCCCTGCCCCTGCCCCTGCCCCTGCCCCTGCCTCTACCCCTGCCCCTACCTCTGCCCCGGCCCCTGCCCATGCCCCTGCCCCTGCCCCTACCACGGCCCCTAACCCTGCCCCGGCCCCTGCAACTGCTTCTGCCCCTGCCACTGCCCTAGCCCCTGCCCCTGCCCGTGCCCCTGCCACTGCGCCTGCCAATGCCCCTGCCCCAACCACTGCCCCGCCCCTGCCCCTGTCCATGTCCTCGCCCCTACCACTGCCCTTTCCCCTCCCACTGCCCCTGCTCCTGCCCCTGCAACTGCCCGTGCCCCTGCCGCTGCCCCTACGACTGCCCCTGCCACTGCCCCTGCCCCTGTCACTGCCACTGCCCCTGGCTCTGCCCCCCTGCCCCAGCCCCTGCCCCTGCCCCTGCCCCTGCAACTGCCCGTGCCCCTGCCCCTGCCACTGCCCCTGTTCCTCCCACTGCCCCTGCCCCTGCCCCTGCCACAGCCCCTGCCACTGCCCCTGCCCCGCCCACTGCCCCTGCTCCTGCCACAGCCCCTGCCCCAGCCCCTGCCCCTGCCCCTGCCCCTGCCACTGCCCCTGCCCCTGCCCCTGCCCCCCCTGCCCCTGCCTCTGCCCCTGCCACTGCCCCTGCCACAGCCACGGCCCCTGCCCCTGCCCCTGCCCCTGCCCCAGCAACTGTGACTGCCCCTGCCCCTGCCCCTGCCCCTGCTCCTGCCACTGCCCCTGCCCCCCCTGCCCCTGCCTCTGCCCCTGCCCCTGCCCCTGCCACAGCCCCTGCCACTGCCCCTGCCCCGCCCACTGCCCCTGCTCCTGCCACAGCCCCTGCCCCAGCCCCTGCCCCTGCCCCTGCCCCTGCCACTGCCCCTGCCCCTGCCTCTGCCCCCCCTGCCCCTGCCTCTGCCCCTGCCACTGCCCCTGCCACAGCCACGGCCCCTGCCCCTGCCCCTGCCCCTGCCCCAGCAACTATGACTGCCCCTGCCCCTGACCCTGCCCCTGCTCCTGCCACTGCCCCCGCCCCCCCTGCCACTGCCCTGGCCCCTCCGACTGCTCCTGCTCCTGCCCCTGCAACTGCCCGTGCCCCTGCCGCTGCCCCTACGACTGCCCCTGCCACTGCCCCTGCCCCTGTCACTGCCACTGCCCCTGGCTCTGCCCCCCTGCCCCAGCCCCTGCCCCTGCCCCTGCCCCTGCAACTGCCCGTGCCCCTGCCCCTGCCACTGCCCCTGTTCCTCCCACTGCCCCTGCCCCTGCCCCTGCCACAGCCCCTGCCACTGCCCCTGCCCCGCCCACTCCCCCTGCCCCTGCCCCTGCTCCTGTTACTGCCCCTGCCCCTGCCCCTGCCCCCCCTGCCTCTGCCCCTGCCTTGCCCCGGCCCCTGCCCCTGCCCTAGCCACTGCCTCTGCCCCTGCCTTTGCCCCTGCCACTGCCCCTGCCCCAGCCACTGCCCCAGCTACTGCCACCGCCCATGCCCCTGCCCCTGCCCCTGCCCGTGCTGCAGCCACTGCCCCTGCCCCTGCCACTGCCACTGCCATTGCCCCTGCCAAGCCACTGCCCCTGCCCCTGCCCCTGCACCTGCCCCTGCTACTGCCACTGCCCCTGCCCCTGCCCATGCCCCTGCTACTGCCACTGCCACTGCCCCTGCCCCTGCCACTGCCACTGCCCCTGCCACTGCCCCTGCCCCTGTCCCTGCCCCTGCTCCTGCCACTGCCTCTACCACTGCCCCTGTCCCCGCCCCGGCCCCTGCCTCTGCCCCTGCTGCTGCCCCTGCCCATGCCCCTGCCCCTGCCCCTACCACGGCCCCTGACCCTGCCCCTGCCCCTGCAACTGCCCCTGCTCCTGCCACTTCCCCTGCCCCTGCCCCTGCTGCTGCCCCTGCCGCCGCCACGGCCCCTGCCCCTACCCCTGCCACTGCCCCTGCTACTGCCACTGCCCCTGCCGCTGCCCCTGCTACTGCTACTGCCACTGCCCCTGCCCCTGCCCCTGCCACTGCCACTGCCCCTGCCACTGGCCCAGCCCCTGCCCCTGCCGCTGCCGTAGCCACGGCCCCTGCCCCAGCCCCTGCCCTTGCCCCTGCCACTGCCCCTTCCCCTGCCCCTGCACCTGCCCCTGCCCCAGCCCCTACCTCTCCCCGTGCCCCTGCCCCTGCCACTGCCCCTGCACCGGCCCCTGCCCCTGCCCCTGCCCTTGCCCCTCCCACTGCCCCGGCTCCTGCCCCTGCCCCTGCCCCCCCTGCCCCTGCTTCTACCCCTGCCCCTGCCCCTGCCACTGCCACTGCCCCTGCCCCTGCCCCTGCTACTGCACCTGCTACTGCCACTGCCCCTGCCCCAGCCACTGCCCTTGCCCCTGCCCCTGCTACTGCCACTGCCACTGCCCCTGCCCCTGCCACTGCCACTGCCCCTGCCCCTGCCACTGCCCCTGCCCCTGCCACTGCCCCTGCCCCTGCCCCTGCAACTGCCCCTGCTCCTGCAACTGCCCCTGCCCCTGCCCCTGCCCTTGCCCCTGCCACTGCCCCTGCCACTGCCCCTGCCCCAGCCACTGCCCCTGCCCTTGCCCCTGTCCCTGCCCCTGCCCCTACCACTGCCCTTGCCCCTCCCACTGCCCCTGCTCCTGCCCCTGCCACTGCCACTGCCCCTGCCACTGCCCATGCCCCTGCCCCTGCCCCTGCCCCTGCCCCTGCCTCTACCCCTGCCCCTACCTCTGCCCCGGCCCCTGCCCATGCCCCTGCCCCTGCCCCTACCACGGCCCCTAACCCTACCCCGGCCCCTGCAACTGCTTCTGCCCCTGCTACTGCCACTGCCCCTGCCCCTGCCCATGCCCCTGCTACTGCCACTGCCACTGCCCCTGCCCCTGCCACTGCCACTGCCCCTGCCACTGCCCCTGCCCCTGCCCCTGCCCCTGCTCCTGCCACTGCCTCTACCACTGCCCCTGTCCCCGCCCCGGCCCCTGCCTCTGCCCCTGCTGCTGCCCCTGCCCATGCCCCTGCCCCTGCCCCTACCACGGCCCCTGACCCTGCCCCTGCCCCTGCAACTGCCCCTGCTCCTGCCACTTCCCCTGCCCCTGCCCCTGCTGCTGCCCCTGCCGCCGCCACGGCCCCTGCCCCTACCCCTGCCACTGCCCCTGCTACTGCCACTGCCCCTGCCGCTGCCCCTGCTACTGCTACTGCCACTGCCCCTGCCCCTGCCCCTGCCACTGCCACTGCCCCTGCCACTGGCCCAGCCCCTGCCCCTGCCGCTGCCGTAGCCACGGCCCCTGCCCCAGCCCCTGCCCTTGCCCCTGCCACTGCCCCTTCCCCTGCCCCTGCACCTGCCCCTGCCCCAGCCCCTACCTCTCCCCGTGCCCCTGCCCCTGCCACTGCCCCTGCACCGGCCCCTGCCCCTGCCCCTGCCCTTGCCCCTCCCACTGCCCCGGCTCCTGCCCCTGCCCCTGCCCCCCCTGCCCCTGCTTCTACCCCTGCCCCTGCCCCTGCCACTGCCACTGCCCCTGCCCCTGCCCCTGCTACTGCACCTGCTACTGCCACTGCCCCTGCCCCAGCCACTGCCCTTGCCCCTGCCCCTGCTACTGCCACTGCCACTGCCCCTGCCCCTGCCACTGCCACTGCCCCTGCCCCTGCCACTGCCCCTGCCCCTGCCACTGCCCCTGCCCCTGCCCCTGCAACTGCCCCTGCTCCTGCAACTGCCCCTGCCCCTGCCCCTGGCCTTGCCCCTGCCACTGCCCCTGCCACTGCCCCTGCCCCAGCCACTGCCCCTGCCCTTGCCCCTGTCCCTGCCCCTGCCCCTACCACTGCCCTTGCCCCTCCCACTGCCCCTGCTCCTGCCCCTGCCACTGCCACTGCCCCTGCCACTGCCCATGCCCCTGCCCCTGCCCCTGCCCCTGCCCCTGCCTCTACCCCTGCCCCTACCTCTGCCCCGGCCCCTGCCCATGCCCCTGCCCCTGCCCCTACCAGGGCCCCTAACCCTACCCCGGCCCCTGCAACTGCTTCTGCTCCTGCCACTGCCCTAGCCCCTGCCCCTGCCCGTGCCCCTCCCACTGCCCCGGCTCCTGCCCCTGCCCCTGCCCCCCCTGCCCCTGCTTCTACCCCTGCCCCTGCCCCTGCCACTGCCACTGCCCCTGCCCCTGCCCCTGCTACTGCACCTGCTACTGCTGACGCGTTCCCGTGGGGGGCCGGCCACGGGACGCTGCGGGACACGCGCAAGAGAGCAGGCAGGCAAAGCACTACGCTCACAGGGGCATCAATGCGCTCATGTCATGTGACAAAGCGTTTCAGAATCCTTGCCACTCTGCAAAGAGGGAACGAAAGTATGTACAGCAACACATCAAGATATGTACACATGGGGTTAAGACTGGACTGGAATAAGGGCATTATAGGACAATAGACACTCAGTCCCAACTCATATCCCAATCCCAGGTCCGACCCTCTCAGTGGCTGGTAGGGGCGGGGGCTCAAACACAACCCATGCCCTGCTCAGTCCGGACCCTGAAACCCTGCCAATGGGAGAGGTGTCCTGCCCAGCCACAGGCGAGTTCCTGGGAACCAAGCAGCTCCAAGGCCAACCAACAGTAGCTCCCCCTGCTCCCTCAACGGCCGGTCCCAACTTATCTCTGGGCGAGAGAGATGGCCCCGCCATTATCGCCCAGGAGTTGGTAGCTGAAAATGGGCTGTTTCAGCCCAAACTGAAATTAACTCAAAAATCCCCGAAATTGACCTCTCGTCCGGACCCGCCAGAGGTAGGGACGAGGCAACTGACCCTATGCCCTTCGAGTACGAACTCCCTGGAGCCCTCACCCAACCTGGTTCCCTCTGAGGTCCCGGCATCAGGGCAACACGGATGAGTCAAGTGGGGTCATGATGCCAAAATCACCAAAATTAGCGTCATTCCCACGCGTGGCTCGCTCGGCCAATGTAAGGCCAATGGTTCACAGGGTAGGAGGCAGGACCTAGAACCTATCCCTGAGTGTACTACTTAAAATTAGGTCCGGGCTCCCTGTGGGCATAGAGGAATTGGGCCGCCAATTGACCACACAGAAGGGGGAAATTGGGGTCCCAAAATGGGGTCATTTTGGCTGCTTGAAATAAGCCAAAATTCAGTGTGCTCCCAAAGGCATATCTCCACGCCAGCTTGGAGATCGGATCCGCCATTCCATATGCGATCCAGCAGAAGTCCAACAGAGACTCCCATGCACTTGGCTCTCAAAGATCTCCATGCCACTCAGCGTGGTGACGATCCCAATTGGGTCCACAAATGCCAAAATGGCAAAATTGCCCACACTCACTTTGGGCTAGCGCCTTAACGAAGGTTGCTCCGCTTCGCCCACGTGGTGTGTGAACCATGGGGACCAATGTCCCTATCACCCATGTCATATATGGTCCATTGGTCCATGCGTCCGGCATGCACGAAGGTTAGAACATGGTGCACGGCGGGCAGCAAAAGTGGAAAAATGCTCAAAATGGCCAAAAATGCGCACACTCATGGTTGGGGCAAATGAGGCACATGCCCGACTCGGACCGGAGTGTGCCATAGGATTGGTATCAAGTCATATGTGTCCAACATATCTTTTGGGCGTCGCCCAACTCCTCCGGTATTGGGAATGGCAGGGTCGCCAAGTGAGCCCATGATTTGGGATAGTCCCAAATCGCCAACATGGCGGCCACGGTATGCCAAGACCAAGAGGAGTTATTCGCTGGGTTCAATATATGTTGGGCACCGAAGTATGTACCCTCATAAGATACTTGGGTCATGATGTCAATTGAGCGCAACGTTGAGATATACGATCGCCACTTGACATCATGACGAGCCAAAACCGGCAAAATTGGCACAAAGACACACAAAAGTGCATTGAAAGGTGCACAATTATATTATAATATCTTTGGCTTGGATCGTGCAATCAACTAATCCTTCTAAACACAATGACTTGACACCAATGACCTTCGATCCCACATATGTGCTCCACTTGGGGCGCCTTGAAAGGTTACGAGCGCTACTTCCCAAGTGGGCACATGAAAATATGGAAAATTGCAAAATGCACACCTTGCTCCCAACGCATCGCTTCGGGATCACCCCACAAGCTTCCCTTCACGAAGGTTAGGCTTGCAATTGACCGTAGGGAGTATGGAGAAGGGGCTTGCACAATATGAGGTCCATTGGCGGGTTTGGCTTGGCGCGATAGACCCGCCAAATGGGCAAGCAACACAACACAAGGCACATACTCCATATTGCCCAAAAAGGTAGCTCCCACCACGATATGTCATGCCCCTCCAAGGGCATAACTTTGTGTCAATCGCTCATAGGAACTCAAGGAGAGTTCCTATGCAACACCAACACTTGCGCGCTACACTCGAAAGTTATCTTAACGCACGCAATATCATGGCCAATGAATTGTAACGCAAACTCTACCCTCTTGACCATGATCCATTACACTAGCGCGCACGTGTGGAGACGCAAGGCATATAATGCTTCCTAAATTACGTCGGGAATATTGTGAATACATCCCACGTTTCCTTATCGTCATTGCTCGCAAGCGGCACGAGATATGACCCTCACTGATGGCCTCACGAATCAACTTTGTTTTGCCCGTATCTCTAAGACAAATGGAGGGCAAGATAAAAGGAAAGTTGATTCGTGCATAGGGAAGCACGTAGGTCCACTCGAAGGAGGTCAAATCAAGTGCGGGGATGTCGAAGTCGAAAATCCGATTTCGACATCCTGAAAAATTCGGATTAAGGTTGCGAGTATTAATTATGAAAATTGTGGAAGCATCCATGCAGTTCCTGACGACTTTGGAGCCTTCGTGACGGATAGCGTTAAAATTTCCATTAATTACAGTTAAACTGGCGGTTACGGTAAAGTCGCGATCCAACCGCCAGCAGTCAAAACAGTGAATATCAGAACGGAAGCATAAAAATTGACGGAAACAATATGACAATAAAACGCTGTTGATTCCTGACATTCTGATATACAAATCTCCGCTGGCGGTGCATCGGTTGCCGATGCGGGGCTTTACGGCCCGGAACGGAGCGTCAACGGGCGTCTTCCCTTCCGTACATGGGGTTAGTGGACCGGAGACCGGTTGTATGCCGTGACCTAGCCATGGGGTTCTGGGTACCGCTTCACCCCCCTCCTTAGAGCAAACCCTGGGGGGGGCTCGATAACACCCACGCATGGCAGCGGGTACCCAGGACCACGTCCTGAAGGGGCGGGGGTGTCGCATCCTCACTTCAGTGAGTCACAGTAAGATAGGTATGATGCAGTAATAGCTCGTAGCACATGTATAGTATCAAGTATCAAGTCCCGGGTCCTGGCGGCGATCGTTCGGCATCCAAAGGACCCGTTAACCCATACCAGGCGCACCGGGTGCCGGCTGCTACGGTCACCACCACAGTGGCAGTGGCATACACGGCCAACATAGGCGACACACGACGACCGACGTGGTCCCACAAGTCGAGAGCGACCACAAGGATCCATCAGGCTACCCCAAGCTTCCCAAGGCCCGCCGACTGGGGAGAGTCCCCACGGGTCCTTCCTCGGGCGCACCATGTCCATATCCATATGACGCGAGTCCAGAGTGCCATAGTCGAACTCCTTAAGAACCCCAGATCTTAAGGGAACTCCTCCTGAAGGGATCGGGCATCAAGGCTGTCTTTTCCCTCGCCCTACTGCCACGAAGGCCATACATGAGGGAGTCCTGATGCAGTGTGGGCAGAGGCGTCGACTCCTCAAACCACCAGTTTCCCAGGCAGACTGACCGAGGTCAGGAGCACCGGAGGCCGCCATCCGAATGCAAGTGCGTCTGCGAATCGGTAGGCTCACACTGGGACTGACAGTGGCGGACCGCTGGGAGTGTAGTCAGGCAACTGGGCTTCCCGCCTGGCGCCATCAGGATCTCCACACATCTCAGCGAATAGGGCATCACGGTATCACGAGCACTCAAACAGTAGAATCTGTAATCAAGTACTGGTCCAGGCTGGACCAGGCTGTAAGAACATGTACACGGCGACTCAAGGCGCCTCTGTATCCCGATTCGTGGTGAAAGACAGTCCATCCCTCAGCGATGGGCTGATGACACTTAACATACAGATGCACATATCCTGGAGGGCAGAAAAACAAGCAATAATCTGGGTAAATAGGCGTGTAAACACGCTCTGGACAGAGCGCCAAACCACGCCACGGTCAGGATAAGGCAATGCAGGAGGGTGGACAGGAAAACGCCTGAGTTCAGGCCATATATAGTCTGCAGACACACGTCGACTGGTCTGGATCCCGCAAATGCCATGGGACCAGACCACACACCAGAAATCGCAATGCCGATGACAGCGGCATCCGTTGCGCAACGTCGTATGGGCTTCAAGGCCCCAAGAGCTCAGAATTATGAAGGTCAGTCGCCCTACCTGGTTTCCCAAGGATTCAGCAGGGTGGGGAGTGACGAATAGAAAGGGGCCATCCTCCTCTGGATTCAGCAGGGGGGGGTATATGGCCACTCTGAAACCGAAAGATGGAAGAGAGCAAGCAAGTAAGGGACGAATCGTCGGCCTCACAAGCGCTCATAACACATCAGGGGAGAGCTCAGGGCGCTGATCAGGCACCCCTGGCTGCAATCGCCCGGGTGAGTGCTGCCAAGTCCGAGACATGGATCTTGGTCTTGTGCTTGCGGATGTACTCCATGAAGGGAGTATTGACCCGCGGCACGAACGAGGAGACAGGTTTCCCAGGTGTCGTGGGACGGCCCATAGCCTCGCCAACGAACCTTGAACTCCAGACCTCCGGGTGCCGAGGCTTTCGGACGCTGAGCCAGGATCTTCTCGACAGTATAGTCGTCCTGCTCAGCATAGTCATCATCCGAATCAGCCTCATGTGCGGCATAGCTCAGGGACACATGTTGGCCACGGAGGTCGGGTTCCCGCACACGGAGTTGACTTTCGTGGCGCTCCCGGAACTGTCCGTGACCTACCTTGATTCAGTAGGTGCCCTCACCAATCCTGCGGACCACCTCGCCGGGTGTGAACCAGGTCTTGGTGCGGTGGGTGCCCATAGGGCGGGGTCTGATCACCCACACCGGGTCTCCCACCCTGAACTTCTGCGCTGCCGAGGTCGGGGCGGACTTCTGACGCTCAGCATGCTCCTTCTCAAGCTGCTGGCGGATGTCCCGCGCCGTTTGCTCTTGCCGCGCGAAGAATTCCTTGGCATCCATAGCCATGCCATCGGCAGACAAGGGAAGTCCCCTACCCAGGGGGTCCCTGCCGAACAGAATCAGGTGAGGGGACAAACCGCCCGGCGTGGGGGTGTCATGATGGGCCTTCAGAGCAGGCCACATTTCCTCAAACCAGTTCCGCCGTGGATTGGTGATGTGCATCTTGCGCAGCTTCTCGAACAGCTGCCGTCCAGCCACTTCATCACGGCCGTTAGACCGGCTGAGATTGGCGACGCTCTTGGCATGTCGTATTCCCATGAGGGAACACATAGCCTTGAACCAGCCACCAGTAAACTGGGGCCCTCGGTCACTGCAAATGGTGCGGGGGATGTCAAAGACGGTCAGCCAATGTTGAATCATCATGACTGCCACTTCCTTGGCAAGCAACCCCTTTTTGCGTGCCGGAACGGCTACAACGTAGCCGCTGTGGCGGTCCACACAGAGAACCACACAGTCAAAGGTCTCTTTGCCAATGTGCACCTCGGGCATGGAGAAGACGTCCATGGCCACGCTCCCCATGGGCTGGTCAGGAACCGGGGTCCATTGGGGTTCCCCCTTGACGTTCCGGTTATCGGGATTGCAGGCCTGACAGACCGATCAACCCTTCCTGACCTTCTTGATGGCGGTGTAGAGAACGATATGGTCGATCTCGAACCGACGCTGCATGTCAAGGGCTTGCTTCTTGACCCCTGGGTGCAGCATGTGGTGGTGCCAAGCTTCACACAGCTCGAGCACCCGGGACTCTGGGACTAGCAGCCTACCATTCCGGTAGAGCTTGCCATCTTCCTCAGTCAGCCCCTTTGGCCACTTCTGCCCGTCATCAGGGTCGGTCACAGCCCTATACTCTGCCGCAAAGGCCTCAGACTTGGCGTAGTCGTCGGTCCAGTCGTCCTGGAGGCAAGACTTAGGGAAGAGGTGCGTGTCGGACTCAGCTCCCTCGGGGGCGAGTACTCTGACCGCTCTGCTCACCCTCCTTGCGAGGGGGGCATCCGCGGCCATGACGACGAAGCATTTAGCACCCTCCTCCTCCATCAGGCGCTCCATTTTGATGATCCTCTTGGCTTCAGCGGTCTCAGCCTCATCGCCATGGGCAGAGATGTCCTGCATGCCCTTGCTGGCGGGATAGGCCCACCTACTGAGACAGTCCGCCACGGTGTTATCCTTTCCAGGAATATACACAACCGTAAGGTCGAACTTGGCCAAGGTCTTGTGCCATCTTGCCCGTCGGGAGGCGGGACCTGAGGGGGTGTCCACGTGCTCCTTGTGCCACGACTGCAGACTCTGATGGTCGGTGCAGACGGTGACGGGATGGAGGGCTATGTACCCAGCCCATTTCCTGAGAGCCATGACGATGGCATACGCCTCCTCTTCACGGGGCGTCCACGTCCGTCTCTGGCCTTCCGCCAGGACTCGGCTCCAGAAGGCCACGGGCACGTGCCTCCCGTCGTCAAGCACTTGCTCCAACACAGCGCCAATGGCGTAGTCGGAAGCGTCGGTGCGCAGGACGAACCCTCGGTCGGGATCCACGAGGTGCAGACCCACTGCGGATAGCAGCGCCTGCTTCATCCCCTCAAAGGCACGTTCGGACTCAGCTGTCCAGACCAGAGCCTTCTTGGACCCCATCTTGGTCTCCTCTCGGTTGCCCTTGAGCATGGTCGTCATGGGGGCTGCATACTCGGGATACATTTTGATATACCCCGAGTAGTAGTTGCAGAACCCCAGATACGCCCGTAGCTCAGAGACCCTTTGGGCTTTTCCCAGTGCTCAATCGCAGCCACCTTGCCAGGTATGGGCTTTCGCTGCCCGTTCCCGACTACGTGGCCAGCGAAGACCACCTCGCTTACCGCGATGGTGGCCTTGTCACTGCTGCCCGTGAGTTTGTGCCTAACCAGAAGGTCGAGCACTCGAGTGACGTCCCTCTCATGTGCCTCCAGGAGCTCCTCGTAGCTCATGCTGGGGTCCCCGGACGCGATGATCACGTCGTCCACGAAGGGGTCTGCACAGTGACGCACCGGCTCAAGCAAGTTCTCCAGCATCCGCTGAAAAGCCGCATTGCCGTTGGTAACGCCCATGGGCATCACCCTCCACTGGAGAGGTCCAAGTGGAGTGCTCATGGCTGTGCAGGCACGGGACTCTTCGGCGAGAGGCATCTGATGATAACCATGTTTCAGGTCAATCACCGTGAAGATCCTCCGCCGGTGTTGCTTTTGCAGCATGTCCTCAATGAGGGGCAGCGTATAGCTGTCGTGCTGCGTTTGGGCGTTCAGGCCGCGGTAGTCGACCACGAGCCGCCACTCACCGGCTACATTCTTGGGGACGACGAAGCACGGAGAGGCCCACTCGGAGTGGCACGGCTCAAGCCAGCCTCTCTGGATGAAGTCACGGAGGATCTTCTCCATGGCCTCTTTCCTCTCGCCCCTCAGGGCAAACTCCCGGTGCCTATACACACGGGGGTCCTGCTTCAGTCGTATCTTGGCCTCGCCATACGGTCCACGCACCGGTGGGGGAAACACAGGCTTTCCGCTGAAGAAGGTCTCGCCATACTTCTGCTTCAGCCTGGCCCTCAACGCCTGGATCTTGGGGCAGTCATCGGACTCCGCCTTGGCTTTTCCGGGCACTTGAACCACGGAGCTTACTTGAGGGGTAGCGACCCCGCTCGCTTTCGGCTCAGGTGGTCTTCCCAGGTGGCCCAAAGGGCCATCTCTGGTCTTGCCTCGGAACAGATCGCCGTAGGTGGGTGGGTTACCGCCAGGCGGCTCGTCTTGGCTGGACATGTGATCCAGCACCCTCTGTACGAAGGTATTCCCGTCATAGGAACCGGAGACGATTGAATCAACTTCCCACCAGGCTTTGTCCTGGCCTTTGCTCTCACGCTGGTTTCCCCAGTCGTGAAAGGGCTGATACATATACCTCTGAACCAGATCCCACTCCTCTTCAGTGAGGGGGTCTTCCGAATCCAATTCTTCGATGTCAACGGGGGGAACCGCAAAGCATTGCCGCCAGGGCTCTGCTATGATGCGGTTGACACACACGAAGTCCGTGGCGTCGGCCTGATCAAGGCCCCCATCCACATAGTGGAATTCTGTTGGCCATCTTTGGGGCGGCATGGGCTGTCCCTTAGCGTCCTGAAAGACACTCTCTCCAGCCGGTGGGACGACCTTGTTTAAGGTCATGTTGGTCAATGAGGCTACCCAATGTCGGGTACTTTCCTCCTCGGTGCATCCCATAGGAACAACCAGCACTGCCTTGGAGCGGTCCTTGCGAATCTTCGCTAACGCTCGTCGAATGTCCCAACAGGGGCAATGGATCCACATCAAACCCTGATGCGGACCCTAGTGCTTCTTCCACGCGGAGTCCTGTGCGCTCCAGTACTTCTCACACACCCGCAGATGGGCGGAGGTTCCTGAAGAGAACGCATCCAGGGCCAGATCCGAAGCTCCCAAGTCCGCGACAACTCGGCTCGCCACTTCCGGCCTTACGCCGTACTCCTGGTTTGCAGGACCAGTTGGCCCAGTGTCCAGCGCGGCCACTTCGAGCTGATTGCGTTCGGGGTGGATCCATTGGCATTCCACATGGTGCTCAGGTGACGAAAGCCACGAGAGCTGGTCGTCCTGGTACAGGGTCATGGAGGCCTGGGCCGGGAGAACGCCGGAGTCCGTCTCCATCATGAAGTCGTACCCAACGATCATGTCCCAGTCCATCTCGGCCTCGTAGAAGCGACCGTGCAGGAGGATTTCCTTGCCGAGGTCTGGGCGGCTCAGTTCACGATGGTTCACGAACTGCAGCCCGATGGCCGCTTCCTTCGTGCCTCCCACCATGTACTGGCCGTTCGCCCCCTTCAGCCTGACAGGTTTCCGACTGTCGGTCAGACACTCTGGTGGAAGTAGGCCAGCCTTGACCAAGCTGACTTGAGCTCCCGTGTCGACCAACACGTCGAAAACCTTTTCCACTTCCCCGCATAAGGCACGGACCTTAAGATGCAACTGCCGCTCGCGACCGACACGGCGCACGGCGTGCAAGCTCAGGATCTCCGGCCGTTCCAGAAGCTCAACAAGCGACTGGTGCAGGTCGTGGACAATGGGCTCAGGCTGCCCATCTGCAGCATCCAGCTGCGGTCCGGGTGATCCTCCGATACTCTCGGATAGATCCTGTAGTACATCAAATACATTCTTGGTCGCGAAGGACGGACGGGTGCAAGGGTTCGTGCCTTCACTTGCCCTTACCCCGCCTCCGAGACTGGGCGCCGGACCGGGCCTTCCGCCCGCGGCAGTCCCCTTGTGCCTATCGACTCCCGACTGGGATGGTTCGGCGCTACCCACGTCACCATCCTGCGACCGCCCTAGCTGGGGCCCTTGGCTGCAGGGGCTCCGCTAGGGGGCGTCGGTTGTGGAGGAAGGGGTGTTCTCCTCCGCATCAACCTCGTTGATGCCCTTCTTCCTTCCCCCTTTCTTACCCTTGTTCTTGTCCTTGTCCTTGTTCTGGTCATTCTGGTTGTTCTCCTTGTTCTTGTTGTCCGACCTGGGGACCCAGTTCCTCTTGATCTCCTGGATCTCCTTGGCCAACTCGGTCCCCACCGACGACATCAGCTTGGCCAGCTCGTCCTTGTCGACCTCCATTTTGGCTTCCCGGATACCCGCGGGCGCACGCTTCTTCGACCCGTGCGCCTTCTTGTAAGCCTCCGTGTCGGCCTTGTGGACGGGGCATGTTCGGTGGTCATGGTTGAAGCCTTTCTTCCTCCCATAACACACGAAACAGCCCTGCGGGTGAGCTCGTATGAACTCCTGAAAGGACAGCGGAGGGTCGCCAATGCGGCGAGGGTCCCTCTTCTCCTTCTTCCTCCAACCCTGCTGCAGGGGCTTCCAGTTTCCCGGTTTGCTCCCCGCGCTCAGGTTGTTGGCCACGAAGGCACAAACGGCCACCTCGGCGGACTCATCGTCGTCGTCATCGTCGACGAGAGTCTCATCGCCGCCGGCTCCCGCTGGATCCATGGCGGCTTCCCCGCCAGGTCCCTCGCCAACATAGTTGACGTCGCGGTCGCCGGGCCTCAACCCGCGGGTGTGGTGGAGGTTTCGGTACTCTTTGAGTACTTCCTCGCCAACCCACTCCAGGATCTCGTCGCAGCTCATCCGCACCGGAATGGGCTGCAGACGGATGGTCTGGCCGCTCAACTCACACTCGTCAAGGCGCCACATCGCGGTCTTCTCGCGATCGCCCGAGACGGTGATGAGAAGAGCGTTCCGCAGGGAGTGCCGTTTGACATCCCGGGCCACGTTCTTCTTCGCCCAAGCCACCACGTTCGAGTGATACTCTTTGGGGAGCATCATCTTGACCGTGTGGTTGGACTTGGCCCGCTTGGATTCCTCCTTGGTGACCCTCTTGATCCATGCTTCCGGCAGCATGGAGAGCAGGCGAGCCTGCTCGTCACCCTCGTTCCAATCCTCCACGTTGCGGCGGAAGAGGGTGTATTTCCCTCGGAAGTCTCGCCACTCTTGTGGGCGGATCTCCCGTCCATCATGCTCAAGCTTGATGGACTTCCAGCGCTTGGCAGCCACCTGCGGAGCCTCCACCCGCTCCTGCTCGTTGAGCCACTTCTTGGCTTCCTTGAGGGTCTTGATTCTCCCCTCCTTGGTCGCCACGAAGTATAGCTCGCCGAGCACTTCCGGCAGGCGGTACCTGAACCGTTTGAAGACATACTTCTCCGCATCAGCGGGAGGCAGGTCTTCAGTGACGGTCACCCCCCAATCGTCCAGCTTCTCCAAGAAGCGGTCGAGGTTGAGGGGGTTGCCATCGTACATGGGGGGCTTGATGTCCTTCAAGTCTTCCCACACGGCGGCGTCCGCGGCCTTAGAGACCATGAACGCCGGCTGCGAGGTCGACCGAGGTTCCCATCGGCCTCGCCCACGGAGTCCCACGGCCGCCACGTCCATCTCCTCCATGGAATCCCTGTGGCTACGCCGCGGTTCCTCCACGTACGCTGAACCAAAATGTTCACGCCGTACTCTTTCCATGTACGCATCTTCATCACGGCGCCGGCGGCTGAGTTCAGCGGACTCCCGTCGTACACCACGCGGCGGGCTGATGTCGAACTCCTCCAGGTCCAGGTCCAGGTCCTCACCTTCGCCGACATCCCACTCCACGTCTCCTCTGGGAACCTCATCCCTGAGTCCACCATAACGTCCTCCAGCCATTGAGATTGGCACAGGGCCAGGTGGTGGTCCAGGTGGTGGTGCGGGGCGCCGGGGGCGTACCGGTGTCCGCGGTGGAGCACGGCGGTTGCGGTACTCCGCGCTGAGCTACTCATCACGCCATTCCTCACTGCCACTGCCGGGCGGCACGCGCTCGTTGCGGCGGCCCGCGCTGTGGTGAGAGAGGGCGGTGAGAGAGGGGGCACTGGCGCTGGGGCGACTCCTGGGGGCTCCGCGGGGGGCGTGGGGTCTGCCTGGACCTGGTCTGGGTCCCCAGCCATCGAAGAGCCAGACTCCAGGGGTGGGTGGTCGCTGCCGACGCTCCCACGGGCTTCCAGCGCGTCCAGCCTCTCCTGCAGGCCGCTGACGACGTTGGTCAGCGACTTGGTCTCGGCCCTGGCGATGTCCAGCTCCTTCTGCGCGCGCGCGGCGACCGTGGAGATGCGAGCCATCTCGCCCTTGCCCGTGTCTACCTCCAGCTCGAGCAACTGGACTCTCCTGCAGAGGTAGACAATCCACCACCAGGTGGTATCCGGGTCGCCGTTCCCTACTGGGTCGTCGGGGTCCCCAGGGGGTCCTCCAGGAGGGCCTCCGCCGGGTCCGCCCGGTCCAGGGGGTCCTCCCCCGCCCGGTGGTCCGCCTCCAGGGGGTCCACTTGGTGGGCGTCCTCCAGGGGGTCCTGATGGTCCGCCGCCAGGGGGTCCCCGTGGGTCTCCGCCGGGCCGCCTCGGTGGGTCCGGGGATGGGCGCTTCCTCGTGATGCCGAACTCCATGTCGTCATCCTCGTCCATGTCGCCCCACCTGGGCGTCTCGGTCACGGAGGACTCCGAGCTCCGGTAGGGAGGAGGGAGATCCTCATCCTCACCTTCCGGTTCCATGGGGACGTCTCCGCCGCCTCCGCCCGTCCAAGCCACCACTTGGCGATGTCGGCGGCCTTGTTCATCCCCGTCACTGGCGGTGAAGAAGGGGTCACTGTCATGGGGGTGTCCACCCGCTGGCCTCCGCGGCCTGTCGGGGGTCTTCCCCTTGCCCTTCCTCCGTCGATGGGCGGTGGTGCCACTGCTCCCACTGCTGCCCGTGTCCGCCTCATCCAGCGTCATCCTGGAGGAGGCGTCCCCTTCGAAAAGCTTTCGAAGGGTCTCCACTCGTGATCCTCCCGGGGGAGTCTCGCGGCGGAGTTTGGCCTCTGCCTCCTCCATTGCGGCGGCGGTGGTTGCGGCAGCTCGCGCTTCGGCTTCTTCCCGAGCACGAGCCGCCTCGGCTTCCCAGGCCTGCTGCAGCCGCGCCTTCTGCGCTTCCAACGCTGCCAGCTCCGCCTCCGTCTTGGCCTTCTCCTCAGCGACCTTCCGTCGCGCGGCCTCGATGGCTTCCTTCTTGGCGGCGTCCTCCTGGGCCTTAGCCGCTGCTTCGGCGTGGGCCCTTTCCTCCGCCTCCTTCTTTGCTCTCTCTTGGGCAAGCGCCTCCTCCAGCGCCTTCACCTCGGCCTCCTTGCAGGCAATGGCCTCCTGCGTCCGGCGGGCTTCCTCGTCGGTTGCCCTGATCCGGGCAGCCACTGCCTCATGGGCGGCCGCAGCCGTGAGACCGGCCGCGATGGCTGCCACTTTCGAGGCGTGGTAGTCCATGCCTCTGCCCCACTCGGTGGCCTCCTCATGGGCGATGCCGATGGCGCCCTCCACGGCAGCGTTCTGCTGCGTGGCCCGTTGCCGGGCAACCCGAAGGTTGCAGGGCGCCCCACAGACGCGCTCACAGGCGCGCGCCACGTCCCTTTGGGCGGGAGCGGCGCTGCTGCTGGAGCTGGCCTGGTCGGCCGGCATCCTCCCGCGGTGGGCCGACTCCACGTCGCTGCTGGGGCCTGCTGAGGCCTGCTGGGGCTTCAGGAGCAGCGGACGGGGCTTGGCCTTGGACTGCCTGGCGACTTTGATGTAGTCGCCAAGGGTGGTGGAGCCGGGGTGATGACCACCATTGGCCCGTTGGGGATTGGGGGCTTGGGTTCCGCCCTTGGCGCCTTGGGCGGCTTCGGCGGCCAGGGACTCCTGGTACTCCCGCCACCTCCGGTCCCGCTTCCTGTCCCCGGCGGACCGCTTCTCCGTCACCGGAGACGCGCTGCTGCTGCCCTGCAGCCTGCGCTCGGTCCCCGGTTCCGGGAAGTTCTTCTCGATCACGTCCCACAGGGAGACGTTGATCGAGGCGCCCGACGGGTAGGCGTTGGGGTCCTCGTCCTCCTCAATCCCGTCGGGGCGCGGCCCTTCGCCGGGCCTGTCCGGCCGGGTCCACGTCCTCCAGCGCTTGCGGCGGAAGCGGTACTCGTACCCTTCCGCCCGCAGCCACTCCTCCACTGCCCGCAGGCGGTCCTCCCCCATGTCCTCCCGGAGCTCGAAGCTCCCGGGCATGCCGCCTTCGCACTGGGGATTGCTGTAGCGGTATTGCTGGTCCCACAGCAATCCGCGCAGCAGGCGCGCCACATGGGGGTGGGGCTGCGGCCACCTCCTACCCGCTTCTTGCCAATTCACCATGGCAGCGGGGGCGTAGTTGGTCTTGAAGTCCTTGATGTGCACTCGTTCAACTCAACGAACTGGTTGTGGTTGTTGAGGAGGGTGCTGCAGCACTGGATTGGAAGTGCGGCTGGTGCTGGTCAGCCGGTGGTTGTGGAGGTGGTTGACGCGGCCTTGCTGGTCGGCCGATGGGACTCCGGGTCGGCCGATGGGGCTGATGCAGGAGTCCTGGTCTGTGCACCTCTTCCACGGTCGCTGCGCGGTCAGGGCGATGCTCTGGACGGCGCTGCGGGCTCCGTGACGAACTCGGCGCTGTCGCTGAGTGGCGCTGCGAGCCGCTGCGCTGCGCTGCGAGATGCTGCGCTGCGCTGCGAGCTGCGAGCTGCGCCGCGCTGCTCGGGGTTGGTGGCCCCGAGTGGCACGCGAGGGTTGGGTAACCCCGCGGCGGTGAAACGCTTTTGACGCGTTCCCGTGGGGGGCCGGCCACGGGACGCTGCGGGACACGCGCAAGTGAGCAGGCAGGCAAAGCACTACGCTCACAGGGGCATCAATGCGCTCATGTCATGTGACAAAGCGTTTCAGAATCCTTGCCACTCTGCAAAGAGGGAACGAAAGTATGTACAGCAACACATCAGGATATGTACACATGGGGTTAAGACTGGACTGGGGTAAGGGCATTATGAGACAATAGACACTCAGTCCCAACTCATATCCCAATCCCAGGTCCGACCCTCTCAGTGGCTGGTAGGGGCGGGGGCTCAAACACAACCCATGCCCTGCTCAGTCCGGACCCTGAAACCCTGCCAATGGGAGAGGTGTCCCGCCCAGCCACAGGCGAGTTCCTGGGAACCAAGCAGCTCCAAGGCCAAACAACAGTAGCTCCCCCTGCTCCCCCAACGGCCGGTCCCAACCCTCCTCTGAGCCAGAGATATGGCCCCGCCATTATCGCCCAGGAGTTGGTAGCTGAAAATGGGCTGTTTCAGCCCAAACTGAAATTAACTCAAAAATCCCCAGAATTGACCTCTTGTCCGGACCCGCCAGAGTTAGGGACCAGGCAACTGACCCTATGCCCTTCGAGTACGAACTCCCTGGAGCCCTCACCCAACCTGGTTCCCTCTGAGGTCCCGGCATCAGGGCAACACGGATGAGTCAAGTGGGGTCATGATGCCAAAATCACCAAAATTAGCGTCATTCCCACGCGTGGCTCGCTCGGCCAATGTAAGGCCAATGGCTCACAGGGTAGGAGGCAGGACCTAGGACTTATATCTGAGTGTACTACTTGGAATTAGGCCCGGGCTCCCTGTGGGCAGAGAGGAATGGGGCCGCCAATTGACCACACAGAAGGGGGAAATTCGGGTCCCAAAATGGGGTCATTTTGGCTGCTTGAAATGAGCCAAAATTCAGTGTGCTCCCAAAGGCATATCTCCGCGCCGGCTTGGAGATCGGATCCGCCATTTCATACGCGATCCACCTGGAGTCCAACAGAGACTCCCATGCCCTTGGATCTCGAAGATCTCCATGCCACTCAGCGTGGTGACGATCCCAATTGGGTCCACAAATGCCAAAATGGCAAAATTGCCCACACTCACTTTGGGCTAGCGCCTTAACGAAGGTTGCTCCGCTTCGCCCACGTGGTGTGTGAACCATGCTGACCAATGTCCCTATCACCCATGTCATATATGGTCCATTGGTCCAAGCGTCCGGCGTGCACGAAGGTTAGAACATGGTGCACGGCGGGCAGCAAAAGTGGAAAAATGCTCAAAATGGCCAAAAATGTGCACACTCATGGTTGGGGCAAATGAGGCACATGCCCGACTCGGACTGGAGTGTGCCATAGGATTGGTATCAAGTCATATGTGTCCAACATATCTTTTGGGCGTCGCCCAACTCCTCCGGTATTGGGAATGGCAGGGTCGCCAAGTGAGCCCATGATTTGGGATAGTCCCAAATCGCCGACATGGCGGCCACGGTATGCCAAGACCAAGAGGAGTTATTCGCCAGGTCCAATATATGTTGGGCACCGAAGTATGTACCCCCATAACATACTTGGGTCATGATGTCAATTGAGCGCAACGTTGAGATATACGATCGCCACTTGACATCATGACGAGCCAAAAACGGCAAAATTGGCACAAAGACACACAAAAGTGCATTGAAAGGTGCACAATTATATCATAATATCTTTGGCTTGGATCGTGCAATCAACTAATCCTTCTAAACACAACGACTTGACACCAATGACCTTCGATGCCACATATGTGCTCCACTTGGGGCGCCTTGAAAGGTTACAAGCGCTACTTCCCAAGTGGGCACATGAAAATATGGAAAATTGCAAAATGCACACCTTGCTCCCAACGCATCGCTTCGGGATCACCCCACAAGCTTCCCTTCACGAAGGTTAGGCTTGCAATTGACCGTAGGGAGTATGGAGAAGGGGCTTGCACAATCTGAGGTCCATTGGCGGGTTTGGCCTGGCGCGATAGACCCGCCAAATGGGCACGCAACACAACACAAGGCACATACCCCATATTGCCCAAAAAGGTAGCTCCCACCACGATATGTCATGCCCCTCCAAGGGCATAACTTTGTGTCAATCGCTCATAGGAACTCAAGAAGAGTTCCTATGCAACACCAACACTCGCCCGCTACACTCGAAAGTTATCTCAACGCACGCAATATCATGGCCAATGAATTGTAACGCAAACTCTACCCTCTTGACCATGATCCATTACACTAGCGCGCACGTGTGGAGACGCAAGGCATATAATGCTTCCTAAATTACGTCGGGAGTATTGTGAATACATCCCACGTTTCCTTATTGTCATTGCTCGCAAGCGGCACGAGATATGACCCTCACAAGTGGCCTCACGAATCAACTTTGTTTTGCCCGTATCTCTAAGACAAATGGAGGGCAAGATAAAAGGAAAGTTGATTCGTGCATAGGGAAGCACGTAGGTCCACTCGAAGGAGGTCAAATCAAGTGCGGGGATGTCGAAGTCGAAAATCCGATTTCGACATCCTGAAAAATTCGGATTAAGGTTGCGAGTATTAATTATGAAAATTGTGGAAGCATCCATGCAGTTCCTGACGACTTTGGAGCCTTCGTGACGGATAGCGTTAAAATTTCCATTAATTACAGTTAAACTGGCGGTTACGGTAAAGTCGCGATCCAACCGCCAGCAGTCAAAACAGTGAATATCAGAACGGAAGCATAAAAATTGACGGAAACAATATGACAATAAAACCCTGTTGATTCCTGACATTCTGATAGACAAATCTCCGCTGGCGGTGCATCGGTTGCCGATGCGGGGCTTTACGGCACGGAACAGAGCGTCAACGGGCGTCTTCCCTTCCATACATGGGGTTAGTGGACCGGAGACCGGTTGTATGCCGTGACCTAGCCATGGGGTTCTGGGTACCGCTTCACTGCCACTGCCCCTGCCCCAGCCACTGCCCTTGCCCCTGCCCCTGCTACTGCCACTGCCACTGCCCCTGCCCCTGCCACTGCCACTGCCCCTGCCTCTGCCACTGCCCCTGCCCCTGCCCCTGCAACTGCCCCTGCTCCTGCAACTGCCCCTGCCCCTGGCCCCTGCCCTTGCCCCTGCCACTGCCCCTGCCACTGCCCCTGCCCCAGCCACTGCCCCTGCCCTTGCCCCTGTCCCTGCCCCTGCCCCTACCACTGCCCTTGCCCCTCCCACTGCCCCTGCTCCTGCCCCTGCCACTGCCACTGCCCCTGCCACTGCCCATGCCCCTGCCCCTGCCCCTGCCCCTGCCCCTGCCTCTACCCCTGCCCCTACCTCTGCCCCGGCCCCTGCCCATGCCCCTGCCCCTGCCCCTACCACGGCCCCTAACCCTGCCCCGGCCCCTGCAACTGCTTCTGCTCCTGCCACTGCCCTAGCCCCTGCCCCTGCCCGTGCCCCTGCCACTGCGCCTGCCAATGCCCCTGCCCCAACCACTGCCCCGCCCCTGCCCCTGTCCATGTCCTCGCCCCTACCACTGCCCTTTCCCCTCCCACTGCCCCTGCTCCTGCCCCTGCAACTGCGCGTGCCCCTGCCGCTGCCCCTACGACTGCCCCTGCCACTGCCCCTGCCCCTGTCACTGCCACTGCCCCTGGCTCTGCCCCCCTGCCCCAGCCCCTGCCCCTGCCCCTGCCCCTGCAACTGCCCGTGCCCCTGCCCCTGCCACTGCCCCTGTTCCTCCCACTGCCCCTGCCCCTGCCCCTGCCACAGCCCCTGCCACTGCCCCTGCCCCGCCCACTACCCCTGCTCCTGCCACAGCCCCTGCCCCAGCCCCTGCCCCTGCCCCTGCCCCTGCCACTGCCCCTGCCCCTGCCCCTGCCCCCCCTGCCCCTGCCTCTGCCCCTGCCACTGCCCCTGCCATAGCCACGGCCCCTGCCCCTGCCCCTGCCCCTGCCCCAGCAACTGTGACTGCCCCTGCCCCTGCCCCTGCCCCTGCTCCTGCCACTGCCCCTGCCCCCGCTGCCCCTGCCGCTGCCCCTGCCCCTGCCCCTGCCACAGCCCCTGCCACTGCCCCTGCCCCGCCCACTGCCCCTGCTCCTGCCACAGCCCCTGCCCGAGCCCCTGCCCCTGCCCCTGCCCCTGCCACTGCCCCTGCCCCTGCCTCTGCCCCCCCTGCCCCTGCCTCTGCCCCTGCCACTGCCCCTGCCACAGCCACGGCCCCTGCCCCTGCGCCTGCCCCTGCCCCAGCAACTGTGACTGCCCCTGCCCCTGACCCTGCCCCTGCTCCTGCCACTGCCCCCGCCCCCCCTGCCACTGCCCTGGCCCCTCCGACTGCTCCTGCCCCTCCCCCTGCCCCTGCCCCTGCTCCTGTTACTGCCCCTGCCCCTGCCCCTGCCCCCCCTGCCTCTGCCCCTGCCTTGCCCCGGCACCTGCCCCTGCCCTAGCCACTGCCTCTGCCCCTGCCTTTGCCCCTGCCACTGCCCCTGCCCCAGCCACTGCCCCAGCTACTGCCACCGCCCATGCCCCTGCCCCTGCCCCTGCCCGTGCTGCAGCCACTGCCCCTGCCCCTGCCCCTGCCACTGCCATTGCCCCTGCCAAGCCCCTGCCCCTGCCCCTGCCCCTGTTCTGCCCCTGCCTCTGCCCCTGCTACTGCCCCTGCTACTGCCTCTGCCACTGTCCCTGCCCCTGCCCCTGCCTCCGCCCGTGCCCCTGCCTCTGCCCCTGCCCCAGTCCCTCCTCCTGCCCCTGCCCTAGCATCTGCCCCTGCCCCTGCCCGAGCCACTGCCCCTGCACCTCCCACTGCCCCGGCCCCTGCCCCTGCCCCTGTCCCTGCCCATGCCCCTGCCCCTGCCCCTGCCACTGCCCCTGCCCCACCCACTACCCCTGCCCCTGCCCCTGCCCCTGCCCCTGCCCCTGCCCCTGCCCCTGCCCCTGCCCCTGCCCCTGCCCCTGCCACATCCCCTGCCCCTGCCCCTGCCCCCCCGCCCATGCCTCTGCCCCTGCCCCTGCAACAGCCACTGCCCCTGGCCCTGCCCCTGCTACTGCCAGCTGCCCCTGTCCCTGCTACTGCCACTGCCCCTGCCACTGCCCCTGCCCCTGCCCCTGCCACTGCCCCTGCCACTGCCTCTGCCCCTGCCCCTGCCCCTGCCCCTGCCTTTGCCTGTGCCCCTGCTACTGCCCCTGCCCCTGCCCCTGCCCCTGCCCCTGCCACTGCCCCTGCCCCGGCCCCTGCCCCTGCCACTGCCCTTACCCCTCCCACTGCCCCGGCTCCTGCCACTGCCCCTGCCCCTGCCCCAGCCCCTGCCACTGCCCCTGCCCCTGCCCCTGCCCCCCCTGCCCCTACCTCTGCCCCTGCCACTGCCCCTGCCTCTGCCCCTGCCCAAGCCCCTGCCCCTGCCCCTGAGCCTGCAACTGCCCCTGCCCCTGACCCTACCACTGCCCTTGCACCAACCACTGTCCCTGCCCATGATCCTGCCCCTGCCACTGCCCCAGCCACTGCCAGTGCCCCTCCCACGGCCCCTGCTCCTGCCCCTGCCCCTGCCCCTGCCCCTGCCCCTGCCCCTGCCCCTGCCCTTGCCGCCCCAGCCCCTGCCTCTGCCCCTGCCCCTGCCCCTGCCGCGACAAGAAGACGTCAAGGACGGCAAGACAGCAGGCGGTGCAAGCATACAGAACACAGAACACAACTCCCCTTCAAGCCCTAGTGGGGGTACGTGTGGTGGCGTCCCTGCTAGGCCACAGCCGCCTGGTCACGCTGTGTTCTCGTGCCAAAGCATAGGTGGGCCAAAGGAGCCATGACATAGGAACAGTGGCCAGATGACCCGGACAGGAACGTGCGGAGAAGGGCGCGCCGAGTGCGCGGAAGCGGGGGAGAGGATAAGAGCGACCCCTGCAAGGAGCACGAAACGGTCCCCGGATGGATGAGGATCCTGTGGGCCCGCGCCAGGGGGTTGCTGGCCGCCCGGTGGGGTATAAACACGGGATGAGGGGTGGGATGGGGGCACGGGGCTAGGACAGGGGTGTGGCACGGGCCACACAACGGCCCCAAGGCATCGGAAAACCATGGGAAGCGGGGGTTGGGCCGGTGACGGTATGTGGCGGAGGGCAACGGGACATGGGAAGGGAGGCCGAAAGCGCCAAGCAACAGCCCCGTGGGAATGGGAAACCAGTCGCCATGGAGTGGTGAACCATGGGCCAACCATGGGGAGCCTGGCCACGGGAGGTCGGGAAAATGCCCTGACCTCCGGGACGGCCGTTAGGTGTCCACAGGGGTGAGGGTTGACCCTGAGGTCCCCGGGTCAATGGCCTAAGTACACGTAGGTTCACACGTGAGCGGGACTTGGGGGAACGTGGAAGGGGTCGCCCCCTGGCCTCCAGCCGCGGATGGACGACACCCAAGTGCATCCGGGAGCCGAGTGGGTACTCCAGCCCGTGAGGGATGGGGAGTGGTGGAATGTGGTTGACAGAGAGAAATGCTCCGCTGTCGGCGAGGGCTATCCACAGGAAACCCACCTGCAGGCGCCCGAAAGGCTGTGCTAGGGAGGGAAGGCCGGAGGGTCCTTCGATGGGGGACCGGAAGGAGCTGAGACCGTGAGGGCAGCGACTGAAGGACACCTACCGCCGGTCATGCCCCAAGCGAACCTGGTTGAAGTTCTCGGCCGTGAGGTGAGAAAGGGGTCGCCAGGGGAACTGATGGGGGAGAGCTCTCCTTCCCGCCAGAGGCGGCCACCATGTAAAACAAGCAAGGAGATGTCAGATGAGGCTGCGGACGCGGCCGCCCTTACTTAATTACTTACTTTACTAAAATTTAAAGGGTACATGACAGCTTTTACATGCTCGCTTTAAGGTACCGGTTCCCAACTTTGCATTTGTGCTTTAGGTTGACGTGGTGAATATCACATGTTGTGTGCAACACGGGTGTACCGCATTAATGATGCAAGGAAGTTAGTCAAACGTCTTTGATGTAGAGATACTTTTACACTCACAGCTGCCCTCACTCATGGCTACACGTGCGACTTTCTGAACAAAGCCGCACACGGCTACGGCCAGGTTGGCCCTGGTATTTTCAGAACATAGAGCAATGTGAGGTCCAACCCCTTTTTTTTGTTTTTTTTTTGGTTAGAGGTGGGTTAGCGCTCCTTACATTTAGGGGTCTTACGCGCCTTGAGGAGCTTCCGAACCCTCTGCTTTGCGGTTAAGGGTCGTGGTCCTCGAGGCTCAGCCTTTGTTAGGCGTCGCGGGGGAGGGGCGTTTCGGGCTTGGGCTTGGGCTTGGGCCTCACCAAGGGCTTTGCGGCATGCACGAGCCTTGGCCAACTTTTCGCGATCGAAGGTCTTGGGGTTGGTGGGAAGTACTGCAAGGGCCCGAAGAGGTGCCCCTGATGCCGGGGATGGCAACTGAGGTGCCCGGGAGGGCGGAGATGAACTGAGGTGCCGGGGACGGCACTAAGTTGGCCTAGAGATGTCTGATGGCAACCGCATGGAATGTCATAGATCTCCTTTGGCCTCCATTCCCATAGGTGGGTGAATGGATCCACCTCGCTATAGGGCTACAGCTAAAGGGGTCGAAGCTAGTTGCAGACATGAGTGCCTATAAAGAGCAATGGGTGCACCGGACAGGGGGGTATTGCACCAGTGATGCAATGCCGCCGTGAAGTTCGCTCCAAGCCAATAAGGGTACATGGAGGAAACTTCAGGGGATTTGCAGAAATTGACTGACACACACACGTGTCGTGCAGGCAAAGCCGGCGCCGGCGCCGCCAATAACATAGACAGATAGCCTTAACAGGTGGTTCTGGCAGTAGTTAGAGGCGGTTAGCGCCCGCGTCGCCAACTGGACAGCCAAAATCGGCGAAAATGCAACCGTACTGCACACCGCTCGATGCGCCTCAAAAATGCGCATTCATCTGTGCAATCCAAAGAAAAAATCCCCCCTTGTAGAATAAATCTTTTCTCCGTTGCGCACACGCGCGCCGCCGCCGGGCCCGCGCCTGGACACGACGACCAGTCTGAAAATAATAGAAAGAGTCCTGTATAGCCATTCCCGGAAGCTGTAGCCTGATGCCGGGGATGGCAACTGAGGTGCCAGGGAGGGCGGAGATGGGGACTGAGGTGCCGGGGCAGCGACTGGTTGGCCTAGAGATGTCTGATGGCAACCACATGGCAACCTCCTTTGGCCTCCATTCCCTAGGTGGGTGAATGGCTCCACCTCGCTGTAGGGGCTACAGCTAAAGGGGTCAAGGGTAGTTGCAGCATGAATGCCTACAAAGAGAAATGGGTGCAACGGACAGGGGGGTATTGCACCAGGGGGGTATTGCACCAGTGACGCAATGCCGGCAGAAGTTTGCTCCAAGCCAATACTGGTACATGGAGGAAACTTCAGGGGATTTGCAGATGTTGTTGGCTTCAGCATTTAAGTTCATGGCTACATTTAAGTTTGAATTTAAATTCTACACTAATTGTACGCTGATGGCTACATTTTACACTCACGGCTATACTCATAGCTACCTTTTGCTCTCATGGCCAGACTCCGGGCTACATTTTATGCGCACAGCTACTCTCAGGGTTACATTCAAAACTCATGGCTACACCCATGGCTACATTTTACGCTCATGGCTCCATTTTACACCTGGTTACACGTACGGCTACATGCGGTTGCATTTTTGCCCGTTTTTGCTGTCCAATTGGCGACGCGGGCTACATGCCTACGCCCACTTATGCCTTAGGTCATGGTTACATTTTACGCTCATGGCTACACTGAGTGCTACATATTACACTCATGGCTACACTCACCCATGGGTACATTTTGCACTCATGGTGGTAGGTACAGTTACTTTAACAATTACTTTTACAGCATACCCTTCACATGATACCTTTTACAGGATAGCATTTACATATAAGGCTACACGTAGGGCTACATTTCACACCAACGGCTACACTCATGGCTACATTTTACACTCATGGCCACGCTCGGTGCCACATTTTACCTTCATGGCTACACTCACCCATGGCTACATTTTGCAATAGTGGTTGCAAATACAATTACTTTTACGGATACAGGTACCGCATACGCTTTACTAAAATTGAAATGATACATGATAGCTTTTACATGCTCGCTTTAAGGTTTGGGTTCCCAACTTTGCATTTGTGCTTTAGGTTGATGTGGTGAATATCAGATGTTGTGTGCAACACGGGTGTGCTGCACCAATGATGCAAGGAAGTTAGTCAAACGTCTTTGATGTAGAAATACTTTTACACTCACAGCTGCCCTCACTCATGGCTACATGTGCCACTTTCTGAACAAGGCCGCGCACGGCTACGGCCAGTTTGGCCCTGGTATTTTCAGAACATACAGGAATTTGAGGTCCAACCTCTTGTTTTTTTTGTTTTTTTTTGTTAGAGGTGGGTGAGCTTTCCCTACTTTTAGGGGTCTTGCGCGCCTTGAGGAGCTTCCGAACCCTCTGCTTTGCGGTTAAGGGTCGTGGTCCTCGAGGCTCAGTCTTTGTTAGGAGTGGCGGGGGAGGGGGGTCTCGGGCTTGGGCTTGGGCTTGCGCTTGGGCCCCACGAAGAGCTTCGCGGGATGCACGAGCCTTGGCCAACTTTTCGCAATCGAAGGTCTTGGGGTTGGTGCAAAGTGCTGCAACGGCCTGAAGAGGTGCCCCTGATGCCGAGGATGGCAACTGAGGTGCCGGGGAGGGCGGAGATGGGGACTGAGGTGCCGGGGACGGCGACTGAGTTGGCCTAGAGATGTCTGATGGCAACCGCATGGGATGCGACAGAAATCCTCTGGTGAAGCGGTACCCAGAACCTATGGCCCATGGCCCGGAGGCCTGTGAGCCGTCACACCCGGGCTGAAGCCTTTGCACCGGCTGTCAGCGGGATGTCCCTGTTCTCTAATCCGCGGGATCTGGAATCCGATCCTTAACCATTGAATCAATGTAGATTTACCATAACCTTATTGTCTCAGGCGACTGTCGGTCCGAAATCGGTGAAATACCCGATTTCTACCGCGATTTCCAATTGTCGTGAAATTGTCGCAGTCGCGCCGCCTGTCGTCGCCCGTTCCGGGGACTGCATTAGATTATTCTGTAATACGATTTCTCTTGAAGTTAAGACTGAAACAGTTTTCGAGTGATCCGCAATTTTTTCCTTGATATAACGGATCGCATCCCAGATTTTTCCCAGAAAATCTGGGCGACCGAAGGCGCTTTGAACCCCCAAGTGGAATAACAAGGGTTACGAGCGTTCAAGCGCACAAGGATGAACTAACGTGCCTCATAGGCACTGTGTATGAGGTTTTGCCCCCCATAGTCATAGGATGAGGCCAAAGGATCCCAACTCAATAGGCCCATAGGATTATTTATTTTGAGTGTTCTCCAAGAAGTGCACTTTTTCACGTACTTGGCGTCCAAGTACGTGTAGAAGTATGTTGAGTTGGCATTTGCCCCACCCTTGCTTGCCTCTACATCCGGGGCATATTACTTGTCTTCCCCGGATAGTGCATATATGATCTTCATATACATATTGGCAATGTATTTTGCGTGCATGCTAAAATTCGGCTTTCCGAAAGGAGGTCGATTTTCGACCCAAGCACTTGCATGCGTGTTAAGGGACCAAGGTTACATTAGAATATAGGCATACTTTGAATCTAGGCCACTAGGTTGGGTGTAGAAGGCGTGGGTAGGGTTGTATGCCATATTTAGTGTCATATCGCGTGCCCAGTTGGCGGGTGCACCATTCCAAGACTAACCCGACAATGGACCCCATATCGCACGAGGTCATTCATTGTACTCCCAACCAACACTCGCAAGCCTAACCTTCGTGAAGGGACACTTGTGGGGCGCTCCCAAAGCGATGTGTTACGAGCAAGGTGTGTTTTTTGCAATATTCCACTTTTGCATGTGCCCACTTGGGAGGCAGCGCGCGCGACCTTCCAAAGCGCCCCAAGTGGAGCACATATTTGGAATCCAAGGTCATTGGTGTCAAGTCATTGTGTTTAGAAGGATTGGTTGATTACTCAATCCAAGCCGAAGATATTATATTATATTTGTGCGCCTTTCAAGGCACTTTGGGTGTTTTTTCGCCAATATTGCTGTTCTTTGCCCGTCATGATGTCAAGTGGCGACCGTGTATCTCAACGTTGCGCCCAATTGACATCATGACCCAAGTATGTTATGAGGGTACATACTTCGGTGCCCAACATATCTTGAACCCGGCGAATAACTCCTCTTGGGCTTGGAACACCATGGCCGCCATGTTGGCGACTTGGGACTATCCCAAATCATGGGCTCACTTGGCGACCCTGCCATTCCCAAAACCGGAGGGGTTGGGCGACGCCCAAAAGATATGCTGGACGCATATGACTTGATACCAATCCTATGGCACACTCCAGTCCAAGTCGGGCATGTGCCTCATTTGCCCCAACCATGAGTGTGCGTATTTTCGGCCATTTTGAGCAATTTTCCATATTTTCTGCCCGCCGTGCATAATGTTCAGCGCCCTCGTGCACGCCGGGCTCATGGACCAATGGACCATATATGACATGGGTGTTATGGACATTGGTCCCCATGGTTCACACACCACGTGGGCGAAGCGGAGCAACCTTCGTTGGGGTGCTAGCCCAAAGTGAGTGTGGACAATTTTGCCATTTTGGCATTTGTGGACCCGATTGGGATTGTCACCACGCCGGATGGCATGGAGATCTTCGGGTGCCACGTGCATGGGAGTCTTTGCTGGACTCCCGGTGAATCATGTATGGAGTGGCGAATCCGATCTCCAAGCCGGCGTAGAGATATACTATTGGGAGCACCCCCGAATTTTGGCTCATTTCCAGCAGCCAAAATGACCCCCTTTTGGGACCCCAATTTCACCCCCCCGTGTGGTCAATTGGCGGCCCCATATCTCTATTCCCACAGGGAGCCTGGACCTAATTTCAAGTTGTACACTCAGAGGGAAGTCCTAGGTCCTGTCTCCTATCCTGTGGGCCATTGGCCTTGCCCTCGCCAGACGAGCCACGCGTGAGAATGATGCCAATTTTGGTGATTTTGGCATCATGACCCCACTTTACGAACCCGTGGTGCCCTGATGCCGGGAACTCAGAGAGAACCAGGTTGGGTGAGGGCTCCAAGGAGTTCGTACTCGAAGGGCATAGTGTCAGTTGCCTCGTCCCCACCTCTGGCGGGTCCGAACGAGGGGTCAATTTTGGAGATTTTTGAGCTAATATCAGTTTGGGCTGAAACAGCCCTTTTTCAGCTACCAACTCCTAGGGGATAATGGCGGGGCCATATCTCTGGCTCAGAGGGGACTTGGGACCTGCTGTTAAGGGAGCAGGGGGAGCGACTGCCGGTTGGCCTTGAGATTTCTTGGTCTCCAGGAACTCGCTGGCTGGGCGGGACACTTCCCCTATTGGCAGGGTTTCTGGGTCCGGACTGAGCAGGGCATGGGTTGTGTTTGAGCCCCCGCCCCCACCAGCCAATGAGAGGGTCGGACCTGGGATTGGGATATGAGTTAGGACTGAGTTTTTTTTGTCCTGTGATGCCCTTACCCCAGTCCAGACTCAACCCTATGTGTACATATCCCGATGTGTTGCTGTACATACTTTCGTTCCCTTGTTTCAGAGTGGCAAGGATCCGGAAACGCTTTGTCTCATGACACGAGCGCAATGATGCCCCTGTGAGCGTAGTGCTTTGCCTGCCTGCTCACTTGTGCGTGTCCACCGCAGCGTCCCGTGGCCAGGCCCCCCACGGGAACGCGTCAAAAGCGTTTCACCGCCGCGGTATTACCCATCGCTCGCGTGCCACTCGGGGCCACCAACCCCGAGCAGCGCGGCGCAGCAGCTCGCAGCTCGCAGCTCGCAGCGCAGCGCAGCAGCTCGCAGCGCCGCCCAGCGACAGCGCCCAGTCCGTGAAGGAAGTGCAGGGACCGGAACTCCGTCATCAACGAGTTCCCTCGGCCGACCAGCAAGGCCGCACTCTCAGCTACAGCAACCACTTCGACAACCACCGGCCGACCAGCACCAGCCGCACTCCCAGTCCAGTGCTACATGACCCACCTCAACAACCACCCCAGGACCACTCCATCGAGAGCACCGATGGTGAACTGGGACGACGCGGGCAAGACGTGGCCGCAGCCCCACCCCCATGCGGCGCGCCTACTGCGTGGGTTTCTGTGGGGGCAGCACTACCGGGACAGCAATCCCCAGTGCGAAGGCGGCATGCCCGGGAGCTTCGAGCTCCGCGAGGACATGGGTGAGGACCGCCTGCGGGCAGTGGAGGAATGACTGCGGGCGGAAGGGTATGCGTACCGCTTCCGCCGCAAGCGCTGGAGTGTCTGGACCCGCCCAGACAGGCCCGGCGAAGGGCTGCGCCCCGACAGGATTGAGGAGGACGAGAAGCCCAACGAGTACCCGTCGGGCGCCTCAATCAACGTCTCCATGTGCGACATGATGGAGAAGGAGTTCCCGGAGCTGGGGAACGAGCGCAGGCTGCAGGGCAGCAGCAGCAGCGCGTCTCGTGGGAAGGAGAAGCGTTCCGCCGGGGACAGGAGGCGGGACAGGAAGTGGCGGGAGTACCAGGAATCCCTGGCCGCCGAAGCCGCCCAAGGCGCCAGGGGCTGAACCCCAGCCCACAGCCCCCAACAGGCCAATGGCGGTCACCACCCCGCCCACCCTTGGCGACATCCTGGAAGTCGCCAAGCAGACCAAGGCCAAGCCCCGTCCGCTGCTCCTGAGGAAGTCAGGACCCAGCAGCAACGTGGAGTCGGCCCACCGGGGGAGGATGCTGGCCGACCAGGCCAGCTCCAGCAGCAGCGTTGCTCCCGACCAAAGGGACGTGGCGCGCGCCTGTGAGCGCGCCTGTGGGGTGCCCTGCAACCTTCGGGTTGCTCGGCAACGGGCCACGCAGCACAACGCTGCCATGGAGGGCGCCGTCAGCATCGCCCAGCAGGATGCTGCGGAGTGGGCGCATGGCATGGCCATCCACGCCTCGACCGTGGCGGCCATTGCGGCCGGACTCACGGCCGCAGCCGCCCATGAGGCCGCGACTGCCCAGGTCAAGGGTGAGGTGGCGGCAGCCGACGAGGAAGCCCGCCTGACGCAGGAGGCCATTGCCTGCAAGGAGGCCGAGGTGAAGGCGCTGGAAGAGGCGCTGGCCCAAGAGAGGGCAAAGAAGGAGGCGGAGGAAAGGGCCCACGCCGAGGCAACGGCTAAGGCCCAGGCGGACGCCGCCAGGAAGGACGCCATCGAGGCCGCGCGACGGAAGGTCGCTGAGGAGAGGGCCAAGACGGAGGCGGAGCTGGCGGCGTTGGAAGCGGAGAAGGCTCGGCTGCAGCAGGCCCGGGAAGCCGAGGCGGCTCGTGCCCGGGAGGAAGCCGAAGGGCGAGCTGCCGCAGCCGCAGCCGCCGCGATGGAGGAGGCGGAGGCCAAGCTGCGCCGCGAGACTCCCCCGGGAGGATCCCGAGTGGAGACCCTGCGAAAGCTTTTCGAAGGGGACGCCTCCTCCAAGATGACGCTGGACGAGGTCGACACAGGCAGCAGTGGGAGCAGTGGCCCCACCGCCTACCGACGGAGGAAGGGTAAGTGGAAGACCCCCGAGAGGCCACGCAGGCCAGCGGGCGGACACCCCCACGACTCCGACCCCTTCCTCAGCGCCAGCGACGGGGATGAACGAGGCCGCCGACATCGCCGAGGAGTGTCTGGCGGAGGAGGCGGAGACGTCCCCATGGAGCCGGAAGGTGAGGATGAGGATATCCCTCCTCCTTACCAGAGCTCGGAGTCTTCCGAGACCGAGACGCCTAGGTGGGGCGACATGGACGAGGATGATGACATTGACTTCGACCACACGAAGAAGCCCCCATCCTCGGACCCACCGAGGCGACCCGGCGGGGACCCACCGGGACCCCCTGGCGGAGGACCATCAGGACTGTGTGGAGGACGCCCACCAAGTGGACCCCCTGGAGGCGGACCACCGGGCGGGGGAGGACCCCCTGGACGGGGCGGACCCGGCGGAGGCCCTCCTGGAGGACCCCCTGGGGACCCCGACCACCCACCAGGGGACGGCGACCCGGATGCCACCCGGCGGTGGATTGTCTACCTCCGCAGGAGGGTCCAGTCCCTCGAGCGCGAGGTAGACACAGGGAAGGGCGAGATGACTCGCATCGCCAGGGTCGCCGCGCGCGCACAGAAGGAGCTGGACATCGCCAAGATCGAGATGGTCAAGAGCGCCAATGTCGTTACCGCCACCCAGAAGCAGCTGGACATCGCCAGGAGCGAGACCAGGCAGCTGAACAAGGTCATCAGCGGCCTGCAGCAGAGGTTGGACGTGCTGGAAGGCCGTGGGAGCGTCGGCAGCGACCACCCACCCCTGGAGTCTGGCTTGTCGGACGACGGCTGGGGACCCGGACCAGGTCGAGGCAGACCCCACGCCCCCGGCGGAGCCCCCAGGAGTCGCCCCAGCGCCAGTGCCCCCTCTCTCAGCGCCCCCTCTCACCACAGCGCTGGCCGCCACAACGAGCGCGTGCCGCCCGGCAGTGGCAGTGAGGATTGGCGTGATGAGTGGCTCAGCGCGGAGTACCACAACCGCCGTGCTCCACCGCGGACACCGGTACGCCCCCGACGCTCCGCACCAGCCCCGGAGCCAATCCCAATGGCTGGTGGACGTTATGGTGGACTCAGGGATGAGGTCCCCAGAAGAGACGTGGAGTGGGATGTCGGCAGAGGTGAGCACCTGGACCTGGACCTGGAGGAGTTTGACATTTCCCCGCCGCGTGGTGTACGACGGGAGGCCGCTGAACGCAGCCGCCGGCGCCGTGATGAGGAGGCGTACATAGAAGGAGTACGGCGTGAACATCTGGGTTCAGCGTACCTGGAGGAACCACGGCATAGCCACGCGGATACCGGGGAGGAGATGGAAGTGGCAGCCGTGGGAGTCCGTGGGAGAGGCCGATGGGAACCTCGGTCGACCTCGCTGCCGGCGTTCATGGTCTCTAAGGCCGCGGATGCCGCCGTGTGGGAGGACCTTAAGGACATCAAGCCCCCCATGTACGATGGTAACCCCCTCAACCTCGACCGCTTCTTGGAGAAGCTGGACGATTGGGGGGTGACCATCACTGAGGACATGGATCCCGCAGATGCGGAGAAATATGTCTTCAGATTGTTCAGTTACCGCCTGCCGGAAGTGCTCCAAGAGCTATACTTCGTGGCAACCAAGGAGGGGAAAATCAAGACCCTCAAGGAAGCCGAGAAGTGGCTCAACGAGCAGGAGCGGGTGGACGCTCCGCAGGTGGCGGCCAAACGGTGGAAGTCCATCAAGCTTCAGCATGATGGACGGGAGATCCGCCTACGGGACTGGCGAGACTTCCGAAGGCAATACACCCTCTTCCGCCGCAACCTGGGGGACTGGAACGAGGGTGACGAGCAAGCTCGCCTGCTCTCCATGCTGCCGGAAGCATGGATCAAGAGGGTCACCAAGGAGGAAGCCGAGAGGGCCAAGTCCAACCACACGGTCAAGATGATGCTCCCCAAAGAGTATCATACGAACGTGGTGGCTTGGACGAGGAAGAACGTGGCCCGGGAGGTCAAACAGCACTCCCTGCGGAACGCTCTCCTCATCACCGTCTTGGGAGATCGCGAGAAGACCGCGATGTGGCGCCTTGATGAGTGTGACGTGAGCGGCCAGACCATCCGTCTGCAGGCCATCCCGGCGCGGATGAGCTGCGACGAGATCCTGGAGTGGGTTGGAGAGGAAGTACTCAAGGATTACCGGAACCTCCACCACACCTGCGGGTTGAGGCCCGGCGACCGCGACGTCAACTACGTTGGCAAGGGGCCTGGCAGGGAAGCTGCCATGGACCCAGCGGGAGCCGATGGCGATGAGGCTCTCGTTGACGATGACGACGACGATGAGCCCGCCGAGATGGCCGTTTTTGCCTTCGTGGCCCACAACGGCGCGGGGAGCAACCAGGGAAGCTGGAAGCCCCTGCAGCCGGGTTTGAAGAAGAAGGAGAAGAGGGACCCCCACCGCATTGGCGACCCTCCGCTGTCCTTTGGGGAGTTCATACGAGCTCACCCTCAGGGCTGTTTCGTGTGTTATGGGAGGAAGAAACGCTTCAACCATGACCACCAAACATGCCCCATCCACCAGGCCGACACGGAGGCCTACAAGAAGGCGCACAGGTGGAAGAAGCGTGCACCCGCGGGTATCCGGGGGGCCAAAGTGGAGGTCGACAAGGACGAGCTCTCCAAGCTGATGTCGGTGGGGACCGAGTTAGCCAAGGAGATCCAGGAGATCAAGAGAAACTGGGTCCCCAGGTCGGACAACAAGAACAAGGAGAAAAAAGAGAACGACCACAACAAGGACAAGGACAAGAAGCCTAGGAATAGGGGAAAGAAGAAGGGTGTCAACGGGGTTGATGCGGAGGAGAATACCCCTACTTCCACAACCGACGCCCCCTAGCGGAGCCCCTGCAGCCAAGGGCCCCAGCTAGGGCGGTCGCAGGATGGTGTCCTGGGAAGCGCCACACCATCACAGTCGGGAGTCGATAAGCACAAAGGGACTGCCGCGGGCGGAAGGCCCCGTCCGGCACCCAGTCGCGGTGGCGGGTTGAGGGCAAGTGAAGGCACGAACCCTTGCACCCGTCCATCATTCGCGACCAAGAATGTATTTGATGTGCTTCAAGATCTATCCGAGAGTATCGGAGGATCACCCGGACCGCAGCTGGATGCTGCAGATGGGCAGCCTGAGCCCATTGTCCACGACCTGCACCAGTCGCTTGTTGAGCTTCTGGAACGGCCGGAGATCCTGAGCTTGCACGTCGTGCGCCGAGTTGGGCGGGAGCGGCAGGTGCATCTTAAGGTCCGTGCCTTATGCGGGGAAGTGGAGAAGGTCTTCGACGTGTTGCTCGACACGGGAGCTCAGGTCAGCTTAGTCAAGGCTGGCCTACGTCCGCCAGAGTGTTTGACCGACAGTCGGAAACCTGTCAGGCTGAAGGTGGCGAACGGCGAGTACATGGTGGGAGGCACGAAGGAAGCGGCCATTGGGCTGCAGTTCGTGAACCACCGTGAGCTGAGCCGCCCATACCTCGGCAAGGAAATCCTACTGCAAGGTCGCTTCTACGAGGCCGAGATGGACTGGGACATGATCGTTGGGTACGACTTCATGATAGAGACGAACTCCGGCGTTCTCCCGGCCCAGGCCTCCATGACCCTGTACCAGGACGACCAGCTCTCGTGGCTTTCGTCACCTGAGCACCATGTAGAATGCCAATGGATCCACCCCAAACGCAATCAGCTCGAAGTAGCCGCGCTGGGCACTGAGCCAACTGGGCCAGCAAACCAGGAGTACGGCGTAATGCCGGAAGTGGCGAGCCTAGTGGTTGCGGACCTGGGAGCTTCGGATCTGGCCCTGGACGCGTTCTCTTCAGGAACCTCCGCCCATCTTCGGGTTTGTGAGAAGTACTGGAGCGCCCAGGACTCTGCGTGGAAGAAGCACTGGGGTCCGCATCAGGGTTTGATGTGGATCCATTGCCCCCGATGGGACCTTCCAAGAGCGATAGCGAAGATTCGCAAGGACCGCTCCAAGGCAGTGCTGGTTGTTCCTATGGGATGCACCGAGGAGGAGAGTACCCGACATTGGGTAGTCTCATTGACCAACATGACCTTAAACAAGGTCGTCCTACCGGCTGGAGAGAGTGTCTATCAGGACGCTAAGGGACAGCCCATGCCACCCCAGAGATGGCCAACGGAATTCCACTATGTGGATGGGGGCCTTGATCAGGCCGACACTACAGACTTCGTGTGTGTCAACCGCATCGTAGCGGAGCCATGGCGGCAATGCTTCGCGGTTTCCCCTGTTGACATCGGAGAATCGGAAGAGCCCCTCACTGACGAGGAGTTGGATCTGATTCAGGGGTATATCGATCAGCCCTTTCACGACTGGGGAAGCCAGCGTGAGGGCAAAGGCCAGGACAAAGCCTGGTGGGAAGTGGACTCGATCGTCTCTGGTTCCTATGATGGGGATACCTTCGTAAGGAGGGTACTGGACCACATGTCCAGCCAGGACGAGCCAATCGGCGGTAACCCACCCACCTACGGCGATCTAATCCGAGGCAAGACCAGATATGGCCCTTTGAGCCATCTGGGAAGACCACCTGAGCCGAAACCGAGCAGGGTCGCCACCTCTCAAGTAAGCTCCGTGGTCCAGGTGCCCGGAAAAGCCAAGGCGGAGTCCGATGATTGCCCAAAGATCCAAGCATTGAGGGCCAGGCTGAAGCAGAAGTATGGTGAAACCTTCTTCAGCGGAAAACCTGTGTTTCCCCCACCGGTGCGTGGACCGTATGGCGAGGCCAAGATACGACTAAAGCAGGACCCCCGTGTGTATCGGCACCGGGAGTTTGCCCTGAGGGGCGAGAGGAAGGAGGCCATGGAGAAGATCCTTAGTGGCTTCATCGAGAGAGGCTGGCTGGAGCCGTGCCACTCCGAGTGGGCCTCTCCGTGCTTCGTCGTCCCCAACAAGGTGGCCGGTGAATGGCGGCTCGTGGTCGACTACCGCGGCCTAAACGCCCAAACGCAGCATGACAGCTATACGCTGCCCCTCATTGAGGACATGCTGCAAAAACAACACCGGCGGAGGATCTTCACGGTGATTGACCTGAAACATGGTTCTCATCAGATGCCTCTCGCCGAGGAGTCCCCTGCCTGCACAGCCATGAGCAACCCACTTGGACCTCTCCAGTGGAAGGTGATGCCCATGGGCGTCACCAACGGCAATGCGGCTTTTCAGCGGATGCTGGAGAACCTGCTTGAGCCGGTGCGTGACTGTGCGGACCCCTTCGTGGACGACGTGATCATCGCGTCCGGGGACCCCAGTATGAGCTACGAGGAGCTCCTGGAGGCGCATGAGAGGGACCTCACCCGAGTGCTGGACCTTCTGGTCCGGCACAAACTCACGGGCAGCAGTGACAAGGCCACCATTGCGGTAAGCGAGGTGGTCTTCGCTGGCCACGTAGTTAGTTGGGAACGGGCAGCGCAAGCCCATACCTGGCAAAATGTCTGCGATCGAGCACTGGGAAAAGCCCAAAACGGTCTCTGAGCTACGGGCGTATCTGGGGTTCTGCAACTACTACTCGGGGTATATCAAGATGTATGCCGAGTATGCAGCCCCCATGACGACCATGCTCAGGGGCAAACGAGAGGAGACCAAGAAGGGGTCCAAGAAGGCTCTGGTCTGGAATGCTGAGTCCGACCGTGCCTTTGAGGGGATGAAGCAGGCGCTGCTATCCGCAGTGGGTCTGCACCTCGTGGATCCCGACCGAGGGTTCGTCCTGCGCACCGACGCTTCCGACTACGCCGTTGGCGCTGTGTTGGAACAAGTGCTTGACGATGGGAGGCACGTGCCCGTGGCCTTCTGGAGCGGAGTCCTGGCGGAAGGCCAGAGACGGACGTGGACGCCCCGAGAAAAGGAGGCGTATGCCATCGTCATGGCTCTCAGGAAATGGGCTTGGTACATAGCCCTCCATCCTGTCACCGTCTGCACCGACCATCAGAGTCTACAGTCGTGGCACAAGGAGCACGTGGACACCCCCTCTGGTCCCGCCTCTTGACGGGCAAGATGGCATGAGACCTTGGCCAAGTTCGACCTCACGGTTGTGTACGTTCCTGGTAAGGACAACACCGTGGCGGACTGTCTCAGCAGGTGGGCCTATCCCGCCAGCAAGGGCATGACAGACGTGTCTGCCCATGGCGATGAGGCTGAGACCGCTGAAGCCAAAAGGATCATCGAAATGGAGCGCCTGATGGAGAGGGAGGGTCTTAAATGCTTCGTCGTCATGGCCGCGGATGCCCCCCTCGGAACGAGGATGGGCAGAGCGGTCAGAGTACTCGCCCCTGATGGAGCTGAGTCCAACAAGCACCTCTTTCCTGAGTCTTGCCTCCAGGACGACCGGACCGACGATTACGCCAAGTCTGAGGCCTTTGCGGCCGAATATAGGGCTGTGACCGACCCTGATGACGGGCAGAAGTGGCCAAAGGGGCTGACTGAGGAAGATGGCAAGCTCTACCGGAACGGTAAGCTGCTAGTACCAGAGTCCCGAGTGCTCGAGCTATGTGAAGCTTGGCACCACCACATGCTGCACCCAGGGGTCAAGAAGCAACCCCTTGACATGCAGCGCCGGTTGGAGATCGACCAGATCGGTCTCTACACCGCCATCAGGAAGGTCAGGAAGGGTTGCTCGGTCTGTCAGGCCTGCAATCCCGACAACGGGAACGTCAAGAGGGAAGCCCAATGGACTCCGGTTCCTGACCAGCCCACGTCTTCTCCATGCCCGAAGTGCACATTGGCAAGGAGACCTTTGACTGTGTGGTTCTTTGTGTGGATCGCCACAGTGGCTAAAAGGGGTTGCTTGCCAAGGAAGTGGCAGTCATGATGATTCGTCATTGACTGACCGTCTTTGACATCCCCCGCACCATTTGCAGTGACCGAGGGCCCCAGTTTACTGGTGGCTGGTTCAAGGCCATGTGTTCCCTCATGGGAATACGTCATGCCAAGAGCGTCGCCTATCTCAGCCGGTCTAACGGCCGAGCTGAAGTGGCTGGACGGCAGCTGTTCGAGAAGCTGCGCAAGATTCACATCGGCCAATCCACGTCGGAACTGGTTTGAGGAGATGTGGCCTGCTCTGAAGGCCCATCATGACACCCCCACTCCGGGTGGTTTGTCCCCTCACCAGATTCTGTTCGGCAGGGACCCCCTGGGTCGGGGACTTCCCTTGTCTGGTGATGGTATGGCTATGGACGCCAAGGAATTCTTCGCGCAGCAAGAGGCGACGGCGCGGGACATCCGCCAGCAGCTCGAGAAGGAGCATGCTGAGCATCAGAAGTCCGCCCCGAGCTCGACAGCACAGAAGTTCAGGGTGGGAGACCCGGTGTGGGTGATCAGACCCCGCCCTATGGGCACCCACCGCACCAAAACCTGGTTCGCACCCGGCGAGGTGGTCCGCAGGATTGGTGAGGGCACCTACCGCATCAAGGTGGGTCACGGACAGTTCCGGGAGCGCCATGAGAGTCAACTCCGTGTGCGGGAACCCGACCTCCGTGGCCAACATGTGTCCCTGAGCTCTGCCGCACATGAGGCTGATTCGGACGATGACTACGCTGAGCAGGACGACTATACTGTCGAGAAAATCCTGGCCCAGCGTCCGAACGCCTCGGCACCCGGAGGCCTGGAGTTCAAGGTTCGTTGGCGAGGCCATGGGCCGTCCCACGACACCTGGGAACCCGTCTCCTCGTTCGTGCCGCGGATTAATACCCCCTTCATGGACTACATCCGCAGGCACAAGACCAAGATCCATGTCTCAGACTTGGCAGCAGTCACCCGGGCGATTGCAGCCAGGGGCGCCTGATCATCGCCCTGAGCTCTTCCCTGATGCATTTTGAGCACTTGTGTGGTCGATGGATCGTCCCTCACTTGCTTGCTCTCTTCCATCTTCCGGTGACCTGCCATCGGAGTGGCCATATACCCCCCCCTGCTGAATCCAGAGGAGGATGGCCCCTCTCTTCAACTCCTATTTGTCACTCCCCACCTGCTGAATCCTTGGGAAACAAGGCAGGGCGACTGACCTTCATATTTTCTGAGTTCTTAGGGACTTGAAGCCCATACGACGTTGCGCAACGGATGCCGCTGTCATCGGCATTGCGTTTTTAGAGTGTGTGATCTCGTTCCATGGCACCTGCAGAATCCAGACCAGTCGACGTGTGTCTGCAGACTATATATGGCCTGAACTCAGGCGTTTTCCTGTCCACCCTCCTGCATATGCCTTATCCCAACCGGGGCGTGGTTTGGCGCTCTGTCCAGAGTGTGTTTACACGCCTTTTACCCCGTTTACTGCTTATTTTTCTGTTCCCCAGGATATGTGCATCTGTATGTTGTGTCAGCCCATCAGCGACGTATGGACTGTTTTTCCCCCCCCGAGGGGATGCGAATCGACTACAAAGGCGCCCTGAGTCGCCGTTTACATACTTTTACATAAGGTCCAGCCTGGACCAGTACCTAATTACAGATTCTTCTGTTTGAGTGCCCGTGATACCTTGTGCCCTAGTGGCTGTGATGTGCTGAGATCCTGATGGCGCCAGGCAGGAAGCCCAGGTGCCTGACTACACTCCCAGCGGTCCGCCACTGTCAGTCCCAGTGTGCGCCTACCGACTCGCAGACTCACTTGCAGTCGGGTGGCGACCTCCGGTGTTCCTGACCTCGGTCAGTCTGCCTGGAAAACTGGTGGTTTGAGGAGTCGACGCCTCCGCCCACACTGCATGAGGACTCCCTCATGTATGGCCTTCGTGGTAATAGGGCGAGGGAAAAGACGGCCTTGATGCCCGATCCCTTAAGGAGGAGCTCGTTCGGCTGTACCACTCTGGACTCGCGTCGTGGATATGGACATGGTGCGCCCGAGGAAGGATCCGTGGGGACTCTCCCCCAGCCTGCAGCCTTGGGAAGCTTGGGGTAGCCTGATGGATCTTTGTGGTCGCTTTCGACCTGTGGGACCACCTCGGTCGTCGTGTGACGCCTATGTTGGCCGTGTATGCCACTGCCACTGTGGTAGTGACCGTAGCAGCCGGCACCCGGTGCGCCTGGTATGGGTTAACGGGTCCTTTAGATGCCGAACAATTGCCGCCAGGACCCGGGTCTTGATACTTGATACTATACTTGCAGTTACTAACAGCTACAGCACCGTACCTGTCTTACTGTGGGATTTGGGTAGCCTAACCTGCGAATCAGCCTGAAGTGAGGATGTGACACCCCCCCCCTTCAGGGGATGGTCCTGGGTACCCGCTGCCATGCTTGGGTATTATCGGGCCCCCCCCAGGGTTTGCTCTAAGGAGGGGGGTGAAGCGGTACCCTGAACCTATGGCCCATGGCCCGGAGGCCTGTGAGCCGTCACACCCGTGCGGAAGCCGTTGACACCGGCTGTCAGCAGGATATCCCTGTTCTCTAATCCGCGGGATCTGGAATCCGATCCTTAACCATTGAATCAATGTAGATTTACCATAACCTTATTGTCTTAGGCGACTTTCGGTCGGAAATCGGTGAAACTACCCGATTTCTACCGCGATTTCCAATTGTCGTGAAATTGTCGCAGTCGCGCCGCCTGTCGTCGCCCGTTCCGTGGGCTGCATTAGATTATTCTGTAATACGATTTCTCTTGAAGTTAAGACTGAAACAGTCTTCGAGTGATCCGCAATTTTTTCCTTGATATAACGGATCGCGTCCCAGATTTTTCCCAGAAAATCTGGGCGACCGAGGGCGCTTTGAACCCCCAAGTGGAATAACAAGGGTTACGAGCGTTCAAGCGCCCAAGGACGAACTAACGTGCCTCATAGGCACTGTGTATGAGGTTTTGCCCCCCATAGTCATAGGATGAGGCCAAAGGATCCCAACTCAATAGGCCCATAGGTTTATTTATTTTGAGTGTTCTCCAAGAAGTGCACTTTTTCACGTACTTGGCGTCCAAGTACGTGTAGAAGTATGTTGAGTTGGCATTTGCGCCACCCTCGCTTGCCTCTACATCCGGGGCATATTACTTGTCTTCCCCGGATAGTGCATATATGATCTTCATATACATATTGGCAATGTATTTTGCGTGCATGCTAAAATTCGGCTTTCCCAAAGGAGGTCGATTTTCGACCAAAGCACTTGCATGCGTGTTAAGGGACGAAGGTTACATTAGAATATAGGCATACTTTGATTCTAGGCCACTAGGTTGGGTGTAGAAGGCGTGGGTAGGGTTGTATGCCATATTTAGTGTCATATCGCGTGCACATTTGGCGGGTGCACCATTCCAAGACTAACCCGCCAATGGACCCCATATCGCACGAGGCCCTTCATTGTACTCCCAACCAACACTCGCAAGCCTAACCTTCGTGAAGGGACGCTTGTGGGGCGATCCCGAAGCGATGCGTTGCGAGCAAGGTGTGTTTTTTGCAACATTCCACTTTTGCATGTGCCCACTTGGGAGGCAGCGCGCGCGACCTTCCAAAGCGCCCCAAGTGGAGCACATATGTGGAATCGGAGGTCATTGGTGTCAAGTCATTGTGTTTAGAAGGATTGGTCGATTACTCAATCCAAGCAGAAGATATTATATTCTATTTTTGCGCCTTTCAAGGCACTTTTGGGTGTTTTTTCGCCAATACTGCTGTTTTTTGCCCGTCATGATGTCAAGTGGCGACCGTGTTTCTCAACGTTTAAAGAAGGTCCCTACGAAGGACCGGCCCCCGCTGTGCCCCTTCTGCCTGTAATCCCTGCTGATTTGCTCCTGATCAATGCTTGCATTTCTCAAAGTCCCGGGTCCAAAATCCAAAAAAATTGAAAATCGAAAATACAATCCTCCTTCAACCCTGAACAGCAATCAGATCCAACAAATGCAGCAATAACCCGATTCACAATCCAATCCACGATGCGGGCTTCCGTTCAGCACACCGGTCTTCCCACGGTGGCGGGCATGTACAAGAATTGCACCAAGGAAGAAAGCCCTGAAATTGGCATATGAACACAAATAAAGCAAAGTTGGGGAAAGAGGTAAACATACACATTCACAACAATAAAACCCTCATTCCCTGGACTCAAGACCTTTCCTTGACTCACCAACATATTGCCCTGAACCAGGTCAAATGAGATGGCTGAATGCCATGTATCACAAGTCACTACCCAAACCCCAAAAATGTGTTCACTCCCAAGCCTATAAATCCTAGTCCAATAGGGGAGGTGGCGTGTCATGGCCTAGAGTGGCACTCAGGACCATGCCCTACTCTGACATAACCTTGGTTGGACTTGGAGTCGATTGGGCTTGGAGAACTGCCCCATGATGTTGACCTCACAACATGGCAAAATCAGGCAAATCACACCATTATGCCCAAAAGTCAATTATATACTCAAAAATGCATACGGCAAATATCCAAATGCTCCATGCATGTGTCAAACCGGAAAGTAATATACAAGGGTGATATAGACCAAAGCTCCATGCCCAAGAATATTCCATCATTGGCTCCGAAACCCCTCCGGTTATGTACATGGCATGCTCCACAAGTCAGCTCATGAGTTTGAGACCTAATTTTGTGAGGCCTCGTGTGCCAAGCCAAAGTGACTACGCGATCCGGCATATGGTGAGGTACAACACCGAAGCATATGCCAACATATAAGCAACATACCATAGTTCACTGATCTCTAGGCACTTTACTGTTAGCCGACCAGTTGAGCACCAAAAACACAAAAATGAGCACAAAATGAGGTCAAAAACATGAAAATATGTCCAAATACAAAGCTGTCATGATAGTATATCTCTATGCTCACCCATGATATCCGCTCATGGTTCAATACACAAATGATTGGAACCATTTGCAAACAATTTCCCCACCCGGATCCCCAATCGGGCGCATGGAGATACCTTCGCCACTCATATCTTCATGCCCCATGAAAATGGGAGTGCACCCATGGATCTCTTTGCTAAACATACCATGAGCAATACATACGCGGTAGACTTAGTCTAGCGCTTTGAATTCCACCATTGGGACATGGGCAAGGCCCTTGTCACGTGTGGCTCCCCATCTCTTCGGCCACACGAAGATATATAACATGGGCGTGGGCATATCAAGACATATACCATGCATATAACACATACCCTCAAAAGTAGCTCCCACCATGGTATGTCATGTCCCTCCATGGACATAACTTCACGTTAAAAATACGTGGGAACCCAAGGAAAGTATCTATGCAACCCCAACACTCATGCGGTACACTCGAAAGTCGCAATAAAATATTCGGTTGCACGGTCCAAGAGTTATATATCACTTCCTACGCTCTTGACCATTATCCCTTGCTTCGGCGGGCATGTGTACACACCAAAGGCGTTTGATGCTTCCTAAATCAAATTGAGACTAAGGCAGTTCCAACCCAACCTTTCTTATTCTCTTTCCTCACACTCGCGCGTACATATGGCCCTTCAAAGTGGTCCCACGATTCACTTTTGTTTCCCTTATATCTCCAAGTCAAATGGGTGGCAAGTATAAGAGAAACCTGATTCGGGCATAGGGAAAAGAGTATGACCACTCGAAGAAGACCAAATCAAGTGCGGCGATGTCGAAGTCGAAAATCCGATTTCGACATCGCGAAAAATGCAGATTAAAATTTCGAGTGCATATTTAGAAAATTGCGGAAGCAACGAACCCTTTACTGATGAAATCTGACCCTTCATCGGGGTTTCCGCCAAAATATCTGGAAAGAACAGCTAATCAATCGGTTAACGCAAAATCGCGAGCCAACTGACAGTCGCCGATACATTGACCATCAGAACGAAAGGCTGAAAAATTACGGAAACATTATGATAATAAAACCCTGTTGATTCCTGATATTCCGATATATAAATCTCCGCTGGCGGTGCCTCGGTACTGCATATGGCCGCTCATAGCCGGAATGGCCAAACCTATCACACTATCACATCGGGTTAGATCAGGTGGATGGGAGAGTATGATATCAGCCAATGGCGGCTTGCCGGCACATAGATACACACCCCAAGTGACCCAAAGATGGCCACGGGGGTCCGAACCGGCTTCACCCCCCTTCTCAGAGCGTTGTTGCCGCTCGGAAGTCATTGAAGAGAGGACGGGAGGACCCCAATGGGCTCCAACCCCCCCCCCCCATGTCCCAAGGACACATGGAGGCCCCTCACACGTCGTAGGCATCCCCCACGCCCCAAAGGAGGGGTGAGGACACTGATACTCAGCGCCCTACGCCATATCCGGTCTCCTCTTGATCTACAACATGGACCAAGGGGATCAAAGATAGAGAAACGTCGTGGGTCGACCTAAATAAGTATACCATAATGAAATATATATGTGGAGATCGAGTGAAGGGGGTAGATGGCCAATCAAGGCCCAAAAATCGCCGGATGAACGCCCTCACCCGTCTCCCAAGCCCAGAAACAAACAAAAATGCCAAAGGGGATACATTACGGTGCTACAGCAGCAACCAAATGGACCAACACGTCCTTGACATCCAAAGAAATATTCTTTTTCTTCATGTAGTCCATCCAGACCGTGGTGTACCTCGGCACAAAACTGCTCGGAGGCTCCCACGAGTCCCTGGATGCGGCGAATCCCTTCCAACGGACTTTATGAAGCCTCCCCCCAGGGCGTCCCCGGGTCCGGCTTGTCCGCCAGGATCTTCTCGGCGGTGAAGTCGTCGTCCTCACCCTCGTCGTCCGAGTCCACATCGCCGGCCGTGAACTCGAAGGTGACGGGACGTCCGCTGGGGTCTGGTGCTCGGGGACGAAGCTGGGTATGGTCGCGGTCCAGGATCTTGTTATCCCCCACACGAACCGCATACACATCCTGCCCGACCTTCCGCACGATTACCCCCAGCACATACCAAGATGCCTGCCGATGCCTGGACAGGACATCCTTGTGGTGCCGCTCCACCCACACGGTGTCTTGGAGAGCATACTTCTGGACTTTTCCCTGCTTGAAGTACTTGGCCCTCTTGTCATGCTCGTCCTGAAGTGCCTTGCACACCTTGGCCGCCGTGTCGTCCGCCTCAGCCATCATGGCGGTCGCATCCAGGGCCACTTTGCCATGGTTCAACCACGGGAGAGTGCGTGACACTCGATCCCGTAGGAACAGGATGCGATGGGGCGACAGTCCAGTGGGCCCCGGAAGGTTTTGATACGCTTGGAGTACCCTCCACAGCGAATTGTACCAATTCCGGCCCGGTTCGTCGACGTGCAGCTGGCGGAACTTCTCGAACATCTGCCGCCCGGCCACCTCAGCCCGGCCATTTGACCGGCTGTGGTAGGCCACGGTCTTGGCGTGCCGAATCCCCATGTGCTTGCACATCGTCTTGAACCAAGTCCCCACGAATTGACTGCCCCGATCGCTGCAGATGACAGCTGGGACATCGAAAATCGTCAGCCAATGCCTGATCATGGCATTAGCGACGGTCTTGGCCTGCAGCCCCACTCCATGCTTGTCCTTTTTGTCCTTCTTCTTGGACTTCTTGCCAGGGACCGCCACGATATACCCACTGTGCCTATCCACCGCCAGGATGACACAGTCGTAGGTCTCTCCTTCCACGGTGACCTCAGGCATGGCGAATACATCCATGGCCACGGACCGCATAGGGGCCTCCGGTATAGCCGTATACACCGGGTTGCCCGCTGTGGAGTGGTTGGGGCTCTTCGTGGCCCGACACACGGCACAGTCGCTGCAGTACCTATCCAGGATGGCGTAGTACCCCGGAGGGAACTTGAAACGCCACTCCAGGTCCTGCTGCATCTTGTCTCGGCCAGGGTGCATGAGCTGGGCGTTGTGCCAATGGTCAATGAGCTCCTCTACTCGGTTCTCGGGCACCAGCAGCTTGTCCTTGAGGAACAACTTGTCCCCATCCTCGGTCAAGCCCTCAGGCCAATCCTCGTCCGACGGGGCGCTCACGGCATTCCAGTACTTGCTCCAGTGCTCGGATGCCGCGTAGTCATCCGACCAGTCCTCTGTGAGCACCGACCTGACTAGCTCTACAGGGGCCACCATCCACTGCTCGAGGGTTTCCTCTCGAATAGCTTGGACGCGGGCACCCCGGAACTTGGCCAGGTCCGTACGGTTTGCCATCACCACAAAGCACTTGACCCCCTCTTGCTCCATGGCCTTCTCCATCTTCGATGTTGCGCTTGGCCTCCTCGGTTTCCTCGGCGTCCCCATGGCTGGATATGTCCATCCAAGCCTTGCCCGCGGGGTAGGCCCATCGACTGAGGCAATCTGCCACAGTATTGTCCTTCCCCGGGACGTATACAACGCTGAGGTCGAACTTGGCGAACGTCTCATGCCATCGGGCCCTCCTTGCCGCCGGTCCCGAGGGGGTGTCGACGTGCTCCTTGTGCCAGCTCTGCAAGGACTGATGGTCCGTACAAACCACCACCGGTTGCAATCCGATGTGGCCAGACCACTTCCTGAGCGCACAAACAATGGCGTATGTCTCCTTCTCCCTCGCGGTCCAGGTGCGGCGTTGGCCCTCGGCCAGGATCCGACTCCAAAACGCTACGGGTACGTGTGACCCGTCGTCCCGGACTTGCTCGAGGACTGCCCCCACGGCATAGTCCGAGGCGTTTGTCCATAGCACGAATCCCTTGTCCGGGTCCACCAGGAACAGCCCCAACTGCCCCAGGAGTCGCTCCTTCAGGCTGTTGAACGCATCCTCAGCCTCAGGGGTCCAGGCAAGCTTCTTCTTGCTCCCCTTCCGGCCATCGAACTTGCCCACGTGCAGCATCTTGTGCAGCGGCCCCGACAGTTCTGCATACATCCGGACATAGCCCGAATAGTAGTTGCAGAACCCCATGAAGGACCGGAGTTCGCTGATGGTTTGGGGCTTCTCCCAGTGGTGCAGGGACGCCAGCTTCCCAGGCATGGGACGGCGTTGCCCGTGCCCAACCACGTGACCCGCGAACTCCACTTCCTTCACGAAGAGTGAGGCTTTGGTGGGCTTGCACACCATGTTGTGCTTGTCCAACTCGCTGAGCACTCGGCGCAGATCCTTCTCATGCGCGTCGATGAGCTCGTCCTCAGTCATGTTCTCCGTGCCGGACCCGATGATGATGTCATCCACGAAGGGGTCGGCACAGTCCCGGACAGGACCGAGTAGGTCCTCCATCATGCGCTGGAAAGCGGCGTTGCCATTCTTGGCGCCCATGGGCACCACTTTCCACTGCATGGGCCCCAGCCGCGTCGACATCGCTGTGCAGGGCCTGGAGTCCGGGTGTAGCGGCATCTGGTGATAACCGTGTTTCAGGTCCATCACCGTGAAAATCCGCTTTTTCTGTTGTTTTTGGAGGATGGAGTCGATCAGGGGAAGCGAGTACGAGTCGTGCTCGGTCTGCTCGTTCAAACCTCTATAATCAACCACCAACCTCCACTCGCCCTTCTCCTTCTTGGGCACGATGAAGGCTGGGCTGGCCCACTCACTGTCGGAGGGTTCGATCCATCCCCGCTCAATGAACTCGGCCAACAACTTCTTCATGGCCTCGGCCCGATCGCCCTGAAGATGGTACTCCCGATGACGATAGATCTTGGGGTTCGGCTTCAGCTTGATCTTCGCTGTGCCAAACCTCCCACGATCTGGAGGGTTCTTGTTGGCGACGCCACTGAATAGCCGCGGATAGGCCTTGATCAACCTCTCCTTCAGCTCGGCGACCTTCGGGTTCTCCTGGGCCTCTTCAGCCGCTTGCTCCGGTATCGATACAACCGACCGCACTGCGGTATAGGCCTCTTCCGGGTCCGAATCCGACTTCTCCTCGTCCGATATGCCGTCTTCATCGTCGTGGGGTGCACTTCCCACCGATAATCTTCGGAAATTTGCGGCGTCGGGCTGGTTACTGTCGCTGTCGGCCCCCATTCTTGGAAAATCCCATGTCGGCGGGTCAGACCCAACCGGACCATCGTATTGGTCCGCGGTGTGATCCATGACCCTCGCCACGAACTCATCCTTCTCGTACTTGCCGGTGACCAACATCTTGTCATCCCACCAATGCGGAGATGTGACCATGGCCCGCCTCTTCTTGGCTGCCACACGGTCGTGCATCCCCATTCGCATGTAGTTGACGACGTCGTCGATTTCGGAGCCAGACAGGATGTCGATGCCATCCACTGGCTGATCCGTCCCCTCCTTGGGCTCAAACATGACCTTGATGGGCACCGCCTCCACCCTACGGATGAATGCTTCATCGCCCGTAGGCTGGGCTTGCGCCCCATCCACCAGGAAAGCCTTGGTGCCCCACGCTTGACCCAGGGAGGGCATTGATACACCCTTGGCGTCGATGAACAACTCCTCCTCTGGCCCGAATGACATCTCGTTCAGGGTGATGGAGTCCAGCGTCGACTTGAGACCCTCCAGCGGACATGGGTTGGATCCTATGCCGGTTATGACCAGGATCCCCTTCGCCCTATCCGCGATGATCTTTGCCACCGTACGTCTGGTATTGTTCAGGGAGCCATGCCAATACATGGGTCCCCACTCCTTCAAACCCCAATGCCTGTGCCAGGCTGAGTCTCCTCGATGCCAATGCCTCCTACACTTCCGCAGAAGTGGGGCATCCCGGGAAGCGAAGATGTCCGTCTCGGGCGCTTCAGCTCCCAGCGTCTGAATCATCCCGGCATACACTTGCGGCGCCATTCCATACTCCGTGAGCTGAACTCCACGGTCTCCTCTGGACTTGGCACCCACAGCTTGCACCGCTTGGACGATCCGATCCTCTTCCTCAGCATTCCATTGGGATGATCCGCATGCATAGTCCGTGGACAGCCTTGTTAGGCATTCATCATCCTCCCGGACCAGCGTTGCACGATGGGGAAGGGCTCCAATGGCATTTGCCACCCTGAAGTCATACCCCATGATCATATCCCAATCGGTAATGTCGGCCACATAGAAGTTCCCGGATAGAGTGCTTCTCTTCGCCTGATCAGGGCGGTTCAAGCGCTCATGCTCCCAGAATTCCATACTGATGGTGGCCTCATGGGTGCCGCCACCCATGATCTCTCCGTTGGCGACCTTCAGGCGGACCGGTCTCCGGCTGGGCTGCAGGAGTTCCTCCTTGAACAACCCTCTCCGGACCAGGCTCACCTGGGCACCCGTATCCACTAACACATCCACCACCTTCTCCTCTCGTCCACACCGTACTCGCACTTTCAAGTGCAACTGCCGCTCGTCGCCATGAGGTGTATGGACGACTCTCACGGCATGCAACTCTAGCACGTTCGGGTGCATCAGGAATTCAAGGGTATGGTCACGGATGGTGTAGATCTTGGGTTGGTCCGGCCCGTCCACGGGGCTCTCCGTGGTCGCTCCTTCCTTCTTGCCATGTCCCGTACCCACATGTACTTCCCTTGGCAGGGCCCTCCAGGGGTTGGGAGTGGCGAAACTCAGTGGTTTTGGCTCTTCCGGAGCCTTCTTCGGCACCTGATGTGCCTTCGCTTTCTCTGGGATTCCACTGATTTTCGGAGGAGAGACCTCCGAGTTCCCACTCCCGTGGGGGCTCCCCTAGACTTGGCTTCCCGTAGCCCCTTCCGGCTGTGATCCGCCAGGACTTTGTCCACCACGTTGCTGGGCTTTGAGTTCCTCCAGCGTCCTCAACATGTCCTCAGCAACCTCCTCGATCGACCTCACTCGTCGGTCTTGGCCAGGTCCACGACCATAGCCTCTTCCTCCGCCTTTTCCTTGGCCTTTGCCTTGGCCTTTTCCCCCGTCTCCGCCTTTCGCCTTCCAATCGGAAATCTGCTGCTCCTTGGGCTTCTTCTCGGGGTGGGCGGCGAAGTAGGGCTTCTTGTCCGCCTCATACACCTTGCACTGACGGTGGTCGTGTGCATGGTTGTTTCCCTTGCCATAACAGACCCAGCACCCGTCGTGCTGAGACCTGTACTCCCGGAACGAGAGCGGTGGGTTCCCAATCCTCCTTGGCGCTCTGCTCTTATTGGGTCCCACCTGGCTCCATCTGGACCGATCCTGCCCATGATTCCTCACGTTGTGCGCCACAAACGCGAAGAAATGGGCCTCCTCGTGATCCTCCCGGGACCCGGTCCAGTGGTCTTGGCCACTTCCACTACCATCCTCCGCGGAGTTGGCCGTGTCCTCCTGGATCTCCCGATGATGTCGGTCTTCTCCGTGGCCTCGTTGTCCATGACCATGTCGATCCTGCACGTGGGCCTCGTTCTTCGCATTAAGCTTCAACTCCACCGTGATGTACTTCACGATCTGGTCCAGGCTCATGCGGGCGAAGATGACCTGCATCCTCAGCGGCTCCCCGCGCCTCCACTCCACGTTGTTGAGGCGCAGCAACCTTTCCCCCATGGAGTCTCCAAATACCTCCACGTACACGGCGTTCTTCAGTCCCGACATCCGGTTGGGCTCCCCCAGATTCCTCCTGAAGAACTCCATGATACCCGCATGGGTATCCTCTGCCGCCATGATCCTCACCGCCACCCGCTTTTTGGCGCGCTTCTTCTCCTCGTCCTCCACTCGTCTCTTCCAGTTGCCGGGGAGGACGTCCTTCAGGAGGTGGCGGATCTCGCTGGCCTCGTTCCAGTCCTCCACCAGCTTGAGGCATCTGCGGTACTTCCGCAGATACCGGTTCCACTCCCGGACCCGCAACTCACCGCGGTCCAGCGGCAGTGGGATGGACCACAGGTCCTCCAGCTTCTGGTTCGGAGCGTCCACCCGCTGCTCATCCTCCAACCACTGGAGGCAGGCCTGCTCCGTACGGATCAGTCCTTCCCGGATCTGATCCCGCAGCTCCTCCTTCAGGTCCTGCGCCAGCCGGTGTGGGAATGTCCGGCATACCCACTTGTCCCGCGGCGCTCCCCGCATCTCGCCGACGACCTCCTCGGCGAAGTCCTCCCAGTCCAGGATGAAGTCATCCAGGTTGGACGGGTTCCCGTCGTAATAGGGGATTTTGATTCCCCTAAGGTCGTCAATCCTGATGGCGTCTCCGACGTCCCCAGCCACCACTCCACCGAGACGGATACCGCCTGTGGCCGGGGGGTGTGAGTACACTCCCCGTACATCCCTCTCCTCCATGGAGTGCGGTCCAGTTGGGCCTGAACCCATGGGATTTGGAATGCGGGAAGGACTTGCTCCATCGGCCGTCCATATCCCCGTGTTGGGATCCTTCGCCCACAGGTTTCCGCTCGGATGACCTCGACCATGTCCGTCGGCGCTTCCCATGATTCGCCCCTGCATGGTCTGGCTCTGGATCTCATCTTCCGCATAAACTATCATATTCGTCGTGATCGGTACATCCTGGGCGGCATGGACATCTGTACCGTCAGGCTCCTCGGGTCCGTGGTTACGTGCCCTTCCCGCATGGACCAAGCGGGTGCCGTGTGTTCCCCGAGCATTGTGGATTCGCTGAACATGGGAACAAACGGCAGCGCACCCGGGTCAACACGCGGAGGCGCGTATGGTGCCTCTGCAGGGCCGCCCGTGGGTTTATCCATGGCGCTCCTGAGGGTCTTAACCCGCTCCACCAGCTCTGCGGCGGCCGGCTTTGCCGGGAGCTCCGGACCGGAGGCGAGGGGCTGTAGCTCCTCTAGCCTTTTTAGGCGTCCGGACATGTCCTCCACCAGGTGGAGGAGGCTGTCCACCACTCGCTGCTGCTTCTCCAGGGTCAGCTTTGGATTCTCCCGGTACCGGTCCCGTTCCGCTCGCAGCTCTTCCATGTCTTTCTCCGCGGCCGACTGGTCATCCAGGATCCCGGCGACGTCCTCCTCTAGACCGTCCTTCGCGTTATCCAGGCGGTCTAGGCGATGCACGATGGCGTCCATCCCCATCTTTGGGTACTTGCCCATGAGGAAGGACACGTGCTCGCAGTGGCACTCAGCCTGCTTTCCGCCTGATCCGGCGCATCCCGCGTTTCCCGGCACCTCAGACTCGTCGCCCATGGGCGTATCGCCTATGGCGTCCGTCTCTGGTCCCGTGTGCCGGGGCACAGGTGCCGTCCGGGCCCTGGCTGGCCTCTCGAAGCCCTCGGCGTCGTGCTTCAGGTCGGGCTCGGGGGCCGTATGCGCCCTGGCGATCGGCGCGGACATCTCCGACTCCGAAGGTGGCTCGTAGGCTGTCCGATAGCCCTCGGAGTGCCCCTCGGATTCCCACAGCCTGACCGGGCTGGGGTCCGTGTCCATAGCCCCGGCGTCCCTTGCCGCGGACTTGGGTGACCCGCGCTTCCGGTAGCGCGGGGCCCGTCCTCCACTGCAGGCCTCGTCAGAGTCCTCCGCGGCGGAGCGGAGGTTGCATGCCTTTCGGCAGCGACGCTCACACATGGAGACCAGGTCCTCCATGTCACGTCCTCCTCTCCCGAACGTCGTACTTCTCTTCGGGCTTCAACTTCCGGAGTTCGCCATGCTCTTGAACGTCTCGGTTCTTCTATGGCTCCAATCTCCGGCGTGGTCTCCACCGAGTCCACAATACGCACCCGGGGCGTACTTGGGCAGGGCTCATAGGGGCCCAAGTCCCCGGGTCGGCGGTAGGTAGGGGCAGCAGGTACGCCTCTGCTACCATAAAGAAGGTCCCTACCAGGACCGGCCCCCGCTGTGCCCCTTCTGCCTGTAATCCCTGCTGATTTGCTCCTGATCAATGCTTGCATTTCTCAAAGTCCCGGGTCCAAAATCCAAAAATATAGAAAATCGAAAATACAATCCTCCTTCAACCCTGAACAGCAATCAGATCCCACAAATGCAGCAATAACCCGATTCACAATCCAATCCACGATGCGGGCTTCCGTTCAGCACACCGGTCTTCCCACGGTGGCGGGCATGTACAAGAATTGCACCAAGGTGAAGCAGGTCACAACCCTGCCCTGGCATTTTACCCCTAAGGGAGCATTATTTGGCCCTATATATGGGATATATATTGCATAGGGTATATCATATTCCATTTCCTTGTTAGGAACATAGGATGTGGGATAGATAAGGCAATCTTGGATGTTTAGTAGTTATTCAATTAGTGGATGATAGGGTGGATTTGTCATATGTGCATATCAGGTATTTCATTCGCTATGTGTACCATATCTGTTTGCAGGATACTATTCAGTCAACACTATCGTTATGTCTTCTGTGCCAAGCAATGTTGCTGCCCATGCCACTGCAACCTCTGCTCCTGACCACCCGGTCTGGTTTCATGGTAGCAGAGGCGAAAATTTTTCGTCTCTGTTGGGCGTTTGGCATCGCGGAAAGCGATCGGTCCAAGACATCGTGGACCAAATTCAAGTTAAAATCTCTTCCCCGGGAGGGATAGCTGAGGGTGTCCAGGTCCCCACTCTCAGGACCTCCTCGGCCCTGACCCCATCGACCGGGCAGGGGCCGCAAAAACGGGCCAAGCCCCAAGTGGCTACGAATCCTAAGTTTCTGAAATCCCCGAATGTTCCCATCGGGGCCCCCAATCCTCGAAATCCAGCTGGTGTACCTGGGATGGTTGGGGGGGAAATAGACGGCCACCCTCAGGGAGCGATAAGAGGACAACAATCGCCTATTATGGGCTCGGGAACCGTTACTAGCGCCGAGAATCGGGCAGTAATCGACCAATCCACTGGGGTGATCGAGCGTACGAACGCTGCGCCCTCACGCGCTGCCGACTGGGGTACGATGGCTTCGCCAATGGGGCCTATCGTGGTCGACTCTGGCACTCCTCTGTCTCTAGGGGGGTTGCCAGAGCCTCAGGTCAGAAGAAACCTGTTTGCGGCAGGGCCCATCAGCCCCATTGTTGACCAGCTCGACGCTGAAAACCGTCGAGTCCTCGCGCTCACGCCTGATCCCCATGGCCATCTGGGTCCGGCTCGAGAGGCCGTGGCCCTGATCCAGCAAGCCCTGTCGGGGACTAGGCAGAACCCCACTGTGGTGGAATCGTCGCCCACTCCAATGAGTGGATCGCGGCGGTTTCCCTCCCTGGTGGAGGAATCTCCTGCCTTGGGAGCGTATCCCAATCCCCCGAGCGGATCCAGGCTAAATCCTACGATCATCGAGGAATCCCCCACGCAAATCGAGGAGGATGAGTGTGACCAGTGGTTCCCCCTGGCGGTGGAGCAATGGAACGACGATGAGGAGGAGGAGATTGGAGTGTTGGAACGTCATGAACTCCATCATTCCCCTATTTCCGTTGCCTCGTCGCCTGCACCTCCTGAACCTATGTCAGGGACCAGGGATCGCCCCATGCTTGTGGAAGAATCCCCGGCCCCCCGCTACATCACGGTGGAGAACTCTCCGGCCCCTCAGTTCATTGCTGTGGAAGAGTCCCCGGTGCCTATGAGCGGCGTCAAAAACCGCCCGTGTCTTGTCGTGGAATCTCCGGAGCCTACGGAGGACCGGGCCGGTACTACATCTCCAGTGCCTATGAGTGGCACGAAAGATCGTCCATCCCTAGTGGATGATTCTCCGGCAATGCCGAAGGTCAACAATCTGTGCTGGGGGGGAGGGAATCAGGTGGAGGGAGGTTCAGCAACCCTCCCAATAAATTTGGTCTCTCCCCCCACAAATACATCTCCTACGGAGGACCCCCAACTGCCCAAATTGGGGGGGGGATCCAGAGGTTGCAACGGGATCGGAGCCTGTTTTTGCTTCCCATCCGAGAACTCGATCACCTATGGTGGTTCATGAGTCACCACAGTATATTGTGGTGGACGATTCCCCACCCCCACCGCCGCGACCGAATACTGTTGGTCATGTTCCCCCTCCGCCGTCACCCCGCCACCGCCAGGTGGCTTACATGGAGCACGTGCAGGGAATCCCGCACCTGGTTCGGCCATCTAGTGGTGGGGGTTCGGGGGGGGGGACATCCCTCTAGTGGGGGGGGCGCCAGCGCCTGTTGCTGCGCGCCCCACACCCCCGTCTCGCCCTGCGGCGGGGCCCTCTGGTCCCTCCGTGGCAGGGGGGGCTGCTGGGGGGGGGCGGTGGTGGGTCATCTCCTCCTCGTGGAGGGGGGGGTCCATCCTTTCGACATTCTGGGGGCACTCCTACACGGGGGGAGGAAGACCTACAGCACACCTGTGGCTGTCCCCGGTGTGTGGTGCACCACGAAACGTGCATCCAATCTCTGATGGCCCAGGTGAAGGACCTGCGAACTCAGAATCTAGAGTTGCAGCGATCCCATCAGGAACTTTCTCAGGCAGTAGCCTCTACCGTGGGCGTCAGTCAGTCCTACGGGGACCGGATGACCCAAATTTTGTCTACATTGGCTAAATTTGACGCGGCGGTTCAGGGCTACCGCCGGGATTCTAAGGTGGTGGAGGCTAGCGTGGCAGATCATCTTAAGATGTCCAACGGCAACACGGCTGAGTGCTTTAGCGCAGTGGAGTCGCTCGCTACACGTTACGCCGCCGTTCCATCTAGGATCGATGCGTGGGACCACTGGTACTCCACGCCTGCGGAACCCGTTACGGTGGTCCTACCCCCGCCATCGGCGCCTCCGCCCGTTCCTGATCCTACACCGGCGACGCCTACGGCGCCCATGGGCGCGCCATCCGGTTCATCCGGTGGTGGTTTGAGGTTTGAGGTTTGATTTTGCGGGTACTAGACGCCTTTCCGCCCCAGGGGGGCCACCTGGTCGGGCCAGGTGATATCCTCCCCACCGGGTCCCAGTGGGGGGCCCTCCAAGACGCACCTCCTGCCTGGTGGCGGAGTCCCCCGGGTTCACAGAGCTCGGAGCCCCGTCCTTCCCCGGCGTCCCCGTTTCGCCACTCCCCGGTCAGTGCATCAATTCGCAGCCGTGGCTGCGGGCGCTTACCCACTGCGTCGCCCCCCTAATGCGTGGTCGCCCGGGGCGCCGGCGCCGCCGGGCCCGTGCTACTGGCTTGTCGCCAGTGGGACCCCCTTGGGCTGGCGCGCAGGCTGCCTAGCCTAGGGGTTGGGGCGTGGCGCTGTGCGCCTCTACTGCCCTGGCGGGTGCAGTGTCCCGTCTGTGTGTGCGCGGCGCTCGCGGCTGGTTCAGGGGGGTTCGGGCCGGTACCTGGTGTTGTGTTTCCCCTTCTTCCCCCTTCCCGCCCCGCGTGTTCCGCGCTGCGTGTGGCGGGCCGTCCAGTCCGGGTGTCCCTTATCTTCGCTCGCTGGTACGCCATTCCATGCGGTCTGTGCGTTCCGGGCGCTCGGTCCGGTTGCCCTTCCGGTGGTCCCCGCGTGTCCTTTTCGTGTGTGTGCGCTCGCGCTCTCGCGGTGTCTGCTCCCCGCTGGGTGGTGTGGCGCGCGCATCTCGCGTGGTCCCGGCACTGGGCGCTGGTAGGGCCGTTCCATGTGGTCCGTGCCCCTCTGCGTGTCCTGCCCCGGTCCCGTGCTCCGTCTGGCGTGCTTGGGGGGGGGGGCGGTCCGGTCCCGGTTCCCCCCTACTTGGCTTGGGGTTGTGGGGGCGGCGGCAGGGCGTCCCCGGGGGGGTGCCTTCGACCGTTGCGTGGGGCGTTCGGGGTCTTGCGCTCCTCTTCCCCCGACTGCCCGTCCACTGGGTGGGCTGTTGGGGTCTGCGTTCTGGGCGCGGGCGTGCGGTTGTGGGGGCCCCGCTCTGTTCCCGTGGGGGGGGAGAGAGGTGTCGACTTGGTGTCCAGGCGCCGGTCCGCCGGATTCCCATGACGAGCCCGATGCGCGCGGAGCTTCGCCCTGCGGGATGCGTGGGGGGGTTGGGGTGACCGTGGCTGGAGTGGTGCACCAATGTTCCGGTTCATGGCCCAGCAGAGCACCCCTACCGCGGGCTTACTCTTAGCACAGGGGGAGGGGGTTGCGGGCGCGTTTGTTCTGTGACCCGGGTGCCAGTGTATCTCAGAAGGCAGCCGCCCCGGAGGTAGCGCACCCGGCGCGCGCCGCGAAGGAGCTGGTTCGAACCCTGTGATCGGTGGTCTCCCACCGATCCCCTCGAATACCGGACGAGGCCTCCCGTCGACCTGTTCGAGTACAGGTGACGGTGCGCACTGCTGCAGGGGTGGGTGGCTCCCATGTGTTTTGTTTTTCTAGGTTGGGGGGTAAAACAAACGAGACCACCACCCGATCCACCGGTATCGGTGGTGGCGCGAGTTGCTGGAGGGGGGGGTGGTTCCCACGTCGCCAACTAGAGAGCCCTACGTGCAGGGATCCCAGGAGCACCAACGCCCGGGATCGAACCCCCGCACTGGACGATTGAAGACCGACGCTCTCACTACTGGGCCGCGGGAGTCTCTTACGCGACTTAGGGTTGTCGTTGGCTATGAATCCTGTCCTGAGGGTGGGGCTGTGCGTTGTGTAGCGTGTACCGCGTGCCAGGAGGCCCCAGTCCACGTGCACGGGGTCAGGACAGGGGGGGAGGGGGCTGGGTGGGTTGCGGCACTGTCGGATCGCCGACTGACGTACACAGGGGTAAGAGGCGGACAGTAGCACCGCCGGATCGCCGACTGACTGTAGGGCGGGGGGTCGCTCTGCCTCTTTCCGTCCCTCTGCCTTCCCTGGGCAGGCAACAAAGCGGGCGTCACTGGCGTTGTGCTGTCCATGGGGGGCGTGGCCCCCCATACCACTCCGGTTCGTGCTCACCCGGCTTCTCTGGGTACGATCTGTGCGGCGTCCCGGTGCGCAGGCGTGGGCCCGCTTGTTCTTCGCGGCCCCCATGTGAGCCGGCGGCTGGAGCGGGGGGGGCGGGTCACACTCCGGCTCCCCTCTCGGGTGGGGGGGGCCCATCCCCCCTGCCTCGGGGGGGGTGTCGCGCCGCGGCCTCCCTGCTCTCGTTCCGGGCGGCGGCCTGCGGTACCCCTTTCTGGCTCTTTCCGTGTCGCTGAAGTGCCGCCCCGGGGTGGGGGGGGGTGAGGGGCGGCCCGTGGACCGTTCCCCGGGGGGCCCCAGCTGACCTGCAAACCCCCCCTCTGTCCCCTCGGAGTGGGCTGTGGTTACGGGAGGGTCATGCGGGGCGGGGCCTCCTTCGTGTTCCGTTGTGCGCGTTGCTCCGGCACGCCGGTGTGCGTTCGCGGGAGCAGGTCCAGCCGCCGTTGCCCTTACCGTGTCGCCGTTCCTCCTGTGGGTGGGGGCGCCCCCCCGGCCCTGGGGGGGCGGAGGGCCGCGCCTGTGGCTCCCCAGCTGGGGTGGGTGCGGGGGGGGGGGGTGGGGGGGCCGCCCCCCCACCCGCTCTCGGGCCTGTGTGGGAGGGGGGGGGGGGGAGTGGGGGGGGGCCTTTGGTCCCCTGGCGATGCCTCCTGTCGGCCAAAGGGGGGGGGGGTGGCTTGGCAGTCCTGGCCCCGGGGGCCAGCCATCGGCCAGGGGGGTCGCGCCCTTCCCCCGCCCCCCTCTACCGAGAGCCGGATTCTCACGCAGTCCCTCTCTGGGGCCCCTCATCCCCCGGCCGTTGTCGCGCGGCGCTGGCCGGCCGGGGGTGGCCGTGAGGGTTAGCGGTCAGTGGTTAGCGGGTTGCGGAGCAGCAGGCTTCCCCCCGCGCTTGTTGTCTCCGCACTCCCTCCCGCGGGAGGTCGCGCGCCGCTTTCCCTGGGTAGGCAACAAAGCGGGCGTCACTGGCGTCGTGCTGTCCTTGGGGGGCGTGGCCCCCCATACCATTCCGGTTCGCGCCCACCCGGCTTCTCTGGGCACGATCTGCGCGGCGTCCCGGTGCGCAGGCGTGGGCCCACGTGTTCTTCGCGGCCCCCAGTTGAGCCGGCGGCTGGGGCGGGGGGGCGGGTCACACTCCGGCTCCCCTCTCGGGCGGGGGGGGTCCATCCCCCCTGCCTCGGGGGGTGGGGGCCGGGGCCCCCGCGGCTGGCGGGCCGCCGGGGGGGCGGGGGGGGGGGGTGGCGCGCCGCGGCCTCCCTGCCCTCGTTCCGGGCGGCGGCCTGCGGTACTCCTTTCTGGCTCTCTCCGTGTCGCCGGCGCGCTCCCTTCCGGCGCGCGCGCGCGGTCGGGGCTGAAGTGCCGCCCCGGGCTGGGGGGGGTGAGGGGCGGCCCGTGGACCGCCCCCCTGGGGGCCCCATCTGACTTGAAACCACCCCTCTGTCACCTCGGAGTGGGCTGTGGTTACGGGAGGGTCATGTGGGGCGCAGCCTCCTTCCTGTTCCGTTGTGCGCGTTGCTCCGGCACGCCGGTGTGGGTTCGCGGGAGCAGGTCCAGCCGCCGTTGCCCTTATCGCGTCGCCGTTCCTCTTGAGGGGGGGGCGCCCCCCCGGCCCTGGGGGGGTGGAGGGCCGCGCCTGTGGCTCCCCTGCTGTGGTGGGTGCGGGGGGGGGGGGCTGGGGGGGCCGCCCCCCCGCCCGCCCTCGGGTCTGTGCGGGGGGGGGGGGTGGGTTGGGAAGGGCCCTTTGGTCCCCTGGCGATGCCTCTCGTCGGCCGGGGGGGAGGGGCGGGGGCGGCATGGCGGTCCTGGCACCGGGGGCCAGCCATCGGCCTGGGGGTCGCGCCCTTCTCCTGCCCCCCCTATCGAGAGCCGGATGCTCGCGCAGGCCCTCGCCGGGGCCCCTCATCCCCCGGCCGTTGTCGCGCGGCGCTGGCCGGCCGGGGGTGGCCGTGAGGGTTAGCGGTCAGTGGTTAGCGGGTTGCGGGGCAGCAGGTTCCTCCCCGCGCTCGTTGTCTCCGCACTCCCTCCCGCGGGAGGTGGCGCGCCCTCGTACGTCGTGCCATACTGTGGGGGGGGCGTGGGTCGGGGGGCCCATCCCCCCCCCCCAACTCTCCCGTACCCGCCGTCTGGGCCTTCACCTGCGCCGCCGCTTGTGTGGGGGCTGGGGCTGCGGCGGCGGCGGGTTGTGCCGGCGGTAGCGCCAGTGGGCGAGGGCGCTACGCAAAGCCCGGGGGAGCCAGTTGTTGGCGTCCGCATCCGTGATGCGGAGCACCGCTCCCCCTTCCAGGAACGCCGGCCACGTCGGGTCCCTGTCGGGCCACGCCGCCCGGATCACTGACCTGAGGACCCTCTCGTGGTCCTCTGGGGCCGCCCACCCCCCCGGGGGTGCCTCTCGGTTTCCTCCGTCCCTCCGGAGGAGCACAGCATCCGGTGGTGGGTGTGTCCTTCCTTTCTCCGTCCACCCATCCCACGATTGCATCTACCATCCGAACGCTTGTCCGGATTCGGGGTGGCCGAGGGGGGGGGAAGAACACCACGAACACCCCCACCCCCAAGAACCTACATCGTGGAGGGGAATCGCCGAAAAGCAGAAGGAACGTGCTGTTCCCGAGTGGAGGGCGACGCCTAAGGGCGAAGAACACCCCACGGAGCCTACGGTCCCGTGGGCCAATGAAGAGGAGAACACCTCTTCGTTGGGGAACATTAATCCCCTCGCGAAAAATGTTTTCGAACATCACGGGCAAGGGCTTCGGGAGCAAATTCAACGAGCTCCAAAGCACAAGCCCGGTCCTGTACGGGGGCCACGGAGGAAGCGGTCAAGGCATAGGATATGTGTTTCTCGGCCTCAACACGGTTAGGCGGTTCGCCACCAGGGGGCGTAACCACAATGGCCGGGGCAGGGTGCGTAGGAGTGACCGCCCCAATGACTGGAACGGTTAGGCCCCACACGGACTGACGTGACACCTTACCATGAATGGGTTTCACCAAAAATGGTTTGCCGGTTCGTGGAGCCTCACGGAAGTCCTCAATCCAAAAACGGGGGTGCACTGGATGGTGAGAGTACAAACAATTGAAACGGGCAAAATGGCTCACACAATGTTCGTAACCCCATGGGTGCCCCAAAACCATATCCCAAGGAAAATTCGGGACAAGGTACGGGGACACGCCATACTGGGCAACACGAGGAATTGAAACACTACCATCCACAACCCCCGTAAATTGAATTTTGACGTCTATTTGCTCGTCCCCCCCTGGCAAAGGCGTCTCATTATCGGCTTGGAGTAGGCGCCTCCGTTGGGGGGATTCATATTTTTCGGAGAGTTGGCCTCCAAAAACATTGGGGTTGGCCAAAGCGACCGCTTGGCACCCAAAATCCACCAAAACACGGAGGGCCTTGCGTTCTCCATTGGGCAAAACAACCTGAACGGAAAGTTCGGTTTGAATCTCACTAGTCACTATATGCCCCTTCATGACTCTCGATGGAACGAGAGCCACGGTAGTGTCACAGGGGTGCCCGAGGTTTTCTTCTTTCGAAGGGGGCGCCTCTGGGCACTCCTACCAACGTCCGCGCCCGTTCGGCGCTTCCTTGCCTCCTTTATCGCCCTTGCCGCCGCCACCCTTATAACCACCACCACCCTTATCACCACCGCCACCCTTATCGCCACCCTTAGGCTTACCACCTTTAGACTTACCCGCAATGTTCCAATGAGTGTCATTGCACGGAGAATTAGGCTTACACGTCCAAAGGGTGGTATTGGTGGCACCCCAATCAATCCAAGACATGTCCATCTCCGTTTGTTTACGTGTTTTCCAATGTTTGGAACACGGAACCCAAAAGGTAGGTGGCGGTTTAGCCCCGGGGTCGACGGGTTCCTTCGCTGGAGGTTTAGAGTGACCCACGGCGTTGACGGAGGTGTCAGCGGGTTCGGAGGTGTCAGGGTCCGCCGTAGCCTCCGCATTAACCACATTCACCGCGGTTTTATTGTGAGAAGGGCGATGAGTGTACGTCACCGTCGTCTTGTCTCCTTTATTGAGGCGTTCGAGAGCTTCCCTCTCCGATACGCTTTTATGGGCAAGGGCGTAGATTTCCGCAGGCTTCAAACGAGGCCTACGTTGCTCCACTTTCATAGTGTAGCCGCGTGTGTGAGGTGTGTTGTTGAGTTTCAAGATCCACTCCTGGAGAGCCGGGTCTTTGCAGTCAACTATCACCCCCGGCCCCGAATAGGAAACAATCTCAGGAACCGTGGTGCAAGCTTGAGCGCTATATTTCCTGAGTTCTTGTTCGAACGGGGCGCGACCCGGCGAAGGGTCAAGGCCACTAAAATCCACCACATAGCTGTCTGGGCTATTCTTAGCCTCTTGCTTGACGACCTTCTCCCTGATCCACGGGAGCTTGCTTAGGAGCTGCTCCCGGATCACGTGGGGACGAGTCTCATTGCTCGGAGGCAACAAACGTTGCCAACGAGCATAGAAATCTTCAAGGTCGATGAGGGTCACTTGCCCTTTAACCACCCTGGGGGTGAGGGCTCGCCACCTTTCATCAGCCCTTGAGGGGTCATACTCATGGAAACGTTGTTCCAAAAAGTCCCACAACTCTTTGAGGGTGGGGGCCGTGCGTGTGTGGTGGGTGGCCTCGGCAACCCGGGCGTTGATGATCGCCTTTAGCCATGGGGGCAAGGTACTCAAAATCATTTTTGCCTCGTTGGCCTTTCGGTACATGGGATCACACCCCCCCAACCATTGTTGAAGCTTCTCCACCCACTCGTCGTAGCACTCTAGCTGCCCATTAAATTGCGGTTTAGGCATATCACTATCCTCCACCGCTTTGGTGTAACTATTTTGCACCATAGGCATTTGGTACGGGTGGTAAGCAGGGGGAGCCATGGTTGGGGGTGCACCTCCACTTGCACTTGGTGCAACCTTCACTGGAGAGACTGTACATGTATCCGTAGGATGAGAGGGCGTGTACGAAGGTTTCCCAGGGGAACCTACGCGGCGTGATGGGTCCATCTGGACCCAGTCTGACTATGGCCTCACGCCATATTGGGCCACACGTGTCAAAAAACAATTTGGCAAAAACCCCGACGTGGACGCCTTCAATAGGATCCCGGGTATGGCCCAGGCTACCCGTTGGGTTTCGCCGCTTGAAGATTTCTTTTCCACTCCCGCGGACCCCTCCAAATTGTATTGGATGTGCCCTCGCTATCATCGGTTTTCCGATTGTGTTCGGAAAATTCGGCACGAAAAACTACGAGCCATCGTCGTAGGGCCGAAGTGGACACATAGGGAGTGGTGGAAACCCCTTATGGAAATTACTTTGCAAGGGTACCACCTTCCTGGGCCAGAGACTAAAGCCTGTCTCTATCAGAATGACTGCCTCACGCCCCTTCCTCAACAGGGTTGGTCCACGGTGGCGCTATACGTGGACGGTGGTATTGCGGAGGAAAATTTGGCGGCCACTAAATGTCATGTGACCTCCGTTTTGGCACCGGCCGTCTCTAACCCCAACACGGATGGCGAGCCGGGCATGACCTCGGAGGAAGAGTCGGAGGATGAAAGGGTGCCTAACCATTTGGCTTCGGTGCGCACCCTCACGTATCAGGCGACCCATAAAAAACTCCTCGCGCCCGTTACTCTTGACCCTACCCCCGAAGATTTGGAGGCACAAGAATGCGTGCGTTCACGCATTGCGAAAATTGAGCGAGAGTTATTGGGTGGGAGGGCCACTACCGTTAAGCGTTACCGAAAACGTAAAGGCGCCACACGATTGTTGGCGGCTTCTCGTGTGGGTGGCGTTGTCACCACCCGAGAGCCTATTGTGTCTCCGGAGGTGGAGCTCATGAGGAGGCGCATCCTCGCGGACTATGAGCGGGATGTTTTTAGTGGGGAGGTTCGTCTCCGTCCGGGCCAGGAACACCCTAAGGTCCGTGGTACGGAGCGGTTGGGGTTTGCTAAACTTGACCTATACCCGAACGCCAAACCCAAGTCCGTGAAACCTATACGGTTGGTGGGGGAGCGTGCCGCGGCGGAGCAAGAAATAGTGGAGGACCTTTTGGCTCGTGGCTGGATTGAGCCGTGCCCTGCCTCCGAATGGGCGTCCAACGGTTTCGTTGTGCCCAAGAAAGAGAAAGGAAAAAGGCGCCTCGTGGTGGACTACCGCCAACTTAATGAGGCTACCTTGCCCGACGCACACCCCCTCCCCCTCATAGAAAACATGTTGGAAAATCAATCCAAACACAAGATTTTCACTATTGTGGACTTGAGTAAAGGGTTTCATCAAATTCCCCTTCACCCTTAATCCCGGGCTAAGACCGCCATGAATTTGGCAGGTAAGCGATACCAATGGCGTGTTATGCCTATGGGTATCAAGAATGGGCCCGCTATTTTTCAACGGGTCATGGACCATGTTTTGCAGGGTTTGGATTGTGCGGACGTATATATTGATTATATTATTATTGGTTCCTCCGATGCGACGGGGGAGGAGCTATTGGCTAACCACGACCGCGACGTGCGTGCGGTGTTGGATAGGCTACGAAAAGAGGTGTTGGTTGCTTCGGTTAGCAAAACCGATTTCTTTGTTCGTTCGGTTGAGTTTTGTGGCCATGTGTTGGAAAATGGCACACGTCGGCCGGCGCCAGGGAAAATGTTGGCGCTTGAGCGTTGGGACAAACCGGATAATGTTCGGGAGCTCCGGGGGTTCTTGGGGGTCGCCAACTATTATTCGGGCTATGTCCAAAACTACGCCTCCATAGCTACCCCTTTGATTAATATGTTGAAGGATTTGCCTAAGCATAAGAATGGCAAAAAGATAGGCCTAACATGGAATGCTTCGGCTAACGAGGCCTTTTTGAAACTCAAGCGTGCTATTACGGATATTGTTCCCCTCCAACTAGCCGATTGGGATAAGGACTTTGTCCTCACCCCGGATGCTAGTAATTGGGCGGTGGGGGCGGCCCTACAGCAGGAAGGTTCCGATGGTGCCCTACGCCCCCTTGCCTTTTTCTCCCGCAAATTGTCAGGCAGCCAATTGAATTGGAGCCCTCGGGAGAAAGAATGCTACGCCATAGTGGCGGCGCTTTTAAAATGGCATGGTTGGGTGGGGAAAAAGCGCGTGGAGGTCCGTACGGACCACCGTAGCCCTGAGAAATTGGGCTACGGAGGACCTCAAAACCGTGGGGGGTCCCTCTCCACGCCAAGCACGTTGGCATGAATTGTTCTCTAAATTCGACCTCCATGTGGTTTACACTCTGGGGCCAGTGAACCCCGTGGGTGATTTCTTGTCCCGTTGGGCTTACCCTGCTAACCCGGCGTTGGGTGATGTGTCCATACATGAAACGGCCCAAGCGGCCGGGGATGTGCGGGACATGATGGCGGCTGAGAAGGAGGAACTTCTCGCCCGCCCCCTTGTATTTAGGGCGGTTGTGGCGCCCGTTGTTACTAGGTCTAAAGCGGCGCCTCCGGCTCAAGGGGCACCCGCGTGTGATCCACCCCCTCTGGCTTCGCCTCCAGTGGGGGGGGGGACGAAGCAAAAGAGAAAGCTTCGGAGACTGGAGCGAATTGTCAAGATAAAAAAATCTTGGAAGTCCCACAAGAAAGCAACTCCTATACATGGGGAGGATGCTCCCAACGTTTTTGAGATAAATTGGGCTAAACACTACCCAAATTGTCAACGCTACAAACAAATGTGGCAAGATGCCTTGAATGGGAGCTTCCAAGATGGAGTGATGTTGGTGGATAACAAGCTCGTCCGTAATGGACGGTGGTGTGTTCCTACGCCGCTAGTGCATTGTTTGATAGCCGAATACCATGATGCCTTTCACTTAATTACCTCCAGTGTGGAAAAACACTGGAAGGAAATTAACCATGGCGTGGAAGGTGAGGGGTTGTACAAAGCAGTGGAACTGCAATGTCAAATGTGTTCCTCATGTGCCATTCACACGCATGACACCAAGCGCAAGCAAGGGTACATGACCCCTATGCCTATACCTATGGAGCCCATGGACTCCATAGCGCTTGATGTGTTTCACTACCCTTCCACCTCCCACGATGGAGAGGTGTATGACCGAATGCTCCTATGTGTATGCCGGCTTTCCGGCTACCTCATCGCGATCCCTATTCCTAAACCCCGTCATGAAGACAAGGATGAAGGGCTAACGGGGAGAAGAGCGGCCCATTTGGTAATGGAGCACTGGGTGGATAGGTTCGGAGCCCCTCGTGAAATATGCTCCGACCGTGGGCCACAATTTGTGAGCCAATATTTCCAAACCCTTTGTTCTAAGATTGGTGCCCGCTCGACTATGTGTCTCGCGGGTAGGCACCAAGGTAATGGCAAGGCCGAAAATACTGGCAAGCAGCTAAGGCGTGCCGTTGCTAAAGCCATTACCTTGAAGAAAAAGAAAACTAATTGGGTAGAGGTTTTGCCCGCCGTTGTACGAGCGTGGCATGAGACTACAGGTCCTTCAGGTTATACACCTAACGAGATTGTGTTTCGTAAACACAACCGTACTAAGGGGCCTCCTCTTGCTGAGCCTAAGGGGGTGGCCCAAGACGCCGCTCACTACTTCCAACGGCGTGAGGAGCTTATTGCTCTTGCACGGAGGGCTATGATTCAAGTGCAAGAGACAATGGCTCGTAAGTATAATAAGAGTAGGAGGATGTCCCCCAATTTCTCAAAAGGGGACCGCGTATGGGTCCGTCGCCAACGCAAAAATCTTGGCGATAAGACTTGTCCCTATTGGGATGGGCCCTATGAGGTTGTGGCCAAGAAGGCGCACGACCTCTATGTTATTCAAGTGGACCAACGGAGGTTAGTTGACGTCCACGTTGATTGTTTAATGAAAACGGTCAACTCCCCTTGCTCCCCCGTGCCTCTAAATTACACGGAGGAGGTTGCTAGAGTGCCCTCCCAGTTTGAGGAGGACACCTATAATGTCAAATAAATATTAAGTCACCGTATTACCGCAAGAGACTTCTCTTCAAGGTGCGGTGGGAGGGTTATACCAAAGATTGGGATACCGAGGAACCCGTTGAAACCTTCTTACTATCCTACAACAAAGTTTGAAGAGATTACTTGCAGAAACAGAATCTCAGCCAGACCGTTGACATCCTTGCCCACCTTGGTGGACCGCTCTCATGAGCGTGCCAGGAAAAGAAAACCCTAACCAATATGGATATATTATTGTTTGGGGAACGGAGGAGAGAGCGAGAAGCGGTGGGAGACAGGAAAGAAGATGTGCATGCACGGCGCGCTCCTCGGTTACAAAAATCCCCACCGGAGCAGGGCGGTGGGTACCGCAGGTTTACCCCACCGTCTACCTCTCTCACCGCTAAAGGCTTGAGAGTCCTTGGGGCTTGGCATATAGCCTGGGGCGGAAGTGGGACGTGTTCTTTCGGGGGTCTTAATGCCATTCAAACCCCTATCCTTGGGTCTTACTGGAGCACTCCTACCACCACCAGGACTACTGCCACAAGTCCTGCGCACGATGACGCCCCCCGTCAAGGGTGCTAACAACGTGGCAAGCACTTCCCGAAGACTCCACCGGGTTGTGCGCATGGTGGTGTTTGCAAGGTTTCGGAGTGCCGCCCCGTACCGAAACCAGGACCCCACGACCGTCCCTGACCCGTGACCCAAGCCAACGAGCTAAATCATTTGCTCAAAATGGCGAAGGCTTGAAAACTTCGTTGGGTTGGCGGGTACAACCCATTTTCCCTTTTGTGTTGGGCGTGATGGTTTTCCACCAATTTGCCCTTGTCCACACGAGGGTAGGTATACAAGGTACGAAGTACTCGTGTGGCTCACATTACGTGGAAAAAATTTCGTGGCGTGCAAAATTGCCACTACATACGGCGAGGACTTAAGCCTAGAGAGAGGGGTCGTCCTCTACAATACAAGTATTCTAATATGAATTGCAATGGGTGCCTTTGCCCCGTCACTCTATGAGTGGGTGGGGTCTTCAAAGGCAAAGAGTGGCGTTGCGGATTTGGGCCGTCTCCGCCGCCTGGGTATTTGTCCCCGGTCGCTCTGCGTGCCCGGGTTGGGAGTGGGTACCCTCTATTGCCATTGCATGGGGCCGCATGCTGACTTGGTGTGCTCTTCATGTCCTTGATGAATTTCGCGGGGGAATTCCTGCCTGCAACGAGAGGGAACAGACAATATGATGAAAAGGGCGAGTGTGCACATGCATATGCTTATGAGAGAATATGTATATTAATGTTTTCTCTAGAGTTCCCCACGAGTGGACTTGGATTTCCACAACACCCGAGGGGTCTTCTCTCCCAGCACCCAACCAAACGGGTTGGGATATGGGCGTGGCATTTTTCTTTATAGAGACCCGTGCGTGGACTTGGATTTCCACAACACACACGAGTCTCTCTGTCCGAGACACACCAAAACCGTGTGCGCCCGTGGCCAATGGTAGGCTGTGTGTGCGCATGCCATTAATTTAGTTACGGGATTATATGGTTGCCTATTACGTTGGTTATCACCCGCCCCCCGAACAAGCAAGACCTAGGTTGACACCTACCTTTGGGGTTTTGTAGCCGTGTACACCGGCCCAAGTTTACACACGGAGGTGTAAACATGAACCGTCATACACGGTGTAGAAAGGTTGGGGGAGTAAAACTCCTTCGGGGCGTGTCATCGTGCCCCCGGGGAGTAGGGTAGGCTGATACACCAGCGGGACCGTACGGGCGACCTCCCCAATTCGCAACCTGGAGGTGACCCCCTGCGCTACGGCCCGCCGGTGGCACACCCACCGACAAAGGTAACACGCAAGCTAACCTAAGTGTTTATACGCACGCCCCCAAGACACACACGAACACCAAGCAACAAGGTGGCGTATCTATACACGTGTTCTATTGTGGATATGCTTACTGTTTGTTGTGTGTACGTGAGTAGTTTGTGGAAGCTCTTGCACGTGCCGTATGTGTGGAGTGCCCCCATCACGTGCCCCAAGGCCGCCACCGCGAGACCCACACTCTGTGATGCCCTCCGGGCGAGTGTGTGCCCCCGGGCCCTGCCAATGGGTGTGCGCGCACAAGTGTGTCTTGTGTTTGTCGGTGTGCATCGCTCTATTATGTGTATATAAGATATATATACGTAGTATGGCTCCTAGGTGAGGGGTTAGCAGTGAGGTCAGGTTATTATTACATGGTTATGAGGTTTGTCTATTTAAGTGTGTCTACTCACACCCTCATCCCATCTCCGTACCTCCTCCTTTACCCTCTATGTGGTGCATCATGTGTGACACACATGCTAAGTTAGACATCCACACGGACACGACCCTTGGCTGAGCCGTGCCCGTATCGTACAGTCACAACCGTGACTGGTTCATTCATCCTGGTCCGTTCCACTCGATCATTTTTCTTTGGTGTCTGGTCTGTTTGACAAGTGGTCCTTTGGCTAGGCCTTGTCTCGGTCTTTTACAAGCAAGTAATCAAGCAAGTTTACATCTTACAAGCAAGAGCTCACTCATTACTACAAGCGTTACGGGCAAGCACATCAGGAACATCAAGCACATCAAGCCCTCATAAACGATCTAAAGCGCGTGGGTGCAAGGTGTGGGCATCGTACCCGTGTTTTGGTTTGTGCCTAAATGATCGTCGATCATTTACCCTGAGGCCATCGTGACCTCTTTCCTCTACTTAGTGAGCTACCGCGCGCACTGTGGGGCCATCGTGGCCGTGTTTATTAGTGGGCCTAAGCATGCACAAGACAGAGGCAGGCACAAGACGGCACCCGGGGTCAAGCATGGCTAGATGTCGGGTATGGGGAACCTGCAACCCTAGAGCACCCGGAGGCCCTCACTGGGCTACGACTCACGATCCATCCCCTAGTCTAGCTTCGCAAGGCAACAATATGCCAAGATCACGGTGTTCACTGTTCCAAAGTGTGAAAAAAGGGCTGTGGTGGCTGTAAGGACTGTTACCACGGTTGCCCCGCGTTGCACTGCGAGACAGGACCGTTAGCCCCCCGTGGTAACAGTCCCCTGGCCGAAGGCCATCAGGTTTTGTTGTGTCCCTTGTGAATGTTTCCCTGGCCTCTATCTCTTTTATCCCTCGTGCTCCCTTGTGCAGGCACAGTCCTACGTTGCTGTTTGACACTCCCGTCAATTCTCCTGGCAGTTTTTTCAAAAAGTGAAATTTTTGCACTTTCGCGTCGCACCGCTTCGCATGTACCATTACCTTCAGTTTTGTTTAAAAGTGTGATTTCACTTTGCCTTTAGTTTTAATTCTTTGAAAGACTACCTGCCCTTACCTGCTGGACCCCACATGCCTCATGCGACACGCAGGGACCAGACTCTACGCGCAACAGCTCGCGATTTCGCCTACTACTTATTGCTGGACCTGCGGGATCCCGTTTGTCAATTCCTGTATTTTGGCGGTGGTTCGATGCCCACCGATCGGAGCTACTTCAGCGGTCGTGCGGCTGGCTCCGAGATCGCCTGCGTAGGTTCGATTCCCTATGGGAGGGAATGTGCTAACCTGTGATTTACTGCTGTTTGTGACTGCTACGTTCCTCTTGGGCATGTACTTCCTGCCCGTGGCAGTCGTTTTAAGTGGTGGGGTGAAGCAGGTCACAACCCTACCCTGGCATTTTACCCCTAAGGGAGCATTATTTGGCCCTATATATGGGATATATGTGGGATAGGGTATATCATATTCCATTTCCTTGTTAGGAACATAGGATGTGGGATAGATAAGGCAATCTTTGATGTTTAGTAGTTATTCAATTAGTGGATGATAGGGTGGATTTCTCATATGTGCATATCAGGTATTTCATTGGCTATGTGTACCATATCTGTTTGCAGGATACTATTCAGTCAACACTATCGTTATGTCTTCTGTGCCAAGCAATGTTGCTGCCCATGCCACTGCGACCTCTGCTCCTGACCACCCGGTCCGGTCTGGAAAGCCCTGAAATTGGCATATGAACACAAATAAAGCAAAGTTGGGGAAAGAGGTAAACATACACATTCACAACCATAAAACCCTCATTCCCTGGACTCAAGACCTTTCCTTGACTCACCAACATATTGCCCTGAACCAGGTCAAATGAGATGGCTGAATGCCATGTATCACAAGTCACTACACAAACCCCAAAAATGTGTTCACTCCCAAGCCTATAAATCCTAGTCCAATAGGGGAGGTGGCGTGTCATGGCCTAGAGTGGCACTCAGGACCATGCCCTACCCTGACATAACCTTGGTTGGACTTGGAGTCGATTGGGCTTGGAGAACTGCCCCATGATGTTGACCTCACAACATGGCAAAATCAGGCAAATCACACCATTATGCCCAAAAGTCAATTATATACTCAAAAATGCATACGGCAAATATCCAAATGCTCCATGCACGTGTCAAACCGGAAAGTAATATACAAGGGTGATATAGACCAAAGCTCCATGCCCAAGAAGATCCCATCATTGGCTCCGAAACCTCTCCGGTTATGTACATGGCATGCTCCACAAGTCAGCTCATGAGTTTGAGACCTAATTTTGTGAGGCCTCGTGTGCCAAGCCAAAGTGACTACAAGATCCGGCATATGGTGAGGTACAACACCGAAGCATATGCCAACATATAAGCAACATACCATAGTTCACTGATCTCTAGGCACTTTACTGTTAGCCGACCAGTTGAGCACATAAAACACAAAAATGAGCATCAAATGAGGTCAAAAACATGACAATATGTCCAAATACAAAGTTGTCATGATAGTATATCTCTATGCTCACCCATGATATCCGCTCATGGTTCAATACACAAATGATTGGAACCATTTGCGAACAATTTCCCCACTTTGATCCCCAATCGGGCGCATAGAGATACCTTCGCCACTCATATCACATGCCCCATGAAAATGGGAGTGCACCCATGGATCTCTTTGCTAAACATACCATGAGCAATACATACGCGGTACACTTAGTCTAGCGCTTTGAATTCCACCATTGGGACATGGGCAAGGCCCTTGTCACGTGTGGCTCCCCATCTCTTCGGCCACACGAAGATATATAACATGGGCGTGAGCATATCAAGACCTATACCATGCATATAACACATACCCTCAAAAGTAGCTCCCACCATGGTATGTCATGTCCCTCCATGGACATAACTTCACGTTAAAAATACGTGGGAACCCAAGGAAAGTATCTATGCAACCCCAACACTCATGCGGTACACTCGAAAGTCGCAATAAAATATTCGGTTGCACGGTCCAAGAGTCATATATCACTTCCTACCCTCTTGACCATTATCCCTTGCTTTACCGGGCATGTGTACACACCAAGGGCGTTTGATGCTTCCTAAATTAAATTGAGACTAAGGCAGTTCCAACCCAACCTTCCTTATTCTCTTTCCTCACACTCGCGCGTAGATATGGCCCTTCAAAGTGGTCCCACGATTCACTTTTGTTTCCCTTATATCTCCAAGTCAAATGGGTGGCAAGTATAAGGGAAACCTGATTCGGGCATAGGGAAAAGAGTATGACCACTCGAAGAAGACCAAATCAAGTGCGGCGATGTCGAAGTCGAAAATCCAATTTCGACATCGCGAAAAATTCGGATTAAAATTTCGAGTGCATATTTAGAAAATTGCGGAAGCAACGAACCCTTTACTGATGAAATCTGACCCTTCATCGGGGTTTCCGCCAAAATATCTGGAAATAACAGCTAACCAATCGGTTAACGCAAAATCCAAGCCAACTGACAGTCGCCGATACATTGACCATCAGAACGAAAGGCTGAAAAAGTACGGAAACATTATGATAATAAAACCCTGTTGATTCCTGATATTCCGATATATAAATCTCCGCTGGCGGTGCCTCAGTACTGCATATGGCCGCTCATAGCCGGAATGGCCAAACCTATCACACTATCACATCGGGTTAGATCAGGTGGATGGGAGAGTATGATATCAGCCAATGGCGGCTTGCCGGCAGATAGATACACACCCCAAGTGACCCAATAATGGCCACAGGGGTCCGAACCGGCTTCACGTTGCGCCCAATTGACATCATGACCCAAGTATGTTATGAGGGTACATACTTCGGTGCCGAACATATCTTGGACCCGGCGAATAACTCCTCTTGGGCTTGGCACACCGTGGCCGCCATGTTGGCGATTTTGGACTATCCCAAATCATGGGCTCACTTGGCGACCCTGCCATTCCCAAAACCGGAGGGGTTGGGCGACGCCCAAAAGATGTGTTGGACGCATATGACTTGATACCAATCCTATGGCACACTCCGGTCCAAGTCGGGCATGTGCCTCATTTGCCCCAACCATGAGTGTGCGCATTTTCGGCAATTTTGAGCAATTTTCCATATTTTCTGCCCGCCGTGCATAATGTTCAGCGCCCTCGTGCACGCCGAACTCATGGACCAATGGACCATATATGACATGGGTGTTATGGACATTCGTCCCCATGGTTCACACACCACGTGGGCGAAGCGGAGCAGCCTTCGTTAAGGTGCTAGCCCAAAGTGAGTGTGGACAATTTTGCCATTTTGGCATTTGTGGACCCAATTGGGATTGCCCTCAGGCCACGTGGCATGGAGATCTTTGAGATCCAAGGGCATGGGAGTCTCTGCTGGACTCCCCGTGGATCGCGTATGGAATGGCAGATCTGATCTCCAAGCCGGCGTAGAGATATACTATTGGGAGCACCCCCGAATTTTGGCTCATTTGGAGCAGCCAAGATGACCCCCTTTTGGGACCCCAATTTCACCCCCCCGTGTGGTCAATTGGCGGCCCTATATCTCTTTGCCCACAGGGAGCCTGGACCTGATTTAAAGTTGTACACTCAGATATAAGTCCCAGGTCCTGCCTCCTATCCTGTGAGCCATTGGCCTTGCCCTGGCCGGGCGAGCCACGCGGGAGAATGATGCCAATTTTGGTGATTTTGGCATCATGACCCCACTTGACGAACCCGTGGTGCCCTGATGCCGAGACCTCAGAGAGAATCAGGTTGGGTGAGGGCTCCAGGGCGTTTGTACTCGAAGGGCATAGGGTCAGTTGCCTCGTCCCTTCCTCTGGCGTGTCCGGACGAGGGGTCAATTTTGGAGATTTTTGAGCTAATATCAGTTTGGGCTGAAACAGCCCATTTTCAGCTACCAACTCCTAGGGGATAATGGCGGGGCCATCTCTCTGACTCAGAGGGGAGTTGGGACGTGCCGTTTAGGGAGCTCGGGGAGCCACTGCCGGTTGGCCTTGGGATTTCTTGGTTCCCAGGAACTTGCCTGTGGCTAGGCGGGAGACCTCCCCTATTGGCAGGGTTTCAGGGTCCGGACTGAGCAGGGCATGGGTTGTGTTTGAGCCCCCGCCCCCACGAGCCACTGAGAGGGTCGGACCTGGGATTGGGATATGAGTTAGGACTGAGTGTCTATTGTCCTGTGATGCCCTTACCCCAGTCCAGTCTTCACCCTATGTGTACATATCCTGATGTGCTGCTGTACATACTTTCGTTCCCTTGTTTCAGAGTGGCAAGGATCCTGAAACGCTTTGTCTCATGACACGAGCGCAATGATGCCCCTGTGAGCGTACTGCTTTGCCTGCCTGCTCACTTGTGCGTGTCCACCGCAGCGTCCCGTGGCCAGGCCCCCCACGGGAACGCGTCACTGGCCTCCATTCCCATGGGTGCATGAATGCATATGTCTCGCTGTAGGGGCTACATCTAAAGGGGTCGAAGCTAGGTGCACAATGAGTACCTACAAAGAGCAACTGGTGCACCGGACAAGGGGGGTATTGCACCAGTGATGCAATGCCGGCAGGAAGTTCGCTCCAAGCCAATACTGCTACATGGAGGAAACTTCAGGGACTTTGCAGAAATTGACTGACACACACACGTGTCGTGTGGCGCCGGCGCTGAACATCGACAGATAGCGTTAACAGGTGGTTCTGGCAGTAGTTACAGGCGGTTAGCGCCCGCGTCGCCAACTGGACAGCCAAAATCGGCGAAAATGCAACAGTACTGCACACCGCTCGATGCGCCTCAAAAATGCGCATTCATCTGTGCAATCAAAAGAAAAAATACTCCCTCGTAGCATAAATCTTTTCTGCGTTGCGCACACGCGCGCCGCCGCCGGGCCCGCACCTGGACACGACGACCAGTCTGAAAATAATAGAAACTAGCAATCAGCCTGCGCAAATGCGCGGGTTGCAAACAAAATTTATAAAGTGATAGGGCCGCGTCCTCACAGTTGGGTATCCAGCCTACGCGTGATCCTATCAGGGTTCGCACTGGTCCCATGGGTAGGGATGGCAGAGGCTCCGCATTGATCTTGTTGTCGGCCCATCACTCACGGTATGAGACGTTGAAGTTGGATGGCATGTACGTTGTGAGCTGTGGAAGATCTCAGTCCAATATTTCTGGCCAAACAATGTTTTCAATGACTCCATAGTTGTTTGCGTCAACCTGCAAGTCTGCTGCTGTGCATACTTTGATAGTGCTTGAATTTCCGCAGCGCGATAGAGCAACATAAACTTGACCATGTGAAAATGGTCGGGTTGCCAGTAAGAGACCCACTTTAGAAAACGTTTGACCTTGGCTTTTGTTAATGGTCATACAGAAGGCTAACTTTACAGGAAATTGGCGGCGAATGAATTTGACAGGGAGATCATCATCATCAGATACAGTGAGATTAATTCGGGGTATGCAAACGGAGTTTCCTTTGTGTGTTCCTGTTAGCAACGTTGCTTGGATTGTGTAGCGAAGACACGAAGTAACACTCAATCGGGTGCCATTCATAAGGCCAGCAGCACAATTCAAGTTGCGGATGAGTATTATTGGTGCTCCAACCTTGAGATTGAGACGATTTTGTGGCATTTCTGATGGGAGTAACGTGTTTAAGAACTCGTTTGGGTAAATGTTGGATTGGGCTTCAGAATCTTCACCAAAATAATCGGCTGACTCATAAACATGTAAATCGCCGGGCAATGATTCCAGAATCACAGCATTAATTGTGTCCGCCGTTTCGTTTTTGGGTGTCAAGATACAACGGTCATGAGATGCTTGTCCCGCTGAGAAGATAGCATCAACCAAACTGCGACAATTATTGCCATTTTGTACCATGTGGATAGGTAAAGGGAGTGGATTGGGAGTGGTGCCATCACCAACTTGTAGAAGCCAATTGGCAAATTGGGCCTGTTTGCGGGCATCTTCATTCACCATTGCTTGTTGTACGCTGACATTTTCAGTCAACACAAATTGTTGAAATTCTTCCCACAAATAGGAACGTTTCCAAGTGGCATTGATAATAGCGGCGCGATTCCCCCGCCTTACAACAGGCAAAATTTGTCGCCAGTCGCCTGAGGCAACAAAGAGCTTACCTCCAAATGGTATAGTAGGTTCATCCATGAGATCTCGAAGAAGTTCGTCAACCACGCGAGGAGCATCTTTGTGAGCCCTAGGAGCCTCATCCCAAATGATGATATTTGCTTCACGAATGATAGCAGCACGTTCCGATTGTTTAGAAATGCTCGAATAACCACCAATTGCTGTAGGTATGCCCATGCGCGAATGCGCGGTAGTGCCGCCGTCCAAACGCAAAGAAGCAATGCCGGATGTTGCCATTGCTAGAGCAATATAACCCTGACTACGAACATAAGCCAGAAGCCAATTCAAGACAAATGTTTTGCCACATCCTCCGGCACTTTGTAGAAAAAAGGCCCTTGATATGCTGACCACATTCATGGCGGAAACAATTGTTGAATAAAAATTTTGTTGGCCTTTGTTAAGCAAAGGTTCATCACAGGCGACTCTTTGTGTAAGCTTGGCACGGTCATAATCCCATTCCCGCCTACGAAGCAAAGATATGGTGTTCCGGCCAGGATTTGTAGGCATAGGCATTCCAGAGAATTGTTGCAAAGACTTTCCTTGGCCACGAAGAATTTGTTCCAACTCCCACAACCCCATATTTTCAATTACCGCATCCGAAGGCATAGTGTTGCTGGTAAATTCTTGCTAAAGTTGATAAATAATGTCCTCTAGCATGCATGCTTTGTGATTGCACCATAAAGAATATGGATCTTGGAGAGAGTTGAACTCAAGTATTGTGACGAATAATCGACGCATGCTTGCTGGCGATTGTGACAACGCAGCTTCTCGTAAACAAATATTCCAGTCGGTGTCATCATTCAGTAGGCCTCTTTGGTGACATGCTTCATGAAACGAAGGATGTACAACACCATTGTAGGTTCGTAGATCTTGGAAGCTTGTTGCACCGGAGACATGGTTCAACAGTAGGCGTAGAAAATAGCGCTCACCAGCGGATGGTGGCACAAAGTACATGCGACCTACATTTTGGCCAACGTTTCGCTTGCGTGGACACCACTCGCGTCCAGCCAACGTACTCTTGTAAACAAATTGTTCAACATATTCGGAGTACAACAAATGCCGCCCTTCGGGATATTTGACATTGGCTTCCAACCAGGCTGTCAAAGTAGTTGTTCCGCCTTCCTCAGCCAACTGTTCCAAGTCTTCTCTTTCTGCTTGGCTATTGAAAACCATAGATTGCTCTTCTGGAAGATGCACTTGTAGACGAATGACACTGGGAGAGTTGTTATGTAGATCAAACCCAAAGATGTGCCATGTCGCTTCACTTGTGGAGATATGACGCCCATCAATAAACATTGCAATCTCGTCCTCATCTTCAACCACAAGGCTCGCGCGGTCATGACCCTTGTAAATGTATTTATGCAAATACTTGACACTCTGCACTGAAGCGCAAAATTCTACATTGAAATGGCATTTGTAGCGTAGTGACAAAGCACGGTTGTACGGTACGACCCGTCTATTGTCCAAAATGATTCCAGAACGGGTACGTACCGTGCGACCATTGTTGCGACGGCAATACAAAGGATATCCATTATCGTTGTCCATTGTTTCCTCCCTGAATTCTTTTGGATATCCATTTTTGCAAACTCCTTCTTGCATGCAAGGACAATTTGGATTCAATGACCCACAGGGCCCATGCATGTTACAGTTGGATATAATCTCGTACAACCCGGGGTCCTTTTCTGGATCGGGTATTTCGGCGCATATAAGATCATCATAATCATCCGGGGTTTTCAATTTGTCGTCGTCGGCAAAGATTATGAGAATGTGGGCATGAGGTAGTCCACGCTTTTGGAACTCAATGGCGTACATGTGCCCCACAACACGACCTAAAACGCCATCGGTTGTCAAATCTTGCATGAGCTGCTTGAGCTTCAAGTTGAAGACCCTTGTAACAATGTCTGGACGGTCACCAGCGGTTTGTCCTGGGAGCAATGCATCCTATACTTCCTTCCACCTAGGGTTTGCTGTCATTGTAATGAATGCATCCGCTTTACCACGCTTGCGTATAATCGCCATACCATCGTGATACTTTTGCATCATGTCCCTTGGACCACCAGTAAAACTTGCTGGTAAAATGACCCGCTGTCCAATTTGGTTTGGGTCCAAATCACCTCCTTGAACGGCGTCTTGGAGACCACGTAAAGATTGAGATCTTAATTTGTCCTGATTTATGCGCACATAGCCGAGACGATGCGACTCAACTTTGGTATATTGATCAACAATATACTCTTCATAAAGCCGTTGGCATCTTTGGAGATGGTTAAAGTTGTCTTTGCGTGTCATGAGGTAGAAAGCGGCAAAGTCCTTTGGAGAAGTCACCGTACGTGTATTAGACGGTTGGTAAGGGCGAACATCTTCCACTTTTGCAGAACGTTGTTGGCGAGGAGCATCAACACCAATAGGAATATTGTAGGTCCATCCTTGTTCTCCCCTTATAAATAGCAAAACAAAATGTAGGGGATCATATGCCGCATGAAACTCGTGGATTCTTTGAACTCTTCCATCTCGACGGCGAACAATGACATCTCTTGGAGCTGCCGAAGGTTCATCATCTTCAGGTATGAATGCAGCCGCTTCAGAAACTGTTGGTATGTTGTACCGTCTCATGTCCAATTTCGGGCTAGCATGCAAGCAAACATTTACATTGGGGCCACCACATGAGGCTGCTTCTCGAGATGCTTGCACATAAGGGTTGTGTACCGTTAACATATCTTGTAATCCCCGTAAACGTTGGTGATCAAGCTCTTTTGTGAAATTGCTTTCAAGACGGACATCCATTTGTATGTCATTATCCAAGATGAAAACTTGAGCAAATTTTGGCGAATGACCTTGCGGCGGTAAATGAGCGCCAATATAATGATGGATCTTGCCATGAATTCCAAATTGCTGAGGTCATTTAGCGAATGAGTCCACTTTCACTCCGGAAGATGCCATGGTCAATGCTGTATTGTAAAGCCGCAAAAGTCCACCAAATTTTTTGGAACTGGGTGTTTGGGATTCAAGCCATTGGAGAAGTGGTTGTGGGGGAGGTTGTAAGAGCGGCAACCGAATCTTGCCTTTGCGACAACAAATGCCAACCGGTTCCATCATACCAGAGGTTGACCATCGTAGGGCTCCACAATGTTCACATTCTAAATCACATTTCCCAATGTAACCCGGGGGAACATGACCGAGGCTTTCATCTGCAAACGATCGAAATATGCAGTTGCCGGTGCGTAGCCTTTGTGCTTTCCGTTGTGATCGCGATATCCGGCGCATGGCGTTGTTGGCGTCTTGGTCCACACTTGTTGCATATACCAAACGACGCTTGGCATTGACATTTTCCTTCACATGGGTCTTTCGCCGCAACCGTTGTCGAAGTGTAGTTGGAGAACCCATATGAACGACTCGGAAACCTACAAAAAAGCAAATATTGTACCATTCCCATTTCGGCTTACAGTTTGTATCACCAAGTACTACGATGCATACGAAAAATACCTTGCACACTTGCCCCGACTTCGTAAAAGCTTGCATCCCTTGTCCAGATTAATAGAAAAAATGTTTGTAGGGTTGCCATGTTCATTGCGAATGGTAAATGTAAGGAATCAAGGTTCCACCACATGCCCGTTTGTGCATCGTAACGTATTGTATACCAATGCGCACATGGCCGCTGCACGTTCACAACAATAGCCCAAGGTGGATTTGGTGACATTGTAGTCCAAAGAACATGCGACAATGTACGAAATTTGAGCTGGAAGTCTTGTACACCGGTCAACAGCGACAAAACACATTGTAACAATGTAAGGTCATAATTCCCATCTAGACCCATGTAGCTGGATGCTCCAAGCGCAGGATTCTCCACAATCATGTGATCATTGACATCTTGCATGAGCGAATGTGTAATCACAGGCCCTCCCAAAAGGCAATTGATCGCATGCCTGCCACATTCTAAGCGTTGTTGAAGTTCCCAATGGAATGGGCAATTCATGTTGATATGTGCAAACAAACATATGCACTTTGAATTGCCTGCAAACAAACATATCCACTTTGAATTGCCTCATAGACCGCAAAATTCACAACCAAGGCCCATCAAATAATGCCATTTGTTGGCGGTGGTGTTGAAAAACACCGTGGAAGGTTGCTTTCATTCTTCCATGTGGTTATCATACTCTTGTGCGCAATCCCAGCAACATGCAAGGCCGCTGTGCCAGCTTTGTCGCCATGCATTCCATGATGTCAAAACCTGAGTAATTGTGCTGGTGGGTGCCCACTTCAGTATGAAGCCGCAGTTGAGACAACTGGACATCCCGTCCCAATAGCCATACTCATCCATGCACCCGTTGAATACGCGGATAACCAGTTGTATGAGATCAGAAAGTAGGTAGGTAGGTAGGTAGGTAGGTATCTTCGGGAGCTCGGGTTGCCTCCTCTGACGATGCAGGAAGAAGGGCTTACCAAGGGGACGTCCTGTCCCTCCCACTGCCCTATGTCAGGTGCCTCTTGAGCCGCTCCCGCATGTGCTTGGGAAGGCATTGTAGCGGCCACCCGGTCCATGTGTCCCAGGTGGGAGGGTGTCCCCACATGTGTCCATGGGTAGCGCCACATGCCCCCTCCTTTGGGCGGCAGCTCTGGGGGCTGCCCCGCCGTGTGGAGTATCTCTCACCACAAGGGGTATTGCTCCCGCTAGTCTACGGTACGACCGCCTCACCCTTGTGGCTTGAGTTGCGGGGTCACTCTGCTTGGCAGGCGACCCCCTCCTGGACTGTGTACCGGCTCGCCTGTCACCTGTTGCTTCCATGGCTCCGGTTGATGTTTGCCATGGTCCCCGATGCAGCCTGGTCGGGCTCGGACCAGTGGCCTTGGAGTACCGCTCCTGCCACTGGCCCGGTGGGTCGGCTGGGTCGCCCCAGTGTGTCCGACCCATGGTGTGTTGGTTCTTTCCTGTCCCTCGGCCGCCCTACGTGTGTGCAGTGTCCTGGGCCACTTGGCTCCCGTTCACCGGTGCGCCCGCTGGGTGTGTTGTGTTGCGTGTGCGGTGTCGTGGGCCACTTGGCTCCTGTTCACCGGTGCGCCCGCTCGGTGTGTTGCTCTGCGTGTGCGGTGTCCTCGGCCTCTTGGCTCCTGTTCACCGGTGTGCTCGCTCGGTGTGTTGTGTTGCGTGTGCGGTGTCCTGGGCCACTTGGCTCCTGTTCACCGGTGCGCCTGCTCGGTGTGTTCTGTTGCGTGTGCGGTGTCCTGGGCCACTTGGCTCCTGTTCACCGGTGCGCCCGCTGGGTGTGTTGTGTTGCGTGGGCGGTGTCCTCGGCCTCTTGGCTCCTGTTCACGGGTGCGCCCGCTCGGTGTGTTGTGTTGCGTGTGCGTTGTCCTCGGCCACTTGGCTCCTGTTCACCGGTGCGCCCGTTGGGTGTGTTGTGTTGCGTGGCCGGTGTCCTGGGCCACTTGGCTCCTGTTCACCGGTGTGCTCGCTCGGTGTGTTGTGTTGCGTGTGCGGTGTCCTGGGCCACTTGGCTCCTGTTCACCGGTGCGCCCGCTCGGTGTGTTGCTTCGCGTGTGCGGTGTCCTCGGCCTCTTGGCTCCTGTTCACCGGTGTGCTCGCTCGGTGTGTTGTGTTGCGTGTGCGGTGTCCTGGGCCACTTGGCTCCTGTTCACCAGTGCGCCTGCTCGGTGTGTTGTGTTGCGTGTGCGGTGTCCTGGGCCACTTGGCTCCTGTTCACCGGTGCGCCCGCTGGGTGTGTTGTGTTGCGAGGGCGGTGTCCTGGGCCTCGTGGCTCCTGTTCACCGGTGTGCCCGCTCGGTGTGTTGTGTTGCGTGTGCGGTGTCCTGGGCCACTTGGCTCCTGTTCACCGGTGCGCCCGTTGGGTGTGTTGTGTTGCGTGTGCGGTGTCCTGGGCCACTTGGCTCCTGTTCAACGGTGTGCTCCCTCACTGTGTTGTGTTGCGTGTGCGGTGTCCTGGGCCACTTGGCTCCTGTTCACCGGTGTGCCCGCTCGGTGTGTTGCTTTGCGTCTGCGCCGTCCTGGGCCTCTTAGCTCCTGTTCACCGGTGTGCTCGCTCGGTGTGTTGTGTTGCGTGTGCGGTGTCCTGGGCCTCTTGGCTCCTGTTTACCTGTGCGCCCGCTGGGTGTGTTGTGTTGCGTGTGCGGTGTCCTGGGCCGCTTGGCTCCTGTTCACTGGTGCGCCCGGTCGGTGTGTTGCTTTGCGCGTGCGGTGTCCTCGGCCTCTTGGCTCCTGTTCACCGGTGTGCTCGCTCGGTGTGTTGTGTTGCGTGTGCGGTGTCCTGGGCCATTTGGCTCCTGTTCACCAGTGCGCCTGCTCGGTGTGTTGTGTTGCGTGTGCGGTGTCCTGGGCCACTTGGCTCCTGTTCACCGGTGCGCCCGCTGGGTGTGTTGTGTTGCGAGGGCGGTGTCCTGGGCCTCGTGGCTCCTGTTCACCGGTGTGCCCGCTCGGTGTGTTGTGTTGCGTGTGCGGTGTCCTGGGCCACTTGGCTCCTGTTCACCGGTGCGCCCGTTGGGTGTGTTGTGTTGCGTGTGCGGTGTCCTGGGCCACTTGGCTCCTGTTCAACGGTGTGCTCGCTCACTGTGTTGTGTTGCGTGTGCGGTGTCCTGGGCCACTTGGCTCCTGTTCACCGGTGTGCCCGCTCGGTGTGTTGCTTTGCGTCTGCGGTGTCCTGGGCCTCTTGGCACCTGTTCACCGGTGTGCTCGCTCGGTGTGTTGTGTTGCGTGTGCGGTGTGCTGGGCCACTTGGCTCCTGTTCACCGGTGCGCCCGCTCGGTGTGTTGCTTTGCGTGTGCGGTGTCCTCGGCCTCTTGGCTCCTGTTCACCGGTGTGCCCGCTCGGTGTGTTGCTTTGCGTTTGCGGTGTCCTGGGCCACTTGGCTCCTGTTCACCGGTGTGCTCGCTCGGTGTGTTGTGTTGCGTGTGCGGTGTCCTGGGCCACTTGGCTCCTGTTCACCGGTGCGCCCGCTCGTTGTGTTGTGCTGCGTGTGCGGTGTCCCGGGCCACTTGGCACCTGTTTACCGGTGCGCCCGCTGGGTGTGTTGCGTTGCGTGTGCGGTGTTATGGGCCTCTTGGCTCCTGTTCACCGGCGCGCCCGCTGGGTGTGTTGTGTTGCGTGGACGGTGTCCAGGGCCACTTGGCTCCTGTTCACCGGTGTGCCCCCTCGGTGTGTTGTGTTGCGTGTGCGGTGTCCTGGGCCACTTGGCTCCTGTTCAACGGTGCGCCCGCTGGGTCTGTTGCTTTGCGTGTGCGGTGTCCTGGGCCTCTTGGCTCCTGTTCACCGGTGCGCCCGCTGGGTGTGTTGTGCTGCCTGGACGGTGTCCTGGGCCACTTGGCTCCTGTTCACCGCTGTGCCCGCTCGGTGTGTTGTGTTGCGTGTGCGGTGTCCTGGGCCACTTGGCTCCTGTTCACTGGTGTGCTCGCTCGGTGTGTTGTGTTGCGTGGGCGGTGTCCTGGGCCACTTGGCTCCTGTTCACCAGTGTGCCCGCTCGGTGTGTTGCTTCCGGTGTGCGGTGTCCTGGGCCTCTTGGCTCCTGTTTACCTGTGCGCCGGCTAGGTGTGTTGCTTTGCGTGTGCGGTGTCCTGGGCCTCTGGGCTCCTGTTCACCGGTGCGCCCGCTCGGTGTGTTGCTTTGCGCGTGCGGTGTCCTCGGCCTCTTGGCTCCTGTTCAGCGGTGTGCTCGCTCGGTGTGTTGTGTTGCGTGTGCGGTGTCCTGGGCCACTTGCTTCCTGTTCACCAGTGCGCCTGCTCGGTGTGTTGTGTTGCGTGTGCGGTGTCCTGGGCCACTTGGCTCCTGTTCACCGGTGCGCCCGCTGGGTGTGTTGTGTTGCGTGGGCGGTGTCCTGGGCCTCGTGGCTCCTGTTCATCGGTGTGCCCGCTCGGTGTGTTGTGTTGTGTGTGCGGTGTCCTGGGCCACTTGGCTCCTGCTCACCGGTGCGCCCGTTGGGTGTGTTGTGTTGCGTGTGCGGTGTCCTGGGCAACTTGGCTCCTGTTCACCGGTGTGGTCGCTCGGTGTGTTGTGTTGCGTGTGCGGTGTCCTGGGCCACTTGGCTCCTGTTCACCGGTGCGCCCGCTGGGTGTGTTGTGTTGCGTGTGCGGTGTCCTGGGCCACTTGGCTCCTGTTCACCGGTGCGCCCGCTCGGTGTGTTGCTTTGCGTCCGCTGTGTCCTGGGCCTCTTGGCTCCTGTTCACCGGTGTGCTCACTCGGTGTGTTGTGTCGCGTGTGCGGTGTCCTTGGCCACTTGGCTCCTGTTCACCGGTGCGCCCGCTCGGTGTGTTGCTTTGTGTGTGCGGTGTCCTCGGCATCTTGGCTCCTGTTCACCGGTGCGCCGGCTCGGGGTGGTGCTTTGCGTGTGCGGTGTCCTGGGCCACTTGGCTCCTGTTCACCGGTGTGCTCGCTCGGTGTGTTGTGTTGCGTGTGCGGTGTCCTGGGCCACTTGGCTCCTGTTCGCCGGTGCGCCCGCTCGTTGTGTTGTGTTGCGTGTGCGGTGTCCTGGGCCACTTGGCTCCTGTTCACCGGTGCGCCCGCTGGGTGTGTTGCTTTGCGTGTGCGGTGTCCTGGGCCTCTTGGCTCCTGTTCACCGGTGCGCCCGCTGGGTGTGTTGTGTTGCGTGGACGGTGTCCTGGGCCACTTGGCTCCTGTTCACCGGTGTGCCCGCTCGGTGTGTTGTGTTGCGTGTGCGGTGTCCTGGGCCACTTGGCTCCTGTTCACCGCTGTGCTCGCTCGGTGTGTTGTGTTGCGTTGGCGGTGTCCTGGGCCACTTGGCTCCTCTTCACCGGTGCGCCCGCTCGGTGTGTTGTGTTGCGTGTGCTGTGTCCTGGGCCTCTTGGCTCCTGTTTACCTGTGCGCCCGCCCGGTGTGTTGTGTTGCGTGTGCGGTGTCCTCGGCCGCTGGGCTCCTGTTCACCGGTGCGCCCGCCCGGTGTGTTGTGTTGCGTGTGCGGTGTCCTGGGCCACTTGGCTCCTGTTCATCGGTGTGCTCGCTCGGTGTGTTGCTTTGCGTATGCGGTGTCCTCGGCCTCTTGGCTCCTGTTCACCGGTGTGCTCGCTCGATGTGTTGTGTTGCGTGTGCGGTGTCCTGGGCCACCGTGGAAGGTTGGTTTCATTCTTCCATGTGGTTATCATACTCTTGTGCGCAATCCCAGCAACATGCAAGGCCGCTGTGCCAGCTTTGTCGCCATGCATTCAATGATGTCAAAACCTGAGTAATTGTGCTGGTGGGTGCCCACTTCAGTATGAAGCCGCAGTTGAGACAACTGGACATCCTGTCCCAATAGCCATACTCATCCATGCACCCGTTGAATACGCGGATAACCAGTTGTATGAGATCAGAAAGTAGATGGCGATGTGTGCCAAGCATATAGCATTGAAGTGTGGTCGACATTGTGTGGTACTTTCCTGAACAAAAAAGCAAGTCTCTTATATTGGAAGGAACAACAAATGTGCAAACCGTGAAATTAGTGCATACAAAGAGTATCCGCAACAGCGAAGAGGTGTTCAAAAACACCATGATATGATGCAAATACTTCTTCCACATTGTATCCATCACCATCATCACTGATTGGTGATCATGGTGTGACACTTGTGGTTCACGAGTCTCCCATGCCATACATAGCACCAAGCACTATAGCAATGCTGGCACATCGGTAAACATGGTCCAATCCCATACCTATCAGACAAAACGAAGCAATGAAAAGCAAGGAGCAACAAATCAACAATCCACAAAACAATACGTATGTAAATCAAAGTAGCCGATATCAAATTTCCACTTCAGTCTCGGTTAGAAACGGCAAATGATATTCTACACAATGATTGTCAAATGCGGATTTAGTAATCTTGGGCACATCCATCCCTTGTGCTAATCGAATTGTGCGACACTTCTTCGATCCAACACCAAAGTCATCTACTTCCACGGAGCCCTTACCATCCAAAAGTTCAAAAGTTGGAACGCTTTCAAGCATAATGGCACCCGACGTCGCCTTGGTCTTGACATTGTTGTACGTAATGAGATGATACGCCCCGGTACCTTGGCACAAAGTGATGGGAAGAAGTCCACCAATGCTTGTTTGGGAGGTCTCACCAACATCCACTGAATCTTCCCACAAACGTTGACCGCGGTGAGGAGAATGAACAAAGCCACCATGAGGACCGTCTCTTGGTGTTGAGCATGCGGAGGCTTGGGAACTCGTGTCGGTCACATCATACAGCCCAATGTAACAATTTGCCGCTGGCCTCGTCAACTTGCACGGGACACACTCGGAGTGATCAACAATGGGTTCATAAGAATTTTGTCGGATGGCACCACATCCATTTCTCCGCCAACATTTGAACAAAGGCCGGCCATTTTCTTCACGAAACTCCATTGCATCATCACATGCACACTTTTCCCATTGGCGTGGTAGATGACTCGGAGGCTCCAACCATACAAACCAATCATGCTCTTTGTCTCCACACCATGCATACATCCGACCATGGGAATAATTCAGCTTCTTAGATCTCCGCACGATGATGCCTTGGTCGCAAAGGGTGCAAGTTCCCAAAACTTCTCCTTATTTATGACTCTTCGCAAGCATTTCGTCCATGGTTTGTAGCCAACGGTGTGCCACTTTCTGCTTTTTCGCTGGAGATCGCAATGACATTGATCTGAAAAACAAAAAGGAAACTGGATAGACACGAATGTGTGTTTTACAATGAACTTCCATGCCTGTCTTCAACGCCATAGAAGAAGCGCAAGCCTTGCAGTTGATGGATGGCTGGTGAATCTGATTCGGAATCCGTCATATCTTCCCTAGAAAGCAGGAGGTGCGGGAAATTCATTGGTTTGTGTTTCGCTGGTGGTGTTGAAAAACACCGTTTGCAGCTACTCGGGAGAATTTCTCATTTCTTCGCAGCCGCCTTTCTTCCACGCTCGCGTATCTTCTTCCTTTCCTTCTCCATTCGCTTGCGTGCTTGCCGCTCTTGATTCTTCTTCATCCGCGTTTGTTGCTGCAGCAGCGCACGTGCTCCGTCTCGGACGAAGCCTCGCACGGCTATGGCCAGGTTGGACCTCGCATCCTCCAAGTCCGTGGTGAAGTTTCCCGGTGGACGTGTTGGGAACCGCCGTTCTTGTTCCTGAAAGAGAGGACAAAAAGCAATATGAGGTACAACCTCTTTTTTTTTTTTTTTGGTTAAAGGTTAGCGTACCTTATGTTGAGGTTTCATGAGCTTGCGAACCCTCTGAACTGCGTTTGGGCCTCGGGGTCCCCGAGGTTCGGCCTTTGTGTGGCGTCGCTCGGGAGGAGGTCATCGGCGTTGGGCTTCGGCTGCACGAAGGGCTTCGCGGTATGCACGAGCCCTTTCCAATACTTCGCGGTCGAAGGTATCGGGAATGCGGGGAAGTGCTGCCCAGGCCCGAAGAGGTGCCCAAGGGTCAGCCTCTAAAGGGTTCGGTGGGGCCGCAGGGGAGACAGCCGGAGGAGCTGTGGCATGTGATGCCTGGGTTGGGTTGCGCAGAGACTGCAGCAAATTGCGCAAGTTCCCGTTGGTATCCTTGGGAGGCCTCAAGCTGTCCTCCACAGAAGGCACCGGTGAGGGCGCCAGCTGTGGGGAAGGGCCATCAGACACGGCAAGAACATCCGTCAAGAAGCAGCCGAGGATGGCAACCTTGCGAGGGATGCCGGGGACGGCGACCGAGGGGATTCCGTGGGATGCCACAGACAATGCACTTCACTGTAGGGGCTACATACGGGAACAACTTGCTTGCAGACATGAGTACCTGCAGGCAATGAGTGCACCGACAAGGGGGTATTGCACGAGTGATGCAATGCCGGCAGAAGGTTCGCTCTAAGCCGCGCAGGGACATAGAGCAAACCTCAGGGGATTTGCAGAAATTGACTGGCACATGTGCCGTGCTGCGCAGCGCCGGCGCTGGCGCTTCCGATAACATCGACGGATAGCGCTAACAGGTGGTTCTGGGAGTAGTTACATGCGGTTAGCGCCCGCTCGGCCAACCGGACAGCAAGAATCGGCGAAGATGTAACCGTACTGCACACCGATCGATGCGCCTCAACAATGCGCATACATCTGTGTAATTAGAAAAAAAAATACTCCCTTGTAGCATAAATCTTTTCTGCGTTGCGCACACGCGCGCCGCCGCGGGGCCCGCGCCTTTACACGACCAGTCTAAAACTAATAGAAACTAGCAATCGGCCCGCGCAAATGCGCGGGTTGCAAACAAAATTTATAAAGTGATAGGGCCGCGTCCTCACAGTTGGGTATCCAGCCTACGCGGTGATCCTATCAGGGTTCGCACTGGTCCCATGGGTAGGGATGGCAGAGGCTCAGCATTGATCTTGTTGTCGGCCCATCACTCACGGTATGAGACGTTGAAGTTGGATGGCATGTACGTTGTGAGCTGTGGAAGATCTCAGTCCAATATTTCTGGCCAAACAATGTTTTCAATGACTCCATAGTTGTTTGCGTCAACCTGCAAGTCTGCTGCTGTGCATACTTTGATAGTGCTTGAATTTCCGCAGCGCGATAGAGCAACATAAACTTGACCATGTGAAAATGGTCGGGTTGCCAGTAAGAGACCCACTTTAGAAAACGTTTGACCTTGGCTTTCGTTAATGGTCATACAGAAGGCTAACTTTGCAGGAAATTGGCGCCGAATGAATTTGATAGGGAGATCATCATCATCAGATACAGTGAGATTAATTCGGGGTATGCAAACGGAGTTTCCTTTGTCTGTCCCTGTTAGCACCGTTGCTTGGATTGTGTAGCGAAGACACGAAGTAACACTCAATCGGGTGCCATTCATAAGGCTAGCAGCACGATTCAATTTGCGGATGAGTATTATTGGTGCTCCAACCTTAAGATTGCGATTCCTGATGGGAGTAACGTGTTTAAGAACTCGTTTGGGTAAATGTTGGATTGGGCTTCAAAATCTTCACCAAAATAATCGGCTGACTCATAAACATGTAAATCACCGGGCAATGATTGAGAATCACAGCATTAATTGTGTCCGCCGTTTCGTTTTTGCGTGTCAAGATACAACGGTCATGAGATGCTTGTCCTGCTCAAAACATAGCATCAAACAAACTGCAAGAATTATCGCCATTTGGTACCGTGTGGGTAGGTAAAGGGAGTGGATTGGGAGTGGTGCCATCACCAACTTGTAGAAGCCAATTGCCATGTGCCGTGCTGTGCAGCGCCGGCGCTGGCGCTTCCAATAACATCGACGGATAGCGCTAACAGGTGGTTCTGGCAGTAGTTACAGGCGGTTAGCGCCCGCTCGGCCAACTGAACAGCCAGAATCGGCGAAGATGCAACCGTACTGCACACCGATCGATGCGCCTCAAAAATGCGCATACATCTGTATAATTAGAAAAAAACATGCCGCCTTGTAGCATAGATTCTTTTCTGCGATGCGCACACCCGCGCCGCCGCCAGGCCCACGCCTGGACACGACGACGACGACCAGTCTGAAGATAATACAAAGACTAGTGCGAATGCCCGCTCTTGAAGCGCGGGCCATATCACCATATCACCATAGCACCATATCTCACACCGCACCGCATTTCGCATACCCAATACAACACACCTCATGTCCCGTACCTCATATCCCGTGCCACCTGACTCATGTCTCAAACATCATATCCCGTATTCTATGAGTGAAACCTACCCCTCCTAAACTGTACTCTGACACCACATTTGACACCGCGATTCGCATAATCCACATTTTCAAACACATCACCCATACCTCACACTGTGTACAACATACCGCATATCCCGTACCTCGTATCCCGTACCACACTCAAACATCATATCCCATACTCTAGGAGCCAAATTTACCCCTCCTAAACTGTACTCTGACACCACATTTGACACCGCGATTCGCATAATCCATATTTCCAAACACATCAGCCATGCCTCACACTGTGTACAACATTCCGCATATCCCGTACCTCCTATCCCGTACCTCATGACTCATGTCCCAAACCTGATATCCCGTACTGTATAAGCGAGAGAACTGTCGCCACTGCTGCTTGTGGGCTAAAATCGCCAAAAGTCAACAGGCGGGATTATTCGTGCAGATACCCGGATAATCGGTTGTACAGTACATTCAAATTACATTAATCCATGATTTCAGATCGATTTGTCGTGCCAGAAATCGAAATCGCAAATCCGCCAGATGCCATTTGACGGGCACGCGCGCGCGCCAGCAGCAGCGTGCACAATTGGGCGGATTTTTTGGGTATGACGAACGACGACGAACGAACAAACGAACCTTACCACAATTAAATATATTCACTAGTGTGAATGCCCGCGCTTGAAGCGCGGGCCATATCACCATATCACCATAGCACCATATCTCACACTGCACCGCATTTCACATACTCAATACAACACACCTCATGTCCCGTACCTCATATCCCGTGCCACATGACTCATGTCTCAAACATCATATCCCGTACTCTATGAGTGAAACCTACCCCTCCTAAACGGTACTCTGACACCACATTTGACACCGCAATTCGCATAATCCATATTTCCAAACACATCACCCATACCTCACACTGTGTACAACATACTGCATATCCCGTACCTCGTATCCCGTACCTCATGACTCATGTCTCAAACCTCATATCACGTCCTCTATCAAACATCATATCCCGTACTCTATGAGTGAAATTTACCCCTCCTATGCTCTACTCTGACACCACATTTGACACCGCGATTCGCATATTCCATATTTCCAAACACATCACCCATGCCTCACACTGTGTACAACATACCGCATATCCCGTACCTCGTATCCCGTACCTCATGACTCATGTCCCAAACCTCATATCCCGTACTCTATAAGTGAGAGCGCCACTGCTGTACTCTATAAGCGAGAGCGCGACTGCTGCCTGTTGGCTAAAATCGGCAAAAGTCAACAGGCGGGATGATTCGTGCAGATACCCGGATTATTTGTTTGTACAGTACATACAGATTTTTAAAACACGTGATTCCATGATTTCAGATCGATTTGTCGTGCCAGAAATGGAAATCGGAAATCCGCCAGATGCCATTTAACGGGCACGCGCGCGCGCCAGCAGCAGCGTGCACAATTGGGAGGATTTTTTGGGTATGACGATCGACGACGAACGAACGAACAAACGAACGAACGAACGTCCATACCACAATTAAATATATTAACTAGTGCGAATGCCCGCGCTTGAAGCGCGGGCCATATCACCGTATCACCATAGCACCATATCTCACACTGCACCGCATTTCACGTACCCAATACAACACACCTCATGTCCCGTACCTCATATCCCGTGCCACCTGACTCATGTCTCAAACATCATATCCCGTACTCTATGAGTGAAACCTACCCCTCCTAAACTGTACTCTGACACCACATTTGACACCACGATTCGCATAATCCATATTTCCAAACACATCACCCATACCTCACACTGTGTACAACATACCGCATATCCCGTACCTCGTATCCCGTACCTCATGACTCATGTCTCAAACCTCATATCCCGTACTGTATAAGCGAGAGAACTGTCGCCACTGCTGCCTGTTGGCTAAAATTGCCAAAAGTCAACAGGCGGGATTATTGGTGCAGATACCCGGATAATCGATTGTACAGTACATTCAGATTACATGAATCCATGATTTCAGATCTATTTGTCGTGCCAGAAATCGAAATCGCAAATCCGCCAGATGCCATTTGACGGGCACGCGCGCGCGCCAGCAGCAGCGTGCACAATTGGGAGGATTTTTTGGGTATGACGAAGGACGACGAACGAACGAACGAACGAACGAACCTTACCACAATTAAATATAATAACTAGTGCGAATGCCCGCGCTTGAAGCGCGGGCCATATCATCATATCACCATAGCACCATATCTCACACCGCACCGCATTTCGCAAACTCAATACAACACACCTCATGTCCTGTACCTCATATCCCGTGCCACATGACTCATGTCTCAAAGATCATATCCCGTACTCTATGAGTGAAATTTACCCCTCCTAAACTGCACTCTGACACCACATTTGACACCGCAATTCGCATAATCCATATTTCCAAACACATCACCCATACCTCACACTGTGTACAACATACCGCATATCCCGTACCTCGTATCCCATACCTCATGACTCATGTCTCAAACCTCATATCCCGTACTCTATGAGTGAAATATACCCCTGCTAAACTGTACTCTGACACCACATTTGACACCGCGATTCCCATAATCCATATTTCGAAACACATCACCCATACCTCAAACTGTGTACAACATACCGCATATCCCGTACCGGGTATCCCGTACCCCATGACTCATGTCTCAAACCTCATATCCCGTACTCTATAAGCGAGAGAACTGTACTCTATGAGTGACATTTACCCCTCCCAATGATTCATGTCTCAAACATCATATCCCGTACTCCATGAGTGAAACTTACCCCTCCTAAACTGTACTCTGACACCACATTTGACACCGTGATTCCCATAATCCATATTTCCAAATGCATCACCCATACCTCACACTGTGTACAACATACCGCATATCCCGTACCGGGTATCCCGTACCTCATGACTCATGTCTCAAACCTCATATCCCGTACTCTATAAGCGAGAGAACTGTCGCCACTGCTGCCTGTTGGCTAAAATTGCCAAAAGTGAACAGGCGGGATTATTCGATCGATTGTACATTACATACAGATTTTTGAAACAAATGATTCCATGATTTCAGCTCGATTTATCGTGCCAGAAATCGAAATCGCAAATCAGCCAGATGCCATTTGACAGGCACGCGCGCGTGCCAGCAGCAGCGTGCACGATTGGGAGGATTTTTTGGGTATGACGAACGACGACGACGACGACGACGACGAACGAACGAACCATAGCACAATTAAATATAAGGACTAGTGCAAATGCCCGCGCTTGAAGCGCGGGCCATATCACCATATCACCATAGCACCATATCTCACACCGCACCGCATTTCGCAAACCCAATACAACACACCTCATGACCCGTACCTCATATCCCGTGCCACATGACTCATGTCTCAAACATCATATCCCGTACTCTATGAGTGAAATTTACCCCTCCTAAACTGTACTCTGACACCACATTTGACACCGCAATTCGCATAATCCACATTTCCAAACACATCACCCATACCTCGCACTGTGTACCACATACCGCATATCCGGGTACCTCGTATCCCGTAATTCATGACTCATGTCTCAAGCCTCATATCCCGTACTCTATCAAACATCATATCCCGTACTCTATGAGTGAAATTTACCCCTCCTAAACTGTACTCTGACACCACATTTGACACCGCGATTCGCATATTCCATATTTCCAAACACATCACCCATGCCTCACACTGTGTACAACATACCGCATATCCCGTACCTCGTATCCCGTACCTCATGACTCATGTCTCAAACCTCATATCCCGTACTCTATAAGCGAGAACGCCACTGCTGCCTGTTGGCTAAAATCGCCAAAAGTCAACAGGCGGGATTATTCGTGCAGTTACCCGGATAATCGATTGTGCAGTAAATACACATTTTTAAAACACATGATTCCATGATTTCAGATCGATTTCTCGTGCCAGAAATCGAAATCGCAAATCCGCCAGATGCCAGTTCACGGGCACGCGAGCGCGCCAGCAGCAGCGTGCACGATTGGGAGGATTTTTTTGGTATGACGAACGACGACGACGACGACGACGACGAACGAACGAACCATAGCACAATTAAATATAATAAGAGATAACTAGTGCGAATGCCCGCGCTTGAAGCGCGGGCCATATCACCATAGCACCATAGCACCATATCTCACACCGCACCGCATTTCACATACCCAATACAACACACCTCATGTCCCGTACCTCATATCCCGTGCCACCTGACTCATGTGTCAAACATCATATCCCGTACTCTATGAGTGAAATTTACCCCTCCTAAAGTGTCTTTACCGTGCGAATGCCCGCGCTTGAAGCGCGGGCCATATCACCATATCACCATAGCACCATATCTCACACCGCACCGCATTTCGCATACCCAATACAACACACCTCATGTCCCGTACCTCATATGCCGTGCCACCTGACTCATGTCTCAAACATCATATCCCGTACTCCATGCGTGAAACCTACCCCTCCTAAACTGTACTCTGACACCACATTTGACACCGCGATTCGCATGATCCATATTTCCAAACACATCACCCATACCTCACACTGTGTACAACATACTGCATATCCCGTACCTCGTATCCCGTACCACACTCAAACATCATATCCCGTACTCTAGGAGTCAAATTTACCCCTCCTAAACTGTACTCTGACACCACATTTGACACCGCGATTCGCATAATCCATATTTCCAAACACATCACCCATACCTCACACTGTGTACAACATACCGCATATCCCGTACCTCGTATCCTGTACCTCATGACTCATGTCTCAAACCTCATATCCCGTACTGTATAAGCGAGAGAACTGTCGCCACTGCTGCCTGTTGGCTAAAATTGCCAAAAGTCAACAGGCGGGATGAATCGTGCAGATACCCGGATAATCGATTGTACAGTACATTCAGATTACATGAATCTATGATTTCAGGTCGATTTCTCGTGCCAGAAATCGAAATCGCAAATCCGCCAGATGCCATTTGACGGGCACGCGCGCGCGCCAGCAGCAGCGAGCACAATTGGGAGGATTTTTTGGGTATGACGAACGACGACAACGACGACGACGACGACGAACCATACCACAATTAAATATATTACTAGTGCGAATGCCCGCGGTTGAAGCGCGGGCCATATCACCATATCACCATAGCACCATATCTCACACCGCACCGCATTTCGCATACCCAATACAACACACCTCATGTCCCGTACCTCATATATCCCGTGCCACCTGACTCATGTCTCAAACATCATATCCCGTACTCTATGAGTGAAATTTACCCCTCCTAAACTGTATTTACCGTGCCAATGCCCGCGCTTGAAGCGCGGGCCATATCACCATATCACCATAGCACCATATCTCACACCGCACCGCATTTCGCATACCCAATACAACACACCTCATGTCCCGTACCTCATATCCCGTGCCACCTGACTCATGTCTCAAACATCATATCCCGTAATCTATGAGTGAAACCTACCCCTCCTAAACTGTACTCTGACACCACATTTCACACCGCGATTCGCATAATCCATATTTCCAAACACATCACCCATACCTCACACTGTGTACAACATACCGCATATCCCGTACCTCGTATCCCGTACCTCATGACTCATGTCTCAAACCTCATATCCCGTACTGTATAAGCGAGAGAACTGTCGCCACTGCTGCCTGTTGGCTAAAATCGCCAAAAGTCAACAGGCGGAATTATTCGTGCAGATACCCGGATAATAGTGCGAATGCCCGCGCTTGAAGCGCGGGCCATATCACCGTATCACCATAGCACCATATCTCACTCACACTGCAACGCATTTCACATACCCAATACAACACACCTCATGTCCCGTACCTCATATCCCGTGCCACATGACTCATGTCTCAAACATCATATCCCGTACTCTATGAGTGAAATTTACCCCTCCTAAACTGTACTCTGACACCACATTTGACACCGCAATTCGCATAATCCATATTTCCAAACACATCACCCATACCTCACACTGTGTACAACATACCGCATATCCCGTACCTCGTATCCCGTACCTCATGACTCATGTCTCAAACCTCATATCCCGTCCTGTATCAAACATCATATCCCGTACTCTATGAGTGAAATTTACCCCTCCTAAACTGTACTCTGATACCACATTTCACACCGCGATTCGCACATTCCATATTTCCAAACACATCACCCATGCCTCACACTGTGTACAACATACCGCATATCCCGTACCTCGTATCCCGTACCTCATGACTCATGTCTCAAACCTCATATCCCGTACTCTATAAGCGAGAGCGCCACTGCTGCTTGTTGGCTAAAATCGCCAAAAGTCAACAGGCGGGATCATTAGTGCAGATATCCGGATAATCGATTGTGCAGTACATAGAGGTTTTTAAAACACATGATTCCATGATTTCAGATCGATTTGTCGTGCCAGAAATCGAAATCGCAAATCCGCCAGATGCCATTTGACGGGCACGCGCGCGCGCCAGCAGCAGCGTGCACAATTGGGAGGATTTTTTGGGTATGACGAACGACGACGACGACGACGACGACGAACGAACGAACCATAGCACAATTAAATATAATAACCAGTGCGAATGCCCGCGCTTGAAGCGCGGGCCATATCACCATATCACCATAGCACCATATCTCACACCGCACCGCATTTCGCATACCCAATACAACACACCTCATGTCCCGTACCTCATATCCCGTGCCACCTGACACATGTCTCAAACATCATATCCCGTACTCTATGAGTGAAATTTACCCCTCCTAAACTGTATTTACCGTGCCAATGCCCGCGCTTGAAGCGCGGGCCATATCACCATATCACCATAGCACCATATCTCACACCGCACCGCATTTCGCATACCCAATACAACACACCTCATGTCCCCTACCTCATATCCCGTGCCACCTGACTCATGTCTCAAACATCATATCCCGTACTCTATGAGTGAAACCTACCCCTCCTAAACTGTACTCTGACACCACATTTCACACTGCGATTCGCATAATCCATATTTCCAAACACATCACCCATACCTCACACTGTGTACAACATACCGCATATCCCGTACCTCGTATCCCGTACCTCATGACTCATGTCTCAAACCTCATATCCCGTACTCTATCAAACATGATATCCCGTACTCTATGAGTGAAATTTACCCCTCCTAAACTGTACTCTGATACCACATTTCACACCGCGATTCGCATATTCCATATTTCCAAACACATCACCCATGCCTCACACTGTGTACAACATACCGCATATCCCGTACCTCGTATCCCGTACCTCATGACTCATGTCTCAAACCTCATACCCCGTACTCTATAAGCGAGAGCGCCACTGCTGCTTGTTGGCTAAAATCGCCGAAAGTCAACAGGCGGGATCATTCGTGCAGATATCCGGATAATCGATTGTGCAGTACATAGAGGTTTTTAAAACACATGATTCCATGATTTCAGATCGATTTGTCGTGCCAGAAATCGAAATCGCAAATCCGCCAGATGCCATTTGACGGGCACGCGCGCGCGCCAGCAGCAGCGTGCACAACTGGGAGGATTTTTTGGGTATGACGAACGACGACAACGACGACGATGACGAACGAACGAACCATAGCACAATTAAATATAATAACTAGTGCGAATGCCCGCGCTTGAAGCGCGGGCCATATCACCATATCACCATAGCACCATATCTCACACCGCACCGCATTTCGCATACCCAATACAACACACCTCATGTCCCGTACCTCATATATCCCGTGCCACCTGACTCATGTCTGAAACATCATATCCCGTACTCTATGAGTGAAATTTACCCCTCCTAAACTGTATTTACCGTCCCAATGCCCGCGCTTGAAGCGCGGGCCATATCACCATATCACCATAGCACCATATCTCACACCGCACCGCATTTCGCATACCCAATACAACACACCTCATGTCCCGTACCTCATATCCCGTGCCACCTGACTCATGTCTCAAACATCATATCCCGTACTCTATGAGTGAAACCTACCCCTCCTAAACTGTACTCTGACACCACATTTCACACCGCGATTCGCATAATCCATATTTCCAAACACATCACCCATACCTCACACTGTGTACAACATACCACATATCCCGTACCTCGTATCCCGTACCTCATGACTCATGTCTCAAACCTCATATCCCGTACTGTATAAGCGAGAGAACTGTCGCCACTGCTGCCTGTTGGCTAAAATCGCCAAAAGTCAACAGGCGGGATTATTCGTGCAGATACCCGGATAATAGTGCGAATGCCCGCGCTTGAAGCGCGGGCCATATCACCGTATCACCATAGCACCATATCTCACTCACACTGCACCGCATTTCACATACCCAATACAACACACCTCATGTGCCGTACCTCATATCCCGTGCCACATGACTCATGTCTCAAACATCATATCCCGTACTCTATGAGTGAAATTTACCCCTCCTAAACTGTACTCTGACACCACATTTGACACCGCAATTCGCATAATCCATATTTCCAAGCACATCACCCATACCTCACACTGTGTACAACATACCGCATATCCCGTACCTCGTATCCCGTACCACATGACTCATGTCTCAAACCTCATATCCCGTCCTCTATCAAACATCATATCCCGTACTCTATGAGTGAAATTTACCCCTCCTAAACTGTACTCTGATACCACATTTCACACCGCGATTCGCATATTCCATATTTCCAAACACATCACCCATGCCTCACACTGTGTACAACATACCGCATATCCCGTACCTCGTATCCCGTACCTCATGACTCATGTCTCAAACCTCATATCCCGTACTCTATAAGCGAGAGCGCCACTGCTGCTTGTTGGCTAAAATCGCCAAAAGTCAACAGGCGGGATCATTCGTGCAGATATCCGGATAATCGATTGTGCAGTACATAGAGGTTTTTAAAACACATGATTCCATGATTTCAGATCGATTTGTCGTGCCAGAAATCGAAATCGCAAATCCGCCAGATGCCATTTGACGGGCACGCGCGCGCGCCAGCAGCAGCGTGCACAATTGGGAGGATTTTTTGGGTATGACGAACGACTACGAACGAACGAACGAACGAACGAACGAACCATAGCAGAATTAAATATAATAACTAGTGCGAATGCCCGCGCTTGAAGCGCGGGCCATATCACCATATCACCATAGCACCATATCTCACACCGCACCGCATTTCGCATACCCAATACAACAAACCTCATGTCCCGTAGTGCGAATGCCCGCGCTTGAAGCGCGGGCCATATCACCATATCACCATAGCACCATATCTCACACCGCACCGCATTTCGCATACCCAATACAACACACCTCATGTCCCGTACCTCATATCCCGTGCCACCTGACTCATGTCTCAAACATCATATCCCGTACTCTATGAGTGAAACCTACCCCTCCTAAACTGTACTCTGACACCACATTTGACACCGCGATTCGCATAATCCATATTTCCAAACACATCACCCATACCTCACACTGTGTACAACATACCACATATCCCGTACCTCGTATCCCGTACCTCATGACTCATGTCTCAAACCTCATATCCCTTACTGTATAAGCGAGAGAACTTTCGCCACTGCTGCCTGTTGGCTAAAATCGCCAAAAGTCAACAGGCGGGATTATTCGTGCAGATACCCGGATAATCGATTGTACAGTACATTCAGATTACATGAATCCATGATTTCAGATCGATTTGTCGTGCCAGAAATCGGAATCGCAAATCCGCCGGATGCCATTTGACGGGCACGCGCGCGCGCCAGCAGCAGCGTGCACAATTGGGCGGATTTTTTGGGTATGACGAACGACAACGACGACGACGACGACGTCCATACCACAATTAAATATAATAAGATAACTAGTGCGAATGCCCGCGCTTGAAGCGCGGGCCATATCACAATATCACCATAGCACCATATCTCACACTGCACCGCATTTCACATACCAAATACAACACACCCCATGTCCCGTACCTCATATCCCGTACCTCATGACTCATGTCTCAAACATCATATCCCGTACTCTATGAGTGGAATATACCCCTCCTAAGCTGTACTCTGACACCACATTTGACACCGCGATTCGCATAATCCATATTTCCAAACACATCACCCATGCCTCACACTGTGTACAACATACCGCATATCCCGTACCTCGTATCCCGTACCTCATGACTCATGTCTCAAACCTCATATCCCGTACTCTATAAGCGAGAGCACCACTGCTGCTTGTTGGCTAAAATCGCCAAAAGTCAACAGGCGGGATTATTCGTGCAGATACCCGGAACATCGATTGTGCAGTACACACAGGTTTTCGAAACACATGATTCCATGATTTGGGATCGATTTGTCGTGCCAGAAATCGAAATCGCAAATCCGCCAGATGCCATTTGACGGGCACGCGCGCGCGCCAGCAGCAGCGTGCACAATTGGGAGGATTTTTTGGGTATGACGAACGACGACAACGACGACGACGACGACGACGAATGTCCATACCACAATCAAATATATTAAGAGAGAGAGAGAGAGAGTCCTGCATAGCCATTCCCGGAAGCTGTATCATATATATATATACCTGAAAGTGTCCGATATTCGCAGCGTTTCTCGGGGTGGAACCTCAAGCTTACGCTCTTAGGTAATTATTACTGTTTTTATTCTCTGGTACATCTGTTAAATTTCAGATGTTAAATTTGTCAAAATTTGTCTCCTTAGCCCTTAAATTTCAGATTTTAGATTTGTCAAAATTTGTCTCCTTAGCCTTTAAATTTCAGATTTTGGATTTGTCAAAATTTGTCTCCTTAGCCTGTTGTTGCAAGATGCAAACCCATAGCACCATGAGGGGCAAAAGGCCCAAAATTATTGATGTTGATTTGCTGAGTCATGTATCATCCCGAAAATGCCACTCACCTATTACTCACATAATAAATCCCCAAGAATCAAAGAAGAAGAACTTGATGACATTGAAGAGATGCAAGTAGAAGCAGAAGTAGATGTCTTTGGGAGACTTTGGCGTCAGCGGCCTCGCAATCCAAGAGTGGTTGGATAGGCACAAGAGGGTGTCGGGTACTAAGAAAGTTTCGGATAACTGTCTAGTTGTGCAAGGTGCCAGCATCACAACCCTTGACCAACCCCAACTTGCCTTGATTCGATGCACTGCCTCCCTATTGGAGGCAAGAGAAGGGAGCCACCTATCTGATCGATTTTTCTCCATTATTCAAACGAATCCTCACTTGGATGGTTTCCTTTTTGATTAGTTGGGAAGTGCTGTAGCTGAACCTGCCATGGTCCTTGGGGAGCGTGTTGCCAACGATGCAGGTACCCGTGTTTCCAATTCTGTGAATCCCGTGTATCCTATAGATGAACCTGAACAACCTATGAAACGAGTTGGTTGTATCTTTGGTCCACAGAGAGTTCGGGCCTATGAAAAACTTGTTATTCCCAATGAAAACGCGTTTGATGTTAAAGACTGTGACCGATTATTGTCTGCTTACTCCCCGCAACGGCGTTATGGGTTGCAGTGGAGTGACCCTCTTTGGGGAATATTCCTCGTAGCTTGTAAAGCCTGCGAACTGATATCTGTGCGAGGTTTCAAAGTAATTTTTGAATTAATTTTGTGCGAATCTGCGAGCCTGTCACCGCGCGCTGCGGCTTTCCGCTCGCAAGTGTTATCCGGAGAAATGTGTTTTCTACGGATAAGGGCTTATCCGGAGAATTGCGGCAAAATGGCCGCCAGAAGCCGAGATCTAACTGCTAAGATCTGCCCCATTTTGTTCACATGTATGCGTACGCGTTATCGTACGCACTGATTTTGTAACGCGCATGAACCAGCGAACCAGCGCGTACGCGTTGCGATCTGAGTGCGTACGCGTTGTGTTCTGAGTGCGTACGCGCTGGTATTTTGGCGCGTACGCGTTGGTATTTTGGCGCGTACGCACTCACACCGCAACGCGTGCGCGCTGCCTCTGGTGCCCGTACGCTGTCTGCAGTACTGGCGGTTGAATTGTGCTCCTTTTGACGTGACAAAGAAACACTTTTACTTTCCTTCATGTCTGTTTTCCTTTCCTTAGTGCTTTTCTGCACACATGCCCGGCAAGAAAAAACCCGGAAAGAAGAAAGTGGCGAGGAAAGGCTCCGTGCCTGCCGCCGAAGCCGGGGCCGTGGCAAGGAGGGCGCCAAGGACAAGTGTGGGTCAACACGTGGTGGAGGGGGACGTGGATTTGGAGGAGGAGGAGGAGGAGGAGTAGGATGAGGTGGTGGCCGAAGGCAATAGGCCCGCCGAGATTGTGAAGCGGGCCTTGGAGGTTGGGTTGCTAGAGGAGGATGAATCGGTGGAGCGTTGGTTCACGGACACTCGTGAGGCAGGAGATCTTGCTCACGGTGTTCATGGTGTTGTTGTTGTTCATTTAGCGTTGGGTGAGGAAGACATTAAGGGTCTCCCGGAATTGCCAAGTTCATGGCAAGATCTTTTGCTTTTGGATGTGAATGCGCAAGCACTAGGTGTTATTGCTGTTGTTGATAGTCGTTCCGTTCTTGCATGGCCCAATGCCGATGCAATGCCCCACACCCTTCTCCCTGCTGCTTGGTATGAGTTTGTGGGTGAGCGTTTGCTCATGGTTTCCATTAGTTTGAGTGTTGGTGAGCGTGACGCACTTTTCACAACTATGAATGCGTCCTTGCGTAAGAGAGTTGCCAAGACCCTTACCCACAAATATGCGGTGCTCAATGATGGTACCCTTTTCCCTGGTGAGGCAAGTTCTCGTGAAAGGGTGGAGGGAAGTTGTAAAAAATGATAATCTGGATTGGGGTTTGTTAAAGAGGGGGTGGGATGTATGGGTGCGTGCATGGACACAACAACCACACGTGAAGGAACACAAAACGTATTGGAAGGCCAACGCGCCTTAGGAGTCTGTATGGTGTTTCAGCTCTTGTGTATGATATCTGATTTGGGATTCCATTGAATTGCTTTGGGCAAGTATACTACGTCTTCAATGCACATTGCATTCATCATGGTGTTCTGGTGCAGGCCTTATTACTAAAAAAACCAAGGGCAGCTGGTGGTCTCATTTCAATGCCTGTCTTCAGCGCGTGTGTTTGTTGGTTGCCCCACTAGGTAGGTCTTTGGCAAGCATCTCCTCATCGCGTCTTCGGACGGATCCGTCTCCTTTGTGGGCCCTTGGTCATGCGGTTGGGGTCGCCTCACGCCCTCTCCTGCTTTTGTGTGTCCTTATCCTAAGGTGCAGACACAGTGCGTATGCAAGGGTTCGAACCTAGGGTTCCGAAACGCAAGGAACATGCACCTACCTCTAGACCAACCAGCTGCCATAGCACATAACACGTAGGCGGTGCGTATGAACTGCGTACGCACCAGCAGATCAATGCGTACGCGTCCGTAATCTAACACGTACGCGTTGCTGTTTCGACACGTACGTGTTAAGTTACCAACGCGTACGCATCGAAGCACCAACACGTACGTGCCACGCACCCAATGCGTACGCTTTGCACTTCCAACACGCACGCGTCAGAGGGCAATCTGAAAGCAAGGTTTTGGGAAATTCAGTATGGTTTTCGGGACACTCTGCAGAGGGAGAAGGCGACCTACGGTCGGCAATGTTTGCAGTGGCACCCAGTGGTGCAGGGGAAGCGCAAAGAGGGGTTGGGTTGGGTAAGGTGATACCCCCCCCATGAATTTTGCATGAAAAATGACAAATTTCCAACAAAGAAAAAACCAACGCGTACGTGTTGAGATTTCAACACGTATTACGCGTCTATGTGAACAGATCTTAGCAGTTACAGAAATGGCGATTCCGAGCTGTAAACACGGGATTCGAACCGCCGCTGTGACAGCGGATCAACACTACTACACTGGCGTTGGCTACATTGCATGAGGGTCTTTCGAAATCACAGACAAAAGAGACGTCAATTGTCAAAAAAAATTTCAGATTTTTCGAGGCATTGTCCACTGGCGATTTCGTTTTGCTGTTAAGCGCTATTGTAACAATCCTGTCCAGTGTTTGCGGGCTGCGCATACTTTATTGGTATCATGCACGGGCTGACTTGCTTTTTTGCAGGATAACCTGGGCTGCACAAATTTGGGGAGCGGGATTCGAACCAGGCATTAAAACACCAGGCACATCACATACGGAGCGAGCAACAGATAAATCGCCAGCAGACAATGCATCCAAAATTCTGACAATTGAATTTCTTTTTTGCCTGCGGTTGGATCTCTGGATGTCTGCTATTTGGAAACCCTCAATGTGCCAGTGTTTGGTTTTGGTTTGGTTTGTTGTGTCAGTGCCCGCTGTCAGCGGCGGTTCGAATCCCGTGTTCACAGCTGGGGATCGCCATTCTGGCGGCTGTGCGCCACAATTCTCCGGATAAGCCCTTATCCGGAGAAAACGCATTTCTCCGGATAACACTTGCGCTTTCCGCTGAGATTTGGGTTCTTGCGGCAAGATTTTTTGAAGTTTTTCTGGCAGGTATGAATGCGTTTTACGGATCAGTGTAAATGGTTTTGCACGTTCTTTAGCATCCAACGGTCAAAAGTCCGGCATTGTAACATTTTGCTGAACGAATCCTAATTCACCTTGGTGTGTAGGCACACAAATACAACCGAGGTACACACAGGCCACTCCCATACCAGCAAAAAAAAGCATAGCCAAGGAGAAGACGAAGTTTCTGGTTAGGTGGCAGGGATATGGGCTTGAGGACGACACTTCGGAGCCCCGTGCATCGTCGTCTCGGTATTGGAGCTGCGCCAGCCAGGGGGGGGGGGAGGGGGGGGGGGGGGTTCGGCCGGCCGGCCGGCCCGCGCCAGCCAGCCAGCCACCTAGCCAACCACCATTGCTTTGTACATGCATGTTCGCCTCACCACCCTTGCTCTCAAGATCTCAAGATGATGTCACCGATTCATGGAGATTCATTCAGATCCATGGAGTGTGTGGTAAAATTGTGTGGTAAAACAAAACAATTCCTTTTGCAAATGTGGTGCATGATGACGTGCCTGTTTCCCATGACAAGTATCAAGCTTACTATGTTCTGACCCAAAAGGTGTATGACTTTGTGTTGGGTTACATGTCGCGGAATGAGGAGTTGGAGAAGAAAGTGTTTTTTGGAAAGGTGCCTTGGAATACATATTGCAATATGGATGGTATATATTTCAGATTGAGGACAATTGTGTAGTCTGAGGTTTACATCGGAAACAACAACATTTGCAGTTGAACATACGTCTAATGCGGTGATTCTATGTGGTCTTTATGGGAGGTTCCGAAGGCAAGGCAACTTGGAGTATGAGGTAAGGGTGTTCTTGAAAGGTGGCCGACCCCCCCCACCCTTGCAAACCCATCCCCATACCCATACCATGCATGAGAAGAGGCGGTACAATGGTGCACTACGTATTTTGGCTGTTTTCCGGGGGCGCGCCAGCCAGCCAGCCAGCCGGGGGGGGCGGGGGGGGGTTTCCAAAGCCTCCCAGCCACCCAGCCGCGGCTAGGCGCATCTCCATTTGATCGATCAGTTTGAACATGCCTAAGATTTTGAGACGCAAATCACACACAATGGGAACATTGCCCGCTGTTCTGGGTAATGGGTGTGAAACCAATGCTTTTTGCTTTCGTCATGTGTGCTTTGCCGTATGCCGTGTTTGGAGTAGTCGCACCAACATGAAACCATGGGACACGGCGCCAAAGGCGACGGAAATTTTTTTTCCCTATTAGGGCGTAGTAGAAGCGATCGAGGCAAAATCAATTTAGCAGATAATTTGCTTCAAACATCCGGTAATCCGCGGTGCAATGTAATAATTTTTATTTTTTTTTCCCGCTAATCCGCGGGTAGGCCGTGGAAATATGTAATTAGCAGGTCTTACAAGCTACGAGGAGTAACAACCCCTGGACCACACCTTTTTACTTCCACTATCTGTGTTTCATGGCCGGTACATCCACAAAATGCCCTTATTGGGCCCAGTGATGAACTAGTTGAGGTTCCTCCATTTCTTGGGTTCAATGTTGATTTGAAGAAGTCGCCAGAGTTGCAACATGTAAAGCTTGAAAGCTGTGTTGGGCCACGTTTAGGTGCCTTGCAAGGTGAGGTGTCAAGGTTGGACATTACACAAGCGGAGACAATTTTTAATGCGGCTTTCCCCTCTGCCATCCGCTATGATGACTCCCATGAACGTTTTATGTACTATGGGAGGCATAATTCCATCCCTCAGGATGATTGGGAGGAAGCGTCGGTGGATCTCCCTGAATTGGAAGTTGTCACCATGGAAATTTTCAATGCCATGTCACAGGCAATGACCCTTCCCCTTCAAATTTTGTCTGTTGGTTACATCGGTGCTATGGCTGGGGACCAACATTGGCATCGTGATTGGCCTAAGAATCTTGTTCCTAATGGCGATAGGGTTTGTGGGGTTTTCATTCCACTCACCTACCCCTTGAACAATACATGGATTCCGGGTTCATCAACTGGTTTTCCAGTGCCATGGGAGGAGCAAGTGATGGAGGCTGCATTGGGTGATGCATTTATTTTGGATGCTCTTCTTGTGGTGGACGTCCACAAGACATCCCTCCCATTGATCCTGTGTCTCAAGTGCCCCACATTCGTTGGGTTGCATTTATGCATGTTGCCACATGCCGGCTTGCGAAGAATGTCACCGAAGGCATCTGCCCCCCTTTTTGGGCCTCGAAACCCAGGTTTCAAAAAGGTGACAAGGTGGAAACGTGTGTGACCAAGGGCTGTCAGAAGAGGGCAACTGAGGTCTGCTGCTCATGCAAGGAAGTTAGGCTATTAATATGCTTAACCCACAAGATGAGCATTTGCTCTAAGTGTGATATTCCTTCTTCCAGTATTTCCGTAGCTGCTCCTGTGCCTGAGCCTCAGCCTGAGTCTGTTGCTGAGCCAGTTTCGGCATCTGCAGCCACTGCCCATGGACCTATTGCTGAGGTTTTGCCACTAGATTATCCAGTGCAATGCTTTTTTCCTGTTGGAACCACAACTTTGTCACTGGCTTGGACACCCAAGAAACCTTGCTTGAAGAAAGACCCAGGCTCCGAAGAGTGCCCTCGAGTTGAGGCTTTGCATGGTGACTTTGAGTTACCTGCACCTAACCCCACCACCCACGCTTTGGTCCGTTGTGATGCTGGCAGCATCCTTGCACTGCGGCACGGTCGGTGGGGGGGGTTTGGTGTTAGAGCCGAGGAGAAGGAGAAGGTTCAAGTGTAGGGTTGGTACATGGTGCCAACGGACGCCCACATGGTGGACATGCAGATGCTCCTACGCGCCGGGGCTGCAACCCCAGCGGTGAACCGGAGGACCGGGGCCGTCGTCCAGGGCACGTACTGGTGTACATGCAGTCAGGTGTGCATTGCACATGACTTATATGCATGTTTTGTGACTCCTCTAAGGGGCGCACTAAGGGGGTTATCGCGCCCCTTATCGCGCGATAAGGGGGTGCACTAAGGGGGTTATGGCGCCCCCTTATCGCGCGATAAGGGGGCGCACTAAGGGGGTTATCGCGCCCCTTATCGCGCGATAAGGGGCGCACTAAGGGGGTTATCGCGGCCGCTGTTCTGATTGTTTTGGAGTTGCTTTGCTTTTAATTTCATTACTAATCATTTAATTTAATTTTAATTTCCGGCTGTGTCCTCCAGAGGTCACCATTGCCCAATGGCCCCGGATTGATCGACTGGAGCTTCGTGGACTTGGCCCTCAGGCTGGATCTGCACCGGGATCTGCTCCATCCCGATTGGAAAGTGTGGAGTCCCTGTTGGGGGGAGATCCCCCCGCCCCCTGCCCTGTCAGCTGGAGGCTTGTGCCTTTATGTCGGAGGTCACTGTGGCTACCTTGGAGGGGAAGCTGAAAAGTTCTGAGGACAAGGTTACTAAGCTGACTGATCTGCTGGCTGCTGAGAGAGCTAGTCATGAGAAGGCCATTTCTGACAAGGATGAATTGCAGGCCATGTATACGCAAGTTGAGAGTGAGTGCACCAGGTACAAGGTTGAACGTGATTCGTTGAGAGCTCAGGTTGATGCCCTCGAAGCAGACAAGAGTAGCTTGCAGGCAAATTTGACAAGTGCTCTTAGTGGTGGTGGTGGGCAGTAATTGAGCCCACGGGGTTCGAGTGTGAGTTCTGCTGCAGTTCTCAGTCCACCAAATCCACAGAGTACCCCTGTGAAACAGGCCGTTCAACGTTAGTGGCCTTCAAGCCCACACCCCCCCATGCAACCCCCTTTATTTCTCGGAGTGAAGGCACTCCCCTCTCAGGGAGATTCAGACCCTCGGTTCCACTGTGACCCCTGATGTGCATGCATTGTTTCACTGTGCAAAGCACTTGAAGTGCCTCAAGCAGAACACCAGGTTTGGTGCTCCTATCCGTGTTTGTCAGCTTGGGTATGGTAAGGTATGACCTATGTAACTACGAAGCCAACCCCAGATACTGTACATTCGCCAACTCCTGGTCAACTCCATGTCGAGAGCATTCAACTTGCTTGTACTTGTGCACGGTGTTGTTGCTACGCCTTGTGCATGAAAAGTGAGGAACTATTGATATCTTACAGCTTTTGGTTGCGTTGCTTTGTTGATATGTTGCAATATGTGGGTTTTTTGGGTCGAAGCCAACTTTTTGGAAGCCAAGTCAAAGTTGGCGCGCCAACTTGGCACTTGGCGCGCGCCAACTGCATAGTTGGCGCGCCAACTGCCAAGTTGGCGCGCCAACTTGGCGCGCCAACTCTTGAGTTGGCGCGCGCCAACTCCGGTTTTGGCGCGCGCCAACTGCCCCATTCTTCCTCTTCCTTTGCACCCTTTATGCATTCCCTTTCCCTTCTAGGCATTTCACTTTATCATGCCTCCAAAGCAACCCAAGAAGAGCAAGGGGAAGAAGGTGACAGTCACCGACCCCACGTCTGCCCCCGCTGCACCACCTAACCCCGAGGTGCAGCCGGTGGTCGATGCCCACATCGCCAACGTGGGCTCCGAGCACTTCCCCGGGGGCTATTTTCCCATCCCCTACACCCTCACCTCCCCGGACGCCGAATCCTTCCCCCAGCTCCCCCCCCTCCGCGAACCCCTGGAGGCCGCCCTCTTCGGCAAGTGGGACCAGCCGGGCAATCCCCACTTGGTCTGGCGAATTGACGCCACCCGTGTTAACTTCACCCTGACCAGGGGGGTTCTTAGCAGGTTCTACCGTGCCGTGATGGGCCGGTACCCCACGACCCTCGCGGTCGAGTTGAAGCTTTCTCAAGTCACCCTTGAGGCCTTCAACAAGACCCTGAAGCTGTGCACTGCTGCAGCGTCAAAAGAGTTCGTTAACGTTCTCGACCTGCACGAGAAGCCGCCTCAGGGGCTCGACCCCGAGGAGCAGTGGCTGTGGGTGGATCCAGTCAAAAAAAGTGGCTGGACGCACCGCACGGCCACTGACGCCGTCGTGCGGTACCAAACGGTGAAGGTGCAGGCGTGGGATGGAGTAGCTCCCACGGAGTTCTCCACCAACCGTCGCCTGCGCACCCACATCCCCGACATCACCCACCCAACCCTCTACAGCACCGACGCCCCCTTCACCATGCTTGACTGTACCCTTCGTGAACCGGCCGTTTGAATCGGAGATTCACGGTACCGTGAATTTCACCCAATTTTGCTGTGTTTTGCTCGTAACTTGGTGCTATCGTGTGCTTTTGTCGTGCTACCTTCGCCCAAAGTAAGATGCAACAAATAGGTGCAATTTAGAGGTTTAAAGTCCCCGCATGGTTTAACAGATTTGGTGAGATTCACGTGAATGTGAGATTCACGCACCTAAATTCACGCAAAAATTCACGCTAGATTCACAGATTCACAGTATGTGAAATTCGTACGAAATTCGTACGAAATTCGTACGAATTTCGTACGAATTTCGTACGAATTTCGTACGAATTTACCCTCATTTCCACTCTTTCGCTTTCCCACAGCTCAAGCTTTCTTCGCATTCTCTTTGACAATGTCGCAGCAGACTATGTCTCAGCTTGCCAGCCTGGCCTCGCGCCCCGACCCCGCAGCCGACACCCTCGCCCACTACCAAGCCCTCCCCGTTGCCCACCATCAATTGGAGGAGGCAACGTACGAGTCGGAGGCACTGGGGGTGGATGCCATCGTGGGCTGGGCAGCCTCCCTCGACCCCTCCCCCGATGTCATCCACATCGACATGCGCAGCCCCACCCGCAACAGCTACCTCGGGGGGAGGGGATGGGCCACAACCCTGTGGAGGGAACTGCGCCACCAACTCCCCACCCTCAAATTTCTCCATCTGACCCCCCTCCCCTCCAGTGTTGACCAGCTCCTCAACTCGATGAGGAATAACCTTGTGGGGAAGCCTAAGGACGCCCACGTCCAGGTGTACCCCACCGCTAACCTCGTCCACACCCCCCCCCCACTGCGATATGGTGTGCCTGCAGGATCTTGCTGCAGGTGCTCCAGCAGGCCACTCTTTTTTCCCCTTTTCTTGGCATCTTGCCAACCCCCGGTGGTGGGATGATTTGGGCATCGCCCCTTTCCATCCCACCATCCCCCCCCAGGTGCACGTCCCCGACGTCACCCACCCCACCTTCTACAGCACAACTTCTTTGCAATGGTACCGTGGTGCCTCATGCGCCCCCCCCTTCATTTCGAGTGAACCCCCCCTCCGCACCGAACCCCTTCCCGACCCCCCTCATGGGGTGACGGGCAGCCCTGACCCCGCCCCCGACAGGGTTGGCCCCTCTCAGCCGCCCCTCAACTTTGTTGATGGGAACGGCTACATTGTGCTTCGGGGGCTTGTGGAGGAACGGGATTGTGAGGTGGGGTGGAACAAGGTGATGAAGGCGTGGGGCAGCGGCGACGAAAAAGTCGTCGCAAAAAATTTTGAGCTCCTTTTCAACGCCGCGCGGAGTGAGGAGCAGGCCAAGGATCCCGAGCTCCCCCGCCGGTGGCAAAGCAAGAGCGCCTTGGGGTCGGGGGTGGGGGGGCCTCTCTTCAAGAAGTTCCACCCCCACCTCACCGAAAGTGTCCCTGGGGTTGAGGACCTCCACCCAATGACGCCGGGCAGCGTCATTGTGGCCAGTGTGGGGAGTGGGCCGCAGCTCCCCCACACCGACGTGACCACCCACCCCGAAGTCCTCCCCCCCAGCGACAAGGCGGTGGGGGACTGCCACCTGAGTAGCTTCCTCTGCTTGTCAGAGGACTACCAGGTGGCGGTGCAGGCGGGGACGGCCCTGGGGGAGGCGGCGGAGGCGCGCTGGGACACCGTTCAGCTGCATCGGGGGGACATGCTGCTGATGGTGGCCACCAGCCGCCATCATGGATTGCCTGCCCACCCTGACTCCAAGGATGGGCTGCAGGGGGCTCTTTTTAACTTGTGGACCCCCGACCCCCGACACAAACACCACCAGGCCAACACCACACACTTGGACGCCATCCCCCCCAAGGAGGCCCTGGACGTTGCTGGGGATTTGTCCAGCTGGGACCTCCCCAGCGTGGACCAGGTGTTGTGGGTGGGGAAGGGGGCGGTTGCGAGGGTGGGGTTGTGGGAGGGGGAGGCTGCCCAGGCCCTGTTCGCCGACCCCCCGCAGACGCTCCCGGCAGGCCCCCCCACCTGCCCCTTCCACCCCACCTTCATCTCCCGGTCGGCCCCGGCCGCCGACCTCGCCGTCATCGAGGTCGGCCCCCAGTGCATGCTGTTCTTCCTGGGCAGTGTGCACCAGCTGGAGGTCGTGAAGGGGGGCGATGTCGACGCGGAGTCGGAGATCCACTTCGCCTTGTCCGGCATTGCCCCCCCGGGTCGGCCGACCACGCTGTGGCACCTGGTGAACACGGTCCCAGCGTGGCGGTCGCCCAAGTGCGCGAGGACCGGGGCATGGAGCATCACCTGCCCATGCGACTGCAAGGTGTGCCTGCTTGTGTGTTTGCTTTGTGTATTTGCAACAATTGGACGAAATTCACGTGAAATTCGTACGAAATTCGTACGAAATTCGTACGAATTTCGTACGAATTTCGTACGAATTTCACGTGAATAAATTTGTGTGAATTTTCTCGAGATGTGAAATTCGTACGAAATTCGTACGAATTTCGTACGAATTTCGTACGAATTTCGTACGAATTTCTGTGAATTTCGTCCAATTTGCTCCTATTGCTCTTGCATTGCCCCGTCTCCACTCCCCCTTTCTCAATTTTTGCCTTGCACACCTCCCCACATCTGCATGCAGGTCCCGTTCACCGCCTGGTCGGCGGATATTCGGCACCACAGGCGCCAGTACAAGCCCCGGCCCCGATTGCCTGAGGAGCACGCCGAGCCCGCCGAAGGCCCCGGTGGCGCCCAGCCCGCAGGCACCGGCGGTGGACGGGCACCAAGCGAGGCCGGCAGCGTGCGCACTGTGGGGTCGCAGCGCTCTTGGCGTTCGGGAGGCAGCGAGGCCAGCACCGCCAGGGGGCATATGGCGCGCGAGGTGGTGGTGCCCCAGCCGTCCCGCGACGCGCTGGGCGAGGCCCACACCGACCCCCCCCTGGACCGGGTCACCCTGGCCGCCTAAGCCTGCTCCGGGGGAGACTAGGGGTGCAAGTGGTTGTGGACAACCACACCATTGACGATAGCCTTTGGTTGCATGGGTGGGATGCGACCAAAAGGGCTCAACATGGGCAAGGGCCCATAAGTGTACAAACGTATGCAAGCCGTACAAGAAGACGGCTTCTAACCGACATGCAGCACCTTCAGACTCTACAGCGGCGGTTCCGGTGCCGCAAGAGACGGACATGATATCACCTTACGAACCCAGACCATTGTTGCCTGTGACCGGGGTGCATGCTGGGGGGCTTACTAGGGGTGTGAGGACAAATCAGGGGGTGCACACGGGTAACATTTGTGTAAATTCACGTGAATTCACGTGAATTCACGTGAAATTCGTACGAAATTCGTACGAATTTCACGTGAATTCACGTGAATTCACGGCTGTGAATCGGCTACAGGCTTGCCGGGTTCCGGCACCTCTCGTTTTGGGCACGGTGCGGTCATGATGCATGCTTTTGGGGCGGGACTTTCATTGGATGATGCGTAACAAAGCTAGGGGAGGAATTTTGGCCCCTCAAAGCCCTTCAAGCGAACCAAGAATATGGCATTTTCCCCCAAAAACCTCAAATTTTGGGTAAATTCACGTGAAATTCACGCAATTATTCAAACGGCCACTTAACGGCCGTTCACGAAGGGTACAACATGGGTTGCCCCCACCCCTCCTTCCACAACTCCTACCCCGTCGCCAACCACGACATCCCCAACCCCCCCATCGTCACGGAGGAGGGTTTTGCCGCGGCGGGCTACCGCCAGTATGACCGCATCATCCCCGAGGATTTGTGGGCCAGACTGGCGGAGCTCGCCACGGTGGAACTCAACCCGTCGATGCTCGAGGAGGTGGACCTCCAGACCCCCGGGGAAGGTGGGGGGCGCTATCAGACGACGGTCTCCAGCGTCCCCCACTGGCTCCCGGACGACCTCTGGCAGGCTGTTCTGGCCCTGCTGGGTTTCTCCCTCCCGCCGCTGCAGGGACTTGAGGCCTTGTGCCCCAAGATCATCGAGCGGTGGGAGGCAGAACCCTGGAAGGGTTTCCAGATCCCCCAACGCGATTTTGCACTGTCTGTGAAACAGTCAGTGCAGTGCATGGTCGTGTTCATCCCCCTCACCGCCTCCCCCCCCGTCCAAGTCCCTCCAGGTGTGCCCGGGCACGCAGAGGGGCTATCACGCTGCGCATCGGTGGGATATTGTTATCCAACTGCTTCGCAGCGTGACGCTCCTCCGCGGGACGGTGATCCACCGTGGTGCGGGCGGGCCTGGCCGGGCACTGTTCATCCCATTTGCACCTGTCGGCTACCGGTCGCGCATGCTGACCGTAGAGCCGGAGAGTGTAACGGAGGTGATGAACAGTGTTCCGGTGATGCCCTCCGAGCTTCTGCATGGCCAAGGGGGCTGCAGTCGCGTCTCCTCTGGGCACAGAGGCCAGTGTGAACTACAGCCCCCTCGACCACGTGGACATGCCGGAGGCGCCTGCGGATGCGGATGCCGCCCCCCCTCCCACAGAGTGCGGCAGAGGAGGAGGAGGAGATGCCGGCGGCGCCAGCGGATGCGGAGGCACCGGCGGATGCAGAGGCGCCAGCGGATGCGGAGGCGCCGGCGGATGCAGAGGCGCCGGCGGAAGCGGAGGAGAGGCCGGCCGCCCCCCCCCCCCCGGCAGAGGAGGACTTCCTCACTCCTGACGCAATCCCCCAGCCAGTCTGCTTCGTGTCGCAGGCAGAGCAGCCGTTGGACCCCCCGGTGCCCTACATGGGGCACGTCCTCCTCTTGCAAGAGGGGGTGTCTGCGGGTCTGTTTCTGACCCCCACCGACCACGCGCACGTGGGGCCACCCTCACGGAGCTGAAGGGCCTGCCGGACAAGCACCCGGTTGCGCACCTGCTTGACCATAAGCGCAGGCGGGCGGAAGAGAGCGAGGGGAGTCAGAGTCAGGGCAGCAAGCGGTCGAAGAAATGAGCAGGCACTTGCTGGGCATGGTTTTGGCGCGCGCCAAGTGGTAAGTTGGCGCGCCAAATCCTGATTTGGCGTGCGCCAACAGGGGAGTTGGCGCGCGCCAAATGAGAGGTTGGCGCGCCAACCTACCACTTGGCGCGCGCCAACTCAGGACTTGGCGCGCGCCAACTAACGAGTTGGCGCGCGCCAAATCCCGAGTTGGCGCGCGCCAACTGCGTGCCAAGTGTGTGCCATCTGTGTGCGAACGTGCAACAACGTTCCGTTGTATGATCCAACCCGCCTGCCACGTCCTCACGTGCTGCAGGTCTTTGTTTGTGCACCATGCAGCGGCCCTTTGAGCAGCTGGCGCCCTCAAAATACCGCGACAGGCGCGCGCGGCTGGCACGCCTTTGCGAAGTCGTGGCGCAAATTTTGGGGCCACATTGGGAAGTACACGTCAAACCCGGCCGCCGCCGCATCCACCTCATTTGCGGGGAGAGCAAACCCACCACCCCCGATTTGGAGCTGTTGGCCGCGGCCATTCTGTGGGAGAGCCGCAAAAATGGCGACAGCTTCCGCAAACTGTAGTACAGCCGGGCAGACGGCCAATGGAAGTGCCCATGGGGAACCCTGACGCAGCTGCGAAAGGCATTGTCCGCCCCCCGTGTCACGGAGGTCCATTTTCAGACGGACGAGGACAATGACATTTTTGGGGCCGCATGCAATCTGTGGCAGAAACTGCAGGTATTTTCACCCTGCACCAAAGCGTTTCCCGGCGACCGTACACGGTGACCCGGTACACACGGCCCGTTTTCTGGCACAGGTGATGTGGCAGCGTGACGGCCCCACTTTCCTGACGGACAACGTGTGGGTGGGCATCTCCTTCGACGGGACAAAGCTCTGGCAGGCCTCCTTCGTGCATTTTGCCGTTGGAGACCTGGGGAGTCAAATGCCCTTGGGCTCTTGGATCTTGCTGCGCGGATCCGAGAAGAAGGCCATCATTTCCCAATTGGCCGAGGTCTATGACCTGAACGCGGACCTCACCGGGGTGGCGCAGCAACAAATCCCCGATAAAGGGGGTTACCTGCGTAAGGTGATTTCCTTTTTTATAGCAGACACCAAGGCGCAGGTCATTTGTACCCTTCGTGAACGGGGGTTAAGTGGCCGTTGGAATAATTGCGTGAATTTCACGTGAATTTACCCGAATTTTGAGGTTTTTGGGGGAAAATGCCATATTTTTGGATCCTTCCGAGGGATTTGAGAGGCCAAAATTCTGCCCCCGGCTTCATTACGCATCATCCAATGAAAGTCCCGCCCCAAAAGCATCCATCATGTCCGAACCGTGCCCAAAACGAGAGGTGCCGAAACCCGGCAAGCCTGTAGCCGATTCACGGCCGTGAAATCACGTGAATTCGTACGAAAATTCGCACGAATTTCGTACGAATTTCGTACGAATTTCACGTGAATTCACGTGAATTCATACCAATTTCACCCTTGTGCACCCCCTCATTTGTCCTAGCTAACACCCGGGGTACCCCCCCCCCAATGCACCCCTGCAGGCACCCTGGCTACATGCAACATGTGCACATGTGTGTGGGTGTGCCTTTGTGTGGGGTGTGTGGATTTGTGTGGGTTTGTGTATGGGTGTATGGTTGGGTTTGCATGTGGGTGGATGCATGACTTCCTGTTTGTTTCTACGTGCGGGCATGCGTCTGTGTGTTGGTGTGTGTGAGGTTGTGGGGGCCACCCGACCACATACGCACACAAACCCGTCCCAAAGCTCACACCAACACCCACACACCCACACACACAACCACGGACCCATGGATACACACCCACACACAAACACGCACGCAGGCGCACAAACCAATCCACACACACACACACACACACACACACACACACATAGACACACCCACAATGATCCCGCCCCACATACCTAACCACGACACATCCACTATGCAGGTGTGTGTGCGTATATGTGGCTGGGCAGTGTGTGGGTGTGGGTGTGGGTGGGGTGGCAGGGCGGCTTCATTCCACTAATGGCATGTGGGTGTGTGTGTGGGGGGGGGAGGGGGGTACATGTACGATTGTCTGTTTGTTTCTGGGTGTGGGCGTGCGCCTGTGTGTGGGGGGGGGGGGGGTGAGGATGTGAGGAACACCAAACCATGCACATATACGCACAAGCCATACACACGCATACACACACACCCTTCCCGCACCTCACACCAACAGACGCGCGCACACAAACACTCACAACCACACACCCAACTACACATGGACACACCGACCCACATACACGCATCCGCACAAACCCATCCACACACACAGGCAGACACACATACACACACACAGAACCCCCCTCCCCTAAACATTTAACCGTGACACATCCACTGTCCAGGTACGTTTCATTGATGGTATGTGCATGGGTGGGGGGGGGGGGGGTGCATAACTCTCTTTTTGGTTCTGCGTGTGGGCGTGCGCCTGTGTGGGGGGGGGGGGTGAGGATGTGAGGAGCACCGAACCACATATACGCACAAGCCATACACACACACACACACGCACACATACAGACACACCCTTCCCGCACCTCACAGCAACACGCGCGTACACACAAACACACACAACCACACACCCAACTACACATGGACACAGCGACCCACCCACAGAAAAACACACACATATCCATCCACAGAAACCCATCCACACACACAGGCAGACACACACACACACACACACACAGAACCCCCCCCCCCTAAACATCTAACCGTGACACATCCACTGTCCAGGTACGTATGAGGGTGTGTGGGCGGGCAGTGTGTGGGTGTGGGTCAAGTGGGGGGCTGTTTGCTTTCATCGAGGGTATGTGTGTGTTTTGTGCATGGGTGTGTGTGTGTGTGTGTGTGTGTGTGTGTGTGTGTGTGTGTGTGTGCGTGTGTTTTTGGGTGTGTGTGTGCCGGGGGGGCAGGTACAGGGAAATGTGTGTGGGTGTGGGGACTTTGTTGCATGCATAGGTGGTGTTGGTGTGGCTCTTCGTGCAGTGTCCTGCAAAAATGGTACGAAATTCGTGCGAAATTCGTACGAAATTCGTACGAATTTCGTACGAATTTCGTGCGAAATTCGCCCCCAAAGTACCGTGAATACGTACCGTGAATGTGGTTGTTACGAATTTCGTACGAATTTCGTACGAATTTCGACCAATTTGCATGAATTTGTATCATTTTTCTCCAGAACAAACACACTCAGCCCATAGCACACAGCACAGCAACACCACAACAACACAGAAGAACAACACATTCAGCCCATAGCACACAACACAGCAACACAACAACAACACAGAAGAACAACAGAGTCAGGTCATCAGCAACAGTCACCAATGAGGAGTAGCAGACACACAAAGCACAACAAGCAGCAAGCAAAACAGTGATACCAACACAGCCGAAAAGCAGGCATTACACACACATCATGACAATCAGCAGCAACAAACCCAAACGACAGACAGTCACAAACTGCAAACAGCACAAAAGTATCGTCCCACATGATTCAACAAAACCACCCAAGAACCCAAGAACCACCAATGCATGCACATATTACCCAGGCACGCAAACACCATGCACCCACGCCCACACAAACAACAACCCCTCTGACCAGGCACACCCACACACACACAAAAATGACACAAGTTCATGCAAATTGTTTGAACTTCGTGCGAAATTCGTACGAAGTTCGTACGAATTTCGTACGAAATTCGTACGAATTTCGTAACAACCACATTCACAGTACCTATCTGTGAGGCACTTTTCGTACGAAATTCGTACGAAATTCGCACGAATTTCGTACGAATTTCGTACCATTTTTGCAGGACACTGCACGAAGAGCCACACCAACACCACCTATGCATGTACCGAAGTCCCCACACCCACACACATTTCCCTGTACCTACCCCCCCTGAACACACACACACATACACACACACACACACCGCACAGACACACACACACACACACACACACACGCAGACACACACACACACACACACACACACACACACACACACACGGCGTGAGGTGACCAAAGAACCAAGCACACACATTTCCCTACACCTGCCCCCCGGCACACACACACACAGACACACACACACACACACACACAAACACACCCATACACACCCGTACCCGAATCATCCGATTAGTAAAGCGGCTGTGGAGGTAGTGGTATTCCATTGCAAGCTTGCGCGTAGCAGCGCGGAGCCTCATCCAGAAGGAAGAGCCGACAGTCGAGACGGCCGCGAAGGCCATGATCAATGCCATGAGTTGGCGCGCACTTCCCACCTGTGCTACACCCTCCATGCTGCTGCACTCTGTCAGACTAGAGTCAAACTCAACAGGGTCTTCTTTCCCCGCTGGAACACCCAAGCCCGTTCCCTTGGCGATTGGTTCACCAGCCAGCATCTAGGGACAGCAGGAATCTCGTTGATCCAGTCATGCGCGTCAATAATCAGTCGACGAGGCATTTGGCTACCTTAAGAGAGTCATAGTTACTCCCGCCGTTTACCCGCGCTTGGCTAAATCTCTTTGCATTGACAATCAGAGCACTGGGCAGAAGTCACCTCGCGGAACCAGCCAGCAGGTCCCATCGCAAAGCTGTGTTTCAATTAAACAGTCAGATTCCCCTGCGTAGTACACAGTTCCGAGTAGACACGGGAGCATACTGTAAAGTCGGCGCTGACTTGATTATTTGCTGCCAAAGCATGAGCAACTAGCACATGAGAGCCATGGGGATACACAAAACCTGTGAAGAGAAAAAGGATACCCTCCCTAACCTTAACCGCACTGCAACAAGCAAGACACCCTCATAACCCCACACCCAGACACTCAGGGGCTGTAAGTGGGGGGTCTCCTTGCCCCCCCCCCCCCTCCCAACCCTAGACGTGGTTGATTACGCTCCTATGGTTTGACCCAATGGACCCCCCCCACCCCGCCCTCATGCATCTACTAGCAACTATAACCTTTGCCCTTCCCAACAACTGTGTGAGCAAGGCAACAATGGTTCGACCCCAACGGACTCCCCCACCACTGCATCCACTATCACCTATAACCTATGCCCTTCCCAACAAATTTGTGAGCAATGCAACAAAGATTAAGAAATGTAATGTGTATTGTTTTGATTTGTTATTTGTGTTCTAGTGTAGAATACATCTAGGCTAGAATGATTCCTGTTCTACTCTACGTTCTAGCTAGATGTTGTGGGGTAGAATGCCCTCGCGATGTCGTTTTAGGCCAGAACGAAATTGTGCGTGCTAGCGTGTATCTAGGGATCTACAAAACAAATTGTTCAATATCCAATGTGTGCAAAAAATAGCAGTGACAAGACAAAATTGGGGCCGATTCGTACGAATTCGCACGAAATTCGCACGAAATTCGTACGAAGTTCGTACGAATTCGTACGAATTTCGTGCGAATTTCAGATTCTCGTGGATCTGTGAATCTAGCGTGAATTTATGCGTGAATTTGGGTGCGTGAATTTCACATTCACGCGAATCTCACCAAATGTGTTGAACCATGCGACTACTTCAAACCTCTAAATTGCACACATTTGTTGGATCTTACTTTGGGCGAAGATAGCACGAGAAAAGCACACAATGGCACCAAGTTACGAGCAAAAAACAGCAAAAATAGGTGAAATTCACGGTACCGTGAATCTCGGATTCAAACGGCCGGTTCACGAAGGGTACATTTTGGGGGGTTGCTCCTCCTTCACGGCCTAAAACCCCGCAGCCACCGTTTGTTGGCTTTGTGGGAAAAATTGGGCAACCATTCTGCAGGAATTTGGTTGCGGGATGGGGGTGATTGTCGAGGAGTGGCTGTGGGCGGGGATGATCTGCCCGATCGTGCGCCCCGCCCAGCGGCCCCCCGATTATGGGCTGCATGGTGTGCACCGGCAAGTGCACAATGGGGTTTCAGCCCTTGTGAACAGCCTCCACACGGTGCATCGGTGGAAAAGGGGAAAGGCCGTGAGGTGGGTGCAATGGTTCCTGGATCCCATTCGGATCCAGGCACGGACCGCCACCGGGGTGGCGTTGGAAGAGGAGAGGAAGGATAAGAAGAAGGTGCCCCTGAAAATCGAGCAGACGGCGGCTCCAGAGTGGGTGAAGAGTGAGGGATGGGACACCATGTGTGACCATCTGGAGGGGGAGGGCCTCCTGCAGCATGTCGTTGACATGGGGGGGGTCCAGGTGTCCTGGACGGACACCTTCCGGCAATGGGGAAAATCCCTGTTGGCAACAAGCGATGTCGTCTGGAAATCCGGACCATTGCAGTTGCCCGACATGAAAATTCTGCGAGTAGAATTGAAAAAAATGGGGGAGGCCCACAAGGCCTGTGAAATGAACGTCACCCTGTCGGCCCATGTGTGGATTGACCACCTGTTGGGATGGGCCCGCAGGTGGGGGCACATTGCCATTTTAGCCGCCTTCAAAGGAGAGGGGCGGCACAAAGCCCTGAAATGTGAAATCTCAAAGCGCAGCTTTCGAGGTGGAAGTAAAGGCGGCCGGGTGTCCAGACTGCGGGGGGCCAGAGTGCGGGTGAAGGGGGGCAAGGGGGATCGCACGCGGAAGGGGTGGGGGGAAGTGATCCGCTCAGATAATGTGGACTGGGGGTTGTATAGTAAAAAAATTTCGGTTTGGGAGTCGTCGTGGACAAAGCAAAGGGGGTACATAGAGAATAAGGGGGTCTTCGTCCAGGCTGAACAAGGCATGTGACCTCTATATGTACCCTTCGTGAACCGGCCGCTTGAATCCGAGATTCACGGTACCGTGAATTTCACCCAATTTTGCTGTGTTTTGCTCGTAAGTTGGTGCTATCGTGTGCTTTTGTCGTGCTATCTTCGCCCAAAGTAAGATCCAACAAATGTGTGCAATTTACAGTTTTGAAGTAGCCGCATGGTTCAACACATTTGGTGAGATTGGCGTGAATGTGAAATTCACGCTAGATTCACAGATTCACGAGAATGTGAAATTCGCACGAATTTCGTACGAATTCGTACGAATTTCGTACGAATTTCGTGCGAATTTCGTGCGAACTTGTACGAAGCGGCCCCAATTTTGTCTTGTCACTGCTATTTGTTGCACACATTGGATATTGAACAATTTGTTTTGTAGATCAAACCAAAACATTACACATTACATTTCTTAATCTTTGCTGCGTTGCTCACAAATTTGTTGGGAAGGGCATAGGTTATAGGTGATAGTGGATGCGGTGGTGGGGGGTCCATTGGGGTCGAACCATTGTTGCCTTGCTCACACAGTTGTTGGGAAGGGCAAAGGTGATAGTTGCTAGTAGATGCATGAGGGTGGGGTCGGGGGGTCCATTGGGTCAAACCATAGGAGCGTAATCAACCACGTCTAGGGTTGGGAGGGGGGGGGGGGGGGGGGGCAAGGAGACCCCCCACTTACAGCCCCTGAGTGTCTGGGTGTGGGGTTATGAGGGTGTCTTGCTTGTTGCAGTGCGGTTAAGGTTAGGGAGGGTATCCTTTTTCTCTTCACAGGTTTTGTGTATTGAGTCGCTTCCCAATGGTGTTGCCTGGCTTCTCACCACAGTCAGCCGCATCGCGTCGCGGCACGGCCTCGCTCTGCAGGATCCAGCACGAGCATTCTGTAGAAGGGGTGATTGGGAGCACAGATTGTGGGGTATTGAGAGGCCTCTTCTTGTGCACTTTCCAATGTTGAACAGGGACGGCATTGCTATTTCAGGATTGCGTACAGATGGGGTGTAGCCTGTGCTGATATGAAAGCAAACAGGTATGTTTGTGTTTGTGTTTGGGTTTGTGTGTTTGTGTAGGGGTTTGTATGGGTGTGTGTGTGTGTGTGTGTGTGTGTGTGTGTGTGTGTGTGTGTGTGTGTGTGTGTGTGTGTGTGTGTGTTTGTGTGTGTTTGTGTGTGTGAGTGTGTGTGTGTGCCGGGGGGGCAGGTATCGGGAAATGTGTGTGCTTGGTTCTTTGGTCACCTCACGCCGTGTGTGTGTGTGTGTGTGTGTGGGGGTGTGTATGTGTGTGTGTGTGCGGTGTGTGTGTGTGTGTACATTGCTGCACTGTATGTGTGTGTGGGTGCCGGGGGGGCAGGTATAGGGAAATGTGTGTGGGTGTGGGGACTCCGGTACATGCATAAGTGGTGTTGGTGTGGCTCTTCTGCCACTGTCCTGCAAAAATGGTGCGAGATTCGTACGAAGTTCGCACGAAATTCGTACGAAATTCGTGCGAATTTCGTACGAATTTCGTACGAATTTCGTCCCTCAATACGTACCGTGAATGTGGTTGTTACGAATTTCGTACGAAATTCGTACGAAGTTCAAACAATTTGCATGAATTTGTGTCATTTTTTTGTGTGTGTGGGTGTGCCTGGTCGGAGGGGTTGTTGTTTGTGTGGGCGTGGGTGCATGGTGTGTGCGTGCCTGGGTGATATGTGCATGCATTGGTGGTTCTTGGGTTCTTGGGTGGTTTTGTTGAATCATGTGGGACAATACTTTGGTGTTGTTTGTAGTTTTTGACTGTCTGTCGTTTGTGTTTGTTGCTGCTGAATGTCATTATGTGTGTTTAATGCCTGCTTTTCGAGTGTGTTGGTATCGCTGTTTTGCTTGCTGCTTGTTGTGCTTCGTCTGTCGGCTGCTCCTCATTGGTGACTGTTGCTGATGACCTGACTGTGTTGTTCTTCTGTGTTGTTGTTGTGTTGCTGTGCTGTGTGCTATGAGTGGGTGTGGATGGTTGGATGGGTGGCTGCCTGTTGTTGAATCATGTGGGACAATACTTTTGTGCTGTTTGTAGTTTGTGACTGTTTGTCGTTTGTGTTTGTTGCTGCTGATTGTCATGATGTGTGTGTAATGCCTGCTTTTCGGCTGTGTTGGTACCGTTGTTTTGCTTGCTGCTTGTTGTGCTTCGTCTCTGTGCTGCTCCTCATTGGTGACTGTTGCTGATGACCTGAATGTGTTGTTCTTATGTGTTGTTGTTGTGTTGCTGTGCTGTGTGCTATGGGCTGAATGTGTCGTTCTTCTGTGTTGTTGTGGTGTTGCTGTGCTGTGTGCTATGGGCTGAGTGTGTTTGTTCTGCATAAAATCGATACAAATTCATGCAAATTGGTCGAAATTGGTACGAAATTCGTGCCAAATTCGTACGAAATTCGTGCGAATTTCGTACGAAATTCGTAACAACCACATTCACGGTACACTTTGGGGACGAATTTTGTACGAAATTCGCACGAAATTCGTACGAATTTCGTACGAATTTCGTGCGAAATTCGTGCGAATCTGGTACCATTTTTGCAGGACACTGGCAGAAGAGCCACACCAACACCACCTATGCAATAATGAAGTCCCCACACCCACACACATTTCCCTGTACCTGCCCCCCCCCCCGGCACACACACACACACACACACACACAAACACACACACACACAGACACACACACACACCCATGCACAAACACACACATACCCTCAATGAAAGCAAACAGCCCCCCATGCACTCGACCCACACCCACACACTGCCCGCTCACACACCCTCATACGTACCTGGACAGTGGATGTGCCACGGTTAGATGTTTAGGGGGGGGGGGGTTCTGTGTGTCTGTGTGTGTATGTGTGTCTGCCTGTGTGTGTGGATGGGTTTCTGCGGATGTGTGTGTGTGTGTGGGTGGGTGGGTCGTTGTGTCCATGTGTAGTTGGGCGTCCGGTTGTGTGTGTTTGTGTGTATGCGCGTGTTGGTGTGAGGTGCAGGAAGGGTGTGTTTGTATGTGTGTGTGTGTGTGTGTGTGTGTGTGTATGGCTTGTGCGTATATCTGGTTTGGTGCTCCTCACATCCTCACGCGCCGCACACACACAGGCGCACACCCACACCCATAACCAAAAAGGCGGTCATACACCCCCCCCCCCCCACACAGAGACACACACACACCCATGCACAAACACACACATACCCTCAATGAAAGCAAACAGCCCCCCACTCGACCCATACACACACACTGCCCGCCCACACACCCTCATACGTACCTGGACAGTGGATGTGTCACGGATAAATGTTTAGGGGGGTGATTCTGTGTGTGTGTGTATGCGTATGGTTTGTGGGGATGCGTGTATGTGGGTCGGTGTGTCCATGTGTAGTTGGGTGTGTGGTTGTGTGTGTTTGTGTGCGCGCGTGTTGGTGTGAGGTGCGGGAAGGGTGTGCGTGTGTGTGTGTAAGGCTTGTGCGTATATGTGCATGGTTTGGTGCTCCTCACATCCTCACAGACAGTCGTACATGTATCCCCCCCCACACACACACCCACATGCCATTAGTGGAATCAAACTGCCCTACCACCCCACCCACACCCACACACTGCCCAGCCACACATACGCACACACACCTGCATAGTGGATGTGTCGTGGTTAGGTGTGTGGGGCGGGATCATTGTGGGTGTGTCTATATGTGTGTATTATATGTGTATGTGTGTGTGTGTGTGTGTGTTGACTGGTTTGTGCGCGTGGGTGCGTGTTTGTGTGTGGCTGTGTATCCATGGGTCCGTGGTTGTGTGTGTGGGTGTGTGGGTGTTGGTGTGAGGTTTGGGACGGGTTTGTGTACGTATGTGGTCGGGTGGCCCCCACATCCTCACACACACCAACACACAGACGCAGGCCCGCACGTAGAAACAAACAGGAAGTCACGCATCCACCCACATGCAAACCCAACCATACAACCATACACAAACCCACACAAATCCACACACCCCACACAAAGGCACACCCACACACATGTGCACATGTTGCCTGTAGCCAGGGTGCCTGCAGGGGTGTTTGGGGGGGAGGTACCCCGGGTGTTAGGACAAATGAGGGGGTGCACAAGGGTGAAATTGGTATGAATTCACGTGAATTCACGTGAAATTCGTACGAAATTCGTGCGAATTCGTGCGAATTTCGTACGAATTCACGTGATTTCACGGCCGTGAATCGGCTACAGGCTTGCCGGGTTTCGGCACCTCTCGTTTTGGGCACGGTTCGGACATGATGGATGCTTTTGGGGCGGGACCTTCATTGGATGATGCGTAACGAAGCTAGGGGGGGAATTTTGGCCCCTCAAATCCCTTGGAATGAACCAATAATATGGCATTTTCCCCCAAAAACCTCAAAATTTGGGTAAATTCACGTGAGATTCACGCAATTATTCAAACGGCCACTTAACGGCCGTTCATGAAGGGTACATATATGATTTATATGATTGATATGACAGCTTCCTGCACATTCAGAGTCTTTTGCACATTCATCAAAAAAAGATGGAACAATGCTTTCTTCGTGCCAAGTGTGCAAGGGCAGGTGAGGGACGGAATTTCTAGTGACAACAATGGTATGCAAGTCGATGGTTTGATAGGTGGGGGGACATTTGGCGCGCCAACTTGTGAACTTGCGCGAGCCCAGGCCCGGGAAGCCAACTTTGGGACTTTTGTACCGTGTAGGAGTGTTTTCAGCACGAGAGGGGCATGAAACCCGGGGTTTTTTAGGGTAAAAAGTTTACATTTACACCAAAAAGGAGGAAAAAATCCCTAGGGAGCCAGTGTAACAACATAATAGACACCCGCCATGATTTGGCTACATTCCGAAGCAAGTTGGCGAATGTCTCTTGGCTTCGTAGTTACATACATGGCATACCTCCAAGGTGTTGAAATCCACTGTCCATGATGGTGTGGACCAATTTCTACACCTGCTGCACCTTTGGGTGAAGGCCCATTTCTCATCCTGGTTCCATTGGTGTTCTGTTCAGGTGGCACGGTATTGCACTACAACCCCCATATTGCCCCACTGCCATCCGAGAGACCACGGCGCCTTGTCTGCAGTGTTGGAAGCAGGAGATTTCCATGGAGGGGGATTGTGTGGGATGCGCTGTTCTAGGGCGTGGTGCGGAACCCCCCCCCAATTTTGGGGCTTGTTAATATGGTTAGAACCCGGACTTTCACATGTTACATGGATGCACTATGATGCAACAATGTGCCTTGCATGTCTCGTTTGCTCGGTAGTGCCCGTTTTGATCTTTTTGCGATTTGGTCTTTTTGTGATCTAACTAGTTAGAACGGGGTTAGAGCGGGGTTAGAGCACTAATTATTGCGTGCGTTATCGCGTGATAACCTAGTTATCGCGGGGGTTATCGCGTGGGTTATCGCGCGATAACTAGTTATCGCGCGAGTTATCGCGTTGGTTATCGCGCTTCATTTTCGCTTGTTCCATGTTTCCCCTCTTCGCTTTAGCTCTCAAATTCTTTGTAATGCCCCTTGCTGCTGCCCACGCTTGGTGCGAGCACCATCAAAAGCTCCTTGGGCTCCGTCGCCTTGGCGGTCCCGAGGGGTTAATTTACGATGGGTGACGTCAACACGAGGCGCCTTGTGGCGAGTCGTTTTGAACATGTTGTGGACTTTGGACTCATCGTCCATAAGTCCCCCTTCATGGCCGACGAGAAAGACCCCCTGGTTCTTAGCAACTACATCTTCGAGTTGCTAGAGGTAAATCCAGGGGTTGCTGGATGTTTGATCCAGCTTCATTCGGAGGATGTGGACGCGGTGGTGGAGTCCGTCACCGCCCATGCCGAGAAGGGTGCGGGGACGAAGACGACCCTTTATGTGGGTCAGGAGGAAGAGGAGGAAGTGGAGGAGGAAGTGGAGGAGGTGGTGGAGGTGGGGGCGGGGAGGGGGAAGGACAAGCCCCACAACCCCCTCATGTTTAGTGTCCAGAAGGTAAGGATCCGACCTGGCAAGGGGAATGCAACTACGAAGTAAAGGGCCAAAGTGTTTCTCAGGTAAAAACCAGGTAAAAACCAGGTAAAATAGGTAAAAAAACCAATAACTTGCTTTGTGCGTGTTTGCTCGTCTTGCCCTCTCTTATGATTAGTAACGGACATATTTGCATGCAAACAGGCTGAATATGGGTGAAAACGGAGGTGTTTTGTTTTGTGAAGGAACATCAACGACTGTTTCGCTTCCCGGACAAACACTGTGCGAAAGCTCTTCGTACCCTAAGATCCCTGGTGCCCTCCAGAGCGAAATCTGCCATCTACTTCAGGATCACCCCCGACGACCTGTCCGCTAATGTAGGCCTCATTGTGCGTGAAATGAAAAGAAAAGGCTACGCTTCCTCGCAGTGGAAGCCGCAGCTCTCCTACAGATTGAAGCGCTGGGGTGTCCCTCACCATGTCCTAAAACAGCATGGGCTGTAAACAGCCGTTGGCGTTGTCCCTGCCTGCACCCTGCTTGCCCTGAGATGGAAATCCTGCCCTGCCCCCCCCCCCCCCCCTTGCCGGTGAACTTGGCTGCCCCATGTCCCTGCTTTGTGTTTGCCTATTTGTTGTTGTCCGCCGTTACACGTCCCGTGTACGAGCACCAGAGCGTGCTATGCATCTCCTGCGTACATACCCTGGTTGTCAACACCCCTCAGCTTGTACACTTTCCAGCCTGAAATTGGTGTCTGACTCTACGATTTTAGTTTGTCAAGTGTAAGTGATAGATGCCCCGGTCATTCTGTGCATTGCCCTTTGCACCTGTCACCTACCGTATGTTTCCCACAAGAAAGCTCGGTCGAGCTGAGGCCACCTGTCTTTTGCATGTGCTCTGTTGCCCTGTGACTGTACCGGTGGAGAACTCGTGCCTTCGTTAACGTGGGAACATATTTTTGGCGAAATCTAAGACGGTCTACACTCCACTTTTACGTCTCCCACACCACAACCCCCCCATGTACGTGCAATTATTGCTCTTTACTGCCTTTTTGCGCGCGTAAAAGGGTGTATTTGCGTGGTTACTACAAGTTTAGCTCAGACGCAAAAAGGGTAATTTGCGCACGTAAAAGGGTTTTTCTACTTGTCTCGTGAAATCTGTTGCGGACGCAAATTAGGCCTTTTGCGCACGCAAAATCCATGTAATTGCCTCTTTCACTCTTAGGGGCTTCTCGATCTTGCATGGGACATGCCTGGCAAGAAGTCCGGTGCCACGGCCGCTGTCCAAGCCCCCGGGGACCCGCGGCCACCGCCCAAGCCCGCCACTCCTCCCCGCACTACCCATGAGCCCAGCCGGCAGGTTGTTGATGAGTATGTGAAGGTGGTGGGTGTGGAAAATGTGGCGGGATCTGGGATCCAGTTGTTGGATTGTGCACTCTCAGTGAACGAGATTAAGGGGTTGCCGGCTATCCCCGAGGATGTTTGCTCGGTGAGAGAGCGGCTGCAAAAATTGCAGCAGGAAAAAGGTGAACCCTTAAAATATTTGATGACGGTCAACCGGTACCGGCCTGCAGGTTGACGTCCAGTTGCTTTGTCCAAGGGCGTTTTGAGCAATTTTGCTCTAGGCCTATACCACTGGTTGAGCCCTGCCCCAATGGGGATATTCCTACAACTTTGGGATGCGCTGTTCTAGGGCGTGGTGCGGAACCCCCCCAATTTTGGGTGTTGTTAATATGGTTGGAACCCGGAATTTCACATGTTACATGGGTGCACTATGATGCAACAATGTGCCTTGCATGTCTCGTGGCGGCCCGCGCGGAGCTGGAGGCGGAGAAGAGGCTGGCGGAGGGGGCGGCCTGGCGGTGGGGGGAGCCGGCGGACCAGGCCTGCCAGATGGGGGGGACGGGATGGTACCGGCAGGTCACAATCACGGAGAAGGAGGGGGGGGTGGAGAGGAAGACAAACCTCACCCTCCCCTCCTATGTGTGGGTTGGGCTTAGGAGGCCCATAGTGCACCCTATCGTTTTAGCGAAAAAGGGGGTGCTGGGTGGTGTTTTGCGTATGGTACAAATGGGGGTTCAAATTTGCATTTTTTCATCAGGCTGGGCTCTGCAGAGCCTAGACCAGCCGTGTAAGTCATTTCTGGCCCCAATATTACACGTCTTAGACCTCTGGGCTCTGCAGAGCCCAGGCTACAAGTTATACCCTCTGTACCTACCCCCGGTACATCACGTGGCACCTGTATACAGTGGTCAAGTGGCCACGCTACATGGCGCTGGGTTAAGTGGTATACTCTCGTCGACACTGTAACATATTCAAACTAAACATTGTCCCCGGATAGGTCAGCAGTAACAGTATTCAAGCATACAACTCCCACATACATTACCAGTGGGCAATGATCCAAGAGGCTTACCACGCCAGGCATCACATAATCTAGATGGAACTGCCTAAACAAGGCCTATATTAGGATTTTTCAACAACCTGGGCTCTGCATAGCCCAGAGTTCATAAACTTGGAGCTTGAGGGGTGCTTATTAGGGTTTCTCTGTTGGCTCGGCTCTTCAGAGCCCAGACCTTCACACCTTCCCATTTTGCCCCCTTTTGTGTGACATAATAGCGCTATGACACTTTGAAACTTATTCAACATGTTGTCTGGTAGTATTTTTTTCTATGCCTTCCTCCCGTGTTGCTCTTGTATCGTGTTTTACAATGGTGCACCCGTGGCATTGTGTAAGTATGACAGTCGCCATTGAGGAGTACGCTGCAACAAGCCTTGGACTGTTTGCACGCAGTGTAGTCCAGCAGGGTCCAGTGGGGTAGTGTTTCTATTGTTGTGGTGTGTCCGATACTATGGGAGTTTCAGGACACATTGTTTGCAACATACCCTAATCTATTGCAGTTGGTTTTTATGCATATTGTGCAGTGCTCGTACATTTACTATCTGGTCATAGGTTCCATATATAAAGTACCTGTAACATGCTATCTTCCTTTTACAACAGCCATGGCTGATTTCCCACATGTTAGACGTACACAGGTCGATGTACCGGGTTCCCGCCAGGATACTGAAGGAGATGAGGCTGTAGGACCATTACCCTTACCGGTCCCATCAACCAGTGAAACAGCAGCGCGTGCTGCAGCTACGCTCGCCTTGCAAGAGGCGATTATGTTTACGGGGTCAGCGACCCCATCCCCACCGCGGCCACCAAAGCTTGTCCTCAAGGACCAGCCAACCCCACCAAAGGCCTCCCTCAATGACCCATTGACCCCAAAGACAATGGAGTTGCTGAGGGACCACCGTGGTGACCAGGGACGATGGTTCGTGCAGTCATTTGAGGGCTTCGTGCACGGTTCTGTTTTGCATTGCGGAACCCAATGCGCAACCCCCTCGTCACATGGCAACCAGGGGATCGGATATGCCGATCCCATTTTCTGTCACGCAGCGAGGAGCGGGCTGCATTGATCCCGGATACACTGAATCCAGAATCGCGACCCCCTGTTCAGCTGTCTCCCCATCCCCGTATCCCACCTCCTCGGCCACTTCCTCCCCCAGATGCCGACCAACCCACACTTACACAGATTGATCGGCACAACTCCGATCGCCAGCACGTAAGGTCCCTTCCATTACCCGTGGAAGCAGACCGCACCGGTCGGCAGTCAAAATACAATCTGTTGCCACCACTGACTGTACCACATCGAAGCACCCCCCCTGCCCCCGCCGTGAGTCACAGTTCAGACACCAGTGGTAGGCGGTCAGTTAGCGCCCCGCCGCCCCTGTCTGATAATGCACTACCCGTGAGGACTTCCCTCCTGCATTCTCCCCCGCGCACTTCTGTGTTGCCCACTGCCGCTTTTGCGGACAACCGACATACCCCTAGGTACGCACTTTTGCCACATGCGCATGTAGGATTGTCGCCGGATGTGGCTCCATCTGCATCCCCACAACCATCTACTAACCCGGTAAAGAAGGATGGTCGGTATCGCTCACGGTGGTCATTACTACCTCATATGCCCGCGGCCAAATACCGGAAAACTCTGTGATCCATTAAGTGTTTGCTCTACTTCCCAAATGGGTGGTATGCACCCCATAACTATCATTTCTTCGGACCCTCGGCTCTGCAGAGCCCAACTCGCGCCAAATGCTACTTTTACCCCTTCTCGATTACTTGCTCGTGGCACGTCCCTCCCTATGTTTCCTCTGTCTATTACACGGCCCGCCATTACTGATTTTGGGACGCTGGGCTTTGCAGAGCCCAGCACTCATGACATAACCTTGGCACTTGAGGGGTGCTTATTAGGGTTTCCCTGTTGGCTGGGCTCTGCAGAGCCCAGACCCTCACAACTTCCCATTTTGCCCCCTTTTGTGTGCTAGTCTACGCCTCTAGTCACCTGTTCTGGTTACCACCCTTTTTTGCTGTGCCACCCAGAATGTCTTATAACTACGGCACCGGTTTCTATGTCGTTACATGTCAGCTACATGCGGTCTCTTTGTACGACGGAATGGCGCACTGGTCGCCAAATGATGTTGTCGGCTGTGCGCCATGGTGTGGCAAAGGAATTCATAAAATTCTGTGCGGGTCTATATATACGTGTCAACAAGCGAACCCGCATTACGCTCGACCACATTCGCAAGGTGTTGGCAAGAAAACAATGGCCGCGTTGGCTAACTAATTTTTCCAAGGAGGCCTATTATGTATGGCTGGGGATGCGTCGCATGGCTTTGCCACAAGCGGCCGTCCCCAGTGGTGAGAGCACCATTGCTGTAATGCGGGCAGACAGCCGCAAGCCGGTGCACACAGGTCTCACCAACCCATCCCGGTTGTCTATTGCAGACCAGGGGGCATTGCAGTTCCGGAAACTGTGGCGTAGCATTGTTCGCCGTGATATTGTGGTGTAGGTGGACAACTGGTGGCATGCCCAGTTTCGGGCCAATCCGGTGCAGCCCAATGTCTGTCTAGATGTGACCGCCATAGCGGTGTTGCACACAACCCCCCTTTCTCATTTTCTTGGCCACCCGAGTCTGCGTGACCTAGTGGACCGGGTGGACACGGTGGCCATGGCAGTTGTTCAACAGCACAAAGAAATGTTGAAGGTGTGCACTGATATGTGCAATACACCCATTTCTCGGAGAACCATCCGTGCCCCCCTCGATATTGTCCGGGAGGCTGGTAGACAGCAACTCTTTTGGAAGCCATTTGGCATACATGAGTCCCGTACAAGTTAGCACCAAGAGCTCTTGGATCTCCTCGATATGCTACGCACTACCCAACGGCATTGTCAGAACCCGATGGCATTGCTAGTTGATTGCAACATCCACTACCGGGTGCTCAAATTTTTGTACTCTAGAGCAACCATTGACTTGAATTTTCCGGATTGATTGCGGGTTATCTCGTTGATTTACGGCGTGTGGCACCACTACAAACATGTTTGCAATATCATTTGGCGTAAATTCTTTCCTCTGTTTTCGTACATCACCGCTCCCGTGTTTGGGGCCGGTGCGCGCACATATAACCACCCCAAACTCATTGTAATAGAGAAAACCATCGCTGCCCTCCTTCTCGCAGCCCCAGACATGCAGGCACAACTTCGGCAGAAAATTACCCTGTTTGAGGGACGCGCCAACCCAAGCAGCCCTAAACACATAGGATGGGTTGCGCATCCTTCGGGGCCTTGAATCCCTCCTGAATTATTACCTCCCAGCCATCTTTGTAGTGGGACACTTAGTGCGCAATTGCACTTGGGCTGGGCGCGCCCATGGGACTGGTATAGTGGCCACGTGTGTACTTCAGCGCTATGTGGGTCTGCTTGTTGACCTAGCCGGTCCAGCTGCAGCAAAAATTGACTATGTCCGTACCATATGCTGTGCACTTCTGTACAATACACAATGGCACGACGACACGCCTGGTTTTGCCCATGTGCAGGAATGTTGTGAGGCCCCACTTGCAAAATTGCGGGCACGGTGCAAGCAACACCCCGACAAGCACACGGCGCATGAGGCTGGTGACCTATTCCGCACCATGCCCCCGCGTCAGGAGGCACGTGCAATGCAGTCCCTCTCCGAAAGTGTGTGTGTTGAGGTGCGCGACAGGGTATGGGCACTCATGCGTGGTGCAGGACGGGAGGAGCATCCAACTGTGCGATCGTCCTCGGGTCCAGTTAGTGTGGTTGAGGCAGAAAGAGACACAACGTACGTGTTCCCCGAAAAGGGAACCGGGGGTACCCTAACAGTTGTGTTCATGAAATCTATTCTAAAACGCTTTCTGCGCACCCCGGTAGGTGGACAAGGGCTCCGCATTGATGCCATGGATTACATACGGCAACATATCCCACTTAGGCCACTTGTGAACCGCCGCGAGGCCCGGGCAGCTGTAGAAACAGTTGGGTTCATACCAATTGCAATGGAGCACATTGTTTCCCCAGTGCCAAATGCAATGTTCATTGATCATGTGTGTGCCCCCCGTGAGGATGGCGTACCTGTGATCCGGGCCAGGTGTGCTGTAGATGTTGATGCCCTGTCCGATGGCCCTGTACCTGTTGTGCTCAGTGAGGAGTTGCGTGAATTTGACCTGCTAGATTCGGACTAATCACGGGGGGGGTGGCAATGCAGACCCCCCCCCCAAGACAGGCCAATCTGCTGTGTACACCCCCGTGATTGCTCTACCCAAGAGTCTGGGCTCTGCAGAGCGCAGCTTTCTCCACCACTGAGTTTTCAGGGGTTGTAATACTGGTTGTTGACACTCTGGGCTCTGCACAGCCCAGCCGGTCCCCACTGCCTGATATGTACCCCAAGGTGGTCATTTTCAATCACTTTCTTGTTGCTTTAATAGACTCAGACTGATCATCGAGGGGGGTGGCAATGCACCCCCCCCCCCCCTAGATAGGCCAATTTGATGTTTACACCACTGCTATCACTGTACCCCAAGTGTTTGGGCTCTGCAGAGCCCAGCTTTGCGTGACACTGATTTTTAAGGGGTCGTATTACTGGTTGTTGTTACTGTGGGCTCTGCAGAGCCCAGCGTGTCACCACTGCCCGATATGTACTCCCATCTGGTCATTCGGTGTTCCTTTCTTAGGGCTGGGCCAGTCCTGGACCATGCCATCTTCGTGCTTTGATCTGTGCACACATCTCCATTCTTTCGTATTGTAGTGTGCACCCGCTGCGTCAGCCTGTGTGACCCTCGAAGAGGTGTGCCTGGCACTGTTGTACTCACAGTTGCGATTATTAGAGCTAAATTGCCACAAGCAGGTTTGGCTGTGGTGTTGCGGGCCATTTGCACAGGCCCAATTTTCCAGCTGCTTCATACCTGTGTCAATGAGGGATGTTTTAGTGGGCCTGTTTGATGCTGCGACCATCAATTTGCCCTGGACATTGTACTTGAGATGCCTCTGCATTGATTTGCTCTTTTGAAGACAATTTTGGCTATTTCAACCCATGTGGGTGCCAATTTGAATGCTTTGATCCGACTAATTTGCTGTCCAAATCTGCCATTTGCCACCATTGATGCTTTGAACTGTGTGATTGTTGTGCTGTTTTTGGTGACTTGATTTGTCCTGCAAAGTCCGTGTGTTTTTGGAACATGTGTGACATACCAAACGACGTTGTCATGGATGGCAACACCGCTGAGACACCAGCGATGCACACACTGGAAGCCGAGAAAGTGGATGCACTGCAGTCAGAGCCCTCCATAGAGGATGCTGTACAGGGCAGCACTGTTGCTGGGGCCAGCTAGGCCAGTCAATCTCCCTCGCAAGTGGGGAACAAGGGTCGTGTCGCAAGGAAGATGGGCAGCATCAAGGACTCCTCAACCGTACTGGCCATTCAAAACTACGTGGAGGTGCGGAAAGAGAAGGTGCCGCGCAAGGAACTGAAGATTGACAGGTGCATGGAGTATGGCCAATCCAGGCTCATTGATTGGGACCACGTGGCAGAGGTGAAGGAGGACCTACTGGCAAACCCCCCCGATGGCCGACTGCAGCTTCTGGTTTGGGACGACAAAGGTATGGGATTGTTGCGACGCAATTCGATCAACATAATTGGCTACGTGGCCTGCCCTGTGTGATGTGCCATGCTGTTGTATTCAGTGGGAGCCCTTTGGGTGATTGGAAGCCAACACGGCGTTGCGGCGTGTGATGAAATTTGCAAGGATGTGACAGCAAGGATGGGCGAGGTCGAGGACTGGATGACTCACTTTGACGTGCGCATCATCAAGTTTGATACATTTGTCGAGATCAGGCGAAAGCTGGCTGGACAACACAATGGGGCGCAGCACAGTGGACGTGAGAGCAGTGTACCCCAACTGTTGAACAATTTCCTACAACTGGCGGCTGAGGACACACAATGCAAGAAGACAGTTGTCACCTTGATGTGTGAGGCAATCGTGGAGGCGGGACTGATTGCGAAATCCGGCAACACGGAGACAATCGTCAAGCAAATGAGGCCAGCTGCCCATATGGCCTTGCCCTGTGGTGCCACCTTCACGGACGCACTCGGCAAGATGGTGGAACGCAAGCAGTTGATTGCCCTTTATACAATGTGATGCTTTGCTGGAATGCAACCCGACAATTTGTGGCGTGTATGCAACTACATGGCCTCGCCAAAGAGTACAGTACCGGGCTTCCAGAAGCTGGCAAAGGAGCTCCGCGCTGGGGAATTGTGGTGGTATCACTTTGGTCATCCCAACATGCCGGTTGAGCGCATCCACCCTTCACGACGTATGCTGTTGCTTTGTAAGCCCCTGCCTTTTGTTGTGACTCGGCCTCTGCGACAGGGAGCCTCGATGAAGTGTAATGACCGATTTCAGGGTGACAGTTTGGGTCTGCTGGGCTCTGCACAGCCCAGGGTCCGCAGGGATGCCAATTGACAGGATCTACAAAGACGCTGTGCGTGTTGGAATGTTGGAACTTCCGCAACTTCACTGCTGATTACTGGTGCAACCTAGCTTGTTGATGTCCAAGGATCCCCCCCCCCCCCCGGGACACCCCCTAATTCACCATTTTGGTCATGCTAGGCTCTACAGAGCCCAGGTGGAGGACGTTGACCAATTTCAGACGCCATATTACCATCTTGAGAGTTCTGGGCTCCGCAGATCCCAGGATCCCCTGGGATGCCAATTGACTGCATGCACAGAGAAGCTGGATCTGTTGGATTGGTTGAACTTCCGCAAGTTCACTCCTGATGACCGGTGCACTCTTGCCTAATGATTTTCAAGCCCCCCCCCCCCCCCGGGACACCCCCTAATTCACCATTTTGGTCATGCTAGGCTTTGCAGACCCCAGGTGGAGGAAGTTGACCAATTTCAGACGCCATATTACCATCTGGAGAGTTCTGGGCTCTGCAGAGCCTGGGATCCCCTGGGATGCCAATTGACTGCATGCACAGAGACGCTGGATCTGTTGGATTGTTCGAACTGCCGCAACGTCACTCCTGATTACCGGTGCACTCTTGCCAAATGGTGTTCAAGCCCCCCCCCCCCCCCGGGACACCCCCTCATTCACCATTTTGGTCATGCTAAGCTCTGCAGAGCACAGCTGGAGGACATTGACCAATTTCAGACGCCGTATTACCATCTTCAGAGTTCTGGGCTCTGTAGAGCCCAGGATCCCCTGGGATGCCAGATTGACTGCATGTACAGAGACGCTGGACCTGTTGCAGCTTCCTGGATGCTGGACCTGTCTACCGCCGCGGCCTTGCCTATTGATGTCCCACGCCCCCCCCCCCCCAAGGCCACCCCCTTCAGTTGCCAATTTAGTCATGCTGGGCTCTGTAGAGGCCAGATGAACCACAGTGACCAATTTCAGCCTTCATGTTACCAATTTGACAGTATGCCAATCAAATGCAAATTTACGCTTTGCCAGATCACTGTGACTTGGTGGATCGCTGCCCTCCTGCCCTCCTCTATGGCTCCTGTACACACAGGCACAAAGACTGAAGTGGCTCGCACCTCAAAGAAGTTTAGTCACTGTCTGGCGAATTTTGGTGCATGGCAAGGGAGCTGGGAGTACAGCGAGAGCACGCCCTGGCCACCGCTCCAGGCGTTGTTGAAGGCAGGTCTGTGGGTCAGCGATTGACAAGATGTCGAAGCACATCGCAGACTGCTTGTGAGACCAGTGTTGAACCCAGCTTTTGAGGTGTCTGGTGGCGAGGTGGCAAAGGTCAATGTTGGCAAGGGGTCAGAATCTGGAGAAATTTGGGCGTACGATGGATCGGTGACCGCAGTGCCAAACGAGATCAAAATGCGGAAGTATAATCTCGTCATTGTTGAAGTCCCGCGGCGTGGAGGGGGAATCCGGGGTGCGCAGATCGTGTGTGTGCTGTCTCAAGGGGTACTTGGCGCCTTTCATGGACACCATGGGGATTTGGTCGCTGTGGAACAACACTTGCAGTCGCAATTGGAAGATTTGTACCCAACGGCTTTGCGCATGGCTGTGTACCACCTGGGGCGCCGAGAAGAGCCATATTTGTTCGAGCAGTCAACTTTGTTGCTTGTGAAGACCCATGGGCTGGGCCCTGCAATGCCCCACTTCCTCACACAAAAGTCGTTCTCTGAAGGTCTGTGGCTGGGTCTGGCTATTTTGTGGTGGTTGGTGAATTTGCTGGAGGACCCGAGCGACGACTCGGACGACACGTACATGGATGGTGATGCATCGCGCTGCCTGTGGGCACTGTACTATGGCCGCCGCCCCGACCTGATCAGTCTGGGCTTTATTCACTTGCCTATCCCGTTGAATTGCGCATGGGGTGTACTATCTGAGGTCCCTACAATGCAGCAGATGTGGTGAACCTGCTGAAGACGAGCGTCCGGAAAGCGCACACGGAGGAGGATGTTGAGTGGCGCAGTGTCATGCACTGGGCAAGCACCGGGCAGCCGCTGTTCCATCATGAGTCCCTTTACCAGGCAGCAGACGCGGACACGAGTGAGTCAGAAGTCGAGGCGGTGCCGGATCCGCAAACTCCCAAGCCAAAGGGGAGAAACACCGATAAACAGCGGCAGAAGGAGCAGGGGAAGGCTGAGCGCGAGTTGCGGAAGCAAGAGGAGGCACGGGAGAAGCAACGTAAGAAGGAGGAGAAGGAGAAGGAGAAAAAGGCAAAAGAAGACGGGCGAGCAAATCGCAAGAGGAAAGAAGAGGAGGATAAGTTGGCAACGGCAGCCGCTAGGGCGTCCCCATCGCAAAAAAAAAGGGCAGTTGAGGGCTTGCAGGCCACCCTGCAACGTGGTGTCCGGATTGGCTTGTCCAAGAGCAACGGCAAGAGCAATGGCAAGTGATTGGAGGCCCCACATACCGCTGGATCATGACTGTCGCTGGACCATACCGGACATACAACCACAGACGCAACCGTGTTACTGTGCTGGTTTTGTGAGCGCCTGATGTGACTGGGCCTGTTATGTGCAGTCCCAAATGGTTGTGGGACAGTGAATGATGTGCCTGTTTGACGTTGCACGTGTTTGTGGCTAAATTTGACGGTCATTTTTTTAATGTGCACTTAGCTGGGCTCTGCAGAGCCCAGCTTGCCAGATTTGCTTGATTTACCCCCGAATATGAACAATTTTGTACTGCTGGGCTCTGCAGAGCCCATCAAGCTGTTTCAGGCCAATTTGCATGCCTCCTGGTGGTACCCAGTGTTGCTTTCATCTCAACAGTGCAGTATTGTCCCTGTGTGAATTTGGTTGTATCGGCACAACATTATGCTCTGGCATTTCTTTTTGTACGTCCCTCGTTGACACAGTGTGCCAACTGTCGAGTTTGTTCACAATTTTGGTGCATATACGGTGCCAGGTTTGTGTCTATGAGCCCCAGATCCTTTAATTCTTGCTATTTTTTTACCAGTCCATGCGATGCAAAGTCCAGATGCCTTTTCTACCCCTGATTTGGTCCTGACATGTTTTGTTGCCTGTTCCTGGGCCCTGCAGAGCTCAGATGAACGTGTCTGTCATTTCGAGTTTACCAAGTATGCCCAAAGTCCAATGTCAAGTGAGTAGTTTGGGCACAGGTTTGCTTTTTATCGCAGAGGCACGTTTTTTTCCGCGCTGTCCTGTATGCTCAATTGCATTGATCTGTTGGGCCTGTGTCTTTTCATTTCTTCAGCGGTTGACAGTGCGTATGTTGGACAGTGCTCTGACACTGTCTACTGTGCGATGCTTAATTTTTTGGTGCGATTTGTGGCTGGTTTTTGTTGGTGTGAACCATTTATTGATAGTTCAACATTTGCTTGGGATGTAGAAGGGGGAACAGTCTTTGTGTGGCCAGGTGTTAGTACGTGCTTCTGAACCACATCTGGGGACACATCAGTCTGTAGTCAATACAGCATCCAATTTTGTTGTTGTGGCGGACCTCCTACAGCGCAAATAAAGGTTTTTACAACTTCTGTGCCTTGTTTTGTGTGTCTTCGTGCCTTAGACTCGTCAATTAGTGTGTACAGCTTCCATGCCTTGTGTATGACTGGTGCTCTGGTGGTCCGTCGCTTATTGGACTCAAATTTTTTTCGTGTGTGTGTGGGGGGGGGGGATATAGTCCGATGCCTATTGTAGCCATTACTACGCTGGTGGTGTGGCTTGTTTATCAATAGCGTAATTCATGGGTGCATTATGATGTTTGTATTGAGCTGGGCTCTGCGGAGCCCAGCCAATACGAATTCCCTATTTCACGCCCTGTTACTACCTCTTTGCCTGTACACTGTTGTGTTGGTGTACAACCCTATACTATTACCCCTGTTTTTAGTGAGTTTCATGTTTCTGGGCTCTGCAGAGCCCAGCCTTTCAGAAATGCTGCTTTGCACCCTCCTTTTGTACAAGTGTTGTTGTCTGTTGTGATAGGGGACACCTTCGTAATTCACAAGTGGTGCATATAAGGTCATCATTGCCGCTACAATACCACAGGTGCTAGAAGAACTGCAGCACGTGCTGTTGCCAAATACGTGCTCCATTTGTGATATCAGACTGTGAAACATAGTTTGATGGTGCCACTGGTCCATTTTCGGTATTTCAGACCTCCAAAATGGGAAAAAACAGTGGCTGCGCTTGCATGCTGTGGGGGCCCAAAATGGTGCTGCTTCACACCGCTAAATTGCGTGTCGTTCCTCCTCCCCATACACCCAGGCTGGGAACCACCCCTCCGTTACGCTTGGCTATGCAGCAGAAAGGCTAGGCTCTGTGCACGACATGAATTTTTTTTTGAAAAAACGATAGGGGGCACTATGGGCCTCCTAAGTTGAGGGGGAAACGGCCGAATGGCCGAATGCCGCTGAGGCGGAAACGGTTGCGGCTTTTTTGTGTTTGTTTGGGATGAGTGACCCACCACCTCAGGCCCTCGCTTCATATGCTTGGTGGGCCTTCCCCCCTTGGGCGCATACGATTGGACCCATACGGCAGCTGCATCACACACAAATTGGGGGGCCTCATACCCCCCAACCTGGTGGATGCCCCCCCCCCCCTGTGCAGCTTCTGCCACACTTCCCTCCCAGTGTACTCCCCCGATGCTTCATCAATGAAGCACACCCTCAACAAAAAATAATTTTTCTTTTTGGGGGGTGGTCGTTGAGGCATATGCCCCCCCCCCTTAAGGGTAAGGCCCCCACCCCCTCCCCCAAGCCGTTGAAGGGTGGCGAAGGTTTTGGTCGAGCAAGCGGCCACCACGGGGGTCGAGGCCGCACTGGCCAAGGGTTGGTCGGCCGACCACAATTTGGCCTTGGCGAAGGCCGAAAAGGTTGAGGGCAACACCAGCGTGACCTAGACCAGGCCCTCAACCTGGCCGCCAAGAGGGGCGACGAGCTAGGTGGAGACGGTGAGGGGGTCCCTGAGGGAGGCCGAGAAGGGGAGGCGGAAGGTGGAGGTGGAGGCGGCCGCCCTGAGGGTGCAGGTGGAGGCGCTGCAGAGGAGGGGGGATGACCACCAGCAGCGCCTGGGGGTGGCTGAGGCGCACGTGCGCAGACTCACCTCCACCCTTAGTGCCTCCTTCACCGCCCAGCAGGGGATGGGTCCACCAGGGGTGCAGAGTCACGGTAGCGGGAGGAGGAGTGGGAGTCAATGACTCCTGGGTTTGCTAAGGGGGTTGCCTAAGGGCATTTTTCGTGGGGAGAAGTAATATGGGGCCCAAGTGGACATGTGCCACTTCGGCCTAGTGGGAAGCGGAAACCCCAACCCCTCTAATTTTAGGGCGACCCACATGGCTGCTGCTACCCTGAGGCCTCCCCATCACCCCCTTGGTTGTAGAGCTGAATGAGTATTGCACCTGGAATGCTCCACCATGGTTCACATGGTGTAGCATCCAAGTTGTTCGCCCCCAAGGGACGGACACCATGGGCCCTCACGCCCATTTGCGTGATGGGGCGCCCCCAGCGCTGATTTTGTGTGTGGGGTCTTTCACGGGGGGTGATTTCGGGGTGGAGAGTGGTGGCCCGCTGAATCCCTCCCTGAGGGACCAAAAGAGGCACACCCATGTGTGCAAGGGTAGGGCGGTGGAGGGTTGGGCATGCAAGGCCACCTCCCAAGCCCCGGTGTTGTTCAACACCCGGACACTACACGCTCCATTGCCATGGGAGGGCGAGCGATGGAGCGTGATTTTTTACAGTGCCAGGGGGGTGCTTTACTGCACGCCTACGTGGCGGCAGCAGCTTGTGGCCATGGGTTTTAGGGTGCCCAATGCCTGCTCTAACCCCTCCATTTAGTGCGCACTAACCCCTGCTCTAACTACTTATGTGGGTAGTTATCGCGCTCTAACTGGGTGCTCTAAGTAGTTATCGCGCTCGGCTATCGCGCTCTAACTAGTTATCGCGGGGGGTTATCGCGAGGGTTATCGCGCGATAACCTAGTTATCGCGGGGGTTATCGCGTGGGTTATCGCGTGTGTTTTTTGGGCCCTGGCTTCAAAAACCTCCCTCATTTCTTGCCCAGGCCCTCTTATTCTTCATAGATAATGCTGTTAATGAGGCCATGAGGGCTCTGAACTCAGCCAACTTGCGGCGGTACACCGAGTTGCAATGCCCCAAGGCCCGGCGGCGGCAGTTGAAGGCTGTTCAGAGGCTGGTGCGAGTTGTATTGGGGGATCCCAACATTGTGTGTGGCAGCAACACCAAAGGAGAAATTTGTTTAAGTGGTGGGGCGTGCACTGCCCTGTCTGGCCCACTTGGTGGCCATGTTGCACTCACAGCTCAGGAGCATGAGGCCCTGAGCATGCTACGCATGGCATGCAGCATGCATCTTTCCCAGCGGGCCCTTTTGCGAATGCCCCGCCATTGTACCCAACGGGACCTAAGGACCGTTCGGCAACGGGTCATGCCCTACTTTCCCCAAGCAACCATTGTAAAGTCTACCACAGGCCGCAATAGGGCAGCTGCCCATGTGCCTTTGCAGCCAATTGTGCACAATGCAATATCTATGGCCCGAGTTATTGGGAAACCCCCCCCTGGTGGCGTTGCCATTGTTGTCATTTCAATTGATGCGACTTCCTTGTGGAAGGCATCCTCAACCCGTGCGGATGTATGGGTCAATGCATGGGGGGGGGGGGGGGGCAAAGTATGCACCGAAGGTGAAGCTATGGGCCTCATGGTTTTGCATGGATGGAGGGGATGAACAGGCTTTTTTGAGTAGCCTAGACATCTCTGCCAACCTCAACCAAGAGGTGAGGGATGTGGAGGAGGACGGTGTCCTCTTTCAAAACCAATTTTTGACTTGCATTGTCATTTTGACGGGGGATGGGAAGGGGATGCAAGCAATGGGGGGGGTTGGGTGTAAGTGTTGGTTGTGCAAAGACCCCAACGGTATTGTTGAGCAAATGGGGGTGCATGGAGTCCACCTCAAGATGGGGGGCATTTTTGAGAAGTGTGACCCCTGATAGGCGGCCGGGGGACTACCAACAGGCACCATGCCGCATTCTAAATGGCATTGCAAAGCACACTGAGACCACCCTTCAGGCCCTCCCCCTTGGTACCCCTGGTAAGGCCCAAGCTCTTGAAGGTTAGAGGCCTTCAAACTGGCATCCCTCTAAGGGAATGTCTCCCCTCAGCCTCAAGGGCCACAGAAAAAGATTTCGATCTTACAAGCACCAAAGTTTTTCTAACCCCCCCCCTTCCAAAGGTAGTTTGTGGATTGCCTCAAAGAGCATGTCCCCACAGTGAGGACCCTTGGTGGACCTCCATTATGGGTTGTTGTGCATGTCATGGTAAAATGCTTTGAGGGTTTGTGTGAGCTTTAGAGTGTGAGGGAGATGTACACTCTAACCCAAGTGGAACGCCACCGTGCGTTGACCACAAAAATTTCAACAGCTTGGGGAGACTCAGGTTGGTCCCCCACCAGGTGGATCCATTGGTGCTTGGCACATTCTACTTTTTTTGCGGAGAAATGGAGGAACATTTTTCGGTCTTCCTCCATCCCAACGGAGTTTGGCATAGGCCTTACAAGAGAAGGCTCAAAAATTGTTTCAAGGGTTGGTCCTTGGTGAGGCCAAGTATGTCCCTCCGCCACATGCACCATTGCATGTCCATGAATGCCGTACAGCAAGGGCTTTTGGGACTGGAGGCAGCCAAGGCCTTCGACATTGATGGCTTTGTATGAAGAAAGACCATACATCATTTGTGCCAAGTGTTTTGTGTTGTTTGTCCTAGGGAGGGATGGAGGAAGGTGCGCGATAACTACGTGCGATAACCACGCGATAACTAGTGCTGTAACTAGTTAGAGCAAGGTGCTCTAACTGTGTTCTATCTCTATGCTAACTCTGCTCTAACTCTTTGACTCCGCCCCCAAAAAACGACCCCTACGCTGCGGGTTGTGTGGGGAAAGAAAGGGGACGGGGGGTGTTTGAGGGTGCTGAATCCATTTTTTTAGTTGGTTTGCCCCAAAATTTAGGTTAGGTGGGTGTTCCGGAAATTGTGTTCTAACTAGGGGTTCCGCACAACTCCCTAGAACGCTGCATCCTATTAGCGCACAGACCTTAACGGCATTGTTTGCCATGATGCAACGTGTCCAAGGCCCCCAACGGCAATATGTGTCGGTGTACAATGTGCCGGATGCGGATCGGGAAAAGGAGGCCGGTAACCAGTCCTAGTAACGGCGACGGATGTGGTCAGACCCTGTCAAGGTGAATCATCGGGCAAAGCGCCTCGATACGGTCACGCACATTTTTTCCGCGAGTCCCAATTTCAGGTGTCGTCGGCCTACGGAGCGATTCACTCCGTGGGTCGGCGCGAGACCTTGAAAGGACCGTCCATCCCTGATTTGACGCAGCCCACAATTTTTGTAACACAGGAGGAATTTTTTGCGCTTGGCATGGGTTGCCCGTCGCCAGACATCCTAGTGAAATAGCCTGTGTCTCGGCATCCGTTGCCGAATCCACCCTCTAGGACCCCAGAGGAGTATGAGGCCACAGGTTACCGTTTGGTGGCGGACATTCTGCCACGGGACTTGGTGGATCAGTTATGTGCCGTGTATTTTGAGGAAGGGATGGACGCCCCCCCCCTGGCGTGGCTACCAATGGCCGCACCGCGATTTCATGCTTACAATGCGGGGTGCCGCGGACACGAGGGTGGTTTTCATACCCCGGAGGATGATCCCCCAAAAAAATCTCTGCAAATTGCACCGGGGACGGGCCATGGCTACCACACGTCCAACATGTGGCATGTGGTCCAGCAAAAGCGGGGCAGTGTTTTGCTGATGGAGGGGACGTTGATCCATCGGGGAGGTGGTGGGCCGGGGAGGACGATTTTTTTCTCCTTCGTGCCGGAAAGATTCCGCACACCCCCAAATGTGGTGGAACCGGAGAATGTCCCGGACCTGATGTTTGTTGAGCCCGAGAAGCCGGAGGTGGCAAACGCGGAGGAGGACCCGCCGGCAACCTCTTCGGGCAGTGATTTGCAGCCCCGTGCACCACTTGCCCCAAGGTTGAGTTGGCCAGCGCCCCTGAAAACGCCCCCGGGGTTGGAGAGGAAAGTCCCCTACATGGGAAACGTGTGGGTCATTGGGACTGGGGTTGGGACCGCTGCCATTAGCGTGTGCCCATTCACAACGGAGGGACCGGGGCCGGAGGACGAGAAAGCCGAGCAGTGCTCGATGCCCTGGTACCACTGCTGGTGGGGCCCCCCTCCCACGCCGGACAACATGGTGCGGGTCCCGGTCGCCCCCGGCTGCGGCTACTTTGGGTTCTGTCCTAGCAACCTCTTCCTCACCCGCCCACCCAGCGCCCGTGAGGTGCAGTGGGCTTCAATGGCGATGCACTATACCGCCTCAATGCCCAGCATGCAAGCCGAATCCGGCAGCAAAGTGAAGTGGCACACCAAGAGGAAGGAATACACGTGCCCATATAACGAGAGGATGTGTAGTTACCCCGTTTTTGCGTGCGTAAAATGCATCGTTTGCGCATCGGCTATACGCATGACGAGGACGCAAAATGGGTCATTTACGCACGCAAAATAGGGTATTTACGTTGTTGCCTAATTTCGACCTGTGACGCAAAATGGGTCATTTACACACGCAAAATACGGTATTTACTTCGTTGCTTGATTTCAACCCGGGACGCAAAATGTGTCATTTGCGCACGCAAAATCCAAGTAAATTGATGTATTTCCTCCGTATCTTTTAGACCGTCGTGAACTTCTTGCCCTTCGCGTCGGTGGATCCGGGGCCCGCCGACAGCAGTGCGGGGTTCGGGGCCGGAGCTGCTGCTGGAGCCCAACTCGGGGACCGTGGCGCGGCTGGTGAAGGCGCCGATTTGGTGACGTTTTCGGACGTCGATGATTTCGACGTCCGGTATGTGCATGGGTATGGCAAGGTTGCCAATGTGGAGGCGGGAATGGTGTTTTTGGAGGATCGGTCTGGGATCCTCCACAAGAAGATCTTCCGGGGAATTTCGGTGCGGCCCTTGGGTGCCAAGACTGCGACTGGACGGGAGGCGGGAGGCGATGCGGTGATGTTGATTTGCCCGTTTCGGGTGAGACACAGGAAGGGGCAAGAGGAGAAAGTTTTCCTCGTTCCCCCAGCGGCCCCCCAGCTCCCACACATGGGCCCTCCTTTGCACCTAGGACGAGTTGGGCCAGGTGCAGAAAGTGCGTGGGGTGCCACTCGGTGGAATTGGAGGTGTTCTGCCTGGTGGTGGTGCGGACCAGTCGGCGGCACTCCTTGCGAGGGTGGAAGCCTTTTGGTTGAGGTGGGAGAAGGAAGTGCGTAGCGACATGTTGCGCAAGGTGGAGGCGGAGGCGCGGAAGATGGCCGAGGCCCAGGGCGAGGATGTGGCTTTTGAATCCTCTGCTAGAGGAAAATCCTTCGTGGTCCCTGGGAAGAGGGCCCGTGGCCGCCCCCCCAAGGTGCCCGGGAAGGTGCCCGGAGTCTCTCCGGCCGGGCAGACGTCCGAGGTGGTGCGGGTGCGGTCGGAGAATGAGTTGCTGGAGGGGAAGGTGGTGCTGTTGGAGGACCAGGTGGCGGAGCAGGACACACAGTTGGCTGATTTGCATGGCGAGAGGCAGCGGGCCGATGCGCTGCTGAAGGAGCGGGACAGCCAGCTGCTGGCGGAGCGCAGCGCGGCCACGAAGGCGGAGTTGGCGTGGCGAACGCGGGAGAAGAAACTCTTGGACAAGCTGGAGGCTGCACGTGGGCAGCGCGGGACGAAGCGCACCGCTCCCGAGCCTGTGGCTGTGCAGGAGAGTGTCGCGGAGGACAAGGCCCGGCTGACGCAGTGTGCCATTGAGTTGCGAACGGGACTGTAGCAAGCAGCAACGGCCACGGCTCTGGTGGAGGAAGCAAGTCGGAAGGGAGGCTGCGCCCCCTCCGTCCTCTGCAGAGGCGTTGGACAAGCTGCCAAAGCCCTACCCTGTCGGCGACATCCTGCAACCCCCGCGGAAGAAAGGGGCAGCTGAGCCCGAAACCCCAACGGCGAGGTTGCCACGGTCTCAGGGATCTGGGGTCCGTTGAAATGACCGGCGGTGATCGGATGCCGATGGTGTTGGTGAGTGATGGTGATGTTGTTGGTGGGAGATGGTGATCGGATGGTGACAGTGCTGGTGGGAGATGGTGATCGGATGGTGATGGTGTTGGTGGGACATGCCGATCGGATGGTGATGGTTTTGGTCGGAGATGGTGATCGGATGGTGACGGTGTAGGTGGAAGATGGTGATTGGTGACGTGGAGGTCACCCGCAGGCAACTGTGTTGTTGTCATTCGTTTTTTTTCCCCGCCAGTGTGCCTTTCATTTCAAAAGTGAGGGGCGAAGTGTGTTGTTGTCATTCATTTCTTTATTATCAAATTATCAACGTCAATGTGTCGTTCATTTCAAAAGTGAGGGCCACCGGGGGGCCTTGGGGGATTGTGTTGTTGTCAGTCAATTGTTTTCAACATCAGTGTGTCATTCCTTTCAAAAGAGTGGGGCACCGGTGGGTTTTCTGGTGTTTGCCTGTCTTCAGCGCCTTTTTGGGGGGTTGCGGCTCTTCAGGTCGAATTTGGAATTGATCATCAACCTCTTCAACTTCTTCCGTTCTTCAATGGCCTACACACATGTTTCAACTTTGGAGTGTGTGGGGTTTGAACCAGGGGCGTTACGTGTGCGAGTGTAGCATGCATACCTCTGACCCACCCGGTGCCATGGCATTGCAATTGCCTCTTTTACCCCATTCTTGCGTATGCAAAAGGCGCCTTTTGCGTGCATGCACACTTTACACCCGGGACGCAAATACACCCTTTTGCGTGCGCAAATTGCACGTTTTGCGCGTCGACTGTTTTTCGAGCGAGTAGGCAAAAACACCTTTTTGCGTGCGCAAAAGGCCCTTTTTGCGCCGGTAACGAAAATAGGGTAGGTACGCAAATAGGCGCATTTAAGCATGCAAAGACGCGGTAATTGTGTCTCCTACTTGCAGTGCAACGCGCTTTTGCCACATGTGTCCCAAGTGTTCTTTCTTTATTATGCCGCTGCATCCGCGGGAGTTCCGCCACTTGGACTTGGGCAATCGCAAAGGCCGTGGTGAGCGGATGAGCACCTTGCAGCGTGCGGTGTGTGACATTTATGGGAGAAGATTGGAATGTGTGCATGCGAAGTGGGGTTACAAATGTGGTGGACGTGTACCCGGATGTCCCCACGGATCATCAACTCGATTTGGAGTTGAATGCCATGGCAGTGTTGTGGGACGCGAGGAAGGAGGGTCAAAGTGTGCGTCGACAGCAGTACAGCCGGTCCACATCCACGTGGTATTGCCCATGGGCGAAAATTGTCTGCGTGCGAAAGACCTTGGGTGCCCTCCACCCCATTGATTTCTCGTTGCACACTCCCGGCAGCAATGATTTGATTGGGTCCAGGGTGAATCTGAAGGAGAAGCTGCAGCTTATCTGGCAGCATAACCCCCCGGTAACACAAGGTAACCAAGTTTTGGTGGGGATTCCATTGATGGCACCAAACTTTGGCAGCCCTCTTTTGAGCACTTTGCGGTGGGCGAGTTAGGTAGCCGTCTGCCATTGGGTTCATGGGTGCTACTCCAGGGCTCGGAGACCACCCAAATTCTTCGCAACCCGGCCCACCAGGAAAATTTGAACCTTGATGTGTTGGCTATGAATGCGATGCAAGTTTTGAATGAGGGAGGGTATCCTACACCCGTTGCGTGTGTGATTATCGCTGACACCAAGGCGCAAGTTGCCCTCTCCTGTCGCAATTTCAAGCGTAATGATCCTTTCGCACCCGTGTACTGGCTTTGCGGGGGGAACCGTCTTCATTGTTTGGGTGCGTTTGGGCAGGGAAATTCAATTTTGCTCAAGGTTTGGCAATGGGGGGGAGATGACATTGCCAGCAGTCCTCCCTTTCCACAGACCCCCCGACTTTGGACTCCATGGGGTGCACGGTTTGGTGCATTGTGCGGGCAGTGGGTTGGTTAAGGCTTTGATGCATCACCATGGGTGGACAAAGGGGAGGGCATTGGTTTGGGTGCAGTGGTTTTGGGATGACATCAGGGTTGAGACCCGTACGGCTACGGCGGTTGATTGTGAGCCACAGAAGATGGGAAAGAAGGCCCTGCGTTTGGAGCAAACTGCCGCGGCGGCATGGGTGAAAGGGCAAGGGTGGGATTGCATTGCCAACTACTTGGAGGGGGAGAATCTTTTACAAGTTCCGGTGCAAGTGGGGGGGGTTGCAATGACATGGACTGCTTGTTGGCGTTTGTGGGGAGAGAAATTTGCAGTGACCTGTGACCTTGTGTAGAAAGAGGGGAGGTTGGACCTTCGCGATATGAATGTGTTGAAAAGTGCTTTGTCCGAGATGGGGAGTGCCCACAAAGCTTGTGGGTTTGTGGTGACCCTGTGGGCCCACCTTTGGGTGGACCACATGTGGGGGATTGCGAGGGAATGGGGTACGCTGTCCGCATTCAGTGCTTTCAGGGGTGAGGGGAGGCATTAGTCGTTGAACACTGAGATTAGGAAGAGGAGCTTCACGGGGGGAAGTAAGAAACGGGGGTCTCGCCTACGGGGGGCACGCCGAGCAGTGAGGAAGGGGTGGGCCGAAGTGCTTCGGAACGACAACCTGGACTGGGGGTTGTATGCCAGGTGGTTCAACGTCTGGCAGCCTTCTTGGACCCGCCAAGAGGCATATGGGAATGCCAAGCAGTATTGGGAAAGGGTGATGCGTAAGGGGAAGTTGTAGGGGTTCTTGCCTCTTTGTCTTACAATGTTACAATTCTATTGTGCATACTCTGGAGGTTTGGTGGTGGAATACCACTTGGACATGTGTGACTAAATGATTGGAACAATGCAAAGAAAGATCCCAGCAATTGCCTCCATGTTTGCTTGCACGCATGGCATGCATTGGACCCGGGATGTGGGTTTGTGTTTGGGAGTAAGGGGGGCGGGGTTAAAAGCAGGCATTTACCATGATTTTGCGTAGGTAAAAGAGGTGTTTTGCGTCCGGCGTGGAAAAAAACGTGGTAAGTAAAAAGGGCAATTTATGCACGCAAAAGGGCCTTTTTACACACGCAAAAACCAAGTGAAATCCTCGAAGCATAGTACCGGGCCTCGAAAGTACAAGAGAACACTACGGGTAGGGGTAGGGGACCACTGTGGGTGTTTCCAACATAGGACATGGAACACGGGGGTATTCTTAGCAAGCCGGATTTGAATTTCATACACATTTTTAACGAAAATGATGGTTTTGACCACTTCCTCATTTTTACCCCATTTTTGCGTCTTATTTTTGCTATTTACTGAGAAACATTACTTCGTAGTTACAAAGGGGAAGTCGGCGGGCTGCTTCCCCCAACCACTCACCTACAACACCCGCCGGGTCTGCACCGAGGACCCCGAAACCAAGCTCCCCATGCACTCCCTTTGCCTCACAAGGGAGTGGGAGCGTGAGTGGTATGGGGTCACCACCCCCAACATTTTTTCGGGGCAGGGGGTGATTACTTTTCCTTTTGGGGCAACACCCCCCCTTATTGGGGAGGCGGAAGAGGTGGTTGCCGCCGAGCCCTTGGGGGCCTTTAATAGGGACCCCAATGACCATGTGCTCGCTGTGGGGGGAAGACTGGTGGTCAACCACCTCCTCGAGCACGAGTTTTTGAGTGGTTTGCAGCTGGACAGCCTTTTGGCACATTTGGATAGGGTGCCTCTCACAGAGAAAGCACCCATCTTCAACGAGAACCCCCCCATTGTGGGCGGGCCCCAAGATTCTGGGACCCGCCGCACATTGTATGGCAACTATGGGGGTGCCAAGCACCACAAGCACAACCCCCACAAGCTCCACGATGTGCCACTCCTCAAAAGGGTCGCAGATCGTGTGCTTGAAACTGCGAAGAAGAGTGTGGTGGTGGGGGGGGTGGGTGGAGCTGCACCACCCTTGACATGGCCGAACTTTGGAGCTATGACCACACCCCCTAGCACCTCCATCGCGATGCCCCCCCCTACACCATTCTTGAAGGCACATTGATTGTCAATTGCCTCATTATGCTCACCCGTAATCATGAGGCCGAGGATGGGTCGCATTTTCTCTTTGTGCCCTCCACCAGTTCGGGGTTCCCTGACCCTTGGGTGGAGAGGGCTATGCCATTTAAATTCAAGAGGGGCACTGCCTTTTTTTTTAATGCCCTCGATGTCCACCGGGGTTCGGGCATTCCAAAGGCCTCGCTCATTGGTGTGACCAATCCTCGCCTCATGGCATTCTTTGCAATTGAGCTAACCCAAGGCCCTAATCTTCAATTCCCCAGCCTGCATGTCACCCAGTCCATCAAGCGGCCCCAGCTGGGGGCACCTGGTGGTCGGGTGGCCAAGACCGTCCCCTGCCAAGGGGCGGTTAGGTGTAGGGGGAAGGTCGTAGCTACGGCTGCGACCGGGCGGCTTTGTGTGCCGCCCACAAAGATGGCCTTTGTGTGCCATGCCAGGAGGGGCAGGAGCAAGAGGCGGGGGAGGAGGAGGAGTTGGTGGAGGACCCCAATGGGGTCAGCATTGAGCAATGTGCTCAGTGCTTGCTCCCGGTGGCAACAACAACTGGGCATTTTTTGTTGTCGGGCTGGGGGGGTGGGAGGGAGGTGGTTGCCCCCCTCACTAATGAGGAGGTGCGGGGGGTCGCAGGCCACCCCGATTAGTGCCCCTTGGCCAAGGTGTGCCATGGGGAGGCACTGCCCTGGCCCACCTTGCAAGGGCATGTGGGGATTAGGGTTCCGCTGGGGTGCATTTTGGTGGTGAGGAAGGGATTGTATGGAGTAGTGGCAAGGGTGGCTCCTCAGGTCGAGGGGGTGGCCCACATGGTGGAGTGGAGGCAAGTGGGGGAGTATGCAGCCGTCACGTACTTCGTGTGGCTGCGGAGGATGAACCTAGTGCTGGACGACCCCAAGAAGGAGGGCAAAGGCATGTGCCCATGTCACCAGGTGTGAAAAGTGCCCACTACACCTTGCACTAACCCCCGCTGTAACTATTTATCGCGCTAGGTTATCGCGTCCTAACTAGGTTCTCTAACTAGTCATTGCGCTAGGCTATCGCGTTCTAACTAGTTATCGCGGGGGTTATCGCGGGGGTTATCGCGGGCGTTATCGCGTGGGTATTCGCATTCTAACTAGGTTATCGCGCGAGTTATCGCCGTAGTTATCGCGTGTTTTTTTTGTTTCTTTTGTTCTTCCCAATCCTGCAGCGCCCGCGTCTCTTCGTCAAGGACCCCGCCGAGGCACCACCAGCAGCAGCAGGAGCAGCAGAAGCAGCAGGGGCACGGGCCGCCAAGCCGGTGGCGGCCCGTGCGGAGCTGGCGGGGGAGAAGAGGCTGGCGAAGGGGGCGGCCTGGCGGTGGGGGGAGCCGCCGGACGAGGCCTGCCGGATGGGGGGGACGGGATGGTACCCTAAGGTCGCCATCACCGAGAAGGAGGGGGGGCTGGGGAGGAAGACCAACCTCACCCTCCCCTCCTATGTGTGGGTTGGGGGGGAAACGGCCAAATGGCCGAATGCCGCTGAGGGGGAAACGGTTGCGGCTTTTTTGTGTTTGTTTGGGATGAGTGACTCCCCCCCAAGGAAAAAATTTCTTTGTGGAGGGTGTACTTCATTGATGAAGCATCGGGGGAGTACAATGGGAGGGAAGTGTGGCAGAAGCTGCACAGGGGGGGGGGGGGCATCCACCACGTTGGGGGGTATGAGGCCCCCCAATCTGTGTGTGATGCAACCGCCGCATGGGTCCAATCGTATGCGTCCAAGGGGGGGAGGCCCACCAAGCATATGAAGCGGGGGTCTCAGGTGGTGGTCGTTGAGGCATATGCCCCCCCCCCCTTAAGGGTAAGGGCCCCACCCCCTCCCCCAAGCCGTCGAAGGTGGCGAAGGTGGCGGCCCAGCCCCCCCCTGAGGCCCTTGATGTGGAGGCCTTGATGGCTAGTGTGGCCACCCTTGTGACCGACGCTTGGCAGGTTTTGGTGGAGCAGGCGGCCGCCACGGGGGGCCAGGTAGCACTGGCCAAGGGTCGGGCGGCTGACCACAAGTCGGCCTTGGCAAAGGCCGAAAAGGTCGAGGGCAACACCTAGCGTGCCCTCGACCAGGCCCTCAACCTGGCCGCCAAGAGGGGGGAGGAGCTAGAGACGGTGAGGGGGCCCTGAGGGAGGCCCAGGAGGGGAGGCGGAAGGCGGAGGTGGAGGCGGCCGCCCTGAGGGTACAGGTGGAGGCCAACGGGGGATTACCTCAAGCAGCGCCTGGGGGTGGCTGAGGCGCAGGTGCGCAGCCTCACCTCCACCCTTAATGCCTCCTTCACCGCCCAACAGGGGCTGGGGCCGCCAGGGGTGCACAGTCAGGGTAGCGGGAGCATGAGTGGGAGTCAATGACTCCTCGCTTTGCTAAGGGGGTTGCCTAAGGGCATTTTTTGGCGGGAGGAGAGATATGGGGCCCAAGTGGACATGTGCCACTTCGGCCTAGTGGGAAGCGGAAACCCCAACCCCTCTAATTTTAGGGCGACCCACATGGCTGCTGCTACCCTGAGGCCTTCCGTCACCCCCTTGGTTGTAGAGCTGAATGAGTATTGCACTTGGAATGCTCCAACATGGTTCACATGGTGTACCATCCAAGTTGTTCGCGCCCAAGGGACGGACACCATGGGCCTTCACGCCCATTTGCGTGATGGGGCGCCCATGGCGCTGATTGTGTGTGTGTGGGGTTTTTCACGGGGGGGATTTCTGGGTGGAGAGTGGTGGCCTGCTGAATCCCTCCCCGAGGGAAAAAAAGCGGCACACCCGTGTGTGGAAGGGTAGGGCGGTGGAGGGTTGGGCGTGCAAGGCCAACCCCCAAGCCCCGGTGCTGTTCAACACCCGGGCACTACACACTCCATTGCCATGGGAGGGCGAGCGATGGAGCGTGATTTTTTACAGTGCGGGGGGGGGTGTTGCACTGCATGCCTACGTGGCGGTCGAAGCTTCTGGCCATGGGTTTTAGTGTGCCCAACGCTTGCTCTAACCCCTCCATTTAGTGCGCACTAAGCTCTGCTCTAACTACTTATCGCGGTAGTTATCGCGCTCTAACTGGGTGCTCTAACTAATTATCGCGCCGGGTTATCGTGCTCTAACGAGTTATCGCGGGGGGTTGTCGCGGGGGTTATCGCGCGATAACCTAGTTATCGCGGGGGTTATCGCGAGGGTTATGGCATGTGTTTTTTGGGCCCTTGCTTCAAAACCCTCCCTCATTTCTTGCCTAGGCGCTCTTGTTCTTCACGGATAATGCTGTTAACGAGGCCCTGAGGGCTCTAAACTCAGCTGACTTGCGGCGGTACACTGATTTGGAATGCTCCAAGGCCCGGCGGCGGCGGTTGAAGGCTGTTCATCGGCTGGTGCGAGTTCTCCCTTGGTACCTGTATGAAAAGTAGTATTGTTCATAATCCATATTTCATATATGAACGGTTCATATATGAACCATGAATTATGAACAGCTTTTATGAACGCCTCTTTGTCCACACATTTTGTTATGTCTTACCCTCCCTCCGTCTTCACGGAGCTGAACATGATGCTTGTTTGGCTCAGTGGTGCCACCAGTCTTCGCGACAGCAAGTGCTCCGACCTGTTTGCCCAATGGATGTCATCGTCCCCCCTCATCCGGGGTTGTTTTACGGAGGCAATGGACCACGCTCCCCTCCCGGCGGTCCACAAAACCAAGGTGCAGGCCATCTGTACATATGCGGGGGCCCTCTTTCCCGCACCCTATCTGATAGGGCTCCTTTTGGAGCTGGGTGCACCCCGCTCCGGCTTCCGGGTGTAGTCTGAGTACATCACCCGCCGGGGCGACGCGTACACCACCCGCACGGGACTGCCCTTCCCACGGCCCATCCCCACACGGGATCAATTTGACGCAACGTGGTCGTGGGCAGAATACGTGCAATCTCGGCCGGCACTGTGCCAGTCTATTGACTGGACCCGCCCCCTCACCTTTGTGGTGCAAGGTGACGGGTATCCTTGCGCCGGTGGTAGTTGGTCGCAGCTATCGGTGGGGCTATTGAACCATGGGCGAAAGGCGCGTACACCGGCCTTCCTATGGGTCATCGGCATGGCTGTCACGGGGGACAAGGATATGGTTGCCCCGGGCCCAATTTGGGCTCAGGTGCTACAAGTTTGTATTCTGCATTTTCGTGTTCATAAGTTGTTCATAATTCGCGCGTTCATAATTTCGAGAACCGCCGTCATAAAACGCCGTGCTGCCTATTTGTGAATTATGAAAGCATTTTATGACCACGAATTATGAACAACTTTTATGAACACAGGTCCTGCAGTCCATCATTGACTGCAAAAAATTTTACTGGTGCAACAGCTGGGTGCCGGCAGCGGTCCTCCTTCGTGGGGACCAGCCGTGGCTCCGGCGGCTGCTGGGCATCAGCGTGGCTCCCCAAGTGCGGAGCATTTTCAACGAGGCCGTGCGTGACAACACGGCCAAGCAGTGGAATGGCATCGCTGCTGGGAGGACAACGCGGTCAGATGCGAACAATCATCGTCGCTATCCGATGACCCGCAAAAGTTTGGATGCGGCACGATGCACCGGCGAGCTGCCGCTGGTCATAGCTAGAAACCGGGTATTTTTGTGCATTTTGCACTGTTGCATGGCCTTTGGGAGGCTCTTTGTGGCCTTCTTGGAGGCCCAGGTGGGAAATCATCCCCTTCAGGTTGCAGGGGAGGTGCAGAAAATTTTGTACCGCAACCGGTGCGGCGTGCGTTTTGGGGCGCACAACGCACCGGACGGTGAGGAGGCCCACAGCCTGTTCTGGGCCCGGGCACAGATTGGGCCGCTGCTTGCATACGTTGAGGAGGACCCCCCCCACGTGGCAAGCGGTTGTGGGGCTGCGAACATTGCTGCGCACTTTGAACTCGACGATTCCGGTCTGCCGCGCCCTTCGTGCCGACCTGTTGCTTTTGCGTTTCGGGAACATTGCTGCGGGGAGTCAAGCTCGCACCATTTGTTGTTCCTTGAAGAGGACTGTGATGCCATGCTCGAGAGTTTGGATGCATGTGGGATGGGATTGGCTGCTGTGTCAGGGGACGTTGTGGAGAGCGTAAATTACATTTTGAAGAAGGGATGCAATGGGCATAGTGCTAGGGGTGGCGGTGCGGGTAAGAGTGCATTGGAACACCCCCTGCTCGGCGGCCTTGGGGGAGTTGGGGTGGGAGGGGTGTTCGGACGAGGACATCCTGATGTCCAGCTGTGGGATGAACCCCCCCACCCCGGCCAGCCCCCGCAGCGCCTCCTCAGCAAAGCGTGCCCCAGCCGAGAAACCCAAACCCCCTGCCGTGCCCCCCCCCAAACCCCCGCAAAGCAAGAAGCGCCCACCGGCGCGCAAGTCCTTCCAATCGGGCAGCAGCTCTTCGTCGGACCAGGCACTCCCCGCCCCCCCCCCTGCTTGGTGAGCAGGTGTATGTGCCCTACACCGATGGTGTCTACCCGGGGGTTGTAACCTCGGTTATGGCAAGGGGGGGGGGAGAGTGTGGGTGGAACACCCGGGGGAAAAGGAGATGTTTCGGGCTGAGAGGCATCTGTTGTATGCCTCTAATGCTGCAGCAGTGACCCATTGGCTAAGCCAAAAGGCTGCCAGGGCCGCCAAGGCCAAGGCCAAGGCCAAAAAGGAGTCTAACCCCAAACCGGACGCTGACCTGCCGGCTGAGGCGGCCCCCAAGCCAGCCAAAGCTGAACCCAAGCCTGAGGCTAAGCAGGCCCCTTAGCCCGAGCCCAAAGCTGCTTCTCGGGCCGCCCCCATGGAGGAGGATGCCCCAGCGCACCCCTCGGCCAAACCCGCGGCCAAACCACCAGCCCAAACCCATGCCCAGGCCCCAGATGGAGGTGAAATCCAGGCCACGGCCCCCCTTTGGGAGGACCCAACAGACCCCAGCCCTGAGGTGTAGGGCGGCATGAACCCGCAAGGACAAGCAAGCACAAGCAAGTACAAGAAAGATTGAAGCTTGAGCGATTTTTGTGTGCCTGTGCAGCTGTTCATAAATGCCTTCATAAAACGCGTTCATAAAACGCTCTGCACGTTCATAAAACGAGAACTGAATTATGAGCCGAATAATGAACCGAATTATGAACAGGGGCGGAGGTTGTCATAATTTTCAAAAACTGGCAAAAATGGCAATTTTTCCAAAAAAACCCCGGCGGAAAAAAAAACTCACCCCAAGGGTGGTGACTCAACCCCCCCAATTTTGAACGAACATGTCCCATGGGTACCCTAGCAAGAGCAAAATCCGTTCATATTTCATGAAACGATCTATTTTGAACAAAACTACCTTTCATACAGGTGCCAAGGGCTATTGGGGGATCCCAACATTGTGTGTGGCACCAACACCAAAGGAGAAGTTTGTTTAAGTGGTGGGGCGTGCACTGCCCTGTGTGGCCCACTTGGTGGCCATCTTGCATTCACAGCTCAGGAGCATGAGGCCCTGAGCATGCTACGCATGGCATGCAGCATGCATCTTTCCTAGCGGGCCCTTTTGCGAATGCCCCGCGATTGTACCCAACGGGACCTAAGGACCGTTCGGCAACGGGTCATGCCCTACTTTCCCCAAGCAACCATTGTAAAGTATACCACAGGCCGCGATAGGGCAGCTGCCCATGTGCCTTTGCAGTCAATTGTGCACAATGCAATATCTATGGCCCGAGTTATTGGGAAACCCCCCCCTAGTGGTGTTGCCATTGTTGTCATTTCAATTGATGCGACTTCCTTCTGGAAGGCATCCTCAACCCGTGCGGATGTATGGGTCAATGTATGGGGGGGGGGGCAAAGTATGCACCGAAGGTGAAGCTATGGGCCTCATGGTTTGCATGGATGGAGGGGATGAATAGGCTTTTTTGAGAAGCTTGGACATCTCCGCCAACCTCAACCAAGAGGTGAGGGATTTGGAGAAGGACGGTGTCCTCTTTCCAAACCAATTTTTGACTTGCATTGTCATTTTGACGGGGGGTGGGAAGGGGATGCAAGCAATGGGGGGGGGGGGGCTGGGTCTAAGTGTTGGTTGTGCAAAGGCCCCAATGGTATTGTTGAGCAAATGGGGGTGGAGTCCACCTCTAGATGGGGGGCATTTTTGAGAATTGTGTCCCCTGATAGGCGGCCGGGGGACTACCAACATGCAGCATGCCGCATTCTAAATGGCATTGGAAAGCGCATTCAGACCACCCTTTAGGCCCTCCCCCCTAGTACCCTTGGTCAGGCCCAAGCTCTTGCAGCTTTGCAGGCCTTCAAACAAGCCCTCAAGGATGAGACCTCAGGCATCCCTCTAAGGGAATGTCTCCCCTCAGCCTCAAGGGCCCAGGAAAACGATTTTGATCTTACCAGGACCAAAGTTCTCCTCACCCCCCCCCTTCCAAAGGTAGTTTGTGGATTGCCTCAAAGAGCATGTCCCCTCTGTGAGGACCCCCGGTGGACCTCCATTATGGGTTGTTGTGCATGTCATGGTAAAATGCATTGAGGGTTTGTATGAGCTTTAGAGTGTGAGGGAGATGCACACTGCAATCCAAGTGGAACGCCACCGTGCGTTGACCACAAAATTTTCAAAAGCTTGGGGATACTCAGGTTGGTCCCCCACCAGGTGGATCCATTGGTGCTTGGCACATTCCACTTTTTTTCGGAGAAATGGAGGACCATTTTTCAGTTTTCTTCCATCCCAACGGAGTATCGGCATTGGTCTTACAAGAGAAGGCTCAAAAATTGTTTCAAGGGTTGGTCCTTGGTGAGGCCAAGTATGTCCCTCCGCCACATGCACCATTGCATGTCCATGAACGCCCTACAGCAAGGGCTTTTGGGACTGGAGGCAACCAAGGCTTCAGACATTGATGACTTTGTATGAAGAAAGACCATACATGCTTTGTGCCAAGTGTTTTGTGTTGTTTGTCCTAGGTAGGGATGGAGGAGGGGTGCGCGATAACTACCCGCGATAACCACGCGATAACTGAGTTATCGCGCGATGATTCGTGCTCTAACTGTGTTCTAACTCTGTGCTAACTCTGCTCTAACTCTTTGACCCCCCCCCCCACTCCCGAAAACCACCCCTACAATGTGGGTTGTGTGGGGAAAGAAAGGGGATGGGGGGTTTTTGAGGGTGCTGAATCCATTTTTTTACGTGGTTTACCCCAAAATTGAGGTTAGGTGGGTGTTCCAGAAATTGTGTTCTAACTAGGGGTTCCGCACAACGCCCCAGAACGCTGCATCCCATGGGTTGCACAAGGGGGTCTCCTTTGGGGGGGGTTAAGGGGAAAAAGAGCAAACATGCCACCAGGGTATATAATGGTCGTGATGTGGTAGGGGCGGTGCACCCTGCCCGATGTGGTGTCATTTTCAGCAGCTATGCTGTACATTGTCCATTAAAATAGAGAGGGGACCGATGGAGCATTGTCCTTTTCAATGGGGGAAACATTGATGAAGCCGCCAAGGATACTTTGCACACTTTGGGTGCTTTGCACTTCAAGCCGCCATGTGGACTACCTTGTGGTGGTTGGAACCGTGGAGTGTACACATTCAATTGATTGTGTGGTGTTCTTTCGTGTATTTGCCTGTCCTGCTTGGGAGGAATGGTTGTTTTTCACAGGTGCAACAACCCCTTGTCGCCCCCTTATCAGCCCCTTATCGCGCGATAAGGGTGCGCAATAACCCCCTTAGTGCGCCCCCTTATCGCGCGATGAGGTGGCGCGATGACTCCCTTAGTGCGCTCCCTTATCGCGCGATAAGGGGGCGCGGTAACCCCCTTAGTGCACCCTTGGTATTTTGTTCTAGTTACCACCATGAGTCTAGAAGCCATCATTGACAAGTGTTGCTCCTCCCTAGAGGCCCTTCGGCAACAACCCTTCTCCACCATCGAGGGAAGGACCAAGCATAGAAGATTGAGGGCTGCTCAGAAGATTCCAGAAGTCTATTGCAAGATGGGGATATGGAGGTGAGCATGACCCACAAAGGGGTGGTTTTCCTACGTGGGGGCTCTGCAACATGGCATCAGGACGAGGAAGAGAACCCCAGAAGTCTAGAAGCCTTACGTGTGGTAAGTATGGCACACACAATGAAGCTACGTGTCAGGGCAATGCTAAAGGTTCCTCGGGCATGAAGGAGAAGTGATCTAATGAGAATAAGGGGAATGAATACACGCTACAAGGCCCGCCCTAGGGCTGTACACACAAATACAGGTCTATGCAGAGCCTCTGCAGCCAATAAACTTCACGAGGTTGTAACATATCAAGTAAATTTGGCCAAAAGGGCTAATGCATTCAATTGTGTGGGCAATACATTATTGGTAATGACATCTGCAGATGCAACACCACTTTGGAAGTCCAGTGCAACTAGGTGTGACAGCAATGTCCACTGTTGGTTGGAGGTGAGGGATGCAGGAGCTCCAAACTTGTGGCCCACATGGTGGGCAATGGGGGGGGGGGATGATGCAGCTTATTTGCTTGCCATGGATGCCACCCATGGCCTCAATGAACAAGTTGCTGACCTAGAGGCAAATGAGGATGTGGTTTGGCAAGGCAACGTGTTAGGTTTTGTATGCATCATCACTGGGGATGGTAAGAACCCGCTTGCAGGGAATCCTTGACGAGTCTCAAAATGGTGGGTTTGTGATAATTGCCAAAGCCTCTTGTTGTTCATGGGGAGCATGGATGGTGTGAGGTGGGGGGCCTATTTGCATCCTTGTAAGTAGAAGGGTGGGGGACTATGTGCATGCCACAAGCTGGGTTCTTTGCATTTTGGTGAAAAGAACTAGAAAGGAGCTCCACAGTAGGGCAATCCATGCAGGTGTGCGAGCATTGGATGCAGTGGTGAATGATGTCAAGGAAGCTTGCAAAGGCATTTCCGAAAGCGAGGGCATAGCCCCTAGAAGGGCAAAGGAGCATATTTTCGATCTAACCATGGCACTTGCTTTTATAGCAAACCCCCTGTGGCATGATCAAACGATTGTGGTGGCCAAGCATTATATGCGCGATGTTGTTAGCCTTGCGGGGCCGTATGTTTGGGTGGTGGTGCACACATTACTTCGGCAATTTGCAACAATTCACAAGCTTTGGCGCCAAAAAGACTTCTTTAGTGACCCTAAGGTCTTTTACTATTGCCAGACAGTGGAACAATTTGCAGATGGGTGGGGTGACCTTCAGTGGAAAGTGAGCACATGGCTCCATTGGACATGTGCACACTCACCCTCTTATGCAAACAAGTATAGGAACTTTTATATTTTTTCTGGCATCCCCATTGAAAAAAAGAACAGCCCATTTAAAAGGGATTTGCACAATCATTGCAAAGGTTGGGCATTGCTCAACCCTCGCCTTTTCATCTTCTCCATGGGCCATGTTGTCAATATGTCTAACCTTGATTTGGGCCTCCTGGCAAGGAAGGTCATGCAAGCCAAAGAGGAGGAGAGGCGGAAACGCCTATTGGGGAAGAAGTACTTGCAATATGTAAGCCCATTGTGTTGTGTGTCATGTTTGCCTGTGCAAGGGGTGTTCAAAAGCACCTTGGAGGGGGGTGCACTAAGGGGTGCACTAAGGGTGCAACAAGGGGGAGGGGTGTTGCGAAACCAGGGGTGCACTAAGGGTGCACTAAGGGGTGATGTGCAAATTTGAAAAAGGGTATTGTACCCCTAGGAAGGGTGAACCCAATAGAGCAAAGGCACAAACAACCGCTGCATGGGCCTATGAGGTCCCTCCAACCCCCCCCATGGACAAATATAGTAGTTTAGGAGGCTTTGGCAAAAGGGTGCACTACGGTACCATTTTCCAGGCTGCCTAGTGCGGGACACCCCAAAACCACTGTGAAGAAGAGGAAGCGAGCAAATGAGGCGGAGCAGCGTAAAGTTCAAACAACTCTTACGGTTGAACATTCTGACATCCTTGTTGAGCTGCTAAGCCCCGCAGATGCCTCCAAGGGGGGCTGAAGGGAGGCGGCAGAACTGAGACACGGCATTGCGGCACTGCGCGGCCGTCTCCGCCTCCGCCAAGTGCATTTTCACCAACATCTGGTGGTATTAGGGCCGATTAAATAGGTAAAACAGGCTGCTGGCCTGCGGCGCTGTCGCGGTAAGGGGATTTGGGCCGAATTTTCAATATAAATCGAGAGCGGACAAGGTATCCATGAATTCTTTTACATGAATCTACTCAGTGGATGTATACTTCTAATCTGATGCATTCGGATTCATGGATGCTTTGTCCGCATAGATGGGATGTGACAAAAGGTGGTATTGGTTTTGTGGCAAGCAAGCCCCAGCCAGCCAGTGGCGCTAATATAAGCCGATCCTTCGACAGAAGCCACCTCAGAAGAAGGACAAGGTCAGCTTGGACCCTTCCCAAGCATCTTGGTGTTTTCTTGGGTAGTGCTGCACTTTGGGTGAAGCAATTGTTGGACGGAAGAGGTTGGAGGAGAAGTTTCGCCTAGTTTGTGTGATGGGTGTAGTAACCCAACGCAAGCGAAGAAGATTCAAGGCGGCTTTCACTCTTTCAAAAAGAGCAGTTGCAAACTCAAGGTGTGAGTTGTATACAGTTGTGGTTGTGTGTGGTTGTGGGTTTGCTCTCGTACGATCTTTGTCAATCGTGACATTCGTAATCTAGGCCTCTTCAAAACCACCTTTTTTTGGATTTTTTCCAAAGGCAACTTTGACACTGGTCATGGGTAGGCCTTAGGTGTGGTTTACAGATTTCAGCATTTTGCCCCTCCCGTGTAGCCTTGTTGTGTCCGTGGGTTCCAAATCGCCGGTGGGAGCGATCGGCAAGTATTAGCGATCCAAGTACGGCTCCCTTTGCTATGCTTTTCCCCTTTGCTTTTTAGTGTCCGCAAGGTCCTTGAGGACCGGGAAGCACTTATACAACAAAGGAACAATTTGGACAAGACAAACCAGCAATCATAGCATGACAACCTCAAGAAAGAGAAGGAGAGTACAAAATTGAAAGATTGGTACGATTCGGAGCACCGGCATCACGCCAAAGCACCCGCCCCCGGAAGCCGAACCTCAAAATCTTTGGGCCTGAGTTCCAATAGATTGTGTTGTTGAACATATGTCGAAAATGGTGGCACAATGGTGGCACAAATGTGTTGTGGTGCTCTTGCTTTCTTTCATGTGCGTGCCTTTTGCAATTCCGCATCCATCGATGGTTAGATAACCTTTTCATGAGCCGGTAAGCCCAAGATATAAGGAAAACAAGGTTCTAGAAACCTACCCTACCAGATGGCTCTGCAGGCCAGGGGGGGTGCAAAAAGGGGTGGCGGGTGCTGAGCCTTAATGAGGGTGGCTCGAAGAGCGGAGGGAGTTGCAGCTGGAACATCTAATGGAAGCTTTTGGAACCCTTAGGGGGGGCCAAGTGCGATATCTCAAAACCACCAACCCACTTGAGCCCCGGTGAGTGCGCGGTGACAAATCGTCGCACAACTGGGCCATAACAATTAATTATGCTGCAGGAGGCTCGCAGTTCGCACAAAATTGATTCAAAAATGATTTTAAATGGTCGCAGAAATATCTATTCGCAGGTTTTACAAGCTAGGGGGAGTAGCATGTTGGAGGCACCATTGCGCATGAGTGCATGTGAGGTCTTGGAAAAGGTTCAGTACTATTGCAATGCATTCAATGCAAAGCTCTTTAGCGCCCCTTTCTTAAAGTGCAGAGCACAATGCCTCGCACCACCCAGGCCTTCACATAGTAGCCAAGCAAGCATGCAGACTGTAACATCTAGGTCGTCACCAACTGCTGCCAAAACCACCGTGAAGAAGAGGAAACGAGCAAATCAGGCGGAGCGGCGTAAAGCTCAAACACCTCTTACGGTTGAACAATATGACATCCTTGTTGAGCTGCTAAGCCCCGCAGATGCCTCCAAGCGCCCAAGTTTTGCTTCTATTGCAAGGGAGTGGAAAAATCAGTGCCAATTGGAGTGCTCAAACGATTGGTTGCGAGACAAGGTGCGCACCCGTTGGGAGGCAATGAACGGTGTAGGTGCAGCACGCAGAGCAATACCGAGAGCAATGCGGGCACGCCTGGACCCCGGGCTTCCCGCTTTGCTCAGCCCCAGCCAACAAGAGCAATGGGTATCGTCTTTATTTCCGGTCCCCATCCCGGGTCACGATCAGACAGCACATTATGGAGTGGGGTCCAAAGACGTTCTGTGGTCATTGACAAGAGCTTTTAGGGGGCCAGACGGTGCCTACAGTGGCACTTTTCGTTTGGCAGCACCCTACCGCAAACCAAAGGGGAGGCCTCCGCTGGCACGTAAGGATAGGTACAACGAGATCCATGCATATTTTAGGGCACGTGTTGAATACATTTTCACTTGTATTTGGTCATTTGCCATTGTGCATCAAGTGTGGCGCGGCAAGGGCTTGGAGGGTGCATGTGAGTTGCACCTCCGCATACTTGTTCTTTTCCATTTCATCAATTTTCAATTGAGCCGCAAAATCATGTATGAGCCCACGGGAGTTTGGTCCCACACCCCTGAAGGTGGCCCTGCTGCTGAGGAAGTAGAATGTGAAACACTCGAGGGGTTCATTGCTGACGATTGTCCGGATGAAGGAGGTGAAGCGGAAAGTGAGGATGACGTAGGCCCAACACGATGTCAAGACAGTGCCTCCGATGAGGGCGGCGGTTTGCTCTCCACCAGTTTGCGGGAATGGTTGCGACAAAGCAAGGACCGCTCCTCTTCATCTGACCATTTAAATGTATGGCAACCACGCTTAACCCGTTCTGAATTAAGCTACTCGTGTTTGTACTGAGCTGGGAGTGAGGGCAGCAGAATTGGACCATTACCTTCATCGGGATGATTTATCGTGCTCCATTATGGCCAATCAAACATACATGTCTTCATGTCTAGTGTGTACAATATATTCTGGAGTATCAGTACCGCATGGCATTGAATTCGTCTACTGTTGTGCTACCACGTGTCCGCATTTATGATGTTGTTCAAGATGGTTGTCAACGGTTGTTAACGAGGAATGTAATTAATTTGTGTGTGAAATTTAGCAAATTAAAGAATTTTAAGGCACCAAAGGCCGAAACTGGCTGCACAGACGCTTGCAACCGCCCCCCCCAATTTGGTTCTTTCCCCGCGTCCCCCCCGCGTCCATGGCACCCTCAGTGGAATGAACAGATCGATGAGTTGGCTACTCAAGACAAAGTGAGAAGTCCCATGTGGACTCACGACCCCCTCCTCGCCGCCGACAAGCCGCCGTGCGCCCTCACCGACTGGCTGCAGGGGGTCTTGGAGGACAACCCCGATGTTCTGATCCTGCAGGTACGGCTCCATGCCGACGACGTGGATGATCTCATCCAAGCCTACACCAGGCCGGTGAACCCCACGGTCAACAACACGCAACGGCGTCATGTGGGGACGCAGGGCAGCACACTCCTCTTCGCCGCCCACAAGCCCACCACCACTAAGGCTGGGAAAGACAAGTACCCCTTCAAGCACCCCCACCTCGACACCCTCCGCTACGTGGTGGACAGCAAGCCCGCCATGGCCCTGCCCAACTACCCCCTCACCAGCCACTCCCCGTACCACCTTGCCGCTCATTGGGAGAAGCGAACCGGTGAAGTAGGTGGACATCTTCTGGGAAGCGACCGAGGAACTCTCAGAGTTGGGTTGGACGGGGCACGTGTTCATGGAGGAGTCCCTGGCGAGGGATGGCGACATGCTGGTGAACATGAAGATCAAGGCGGACAACGTGGGTCAGAGTTGGGGCGGCATCTTCAACGTGGCATGGCCAAGCCCAAACCGGCCACGTGATCTAGGCGACAGGGCTGCGATGTACGCGGTTATTCCGACGCGCAATGGGGGTCAAGAAGGTCTTCAGCTTCCTCACGTAGTACTTTGGGCACAAAGAGTTCTGCAAGGCCTATCTATGAAGTACCCGGGTCTATTCTTGGTGAAGGTTGGGTACGTCCGGGCAAAGTCGGATAGGCCACAACTATGGCATCGGGATCTGCCGCCGGAGTTGCAAACCGTTGGGGTGGAGCACGCCTTCTCCTGCTTCATGCCTTTGAATTTGGACTGCCCCATGGACAGCGGCGAGAACATGTTCGTGTACGGTTCTGGCTCCGGTGTTCCCTATCCGTGGCAGGAGGTCTCGACGAGTATGGTGGCGGGCGACCTGTGGATCCTGAGCAGGGACGTCATTCACCGTGGTCGGGCTGTCCCGAGAGATGCGCCGCCTGGATCAACCCGTATCATCGCCTTTGCCGCCATTGCCACACGCCGCGTCGACTACGAGACCATCAATCAATCATTCCGCCACCCTGGGCTGAAGCCCCCGCGCAACAACCGTCGCCACCGTCCCCGAAGGCCGTGCACTGTACAGCAGCACAGTGCAACAGCGTGGTGAAGGCCGACCTGCCAGCGAAGTGTTTAGCCTGTGCCGAACGTCCTCTTTGTGCTGTACATGTCGGGCAACTCTGTGAAGACTGTCCGCCGGATTCCGGGGAGCCTATTGTGGAGGCCGCTCGTGGACATGCTGTGGAGGCCGCCCTTGGACGTGCTGTCGAGGCCGCCCATGCACCTACTGTGGAGGCCGTGGCGATGTCAGCCGAGGTAGCACAGGAAGACGCAGAAGATTGTGGATGAGGATTTGTGCGGGTTTGCGGCTCTTGTGATGATGCCCTTGGACCAGACGGTGTTGTACACCACCCATTGCCCATGGCCATTGGCGGCAGAGATTTCTACGCGTCCGGTGATCGACGCGTCCGCCCAACCTTGCGCCCCCGAAGATTTTCCCCTAGGCCCCTTTGTCCACGAGGAGGAGGAGTTGGAGGCCCCAACCTAAGCTAGTTCCCCGTCATCGCCACGCAGCTGGGCAGCCTGATGGTGGTGCGCGAAGGCCACGTGGGTGGGATGGCAGTCGTGGAGGACACCGTGGACCCCCCGGTCGCCCAAGTACTTTGATGGGATGTTGCAGGCACCCACCCGGGCGTCGTGGACACGTTTGTCGTGGTCTCATCGGGGCTTCTAGTGGCCTGAGCGCCCGAAGCACCGGTGCCCTTGCCAACAGGTATGAGCGTGCAGTGTGGTGGGGCTAAAGCTTTAGGCAAAAGAGACCTTGGGGGGCGGGGGGGGGGGGGCTGGAAGGTCGCTCGAAGGGTTGCTGGGAGGGGTTCAAGCACTGGAAGGGTCTGCTGGAAGAATGCCAGAAAGGTGCTGGAAGGGGTTCCAGCGCCGGAAGGGTCCGCTGGAAGGGTCCGCTGGAAGGGGTTCCACCGTTGGAAGGGGGGTTCTAGCAGGGTTCCACCCAGGGGTTCGAGCGCAGAAAGGGGTTCCGGCAAGGGTTCCACCAGGGGTTCCAGCAGGTATCGTATCACCCGTTTCACCTGCATTCCGTCCTCTTTCAGGCTACAATGGATGTCTGGCCGCAACTTGTACACCGGGACGAGTCGGTGGCCGAGCCGCAGGCACGAGGGGACAGTGCAGCATCTGTGGTGGACAACGTGTCGGTCGCGTGGCAAGCCCGCGAGGTGGTGACTTGGCCCACGAGTGCAGCAACGAAGCCGGGGGCCGTGGCCGAGCTCATGTTCCAGTCTGGTCAAACGCCGTGGTACAAGGTTATGGAGCTCAATGTGGCGACAGCGAGCGGCATGAAGGTTGTGTGCAGGTTTCCGGTCCGAGTGAAGGGTCTGCAAGGCAAGAAGCGAGCCGAGTACATGTTTGGCGTGGGAAAAGGCCTACACCGATCTTCCTCGTACCACATGTACCACGAGGAGGATGGGCGGAGCGTGTGGTTCTGGTCTCCGAGGGCTGCAAGGCGTTGGAGGAGTTGAGGTTCCGGAGTCCGTCATGAATGTGTTCGCTGCATGGGTGAAGGAGCGCAAGGAGAGTTACGTTGGTGGCCGAAGGCACACAAGGGGCGCTGCGATTGAGGTGGAAGGAGACGACGATGATGCGGAGGACAAGGAGCAGCCGAAGGACAAAGACAAAGAGAAAGGCAAGAACAAAGCCAAGGACGAGCCAAAGGAGAAAGGCAAGGACAAAGGCCAGCGCAAGGACAAGGACAAGGACAAGGACAAGGACAAGGCAACCCGGGCATCCGAGTCATCGTAGTCACAGTCCTAGCAGTCCGGGCAGCCCAAACATGGTTGACGCTCGGGCTATGGCTGAGGAGGTGGTCCAGCGGTGCAAGGACTCCCTGACGCGGCAGATGAGTCTGACCCTGAGAGACCGCGTCCCTTCGGCAGTGTCAAAGGCGATGTCTCACGCCTCCAAAAGCAAGGCAGAGACACTCATTGGCCGCCTTACAAAGCAGCTTCAGACGGAGCGCACAGGACGGGCGAACGCCGAGGCCCAGTTGGACAACGAGCGAAAACGGGTCAGGGACTTGGAGCTGGAGAATGAGAGCATGAAGAAGCACCTGGTGGAGAGCAACACCTAGACCGCTGAAGCAAAGCAACAGGCAGAGCAGCTGTTGGCGGTGATGGCGGGCAATTACAGAAGGCGTAGGCACTTGAGATGAGACCTTTTGGGACCTGGAGATGAGACCTGTCGGCACCTGTTGGGACCTGGTGATGAGACCGGTTGGGACCTGGAGAGCAGACCTGTTGGGACCTGGAGGTGAGCCCTGTTGGGACCTGGAGAGCAGGCGTGTTGGGACCTGGAGAGCCAACCTGTTGGATAGCTAGAGCCTAGGTGGTAGCCTTGGCAAATGCAAAGTTTGAGCCAGAAACGCACCGGTGGCGGCCCGGGGCGGGGGCGCCAAGATGGGAGGTGCCCTCCCAAATCTGCGCACCTTTGGGCCAAAAACAGCCATATGGGCGTTTGACATGGGGGGGGGGGGGGGGTATATGGGTGTTTTCCCGGAGTCGGCGGTGGTCCAAAGCCAATTCCGGGATATGGCTGTAAATTCACCCTTGCATGTTGTACCTTTTTGAAAAGTGCATGGAAAGGGCTTTTCAGTGCAATTTGAGTTGGGGTCTAACTCATCGTTATGTCAAAATGCTGGGCCCGCCGAAAAGTACTTTTTGGTTCCACAGGGCCGATTTAGCTGTTCTGCTTTCTGCAGTATACTCGGTCCAGTCGGGCCTTGCGGAGTGGAGGCAGCGAGCTCCTTGTGACATGGCGTCTGGGCCAGTTAAGTGGAAGTCTCAGGACGTCTTAGTTGCAATTTCGCGGGGCGCGACGCCACCAGTCGCTGGCATGGGCTCTCGGACGTGGGGGCTGTTTCGCAAGCTGCGCATCCCAGGTTGGGATTACAATTTCGTTCGCCGCGCTCTCTAGCGAAAACTGGCAGTGGCCAGCCGACTAGTGGCTATGACACGCTGTTCTACATGTGCGTTTGACGGCAAGGACGAGACTCACGCTCACGTGTTTGGGGAATGCCGTTTCGGACGGTTCGTTCACGAAGCTGTCAGGCACACCCTTGGTCCCCCCCAGGACGCACAAGGCACTTCCATTGATTTAAGCCGTGATTTCTTGCAGAATTGAGACGTGGCGCTTACAACTGCGCAGGGAATTCTTACCTGGTTTGGAATGTCTGTTGCTTGGTCTCAGCGATGTCATGCCGTTTTGGGGAAACAAACAGTCTCTTTGCACACTATGGTCACTCAGTGGGTGTCTAAGTTAGAGTTTTGCCCCCAGTTGATTAACCTGTAAGTGCATCGATCATCCATATCCCCTTTATTGTCTAACCTTCGTTCATGGATTCACACTGGGTCCTTGGGTGCCTATTGGCACGTCCCGAAGGGGCCAGGCTATCTACTTTCCCTGACTGATGCTCAGCGCGCTAGTTTGAAAAGCAAAAAGTTGCCTAATCACGTCTCTAAGGTCTTGAAGGAAGTGGACGAGCTACAGAGAGGGGGGTGGACGGTGGTATTCACTGATGGCTCTTCCAAGCGGCTGGGGGGCTGGGACCAGGCCGGATACAGCTTCTTTTATGGTTACCACCACCCCCGAAATATCAGTGCCCACGTCCCGGAGGCAGAAACGCAGTCCAACAACAGGGGGGAGGTCAAGGCAGTCCTCTGCGCCCTAGAGGCTAAGTCAGACTCTGAAAAGATGATAATAGTGGTAGATTCAGAGTACGTTTATGATGCGTTGACCAAGCACATTCTCAAGTGGGAAAAGGCGGGTTGGCGTTCCTCTTTGGGGGTAGTTTCGCACAGCGATCTCCGGATCCCTGTTTTAGCCCAATTGCGGCGTCACCTACAGACCGCACGTTTCATCTGGGTTCCTTCACACGTAGGGATAGTGCGAAACGAGGGCGTTGACCAGTTAGCTAAGCAAGGCCGCCTGTCCCACTCGTATCATTTGACTCGGTTTGCTAAGAGGCCTGCCTTTGATGAAGGTTTGACTCGCCAGGAGACGCACTTGCCTTCTCATTGTTCCTGGGTTTTAAGTGAGCCGGGGGAAGACGTGGAAGGGGCAGGGGGAGACCGAGTATACGACCAGGACAGGAGTCTCACCAGCGTAGAGAAGGACAGTGCACAGGAGGCGGAAGTGTCTTCGGATGATGGGACCGGAGACTCCACAGACAGTGGGAGTGAGGACTACACGAGTGGCGGGGAGTCGGGCGACGAGTATGAGCGATTTTTGGCTCAATTTCCGGGTCCAGACGGGTTGTCGCCGCACAAACGCAGAAAGCCTTGACACAGAAAGCCCATACGCAGAGGGCAACTCCAGCGCCCGACCTTCCAACCCTTCCCGCGCTTCGCTTGGGCGCATGCAAAGGAGATCAAGTGTGCCCTTCAACCTTCCTATTTCTTCTTTTTTCATGGGTAGTTACTTGTCGTTGTACCCTAGTACCGGACTTAATGGTATGGAAGGCAGTGTGGCATAGTGGTTACCATCGTCAGGTGTCATCGCATAGATCGCCGGTTCGAACCCGGCCTGTAGCACTGCTCCCCCCCACCGGCCTCGCCTGACCGGGGACTGGGGCCCCTCCCGCTTTTGCATCTATTTAACCTCTCATCAATTTTCACCTCCTAGGCAGCATCAGATATCATGTGCACACGGCCATATAGGAAAAAAAATGTGCCAGCCACCTGCAGCAGTGCGCCCCACCACCGCACACGCAAGATCGCAGGCTGCCACCCCACCCGCTGCTTGCCTTTGCCCGAGCCGCCGCTCCGCTTGAGCGGCGCCCCGGGCAGTGGGGTTCGAACGTGGGACCAGCGACGCTAGAGTCCAGGGTGCTTCCACTGAAGCACATGGCACTGCACCCTTACTAGGACACAGGAATCACATAACCGGCACGATATAGTATCCCACCGCCTAACCTTCCACCCCTCCCCGCGCTTCGCTTGGGCGCATGCTAGAGGAGATCAAGTGTGCTCCTCAACCCTTCAGTTTGCACTTTTCTCATGGGTAACTATCAGAGTCGTTGTACCATACATCTCCGGTTTGAACAGCAGAGGTGTCAGTCACAGTCTGATTTGAACTGATTTGTGCGGAGCCGGATCCTGTGAGCGGGGGTACCCGGTTAGCCAAGTATCCGACTCTATGCCAGCAGGGTGCATGCAGGGGTGCACTGGACAACCTTCCCTGGGTGTTAGGACAAATCAAGGTGTGCACACCGGTAACATTTGTGTAAAATCACCTGAATTCAGGTGAAATTCGTATGAAATTCGGGCGAATTTCGTACCAGTTCGCGCGAATTTACGCCTATTAATCGGCTACAGGGTTGTCCGGTTTTGGCACCTCTCGTTTGGGGCGCGCTTTGGGCATGGTGGATGCTTTTGGGGCGGGACCTTCATTGGATGATGCGTAATGAAGCTGGGGGGAGGATTTTACCCCCTCAAATCCCTCACAAGGAACCAAAAAAATGGCGTTTTCCCCAGAAAACCTCAAAATTTGGGTCGATTCACGTGAATATTCACGCCTGATTCGAACGGCCGCTTATCCCCCGTTCACGAAGGGTAGAAACTAACTATACAATCCCCCATAGTGACATACTCAGGTCATGTAGTGGCACACCCGTCTTATGAGGAACAAGCTGGTGACATGGTCACTAACGAGCTACGGTATGGTAGCTATGCACCTGTGCACGAAAGCCTGAGTATTTTTTTTCATGTGAGATTTGTTTCATGTGCAATGAAGTGGGACAGGGCCGCAAGGTTGTTTGTGGATGTGGATTGGGATGTCATTCGATTTCAGCTTGCACGGCACTGCCCACCACTGCCTGCTGCCCGAGGCAACAACTTGTTGCCGGCTTACAAGACGTTGCCCCTTAATCCGCCTGGAAAACTGCAGGTCTGTTTTATTTCGGATGTGCCGTCCAACACGCGTATGGGGGTGGGCATTGTTTTTACCTTGTCTTTGCGTGAACATCCTAAGCTGTAGAGTACAAGACACGTGCTTTTGACGATCATGAGTAGCTAATTTGTTGCAATCTGGTTTGACTCGGGTACAGCTAGCGTGTGGCCACCCACGGAGTCGTGGAGCCACTACACATGATGGCTTTGTGCCCCTAGTCGTTTGAATATTTGTCGGGTGGTGTTGTGTAGGATGAAAGGCTGTGTGCCGAGGTCAATGTACACTGTGCATGCATGGTGAATGTGGACGTTCACTCGGCGTGTGTGTGGGTGTGTATGGGCGTGCCGGAGATGTGGGTAGGAACAGGGTAGCGGCCCCTGAACAAGTGGTGCCCAAGGGAACCCAGCGGACCTATGCCTTGTACTGTTTTGTCTTTGACAGCCTATGACCGGTTACTGTGGAGCTGTTTCTTGTCTTCACTTGCGTGTGACATGCGGTAGTTATAGTGCGGGGTGCTATGGGGGGATCTTCCCGCACAGCAGACAAGGCATGGCCCAGTGGGATGACATATTCCTACAATGCCTCCGTGATAACCCCGGGATAGAACCGTGAATGAACATACACCGCATTACCACTGACACCAGGGATTGTGGTGGGGGGGGTCTGCCACGCATAATCCAACTTAATAGGCGCTCCGTCACAGTGCGTCAACACAAGACCCGTCAAACAGGGCAGACAGATTGGTAGTCAAGTGCCAATTCGTACAAGTATGATGTAACTATGAAGACAAATCGGGAAAGTGCAGTTTTGCTAAAACGCGGTAACACCCAGGAAAATCTAGGTCATGGGGTGCGTCGCTAGAAGGTGTGCGCAGAAACCCCCTCCCTTTTGGGTACCACTAGAACCACGATGTGCACGCGTTTACAATGCCTAACAGTCACTGTAGGGGTTCCTATAAGTGTCCTAAGTCCAAAGCAAGCGTATGTTGTGAAGGGCCACACGCTATGTTGAATTTCCAAAAATGACCAAAAGCGCACAAAGGTGGGTTCCAGCAGGGGTTCCAGCGCAGAAAGGGGGGTTCCAGCACGTGTTCCAGCTGGGGTTCTAGTGCACACATGGGTTTCTAGTAAGGTTCCAGCAGAGGGTAGCAGCGCAGAAAGGGGTTCCAGCAAGGGATTCTAGCAGGGATTCTAGCACCTTTGTTTCACATTTGTTCCGTTGCATTTCAGCATAGATGCCTTTGTTGGCCCCCTACGTCTACTCGGCCAAGGATGCCCGGGCTGCCGTGGGCACTCGGGGCTATGCTGGCCCCTATGGGTTGGGCTGCACCGACCTCGCCGCCCACCCCGACACCAAGGTGGCGATCCCCTCGGGCACCACCATTGCCCGCATCCGCCCCACCCGCCCCCTCCTCGCCGCCGACAAGCCGCCTTGCGCCCTCACCGACGGGCTGCAGGGGGTCCTGGAGGACAACCCCGATGTGCCCATCCTGCAAGTCCGGCTGCATGCCGACGAAGTGGATGATGTCATCCAAGCCTGCACCGGGCCAGCGAACCCCACGGTCAACAACACGCAACGGCGTCATGTGGGGACGCAGGGCACCACACTCCTCTTCGCCGCCCACAAGCCCACTACCAAGAAGGCCAGGAAGGACAGGTACCCCTTCAAGCACCCCCTCCTCAACACCCTCCGCTACGTGGTGGACAACAAGCCCGCCATGGCCCGGCCCACTCACTTCCTCACCAGCCAGTCCCCGTATCGTTGCAAGCCGGAGCCCGTGGGGTTGACTACACCGGTGCTGTTGTAGAGCGAGGACGCGGTCTTGCCCCTCCGCATGTGCCATGCCTTGCCGCTCATTGGGACAAGCGAACCGGTGAAGCAGGTGGACACCTTCCGGGAACCAAACGAGAAACTCTCGGAGTTGGGTCGGACGGGGCACGTGTTCATAGAGGAGTTCCTGGCGAGGGATGGCGGCATACTGGCGAACATGAAGATCGAGGCGGACAACGTGGGTCGGAGGCGGGGCGGCATCTTCAACGTGGCATGGCAAAGCTCAAACCGGCCACCCGAACCTGGCCACAGGGCTGCGGTGTACGCGGTCATTCCAACGGGCAATGGGGGTCAAGAAGGTCTTCAGCTTCCTCACGTTGTACTTTGGGCGCACAGAGCTTTGCAAGGCCTATCTATGAAGTACCCGCGTCTGTTCTTGGTGAAGGTTGGGTACGTCCGTGCAACGTCGGATCAGCCACAACTACGGCATGGGGATCTGCCGCTGGAGTTGCGAACCATTGGGGTGGAGCACGCCTTCTCCTCCTTCATGCCTTTGAATCCGGACTGCCCCATGGACGGCCGTGAGAACACGTTTGTGTACGGTTCTGGCTCTGGTGTTCCCTATCCGTGGCAGGAGGTCTCGATGAGTATGCTGGCGGGCGGGTGGATCCTAAGCAGTTACGTTCTTCACCGTGGTGGGGCTGTCCCGAGAGATGTGCCGCCTGGATCAACCCGTATCATCGCCTTTGCCGCCATTGCCACACGCCGCGTCGACTACAAGACCACCGTGCCGATCATCCCGCCACCCTGGGCTGAAGCCCCCGCGCAACAACCATCACCATCTTCGAAGGCTGTGCACTGTACAACAGCGCTGGAAGGGTCTGTTGGAAGAGTGCCAGAAAGGTGCTGGAAGGGGTTTCAGCGCTGTAAGGGTCCGCTGGAAGGGGTTCCAACGCTTGAAGGGGGGTTCTAGCAGGGCTCTAGCAAAGGGTTCCAGCGCAAAAAGGGGTTCCAGCAGGGGTTCCAGCAGGGGTTCGTGCAGATATAGTATCACCCGTTTCACCTGCATTCCGTCCTCTTTCAGGCTAGAATGGATGCCTGGCCGCAACTGGTACAGCGGGACGAGTCGGTGGCCGAGCCGCAGGCACAAGGGGACAGTGCAGCATCTATGGTGGAAAGCGTGTCGGTCGCGTGGCAGTCCCGCGAGGTGGTGACTTGGCCAACGAGTGCAGCAACGAAGCCGGAGGCCATGGCCGAGCTCATGTTCCAGTCTGGTCAAACGCCGTGGTACAAGGTTATGGTGCCCAATGCGGCGACAACGAGCGGCATCAAAGTGGTGTGCAGGTTTCCGGTCCCAGTGAAGGGTCTGCAAGGCAAGAAGCGAGCCGAGTACATGTTTGGCGTTTGAAAAGGGCTACACCGATCTTGGTCGTACCACATGTACCATGAGGAGGATGGGCGGAGCGTGTGGTATGGTCTGCAGGGGCTGCAAGGCGTTGGAGGAGATGAGGTTCCGGAGTCCGTCATAAAGGTGTTTGCTGCATGGGTGAACGAGCGCAGGGAGAGTTACGTTGGTGGCCGAGGGCACACAAGGGGCGCTGCGATTGAGGTGGAAGGAGACGACGATAATGCGGAGGACAAGGAGCAGCCGAAGGACAAAGACAAAGACAAAGGCAAGGACAAAGCCGAGGACAAGCCAAAGGAGAAAGGCAAGGACAAAGGGCAACACAGGGACAAGGACGAGGACAAGGACAAGGACAAGGACAAGGACAAGGACAAGGACAAGGACAAGGACAAGGACAATACAACCCTGGCATCTAAGTCATCGCACTCGCAGTCCCAGCAGTCGGAGTAGTCCCAGCAAATGGTTGACGCTCGGGCTATGGCTGACGAGGTGGTACAGCGGTGCAAGGACTCCCTGACACAGCGGATGAGTCTCACCCTGAGAGATTGCGTCCCTTCGGCAGTTGCAAAGGCGATGTCTGACGCCTCCAAAACCAAGGCAGAGACACTGATGGGCCGCCTGACCAAGCAGCTTGAGAAGGAGCGCACAGGACGGGCAAACGCCGAGGCCCAGCTGACAACGAGCGGAAACGGGTCAGGGAGTTGGAGCTGGAGAATGAGAGCATGAAGAAGCACCTGGTGGAGAGCAACACCTAGACCGCTGAAGCAAAGCGACAAGCAGAGCATCTGTTGGCGGTGATGGCGGGCAATTACAAGAAGGCGTAGGCACTTGAGATGAGACCTTTTGGGACCTGGAGATGAGACCTGTCGGCACCTGCTGTGACCTGGTGATGAGACCGGTTCGGACCTAGAGAGGAGCCATGTTGCGACTGGGAGAGCAGACTTGTTGGGACCTGGAGAGCAGACCTGTTCGGACCTGGAGAGCAGACCTGTTGGGAGCTAGAGCGCAGACATGTTGGGACCTGCGATAACATCTGCATGTGCATGTGCATGTACGTGTTGCGCCGCGATTGTGCCGACGGTAATGCCCCACGTGGAACGGGAACCTTTTTTGGTTTTAGCCCCTAGGTTGCGCGTTATCTCGCGTAGGACATTAGTTGCGATGTGCACGATGTGCCTAAGGTGGTGTCACGAATGGGAGGCTTCACATAGCCTACCCCTTGGGGACGTCACCAAGATTTACGCCCTATATGCGCGCATTCATTCAAAGTTTTGATATATTATTGTTGCCTCTTTGATTTTGGACTGAAGGGGGTGGTACCATGGGGTGCAACACATGAATACAATGTACGACATTGCAAATTGTTGACCCCAACGCTGCACGGTGCCTGTGCGTGTACCTTGGGGGGGGGTCTCAATGAGAGGGAAAGGCAAAACAGGGGGGGGGGGGGGCAATGACGGAAGGGGGTGTTGGAAGGGGTGCTAGAAGGGGTTCCAGCGCTGGAAGGGTTCGCTAGAAGGGTCCGCTAGAAGGGGGTTCTAGCGCTGGAAGGAATTCCAGCACGGGTTCTAGCAAAGGGTGCTAGCGCAGAAAGGGGTTCGAGCAAGGGATTCCAGCAGGGGTTCCAACGTTCACACCTTTCCCGTTTGTTACAGAAATCATGGAAAAGGCGGTTGCCGCACTGGTGGGTACCATCCCACAGCTCAAGCCATACCCGGCCATCAAGGGGAAGGCCCGAGCAGCGCGGCGGCACCACATACAGACCATCATGCGGGAACTTTTAGTGGATCCGGAGGCAGTTGTCGTTGAGGGTGGTGGGGGCTTGTACATCCGTTTCGCCGGGCACGAGGACGATGAGGACCCTCGTGTAGTGTGCGCAATCGGACTGTGGGCCGCCGGTAGCAGATTGAAGTTTGCAGCCGGTAGCAGATTGAAATACGGCAGATCTTGGCCCTCCCGCGCGAATGCACGCGCCGCGATCTTGCCGAAGCGCGCACCAGGTTAACACCGTACTCCACCACAACGTACGCTATCAATGGCCCCAACATGATGGAGCGGCGGTGTGCAGCGACAGTAGCACTAGAAGACCTCGTTTTTACGCAGTTGAAGATAGCCGAGACCCTAGGGGAGCTTGAAGTGGAATCTGAGAAGATTTAGATTTTAATATGCCCGGATGCAACGTCATTGTGGCACACATCGGTCACGAAGATCGATGTTTTTGTAAATTGCTGGGTCTAGGGGTTGTCTGCTGCGGGGGACGTCCGTAAATGGGTGATGTGGGCGTGCATGGATGGGCCAATCACGCGGCATGGCTGCAGGCTTTAGATGAGGATGCGGGCCAAAATGCCCACATCATCCACCTACAGGAATGTTGTACATTCCGTGTCGAAAACGAAACCAAAAAGTTTCAATGTGAACTGACCGGGGATGTGAAACTAATGATGGTGACGAACGGGGGGGGGGGGGGGTGTTGGTGGGGCTGCCCGGATGCCACCGGGTTGGTGCCCATGGAGGGCACGGTAAACGAAATTCAATGGGGGGCATTTCTTCTAAGTGTCTGTATTCGGATTGGAGACTACGCACACACAGATTGTTGGGTAACCAATGCTCTTAAGAAGAGCCTAACATAAACTATTACCACGTTAACAGTGGGTGATGTTGGAGTGCGGCGAATCGCTAGTGAGTTTGCCGGTATATGGTCTACCCTTTTAGCATATGTAAAGCATGCATGCATGTGGCTCCTGCTGACAGGCTTTTCCAAAAAAACCGCTGAGGCAGGGCAATTTGATATCAGCACCTCTATGTTGTTCTTGACAGACCCCGAGTACCATGTTCGAGTTGTACCTGGCCTCAGGAAACCTTTTCCTAACACCATGTTTGGGCGTGTCCTGTTGTGGACACTAATTGAAGTGTTGTTGCGCAATATGCGTAACCTATATGCCTTGTGGAGGCAAAAGACACCATTGACCAATGGTCAGGCGATAGAGGCCAAGACCCACTGCCGTAAAATCGGTGAGGCATGGGTCCGATTGGGTTGGCAGTCAACCCCATGGGTCCACTAGACAGTGGCCCATTGTGGAGCGGTGCTCCAAAAAGTATCGCAACCTTTATGTGTTCAGCAGTATACGTGCGGAACACAGGCATAAGCCTTTCAAACTTGTTGTCAAAAACAGCATGCGTGGGCGGTGCCTTCGCCGCCCACGCGTTTCACGACGTGGTTTCACCCATGTATTGAACATGGAGCCCCTTGACGTGGGGCTACGACACCGAGCGGCCCGGCAAAGGCTTGCCCTTGGCGAGGCCACAAGGGACCGAAGAAAAAGGCACTGCATGTACGCTTGAGAAACCAAATTTGAACCCGCTGGATGCATTTTGTGCCCTTCCTGCAAAAATCCTTGGCGCAGAAACCCCCCCGCAGAAAGGGTGCAGAAAGGGGGTTCCAGTGCACAAAGGGTGTGCACAAAGGGTGCAAAAAGGGATTTGTTGCGCAGAAAGGTGGGTGCACAAAGGGCGCGCAACGGGTGCAAAATTGGTACACAAAGGGTGCTAGAACCCCCCTTCCAGCAAAAGGGGGGGGTGTAGAAAATCCGGCAAAACGGATGGTTTTGGACAAAAGTCAAAATCGGCCACCAAAAGGGGTCTAAACATGTGGTGATCGGCCCCAAACCACTTTCCAACCACACAAGATGGTGTGCCTTGGGTAAACATGTAAAAAGGGCGCTAGAAGGGGGGGGTTCTTGCGCACACCTTCTGGCGACGCACCCCACAAACAAGGTTAAACGGTGTTTGCCGTGACCCTCCATGTGTTTGGGTGGTGGTAGGACAAAACCATGTCAAATTGATGTAAAATGAGGCTAAATCCATGCTTTTTCCAGTTACAGTTGGGCCGTCTTACGTCAAACCCGGGTCCCTGCCGATCTTTGTCTTGTGCCCTGTTTGCTTCGTTTGCCTTCGTTTGTCGCACCTCAATACCAGTTTTAGCGCGCGTCAAACATTGTTTTAGTTTGTACTGTAGTGCAATGTAGCTTAAGACAAAACCAGTTTTAGCGCACGTCAAAACTACAAATAGCGCACGTCAAAATGCGCCTTTTCCTGTCCCCCTTCTTGGTTTACAGTCTTCTGGATGCCCCACAAGATGGGGAAGCCGAAGAATGGAGGACAGAAGGGGGGGAAGCAGGCCACAATCAACCTGCCCCTCGCGGACGCCAACGACTCCTCGTCCGATGACAACAACGAGGCGGCTGGGCAGGAGGTGCCGGACGGGCCGGCGGGTGTGGTCCGCACCATGGAGGTGCTTGCGGAGCCCTTGTTGGAGCTGGCCCCGGAACGATTTACAAAGGAGGTTGTGAAATTGGAAGATGGGGATCTGAACCACTGGCCACAACTGTCCGTGCGGATTGAAAACCTGTTGATGGCTGCGAAGATAGACAGTGTGGTACATGTAGCAGTGGTTTACAACGCGACATGTGTCCGTTTGCCTCTCACTCCTGGGTCGCTCACAGCGGTCGCTCACGCAACCCACAGGCTGTGGGGTTCGAAGGTTGTTGGGGTTGTCATCAAAATGTGTCGTGCGGATTCCAATATGCTCCACAGACTCGTGACCATCGGCTGTGGCAATGGGCCGTCGACCGAATGCTGGTCCACCCACGACATTGCAAAAAACCAAAGGGACAGCAAACCCGAGGAAAGATATTCTGCAGCTTTTTGTAGAGTAACGCTGACGTCAAGAAACCGACAACGGCAGATCTGCCGCTCGGGTACAAGGTCTGCAAAGGCCAAGACTGGGTCGGCCAGGGGCCCATGGTTGCATTGGCGGCGGCGCAGTTGGAGGACATTGTGCCGGATGTGACCCATCCCACAAAGTGGGAACCAACAGCCACCCGGGGCTACTTTCCGATGGGTTCCCGTGGGGCAGCAATCTCAACCAACCCACCTGAATCGTCCATGGAGGTTCCGGCCGCTCCAAACTAAAGTGCAAACAACTACGATGTCGCTGGCTACCACCTCATGCAGGCCACCTTCCCCCGGGACATTCACGAGCAACTGCAGAACATTGTCAACCCGGATCGTCAGACATTGGAGGAGTCGGTTGTCCATGGTGCTAGTTAACTGGGGGTGCGAATGCAAGTCGAGCGGGACATGGTGACTTGGTTTCTTTTGCCGCTCCAGAACGCCCTGTACAACGCCATCCACGAGCAATGGATCTTCCTGAAGGAAAGCGACACCTTGGGGACGGTTCTGTATACCCGGCCAGAGGACACGAATACGGAGGACTGGGCAGGGTACGGGCTACATCACCGCATGCACCATTGGTCCCGCGCGTACGCCCACCTGACGCACACGGTCATAGTCCCCCTGCAGGACGTTGAGGCTGCGCAAGCAGTACACTTGCAGGTTGGGTCACATTGTGGACACCACACAGCCAACAAGATGCACACGCTCCCGATGAAACTTGGGGATGCCGTGCTCATGCACGGGCCTTTGTTTGTGCGCTTTGGTGGTGATAAGAGCAGGTACCTCGTCTTTACATTTTTGCCGCATGGGGTGCGCAAGGTTCTGCCGGTGTGGAGGGTCCCGAGGTCATGGAGATCGCTTGCAAGCAGCCTCCACTACGGACACCACATGATACTGAGTTCAAGATGGGCGAGTGCACGAACGTGCCAGTTCGGTGGCAGTATATGGGTCACGTCATGCATCTCTGTCGGCACATTGCAGATTGCAACATCTGGCTGGCGGTGAACGGGCTGCAGTACACGGACATTGCGCCCGACGGCGAGGACGATGTACCGAATTGCGGAACGCCTTGGGGTTACCGATTGTGGGTCCTAGTCGTTGCCTATGCGAAGGTGCCGCGACTCAATTTGCAGACGGGCGACGTGGCGTTTGCCTTCCTGCCGGCAGCCTGGGGTTTCACCAAACAACCCACCCTGGAAGGGATGGCCTTCTCGTAGATGGCCCACTACTAGGGTGCCCTCACCCCTGTTGAGAACCTCCGCCACTCCGCCCAGTGGAAGGGGAACAAGTGGGTGTGCATCTGTCAATACCAGGCGTGCACCTACCGTTCACCATGTTTTGGCGCGCTTCAATGCTTGTTTTAGCGCACTTCAAAACTTGATATAGCGCACGTGAAAACTTGATCCAACGCACGTCAAAGCGCGCTTTTAGCGCACCTCAAAATCCGCTTTGGCTTGCAGTGTACGTACGACAGAACCACTTTCAGCGCACGTCAAAACTGTTGGTTCTGTGGGAAGAGTCATGAGGAGTGTGTGAACCAATTGGGCACATGTACCAATTAACGACGAGTGGCAACACATTGGGGTGGTGTTGAGTGGCGTGAAACCCAAACAGAGGCCACCGGAGTATGGGTTGCACAGGGCACACCGCATGGTCTGCTATGGATGCACAGGGCTTTACAATGCATAGCATGACCAACATGGTTTTGCAGAAAAATGAGCGTCGAAGTGCATCTAGTTCTCCTTGGACCCCATAAGAATCCGAGCTCGAACAGTGACAGCTGAGGATGTGGTTGGGGAGGAGAGCACATTGAACAGAGTGCATCAGGGGAGTGGATTAAGGCTCAGGGGTGGGATTGCATTGCCGGCGAGCTCCAAAACAGCAAGCTTTTGCAACACGACATTTTGCATAACGGTGTGCGCGTGCCATGGGGGGAGTGGCTCAGGCAGTGGGGTGGCTTTTAGGAAAGACCGCTAACCTAGTATGGGAAAAGGCTATTTTGACAGCGACGCGGGTGAATGAGTTGAGGGCTGACCTGAACGGGATGGGGGCACTGCATTGGGCTTTGGGCCTTAGTATTAGTTGGTGGCCCCTCTTGTGGGCAGACCACATGGTTGAGCTGGCACGGTTTGGAGATGTGAGCCTGACGGTTGGTTCAAAGCCGAGGGGAGACACAAGCAGCTGAAGCAGGAGGTCAAAAACAGGTCTTTCAAGGGGTGAGGGAAGGGGAGCAGGTTCAGGAGGGTGCGCAAGAGTTGGGGTGAACACATCCGAAGTGATAATATGATTTGTGAAATAAGGGGTTCAATGTGTGGGACCCGGCATGGACAAATCAAGAGGGATCCCTTGGCGCTTCATGAAAGGTAGTTTTGTTCATCATAAATGGTTTTATGAAACATGAACGGATTTTGCTCTTGCTAGGGTACCCATGGGCCATGTTCGTTCAAAATTGGGGGAGTGGGGTCACCACCCTTGGGGTGATTTTTTTTGTCCGCCGGGGGTTTTTTGGAAAAATTGCCATTTTTGCCAGTTTTTGAAAATTATGAAAGCCTCCTCCCCTGTTCATAATTCGGTTCATAATTCAGTTCACAGATCAGTTCTAGTTTTATGAACGCGGAGAGCGTTTTATGAACGCGTTTTATGAACGCACTTATGAACAGCTGCACAGGCACACAAAAATCGCTGAGGCTTCAATCTTTCTTGTACTTGCTTGTGCTTGCTTGTCCTTGCGGGTTCATGCCGCCCTACACCTCAGCGCTGGGGCCTGTGGGTCCTCCCAAAGGGGGGCCGTGGCCTGGGTTTCACCTCCATCCGGGGCCTGGGCATGGGTTTGGGCAGGTGGTTTGGTTGCCGGTTTGGCCGAGGGGTGCGCTGGGGCATCCTCCTCCATGGGGGCGGCCCGAGGGGCAGCTTTGGGCTTGGGCCGAGGGGGCTGCTTAGCCTCAGGTTTGGGTTCAGGTTTGGCTGGCTTGGGGGCCGGCTCAGGCGGCGTGTCGGTGTGCAGTTTGGGGTTAGACTTCTTTTCGGCCTTGGTGGCCTTGGCGGCCTTGGCAGCCTTTTGGTTCTCCCAATGGGTCACTGCTGCAGCATGAGAGGCATACAACACATGCCTCTCAACCCGAAACATCTCCTTTTCCCCTGGGTGTTCCACCCACACTCTCCCCCCCGCCCCTGCCACAACCGAGGTTACGACCCCCGGGTAGACACCATCGGTGTAGGGCACATACACCTGCTCACCAAGCAGGGGGTCAGGTGACTCATCCCCCTCCAAAGTGGGGGGCTCCTCGCGCCCCACCGATTGCTGCAATCAACTGCCACCGGCTCAAGGATACCTGTCACCCCGGACCACGAAGGTGAGGGGGCGGGTCCAATCAATAGACTGGCACAGTGCCGGCCGGGATAGCACGTATTGTGCCCACGACCGCAGGGGCCAGCGGCGACCCGACGATGGGGGGTCGGCACATTCCACCGGGGGGGACAACGCAAGCGGAGCGTTCAATGACTTCCATGTAGCATCAAATTGGTCCCGTGTGGCGATGGGCCGTGGCAAGGGCAGTTCCGTGCGGGCGGTGTACGCGTCGCCCCAGCGGGTGATGTACTCAGACAACACCCATAAGCCGGAGGGGGGTGCACCCAACTCCAAAAGGAGCCCTATCAGATAGGGTGTGGGAAAGAGGGCCTCCGCGGACGTACGGATGGCGTGCACCTTGGTTTTGTGGACCGCCGGGAGGGGAGCGTGGTCCCTTGCCTCCGTAAAACGGGCCCGGATGAGGGGGGACGATGACATCCATTGGGCCAACAGGTTGGAACACTTGCTCCCCCGAAGACTGGTGGCACCACTGAGCCGAACGAGCATCATGTTCAGCTCCTTAAAGACGGAGGGAGGGTAGGACATAACACAATTTGTGGACAAAGAAACGTTCATAAAAGCTGTTCATAATTCATGGTTCATATATGAACCGTTCATATATGAAATATAAATTATGAACAATACTACTTTTCATACAGGTACCAAGGGATACCTAAAGAACAAAAGTGCTTGGAAGCACTTGAAGGGTGTACATGTAGAACACAAATTGTCCTTGTGCTCGTGCCATGTCCCTCAGCGTGCATTATCATTTCAATGTGTCTATGATCCCAAGGAAGGGCCGTGGTTTCATTTAGCCATGTTTCAGCTTAAGACAAAACGAGTTTTGGTGCACGTCAAAGCCAGATGTAGCTTGCAATGCAGGGTTGCAAACCGAAGACAAAAGTAAGTATAGCGCACGTCAAAACCAGTTGTAGCGCGCGTCACAACCAGTTTTAGCGCGCGTCAAATTGAGGTACAATCAGGGCAAGCCCCCGGTTTGACTATGGGGTCAAGGGCGTAGCACCGGACACGAAACACGCCGTGGTGGGGTGATGGCGGCACCGTTTTAGGTGATTCAAAAGCGGGGAGGCTTGGTTTTTCTTCAAAAAACATTGTAGAAAAAGGGTACAAGTGGGAGGAGGGCAGTAACTGGGGTTCTCAATTTTTGCCTTGATTTGCCGGAGTTTACCGTGTTTTAGCGAACTTTCACTGTCTTTGTAGTTATAGAGCAGCCGTTCGGTCCCTCTAGGGATCGGTTGGGCAACGCATCTCGGGCCCAAGGATTCCCCGCCCTCCTGGGGCCATAGGCCTCAAAGAGCTCGGAGGAGGACGCTGCCCTCCACGCTGCTAAGCGGCAGGTGGCCACCCACTATTTGTCGCATGAAGGCCTATTCCAACCCTATGAACCAACTAGCAACGAAACACAAGGGGTAATACCGTTTGCACCAAGGCACCTTACACTGCACAGGCCCACCTACAACGGACCATTGGTACACTCAGGGATCCAAACGCCATGGTAGGGCAGTGGGATGCGCTGTTCTAGGCCGTGGTGCGGAACCCCCCCAATTGCGGGGGTTGTCAATATGGCTAGAACCCAGACGTTCACATGTTGCATGGATGCACTATGATGCAACAATGTGCCTTGCATGTCTCGTTTGCTCGATATTGCTCGTTTTGCACTTTTTGCGATTTGGTCTTTTTGTGCTGTAGCTAGTTAGAACGGGGTAAGAGCACTAGTAATCGCGGGGGTTATCGCGCGATAACTAGGTTCTCGCGCGAGTTATCGAGCTAGTTATTGCGCGAGAACTACTTATCACGCGAGTTGTCGCGGAGGTTATCGCGCTTCATTTTCTCTTGTTCCATGTTATGAACAAGAGACGGCGGCAAAAACACGGAAAGAGAAAGCTGACCACACGGCCATTAACTGCATACAGTACAAATAGGAGGGTGTGTGTCCACTCTGCTTCTACCATGGGATGCGTTGTTCTAGGGCGTGGTGCGGAACCCCCCCCAATTTCGGGGCTTGTTAATATGGTTGGAACCCAGACTTTCACATGTTACATGGGTGCACTATGATGCAACAATGTGCCTTGCATGTCTCGTTTGCTCGGTATTGCCCGTTTTGCACTTTTTGCGATTTGGTTTTTTTTTTGTTCTCTAACTAGTTAGAACGGGGTTCGAGCACTAGTTATCGCGGGGGTTATCGCGCGATAACATAGTTATCGCGCGAGTTGTCGCGCTTGTTATCGCGCGATAACTATTTATCGCGGAGGCTATCGCGCTTGATTTTCGCGTGTTCCATGTTTCCCCTCTTCGCTTTAGCTCTCAAATACTTCACAATGGCACTTGCTGCTGCCCACGCTTGGTTGGAGCACCATCAAAATACCTTTGGGATCTCTCGCCTTGGCGGACCTGAGGGGTTTACGATGGATGACACCACTGTGAGGCACCCTGTGGCGAGTCATTACGAATGGTGTGTGGACTTTGGACGCATCATCCATAAGGCCCCCTTCATGGCCGACGAGAAGGACCCACTGGTTCTTAGCAACTACATATTCAAGTTGCTAGAGGTAAATCCAGAGGTTGCTGGATTTTTGATCTAGCTTCATTCGGACCATGTGGACGCCGTATTGCAGCTCGTCACCCCCCATGCCGAGAAGGGTGCGTGGACGAAGATGACCCTCTACGTGGCTCAGCCGGCTCTTTAAGTCAGCACTCCGGGCAGTGCATGAGACCCAAAATGGGCAATTTGAAAGTGTGTGTTTTCTCGATGGAAATTTGAGGTTTCATTTTTGCACGTTTTACACCCCCACTTCTTTACATTGCTTCTTGAGCCCTTTATAGGTCCGCTGTGGAATATAAAAAACAAACGCGAATTTCAAGGAGATGGAGTCTGTTGCGCTCTGCAGATTGCAAGGAAGCCCAAGTGTCCACTTTAGGCCATGATTTTCAACAACTATCGGTGTTTGCGCTCTGTAGAGCGCTCCGTTGGTTGAACAACCATTTTTAAGCCGCACCTACGAGTAATCCGCAGACGTTACCGGATATTTTAATGCAAAGGTGGCCTGTTGCGCTCTGCAGAGCGCTCCAAACCCTGTGCCCGTCATTTCCATCAATTCCTATTCCATGCACTCTAGAGAGCGCAAATCTGGCCGAAGAACTATTTTGGAGTACATTTATTGGTTGATGAAGTTATGTATGGATTGTCATTGGGTATTCGACCGTCGTATGGGACAGTACATGGCTAGAGGGGACACCAGGAGCTATAAGGTGACAAGGTATGGTACATTCCCATTTTGGTACATGCATTTATGGCTCCCCTATTTGTTAGTACCATTGAATGTTCTGCGCCAAAGAATAGTACAACCATTCTTGACCAGTTGCCTCTGTTCCGCTCTACAGAGCGCAAATGCTTACAACAGCATGAAAATTGGTGTTTTTTCTAAGTTTGCCGACTTGAGCGCTGTGCAGAGCGCATTTAACGCGATATGCTCAATGGAGATCCCTATTTTTGGTTGTTCTGCATTGTTTGCGCTCTGCAGAGCGCAAATTTTCGGACTGTCCTTTGTTTTGATAGCACAAATTTACTTGTTGTTCAACGATTTAATGTGGCATGTATCCCGGCAACGTTACTTGACCATTGTCCCTTTATTTAGTTTCTTTTCATGCTTGTTCGTGCCATGGATGCCACACTGTTCCGGGTCTTCTTGTAGGAGCAAGAATACAGTTCAGGTTTGGATATAATGCATCATGCTTGTTCCCATGGTGGTTATGCCCTGCAGTTCGTTAAATTTTTTATGGCAATGAGGGTTGATCAACGTCATTACCGAACTTTCGGAGACGTTCAGCAGATGTTGACAGTTATGAAGGTAACGGGTAAAGGTTTGCCTTGACTTAATTAATTGTGCCAGGTGTCATACAATCTTTATTTGTTATTGCATAAGCAATGGAAACCCCGTACCAAGCGTAGTTCTGCCGAGTGTGACGGTCCCATGTCTAGTGCAGCACGCCGTAAATTGTCCTCTACTGGTTTATGTCTGTACAGTGCCCCCAGTTTATCACAGTAGGCCGCTGATGTTGCTGCTCACCGTTTAGACGAGCTTTCCCCTTGTGTTGTGTGGTATGACAACTGCTACAGGAGACATTGGTTACCCACTTCATCTGGTGCCAATGCATCGTTGAATTGTTCTGTATTTGCAATTCTGCCGCTGCGACGTGAACTGGATGTTTCTCCAGCCTACCCTCAACTAGGTAGTTTGTTTTCGAAAAACAGGGGACATAGCGACATCGGTTGTTCAAAGTCATAGCACTCTGCTTGCTAATTGGGACAATGCACTAAACGCCCCCCTTACACTACGAGATCTAAGGTCCCCCTTAGATCCCCACTGCTTACTGGCACGCAGTGTGATCTAGCGCGAATTTTGAAGTTTGTGGTCAGTCTACAACATAAGTCCAACCGGGTTCTGCCTATGTTGATCGATATGAAGATTTTTTACAGAGTGGCAGAAATGTTGTAGTCTAGTACATATGACGTCTACAAACTTCATAATGTTCTCCTTTACTGTCCTATGGTGTATGGTGTGTGGCATGCGTACAAGTACTGCTGTGAAGCAGTGTATTGCAAATTCCTCTCTCTGTGTACCTTTTTGTCATCTGGTCCACAAAGTCGTGATACGGACGTTTACACACAACGCAAGGTGATTTGGAAGGAAAGGCTGTTCATGAGTCTGTTACTCGTTGCCCCCCAGTTCTTGCAACAGCTGAAACAAAAACTTTGCGCTCTGCAGAGCGCTCCAGTCGGCAGTAGGTCGGTACTGCAACAACAGTGTTTGCAACAAACGGTGGCAATGTTCAACCTGTTGAATAATTACGTCCCCAGTTTGTTTATTTTCGGTATGCTGGTCCGTGATTGCAACTGGTGTACGGGCCGAAAACTTCAAGTGCCTCACCCGACACAATTGTTGTTGAATATGTCTATGCTGGGTCTGTTGTGGTTGTTTGATGGTTCTGAGGGTTCACACCAATATCTTAGAACCTTGGCAGTAGCAAAACTGTTGTGGTTCCATGGCATGGTACAACCCCCCCCAGTACGCACAGCGAGGAACCTTGTGAGGCCATGCTCTCTCGGTTTGCTGAGAAGTTGCGGCAATTTGCATCCACCTCCAGCAAACTCGCGGGGGCCATTGCCCTTTTTCTGCTAGTTGCCCCGGCTGCAGGGGGTAAAAAAGATTTCCGGAAAGCAGGCTTTAGTAGCGCGTTGTAGATGCCATTCGGATGCACCTTTCAATGTTTGTGCGGGATACGGACCGTGTCCCCCATCCAGCTGTGGAATGGTCATCTGCGCTTGAGGTGAAGGTGTTGGGTGCCTGGCTGGAGTCCATGGCTTTCCGTGGATCACTGCGGGATCCCTTTTCACCCCAACAGCTGCAACATTTTCTAGTGAAAACGTTACACAAACTCGCAGGTGCTGTGGATGTGAACAATGAAACTGAAGATGTGCTTAATTCATTGTGTCCACGGTAAACTCATTGTGAAATAGCCGCGGCCAGGGCAGAAAGGGACCACATCTTTAGGCAGAACCCCCTTCTACAACGATACCGCCCACGTCGACCCCCCCCCCCCCCAGCCCCTCCTGCACCACTTGCCCCCCCAGTTGGCCTGGTGGGTGTACCAGATGGTGAGGATGAAGTCCAAAGCGAGTATGACGGTAATGACTGTGAGGAAATGGTGGGCCAACGTAGTATAATCACCGTGTCCAACGGTGAGGGGGATGTGATTCAACAATTCACATGTTTAGAAGAGGATTTGTCTTTTGTCCTTGATCAATCCGATTGTGAGCAGTAAATTTAGACTTTTGCCCATTTTTGCATTGAATGCACCTGTTTTGCTGCGTTTTCTCCCTTTTTGGCATTCCCTTTTGCGCAACATGCAGGAGCCTTCAAAGACTCAGTTGCCACTTCCTGGACATGAGACCTCAAAAAAACTCAGCCAATCCCTGGAGGCCTGTTAGATACCCTCCCAGAATGCTTCTCATGACGATCCTGCAACGAAGGCCCGGAACAGCGAGAGTATTGAAAATGCAATGGCGAGAAACAGCCTCACGGAGTGGGTGGAGGCAAAGCAGGTCAAGATCCCTTTCCAGAAACTGCGCTGGGATCTCAATTGCGAGTATGGGCAAGTGCGCAAGAGGGATCCTCAACTCGTGGCGGCACGGCTGGCCATTTTGAAGCGGCATCCACCTCACAGGCACTTGGACTGCATCGTGTGGCGATCTCCAAGTGCAATGTACGCAAACAGTGCCGTTTGACGTCTGTGCTCCATTTTCAGTATCAATAATAGGTGGGTTTTCTCGTTGCGCTCTGCAGAGCGCTCCTGTCCTGGCATTCCTCATTTTGATATTGCCAGATGTACCCCTGTGTCCTCTGCAGCAAATATCTTCCATATCATCGCCTTCTAGCACCTGACTGCCGCGGCGTACGAATGGTGGAAGGAGTTATGTGCGAAACGAAAGGACAACCCAACCTGGATGGGTTATGTGGTGGCAGATGTGGTCAGAACAAACACACCGCTCAGCATCCGAGAACAGATCAGTGGGGACTCAAATGCGCAACAGTGGTCTGTGGCCGGCATGGAGCTGTACCAAGTGGGCAAAACAATTTGGCACGAGTACGAAAGTGAGGAATGGAAGTAGGATGAAAAAGTAGCCTTGATGGCTGCGCCACGAAAGGCTGGCCAGATCCGTGGACCCCATAAACCGGTATAGTGCCTGTCCCCATTAAAATAGTGACGTTTGGTGAATTGGCGCTCTGCAGAGCGCTTCTGACTGCATGTGTCCTAAATATGGTGGTAGTTATTGACGTCTCGTACCTGTTGCGCCTTGCAGAGCTCATTTGTGGAAAGCACCTTCGTTTTTGGGTGTGAGGAGAACCTGTGGAAAGCGTGGAGACCCCTGCAGCGCCCGGTGGTAGCAACGGAGAACAAGTGCGAGGACGGGCTGAAGAATTTCGCGAAAGTCTGCAAGGAAGGTAATGTCCTGCCGCTCGATGTGTCCCAGGGTCTCAGAGCACGGCACCAACAGTCCTGTATACCATTGTTACTGCATGCAGGGATTACCTGTACCACCCTTCGCCCCGTATTGGGCCTAGATGCGGACCACTGCCAGCAGATCATTGACTACATGGGTTCGGCCAAGGCAACGTTACGCGGGTTCAACAAATTATGCCGGAGACTGAAGGATTACCGCAACTGGGAGTACGTGTACCTCCATCCAGAGAATACCATGATCCACGAACCTCGAAGTATGCCTTCGCTCAAATCGTGCCCATAAAGCGACAGCGCCTTCCTATGGCGATGTGCAGAGTGTTCCTGTACCACCACAATAGCCATTCAATTTCGACTTGTGCATCAATTCGCGCTCTGCAGAGCGTAAAATTTCCTGTACCACCAAATGGGACATTAAATTTCGACCTGTGCATCCGTTTGCGCTCTGTAGAGCGCATCGCTACCGAAATGTCATTTGAACCCCCTGTGTGAATTTTTGCGCCCTCCCAGAAATTGCACATCGAAATGGCACGTGTACGGAAGCTGGTGACCAAAAATACAGCAATTAAGTTGAATTTTGGCAAGTGGGTCTTGTGAGCAAATTCTGAGTATCCTCTTTGGTCTGTTGTGGAGAACGGCAAGCTCCGGGCAAGTGAGGAGTGGCGTCCCTTCCAACTAGGTCCTTCAAAGCCGCGGGTGATACCAAAGGTGGATAGCAGTGGAGAGAAGCTGGCAATGCTCACGTTGAATGAGATGGGTGCATCACCATCACTTCTGGATACGACTGAAGGTGGCGACGCGAATGATGCTATGGGAGACACGAGGAGCTTCTTGTTGGGTGGTACCGGGGTTGTGCCTGGTAGCGCCGCAGACCCTCCTTTTGCTGCGGTATGCAGTGCCATAGCACACTTCTTTGTCTCGATGTCTCAATGTCCAAATTCAGTTTGACCCCCCACCCCGGGGGCTGATGGACTGCGTGCCCCCCGCCCCCCCAGCATTGCCCCACCCACTCCTGGTCCTCCCCGTACCCATGCAGATTCTTTTGGAGCTTGAGGCTGAGTACATGGGTGCGGTTCATCCCTAATTGGACACCGTACTGGGCAAGGAGGTCCCCATAGCCGTTGTGGGTCGTGGCAAGGCGCTGAAGTTCTTCATCAACCAATTGCGTGGGCTGGATAGCTGCGATGGCTGGCAATGGCTCTCAACTACTACCTACGATAAGACTACTGGCACTCCTACTATGCAGATGGTGGAGAGAACGGTGCATTTTGGAATCCCCCATAAGTTAGGCATAAAGGTACCCATTTTTTTTATGTCATCAAGGCGAGTACAAGGCATCCCTGCCACTCCCTGTTGTTGGTTGGTTCTTGAAGGCTCCGAGGGTTGTGCCTAGCGATACACGAGCTCCCGAGGAATCTGCTTGGATTCTGGCTGTCACCTCTAATGTTACGATGCCCTGTCACCTCTTCAGATGCCTGACGGAATCAACTTGTGTTGTGGTCGCATACACAGGCAAGTATGCTGACAAGCCTGAGTTCATGAGCCAGCTAGGGACCACCATAGCAGATGTGGACTGTTTTTGTATTGTGGACTGGCAGGAGTGGTTCCATTGCATCGATGAGGGATGTTTGTGTGAGGTAGCCAAGGCACAGGCCCCAGAAGAGAAGAATTCTGAGGATGAAATTGAGCAGGTCGATGCCCCGGATGCACTTGCTGATGCTCCACCGGCCATTAAGTGCAAGACCTCAAGTGGCACTCCTCGGCCCCCAAAGAAAAAACAAACACCGAACACCCTTCAGACACCCGATGCCACTTCTGCCATGGATGCTCTGGCCGCAAAAGCCAAGCAGGCGAAGCCACTAGCGAAGAAGGGCAAGAAATCAATTCTCTCAGCCCTTTTTGATGTGTGGATTTTATATGCAACGCAAATTTTTCAACTTGTACGTTTTGGGGCCTGCTATCGTGCCTTTTCGCACGAGAAGTCTGTCTGCTTTCGTCACGTTATTGAATGCGGCCTTTGGACGTCCATCATTGCAGCATTGCAATTTACACTAGTGATACGGCGGAATGCATTTCTATCACAAGCATTGGTGTTTGTGTCTGTCTGAAAACGTACCCCCGGAAACTGTCAATGTTGCTTTGTATGTTTCATGTGTGAGGTGCATACACATCAAAAACTGTTTGTTTCGTCTTTTGTAGGTGGCTCATTTTCAAGTCGGAGTATGCAAGGAAAGGGCACATAACCTACAAAAAGAGGTTGTTGAAATCACCAATAAAAATGTCGTTGACCAGCGTCACTAATTTTGGGGTTGAAAAGCAGCATTTTAAAACAGTGGTCCCATGCGCCCCGGGAGTGCCATGCCCGTCACGTAAAGAGGCGGCTAAGATGTGAGTCACCAGGAAGAGGAGGAAGTGGAGGAGGAAGTGGAGGACGTGGAGGAGGTGGGGGGTGGGAGGGGGAAGGACAAGCCCCAACACCCCCTCATTATTAGTGTCCACAAGGTAAGGATCCGACCTTGTAAGGGGAAGGGGAAGTCGGATGGTTGGTTTCCCCAACCACTCACCCACAACGCCCGCCGGGTCTGCACTGAGGAACCCGAAACCAAGCTCTCCATGCACCGGCTTTGCCCCACAAGGGAGTGGGAGCGTGAGTGGTATGGGGTCACCACTCCCAACATTGTTTCGACCCAGGGGGTGATTCTTTTTCCTTTTGGGGCAACACCCCCCCATTGGGGATGCCGACGAATTGGTTGCGGCAGAGCCCATTGGGGCCTTTAATGGGGATACAAACGATCCTGTGCTCACTGCCGGGGACAGGTTGGTGGTGAACCACTTGCTCGAGCACGAATTTTAGGTTGATGCGCAGAGACTTATGCATAATCTTGAGAGGGTGCCTCTTTGAGAGAAGGTAGCCATTTTCAATGAGAAATCCCCATTTGGGGCAGGCCCCAAGATTCAGGGACCTGCCGCACCGTGTATGGCAACTATGGAAACGGCAACCACCACAATCACAACCCCCACAAGCTCCACGATCTTCCGGTCCTCAGAAGGGTCGCGGATCGTGTGCTTGAGACTGCGAAGAAGAGTGTGGTGGGGGCGGGGTTGGGTGGAGCATCACCAATCTTGACGTGGCAGAAATTTTGAGCTACGACCACACCCCGCAACACCTCCATCGCGATGCCCCCCCTATATTTTGCCTCACGGCACATTGATTGTTAATTGCCCATTATGCTCACCCATAATCATGAGGCCAAGGATGGGTCGCATTTTCTTTTTGTGCCGTCCAGCAGTTCGGGGTTCCCTGACCCCTGGGTGGAGAGGGTTGTGCCATTCAAGAGGGCCACTACCTTTTTTTTAAAGCCCTTGATGTTCACCGGGGGTCGGGCATTCCAAAGGCGTCGCCCGCTGGTGTGTCCCATCCTCGCCTCATGGCATTTTTTGCAATTGAGCTAACCCAAGGCCCTAACCTTCGGTTCCTGAACCTGCATGTCACCCAGTCCATTAAGCGGCCCCAGCTGGGGGCGCCTGGTGGCCAGGGTGCCAAGACGGTCCCCTATCAAGGGGCGGTTAGGTGTAGGGGGAAGGTCGTGGCCAAGTGATACGAGCGGGCTGTTTTGTGCGCTGCACACAAAGATGGTGTTTGTGTGCCATGCCAGGAGGGGGGGGAGCAAGAAGGGGGGGGGGAGGAGCAGTTGGTGGAGGACCCCAATTAGGTCAGCATTTAGCAATGTGCTCAGTGCTTGCTCCCGGTGGCAACAACCACCCGGCATTTTTTGTTGTCGGGGTGGGGGGTTGGGAGGGAGGTGGTTGCCCCCCTCACTAATGAGGAGGTGGGGGGGGGTCGCAGGCCAATCCGATCAGTGCCCCTTGGCCAACGTGTGCCATGGGGAGGCACTGCTGTGGCCCACCTTGCAAGGGCACGTTGGGTTTAAGGTGCCGGCGGGCACCATTTTGGTGGTGAGCAAGCGAATGTATGGAGGAGTGGCAAGGGTCCCCCTTGAGCTTGAGGGGGTGGCCCAAGTGGTGGCTCCTCCCCACGAAAAATGCACTTAGGCCTCCTCTTGAGCAAATCCACTAGTCATTGACTTCCACTCGTGCTCCCGCTGCCTTGACTCTGCACCCCTGGTGGACCCAACCCCTGCTAGGCAGTGTAGGTGTGCACTGAGGGTGGATGTGAGGCTGCGCACCTACGCCTCAGCCACCCCCAGGCGCTGCTAGATGTCATCCCCCCTCCTCCGCAGCGCCTCCACCTCCACCCTCAGCCTGACCGCCTCCAGCTCGGCCTTCTACCTCCCCTCCTCAACCTCCTTCAGAGCCCCCCTCACAGTCCCCAGCCCCTCCCCCCTCTTGTTGGGCAAGTTGAGGGCCTGGTCCAGGGCACACTGAGTGTTGCTCTAGACCTTCTTGGCCCTCGACAAGGCCGACCTCTGCTCGGCCGCCCTGGCGAGGGGGAGTGGACGCAAGTTCAGGAGTACGCGGCTGTCACCGATTTCGTCTTGCTGCGGAGGATGAACTTGGTGCTGGACGACCCCGAAAAGGAGGCGTGCAAAGGCATGTGCCCATGTCACCAGGTGTGAAAAGTGCCCACTACACCGTGCTCTAACCTTTGCTCTAACTAGTTATCGCGGCACTTCTCGCGCTCTAACTGGGTGCTCTAACTAGTTATCGTGCTGGGTTATCGCGTTCTAACTAGTTATCGCGGGGGTTATCACGGGGGTTATTGCGTGGGTTATCGCGCTCTAACTAGATTATCGCGCGAGTTATCGGGGTAGTTATCGCGTGTTTTTTTTGTCTCGTTTATACTTCCCAAGTTACGATCCTGCAGGTGCTGCGTCTCTTCGTCAAGGAGGCAGCCGAGGCAGCAGCACTAGGAGCAGCAGAAGCAGCAGTGGCACGGGCCGCCAAGCCAGTGGCGGCACGTGCGGAGCTGGAGGGGGAAAGGATGCTGCCGGAGGGGGCAGCCTGGCGGTGGGGGGAGCCGGCGGACGAGGCCTGACGGATGGGGGGGACCGGATGGTACCGGCATGTCACCATCACGGAGAAGGAGGGGGGGGTTGAGAGGAGGACCAACCTCACCCTCCCCTCCTATTTGTGGCTTTGCGGGGAAACGGGCAAATGGCCGAATGCCGCTGAGGGGGAAACACTTGCGGCTTGTTTGTGTTTGTTTGGGATGAGGGACCCCCCCCCAAAGAAATTTTTTTTAGGGTGTGTTTCATTGATGAAGCATGGGGGGAGTACACTCGGGGGAAGTGTGGCAGAAGCTGCACAGGGGGGGGGGGGGGGCATCCACTGGGTTGGGGGGTACGAGGCCCCCCAATCTGTGTGTCATGCAACCGCTTCATGGGTCTAGTCGTATGCGCCTAAGGGGGGAAGGCCCACGAAGCACACCAAGAGGGGGGCCGAGGTGGTGGTCGTTGAGTCCGATGCCCCCCCCCCCAACCCTGAGGTTAAGGCCCCCACCCCCTCCCCCAAGCCGTTGAAGGTGGCCAAGGTGGCGGCTCAGCCCCCCCCCCCCCCCAAGCCCTTGATGTGGGGGACTTGGCCGCCACTATGGCCAAACAAGTGACGGACGCTTGTCAGTCTTTGGTCGAGCAAGCGGCCTTCACGGGGGTTCGGAAGCGGAAACCCCAACCCCTCTAATTTTAGGTCGACCCACATGGCTGCTGCTACCGTGAGGCCTCCCATCAACCCCTTGGTTGTGGGGCTGAATGAGTACGGCACCACCAAAGCTCCACCATGGTTCACATGGTGTAGCATCCAAGTTGTTCGCCCCCAAGGGACGGACACCGTGGGCCTTCACGCCCATTGGCGTGATGGGGCGCCCATGGCGCCAATTGTGTGTGTGAGGTCTTTTGGGGGGGTCCGATTTTTGGGTGGAGAGTGGTGGCCTGTTGAAAGCCTCCCTGAGGGACAAATAGCGGCACACCCGTGTGTGCAAGGGTAGTGAGGTGGGGGGTTGGGCATGCAAGGCCACGCCTGAAGCCCCGGTGTTGTTCAACACCCGGGCACTACATGCTCCATTGCCATGGGAGGGTGAGCGATGGAGTGTGCTTTTTTTACAGTGCAGGGGGCTTGTTGCATTGCACGCGTACGTGGCGGCAGCAGCTTGTGGTCTTGGGTTTTAGGGTGCCCAATGTGCTCTAACCTCTCCGATTAGTGCGCACTAACCTGTGCTCTAACTAGGTATACAGCAGTTATCGCGCTCTAACCGGGTGCTCTAACTAGTTATCGCGCTGGTCTATCGCGCTCTAACTCACTTATCGCGTGGGTTATCGTGGGGGTTATCTCGCGATAACCTAGGTTTCGCGGGGTTATCGCGTGGGTTATTGCGCGTGTTTTGTGGGCCTCTGCGTCCAGACCATCATTCATTTCCCGCGCACGAACTCTCATTCTTCATGGATAGTGCTGTTAATCAGGCCCTGGGGCCTCTGAATTCTGCTAAACTGTTGCGGTACATCGAGTTGCAATGTCCTGAGGCCCGGCGGCGGCGGCGGAATGCTGATCAGAGGCTGGTCTGAGTTGTCTTGGGGGATCCCAACATTGAGTGTGGCACCAACACCAAGGGAGAAGTTTGTTTAAGTGGTGGGTCGTGCACAGCCCTCTCTGCCCCACTTGGCTTTGCAGTCAATTGTGCATAATGCGATATCTATGGCCCGCGTTATTGGGAAACCCCCCCCTAGTGGCGTTGCCATTGTTGACATTTCAGTTGATGCGACTTCCTTGTGGAAGGCATCCTCTACCGGTGCGGATGTATGGGTCACTGTATTGGACGGGGCGGGGGGGGGGCAAAGTATGCACCGAAGGTGAAGCTATGGGCCTCATGGTTTGCATGGATCGCGGGAATGAACAGGTATTTTTCAGAAGCCCGGACATCTCCGCCAACCCCAATCAAGAGGTGAGGGAGGTGGAGGAGGACATTGTCCTCTTTCAAAGCCAATTTTTGACTTGCATTGTTATTTTGACGGGGGATGGGAAAGGGATGCAAGCATTCGGGGGGGTTGGGTTTGAGTGTTGGTTGTGCAAAGACCCCAATGGTATTGTTGAGCAAATAGGGGTGGAGTCCACCTCTAGATGGGGGACATATTTGAGATGTGTGACCCTTGACATACGGCCAGGGGACTACCAACATGCGGCATGCGGCATTCTAAATGGCATTCCCATGCGCACTGAGACCGCCCTTCAGGCCCTCCCCCCTGGTACCCCAGGTAAGGCCCAAGGTCTTGAACATTGCAGGCCTTCAAACAAGCCCTGAAGGATGAGACCTCAGGCATTCCTCTGAGGGAACGTCTCCCATCGGTCTCAACGGCATAGGAAAAAGATTTTGATCTTACAAGCACCAAAGTTTTCCTAACCCCCCCCCCCCCCTTCCAAAGGCAATTTGTTGATCACCTCAAAGATCACGTCCCCACAGTGAGGAGCACTGGTGGACCTCCGTTATGGGTTGTTGTCCATGTCATGGTAAAATGCATTGACGGTTTGTATGAGCTTTCGAGAGTGAGGGAGATGTACACTCTAACCCAAGTGGAACGCCATCGCGTGGTGACCACAAATTTTTCAAAACCTTGGGGAGACTGAGGTTGGTCCGACACCACGTGGGTCCATTGGTGCTTGGCACATTCCACTTTTTTTGCCGAGAAATGGAGGAATCTTTTTTCAGTTTTTCTCCATCCCAACGGAGTATCGGCATGGGCCTTACAAGACCAGGCTGAAAATTGTTTCAAGGGTTGGTCCTTGGTGAGGCCAAGTATGTCCGCCCGGGAGCAAGCGCTTTTGGGACTCGAAGCCGCCAAGGCCTCAGACATTGACGAGTTTGTGTGAAGAAAGCCCAAAAATGCTTTGTGCCAAGTGTTTTGTGTTGTTTGTCGTAGTGAGGGATCACGGAGGGGTGCGTGATGACTACCCGCAATAGCCGCGCGATAACTGAATTAATGCGTGATAACTAGTGCTTTAACTCGTTAGAGCAAGGTGCTCTAACTGTGCTGTAACTCTGTTCTAACTCTGCCCTAACTCTTTGACCCCCCTCCCCTCAAAACCACCCCTACGATGGGGAAAGAAAGGGGATCGGGGGTTTTTGGGGGGTGCCGAATCCTTTTTTTTAGGTGGTTTGCCCCAAAATTGAAGCTAGGTGGGTGTTCCGGAAATTGTGCTCTAACTAGGGCTTCCGCACCACACCCTAGAATGCTGCATCCCACAATCGGTTCATTTTCGCTTTAACTCTTACCATCTCTACATGTAGTGATTCACTCCTGCAACTCCTTTTGGGCACCGACATATGTATTTTACACGTGTAAAGAAAAGCAAACCAAAAAAAGAAAATTTATGTATAGAATCAAAGGTGCAAACTCTACTTTGGAACAGGCGATTTTGAGGTCTGCGGGTATTTTGTGGCGCTACAGGTCGCGTGCGCTTCACAGTGCCAGCCGCTGAAAGGAAGCAGAAGCAAAAGAATACAAAGAAAACCGTGGGGGGAGTGCGCGGTGGAGCAGCCTTGGCTGCTCTCGCGCCCGAGCCCCACGGTCCCCTCCTCCCCCACCCCCCCACACACCATTCAGGGTATTTGGCCGACCTCATGATATGTCTGCATGTGTAGAGCTCCTTGCTGACACCAAATGAACATTTTCCTTAGTGGCATTACGTCATGTAATGCATGAGCACTCCAGAATCGCCGCAATACACGTTCCCACCATTGTTGTGGGTAGCCTTCGCATCCTACCCCCCACATGATGGACCGCATGTTGGCTTGCAGCGCCTCATGGGTGAGGGCATACCATACACACTTATGCAGGAGGGCTGGGAACTGGGACCTCCAAACCAGGCAACAATGCGGAATCTGCCAGTCCACCCAAGTTCCCCACTCGTACTGGCTGATGGGTACATCCAGGGATAGTGTATGGGACTTCCGGTACAGCAACATACGGCCATCAGGTGCAGTTCCTCACTTTCCTTCACCCCAAGTGCCAAGATCTGCATCTATCTCCCATTTTAGGTGAAGACCATAGATCCATTGCCGTACTTCCGTGATCCCTCCTCAGACAACAGGCATCAGAGCTCCACGGATATTCATACAAATGATATACACATTATCCTTGAATCTGGACAGCAAGATCACAGGCAAAGGAGGGAACAGACCGGGGTCATCACCGCGGCTCTGGGAAAGTTCTGCCACAACACATGGCAGTTGCTTATACTCCTTGCACAACTCACGTGTCACATGTTGATCACGCCTGAGAGTGTCCCTCATAATAGCTCGCAGCCTACCATCGGGTGCACCATCCCAGGCAGTGGACCTCACAAGCAAGACGTTTAATTCGGCTATGTGCATACAACCAAACAAGTTCTCCATAGGGCTCCACCAACCATCAAAACCAGGTTGGCACAGTGCGGGCAAGCTAACCTGTGCTATCCTTGGGTTGACCATAACCTTCTGTGTGCATAGCATCGCCTCTTGTACAATGGGGGACAGCGTGAAGTCAATGTCACCAACAAGGGAGAGTTCAATAGTATTAATGCCGGTGCAAGGCTAGGCAGGGAGGCCGCATCGCTGCGCACCACTGCTCCGTCACAGACACCCGTTGGTCACCAAAAACATACTGTGCCTCGCGCCATAAACTCATAGTTCAAAAATTTGCGCTTAGAGAAAGCCCCCTATGGGAACACCCATGTCCCCTTGGGAAAGAATCAGGGGACCTAGAACGAACAGTTCATTCTGAAACAGTTCAAATTGAACATACCGTAGTACAGCAACAGCGGAGATGTTATAAAACTGATCCGAGGACGCGGTGCCAATGCGGTCAAGGTGTTTCAGCTACCCTTTCGCAACAGCAAAACTCAGTGATCGTGAGCTGTCGCACGGCTTGACGAGGGAACATGCCCATTGCACCGCGGCCATCGCATCCTGTTTGGGAATCTCCCAAAACATATCCTCCATGTCCTTCTCTAGGTCAACCCTGGAGCTAGTATTTGCACACAGGCACATTAGTGCGCGTGCTTGGTCTCTGACTCCCAGGAGTGGCTGAAAGCTATAGGTAGCCAGATTCCACGCAGCAAACGAGATCAGGGGCTGAAGGGACCTCCCGATCAATTTATCCCATGTGGAGAGAAGGATGTTTTTGAACGATATGACGTCTCGGCATTTCAGTTTGGGGCAGATTGTACACATCTCCGTTGATTTCCACTTCAACATAGTAAAAAACGTCGGGGAGAAGACACTACACTTGTGTTCAGCGTCGGGTTACAAGATTAGCTCCTCACACCAAAGGGCAAACAGGTGTGCATCCGGTAGGATTTGTCGGAACGCACGGTGAGACAATGCATCACGCACAACCCCACTGGAACACGCACGGTGGACCGTGATGTATGGTGAACTCAAGTGTGCGAGGCGCCGTGTGTCAGCAAACCCGTAGATACGGTACGGGTCCCGAATATCATGGCCGATGCCACACGCATCTCATGCAGACTTTTACAGACACCATATTGTTTAGTCAGCTTCTTGTCAAACACACCACCTACAATATTATGTTGTTCCAGGAGGGTGCGTGCGTGGTGTGCCACATCCACAGACGGGTGCGGGGCTTTTGCAGCCCCTACACTCTTGTACAGCTGCACACACTGAGACGCATCAACCAACACACCAGCATTGTCCGACAGTGGTTGGGGGTGCATTTGGTCGTGCACCTGGGACATCATCAAGAACAGGGAAAAGACAGTCACAAATCTGAGACTTGGACAATTCTCAAGCTTTCCACAAGGTAGTGGCAGAGTGCCATAGCCTATTACGATCATTGGTACCCAACATACGTGCAAAAGGGGAGGGCATCAAGGCTTCCCACTGCCATGGGTGCCAGACAACAACATGACCAAGCGCATTCGACAGTAGTGGATGCTGCATCAAGGTTTGGCACGCGCATGGCATACAATCGAGTTCATGTAGCAAAGTAGCTCGTAACGTACTCAGGTCAGTGCCGGTACGTACAATATAGAAAGACTTTGTGTCGGTAACAAGTACACGCCATTCCATGAGTGTCTCCAGTGGTAACGTCCGCAGCAGGGCATTTCTAGCTAAAAATGGCGCCGCTGGGCCTGTCGCAGGACGACTCGCAAGAGACGCCTAGGGGGATTCGTAGGAGTTACAGTAAGCACACATTGGTACCATACTCTCACAGCGGGCGGCACGCGCATCAGACCTAAAGCCTTGCATATTCTGCACCAATTTCACAACCTGTGCACTCTATGTCGGTACACGAATCACATACCGGATTTTTACTCTCAAACCCAGTTCACGCATGGTGACACGCCGCACGTGTACAAAAAAGCTATCAAAAAGTCGCGGACCAACTGGCCCAACACAGGCTCTAGCCAGGGATAGCAGCTCATGGCTGGAGGATCCACGGCAACGTGCATTGGTCAAATTCTGCAGGAGTGCAGTCATGGAGCCAGATGTGGCATCCATTTGCCGTCTATGCAGCATGGAGGTCCATCTTATACGATCAATACCGCCAAAGGGTAGGACGCGGTTCAGCGTAGGCGCAACTACCCCTCTTCCTCTTCTTCTTTTCCCTCTTCGCTTTAGCTCTCAAAATACTTTACAATGGCTCGTGCTGCTGCCCACGCTTGGTGCGACCACCATCAAAAACTCCTTGGGATCCTTCGCCTTGGCGGACCCGGGGGGGTTTACGATGGGTGACACCAGTGTGAGGCGCCCCGTGGCGAGTCATTTTGAAAAGGGTGTGGACTTTCGACTCATCATCCATAAGTCCCCCTTCATGGCTGACCAGAAGGACTCCCTTGTTCTCAGCAACTACGTCTTCAAGTTGCTAGTGGCAAATCACGGGGTTGCTGGATTTTTGATCCGGCTTCATTGGGAGGATGTGGACGCGGTGGTTGAGTCCGTCACCCCCCCATGCCAAGGAGGGTGCGGGGACGAAGATGACCCTCTTCGTGGGTCCATAGCAAGAGGAGGATGTGGAGGAAGTGGAGGAGGTGGACGAAGTGGGAGGTGGGAGGGGGAAGGACAAGCCCCACCACCCCCTCATGATTAGTGTCCAGAAGGTAAGGATCCGACCTGGTAAGGGGAAGGGGAAGTCGGCGGGTTGGTTCCCCCATTCCCTCACCCACAACACCCACCGGGTCTGCACTGAGGACCCCAAAACCAAGCTCTCCATGCAGTGGCTTTGCCCCAAAAGGGAGTGGGAGGGTGAGTGATATGGGGTAACCACTCCCAACATTGTTTCGGGCCAGGGGTGATTCTTCTTCTTTTTGGGGCAACATCCCCCCTTATTAGGGAGGCTGAGGAACAGGATTGTGTATAGCGACCTAGTCGGCTATCAGACATCAGACATCAGACTTTTATGGACCATCATTACCAGACCATGAACCCCGCTCCCCCAACCCCTTGATTATGCACTACATCAACCCCCCCCCCCGCCCTTGTCCACACCAAATTCTTCGCAGGAAACCCCCCCCGGTGACCCCCCCACCCCCCCCCCTCACTGTCGGGTGCTTTCAACCCCCCCCCCCCCAAGGAAAAAAAGGTGCCACGGAAAAAACAAACCCCCCCGTTTGGAAACCAATTGCACACTTGTTGTTGACAATGTATGTGACAACTTCAATTTGATTCTGATTTTGGTTGTTTCAGCAGACAATTTGTTTGTGTACAACACCCTTGAGGTGTTTTTGATTGTTTGTGGTCTAGGCCTTTGTGCCTTAGACCACAGACCCCTTCAATGATAAACGCGTTGATCACAACTCAGAAGGGGTTCTGGCATGTTTGCTCCTACAACCAATTACAATTTGCTGACTGTGAGCCCCTTCAATGACGATGCATGACAATTTACATCTGCTGCTCCGTCAAGCGTGGGTCTTTAGTGTCGACCCCCGCAGGGACCTGTTTCTTAGGACCCGTTTTGTGCGGACGGAGCTTTGCGGATTTGCGGCCGAGGAATGGGACTGCCCCCAGCAGTCAGTGTACCATGTCCATCGGAATGTTCCATGTCCTCCAATGGCCAGCAACCATTTTGAAAACCAAGCAACATACATCTGAGAAGGGGCTTTGCAGTGATTTCGAATTTGACTTCCTTGTTTTAAACCGCCCCTCTGTCCCAGCCCCGAAGGCTGATTGCAATGTGCTGCACTCTGCCGTGCTCACGCTTTGTTGTTCATTGCAGGATCTGGTGACGACCATTAAAACCCCTGTGCTCTGTCTCGTGCTCCGTCTTGCCGTGGTGTTTCTTGAGGAAGTTTGGAAAACCATGCAGAGAAATCCATAGTGTAGGGAAAACACCCCCCACGCAACCCCACGCGCAATGGTGTGCAACAGCCTGCCTTGCCTCTTTCGGTGTCAGCATCACATTTTGTGTGTCTGTGATGTTCGATGTTCTCTTGGTTCTGTGTGTAGTGGAAAAACATGGAAAAAATCACAGACTACAGTTTACCCACAGACTACAATTCTCAGAGGTGTGTTATGGTGTAAGTCGTGAACATTTGCAACTTTGGTGCCACGTGTCGCATTGCATTTCTTTTGAAGGTGTATTTGAACGTGTGCTGTTTGTTCCTGAAAAACACCCATCGAGGTCTTTGGTATGTCCATGGTCTAGGCCCTGGCGCCTGCGACCACAGACCCCTTCGATGAGGAATGTGCTGACGACAACTGAGAAGGGGTTTTGATTTCCTGGTATTTGCTTCCATGTTTGCTATGTGACACCCAGCCAGATATTGCAACCCCGTCCCGATTGGTTGTTGGTAGTTGTGGGTTGTGCAGTTTGCAACCATTTTCAGCCCCTTCGATGGTGGCGACGTTGTTTGTGCACGGGCCTGCTCCGTGGAACTTGGGTCTGGGCTGCAACAGGGAGCCATGCGCAGACCCCTGAAGGGACCTTTTTCTTAGGCCCTGTTTTGTGTTCCACGGATTTTTTGAAATGCCACTGCCAATGCCCAAATCCAGCCAATACCGCACCTGAGGCGGGTCCTGAAGCAAACAGTTGAGACGCTTAGCATGTAACCCTGTGGTATAGCGCTGTGGTACACCGCTCCCCAAAAAACCATGAATCCAATGCAAGGTCCTTTGTGCACATGCAGTGGGATATCTGAGAAGGGGCTCTTCTCTGATGTTGTGTTGCCAAGTCAGTGTTACGAGTGTTACACATCCCCTTCGATGATTTTTTGTTTCTAAGGGCGCAAACGCAGGGGGATGCTTTGCCGACATCGGGTCTATGCCTCCCCCATACCAGAGGCACAGACCCCCGCAGGGACCTTTTTTCTTAGGCCCTGTTTGGGTCGGCAGAGCTGTTGAGAAAGTGGGGCATGAAACAGCATTTGCCTAAGCATGGGAAAATCAGTACCATCCAACTCCACATCCGGGTGGGAAGGGATCCGGCTTCGCACCAGCAGCATCCCTAAAGAGCCCTCGAGGCGCAGCCCCTGTCCCGGCCAAGTATGGTGCAAAGCCAAAGCCAAAGGCAATGGCACCACCACCATCACCACCATGCGCGCGACCGGGCGCCCAACCCTCTGCCCTGCAACTGCGTACCCCAAGACATTTTTCAAACATCCCCATAGTCGTATGGCGCCCGGAGGCTGACGCTTCCACCGAAAACAATGTTATGAGAAGGGGCTCTGCTTTGGCTGTTCTGGTTACCATTCTCAGAGGTGTGCGTTGCTAATACTTTTGTGTCTTGGTTCTGTTTGGTTTGATGGATTTGATGGATTTTATTTTATTAGATGGAGCATGCATTGTGCCATGTAGGTATGCATCCCCTTCGATGATGTGTCAGCCATGTGGGAACAATCTGTCCAGGGCTTACTGTTATAGGCCCTATTTTATTGGATGGAGCCAGGCATCTCCCCATACTCCAACGGATCTGCATGTTTGCCAAACTTGCCAAAGACCACTGCAATAAGCCCTACGGCACACTTGTGCTGCACAACATACGCCAGCCCCTACCTTGACAGCTTTTCCGGGTCATTGCGCAGATTCCGGCCCCAAGGTTTCTTTTTCATTCTGCCTTGCTGGGCGCAGTACTGTCCAATGTGGCGGACTGCATTTGAGTTGGGTGATGCAGAATTCCCACTGTCAGCCAAAAAAAAAACTTAGAAGGGGCTCTGCTATGTGGGTACTGGTGGTCCATTGATTTAATGTGGTTGTGATTTCATGGTATGTTTTGGTTTTATGGCACTTGATTTTATTTTATTTGGCGGATCATGCACAACACCCTTGAGGTGTTTAGTACGTTCGTGGTCTAGGCCATGGCGCCTATGACCATACACCCCCTCAATGATGAACATGCTGCCCACTACTGAGAAGGGGTCCCATGTCACATTCTCCTGGTACCTATGTCCCTTCAACGCTTATCTGTCCCTTGTTGTGCATGTCTCTCTCGACACAAAGGGAAATGTGTGTATTGCCTAGGAGACAAGTGTGCGCTGAGCCTCTTCTACACATAGGGCACTCTTTTGTTATCGACCCTTGACCCTTGAGGCGAGGAAGCGCGTCTAGGGTCTAGACCGTTGCGTCTCCGACCCAGACATTTGAGTTGGGCCTGCCACAGCACCCATGCGTTCTTCCCCCAACCACTGCGGGCTGCAATTTGCCATGTCGTCTAGCCCCCATAGCGTGGCCTCTTCCGCCCCCTCCAGCCCTTCGTTCCCGGAATGCGGTTGGGGGGATCTGCCGGAGCTCTTGCGGTTTGGAGACCAACCCCCATCGCCACCGTGAGACTCTGATGCTGAGAAGTGTCTCAGCGAATTGGCCTCCCCCCAGCCTCCATTGCTAACACCGCCTCCCTCTCCCCCTTCACCCCGCCGTGCACCAACAACCTCTCCAACGCCCGTAAGTCCTCCACGCAGACCCCACATTAACCCAACCCCATACGTGGTAGCCCCGGAAGCCGTGGAGGAGGCCCTGATGTGCACTGCCGTGCCACCGCCATCCCCCCCGCAACTCCCCAAGTACGTACCCAAAGACCCGCCCACCCCCCCGAAGCCCACGGTACACGCGCCCTACAGTGCCAAAACACTGCAGCTCATCCGGGAGAATCACGGGGGTGGGGTCCAGTACTTCGTAGACGGGGTGCTGAACCGCCAAGCGATGTACCGGTTTGCTGTGCAGCAGCCCAAGAAAGACCCCCTGCGGGTGTGGCAGGAGGGCATGCGAATTAGTCGTTCGCATTTCCTCAGCAGGGACGAGGAGCATGTAGCAGTGGTACTTGAAATCCTGTGTGCCACCCCAAAACACCCCCGTATTCCCAAGCCAGCCCCGCCACGTGTGCTGCGTTGGCCGCTGCCCCCTCCACCAAATGATCAGGTGACGCTGACCCAGTATAGCAGGCACCCGCGTACCTCACTCCTCCCACTGGCTCCCGCCCCAAAGCAGCCATGCCCCAACCCGCAGTACGGTTCATTGCTCCAGCGGCGTGCGTCTCAGTCCGCCCCCCCGCAATTTGGGTCGTTGCTCCCTGCGCAAGCCCCCCTGCAGCAACCCCAGACTTCGGCGAGACGTTCGAATTTCCAGCTCTTCGGGCAGTGTGCGCCGAGCGTGTCTTACTCGTAGGGCACTCTTCCAAATAGCTCCAAAATGGCTCGCCAAGACCAAGTATGGTGCAAAGCCGATGCCGAAGGCAACGGCACCACCACCATCACCATCACCATCACCATCGCACACCCCAGAGGCGCGCGCTTCCGCCCCTGTCCCGGCCCTGGCGCCGGCTGACAGGGGCGCGCCGCACTGTGCCCCCAAACAGGCACCGGCAACTCAACCGGGCGCCCTAGAGGCGCCGCAGTCTGCCCCTGTCCCGGCCCTGGCGCCGGCGGACAGGGGCGCGCCGCACTCTGCCCCCAAAAAGGCACCGCTAACTCAACCGCGCGCCCCAGAGGCGCCGCAGTCCGCCCCTGTCCCGGCCCGGGCGCCGGCTTACAGGGGCGCGCCGCACTCTGCCCCCCCAAAGGCAATGGCACCTCAACCGCGCGCCCCAGAGGCGCTGCACTCCGCCCCTGTCCCGGCCCTGGCGCCGCCTGACAGGGGCGCGCCACCCTCTGCCCCCCCACGGGCAACGCCCCAGCCACCACCCGGGGGTGTGGATTTTGTCATGATCCCACCGCAACCCTCGGCACAACCACCATCATCGCGCGCACCAGAGCCGCAGCAATCCGCCCGTGTCCCAGCCATGGCGCCGGCTGAATCGGGCGTGCCACAGGGTACCCAACCCTGTGCCCCGCAAATGCGTGCCCAAGAGCCGCAGCAATCCGCCCCTGTCCCGGCCATGGCGCCGGCTGACTCGGGCGCGCCACACGATACCCAACCCTCTGCCCCGCAAATGCGTGCCCAAGAGCCCCAGCAATGCGCCCCTGTCCCGGCCATGGCGCCGGTCGACTCGGGTGCGCCACAAGGAGCTCAACCCTCTTCACAACCACCATGTGCCGCTCAGCCACAGCAGCCAACACTGTTGCCCACTACGGCCACGTTGAACAACATGGACCACGGGCCCGATGACAACCTTGTCGAAGGGTTTACGCAACGGTGGCTTGACCGCGACAAGTTCGTGACCAAAGCATCAGAGGTGTACACCGTCCATGAGATGGCGGCCGCTGAGGTGTGGGCAGACAAGAACGGCACCAAGCGGAACCTGGCCTTTGAGCGATGGTTCCCCCACGGTGATGGCGATGGGGATGGGAATGCTCCCCCACTGCCACAATGGGCCTCCCAAATGGAGGTTTGGGGCAACTATGAGCTGTCCGATGGTGACATGGTGCGTCGCTGGATCTCCAGCGATCACAACTGGGATAAAAACAAGCCGGACTTCGAGGCGAGGGTGCATGGAGATGGCATCTCAGGACAGCGTGTTTGGATCAGCTGTGCTAATAGGCCACGCACCAATCTCACTGACACCTATTGGTGTAAGGTTGTCCCCGACACAGGTGCTTTTCAGACCTTGCGTAGGGAGATTAAGAAGGGAGAAGCGTGGCCCAAACTGCTGGCAAACATGCGGGCCGAACCAAGGGACACGCCTCCCCTGTCGACCGAGGACCAGGACATCCTGAAACACCTTGTCAAACAGCACGGGCTGAATCCCTCACAGGCGTTGGCTATGCGGCACGTGTAGGATGAGTCATGCATCACAGCATTGACTGGTGGTGCTGGCACAGGGAAGTCGGAGACCTTGGTGGCATGCATCAAGGCCGTGCTATGGCAACAAGGCCTCCTGGTCACGTAGAACCCTGAACCTGCTGACCCGTGTACGTGGAACCTGGGCAGGAAGGTGGGGGGACCTGAGACAAATACCCTACCCCGCGCATGCGTGTTGGTGACTGCACCCACGAACGCACAAGTCGACATGTTGTTGGCACGCGTTCACGAGGAGTGTTACAAGGACAGTGTGTTTCGTGAGAAGTTGCTTGGCGACCACCCAGCCCCCTGGTTGCGCCTCCGAGCCCAACGGGCTACTGCCCCAACAGGCCTGGCACCCTTCGACCAGGAGGCGGTGCAGAAGACCTTGGGGAAGACCCCAGGTTGCAAGCCTACCCTCAAATGTGCCCTCAACTCCTGCCGTGTGCTGTTTGCCACGGCTGGGATGGTTGCTAACCGGCACAAGATGCTGCTTGGGAAAGGGCAGGAAAAAACCAGGTTTGCGTTCAGCTTCGTGGATGAGGCGTCGCGGCACAGCATCCCTGTAGGCGTGGACTTGGCCGCCATGGGCAGCCAATGTCTGCTGTGTGGTGACCCAGGGCAGTTGCGGCCCTACAGCCACGTCCAGCTTTTGGCAAGTTGGTGTGAGGCTGAGAAGCTTGAGGTAGTCCCCAACAGAGTGGCATGGCCACGGGAGGACACCTTCAAGTACAACAATGTTGTAAGGGACGGTCCTAGCCCGGAAGTGCATTGGCATGATTCGCATCGGTTTTGCACCACCAGCACCTTGCAATTCTTTTTGTACCGCACGCGCTGCCGGGCCACTATCCTGGTACAACAGTACCGGATGACCCATCCGCTGGCCACGGTCATGCGTGCCTTGTTTACGGGGGGGGCACTTGGCCACTACCACTCATGTGAGCACCCCCTCCCCGACCCCATCCCGAACAACCCCATCCGCATTGTGGACCTCGCTTGGTCCACCTGATGGGGGGAGTTGGAGCAGACTTTGGGGGCACAGGACCTAGGTAGAATGTTCCACGACGTACAGGAAGCATGGGCCACCCTGCGAATGGATCCGGTGTTGCTGAACAAGGGGGGCCTGAGCATGGAGGAGGGTCTGCTGGTGTGCCATTTTTTGGAGTATGCTGCCAGGAAAGGGACCTACCCAGCACAGTCGGTAGCGGTAGTGACGACTCACTACGCACAGATGGTGTGGCTGAAACACTGCGTGGCGTTTGTTGGCCGCAAGTGGCAGGCCCATCATGTAAACCTCCTCAGAACGGCCCCGACCCTCGATAGGTTCCAGGGGCTGCAAGCCCCAGTGATCCTAGCCTCCCTGGTGTCCACGACACCAGGGATCATGCACGACATCTGGCGGTCAAACACCCTGACCAGTAGGGCGCAGTCGGAGCTGCACCTGTTCGGGCAGTTTGCACAGTGGACCACCCACCGCACCCTTGGTGTATGGCTCCAGGCACTGCACGCTATGCAGTGGCAAGCAGCCTCCGGGACTGTGAGCGACACTCTTGAGCTGGCAGGGGTTCTGAGGGAGGCCGCAACTGTGGAGAAGATTGTGCATGGCACAATCTACCGGTTGGCTGGGGGGGTGTTGGGGCACTGGCTGTGGAAGCCATGGAGGAGGCACAAGAGGGCACGGGACCCATGGGGGTATTCACCAGGCAGTGCGGATCAGTTGCTTGACTTTGAGCGCATCATGCCCAACAGTCGGAAGGATGAGGTGTCTGTTTCTCTGAGGGATGCACGGGGGAACATTGTGAAACCCCGCCTTTTGGGGGTCATCCTGCCTGACTTCACCGAATGGGCGCTCCCGTACGTCTTAGTTGAGGACGATGGACAAGGGGACAGGGGAGAGGGGGACTGGGGGGGGCTGGTGAGGGTAACCCACACGTCCAAGCTTGACGTGTGGGAGCAGCGACTCGTCCGGCACCTAGTGGGAAGGCCCCTCTTCTACAAGCAAAAGTACAGCAACTAGGAGACAGTGGGGGCGTACCGCACGATCCACCTGCCCTTGTGGCAGGACGCGTACGCCTGCTTGGATTCCCTGCCGTTCTTGTGTGCGGAATTCCGCACCCCTATTATTGTGTACGTGGCGTCCCTGCTCCATGGTGTGCACCCTTACCCTGGGGCCCTTGGGGTGTGTGCACCAATTTTGGTGCATGAGGAGGCAGCCCCCCAATGTGGGTGGCGCAAGCTGCCCCACGGGATGAAAGATTACATCCTGGGCCGCCACTAACCCTGTATGTAGAAGAACATGCATTGCCCCATGGCCTCTGACCATCCCTGCCACATCACAAAAGTACCGGCCACAGCACCAGCGGGAAAGAGTACACACATATGATCACCACCAGGTTTGCTGCACTGTGCGTTCATTATGTTTGCCCGCAATGGTACGAGTGTGCGCATGCCTGACTGCCCAAGATTGAAGGAGGTCTCCAAAGTCTTCGGGGTGGGGATGCCCAAAAAGGAGGTTGAAGACACGCCAACGATGATTGCCGTTCAACAATGATACATGACAATGACAGTGCGGATGGGGTTCCGTCAAATATTTGGGGGGTCTACACCCCGAAAATATTTCACGGAAGGGGTTCCGTCAAATATTTGGGGGCTCTACACCTCCCAAATATTTCACGGAAGGGGTTCCGTCGAATATTTGGGGGCTCTACACCCCCAAAATATTTGACGGAGGGGGTTCCGTCAAAATTTTGGGGGGTCTACACCCCCGAAATATTTGACGGAGGGGGTTCCGTCAGATATTTGGGGGCTCTACACCCCCAAAATATTTGACGCAAGGGGTTCCGTCAAATATTTGGGGGGTCTAGACCCCCCAAACATTTGACGGAACCCCATCCGTCAAATATTTGGGGGCTCTACACCCCCAAAATATTTGACGGAAGGGGTTCCGTCAAACATTTGGGGGCTCTACGGCCCCAAGATATTTGACGGAAGGGGCTCCGTCAAATATTTCGGGGCTCTACAGCCCCCAAATATTTGACGGAAGGGGTTCCGTCAAATATTTTGAGGGGCCTACAGCCCCCAAATATTTGATGGAACCCCATCCGTCAAATATTTGGGGGTTATACAGCCCCAAAATATTTGACGGATGGGGTTCCGTCAAATATTTTGGGGGTCTACAGCCCCAAAATATTTGACGGAAGGGGTTCCGGCAAATATCTGGCGGGTCTACACCCCCAAAATATTTGACCGATGGGGTTCCGTCAAATATTCGGGGGGTGTACAGCCCCCAAAATATTTGACGGACGGGGTTCCGTCAAATATTTGGGGGGTCTACAGCCCCCAAATATTTGACGGATGGGGTTCCGTCAAATATTTTGGGGGCTGTAGACCCCCAAAATATTTGACGGAAGGGGTTCCGTCAAATATTTGGGGGCTCTACACCCCCAAAATATTTGACGGAAGGGGTTCCGTCAAATACTTGGGGGGTCTAGACCCCCTGAATATTTGACGGAACCCCATCCGTCAAATATTTGGGGGGTCTACAGCCCCGAGATATTTGACGGATGGGGTTCCGTCAAATATTTGGGGGCTCTACACCCCCAAAATATTTGACGGAAGGGGTTCCGTCAAACATTTGGGGGCTCTACAGCCCCAAGATATTTGACGGAAGGGGCTCCGTCAAATATTTGGGGGCTCTACAGCCCCCAAATATTTGACGGAAGGGGTTCCGTCAAATTTTTTGGGGGTCTACAGCCCCCAAATATTTGATGGAACCCCATCCGTCAAATATTTGGGGGTTTTACAGCCCCAAAATATTTGACGGATGGGGTTCCGGCAAATATTTGGCGGGTCTACACCCCCAAAATATTTGACCGATGGGGTTCCGTCAAATATTTGGGGGGTGTACAGCCCCCAAAATATTTGACGGATGGGGTTCCGTCAAATATTTGGGGGGTCTACAGCCCCCAAACTATTTGACGGATGGGGTTCCGTCAAATAGTTTGGGGGCTGTAGACCCCCCAAATATTTGACGGAAGGGGTTCCGTCAAATATTTGTGGGCTCTACACCCCCCAAATATTTGACGGAGGGGGTTCCGTCAAATATTTGGGGGCTCTACACCCCCAAAATATTTGACGGAACCCCATCCGTCAAATATTTGGGGGGTCTACAGCCCCCAAATATTTGACGGATGGGGTTCCGTCAAATATTTGGGGGCTCTACACCCCCAAAATATTTGACGGAACCCCATCCGTCAAATATTTTGGGGGTCTAAAGCCCCCAGATATTTGACGGATGGGGTTCCGTCAAATATTTGGGGGCTCTACACCCCCAAAATATTTGACGGAAGGGGTTCCGTCAAACATTTGGGGGCTCTACAGCCCCAAAATATTTGACGGAAGGGGCTCCGTCAAATATTTGGGGGGTCTACAGCCCCCAAATATTTGACGGAAGGGGTTCCGTCAAATATTTTGGGGGTCTAAGCCCCAAACGATTTGACCGATGGGGTTCCGTCAATTTTTTGGGGGGTGTAGACCCCCCAAATATTTGACGGAACCCCCTCCGTCAAATATTTGGGGGGTGTACAGCCCCCAAAATATTTGACGGATGGGGTTCCGTCAAATATTTGGGGGGTCTACAGCCCCCAAATATTTGACGGAAGGGGTTCCGTCAAATATTTTGGGGGCTGTAGACCCCCAAAATTTTTGACGGAAGGGGTTCCGTCAAATATTTGGGGGCTCTACACCCCCAAAATATTTGACGGAACCCCTTCCGTCAAATATTTTGGGGGTGTAGAGCCCCCAAATATTTGACGGAACCCCATCCGTCAAATATCTGGGGGCTTTAGACCCCCAAAATATTTGACGGATGGGGTTCCGTCAAATATTTTGGGGGTGTAGAGCCCCCAAATATTTGACGGAACCCCATCCGTCAAATATTTGGGGGCTGTAGACCCCCCAAATATTTGACGGATGGGGTTCCGTCAAATATTTTGGGGGTGTAGACCCCCCAAATATTTGACAGAACCCCATCCGTCAAATATTTGGTGGCTATAGACCCCCCAAATATTTGACGGAAGGGGTTCCGTCAAACATTTTGGGGGCTGTAGACCCCCAAAATATTTGACGGAAGGGGTTCCGTCAAATATTTGGGGGCTCTACACCCCCAAAATATTTGACGGAGGGGGTTCCGTCAAATATTTGGGGGCTCTACACCCCCAAAATATTTGACGGAAGGGGTTCCGTCAAATATTTTGGGGGACTACAGCCCCCAAATATTTGACGGATGGGGTTTCGTCAAATATTTGGGGGGTCTACAGCCCCCAAAATATTTGACGGATGGGGTTCCGTCAAATATTTGGGGGCTCTACACCCGCAAAATATTTGACGGAACCCCATCCGTCAAATGTTGGGGGGGTCTAGAGCCCCCAAATATTTGACGGATGGGGTTCCGTCAAATATTTGGGGGGTCTACACCCCCAAAATATCTGACGGAACCCCATCCGTCAAATATTTGGGGGGTCTACACCCCCGAGATATTTGACAGATGGGGTTCCGTCAAATATTTGGGGGCTCTACACCCCCAAAATATTTGACGGAAGGGGTTCCGTCAAATATTTGGGGGCTCTACAGCCCCCAAATATTTGACGGAAGGGGCTCCGTCAAATATTTGGGGGGTCTACAGCCCCCAAATATTTGACGGAAGGGGTTCCGTCAAATATTTTGGGTGTCTACAGCCCCCAAATAATTGATGGAACCCCATCCGTCAAATATTTGGGGGTTCTACAGCCCCAAACAATTTGTCGGATGGGGTTCCGTCAAATATTTTGGGGGTCTACTGCCCCAAAATATTTGATGGAAGGGGTTCCGGCAAATATTTGGCGGGTCTACACCCCCAAAATATTTGACGGAACCCCATCCGTCAAATATTTGGGGGGTGTACAGCCCCGGAATATTTGACGGATTGGGTTCCGTCAAATATTTGGGGGGTCTACACCCCCAAAATATTTGACGGAACCCCATTCGTCAAATATTTGGGGGGTCTACAGCCCCCAAATATTTGACGGATGGGGTTCTGTCAAATATTTGGGGGCTCTACACCCGCAAAATATTTGACGGAAGGGGTTCCGTCAAATATTTGGGGCTTCTACAGACCCAAAATATTTGACGGATGGGGTTCCGTCAAATATTTGGGGGGTCTACACCCCCAAATATTTGACGGAACCCCATCCGTCAAATATTTGGGGGGTCTATAGCCACCAAATATTTGACGGATGGGGTTCTGTCAAATATTTGGGGGGTCTACACCCCCAAAATATTTGACGGAACCCCATCCGTCAAATATTTGAGGGGCCTACAGCCCCCAAATATTTGACGGATGGGGTTCCGTCAAATATTTGGGGGCTCTACACCCCCAAAATATTTGACGGAACCCCATCCGTCAAATATTTTGGGGGTCTAAAGCCCCCAGATATTTGACGGATGGGGTTCCGTCAAATATTTGGGGGCTCTACACCCCCAAAATATTTAACGGAAGGGGTTCCGTCAAACATTTGGGGGCTCTACAGCCCCAAAATATTTGACGGAAGGGGCTCTGTCAAATATTTGGGGGGTCTACAGCCCCCAAATATTTGACGGAAGGGGTTCCGTCTAATATTTTGGGGGTCTAAGCCCCAAACGATTTGACCGATGGGGTTCCGTCAATTTTTTGGGGGGTGTAGACCCCCCAAATATTTGACGGAACCCCCTCCGTCAAATATTTGGGGGGTGTACAGCCCCCAAAATATTTGACGGATGGGGTTCCGTCAAATATTTGGGGGGTCTACAGCCCCCAAATATTTGACGGATCGGGTTCCGTCAAATATTTGGGGGCTGTAGACCCCCAAAATATTTGACGGAAGGGGTTCCGTCAAATATTTGGGGGCTCTACACCCCCAAAATATTTGACGGAGGGGGTTCCGTCAAATATTTGGGGGCTCTACACCCCCAAAATATTTGACGGAAGGGGTTCCGTCAAATATTTTGGGGGACTACAGCCCCCAAATATTTGACGGATGGGGTTTCGTCAAATATTTGGGGGGTCTACAGCCCCCAAAATATTTGACGGATGGGGTTCCGTCAAATATTTGGGGGCTCTACACCCGCAAAATATTTGACGGAACCCCATCCGTCAAATGTTGGGGGGGTCTACAGCCCCCAAATATTTGACGGATGGGGTTCCGTCAAATATTTGGGGGGTCTACACCCCCAAAATATCTGACGGAACCCCATCCGTCAAATATTTGGGGGGTCTACACCCCCGAGATATTTGACAGATGGGGTTCCGTCAAATATTTGGGGGCTCTACACCCCCAAAATATTTGACGGAAGGGGTTCCGTCAAATATTTGGGGGCTCTACAGCCCCCAAATATTTGACGGAAGGGGCTCCGTCAAATATTTGGGGGGTCTACAGCCCCCAAATATTTGACGGAAGGGGTTCCGTCAAATATTTTGGGTGTCTACAGCCCCCAAATAATTGATGGAACCCCATCCGTCAAATATTTGGGGGTTCTACAGCCCCAAACAATTTGTCGGATGGGGTTCCGTCAAATATTTTGGGGGTCTACTGCCCCAAAATATTTGATGGAAGGGGTTCCGGCAAATATTTGGCGGGTCTACACCCCCAAAATATTTGACGGAACCCCATCCGTCAAATATTTGGGGGGTGTACAGCCCCGGAATATTTGACGGATGGGGTTCCGTCAAATATTTGGGGGGTCTACACCCCCAAAATATTTGACGGAACCCCATTCGTCAAATATTTGGGGGGTCTACAGCCCCCAAATATTTGACGGATGGGGTTCTGTCAAATATTTGGGGGCTCTACACCCGCAAAATATTTGACGGAAGGGGTTCCGTCAAATATTTGGGGCTTCTACAGACCCAAAATATTTGACGGATGGGGTTCCGTCAAATATTTGGGGGGTCTACACCCCCAAATATTTGACGGAACCCCATCCGTCAAATATTTGGGGGGTCTATAGCCACCAAATATTTGACGGATGGGGTTCTGTCAAATATTTGGGGGGTCTACACCCCCAAAATATTTGACCGAACCCCATCCGTCAAATTTTTGGGCGGTCTACAGCCCCCAAATGTTTGACGGATGGGGTTCCGTCAAATATTTGGGGGCTCTACATCCCCAAAATATTTGACGGAAGGGGTTCTGTCAAATATTTGGGGGCTCTACAGCCCCAAAATTTTTGACGGAAGGGGCTCCGTCAAATATTTGGGGGCTGTAGAGCCCCCAAATATTTGACGGATGGGGTTCCGTCAAATATTTGGGGGCTGTAGACCCCCGAAATATTTGACGGAAGGGGTTCCGTCAAATATTTGGGGGCCGTACACCCCCAAAATATTTGACGGAGGGGGTTCCGTCAAATATTTGGGGGGCCGTAGACCCCCAAAATATTTGACGGAAGGGGTTCCGTCAAATATTTGGGGGCTCTACACCCCCAAAATATTTGACGGAGGGGGTTCCGTCAAATATTTGGGGGCTCTACACCCCCAAAATATTTGACGGAGGGGGTTCCGTCAAATATTTGGGGGTCTACAGCCCCCAAATATTTGACGGATGGGGTTCCGTCAAATATTTGGGGGCTCTACACCCCCAACATATTTGACGGAAGGGGTTCCGTCAAATATTTGGGGGGTATACACCCGCAAAATATTTGACGGAAGGGGTTCCGTCAAATATTTGGGGGGTATATACCCGCAAAATATTTGACGGAAGGGGTTCCGTCAAATATTTGGGGCTTCTACAGCCCCAAAATATTTGACGGATGGGGTTCCGTCAAATATTTGGGGGCTCTACACCCCCAAAATATTTGACGGAAGGGGTTCCGTCAAATATTTGGGGGCTCTACAGCCCCAAAATATTTGACGGAAGGGGCTCCGTCAAATATTTGGGGGCTATAGAGCCCCCAAATATTTGACGGATGGGGTTCCGTCAAATATTTGGGGGCTGTAGACCCCCAAAATATTTGACCGAAGGGGTTCCGTCAAATATTTGGGGGCCCTACACCCCCAAAATATTTGACGGACGGGGTTCCGTCAAATATTTGGGGGGCTGTAGACCCCCAAAATATTTGACGGAAGGGTTCCGTCAAATATTTGGGGGCTCTGCAGCCCCAAAATATTTGACGGAGGGGGTTCCGTCAAATATTTTGGGGCTCTACACCCCCAAAATATTTGACGGAAGGGGTTCCGTCAAATATTCTGGGGGTCTACAGCCCCCAAATATTTGACGGATGGGGTTCCGTCAAATATTTGGGGGGTCTACAGCCCCCAAAATATTTGGCGGATGGGGTTCCGTCAAATATTTGGGGGCTCTACACCCCGAAAATATTTGACGGAAGGGGTTCCGTCAAATATTTGGGGGGTCTACAGCCCCCAAATATTTGACAGATGGGGTTCCGTCAAATATTTGGGGGGTCTACACCCCCAAAATATTTGACGGAACCCCATCCGTCCAATATTTGGGGGGTCTACAGCCCCCGGATATTTGACGGATGTGGTTCCGTCAAATTTTTGGGGGCTCTACACCCCCAAAATATTTGACGGAAGGGGTTCCGTCAAATATTTGGGGGCTCTACACCCCCAAAATATTTGACGGAAGGGGTTCCGTCAAATATTTGGGGGCTCTACAGCCCCAAAATATTTCACGCAAGGGGCTCCGTCAAATATTTGGGGGGTCTACAGCCCCCAAATATTTGACGGAAGGGGTTCCGTCAAATATTTTGGGGGTCTACAGCCCCCAAATATTTGATGGAACCCCATCCGTCAAATATTTGGGGGTTCTACAGCCCCAAACAATTTGACGGATGGGGTTCCGTCAAATATTTGGGGGCTCTACACCCCCAAAATATTTGACGGAAGGGGTTCCGGCAAATGTTTGGCGGGTCTACACCACCAAAATATTTGACGGAGGGGGTTCCGTCAAATATTTGGGGGGTGTACACCCCCCAAATATTTGACGGATGGGGTTCCGTCAAATATTTGGGGGGTCTACACCCCCAAAATATTTGACGGAACCCCATTCGTCAAATATTTGGGGGGTCTACAGCCCCCAAATATTTGACGGATGGGGTTCTGTCAAATATTTGGGGGCTCTACACCCGCAAAATATTTGACGGAAGGGGTTCCGTCAAATATTTGGGGCTTCTACAGCCCCAAAATATTTGACGGATGGGGTCCCGTCAAATATTTGGGGGGTCTACACCCCCAAAACATTTGACGGAACCCCATCCGTCAAATATTTGGGGGGTCTACAGCCCCCAAATATTTGACGGATGGGGTTCTCCCAAATATTTGGGGGCTCTACACCCCCAAAATATTTGACGGACGGGGTTCCGTCAAATATTTGGGGGCTTCTACAGCCCCAAAATATTTGACGGATGGGGTTCCGTCAAATATTTGGGGGGTCTACACCCCCAAAATATTTGACGGAACCCCATCCGTCAAATATTTGGGGGGTCTACAACCCCAAAATATTTGACGGAAGGGGCTCCGTCAAATCTTTGGGGGGTCTGCAGCCCCCAAATATTTGACGGAAGGGGTTCCGTCAAATATTTTGGGGGTCTGTAGAGCCCCCAAATATTTGACGGAACCCCATCCGTCAAATATTTGGGGGCTCTACAGCCCCATAATATTTGACGCAAGGGGCTCCGTCAAATATTTGGGGGCTCTACAGCCCCCAAATATTTGACGGATGGGGTTCCGTCAAATATTTTGGGGGTCTACAGCCCCCAATCATTTGACGGAACCCCATCCGTCAAATATTTGGGGGGTCTACAGCCCCCAAATATTTGACGGAAGGCGTTCCGTCAAATATTTTGGGGGTGTAGACCCCCCAAATATTTGACGGAACCCCATCCGTCAAATTTTTGGGGGCTGTAGACCCCCAAAATATTTGACCGAAGGGGTTCCGTCAAATATTTGGGGGGCTGTAGACCCCCAAAATATTTGACGTAAGGGTTCCGTCAAATATTTTGGGGCTCTACACCCCCAAAATATTTGACGGAAGGGGTTCCGTCAAATATTTGGGGGCTCTACACCCCCAAAATATTTGACGGACGGGGTTCCGTCAAATATCTGGGGGGTATACACCCCACACATATTTGACGGAACCCCATCCGTCAAATATTTGGGGGGTCTGCAGCCCCCAAATATTTGACGGATGGGGTTCCGTCAAATATTTGGGGGGTCTACAGCCCCCAAATATTTGACAGAACTTCATCCGTCCAATATTTGGCGGGTCTACAGCCCCCAAATATTTGACGGATGGGGTTCCGTCAAATATTTGGGGGCTCTACACCCCCAAAATATTTGACGGAAGGGGTTCCGTCAAATATTTGGGGGCTCTACACCCCCAAAATATTTGACGGAAGGGGCTCCGTCAAATATTTGGGGGGTCTACAGCCCCCAAATATTTGACGGAAGGGGTTCCGTCAAATATTTTGGGGGTCTACAGCCCCCAAATATTTGACGGAACCCCATCCGTCAAATATTTGGGGGTTCTACAGCCCCAAACAATTTGACGGATGGGGTTCCGTCAAATATTTTGGGGGTCTACAGCCCCAAAATATTTGACGGAAGGGGTTCCGGCAAATGTTTGGCGGGTCTACACCACCAAAATATTTGACGGAGGGGGTTCCGTCAAATATTTGGGGGGTGTACAGCCCCCAAATATTTGACGGATGGGGTTCCGTCAAATATTTGGGGGGTCTACACCCCCAAAATATTTGACGGAACCCCATTCGTCAAATATTTGGGGGGTCTACAGCCCCCAAATATTTGACGGATGGGGTTCTGTCAAATATTTGGGGGCTCTACACCCGCAAAATATTTGACGGAAGGGGTTCCGTCAAATATTTGGGGCTTCTACAGCCCCAAAATATTTGACGGATGGGGTTCCGTCAAATATTTGGGGGGTCTACACCCCCAAAATATTTGACGGAACCCCATCCGTCAAATATTTGGGGGCTTCTACAGCCCCAAAATATTTGACGGATGGGGTTCCGTCAAATATTTGGGGGGTCTACACCCCCAAATAATTTGACGGAACCCCATCTGTCAAATATTTGGGGGGTCTACAGCCCCCAAATATTTGACGGATGGGGTTCCGTCAAATATTTGGGGGCTCTACACCCCCAAAATATTTGACGGAAGGGGTTCCGTCAAATATTTGAAGGCTCTACACCCCCAAAATATTTGACGGAAGGGGCTCCGTCAAATATTTGGGGGGTCTACAGCCCCCAAATATTTGACGGAAGGGGTTCTGTCAAATATTTTGGGGGTCTGTAGAGCCCCCAAATATTTGACGGAACCCCATCCGTCAAATATTTGGGGGGTCTACAGCCCCAAAATATTTGACGCAAGGGGCTCCGTCAAATATTTGGGGGCTCTACAGCCCCCAAATATTTGACGGAATTGGGTTCCGTCAAATATTTTGGGGGTCTACAGCCCCCAATCATTTGACGGAACCCCATCCGTCAAATATTTTGGGGGTCTACAACCCCAAAATATTTGACGGAAGGGGTTCCGGCAAATATTTGGGGGGTCTACACCCCCAAAATATTTGACGGAAGGGTTTCCGTCAAATATTTGGGGGGTGTACAGCCCCCAAATATTTGACGGATGGGGTTCCGTCAAATATTTGGGGGGTCTACACCCCCAAAATATGTGACGGAACCCCATTCGTCAAATATTTGGGGGGTCTACAACCCCCAAATATTTGACGGATGGGGTTCTGTCAAATATTTGGGGGCTTCTACAGCCCCAAAATATTTGATGGATGGGGTTCCGTCAAATATTTGGGGGGTCTACACCCCCAAAATATTTGACTGAACCCCATCCGTCAAATATTTGCAGGCTCTACACCCCCAAAATATTTGACGGAAGGGGTTCCGTCAAATATTTGGGGGCTCTACAGCCCCAAAATATTTGACGGAAGGTGCTCCGTCAAATTTTTGGGGGGTCTGCAGCCCCCAAATATTTGACGGAAGGGCTTCCGTCAAATATTTTGGGGGTCTGTAGAGCCCCCAAATATTTGACGGAACCCCATCTGTCAAATATTTGGGGGCTCTACAGCCCCATAATATTTGACGCAAGGTGCTCCGTCAAATATTTGGGGGCTCTACAGCCCCCAAATATTTGACGGATGGGGTGCCGTCAAATATTTTGGGGGTCTATAGCCCCCAATCATTTGACGGAACCCCATTCGTCAAATATTTGGGGGGTCTACAGCCCCAAAATATTTGACGGAAGGCGTTCCGTCAAATATTTGGCTGGCCTAGACCCCCAAAATATTTGACAGATGGGGTTGCGTCAAATATTTGGGGGCTCTACACCCCCAAAATATTTGACGGACGGGGTTCTGTCCAATACCCCCCAATATCTCACCCCCAAAACATTTCGGGGGTATGCCGCGTCCAGGTTCTGTGGTCTCGTCCGTACTTTTTCTCCTTGTACTTTGTTTTTGCCTCATTACACCTTTCCCTATGCGAGTTCGCGTTCTGCCAGTTCGCGTACTGTGCGCCTTTGAGCCACAGCTACCTGGCTCGGTCCGAGCCACCGCGCTTCGCGACTGAATCTTGATCGCCTACTGTGCGCCTTTGAGCCACAGCTTTCGGTTTCAGCCTGAGCCAATGCGCTTCGCGACTGAACTCTGGTTGTCTATTGTGCGCCTTTGAGCCACAGCTTTCGGTTTCAGTCCAAGCCATTGCGCTTCGCGACTAAGCCTTGACGTAGCCACTACGTGCCTCTGGGCAGCGGCACTTCGTTTGTTGTCATAGCCCCAGCGCTCTCGACAACAAACCGACCAGCAACGGCGTCTCCTGGACCAGCCGGTGAGCCTGAGGACCAGCCCGGCTGGCACTTTGAGTACCAAGGACCTGCCCTTGATTGCCCCCCCGAGTTGTGGGAGCCCCATAGTGGTCACGGTTGTGGACCCTGCAAGCCTCGAAGGTCATCCAAACCACTAACAGTCGTGGTGCATGAGCCAAGCAATGGACCAGCCTGCTGAATGGCCACCTGAGCACTTGCTGGAGCCAGCAAGAATGAAGTATGGCCTAATGCTGGCCACAGAACAATTGGGGTGGGAGGCCACACCGGAGGTGGCCAGCCGCCTATGTTGACGGTTGAGGGACCGCATGGCCTCGTGTGACCTTGACGTGGTGAATCTGCATGGTTGCAGGGCATTGTGCCGGTTCATGTACACCGAGCATGGGTTTGCCAAGCCCACCATGCATGATGGGGGGAGCCTCGTGCACTACCGGGATGTTGCCACAGACCTGTGGGAACGACTTGCAAAACGGAACAGTGGCCGGCCAGGCAGTCGTAAGGCCGGTGCTATTGCCGGGTGGCCGTCAAGTGTGAAGACAGCAGAGCAAAGGGACGTTTGGTGTGAACTGGTGTGTTCCCTACCTCTGGTCGACGAGTGGCCGTTCTGGACCGGGGACGTGGCATATCGCACCCCTACCATGGGTTACTTCTATGACAAGGCAATTCGCCATGTTACGCCTGGCCCATATCTGTGGCCCCAAGCGACAAGTGGGCCCAAACCACTGGTGAGCGACCTGTTGCCAAGCCCCAAGGCGCGTGCTAGCGGTCGGCGCAACTTGTTGCTGCCTGAGGCTGCGGTCCCACGTGCGTGTGTCACTGTCACCCAGACACGGCAAGAGCGCTTTGACCAAGCGTTGCTGCAAGCCGCCCATGGGGCAGCCCGCTGCCTCACGATTGCATGCCAAGGGCTGCAAGAGCAGCGCCGAGAACCATTGAATGAGGACAGCCTGGTGGTAGCATACACGCTGGGCCGCCACTTCGCGAACAGCATGCGGGTGCCTATGCAAGACTGCAACGAGCTCTTGCTGCGTTGCAGCCCCTTTAGCCCAGAGGTGCCAGAAAGTCATCCCGGTCGTTGCATGCGGTTGTACGGGTTATGGACAACGCATGGAGGGATAATGGAGGTCTTGAGATGTTGCAGGTACTAGTGGGGGAGATGGAGGCGGCCGGTGTACAGCCAGCATACACCCAGCGATTAAGTCCAGGAGGGCACCCTCGAGGTGACCCAAGTGACTCCACGTCCTCTGCCGTAGCGCAGGGGGTTGGAGCGGCGGTGTCCATGGAGGAGATGGAGGCGGCCGGTGTACAGCGACCGTACACCCAACCCTTAAGTCAAGAAGGGCACCCCCGAGGTGACCCAAGTGACTCCACGTCCTCTGCCGTAGCGGAGGAGGTTGGAGCGGCGGTGCTCATGGAGGAGATGGAGGCGGCCGGTGTACAGCGACCATACACCCAACGATTAAGTCCAGAAGGGCACCCCCGAGGTGACCCAAGTGACTCCACGTCCTGTGCTGTAGCGCAGGAGGGTGGATCGGCGGTGCTCATGGCAAGAGACCCCTCAGGCGATGAGTTTGTGACTCCCACTTCGTCCTCCCTTGCACAAGGGCGTGGTCCCCCGGCAGGTGCACATAGGGTGGATAGCCCTAGTGAGGTGTTAAGTCCACCTGCCCCCCCCCCCCCCCAGGTGGTGCGAACGACTCCGCGGCATGTGTTGGACGTGGAACACCGGCCCCCAGGTCCCAGGTCTGCCCCGCCGATGACTCACCTTCCATTGCATCCGTAATGGACCCTGCAGGGCTTCTCACGCCACACTCCCCGGCCCCCTACCCTGTGTGTCTGACACCGGCGGCTAGTGATGGAGGGGTGGCGAGTTCCTTGGAGGAGTCTCCTGTACCACTTGCACAGAAAGCCAAGGAGCCAGCTGCTGTGGACTGCAGTCCTTCTAGCACAGGCACTGTGGCGACAGTGAAGGCCTGCAGTCAGTCTAGTGCGGATTCAGGGTACACCCCGGTTGAACACCCTAGTTCATTGGCGACAGTGAGGGCTTGCAGTCAGTCCAGTGCAGAGTTAGCGACCACCCCGGTTGAACATCCCAGTTCTGTGGAACAGAGCCCACGGAGCAAGAAGCGCCCAGGGGTTCCCCCACCAAGTAATGGGGCTGCCGTGAAACGTGGCAAGAAAGAGCAAGGCACAAAGACAGCGCCGATAGATCCAGATGCTATGCCATTGGACGACGTGGACAAAAAGCCCAGCAAGGCCGAGGTTGGCAGAGTCCTACCAACGGCAAGGTCCTTGAAGCTTCGCATTCTTCCGGACCAATACGTTGCCGGGGCATGTTTCTACTATGCCGTGGCCCAAACCATGCATGCTATCAGCAGCAACATGCCGTTGGACGGCGCATCGCTGCGGGCCAGGGCCATCGCCGTGTTTCGCGACATGTGTGGGCTTTCAATTCACGAGTCTACACTATCTGTGAACCGGGATCTTGAGAAGGACACATGGCCTGGCCGGCCCCCAGGGGGAATGGCTGACCACTTTGCTGCCTTGGCGAAGCATGTGGACGGTAGTGTGGTGTTGCTGCGATCAGACAGGTACAACATTGTGACGTCAAGGTTTGGGATCGACAGCGCGTTGACATCCGCTACTGTTTGGGTGCTTGGACGGGAGCATCCGCTGCACTACTGTGACTGTGGGGATATGGAGGAGCAGTGCCACCGGGCGACGGTGGTGGTTATTGCCAAGGCGGAACGAGATGGTGTCAAAGGAGGTGGTCATTTCCGGGGTGCAGTCTTTGACCATTCGCTGCAGGTAGCCCCCTTTTGCACGTTGCACGGGATGATGGGCATCTTGGCATACAAGCGTGGGCCGGTTGGGAGGGTTAGAGCGTGGCATTTGCAACTAGGGGTTGGTGGTATGAAGGGCCACACCAATGCAACAGACTGCCGCCGCACTCGTCTAGTGCAACGGACACGCAACTACAAGCCACCGGTGACCCTGGTGAACAAGATGGCAAGGCAGATGTTGCCCGATTGGTTCACATGGACCACCACGCAATTGTCTTGCAATGTGCTCAGAAAACCGCATCAGCATGTGCATGACGCGTCCCCTTGGTCGGCAGTGTTTTCCACCGGCCAGCACACACGGGGACACATATTGGTGCTGGTAGGTGAGGTAGGTGGTGTATGTAATGGTCGGGGTGGACCGAGATGTAGTATGGAATGCTTGGATGGTGTTACACGGGTTGGCGCCACGTACGATGTATGCCAGCAACCGGTTCTCGTAAGTACGGGTGCATGGCATGGCACTTGTTCTTGGCACGGGGAGAGGAGGTTGGTGGTGTTGTACTCCCGTGGTGACTGGTGGACACTCCCGCCGCGGGACCGTGCATTCCTCAATGAGACCGCATTCCGCTTACATGCAGGTGCATAGTGGGCCACTTGGTGGAGCACCGCGGCGACCATGGGGAATGGAGAATCCACATGGGTACAACTGGTGTTGGTTGGGTACCACGCTGCAGTGTTCGTTGGTGGCGTCGGGTGGACATGAAGGACAGCACGCAGGATGCCTGGACGAGGAGGGTGTCTGGGGACCATTGTGGCATGGTGTTGCGGCACATGGAGGAGGTGGTGCATACAATCCACAGGACATTGCTGAGAGGCTGGCAATGGAGGATGCCATGTGTGAGACGGGGTGCCGATGCAGCGGGCGATGCAAGTGCAAAGCCCCTGCACCAAAATTCCAATGGATGCGGCAGGCAGAGATGCCCGAGTGTTGGAATTACATGGTGCCCAAGCTCACGGCCGCTGGGGTGGTTGCTCTGGCATGTTGTTAGTCGTACGAGCAGTTCTGGCAATACTGTGGTGCCTGTGGGGTGAAGGTTCTGCGGGAGGGGGGGGAAACAGCCATGCGAGCGCAGATATTGCATGTGACGAACCAGGGGCAGAGTGTGCGACAGCGTGTGAAGGAGGGAATGAAGGGGAGACCGGTTGGGTTACCTGACAACCCCCCCCCCCCCCGTGTCCGTGTGGGGGTGACCTGAGGGAGGCACCAATGTATACATCGGTGGTGTACAACGAGGTCGTGGGGTTACATGTCCACAACCAGCAGGAGTACAAGTTGGTTGTGGACCATGAGTTTCTCGATTGCCTGGGGTGGCAATGCTCCTTGCATGCCATGGTGTTGCACATTGGAACGACGAGGGAGCAGGGTCACTTTGTGGTGCATGTCGTTTTCAACGACAGGTGGTGGTTGTGTAACGACACCACGGTGACGGCCATGAATCCCCCCCCCCCGACCCGCGAAAGGCGACGTTTCTGCTATACAAGCGGAAACAGACAGATTTGGTTCTACCAGACATGTCGCAGCGTGCCTCCCAACGGACAGGACCGCCGGCCCCTGGTCAGACACGGGATGCCCGGAGCATACCTACTGGCACCTCGGTGCCAGCCACGGCGCTGGCACCAGGTGCGTCCCCCCCCACCCCTCCTGCAACACAGGGTGCATCAAGGGTTGGGTACATCAGGAACAGGCCTATGCATGCCCAGAGCGTGCCTATGGACGCCTCTGTGCCAGCCGTGGCGCTGGCACAAGGCGCACCCCCCCCTTCCCCAACTGCAACACAGAGTGCTTCAAGGGTAGCGGACATGAGTACGCATGCCCAGAGCATGCCTAACGGGATGTCTGTGGCTGCCTCGGCGCCGCTACAGACGTCCTCAGAATTTGTTGAGGCAGTGGCACAGTTGCTGCAGAAGCGCAAGGTGCAAGTGGCAAGGCATCTGAGAGTGCGTGTTGAAGCACACCAGATGCAACTGAGAGCACGGCATGCGAAAGAGTGGGATGCGCGGCATGCAGAGCATGGCATGTCACAATCCTCAGTGGCACAATCCGTCGAGCAAGACAGGTTGAGGTCTGTTGCATTGGCCGCATCGGGGAAGGACGCATTGTGTGTGTTGATGCAGGCCACTCCTATGCAATTGGACAGTGGTCCAAAGACACTACAAATGTTTGTAGCCGCCCATTGGCAGTATCCGTTCACGACAAGTGGGGGTGTTGAGTGTGTGTGTTGTGCGTGGGCAAATGTGTGTGGCATTCCTGGGGTGGCGCGTCCCCCTAAGAAAAGTGAAGCCTTGGTATTGGGAACATATGCTGTAGGGATGCGCATGAAGACCTCTGGCCCAAAAACGTGGCGGAAGGAGGTGTTGGAAAGCCACTTGGGGTTATCACGTGGCACAACATCAAACCGGAAGAATCTGCATAGGCCAGGGCACCACCACCGATTGGCCAAGGACAGCTTCAAGGTGCATTGTGCAGAGCGATATCGCGCATTGTGCCCGACTGCTGCTGCCACAGCTGTGATGGTGGGAGCGAACGTTGTGTTCGTCAGGGGGGAAGCCATGGACATTGGTGTGGCTATGTCGGATGATGAGGCAGCCATTATGTCACGGTTGGCTCAGGTGTATATTGGGTTACGCATGTGCACTTCCATCCGTGCTCTAAGTGAGCGCATTCTTCTGCACTGTTCTCTGACATGTGCCCCTGGGCACCATGCATCACGGCGGTGGATAGTTGAGAAGGCTATTACAGCAATGCATGATGCCATGCAGGATGAGGTGATGCACACCTTATTCCTGGCATCGTTCATTGCAGTGTTGCTTGACGGCTCGGATAGGCAGAGGCATCGCGTCAATGAGTACGCCATTCTACTTATTTTCCCGGGGACTGGCCCTGGGGGCATGTGTGGGGTGTTCCTTGGGGTGGTGGATGTGGCCTGTGGTGATGCGCATGAGATTGCAACACAGTCAGAATGCGTTCTGCTGTCCTGACCGCGATTGGTGGGCAAAGAGGGTAGTGACCTTTGAAGTGGACGGGGCTTCCAACCTTGGTGTGCGGGGTGCCAGTGCGCGGCAGGTTGGTGATGTCTCTGCCATTGAGAGCAATGTGTTTGCCTTGATTGGGAAGTGGTTGGTGTTGATGACACCCTTGGGTGAGCCGTGCCACGTGTTGCAGCGCAAGTTGGGCCTTGCGCTGGAGGCTGCCGGCGCGACCCATGTTGATTAAATGGCGGCCGTCGATCGGCAGCGAGGCTTGTACAGTGGGGCACGGCAGTGGAAGGAGTTGCAAAAGTGTGTGCAGAAGCATGTGCAGGATAACCGTAGTGGCTTGCAGCTGATCCCCACAAGTCATCGCATCAGGTGGTCACAGGTAAATGCACGGCGCAACACTGCTTTTTTGGCCAATGTCCCCTGGGTGGCACGACACTTGGATTCCAAGGTGCAGCACTCTACCAAGGAGGAGGATGTGTGGGAGGACTGCCATGATGCCGGTTTGCCTGCATGGGGGGTGGTTTATGGGGACATCTTGCATGGCATGCGGTGTTTTAACAGTGTGGCACAACTGCGCGCGCCCAGAGGTGCACACTTAGCCACTGCCACAGGTATGCTACAAGCCCGGTTGCAGAAGGTGGCTTGCGAGGAGGGTCGAGGGTGGTTGCAGTTCAAGGAGCAAACTGCGACCTGTGCATGGCATGGTGTGCAGCTGGTCCAGTTTGATTCAGGTGGGCAGAAGTGTGTAACAACCCCTTCTTTTTTTGGCGTTCAGGCGCGTGCAGTAACTCATGCGTTGCTTGCAGGCATCAAGGAGGGGCAGGCAACCATTGACCCCAGGGGGGTGTTGGAGTGCGCAGTATTGTTGGACCATGGCCGTTTCCTTGGCCTCCCGGTCAATGAGCGTGCTGCATATGGGGTAGAGCAATTGCGTCAGTTTATGGCTGCACACCAAGAAGAGTTGTGCGCGGCACATGTGAACTGTGACCGTGCCTTGGTAGAGTGGGCAGACCTTAAGGAGCACATGGTGCAGCACTTTGCAACTGTGCAAATGTCCAAGATGTGGGAGGCATTGGCACCCGGAAGGGCACATGCACAGTGGGTCAATGTGTGGCGCGTTCTCGCATTGTTGCGAACGTACTGCCCCGCTGAAGCTGCTGTAGAGCGTGCCATCTCTTTGCGTGGGAGGTTCTGCAGCAATATGCATGACATTGCGGAGACACATGTCCTCAGCATGTGCATGGCATTGCACTGCAACTTGCCCCCTTTACAGCAATGGGCAAAGGGACAAGGTGTTGCAGTGGCACGCCACTTGGCTTCCGGTGCACGCTTCGATCTGCACCCAAGACAGAGGGTTTGAAGGAAGGTAAGTGAAAGAGAATCTCTGGAAGCTGCGATGCTGCAGTGTCTACAAGGAACTGAAGCAGTGGCTGATGATGGTGACAACCTGCCCTTCTTTGGAGGGCCGGGTACACCACTAGCATCCACAGCCCCCTCAGGAAAGGGTACAGAACGGCACCAGGCTGATGTGGTACACACTGTGGCACCAGATGGGACCCCTGACTCACATGCTGGCAACCACGACTTCATCACTTTTCGCAGAGGTACGGAGTGTGCCACATGCAAGAAGGAGGTTCACATCTGGTGCAATACATGTCTAGTGTGTCATGCATGCTTTTGCGAAAGCCCGTGTCCTTGGGGGGATGTGGTGGTGAATGTTGTAGGTGATGTCTGTGATGAGGGGGAGAACAATAGTGCAGACGAATTGGCCACAACGCGCAAGCCAAATAAGGGGCGCAGTGTGGCTAGGATGCAGGCGAAGTTGGCAATGGCAGTGCAGAATGGCAGGGTGCGTGATTGGACGAGGGTGGCGTTGGTGCATTGTCTTGATGTGCTTGGTATGAAGGTGGCAAGTAACAACACTCGACGGGAACTGCGGGACCTTGCTACGCAGCACGCATTGCCATTGTTGGAAGAATGGGATGCGTTTGTGCCAGACACGGACCGTGTCACGCGTTCTGTGGCACCATCAAGCAGCTCCCAGCCCAGTTGCTCGCAGCTAGTGGATGATATGGATGGACTCATCGATGAATGAGAGGATGCCCACGTATTTGCATGTGCCTTTTTGTTGTTGTGCGCTCTCTTTGAAGATTTTGCCCATTTTCCGTGTTGCAACATTTGGTGTTCTATGGTGTACCATGACCACTTTATGTGTGGATCCGAATTCAACTGATGCCAATTGCCATGGTCAGGATGCTATCCGTTGAGATTTCTCCCCCTTTCCCTGTTTGGCACATTTCCTCCACGTTTCCCATTTGGTTTTCAGTGCTATGTATGGCCGTTTTGTGTGGTGGTCGTTCAATTTTCCCACTGCTCCTGCTCCCACATTTTCCCCTTTCCCCTTTCCCCTTTCCCCTTTCCCCTTTCCCCTTTCCCCTTTCCCTTTCCCAAAGCGTATTTTTCCTTGGCCACTTTTGCTGCTTACCCATTTTCCCCATTGCCCCATTGTGGTGCTCAAAGTGGTTTTTATTTTTGTGTTGCCATGTTTCTGATTGTCACAGGTGCTGTCTGCCGTCAACAACAGGTGTGCAATTGTTCTCCAAACAGGGGGGGGTTTGTGTTTTCTGTTTTTTGTGGCACCTTTTTTCCTTGGGGGGGGGATGGAAGGCACCTGATAGTGGGGGGGGGGGATGGGTGGGTCAAGGGGGGGGTGTTCCTGTGAGAATTTGGTGTGGACAACGGCAAGGGGGGGGGTGATTTAAGGATAGTTTCTCCCAATTTCCTCTAGACATTAGACCCCTAGAACCACCTCCAATAGACAAGAATATCACACATCTTCTTGGACAGACCGCACACACAACACCCCTTATCAGACATCAGACATCAGACTTTATACACAATCCTGCTGAGGAAGTGGTCGCGGCAGACCCCATGGGGGCTTTTAATGGGGATACAAATGATCTTGTGGTCACTACCGGGGACAGGTTGGTGGTGAACCACTTGCTGGACCATGATTTTTTTAGTAATGTGCGGCTAGAGAGTCTTTTGGATGATCTTGGGATGCTGCCTCTCTCTGAGAGGGCGGCCATTTTCAATGAGAACCCCCCCATTGTGGGCAAGCCCCAAGATTCAGGGACCCAGCGCACAATGTACGGCAGCTATGGGGGCGGCAGCCACCACAAGCAGAACCCCCACAAGCTCCACGATCTGCCGGTCCTCGAAAGAATCGCAGATCGTGTGCTTGAGACTGCGAAGAAGAGTGTGGTGGGGGGGCTTGGGTGGACGTGAACCATTCTCGACATGGCACAAATTTTGTGCTATGACCACACCCCACAATACTTCCATCGCGATGCCCCCCCTTACACTGTGCCTGATGGGACAGTGATTGTTAATTGTGTCATTATGCTTATGCATAATCATGCGGCCGAGGATGGGTCGCATTTTCTTTTTGTCCCCTCCAGCAGTGCGAGGTTCCCTAACCCTTGGGTGGAGAGGGCTGTGCCATTCAAGATGGGCACTACCATTTTTTTTAAATGCCCTTGATGTTCACCGGGGGTCAGGCATTCCAAAGGCCTCGCCCGCTGGTGTGTCCCATCCTCTCCTCATGGCATTTTTTGCAATTGATCTAACCCAAGGTCCTAACCTTCGGTTCCCGAACCTGCATGTCACCGAGTCCCTTAAGCGGCCCTAGCTGGGGGCGCCTGGTTGCCGGGTTGCCAAGACACTGCCATGTGATGGGGTGGCTAAGTGTAAGGGGAAGGTCGTGGCCAAGTGCTACGGCTGCGATCGGGCGGCTTTGTGCGCCACACACAAAGAAGGTCTCTGTGTGCCATGCCAGGAGGGGGAGGATCAAGATGGGGGGGAGGAGGAGGGGGGGGGGCGGGCAATGGGGTTAGCATTGAGCAATGTACTCAATGCTTGCTCCCGGTGGCAACCACCACCGGGCATTTTTTGTTGTCCGTGTGGGCGGGGTGGGAGGGAGGTGGTTGCCCCCCTCACGACTGAGGAGGTGGGGGGGGGGGGTCACAGGCCACCCCGAACAGTGCCCCTTGGCCAAGGTGTGCCATGGGGAGGCACTGCTGTGGCCCACCTTGCAAGGGCATGCTGAGATTAAGGTGCCAGCGGGCACCATTTTGGTGCTGAGGAGGGGAATGTATTGGGGGGTGGCAAGGGTCCCCCCTGAGCTCCACGCATTGGCCCAGGTGGTTGACTGGAGGCAAGATTAGGAGTATGCAGCTGTCGTGGACTTCGTGCGGTTGCGGAGGATGAACCTGGTGCTGGACGACCCCAAGAAGGAGGTGGGCAAAGGCATGTGCCCATGTCACCAGGTGTGACAAGTGTTCACTACACCCTGCGCTAACCTCTGCTCTAACTAGTTATCGCGCTAGGTTATCGCGTTCTGATTCGTTATCTCGGGGGTTATCGCGGGGGTTGTCGCGCTCTAACTAAGTTATCGCGCAAGTTGTCAGAGTAGTTATCGCGTGTTTTTTTTATTTCATTTGTTCTTCTCAGGCCACAGTCCTGAAGCTGCCGCGTCTCTTCGTCAATGAGCCGGCCGAGGCAACCGCAACAGGAGCAGTAGAAGCAGCAGGAGCACGGGCCGCCAAGCCGGTGGCGGCCCGTGCGGACCTGGAGGGGGAGGAGATCAAGAGGCTACCGGAGGGGGCAACCCGGCAGTGGGGGGCGGGGGGGGCGGCATACTAGGCGTGCCGGCAAGCGGGGACAGGATGGTGCCAGCAGGTCACCATCACGGAAAAGGAGGGGGGCCGTGGAGAGGAAGACCAACCTCACCCTCCCCTCCTATGTGTAGGTTGGGGGGGAAACGGCCAAATTGCTGAATGCCGCTGAGGGGGAAACGGTTGCGGCTTTTTTGTGTTTGTTTGGGATGAGTGGACCCCCCCAACGCAAAGACTATTTTTTGCCGAGGCTGTGCTTTGTTGATGAAGCATCGGGGGAGTACACTGAGCGGGAGGTGTGGCAGAAGCTGCATGGGCGGGGGGGGCATCCACCAGGCGGGGGGGTATGACCCCCCCCCAAACTGTGTGTGATGCAACCGCTTCGTTGACCCAAGCGTATGCGCCCAAGGGGGGAAGGCCCATGAAGCGGGGGCATGAGGTGGTGGTGGTTGAGTTGGAGGAGGGTCCCCCGCAGCCCTAAGGATAAGGCCCCCATCCCCTCCCCCAAGCCATCGAGGGTGGCCAAGGTGGCCCCCCCCCCTCCCCCTAGGCCCTTGATCTGGGGGCCTTGGCCACCACTGTGGCCACCCGCGTGACGAACGCTTGCCAGACTTTGGTGGCGCAAGCGGCCGGCACGGGGCCGGAGGTGCACCTGGCCAGGCGGAGGGCGGCGGACCACAAGTCGGCCTTGTCGAGGGCCGAGAAGGTCCAGGGCAACACTCAGCGTGCCTTGGATCGGGCCCTCGACTTGCCCAACAAGAGGGGGGAGGAACCGGAGGCAGTGAGGGGGGACCTCCAGGAGGCCCAGGAGGGGAGGGAAAGGCCGAGGTGGAGGCGCCTCAACTGAGGGTGGAGGTAGAGGCGCTGCGGAGGAGGGGGGATGACCTCCAGCAGCGCGTGGGGATGGCTGAGGCGCAAGTGCGGAGCCTCACCTCCGCCCTCAGTGCCACCTACACCGCCCAGCAGGGGGTGGGTCCACCAGGGGTGCAGAGTCACGGTAGCGAGGGCACGAATGGAAGTCAATGACGAGTGGATTTGCTCAAGGGGTTGCCTAAGTGCATTTTTTGTGGGGAGGAGTGATATGGGGCCCAAGTGGACACGTGCCACTTGGGCCTAGTGGGAAGCTACCCCCAACCCCTCTAATTTTGGTCCACCCGGATGGCTGCTGCTACCGTGAGGTCTCCCATAATCCCCTTGGTTGTGGGGCTCAATAACTATTGCACTCGCAATGCACCACCATGGTTCACATGGTGTAGTATCCAAGTTGTTCGCCCCCAAAGGACGGACACTATGGGCCTTCACGCCCATTTGCGTGATGGGGCGCCCATGGGGGTGATTGTGTGCCTGGGATCTTTCAGGGGGGGAGATTTTTGGGTGGAGAGTGGTGGCCTGCTGTATCCCTCCCTGAGGGACGAAAAGCGGCACACCCGTGTGTGCAAGGGTAGTGAGGTGGGGGGTTGGGCATGCAAGGCCACGCTTGAAGCCCCGGTGTTGTTCAACACCCGGGCACTACACGCTCCATTGCCATGGGAGGGTGAGCGATGGAGCGTAATTTTTTGTAGTGCAGGGGGGTTGTTGCATTGCACGCGTACCCGGCGGCAGCAGCTTGTGGACCTGGGTTTTAGGGTGCCCAATGTGCTCTAACCCCCCCAGTTAGTGCGCACTAACCTGTGCTCTAACTACTTATCGCGGTAGTTATCGCGCTCTAACCGGGTGCTCTAACTAGCTATCGCGCTGGGTTATCGCGCTCTAATTGAGTTATCACGTGTGTTATTGCGGGGGTTATCGCGCGATAACCTACTTTTCTCGGGGTTATGGTGTGGGTTATCGCTTGTGTTTCTCTGGCCCTTACGTCAAAACCATCCCTCATTTCCCGCTCAGGACTTCTTATTGTTTATGGATACTGCTGTTAATGAGGCCCCGAGGGCTGTGAATGCACCTAACCTGCGGCGGTACACCGAGTTGCAATGTGCCAAGGCCCGGCGGTGGCCGTTGAAGGCTGTTCAGAGGCTTGTTACGAGTTGTCTTGGGGGATCCCAGCATTGTGTGTGGCACCAACACCAAGGGAGAAGTTTGTTTAAGCGGTGGGTCGTGCACAGCCCTCTTTGCCCCACTTGGTGGCCATCTTGCATTCACAGCTCACGAACATGAGGCCTTGAGCATGCTACTCATGGCATGCAGCATGCATCTTTCCCAGCGGGCCCTTTTGCGAATCCCCTGCCGTTGTACCCAACGCGTCCTAGGGACGGTTCCGCAACGGATCATGCCCTACTTTCCCTAAGCAACTATTGTAAGGTCCACCATAGGCCGCAATAGGCAGCGGCCCATGTGCCTTTGCAGTCAATTGTGCATAATGCGATATCTATGGCCCGAGTTATTGGGAAACCCCCCCCTAGTGGCGTTGCCATTGTTGTCATTTCAGTTGATGCGACTTCCTTGTGGAAAACATGGGTCACTGTATAGGGGGGGGGGGGGGGCAAAGTATGCTTCGAAGGTGAAGCTATGGGCCTCATGGTTTTGCATGGATGGCTGGGATGAACAAGCTTTTTTGAGAAGCCTGGACATCTCCACCAACCTCAATCAAGAGGTGAGGGAGGTGGAGGAGGACATTGTCCTCTTTCAAACCCAATTTTTTACTTGCATTGTTATTTTGACGGGGGATGGGAAAGGGATGCAAGCATTCGGGGGGGTTGGGTCTAAGTGTTGGTTGTGTAAAGACCCCAATGGGATTGTTGAGCAAATAGGGGTGGAGTCCACCTCTAGATGGGGGGCATTTTTGAGATGTGTGACCCCTGATAGGCGGCCGGGGGACTACCAACATGCAGCATGCCGCATTCTAAATGGCATTCGAAGTGGCATTGCAAAGCGCACTGCGACCATTCTTCAAGCCCTCCCCCCTAGTACCCCTAGTAAGGCCCAAGGTCTTGCAGCTTTGCAGGCTTTCAAACAAGCCCTCGAGGATGAGACCTCAGGCATTCCTCTGAGGGAACGTCTCCCCTGAGCCTCAAGGGCCCAAAAAAACGATTTTGATCTTACGAGGACCAAAGTTTTCCTCACCCTCCCCCCTTCCAAAGGTAGTTTGTGGATTGCCTCAAAGAGCATGTCCCCTCTGTGACGACCCCTGGTGGACCTCCACTATGGGTTGTTATGCATGTCATGGTAAAGTGCGTTCAGGGTTTGTATGAGCTTTGGAGGGTGAGGGAGACTCTAACCCAAGTGGAACGCCACCGTGCGTTGACCACAAAGTTTTCAAAAGCTTGGGGAGACTCAGGTTGGTCCCCTACCAGGTGGATCCATTGGTGCTTGGCACATTCCACTTTTTTTGCCAAGAAGCGGAGGAACATTCTTCAGTTTACGTCCATTCCAACGGCGTATACATACTATAGGCTATACCATAGGCATGGTTCTTACAAGAGGAGGCTGAAAAAATATTTCACGGGTTGGTCCTTGGTGAGGCCAAGTATGTCCCTCCGCCACATGCGCCACCGCATGTCTATGAACGCCTTGGAGCATCGTAGGGGTGGTTTTTAAGGGGAAGGGGGGGGGGGCAAAGAGTTAGAGAAGAGTTGGAACACAGTTAGAGCACAGTTAGAGCACCTTGCTCTACCAAGTTAGAGCACTAGTTATCGCGCGATAGCTCGGTTATCGCGGAGTTATCGCGGGTAGTTAGCACGCACCCCTCCTCCATCCCTCATTAGGACAAACAACACAAAATACGTGGCGCAAAGCATTTTTGGTCTTAACCAATTGGCCTCTTACGCCCGATCCTGGCTCCAAACGGCAATGGACCACGAAAAGTTGCTGTGTGCGCAACTTCTCATCCCGTTGTCGCTGTTGGACGCGGTCTCCCAAGAGGATTGTCACACACTCCGGTCCCTAGGAGGATCGACTGTGTCGGTTCCGGGCGATATATGGCTTACAGGGACTCTACCGCATACTTGTTGCCCCCACACCCGATTTAGCCCCGTCTCCCTTATGGATCACTCGATTCACTGTGTGTTGCTATACACCAAGTGAAACACCAGAAAACTTACAAAGCATGGTCGAAGTTGCAGTAGCAAAAACACGGTCAGAGGACCGGGCCCCGCATGTTATTGACACGGAAAGTTGATTGCAAGAAGCACGGCACACCGACGACACGGACAACGTGCAATGGTGTACACATAGTATCCTCCAACAAACATGCATGACACGACACTTGTAGAAAAAGCCGAAAACAGTGAACACTCTCCACGCTTGGTGGACGGCACTCCTGGCGCAAGTTAAGTACCTTGCATGCAGACACATATGCACGGTAGCACGGACATACCAATCCACCAGTGTATGGCCCCATATCATGAAGCACCTAAGCGAGTGCAGGGCACAGGACGACCAAGCCCCAATGGCCAAAGGGCACTTTTTGAAGTTGCTGTGCAAGCACCTACAAGATGAAACAGACATAGCACATCTGTACAGCCGTCTAAACCATCATGTTTCTGCAACATCTCAGGCCTTGACAACCGCAAAGGTCCACACACACTTATTGTACACGCACATCGCAATGTGGGTTGCACTCAATGATTGGTGTAGGGCACACGCCCGACGACCACAGGATATGACGCACACATATGCTGACTACGTACAACTCTTGTGTAACCGCGCAAGGGAGTGGTTCTCCTGTTGGTAACTAGAACAACACGCATACACCACCATGCACACACTTTGCAGTTCTCAGAGCCGCCCCATTCGACAACCACTGTATCTATGCCCGAAGTTACCTAGAGAAGAGTGGGACCCATATACTGATGTATCCGGGATATTCCACTGTGCCCCCCCCACCTAAATGGCGAAAACAACACTAGGACCCTGTGGAATAGGAGATTCATCTCAGTGGGCACCAGGCGGCAAAAATGCGACAGCTCACCCAGGTGCTGTGCTTAAATGGGGCACTCACAAAAGACACCTACGCGTACCTTGTACGGGTGCGCAATGCCATGGAACGATCACCGGGACGGGCATCAATCGACCACTTGCCTCATCCTTAGCATAGGTAGGATGGGGGGGGGGGCTGTCATGAGATGGATCCCGTATGCAAACGCATGCCTTAGCCGAAATGTGTCCCATCACTGTTCATTTGTAGAACTTGCCCTTCAGGCACCTCCACTTTTTGAAGTTAGCGAATTGGATGAAAAATGCGCGTGGCTTTGCGCCACCCCCCACATAGTGGCTGCGCAAGAGGTTGACAATGAGAGCGGGGCCACCACTGAGAGTTAGTGTTGGTTGTCATCTACCACGGCATGCAAAGGGAAGTGGCAGGACATGGGCTGGAAGCCCACACGCAGCATGCGTGGGACAGGGGCAGTGGAAACAACCCCTCGGAAAGGAGACTAGACGCCGGGATGCAGCTTGGTGCGCCGTATTGGAGCCTGCATCGTTGTTGGTGGGGGTCTCCCAAGAGTAGTCGCCAGCGGTGCTGGACGTGGGATACTTGCCCTGCAGAAGTTTTGAGAGACTCTATGTTTTCTGGGGCCAGCTCCTCTTCAGATCTGTTCTCCATGTGCCCATCGTCAAATGCTCCTTTACATGTTGTTGTAACGACCCCCTTTATGCGATGTTGGTGCACAAGGGGGTTGAGGTTGCGTGCTTGGCCATCAGCCGTGTGAAGTCAAGGGCCACATTCGTGTTCCTTGAAGGTTTGCTAGTACTGCCACGCAGGGGCGAAAGTGCTTATTTCAACGTGCGGCCCTTTTTCCGCTCTGGCTCGTGCCCGTAGACCTTCAAGGCTGCGCCGACAGTGCGGTCGTCAATACCCGAGCGGAGTTCGATATTGAATTGCTCGATCCACAAGCGTTTACCTAAGCGAGCACACGGTTGGTGCGAGTGAGACGGCCGGCATCAATGCCTGCAACTCTGTGCAGGCTTGCACCAGCACCAAAATCGTGCCTGCTGGAGGGGACAGCAATGGCACTTGGGGTGAAGGGTGAGACAAGGTGTCGGCTCTCATCTGCCACCACCAGCAAAGATGAACGGTTGGATCTGGGCGATAAGGAGCCAAAAATAGCATGCCCGGGCCGTGCAGGAATGGAAAAACCCCTTGCAAAGGACACCGCCCGGCGATATGCAGCTTGATGCGCCATTTTGGAGCAGCCATTGATGGTATCCCAAATACAATAGGCGGCGGCGTTGTTGGACGTGGGAAACACGCCATGGACTGGTTTGTAGAGGCTTACCATACGAGCCCAGGCTAAAACCAAATTGTTAACTTTAATTTTTAGTAAATGAATGGCTTGATATATTCATCGGCCAAATAATAACATGTTACCATTCCATTTTTTTGTTCGGGTCATTTGTACCCATTTTTTCATGCGCATATGACGACCCCGAGGGCGTGTTATGTGGTACATTGTTGTACAACGGGTTAATAGAGAGGTTCCAATGTTGTGTGGTTGGGTTTTTTGGACATGTATTCTCGGCCGTTTCAATGGGAGATTCACGGGCGTGCGAATTTGACAATTTTTTGCCGTCTTTTGCGCGTACTTTGGTGCCATTGTGTGTGTTTCTCGTGCTATCTTCGCCAAAAGCGTGGTGCACTAACTAGCCACCTGGTTTGTCATATTCGGTGGTGTTAGGTCGAATCCTGAATTCACGCACCGAAATCCACGTATAGATTGACGCAAGATTCACGGATTCACGAGACTGTGAACTTCGTACGAGTTCGTACAAATTTCGCGCGAATTTTGCACAAATTGGCCCCCATTCAGTATTGTCACTGTTCTTTGTTGCACACATTGGATATTGAACAATTTCTTTGGTAAATCCCCAGACAAAACATTACGCATGCCATTTCTTATGCTTTGTTGCATTGCTTACTAAGGAAGGGCATAGGTCATACGTGATCGTGGATGCAGTGGTGGGGGGGTCCATCGGGGTCAAACCATTGTTGCATTGCTCACACAGTTATGGGGAAGGGCATAGGTTATAGGTGCTAGCAGATGCACGAGGGTGGGGTGGGGGGCGTCCATTGGGTCAAACCATAGGAGCGTAATGAACCACGTTTAGGGTTCGGGGGGGGGGGGGGCAAGGAGAGCCCCACTTACACCCCCTGAGTGTTTGAGTGTGGGGTTATGAGCGTGTCTTGCTTGTTGCAGTGTGGTTGAGGTTAGGGACCATACTCCTTTTCTCTTCACAGGTTTGTTTTACTCTTTCGTTTTTCGATGTCGGCTCTTCCCAGTTCCCCATCTCTAGCCAGGTAGACGAGTTGCATTGTTGACCCACCAACAAGGATTCAGAACGCGACGCGGGTGTGCACACATAGTGGGGTAGCAGCATCCGAATCCATGGCTCCGTGCGCCTGGGTGCATCCGGACCGAGGTGTGTTGCTTGCAGTTGTTTCGTGCTGTAACATATTACTTTGGCTACAGGTATGGGTAAGTGTGTATTTTTACTCGCGAAATTTTTATTGTGGGTTTTCATTAGTTGGGAAGTGAAACAGGGGTTTTTGATGGTGCTGAACACGATGCCGACAATTTTTTTTTGTTTTGCCATTTTGCAAGGTTTCTAGACTGTGGGTTTTTCGTGCCGTTTTACCCACAAATGTACCTGTGTGGGTACATTTGCGGGTAAGTGGGTAAATTGTGTAAACTATGTGGGTAAGTCCTGTGGGTTGGCAATCCATGTACCGTTCATGGCCAAAGGAATTTCGTGGATGTGTGTGGAGTGCGGGCTGTTTGATTTCATCGAGGGTATGTGGTTGTGTATGAGTTTCTCTCTCTCGTATGAGGGGCTGTGCGCGGGCGGTGTGTGGGTGTGGGTCAAGTGGGGGGCTGTTTGCTTTCATTAAGGGTATGTCGGTGTTTGTGTATGGCTCTGTGTGTGTCTGTGTGTGTGTGTGTGTGCGGGGGGGAGGCAGGTATAGGGAAATGTGTGTGTCCCCTACTGCTGCCCAGGGGCGCGTGACCTCACCGTGGTGTGGGGGTGAAACGGGGGGGGGGTCCGCCCCGGGCTAACACGCAATCTGGGGGCTGACGTGGTCTAGCCGCAGCGGCCAGGGCACGGGATCGCGCGCCCCACCCCTCGCCGGCCACCGTGGGAGAGTCACGATGGCACAGGGCGGGCTCCACCGGGGGGTGGCGGTATGCGGGGGTAGACCGGGTCCCCCTGTGACCCAGCCCTCTCCAGGGCTCATGTGCGCTCCCCTACCCCAACCCACTGCACCTTGTGTTCTGCACAAGTACATCATGGGGTGGGGATACCGTCCTATCGGACGCCCGTCCGGGCCTCGGGTTGCTTGGACCGGAGCTGGGAGCTGGTGGAATAAAGGGGAGATAGCTTCGGGGCGGAGGAAAGGGCCAGAACCTGCCGCTACGGTGCTCACTGCGCCGGGGTAATGGCTCCTGCCTGCTTCCTCTACGGCTGGCTCCCCAGGAAGTGCTGTGAAACAAGGGGAGGCCCCCCATCACTGTTCCGGTGCCCGTGCGGGGCGGAACCGATACGTGGAGTTACGGAATGATATAAGGGGAGGCCCCCCGGGCCCGTGGTTTGAACTGCTAAGGGGAGGCCCCCCGGTCCCTCGTCCTTTGCCTGCATGGACTGGAGGAAGTGTGGAGTTATGGAATGATGGCATGATATAAGGGGTGGTCCCCCGGCCCCAGGTCCTCCGCTCTGTGAGGGTGGAGCGACATGAGCAAACCGATACAGTTCTGAAATAAGGGGAGGCCCCCCCGTGCCCCCCATGCCGGGTATCCCACGTGGGGCGGCCGTATGGAATGGTGGAAATTGAAATAAGGGGAGGCCCCCCCGAATTCACAAGACTGGTGACGCCCATGCGGCGTTGCCAATTCGACGGACATGTGAACCAAGGGGAGGCCCCCCGGTTGTTGTGCCGTGGAGGCGCGTCATCCCCTCCCGGCGATGAGCAGTAGCGACAATGGAAACGAGGGGGGGCGCCATCCCCCCCGGGCCCCAGATGTGTATGTATCAAGTAAAATAAGTACGTCAAAGAAAGAACCAGAGTACTGTATAATGTACGCCTCCGGCCAACAACCAGAGAGGGCCGGAGGTCCAGGTAAAAGCCCGGGACCCCCCAACGGCAGCCCCAAAGGTGAGCGCACCACTGGAAGGGGCATGTCTGCGGGGTAAAAACATGCGCTGCGTAAACGTCTAACGTAATAAATAGTGCTTACTGCTTTAACTAATGCTTAAACGGGTAAAAGGCCCTTCTCCCGGGGCTAGTTTAGTGCGCACCCCCCCGAGCCGGACCCGACCGGCCGTGCTGAGGCGAGCCCAGCGATGGGTATGACAGGCCAGACTTTAAGTGCTGGTGGTCACGCCTCAGCACACTCCGTGGGCTTAAAAGGCCCACGGGGCCTCAATTACCGTTTCTTTCGGGAGTTAAGCCCCGGCGGAATTTGGGGTTGTTCGTGGTTAAGAGGACTCACGTTGAGCCCCTGCTACTGTTACCCCGGGGTTATGACCTCCGGTACTGCCTGCTTACTTGCCTGCTGCTGCTAAGAGATAGGAACGGGGTAGGACTACCCCCCCCCCTCCCTCCCCCAGCCGGCCACGGCACCGGGGGACCCCCACTGCGGCCGCAAGGGCTACGCGTGGTTATCTCCTGGTTTCTGTCCGGTACAGAAAGGGACTGACAGTTTCCACGGCCCCCCGAACCCCCACGGGGGCTGTGGCACCCTGGTCCCCCGGGTCCTGCATGGGACGCGCGCAGATGGGGTCGCCCCGTAGGGAACGGGGGGCACACGGTCTCGCCACCAACCACACAGTGCCGTTGAGGGATAGTGACGACCCGTAGAGGATTGCGGGCACACGACACGCTCCTACCCCACACAGCGGCGGTTACACCCGAGTCCCTCCGGTCCTGCATGGGCCGCGGAGGGATAGGGATGCCCCGTGGGGGATTGTGGGCACACGGAGAGGTCCCCCCCCCCCGCACAGCGGCGGTCACACCCGAGTCCCTCCGGTCCTGCCTGGGCCGTGGAGGGATAGGGACGCCTCGTGGGGGGTTGTGGTCACAGGGAGAGGTCCCTCCCCCTCCCAACGGCGGTTGCACCCGAGTCCCTCCAGTCCTGCCTCCACCGCGGAGGGAGAGGGACGCCCCGTGGGGGTTTGGGGGCACACGGAGAGGTCCGTCCCCCACACAGCGGCGGTTACACCCGAGTCCCTCCGGTCCTGCCTGGGCCGCGGAGGGATAGGGACGCCCCGTTGGGGTTTGGGGGCACACGGAGAGGTCCTTCCCCCACACAGCGGCGGTTGCAACCGAGTCCCTCCGGTCATGCCTGGGCCGCGGAGGGATAGGGAGGCCCCTTGGGGGTTCGGGGGCACACGGAGAGGTCCTTCCCCCACACAGCGGCGGTTACACCCGAGTCCCTCCGGTCTTGCCTGGGTCGCGGAGGGATAGGGACGCCCTGTCGGGGTTTGGGGGCACACAGAGAGGCCCCTCCCCCACACAGCGGCGGTTACACCCGAGTCCCTCCGGTCCTGCCTGGGCCGCGGAGGGATAGGGACGCCCCGTGGGGGTTTGGGGGCACACGGAGAGGTCCCTCCCCCACACAGTGGCGGTTACACCCGAGTCCCTCCGGTCCTGCCTGGGCCGCGGAGGGATAGGGACGCCCCGTGGGGGTTTGGGGGCACACGGAGAGGTCCTTCCCCCACACAGCGGCGGTTACACCCGAGTCCCTCCGGTCCTGCCTAGGCCCCGGAGGGATAGGGACGCCCCGTGGCGGTTTGGGGGCACACGGAGAGGTCCCTTCCCACACAGTGGCGGTTACACCCGAATCCCTCCGGTCCTGCCTGGGCCGTCGAGGGATAGGGGCGCCCCGTGGGCGGTTGTGGGCACACGGAGAGGACCTCCCCCACACAGCGGCGGTTACACCCGAGTCCCTCCGGTCTTGCCTGGGCCGCGGAGGGATAGGGATGCCCCGTGGGGGTTTGGGGGCACACGGAGAGGTCCCTCCCCCACACAACGGTGGTTACACCCGAGTCCCTCCGGTCCTGCCTCCACCGCGGAGGGAGAGGGACGCCCCGTGGGGGTTTGGGGGCACACGGAGAGGTCCCTCCCCCACACAGCGGCGGTTACACCCGAGTCCCTCCGGTCCTGTCTGGGGCGCGGAGGGATAGGGGCGCCCCATGGACGGTTGTGGGCACACGGATAGGTCCCTCCCCCACACAGCGGCGGTTGCACCCGAGTCCCTCCGGTCATGCCTGGGCCGTGGAGGGGTAGGGAGGCCCCTTGGGGCTTTGGGGGCACACGGAGAGGTCCCTCCCCCACACAGCGGCGGTTACACCCGAGTCCCTCCGGTCCTTCCTGGGCCGCGGAGGGATAGGGACGCCCCGTTGGGGTTTGAGGGCACATGGAGAGGCCCCTCCCCCACACAGCGGCGGTTACACCCGAGTCCCTCCGGTCATGCCTGGGCCGCGGAGGGATAGGGACGCCCCGTGGGGGTTTGGGGGCACATGGAGAGGTCCCTCCCCCACATAGCGGCGGTTACACCCGAGTCCCTCCGGTCCTGCCTGGGCCGCGGAGGGATAGGGACGCCCCGTGGGGCTTTGGGGGCACACGGAGAGGTCCTTCCCCCACACAGTGGCGGTTGCACCCGAATCCCTCCGGTCATGCCTGGGCCGCGGAGGGATAGGGACGCCCCGTGGGGGTTTTGTGGGCACAGGGAGAGGTCCCTCCCCCACACAGCGGCGGTTACACCCGAGTCCCTCCGGTCGTGCCTGGGCCGCGGAGGGATAGGGGCGCCCCATGGGCGGTTGTGGGCACACGGATAGGTCCCCCCCCCACACAGCGGCGGTTGCACCCGAATCCCTTTGGTCATGCCTGGGCCGCGGAGGGATAGGGACGCCCCGTGGGGGTTTTGTGGGCACACGGAGAGGTCCCTCCCCCACACAGCGGCGGTTACACCCGAGTCCCTCCGGTCCTGCCTGGGGCGCGGAGGGATAGGGGCGCCCCATGGACGGTTGTGGGCACAAGGATAGGTCCCTCCCCCACACAGCGGCGGTTACACCCGAATCCCTCCGGTCCTGCCTGGGCCGCGGAGGGATAGGGACGCCCCCGGGGCGGTTGTGGGCTCACGGATAGGTCCCTCCCCCACACAGCGGCGGTTACACCCGAGTCTCTCCGGTCTTGCCTGGGCCGCGGAGGGATAGGGACACCCCGTGGGGGATTTTGGGCACACGGAGAGGTCCCCCACCCACACGGCGGCGGTGACACCCTAGTCCCTCCGGTCGTGGCTGGGCTGCGGAGGGATAGGGGCGCCTCGTGGGGGATCTTTGGGCGCAAGGTGGGGAACGGGTACGCCCGTGGGGCCTGAGGGTGTATGCCACCCCACCCCGCGCAGGGGCAGTTCAACTCGGGTCTTCCCGGCTCCGCCGGGACCCCCAGGGGCGGGGGCCTTGTACGGGACCCGTGCGAAGGAGCCTGTGCGGAGGCTCCTGGTCTCTTCACCCACTATGCTCGGAGGCGAGACGGGCTGCCGTGGCGGCTCCTGCCTCTCCCCCGGCAGGTGGACCGGGGAAGGTCATCATCGGTGGATCCACTCTCAACCTGCGTTCTATCCTGCCGCCCTCCATCGCGGAGGGAGGGGTGCGGGGTGTTGAGGTACCCCCATCTTTGCAGGACACAGAGAACGCAAAATGAGTGGCCCTATCGACCTGGCTTTCCCCGGAGAACCCGACTACCGGGACTATCCATTGCTGGATGCCATCCGGCAGGGGTCCTCAGCGGCGCACGGTCGCCTGAGGGATAGCTGGTCAGTGGCCAGCGACAAGGCGCTGCTACAGGCCGCCGCGGATTCCCTCCCGGAGGTCGCCCGAGGGCGCCCAGAGGAGGTGCCGGACGCCCCTCGCTGGGCCCGGCGCGTGGGGGTGATCACCGCCATTACGTCCATGGGGGTTATCTTGACTCCACGGGGGTTGTGCCTCACGGCCACGGTTACTAGGTCATATGACGCCCAAACTTTCGTCTCCCATGACGTCCCCCTTATGGTGGCGGCTGGGGGACCTTTGGTCGATTACCTGGGGAGTACCATGCATCCCCGCCATCTGGATCTGGCTCGTCGGGTCATCCCGGGGTACGCCCCTTCCGACACCCTGCGACTACGGAAGCGCTTGGCGCGGATCCTGAAAGTGGATGACACCCTAGCCGAATCCGCTAGTGCACCGCAGGTCCACCACAGCACAGCCAACGCGGCGTTACGTCCGATCGCTCCCTTTCTCTCCCCCGGCTGTCAAGCTGATTGGGGTCGTTTGGGGGCCAAGGACCAGGTACGAATTCTTTGGGCTCTGCCCAAACGGCCCACTGAGGTCTTGCCTCACATATCCGGCACGGGGAACGAACTATGGGCCGGGCTTATGGTGTGGGCCTCCCGTCAAGTGGGAGGCGCCAGCGCGGGGGTACCGGTGACCCCGTTACCGAAGGGGTTACTTGAACTCCGGGATTGGCCCCTGGACGTCCTCCGGGGTGCCTTTGAGGCTTCCACTTTACCGATTACCACGCAAGAAGCACTGGGGGAGCTGCTAGGCGATATCACGCCATCGTGGGCCTCAGCCCCTGTTCTGGCACTGCTTGCCACCAGGGGCACCGAAGCCCCTCTCGGCGCTGCGTCCTGGACGCGGGTATCCTCTCGCACCGGGGGTGGTGCAGCCGCCGCGGACGTTCCCGTTCCGGCGGGCGCTGGCGCCTCGCCGGTTGTGGACGCGGACGCAGCCGGGGACGACGACCCCACGCAACCTTACGTGAACGTGGACGGCGTGGATCCAACGGTCTCCGACCCTTGGCGATTGCTTGAGCCCTGTGCGAGGGCTACAGCCGGCGCGGTCCCGTCCGCGGGGAGCGACGCGGTCCCTCAAGGGGCACATAACCCTGAGGGGGAATCCCCCCTCGAACCCGATGGGGGTCAGCCGCGAAATCAAATTTGTGGGTACCTCCATTTATGAGTTCGACGCGGAATCTCCAATAGGGGAACATGTGGAAGACTCTCCCACCCCGCTGCCGATTTCGGGCCCGCCGGCTCAGGTCTCGGGGGCGGTTCCGTGCCGGCAGACCGCCACACCACCCACGCAGCCGACAGCCGGCGTGCGCCGTCCGACGGGGGCTGTGCATTGGTGGCTGCCTATCGCGCGGCCCAGTCGGGGTTTCACCCGACCATCTCGGATTCTCCAAAGCTCCTTACCGGGGGTTCTACCGGGGGCTCATACGCGAGCCCGGTATCTGCAACTCCGCAAAAGCCCGCGCCTGAGGGGGCCGGGGTGCATGTGTCTCTGGGCGACGGGGCCGGCCTCCTATGCCCACCTGGCACCGCGGCGGGCGTGCCCCACCGGGACGTCGCCCCCGCCACGAGCCCGGGTGAACGTTGGCACCCGGAGCTTACGGGGGCAGGGGGTTGCCCCCCCTTGGACACGGGGCGCCATCCCCCTCTATGGGAGTCCCGACGTCTCCACGACCTGGAGCGCGACCTGGAAGACGCCCAGGCCAAGTGTCAGGCCCTGTCCTCCGAACAGGATCGCCGCCTGCAGGAGCTGCAGCGGGTCCGTGCGGACCTGCACCGCTCCGAGGGGAAGTTGGCCTTCATTCGGCGTAACCACGCCACGGTCAGCGGGGAACTGGTGCGTCAGTGTGCCCGCACGTGGTCCCTCGAGGAGGAGGGCAGGAGCCTCCGCCGACAGCTCGCCGACGCCCAGCAGGCGGCATGCGATGTCGCGGGGGCGGTGGACGAGCGCCTCAGGCGGCACCTCCCCGCCATCCTCGAGGCTGTGCAGATTGTTCCGGACGAACACATCTCACAGCCCGCGGTGGAGCGGGCGCTGCGGGGCTGGGTGCCCGCGGGGTACGGGCCGCCCTCCACGGCGAACCCGAATTTCCGGGAGATCTGCGCGACCCTGGTCTGCGCAGCGGTCCTGCGTGTGGACCCCCCTCCGTCCCTGGAGCAGCTCTCGCGTCGGTTGCGGGTCCCAGTGCAGCCCGTTCTGCACTTCCCGACGGAGGCAGTGGGACAGGGACCCCTGCTGGGGTTGTCCGCGAACACCCGCCCGATGGGCAGGGCCTCGACGCCACACGAAGGGCCAGAGGCCTCCCCGGCGGTCCGCACGGACGGCCATCCCATCGCCGCGGTCGGACCCGGGAACCGCTCCGGGGGGGACACCACCCCCACTGTCGCAGATGCGGCCGGGATTGCAACCTCCACACCGGGGCGGGACGAGCTCCGCGCCCTCTTGGTGTACCTCAACGAGGTACCGCCGCCGCAGACGGGGGAGGCCCAGAAGCTCCATCTGCATCTGGCTACCAGGCTGGACCTCCCCCCGGAGTTCCCCCAAAGCAACCTGCGGGCCCAGTATACGGCCCTGGGCAGGCTCCTGCCCACGCGGCCCGAGCTGGGCCGACTGGTCGGGGAGTTTGTCCGGGACCGCCGGGCGGAGCCCTCCGGATCACAGACCCCGGCCCCTGTAGGTGTACAGCGGTGGGGGAGGCGTTACCCACCCGCCCGGGGCCGAGGGATCCGTGACGTGGGTGCCCAGGTCCACGTACAGTCGCGGCCGGGTGGTGTTCAAGGCTGCATCCAGCAGCTCCACCGCCTACGTTGCGGCCAACATCGATGCGGGGGCACTGGGGCGGTATCTGCGGCGCTCCACGGCGCTAGAGCTCCCCACCAAGGTCCGGCAAGCCGTCCTCCGCCGATTGGAGCACGCGGTGGGTCCCACGGACCGGGGGAGGCTTGACATACCCGCTACCACGCTACCACCGCGGGCTCGGGGGCCTTGGGGCTGTCACCCTGAACCTCCGGAGAGGCCTAATGGGTAAGATGCCGGCTCTGGGATCTTGTCTACGCGGTTGGGGTTACCCAGACTTGGTGGGGCTAACGGAGGTGGGCAAGCTGCCCGCCCTCATGGTGGTCCACGCCATGTACTGGGCCACATTCACCCCCGCGGCGCATCCGGCAGCCGGGGTGGGGTTGCTGGTGCGGTGGCATCCCACCTTTCGGGAGGTATGGCGGGACATGCACTCTAGCGGGCGCGGCGTTGCCCTGGAATACCACTGTCGGGGGGGACACATCCTGGCGGTGGTGGTGTATTTCGCGGCCGACCAGGACTTGGACATGGTGCGGAGCAACCTAGCATGGGCCCTGGGCGTCATGGCCCCCCGTCGTGGGGTGTATACCCTAATGATGGGGGATCTCAACGCCAACCCAGGGTGGGCGACACGCCTCCGGCAGGCCCCGGCTGCCTGTGGGAGGAGTTTATCCATTACACCGGCCTAATCCGCTATCATCCCGCAGCCGAGGCGCCCACGTGGACCGACGGGCGAGGATGCGTGGGGGTGATTGACCACATTTTGCAAGGCCCTGCCCCGAAGGAGGGGCATCTGTGGGTGGACGAGGCCTCCCCCTTCCCCTCGGACCACCGCCCGGTGGTGTGGGACGCTCGGGACGCCCAGGACCCGGAAGACAGACCCCCAGTGCGCCTGCGCGCCAGGCATTTTCAGATACGTGACCCGGGCGTCACAGGCAGCTACCATGCGGCCTTATCAGCGGCCCGGCGGGAGGAGGGTTTGCGGCCAGAGAGTCTGGCGGCCCTGTACGAGTATTTCCTGGCCTCCACCATACGCGCGGGGGAGAGGGCCCACGGCCCCCTCGTGAATTTCGGGGAGCTCCCAGGACGCGTAGACCGGGTCCATCGTCAGCTCTAGGCACACGCTAAGCGGTGCCCACGATGGTGGGAGTCACTGGACACGCTCAAAGAGCGCTTGGATCTACGTCAGGACCTGGCGGAAGCCTGGGAGGTGGGGAACCTGTAGCGGTATCTCTCCCATCTCCCGGAGGTGGCCCCCTTCGCCAGACCCTCCCGTGGGGCTTTTCGCCACCTGTACGGGCCCGCTCGCACGCCGCCGGTCCAACCGCGGTTCTGCGCTCATGTGGACGTGGCGCCGCGTGCCAGGGCCAGGGTGGCTCTGGACCAGGTGCGTCACCGACACCAGAAGACGCCGAGGGAGCTGACGCCGGGGGACGTCCGGGCCCTCACGGGTTGGGTCACACCCGCACAGCCACTGGGGCTGCCCACGGCTACGGCCCCCCGCCTCCGCCGCATACTCCAGCGCACCGGCAACACGGCGCCGGCTCGCGACCAGTCGCAGTACTGGATGTTGCACGAGATGGACGACGAAGGCCTCGCCATTGTATGCGAGGTCGTCAACCGCTACATGCGGGGGGAACGCCTGGAGGGCCTTTCGCACGGGGACCCCCACCTCCTCCCTAAGAAACCTCCCCATGGCATTGGGGCCAACGACAGCCCGCTCACCAGCCTTGTCCTTCTGCGCAAGGTAGTGGGTCTGGTGATAATGGAAGAGGAGCAGCCCTGGCTTCGGGCTCTGGCGATGGCGGACACATCCTCCGGGGAGCCCCCGAGCCAGACCGTATCGTTTGCCCAGGCCAGAATGTGCAGAAGGCCTGCCGGGGTGAGCACCCCGGGGTAGTCTCGGGACACAATCTTCGCCCTTACCTCCCCCATAGGCGCGTAGTCCAGCGGGGACAGAGGGCAGCCCTCTCCGGACCCCGCGTCGAACCACCCTTCGGCATGGTCGACATCCTCCGTGCCGCCCATGTCCAGGCGCATGTCCTCCACCAGGGAGCGGTACAGGCGACATAGCTCCGGACGTAACCCACCACCTGGTGTACAGAGTCCCGGGACACGTGGTCCGGGGAACCGAAAGCGCGACGGACGTCGTCGAGGACGGGCCAGGCTTCGCCCCCGGAGCCCCAACGGTACCAAAAATAGTCGTGCAGCACCCTGAGGAAGTCCCATATGGACGTTCCCGGCCATAGGGCGAATTGGATGGGGGGGAGGAAACCGTGCTCCCGAAGCCAGGGCTGCTCCTCTTCCATTATCACCAGACCCACCACCTTGCGCAGAAGGACAAGGCTGGTGAGCGGGCTGTCGTTGGCCCCAATGCCATGGGGAGGATTCTTAGGGAGGAGGTGGGGGTCCCCGTGCGAAAGGCCCTCCAGGCGTTCCCCCCGCATGTAGCGATTGATGACCTCGCATACAATGGCGAGGCCTTCGTCGTCCATCTCGTGCAACATCCAGTACTGCAACTGGTCGCGAGCCGGCGCCGTGTTGCCGGTGCGTTGGAGTATGCGGCGGAGGCGGGGGGCCGTAGCCGTGGGCAGCCCCAGTGGCTGTGCGGGTGTGACCCAACCCGTGAGGGCCCGGACGTCCCCCGGCGTCAGCTCCCTCAGCGTCTTCTGGTGTCGGTGACGCACCTGGTCCAGAGCCACCCTGGCCCTGGCACGCGGCGCCACGTCCACATGAGCGCAGAACCGCGGTTGGACCGGCGGCGTGCGAGCGGGCCCGTACAGGTGGCGAAAAGCCCCACTGGAGGGTCTGGCGAAGGGGGCCACCTCCGGGAGATGGGAGAGATACCGCTACAGGTTCCCCACCTTCCAGGCTTCCGCCAGGTCCTGGCGTAGATCCAAGCGCTCTTTGAGCGTGTCCAGTGACTCCCACCATCGTGGGCACCGCTTAGCGTGTGCCTAGAGCTGACGATGGACCCGGTCTACGCGTCCTGGGAGCTCCCCGAAATTCACGAGGGGGGCCGTGGGCCCTCTCCCCCGCGCGTATGGTGGAGGCCAGGAAATACTCGTACAGGGCCGCCAGACTCTCTGGCCGCAAACCCTCCTCCCGCCGGGCCGCTGATAAGGCCGCATGGTAGCTGTCTGTGACGCCCGGGTCACGTATCTGAAAATGCCTGGCGCGCAGGCGCACTGGGGGTCTGTCTTCCGGGTCCTGGGCGTCCCGAGCGTCCCACACCACCGGGCGGTGGTCCGAGGGGAAGGGGGAGGCCTCGTCCACCCACAGATGCCCCTCCTTCGGGGCAGGGCCTTGCAAAATGTGGTCAATCACCCCCACGCATCCTCGCCCGTCGGTCCACGTGGGCGCCTCGGCTGCGGGATGATAGCGGATTAGGCCGGTGTAATGGATGAACTCCTCCCACAGGCAGCCGGGGCCTGCCGGAGGCGTGTCGCCCACCCTGGGTTGGTGTTGAGATCCCCCATCATTAGGGTATACACCCCACGACGGGGGGCCATGACGCCCAGGGCCCATGCTAGGTTGCTCCGCACCATGTCCAAGTCCTGGTCGGCCGCGAAATACACCACCACCGCCAGGATGTGTCCCCCCCGACAGTGGTATTCCAGGGCAACGCCGCGCCCGCTAGAGTGCATGTCCCGCCATACCTCCCGAAAGGTGGGATGCCACCGCACCAGCAACCCCACCCCGGCTGCCGGATGCGCCGCGGGGGTGAATGTGGCCCAGTACATGGCGTGGACCACCATGAGGGCGGGCAGCTTGCCCACCTCCGTTAGCCCCACCAAGTCTGGGTAACCCCAACCGCGTAGACAAGATCCCAGAGCCGGCATCTTACCCATTAGGCCTCTCCGGAGGTTCAGGGTGACAGCCCCAAGGCCCCCGAGCCCGCGGTGGTAGCGTGGTAGCGGGTATGTCAAGCCTCCCCCGGTCCGTAGGACCCACCGCGTGCTCCTATCGGCGGAGGACGGCTTGCCGGACCTTGGTGGGGAGCTCTAGCGCCGTGGAGCGCGGCAAATACCGCCCCAGTGCCCGCGCATCGATGTTGGCCGCAACGTAGGCGGTGGAGCTGCTGGATGCAGCCTTGAACACCACCCGGCCGCGACTGTACGTGGACCTGGGCACCCACGTCACGGATCCCTCGGCCCCGGGCGGGTGGGTAACGCCCCCCCCACCGCTGTACACCTACAGGGGCCGGGGTCTGTGATCCGGAGGGCTCCGCCCGGCGGTCCCGGACAAACTCCCCGACCAGTCGGCCCAGCTCGGGCCGCGTGGGCAGGAGCCTGCCCAGGGCCGTATACTGGGCCCGCAGGTTGCTTTGGGGGTACTCCGGGGGGAGGTCCAGCCTGGTAGCCAGATGCAGATGGAGCTTCTGGGCCTCCCCCGTCTGCGGCGGCGGTACCTCGTTGAGGTACACCAAGAGGGCGCGGAGAGCAACAATGACAACGGGCAGCGAAGAGCGAGACATGGCGTCAACTATCATCTGCCGCCGCTAGAAAAGGGACTTAGCCGCACGTGGGCTTGAAGCAGCGACAAGCAGCATGCCTAGGCCATGTGGGAGTGGCAACCACCCCTCACAAACAACACCAACCGGCGGCATGCAGCTTGTTGCGCTATGTTGGAGCAACCATTGAGGAGGTCCCCGCATAGTAGGTGACGGCCGTTTCTAATGTGGAAATCTTGCCATGGACAAGTTTTCACAGACTTAGTGTCTTGTTGAGTTGGATCCTCTTGAGGTCGGTTCTCGACGTGCCAATTGTCAACTTCTCTTTTACGCATTGTGGCAACGCGTTCGTATACGTGGCGTCTGTGGCGGAAGTGGGGTTTAGTTTTAAGGCTTTGACATTGGCCTTGAGAAGTTCCAGGCCGCATTTGGGTTTCTCCTTGCTCGTACTGCCACCCATGTAGACAAGTGCTAGTTTCAACGTGCGGCTGTGTATCCGGTCGAGCTCATGCCCATAGACCTTGAAGGCGGCGCCGATCCTGCAGTTTTTTACACCCGAGCGGAATTCCATATGGAAGCGCTCAAGCCACAAGTGTTTACCTAAGCAAACACACGAGCGGTGCGCAAGCGACACGGCTAGCATCATCACTCCGAAATGTGCCTTGGCTTGCGGCAGCCATGGCATCGTGGTTGTCTGAGGGGTCCACAATGACGGCAGGGGTGAAGAGCAAGTTGGGGTGTTGATTGTCGTTTTCCACCGCGGGCAAAGTGTACCCTTTGTGCATGGCTGATGGTGTTCTTTTTGAATGTTGCCATTTACAATGCAAATTGTGTGAATTGGGGCGAAATTCATGCATATTTGTATGCATATAACCCGAATTCGCACAATGTTGCGGTTGGCCTCATTCAAAAGGATGGTTCACAAAGGGAATTTGCCGGACATGGGCTAGAAGGAGCCACAAGCATCATGCCCAGGACGTGTGGGAGTGGAAACAACCCCTCACAAAGGATGCTAGGCGACGGGATGCAGCTTGGTGCGCCATATTGAAGCAACCATCTTTGTTCGAGGAGGTCGTGCCAGAGTAAGCGCCGGCGGTGTTGCACATGGGAGACCTAACTTGGACAAGTTTTGACAGACGTTGTCTTGTTCGGTCGGGTGCTCTCACGGGGGGCGCTCCTGGTCAGGACCCGACCCCAAAGGGGGGGGGGGGGGGGGGGCCTCTACGGACCCCAAAATTGTCGCACGGAACAAGGTGCTTTGTCGGCGCCGGAGGCGCCGGAGATTTTGTTTTAGGCATACGGCAGGGGGAATTTTTCTTGTTCCACCCTATGTGTCTATCCTCAAAATACTCAGAATTTTGTGGAGAATTCAAAAATGGCTGAAAACCACAAAAAAGGTTATGTAGCCACCTTGCCCACTTTGTGGGCCACTTCTGATTTAGTCCCCCGCTTTGAAGCGGAGGGGCTCCCCGATACGGCAGGGGTGAGGTAGCCAATTTGCCCACTTGTGGGCCACTTCTGATTTAGTCCCCCGCTCTGCAGCGGTGGGGCTCCCCGATACGGCAGGGGTGAGGTAGCCACCTTGCCCACTTTGTGGGCCACTTCTGATTTAGTCCCCCGCTTTGAAGCGGAGGGGCTCCCCGATACGGCAGGGGTGAGGTAGCCAATTTGCCCATTTTGTGGGCCACTTCTGATTTTGTCCCCCGCTCTGCAGCGGTGGGGCTCCCCGATACGGCAGGGGTGAGGTAGCCAATTTGCCCACTTGTGGGCCACTTCTCATTTTGTCCCCCGCTCTGCAGCGGAGGGGCTCCCCGATACGGCAGGGGTGAGGTAGCCAATTTGCCCATTTTGTGGGCCACTTCTGATTTAGTCCCCCGCTCTGCAGCGGTGGGGCTCCCCGATACGGCAGGGGTGAGGTAGCCACCTTGCCCACTTTGTGGGCCACTTCTGATTTAGTGCCCCGCTTTGAAGCGGAGGGGCTCCCCGATACGGCAGGGGTGAGGTAGCCAATTTGCCCATTTTGTGGGCCACTTCTGATTTTGTCCCCCGCTCTGCAGCGGTGGGGCTCCCCGATACGGCAGGGGTGAGGTAGCCAATTTGCCCACTTGTGGGCCACTTCTGATTTTGTCCCCCGCTCTGCAGCGGTGGGGCTCCCCGATACGGCAGGGGTGAGGTAGCCAATTTGCCCACTTGTGGGCCACTTCTGATTTTGTCCCCCGCTCTGCAGCGGAGGGGCTCCCCGATACGGCAGGGGTGAGGTAGCCAATTTGCCCATTTTGTGGGCCACTTCTGATTTTGCCCCCCGCTCTGCAGCGGTGGGGCTCCCCGATACGGCAGGGGTGAGGTAGCCAATTTGCCCATTTTGTGGGCCACTTCTGATTTAGTCCCCCGCTCTGCAGCGGTGGGGCTCCCCGATACGGCAGGGGTGAGGTAGCCAATTTGCCCATTTTGTGGGCCACTTCTGATTTTGCCCCCCGCTCTGCAGCGGTGGGGCTCCCCGATACGGCAGGGGTGAGGTAGCCAACTTGCCCATTTTGTGGGCCACTTCTGATTTAGTCCCCCGCTCTGCAGCGGTGGGGCTCCCCGATACGGCAGGGGTGAGGTAGCCAATTTGCCCATTTTGTGGGCCACTTCTGATTTAGTCCCCCGCTCTGCAGCGGTGGGGCTCCCCGATACGGCAGGGGTGAGGTAGCCAATTTGCCCACTTTGTGGGCCACTTCTGATTTTGCCCCCCGCTCTGCAGCGGTGGGGCTCCCCGATACGGCAGGGGTGAGGTAGCCAATTTGCCCATTTTGTGGGCCACTTCTGATTTAGTCCCCCGCTCTGCAGCGGTGGGGCTCCCCGATACGGCAGGGGTGAGGTAGCCAATTTGCCCACTTTGTGGGCCACTTCTGATTTTGCCCCCCGCTCTGCAGCGGTGGGGCTCCCCGATACGGCAGGGGTGAGGTAGCCAATTTGCCCATTTTGTGGGCCACTTCTGATTTTGCCCCCCGCTCTGCAGCGGTGGGGCTCCCCGATACGGCAGGGGTGAGGTAGCCAATTTGCCCATTTTGTGGGCCACTTCTGATTTTGTCCCCCGCTCTGCAGCGGAGGGGCTCCCCGATACGGCAGGGGTGAGGTAGCCAATTTGCCCATTTTGTGGGCCACTTCTGATTTTGTCCCCCGCTCTGCAGCGGTGGGGCTCCCCGATACGGCAGGGCCACTTCTGATTTTGCGGTTCCCCATCTTTAAAAATGGCTACGTTGTGTCGTAGTTAAATATTGCCACTCGTTGGTGCCCCCTAGGGTGTGCGCAAAAGGCTAAGTTGCAACTGGGGCGGTTCCCCATCTCCAAAAATGGCTACGTTGTGTCGCAGTTTAGGATTACCACGCTTTGGTGCTCCCTAGGGTGTGCGCAAATGGCTAAGTTGCAGGGGCGGTTCCCCACCTCTAAAATTGCCTACGTTGTGATGCTTGACCTTGCGAAGTGAGATGTGTGCTGTGTAGCGCGTTTCTTTCGTGTCCGTTTTTCCTTCATGGTGCTTCAGACATCTTAGACAATGCCCTACCACACGCAATATGATTGTGAGTGCGGAATGGTGTTACGGTCCGTCACGGATCAGGCCATTCAAGCACACCTTCAAGGCAAGGTCCACAAGAAGCGAATGCAAGACAACGACCCGTGGCAAGATTACGAGTGTGATTGCGGGCACAAATTGGAGCGTGTGAAGGCATTCCAAATCAAGCAGCATCGCGAATCTCCGGCGTGTAGGGAGGCGCGCTTGCACATTCTAAGCCAAAATTTCATGGCTGAAAGGGTGCAAGCTGTGCCGAGCGATTTTGCTTTTGAGGAGGAGGGTAATCCACCCCCGGTTGCAGAAGCAGATCCATGTGTTGGGCCCGCAGAGGAGGTTATGGTGGAGGTCGATGACGTCGGGATTGCTACTTGCCCGGGGTTTTGCCCGGAGCAACTCACACCAGAGACATTTTACAAGTTGTATCCATTTGCGATACACACTCCTGGGGGGATCCCAAACTGCCCGCCCATCAGTTGGCTGCCGGGTCACAACGTGGTATTCAGTGTTGCGTGCGATGGCACAATGCACAACGGGGAAAAGTGTTGCGAACACTGCGCAGAGTTGAAGGGCTCGGAAGCATTGAAGAAAATTGTGGAGTATGCCATTGATGCCACGCCAAGGAGTGATTATTTGCGATTGGGTGTGCAACAGCTAAGCGAACTCTTGCACAAAAAACGCGATCAACGTGACGACGTTCGCCTAGCTGCGCTAAATGCTCACCGCAAAATTGTGTCATTGCGTGGTGTTGCTGACACAGCCTCCAAATTGGTGATCGCACTGCGCACGAAAAATTTCCATCGTGTTGGCCCTTTTTTGGAGCACCACATGTCGCAAGGTCACAGTCTTCGCTATTGCGTGGCCCTTTTGGAGCAAGCCGTTACCCCCCAGCTGTTGCACAAGTACACGGAGCAGGAACGGGACCTTGCGTTGCTAACATTGCGCTTGGGCGGTCCGAGGCTTTTGCATACTTTTTACAAGGCCGGAATTCTGCCCTCATCCCCGTTTTCGAAACAATTCCAGAGGGCTGAAAATCCGTTCAATCTGCAAGGCCACTTGCACCGTGACAAGGTCCGCACCTTGTTGGGGAGTATTTGGTCGGGGTTGGAGCGGTGCCCCATACGCGCTTTGAAGGACGAGGCCTCCCTTCTACCTCGGCTGTCCGTGGCCCGCGACCCTGTGGAGAATGGACTCTTCTTTGTCGGATTGTGTGACTGCGTCAAGGAGCGTATCCCATACACCGGCATTCAGAGCGTCCGCCTCCAAGGCCACCGCTTCCCTGACTCCGAGCACTTTGTTTGCGAACGAGGAAATCAGAGTGCAGAGGATTACATTGGGATTTTGCGCAGTGCCTCCCGCAACTCTGTGCTTACGGCTGACAGCGTCCTCACTTGTGCACGGGCCGGGGTCGAGATCGCTACCGTTTGGCACGGAAAGCACCCCGACTGGGTTCGGACTTCCTCTCATCGTGGCCCTGTGGGAGACAACCTGAATCCACGCACGGCTGGCCCATGTCTTGTTAAAGATGCTAACCTATATCTCCGTTGGATGGCTGGTCGGCAGGATGCTGAGGCAGTACTGCTCGAAGTCCCAACACTCCGTTATGAGGCAGGTGATTTTTCGGTGTGGGACGACAATGGGTTTGGCATGTTGTCCCCATTTGGTGTGCGCATCGACAATGCTGCAATGCGCGAGTTGGATTCTGATAGTGACTCTGAGTGTGCTTCTGACCCCGATTCTAATTTTGCCTCTGACCCGGAAGATTCCTCGGATCAGGATGTTCCCGCTTCGGAGATTGCACGTGAATCGCCGGAAAATGACACCACGTGTGAATATCATGGTTTGTTGCAAGCAGCAGAGGACACGGACCAATTGCTTTTTGTGGCTTTTGAGGGTCGTCGCATACACGTTCAACAGTTGTTGAACATTGTCGTCAATTCAGACCTGCAAGCTGCAACACAGAATTATCATCGACTATTACGCAACCAACAACCAGCATCCCCACAAGCTATTCTCACCACCCCCCAGAAAAGCGACCGTGTCCAGCCGTTTGATATTTTTTGCACTCTTGTGAACTACAATGACAAGAAGTGCAGCATCGGTTTTTTTTCGGTGGTAAAGGTTATGCATGCAGGGCGCCGAACGTTCCCCAGCGTTGCAGAATTGGAAGGCAGTCCCTATGAAATCCACTGCCAATTCATGCCCTTTGAGGTTTTGGGTGATGCTGGCGTTGCCCATTGGAATGGGCGTTTCTTGCAAAAGGTGCACAGTGTTTGTGCTGCTGACGCACATTTCGTTGCACCAACTGCAACGGTGGAGAGGTTGTGGCAGTTCTCGCTAAACGACATTGAACAGCTTTCGCGCTTTTTGATGCATGTCCCCTTGCCAAAGGCAGTGCCGCTTGTGCCGTATGCGGCGTTGGATTGTGCTCAATACCGTGAGCAGCTAAGGAATGCTCCGGGAGCAAAACGTATGCCTTGCCCTTTTCCGAATTGTGACCGATTTTTCATGCACGCTTCAATGCGGTCGCATATTGCTGGGCATTTTCTGCGAGGCCATAGGTGGGCCGGCCAAGAGGGTGCGGATAAAGGCGCATTTTGCTTGTGGTGTGGCAACACAGATGGCAAGTGCAGCACAAGTGTGCACGGCAAGAAAATTGACAGCAATTGCAGTCTTGCGTACCATCGGCTACGGCTACACAGCGCGGCAACCCCAACAGCGATGAACCCTAGCACCAACTTGCCAGTTCGCTGCAAGGTGCTTGATTGCCGAAAATGGCACTGCACCTACGCCATGCCACACCACATGGCACAAGCGCACCCTGGTGTGTCCCATGACTATGCCGGGTGCAGCGAAGAGGAGAAAACAAAGGTGTTGCAAGCCTTTGACAATTTCCGGGCCCCATTGCCACCGAAGGCGAAGCTTGCTGCGCCGCCGGCTCTGCCCACTGTTCTCCCTGCTCTTCTCTCTGGGCCAAACCAAGGTAGTAGTAGCAGTAGCAGTAGTAGTAGCAGCAGCTCGTCCACCAATGCCTCCTCCGGTACGAGTGCATCCTCCAGCAGTAGTGCCCCGTCAGGCACTAGTGACTATGTGCCATCGGAATCCATGTCTGATGGGCCGGCAGCCTGCCGGGTCACAAGAGCACAAGGAGCCCGGCCAAAGAAGCGTGCTCGCCCCAAGAGTACCGGCAAGAGGGCACGCGACGAGTGGGAGGATGATTCCGAAGCTTGAGGCCCCTCCCCTCCCTTCGCTTCTCTCTCTCTCTCTCTCTCTCTATATGTCCGTGGCTCCCTTCGCTTCTCTACATATATGTCTGTGGTTTGTGACAAGGGGAAGGAGAGGCCTTTGGGTGAACTCAAGGCAACATCCAATACTACTCTGAAAGTGCTGCAGTGCAGCAAAACAATGACCATTCACAGTGCATCTTGTTAGCTTTGTGTGTTTGCGCGCTTGGACGGGGCCTGCCGGAAAAGGTGCTGGGTTTGGGTCAACCAAGGGGGGGGGGAGGGCCCCCCCCCCCCCTTCGGAGGGGGGTGGGGTCCCCCCCCCCCCCACAGCCCCCCAAACTGTCGAACACCCCTCGGGGTCACACATTGGCTGGCGGCCGCCCCCGTGGGTGCTCTTGAGGACCGGTCTGGATGTGCCCATGGTTAAGGTCTCTGTTACCTAATGTCGGAACGCCTTCTTTTATGCAGTGTTGGTGCAACAGGGTGGTGAGGTTGATTCCTTCGGCATCGGCCGTGTGAAGTCACAAGAAACATTCCCGTCCTTTCAAGGCTTGCTCGTATTGCCACGCAGGTAGGCAAGTGCTTGTTTCAACGTGCGGCTGTCTATCCGGTGGAGCTCATCATTAAACTTGTGCCGATCTTGCGGTTATCAACACCAGAGCAGATGCTAATATGGAAATGCCGAAGCCACAAGTGTTCACCTCAGGGAACGCACGAGCGGTGCGCAAGTGAGATGGCCACCATCATCACTAGCAAATGCTTGCAAATGCGTGTGGGCCTTTGCCAGTGTCAACACCGTGGCTGCCCAAGGGCTCAACAATGACAACGGGCAGTGAAGCGGCAGATTGGGTGTGAACTATCATCTCCCGCCACTGGCAAGGGGAACTGGATGTACGTGGGCTTGTGGTAGCCACAAGCAGTACACCCCGGCCATGTGGGAGTGGCCAAAACCCCTCACAAACAACACCAACCGCCGGTATGCAGCTTGGTGCGCCATGTTCGAGCAACCATTGAGGAGGTCCCCGTATAGTAGGTGACGGCGGTTTTCGATGTGGGAATCTTGCCAGGGACAAGTTTTCAGCGACTTAGTGTCTTGTTGAGTTGGATCCTCTTGAGGGCGGTTCTCGACGTGCCAATCGTCCACTTCTCTTTTACGCAAGTTGTGGCAACGCCTTTGTATATGTGGCGTCCGTGGCATGGGGTTTGAGGTTGAGCGCTTCGCCATTGGCTTTGTGAAATCCCAAGCCGCATTTGTGTGCCTTGACATCCTTCAAGGCTTCCTCACACTGCCACGCAGGTACGCAAGAGCTAGTTTCAACGTCCCGCTCTCTGTCGCTGAAGCTCATGCCCATAGACCTTGAAGGCGGTGCCGATCTTGCTTTTGTCAACACCTGAGCGGAATTCCATATGGAAATGCCGCCCTTGGTACACACTAGAAGACGCAATCTCATTCTAGGCTAGAACACTCTAGCCTAGATGTTCTAGCCTAGAATAGATCAATACTAGAACGATATAATAACCCGGGTAGAACACAAAAAACAAATTATCACACACACACACACACACACATGCACGCACACATTTTGACGTAGGCATCCCTTCAAGCGTTGGTTGGGGGGGGGGGGCTTTGCTTTTGTCACATTTTTTTCAGGGGTGGGCTTGACAACTACCTTTGGGGGGGCTGGAACTCAGGGGTTAGGGAGGGTTGTCTTTTATTTGTTTCATGGTCGTTTTTAATTGGATTTTTTTTATATTGGACCGACGAAATGCAATTTCAAGTTGCAGCTACACCATGCAACGCTATGTAGTGTTGTGGTGTGTTGTGGTCTCGTAAGGTGTGGAGTGGTGTGGTGTGCTGTGTTGTAGTATGTTGTGGTGTGTGATCTGCTATGATGTGTTGTGTTGTGTAGTGGCGTGGTGTGTTCTCTTGTGGTCACATGAGGTGCTCTGTGGTGTGCTCCGGTGTCATGTGGTGTGGTGTGTTGTCATGCGCCGTGGGCTCGTGTCATGTGGTGTGGTGTGCTGTGGTGTGTTGTGCTGCGCAGCGGTCTGCTATAGTGTGTGATTGGCTCTGGTGTATTGTATTATGTGGGGGGCTAGTGTGTTGTGGTCACATGCCATGCGCTGTGGTGTGTTGTGTTTTCATGTGGTGTGGTTGGTGTGGTTGGTTGGATGGTGTGTTGGTTGCTTGGCAAGTTGGGTTGTTTGGCAGTTTGGGTCATTTGTTGGGTGTTTAGCCGGTCGGGGCATGTTGTGTGGTGTCTGCACCCTGTGGTGTGTGGTGCCGTAAGCTGTTGTATGCTCTGTGATGTCATGTCTGTGGGCACACATGCAATTCCTGCCATTCCAAAGGAGGGGGGGGGGAAGGGCTGATAATCAATTACTATTTTTGTTGTAGCGGCGTTCTAGGGAAATATTCTAGCGGCGTTCTAGCGGCGCTCTAGCGGCCTGCTAGAACGCCGCTAGAATAGTTCCCACGAACGCCGCTAGAACAAAAATAGTAAATGCTTACCACCCCCCCCCCCCCTCCTTTGGAATGGCACCAAATACATGTGTACCCACAGACATGACATCACAGAGCATACAACAGCATGCCAGATCACACACCACAGGGTGCACACACCACACCACATGCCCCAAACGGCTAAACACCCATCAAATAACCCGAGCTGCCAGACAACTCAACGTACGTACAAACCAAAACAAACAAGCAACCAACAAACCATTCAACCAACCAGATAGCCAACCCTATTGCACGATATCCCACCACACCCCACCACATGACACCCGACCACACCACATGACAACACAGCACACCACAGGGCATGTCATGTGACCACAACACACCACGCCATTACACAATACAGTACACCATAGCAGATCACACACCACAACAGACTACAACACAGTGTCATGCGGTGTGGTGTGGTGGGGTGGGGTATCGTGCGATAGGGTTGCCTCTGTGGTTGGTTGAACGGTGTGTTGGTTGCTTGGCAGGTTGGGTTGTTTGGCAGCTTGGGTTATTTGTTGGGTGTTTGGCTGGTTGGGGCATGTTGTGTGGTGTTTGCACCCTATGGTGTGTGGTGCTGTATGCTGTTGTATGCTCTGTGATGTCATGTGTGTGGGTACACATGTGATTACTGCCATTCCAAGGCGGGCGGGGGGCTGATAAGCAGTTACTATTTTTGTTGTAGCGGCGTTCTAGCGGCGTTCTAGAGGCCGCTAAAGCGCCGCTAGAACAGTTCCCTAGAACGCCGCTAGAACAAAAATAGTACCTGCTTATCAACCCCCCCGCCTCCCTTGGATGGGTAGTAATTACATGGGTAGCCACAGACATGACATCACAGAGCATAAAACGGCATACGGCACCACACACCACGGGGTGCAAACACCACACATCATGCCCCAACCAGCCAAACACCCAACAAATAACCCAAGCTGCCAAGCAACCAGCACACCATTCAACCAACCGGACGGGCAACCCTATCGCACGATGCCCCACCACACCACACCACACCACATGACACCAGACCACACCACATGACACCCGACCGCACCACATGACAACACAGCATACCACAGGGCACGTGATGTGACCACAACACACTACGCCGCGCACAGTACAGCACACCACAGCACATCACACACTACAGCAGACCGCAACACACCACAGCACACCACACTACATGACACCACTTTACACCTTACGAGCCACAACGCACCACAACACTGCACAACATTGCATGGCATACCTGCAACTTGAAATTGCAGTTCGTCAGTCCAATATCATAAAAATCCAATAAAAAACCACCTGTGAAACAAAGAAAAAAACACCCTCCGAGACCCTTGAGTTCAACCTCCCCCCCAAGGCAGTTCTCGTGCCCCCCCCAAAAAAAATGTGTGACAAAAGCAAAGACGCCCCCTCCCCCACCCAACGCTTGAAGGGAGGGCAGCCCCACAATGCCCGTGCCTATGTCAAAATGTGTGCGTGCATGTGTGTGTGTGTGTGTGTGTGTGTGTGTGTGTGCACAAATGACTAGACATGTACCAAATGTGATGGTTTCTATGTGTCTATGTGTCATGAACCCCCCCCTTGCCACATTGGTGTCTTTTACTTCCCAAATCTGTGTGCATGTTTTTGTTCTAGCCTTGTTCTAGCGAAGCGTTCTAGCGATGTTCTAGCGCCGTTCCAGCGGGGCGCGCTAGGATGGTGCTAGATCGTCGCTAGAACGTTTTTTGGTACTTGTTCAATTTCAAGTCAAAAAATGTTTTTCTCAAAAACAAGGTATGTACCCCCTAGTATGGTAATAGGGGTCCAATTTGCACCCTTCATACCCCCGCCCCCTTATGCCCATGGGTCGGGGCAACCACTTTTTTTTGTTCTAGCCACTCTAGCGGCGTCTAGGCTAGAACGAGGTTGGGTCTTCTAGCGTGTACCAAGGGTGAAGCCACAAGCATTTACCGAAGCAAACACACGAGCGATGCGCTTGTGAGACGGCTAGCATCATCGCTAAGAAATGCGCCTGGGTTTGCGGCAGCTCCTGCATTGTGGTTGTCTGAGGGGTCAATAATGAAAGCGGGGGTAAAGAGCAAGAAGGGGTGTTGGTTGTCATTTTCCACCGCGGGCAAAGTGTACCCTTTGTGCATGGCTGCTCGTGTTGCTTTTGAATGTTGCCATTTACAATGCGAATTGTGTGAATTGGGGCCAAATTCATGCATATTTGTCGGATTTTAGCACAAATTCGCACAGTGTTGTGTGAATTCGGGCCAAATTCGCACAATTCCCATTGTGAATGGCCTCATTCAAAAGGATGGTTTACAAAGGGTACAAGGGAATTGACTGGACACGAGCGGGAAGGAGCCACAAGCATCATGCCCGGGACGTGTGGGAGTGGAAACAACCCCTCGGGAAGGGCGCTCTGTGGCGGTATGCAGCTTGGTGCGCCATATTGGAGGTACCATCGCTGTTGGAGGAGGTTTTGCCACGGTACGTGCCGGCGGTGTTGGACGTGGGATACTTGTCTTTGACAAGTTTGGAGGGACTCGCTGTCTTGTGTGGTTGGGTCCTCTTGAGGTCTGCTCTCGATGTGCCCAACGTCAAGTTCTCTTTTACCTAATGTCGCAACACCTTCTTTTTTGCGGTGTTGGTGCAACGGGGGGTTGAAGTTGAATCCTTTGGCATCGGGTGTGAAGTCACAATCCACATTCGCGTCCTTTCAAGGATTGCTTGTACCGCCACGCAGGTACACAAGTGCTAGTTTCAACGTGCGGCCCTTTGTCCGTTGGAGCTCATCCACGTGGACCTTCAAACGGCGCCCATCTTGCGGTTGTCAACACCTAAGCCGTTGTTAATATGGAACCACTAGAGCGACAGGTGTTCACCCAAGGGAATACACGAGCGGTGCGTAAGTGAGACGGCCACCATCGTCGCTAGCAAATGCTGGCAAATGTGTGTGGGCCTGTGCTAGTGCCAACATTGTGGCTGCCTAAGGGGTCAACAATGACATCTGCCGGTGATGGGGGTGATAGGGTGTCAGCTATCATCTCCCGCCGATGGCAAAGGGAACTGGCCGCACCTAGGCTTGAAGCAGCCACAAGCAGCTTGCCTGAGCCATGTGGGAGTGGCAACAACCCCTTTCAAAGCACACCAACCGGCGGTTTGCGGCTTGGTCCGCCATATGGGAGCAACCATTGAGGAGGTCCCCGTAGAGTAGGGGACGGCAATGTTGGACCCGGGAAACCTGCCATGGACAAGTTTTAAGAGACTTACTGTCTTGTTGAGTTGGATCCTCTTGAGGTTTGTTCTCGACGTGTCAATCGTCCACTTCTCTTTACGCATTGTCGCAACGCCTTTGCATGATCCTTTCACCAGTGGAGAAGCAACGCTGCTCATTTCGATTTGCACCACGTTCCCGGCCGCACACGACAATTTAGCGTTGCCTACTTTTTTTTCGCTTGCCGGTAGTTCGAATCCACTCCCAACTAGAAATCTTCGTCCCAAAGCCTCCACGGCAGGCACACTGCCTCGTCGAACCCTGCCCTGCCAAAAGCCAAACCCAAAGCCCGCAACAAATCCTCTCAAAAAAACAAAGAACGACGAACGATCTCCACGCTTCTTTTTTCAGTCTGGTTTCTAACTCCATCTCCGTGGCAACCTCCAGCAATAGCCTCAATTCCAACTCCAGCTCCAGCTCGAGTACTCTTCCTCTGTTCCCACCCGGTTCTGTACCGCCCATTCCACTATCATTGCTTGGTATTGGCATGTTTCCGAGGTCGTTTGGCATGGGTCCAATTTCACGGTAGGAAGCCTCAACAACTACTGAGGAGAAATTGCCAACTAATTAGGAATTGAGGTGCTGCTTATGTCATCCGGCACTGCTTATGTCACTACCTACTCCGGGGAACTTTCGGTACTACTTGCAATATCTACATCGGAGCACTACTCATCTACCGCTGTAGGGAGTATGTGGCGTCTGTGCCGGGGGGGGGGGGGGGTTCTGGATGAGCGCCTCGGCATTGGCCTTGAGAAATCCCAAGCCGCATTTGCGTGCCTCGACATCCTTCCAAGCTTGCTCTTATTGCCACGCAGGTACACAAGTGCTAGTTTGAACGTGCGGCTCTCTATCCAGTGGAGCTCATGCCCATAGACGTTGAAGGCGGCGCCGATCTTGCGGTTGTCAACACCCCAGCGGAATTCCATATGGAAGTGCTGAAACCACAAGTGTTTACCCAAGCAAACACAGGAGCGGTGCGAAGCGAGACGGCCAGCGTCATCACTAACAAATGCGCGTGGGCTTGCGGCAACCCCGTCATCCTGGTTGTCTGAGGGGTAAACAATGATGGCAAGGGTGAAGAGCAAGATGGGGTGCTGGTTCCACTACGGGCAAAGGTAATTGGCCGGAGGTGGGCTAGAACGAGCCACAAGCAGTGTGGCCAGGCCGTGTGGGAGTGGAAACAACCCCTCACAAAGGACAAAGGCTGGCGGGATGCAGCTTGGTGCGCCTTGTTGGAGCAACCATCCCTATTGGAGGAAGTGCCCCTAGAGTCGGCGCCGGCTTGACGTTGGATACCTCTGCTCGACAAATTTTGACAAACTCAGTGTTTGGCCAAGCTAGAGCCTCTTGAAGTCCGTGCCCGATGTGCCCATCGTGACCTCCTCCTTTACCTTTTGTCGCAGCGCCATGCTATGTGCGTTGTTGTTGCACTGGGGAATTAGGGTTGAGTGCCTCGTCATCAGTGGTGACCAGTCCCAGGCCGCGTTTGCGCTCCTTCAAGGCTTGCTCGTACTGCCACGCATGTTCGTAGGTGCTTGTTTGAACGTTTGGCTCTCTGTCTTGTGGAGCTCATGCGTGTAGACCTTGAAACCGGCGCCGAACGTGCGGTTGTCAATGCCCGGGGGGATGCCGACATTTATTTGCCGAAGCCACAAGTGTTTCCATAGGGGAACGCCCGAGCGGTGCGCAAGTGAGACGGCTAGCATCATCACCAGCAAATGTGTGTTGACTTGCGCCACCGCCAACATCTTGGCTCATAGTTGGGGCAAAGAGTGAGATGGGGTGTTGGCTATCATCCGCCGCCACGGGCAAAGGGAACTAGCCGGACGTGGGCTGGAAGGAGCCACAAGCAGCATGCTCGGGCTGTGTTGGGAGTGGAAACAACCCCTCACAAAGGACACCGGCCGCCAGCATGCAGCTTGGTGCGCCATATTGGAGCAACCATCGAGGAGGTCGTTGGATGTGGGAAACCTGCCATGGACAAGTTTTCAGAGACTAAGTGTCTTGTGCGGTTGGCTCCTCTAGGTCCGTCAATGATGTTCCCATCGTCAACTCCTCTTTTGCACATTATCGCAACACCCTCGGATATGTGGTGTCCGTGGCGGGGGGGGGGGGGTTGAGGCTGGGCACTTCGGCATGGGCCTTGAGAAGTCCTAGGCTGCATTTGCGTTCCTCGACATCCTTCAAGGCTTGCTCGTAGTGCCATGCAGGTGCACAAGTGCTAGTTTGAACATGCGGCTCTCTATCCAGTGGAGCTCATGCCCATAGACCTTGAAGGCAGCGATGATCTTGCGGTTTTGAACACCTGAGCGGATGCCGATATGGAACTGCTGAAGCCAAAAGCGTCTGCTTGAGCAAACACACGAGCGGTGCGCAAGCGAGACGGCCAACAATATCGCTAACAAATGCGCGTGGGCTTGCGGCAGCCCCGACATTGTGGTTGTCTAAGGGGTCGACAAGGATGCGAAACACAAATAAAACGCAAAAAATCAAAAACCTTTGGACTCAATCAACCGAAACCAACTCCTCAAAACTGAGTTTCCCATAAAATTTCGCAAAACTAAACTAATTTCTCCCTAATTCGAGTACCATCACCAAAATTGTGCACAATTAAAACCTCAAAACACCCAACACTAAAATCAGAACTCCCAAAAATTTTGGGATTGGTGCGGTACCACTTTACTCCCCTGTAGCACTCGTCCACCCGGCACACTCTTTGCACTTTGCACTATTCGCCAACATGGGCTAGGCCGCACAACACCCTATTGTCCCCAAGGAGGAGCAGTAGCAAATATTCCACGTTTGGGGTTACTTGTGCTTGTGAGGCAGGGACAAGGACGGGCTGCAAGGGGCTAGGTTAGACTAGGCTAGTGGCAAGCTCACCCTAGAGACCATGTTTAACTCCGAATTTCTTAATTTTTGGTCAAAAATTAACACTTTTACCTCAAGTTCACGCTTTTTTGATGGAGGTTAGGGGGACAATAGAGAAAAGTAACACCCTCATGGGCCGCTTTACACGTTTGCGTGTCATTTTCACCAGCGGGTTGGGGGGGGATTCAGTGTCAATGTATAAATTCATTAAAATGGTTTAGGGCTTTATCTTTTACTTCTAATTTTTGAATCAATATTTCCTAATAATTCTTGTTAATTAAAAATTAATGAACCGTCATCATTAATAGTAAGCTACTCAACATGCATTCTGTTCTCCAAAAATTAACTCTCCCTACAAATGCGCAACAAAGCATTAAATGCCTTTTCATAATGTCCATGGTTGTTGTGCGTGGCGAACATGGCCAGCTTGGGAATCTGTCCCTCCGCACAGGGGCAAGGACCTTGACTCTTGGCCCTTTCGTTCTCTGCAGAGGTGCGGGGAACAACTACTGCTGCCCTCTGCTGCAGTGCATAGGGCTGGGGATATAGTCAGTACGCCCTGCGCTGAAGAGTACAGCGGTGGGTCCCAAGAGGTATGAGGGGCAGCCTATAGGTGCCAGAGCTTGTGGAAATGGGAGCCCCTAGGCACATCAGCACAAGGCGGAGGGAATGGTTCCCCGCCCTTGTGCAGTCCAACACAGGGTGGAGTAAAAAAACGCACCCAAAGCATATACATGCATTTCCTATTTTAATGGAGCTAGCCGAAATGTTGCTCATCTTTGTCAAAAACAACAAAATACATAGGCTTGTTCACCCAAACAGGGCAAGATGGCTGAAATTTTGCCCAGCTCCTTCAAAGCTGCTGGTATTGTCAAGGAAATGGGTGCCTACGAGAGCAAACAGTACAACGAACATAGCAGCAATGATAATCGGCAAGTGTTGCACACTTTAGTTCCAAATCAATCCTGTGCCAGAGAAGCCTCAAAGCACATCAAAAAAGTGGCAGCCTACCAGCCAAACCTGAGGTGTGCCCAAGGCAAACTCAGGTCTGGTTTGTACAAGTTCCCACGTTCACAGGTGTTCCTGCGCATGCTCCTCTGTGTGTCAGATGTCTTTTATACATAAGAGATGACAGTCGAGCCTCTTGCCATTTGACAAGATGTCTCATACAAGAGTACCAGGTCCTAAACCGCACCACAAGTCAACCACTCCCACCCCACGTGGTCCCCAACACCACACCCCCGGCGTTGGGTAGGGCAACGGAGTGGCCTCAGAGAAAACCGCCACCACAATCACCACCGGATGGACCCCCCCCCCCCCCCGGCCCAGGCGATGGTCACCGGTCGTGATTCTTTGCATTGTCCAGGGGCGTCCGATCGGGCGTCCCGGTCCACCAACCACGAACCATCTCCTCCCTTGGGGGAAGAGTTACCAAATGCTAGTAGATGGTCGTGGGCCGCGCCTCGGATCGCTCCAGGATCGCACCCACCGCTTGACATGGAGCCCTCAACGATCTAGATCATACGGGACACGATTGCTGCACGGCGCTCCCAGGGGTGCCCTGGACTGGAGCGTATTGATCGATTGCCCCATCAGCGTGTTGGGAAAAACCTCCACTGTGGAGTGAGGTGACGCGGGTTTGAGGCTATGGAACCGAGTATCGCTGGGTCCTCGTGAATGGGCGCCGCTGGATGGAGAGTTGGAGGATGGGGCTCACGTATCCGTGCGAATGCGAGGGGTTGGAGGTATGTATCCTGGCTTTGCCTCCCCGAGCGAGGTCGCAGCAACAATCCATGAGGAGATGGAGCGCACTGGAACGGCGGGGGGCGCCGTTTCAAGTGGGGCCGGGCATGCAATTGCTTAAAGGGGGAGAGATGCAGGGCGAAAGCCCTTGTCCTTCCGAGAGTACGCATGGTCTCGGTTGCATGCGCAACGGAGTTTGGTGGCGCCTACGAAGGAATTCATGAGGTTGAGAATGGAGATTTAGACGGTCATCGGCGAATGGAGGACAAGCAAGATTCTTGGATAGCGGGGGCAATCAGGGCGCACGGTTTGGAGATCACGACTGTAGAATTGGTGGAGTACATGGCCCCTGATTGCCTATTGGAAGATGTGCGATTCAAGATGGCATTGGGGAGTTTTGAACAAGCAACGCCTATTGGTGCGGGAGAGTCGTCTGAGGGCACCTTCTCAAGAAGCTAGCGATTGGAGAAGCGATATGACGAGGTGACCATCGATCCGGAGACCTCCACGTCGGGCCGCAAGAGCCCTCCACTGTGTTTCAAGGAGCTGGCGTTACTAATGGCGATGGATCATAAACCACAGTGGGTATGTCGCCTTCTCGTCTTCTTTACGGCCATGCTTGAGGGTCGTTGTGTGGATGGGAGCACCTTGGAATGTATGGCAAATTGGAGTGCCACCGATTTGCAGGAGGAGCAGGAGGATTGTGTCTCCGGAAAAGGCCAAGCCTTTGGAGCAATGGACAGCCAGCAATTGGTTGGAGTCTATCACCGCACCAATGGAGGGCATGGACTGCCATGGAGAGCCTCCCATTCCGGCCACCAACTACGTTGAGGGTCTGTGGGGATTCATCGTCACGGCCATTGGCAGCTATGAAGAGAAATACAAAAATTGATCCGGTTCTACGAACACCCCTGCATATTGATGTCCCTTTCTTCACTTTGTGAGCTGCCCGTGTACTTGTTTGCGTGTATGTGCTCCCTTAGACCAAACACAAGTTGCGCATAGCAACTTTTGTTTTGCCGAGGGAGGGGGGGGGTCAGTGACAGTGGCTGTGGCAGTGACAGTGACAGAAACAGTTACTTGAGGTACTGAGCCACCATCCTCCACCCTCCCACCCTCTCACCCTCACAGCTGATGTATTTTTAGACTGCCTGGGCCTCCCCAGAGGCCATGTACTGTGTCTACTCTGGCGCTGCGCAGCCGGCGCGGGCATACAGGATGCCCACATCATGGGGCGCTACCCCCGGACGCAAAACAGATTTCAGTGTTTGTTATGGATGCCATGATCAGTGCAGTCTTCAGTACAGTTTTCAGTCTGCAGGACGCAAGGTGCAGGGTGCAGGGACAAGTGCAGGGCCAGCAAAACAACCCCGAAATCATCCCTGCAGAGCACACAACACCACACCAAATCTGCCAATTCAAACTGCATGCCAAGGAGAATCAATGCTGCATGGCAACCCCATGGTGCCCTGCAGACCACGCTGACATCGCATCAGCTCCTGGGGCTGTCAACGGCCAACGCGCAAGTAATGACCTTTGCGTCAGAGCGTGGCCAACTGACGGTTGTTGCTAGGTGTGCGTAAGGGCAGATTTGTTGATGTTGGGACCGTGGCTAGAAGGTGCAGGGACCGGTGGTGGCTAAATTGAGCTGCAAAGGGCTGTTATGATTACTTACTGGTTGCGTTTTTCTGTGATCAGTTGGGCCAGACCCTGGACCCTGTTCACCTCTCACAACCCCAGACCTTGTTCTTGTACCAGACCTTGTTCTTGTACTACTGTCGCATCAATCTTGAAGTCCTGGGAACGCTTGGAACAGAGGCTGATGGTCCATCCCTGCTGCCTGCTGAGGATCCCATTTTGTTTGTGTTTAGGTCCTTTTCAAGCCTGGTGCATGTCGAATGTTGGGGCAGTAGTGCTCGTCGACTGTAATGCTCAATGTCGCCAGGTCTGCGACCTGTTGGCCTGTGAGCCATGCCTTGCACTTGATTTGGAGGGCTGCCTCTATCCGGCACAAGACATCTGGGTCCTTCAGGTTGCTACCAGTGCAGGAGATGTTTTTCTGTTTGACATCCAGACTCTACCAAGTGCCTTTGAGTATGGGCTGTGTGCCTTATTGGAGGATGCTGCGATCTGCAAGCTGATGTTTGATTGTCGGATGGACGCCTATGCCCTCAAGAGGTATGGTGTACAGTTGCGCCACGTTTTGGACCTCCAGGTACTTTACTGCAAGGCTTGTTTGCCCCGAGGCAATGAGTTCCTACCAAGTCTGGCCCGGGTGTTGGAATCTATTGTACCAGCCGACAGGATCCCGGAGATGAGACAGCTCAAGAGCCACCGGGTGACCCCAGCTGATGATCACTCGGAGTGGAGATGCAGGCCTATGTTAGAGACCATCAAGGACTACTGTGCCCAGGATGTCTATTATTTGTTTGCTGTGCATGACCGATGGACTTCCTGCCTCTCGGATCAGGTGTTGCGGTGCATCTCCGAGCAACGGTTGACAAAATACCAGTTCTGTGATGACCTCTCGGATGTGGGACCGCGGACGGATTTCTTGTTTGATGTCGAAAAGGCTCATTGTAGTCTGCATCAGGCCCCGCAAAAGAATAGGCAAACATGTGCATTGGTCGCCCTACAGAAGTGGAAGAAGTGCCAGCCCTGCGCTGCCTGCTCTGCACCACCTGCCTCTGCTTTGCGTCTCAGCCCCAGCATGTCAAGGGTGCCGGATTCCCCCTCTATGTACCCCATTGGAGGCTTGTGCCCCACGTTTGGGGCCTGTGTGTCCCCTTCTCCCGCCAACATGAATTTCGGGATCTGTATGATTCCCCCCACAGTGTCTGATCTTGGCTTTGGCATTCAACACCTTCCTTCAGTGGAGTTTGGGGTTGCAGATTCGTCTGTTCTCCCAGCAATATTCAGGATTTTGGGGTCCTCTGGCCAACCCCTTTTTCTGGGGGCCGGGGTACCGTTCCCCTCGGCATAAGCCACCTGATCAACCCCCTGCTCTGTCAATCACAGGCGTTTTGAGCACTTGTACACACTGCTGTGGGGCTTCATGAGGATCTGTCCTAATCAAATTATCTGGTTCACCCCACACCATCTCGCTTATTTCCTGTGACAGGAGGTGGTATGTGCTCAGGCTTTGGATCTATGGTGCAACTCAGTCTTCCTCTCCCATCAAGGGAGTGGGGCTAACACAATGTGCTACATAACAGCTGAACGTCCCTGAACTCAGTCTACCCCTCTGCAGTCAGAGGGTAGGTCAGTTGGACTGCTAGGTGCATCTCAGATGATTCCTCTGAAGCTCTTGCACACAGTCGTGCACTACACAGTGTCTCACTGTTGCTGGGCAGATCTCAACATTCTGAGCACTGGTTGTGCATGATGGTGCGGGGGTCAATGAGGATCTTGGTTACACATTGATGCAGTCATTCTTGCTGCTTCTGGTTACTTAAGGACTGCGTCCCTCACTATTTTCCTATGCTTTGTGGACTTCAATCACTGAGGTGCTGTCGCAATGTACATTTCAGTCAGCTGCAGGGAATAGTGCATTTACTCAATTTTGATGTGCCAGCGGTGACAGACGTGGCACGCTTCCCAATTTGCCACGAGCGTCCTTTGTGAAACGTCTATTGACAGAATCTGCTTCCATACCATGCACCACTCCGCAACCTCTAACCTGGGTTTATCCAGGACCCGGTAGGGCCAGCACCACCATCACCACCACTTGTATCTGAGGCTGACTCAGTAGGACTCAGCCTCACACAACACAACTGTCTGATGCGCCAGTGGGGATTTTTTTGTGGCCCTGGGGGTTGCCCAAATTCCTGTGGTCCCCCGTTTGTCTGGTTGCAATGTAGACCAGAGTGGGCCATTGTTTTGACCTCTGCGTTCCATTCAGGGCTATTTCATCCCGTTCCGGGGGTTTGCATCTCCTTTTTGGTGTGTTTGCCTCAGGGAGGGCTGTAGGCCTCATTAAGGGCTCTGTGCTGTTGCAGGGCCTGCGTGCCCATGCAAGGGGCTGATCCCCCCCTTCAGTGTGCAAGAATGATCCATAGTTGTGCTGACATTGCTGCAGGATCTAAGGTTCAGCCCTGGACTGTCAGCTTGAAATTCTGTTGCCCCAAGGCCCGTTCCAGGTTGTGGTGTGTGCTCTGTGCTCTATCTGCCTGATTTGCATTCCGGTTGCCCCTTCGCAGAGCGGGATGCTGTTCCAGTGCGTGATGCATCATTCATGCATTCCTTTGGAATCCTTATCAAGGATTCGGTTTCTACACTTGTGCTCAAAGATTTATTGTTGTGCATTACCTGGGGCAAGGCATCAGTGAAACTGTTTATTGAGTTCATCACAAAAAATCACCATGTCTGCAGGTCACTTTTTTTTGTTTGGTCTGCAGCTGGTTCTCTGTATGTTCATAGTGTTGATAGGCGCGTTCAGGGGGCGTGACTCATTAAAAGCCCGTGTGCTCTTTCCAGATCCCCAGTCTGGGGTCTGCTATCAGCCCTTACATGACACTTCTGCCAGTCAATAAAATCTGTACTTGATTGGGCATCTGAGGTTCACATCTCTCCTCTGGGTTCAAAACAAATTGTAGATAATCCTCCTGCCCTGAATATTTTGGATCTGCATTCAATCAGACTGGCCTGGGCTGGCCTTTACAGGGCCTCCAGGGTCAGGAAATGACTGCAGCTGCTACTCTGTTCGTCATCCAAACCTTTCCTCTGACTGCTTGGGGTGGGTCTGGAAATCTGTAGGCCAAAGTGTCAGGGTTTGAGCCAGGCCAACCAGATGTAATGTTTCACGATTTTTTGCATGGAATTTGAAAGGCACCAGCTGAGACATAAAGCATATGGAGTGCAAGGGCTGTCCGCATGAAGCGGCAGGGCAGCAGCAACAAGGAGGACAGAAGATTTTTCTCTGCCTGCAAGCACTCATTCTCACAAAGCATGAAGGGCAGCAAAGAAGGCCCGAAACAACTTCGACAACTGAAAGCCTTTGCTATACCTAACTAGCCTAAGACTCTGCTGTGCTCTGCTGTCTCCAGTCATATTGGAGTTGAGAGTTCTGACAAGGTGGAGGTCCCCAACAGCATTCATCGGCTTTGAAGGCCCATTGACAGGCACTGTGTTGAGCCAGGTCCCAACAAGATCGAAGGGACATCTTCACCTCACCCCCTGCCCTCTGAATTGGTGCTGGGGGCTACATGAAAACACATTTGCCAAAAGCTGGCCTTCCAGGTCAACCCTGTGCAGCCTCCTCCTTTTTTTTTGTTTTTGGCTTCATGGTGACCTGGGGTAGTGTGCAGTACGTTAAATGTGCACAGTCACCCATGTGGGTTTGTTGTGGTGGCAGTGTCAGCAGTTAGTTACTTCCTGCATGCCGGTTCTGAATACTGGGTGTCGTGCAACGTTCTTTGCGGATGACCTGATTGTGGTGCGTGTCAAAAGACCCCCTGTTTTAACCAAAAAAAACCCCATTTCCTACCCCCCACCCCATTTGCCCAAAAAACCCCGAGGAGGTTGTTTTCCTTTTGGGAAGGTTTGGAGATTTTTGGCAAATTTGCGGGCTTTTTTGTAATTTTTTTTGGTTTTTTTTGGAAGATTTGGGGAGCAACATGGTAAGATCTGGGTTTTTTTTGGTAAGAACCGGGGTTGTTTTGGTAAACCCGTTTCAAACGCCGGATTTTGGCCACAAACCTGAAACCCACAAATTCCCCACAAAGTTGTGTGGCCCCTCGAGTTGGGGATATGGACTCCCACACTTTGGTGTGGCCTCGCCCTGAGGGGTCGCATGTGGATATGGTTAACACTACCGATGTCCCACTTTGTGATTCCAAGATCTATACAACAGCAAGAGTGCATCGGGTTGTTTTGTTGTGGTTCGTGCATAATGGGGTTGTGGTACCCTTGTCTTGTTTTATTTGAGTCTTATGGGTTGTTTAGACACCCTTCGGAAGTGTCTCAGACAGAGGCACGGAAGAAAGGGGTTGTTTGTTTTGTAGCGTTTAATTGCACCACCAAAAGGCGGTGAAAAGCGCCATTTGTATCGTGGTCGCATGGTGCGCGCGCTGTGCGAAAAGTCAGCTGTTTTTCACCACCAGTAGCCACGTGTCCCAGGTCCTGAAGTCTACACTCTATAGCCCCTGCTAGTACACCAAGGATTTTTTGTTTTAGTCTGATGCTTGCCACGGGTCCCAGTGTCCTGAATTCTACATTCCGATGCTGTTGTGAATGGATCATGCACGCTCCCGTAGGTGGATGGGTTGCAGGGGTGTCCCCGGGATAAACAACGTAATAATTGGTGTTGTGCGTGCGCTGTGTCCACACTGTGCACGTGCTATGCGAAAACGCCCCCTGTGGATGTGCTGTGCATTTGGGATGCTGACCGCGAGGTCAAAACCCACGGCTGTGGTGATGTACATGCATCCGAGTTTGCTGCATGGGCTGCTGTAATGAACAAGGATAGTGCCCGCTCCACCGCCAAGGATGCACCGCAACCCCTTTTTGTTGGGGAGGTTTCTTGTAAAAAGGATGAGGATGTGACCTCTGCTTCTGTGTTTGGGAGGAAGTAGTTCCTGTTGGCTATGGTGGTAGGCTGAAGTCCGACCAAGAGACATGGGATGATATGGAGAAGATTTGCAATTTTTGCACGTGCAAGGAGATTGTGGCTTGCATGTCCGATCTAGTGAGAGGCAAAGCAGAGGCAAAGGCTTCTGTAGACAAGATGAAAGAGCATGTGGTTTTTGTCCGTGTGTTTGCTATTTGGTTGTATTGGTCATGAGTGCACGGAGGTCCCCTTCGCGACAAATAACCCATATTTTGCTGACCAGTCAGCGATTTTGACACGTTACTGCACTTTTTTCCATTTTTTCCCGCCTGTTTCAGGTGCACTCTTTCTGTCATAATATAACACATTGGTGTCGTGCAGTACGGGTACACTAAGTGCCTGGAAACAAGGGATCCACCGGTGTGCATACACCTACGTCCATACAACAACAATTGCTCGATGAGTTTGATCTATGTGGATGTCTCTCATGCGTTACGGGGTCTTCTGTTCGTTTGGCTGGAGGCTGTGGGAGGGTCGTCCAAACCGTTGGGTGGTGCAGGAGTTTTTTTGGTGAGGTATAGGGGTTTTTTTTTTATAAGAGATGGGGGTTTTGGTTTTTTTTGTTAAAAGGGGTTTTATTTTGGTAAGAATGGGTGGTTTTTTTTGGTTAGACATGGGTTAGTTTGGTTCGAATTGGAAGTTTTCTTGGGAAACTTTGTTGTCTTTTGGGGGTTTTTTCGGGGGGGGGGTTGATTTTAATTTGGGGTTTTTTGGTCAAAACGGGTTTTTTTTTTGGCACAAAGCGGGCTTTCTTGGTAGGTCGGGGGGTATTTTCGTGAAAATGTGGTTTTTTTTTTGGTACATCATGGCGGGTTTTTTGTACGTACCATGGCCTGATTGTGCCATGTCTTTTGGCTGTTGCTGTGTGCTCTGTTGTGCAGTGCTCTGTACCGTGTTGCGAGGCTTCGCACACTGTGATTTGAGAGGGTGCAGTGATGCAAGTTGGTGCATTTTGTTTGTGTTGTTGTTGTTGTTTTTGCTGCTGCTGCTGCTGTTGTTTGTGCAGTGTAGTGTTGCCACAGCAGCTGCATCATGCTGTGTATCTGTCGCTCTGGATCTGCTCATTTATTGTCTGCATCTGTATTCAGAAAGGATCATTGGGTTTGATAGCATCCATGACTGCAGCATTTTCAAGGTGTGTTACCTACATGTGCACATTGGGTACCAAAAATCTTCACTGTGCAGGAGATTATTTCTTCTGCTGTTCCTGGGAGTAATGGTGCTTAGGGGCAGTGATATTGAGCCCTCTGCAGGTTGCCCCATTCCATGTCAGTCTGGTGCTATAATTCAGCAACGGAGCATTCCCAGTGATACAAAGACACCGCTGGAAGAGGACACACCAATTGTGCTGTGCATCGAATTCTCCCTCGTGCATGTAGCCGCATTGTAGATCAAAGTGCAAAGAGGGTGCTGACCGCGCGGTGCGCACGGTGCGGTGCGCGGTGTGGCGTCAGCCCGGCGCGCACAATACGTGCTCACACCAAAAGTTGCTGAAACGTGTGTATGCAATCGTTGGGTGATGCTATTGGTGTGCATGGGTAAAGCACGCTTTGGGGGCATTATCTGCGGAGAAGTGGTGATGATGCATGCACAAAAGTTCCCCATTTCAATGTATTTTCTGTGCGTCCCTGCCTACCTTCTGAAAGGCTGTACATTGCACTAAAGCGTTGCATCCTCTGACGTGTGCGGTGCGCACAGTGCGCGGTGCAGTGCGCGGTGCGTTTCAGCACCCTCAAATTTTTGTGTGCAAAAGACCATGCCCACATTAGTGATTGTCCATAAATGAGGGGACATTATTGGAATAACTATGTTCTGCATGGCGCAATCAGTTCATGCAGATCTATGGCAGCTGTGAAACATTTGTGTGCAGTAAGTAGGATACAAGGACTCTCGTAGGACCAGGCGTAATGCTGAATTATTGATTTTCCGCCTAGGTTTTCCTGTTGACGTGGGGCAGTTTTCTTTGCATTTTTCACGCTTTTTTTGGGGGGGGGTGGTTTGATAGCAGTGCAACAATTCCGTCCCCCCCTCACTCAAGATTTTGCAATTTCGTGCATCTTTTTTATTTTCCAATATGCGGAATCATTTGATGGGGCGGGTCCGTATGCGAATGTAACCTCTTGTGAGTGTATGTTTTGTTTCATTGCTTGCCCGGCCTGCGCCTTTAAAATTTGACGCGGCTACACGTCGCTTGTCGTTGATGGAATAAGGGTCTTGGAGTTTTTTTCTAAGCAAGCCCCGTAGAAGCATGTGTGTATTTCGAGATGCAAGGAGTACAAGTCTAATACACCCAAGCAAGAAATAATCACATCACGGATGCAGTGAAAGTATATTGGGAAGCAGTTGCATAAGGCCAACATCAGCCTTGCATTATGGCTGAAGCTCAGAGATTAGAGACTGATGGTAGGGGAGAAAAAACCCCCAGTTAGGGGTTTCTCTAAATACGGATTTTTTTCACCCAAGCTGGGGGGTTTTGGGGGAGTTTCTTCCGCCCATTTTTGGGGTGTTTTAGCACCACCTCTGGCGGTGTTGCCCCAGGGGTTTTTTTTGCACTTTCGAGGGTGTTTTTTCTCCTGTTTTTTTCTGGGTTTTTTCTTCCTGTTCTGGGTTTCTTTTTCTCCCAATTGGGGTTTTTGTTTCTTTTTTTTGCCAGTTCATACCAAAAAAAACCCGCTTTTACCGGGAGTGCCACCGCACCGAGGCAATCTCTTTAGACCCACCACTCTCGCAAGATGTCCTCTCTGTGTGTTTTGTGGTACAATTCAGAATGGATGTGGTTCTATCCCCCCGTACGTTGGGCTGGGGGGTTGTCACTCTACAGTGGGGGGCGGGGGGGTATGGCCCATCTCTTTGTGAACCAGAAATCACGGTGCCTGCCCCATTTCTATTTCCGATCTGCAGGTAGGAGAGGTGATGCACAAAACTACACCCAGGGTCCCAAATTCTGCACCCTTGGCCTTTAGCTTCCCAATCACTCCAACCTGTCATCCCAATTCTATAAAAAAAACAAGGCGTTCGGCATATAGGTAATAAACGGCTCCCAAAAGTATGCACGATGCGCGCGCGGTGAATGCACAGATCAGGCAACACCCCCTAAAATTGGAACACACATACAGAGAGCAGTGTGAAGCAAAACACAGAATGTTCTGAAAGGGGTAAAAGTTGGGTGAACATACCACAAACATTGAACCGTGTGTGCACTATGTGGCAATTATTGTTTTGTATGCATGCACACATGAAACTGCGTAGACTCTAACTTGTACATGGTGCATTGCATAGTGGGTGACCAGCCCCAGCATTAGAGCCAATGTCTGACTGTTGTAAAGTAGGGTACTCAGACTCTTTGGCCAGAGCCCATGTGCCCAATTTCATGTGCATAGCGAACAATGGTCTTTTGCCACTAGGCAACCTATGCAGAGTGTGCATTTGAAAGGATCATAGGTAATGCCTGAATAATGCAACCTTTTGTTGACAAACCAATCAAAAATCAGCAGTATTGTGTTGGAGGGTAATGTGGGTGACTGGGCTGGGTATTATTTTATAGATGCGGTTACGGCTCAGAGTCCGGGACGTCCTTTCTGGTCCTAGCTTCAACTCGAAACGGGGTTGGGATGAGAGGGCTAACAAGAAAGTTGTAACAGAAGCTCTAGACTGGGGTCTGGGATGTGTTTTCAGGAGGATTTCTGGATGAACTTGCTTTGGGGATAGGGCATGGGATGGCGTAGGAGCATAGGGTGACCCCGTTAGAGATTCATAGATGTGGTGGGGCGTCGGGGTTTGGGGCAAGCTTTCAAAAGTGGGCTTAGCTCCAGCTGGAAAGAGGGTTGGGATAAGAGGTATGCATGACAAGTGTTTGCGATGTGCTGCGAGAAGGGTTTGCACATTGATTTTTCATTTTGACATAGGCATAGCCATAACACAATGCCTTTTGTGCCAAGGTAGCCATTATGTTATTCGGAGTGCTGCACTACTTTTGGCGCAGGAGCATGCGGTGAATGTTACTGCTAGCCTGCCCATTGCAAGCATATGTAGTGGCTGCATTGAACAATTTGCACACATAGCCTCCATGCACAATAACAGCTAGTAATTGCACAAACAAGCTCTCTGGGCTGCTGAAGATGTTGATGGGCGCCGGTGCGGGCACCACGTTGAGAAAAAGAAAGGGAGAGGCAGAGGTAGACCGAAGCAAGGGGACATGTGCAGGCTGTTTTTGTTGACCTCAGTGCAGTGGACCAATTTTTTTGTGGCACAACTTTGCCACCTTTTGACAGACTTTGGAGACTCTGAAACCGGACCAAATGGTCGTAAACAAAGGTCGCACTGGTAGAGGCAGCAACATGGCTGAACATAGCAGACATAGTAATGATAAAAGACTGGTAGGGAAGGGCCAGGGCGCGAGCAGCAGCGGAGGGGGGCAGGCGCACGGGAAAGGCTAAGGCGCAGTCGGCAGCAGGGGAGGATAGGGGCACGGGAAAGGCAAGGGCACGGGCGGAAGCGGAGGGGATACGGGGCACGGTAAGGGACATGGGAAGGGTAGAAGGCGGGAGAAGGCGCGCAGGAGCCAGGGGCAAGGGGCAGGGAGGGGTCCGGGGGCAAGGAGGGGGGGGGGGGGCGGGCCCCCGCAAGCAAGGAGGGCGGGGCCTAGGAGCGGGAGGGGAAAGGAAGGGCAAGGGGCACCACCTACAAGGGAAGGGGGGCGGGGAGGACCCGCACCCGGAGGTCCAGGCCGTGCGGTGCGGAACCCCCCGGCATCTGGCAGATGCCGGCACACCACGCGAACCACCACCACCCCTGCCCAGCTACAACATCGACCCCGATTTGGGGGCCCCGATTCCCGCCCAGCCCCCCCCAGCTGCCCCGTCGCCGGGCCCCCTCACACGGCGACGTCCCGCACGACCCCGCCCACGCGGTGGGGGATGCCGCGGGCGGAGCCGGCACGGCTGGCCGCCGCCGCGACGGCGCGGGGGCCCAGCGCGGAACCGGCGCAGATGGCCGCCGCCCCGGTGGCGCAGGAGCCACGGGCAGAGCCCGCATGGAGGGCAGTGGAGGCTCCGCTCCCCGCCAAGGCCCGGAGCGACTGGGTGCGGGAGGGGAACGCGGTCCCGGACCCCCCGGGGGGCGAGACCCTCCCCCTGGTGCTGGAGGTGTACGGCCGGCTGAAGCGGGCCACCTCCGGGTACCTGAGGAACCGGCCTTTCGATGCTGTGCTCCTCCGGCGGGACCGGGGGAGCCGGAAGGTACCCCCACGGGGTTGGGTTGCCCAGGGGGACCACGAAAGGGTCCTCCGGGCCGTCATTCCGGCGGGATGGCCCGACCGGGAGCTGGGGTGGCCGGCTTTTCTGGAGGGGGGGGCAGTACTCCGCGTCACGGAGGCAAAGGCCGATGTCTGGCTGCCCCGGGCCTTGCACGCCGCGCTCATCCACTGGCGCTACCGCCCGACGAACCCGCCGCCGCCGCGACCCGAGCCCCCACAAAAGCGGACGCGCCGGTGACGGCGGGACCAACGGGCGATGGCGCCAGTGGCCGTGTGGGGGGCCGGTGACGGCCGGCCGGGAGTCTGCCCGCGGAGGTGGCCCGGCGTCCAGTGGACCGAACCCCGGATGGCGAACGCGAAAGAGGGGGGAGGGCAAAGGCCAACAACCCGGGGTGCTCCCCCCAGCAGGCAACGACCCCTAGCACAGCCCCCCCCCCCCCCAGCTGTCTGCACGCCAAGACACCCGTGAGAGATGCGCCCCGGCTGGACCGTTTGGGCGTGGTGGGCCACAGCGACCGCAAACACCCAGGCACCGGTTGGTTGTGTCACGCGCCGGCGGCTCGCAACGCATTGGCGCGCACGCCAACGGGGTCCCCTTCTGACCCGCTGACCAGTAACCCCCGGACCCGAAAAACCATGAGCCCCGGGCGACGGCGGGGCGGCCCGGGCCGCCGCCCCGAGCGCCAACGAACACCAAGTCGCCGCAGCCGGAGAATTCGCGGGACCCCCCCGGCAGCCGAGGACGGTTGGGGCACGCCAAACCACCCTGCCACGTCCCCCCCCCCCCCGCGACACCACGATGCACCGGCCGGGGAGGCAAGCGGGGCCCCTCCCCCCCCAGCGAGCCGTGACCCTCCGAGCCCGGGCACACACAACCCCCCCCCCTACCTCCCACACACCAGTGGACAGGGCGGCATGACACCCCTCCTGAGAAGTGACCCCTGGCCCGGGCCAGCGGCGCAGGTGACACAGGGACGGTGCTGGCTCGGCGCCCGGTGGCCCGGATCCCGGATGGCAAACGCAGAAGGAAAGGGGAGGGGGGGCACAAGTCAGCGACCCAAGGTGCTTGCTCCGGCGGGCAACGACCCGCAGGGCCTGAGCACACATCCGCCCCCCCCCCCCCGGGGAGCCCGCACGCCAGGGCAAGCGGAGGGGAGGCGCCCCGAACTGGCCGTCGCGTGCCGTGGCGGCTGCGGGCACGCGAGAGCGGCCGCCGCCGGAAGTGGCGCGCGCGGCGACGGAGACTGACCCGCTGACCACTCACCCCCTGAACCGCACTCAGCGCCCACAAACACCAGCCTGCGCCTGGCGGAAGATCCCGCGGGGCCTCCCGGCAACCGGCAGCCGGGCAAGTCGCGACGTGGGGCACGCAGGGCCGCCCTGCCGCGCCCCCCCCCCCACGCCGCCAGCGAACGGGGCGGCGCCCCCCCCCCCGCCTGGCGAGCCATAACCCTACAGGCCCGGGCACCCCCCCCCCCTGCCCTGCCGCTCACGCCAAGGGCACACAAGGGGCATGGGGGAGGACACCCCCCTGAGCTATGACGCCCGGCCGAGGCCGGTGTGCCGGTGCCGCATGACCCGGGCGACCCCCCAACCCCGACCCTCAAGCACAGCACCCGGAACGCCGACCCCCAGCATCAGCCGCCGCCACACGAGCGGCACAGCCGAGAACCGCACCAGGGGGCCGGTGAGGGGCGGGGGGACCGCACTACCCTGGCACGCCCCCCCCCCAACCCGCTGCGGACCGGCAGGAGGGGGCGACCCTCCGGGGACCCCCCCGTAGTTTAGGCCCCGTGGACCCCCTTTGCCAGGTCGGGAGGCTGCCCCTTCCTCCTCCCCCCCGAGCGCTACGCCAGGCAAACAGCCGTGTCCACGGGCCACGCGCCCCCTGGCCGTCACCCCCCCGCCTCCCCCCTAACCCCCGCAAGCCGCAACACGCACACATGCAGGCCGGTTACGGGCCCCCCTGGAAGGTTAGCGGAGCCCGAAGCCCGCCCGCTTGGCGCGACGGTCGCCCGCCGGGGCACCATGCCGCCCCGCGGCGCCCCCCTCGAGCGGCGCCCGGCTGGAAGCACAAGGACACGAACCGCAGCAGTATGGAGACCGCACCCTCCATGACCTGAGCAACATCGACGAAGCCAGCCTTGGTGCCGGACCACGGGAGGCAGAGGGACGAACGAGAGGTTCCCCACCCCCCATCTCCGATGCCCCCCAAACCGATCCGGACCCTACCGCACCCCCGGGGGAGGTGCAGCGGAGGCCGCCCCCCCCCCCGAGCGGCCTCCCCCCCCCACGCCCCTCTAGGCGCTGAACCGCCCCGGGCACGCAGGCCCGCCCCCACGGGGACCCAGTGCCAGGCGGGGGGGAACGGGAGCCGGGCCGCCCCCCCCCTGCCGATCTACAAAGGCGGAGCACGGGACCGGGGCAGCAAACGCGGAAGGGCAAGAACCGCATTGAACGGCCCTACCGGCACCCTGCGCAGGTACTGCGCGCGGTTCGCGCGCCACACCGGTCAGGGGGGGGGGGGGGCGTGAACACCGCGGGTGCACGAGCGCACACGCACACAACGGTCACGCGGCGCGGACCCGAAGGGCAACCGGACCCAGCCCGCGGAACAACTAATTCTCTGGCTTCGCTAGGGTGGCGACTACCCACAAGCTGGGAGGGTTCCTGTTATACCCACAAGCTAGGAGGGTTCCTTCGCAGCACCCTAACGTACTAGACCCGACTTCCCGCAAAATCTGTTAGATGAGGTTTGGACTTGGGTATTAAGTCCAAGTGCCTCGTGCACGTCTGCACCGAACCCAACTCTCACAGGGTGCACTGCCACCTACAGCGCTACACGCTCATTGGTGCTTTTTCCTGCAGGTTATTAGTTGGTCTTGCCTCTCCCCACCTCCCTTAGATCCTCTGACCTTTTTGTGGGGAGGCCTTTCGACACAGTTTTTCACACTTCCTAGGATTGGGTACCTAGGCTGGAAACTTGGTTGGGGTCCTCAAAGCAATAACCAGTTTCCTCCCTGGGAGGAGTCCAAACAGGAGCCTCAGCACTTGGCATAAGGCTAAGTCGGTTAAATTCTGAACCTCAGCTGTAGGCTGAAGACCTCTCTTTTTTTCTCTTAGGGTCATTGTGACCATAGTTGCTCTAGTGCAACTTATGGTGTTTGTAGGTGTGAGGAGGGTTTCCCAGACCCCCCCCTCCACCCAAAAGAAAAGGTGGTTCATTTTTTGTGCAGACAGGCAAAACGAAACGAACAGCTTGCAACCCTCAAATGGAAGCCGAGTCACCATACTGACCCTTGCATCATAGAGCATGGCCAAGGCAGGGTACTATTTCAACCCTCCGTACCACCAAAGGATACCATGTCACCCTGCACACCTGCCAAGGGCCCAGGCAACACACAAAGCAACCAAAAGAGGAAAAGCAACTCGTACGAAAGTAGACAAGTCCCAGTAAACACACTGGGTGCCAGGTGCGCGATGTGTGGGCGTGGGTGGTACCCGACCAAACACATATACAATTCTAACCATGAGACCCATTTTTGACACAAAATCTGTGTCAAGCTCCAAAGGGAGGACAATGCGAACCGATTCGACGCGTAGAGAGCCAAAACGTCTCGACAGACGTCGACTCAACCAAAAAGTAACCGAGATTAGACCACCGAACAAGCCCTCGCACCTGCCCCCCAGGCAGGCGTAGAGGCCAACACCCAACCTGCCAAAAGAAGGCATTGCGGCCCAGGATGACTGGCAAAACAGGTTTCGTAAGCTCCAAACGGAGCAAAACTCGACGAACAAAACAACGAATGCGACGAAACTCGACGAAACTCGTGTCTGCTCTGGGGCAAAAACCCCCAATAATTCAAAACAAGGCCGTTCAAGGCCATCAGTCAACTACAAGACCCTGAAAAGGCGACCGGATAGAAACAAAAGGCAAACTCACCTGGGATTTTATGAGGTCCAAAAATCCCAAAACCAGCTACAGTCAGAAATACTACTTTTTTTGTCAAAATATACCATAAAGAGCATATTTTCTGGAGTTAGCCCCCCCCCCCCGAGCCTCCAAATGGGAAATTTTCCAGCCCCTAGATCGACAATGCAGGCTTGATTCCATCTATAATCGGCCGTATCCGAGAAATATGACATTCACCACCTAGTTGCGAATAGCAGCTTTTGTATAGCTCAAACCATACATGTTTGTTTTTGGCAAGAAATACGGTTTTTTGGTGATCGCGGCTCCAAACACTCAATAACTTGCTCCAAAACCTTGCAAAACACGTTTTTCTGAGTCCACCACACTCAAAATAGGGTATGGGGCCCTACAACTGACCACTCATGCCCCAAAAATGCTGTTTTAGGCCAAAAAATTGGCATTTTTTGGGCAAAAAACGGTTTTCTGGTGATGGTGGCTCCGGAACCCTTGATCATTTGCTCCAACACACTGCAAAACACGCTTCTTTGAGTCCGGCACCCTCAAAATAGGGTATGGGGCCCTACAACTGACCACTCAGGCTCCAAAAACACTGTTTTAGGCCAAAAAATGGCTTTTTTTGGCCATTTTTGGCCAAAAAATGCGTTTTTTTGGCGATAGCGGCCCTGAAACCCTTGATTATCTGCTCCAAAACCTTGCAAAACACTTTGTTCTGAGTCCACCACCCTGAAAATAGGGTATGGGGCCCTACAACTGACCACTCAGGCCCCAAAAACACTGTTTTGGGCTACAAAATGGCATTTTGGCCATTTTTCGGCAATCAATGCGGCTTTTTTGGTGATGGCGGCTCCGAAACACTCAATAACTCCTTCCAAAACTTGCAAAACACGTTTTTCTGAGTCCACTACACTCAAAATAGAGTATGGGGCCCTACAACTGACCACTCATGCCCCAAAAATGCTGTTTTAGGCCAAAAAATTTGGCATTTTTTTGGGCAAAAAAGCGGTTTTGTGGTGATGGTGGCTCCGGAACGCTTGATCATTTGCTCCAACACACTGCAAAATGCGCTTTGGTGAGTCCAGCACTCTCAAAATAGGGTATGGGGCCCTACCTGTGACCACTCAGGCCCCAAAAACACTGTTTTAGGCGAAAAAATGGCCTTTTTTTGGCTATTTCTAGCAACAAAACGCGTTTTTTGGCCATTTTTGGACAAAAAATGCGTTTTTTTGGTGATGGCGGCCCTGAAACGCCTGATTATCTGCTCCAAAACCTTGCAAAACACTTCTCTTTGAGTCCAGCACCCTGAAAATAGGGTATGGGGCCCTACAACTGACCACTCAGTCCCCAAAAGCGCTGTTTTAGGCTACAAAATGGCATTTTTTGGCCATTTTTGGGCAAAAAATGCGGTTTTTTTTGGTGATGGCGGCTCCAAAACACTCTATAACTTGCTCCACAACCTTGCAAAACACGTTCTCTTTGACTCCAGCACCCTCAAAATAGGGTGGGGAGCCCTACAACTGACCACTCAGGCCCCAAACACACTGTTTTAGGCCAAAAAAGTTTTTTTTGGCCAATTTATTTTTCGGCCAAAAATGCGGTTTTTTGGTGATGGTGGCTCCGAAAAACTCGATTACTTGCTCCACAACCTTGCAAAACATGTTTTCTTTGAGTCCAGCACCCTCAAAATAGGGTGGGGGGCCCTACAACTGACCACTCACGCCCCAAACACACTGTTTTAGGCCAAAAAAGTTTTTTTTGGCCATTTTATTTTTCGGCCAAAAATGCGGTTTTTTGGTGATGGTGGCTCCGAAAAACTCGATTACTTGCTCCAAAACCTTGCAAAACACTTCGTGAAGAGCACAGGGACGCTGGAGAGACAACATTTTTACCTGGAGCTTTTTCCGCAGAACGTGGGTGCCAATGAAAATGTCAAAGGCCCGAACTCTCGGACGGCCGTGAGGTGTTTGCAGGGGTGAGCGCTGACCCTGAGGCCCCCGGGTCAGAGGCCGGAGTACACGTAGGTTCAAGCGTGAGCGGGACCCCGGGGAACGTGGAAAAGGTCGCCCCCTAGCCTCCAGCCGCAGATGGACGACAACCAAGTACATCCGGAAGCCGAGTGGGTACCCCAGCCTTCGACGGATGGGGAGTGGTGGAATGTGATTCAGAGCAATGCTGCGGTGTTGGCGACGGCTATCCACACAAATCCCGCCCGCAGGCACCCTAAAGGCTGCGCTGGGGGGGGAAGGCCAGAGGATTCATTGACGGGGGACCGGAAGACGCGCCCGTGAGGGCAGCGGCTGAAGGGAAGCTACCACTGGTAACGCCCCAAGTAAACCTGGTACAAGTTCTTGGCCGTGAGGTGAGACGCCAGGGGAACTGATGGTGGAGAGCTCCCCTTCCCGCCAGAAGCGGCCACCATCTAAAACAACCAAGGGGAAGACAGATGAGGCTGCGGACACGGCTGCCCTTACTTACTTACTTACTTACTCAAAGGCGTAGGTGTCCAGCACTCTGCAGTGCTGCATCACATATTCGTCGCCAAGACAAAAAGACACATCGACGCCCCCCAGGGAATGCATGGTTCGCCCATCCCCTACTCTTATGGCTACAGTGTTAGTTTTCTGAAGGTTTTTAGCAGGCGCCGGGCAACTTTAGAGAGTGTTGTGCCGGTGTCAAGCACTGCCCGCAAAACCTGATCCCTGATTTTCACGAGGATCAAGGAAACCAAGTCCTCCTCTTCAGAGCCACCCCCCTATTCTTCATCAGGGAATTTGGAGCCCACGCCCGCCGCCATAAGCCACTTGGCCATCCAGGCTAATCGCCTCTTCTTGGAATTAGACTCCCCTGGGGAGGCGTTCTTTTTCTGTGGACGTTTCTTAGGGTCTGCCGTGGTAGGAGAACGAGACGCTGACGAGCGCCCCCCGGGGATATGGTTGCGGGTTCCCCCCTTGCAACCTCCCTTACCTCCCCCTTTACCTCCCTTGTCTCCATTCTTACCGGTTTTGGAGGGAGTTTAGTTTTTCTGGCGTTCAGCCTCTTGGCATCTGCGTTTATCACTCTCGCGCCTTTTAATGTGGCACTCATCCTCGCAGTGATGACGTTTGCCACAGAGTCCAAAGGTGATGGTACACCTGAAGTGATCCTGATAGTTCATGGTTTTTCCATATTTGGTGTGCTGCTGTCTTTTCAGTTGTAGCATGCAACCACTTCGATGATCGCAGTCAGGGACATGACAAGGTCCGCCCTCGCCATTGACAGGATTACAGTAGAAGAGTGGGGGTACACCTGTGTCGGGTTTCACCTCATTCATTGCACGTAGGTTACCCGCCCGCTTTACCTCCACCCTTGTTGGGGTTGATCGGGGTTTTGGACCCTTCCAACTCACCACAGTCAGGGGTGGGATTGGCACCTTTCCCCAGCTGCCTCTTGAGGTATTTCCCATATGGGAGTCGTTTCCCCTTTTCAGAGCAAGCTGAATGAGCAGGTCCACCGGGTCATCGGACGTATGTGTACGCTGCTTCGTTTTTGAAGAAGACCTGCAATCCTCCCACGTAAGATGAGGGATTTCACCCACACGCCACAACCAGGGTTTAGTGGGTCCATAGGAACCCACCTTCATCCTGGAGAACAAATACACCAGGTTGCACACATATTCAGAGATACGTGCAGCGGAAGGGAATTCAGGGAGCAGAGGAAGCTCCTTAATCTGTGTACGTACACTGAGATCCGTCTCATAGACGGGGAATGTTTTCTCCAGTCTTTGGAGAACGTCAGCCCAAGTCGAACAGATCTTTACAATTTGTTTAACCTGCTTCTGCAGAAATTTCGTTTTACATGAACATTTCAAGAGCGAACATTTGGACGTCATGTCCACATGAGACTGGCCAGTCAGTAGAAGAAATTCTGCAAATTTGTCTGCGCATTCAAGTAGATTTTTCGGGTCGAACTTCGGCAGTTCAGGCTGGATGTTCGCTTGAGCAATAGGCTTGCCACTCTTCACACCCCTTCAGGTTGGATCCGAAGGGGGGCGTACCTTCCAGCGAGTGTTGTCAAACCCGTTAGTTCCCCCTTCTCGGCCTCAGTCACTGAATTATCCTGTAGTTCAGCGTTGGGGACTGTTCGGGCACGAGGGTGAAAGGGACTGGGGGCAAGTGATCTAGGATAGGGGCCTGGAAACTCTTGCTCTCTTATCGGCGAGTGAGGTCAAACATGGACAAGGCCAGGCCATCGCCGTCTTCGTTAAGGGTTCGGTGTTACCTAATTTGACTCTTACAGCCTCAGACAGGATTGTCACGTCGAGATCTTCGGATCCAGATAATAGGTTGCCCAACACGTTTGCTGTACTGTCTAGAGCACCATAGGCTGGATATGCTTCTGGTGTTCTCGTTGTTGTGGGAGATTCTGGTCGCCCGGTAGGCTCTTCGCATGGTGGTGTAGTGAACGCTGACCAGGGGATACCTCTCCAGCGTCTGGCCATGGAAGCTGTGTTGGCCAGGTTGGTCGGGGGACCCGAGTAGTACTAGTATTAGTAGTACGAGTCCATGTCAGTCTGCGGTGGAGACTCTATTGCTTCCATGGGCTCTTCACCATCCTTTTCTCCTATTGACTGACGATAGTCCCTTTGTAGCATGTACTCATTGATGCGCCTCTTCAGGTCATCCTGCCCTGCAACGACAGTTGACAGCGAAGCAGGACAAGCCGAACGAGTGAGGGAGAGTGCAACGCGCCTGCAAAGGTGCTCCAGACTGGTACCACGGGCCGCTAAGGCTCCAGTGGTGATTGGTACTCCGGGCGCCCATGGTTCAGGTCTGGGCACCACTGCTGCAAATTCTCTGGACAATTCTTCGTCCACCCTTCGTTGACGTACTGGATCTTCTTGAGATCCAGATGCTACGGCAACTCTGAGTCTGGGCTCAGTGAGGTTGAGCCCACTACCCCCCACTACCCAGCTGTACATTCCTGATAGGGTATGTTCTTGATGACATTGCCACTGATGAGAGGGACATGTTCTTCAGCTGGAATTGGATCTTGGATTGTGTATTGCTCACTTTTCTTCACGGTCGGTTGGAAAGGAACTCAAGGCATGCCTCTGCTACCAGAAAGAATATCCTCAATTACTGCACTAAAAGTTTTGATGAAATCCTGCAGGTTTTGTAGTTGGAAAACACGACCACAACAGGAAGTAGAGCATGAAAAGGATAAGGATCAGATCAAAGAATAGTTTTGAAATCCAATGTATCACAGATCAGGTGCAGAGGAACTTTGTATGATTAAGCACAAAGATTCAATCACAGATGGACAAAATAAATGATTTTTATAATCAAACCTGACATAGAGCTGGCCTCAGAGACAGTCCCAAGTACCTCATGTGCACCCTTTGACATGCAATGGAATAGGTTGGGAATCTGAGGCATGTAGGTTGGGCCAGACACAGGATATGGCTCGGCTAGCTTGACCAAGCAACTGAATTTAGAATCAGTGAAACGTAGGTCCACAATAAGTAGAAAAAGCAATTGAGTATAGGGGTCCTGAGGGGGGAGACCACTCAACTAGGATTTAATTGACCCCCGAAAAACCTCTCCTCCCGAAAAAATGAAAAAATGCGAAAAAAAAAATATAAAATGTGCAAAACAACCACAATATCATCCAAAAAGCTGGTACATTCTATTTTCTCCAATCTGGCATACTCACAATAGGGGGGGCAAAGCTCGCCTGAACCTAATCAGGCGACATACATGAAAATTTCCCCGTTTGGGCCTCTTTTTTGGGTTTGTGTTCTGTTCTAGAAAAGAAATGAAAAAATGACAAAAACAACCATTAATTTGCGGAACATCTACAATGAGATGCGATCAGCTGTTAACGCCTTTTTGTTGCATTCCGGATACTCAAAATACGGGGTTGGGACCTGAAATCAAGCAAAATAGCCGGAAAGTCCCCCCTCTGAGGGTTTTTTCGGGCCCGAAAAAACACTGTTTTCGGCCAAAAAATGACATTTTTTGGTTTTTTTTGGGCAAAAACTGATTCAACTTTGTGCTGGCGTCCCTGCAGCACCCAATAGGTTGCCCCAATACAAATCTCATTACTTTCAGTGGGTGAAGCACCCTCAAAGTAGGGTATGGGGCCCTACAACTCACCAACCTGGCCAAAAAAACACTGTTTTCGGCGGAAAATTGGAATTTTTTGGCCATTTTTGGGCGAAAACTGATTTGTTTTGTCCTCGCGCCCCTGCAACACCCAAAAGGTTGCTCCAATACAATTCCAAACACGATCAGTGGGCCGGGTACCCTCATATTAGGGTATGGGGCCCTACAACTAACGACACCGGCCAAAAAAACACTGTTTCCGGCCAAAAATTGGAATTTTTGGGCAATTTTTGGCGAAAACTGATTTTTTTGTGCTGGCAGCCCTGCTCCACCTGATAGGTTGCTCCAATACAATTTCAAACACCGTTCTGTGGGTTGGGCACCCTCAATGTAGGGTATGGGGCCCTACAACTCACGACAAGCGCAAAAAAAAACACTGTTTTCGGCCGAAACTTGGCATTTTTTGGCCATTTTTGGGCGGAAACTGATTTTTTTTGTGCTCGCGGCCCTGCAACACCCGATAGGTTGGTCCATTAGGTTAGAGTTGGTCAGGCACCCTGAGAATAGGGTATGGGGCCCTAAGACTCACGACACCGGCCAAAACAAACCTGTTTTCGGCCAAAAATTGGCATTTTTTGGCCATTTTGGGGTGAAAACTGATTTTTCTTTGTGCTGGCGGCCCTGCAACACCCGATAGGTTGCTCCAATACAATTGCAAACACATTTCAGTGAGTACGTCAACCTCAGAACAGGGTATTGGGCCCTGCAACTCACCAAGTAGGACAAAACTCCACTGTCTTAGGCCATAAAGTGGAATTTGTTACTACACTATACTTATAATTACCTCTACAATATCCACACCATGAGCGAAACCAACTCATCAAAAAATCATCCTACAAAACGTTCGTGCATTCGAATCCAAGGAACCACCAATGGTAATGAAAACGAAGGACAATCGCAACAAGCTCACCACACTGAGCATCTCAGCATCTGGTTCTCTCAATCAGTTCAGGATCGCAGAAAGTGCATAATGAACACAGAGCTCAGGCATCTGCACTTCCAAAAATATGATACTGCAAACACAGCAATAAACTTAAAAACACGGTACGGCAGAGTTCCCAGGCCGAATTGCGGTGGCCTTCTAAAATTCCAAATCAAAAAATGGATCAAGCAAGCTGAACGCAAGAGCGATACAATTGTCTCAATGCATGAATTGCAGTGTTCATTTTACCTCAGCAGGTTCCATCCTCCATCAAGGCATGATGAAAAATCGGAAAGCGGAAAGGCAACACATGAACCACAACAGGTTCCCAAATTCCAAAAGCAAGGAATAATACCATACTCTACACTGTGTGTGCAAGCTTAAATATCACCAGACGCAAGGGGAGACACAGGGCATTATTTGAAGAAGGTGTGTGGCATCATGTGGGACAACCGCTGCTGCAGGAGAAGCCGAGCATTTTGAACATTAGAAAGTCCCAATCCGTCGAGGAAACTAGCCTGCTACTGCTGCTGCCCATGCCATCCAGAGACCGGTGACAGAAAATTGGAGGAACCGCTAACTGCTGCGGGCGGATGCTGTTTCAACAATGCAAATACGTGTGCCAGCCCGTTAACATCTGACGTAGGCACATGCTGCTGCTGCTGTTGCCCAAGCAAAATTTGTGGCAATGATGAACCAGATGGCTGCTGCTGCAGCGGGTGCATTTGCTGCTGCCCAAGGAGTTTTGCCAAAGGTGAACAAGACTGCGGCTGCTGCTGCTGCTGCTGTTGTTGTTGCCCAAGCAATGAACAAATCTGTGCCAAAAGCCAACCCGACGGTGGCGGCTGCTGCGGCTGCTGTTCCTCCTGCCCAAACACTGAAGACAGCTGTGTCATAGGTGATTGTTGCTTCCGCCAGTATTGCCGCAATGGCCGCCAAGGTATCAGCTGACAGGTCTTTTTGCTGCTATTTTTCTGCAGAGCCAGAGGCTTCATGTTGTATAGTTTCCACAGATTGCTCAGCCCTTGAAGCGTTGTCAGCGGAGGCAGTCTTTTCCACAGATTGTGCACCCCTTGAAGTCTCTTCAGCAGCAGCAGTCCTCTCCTTTGCTTCAGCAGCCTTTGCCATTGCATCTGCCTTCTCCTTTGCTCCCTTCTTGGCCTGATTCGCAGCCATTTTTTTTTGCAGCCTTTGCCTGGCTTCCAGCCGATTAACTTTCCACCAGTTTTCTCTTCACCTCTTGTAGTTTGTCCCTCGTCTTTTGCAGGTCTTTCTCCTTTTTCTGCAGGGAGGTGGTCACCTTTTGAAGATCTTTGTCTCCCTCTTTGCTTTTCTGCTCCAACTGCTTTGCTCGCCCCTGCCACTCAGCGAACGTGCTGCTCAGGTCTTCACCTGCTAAATCGGGCTGCAAAGCTGCTGAATTTTGCGTGCGCCGCGGCAGGATCTGTGACAAAGAGAAAAATTCACATGTAAACCAGCAGGAGTCCAGGATGCCAGGAGACGAGGTGAGGAGGCAAGGGGAGGCAAAGAGGCGAGGATGCACTCGAAGCGAAATATGTGTGTCTCCAGGCGTCATTTGGTTGCTGAATTTGTTTCATGTGAAAACCATCGATGAAGCTTCTCAACCAAACAATTGGAATTTCATCCGCTTTGCCCCTGGATGCTGCAGGGGGGGGGGGGGGTGTTTGTCATTCCCACAGTTTCAAGTTCATCTGCGTCTAAAGTTTGTGCCCCAGAGTTGCATGCCGTAAGCTTCCTGGTCAGCCCTACGCTCGTGATGGATGTTACGGCCAACAACGAAATGAAGCGGACCAAACACCCTGAAAACAGCGTTCAGGGACTGGCATAGGGATACCTGGGGAGCGCTACTCGGTGGGTACACCAGTTTCTTGGACGTACTTCCCCCTGTGCCCGGAGTGTCAGCTCAATTGCTGAGTGTTCTGTGCCTGTCAAAATTACTTGCGGGCACTTACCGCGGGGAAATGACGGCCGACAGCCCACTGTGTTTTTATCCTTTTTTTGGCAGTGCTCCCCCCCTTCTGCGGAGCAACCCCCCCGATTATCGTGCGGCAAGAGACGTGGTGTGTAATGGGCACAAAAATAGTGCACTTGTACAGTCCACTTCTCCCGTGGTAGTCCGAGGATATCAAAAAAGCCAGTGTAGTTCGTCGCAGGCACGGTCTCTGCTGTGCACATCCTTAGGATCTCCAGACAACACTTGCTTACACAGGTGGCGCAGGAGGTGCAGAAATCGCTGGATGGGGCCCCACAACACATGTCTACCACGACTGCGTAGATCTACAGCAATCAAGCCATCCTTTGAGGCTGGCATGAGGTCCTCTTTAGGCTGCCAGAAGGCATCGTTGCAAACCATGGACTTGGCCTGTTTGCAGGTCGCACTCCATTCACCCTGCTCAATTTTGCGGTTTTTTTGGGTGGTTTCCACCTGCCCCGTGTTGCCTCCTTGGAGATTGCTTCAAACGCCACCATCTCTTCTGGGTCATGGGTTTGCGGCCAAAAATATAGAGAGGCCAGCAGGATGTGGACAAGGACAAGTGCCACACAAAGGCTCGGATTGTAGCCCGCATCATCCGGGTCTTTCACCAGGTTGAGGAATGCAGCCATGGGGGGATGGACCCAGGGCCAGTCACTTGACGCTGCTTTCTCGTGTCTGCAAGGTTTCATGTTGTCGCGCGTGATGTAGCACTTGTTGCACGCCTGAGGGTGACCAGATGGCTTCAAGCGCTTGGTTGCCACCTTGCAAGCCCAGTCGTACACCCAAACAAAATTGAGGCTGTTCTTTTGACAGACCATCTCTAACGGCTGCCACCACTGAGAGGTCTTCAGGAACATCACAATGGTCGCTGGCCTTATCTGGCCCTAGCCACCGACCAATTCTGGTGGACCGCCGACTGTTGTTGCGGTCAGCGCAGATGTCGTCAAGTAAATGCCAGGACTTGTGCTTTTTGTGGTGTATAGTTTGAGAAATTGGCAGCATCAAAGAAAAAGCACAGGGATCTTTGATAGTCTCCTTTGTGGAATAGGCCTTCCCCCTTTGCGAGCTCAACAAATAGCGGCAAAGTCTGCTCCTGATCGAGGAAAGCACACCGGCCTGTTTGCTTGATGCCACCGACACACTGGATCATCTCGTGCCATTTATTTGCCACTCGTTCACGGTAAGCGCCATATCCACTGCAACGCTCACAAACATCATGCCACGTCGCCCCTGTTTTTGTACTTATTTATCAAATTTCGCATCACAATACAGTTTTATGGCTAATTTGGGGCTCTATAGGGACCGATCATCTTTGGGACAAAAGCACGGGACATTTTGCAGTCTGTGCAAGCAGAAAAAGGCGCACACCGTGATCCTGCATGAGAAGGCATCAGGCAATTTTCTCTCTGGATCCACAGCAGATTTTGTTCCAATTTGGTTCAGTGGCTAGGGGCGGAAGGGGGGGGGGGCTTGGACACCCCCCCCCCCCACCGAAAGTCTCCTAACCCCCCTCCTCCAGCCACCAACACGTTCTTGTAAGCTGATCAATGAGGGACACTGTGCGTGGCATACCGTATTTAGCGGTGTAAGATCCTCTGGATAGGCAGGGATTCTGTCGTCCCCTTACAGCAACAGCAGGAAGAAAATGGCGTTGTTGAGGAGGGAGTGGATGGACCGTTCTGCGGCAGCTGGGATCTGCATCGCTTCACCATGTCGAAGTATTTCTCTTGTGTCGCTGACGGTGATGTGAAAATGGGCCTGCTTTGGTCTGAGCTGCATGATTACAGTAACACCGGCCTGCGGATGTTCCGACCACGTGCGATGAAGCTCTGGTGGACCCGCATTCTGCCGCATGAAGATGCATGCCTGCAAAGGCACGTCTCCAAGCGCGCCTTGCGCTCTGACGAATGGGACTATGTTTTTGAGTGGCTTGCACCTTGCTCCGTATTTGCAGGACTGCCTCGCAAAGGTCCCAACTCCTGCCAGCTCCATAACCAGTCTTTCACCTCTTTGGTACAAGGAAGCCTGCAGTGGTACCCAACGGTTTGGCTGGAACAATATTTACGGCCCTCTAGTTGGTCCGTTGACTCCAGTTCAGCTACAATTTCAACGTCAGTATCAAGGTCCGTGCCACCTTCATCTGCATCTTCATGATCCCCGTCACTGTTGTCTTCATCTGGTGTTTTTGCGCTTCTGACACAGACAGGAGTTAATGCTCAGGACAGTGACGCGATGATGAGAGTAGGCGCATTGCAGGGCGAGAGCCAGACAAAGTGGGAGTGGGGGGCACGCAATGCGACGACCAGAACGTGGCAGGCTGGATGAAATGAGGTGCAGAGACATGTGCCACGGTGTGATAGGCATTGAGGCGAAGTCACAGCAGGTCCAAGAGGCACAGAGTGAGTTGGGACGCTGGGGCGGTGGTGTACAAGATTTCTGCAGTTTTCAGCGGCTTTTTGCTCATTTTTTTTCGCCTTGCGCTTGGCTTTAGCAGCTTGCTAGACCAGCTTTTTACAAACTTTGGCCTGAAAAGGGATAAGTCACAGCCTGAGAGGTGCCGAACAAGATGCACCGGAGTGCGGTGGGCTAGATTGAAATACGGTTACATGCAGTGCCACACCCTTATGAAGTTTGGAAGGCGATTGCAAGGCCAAAAGATACCAGCGCAGTAGCTTTCTCAGGAGCTTCTTTGGCCTGAAAAGGGATACGTCACATCCTCAGAGGTGCGGAACAAGATGCAGCAGAGTGCCCTGAGCTAGATGGAAATCCGGTTGCATGCAGTGCCACACCCTTATGAGGTTTGGAAGGCATTTGCAAGGGGAAGAGATACCAGGGCAGTTGCTTTCTCAGCAGCCAACCTTGTTGCTTCTTTGTCCTTGTTGCGCTGTTCATCAGCCTCCTTCTGAGCCTGCAGAGGACACAAATCCGGTTGCATGCAGTGCCACACCCTTATGAGATTTGGAGGGCGATTGCAAGGGGAAAAGATACCACGGTAGTTGCTTTTTCAGCAGCCAACCTTGTTGCTTCTTTGTCCTTTTTTGGGCTGTTCATCAGCCTCCTTCTTAGCCCGCAGAGGACACAAGATGCATGATGAGACGGCAGTGGCAGGGCAGCCAAGACATTGCATAACAGACACGATAGAGTCCTTGCTGACGAGATGCCAACAGGCAGGCACCAGAGAACGAGAGAGGCTGCAGTGGTTCAGTGAGAAGGAGGAAAAGAGAAAGACAGCCTGCAGAGGACAGAGTACCTGTTTCCTCTGTTGTTCAGATTCTTTCTGTGCAGCTTCTTTGGCCTCGCGCGCCTTTTCTTTCTCTGCTGCCGCAGCCAACCTTGTTGCTTTGTTGTCTTTTTTGCGCTGTTCATCAGCCCCCTTCTCAGCAGCCTGCAGAGGACACAAGATGCATGATGAGACGGCAGTGGAAGGAGAGCCAAGACATGGCATCAGAGACAGGATAGAGTCCTTGCTGACGAGATGCGAACAGACAGGCACCAGAGAACGAGAGAGGCTGCAGTGGTTCAGTGAGAAGGAGAAAACACACGAGACAGCCTGCGGAGGCCAGAGTACCTGTTTCCTCTGTTGTTCAGCTTCTTTCTGTGCAGCTTCTTTGGCCTCACGCGCCTTTTGTTCCTCTGCTGCCGCAGCCAACCTTGTTCCTTCATTGTCTTTTTTGCGCTGTTCATCAGCCTCCTTCTCAGCAGCCTGCAGAGGACACAAGATGCACGATGAGACGGCAGCGGCAGGGCAGCCAAGACATGGCATAAGAGACACGATAGAGTCCTTGTTGCTTAGATGCGGACAGACAGTCCCCAGAGAACGAAAGAGGCTGCAGTGCTTTGGTGAGAAAGAGATAACGAACAAGACAGCCTGCTGAGGATAGAGTACCTGTTTCCTCTGTTGTTAGTCTTCTTTCTGAGCAGCTTGTTTGGCCCCACGCGGCTTTTCTTCCTCTGCTGCCGCAGCCAAGAGTGTTGCTTCTCTGTCCTTTTTGAGATGCCGAGGGTGCAGCAGCGATGCAGAACAGACATGAGACATGCAGAGGACAGAGTATCTGTTTACTCTGCTGCTCACCTGCTTTCTCTGCAGCCTCCGTTGCCACACGCTGTGCTTCAGCTGCAGCTGCAGCAAGCCGCGTTGCCTCTTCGTCCCCTTTGCAGGCATCTTTCCCAGTAGCCTGCAGCCTACAGCTTCCTTGCTGCGACTGGCCACCTCTTTTTTCTCAGTTCCTTCGCTACACGGTGGTGACCGCCATAGAGTACCTGTTCACCTTCATTTTCTGCATCCAAATTGATAGCTGTACTTCATGAATTTTGAGCTTCACGTTCGTCCAGCACTTGATTCCCCTGAAGCGTCATGAGGCATGGTTACTAAAACCCTGAGGTTACGCACAGAAGCGGCTCGTTGAGACCTTTAGATCCGGCAAAGGCACACACATGCAATCACAAAGCAATGAAAGAACGGCAAGATCAACAACATCAACAGACTGCCACAAAACGTTGGGCTTCATAGTACAGTAGTAGGGTCACCAGTCAAGCAGACGTCTGCAACAGAACCTGTCCTCTACTCTCTTCTACGGCCCCCCTATTTCGAATGTTTGTCTCCTCGGCCTTCCGCTCAGCTCCAGCAACAACAATGTCACCTCTACCATCAGAATGGCAAGGGATTGTGAGTTGATATTGCTTCAAATACACACATGTGAGCCCACTGGATGGTTGGTACAGTCTTCTCAATTTCACCCCCTGGCCAACCGCGTGAGAATTTTCACAGATCAAATCGTCTTGTCCTTATTTCTCTGGAACATACAGTCCGAACAGCTTTGACACTTCTCTGATACATGCAGAACCTGCGTTATTCAATGCTGCAACACCAGCTTCTTCGACCTTCCAAGCAAGCTCACGAATGTCGTGTTCAGAGAACACATGCTTTGCAGGCTTCTTTTTGCTCCTTTTGCTCTTGTTGCCTTGTTCCCTTTTCGATGCCGTTTCCTTGCCTTGTGTCGGCTTTTTTTTTAGTTTCTTCTCTTTGACCACTTCTTCTTTCTTTTGATAGCATTTGGTTTCCTCTGCGGAACTGGCAGCGTCCTCGGAATCCTGGCTAAGCTCACCATCCTCATCGTGCGGTGTGTCACTTGGCTCCTCGTCCTCTTCCCCATTCTCTCCGGCCTCAAGCTCGATCTCCTTGTTTGTCTGTTTTACCCTTTCACCAAGGTCCTCGCTGTCCGGGCAACATTCTATCAGTTTTATCGAAGGCGGTAGAAGTCCATGTTTGAGCAACCTTGGCAGCACATCATCCTTACGAAACGCTCTCAGAGGGACCTCACAATCGGGGAGCTTTATAAACACTTTCAATGCCGACTCTCCTATGACTTTGCCTGACCATCCGGTAAGAAACACTTTTTGCGTTACTGGTCGCGCACCCTTGTTGCATTCGGGCCCACCTAGTAGTACTGCCTCCTCACCAATTTCGACACTTGCTTCTTTGGCAGTAAGATGCGGCTCAGGGGGCAAATCTGGCTGGATGATATCGGCGGTATCGTACTGGCTTTTTAGGTCGTGCTCACTCCACATTGCTATAACGCCAAAAATAAGGGAGCAAACCTATGTAATACCACCTTTGATGCACTCAAAGATGTTCAACCACTTCAAGGGCCCTTAATCCAAATGTCAATTGCAACGTAACAGAAAGGGCTAAAATGTTCAAAGACGTAGCATCAGGAGCTCAACCATGGGCCTTGGACCCGTGGTTTTATTATTAATGGTGTAACGAGACCCATGCCAAGTCGTTGTAAGACATCAACGACTTTATGACACCCGTCGTGAGCCTACTTTTTTACATCAGTGGTGTACCGAGGCCCATGCCAAGACATTAAGCAGAGGAAATCCACCCTCTTAGCCAAAGCAATGATGTTCAAACATTTCAAGCGCATTCTTGACACTCGGAACCTCAATTGCAACATAGCAAAAAGGGCTCAAATGTTCAAACACATAGCATGCAGAGCTCAACCATGGGCCTTGGACCCGTAGCCTTGTTATTAATGGTGTACCGAGACCCATGCTAAGTTATTGTAAGACATCCACGAGTTCATGCGACGTGTTACAAATATTCCATAGAGCCACATGGTCATGGACCTTGGACCCGTACCTTTATCATCAGTGGTGTACGGAGACCCATTCCCACACCTCAAGCAGAAAACATCCGCCCTCTTAGCCAAAGCAATGATGCTCAAACACTTCAAGCGCATTTAAAACGACCCAAAGGTCAATTGCAACATAACAAAAAGGGCTCAAATGTTCAAATACGTAGCATTAAGAGCTCAACCGTGGGCCTTGGACCCGTAGCTTTGTTATTGATGGTGTATCGAGACCCATGCCATGTCGTTGTAGGACATCCACAACTTCATGCCACGTTTTTACAAATATTCCATAGAGCCACGTGGCCATGGGCCTTGGACCCGTAGTCTTATCATCAATGGGGTACCTAGACCCATGCCCAGACCTCAAGCACAAAATATCCCCCCTCTCACCCAAAGCAATGATGATCAAACACTTCAAGCGCACTTAAGACAATCCAAAACTCAATTGCAAAATAACAGAAAGGGCTCAAACGTTCAAATGCGTAGCATTAAGAGCTCAACCATGGGCCTTGGGGTCATTGTAAGACATCCACAACTTTCTGACACCCGTTTTGAGGCACAAATACCCTAAAGTTGCGTTCTTTGGAAGGAATCACAACAAATGGGGCAATATCATTAAATGTATATGTGAAAGTGCCTAATCCTAAGTTTCAAATCCCTTGGTATGGGTGTTAGAACAACTTTGATAAAGATAGTTTGACATGAGGAGACAAACCTTTGGGGTTGTATTGCATTTGCAGTACAAACCCCCCCGGGGGTGGTTCCGGATGAGAAGAAGCAAGTTTTTACAAAGAGGCCATAGAGCCACATGTCCATGGGCCTTGGACCGGTAGTGTTTTCATCAATGGTGTATCAAGACCCATGCCAAGACATTAAGCACAAAGAATCTACCACTTTATGACACTCCTTGGGAGCCTAAGAATGAAAATACACACAAACAGGGGCAAAATGACCGTGAATTTGCCCCCTTTTTGAGCCTTCCGAATCACAACAAATGGGGTGATATCTTTAAATGCATTTGTGAAAGTGCCTAATCGTAAGTTTCAAATCCCTTGGTATTGGTCTTAGAACAACTTGGATCCAGATAGTTTGACATGAGGTGACGAACATTTGGCGTTGTATTGCATTTGCAGTACAAACCCCCCGGGGGTGGTTACGGATGAAAGAAAGCAAGTGTTTACAAAAAGGCCATAGAGCCACATGGCCATGGGCCTTGAACCAGTAGTGTTTTCATCAATGCTGTACCAAGACCCATGCCAAGACATTAAGCCCAAAAAATCCACCACTTTATGACCCTCCATGGGAGCCTACGAATGAAAGCACACGCAAACTGGGGTAAAATGACCCTAAATTTGCCATTTTTGGAACCTTCCGAATCACAACAAATGGGGCAATATCTTTAAATGCATATGTGAAAGTGCCTAATCTGAAGTTTGAAATCCCTTTGTATGGGTCTTAGGACGGCCATGACGAAGAAAGTGTGACTTGAACTGACGTACCCTTGGTGTTGTTTTGGATTTCTCCACAAAGGTAGTGCCCAAAAGTGGGGGGTTTTGGCCATTTTTGAAATGCCTATTGCTCAAACATAGTATCACTTAATCGGATTGTTCCAGCATCCATGGCTAGCCGTTGGAAGGTAGAAGATAGTAGTACACTTCATTCCTTCTAGAAAATGCCGGTACATGGAGATATGCAATATTTGAGACCCTTTTGAGACAATAAAATGGGAGTTACATCAAGCACAGTGGATTCCTTGCTGAACAAAAGTACCCCAGGTGTGCGCAAACATCAGATCTCGTAACTGATCAAAAACGGTGCGCAACTGGCCATGCATTTTCTGCGGGAAGCAGAAATCTTGTCTAGAAATGTAATTACCGAAATGCCTATGCAACTTCCAGACCCCAGCGATCGGAAAAAAACTGCCCCGAAAACCGATTTCTGAATTTCCGGGACGAGATTGTGGCACGCGCGATCAAATCCTTGGTGTAGGCTTAACAAACAAGGCCCAAGGCATGCAATGCCTATTTTCTTTCGGTATTACCTCCATGAAGGAAGATACCTCCGCTCACTGGAGTGGTAGGCGTGAACTTCATGGGGGACTAGGGTCATAACCCTAGTTACTTTGTGTAATGTACTTAAAGCGTCAAAAAGAGTGATCAAGATGATTAAGTGTTAGTCTTCATAACTTCCGAAGGTTCAGGGGGGGCTTAGCCTGGATCAAGTACCCCAAGAAAGACATGGCACTGACCTTTCGGTAAGCTGACACTTGCAAAAGGCCTTTTGAAGCCTCCAGATATCTTCCAAATAGGTTCTAATACATGAAATCCTTCTAAAATGTCATCAAACATGAATCAATTACATTATACATATATAGAATGTGATTATTCATGTATGGCTACTAATATAGCCGAGATCTCTGCTCTCTGTAGTGTACACAAGAGTAATAGACTCTAGCAATGAGCTGTAGCATCAGAAAGCTCTCAGAGGTCTAGTAGACATCCTCGACAAAGCTTCTTAGAAGCCCAAACACCCGAACTTATTACGCTTCGTTCCTAAGCTTCATGCATATTCACTAAAACGGTTCATGACAAGCTGATAACCGAACAAGAGGAGGGGTATCGGCATAAGGACCGGTCATATTGAATGTTCTAAGTGTCTCATGTAAAGTCTTAGCCAACCTCGAAAAGATGACTGCCGAAAATGTGGCACTGGATGGATTCTACGTGGTTTCAAGTATTCCGCGCCAGAACTAGAAATACGGCTGGAAATGTCTGACCCTGTGGGATGGCTGTGGGCTGTCTCAGGTGAGCTGAGAGCCCATGTCAGCCCCTACACAGGCTGATGGGACTATCAATCCCATCGTGTGCTCCTATCTTGTTGAGAACAACGAGAGTCGGCTACTAACCCGTGATGAGACCATGTCTCAATGTAAAAAAAACCTAATCTCCTTGTGCCTATCTGTTTGTTGTCCCTAACTGAGCTCAAGAAGTTCAAGAGGCGGTGGTAGAACCTGGACATTCACTGCTTCTGCTGAGAGTCTCCTTCGGGCCAATCCCGGAGGCGTATTGCTTGTGTTGCTTCCCCCCCACCGAGGTCCCCCACGGCAGGGGCAGCACACCAAAAGCAGCACGTCTGGACGCGTGTGGGAAAACGGAAACCAAAAAACGGCGGGTTTTAGTAAGCACACCAAACCTCGAGCTCTACGGGAGTTCCGAACCTGTCACAGCACATGTTCGTTAGGCCTAGTTGTTAGGACAAAGATAAGCGCCGCCGATGAGATGTTCAGACAGAGGGGTTTGCGAGTAAAGGGCCTCACTTGTGGGTTTTGAGGGGTCGGGACCTGGTCACGTATGCCAGCGTGTTCAGGTGACACGGAGTTGGGGTTATTGTTTGGGAGTGGGAATCCAGGACTGCACGACCCCATGGGTACCTACTTCAGCGTGTGTGCACGTTCTTGGGACTACAGCGTGCAGGATAAGGGCACGGTGGGAGGCTGGGGTATTAGGACTCACGGACCACTTGGCTGCAATCCAGATAAACGGCCATTTGGTATTCCGACTCAACCAGGGGGGAAACACAAGCAAGGTGATATTGGACACAGTGTGGTAACCCTCCATAGGGACAAGCATGCCCACAGTACGCTGCCCTATTTTGTCCAGACGCATGGGGTTCTACCCTCCTATACCTTGCATGGGGGAGTTACCTTACCTCCAAGCGTGCTACGTATGTCTGTATGTGTCTCACTTCTCTCCCGGTTGCGGCTGCGCAGTGCCTTCATTGATGTTGGACCGAAGGTACTAGTGAGCTACTGTGGCCACTCCTAGGGTGCCCAATTTCTGTGCTTGCGCCTATCCAAGAGGTAGACGGCAAAAGCCCTACCTGCTAAAGAGGAGGGGTGGCCAAGTTTACTATGGGCATACAAAACGGCCCTTTTGCAAAAGGCCAAAGGCTAACACACGCCCCTGCCCGCAAGGAAACACATGCGGAGCAGGAGACACCACTACACTTCACTGACTAATGACAGCACCAGCCTTTGGATGCAGGTAGAGCATAACCGCACTGAGCCACTGCCAGGCTTGGCTTGCCTATGGCTGCTCGTTTCGAATGGGTAGGGTCTCGGGCGCGCCAGTGAAATAAAAAGAAATAAACGAGAAAACGTCCCAAAAAACAAGAAAAAGAAAGGAAAAATCGACATGCCGGGGCCCAAGGACATCGACACGGCGTACACAGCCTTCCAGCGCCAGCACCCCCGGCCCCACCCGAGCGAGCACGAGACCCCGAACAACGGCGGCACGACGCAGGAGGAGCCCACCCCGTCAGCCGAAGGCTGGACACCACCCACCATCCTGCTACTAGCACCAAACGGCCACAAACATGCTACCCGCACTGTCCAGCGACACCATGCCCCCTGGTCGATCCCCAAACACAATGCACCGGAGACCGATGTACCACCAGTCAGACACAGTGACCAGGGCATACCACCAACATGCTGGCACTGCAGCCCGGCAGCCCTCGACACTCCGTGGCCCCTGCTACACCTCATCCCCACCCACTACCACACCCCTACCGCCGCCGCCACCGCCGACCAGCAGGCATGGCTCTCCCCCTGGTTTCACATGGTACCCCCAGACCACCCGGCGCACGTAGCCTGGACCCGAACACCCACGGCCACATGGACGTTCACCAACGAGCGGGCAGACCCGGACAGCGTGGCCATAGAGTACAACCGCTGCGACCCGCACCGCGCAGGACCTCAGGAGGCACCCATGCGCCCCCTACAGCACAAATGCCCCACCCTCCGCGGCGACAAAGACGACAAGGAGCGGCGACAGACCATCTAGTGCCAGAAGTTCCACTCCAATACGGGATACCTCTTCCACCTGATGTACGCGTATATCACCCAGGGGCGCCCAGACAGGGGCCTCCTCCGCCTCACCCCACGAGCCCAGGCCATCATCACCCAGGGGATAGGTGTCTATGCAGCGCCACTACTACAACCCACGCAAATCACCGCCAGAACCGCCCAAGGGAACCCCATCTACGTCTATCACCCCACAGCAATTGCCCGCCTACCCATACCCAGCGACACCGACATCATTTACTTCACTGACGCATCCGGCACCCAGCAACGCACCCCCACGGTCGGTTGCGCCTCCGTGCGCATCACCCGGCACGCGGACGGCCTCCACGTCGAACACCGAACCGGGGCCACCATCTTTGGGGCGTCCTCCCACGGCGAACTGCGCACCATGGCAGACGCCGTCACCGCCACACCGCCACCCACAACGATCCGGCCCCGCAACATCTGGGTAGTCGTGGACGCCACGGTCGACATCCACCTCACCAGGCGCCTTGCGGACCTGCCCCTCCACAAGGCACTCGAGTCCGGCCTCACCACACAAGCGTTGGGACTATGGATGGCCTTCAGGGGCATGCACCCCCAGGACGCCCTACACATCGTCAAACAGGAGTCACACCGCTACGCATACGGCAATGGACGCGCCGACACGCAGGCCAAACACCAGAACACCAGCCACACCCAAGGGCTCGAACACGTGCGACTGGACAACCCACACCACAGCCACCTGCAGCACCGGCCCCCGATACCCCCGGCCACACAGCCCCCCCAATGGATGCCCGAGGACACACTGTACACAGATCGAGACAAGCAGTACCACTACCCCACACCAATCCAGCAACTGGCCACCACACTGGGCCACCCAGCGAACACCGAACTCCTCCGACGCCTCGAAGACCCCGTCCACACCCCCCTCTACTACTCTGCCCTGCGCCCGGATAGCCTCCCAGCACACCTACAAAAACCCCGACTCCAACTCGCCCTCGAACAGCTTCCCCTCCTCACCCGATACCACCGATGGTATGCGCGCCGCTCGATCCACGTCCCCGCAGGATACACCAAATGCATCAGCAGCCACACGGAAGAAGAAACCTGGGACCACTTCAAGGTGTGCCCCCTGTACAGAGGACTGGACACCCTCACAGACTGGAACCCAACCCACACCATCGCACAGCATGCCAGATGGCTGACGAAGTCCCCGGCGACCCAGCAACTCACCTGTAAGTGCGGCTAGCCCCATCTGCTCAGATTTTCAGACATTCTGCCCAGATTGGCTACATTTTGGTCATTTTCTTTGCTTCGGCGGATTCGCCGCCTCGCAGCTCAGTCACAGGATATTTCCTATATATTTCTGATATGCCGGATTTGATTCCGCGGTCCATTTCCCGTAAATCTGCCGCATTCCGCTATTTTAGCTGGAATCGCCATTTGCCGCTGGCGCGCGCTCGCGGGCCTGATCGGCCATACAATTTTACATAAATGGATTATTTAAATTCATTCGGACAGTTTTGGACACTCAGATGTATTTAGAATAATTCCCCTCAATTTTCTTCATAGACTGGGATTTTCTGCCGGACCACAATCAGCATGGATCTTGCTTCTGTTGTCGCTGCTCTCGCCTCCGTTGGTGTCCGAGTGTCCGGTTCTACCCCCAATAACAACATCCAGGGAGACTCCTCGCGTGTCTGCCCCACTGGTCTTGCCGGCCCCGAGCCCTCCGGCACCCACAACGACCCAGGGCAGCACTTTCATGGTAGCAGAGGCTACCTGAATGTTGTTCCTTTGGTGTCCCAACCACAGCTAGCCCCTCAGTACGGCCCCGTAGACTCCGCAACCTCCGGAGACGTAACCATCACGCTCCCGTGGTGCTGTGCGAACGAGGCCTTGAGAGGAATGCCTTGCGCAAGCCCAAATTGCCCAAGAAGGACCCAAATCAGCAGCTGTGGAGGCCCAGATTACAATCAAGATCCCAGTCGAAATTGGCCATCAAGTAGCTGGAATCTCCCAGCCTACGCTCATGGCAACGCTCCGGTGGACCTTACGGAGCTGGCAGGTACCCACATCCCTTACCAATGTCCTTCATTCGAGACCATCGAAGCCGACATTGACGACATTGAGATGGGTGGTCCAGGTGAGGTACCTACCTATAATCGACCAGACAATTGGGCACAATGGGACAACCATTTGTCTTCAGAAGTGACCCGCAACCTTCAGAGTCTTGAGGCCCTGTGTCTCTTAGCCACGTCTAAGCTGATAGGACAAGAAAGAATCGCCTCTGATTTTTTATTTGAATATTTTTTCCTCCTTCAAGAAGAAATTAAGACCAGGATGTGGTGGTGTTCTCAAGAAGATGAATCTTTTGCCATTTTCTTGCAGATCTGGGAGGCAAGCCCCTTCCCGAAGGAGAAGACCAAGGCACCGGTTGCCGGGCCCTCCGCCCCCCATCCCTCTGTTTCGATCCGCGACGATCTAGCCGCCGCGGTTGAGGAAGGAATCTTAGAGGCAGCTAGGCAGGCAAGCCTGGAAATTAGGACTGAAGGAGCTCCCCAAGTGGACTCCTGGCTGCGAACCACTGAGATTAGCGGTCCGACAGCCTGCTCAGGCCCTTCAGGACACGGTATGTACTGTCCTGCCGACTGCTCTTGCAGATCACAGCGAGATACTGAGCTCCAATTGCTCAAAGATCAGATGCAACTCATCATTCAGACGCTGGGAATTAAAGATCTTTTCAAGACCCACATGAGGTCTGAGGGCGCATCATCGGTGGATCAGACAACAGAACCGTCGGAGGAGGCGACAGAAATTTTTCGATTGCTCCTTCAGTGGACTCTAAGACCACCGACGCACGGATCAGCAGGACTAAGCTAAAGGAAAGGGTTACAATCTCTCGATCACAGAGTAGATCGGCGAAGGCTAGGACTGAGGTTCAGAATGCCAAAAGAACTGCCTCCCGTACTACCCTTCCTGCTGTTGATTCCAATGCAATTGCCCAGATGTTGCTCGCCCAGACCCTCGCCGGAGCTGGTGTGGCTAATGATGCCGCCAAGGTGTCTGACATTACGGCCGGTGTTGGGCTGGATTCACTCCTAAATCCCACTTCATTGCGACTTCGTCAGGTTGCCAAGCAACCAAAGTATAATGGAAACCCCAGACGTTGGCCTCAGTTCCAACGGGAATTTAAACTGTGGGTTAAGACTCAAAAACTCCAGGATGATCAGTTCCTGATGGCGCTCCTGGACTGCCTTGAGGGAGCGCCGGCCAACACTTGGCTCAGAACCTGGAGTGATCGTGAAGATTCAAGTTCCCCCCTTACCTTTGATGAGGTGTGGGAACAGTTGGAGGTACGTGGATCCCGGCTGCCTGAGGACCATTACCACCAGATGTTGAAGAATTTTCCTTCATTCTCTCGATTAATCTTGCACGAGGTGCAGGACAAGAGACAGCGCTTCTGGAATCTCGTAGAAGAATCTGAACATTCAGGCGAAAAATTTTCTAGTGCCGAGCTGAAAAATCTGATTTTTGACAAGATCCCCTCAGAAACCGCCGCCACCCTTCGGAATCGACAGTCCGAAGAAAAGGTCAAGACCTGGTGGGCGGAGATCGATGGCTTTGACGCCTCGGCCAACCGGTTTACCGTCAGGGAGGCACTTCAAAAGTGCGCCCCCACGGCGTTTACCAAGGTGAAATTCACTGAAAACACGTGGAAAATCAAGTTCAATGAACACGAGGATCGGGACTTGTTTGTCCAAGTCCTCAACAGGGGAGTAAGTTTCCATGGCAATCGCCTGAAGGCCAGGAACTGGGTGTTTTCGTTTACTCCGCAGGAACTGTGGGAAGGGGTTGAGAGGCTCGCTGACGCCGCCAATCAAAATTTCCATGAGGGTCTTGGGGGAAACAGGAATACCCAGCAAAACACCCAAAATGGGGCCCAAAAGGGCAACAAAAAGGTGAATGACACCCGGAATGTTCAGGATCATTGTAGCATCTGTCTTCTTCTAGGTTCTACGAACCGAGCTAAGACGCATTCCACTGCTAATCACCGATGGTCTGCTTACGATCACAAGGTGATTGGTGAAAATGTCAGTAATCCTCAGAATTCAGACAGGAATGACAGACAGGTGCATGGTGCCAAGGGGGGAAAGGGTAATTCGACTCCCTCCGGTGGGAACAAAAATACTGGAGGCCCTGGCGGGTCCCAAGGCAAAAGGAATCGGACTCCATCCGGTTCCGGTGGACAGCCAAACGGTCAGACAGGTCCCAATGTCAACGCCGGAGGCGGAAATCGAAATCCAGGCCAAACCCCTCAATCCGGTACAAACAAAGGAAATGCTCCAGGATCACAGGGTAAAGGTAAGGGAAATCCTTCGGGAACCCCCTTCTCTGGTAAGGGCAGAGGGCGTGGCGACGGTGGTGGCCCATCATCCGGCGGCCGTGGCCGTGGACGAGGAAAGGGAAACCATCGTGTGGATCAGGTCTCAGGTGCAGACCAGGTGTCTGATGCGGATCGAGATTACGTCGAAAATGCTCTGAATCCAGCGGATGATCCGTTCCAAGATGAATGGATCGACGAAACAGGCTGTGTTCACAATGTTAACGCAGCCGCTGGAGGTCAGAACGCCTAGGGGAGCCACGAAAATCGCCCCTCCCCAGGCGATTTCAGGCATGATCCCCAAATTCCTGATCGACCATTACTTGATGTAGGGTCGCTTGTCTCCTCTCCCCTGGATCCGGCAGCGGATCCTTCTTTTGTAGTGGACGAGGTTGGTGTACAGTCCAAGCACAGGGCTCGTCAGTTTGTCACAAAGCTGTGGGTCTCTGATTGCAAGGGAAATTTCCACCTCGCCACCTGTTTGTGTGATAATGGATCAGAGGTAAATCTCCAATCCAATGCATTCTTACCCGACGACTGCGTGTTTGAGTCGCCTCATCCTGTTACCCTCGAGGGAGTTTCTGGACATTCTCTCGCAGGTGGGCAACGCGGTTGTTATATATCAACCCATTTGGTCGCTCAAGACCTTTGGGAAGAGCAAAATGTGGAAGAAGTTGTCCTTAAGGATGACTACTTCTACCGTGCTGACATAAAGTATGACCTTTATTTGGGCCATCCTTGGCTTCGCAAGAACAGGGTAGCGCCCGTAGGTCATCGTCGTTGTTTTTTGCTGGAGTCAGGCCCTTTGGAGCGTCCTGAATTTCGTTTTTTGCACGCAGGGTTTAATAGTGCAGAAGAATTTTTGAAGCAAAAGGTGACACCAAAATTTGGTGAAGATGTCACCATTGCAGAGGTGAATGGGAGTGCCGATTACTCCCAAGAGTTAGAATGTCTTCGTAGGGACTCCCAGCCACGACGCCCTTCGCGCTGGCACTCTTCATCCTACAGAGTTGTCGACAAATGGCGCGATGCAATTTGTGAATACTTTCATGAACATCATTCCTTTTGGCCACAGTATGATGCCCTTGCTAACCGTATGAACAAGCGTTTTGACAGGCACTTCAGCGACGCTTGGACCCACAAATGGGACAAGAAGTTGTGGATTAATCCTCCGTTTCACTTAATCCAGCAGGTCATCCATAAAATCAAGCAAGATAAAACCCAGGCAATTTTAGTTGTGCCCTTGTGGGACGACAAGCCTTGGTTTCAGGAATTACAGGACATTTGTGTAGATTACATCGAACTTCCCAGGAAGATTAAGCTGTATGCCAGGGACGACACAGGTCCCCTGCCACAGCGGTCCTGGAGTTCGCTTGCATTCCTGGTGGATGGAAAGCTTTCTGACTCTAATTCTGCTGATTCTAGTACAGATTCCTGTGTTGGGTCTGAATCTGAGGTTGAGCGTGGTACTGATGATGAATCTATTTTTTCTGATTTTGTTTCGTCAGATACCCAAGGTGATTCAACGACCAATGGATCCGCCTCGGCTCCCTCTTCCCCAATACGGTCGACATCGAAAAGAATCTTCAGTGCACGGGCGAGGAAAAATCTCCAATCGCGCCGCAAATTCAGAGTTTTTTATGAAAAACCCCCTGTGGAAGCTTTCATGGATCCTTTCGAGGAGCTGGATCGCGAAGAAAATCTCTGGGATTTCGACACAAGACCCACCTATCTTCAAGAGGCAGTGGATACGGACCTGTTTAGGGACATCCGTAAGAAGATTCTTCCTGCTAAAGCCGAAGAAGTCGCCAAAGTTTTTTCGACAGTAATTCCTGGCGATCAGGTGGACACTGAATTGTGTTCCAAGTCAAGAGAAAAGATTTTTGAGGAACGGAAGGACACAACCCTTTCAGGGAAGTTGATCAAAGATCCCCCTGTCCGTGGACAGTTCGGTGAAGCCTTCATCGAGCTTCGTGAAGGGTACAAAGCAAAAAAACAGCGCCCTTATGAAAATCATGGACACAAACATGAGATTCTCAGAAAAATCATCGAGAGAAATCTCAGGTAATTTGGTTGGCTTGAGGGTTGTATGACCAGCGAATGGTGTTGTTCGCCCTTCACAGCCCCGAAGCCACCGCCTGCAGACCAGAACACCATTGATGGTTGGCGAATGGTGGTTGATTTTCGCAATCTCAACGCCGAAACAAAGGCGGATTCACACCCCCTGCCCCTCATTGAGGAGGAAATCGCCAAGAGGGCAAGAGGTCGTTTGTTCTCTGTGCTGGATCTCCGTCACGGCTTTCACCAAATGCCGTTGAGGAAGGACAGCAGACCTCTTACCTGTATGTGCACGCCATGTGGCCCAGTCCAATGGACCGTCATGCCCATGGGATTGAAGAACGCCCCCTCATTTTTTCAAAGAATGATGGAGGATGTGCTGTTCACAACCCATCCGGAGCTTCGTGCCTTCGTGAGTGTGTACATAGATGACATAATCATCGCGACGGAGGGGGAGGGACTGACCGAAGCCGAGCTGGTGGCCCTACATGAGAAGCAGCTGAACCAAGTTTTGGATATTCTTGACGCCAATCAGCTGATTTGTGGGCCAAAGAAGGGAAAATTGTTTTTAAAATCAGTCGAATTTTGTGGTTCTCTCCTAGAGAATGGCACTCGACGACCCAGTCCAGGGAAGCTCGTCGCTATTCAGAAGTGGAAGCGCCCTGAGACGATCACGGAGTTGAGAGGATTCCTGGGTTGTTGCAATTTTTACCACACTTTTGTGCCGAATTATGCCAAATTTGCTGCCCCCCTCACTGAATTATTGAAGGTAGGGAGAGATGCAGGCAAGGCAGGTTCAAAGGTTCGTGTCAAGTGGACTGACGAGTGCGAGGAGGCCTTCCATCACTTGAAGGCAGCCCTCTGCGAAGTCGCCACGTTGCATGTGCCCCAATTTGACAGACCCTTCTACATTAGAACCGACGCATCTAGGTACGCGATCGGAGCTGTCCTTGAACAGGTTGATGAAGCCACCGGCGATCATTACCCTCTTGCATTTTGGTCACGGAAGCTAGCTCCACGCCAAATGCAATGGTCGCCGCGTGAGCAAGAGACTTACGCCATCATCTGTGCTTTAAAAAAGTACCAATCGTGGGTTGGCACCAATCGAGTCGAGGTCCTGACGGATCATCGATCTCTGGAGTATTGGGCCACCGAACACATTGATACTGTCGCGAGCCCAGCTGGTCGACGGGCCAGATGGCACGAATTTCTCTCTCTGTTTGACCTCCATGTGTCGTATTTGCCTGGAAAACATAACACGGTAGCAGATGCTCTGAGCCGATGGGCTTACCCCGCCTCAGAGGGGCTGCAAAGTACCAACATCCATGGTACGGAGCAGGACCGCCATGTCATCATCGAATGGGATCAGGAAGAAAAGAAACTCATTCGACGTGCATGCATGCAGTGCGCTGTTAAACAGCACGCATTGCCGTGTCACGACATCACGGCCATCACAGATCCGGCGCATGCTCACGAGATCTGCACCAAAACGCTGAAAGTCGTGGAAAAAGTCACCGATCCATCCTCAGGGGATGTGAAACGGTTTGATTATACCCGACGAGTAAGTAGATTTCGGTTGATCGAGGGCATTAAGCGACGAGATCCGGCCAAAACTCCACCCCTGCCTAAGGATTCCCTGATCATCCGTGACTGGACGTCCGATTACCTGCAGGATCCCATGTTTAAAGAGGTCTTTGGAAATCTCAAATCCAAAGATGCTCACAGGGATGGGATTTTTGCAGAGTACTCGTTGGATGGGGGGAAGCTGTGGATGGAGGGTAAATTGTGTGTGCCAGACGCCCTAGCCCCCCGAGTGTTAAACTGGTGGCACAAATGGGAGTCCCCCCACGCACATGGCCGTCGACTGTGGTCGATGATTAAGCATAGGTTGTTTGGATCGAGGCTCTACACTCACTGCATGAAAGTAGCAGCCGGATGTGCCCAATGTGCTGTCTCGACGCCTCCCAGCGCGAAGAAGCACGGCCATCTGAGGCCTCATCCTATTCCGGAGCGTCTCTTCAACAGAGTCACGAGTGATTTTTTCTATCTCGGTGAGCTCGATGACGAAGAGTGCCATTGGACTAATAAAAAAGTCAATGGTGTGCTCCTTATTCAGTGCCGTCATGCCGCCTACATTCAAGTGTTGCCTTGCAACATTGAGTCGATGACTGGCAAGGCTGCCGCCAAGTGGTGCGCGCAGACCTGGATGGGAGGCTGGGACGTCCCATCTGAGGTGGTCACGGATTCAGGCAAAGAGTACACCTCCGAATGGTGGAGAGAATTGTGTGCTCGCCTTGGAATCCACCACCTCCGATGTGAAATCCACTCGCATCGAGCGCTGCCTGGCGAAAGAGCCGGCCGCTCAATAATTAATATGCTTCGTAAGGAGCTCGCGAGTGAAAAGGATTTCCATTGGATGGAAGTTCTCTTCGCATTGCTTCGCCGTTACCACAACACGCCTTTGTATCATGGCCTTTCTCCAAATGAAATTGTCTTTGGACGAAAGAAGTGTTGGTGGAACATGCCGTTGAATAATCCTCGCCCCTGTAAGGATGCTTCGCTGTTTTTGGACGAAGTCCAACGAGCAGATAAATCTGTGTCGAAATTAGTCGAGAAGCATCAAGCTGACTGGCTTTGGGTTCAAAATCAAGGTCGAAAAAACCCCCACAATTTTGAAGTCGATGATCGAGTTTGGCTTCGAAAATCCGAAACCACCCTGGACGGAGATGACAAGCTTCTTCCCTTGTGGGAGGGGCCATTCGCTGTTACAGCGCGTCTTGGGGAGAACAGGTGGAGGATTCGTGTGGATGTCAGCAGGGAAATTGACGTTTCGGGCGATCGCCTCAAGAGAGAGATCCCCTCCCCCAAGGATCGGGTTAAACCCCTTTTTTGGACTGCAAAACACTTGTCCGATCGGGTAATCGAAGGGGGAAAGTACGAACTCAAGAGGATTGTTGAAGCAAGACGTGACGCCAAGGGCGAATGGGAATTTCTGTGTGAGTGGAGGGGCTTTGATTCCAGTCACAACAACTGGGAACCAGCCCAATCTTTCGTCCATGGATACACCAAGGGGTTCATCGACTTCCTCAAGAAGCACCCCGAAATTGGTGTACTCCTGACAGATTGTTTGTCGAAACCAGACAGACAAGTGGAGAGCGACGGAAAACGACCTGTGGTGAATCGAGATCCAGCCTTTTACGGCCCTCAGCAGCCACATTCCAGGGCTGATCCGTCGATCCCCCCTCCTGCGGTCAGGCCAGCCCTGGAACCACATGAGGACCAAGCTTCAAGTTCGGCCTCTGATCTGCAGCGCCCAAGCCGTACGAGGGCCAGGCCAGACAGGTTGGTGGTCACATGCATTCGTGCTTGGCCGAATTGAGGAAGCCATCCTACCACATTCTGCTCAATCCACTGTTCATTCTTTCTGTTTATGTCATGATGTGGAGAACTGCGAATGTTTGATAATTTGACGTCAATCAACTTTTCTTTGGTCTCCGTTCGGCAGACAAGGCGTAGATACGCTGACGGAGTGTGCTGCCGTGTTCAGAAAAAACCAAACTCAGGCTTAATTCAGGCAGATTCGGGGTAATCTTGTCTCTGTTGGTCTGTGCATCTTTGGAATTTGGCTACTCGTGCAGATGGAAGCAAATGTACATAATCAAAACGCTGGCCAGCGACATTCACCCCTACAGGTAACCCCTGTAGTACTGGCTGCCCTAGAGGCGACGCCAGGAACTCAGATCATACCTTCATTTGCTGTGATGCTGACGCCAAAGTCCAGATTCAGATCCAGGATCCTCAAATTTACCTTGAATTTCTCAGGTTTGTCCATCATTCTGTACAACAGTGGAACCAAAGTACGAAACCCAGACGTCAATTGTTCAGACAATCTTCATCTAGGAGCTCTAGGGACTTCTAACAGCAACCTCTGAAGTCCGTAAGCTTTGTTGTATTTTTGGCACACGCCAATGTGAGCTCAATTCGACCAGAAACTGTCGAGAATGGTGAATCCAGATGTCTTGTGGGACTTCATCGAAAGATTGGCCTTGTCCAAGTCGATTGACACCACCGCCACTGTACATTCGGTGTCTCTCAGTTATATACTGTCAGTAAAGTGCCTTCAGCGAACCTTCGGCGCGTTACATGCCAAGGATCCAGGGCCAGGATGTCCCATCATGATGCATCATCACATGATCCACATTTTGATAGAATCTGTTAGATGCTCGCGAACCAACGTGCCGGAAAGCACAATTGAGCTGAATAAACGACAATATATATTAACTTTAGTCTAAACGAAAGTGTTGGTAGTTTTAGTTGTACACATTCCGCTTCATTTCACCTTCATCTCAGGGAATTTACTCATGTTAGGACAATTTAGGTTGATTGCCTTGTCATCTCCCCACATTCCTCGAAGATCTGTTTAGATCTAGGTGAACCACCGTTGACGCTTATGATTTTCTGTTCACTTAGGGTCTGTAGACTACATGTGTATTTGTTTAACCTCTCTGTGATTGCTTAATCCCCTCCATCTCTGCTCAAATTCATTCTCATTTTTGCTGAATCTTGTGATCATCCACCAGATGCGCCAAATCTGAGCCACATGCTGTACTTTTCAGAACGAGAAAAGCGGGATAACACGATGTAGAGTTCGGCGAGGACACCGTAGCGTGCCCGCGACAGCGAAACTGTGCCAGAGCGCTGAGATGTCACTCCAATTCTTGATCCCCCCACTCAATCCACCAATAATCTACCTCATTCTCAACCAATGCATGGTTTGGTATCGATTCTCGATACGTTTACATGCTTTTTAGCCCGTGACCTAATGTTTTACTGCACGGAGGACTGTTCGTCACTTCTCATTCTGTCTCATTTCAGGTTCATCCAGCCTGATTCAGTGCCAATTCAGCCCAAATCAGGTCAGATCAAGCAGATTTCGCCTCATCGAGGTTACATTTCTATGTTTTTCTGGGACTTACCCGCACTACGTTCTTCGTTGACGTAGCGACACACCCCAGTGTGGTTTTGGAGGGGGAGTGTAAGTGCGGCTAGCCCCATCTGCTCAGATTTTCAGACATTCTGCCCAGATTGGCTACATTTTGGTCATTTTCTTTGCTTCGGCGGATTCGCCGCCTCGCAGCTCAGTCACAGGATATTTCCTATATATTTCTGATATGCCGGATTTGATTCCGCGGTCCATTTCCCGTAAATCTGCCGCATTCCGCTATTTTAGCTGGAATCGCCATTTGCCGCTGGCGCGCGCTCGCGGGCCTGATCGGCCATACAATTTTACATAAATGGATTATTTAAATTCATTCGGACAGTTTTGGACACTCAGATGTATTTAGAATAATTCCCCTCAATTTTCTTCATAGACTGGGATTTTCTGCCGGACCACAATCAGCATGGATCTTGCTTCTGTTGTCGCTGCTCTCGCCTCCGTTGGTGTCCGAGTGTCCGGTTCTACCCCCAATAACAACATCCAGGGAGACTCCTCGCGTGTCTGCCCCACTGGTCTTGCCGGCCCCGAGCCCTCCGGCACCCACAACAACCCAGGGCAGCACTTTCATCACCACCGTCCTCAAGCAGACGGAGGTACTGGAGGCGGTCCGCAGGGGAATCGTCCCCACTGCCGTCTACACCTTGCTACGCACCCACGCGGAGGACCCCCAGGCCACGGCGGCGCACATGCAGCAGACGGCTGTTGCCAAGACAGCGGAGCAGCTCACATACCGCACCCACAAATACCTGCAGCATGCAGCAACCCTGCCCCAAACAGACCAAGCCCACCTCCTCAAACTCCTGTTCTACCAACCATGAGAACCTACCCCGTGACATACCAACACGGAATCCCCACCACGTCTACACACGGTTCACCGAGCACAACACTGACACGGCACACACGGGCACCACCGGCACCGCACACACTCCCACCAGCATGCGCGCGCCACCAGCCCCCATCCCCCCACGCCGCCGTCCCTCCACAGGTACCACCAACCGCCAGCCACCGCATGTCCCCTCTGCATACGTCAGCGGCTACCACAGACAGCCCTGCCCTGCAACCCAGACCACTGGGTCTGCCTGGGAGCCGCGCACCGCCTCACCCACTGCCCCCACTGCGGGGACCTCAACCCCCACCACCACGAGCGGCCCGCGGCCCCAGCCGCACCCCCCCCCCGCCAGCCACCCCAGCTTCTTCGGGTTCCTCACCGACACCCTCCGGGACCACCTGGGAGGGTACTACGTGGCGGACGCGGCGGACCACCCACGGACCATAGCCGTGGCCACGGGCAGCACACCCCTGCCCCGCCACAGCCCACCCCTACGCCACAGCGGAGGCGGCTTGAACGTGGCGGCCCGCCACATCCTCCTCGCCCTATACCTCCACCACCGTGACCTACACCTCCCAGACCCACCACTCCCGGCCCCCCAAGCAGCAGCCCTGACGCCAGAAGCGTGGGCCGACATGGCACCAGAGGGGATAGCAGCCTACCTCCAAATCACTTGCCGCCGGTTCAACACCGCCCTCGGCCGACGGAAGGGAACACATTACCCACTCAGCGCACTCCTCTACCCGGCACACCACCCCCACCCCGCACAACAGAAGCCCCCAGAGGGCTGGGCGTCTTTTCCGGACGCCCACCTGGCCGCCCCCGACGAGGCCATCGCCACACGGATGGGCCTCAGGGACCAGGAAACCTACGTCAGAGGCCTCAAGACGAGCCTCCAAGAGGCACACCGCTGGCACGCCCGCTCCCCGTCACCCCCACGGGGACAGGGGGGTTCACCCGCCCCCGACACCCACCAGGCCAAGAAGACCAAGACAGGTCAGGGGGCCAGCCAGCGCGCCCGCCAGCAGGGCGCGACGCCCCGACCAGGGCCCGGGTTCAGCCACACCGCACCACCCCACGCCCAGACCCCCGGGGCACATGAACAACACCGCCCCCGCCAGTGCCCACCACCACCACCGTACCGCAGCACCCCAACCCTTCAGCCCAGTCTGCCACCACCGCCCACACACGTCCACACCATGCCAGGACCACCATACGCGCAGAGCCAGGGGACATGGCACCACCAACACCACCACCAGGCCCCCGTCCCTCCCAACCCCTACCCCCTAATGCCCCCATGCTACAGCGACCCCCACCAGCTACATCCCCACCACGCCCCAGCACAACCAGGCCCCACGAACCACCCAGCCCACATAGCACACATCACCGCACGACACCATCACGTATTCCACCACGAACCAGCCCCTACCACCACACCCACCAACGCCGGGGTACCACACACAACCAGCACACCCTCAACACCACCACCACGCGGTCCAGCACCACCCGCCCCCTCCGCTACACGGGCCCACGTCACACGAGCCACGGTACACCCCCATGGACCCGCCGGGAGCCGCGCACGCACAACAGCAACACCAGGGCCTAGTAGGAGCGCCCCACCACCACCAGCAGCCCCCCCACCCACACCCCATACCAGCGAGCACCATCCACCAGCAGCCACCCATTACATACGGACCACAGCCCCACCCGGACGCCCATGCGGCCGCCTCCCACCCACACCCCAGGACCACAACCAGTCAAGAACCGCAAGGGCCGCACGGCGCACACACGCAACACCCACACGACCCACAGGGACGCCAAGACCCCAAGCCAACACAACACCCGACCCCGCCCCCCCCACCACCAACAGCGCCACCCCCACACCACCCCCCCCGCGCCCCCCCCCCCCGAGACCAGGCCACGGACGCAACACGCGGCACCCAGCACCAGCAAATTGACGTCGATGCCCCCGCCAACACACGCCACCGCGAATCCCCCCTCCCGCGACCGCCACAAGAGACCCCATCGACGGATGCCACGCGCGACAACGACGACCACCCCCCCCAACCCACACCACTCCCCCCATCACACCCCGCACAACCAGCTGCCGCACCGGCCGAACCCTACGCCCTACACAACCCCGCAGCGGTACGGCAGCACCTCCGGGGACTCGGGGAACAGGACGTGCTGTGCTTCCGCACCTCCGGCACCAGCACCCGCATCCAGGCGGCCACCCTTGTCCAGGCGGCCTCCCTCGGGGAAGGCGTCCGAGACTTTTTCTTTCGACGCCTTCCTCCACGTCGCCCGACACGACCGCCCCCCACGCGCCACCCCAGACGGCGAGAGCCCGCCCCCCACGGGGAGCCCGATCTGGGTGCCCCCCATCGACTGGGGGCGACACCTAGTCGGACACCCCGTGCCGGAGCGGGACAGCACCCAGGGCCGCACCTGCTACCGCGAGCCCAACATGGCCCACCCCCCACCCGGCGCCACCCCCAACAACACCAAAGAGTGGGAGCGGGAAACATGCGTGGCCCGGATGGCCTTCCTGAGCAACTTCCGGCACCACGTCCCGGGGGACATCCCCACCCCTGACGAGCGGCAGCCAGCCCCCTCCACGTACATGACCCTCAGGTACAATCTGCACTACACCCTCTCCACCACCCACTACCACGAACCCACTGACCACTGGGTGGTACACGGCACCGACTCCCTCCTCCCCGCCGACTACGCCCCCCCCCCACACAACCCAGGCCTCGACACGTACGCCAGGGGGGACGACCCGGACGACCCCCACATCGGGGGCACGTGGGAACGCAAATCCCTGGACACGCTGCTCTCCATCCGCAGCGGCAGCCAGGGCCTTGGTAGGGCGATGTATTGCCTCGCCAAGTGGACCCAACGGACCTGGGGGATCCCCACGGACCGGTGGGTGTGGGTGGTCACACTGCGCCCCCAGCAGAGGGAAGCCCCCCCAAACCGCAGGGGACCCACCCCCCCACGCCCCACCACCCTAGAGCTCTGCCCGTACATGGTGGCAGGCCGCCTCATGGCGCTGCTGTGGCCGGGCCGAGACACCCCCACCCAAAACAACCCCCACCTCACAGAGGAGGACATGCCCGGCATCCAGCGATGCTTCTTCCGCACCCTCGACTACCTCCAGCAAACACACCCGCACATCCTGGAGCAGATATGGCCACCCCCCGGGTAACCCACGTGCCCGCGCAGCCGAGACAACGCCGCCACACCAGCACCAGCACGCACGGATCACCAGGGAAAACGCGCTCACACGCCCGGTGCCCGAACCCGCACCCTCGTTCTCGCTACTTGCAGGACCCAGCATCATACGCCCGCCCCCGAAGCCCAGGACCCTCCGCCGTCTCACACAGCTCTCCTCGGGCCTCCGACTCCACAGCCTCCACCACCACGACTACCTCATCCACCACCACCACCACGTCCTCATCCAGCACTCCGTCCCCCAGGCTGCGGGGGACACCTCCCAAACGGGCCCCCAAACCCACCCCCACTGCAAGCAACCCCGCCCCCGCCAAGGCCCACGCCCCGATGAGGCCTACAACCGCGACCCAGCCGAAACCAAAGACCGCCGCCAAACAGCCACCCAAACTCGTCAGCGCGCCACGACCGCAACCCGCAGCCAAGCCCAAACACAAGTCCAAACCCTACGCCACGACTGCAGCGCGAGCCCGGCCCCCCGAGGACGTCCTCTATGACATTTGGCCCCAGCCGTCCCAGGCTCGGAGGCAGCAGCGCCCAGCACGGCGCCCCCCCACCGTCACCGACGCCGCCGCCACCACCTTCATAGCGAAGCGCGCCGCGACCGAAGCATGACGCACGTCGTCCCGCCACCTCTCAAAGCCCGCAGCCCAGGCCCACGGACTGCCCCGGATCAGGCCAGAACGACGCCAGGGTCCACCAGCAGCGTCTCTGCCCCCCTACCAACCCTCGATGACAGCCCACATACAGCGCATGCCCCACTACCGCTGCCGCCGCGAGTCCCCCCCAACCCCGAGGCGGAGACTGTGCGCGAACACCCGCGGGTCCATATCCGCGCGCGCCCCCACTCCCTGCACAGCCCCACAGAACAGGACTACGAGGAATCTTCCAGGCCCGCCACCGCCACGGGTCCCAAAGACCCCGTCACACCCACCCACGCCCAAGACCGCAGGCCCGCCCAGAACAGTGGTGGCAGCGCTGGACCCACGCGCAGCTCTGGGAGCTGCAGAAGTGGGCCCGGGGAGAACCCTCCCTCGAGGGCCTGGTCCATCGGCCCCGCAAGGCGTCGGTGGAGAACCTCCGCCTCCGGCCGGCGGGTGGCTGGATGCCGCAGGCCGCATTGGAGGCCATGCTGGCCGATGCGCTCCATCCCCTGGGAGTCCACCCCCGCAACCTCCCCGCGCCCCAGGACCACCCGTATGTCCTCAGGCGCCTGCGGGAGACCCTCCAGGAGACACAACGAGACGGCATCTGCCTGTGGGACATCACACAAAGCCCAGCCCCGCACAAACACACCCCCTCACTGCCCCACAAGCGTCGGCGCACCAACACCTGCGGCACCCACAGCAGCCCAGGAGCCCTGCGCACCACACAACACGACGCGCCTGACCCCCCGGCCAGCGGCGCCGCCACCTAACCCCGTTACCCAGCAAACCACCACCACGAGGCGCCACGCCAGGCCCCGCCCAGAAGTCACCAAACGAACCGGACGCCGAAGGACGCCAACGCACACGACAACGGGCACCACTACGCCCAAAGGCACCGAACCCGGGCCCGCTACCGTCGCAACCGCCTAACAGAGCCAAAACCCAAACACAAATCAAACCCGAGCCACACCCCGAAACCGCTAATTCTTGACTCCTAACCAGGCACGCCGAGGGAACAACGTAACCACAGCCCACATCCACAGCCCACACAGCCGCCTAACCAGCAAGCTCCAGAATCAAAGAGGCACCTCACCAAACCCACCCTGGCCCAAGCCCGTGTACATCAGGACGCGCGGGCCGCACCCCTGAGGCGCGACCGCCGCCACAGCACCGACGACACACGCCAGAGGACACAACACTATTGCACCGCCGCACCAGCTGCCCGTGCCTGTGCCTGCAGTGTACGCGCGCCCCTGTTTTTCTTTTTTTTCCATCAAAAAAAAACAAGAAAATTAGCGGGGGAGGAAGAGGGACACAACCACCCATGGCACACGCGCACCGCACACAGCGCGCACACCGGTGAACGGGAGCCAAGTGGCCCAGGATACCGCACACGCAACACAACACACCGAGCGAGCACAACGGTGAACAGGAGCGAAGTGGCCCAGGACACCGCAGACGCAACACAGCAAACCGCGCAGGCACACCGGTGAACAGGAGCCAAGCGGCCCAGGACACTGCACACACGTAGGGCGGCCAAGGGACAGGAAAGAAACGATACCCCATGGGTCGGACGCACTGGGGCGACCCAGCCGACCCACTGGGCCAGTGCCAGGAGCGGTACTCCAAGGCCACCCGTCTGAGCCTGGCCAGGCTGCATCGGGGACCATGGCAAACGTCACCGGGAGCCATGGAAACAACCGGTGACAGGCGAGCCGGTACACAGTCCAGGAGGGGGTCACCTGCCAAGCAGAGTGGCCCCGCAACTCAAGCCACAAGAGTGAGGCGGTCGTACCGTAGACTAGCGGGAGCAATACCCCTTGTGGTGAGAGATACTCCACACGGCTGGGCAGCTCCAGAGCTGCCGCCCAAAGGAGGGGGCATGTGGCCCTACCCATGGACACATGTGGGGACACCCGGGTCAACCGGTGACAGGCGAGCCGGTACACAGTCCAGGAGGGGGTCACCTGCCAAGCAGAGTGGCCCCGCAACTCAAGCCACACGGGTGAGGCGGTCGTACCGTAGACTAGCGGGAGCAATACCCCTTGTGGTGAGAGATACTCAACACGGCTGGGCAGCCCCCAGAGCTGCCGCCCAAAGGAGGGGGCATGTGGCCCTACCCATGGACACATGTGGGAACACATGGACCGGGTGGCCGCGACAATGCCTTCCCAAGCACATGCGGGAGCGGCTCAAGAGGCACCTGACATAGGGCAGTGGGAGGGACAGGACGTCCCCTTGGTAAGACCTTCTTCCTGCAATGTCAAAGGAGGCATCCCGAGCTCCCGAAGATACCTACCTACCTACCTCAACCAGGGGGGAAACACAAGCAAGGTGATATTGGACACAGTGTGGTAACCCTCCATAGGGACGGGCATGCCCACAATTCGCTGCCCTATTTTGTCCAGACGCATGGGGTTCTACCCTCCTATACCTTGCCTGGGGGAGTTACCTTACCTCCAAGCGTGCTACATATGTCTGTATGTGTCTCACTTCTCTCCCGGGTGCGGCTGCACAGTGCCTTCATTGATGTTGGACCGAAGGTACTAGTGAGCTACTGTGGCCACTCCTAGGGTGCCCAATTTCTGTGCTTGCGCCTATCCAAGAGGTAGACGGCAAAAGCCCTACCTGCTAAAGAGGAGGGGTGGCCAAGTTTACTATGGGCATACAAAACGGCCCTTTTGCCAAAGGCCAAAAGCTAACACACGCCCCTGCCCGCAAGGAAACACATGCGGAGCAGGAGACACCACTACACTTCACTGACTAATGACAGCACGAGCCTTTGGATGCAGGTAGAGCATAACCGCACTGAGCCACTGCCAGGCTTGGCTTGCCTATGGCTGCTTGTTTCGAATGGGTAGGGTCTCGGGCGCGCCAGTGAAATAAAACGAAAAAAACGAGAAAACGTCCCAAAAAACAAGAAAAAGAAAGGATAAATCGATTTTTCCGACCTCTGAAACCCTCCCACGATTTTGCACCACTGTTTGGCGAGGTCGGCAAAAAACCCACCACACACACCAGCAGTACACGGACAACGAGAGAAATGGAGGAAGCAGGCTTGTGCATGCTCCAAAGCAATAGCAAAGTACCCGCACGTAGGAGAATAGTGCTTGAGTGCATGCTCCAACAACACACAAAGTGAACGCAAGGGAAAGGGCAAACAACACACGTAACCACTAGGGCGCCGCCTAGTACAAAGGGACCGCAAAACAACACATGTGTCATGAAAGTATTAAGACAACACGCCTACTCTTGGGCGTCGCCAAATACAAGGAGTACACTTACCAACACATAAATAACAAGTGACATGGGTGCATTAAGACAACACGCTTACTCTTGGGCCTTCCCAAGTACAGAGAGTCCAAAAAACCACGATGAAATAACATACGTCATGAATGGGAACATGAACAATACGTGCAATAAGACAACACGCCTACTCTTCGGCGTCGCCAAATACAAGGAGTACACAAACCAACACATAAATAGCATGTGTGATGAATGCATTAAGACTACACGCCTACTCTTGGGGGTCGCCAAGTACAAGGATTCCTAAAACTCAACAATAAATAGAGTATGTCATGAAAGCATTAAGACAACAGGCCTACTCTTGGGCTTCGCCAAGTGCAAGGAGTACTTAACCCAACAAATAAAAAGCATGTAAATATCTTCACATGGATGGATGCATTAAGAACACACGCCTACTCCTGGGCGTCGCCAAGTACAAGGAGTACAACACAAACCATCACATAAATAGCATGTGTCATGAATGCATTAAGACCACACGCTTACTCTTGGGCGTCGCCAAATACAAGGAGTCCTAAAACACAACAATAAATAGAGTATGGCAAGGTAGCATTAAGACGACACACCTACTCTTGGGCGTCCCCAAGTGCAAGGAGTACATAACCCAACAAATAATTAACATGTAAGTCGCATGACAGGGAAGCATTAAGAACACACGCCTACTCTTGGGCGTCGCCAATTACAAAGAGTACAACACATAAATAGCGTGCGTCATGAGTGCAAAAGGACACCGAGCCGGGTACAAGGAGACCAAGGCCCAGCGAGAAAATAGGTAAATAGCAGGAGACACGTAGGCTGAAGGCAAGGGAGCTAGGAACGAGATAGAGAAGGTGGCAAAGTACATGCGTAGGAGGAGGAGCTTGCGTGCGTGCCCCACACAAACAAAAAGTGCATGCAAGCGAGCGAAGGGGACAGGGGGCAAAGGGTAAGCATAGAGGAGAGGGCACAGGGAGGGCCCCAAAGCAACACAAAGTGCATGCGGCAAGGGAAGGGACAAGTGAAGAAGAATAATGCAAAGCACGAGAACAATGAGAAAGCAGGAAAGAAAGAAGGTGAATGTACGTGTGTGCCCGCTCCAAAACATAGCAACATGCGCGCCTAGAAACTAGGAGCTTGAGTGCGTGCCCCAGCAAGGCCACCACAAAGGAAGGGAAAGAGAGCCGGGGGAAGGGAGGAGCGGGACCGAGGGGGACAGGGACGGAGGGGAGGGAAGCGAGAAAGGGGGGGGGGAGGGGAGAGGACGGGAGGGAACGCAAAGCGGAGCGGGGAGGAGCGGGGGAAGAGGAGCGACGAAGGGCGCGCGAAAAAAAACCATCGAAACACACAGGCCAACACTGAAGACGACAAGGAAAGTATGATAATTAGGTATGATAATATGACGCCCCGGATTGGAGCATCCGGGGCGGACTGGAGCACGGCCCTAGCCCCCGGACTGGATTGTCCGGAGTTGAACCCAGTGCCACGGACTGGAGCATCCGAGGCGACGAGACCCCCAGGACTGGAGCATCCGGGGGGAAGCGGCAACCAGACAAATGCATGGAACCCGGACTGGAACATCCGGGGAACCGACGAACCCGGACTGGAACATAAGGGGGGCGGAGGACCTGGACTGGAACGTCCGGGGACGAAGCCGCCCTGGATTGGAACTTCCGGGGCTACAGAACGAGGAGGACACGGCGAGGGAGAGAAGCGGGGAGGAGAACATGAACGAGAGCAAGGAACAGGTGAGGAAGGACACGAAAAACAAGAGTCGGGAAGAGGGAGGAGAAGGAGAAGGAGGAGAAGTGCACAAACGCATGGAATGCGGACTGGAACATCCGGGGAAGCAACGGGCCCGGACTGGAACATCCTGGAACGAGGCGGCCCTGGATCCAAGCGTCCGGGGCAGCATAAGGAGGAAGACCCGGCGGCGGGACAAGAAACGGCCAGGAGAACATGAACAAGAGCCAGGAACGATGGAGAGAGAGGACACGAAAAACAAGAGTAGGGAAGCGGGAGGAGAAGGAGAGGCAGGAGAGGCGGACAACACATGGAACTCGGACTGGAACATCCTGGGAAGCAACTCACCAGGACTGGAGCATCCGGGGGGCGGAAGCCCTTGACTGGAACATCCGGGGAAGAGGCGGCCATGGACTGGAGCGTCCGGGGCTGCATTAAGAGGAGGACGCGGCGGCGGCAAGAAGCCTCAAGGAGAAGGTGCACAAGAGCAAGGAACGGTGGAGAGAGAGGACAAGAAGAACAAGAGTCTTGAAGAGGGAGGAGAAGGAGAAGAAGGAGAAGCGGACAAGCACATGAAACCCGGACAGGAACATCCGGGGAAGACAAGCGCACGGACTGGAGCATCAGGGTGGTGGAGGCCAAGGACTGAAACATCCGGGGTAGGAGCGGCCCTTGATTGGAGCGTCGGGGGCTGCATAAGGAGAAAGAAGCAACGGCGGCAAGAAAAGGCAAGGAGAACATGAGCAAGAGCAAGGAATCTTGGAGAGGGAGAACACGAAGAACAAGAGTCGGGAAGCGGGAGGAGAAGGAGAGGAACGAGAAGCGGACAAAGAGATGGAACACGGACTGGGACATCTGGGTAAGCAACGCACCCGGACTGGAACATCCGGGGAAGAGACGGCCCTGGACAGGAGCTACGGGGCTGCAAAAAGAGGAGGAAGCGGCGGCGGCCAGAAGCGGCAAGGAGAACATGAACAAGAGCAAGGAACGGTGGAGTGGGAAGGGAGGACACCAAGAACAGGAGTCGGGAAGAGGGAGGAGCAGGAGAAGAAGAAGAAGCAGACAAGCACATGGAAACCAGACTGGAACATCCGGGGAAGAAACGCTCACGGAATGGAACATCCGGGGGGCGGAAGCCCTGGACTGGAACATCCGGGGAAGAAGCGGCCCAGGATTGGAGCGTCCAGGGCTGCAAAAGAAAGAGGAAGCAACGGAGGCAAGAAACGGCATGGAGAACATGAATAATGGGAGCCACAAATGATGGAGAGAGGACAAGAAGAACAGGATCCCGAGGATTCCACGCAGCACAGGGGCCCTCCAGGACAGGAACAGCCGGGTGGTCAGGACTGGCGTATCCAGGGAAGAAGCAGCGCTGGATTGGAACGTCCGCGACCGCAGAACGAGGAGGAAGCGGCAGCGGCGAGAAACGGCAAAGACAACGTGAACAAGAGCACGGACGCCAAGGAGTGGAGCAACGGGGGCGGAAGGGAGCACAGCCCCCGGACGGGATAGTCCGGGGGTGAACCCAGTGCCACGGATTGGAGCATCCGAGGCAATGGGGCCCCCAGGACTGGAGCATCCGGGGGGGGTGAAGCGGCAAGCGCGGAAGAAGCATGGAAACCGGGCTGGAGCATCCGGGGAAGAAGCGCACCGGGACTGGAATATACGGGGGGCGGAGGCCCAGGACTGGCAGGAAAATCCGGGGAAGAAGCAGCCCGGGATTGGAATGTCTGGGGCTGCAAAAACAGGAGGCAGCAGCGGTGGCAAGAAACGGCAAGGAGAACATGAAGAAGAGCGATGAATTGTGGAGAGAAGACACGAAGAGCAAGAGTCGTCAAGAGTGAGGAGAAGTAGCAGACAGGCAAGGCGAGAAGGAGAATGAAGGACGAGGACAGCGCTGGGAATGAGACACAAAGGAGACGAGCAGCGTGCGCATGAACCAGGAGTGAAGGGGCGTTGGAAGGAGAACAAGAACGAATCCATGCGGGAGTGGTAATACAGAGTATGCGGGGCGACGGAATGGACTCCTTGTGGAGAGCGATGAATGTTATCGAAGGAGGCCAAGGCACAAGTGCGGAGGCGAAAGAAGTGCGAGAAAAGGTAGTCACTGCAGTGGAAGAGAGCCAGCAAGCAGGAGAGATTCAGGAGCCCCTGCCGCAGGGAGAAACGGGATGGCAGGAGTACGTACGGAAGCTGTTACATGGGAGAAGGATGGGAGGACCACCGGAGATTGAGGCATGGGCGGTGAGGAGTAGATACAGAGTGAAGGTGTACAGGGAGACTAAGGATGGAGCGGGCTACAGAAAGATACAGGAGTATGGAGGGGAGAAGGGAGTGCATGTAGGAATCCTGTGGAGGGAGACGAGGGTGTACGAGGTAGTGTGGGAGCACGAAGAGGCGGAAAACGGAAGTACAGCAAGGGAGGCGGAGGGAGAAGGCTCGTGCAGGGGGGCACAGGCCAGGGTGATCGTGGGAAGCGAAAGAGGACACAGTGTGGCGTCAGGCGAGAGGCGGCTGTTGACGTGTGGAGCGGGGCATGTGGGGAGTACAGAGGGGAAGGAAGTGGAACAGCAGCGCAAGGCAGCATGGGCATCGAAGAGGAGAGAGGAAGCAATGGAGGGGGTGAGAGAAAAGACAGGGGACGGGGTGCTAATAAAGCACATGTACCGGAAGGATGTCAACACATTGTGGGAGGTATTGTGTGCGCTGGAGGGCAGGCCGAACAGTGAGGAAGAGGTTCAGCGGATAAGGCAAGGAGTGGCTGCCAGAGTGGAGAGTAGGCACAATATGAGAGAAATGGAGGAGTGCCTGCGGAGGGAGGAAGTATCGTGGCAGAGGTACATACAAAAGACAAGGCAGGGGAGAAGGATGGGAGGGCCACCGGAGGTGGAAGCATGGGCAGCGAAGGGGGTTTACAAAGTGGCGGTTTACAGGGAGACAAAAAGCGGGGACAGGTACAGAAAATTGGTGGAGTACGGGGAGGGAACCCCGCTGGATGCGGGAATCCTGTGGACCAAGCGAAGAGCGTATGCGGTGCTTTGGGGTTTCAGGGGTCGCAGAAGTGACGCGGCAGAAGTAGCGGCAGCGGTGCAAGGAGTGCTGGACAATGCACAAGAGGGGCAGGGATGGCCTGAAGGGATGCCGGAAAGGGCGAGGCAACAGGTCATACCAGGGGATGGCAAGTGCCTGGATTGGGCACTCAGCGCGGTGGACGGAGCAGGCGGGCAAGCAGCAGCAGAGGAGGTGCGCAGAGCACTCACGGAAGGGGACATGGCGCGGCCCCCAGAGTCGGGCTGGGCGCGGAGGGTCATGAGAGATGCAGGAGGGCGGATGTGGGAACAGTACCTGGACAAGGTGCGCAAAGGGGAGATATGGGGAGGAGCATGTGAAGTTGGGAGGTGGGCGCGAAGCAAGGGATAAAGATTAGCAATGTACCAGGAGTGGGGACCCCGTGGGGTATATCGAAAGATGGCAGAGGTGGGTGAGGGAAAGTGAACGGCGGCGGCGCTGCTGTGGAGCAGAAGAGGAGGGGGACACTATGAGCTGCTGTGGCACCCAGAAGAAGAGAAGCAGAGGCAGTGGCGGAGGCGGAAGAAGAGGAGGTGGCAGAGCCGAAGGGCGAGGAGGAAAAGGCAATGGAAGTAGAGTTGGCAGAAGAAGGTCCCGAGGAAACGAACGAACGAGACGGGAAAACAAATGTGGCAGGATGCGCATCAAATACAGATCCAAGGGAGGGGTGAGATGTGGTGGTACCAGGGACAAGAGGGTCCCGGGAGGGAGAGGAGGGAAGTGGGGGGGAGCTACAGCGCGGGACAGGAAACTACGGGCAGGAAGGGAAGGTGTGCTAGGAGTGCAGGAGATGGAGTATGTGGAGGTGCCAGAGGGTACGGGGAAAGGTGAGTGGCAAAGGAGGCAGGAAGGGGGGGTGGACGTGTGGGTCACCGGGGGGGGAGAGGCGGTGTTACAACTGCAGCACAGGGATGATGTGGGGACCGCGCGGGGGGCAGAGAGAGCGGTCCAGATGCGAACGGACTGAGCGGTGTGGCTGGAGCCGGGATGGAGGGGAAGGTACAGGGTGCCGGCAGGGGGACAACGGTGGTGGGGTTGGCATATGACGTGGCAGGCGGACAAGGGGGAGGGGGTCCCCGTCACGAAAGAGTGGGGAGGGGAGCTGCCAGAAGAAGAACAGGATGTGAGTGGGGTGCGAGCACAATTCACTAGGGCAGCATTGTCTCCAGCACCCATGACGCAGGGACACCGAGGGCAGGAGTTGGTGTATACGTTCAGTGAGGAGATGACACTGAAGGCGGCAGAGGCCATCAAAATGGTACTGGACGAGGGGGCGGCATGCATGGCCAACAGCACGTACAATGTGCACCCCCACACGGGAGACATGTAGCATTAAGCGTTCCCTGGGGAAGACGGCATGGAGCGTATAGCGTCACTGCCGGAGTGTGAGAGGCAAGGCGCTGAGATATCGGCCCTCGCCAGAGTGGCGGAAGAATGGATGCGGGAGGCGGAAGGAGTAGAGCACGGAAAGTGGGCGGTGGGGGCCATTCGACATGCGAGGTATCGCAGGGGAGAATGGATGACGCGGGAGGACACAAGGGCGATATTCCAAGTGGCGACGAGGGGACCAGCGGCGGCACAGTGGAGGGGACAGGCAGTCCACATCATCCTCCCGGATGACAGGGTGGGAGGCAGGGGGACGGCTGGAAGTCGAGGTACGCCACGGGCAAGGGGCAAGATACCAGTACCATGTGCTCGTGCCTAACGTGGTGGTCACTGCAGCAGGGGCGGCAGGTATGGAGGTCCAGATTGGACTCAGCCGGGAGGGGCAGGCGGTACAGGTGTACACCATGGGACACAGGGAGGGACGGCCAGAAATCCAGAGGATGGCAGAGCCCATTTGGAGGGAGCCGCTACATTCCGAGGGGAAGGTGGGAAGGGGAAGGGCAGGTGGGAAGGACGCTGCGGAGCTGGACAGAGCAGAGAAAGAAAAGGAGAAGCGCCAGAAGGAGACAGCGGCGGAGGGGCTGGACATGCTGGGGGACGGAAGGGACAGAAGAGACATGCTACAGAAATGGGCACAGAGGCTGAGGGGGAAGGCGACAGCATGGCAGAATGTCTTAATAGAAAATGGAGAGGCACAGCCTGGGCTGGAAGAACGCATGAAGAAATGTAGGGGTGAAGAGGTACCGCAGGGGGTGAGCAAGGCGACGTACCACCTGAGGGCCAGAGCGGAGGCGGTGGAGGACAAGTGCAGGCCGGAATGCACGCTGGCCAGGTGCCTGTGCAGGCTGCATGGGCCGCAGGAGCCCAAGGAAGGATACAATGGGATCAGAGTGCGGCAGCCCAGGGGATAAGGGCCCATGTGGCTACAGATGGGGGAAGATGATGCGGCGCCGCTGGTGTACTTCCACCAAGTCAAGCACATGTGGGTGGGATATGCGGATGGTCGGAGCGGAACGGTGGAGGATGATGAGGAGGCGGTTGAGAGACAAGCGAAGGCGCAGGTGCTGACGGCAAGGAAGGTGGAGCCAAAGCAGGCGGTGCTGTGGATGCAGATGCAGCGGGATGCGCAGGTAGCGGCGTGTCTGGACAGCACGAGCAGAACAGTGGAGGTGTGGGGGCCCATGAAGCAGGTCTTGGCCCTGGCACTGTATGTTTTGGTGACAGTCCGTCGCAGCAGGGGCATGGCCCCAGAATGGGACCCAGACGCAGAAATGCACCAGATGCAAAAGGTAATGGCCATGGTTGACTACGACGGGGCGGCGGTGAGGAGGGCCAAGGGACACACAATACAAGTAGTGTCCCCACAGGCGAGTGGCACAGGAGCTGCAGACCAAGGGGTCACTGACCTGGTGCAGGACAGACACACGTGGTGGGTCGTGGAACCCAGGGGGAACAGGCGCCAAGCGGTGGTGTATACGGCGGCACCGTTGAAACGAGTAGAGCACTTACTCATGCGGTCGGTCAGGGAGGTGAAAGAGGTGCGGGTTGAAGGAGCGGAGGAGGTACACGAGAAGGCCGTCCTACTGGCGTTGGAGTCGCAAATGGATAGGTGTGCGGAGGCAGAGGAAGTGGAGGACATCAGGGAACAGATCCGGTTGGCATTGGAGTGGGTGGCCAACAGCAAGGGAGGGGAGCAGCCTAGGTGAATGGTGCCACCCGGCACGGAGCAAGAGCACAGGAGGGAGGCATTGGAGAGAGCGAGAAGTCTCCTGGAGGGGGCCAGGAAGCAGTGCCTGGAGGTGGAGGAAGACCCGGAGGGGGAGAGGCCAAGTAGGTAAAGGGGAATGCGGAGGGGGAGAGGGGGACAAATGAGGTTCATAGTGGGGGACGGGGATTATGTGGGTGAGCGGGACGAGAGAGAGCAAGGCAAGGCGATGAAAGAGGAAGGCCGGGAGCGGGCGCAGGAAGCAAGCGGGAGGGAAGAACGAGAGGAGGGAGTAGAAAGGGTGGAAGAGGGGGAGGCGGAGGAAGGAGGGCAGGAGAATGCTGCTGGGGGCAGGGTGGAAGAGCGGAACAGTGGGGAGGGGACAGGAGATGGCAGAGAGAGGGACGACAGCAAGCGGCTGAGAGAAGCGGACGAGCAGGAGCTGCTAGCAAGGCGGCAACAGGAGGAGGACGAGCAAGGGAGGCCAAGGAGGAAGCGGGCGAGGGGAGTCAGGTACGGGGAGGATCAAAAGGGCCGTGAGGTGCAGGTGGTGGTGCGGGAAGGGGTGACAGTGTATGGTCGGGACAAGGTGCGCGGGAAGTGGAGGAGGTATGTGGGAACGGTGGAAGAGATGATGGAACAACAAGATCGCACAGGACATGTGAGGAGGGCAGCCATCGTGCAGTGGGGGGATCAGGAGGGGGGGGATGAGGAGAGACTGCCGTACCCGGAGGAGAGATTGCAAGTATGCCCACAAGGTAGAGAGATAAAAATACACGGGCAGCTGGTTCTGGAGCATGAGGCGAGAGAAGTGGAAGATGAAGAGGTGTCGATGGGGAGGAAGAACAAGAATCGAAAGTGACAATTAATGAAGCGGAGGGCGGCCGGGAAGACGAAGAGTAGCACCGGACGAAGGCAGGGAGGAAGGAGCAAACGGGAAGGAAAAGGCCTGGCTCAAAGCGGGGAAGTGCGAGTGGATGGGGAGGGCAGGTGGCAACGCATGAAGTTGTACACCCATAATGACCCCGCGGCACTGTATCGGGCGGACAAAGCAGCGTGGCAACAGATGAGGCTGCATGAGGCGGACCCCGACGTGGTGGCGTACCAGGAGATACAGTTGAAGGGGAAGGACAACGCCGTGTGCGCGCAGATGTACGACAAGGAGGGGAGAGAGTACCGGGCGGGAGTGGGCACAAGGGGTACCGCTGTTGGTGCGCAAAGGACTCAGCGTCGTGCAGGACAAGAAAGTTGGAGCGAGGGGACGAAGGGCGGTGTATGATGTGGCAACGGGGCATGGACAGGTGGTCATCATCAACTGCCATGTCCCACATTGGAGGAGGGTCAAGGAGTATGTAGCGCAGCTGAGGATGGAGTACATCATGGCGCTGGAGAGGGAGCCCGTCATCGTGGTTGGGGACTTCAACTACGATCCCTGGAGGAGAGGCGCGGAGACGGAGGTGGACCGCGAAGTGCGGATGTTCGTGGAGGAAATGAGGCTGCAGGATGTGTCATACAGTGGGGTGGCAGGCCCCTCGCACTACCAGGCACCGGAAGGCAGCACACCGTCGCGGATAGACGCGGTGTACGCCGACCCCAGGCGGGTCAAGAGGGTGACGGCGGGGTATATGGTGGAGCCAGACAAATTGCAGGACAGGAAGGGGCATTGCCCCATGGGGATGACAGTGGACATGAAGGGTGGGGGAGCCAGGGGATAACGAAGAGGATGAGCAAGGGTCGGACGAAGAAGGCGTCAGCCTGCCGCCAAGGGTAAACTGGCCAGAGGAGAGGTGGCAGCAGTGAGGGCAGCAGGTGCACGTCAAAATGAGGAGGGGGAGCCCTGGGCATCAGGCCATTAGGAGCACAGCGAGAGTATGCGGGTTTAACAGGCAGGAGGGGGAATTGCAGGCACAACCCAAGCTGCAACGGCTGGTAGCAAGCCTGAGGAAGCAGCTGCAGGAGGAGGTCGAAGCAAGGGCACAGGCGGGGGGAGCAGAGTGGCAAATGGAGGTGACACAAGCAAAGAAGAGGGTGCGGGCAGCGAGGGGGGCAGTGGAGCAGGAACACGAGAGGATATACCAGAAGGTGGTGGCGGAGCATGAGCGGTACATGGAAAGGGCGGTGCCGTACAAGTCGCTGCGGTACATCAGGGAGCTCGGGGAGGCTGGAAAGCCTCTGGAGATCTGGGCAGTGAGGCTGCAGGATTGCAGGGTCACGGGAAACAAACAGGAAGTGCCGGAGGAAGTGGCACAGAGCTTCAGGAGGCAGCACAACCAGGGGCAGCAGGAGCTCAGCGGGATCACGCGGAGAATCGTAAGGGCACTGGGGAGAGTGTTCACAGTGGAGCAGAGCGAGGACATACACCGCAGCAGGGTGACGCTGGGGGAAATAAAGGAGGCAGTGCAGGCTCTCAAGAGGAAAAAGAGCCCGGGAGTGGACCAGCTGGTGGCGGAGGCATAGCAGCACCTGGAGGCGCCGGAGCTGGATGGTCTAGCAGGGAGGGTCACGGAGGTGTTGCGCACAGGCGAGCCCCCAGCGGAATGGGGGGGCAAGGTGCGGCCCCTGTATAAGAAAGGGGACCACCTCAGGCCAGGGAACTGGAGGCCCATATGCTGTGCCGTCACGGAGGCCAAGCTGGTCTGGACTGTGATCTTCGGGAGGATACAGTGGCGGCTGTATGTGGCGGGGGTCATACCGGACAACATTTGGGGGTCCGTGCCGGGTAGGTCCACAGAGGAAGGGGGCTTCCTGTACGACATGTACCTCGATGATCAAGACCTAGAGCCGTTCATGGCGTCTGTGGACGTGAAGTGGGAGTTCCCCAACACGCCACATAGGCTCATAGAGGAGGTATGGCGGCAGCTAGGGCTCCCGTACGGTGACTTTGTAGAGAGGTACCTGCGCTCAAGGAGGTACAGGGTCGCCACGGGGAGGGGGTGTACAGAGTGGGTAACCCCAGTTAGCAGTGTGCCACAAGGCGGGGTGGAGGGCCCATTCCTGTACATGCTGGCCATGCTCTCCCTAATGAGTTGGATAGCGCGGGAGTATCCGCAACTGGCGAGGGCATCACACACGTCGCCAGTGCAGGCGTATGTGCATGATGCGGTGCCCATGGCGCGGGATGAAAAGGCCCAACAGGTGGTGCAGGACCTGATGCAGAGGTACGGAAGGCAGAACCACCTTGTCTGGAGCACGGAGAAGTCGGCGCATCTGAGGAGGGGTGGCGAGGGTGGTATGGCACTGGATGTGGGGGAGGGACTCGCATGGCTGGAGAGGGCAGAGGAAGCGGTGGTGCTGGGACATGTGCAGGCCATGGAGGCGGGGGGCGTCAGGCTGCCCAACAAATTACTCAGGGGGTTCAGGGCCATGCTGGTAGTCCTCCGGCATCACCCCCCGTCAGTACAGACGACCCTGTACCATCTACGGGCGGTGCTCAATGCAGCGATAGGATACCAGGGGATGCACCTCCCGTACTGGAGGGTGCAGCTGGAGGAGGTAGAGAGGGAAGTGCGGAGGCTCATCAGGGGGTATGAGGGGATACCCGCGGAGGTACCGTGGTGGGTGATGCGGTCACCGACAGCCTACTATGGAGAAGGGATGCCCACGGCGGGGGAGGCGTACAGGGCACACACGGCGAGGACGCTGAGCAGGATGTGCCACAATCAGGAGGAGGTGGTGAGACGGGTGCGCAGAGGTGCAGAAGGAGGAGAACATGTGCCCGCGCTATGTGTGGCACCGACAAAGGCGGTTTGCGGCGGGGAAGAAGGAACGCATGTGGCGCGTCCTACAAGCGGTGTTGCCGGGGCAAGAGCACATGTTGGCGACCAACAGGACGTGATGCGGTCAGGGACCGTTCCTGGTTCTGGACATGGACTTCGGAGGGGCGGCGCATGGAACCGTACGGTGGGTCAGGAAGGAAGGAGTGAGTATGGAGGTGCTGCACATGCACAGGAAGGATAGGAAGGAATACAAGAAGGCGGGCCTGCACCACGCGGAGTTCTATCGCAACTCCAGGGTAGTGAGATGAGGAGTATATAAAGGGATGATAAGGAGAGCGCGAGGACAAGAAGACCGCGCTAGGTGGGACAGGAGGATGCGAAAGATGTGGAACGAGTGGTTGGTGCTGTGGGGCAACAAGAGGAAGAAACTAAGGCGCGGGAGGGGAGTGGAGGCACAGCCAGAGAGGGTGGTGCTGGACAGAGGAGAGAGGGACAAGGCCAGACCGGGCATACTGTTGTGTGCACCGCTGGGACTCAAAGGGCCGAGGGGGAAGGTGCTGAGTGCGACCAGGCAGTGGTACAATTCCCATGCGGATATGTTCCGGAGAGACAACATCCCTGATGGGACAGCACAGGGGGACTAGTGCTGGAGATGCACCAAGTAGGCGGGGCAGGTCCCGTGGCCAGTCCTGCGAATGACGGCATGGGCGTTCCCGAACGCGACCATGCACGCTACAGACACCAGGGGACAGTGGTGGGGGCCGGTACTGCGGCTGCCCAAGGAGGTGCAGGAGGATGAGGAGGCCCAGGGAGGGGTGGAGGTCTGGTGGGGAGAGCAACAGGAGCAGAAGGGAACAGGGGTCCAGTTCGAATGGGGCACAGTGCGGGGACTACAGGAAGAGGATGATGGAGTGGCGATGAGTTCCGAATGACGGATACGTGGAGGCCCGAAGAGTAGGCGCCCATAGTGCCCGTGAGCCACAGTTGTGGAGAATGTGCGAGGAGGATCAGACTGACGGTCCACGGGCTGCCAGCGGACAGGGTATGGTACTTGGTTCTGGTACAGGTGTACCTGGAGCAGGGCAGGGCGAGGGGGGACAGGGCATGGTGTCACAGGGAGGGTGGTCAGGAAGGGCTGGAAGGCCAGGATGGACAATAAATGGGCAGTGTACGGAGGGGTGAGAGAGCTGAGGATCGAGGATGGTGTACGAGAGTACGACATTAGGAGGCACAGAGTGTACTGCCACTACCCCAGGGAGGTGGTGCGCATACCAGAGCCCACGGAGGAGAGGGTGGTGCTATTTCTGGACGGGTCCGGGGTGGAAGGACAGCCGCCCATGGCGGGGGCAGCGGCAGTAAGGGTCAAGGGGGTGGGACACGTGACGGAGAGCGTGGTGGAAAAGATGGTGTACGGAGCAGCGTCCTCTGGAGAGGCACAGGCGGTGGCGGACGTGGTTGGAAAGATGGGGGAGGAAGTACGGGAAGTGTGGATGGTGTGGGACGCGGAAGAGGACATGCGACTCAAGAGACTGGCCAGCAGGCCACTGCATGAGGCCCCGGGCACGGGGCTGGCGTCACAGGTGTATGCGATATGGCACGGGCTGGAGATGAAGAAACTGCCCCTGGTCATACCCCTGGTGAAACAGGAGTCACACAGGGCGGGAGTGGGGAATTATGAGGCAGATGGGGCGGCGCAAGCAGTGCACAAGGAGCAGGAACCAGAGTTTTAGGTGCCAGAGAGAAAGGAGCAACTGCATGTGGTGCATATACCTCCAGTAGTGGGGGAAGAAGAGAAGGCCAGGTGGGTGGTGGAGGAGGACAGGGGCAAGCGGGAACTAAGAGTGTATCCGCAGCCGGTGCACATGCTAGCTCAAGTACGAGGGGGGCCGGAGGTGGTGGAGCTGAACGAGTACTTGGAGGGCAAGGTGGGACAGCGTGTCCACTACCCCAATGTGCTGAGGCCAGAAACGCTGCCCAAAAGGCTGCAAACCAGGCGGCTGCAGGCAATCACAGGGTAGGTGCCAGTGTTGGAAACAATCATGGGGTGCTACAGACATAAGGGGATGGACCTCCCGGAGGAGTACATGAGATGCCACTGCGGCCAAGGGCAAGAAACGTACTAGCACTTCATGCGGTGTGAACTGTATAAGGGCATCGAGGAGCCGCTGGTTCGGGATCAGGACATCCCGCTACTCAAGAAGGGTGCGAGAGGCAGAAGCGCGATGGAGAGGGAGAGGGAAAGAAGGGCATCGAAAAGTGCTGTGGCACGTGGTGATTGTGAAGTCCCTGTGGCGGGCACTCCAGGAGCATACAGTGGCGCCAGAGACCATGGCCCAAAGGCTGTTGCGGTGTATGGTGCAGCATCTACAGGAACGCATGGCGTGCAGAGAGGCACAGTTGGAGGCTCGGGCGGAAGACATGCGTGATCCGGTCACCAAACGGGTGGAGATGGCGTTGATCAGGTACAACTGACAAATCACGGAGATGGAGGTGCGGAAGCAGCCGGACTGGCGACCAAGGCGGTCGGAGGGCGGGAAGGAAGTGGAGGAAAGAGAGGGAGAAGAGCAGAGGGAGCGCCTGATGACTCCCAGACGAAAGATATGAGGGCAGGACGGGTGAACGGTGTCGCCTCAGAGGGGAACAGCTGGGGCCGCCGGGGACCAGAGGGAGCGAGGAAGCAGTGTCGCCCGTCACACGGACTGGAGCATCCGGGACTGGGCGCACTGAGCCAGTGAGCGAACCAAGGCGCAGGCCAAGGCGGAGCAGACCGGGGCAAAGTGGCAAGTGGAAGGCACAGCGGGAACAAGCACGGAGAACACCAGGCGGGAAGCAGGAGCGGGCACCAAGAGAAATGCGCAGACAAGAGGAGCGTGGCAAGAGGTGCGGGACAAGGATGAGAAGGTCCAGTACGAGGCCAACGGCCGCCCGGAAACGTCCACAGTCCGCGGAGGCGTAGACGGGGGAGAGAAACCGCGTTGCACCAAGAGCACAACACACGTAGGGCGCGCGAACAGTGGGAGTGTAGGGTGCGGGTAGAGGGGGAAGCGGCAGCAAGGCTCAGGGCTCAGGCGCGACGCCATGTGTGCACGAAGATGTCCCACAAGCCTGAGCAAAGGCCCAGCCAGCTGCCGGCAGCGGAAGTCGCGTCGCCGCCGCGAGCAGTGAGGGGGTACGGGGGGCTGGGGCCCGTCGGAGTGAGGGTCGAGGTGGCCCGCTTGCAGGCGGACACAGCCCCGCAGCCCCCCTCACCGACGTCCTCGGCGACATCCGCGGAGGTGATGTCACCCTCGTCTCCGGAGAGTCCAAGACGGTCTGGCGGAAAGGGCCTCGGGCGGAAGGGCAGCAGAGGGGAGAAGAAGCCGCGGCAGGGACAGGGGAGGGAGGAGACAGCGGAGGTCAGGCAGAGGCGAGTGGAGGCAGGACACAGGTGGTGGCAGCGGAAGCTGAGGGGCAGGGAGAGGGGCAGGGGCAGCGAGCGGTAGTGAGGCGGCGGGCGGACCAGTTCAACATGACGGATTTGATGGCAGGCGGGGATTTTGGGAGGGGAGAGTCGGTAGTCGACGACATCCTCGTGGTGTCGGAGGATGAGGGGGAGGGGGGGGGGAGGATGGCAGTGGAGGGAGGCCCAGGGTATCGGAAGGCGTTCACCGTGCCGGCGGCTGCCATGAAGTCCGTCCTCCCGGAAGTGCAGAGGCAGGAGGAGGACAAGGGTAGACGAGGACAGCGGGCAGTTGGAGCGGCAGGGAGCGTGGACAGCGGTGTACGCACCTGAAGGAAGGGACGGACAGGCAAGTGAGGGAAAGGGCAGGCGGGGACGTCGGGGGCTAGGCATGCGAAGGGACACCAGGAAGGGAAAGGGGGAAAAGGGGGCGGACAGAGGCGACAGTGGACGCAGCCCGAACGCTCGTTCAGGCAGCCGCCGCCAGGGGTCGCCCCCAGAGGTCAGTGGGGCGCTGCGGGCGGAGGAGGAGAGGGAGGCGCGCCGCCAGCACGCGGCGCGGTACGAGGCGCTGGCGCACGTGGAGTGCCAGTGCCGTCGCCACCAGCCGCAGGAGCCAGGGGGACACCATCGACCGGTTGGAGATGGTGACAGGGAGGACAGGTTCGGCGCGCCAGGGAAGGCTGGATGGGTCGGGAGGAGAGCACAGCGGGCAGCCCAGTGGCAAGATGCGGAGAGAGGGAGGGCAGGCAGAACGGAGCAGCGCAGCGGCGGAGGGGCGGCCAGGCCAGCGGGAGGGAGAGCAAGAGAGTGGGAGCCAGCGAAGTGGACACAGAGGCAGCGCGGTGCAGGGCAGGGCTGGGGGACGGGTAGAAGGCAGTAAGGGCACACATAGTGGGCACGGTACGAGAGGGAAAGGGGCGGGACAAGAAGGGCTACAGGGGAAGGGACACAAGAAGGCGGGACTCGACGGAGTAGGCAGCAAGGGGCACGGGGCAGCGGGGCGAAAGGGCAAGGGGCAAGGGAAGGAGGGTGGCCATGGGTACATGGGCTCACCGGTGTTCGCAGGAAAGGGGTTGGGATGGTGGGGAGGTGTAGTTTCGCCAGCCATCCCACGAGCCATCCCACCATTCCCACCGCCATCTTACCCTGCGATGGGGATGATGTACCCACCCCCATCGGCGTACCAGGGCGTGCTGGCACAGGCACACGTGCAGCAGCGCCCGTAGGCCAGTGGGGCAGCGTAGGGGGCGCAAGGAGGGAAGGGAGAAGAGCACAGGAGGGCATGGGAGAGGATAGGGGAGGCAGGGAGTAGCCTGAGGGAGAGAGAGGCAAGGGTCATGGGTGGGGCGGGGTGGCGGAGGGGAGGACGGAGGGGACACGCAGGCCGCAGGGAGGGGAGGCGCAGGCAGTGGAGGAGCTGCAGTGGGTGTGGGCGGACCTTCGGACAAGGCAGGAGAGGGTGGAGAGGGCGGAACAGGAAGGCGGACGACATGAGGCGGGCGGGTCGCCGGAGAGGGCATGAACAGGAGAGTGAGATGCAGGAGAGGGCATGGAGGCGGATCAGGGGGGAGGCAGGGAGGCTGGCAGAGACGGACAGGGAGGTGGCGGCGCTGCAGCGCAGCAGCGGTGCGGGAGGAGGAGGAGGCGCTGGCCCGGGGTCCGCACCGGGTCCTCCCGGACCCGGAAGGGGACACCCCCTGCACGGATGTGGGTGGGCGGCCGCCGTCCGGAAAAGGGCCAGGGAGGCAGAAGAGGAGGCTGGGAAGGAGAGGGGGTAGCGGCGAAGGGTGGAGGAGCGGGGGGCAGGAGGAGCAGAGGGGGCGCAGCGGCCAGCCAGCCCCAGCCCAGAGCGGACGCCGACGGACTGGGACTCGGAGTCGCCACCACCGCGCGGGTGTGCGCCGCCCCCGGTACGGAGGGGGCCCGGGACGGTCGCGGGATGGACGGCGGGGGAAGTGGCGGAGCTGGTTCGCTACATGAACCTGGCGGGGAGAACGAGGGGAAGGCGGGAGAGGCGGGGGACCCACCCCTTCAGTGACCTGGTCGGCAGGGCAGGGAGGTTGGGGGAAAGCGGGCCCGAGATGGAGGAGGGCCGGTGGAGGAGGATGCTGGGAGAGGCGCTCCCGGGGACAGCCTGGACTGTCCCGAGGAGAAGGGGAAGAAGCCCAGGGTTCGGATGCTGCGGGAGCTTTTGCAGTGGGAGGGGTGGTACGGGGGCGAGGCGTAGGAGGGGGCAGGAGCAGTACCGAGGTGCGCCGGGGGCCAGGGGCCAGGGGAGCGCAGGAGGGAGGGGCAGACGAGAAGCGAGGAGGACTGCAGGAGAGGAGGACTCGGGGAGTCGGCGAAGGTGGGGGAGTGAAGGACAAAGGGAAGAGGAGGAAGGGCGCAGAGGGGCGCAGGTGCGCAGGAAGGGGCAGGTACACGGCCGGCGGTAGTTGGGGATGTGTTGATGGCGGACACAGGCGAGAAACCCGCGCGGAGGGAACAGGGCCCGCGGCGGGAGCGGATGGGGCGGCGGAGTACGGGAGCGCGGACGGCTGCGGACAGAGCGGCCGGGCAGCGGATAGCAGCAGGTGACGTGGGTACCGCAAACAGTGCGGAGCAGAACCAGAAGCTGACGTGATGCTGAAGTACAGGTGGAAAGGGGTACTGTACTGGTGTGCTGGTGGAGTAAGACGAGCGGCAGTACAGAGCCGGGCTGCATTGCCAGGAGCGCTGGTGGGGATCCTAAGCATAAGGTCGTGACCATCGCGGACGGCCAGAGGTGACGTGGGGCACCATCGTGACCGCTCGGGGAGTTGGGCCAGGAGGGCCGCAGCGGCTACTGTGGAGTACTGCTCACTCGTGCGAGCAGCGTGAGGGACATCGCGGTCGTCGAATCCCAACGGCCAGCGTCTAACTTATCGACGAGCAGGGCCACAATCTAGTCCGCAAGTGAACCCCCTTCCGCCCCTTAAAGTGAACCCATGGCATCCCGGAAGAGGAGAGAGTCAGGGAACGAGGGAAAAGCGCAAGGGTAGGTGAGCGGGCAGGAAAAAGGGTTGGGACAACAGGGAGGGGCAGGGGTAGAGCACGCGGGTGGCACACAGGAGTGACAGCACGGCAAAGGCAGTGAGGGCGAACGAAAAATTACAGGCAGGACCCGCAGAGAGACGGCGAATAGGAGGGGAGACAGGCGTGGGAGGGGGCACAGGGCGGCGAGACAGGGGTAGCACAGAGAGGAGCAGGGGGCACACGCAGTGCGCGCGTGGGCAGCAAAGAGCGCGACAAGAGGGGCACCCAAAAACAAAAGGCCAACAAAACATCAAAGAGGGACAAATAGAGGGGGCAGGGCCGCGCGGGAGGAGGGGGAAGCAGGGAGCCAACGAAGGCGCAAAGGTACACTTCGTCTTCCCCAGAGAAACGCCATGCCGATGACCCGCATTGAGCCGTACCAGCCGCTCCGCCCAACCATCAGGGAACTGATGGAGGGGAGGCCGGCGGGGGCGGACGACGGGGGAGTCCCTTCAATGGGGTATCTGCGGAGTCCGCCCAAGTCGGCCTACAGGTCGGAGGACAGGGCGGAGGTCCTGAGGCGCTTGAGAGCGCGCGAGATACAGCGATGGCGCGGGGACGACCAGCGGAGAGCACACAGAGCAAGAGAACAACAGTAAGAGGGGCGACAGGAGACAGAAGAGACGGGAGGGGAGAGAGGGGAGAGATGAGAGGGACGCGAGGGAGGGGAGCCCACCCGGCATGGCCGGGGACCGCCAAGGGCCACGCCCAAGGAGGGCGGTGGGACAGGAGATGAGCACCGAGGGCAGCCATGACCAGAAGACATGTGCAGTGTTGATGTGTGTGCATGCAGGGAGGAGGGAACCACAAGGCAGGATGCACGGCGGGGAAGGGAAAAAAAAACCAAAAACAAAACCCCACAGCACCACCAGAGCGAGCAGGCGGCGGGGGAACAGGACGGAGCAAACGGGCAGACGAGAGACCGCGGGTGGCGCGCAAGAAAAACAAAAACAACAATAGCGGGTAACCAGGTGGGGAAAAGGCACGGGTAACGGGGGGCGCGGGGGCCAGGAAGAACGACCCACCACAGGTCCTGAGGGAAGCACACCACCCAAGCGGAAAGGGGCGAGAAGGGAGCGACCAGTGCTGGGAACACGAAACAGTCCCCAAATGGATGAGGATCCAATGGGCCCGCCCCAAAGGGTTGCTGGCGGCCCGGTGGGGTAAAAACACGGATGCTGGGAAAAGGGGACAGGACAGATAAGGGCTTGTGGCTAGAGCCACATGGCGGCCCCAGGAGAATGGGAAGGCGTGGGACGCGCGGAATAGGGCGGGTGGGTGACGGGACGCGGCAGAGGGGAAAGGAGCGGGGGCAGGAAGGGAGCGACCCGTGCTAGGCCCATGAAACGGTCCCCGGATGGATGATGATCCAGTGGGCCCGCGCCACGGGATTGCTGGCGGCCTGGTGGGGTATAAAAACGGGATGAGGGATATGATGGGGCCGCACAACAGCCCCGTGAGATAGGGAAACCACGGGACGCTGAGATTGGGCTGGTGACGGGATGTGGCAAAGGGGAACATGGGATGGGATGGGAGACCAAAAGCGCAAAGCAACAGCACCGTGGGATTGGGAAACTAGTCGCCATGGAGTGGTGAACCTTTGGCGAACCATGGGGAGCCTGGCCACGGGAAGTCGGCAAAATGCCCTGAGCTCCAGGACCGCCGTGAGGTGTCCGCAGGGGTGAGGGTTGACCCTGAGGTCCCCAGGTCAACGGCTCAAGTACACGTAGGTTCACGCGTGAGCGGGACCTGGGGGAACGTGGAAAGGGTTGCCCCCTGGCCTCCAGCCGCGGATGGACGACAACCAAGTACATCCGGGAGCTGAGTGGGTACTCCAACCCGTGAGTGATGGGGAGTGGTGGAATTTGGGTGACAGAGAGAAATGCTCCGCTATCGGCGAGGGCTATCCACAGGAAACCGGCCTGCAGGCGCCAAAAAGGCTGTGCTAGGGGGGAAAGGCCGGAGGATCCTTCGATGGGTGACCGGGAGGAGCTGAGACTGTGAGGGCAGCGACTGAAGGACACCTACCGCCGGTCATGCCCCAAGGGAACCTGGTTGAAGTTCTCGGCCGTGAGTTGAGAAAGTAGTCGCCAGGGGAACTGATGGTGGAGAGCTCTCCTTCCCGCCAGAGGCGGCCACCATGTAAAACAAGCAAGAAGAAGACAGATGAGGCTGCGGACGCGGCCCCCCTTACTTACTTACTTACTTCCCCTTCACCGAGGGAAGCAACACTGGGGGCCATCGGAATACCAAATGGCTGTTTATATGGATTGCAGCCAAGTGGTGAGTCCTAATACCCCAGCCTCCAACCGTGCCATCATCCTGGACGTTCCAGTCCCAAGAACAGGCACATACGCTGAAGTAGGTACCCGAGGTGTCGTGCAGTCCTGGATTCCCACTCCCAAACAATAACCCCAACTGCGCGTCACCTGAACACGCTGGCATACGTGAACAGGTTCCGTCCCCTCGGAACCCACAAGTGAGGCCCTTTACTCACAAACCCCTCTGTCTTAACATCTCATCGGCGGCGCTTATTTTTTTCCTGACAACTAGGCCTAACGAACATGTGCCGTGACAGGTTTGGGACTCCTGTAGAGCTGGAGGCTTGGTGTGATTACTAAAACACGCCGTTTATTGGGTTCAGTTTTCCACACGCGTCCAGATCCGCTGTTTTTGCTGTGCTGCCCCTGTGGTGGTGGAGCCTTGCACCCCCATGCCTCTGGTTACGAGCATGTGTGAACTGGCCCCGTATAAGGTTTGCAGCCACCTAGCGAGTGAATGCCTTGTTGCCCCCGTGTTGCATGGGTATGTGCCCTACTGTGATAATCGTTTGGGAGCCAGCGATGATTAGTGGCTTCCTAGACCAGGAGAGAAACACAAGGAAGGTGATATTGGACACAATGTGGTAACCCTCCATGGGGACAAGCATGCCCACAGTTCGCTGCCCTATTTCGTCCTAACCAATGGGGTTCTACCCTCCTATACCTTGCCTGGGGGAGTTACCTTACCTCCAAGCGTGCTACGTATGTCTATATGTGTCTCACTTCTCTCCCGGGTGCGGCTGGGCAGTGCCTTCATTGATGTTGGACCGAAGGTACTAATGAGCTACTGTGGCCACACCTAGGGTGCCAAACTTCTGTGCTCGCGCCTATCCAAGAAGTAGACGGCAAAAGCCCTACCTGCTACAGAGGAGGGCTGGCCAAGTTTACTGTGGGCATACAAAACGGCCCTTTTGCCAAAGGCCAAAAGCTAACACACGCCCCTGCCCGCAAGGAAACACATGCGGAGCAGGAGACACCACTACACTTCACTAACAAATGACAGCACCAGCCTTTGGATGCAGGGTGAGCACAACCGCACTGAGCCACTGCCAGGCTTGCTGCCCCTAACACCTACACATGCTACTTTGTGGCGTTGCGAAAAAATGACACAGGCCCTAGCGGCCTACTTGTGAAATGGCAAGGAAACACATCGCTACTAAGAAGCTGTGGCCTCACAGAGATGCCATGGGGCGTGAGGGAGTGCTCTGAACGTGTGCACAGCGTGTCCTCGTTAACTTTTCGTCATTGCTCCTGCGTTGTCATACTGTGCTTTTCTCATCTCAATTTGTACTGTGATCAGCGCCTCCATTTCTGGCAGGAGGACGTTGTGCACCAATCACCCTGACTCTTCCCACATGTGGCTATCCATGTGGAAAAGACGTACGCATGCAAGAGCAGTTTGGGACAAGACCCTAACCATGGTTGCCGTATTATACGGGTCTTTACAAGGAAAATATGTCAGTTTCAAAAAGCCCCTATCAAGAAAGCATGCTTACAGACTCAGCCCGTTCTCTTATGGAAGGTAGGGCCGAGCCCTGGGTAACCTAAAAAAAGGTTTCACCGACAACGCATCATGTGGCCTACATCTCCGTAATGGACTGTGTGTCTGCATGCAATCACAGGAACACCATCCTTAGGCGGCTGTACGAAACCAACCCAAGGAGGAGGTGAGGTCCTACTGGGTTTACCCACCTTGACCACCATGCACAGTGTGTGAATGATGTTTGGAATGAGCACAATAGCACAGTACCACACCGCACCAGGCGACACACCACAGCACCACACAGCGCCAAAGGACACCACGCAGCACACAGCAGCCCACAGGAGCACAAGGCAAGGCGGGACAGCACAGCACAGCACACACAGCGCAGAGAAACAAGACACGGCACCGCAGTGAACGGCGCAGCGCACAACAACACTGCATAATGCCACGGAACACGGCAGAGCACGCAGCAGGGCGCAGCCATACATGGAAACAAACAACACAGTGTGGCACTACACCGCACACAAAGCACAACAAGACACCGCAGAACATGACAGGGCACGCCGGACCACGAACAACAAAACACATCAGGCAGCAACAAGGCACTGCAAAGCACCAAGCACGACGTCACAGTGCGGCGGTGCTAGACAGCACAAGGCACAGCAAACAAATCAGGGGGGGCCAGCAGCAGGCGGCGACACCCGCCGAAGAACAGCAAACAAGAGCGCAGAAACAAAAAAAAAGCAGAGAGAGAAAAAAGGGGAATCGAGCGACAGGAAGAAGACACCCGCAAAACACAAGCAAGCATGGGGGAGCAGCAATTGTGACAACGGCCCACGAACGGCCAACAGGCGCGCGGAAACAACAAAGCAGGAAGAGAACAAGGGAAAACCAGCAGCACGGCAACGACAGCAGCTAGAAACAAATCAGGGATGGGGGAGGCATCAGCAGGCAGCCACAGCCGCCGACGAACGGCCAACAGGCGCACAGAAACAAGAGTGCAGAGAGAGGACAAGGAAAAACGAACAGCTGGCTGACAACACCCGCGAAACATAAAGCAAGGGGGAGGGGCAGCCACAGGGGGCAAGAGGTGCCGACAAACGGCCAACAGGCGCGCAGAAAGAAGATTGCACAGGGAGAACAAGGGAAATGGAGGGGCAGGGCGACGATACCCGCGAAACACAACCTAAGGTGGGGGGGGGACAGCAGGCAGCAACAACTGCCGACAAACGGCCAACGAGCGCGCAGAAAAAAGAGCAGAGAAAGGATAAGGGTGAACAAACGGCAGGGCAACGACACCCGCGATACACAAACCAGGGGGGAGGGGATTGGGGGGCAACTGCAAGCGGCAACAACCGCCGACGAACGGCCAATATGCGCGCAGAAACACGAAAGCAGCGAGAGGACAAGGAAAAATGAGCGGCACTTCGATGACAACCGCGAAACACCATCCAAGGTAGGGGGGGGGGCAGCAGCAAGGGACGACAACCGCCTACGAACGGCGCACAGGCGAGCAGAAACAAGAAGGCAGCGAGCGAACAAGAAAATACGATCGGCAGGGCAACGATACCCGCGAAACACAACCTAAAGGGGGGGGGGGGGGCGGCAGCTGGTGACAACAGCCGACAACCGGCCAATGCGCCTGCAGAAAAAAGAAAGCAGAGGAAGGACAAGGGTAAACGAGCAGCAGGGCGACGACACCTGCGAAACACAAACGATGGGACCGTGGGGTCGAGGTCAAAAACAGGCGGCGACAATCGCCGACAAACGGCCAAAAGGCGCGCAGAAAAAAAAAGTATAGACCGAACGAGGGAAGGGGAACAGCGGGGTGATGACATCCCCAACAAACAAACCATGGGGGGGCGGGGGTGAAGCAGTACGCGGCGACAACTGCGGACGAGCAGCCAACAGGTGCGCAGCAACAAGAAAGCAGAGACAGGACAAGGGAAAACAATTGGCAGGGCGACGACACCCGCGAAGCAGAAAAGAAGCGAGGGGGGGGGGGGGAGCAACAGGCGGCGATCACCGCCGACATACAGCAGACACCAGCACAGCAAGCCCAACCATGGAGGCGGGGCCACCACCTGCACAGCAAGCCCGACCATGGCGCTGGCAGAGCATAAGCACTGCACGCCTGACCATGGGGGCGGGCCTAGCACCAGCAGAGCACGCCCAACCATGGCGGTTGGACAAGAAGTGAGACACCACGCCCGACCATGGCAGCGGGTCTGGCACAAACACAGCCTGCCAGACCCTAGCAGCGGGACAAGAACCGAGGCAGCACACCTGACCATAGAGGTGGGCCCTGCACCAGCACAGCACGCCCAGCCATGGCGACGGGCCAAGCAGCGGCAAAGCACGCCCAACCATGGCGGCAGGCCCAGCACCGGCACCGCACGAAGGAGCACCAAGGGGTGGCACACAACATGAGCTCGGGAGGCCGGCCCGTCTGTCTTGGTCCAAAGCAACCAGCACAACCAAAAACCAACCCAAACGCCCGACCATAGCCCAACACATCCGACAACTGGACAAGCTTACTACTAGGTGGCGGAGACGATGGCAAACGAACAAAACAAGCTAAGCATTGGGTTAGCGACAACACAACAGACCCAACGCCAAGCACGCTGAGCACAGGCGAGGCACAGGACAACTCACCCAACGCATAACAAGCTGCTTCGAAGACGGCCCAAAACAACCCAAAGCAGCCCGCCAAGCACATGCGGGCCACAGCACAACTCCGGACAAGCCGGCCGTGTGCCGCTAAGACGACAGCAAACCTACAAAACACGCTAGGCACACCCCGATTGCAGCACAATGAGCGCCACGCCCGGCAGGCCGACCACAAGACGACCCAGACAAGAACGACTCAACGCAACCTGCTCACACGCGAGCCTCGGCACGGTTAACCAACATCACAACAGGTTGTCTACATGGCGGCCCAGCGCAACAAGCAACCCTACATGACAGGGCGCACATAGGCCTGCCACGGCACAACCCGCCAAAACCTAAACAGGCCGTTTACAAGACGGCTACAGGAACGAAACCTGGCTGCGCAAGTGCCGGCTGCAGCGCACAGCAACCAACTGCAAACACGCAGACCACGAGGCAGCTAACAGAACCATGAACCAAAACAACTGCTGCTGAAACCAGCACCCCACCATAAACAGACCACACGCAAGCCTGCCAACATCAAACCAGCCAGGCTGGTGTAAAACCTCGACAGGGTAAACCTAGCTCGGGGGATTAGGCCGGGACCCGCGGCACAGGGGAGAGGGACGGGGGCGGGAAGGGAGCGACCCGTGCTAGGCGCACGAAACGGTCCCCAGATGGAAGAGGATCCAGTGGGCCCGCGCCACAGGGTTGCAGGCGACCCGGTGGGGTATAAACACGGGATGAAGGGACAAGGGGACGGGGCAGGGAAGGGCGTGTAGCTGGAGCCACACAACGGCCCGGCGGGGTAGGGAGTTCATGGGACGCTGGGAACGGGCCGGTGCCGGGATGAGGCAAAGGGGAATGGGACATGGGAAAGGCAGGGAGGCCGAAAGCGCCAAGCAACAGCCCCATGGGATTGGGAAACCAGTCGCCATGGAGTGGTGAACCATGGGCCAACCATGGGGAACCTGACCACGGGAAGTCGGGAAAATGCCCTGAACTCTCGGACGGCCGTGAGGTGTCCGCAGGGGTGAGGGTTGACCCTGAGGTCCCCAGGTCAACGGCTCAAGTACACGTAGGTTCACGCGTGAGCGGGACCAGGAAGAACGTGGAAAGGGTCGCCCCCTGGCCTCCAGCGGTAGATGGACGACAACCAAGTGCATCCGGGAGCCGAGTGGGTACTCCAACCCGTGAGGGATGGGGAGTGGTGCAATGTGGTTGACAGAGAGAAATGCTCCGCTTTCGGCGAGGGCTATCCACAGGAAACCCGCTTGCAGGCGCCCAAAAGGCTGTGCTAGAGGGGGAGGGCCGGGGGATCCTTCAGAGGGTGACCGGAAGGAGCTGAAACCCTGAAGTCAGCGACTGAAGGGAGCCTACCACCGGTCATGCCCCAAGGGAACCTTGTTGAAGTTCTCGGTCGTGAGGTGAGACAGGGGTCGCCAGGGGAACTGATGGTGGAGAGCACTCCTTTCCGCCAGAGGCGGCCACCATGTAAAACAAACAAGGACAAGTCAGATGAGGCTGCGGACACGGCCGCCCTTACTTACTTACTTACTTACTTACTAGCTCGGTAATGAGGACCTAGGACCGAGCTGGGTCCTAGTCTTGCACAACGCATACAAATTTGCTGGGGAGGAAAGCCCGCTTGCCTTGCAAATGTGGTGCCGCAATTAGGACAGTTCTCCTGAATCGCGGCTCATAAACAGCTCATTTTCACCACGGTGTGGCACCACGGCATGGTACGTGCCTTTTTGATCAGCGAGCTGCATTCATTTGATGCCCCAATTTATATGGGAGAACAACGGCCCTCATTGCAAACGCCCACTTGACACAGCGGCGATCATCCTGAGTCTTCAGGATGATATTCCTGAGAAGAACCCCAAAAGGGCCATTTTTGGACACTAAATCGGCCAGGGACCGGACTAGACGGCTCAAACCTCCAAAAGTTGTTGTGGTGATGCGCGTCTGCTCCTCAGTTGTGTTGAGCCACTTGGATGCTCGTTTCGAGCCACGGTGTAGTCGCAATGACGTTTTGACCGCCTGCTTGCTTGCTGCTGCTGCTGCTGCTTGCTGCTGCTGCGAAAACGTGATGCTCACCCTTGGGCCCTAAAAGGTGGTGTAAAACCTGGACAGGGTAAATCCAGATCGGTAATCAAGACACGAACTACGACTAAGCTGGGTCCTAGTCTTGCGTAACGCGTTGGAAATGACCGTTGGAGGCAGACCACTTGCTTTAGAGAAGTGCCTCCAGGGTCGGGATGTTTGTCCTGTAACACGGCTCAAAAACGGCTCATTTTCACCTCAAAATGAACCATCGTTTGGCACCCCGGCATGGTACAAGCCTTGTTGAACAGCCATTTGCCATCATTTGATAGCCCATTCAGCAGGGAAGCAGAACGGCCGTCATTGCAAAATTGACCCACTTGACACAGCGGCCATCATCCTGAAATTTCAGTAGGGTCGTCCTGAAAACAGCTGAAAAACGGCCATTTTTTGAACACCAAATCAGCCATAAAATGGGCTAGACCGCTCAAGATGCAATGAAACTTGTTTATTTTGACCCGCCTCTCCTCTGCGGTCTTTTTGAGCGACTTGCATGCCAGTTATGAGCCACAGTGTGGTCGCAAGCACTTTTGGACCGCCTGCTGCTTGCTTGCTGCTGCTAAAAATGTTGCTCATGCTTGGACCCTAAAAAGTGGTGTAAAACCTCGACAGGGTACACCCACCTCGGCGAAAATGTGTTGCTCATCCCTAGACCCTAGGAAGGGGTGTAAAACATCGACAGGGTAAACCCAGCTCAGTAACCCTAACCCTAACCTGGAACATGTGGACATGTTTCTTCCGCAGGCATTTGCAATCATTTGATTGTTTGATCAAAATGGAAGAACAACGGCGGTGACTTGAATCTCCTACCAGACAAACTAACCGTCGTCAGGAGTATTCAGGATGATCGTCCTACAAACGGCTAAAAATGGCCGTTTTTGAACACTAAATCAGCCATAGAACGGGCTAGACGTCTCACAACGACATGAAACGTATTTGTGATGGTGTGTGTCCGCTCCCCAGTAGTTTTGAGATACTTGGATGCTTGTTTTGACCCACGGTGCCGTTCCATCAAATGTTGCAGCCCTTGTTGCTGCTTGCTGCCTGCTCTTCAACACTAACTCAGAAAAGCCCAATTTTCACCACAAATGGACCACCTGAAGGCGCTGCAGTGTGGATAACGCCGTCTTCATCACCCATTTGCCATGATTTGATTGTCAAACCATTGTGGAAGAGCAACGGCATTCCTTGGAATCGCCTGGTGCACAACCCACCAATCGTCCCGAGTTTCGGGCACGATCGTCCTGAAAACAGCTCAAAGACGGCTCTTTTTGGACAGTAAATCATCCATGGTAGGGCCTAAATGGCTCGGAATGCGATGAAACGTGTGTCTGGTGCTGCGTGTTGGCTCCCAGGTTGTTTTCAATTACTTGGGGGCCGGTTTTGAGCCACGGTGCCGTCGCAAGGACGTTGGGACCGCCTGCGTGCCGCTGCTGTTGTTGCTTGCTGCTTGCTGCTTGCTGCTGCTTGCTTGCTTGCTGCTTGCTAAAATGTGTTGCTCACACTTGGACCCTAAGAGGGCGTGTAAGACCTCGACAGGGTAAACTCAGCTCGGTAACCTCCCCCGTCTACCTTCGCCCATTTTCTTTTGCAAATGCGTAGAAAGTGTCCCAAGTAACCACTCTTGGTCTGAGGCCCTTCCCTGGAAATTGTCCCAAGTAAGCACTCTTGGTCTGAGGCCCTTCTCTAGAAAGTGTTCCTAGTAGCCTGTCTTGGTCTGCGGCCCTTCCCTAGAAAGTGTTCCAAGTAGCCAGTCTTGGTCTTAGGGCCTTCCCTAGAAAGTCGTCCCTGTTTGCAACAGGTGCAACAAGTCGTAGGCCCTTCCCTTCCCTTCACCTCCGTTCCTTGCATCTTTTTTTTGCACGAGAAGGGTTATGCAGGTGGGGTGTAAGCGGGGACAAGTGACGTACATTCACGGCGGTGTGGTGTGAAGCCACCATCCCGAGTTGCTATGACCACACGTCCGCACTTGCCGTCCAACCCCCCTTACATGAGTGTCCATTGTAAAGCTAACCCCTTGTCCGCCTTAGGTGCCCACCCCCCTGAGGTTCGCAGTACGGCTGCAAATACCCAAGCCATTGCTACCCTCCCCTGTATTGGGGTGAGGGGCGCTGCGAACTGTCGGATAACATCTGGGCTGCATAGCCAACGGTTCGAAGGTGCCCTACAAACGTGGTGGATTTGGGCCCACGAAGCAGGGGGGCAACACTTTTGCTCTCTTCCACATTCAACACACAAAAGGGCATGGTGAAAAACACAAATGCCTTTCTTTTGGGTCACCTCACCGCAGGCTGCCACCCAGAAGGGGAGCAGGGAGGCCGCGACGCGACCCCCCCCCCACCCCCCCGACCCCGGCCTGCAAGCCGCGGGGGGGCCGGCCCCGATCCCCCGAGGCAGGGGGGATGGTCCCCCCCCCCGCCCGAGAGAGGAGCCGGAGCGTGACCCGCCCCCCCGCCCCAGCCGCCGGCTCCAACAGGGGCCGCGGAGAACACGCGAGCCCGCGCCAACTTGCCAGGACGCCGCACAGATCGCGCCCAGAGAAGGCGGGCGAGCACGAACCGGAGTGGTATGGGGGGTCACGCCCCCCAATGGGCAGCGCGACGCCAGTGACACCCGCCTTGTTGCCTGCCCAGGGAAGGCAGAGGGACGGAACGAGGCAGAGCGACCCCCCGCCCTACGGGCCCCCCCTGGCCGCACAAACGGGGGGTACGGCGCACGCCCCCCCCCCCCCCCCCCAGCCCGCCCCCCGGCACATGAACGCCACGGACCCGCCCCGCGGCGCGTAGCCCCCACGGGGCGTGCAGGCCGAGGGGACAGAGAAGGGCCACCACACCCGCAAGCCCGCGCCCACAACACGTGGATAGCGGACCCCAACAGCCCGCCCAGTGGGCGGGCAGTCGGGGGAGGGGGAGCGCCCGACCCCAGACGCCCGTCGCAACAGTAGAAGGCACCCCCCCCGGGGACGCCCTACCGCCACCCCCACAACCCCAAGCCAAGTAGGGGGGAACCGGGACCGGACCGCCCCCCCCCAGGGCGCGAGACGGAGCAAGGGACCAGGGCAGGACACGCGGAGAGGCACGGACCACGTGGAACGGCCCTACCAGCGCCCAGTAAAGAAGGCTCTCTTGAGGCACCAAATGCGCAGTTTCGGGAAGGCACCTCCCCACTTGGCGCCCCTGCCCCCGGGCGCCACCGGTGAGGTTTTACCTCATAACTTGCATTTCGCAAGGCCACGAGGTGACCACGTAGGCTCCAGGATGCCTAGAGTAGAGTGGAGCCCGGAGCGATGAGGCCAAGCAATGGCCTAAACAGGAAGGACAAGGGCTTTGTTGTTGCTTATTGCTTGTTCGCTAGATTTAAGGGGGGAGGGATGTAGTAATGTACATCCCGTAATTTACACCCCTCCCCCAAGCAGCATGTGGCTATTAATTTGAGGTGACCCAAAAGAGGTTTGAGGTTTGAGGTTTGATTTTGCGGGTACTAGACGCCTTTCGGCCCCGGGGGGCCACCTGGTCGGGCCAGGTGATATCCTCCCCACCGGGTCCTAGTGAGGGGCCCTCCATGACGCACCTCCTGCCTGGTGGCGGAGTCCCCCAGGTTCACAGAGCTCGGAGCCCCGTCCTTCCCCGGCTTCCCCGTTTCCCCACTCCCCGGTCAGTGCATCAATTCGCAGCCGTGGCTGCGGGCGCTTACCCACTGCGTCGCCCCCCTAATGCGTGGCCGCCCGGGGCGCCGGCGCCGCCAGGCCCGTGCTACTGGCTTGTCGCCAGTGGGACTGACTTGAGCTGGCACGGAGGCTGCCTAGCCTAGGGGTTGGGGCGTGGCGCTGTGCTCCACTACTGCCTTGGCGGGTGCAGTGCCCCGTCTGTGTGTGCGCGGCGCTCGCGGCCAGTTCGGGGGGTTCGGGCCGGTACCTGATGTTGTGTCTCTCCCTTTTTCCCCTTCCCGCCCCGCGTTTTCCGCGCTGTGTGTGGCGGGTCGTCCCGTCCGGGTGTCCCTTACCCTCGCTCACTGGTACGCCATTCCACGCGGTCTGTGCGTTCCGCGCGCTCGGTCCGGTTGCCCTTCTGGTAGTCTCCGCGTGCCCTTTACGTGTGTGTGCGCTCGCGCTCCCGCGGCGTCCGCCCCCCCCCCCTCCTGGGTGGTGTGGCGTGCACACCTCGCGCGGTCCCGGCTGGCCCAAAACGGCCCAAAAACCCAGTGCGAACGGCCGAATAAAGAGGAATATTCGCTGCACTGCAAGGGCGCCTGGATTGCCCCGTGACCAACAGCCCTTTTCCTGCACTCTAGCTCCACCTTATGCAGCAGCGCTAAGTGGGAAGGCGAATGCACTATGCCCTTTCCTTCTAGCCACCTGGAAAAGATCACATAGGCGTCCGGACTGTACCGGGAAGGCTGCTGCAGATGCAGAATGAAAGTAGCTGCATGTGTCGTCCAGAAGTACACCTGCGGCATCCACAACCCTATCCTTCCCTCAGACGGACTGAGATGGTAAACGTCAAGAGGCACCTTCCTATTCTTGGCATGGAAAGCCACCACCAGGGCTCTACGAAGCCTTTGGACCACGAGGTCTGGTGAATAGTGCCCTATGGCTCTAACGTGCAACACCGGATAGCACAAGTGTGCAGGAGAACAATCTTCTGTGCTCGTGACAGAGGCAAATGGGTAATCCTGGTACAGCGAGACTCAAACAACGCCACGCACTGCTCATAGGCAACCCCCGGGGACACATGACCCACCTGGGCACCTTGGTAACGCAACTGGGGTACCAGCTTGATACCCGCCAATCTGTCTCAATCCAGTTCCTGAAGGAGCAGGTGAGTCTTCTCCAAATTCAAGCAGAGCCCCGTATATTCAGCCAAGGCTGCAAAATCAGCAAGCAACGACTGTAAGTAGGTTTCAAGAACTGCATCCGGCTGGAGAGCCGAACCAGTGCATCGTCAGAGTGATGCCAGACGCCGATCCCATAGGGCCACAGTATGAAACAAATAACAGAAGTGGGAAGAGAGAATAATATAGGGGACAACGGGCACTGTTGGTGTATGCCCGACGCCGGAGTCAGGGAATGTTCCCTCCCAACTCCTCCCATCACCAGAAACAGGACTGGGCCGCGCAGAGGCTGTAGCAAGACGTGTATCAAGGTGTATATACCCTTTAATCTACAGCGCTCTCCTCAACTATAGGTGGCTCCACCATATAGCTGTAAGGTCCGTGCGAAGGGTACAACTTGGTACATACACGTGGTGGAGGGGGCTATATTCGGAGAAAACGGGCTCAAAACAGGCTCAAAACACTTTTTTGTGCACCCCCAATGGCCCCGATGTAAATACAATGCTCCAATGGTTTATAAGCAAAATAGATGATTTTATGTGAAAACTGACATGACTCAGGTCCCCAAGATAGTACCAAGCACTTCATGTGCAGTCTTTTGGACACATTGGAGTTTGTTAGGAATCTGGGGCAAAGGAGCTGGGTGAGACACGGGATATGACTTGGCCAGCATGGCCAAGCAACTGAGTTCAGAATCAGTTAAACCGTAGAACCACAATTAGTGATAGAAACAATTGAGTATAAGGGTCTTGAGGTGGGGGACCACTAGGTCTAACCTACAAGGCCCTAGGCAAGAAGTGCCTACTTCATTTCCGTATTACCTCCACGAAGGAATGCACCTCCGCTCTGTTGATTGGTAGGGGTGAACTTCATGGGCAGCTGGGCTCATAACCCTAGTTACTTTGACAAAGTGTAGTTGAAGCTTCAAAACAGTGATACAAATGATTAAGTGTTAGTCTCAACATCAGCTCAAGGTTTACCAGGGGCTAGGCCTGGATCAAGGACCGCAAGAAAGACATGGCAGTGACGTTTTCCTACTCCCCCCTGGAGTACACGTTGATCAAGCTAGTAGGACCAAGAAAACAGGCTCAAATGTCCCGAACATTACCTCAGAAAATGCATCAAACCAGCCAATGACACTCCCATTAGCTCAGAGAAGCTTACCACACTGTAGGTACCCTTGAAAAACAGAGTAATGTACCGTGAATGATGTCCCTTCGATGGGGCATTCCTAAAAAAGTCACCAGTGTGCGGCAAAAACCTTTGGCAATGATTTTGGGGGTAGTGGCGTTTGAACCCAGGCCTCCCTCCCTAGAGCACGTATGCTTGCCCACTAGGGTACAGTCAAACGCTCTGATGCGGACAGAAATCGCTGTATACGCAGCGTTTTAGTAAACGTCCTGACCAAGGGCCAGGGCGGAGCAATACTCCCAATGGAGGGCACAAAACTCCAGAAGCTGAGAAAAAATAGAAAGTGAAACCAACAGGGAGTGGATGCTGTGGTTTAGAAAGAACCGGATAGCCATTTAAGAAGGGAAATCGCTAAAACGTGACGAAAAGACGTTGGAAATCGTCATTTTTAGTCCAAAACCTTAGGTTGCAGACAAGGGCAACAGAAGAGCACTACCCCAAAGAGGTGCGGAAGTGAAACGGTTCCTAGATAAGAAGGGATGGGCCGTGCTTTTTAAAGCTTTTAAAAGAAACTTTTGCACAGTTGCACCAAAAACTTTGTAAACTTTAGGAGAAAGTATTTCACAGACAACCACGCAACAGAGCAGTTAGACAACCCGCCTCTCAGGTATGCTAGTGTCATGTAACACGCATGCATTGCGTTCGTGTTGTAAGTTTCGCCCAAACGCTAGGCTTGTCACCGCTGCTTTCGTTGGGGGTCTGGGCGTTCATTTCTCCTGCTCTGCACAGGTCAAAACAGGACTGAAAGGTATGTTACACGAGGTTTGAGGTTTAAGGTTTGATTTTGCGGGTATCAGACACCTTTTGGCCCCGGGGGGCCACCTGGTCGGGCCAGGTTATATCCTCCCCACCGGGTCCTAGTGAGGGGCCCTTCAAGACGCACCTCCTGCCTGGTGGCGGAGTCCCCCGGGTTCACAGAGCTCGGAGCCCCGTCCTTCCCCGGCTTCCCCGTCTCGCCACTCCCCGGTCTGTGCATCAATTCGCAGCCGTGGCTGCGGGCGCTTACCCACTGCGTCGCCCCCCTAATGCGTGGTCGCCCGGGGCGCCGGCGCCGCCGGGCCCGTGCTACTGGCTTGTCGCCAGTGGGACCCCCTTGGGCTGGCGCGGAGGCTGCCTAGCCTAGGGGTTGGGGCGTGGCGCTGTGCGCCACTACTGCCTTGGCGGGTGCAGTGCCCCGTCTGTGTCTGCGCGGCGCTCGCGGCCGGTTCGGGGGGTTCGGGCTGGTACCTGGTGTTGTGTCTCTCTCGTTTTCCCCTCCCCGCCCCGCGTGTTCCAGGCTGCGTGTGGCGGGTCGTCCCCTCCGGGTGTCCCTTACCCTCGCTCGCTGGTACGCCATTCCACGCGGTCTGTGCGTTCCGCGCGCTCGGTCCGGTTGCCCTTCTGGTAGTCCCCGCGTGTCCCTTTCGTGTGTGTGCGCTCGCGCTCTCGCGGCGTCCGCTCCCCCCCCCCCTGGGTGGTGTGGCGTGCGCACCTCGCGTGGTCCCGGCACTGGGCGCTGGTAGGGCCGTTCCACGTGGTCCGTGCCCCTCTGCGTGTCCTGCCCCGGTCCCTTGCTCTGTCTGGCGTGCTTGGGGGGGGGCGGTCCGGTCCTGGTTCCCCCCCACTTGGCTTAGGGTTGTGGGGGTGGCGGCAGGGCGTCCCCGGGGGGGGTGCCTTCTACTGTTGCGAGGGGCGTCTGGGGTCATGCGCTCCCCCTCCCCCGACTGCCTGCCCACTGGGCGGGCTGTCGGGGTCCGCGATCCACGTGTTCTGGGCGTGGGCGTGCGGGTGTGGGGGCCCTGCTCTGTCCCCTCGGCCGGCGCGCCCTGTGGGGGCTGCGCGCCGCGGGGCGGGTCCTTGGCGTTCATGTGCCGTGGGCCGGCTGGGGGGGGGGGGGGGGGCGTGCGCCGTACCCCCCGGTTGTGCGGCTGGGGGGGGGCCTGTAGGGCGGGGGGTCGCTCTGCCTCATTCCGTCCCTCTGCCTTCCCTGGGCAGGCAACAAAGGGGGTGTCACTGGCGTTGTGCTGTCCATGGGGGGCGTGGCCCCCCATACCACTCCGGTTCGTGCTCACCAGGCTTCTCTGGGTACGATCTGTGCGGCGTCCTGGCGCGTAGGCGCGGGCTCGCTTGTTCTTCGCGGCCCCCATGGGAGCCAGCGGCTGGGGCGGGGGGGCGGGTCGCGCTCTGGCTCCTCTCTCGGGCGGGGGGGGGACCATCCCCCCTGCCTCGGGGGGTGGGGCCCGGGGCCCCTGCGGCTTGCGGGCGGGTGGGGGGGCGGGGGGGGGGGGTGTCGCGCCGCGGCCTCCCTGCTCCCCTTCTGGGCGGCGGCCTGCGGTACTCAATCCTGGCCCCCTTTGTGTCGCCGGCGCGCTCCCTTCCGGCGTGCGCGTGCGGTCGGGGTCGAAGTGTTGCCCCGGGGTGGGGAGGGTGAAGGGGCGGCCCGTGGACCGCTCCCCGGGGGGCCCTTGCAGACCTGAACCCCCCCTCTGCCCTCCCTGAGTGGGCTGTGGTCACGGGAGGGTCATGTGGGGCGCGGCCTCCATACTGTTCTGTAGTGCGCGTTGCTCCTGCACGCCAGTGTGGGCTCGCGGGAGCAGGTATGTTACACGAATTGAGCACACAGTGCGCACATAGGGTTACACTATGCGCTGTGCTCGCAATGTATGTGCCCAATTTGGTCATCCACACGTTGTGGCACTTTCCCTGTGCATCCATCCACCCTTCTCTTTTCTTCACAGGTCAAAAAGGAAAGTTCTTGCTCGTGCTTGCCTCGCCGTAGCGTTAATATAGGGTTGTTTAAAACGCTTAGGCCTCGTTTTGCGCTGTGCCGTTGCTCGCCATTTTCCTCCTCTCTCCTGTAGGAAGCAACGTGCGAAGTGCATGCATGATACACACGATGCAATAGTCACTTAGGATGGTTTATAATTCGCTGTAGGATTGTTTGAACCCTTAGGGTTGCCCTTGCGTTCGATGTCCTTCCGCATGCGTGGTGAGTAAGGTAAGTAAGCCCAGGAGGAGCTCACCTCCTGGTTGAGTTTCTTGATGATTGGTGAAATTGGGTTAGTGTTAGGGAAAAGAATTTTTGTTCTTCGCCTCCCTTCCGTGCATACACATGATGCATTAGACGGCTGTAGGCCAGGCGCTGTGCACACGGTATAACCCTTGTTTAGGCTACCCAGGGCTCCACCCTACGTTCCATAAGACAACGGGCGGAGTCCTTAGGCTTTCTTGCTTGCAGGGCGGTTAGACGACAGACCTATTATTTTCCAACCTAAGACGTGCATGATACAGCGAGGTTGGTTAGGTTCCTTAGCCGCTAACCGTCCTCCATCAGCTATTTTTCTCAGGTGGCAAAGGGAAAAGGGTGAAGTGGTGCAGGGGCAGAAGTTGCCTTCAGCGGGTTCCAATTTTTCGCCCATGCTAAATAGGGTGCAGATCACACAAACAAAGTGGGTCAGTGGAAGACTTCCTCGAGTACAACCCTTACTACACGCTGTGCGCTCCAACAGTACACCTCTCCCTTCAAGCCCTGTCAGAGAAACGCGCGAGGAGGTCCCTGGCAGGCCACAGTTGACCAGCGGCGTTGTGTTCGCTTGCAATTTGACAGAGAGCTGATAGGGCTCGTGACTTACTTGCCATGGCCACCCAGTAGCGTGTGTAGGGGTCAGGGTCAGCCAGCCTGGCAGGGACTGAGTGCGGCTGCGCTCACCCTGCCTTCTCAGGCTGGTGCAGGCATTGGTGACCGTAGTGGAGTTTTTTCTCTGCTCCACGTGATTTTCCTCATGGGCAGGCGAGTGTGTTAGGTTTTGGCCTTTAGAAAAATGGGTGTTTTGTATGCCCTCAGCACACTTGGCGACCCCTCCCCTATAGTAGGTAGGGCTTTTGCCGTCTTCTCAAAAGGATAGGGGCCAGCACAGAAATTGGGCACCACAGGAGTGGTAATAGTACCTGATTAGGACCGTCTGTCCGACTTCAGCGAAGCCCGAGAGGGAGCCACGCCGGGGAGTGAAGGGAGACACACACACACATACGTAGCACACTTAGGGGTATGGTAACACCGCCAAGAAGGGTAGAACCCCATGGGCTTGGAGCAGTTAGGGGTCCTAACTGTGGGTACGCTTGTCGCCAAGGGGGGTGGACACACCTTGCTTCACAGCACCTTGCTTGTCGTTCCCCCCTGGACTAGAAAGACACCGCTCTTCGTTGGCTCCCCAAAGGTCATAACATTAGGGCATATCCCATGCACCACGTGGTCAACAAGGCACAGAATCGCTGGGTGGCTGCAAACCTGATAAGCGGCAACCTGGTTCACGCTGGTAACCACAGGCATGGGACTGCAGGGCACAACATGTCCTGGTACACACTGATGAGGTCTAGTTGTCAGCACAACAGTGCTCACCGCCCTTACGAGGTAAGAAAACAGGGGGTTGCGAGTAAAGGGCCTCAACTGTGAGTCCCAATTTTGGGGAATCTGTTCACGTAGGCAGGCGTGTTCAGGTGACCCGCAGTTGAGGTGGTCGTATGGAGGTGGGCACCCCGGACTGAACCGACCCCACAGGTACGTAGTCCAGCGTGTGGGCGTGTTCTTGGTACTACACTGTGCGGAGAATGTCTGGTGGGAGGCTGGGGCAATAGGACGCACAGACCATTGGGGTGCAAACAAGGTAAGCGGCCTGGTGGTGTTCTGACGATCCTCAGTGTTGCTCCCCCCTCGGTGCGCGGGAAGTGTACCTCCGAGGGGAGGCAATACTCCTGCAGGAGTGGCCCGAGGGAGGTGCGCATGAGAGGTCGCGTGCGCTGCCCCCTGTTGCCGGAACAAAATACAAGCACGACTAAAAAACTTTCTAAATAGCTGAAAATAAAGCTAATTAGCATAAGAAATGCGTAGGCCAAAGGCGCACTGCAAAACGCGCAAAAACGCGAAAAAAAATTTTTCCGGCGTTAGATAGGTGAATAGTCAATGCCTTAAGCACCATAACGCTCGTAGGAGCATAACGGTGTAACCCTCGGGGTCTAACTAGCCATAAGCGCAAAGAAAAACGCGTCGCGAGCAGCGCGTAAATCTCGAAAACTTTTCGTAACTCGCCACCCCCCCTCACGTCGCCCCCTGCCCCCTTTTTCTGATTCCTCTCCATGTACCTCCCTCCCCATTCTCGTGCCCATCACTCCCCTTGCCCTGCAGCTGAGGCGGCGGCCCTGGGGGAACGCGGGTAACCTCTAGCAATGGACACCAACGACTTTCACAACAACCAGCACAAACGCAAGCCCAAGTACACCCAGATACCCGTCAACGTTGAGGCGTTGGGGTTACACGTAAGACAGCCAGCCCAAAATGGTCCTGCTGCCTGCCTGCATGTGTGCGTTGGGTAGCGTATAATCTAAAAAAAAAATTTTCTTTTTTATTTTTATTTTCAAAAACCGAAAAATAGTTTTTAAAGGAAAAAGGAACACCTGCAGCAAAAGAAAAGCACACAGCACAGCCCAGCACCACGGCACCACAGGGCGACGCAGCACCACAGAACACAGCCCGGCACAGTAAGACACCAAGACACACCAGAGCAGCACCACGACACCACAGAACGCCAAGGGATACACCAGATCACACAGCGAAACACCACAGCACGAGGCGCCAACAACAGCGCAGACCAAACCGGCACCGAGCAACACGACGCGCAGCGCAACACAGCACCGCACACACAGGGAAAGGACACAGACCAACACCACCAGCAAAGGAAAACAGACAGCAGGGCGCCACACCACAGCACACCACGGCAACACAGGACCACGGAACACAGGACACAGCACAGGGGGGCGGGGCACCACAACAAACCACAGCACACAGCAGGGCAGCATGCCACGCGGCCAGGCAGGAGCACGCGCGACAACACAGGGCAGCGGAAAACAACAGCAGGCAACCAGACCCAGCAAGGAACAACGGCAACCACAGGCAATAACACACAGCACCAGCCAGCGCGAACGACACAACACGGCACCACCAGCAAGACACGACGCAGACAGCAGCACACCACACGACAGGCGGCACACCAGAGCAATGCAGCACCGCAGCCAAGGACAGAACACAACCACGGGCCACGACAGGGGACCAGGCAACCGCAACAGGGGGCAGCAGCACGGAGCAAGAACCAGGCCCAACACACGCATGCCACACACCACTGGGCAAAACACAAAACACACCACAACACCGCAACATGACACGCAACAGCACACACAGAAAGCTCACAACCAGGGTGCAACCAACGACACAGCGCAAGCGCACACCAGCCCCTGCCGGGGCACAACGCCCACAGCAACACACACCAGCACAGCCCACGGCCCAGGACACACAAACCAGCCCAAGCACCGCACAACCGGCACACGAAGGCAGAAAAAAAAGGGAAGCAGCGGAAAAAGGAAAAAAAAACAAATAAGAGAGGAAACAAACGAAAAACAGGAGCGCCGCAAGCAAATAAAAAGGGGGGGGGGGAGAAGGAAGCGGGAAAAAAAACAAAGAGGGGTGCCAGGGCGGAGGGCCACAGAGCGCCAAGGCCCAAAGCAGCCCGGGCCCGAAACCACCAAACCCCAAAGACAAGGGGGGGCAAAACAAAAGGCGAACAAGGGGGCGGCAGGCGGGAGGACCACAAGACGCCAAGGCCCAAGGCATCCCGGGCCAGAAACCACGGAACACCAAAGACAAGGGGGTGCAAAAAAGAGGCAAACAAAGGGGGGGCAGGCGGGAGGACCACAAGACGCCAAGGCCCAAGGCACCCCGAGCCGGAAAACAAGGAATGCTGGAGACAATGGGGGCCCAAAAAGGAAAAAAAAACAGAAACACCCCACAAAAACGACAAACAGGGCAACCCCAGCAAAACCTCGCCCGCTCCTTGACGCGTAGAGAGCCTCAGCAGCCCCTGCTGCAAATGTACCCATTCCTGGCCTCCGCGTACGTGCAGTTCTTCAACTCCAAGGAATAACAGCGACGGCATACCAATATATCACATCCGTAAAAAGCCGCATCGCGCGAAACACCGACTGACACCTCTAAGTCACGTAATTACCTTCAGCTGAACAACTACGCCTTTTAATGTTTTCACCGCAAATCTCAACACCAGATCAACTTTGCGCAATACTACAACAAGTTATCCACACTCAACAATTTCTTGTTTCACTTCTCTTAGCATGACTAATACCGCAACAGGCATTCGCCGTCACCACTGAGCTCTATCAAAACTTATCAACGTCATGGTCACCAAGATCATGGCCGCAAACTGAAGCTCAACAGCATGGATGCTCTCCTCAATCAGAAATGCCTGCGCCCCAAGCATGGACTTCACCGCCGCAAGATGGCTACTTCACGCCGCACGCCTTCTACAAGCGCAACAGAAGAGCACTACCCAAGAGAAGTGCGGAAGCGTAAATGGCTCCTGGATAAGAAGGGATGAGCCGTGCTTTTTGAAGCTTTTAAAAGAAAATTTTGCACAGTTGCACTAAAAATTTTGTAAACTTTAAGAAAACGTCCAGGACCGGCCCCCGCTGTGCCCCTTCCGCCTGTAACCCCTGCTGATTTACTCCGGATCAACGATTGCATTCCTCAATTTCCAGGGTCCAAATCCAAAAAAAAGAAAATAGAAAATACAATCCTCCTTCAACCCTGAACAGCAACCAGATCCCACAAATACAGCAATAACCCAATCCACAATCCAATCCAACTGGCGGGCTTTCGTTCAGCACATCGATGGTCTCACGATGGCGGGCATGTACAAGAATTGCACCAAGGAAGAAAGCCCTGAAATTGACATATGAACACAAATAAAGCAAAGTTGGGGAAAGAGGTAAACAGACACATTCACAACCATTAACCCCTCATTCCCTGGACTCAAGACCTTCCCTATGACTCACCAACATATTGCCCTGAACCAGGTCAAATGAGATGGCTGAGTGCCATATGTCAAAAGTCATTACACAAACCCCAAAAATGTGTTCACTCCCCAGCCTCCAAATCCTAGCCCAATGGGGAGGTGGCATGTCATGGCTTAGAGTGCCAGTCAGGACCATGCCCTACCCTGACATAACCTTGGTTGGACTTGGAGTCGAATGGGCTTGGAGATATGCCCCATGAGTTTGAACTCATAACATGCCAAAAAACTGCCAATTCACACCATATTGGCCATAGATCAAATATATGCTCAAAATTGAAGTTACCACTTATCCGTAGGCTCAAAGCATGCATGGAATCGAAGTCTCATTTTCATGGAGGATAGAGACCAAAGACCAATGCCCATGTACATCCCCACTTTACCCTCGAAACCCCTTCGGATATGGGCGCCACGCATTGCCCAAGTCAGCCAATGATCTTGAGACCAAATTTTGTAATCCTTCGTGCGCCAAGCCAAATGGAGTACGCGATCCGGCATATGGTGGTGTTCAACTCTGAAGCATATGCCAACATTTGAACAACATACCATGGTTCGACTCCCCATAGGCTTCTTGCTGTTTGCCGACCAGGTAAGTACACAAAACGCAAAAATGAGCAAAAATTGAGGACAAAAACATGAAAATATGTCCAAATACAAAGTTGTCATGATAGTATATCTCTATGCTCACCCATGATATCCGCTCATGGTTCAATACACAAATGATTGGAACCATTTACGAACAATTCCCCGACTTGGATCCCCAATCAGGCGCATGGAGATACCTTCGCCACCCCTATCTACATGCCCCATGAAAATGGGAGTGCACTCATGGATCTCTTTGCCAAACATACCATGAGCAATACATACGCGGTAGACTTAGTCTAGCGCTTTGAATTCCACAATTCTGACATGGGCAAAGCCCTTGTCACGTGTGGCTCTCCATCTCCCCGGCCACACGAAGATATATAACATGGGCGTGAGCATATCGAAGCACATACCATGCATATAACATAACCCTCAAAAAGTGGCTCCCACCATGGTATGTCATGCCCCTACATGGACATAACTTCACGTTAAAAATACAGGGGAACCCAAGGAAAATATCTATGCAACCCCAACACTCATGCGGTACACTCGAAAGTCGCAATAAAATATTCGGTTGCACGGTCCAAGAGTTATATATCACTTTCTACCCTCTTGACCCTTATCCCTTGCTATAACAGGCATGTGTACACAACAAAGGCATTTGATGCTCCCTAAATTGACTTGAGACTAAGGCGCTTGCAACCCAAGTTTTCTTATTCTCTTTCCTCACATTCGCTCGTAGATATGGCCCTTCAAAGTGGTCCCACGATTCACTTTTGTTTCTCTTATATCTCCAAGTCAAATGGGTGGCAAGTATAAGGGAAACCTGATTCGGGCATAGGGAAAAGAGTATGACCACTCGAAGAAGACCAAATCAAGTGCGGCGATGTCGAAGTCGAAAATCCGATTTCGACATCGCGAGAAATTCAGAATAAAATTTCGAGTGCATATTTAGAAAATTGCGGAAGCAACGAACCCTTTACTGATGAAATCTGACCCTTCATCGGGGTTTCCGCCAAAATATCTGGAAATAACAGTTAACCAATCGGTTAAGGCAAAGTCGCGAGCCAACTGACAGTCGCCGATACATTGACCATCAGAACGAAAGGCTGAAAAATTACGGAAACATTATGATAATAAAACCCTGTTGATTCCTGATATTCTGATGTATAAATCTCCGCTGGCGGCGCCTCGGTACTGAATATGGCCGCTCGTAGCCGGAATGGACGTACCCATCACACTATCACATCGGGTTAGGTCAGGTGGATGGGAGAGTATGATATCAGCCAATGGCGGCTTGCCGGCACATAGATACCCCACACCCCAAGTGACCCAAAGATGGCCACGGGGGTCCGAATCGGCTTCACCCCCCTTCTCAGAGCGTTGTTACCGCTCGGAAGTGATTGAAGAGAGGACGGGAGGACCCCAATGGGCTCCAACCCCCCCCCCATGTCCCAAGGACACATGGAGGCCCCACACACGTCGTAGGCGTCCTCCACGCCCCAAGGGAGAGGTGAGGACACTGATACTCAGCGCCCTACGCCATATCCGGTCTCCTCTTGATCTACAACATGGACCAAGGGGATCAAAGATAGAAAAACGTCGTCGGTCGACCTAAATAAGTATACCACAATGAAATATATATGTGGAATTCGAGTGAAGGGGGTAGATGGCCAATCAAGGCCCAAGAATCCCCGGATGAACGCCCTCACCCGTCTCCCGAAGCACAGAAACAAACAAAATGCCAAGGGGGATCCATTACGGTGCTACAGCAGCAACCAAGTGGACCAACACGTCCTTGACATCCAAAGAAATATTCTTTTTCTTCAGGTAGTCCATCCAGACCGTGGTGTACCTCGGCACAAAACTGCTCTGAGGCTCCCACGAGTCCCTGGATGCGGCGAATCCCTTCCAGCAGACTTTATAAAGCCTCCCCCCAGGGCGTCCCCGGGTCCGGCTTGTCCGCCAGGATCTTCTCAGCAGTGAAGTCGTCGTCCTCACCCTCGTCGTCTGAGTGCACATCGCCGGCCGTGAACTCGAAGGTGACGGGACGTCCGCTGGGGTCTGGTGCTCGGGGACGAAGCTGGGTATGGTCGCGGTCCAGGATCTTGTTATCCCCCACACGAACCGCATACACATCCTGCCCGACCTTCCGCACAATTACCCCCAGCACATACCAAGATGCCTGCCGATGCCTGGACAGGACATCCTTGTGGTGCTGCTCCACCCACACGGTGTCTTGGAGAGCATACTTCTGGACTTTTCCCTGCTTGAAGTACTTGGCCCTCTTGTCATGCTCGTCCTGAGGTGCCTTGCACACCTTGGCCGCCGTGTCGTCCGCCTCAGCCATCATGGCGTTCGCATCCCGGGCCACTTTGCCATGGTTCAACCACGGGAGAGTGCGTGACACTCGATCCCGTAGGAACAGGATGCGATGGGGCGACAGTCCAGTGGGCCCCAGAAGGTCGTGATACGCTTGGAGTACCCTCCACAGCGAATTGTACCAATTCCGGCCTGGTTCGTCGATGTGCTGCTGGCGGAACCTCTCGAACATCTGCCGCCCGGCCACCTCAGCGCGGCCATTCGACCGGCTGTGGTATGCCACGGTCTTGGCGTGCCGAATCCCCATGTGCTTGCACATCGTCTTGAACCACGTCCCCACGAATTGACTGCCCCGATCGCTGCAGATAACAGCTGGGACATCGAAAATCGTCAGCCAATGCCTGATCATTGCATTAGCGACGGTCTTGGCCTGCAGCCCCACTCCATGCTTGTCCTTCTTGTCCTTCTTCTTGGACTTCTTGCCAGGGACCGCCACGATATACCCACTGTGCCTATCCACCGCCAGGATGACACAGTCGTAGGTCTCCCCTTCCACGGTGACCTCAGGCATGGCGAATACATCCATGGCCACGGACCGCATAGGGGCCTCCTGTATAGCCGTATACACCGGGTTGCCCGCTGTGGAGTGGTTGGGGCTCTTCGTGGCCCGACACACGGCACAGTCGCTGCAGTACCTATCCAGGATGGCGTAGTACCCCGAAGGGAACTTGAAACGCCACTCTAGGTCCTGCTGCATCTTGTCTCGGCCAGGGTGCATGAGCTGGGCGTTGTGCCAATGGTCAATGAGCTCCTCTACTCGGTTCTCGGGCACCAGCAGCTTGTTCTTGAGGAACAACCTGTCCCCATCCTCGGTCAAGCCCTCAGGCCACTCGCCGTCCGACGGGGCGCTCACGGCATTCCAGTACTTGCTCCAGTGCTCGGATGCCGCGTAGTCATCCGACCAGTCCTCTGTGAGCACCGACCTGACTAGCTCTACAGGGGCCACCATCCATTGCTCGAGGGTTTTCTCTCGAACAGCTTGGATGCGGGCACCCCGGAACTTGGCCAGGTCCGTACGGTTCGCCATCACCACAAAGCACTTGACCCCCTCTTGCTCCATGACCTTCTCCATCTGGATGATGCGCTTGGCCTCCTCGGTTTCCTCGGCGTCCCCATGGCTGGATATGTCCATCCAAGCCTTGCCCGCGGGGTAGGCCCATCGACTGAGGCAATCCGCCACAGTGCTGTCCTTCCCTGGGACGTATACGACGCTGAGGTTGAACTTGGCGAACGTCTCATGCCATCGGGCCCTCCTTGCCGCCGGTCCCGAGGGGGTGTCGACGTGCTCCTTGTGCCAGCTCTGCAAGGACTGATGGTCCGTACAAACCACCACCGGTTGCAATCCGATGTGGCCAGACCACTTCCTGAGCGCACATACAATGGCGTACGTCTCCTTCTCCCTCGCGGTCCAGGTGCGGCGCTGGCCCTCGGCCAGGATCCGACTCCAAAACGCCACGGGTACGTGAGACCCGTCGTTCGGATCTGCTCGAGGACTGCCCCTACAGCATAGTCCGAGGCGTCCGTCCGTAGCACAAATCCCTTGTCCGGGTCCACCAGGAATAGCCTGAGTTGCCCCAGGAGTCGCTCCTTCAGGCGGCTGAACGCATCTTCGGCCTCAGGGGTACAAGCAAGCTTCTTCTTGCTCCCCTTCCGGCCATCGAACTTGCCCACTTGCAGCATCTTGTGCAGCGGCCCCGACAGTTCTGCATACATCCGGACATAGCCCGAATAGTAGTTGCAGAACCCCATGAAGGACCGGAGTTCGCTGATGGTCTGGGGCTTCTCCCAGTGGTGCAGGGACGCCAGCTTCCCAGGCATGGGACGGCGTTGCCCGTGACCAACCACGTGACCCGCGAACCCCACTTCCTTCACGAAGAGTGAGGCTTTGGTGGGCTTGCACACCATGTTGTGCTTGTCCAACTCGCTGAGCACTCGGCGCAGATCCTTCTCATGCGCGTCGATGAGCTCGTCCTCAGTCATGTTCTCCGTGCCGGACCCGATGATGATGTCATCCACGAAAGGGGTCGGCACAGTCCCGGACAGGACCGAGTAGGTCCTCCATCATGCGCTGGAAAGCGGCGTTGCCATTCTTGGCGCCCATGGGCACCACTTTCCACTGCATGGGCCCCAGCGGCGTCGACATCGCTGTGCAGGGCCTGGAGTCTGGGTGCAGCGCAATCTGGTGATAACCGTGTTTCAGGTCCAGCACCGTGAAAATCTGCTTTTTCTGTTGTTTTTGGAGGATGGAGTCGATCAGGGGGAGCGAGTACGAGTCGTGCTCCGTCTGCCCGTTCAAACCTCTGTAATCAACCACCAACCTCCACTCGCCCTTCTCCTTCTTGGGCACGATGAAGCCTGGGCTGGCCCACTCACTGTCGGAGGGTTCGATCCATCCCCGCTCAATGAACTCGGCCAACAGCTTCTTCATGGCCTCGGCCCGATCGCCCTGAAGTTGGTACTCCCGATGACGATAGATCTTTGCGTTTGGCTTCAGCTTGATCTTCGCTGTACCAAACCTCCCACGATCTGGAGGGTTCTTGTTGCCGACGCCACTGAATAGCCGCGGATAGGCATTGATCAGCCTCTCCTTCAGCTCGGCGACCTTCGGGTTCTCCTGGGCCTCTTCGGCCGCTTGCTTTGGTATAGATACAACCGACCGCACTGCGGTATAGGCCTCTTCTGGGTCCGATTCCGACTTCTCCTCGTCCGATATGCCGTCTTCATCGTCGTGGGGTGCACTTCCCACCGATAATCTTCGGAAATTTGCGGCCTCGGGCTGGTGACTGTCGCTATCGGCTCCCACTCTTGGAAAATCCCATGTTGGTGGGTCCGACCCAACCGGACCATCGTATTGGTCCGCGATGTAATCAATGACCCTCGCCACGAACTCGTCCTTCTCGTACTTGCCGGTGACCAACATCTTGTCATCCCACCAATGCGGAGATGTGACCATGGCCCGCCTCTTCTTGGCTGCCGCACGGTCCTGCATCCCCAATCGCATGTATTTGACGACGTCGTCGATCTCGGCGTGGGACAGGACGTCCATGCCATCAATAGGCTGATCCGTCCCCTCCTTGGGCTCAAACATGACCTTCATGGGCACCGCCTCCACCCTACGGATGAATGCTTCATCACCCGTGGGCTGGGCTTGCGCCCCATCCACCAGGAAAGCCTTGGTACCCCACGCTTGACCCGGGGAGGGCATTGATACACCCTTGGCGTCGATGAACAACTCCTCTTCTGGCCCAAATGACATCTCGTTCAGGGTGATGGAGTCCAGCGTCGACTTGAGACCCTCGGGCGGACATGGGGTGGATTCTATGCCGGTTATGACCAGGATCTCAATCGCCCTATGCGCGATTATCTTCTCCACCATACGTCTGGTATTGTCCAGGGAGCCATGCCAGTACATGGGTCCCCACTCCTTCAAACCCCAATGCCGGTGCTAGGCTGAGTCTCCTCGATGCCAGTGCCGCCGACACTTCCTCAGAAGTGGGGCATCCCGGGAAGCAAAGACGTCCGTCTCGGGCGTTTCGGCTCCTAGCGTCTGGATCATCCTGGCATACACCTGTGGCGCCATTCCATACTCCGTGAGCTGAACTCCCCGGTCTCCTCTGGACTTGGCACCCACAGCTTGCACCGCTCGGACGATCCGATCCTCTTCCTCAGCATTCCATTGGGATGATCCGCATGCATAGTCCGTGGACAGCCATGTGAGGCATTCATCATCCTCCCGGACGAGCGGTGCACGATGGGGAAGGGCTCCAGTGGCGTTTGCCACCATGAAGTCATACCCCATGATCATATCCCAATCGGTAATGTCGGCCACATAGAAGTTCCCGGATACAGTGCTTCTCTTCGCCTGATCAGGGCGGTTCAAGCGCTCATGCTCCCAGAATTCCATACTGATGGTGGCCTCATGGGTGCTGCCACCCATAATCTCTCCGTTGGCGACCTTCTGGCGGACCGGTCTCCGGCTGGGCTGCAGGAGTTCCTCCTTGAACAACCCTCTCCGGACCAGGCTCACCTGGGCACCCGTATCCACTAACACATCCACCACATTCTCCTCTCGTCCGCACCGTACAAGCACTTTCAAGTGCAACTGCCGCTCGTCGCCATGAGGTGTATGGACGACTCTCACGGCATGCAACTCTAGCACGTCCGGGTGCATCAGGACTTCAAGGGTATGGTCACGGATGGTGTAGATCTTGGGTTGGTCCTGCCCGTCCACGGGGCTCTCCGTGGTCGCTCCTTCCTTCTTGCCATGTCCCGTACCCACATGTACTTCCCTTTGCAGGGCGCTCCAGGGGTTGGGAGTGGCGAAGCTCAGTGGTTTTGGCTCTTCTGGAGCCTTCTTCGGCACCCGATGTGCCTTCGCTTTCTCTGGGATTCCACTGATTTTCGGAGGAGAGACCTCCGAGGTCCCACTCCCGTGGGGGCTCCTCTAGACTTGGCTTCCCGCAGCCCCTTCCGGCTGCGATCCGCCAGGACTTTGTCCACCACGTTGCTGGACTTTGAGTTCCTGCAACGTCCTCAACATGTCCTCAGCAACCTCCTCGATCGACCTCACTCGTCGGTCTTGGCCAGGTCCACCACCATAGCCTCTTCCTCCGCCTTTTCCTTGGCCTTTGCCTTGGCCTTTTCCCCCGTCTCCGCCCTTCGGCTTCCAATCGGAAATCCGCTGCTCCTTGGGCTTCTTCTCGGGGTGGGCTGCGAAGTAGGCCTTCTTGTCCGCCTCATACACCTTGCACTGACGGTGGTCGTGTGCATGGTTGTTTCCCTTGCCATAACAGACCCAGCACCCGTCGTGCTGAGACCTGTACTCCCGGAACGAGAGCGGTGGGTTCCCGATCCTCCTTGGCGCTCTGCTCTTATTGGGTCCCACCTGGCTCCATCTGGACCGATCCTGCCCATGGTTCCTCACGTTGTGCGCCACAAACGCGAAGAAGTGGGCCTCCTCATGATCCTCCCGGGACCCGGTCCAGTGGTCTTGGCCACTTCCACTACCATCCTCCGCGGAGTTGGCCGTGTCCTCCTGGATCTCCCGATGATGGCGGTCTTCTCAGTGGCCTCGTTGTCCATGACCATGTCGATCCTGCAAGTGGGCCTCGTTCTTCGCATTGAGCTTCAACTCCACCGTGATGTACTTCACGATCTCGTCAAGGCTCATGCGGGCGAAGATGAGTTGCATCCTCAGCGGCTCCCCGCGCCTCCACTCCACGTTGTTTAGGCGCAGCATCCTTTGCCCCATGGAGTCTCCAAACACCTCCACGTACACGGCGTTCTTCAGTCCCAACATCCGGTTGGGTTCGCCCAGGTTCCTCCTGAAGAACTCCATGATACCCGCATGGGTATCCTCCGCCGCCATGATCCTCACCGCCACCCGCTTCTTGGCGCGCTTCTTCTCCTCGTCCTCCTCTCTCCTCTTCCAGTTGCTGGGGAGGACGTCCTTCAGGAGGTGGCGGATCTCGCTGGCCTCGTTCGAGTCCTCCACCAGCTTGAGGCATCTGCGGTACTTCCGCAGATACCGGTTCCACTCCCGGACACGCAACTCACCGCGGTCCAGCGGCAGTGGGATGGACCACAGGTCCTCCAGCTTCTGATTCGAAGCGTCCACCCGCTCCTCATCCTCCAACCACTGGAGGCAGACCTGCTCCGTACGGATCAGTCCTTCCCGGATCTGATCCCGCAGTTCCTTCTTCAGGTCCTGCGCCAGCCGGTGTGGGAATGTCCGGCATACCCACTTGTCCCGCGGCGCTCCCCGCATCTCGCCGATGACCTCCTCGGCGAAGTCCTCCCAGTCCAGGATGAAGTCATCCAGGTTGGACGGGTTCCTGTCGTAATAGGGGATTCTGATTCCCCTGAGGTCGTCAATCCTGATGGCGTCTCCGACGTCCCCAGCCACTACTCCACCGAGACAGATACCACCTGTGGCCGGGGGGTGTGAGTACACTCCCCGTACATCCCTCTCCTCCATGGAGTGCGGTCCAGTTGGGCCTGAACCCATGGGGTTTGGAATGCGGGAAGGACTTGCTCCATCGGCCGTCCATATCCCCGTATTGGGGTCCTTCGCCCACAGGTTTCCGCTTGGATGGCCTCGACCATGTCCGTCGGCGCTTCCCATGGATCGCCCCTGCATGGTCTGGTTCTGGATCTGGATCTCCTCTTCCGCATAGACTACCATATTCGTCGTGATCGGTTGATCCTGGGCGGCATGGGACATCTGTACCGTCAGGCTCCTCGGGTCCGTGGTTACGTGCCCTTCCCGCATGGACCCAGCTGGTGCCGTGTGTTCCCCGAGCATTGTGGATTCGCTGAACATGGGAACAAACGGCAGCGCACCCGGGTCAACACGCGGAGGCGTGTAGGGTGCCTCTGCAGGGCCGCCCATGGGTTTATCCATGGTGCTCCTGAGGGTCTTAACCCGCTCCACCAGCTCTGCCGCAGCCGGCTTTGCCGGGAGCTCCGGACCCGAGGCGAGGGGCTGTAGCTCCTCTAGCCTTTTCAGGCGTCCCGACATGTCCTCCAGCAGGTGGAGGAGGCTGTCCACCACTCGCTGCTGCTTCTCCAGGGCCAGCTCCAGATTCTCCCGGTACCGGTCCCGTTCCGCTCGCAGCTCCTCCATGTCTTTCTCCGCGGCCGACTGGTCGTCCAGGATCCCCGCGATGTCCTCCTCTAGACCGTCCTTGGCGTTGTCCAGGCGGTCAAGGCGATGCTCGATGGCGTCCATCCCCATCTTCGGGTACTTGCCCATGAGGAAGGACACGTGCTCGCAGTGGCACGCAGCGTGCTTTCCGCCAGATTCAGCGCATCCCGCGGTTCCCGGCACCTCAGACTCATCACCCATATGCGTATCGCCTATGGCGTCCGTCTCTGGTCCCGTGTGCCGGGGCACAGGTGCCGTCCGGGCCCTGGCTGGCCTCTCCAAGCCCTCGGCATCGTGCTTCAGGGCGGGCTCGGGGGCTGTATGCGCCCTGGCCATCGGCGCGGACATCTCTGATTCCGAAGGTGGCTTGTAGGCTGTCCGATAGCCCTCGGAGTGCCCCTCGGATTCCCACAGCCTTACCGGGCTGGAGTCCGTGTCCATAGCCCCGGCGTCCCTTGCCGCGGACTTGGGTGACCAGCGCTTCCGGTAGCGCCGGGCCCGTCCTCCACTGCTGCCTGAATGGCAGGCCTCATCAGAGTCCTCCGCGGCAGAGCGGAGGTTGCATGCCTTTCGGCAGCGACGCTCACACATGGAGACCAGGTCCTCCATGTCACGTCCTCCTCTTCCCGAATGTCGTTCTTCTCTTCGGGCCTCAACTTCCGGAGTTCGCCATGCTCTTGAACGTCTCGGTCCTTCTATGGCTCCAATCTCCGGCGTGGTCTCCACCGAGTCCACAATACGCACCCGGGGCGTACTTTGGCAGGGCTCATAGGGGCCCAAGTCCCCGGGTCGGCGGTAGGTAGGGGCAGCAGGTACGCCTCTGCTACCATAAAGAAGGTCCCTACCAGGACCGGCCCCCGCCGTGCCCCTTCCGCCTGTAACCCCTGCTGATTTACTCCGGATCAACGATTGCATTCCTCAATTTCCAGGGTCCAAATCCACAAATATAGAAAATAGAAAATACAATCCTCCTTCAACCCTGAACAGCAACCAGATCCCACAAATACAGCAATAACCCAATCCGCAATCAAATCCAAATGGCGGGCTTTCGTTCAGCACATCGATGGTCTCACGATGGCGGGCATGTACAAGAATTGCACCAAGGAAAAAAGCCCTGAAATTGGCATATGAACACAAATAAAGCAAAGTTGGGGAAAGAGGTGAACAGACACATTCACAACCATTCACCCCTCATTCCCTGGACTCAAGACCTTCCCTTGACTCACCAACATATTGCCCTGAACCAGGTCAAATGAGATGGCTGAATACCATATGTCAAAAGTCATTACACAAACACCAAAAATGTGTTCACTCCCCAGCCTCTAAATCCTAGCCCAATGGGGAGGTGGCGTGTCATGGTCTAGAGTGGCACTCAGGATCATGCCCTACCCTGACATAACCTTGGTTGGACTTGGAGTCGAATGGGCTTGGAGATATGCCCCATGAGTTTGAACTCATAACATCTCAAAAAACTGCCAATTCACACCATATTGGCCATATATCAAATATATGCTCAAAATTGAAGTTACCACCTATCCGTAGGCTCAAAGCATGCATGGAATCGAAGTCTAATTTTCATGGAGGATAGAGACCAAAGGCCACTGCCCATGTACATCCCCACTTCACCCTCGAAACCCGTTCGGATATGGGCGCCACACATTGCCCAAGTCAGCCCATGATCTTGAGACCAAATTTTGTAATCCTTCGTGCGCCAAGCCAAATGGAGTACGCGATCCGGCATATGGTGGTGTTCAACTCTGAAGCATATGCCAACATATGAACAACATACCATGGTTCGACTCCCCATAGGCTTCTTGCTGTTTGCCGACCAGGTAAGTACACAAAACGCAAAAATGAGCAAAAATTGAGGACAAAAACATGAAAATATGTCCGAATACAAAGTTGTCATGATAATATATCTCTATGCTCACCCATGATATCCGCTCATGGTTCAACAAACAAATGGAACCATTTACGAACAATTCCCCCACTTGGATCCCCAATCAGGCGCATGGAGATACCTTCGCCACCCCCATCTACATGCCCCATGAAAATGGGAGTGCACTCATGGATCTCTTTGCCAAACATACCATGAGCAATACATACGCGGTAGACTTAGTCTAGCGCTTTGAATTCCACAATTGGGACATGGGCAAAGCCCTTGTCACGTGTGGCTCCCCATCTTCTCGGCCACACGAAGATATATAACATGGGCGTGAGCATATCGAAGCACATACCATGCATATAACATAACCCTCAAAAAGTGGCTCCCACCATGGTATGTCATGCCCCTCCATGGACATAACTTCACGTTAAAAATACGTGGGAACCCAAATAAATTTATATGCAACCCCAACACTCATGCGGTACACTCGAAAGTCGCAATAAAATATTCGGTTGCACGGTGCAAGAGTTATATATCACTTTCTACCCTCCTGACCCTTATCCCTTGCTTTAACGGGCATGTGTACACAACAAAGGCATTTGATGCTTCTCAAATTAACTTGAGACTAAGGCGCTTGCAACCCAACTTTTCTTATTCTCTTTCCTCACACTCGCTCGTAGATATGGCCCTTCAAAGTGGTCCCACGATTCACTTTTGTTTCCCTTATATCTCCAAGTCAAATGGGTGGCAAGTATAAGGGAAACCTGATTCGGGCATAGGGAAAAGAGTATGACCACTCGAAGAAGACCAAATCAAGTGCGGCGATGTCGAAGTCGAAAATCCGATTTCGACATCGCGAAAAATTCAGAATAAAATTTCGAGTGCATATTTAGAAAATTGCGGAAGCAACGAACCCTTTACTGATGAAATCTGACCCTTCATCGGGGTTTCCGCCAAAATATCTGGAAATAACAGTTAACCTATCGGTTAACGCAAAGTCGCGAGCCAACTGACAGTCGCCGATACATTGACCATCAGAACGAAAGGCTGAAAATTTACGGAAACATTATGATAATAAAACCCTGTTGATTCCTGATATTCTGATGTATAAATCTCCGCTGGCGGCGCCTCAGTACTGAATATGGCCGCTCGTAGCCGGAATGGCCAAACCCATCACACTATCACATCGGGTTAGGTCAGGTGGATGGAAGAGTATGATATCAGCTAATGGCGGCTTGCCGGCACATAGATACCCCACACCCCAAGTGACCCAAAGATGGCCACGGGGGTCCGAACCGGTTTCAAAGCTCAACAGCATGGATGCTCTCCGCAATCAGAAATGCCTGCCCCCCAAGCATGGACTTCACCGCCGCAAGATGGCTACTTCACGCCGCACCCAGTCTACAAACGCAACAGAAGAGCACTACCCAAGAGAAGTGCGGAAGCGTAAATGGCTCCTGGATAAGAAGGGATGAGCCGTGCTTTTTGAAGCTTTTAAAAGAAAATTTTGCACAGTTGCACTAAAAATTTTGTAAACTTTAAGAAAACGTATTTCACAGAAAACCACGCAGCAGAGCAGGTAGACAACCCGCCTCTCAGGTATGCTAGTGTCATGTAACACGCATGCATTGCGTTCGTGTTGCTAGTTTCGTGAAAAAGGTAAGGTTTGTCACCGCTGCTTTCGTTCGGGGTTTGGGGGTTCACTTCTCTTGCTCTGCACAGGTCAAAACAGGACTGAAAGGTATGTTACACGAATGGAGCACGCAGTGCGCTCATAGGGTTAGACTATGCGCTGTGCTTGCAATTCATGTGCCTAATGTAGGCATCCAGACGATGTGGCACTTTCCTTGTGCATCCATCCACCCTTCCCGTTTCTTCACAGGTCAAAAAGGAAAGTGCTTGCTCGTGCTTGCCTCGCCGTAGCGTTAATATAGGGTTGTTTAAAACGCTTAGGCTTCGTTTTGCGCTGTGCAGTTGCTCGCCATTTTGCTCCTCTCTCCTGTAGCAAGCAAGGTGCGAAGTGCATGCATGATACACACGATGCAATAGTTGCTTAGGGTGGTTTATAATTAGCCATAGGATTGTTTGAACGCTTAGGGTTACCCTTGCGTTCGACGTCCTTCCGCATGCGTGGTGAGTAAGATAAGTAAGCCCAGGAGGAGCTCACCTCCTGGTTGAGTTTCGTGATGATTGGTTAAATGGGGTTAGTGTTAGGAACAAAAATTGTTGTTGTTCGCCTCCCTTCCGTGCATACACATGATGCATTAAACGGCTGTAGGCCACACGCTGTGCACACAGTATGACCCTTGTTTAGGCTACCCAGGGCTCCACCCTACGTTCCATAAGACAACGGGCGGAGTCCTTAGGCTTTCTTGCTTGCAGGGCGGTTGGAGGACAGCCTATTATTTTCCAACCTAAGACCTGCATGATACAGCGAGGTTGGTTAGGTTCCTTAGCCGCTAACCGTCCTTCATCCGCCTTTTTTCTCAGGTGGCAAAGAGGAAAGGGTGAAGTGGTGCAGCAGCTGAAGTTGCCTTTGGCGACTTCCGATTTTTTGCCCATGCTAAAAAGGGTGCAGATCACACAAACAAAGTGGGCCAGTGGACGACTTCCTGGAATACAACCCTTACTACACGCTGTGCGCTCCGACAGTGCACCTCTCCCTCCAAGCCCTGTCAGAGAAACGCGCGAGGACGTTCCTGGCAGGCCACAGTTGCCCAGCGGCGCTGTGTTCGCTTGCAATTTGACAGAGGAGCCAATAGGGCTCGTGACTTACTTGCCATGGCCGGCCAGTAGCGTGTGTAGGGGTTAGGGTCAGCCAGCCTGGCAGGGACTGAGTGCGGCTGCGCTCACCCTGCCTTCTCAGGCTGGTGCAGGCATTGGTTACCGTAGTGGAGTTTTTTCTCTGCTCCGCTTGATTTTCCTCGTAGGCAGGCGAGTGTGTTAGGTTTTGGCCTTTAGAACAATTTGTGTTTTGTATGCCCTCAGCACACTTGGCGACCCCTCCCCTATAGTAGGTAGGGCTTTTGCCGTCTTCCCCAAAGGATAGGGGCCAGCACAGAAATTGGGCACCAAAGAAGTGGTAGTAGTATCTGATTAGGACCGTCTGTCCGACTTCAGCGAAGCCCGAGAGGGAGCCCACGCCGGGGAGTGAAGGGAGACACACACAGACATACGTAGCACACTTAGGGGTATGGTAACACCGCCAAGAAGGGTAGAACCCCATGAGTTTGGACCATTTAGGGGTCCTAACTGTGGGTACGCTTGTCCCCAAGGAGGGTTGACACACTTTGCTTCACAGCACCTTGCTTGTCGTTCCCCCCTGGACTAGAAAGCCACCGCTCTTCGTTGGCTCCCCAAGATCATAACATTAGGGCATCCCCCATGCACCACGTGGTCAACGAGGCACAGAATCACTGGGTGGCTGCAGAGCTGATAAGCGGCAACCTGGTTTACGCTGGTAACCACAGCCATGGGACTGCAGGGCACAACCTGTCCCGGTTCACACTGATGAGGTCTAGTTGTCAGCACAACAGTGCTCACCGCCCTTTGGAGGTTAGAAAACAGAGCGGGTTGCGAGTAAAGGGCCTCAACTGTGAGTCCCAATCTAGGGGGAATTTGTTCACGTAGGCAGGCGTGTTAAGGTGACCCGCAGTTGAGGTGGTCGTATGGAGGTGGGCACCCCAGACTGAACCGACCCAACGGGTACGTAGTCCAGCGCGTGGGCGTGTTCTTGGTACTACAGTGTGCGGAGAATGTGTGGTGGGAGGCTTGGGCAAAAGAACGCACCGACCATTGGGGTGCAAAGAAGGTAAGCGGCCTGGTGGTGTTCCAACGATCCTCAGTATTGCCCCCCCCCCGGTGCGTGGGAAGTGTACCTCCGGGGGGAGCCATTACTCCTGCAGGAGTGGCCAGAAGGAGATGCGAATGAGAGGTCGCCTGCACTGCCCCCTGTTGCCAGAACGAAATAAGAAGATAGGTAAAACACGACGAAAAAACTTTCTGAATAGCTGAAAAAAAAGTTAATTAGCATAATAAATGCGTAGGCCGAAAGCGCGCTGCAAAACGCGTAAAAATGCGACAAAATTTTTTTTCGACGTTAGATAGGTGAATAGTTAACGCCATAAGCACCATAACGCTCGTAGGAGCATAACGGTGTAACCCTCGTCATCTAACTACCCATAAGCGCAAGGAAAAACGCGCCGCGAGCAGCGCGTAAATCTCGAAAGTTTTTCGTAACTCGCCACCCCCCCTCACGTTGCCCCCTGCCGCCTTTTTCTTTTTCCTCTCCATCTACCTCCCTCCCCACCCTCCTGCCCATCACTGCCCTTGGCCTACAGCTCAGGCGACGGCCCTCGGGGAACGCGGTTAACCCCTAGCAATGGACACCAACGACTTTCACAACGACAAGCACAAACGCAAGCCCAAGTGCACCCAGATACCCGTCAACGTTGAGGCGGCGGGTCTACACGTAAGACAGCCAGCCCAAAATAGTCTTGCTGTCTGCCTGCATGTGTGCGTTGGGTAGCGTATAATTTAGAAAAAAAATTTTCTTTCTTATTTTTTTTTCAAAAACCGAAAAAAAGTTTTTAAAGGAATAAGGAACACCCGCAGCAAAAGAAAAACACACAGCACAGCCCAGCACCACGGTACCACAAGGCGACGCAGCACCACAGAACACAGCCCGGCACAGCAAGACACAAGGACACACCAGAGCAGCACCAGCACACCACAGAACGCCAAGGGAGACACCACAACACACAGCGACACACCACAGCACGGGGCGCCAACAACAGCGCAGACCAAACCGGCACCGAGCAACACGACGCGCAGCACAACGCAGCACCGCACACACAGGGAAAGGACACAAACCAACACCACCAGCAAAGGAAATCGGACAGCAGGTTTGAGGTCTGAGGTTTGATTTTGCGGGTACTAGACGCCTTTCGGCCCCAGGGGGCCACCTGGTCGGGCCAGGTGATATCCTCCACACCGGGTCCTAGTGGGGGGCCCTCCAAGACGCATCTCCTGCCTGGTGGGGGAGTCCCCCGGGTTCACAGGGCTCGGAGCCCCGTCTCTCCCCGGCTTCCCCGTTTCGCCACTCCCCGGTCAGGGCATCAATTCGCAGCCGTGGCTGCGGGCCCTTACCCACCGGGTCGCCCCCCTAATGCGTGGTCGCCCGGGGCGCCGGCGCCGCCGGGCCCGTGCTACTGGCTTGTCGCCAGTTGGACCCCCTTGTACTGGCGCGGAGGCTGCCTAGCCTAGGGGTTGGGGCGTGGCGCAGTGCGCCACTACTGCCTTGGCAGTTGCAGTGCCCTGTCCGTGTGTGCGCGGCGCTCGCGGCCGGTTCAAGGGGCTCGGGCCGGTACCTGGTGTTGTGTCTCTCCTGTTTCCCCCTTCCTGCCCCGCGTGTCCCGCGCTGCGTGTTGCGGGCCGGCCTGTCTGGGTGTCCCTTACCCTCGCTCGCTGGTACCCCTAGCAATGGACATCAACGACTTCCACAACGACAAGCATCAACGCAAGCCCAAGCACACCCAGATACCCGTCAATGTTGAGGCGGCGGGGTTACACGTAAGACAGCCAGCCCGAAATGGTCTTGCTGCCTGCCTGCATGTGTGCGTTGGGTAGCGTATGATTTGAAAAAAACAATTTCTTTTTATTTTTATTTTCAAAAACCGAAAAATGTTTTTGAAAGGAAAAGGGAACAACCGCAGCAAAAGAAAAACACACAGCACAGCCGAGGACCACGGCACCACAAGGCGATGCAGCACCACAGAACACAGCCCGGCACAGCAAGACACCACGACACATCAGAGCAGCACCACCACACCACAGAACGCCAAGGGAGACACCACAACACACAGCGACACAGCACAGCACGGGGCGCCAACAACAGCGCCGATCAAACCGGCACGGAGCAACACGACGCGCAGCGCAACACAGCACCGCACACACAGGGAAAGGACACGGACCAACACCACCAGCAAAGAAAAACGGACAGCAGGGCGCCACAGCACGGCACCACACGGTAACACAGGACCACAGAACACAGGACACAGCACAGGGGAGCGGGGCACCACAACAAACCACAGCACTCAGCAGGGCAGCATGCCACGCGGCCAGGCAGGAGCACCCGCGACAACACACGCCAGCGGAAAACAACAGCAGGTAACCAGACCCAGCAACGAACAGCCGGCAACCACAGGCAATAACACGCAGCACCAGCCAGCGCGAACGACAAAACACGGAACCACCAGCAAGACACGACGCAGACAGCAGCACACGACACGACAGGCGGCACACCAGAGCAACGCAGCACCGCAGCCCAGGACAGAACACAACCACGGGCCACGACAGGGGACCAGGCAACGGCAACAGGGGGCAGCAGCACGGAGCAAGAACCAGGCCCAACACAGGCACGCCACACACCACCAGGCAAAACACAAAACACACCACAACACCGTAACACGACACGCAACAGCACACACAGAAAGCTCACAACCAGGGTGCACCCAATAACACAGCGCAAGCGCACACCAGCCCCTGCCGGGGCACAACGCCCACAGCAACACAAACCAGCACAGCCCACGGCCCAGGACACACAAACCAGCCCAAGCACCGCACAACCGGGACACGAAGGCAGAAAAAGGCGGGAGCGGAAAAAGGAAAAAAAAAATAAAAAAGGGAGGAAACAAACAAAAAACAGGAGCATCGCAAGCAAAAAAAAGGGGAGGGGGATAAGGAGGTGGGAAAAGGAAATAAAGAGGGGTGCCGGGGGGGAGGACCACAGAGCGCCAAGGACGGAGGCGGCCCGGGCCGGAACCCACAACCACCGAAGACAAGGGGGCGCAAAAAAAAGGCAAACAAGGGGGGGGGCAGGCGGGATGACCACAAGACGCCAAGGCCCAAGGCACCCCGGGCCGGAAAACAGGGAATGCCGGAGACAACGGGGGCGCAACAAGGAAAAAAAAACAGAAACAGCCAACAAAAACGACAAACAGGGCAACCCCAGCAAAACCTCGCCCGCTCCTTGATGCATAAAGAGCCTTGGCAGCCCCTGCTGCAAAGGTACCCATTCCTGGCCTCCGCGTACGTGCAGTTCTTCAACTTCAAGGAATAACAGCGACAGCATACCAAAATGTCACATCCGTAAAAAGTCGCATCGCGCGACACACCGACTGACACCTCCAAGTCGCGTAGTTACCTTCAGCTGAACAACTACGCCTTTTAATGTTTTCACCGCAAATCTCAACACCAGATCAACTTTCCGCAAAACTGCAACAAGTTATCCACACTCAAGAATTTCTTGTTTCTTTTCTCTCAGCATGACTAATACCGCAACAGGCTTTCACCGTCGCCACTGAGCTCTATGAAAACTTGTCAACGTCATGGTCACCAAGATCATGGCCGCAAACTCAAGCTCAACAGCATGCATGCTGTCCGCAAACAGAAATGCCTGCGCCGGAAGCATGGACTTCACCGCCGCAGGATATCTACTTCACGCCGCGCCCCGTCTACGAAGACTCTCACGCTGCCTGCTTTCCAACGACATTGCCGCAACCCTTTGACCAATGCCTACAGCTTAATTCTGATACACTGCCGGATATCTCCATGTGCGCACCCGTGCCTGCAGACCGTATTTTTGAGAACTTCCAAATGACATGGCCGTCGAACGTCGACTATCAACACGATGCCTCTGCCCTGTCTTGCGAACGGGATCCTGAGATAAAGAAGCCTGCCGGTTATGAACCTGCCACTGAATCAAGGACATCCTTCGATTCCAACTCCAAATCCACAACTCGCTCGCAAGAAGTTCAAACAACCCTCACGATTGCCAAGAATATTGACGAACATGAAATTCTTATCCAGCACCAGCCACGAAGTCTGCGTACAAAGAATACCTCACGTATTAAATCCTACTTCCAGTTGCACGAAGGAGCCTGGACAATCGTCCACCGACCTCCGAGAGCACGGCCGCATCAGACGTCCAATCAAAAATCACACACCACTTTCCGCAGCCGAGACACTGCCCATGTGAATATGGCTCGAACTGTTGCACGAATACTAAGCAAAAAATACCACCGAGACACAGCCCTAACATTGAAACCGTGGAAGCGAACTATTTGGAATATGATAACCAACAGCCGGAACCTCCATCCTGTTTACGCCCACCACACACAACTCCGTTCTATGATTCTCATCCCATCAGAGGACAAAGCCTGTGACACCCTTGCCAATGAAGAAGCGCTTGATTTCGGACTGATACTCGTCAAGCACATGTCTCTGCTCCCACAGGAAGTGCTTGAATTATCCATGGACCCTCAAAGCTCAAAAGGAAAGAGTTCACCAAGCAATTTAATCGCCACATCCCTTGAAAGCGCCTTTCGCTGGCAACGGGCTCAAATTGTCCGGGCCGACAGTGACTCACGACAGATTTTCGCAGCCGAATACAGAGCATTACATTGGAAACTGATTGCCACGTCCCTTGACCATGAGTTCCGTCGACAATGGACTCATATTATCCCGGCTGAACATGAATCCCGGCAGATGTGCGCAGCCAAGCACCACACAGTGCATGCTGAATTCCTCGATCCATCAATCAGCTGCCCATCTGAACCAACCGACTTCTTGTCCTACAGTGAGGACGAATCTGTCCCAGAAGATGAACCACCAGAGCTACAATGAAGCAGCGATGATGAACAAGACCTTGAAGATTCGGTTCCACTTGCCCCCTCTGATTCTTCTGATTTTAAGCAAGACAGTGACTTGCCTGTGTTCACTCCCAACACGTTTCCCTTGCCAAGCGCTTTTCATCCCCTGTTGAAGGAGCACAGCGAAGCATGGTTTTGGGATCTTGTTGCACTCTTAAATTTATTTGACAGCCTTCACAGGGGGGACCTGTCTCCTCAGTCACTAGTTGATGTTTTCTTCGATCCTTCACTTTCGCCATCTGGAATGATCAGGTATATGCAAAGCTCAGCTATGCGCAGAGACACAGTAAATTTGTTGGTTCGTTTGAGGAACGAACCGGACTATTCCAAACTCCAGTCATTGAGGTCTTGTATTTATAACAACACGTTGTATGCTGAGTATGTACAGCTCCATAACATGCTGGTTCTTCACAAACCAAACAAATTATTTACTTTCACGTGCGATGCTATCTGACCCTGTGCCGGATAACAGTACAGAGGGAGCAGACACACGCTGAATGAGAACTCTTTTTTTTATTTCATTTTGTTTTTGTTTTTCTTTTTGACTTAAACCTTCAGCGATCCCCAGAAGTTATGCTTCACCTGAAAAGCAGAGCAGGAAGGCTGAGGACCTATATCAAACAATGAAACATGCAGCGTTCCAGGTTGCAGAAGCCAGTTTAGTGCAAGCAGAGTACAGCCAGCAGTGGAAGTGAACCTCGGTGAAAACTGGGATGAACAATCCACAAAAGGCAGGAAAAGCAAGCACAGGAGCTGAAGTCGAGAATGTACAATTTGTTACATATATCAGTGCGAGAACCAACAGAGGGTTATGCTTCAACCTTAAAAGGCAGACCACACTGTCCATACAAGATTAAAGTATGAGGAACACAGTTGAAAGCACGCCAACGCTTATGTGACCCGGGAGCCCCGACCCGGAGAGCTGGGAGGCACAGAGCAAAATAGGGCAACCCCAGCCCGGACGGGGCCGAATAAACGGAAAACGCACCAAGACCGGCCATAGGCAAAGGAGAGGCGCACCAGAACGCGCCTGGGAGGCCGGCCCGCCCCAGCCGGCCCAGAGGCACAGGCACACAGGCACGCCACCCGGGCGTGGCGTCCTCCGACCCAAAAGGGGCGGTGTCGGCGTCCACAGGAAACAGCCCCGGTGCACCGGCCGAGTCCCCCGTCGGAAGACTGGCGGTATGAGAAACCAGACGCGTCAGTGACCGGGTCCGCACACGCAAACCACGGCAGCGCACGCAGCCCACGACCGACGCGGGAGGGACCCACCAGGGACAGGCCCATCGCGGGGCCCCGAACAGGTACGACGCAGAGCGAGCCGGGGGGCCCCGCCTCGGCGGGGGCCAGCGGCAGGCACAAAGAGCCCTGCTCTCGACCGGCCTCCCCGTGCCCCGCGCAGCTGCCCAGTAAATCCAGGTGCGCAAGCCCCCGGGATGGAGAAAGGCACCACGGCGTCGGAAAAGCCGACCGGAGCACTGACAGCGACTGGACCGGACGAGGCGCGGCGCACCAACGCGGGGCCACGAGGCACCCCAGAGAGGCACGCCGCCGGCCACAACTAAGGCACACGGACAGGTGCCAAGCAACAACAAGCACGGGCAGCGCGCACAACACGCGACCAACCACGCAACAGGTGCTTGGCAACACCGGACCCACACCCCACAAACCCCAGCCAGGAGTGGCGGGGTACAAGCGAAGTACACACACAAGCAGACACACACCACGACACCCGAGCCAGGAGTTGCAGGGGCGCAGCCAAAACCCCAGCCCAGGCACACACACCCACACCGCACACCCGGGCCAGGAGTGGCGGGGTACAGGGGGAGCGCGCACACAAACGCACACACACACCAACACCCTAGCCAAGAGTGGCGGGGCACAGCCGAAGTCCGCGCCCACGCACACACAGCTGCACCGTACAGCCCGACCAGGAGTGGCGGGGTGCGGGCGGAGCGCGCACAAGAACGCAAACAAACACCAACACCGCAGCTAGGAGTGGCGGGGCGCAGCGGAATCCCGAGCCCAGGCACACACACCCACACAGCACACCCCAGCCAGGAGTGGCGGCTTACAAGCGGAGCGCTCAGACACACACCGCAACACCCCATCCAGGAGTGCCGGGCCGCAGCAGAAGCCGGAGCCCAAACGCACCCACCCACGACGCACACCCTAGCCAGGAGCGGCGGGGTACAAGCGGAGCATGCACACAAGCACACACACACCCCAACATCCGAGTGAGGAGAGGCGGGGTGCAGCCGAAACCCGAGCCAAAGCACACACACCCACACCACACACCAGAGCCAGGAGTGGCGGGGTACAAGCGGAGCACGCACACAAGCACACACACATCCCAAGACCCCAGCCAGGAGTGGTGGGGCGCAGCCGAGACCCAAGCCCAAGCACACACACTAACGCCGCACACCCCAGCCAGGGGTGACGGGGTGCAAGCGTAGCCCGCACACGGACACACACACACCCTAACACCCCAGCAAAGAGTGGCGGGGCGCAGCCGAAGCCCGATCCCAAGCAAACACACCAAGGCGACACACCCAGGCCAGAAGCGGCGGGGTAAAAACGGAGCACGCACACATGCACACACACGCCCCCACCTTCGAGCCAGGAGAGGCGGGGTGCAGCCGAAACCTGAGCCCAAGCACACACACCCACACCACACACCAGAGCCAGGAGTGGCGGCCCACAGGCAGAGCACGCACACAAAGACACACACACCCCAAGACCCCAGCCAGGAGTGGTGGGGCGCAGCCGAAACCCGAGCTCAAGCACACACACCAACGCCGCACACCCCAGCCAGGAGCGGCAGGGTACAAGCGGAGCACGCACACAAGCACACACACACCCCAACACCCCAGCCAGGAGTGGCAGGGCGCAGCCAAAACGAGAGCCCAAGCACACACACTCACACCACACACCCGAGCCAGGAGTGGCGGGGTACAAGCGGAGCACGCACACAAGCACACACACACCCCAACAACCGAGCCAGGAGGGGGGAAGTGCAGCCGAAACCAGAGCGCAAGCACACACACCCACGCCGCACACCCGAGCCAGGAGTGGCGGGGTAGAAGCGGAGCACGCACACAAGCACACACACACCCCAACACACCAGCCCGGAGTGTCGGGGCGCAGCCAAAACCTGAGCCCAAGCACACACACCCACACCACACACCCCAGCAAGGAGTGGCGGGACACAAGCGTAGCGCGCACACAAGCGCACAGACACCCGAACACCCCAGCCAGGACTGGCGGGGCGCAGCCAAAGCCCGAGCCCAAGCACAACCCAGATGCAAACACAAGCACCACACAACAGTAGGAAACGCAGTGTCCATAGCCCGGGCATTGAGGCAGCCCGTGCCATGCAGGTGACCCCGCCAAACGAGATCCGGAGACCGGGGGTAAGGCTGCATCCTAAGGCCTGCACTGTTTTGGGACCCGAGGCGGACCGTGCGACACCCAAGCACCTCGAGACCCCAGTACCAAGGACATGCATGCATGCTTTGAGAACGGGATACGCCAGGAAGTCCGGTGAACCCCTAGGGTTCCGCACAAAGGAGGAGACTTGCGCAAGCATGGGGGCTCACCCTCCCGGCATGACAAGTATGTCGCGCTGGCGGCGATCAGCCCTCCCGGTGTTGCTCGGGGCCGCTTATCTGGGGGCCACCAGTCAGGTCTAGCGGGATGTAAGTCGCCTCTTCTCTTCAAGCGCGGAGCCTCTTCCTGTTCGTCACAGGGGCGATGCCAGGGGGAACCATGGGGCGCCTCTCCACGACCGAGTGCACCTACCTACCTACCTGACGCGAAGGAGAGTCCCAATGGGAGGAGGGGATCTCTGGGGTATACCACCGCCTCCTGAAGCTTGCAACCTTCTCAGGCACAATAATTAGATAGGCACACGGAGATTGATTTTTCTTCTTACGCTGGGACATGATCTCAGTACGGGTTAGTAGCTGTCCCTCGTTGTTCTCAACAAGGTAGGAACGAAAGATGGGGTTGGTACTCCCATCTGGCCGTATAAATCGGCTCCGAGGTTTGCCTCAGATAGCCCATATCCGTTCCACAGGGCCAGGAATTTCCACCCCTGTTTATACTGGTGGCGTGCAATACCTGCAACCACGTAGTAGCCATCGACTGCCATCTCAACGCCATTCATTTCTTAGAGTTCGTCTGCCTCCTCAGGGTTTGCAGCGTTCTCTAGGTCGATGCGCTCAACCTCTCTGTCAGACACACGCCACTCGTCCCGGGACAGTTTGTCAGGCGAGTGGTAATGTGTCAGCTGTTCAGGTGCACAAAGCAGCTCTCCACCTAAGCGGGGACAGCACCTCACATGGATCCCGAATCCATCTATCTTAATAATGCGGTAAGGCCGAAAGTAAGGGTCCTGCAGACAGTGGTGGGGCCATGTGGGCAATCGCGAGTGGTGTACCAGCACAAGGTCCGCTACCTTGAAGGGGGCAGGACGTATCGTGCGGTTACGCCTAGTCAACTCACGTTCTTGAACGTGTTTCAGGTTAGGTCTAGCCAGGTTAGCCAGGTCCTGCCTGTGCTCCAGCCAGTCCCCTACGGGGCTCTTGTAGTTCTCTGGAAAAGGGGCTTTGAAGAACCAGGCAGGACGCCCGCCATGGAACAGTTTGTGGGAGTATAGCCTGTTGAAGAACTCTCCTGAGAGTTCATGGTTAGGACAGCCCAGAGTAACAGGCGTCCCCAATCTTTGGTACATTCCTGTTCATCCGATTCCTCAGGCTCTGCTCCAACACACGGTTATGTCTCTTGCACAGAGGGTTAGAAGTGTGTGTGTACGGTTATGTGGGGTGCAAAGAAGGTAAGCGGCCTGGTGGTGTTCCAACGATCCTCAGTATTGCTCCCCCCCCGGTGCGTGGGAAGTGTACCTCCGGGGGGAGCCATTACTCCTGCAGGAGTGGCCTGAAGGAGATGCAAATGAGAGGTCGCCTGCACTGCCCCCTGTTGCCAGAACGAAATAAGAAGATAGGTAAAACACGACGAAAGAACGTTCTGAATAGCTGAAAAAAAAGTTAATTAGCATAATAAATGCGTAGGCCAAAAGCGCGCTGCAAAACGCGTAAAAACGCGACAAAATTGTTTTTCGACGTTAGATAGGTGAAAAGTTAACGCCATAGGCACCATAACGCTCGTAGGAGCATAACAGTGTAACCCTCGTCATCTAACTACCCATAAGGGCAAGGAAAAACGCGTCGCGAGCAGCGCGTAAATCTCGAAAGTTTTTTGTAACTCGCCACCCCCCCTCACGTTGCCCCCTGCCGCCTTTTTCTTTTTCCTCTCCATCTACCTCCCTCCCCACCCTCCTGCCCATCACTGCCCTTGGCCTACAGCTCAGGCGACGGCCCTCGGGGAACGCGGTTAACCCCTAGCAATGGACACCAACGACTTTCACAACGACAAGCACAAACGCAAGCCCAAGTGCACCCAGATACCCGTCAATGTTGAGGCGGCGGGTCTACACGTAAGACAGCCAGCCCAAAATGGTCTTGCTGTCTGCCTGCATGTGTGCGCTGGGTAGCGTATAATTTTAAAAAAAATTTTCTTTTTTATTTTTATTTTCAAAAACCGAAAAAAAGTTTTTAAAGGAATAAGGAACACCCGCAGCAAAAGAAAAACACACAGCACAGCCCAGCACCACGGTACCACAAGGCGACGCAGCACCACAGAACACAGCCCGGCACAGCAAGACACAAGGACACACCAGAGCAGCACCAGCACACCACAGAACACCAAGGGAGACACCACAACACACAGCGACACACCACAGCACGGGGCGCCAACAACAGCGCAGACCAAACCGGCACCGAGCAACACGACGCGCAGCACAACGCAGCACCGCACACACAGGGAAAGGACACAAACCAACACCACCAGAAAAGGAAATCGGACAGCAGGTTTGAGGTCTGAGGTTTGATTTTGCGGGTACTAGACGCCTTTTGCCCCCAGGGGGCCACCTGGTCGGGCCAGGTGATATCCTCCACACCGGGTCCTAGTGGGGGGCCCTCCAAGACGCATCTCCTGCCTGGTGGGGGAGTCCCCCGGGTTCACAGGGCTCGGAGCCCCGTCTCTCCCCAGCTTCCCCGTTTCGCCACTCCCCCGTCAGGGCATCGATTCGCAGCCGTGGCTGCGGGCCCTTACCCACCGGGTCGCCCTTCTAATGCGTGGTCGCCCGGGGCGCCGGCGCCGCCGGGCCCGTGCTACTGGCTTGTCGCCAGTCCACCCCCTTGTACTGGCGCGGAGGCTGCCTAGCCTAGGGGTTGGGGCGTGGCGCAGTGCGCGGCTACTGCCTTGGCAGTTGCAGTGCCCTGTCAGTGTGTGCGCGGCGCTCGCGGCCGGTTCGGGGGGCTCGGGCCGGTACCTGGTGTTGTGTCTCTCCTGTTTCCCCCTTCCTGCCCCGCGTGTTCCGCGCTGCGTGTGGCGGGCCGGCCTGTCTGGGTGTCCCTTACCCTCGCTCGCTGGTACCCCTAGCAATGGACATCAACGACTTCCACAACGACAAGCATCAACGCAAGCCCAAGCACACCCAGATACCCGTCAATGTTGAGGCGGCGGGGTTACACGTAAGACAGCCAGCCCGAAATGGTCTTGCTGCCTGCCTGCATGTGTGCGTTGGGTAGCGTATGATTTAAAAAAAACAATTTCTTTTTATTTTTATTTTCAAAAATCGAAAAATGTTTTTTAAAGGAAAAAGGAACACCCGCAGCAAAAGAAAAATACACAGCACAGCCCAGGACCACGGCACCACAAGGCGACGCAGCACCACAGAACACGGCCCGGCACAGCAAGACACCACGACACATCAGAGCAGCACCACCACACCACAGAACGCCAAGGGAGACACCACAACACACAGCGACACAGCACAGCACGGGGCGCCAACAACAGCGCCGACCAAACCGGCACCGAGCAACACGACGCGCAGCGCAACACAGCACCGCACACACAGGGAAAGGACACGGACCAACACCACCAGCAAAGGAAAACGGACAGCAGGGCGCCACAGCACGGCACCACACGGCAACACAGGACCACGGAACACAGGACACAACACAGGGGAGCGGGGCACCACAACAAACCACAGCACTCAGCAGGGCAGCATGCCACGCGGCCAGGCAGGAGCACCCGCGACAACACACACCAGCGGAAAACAACAGCAGGTAACCAGACCCAGCAACGAACAGCCGGCAACCACAGGCAATAACACGCAGCACCAGCCAGCGCGAACGACAAAACACGGAACCACCAGCAAGACACGACGCAGACAGCAGCACACGACACGACAGGCGGCACACCAGAGCAACGCAGCACCGCAGCCCAGGACAGAACACAACCACGGGCCACGACAGGGGACCAGGCAACGGCAACAGGGGGCAGCAGCACGGAGCAAGAACCAGGCCCAACACAGGCACGCCACACACCACCAGGCAAAACACAAAACACACCACAACACCGTAACACGACACGCAACAGCACACACAGAAAGCTCACAACCAGGGTGCACCCAACAACACAGCGCAAGCGCACACCAGCCCCTGCCGGGGCACAACGCCCACAGCAACACAAACCAGCACAGCCCACGGCCCAGGACACACAAACCAGCCCAAGCACCGCACAACCGGGACACGAAGGCAGATAAATGCAGGAGCGGAAAAAGGAAAAAAAAATAAAAAAGGGAGGAAACAAACAAAAAACAGGAGCATCGCAAGCAAAAAAAAAGGGGAGGGGGATAAGGAGGTGGGAAAAGGAAATAAAGAGGGGTGCCGGGGGGGAGGACCACAGAGCGCCAAGGACGGAGGCACCCCGGGCCGGAACCCACAACCACCGAAGACAAGGGGGCGCAAAAAAAGGCAAACAAGGGGGGGGGCAGGCGGGATGACCACAAGACGCCAAGGCCCAAGGCACCCCGGGCCGGAAAACAGGGAATGCCGGAGACAACGGGGGCGCAACAAGGAAAAAAAAACAGAAACAGCCAACAAAAACGACAAACAGGGCAACCCCAGCAAAACCTCGCCCGCTCCTTGATGCATAAAGAGCCTTGGCAGCCCCTGCTGCAAAGGTACCCATTCCTGGCCTCCGCGTACGTGCAGTTCTTCAACTTCAAGGAATAACAGCGACAGCATACCAAAATGTCACATCCGTAAAAAGTCGCATCGCGCGACACACCGACTGACACCTCCAAGTCGCGTAGTTACCTTCAGCTGAACAACTACGCCTTTTAATGTTTTCACCGCAAATCTCAACACCAGATCAACTTTCCGCAATACTGCAACAAGTTATCCACACTCAAGAATTTCTTGTTTCTTTTCTCTCAGCATGACTAATACCGCAACAGGCATTCACCGTCGCCACTGAGCTCTATGAAAACTTATCAACGTCATGGTCACCAAGATCATGGCCGCAAACTCAAGCTCAACAGCATGGATGCTGTCCGCAAACAGAAATGCCTGCGCCGGAAGCATGGACTTCACCGCCGCAGGATATCTACTTCACGCCGCGCCCCGTCTACGAAGACTCTCACGCTGCCTGCTTTCCAACGACATGGCCGCAACCCTTTGACGGATGCCTACAGCTTAATTCTGATACACTGCCGGATATCTCCATGTGCGCACCCGTGCCTGCAGACCGTATTTTTGAGAACTTCCAAATGACATGGCCGTCGAACGTCGACTATCAACACGATGCCTCTGCCCTGTCTTGCGAACGGGATCCTGAGATAAAGAAGCCTGCCGGTTATGAACCTGCCACTGAATCAAGGACATCCGTCGATTCCAATTCCAAATCCACAACTCGCTCGCAAGAAGTTCAAACAACCCTCACGATTGCCAAGAATATTGACGAACATGAAATTCTTATCCAGCACCAGCCACGAAGTCTCCGTACAAAGAATACCTCACGTATTAAATCCTACTTCCAGTTGCACGAAGGAGCCTGGACAATCGTCCACCGACCTCCGAGAGCACGGCCGCATCAGACGTCCAATCAAAAATCACACACCACTTTCCGCAGCCGAGACACTGCCCATGTGAATATGGCTCGAACTGTTGCACGAATACTAAGCAAAAAATACCACCGAGACACAGCCCTAACATTGAAACCGTGGAAGCGAACTATTTGGAATATGATAACCAACAGCCGGAACCTCCATCCTGTTTACGCCCACCACACACAACTCCGTTCTATGATTCTCATCCCATCAGAGGACAAAGCCTGTGACACCCTTGCCAATGAAGAAGCGCTTGATTTCGGACTGATACTCGTCAAGCACATGTCTCTGCTCCCACAGGAAGTGCTTGAATTATCCATGGACCCTCAAAGCTCAAAAGAAAAGAGTTCACCAAGCAATTTAATCGCCACATCCCTTGAAAGCGCCTTTCGCTGGCAACGGGCTCAAATTGTCCGGGCCGACAGTGACTCACGACAGATTTTCGCAGCCGAATACAGAGCATTACATTGGAAACTGATTGCCACGTCCCTTGACCATGAGTTCCGTCGACAATGGACTCATATTATCCCGGCTGAACATGAACCTCGGCAGATGTGCGCAGCCAAGCACCACACAGTGCATGCTGAATTCCTCGATCCATCAATCAGCTGCCCATCTGAACCAACCGACTTCTTGTCCTACATTGAGGACGAATCTGTCCCAGAAGATGAACCACCAGAGCTACAATGAAGCAGCGATGATGAACAAGACCTTGAAGATTCGGTTCCACTTGCCCCCTCTGATTCTTCTGATTTGAAGCAAGACAGTGACTTGCCCGCGTTCACTCCCAACACCTTTCCCTTGCCAAGCGCTTTTCATCCCCTGTTGAAGGAGCACAGCGAAGCATGGTTTTGGGATCTTGTTGCACTCTTAAATTTATTTGACAGCCTTCACAGGGGGGACCTGTCTCCTCAGTCACTAGTTGATTTTTTCTTCGATCCTTCACTTTCGCCATCTGGAATGATCAGGTATATGCAAAGCTCAGCTATGCGCAGAGACACAGTAAATTTGTTGGTTCGTTTGAGGAACGAACCGGACTATTCCAAACTCCAGTCATTGAGGTCTTGTATTTATAAGAACACGTTGTATGCTGAGTATGTACAGCTCCATAACATGCTGGTTCTTCACAAACCAAAAATATTATTTACTTTCACATGCGATGCTATCTGACCCTGTGCCGGGTAACAGTACAGAGGGAGCAGACACACGCTGAATGAGAACTCTTTTTTTTATTTCATTTTGTTTTTGTTTTTCTTTTTGACTTAAACCTTCAGCGATCCCCAGAAGTTATGCTTCACCTGAAAAGCAGAGCAGGAAGGCTGAGGACCTATATCAAACAATGAAACATGCAGCGTTCCAGGTTGCAGAAGCCAGTTTAGTGCAAGCAGAGTACAGCCAGCAGTGGAAGTGAACCTCGGTGAAAACTGGGATGAACAATCCACAAAAGGCAGGAAAAGCAAGCACAGGAGCAGAAGTCGAGAATGTACAATTTGCTACATATATCAGTGCGAGAACCAACAGAGGGTTATGCTTCAACCTTAAAAGGCAGACCACACTGTCCATACAAGATTAAAGTATGAGGAACACAGTTGAAAGCACGCCAACGCTTATGTGACCCGGGAGCCCCGACCCGGAGAGCTGGGAGGCACAGAGCAAAATAGGGCAACCCCAGCCCGGACGGGGCCGAATAAACGGCAAACGCACCAAGACCGGCCATAGGCAAAGGGAAGGCGCACCAGAACGCGCCTGGGAGGCCGGCCCGCCCCACCCGGCCCAGAGGCACAGGCACACAGGCACGCCACCCGGGCGTGGCGTCCTCCGACCCAAAAGGGGCGGTGTCGGCGTCCACAGGAAACAGCCTAGGTGCACCGGCCGAGTCCCCCGTCGGAAGACTGGCGGTATGAGAAACCAGACGCGTCAGTGACCGGGTCCGCACACGCAAACCACGGCAGCGCACGCAGCCCACGACCGACGCAGGAGGGACCCACCAGGGACAAGCCCATCGCGAGGCCCCGAACAGGTACGACGCAGAGCGAGCCGGGGGGCCCCGCCTCGGCGGGGGCCAGCGGCAGGCACAAAGAGCCCGGCTCTCGACCGGCCTCCCCGTGCCCCGCGCAGCTGCCCAGTAAATCCAGGTGCGCAAGCCCCCGGGATGGAGAAAGGCACCACGGCGTCGGAAAAGCCGACCGGACCACTGACAGCGACTGGACCGGACGAGGCGCGGCGCACCAACGCGGGGCCACGAGGCACCCCAGAGAGGCACGCCGCCGGCCACAACTAAGGCACACGGACAGGTGCCAAGCAACAACAAGCACGGGCAGCGCGCACAACACGCGACCAACCACGCAACAGGTGCTTGGCAACACCGGACCCACACCCCACAAACCCCAGCCAGGAGTGGCGGGGTACAAGCGAAGTACACACACAAGCAGACACACACCACGACACCCGAGCCAGGAGTTGCAGGGGCGCAGCCAAAACCCCAGCCCAGGCACACACACCCACACCGCACACCCGGGCCAGGAGTGGCGGGGTACAGGGGGAGCGCGCACACAAACGCACACACACACCAACACCCTAGCCAAGAGTGGCGGGGCACAGCCGAAGTCTGCGCCCACGCACACACAGCCGCACCGTACACCCCGACCAGGAGTGGCGGGCTGCGGGCGGAGCGCGCACAAGAACGCAAACAAACACCAACACCGCAACTAGGAGTGGCGGGGCGCAGCGGAAACCCGAGCCCAGGCACACACACCCACACAGCACACCCCAGCCAGGAGTGGCGGCTTACAAGCGGAGCGCTCAGACACACACCGCAACACCCCAGCCAGGAGTGCCGGGCCGCAGCAGAAGCCGGAGCCCAAACGCACCCACCCACGACGCACACCCTAGCCAGGAGCGGCGGGGTACAAGCGGAGCACGCACACAAGCACACACACATCCCAAGACCCCAGCCAGGAGTGGTGGGGCGCAGCTGAGACCCAAGCCCAAGCACACACACCAACGCCGCACACCCCAGCCAGGGGTGACGGGGGACAAGCGGAGCCCGCACACGGACACACACACACCCTAACACCCCAACAAAGAGTGGCGGGGCGCAGCCGAAGCCCGAGCCCAAGCAAACAGACCAATGCGACACACCCAGGCCAGAAGCGGCGGGGTAAAAACGGAGCACGCACACATGCACACACACGCCCCCACCTTCGAGCCAGGAGAGGCGGGGTGCAGCCGAAACCTGAGCCCAAGCACACACACCCACACCACACACCAGAGCCAGGAGTGGCGGGGTACAGGCAGAGCACGCACACAAAGACACACACACCCCAAGACCCCAGCCAGGAGTGGTGGGGCGCAGCCGAAACCCGAGCCCAAGCACACACACCAACACCGCACACCCCAGCCAGGAGCGGCAGGGTACAAGCGGAGCACGCACACAAGCACACACACACCCCAACACCCCAGCCAGGACCGGCGGGGCGCAGCCAAAAAGAGAGCCCAAGCACACACACCCACGCCGCACACCCGAGCCAGGAGTGGCGGGGTACAAGCGGAGCACGTACACAAGCACACACACACCCCAAGACCCCAGCCAGGAGTGGTGGGGCGCAGCCGAAACCCGAGCCCAAGCACACACACCAACGCCGCACACCCCAGCCAGGAGCGGCAGGGTACAAGCGGAGCACGCACACAAGCACACACACACCCCAACACCCCAGCCAGGAGTGGCGGGGCGCAGCCAAAACGAGAGCCCAAGCACACACACTCACACCACACACCCGAGCCAGGAGTGGCGGGGTACAAGCGGAGCACGCACACAAGCATACACACACCCCAACACCCGAGCCAGGAGTGGCGAAGTGCAGCCGAAACCAGAGCGCAAGCACACACACCCACGCCGCACACCCGAGCCAGGAGTGGCGGGGTAGAAGCGGAGCACGCACACAAGCAGACACACACCCCAACACACCAGCCCGGAGTGTCGGGGCGCAGCCAAAACCTGAGCCCAAGCACACACACCCACACCACACACCCCAGCAAGGAGTGGCGGGACACAAGCGTAGCGCGCACACAAGCGCACAGACACCCGAACACCCCAGCCAGGAGTGCCGGGGCGCAGCCAAAACCCGAGCCCAAGCACAACCCAGATGCAAACACAAGCACCACACAACAGTAGGAAACGCAGTGTCCATAGCCCGGGCATTGAGGCAGCCCGTGCCATGCAGGTGACCCCGCCAAACGAGATCCGGAGACCGGGGGTAAGGCTGCATCCTAAGGCCTGCACTGTTTTGGGACTCGAGGCGGACCGTGCGACACCCAAGCACCTCGAGACCCCAGTACCAAGGACATGCATGCATGCTTTGAGAACGGGATACGCCAGGAGGTCCGGTGAACCCCTAGGGTTCCGCCCAAAGGAGGAGACTTGCGCAAGCATGGGGGCTCACCCTCCCGGCATGACAAGTATGTCGCGCTGGCGGCGATCAGCCCTCCCGGTGTTGCTCGGGGCCGCTTTTTTGGGGGCCACCAGTCAGGTCTAGCGGGATGTAAGTCGCCTCTTCTCTTCAAGCGCGGAGCCTCTTCTTGTTCGTCACAGGGGCGATGCCAGGGGGAACCATGGGGCGCCTCTCCACGACCGAGTGCACCTACCTACCTACCTGACGCGAAGGAGAGTCCCAATGGGAGGAGGGGATCTCTGGGGTATACCACCGCCTCCTGAAGCTTGCAACCTTCTCAGGCACAATAATTAGATAGGCACACGGAGATTGATTTTTCTTCTTACGCTGGGACATGGTCTCAGTACGGGTTAGTAGCTGTCCCTCGTTGTTCTCCACAAGGTAGGAACGAAAGATGGGGTTGGTACTCCCATCTGGCCGTATAAATCGGCTCCGAGGTTTGCCTCAGATAGCCCATATCCGTTCCACAGGGCCAGGAATTTCCAGCCCTGTTTATACTGGTGGCGTGCAATACCTGCAACCACGTAGTAGCCATCGACTGCCATCTCATCGCCATTCATTTCTTAGAGTTCGTCTGCCTCCTCAGGGTTTGCAGCGTTCTCTAGGTCGATGCGCTCAACCTCTCTGTCAGACACACGCCACTCGTCCCGGGACAGTTTGTCAGGCGAGTGGTAATGTCTCAGCTGTTCAGGTGCACAAAGCAGCTCTCCACCTAGGCGGGGACAGCACCTCACATGGATCCCGGATCCATCTATCTTAATAAAGCGGTAAGGCCCAAAGTAAGGGTCCTGCAGACAGTGGTGGGGCCATGTGGGCAATCGCGAGTGGTGTACCAGCACAAGGTCCGCCTACCTTGAAGGGGGCAGGACGTATCGTGCGGTTACGCCTAGTCAACTCACGTTCTTGGACGTGTTTCAGGTTAGGTCTAGCCAGGTTAGCCAGGTCCTGCCTGTGCTCCAGCCAGTCCCCTACGGGGCTCTTGTAGTTCTCTAGAAAAGGGGCTTTGAAGAACCAGGCAGGACGCCCGCCATGGAACAGTTTGTGGGAGTATAGCCAGTTGAAGAACTCTCCTGAGAGTTCATGGTTAGGACAGCCCAGGGTAACAGGCGTCCCCAATCTTTGGTACATTCCTGTTCATCCGATTCCTCAGGCTCTGCTCCAACACACGGTTATGTCTCTTGCACAGAGGGTTAGAAGTGTGTGTGTAGGGCACAGCTGGGGTTACATGGACGTTCAGGGCGTCCAGTACTCGTTTGTACCATCCAGTATCACTGCAGATACGTACGTCCTCGTCACAGTGCACCTCCTTAGGTGCCCCATAGTCCTCGAACCATTGTTCAACAAAAATGTTCACAGTGTGTTCCCCTGTGATCTTTATGTTGCAGGGGAAGGCACGGGTGAAACGGGTCAGGCCACAGGTGACAACCAAACAACTGTCATAACCACCAAACTTAGGCCCAGCGTGGATGAAATCCTAGTACAACAGAGAATTAGCACAGAGGATAGGCAGACTGGAGACCAGTCCCCGGTCACGTGATTTGCTCTGTTTGGTGGCGTGACAGCTACAGGAGTCCACTATGGACTGCATACGAGCACGTAGCTCAACACAGGTTAGTCCAGAGTAGAAGCGCTCCTTGGGAAAGTCAACAGACCGGTTGCACCCTGTGTGCCCAGAGCTGAGATGGGCCCACTGTAGGCAACCTTCCAGTCGTGCCTCAGGCACAGCTATACGGTCCTTATAATACAGATATTGGTTATCGTTAACCCAACGCTCAACGTCTATCAGGTGTGCCTCTAGGCCGTCACTGAGGGAGTGGAGTACACATTTGTACTCAGCATGGTAGTCGCTCAGACCCGAGCCCTCCAGTACACCAGCAGTGCGCATGGATAGGTCCAGCTGGTTGTCCATGCGCTCGAACGTCTCTTTGGCCAACGCCTCCGAGCTCTCACCTAAGAGGGCGTGGAAGTTGTCACGAGATATATAGTCAGCCCTCTCGTTCTTTCTACCCTGTATATGGTGGACAGTCAGCCTGAACTGACTGAGGTAGGTCCACCATACCTTTGCGTTCGCTGTTTTAGGAAGGGGACCCATCTGGAACATTTTCATAGGCTCTTGGTCACAGAGCCAGACGATAGGGTTAGTGCCAAGTAGACGGGACTGGGAAGAAAGCACGAGCATCCCAGCGAGGAGTAACTGCTCGTAGGTACTGCAGTTGGATCCGCTTGATTCCACTTCCAGTTCCAGTGATGGAGAGGCACCAGACGCCAATCATTGGCAGGGTACTCATGCTTCATGGTTCCATCGCGGTTCAGACCTGAAGTTTGAAACCGGCAGTGAGACACGTCAGCCGGGTTAAGCTCCTGCCACTGGTATAGGGTACCACCCCCTCCTACATTACAAACATCTGTGACGAGTATTTTTTCGCCCTTAGGGCGGGGTACCCCCAGGCAGTCGGTAGAGAAACCTTTCTTCTTCAACCCTTGGAAACAGGGCTCTTCCTTGTCGGTCCATCGCCAAGGGTTGTTCTTCTTTTTAAGGTCAGGTAGGGGGGCTGATGAATACGTAAAATTGTGCATATGGCGCCGGTAAAAATTGCAGGCGCCAATGAAACTCCGAACGTCGTGCGGACCGCTCCTAGGGTCGTCACGTATCTGCATGTCCTGCAGGGGTGGCATCTTAGATGCGGCTAGTTTCCACCAGCCATAGCTAACGTCAAAACCTAGATACTCCATCTCCTCATGCATGGACTCACATTTCTCAAGTTTGATACGGAGATAGCTTTCCTGACAGACAGTGGAAACCTCTTGTAGGAGGAGGATATGATCCTACTGGGTATTAGTACTGAGGCTCATGTCATCGATGTGTGCCCCCATCTCAGCCACGCCTGAAACCAGTTCCTGTACAAGGGGTCTGCGGCTCAGGATATATAGGATTTTATTCATCAGCTCCTGACAGAGAGCAGGGGCATTCGCGACACCCAAGGGCATGACCTTCGAGCAGAAGACACGGCCCTTGGGGGTTACAAAGGTGAGCAGTTCCTGGGCCAGCCAGAAGCCACTGCGCTGTTCCATCTTAGTTTTGAATTGCCATTTGGCGGTTCTCTCCAGGGTGTTATCCCTGGTGGGGATCCTCCGTGAGTTGTTCTAGGTCTTTTTGTTGACCTCTTCGTAGTCAACGACCAAGCGCATGGCAGTGGAGCCAGGTTTAGCCACTAGAAAACAAGGGCTACAATGGCGGGGATAGTTTTGGTGTTTATATTCCTTGACAAGGCCAGCATCTATGCATTTCTTGATCTGGCGTTCGATCTCGTCGATCCCGTCTTGTGGGGCCAGGTCCTCTTGAGCAGGTTTAGGTGGGCCCTTCGCTCTATAACTTCAGCCTTACCCCATAGAGCCTGCTGGAGATCCTGTACATCGTACCAAGAAACTGGAATGTTGCTGGGTGAGGGTCTAGCGCCAGGTACCTGACCTGTAGGGTGTACATAGGGCCATCTGTGGCCTGCATCGAGAAAGCAGCCTGCTGATGGGACCCGCCATGAGTGGACTCACCAAGAGCCACCTCATCCATAAGCAGCTGCGCTGGGAAACCGCTGTGCTTCGTTGTCAGCACCTCTGGGTCAACCGGGGGTATATCACTGGCAATATCGTTTAGGCGGTCGTCAGCATCAGCCAAAGGTGTGGAGACTGCTGGAGTCTCCTGCTCATGGGAGCACTCACCACTCGTAGTAGTGACCGAACAGTACTCGGATCTTTTTTTGAGATCCAGGAGTGTAAGTCCTCTGTTTTCGACCATCAACTCCTTGAGTACAACCTCGTCGAGGTCACTCAATGGTACTAGGTTTGGAGAGCCATCTACGATGAACAGAGAACTGCCCCATTCAGGGGCGGACATGGTCTCCTGAGAGTCCTCAGGGACGTAGATTGGACCATTAGGGAATTCAGGTCTTCCCACTGACATATGGTCCAACAGTCGTCTCCAACAGGCGTGTTCCCCCGTGGTACCCCAGTCGGGGGTACACAGGATAACCCTCCATCCTCCAAGGGCGATTTTGGTCAGCACCTTAGCGAGTTGAGGGAATGGGGGGTTAGCATAGCACAACCCCGTCGATCTGCAATAGAAGCGATAAGCGTTATTGAGATACCGCTAGCAATAGAGCTGCATCATATGCTGCTCTTTACTCGCGAACAATTTCACCTGAACTTCATTCAGGTCAACCTGCAGGGCGGCCAGCCCATTTCCCAAGACAGGCCGCACCAACTGATAGTTTTCAGTTCGATAAAACCGGTTCATGTAGCGTAGACAGGGGTTCCTTTCGTCCTGTCACCTCCAGAGGGCTGGAGAAAAGGGCACTGGCAAAGTCGCAGTGAAGGGCATAGGGACATTGCAAAGACAACAGTCTCACCTGGGGGCCACGGCGCAGAACGTCTGTGCCTATGATAATGTCAAAGGCGTCCGTGCCGGGCACTTTGCAGTACTGAGTCACCTGCTCATCGCGCAAACCAACGGCCACATCGAACCCCCCCAAGGGAATGGATGGTCCGACCATCCCCAACCCTTATGGCCACGGTTTTGCTTTTCCGGATCTTGTCTTGTTTCAGCAGTCTGCGGGCCACAATTCAAAGTGTAGCGCCCGTGTCTACGACAGCCTTGCAAACCTGATCACCAATTTTCATCGTGATCCAGAAAGCCAAATCCTCATCCTCGCAGCTGCCCCCCTATCCCTCTTCAAGGAACTGCAGGCACTTAGAGTGCCAGTTGAGGCAGCGCTTGTTGGCGTTCTCGCTGCTCTTGTTGGCGCCATCAGCGCGGGGGGTGTCGGTGGCAGGCTGTTTTTCACCGGACGGCTTACCTCTAGGTGTGAGGTTGGGTGCTCCTCTTCCACTAGTGGGGGGTGCTGACAACCTTCGTCCTCCACCAGGGCTCCCCTTTCCCTTAAAACCTCCAGGATTAGCCCCCCCCTTCCTCCGATCTACCACCCCTACCGGCGTTCTTACGGCGCTCCTTGTCCGCTTTCTTAAGTTCTTCAGATTCGCAACATTTTATGTGGCATTCATCTTCATAATGCCCCTGAAACCAAGGTATCTCAAAGATTGCTCTCCCTATATCCCAGTTACGACAGACACGAAGAACAATGACATATACTTTGTATAGGTGAGAGTGAACATGGTCCCCACCTGCCACCCCAGCCAGGACAGGGGACGTTATACTCCCTTGACTGGCTGGTTATACAATGTCTAAGAGACAAGGGTATGGATGATGCACAAATGCATACATGTAACAATGTAAAGCAACAAAGGGACAAATGCTACTGTACAAACCATAATAATCTGAATGTACAGGTCACTGATGACAGTCGGGATGGTGGCTGCGACAGACCGCGGTAGACAGATACCGCCAGTCTGGTTACACCCCCCCAGGAAGACCAAAGCGAGGGGCAGTGGCGAAAAGGGGCGCTGCTGGCGCATGGGCTGAAAAAAACACAGCAGCCACAAACCACTGAAAAAATAGGAAGAAGCACATGGAAAGCACCTGGAAGAAGAACTGAACTGCACGAACCCAGTCAGCTGTGACCACCCAAGATTCAGGCGTCCTTCAGGGCAGATCCACGCTGGCAGCCCGTCCGGTGGCCCAAGGGGATGGGCCGGGGTAGTGGGTTCACCCAACTGCACCCAGTCAAGAGGCTGAGCACGGAGCAGGGCTATGGGGCCCTGTTGTACACCAGTGGCGCACACGGCGCACACTGGCTGTCCGGCAAAGGCAAAGCTGACAACGCTGTTTGGTATTTTTATACCCCCCCAAACAGTGCGCAACCAGCCCGGACCATGGCAGGCAACACTGAATTTACACTCCTACTTTGCGAAAACAGCACCTGTTAAGTTAGTGCAGGGGCACTTCGCAAAGCGCAACCCTGCCGAGGGACAAAGGACCTGTCCCACTCTTGACGTCGTCTCCTTCTCAAGGCCGATGTGCTGCCACAAATGCAGGAGCCCCAACACACTGAGGCAGCACAACGAATAGTGAGGGGCTCGCACCCAAATTAAGGACTTGGTGTCCCCAAGGGCCTGGGCAGGGCACAGTAGAGGATGACGACGACCTCCAGTGCCACAGACACCGCCCTACCCCTGCCAAACTGGACGCAATGTGTCAACGACGCCCAGATCTGGAATTCAGTGGTCCCAATCTAGCTGCAAAGCATGCTGCCCAGGCAGAACCCAAATTTCACTTGGATGAAAGAGATGAACTCGAGGTATTGGCCCCCAAGGCTCGCCGTAACCCGTCAACAACACTGTAGGGCAAGGAGACCACGCCGGAAGCGTTTGAGCGCGTTGGAGAAGTTGGATTTGTCAGATTTGCAGTCTTGAGCTGCAGAACCAAACGAAGCTGCTTGGTGATCATAATGGTCAAGATTATCAAGAAATACAGGTTAAGCAGGCCCGTAAGCGGCGCCGTAACTCGCCCACGAGGCTCGTTGACCGCCTCTGGCGGTTCAGTCTCCAGCAAAGTGCGCAATGGAAGCAAATCACAAGAAAGGAACCAACGAAGCTACCATACAACCAAGGAATCTCCAGGATTGCTCTCCCTATAGGCCAAGTACGACGGACACGAAGAACACTGACACATACGTTGTATGGATGAGAGTGAACATGGTCCCCACTTGCGACCCCAGCCAGGACAGTGGGCGTTATACTCCCCTGACTGGGTGTTTATACCATGTCTAAGAGACAAGGGTATGGACGATGCACAAATGCATACATGTAATAATGTAAAGCAGCAAAGCGACACATCTTACTCCTCCTGACCATCTTTGGTGTTCTGCGTGCGCTTCAGTTGGAGCACGCACGCACTTCGCCCATCACAGTCGGGCGCGTGGCAGGGTCCACCTTTGTTGTCGGTAGGACGAAAGTAGAAAAGATTAGGAGGCCCTTTACCTTTGGAGGGGGGGGTCTCAGTCATGTGCTTCAGCTGCCCACCACGGCCCTTCCCAGGCCTAGCATGTGGTTGAGGCGACCTTCCTCTAGGAGCCTTCTCAGCAGGGGTCTGTCCTTCGCAGATGCTTGCGCAGTTACTTGTTCATGTGGGAGTCATTCCCCCTTTCTGTGGCCCATTCGATCAACAGATGGACCAGGTCATCGTAAGGGTGCGTCCGAGATTTCCTCTCGGACGTCCCTCTGCAGATCTCTCATGTCCTGGTAGGGATCTTCTCCACAAGCCACAGGTGAGACTCAGTAGGCCCATAGGACGAGGGGTTCATACGCCCCATGAGCTCTTCCAGAGGCGCCACAAACTCGGAGATTCGGGTAGCTATGGGGAAGTCGGGGAGAGGAGGCAACTACTCAATCTCCGTTTAGACACTTGGTGCGTCTCGTAGACTGGATACATTTGCTCCAGTCTTTTCAGGAAGTCGCCCCAGTTGGAGCTCTTCCTGATAGCTGTCTTAACTTGCCGCTGAAGGAATTTCTTTGCGCACGACTTTTTGATGAGCGTGCATTTGCTCCAGACATCAGCTCGTTGCTGACCTGTCAGGAGCAAAAACTCGGGAAACTCCTCAGCCCATTCAGGCAGGCTTTTGAAATCAAACTCTGGGAGTTCGATCTGACAGTTTGCCGTAGTGATGGCCTTTGTTCCCCTACTTGGTACATCTGGGTGACCTGTTCCACCTGAAGGAGTGAGGGGTACACTGTGGCCAGGGGGGCCAGTGCTGCCAGGCCATAGCCTTTCATCTTGGCCTCTGTGGTGTCACTTACACTGCAGACAGGCACAGTCCTCACAGGAGGGTGGAAAGGGCCAGGATAGGTGTCCATTCGGGAGCTGCCGATGCCTTTGCAGCTTTCACATCCCTGGTCAACAGTTCGGCAGCAGGGGAAATGGTTGATGGGGGACTCTCCAAATTGGAGAGCCCCAATTTAGTCTTGAGTGCTGCTGACAATGCACTCAGATCAGGATCTTCATCGCCTGCACCGAGAACCCGGGAAAGCAAGTCCATGGTCTCATCCCGATGGAGATTAGGGGCTGACATGCGTGGAAGCAAACCTCGATCCAGGCACGTAGGCTCGGGTGCCACTGCCCTAGGACCGGGGCCAGGCTTCAGGCGTTCATGTTTCTTCCGGTCTTCTGGAGGCGTAGGTTCTTCAGACACCGAGTTAGGTTCCCACTCTGATGATTTGGACGGAGCAGACCAGTCCATTTCGCCGTGAGGTATCTCAAACGTGTCCTCGCCCAAAGTAGCTCCGAGCATGCTTCCCAAAGGTGCATCCTGCCCCTTTCCCTTCCCTGCTGCTCTCATCCAGGCCCTGACCTCCGCAGTGGCCACTTCGATCCCTGGGGTAGGCGAAGATTCGGACCGGGGCATCAACATCAGGATGGAAGCTAAGGCGGCTGTCACAGGGTCCTTTCCTTCGTGGCGCCTGAGGTCTGCCAGCGTTAAGCCGGGCGCTTCAATGCTTGCGCTCGGGCGGACTCCTACTGTATACATCTCTGTAATTTTCTCCGCCCCTTTTGATTCTGCATGTTCTCCTAGAGGACCAGTATGAACGGGTACAGCACTTGTAGATGAAGGTCGAGCTCTCACATCATCAGTCTTTGACCTGGTGCTTGTGATCGGCAGTGTTTTGGCGCTGAGCGTGACAGACATCTCCACGGTTCAGGAACCAAGGTTTTCTTGTTGTGCTTTGTGTTCTGCTTTAGTCTTCTAGGAAAACCTTCTGCTACCAGAAAAGGTTTCTGGTTTGCTCACACTTGTGCTTGTTCCTTGCATTTGTTTTATAAAAGCCTTGCTGATTTTGCCCAAGTAAAAATGAAGTCAACACAAAGATAAAGTAGAGCAAGTCCAGGCACCGGAGCAATCAAATCAGGATACGACCTTCCAGAATCAAACCATGTGTAACGAAGAGGGGATGCAGATATTCAAATGTAGATCTAAATACAATGCTCCAATGGTTTTGAAGCCAAACAGATGATTTAATGTGAAAGCTGACATGACTCAAGTCCCCAAGATAGTACTAAGCACTTCATGGGCACTTCTACGGACACAATGGAGTTGGTTAGGAACCTGGGGCAAAGGAGGTAGGCCAGAAACAGGATAGGACTAGGCCAGCATGGCCAAGCAACTCAATGCAGAATCAGTTAAAAAGTGTAAGCACAATAAGTGATAGAAACAATTGAGTATAGGGGTGTTGAGGTTGAGGACCACTAGGCTTAACCCACAAGGCCCTAGACAAGAAGTGCCTACTGTATTTTGGTATTACCTCCATGAAGGCAGATACCTCCGCTCTGTTGTGTGGTAGGGGTGAACGTCATGGGGGGGTAGGGTTATAACCCTAGTTAGTTTGAGGAAGTGTACTTCAAGCTTAAAAAGAGTGATAAAAATGATGAAGTGTTAGTCTCAACATCAACTCAAGGTTTAGCGGGGGCTTGGCCTGGATCAAGTACCCCAGGAAAGACATGGCAGTGACTTTTTCTTACTACATGCTTGAACGAAGCGGGAACGGCGTCCAACTGGTTGGTGACAGTATGTTGTGCAACGCCCGCCAACGACCATACCCACAACCACAACACAACACCGCAACTCTACCATTATGCAACAAACAAACAAACTCCAACGAACTATACCGAGCCCCGGACCTCCCGGGAGAGGGGAAGCTTCACCGAGTCAGAAATTGTGAGCACGCAACCAAGCATGCGAGACCAGTAGCACATGCTTCCTCAAGTCCTCTCACTGCTACTGAAAACCAACTCGCGTGGCGGTGAGGTTGACAAGCTTCGGCCCCTGGACCCGAGAATCTGGGGGTTGATAAGAAGATTCGACAGGACCCTCCCTCACGTATCATCTGCCCCAGGGAGAGGGATGCAATACTTCGGTTGACATGGTTTACCTCTCTGGGCCCAACGTGCTGAAGGATGCTGCTCGCTGTCATTGATTTTTTTCCGCAAGTGGCGGAGGCATTTTGCGGGGGCACATAAAGTAGGGCCCTGGTCAGGTGAGGAAACGCATCATGGTTAGTCCGGGACAACCCCAGTCTGGAAAAGACGTACCTACCCGCCTAATACCAGGCCCGCCGCACGGGCGGGAAAACCTCCACCCAATGAGTGCACTTTTTCAAGGTGAGTGCTTTGGCAACGGCACGCCGTAGCTGCTTGCTGATATTTTCGGCTTCATCATTGCCTTGCTGCCTACCCACGAGACACATAGTCGAGCGAGCACCAACCTCGGAAGAAAGGGTTTCGAAACACTGGCTCACAAAATGTGGGCAACGGTCGGAGCATATTTCATGAGGGGCTCTGAACTCATCTACCCAACGGTTCATTATCCCCTTTCCCTGTTAGCCCTTCATCCTTGCGTTTGTGAGGCGGTTCAGGAATAGGGATCACGATGAGGTAGCCGGAAAGCCGGCATGCACATAGGAGCATTTGGTTAACACCCCTCCATCCCGAGAGGTAAAGGCAGAGTGGAACACATCCAGCGCTTGGCCCAAGTCGCAGGCGACGCGCGCTCGCAGCAGAAAAAAAACCAAGAAAAAGATGCACAGCCAGAAAAAATAAAGCAAAAAATCGTCTTTTCCGACCTCAGAAACCCCCCCAAAAATTTTACGCCGCTGTTCGGCGAGGTCGCAAAATTTAGGACACCCACAAAAAAAAGAAGAACAATGAAGTTGCGACGGCGAAGAAGCTGAGCGTTGCTTGCCCCAAGACACCTAGCAAAGTGCGTGCCCTAGGCGCTAGGGACTTGTGCACGCCCCGAAACAAAATACACACAAACAACAACAACGCCACCGGCTGCCGAAAAACAAGTATGTTATATGCCACGCAACGTTATATAACGACATAGCAGGCATAACACAGTAGGATGTAGGCAAGGAGAGAGCAAGTATGTTACAAACCGCGCCACGGTGGAGACGTACCGCAAGTATGAGACCATGCATTGCAGGCGCACTTGCATAGGGAGTACGACGGCGCCGTAACACGCGGGAAGGACAACGAACAAAGGTGACCAAAGAGGTGCCGGGTGCAAGAATAACACACACAAGCAACAACAACGCCACCAGCTGTCGAAAAACAAGTATGTTACATGCCACGCAACGCTACATAACGCCGTAACAAACACAATACACACTAAGATGGCAAGGAGGCAACTGTACGTTACAAACCGCGCCATGGTGGAGGCATACCGCAAGTATACACACATGCATGCAAAAGCCCCGCCTCAGCCCGACCACTTGCATAGGGGGTACGACGGTGCCGGAACACGCCAAACATGAGAAGAGGTGGGTAAAGAGGGAGCCACGCAAGTATGTTACATGTCGCGCCGCGCACGCGGAAAGGACAACGAACAAAGGTGGTCAAAGAGGTGTGTGGAGCCGTGTCGAGTGCAAGTAGGATATAAACCTACGCCAAACAACGCACGCTAAATTAAGCCGTACCAAGCACAACACGGTATAAAATAGGAGACGGGAGAACATGTGCGAGGCATAAGTAGGTAGCATACTACACCACCGCAAGAGTATGAGACCAGCTGAGGATGACAATGGCAAGATGCCATGGCACCACAAAACCCTGGCCGCCGCCGCCCGTTTGCATAGGGAGCACAACGCCGCCGCGACACACGGAACACGCAAAGATGTGGCATGAGATAAGTATGTTACACACACGCAAGGAGCATAATGGCGACAAGACGCGCATCACACGAAAAGATAAGGAGGGAAAAGAGGGAGCCACGCAAGTATGTTACCATGTCGTGCCACGCTGCGCACACAAGAGAAGCAACGAGCGCCCGGCCCGCGCCACCAACCGAGACCAACGAAGGTGTGGAACCAACCAGGGAGCAGGGAGAGGAATAGGAAAGAGGGCCCCCACCCACGCACGGCTCTTTTTGCATAGGGAGTACAACGGCACCATGACAAACAACACATGAAAGGGTGTGGGTACGGGAAGAGAGACATAAGCACACCATGGTATGGCACGAAGAGGGAGGAGCGTGCGCACACACGTAGACACAAGTGCAAACGCAGGTATGTTATACGCCGCAACGTTGCAACGAACGTGGTGCCCACGATGCACGACGAAGGCCCACATACCCCCAGTTTTTTTTTCTGTCTCACAGGGCGCAACGAGAGAGAAAGCCGGCGAAGAGAAAGACAGAGACACACACCAGGGCGGAGGCAGGGAAAAAGTGCATGCCAGGGAGAAGGGCGAGCAGAGGAAAGGGAAAAGAGCGTTGAAGCCACGAACAAAACAAGGGGTAGCCAGCAGCCGAGCAAGGGACGCGCGCAGGGAAGGGGGCACAGCAGACACACGGCACACGGCGGGCACCACACCGCCCCGAAGCACCAGAGAGGGGAGCACCAGAGAACAAGAGAAAGGCGGGACCACGCACCACGACACGCACCGCACAGACACCACGAACACCGGACACACCCACGACCGTGCCCACAGCACTTGGCCAGCGAGCCCCGGCAGCCCTGCCAAGAGGGCAGGCAGCTGGGGGAGGGGGAGCGCCTGACCCCAGACGCCCCTCACAACGGCGGACGGCACCCCCCAAGGGGACGCTTTACCGCCACCCCCACAGCGAGCAACGCCAGCCCACAAGGGTGCACGCTGTGGGGCTGGTGCTGGGTCCTGACGCCCGCACCGACCGCACTCGGGACACACGGGTCGCGGAACCCCGGCCGCCCGCCCCACAGGGCGGGTGGCAGGGGGAGGGACAGCGCCTGACACCAGACGCCCCTCACAACGCTGGCAGGCCACCCCCCGTGGGGACGGCCCCCCACCACCCCCGCGGCACGCAGCCCCCACAGGGCATGCAGGCCGAGGGGACAGTGTTGAGCCCCCACACCCACACACCCGCGCCCACAGCACGTGGGTGGCGGACCCCAACGGCCCGCCCAGTGGGCGGGCAGTCGGGGGAGGGAGAGCGCCTGACCTCAGACGTCCCTCATGACGGTGGAAGGCAGCCCCCCCGGGGACGCCCTTCCGCCACCCCCACAGCGAGCAACGCCGGCCCGCAAGGGCGCACGCTGTGGGGCCGGTGCTGGGTCCCCACGCCTGCACCGACCGCACCCGGGACACACGGGTAGCGGAACCCCGGCTGCCCGCCCCAGAGGGTGGGCGGCCGGGGGAGGGACAGCGCCTGACACCAGACGCCGCTCACAACGGTGGCAGGTCACCCCCCCAGGGGACGGCCCCGCACCACCTCCGCGGCACTCAGCTTCCACAGGGCATGCAGGCAAAGGGGACAGTGTTGGGCCCCCACACCCACACACCCCCGCCCACAGCACGTGGGTGGCGGACCCCAACGGCCCGCCCAGTGGGCGGGCAGTCGGGGGAGGGAGAGCGCCTGATCTCAGACGCCCCTCACCATGGTGGAAGGCACCAACCCCAGGGACGCCCTTCTGCCACCCCCACAGCGAGCAACGCCGGCCCGCAAGGGCGCACGCTGTGGGGCCGGTGCTGGGTCCCCACGCCCGCACCGACCGCAGCCAGGACACACGGGTCGCAGAACCCCGGCTGCCTGCCCCAGAGGACTGGTGGCAGGGGGAGGGACAGCGCCTGACACCAGACGCCCCTCACAACGGTGGCAGGCCAACCCCCCCGGGGACAGCCCTCCCACCACCCCCGCGGCACGCAGCCCCCACAGGGCATGCAGGCCGAGGGGACAGGGTTGGGCCCCCACACCCACACACCCCCGCCCACAGCACGTGGGTGGCGGACCCCAACGGCCCGCCCAGTGGGCGGGCAGTCAGGGGAGGGAGAGCGCCTGACCTCAGACGCCCCTCGCAACGGTGGAAGGCACCCCCTCCGGGGACACCCTTCCGCCAGCCCCACTGAGAGCAACGCCGGCCCGCAAGGGTGCACGCTGTGGGGCCGGTGCTGGGTCCCCACGCCCGCACCGACCGCACCCGGGACACACGGGTCCCGGAACCCCGGCTGCCCACCCCAGAGGACGGGCGGCTGGGGGGGGGACAGCGCCTGACACCAGACGCCCCTCACAATGGTGGCAGGCCACCCCCCCCGAGAAGGCCCCCCGCCACCCCGGCGGCACGCAGCCCCCACAGGGCATGCAGGCCAGGGGGACAGTGTTCGGCCCCCACACCCACACACCCGCGCCCACAGCACGTGGGTGGCGGACCCCAACGGCCCGCCCAGTGGGCGGGCAGTCGGGGGAGGGATTGCGCCTGATCTCAGACGCCCCTCACCATGGTGGAAGGCACCCCCGCCGGGGACGCCCTTCCGCCACCCCCACAGCGAGCAAAGTAAGAAAAAGTGCTTTCCCCAATGCTTTGAGGCATACTCTAGTTGTATTAGAGATGCACTGAGCATCCATGCATTTTTATCTTAGTATTGGTCCCACCAAAACTGGTGATAACACATTTTGACCTATGGAACCAAACAACCAATCAGGATATGGAGTGGACCCCTTAATCCCCTTTCAATGTGAGGCAGATCATCGTTTCCTCAGTTAACTGAGAACTGACATATCCAAGGCAGAGCCTATGAATTTATCTATGTTTTTCCATGAATACTTAGCTGTCCTAGTGGTATGCACCCTAGGGGGCTGGACACCTCTTTTTGAGAGGTCCTGGGTTCAATTCTTGGTCAGCCTAGCTAAGTAGGAAGATCCCATGTGACATGGCAGTGACCTCATCGCCACATGCCCTGCCACCTCAGCACATATGGGACCCAAAACAAAGAGTGCACATCTCCTGAGATGGCACTATGGAGATAGAGTGACCATGGGGCAGTTTCCCAACTCTTTTCCAAAACATTTCAGCTATCTTTGTGAATATGCATTCCGATTTGACCTGAGTTGCAGTTTCTGTGAATATCCAATCATCTTTCACTGTTTACACTGCAGCCCTTCATGCTTTGATCCTGATTCTCTTCTCCTTGCACACCTCTGGCTTGGGTTATCCTGGATTGACTATACTTCTGCAAACAAAAGGTTTTCATTCCCAAAAACAAGCAGCAGGAAACCCTACACCAGCAGCAAGCAGCAGGAGAGACCAAAACACAGTGCTGAAACCACTATACACTTTTCTGGTAGAGAGAGGCAGCCTATCTCTGCGCACCGGCAGCAACCCCGCGCCGTACATCCAGTGCGCCGAGTACAGGCACATGTAGGCAGAAGGGTGACTGAAGATGGACACAAGGAAGGAGGACGCCGACGTGAAGACAGCGCCAGCGCCTGAGGCACCGGCAAGGCCAGCACCTGGCGCTGTACCTTCGGCGGAGCCCTTACATGGGCCAGTGGAAGCGGCTGAGGACTCGCTGGATGGACTCCAGACGGCCTTCGGGGCCCTGTCGGTCGAAGAGGTGGTCTCTCAGCCTGTGAAGAGGAGAAGAGAGAGCGAGAAGGATGCTGGAGACGAAGCAGACGAAGGAGAGCAGCAAGGGCAAGACCTAACGAATGTCCCTACCTTCGAAGGCGCACCAAGCGCTTCTGGCCTCCACGCATCACCCTCTCCTTTAACCACCACACTCCCAGCCGCTGCAACATCCACTTCCACAACCAACCTGCCTATGGCAGAGGGCACAGGCTTTACTGGCATGCCTCCCTACCCCGCCTATGGTATGGGCCCAGCTACCACTGCGCTCCATGAGGCAACTACTGCCAGTGAGCCGGTGGCTACCAGCTCTGCGCCGCGATGGTATGCGGCTGAATATACCCATCCACTACCCGCTACTGGAATCTATGTGGATGTTCCTGGGTATGCACCTGGCTATGCAACCTTGAGTGGGTTGAGGAGAGGACCACAATCTCTTGGTGGCAGGAGTAGAGGATCGGGAAGATCCTCCAACAGGTCCCTGACGCCGTCGGAGATCAACGAGGTGCTCCGAGGAGCCACTTCGAAAATCGTGGGCGACCTCACTCAAGAGATCCGTGAGAAACTGGAGCCCCTGATGATCCCGCCCCACACGTCACCTACCACGGTCGGAATGTCACCCAACCGAGTACAGGCCAACCACCTGGCGGCAGGGTTGACAAACACCCTGGGGAGCCTGAGGAGCCGACCGATGCCGACTCCTGCAGCTATTCCGAGAAGTCCTTTCGTGCCGAGAACGGCCCAGCCGCCCTACAGCCACATGACGAACTCGACGAGGGCCGAGCTGGACCGGCTGGGGCTAACAGCCTTGAGGGCTATGGTGGACGTAGAGCCTTATGGCTCTAGTGATCTAGGCGGAGACCCCTCCAATGATGAGCCGCCGTCGATGACTTCTACTTTGCCCTCGGAGGACGATGACCCGGAGGACCCCGAGGACCCAAAGGGGAAGGAGAAGAAGGAGAAGAAGAAGAAGACCCGACGCCCTGAGGGACGCAGGTCTCAGGAGGCGACGGCTATTGCCACCTCCAAGATCGTGGTGAACCTGCCTGAGTTCACAGGCAAGGACCTCAGCGAGTTCGCTGAGAATTTTGGCCAGTTTCTACGACTGACTGGCCAAACCCACGCTAGTGGGCGAGTGAAGTGCGATCTGCTCCTGCAGTGCTGCAAGACCAAGTACCTGGAGAAGCAGGTCAGGCAGATCGTGACTAACTCCGCCACCTTTGCCGATGTGTTGGTTGCCCTGGAGAGGCAGTACCCGACCTACGAAACTGACCTCTCCATCAGGGCCGAGATCCAGAACCTGCCCGTGCTGCCCAACAACCCCAAACCTGGCAGGGTCTCTGAGCTGTCGGCTGACCTGGATCACTGGGCTGGACGACTGACGCCCGGTTCCTACAGCAGCGACGACCTGCTGTTCTGGTTGGTGGTCAAGCTCCCTCGAGAGCTATGGGACGAGTGCCGTTCGACGGCGGAGCGCAAGGCTAGATCCCTCCGCTACGAGGATCTATGCGTGCTACTCCTGGAGCTGGCGCGGGAGAAGGAGAGCGACCAGCACTTGAACAACTACCGTCCTGGTGGTGGAGGTTCTGGAGGCCACGGCAAAGGGTACCAAGGGTCCCGACCTGGGCAGGGGACTACCCCCAAACACACCCACGCCCGTATCATGGAGAACGTGAAGGAGCTATTCTCGTGTGATGCCAGGGACGAGCAGGGCCACCTGCAGCACGCCCCTGACTGCGAGCAGCGAGACCGCTTCGTAGTCCAGGGGAAGCAGCAGGAAAAGAACACCGGCGCCAAAGCGAAGCTGCCGGATCATTACAGGTGCACCATCACGTGTGCATTCTGCGGGAAGCGGAAGCACTACGAGGATGAGTGCTACCATAAGCAACGCCTATCGGCGAAGCTTAAGGGTGAAGATCCTGGCAAAGGCTCAGGCAAAGGTGGAGGCAAAGGCAAAGGCAACGACTCCGGCAAGGGCAAGTCGAAAGGACGTGGTCAAGGGCAGGACAAGGGTCAAGGTGGACGAGGAGGAGGCGCTAACCGCCAGCCCGACAACAAGAACAAGGACAAGAACGGAGGCAACTCCAACCCTAATCCAGGGGGGAACTCCGAGCCCTCTGGAGGGCAGTCTGGTCCAACCACACGCTAGCAAACGCAGGCCCAGCAAGAACAAGGAGCCAAGCGTGAGCATGAAGGTGGTGATGACGGCAATGCTAAGAAGAGGAGCCGTTTCATGAGGATGGCCCGCAAACTGCGGAACAAGGGGTTCGAGGTGACCTGTGCCGCGGAGTTCTGACGAGGACGCTCTGATGGCACCCAAGACCTGGTGTTTTGGGTACGTATCCGACTAGGGGGACGTGAATACCTGTGGGTATTGGACACTGGCGCCACCATATCTATAGTGGCCAAGAAAGTTTTACCTTGTGGGAGCCTGAAGAACACCATGACCACCGCTGCAATACGCATGGGGGATGGACATGTGGTGCACAGCTGCGGGGACTGTGAAGTGGAGGTACCTATGGGCTCCAGGACTATCGCCCATCGGTTCTATGTGATGGACACTGAGGCCTTCGACTTTGTACTAGGGACTGACTTCTTCATACAGCACTCGCAGATACAATCCCTGACGCTGCAAGCGCCCTACCTCCTCTACGTGGACCACGGCAGTGGCAGAGAGTCTGTGCCACTGGAGCAGTCCGAACATACCGCGAGTTACCTGAGACTATCGAAGGAGGAGCCCTCGAACATGATGGCGGCCTCCAAAACTGAGGTCTATGAATTATTGGGTGAAGTCCTAGACCAAGGTCTGAAGGAGTTGGGTTACTCTCGAGAAGACCTGGGTGTGGAGTTCTTTGCCAGCGACAAGCAGCACGTACTGGACCTTTACTGCAGCAAGGGGAATAACTGCACCTACAAATCTTACTGGCCCTCTTTCGGGATGGCCTACGGGAACCTCAGGTTCAGTGAACTGGCGAAGGTGCTGACCAAGGTGGCCTTGAAACGTTCCCGTATGGTCCTGTGTTCCCCCGATTGGGGAGCCCATGGGGGCAACGAGTACTGGCGAAACCTCCTGGACAGGCTGACTATCAGCTCTGTTCGTTTGCCTGATGAGGCCATCTACGTACCTCTGGGACGCAAGACGCCTATTGGGAAGCCCGGATGGGGGAGTATGCTTAGCGTGGTGGACGGAGGTCTTACCTCCATTCCCTGGGAGGATCTGGACCCGACTCTGGTCCAGGCTCTACAACGAGAAAGCGACAGACTCGCCTTGGGTGACTTGAAAGATATGCCTACGACCTCAAGATGCTGTTGAAACCACACCTGGAGGAGATGAGTACGTCGTGACTGACACCAACGCCCCCAACTCTCCCTGTCATGTACCTGTTCCTGATGGAGTCTCTGAGTGTGGACTATCTGAGCTACCTAGCTCTATCCACTCAGAAGACGAAACTGAGCACGACGCCTTCTTCGTGCAGACCTGTGTGGAGGAAGTGAATAACGCCGAGTACGTCGCCCCACTAAAACCCCTACTCTCCATGAGGGTGGAAGACCCCGTGGACGAGGAGCTGGACCCTCGATCCAGGCTCAGGGAGTATGTGGATTCCAAGAGGAAGTTGGTGGCGAAAAAGCTATGCTACGCGAAGCCTACCCGCAGCTCATGGCCACTGAAGCAAGGACGTATGGGAGACCTATCCCAATTCAAGGAGGACATCGAACAGAAGATCACCACCTGGCAAAGGGAGGTAGATCTTAAGCTCATGAAGAGCGTGTGGGGCGCCCATGTGAGGACCCCAGAGGAGGACGACCTCTCGGAAGAATGTGTATGTGAACCCCCTCGAGCGTGCCTATGTTGCCATTGTCCACCGGAGATGGTTGAACAAGACCTTCTATATGCCTACCAAGGGCTGAAGGATATTATCACGGGCGAAGAGTCGGCGGAGGACCACCTCCCGACGTCTATTACTCAGGGGGCAAGCAACTTACACTCTGACGAGGACATGGAGGACAAGATCAAGGTATTGGACCCGCGGGTACAGAAGCTTATAAGGACCTATCTAGAGGTGTTCGGAGAACTACCCCCTCCAGCCTCATGTGACAGGCTGGTACAGATGGACCTCAAGCTGAAACCCGAGTTCGTCGGTCACAAGATCCGGAGGAGGCCCTATCCAGCTCCTAAAGAGCAGGCCGACGAGATTGAGCGACAGATACAAGAATGTATCGACGCTGGCCTAGTCCTGGAGTACAAGGACGGGGACTACCCCCTACACTGCAGCCCCTGTTTCCTGGTGGCTAAACCTGGGTCTACAGCCAAACGGCTGGTAGTGGACTACGGAGAGGTGAACAAGAAGACGCTGAACCACTCAGGGTCCATTCCCAATATGGAGTCTACCCTGGAGAAGATAGCCTCCTGCCGCTACAAGACCAAGATGGACAAGAGGAGCGGATTCTGGCAAGTGGACCTGACGCTCAACGCACAGGAACTACTTGCCTTCATCACCCCTCAGGGGAGGGTGTTCAAGTGGAAGGTCATACCGTTTGGCGTGGCTAACGCACCCGCTCTATTCCAAGAGCTGAGGAACAAGATCTTGTCCATCCTACGAAGGAGACCTAAGGTGCAGGAGCTCATATCCCGTGGTGCCCAGATGGAGGCTCACATCGACGATGTATGCCTCGGGACCAATACCCGGGAGGATCACCTAATCTTCTTGGGCGAGTTCTTTGCGGTCTGCCAGGAGAACCACACACGACTCAAGCTGGAGAAGTGTGAGTTCATGCAGGAGACCATGCAGTACCTGGCATTTGATGTTGGCTATGCGTGGTGGACCCCAGCGGCCTCTAAGGCCAAACCCCTGATGGATGCCAAGGTACGACACGAAGACCCGAAGAAAGGACTTCATGATGTACGCAGTTTCATTGGGGCATGCAACTTCTATCGCCGCCATATCAAAAACTTCATCTACACCAGCGCCGTTCTGACGGACTTGATCAAGAAGAGTACTACTTGGCGCTGGGGCACACAAGAGCAACAAGCGTTTGACGAGCTCAAAGACAAGGTAGCCAACGCTAAGTGCTTGGGCATGCCTAGGGCACGGGGGGGGATTATCCTGGTGACCGACGCCAGCAATGTGGGCGGTGGTGGAACATTGTTCCAATGGCAAGCACTAGAGAAGGAGGAGTTCGACTCGGCCATTTCCCAATGGGGGACGGAAGGTCTCAACCGAGATGGAACCCTCAAGCACAGCTACCCTGAAGACAAGTGGGTCCTAGTACCTCTGGGCCACTGGAACTGGAAGTGGAACCAGGCTAGGGGGAACTACTCCACCTATGAGCAGGAATTGCTCGCGGGTATGCTGGTGCTATCCTCACAAGCACGACTGTTGGGGAGTAACCCTGTGGTCTGGCTGTGCGACCAAGAACCGGTCCGCAGTTTCCAGAAGGGCCCCCCACCTGAGAAGGCCAAGCTACGGCGCTGGTGGACCTACCTCAGTCAACTACGCCTGACGGTACACCATATCCAGGGAGTGAAGAACGAGTGCGCCGACTACATCAGCCGCAACAACTTCGACGCCCTGATTGGTGCACGGTCTGAAGCGCTGGCTAAGGAGGCGTTCAGCCGTATGGACGTCCACTTGGACCTCAACATGACGATGATACGCCCCCTGGATGGACTCCAACAATCGGAGTACCTAGAGGAGTTTGGGGATATCTACAAGCGCCTGGAGAAACGCCTTGGAACCCCTCCTGGTAAACCAAGACCAGTGGAAGAGGGACAAGAGCTCCCTCTGGCACGAGGACCGTATCGTGGTGCCGAGTGACAGAGTCTCAGCGTTGCTGAAGTGGACCCATGAGTCCAGCGGCCATGTGGGTGCTGACCGCACCCTGAGGCTGTTCAAGCAGTGGTTCCACACTACGTGGACTGACGACCAACTGCGGAAAACCCTCCAGCCTATCGTGGACAAGTGCCCGTGCAGGTCCTGTAAACCAGGGGATATCAGGGACAGAGGTCTCTACTCGACCCTGCCCATCCCTCACTGTGCTAACAGTGTTCTATACGTGGACTACACGGTGATGCCGAAGTTCGGGGGCTATGACTTCGCCCTCGTGGTAACGTGTGGGTTGACCAGGTTTACCAGGGTGTTCCCATGTACCAAGCACATTACCAGGGAGGAGACTATCAAGATACTCCTGGAGGAGTGGTGTTGTGTCTATGGGGCGCCCAAGGAGATCAACTCCGATGAGGACGTACGAGTACGCTCAGATACTGGCTGGTACAAGAGGGTCCTGAGATCCCTCAATGTCCAGGTGTCTACGGGGATTCCCTACTCTCACAGGAGCAACCCCCTATGTGAGCGACAGATCCGTGTCCTGAAGGAGAATGTACGGATATGGTGCAAAACTGGACGCACGAGAGACTGGGTGAGACTACTCCCCGTCATATCCTTGATGATGAACTCCCAAGAGAGTTCAGCTACTGGCTACTCGCCCCATGTGCTATTCCTAGGGCGCCCGGCATGGTTCCTACATGCCCCCTATCCAGAGGACACCCATTCTTCTGTGGGCGAATGGGTCCAAGAGCAACAGGCGAAGGTGGACAAGGCCAAGGCTATGCTCCAGAGACTGAGGGAGCGTCAGTGGAACAAGAAGAACAAGCACCGACTACCGGCCACCTACCAAGAGGGGGACTGGGTGCTGGTGCACCACAGTCGACTACCCGCCTGGCCACGCTCTACCAGCGATGACCGATACTTCGGGCCGTACAAGATTCTATCAGTGGATGGACACCGTATCACCGTGCGGTGTTCTCCCCGTCTAGGGGGGACCCTGGTGTGCGCTGCTCAACACCTGAAGCGCTACCATGATCCTGAAGACCTCTGTGGGGAGGAGTGGGAGCTGAACGACGAAGAAATTGCCGCTCTGGACCTACAAGGGGCTGCCAGCCCTATGGAAGTTGAGGGTGAACTCCCCGACATGAACGCCGAGGAGATGGCTAAGGAGGGCTCCTACCTGGTGAAGTCTGTCCTACGCAATCGCTATCGCCAGGGTTGGCGCTTCCTCACCCTCTGGGAAGGGTTTGGAATCGAAGAGGCCACCTGGGAGCCCTTCTCTGCATTTGTTCTACCTGAGGGACGACTAAACTCAGTTCTGGTTGACTACTTGTCCCAGAACAACCTTGGTGAGTTGCTGAGGCTCGCTGAGACGCTTGCCTCCAAGACTAAAGCTAGGGACTGAACCTTACCCTTACCTGCCAAAGCGTATGTGTGAGTGTGCTATTCCTAAGGTCCTGAGAGCAAGCCGCAGAAGTGGTGTCCTAATTATACCCAAGTCTGCACGCTTGCTAAACCTGGAGGGTTGGCTTATTGATGCCACGGGGTACGCCCCGGGTCTCCCCTCCCCTTAGCGCCCAATTTCTGTGCTGGCGCAAAACCTTTGAGGAATACCCAGCTTACTAATCCAGGTATTGTTTTCCCTACCTATCTGTCTACTACAGGGAGGGGTGGCCAAAAGCTATGAAGGCTTGAAAACGCCGTTTTGCTAGGTGGCCGAAACCCTGACCTAACCACTGCCACAGCCCACCAACCCTGCTAAAATTGCAGGAAACGGGTGGGACAGTGACACACGCACTACAGGTCCTACACACCCTACAGTGGCACCATCCTGGTGGGCGAGCACTGGGGCAACTTGCTCAAGCCCCCACTCAGGACTACCACTCCTACACGCACACTCTACTTGGTGTTGTTGAAGAACATGTCGTGGGTCCTAGCGACCCTCCTGTGAAGAAGACAAGAGAACACAGCGCTGCTAAGCAACTGTGGCCTAACAGGGGACGCCACAACGCGTTTCTCCTGCTAGGGCTTGGAGGGAAGAAGTGCTCTTGCGTGCACGGCGCCGATGTCGATGGAGTCGGACTCCCTGCTCTGCCACAGGCAGAGGGGAGTTACTTGTTTGTGTGATCTGCGCCCTTGTTTAGCAGGGCATGAAAAAAATGGTATGCTGCTGCACCAATCACCCTACCTGCCCACCTGTAAAGCAAAGGCAAATGAAGGGGCGTTTGCGGCGGAGGAACCAAGCCACACTCCCCGTATTATACGGTTCTCAGTGTGACCTATAATACACTGTCCCCAAACACGCTGAAGAATCAGCTACCCCTGTCAAGCAAGCAAGCGTTAAGGGACTCCTCAGGTTCTTCTAAAGAACGTACCGAGGAGCCCCTGGGTAGCCTAAACAAGGTTCACCGTGCGCACTTCGCGTGGCCTACCACTTAATGCGTGTGTGAATGCGCGAGCATGCGAGAGTAGCGTGGGCAAACCTGCCCATCTTAACCTCAATCACGACTCCACCAGGGGGTGGCCCCACCTCGGCTTACTCACCTTACCTACCGCTGGAGAGAGAGAGCAAGTGAGGGGCGCACGCGAAGAACTTTTCTATGCACTTGTGTGTATATCTAATCACCCTGATCTGACCTCTAATCATCTGCAATCTTTCTAATCAATCCCACCATCGCGTCCTATCGTTGTTAGCGCTGCTACATAACTCGTTCACGGAGACACGAGACGAGCAATGTGTATGCGGCATACGAGACGAGCATACCTGTAGTTTATACCTGATTCATTGAAGTCTTTTCGTTGATTTTCGAATTCTTGAATTTTTGACACTTCTATTAGTGTAGGTGGAATCTGTGTGTTTTTTTATTAATGTGTGTCTCGTCATTTTCAAGACTACGTGAGACATACGTTTATAATTCCATTATTTCTTCATTTTCCGGCGCTTCGCTAGGAGCCGCTCCTGCGCGCCGCCTTTTTATGCGTGTGAATTTCTGGATTTAAAAAATCTAGAGATGACTATAATTTTTATAAAAATGTGCTTCTGATGCACAATTGGATTCTGCTCAGGTGTGTCATCTTAGAAAAATTCTAGGCCGTCATTTGACGGATTTTGATGTCGTCGTTTCGTTTTTGCGTGGATTCGTCCAAAATTCTCCCATTCCTGCCTCTGCAGATACCCACGCGCAGCCTCGCTGAGTAGGCCGTGTTCTGGCCAAACCGCAGCAGCCTGGAGAGGCTGAGCAGAACCCAAGACCCCACCAAGGGGCAATTTAATTTTTTTGGGACTCCCTTCGCCCTGAGACAGGTCACAGGTCGCCAGCAGGTTTACGAGAACCCATGCGAGTGTGTATAGTGTGTCTTGCGTTGGGTTTGTGTCGCGCTGCGTCTTGGAGGGAGGGATGCACATGCACATGTTTTGGCATGCTCCCAAACTATCCCAACCAAGCCACAGGAGCCCCGGCAGCGCCATGAGCGCTGAGTCTTCTGTAGGAAATGTTACAAACAGAGCAGCAAAAGAGCGCCAGCCATGGTGAGCGCCCATTTTTCTGTGTTAGGGAAACTATAGGTATTTTAAAGTAGATGTGGAAACCAAGGAAAGGCCAAGAAAAAATCCCTTTTTCCTAAAATGCGACAGTGGTGGCCACCACAGCACAAGGGGGGAGTAAGAAAAAGTGCTGTTCCAATGCTTTGAGGCATACTCTAGTTGTATTAGAGATGCACTGAGCATCCATGCATTTTTATCTTAGTATTGGTCCCACCAAAACTGGTGATAACACATTTTGACCTATGGAACCAAACACCCAATTAGGATATGGAGTGGACCCCTTAATCCCCTTTCAATGTGAGGCAGATCATCTTTTCCTGAGTTAACTGAGAACTGACATATCCAAGGCAGAGCCTATGAATTTATATATGTTTTTTCATTAATACTTAGCTGTCCTAGTGGTATGCACCCTAGGGGGCTGGGCACCTCTTTTTGGGAGGTCCTGGGTTCAATTCCTGGTCAGCCTAGCTAAGTAGGAAGATCCCATGTGACATGGCAGTGACCTCATCGCCACATGCCCTGCCACCTCAGCACATATGGGACCCAAGACAAAGAGTGTACATCTCCTGAGATGGCACTATGGAGATAGAGTGACCATGGGGCAGTTTTCCAACTCTTTTCCAAAACATTTCAGCTATCTTTGTGAATATGCATTCCGATTTGACCTGAGCTGCAGTTTCTGTGAATATCCAATGATCTTTCACTGTTTACACTGCAGCCCTTCATGCTTTGATCCTGATTCTCTTGTCCTTGCACACCTCTGGCTTGGGTTATCCTGGATTGACTATATTTCTGCAAACAAAAGGTTTTCATCTTCAAAAACAAGCAGCAGGAAACCCTACACCAGCAGCAAGCAGCAGGAGAGACAAAAACACAGTGCTGAAACCACTATAAACTTTTCTAGCAACGCCGGCCTGCAAGGGCGCACGCTGTGGGGCCGGTGCTGGGTCCCCACGCCCGCACCGACCGCGCCCAGGACACACGGGTCGCAGAACCTCGGCTGCCTGCCCCAGAGGGCGGGTGGCAGGGAGAGGGACAGCGCCTGACACCAGACGCCCCTCACAACGGTGGCAGGTCACCCCCCCCCGGGGACGGCCCCCCACCACTACCGCGGCACGCAGCCCCGACAGGGCATGCAGGCCAAGGGGACAGTGTTCGGCCCCAACACCCACACACCCGCGCCCAGAGCACGTGGGTGGCGGACCTTAACGGCCCGCCCAGTGGGCGGGCAGTCCGGGGAGGGAGAGCGCCTGACCTCAGACGCCCCTCACAACGGTGGAAGGCACCCCCCCCGGGCACGCCCTTCCACCACCCCCACAGCGAGCAACGCCGGCCAGCAAGGGCGCACACTGTGGGGCCGGTGCTGGGTCCCCACGCCCGCACACACCGCACCCGGGACACACGGGTCGCGGAACCCTGGCTGCCCGCTCCAGAGGGCAGGCGGCTGGGGGAGGGACAGCGCCTGACACCAGACGCCCCTCACAACGGTGGCAGGCCAACGCCCCTGGGGACGGCCCCCCACCACCCCCGCGGCACGCAGCCCCCAGAGGGCATGCAGGCCAAGGGGACAGTGTTGGGCCCCCACACCCACACACCCGCGCCCACAGCACGTGGGTGGCGGACCCCAACGGCCCGCCCAGTGGGCGGGCAGTCAGGGGAGGGAGAGCGCCTGAACTCAGACGCCCCTCGCAACGGTGGAAGGCACCCCCCCCGGGGACACCCTTCCGCCACCCTCACTGGGAGCAACTCGAGCCCGCAACGGTGCATGCTGTGGGGCCGGTGCTGGGTCCCCACGCCCGCACTGACCGCACCCGGGACACACGGGTCGCGGACTCCCGGCTGGCCACCCCAGAGGACGGGCGGCTGGGGGAGGGACAGCGCCTGACACCAGACGCCCCTCACAACGGTGGCAGGCCAGCCCCCCTGAGAAGGCCCCCCGCCACCCCCGCGGCACACAGCCCCCACAGGGCATGCAGGCCAAGGGGACAGCGTTGGGCCCCCACACCTACACGCCCGCGCCCACAGCACGTGGGTAGTGGACCCCAACAGCCCGCCAAGTGTACGGGCAGTCAGGGGAGGGGGAGCGCCTGACATCAGACGCCCCTTTCAACAGTGGAAGGCACCCCCCCGGGGACGCCCTTCCGCCACCCCCACGGCGAGCAACGCCGGCCCACCAGGGCGCACGCTGTGGGGCCGGTGCTGGGTCCCCACGCCCGCGCCGACCGTACCTGGGACACACGGGTCGCGGAACCCCGGCTACCCGCCCAAGAGGGCGGGCGGCTCGGGGAGGGACATCGTCTGACACCAGACGCCCCTCACCATGGTGGCAGGCCACCCCCCTGGGGGCGGCCCCCACCAACCTCGCGGCACGCAGCTCCCACAGGGCATGCAGGCTGGGGGGACAGTGCCGGGCCCCCACACCCGCACACCGGCGCCCACAGCATTTGGAGGCGGACCCCAACAGCCCGCCCAGAGGGCGGGCGACCGGGGGAGGGACAGCGCCTGACACCAGACGCCCCTCGCACCGGTGGCGGGCCAGCCTCCCGGGGAGCCCCAACCACCCCCGCGGAGCGCGGCCCCAACAGGGCATGCAAGCCGAGGGGACAGCGCCGGGCCCCCACACCCGCACACCCGCGCCCACAGCAAGAGTGGATAACGGACCCCGACAGCCCGCCCAGAGGGCGGACAGTCGGGGGAGGGAGAGCGCCTGACCGCAGACGCCCCTCACAACGGACACGCGGGCCGCGAAACCCCGGCTGCCCGCCCCTGAAGAACACAGGGAATACGGGCCACGGGGACAGCGTTGGACCCCGTACCCGCACACCCGAGCCTACAGCACGTGGGCAGCGGGCCCCGACAGCTCCCAGGAGGAGGGCAGCCGGAGGGGGGAGAGCGCCCGGCCTCCGACGCCCCTCGCAACGGGGCCGCCACGGACCGCGGGGGGGGAGCACCTAGTGCCCACACGCACACACGAATGCCGGCCCGCGGAACCGGCGTACGAGCTCCCCCACCCACGCCCCGCCGCGCCCACAGCACGTGCACCAGCCACGGAAAATCCGCACCCCACCCCCTACTCTTAAGCACAGCGACACAACAATGGCGAAACCCGCGGCCCCACGCAAGACACGCCCCCGATCTCGGACACTGGACGCTCCAAACGAGGTCATCAGGGCGCTGGGACTCAGAGGCGGCGAAGGAGACCCCCCACAAGAGGACGCGGGCATGGACTCCGACCTGGAGGAGATACCGGTGCCCTCCACGGGCAGCACGCCCGCGGAACCTGCGCCGCCGGCGGGCAGTGTGCCCACCCCCTGCTCCGCGTGGAAACGGGGCCACTGCACCGGCGAAGGCTGGTGCCCCAAACAGCACCCCCAGCCCGGCCCCGATGACGGAGCGCTGCCCGAGGTGGGACACGCGGCCGCACGCGCCGCCCTACGCTACCGGGTGGCGCAGGGCTGGATCCTGGATGAGACCGCACGGGGCAGTGTGAACTTCCAGGAGGCCGTCGACCGAGTCGCCCACGCGGGACAAGCGGCAGTGGCCTTGCACACCCGGGGCTGCCACGGCGGACCCGCAGAGGGGATCATTGTGGAACCCTCGGGAATGGTGCTGGTCCTGGCGGCAGACATGGTCCGAGGGGTGCTCCACGCATCCCGCGTGCGGCAGGCGCGCCCACAGTGGACCATCCAGGTGTACACCCCCCCACGGCCTTGGCCCTTCTCCACGTGGGCGGTGCTCGCCGTCATGTGGCACGTGGCACCGGAGGACGCCCCCACAGGAATCAGGGAGGAAATCGCCCGGGACCTCCCCACCTGGCCGGCCAGCCAGGATTACCCCTGGCGCAGGCTCTGGGGCGGCCTCCCAGTGGCACCCGCGGCAGAGGGGCTCAGCCTCGCGGCAACCCTCTAACGGCACCCCGACAAGAGGGCACGCCACTTCCTACAGACGAGCATGGTCCCGGCCGCCGCCAGACTCCGAGTGGCGGTGGGACGCAGGGCAGGCGCAACTGCTGCCGGGTCCCTGGGTCCTCCCGTTGTGGTATTTGCCCATGGGCACCCTGACCCATGCCACTCAAGCCGTAGAGGGGGCTTTCCCGCAGCCGCTCCTCGCCGGCGTGGCCCTGCTCCGCAGCCTGCAGGCGGGGGCGGCCTGGGTACATCGGAGGGAAGAGGGCGGGCGCCCGAACCCTTATTTCCCCCTGGTCCAGGGCCAGGCGCTACTCCACGCCGAGGGCATGGGGACCGTGGAATGGGGGGCGATCGTGCCCGGCACGGCGTGCAGGTGGATTTTGCGGCCGCCTCACAGCCCATGCGATCGCCGCCGGCGTGCCACCGCCTCCTACGGGCGGTCCCCTCCTTGGCCCCCCAACACGCCCTTACGAGGGACGTATGGAGGGCCATGCTGAGCCACACCAGGGAGTGGCTAACGAACCCGGGTGCACGGTACCCGCCAGGGCCGGTGCTCGAACAGCTCACAGCCCCCACACCCGGGGTCCGCCACGCCCTGCACAGGGCGTCGGCTCTCACGGAACAGCTCAACGACGAGGTGCTAGACTTGGCGCTGGAGCCGCTGCGGGTGCTTTACCTGCAGACCCACATCCCACCCGCGGGCACGTCCAACCGCCTCGGCCGCCTGGGTTTGCAGCGCCGCGTCAAGGCCGCGCACCCCGGAGGGGTGGTGGAACAGTGGCTAGCACTCCGCAACCCGTCCGCCGCGCAAGGCCACTGGTAGCTACACCAACTCCTCTTCCTACCCCGGGCGGCCCCGGAGCACCGCCGGCAAAACCCGTACCACACGCACCCAGGCCGCCGAGGCGCGCAGAGCTTCCCGCAGCCGGTCCCGCCCGCCCTCTCGGCAAGGCAGGGCCCGGAGGCGCTGCAGCAGGGCCCCCTGCTGGACACAGCCACCACCGTACAGCACAGTAGAAGCAACAGCGCGGATGGTGCCGAACCGGACTGCACGAACTGCGGAGCGGTGGCCTCGACGGCGGCCTGCAGGCACCTCGCCCGAGATACAACCTGGCTCAGGCAGTAGAGGCCAGTGGACCGTACGGCGCTGGCGTCCGTGGTCGCGGCCGTCACCATGGGTCCCGTGGCGGCGTGGCCGGCGCAACTGCTGCCCCACGTCCCCTGCCGCAACACGCAGCCCCGCCAGCCCGCTGCAACGCACGCGCCGACGACACCCCTCACGGCGGAGCAGCTATACGTCGTCGCGGCGGCGCTGCTGGCAGACGGCGGGGAGAGCTTCGTCCACCACCACGGCCCGGCGCAGATTGCGGGAAGCATACAAGGGCCGCAGCGCGATGCACCCCACCCGTGGCACGCCACACTCCGCGGGCGCATCCGCGTCTGGGATGCGGGCGCGGTACACCCCCTCCCGGGCCTCAGCAGGGGGAGGCACTGGTGCTGCAGACGGCAGGCTACCAGGCCATCCTGCACGGCCACGCCGGAGGGTACCGGTCGCACGTCCTGGCCGGGGGCCGCTGGACTGTCTGGCACAGCACCGCCAGGCAAGGGGCATTCCCGCCCCTGCCCCATGTGGACTGGCAGCAGGGGCCCACCCAGGCCTACTATATGTCGGCGGACCCCTGGCCGCTGGCAGTCCTGCTACACACTGTCAGCGCCCCCAACAGGAGGCAGGAACCAGGATGGGTCGTCCCCCCCGCACTGGTGTGGAGCCGCGACCAGGAGGAGCATCTACGGGCTACCCGAGGTGGGACACGCGGCCGCACGCGCCGCCCTACGCTACCGGGTGGCGCAGGGCTGGATCCTGGATGAGACCGCACGGGGCAGTGTGAACTTCCAGGAGGCCGTCGACCGAGTCGCCCACGCGGGACAAGCGGCAGTGGCCTTGCACACCCGGGGCTGCCACGGCGGACCCGCAGAGGGGATCATTTTGGAACCCTCGGGAATGGTGCTGGTCCTGGCGGCAGACATGGTCCGAGGGGTGCTCCACACATCCCACATGCGGCAGGCGCGCCCACAGTGGACCATCCAGGTGTACACCCCCCCAAGGCCTTGGCCCTCCTCCACGTGGGCGGTGCTCGCCGTCATGTGGCACCTGGCACCGGAGGACGCCCCCACAGGAATCAGGGAGGAAATCGCCCGGGACCTCCCCACCTGGCCGGCCAGCCAGGATTACCCCTGGCGCAGGCGCTGGGGCGGCCTCCCAGTGGCACCCGCGGCAGAGGGGCTCAGCCTCGCGGCAACCCTCTAACGGCACCCCGACAAGAGGGCACGCCACTTCCTACAGACGAGCATGGTCCCGGCCGCCGCCAGACTCCGAGTGGCGGTGGGACGCAGGGGAGGCGCAACTGCTGCCGGGTCCCTGGGTCCTCCCGTTGTGGTATTTGCCCATGGGCACCCTGACCCATGCCACTCAAGCCGTAGAGGGGGCTTTCCCGCAGCCGCTCCTCGCCGACGTGGCCCTGCTCCGCAGCCTGCAGGCGGGGGCGGCCTGGGTACGTCAGAGGGAAGAGGGCGGGCGCCCGAACCCTTATTTCCCCCTGGTCCAGGGCCAGGCGCTACTCCACGCCGAGGGCATGGGGACCGTGGAATGGGGGGCGATCGTGCCCGGCACGGCGTGCAGCTGGTCTTTGCGGCCGCCTCACAGCCCATGCGATCGCCGCCGGCGTGCCACCGCCTCCTACGGGCGGTCCCCTCCTTGACCCCCAACACGCCCTTACGAGGGACGTATGGAGGGCCATGCTGAGCCACACCAGGGAGTGGCTAACGAACCCGGGTGCACGGTACCCGCCAGGACCGGTGCTCGAACAGCTCACAGCCCCCACACCCGGGGTCCGCCACGCCCTGCAGGGGGGGTGTCAGCTCTCACGGAACAGCTCAACGACAAGGTGCTAGACCTGGCGCTGGAGCCGCTGCGGGTGCTTTACCCGCAGAACCACATCCCACCCGCGGGCACGTCCAACCGCCTCTGCCGCCTGGGTTTGCAGCGCCGCGTCAAGGCCGCGCACCCGGGAGGCGTGGTGGAACAGTGGCTAGCACTCCGCAACCCGTCCGCCGCGCAAGGCCACTGGTAGCTACACCAACTCCTCTTCCTACCCCGGGCGGCCCCGGAGCACCGCCGGCAAAACCCGTACCACACGCACCAAGGCCGCCGAGGCGCGCAGAGCTTCCCGCAGCCGGTCCCGCCCGCCCTCTGGGCAAGGCAGGGCCCGGAGGCGCTGCAGCAGGGCCCCCCGCTCGACACAGCCACCACGGTACAGCAAAGTGGAAGCAACTGCGCGGATGGTGCCGAACTGGACTGCACGAACTGCGGAGCGGTGGCCTCGACGGCGGCCTGCAGGCACCTCGCCCGAGATACCACGTGGCTCAGGCAGTACAGGCCAGCGGACCGTACGGTGCTGGCGTCCGCGGTCGCGGCCGTCACCATGGGTCCCATGGCGGCGTGGCCGGCGCAACTGCTGCCCCACGTCCCCTGCTGCAACACGCAGCCCCGCCAGCCCGCTGCAACGCACGCGCCGACGACACCCCTCACGGCGGAGCAGCTATACGTCATCGCGGCGGCGCTGCTGGCAGACGGCGGGGAGAGCTTCGTCCACCACCACGGCCCGGCGCAGACTGCGGGAAGCATACAAGGGCCGCAGCGCAATGCACCCCACCCGTGGCACGCCACACTCCGCGGGCGCACCCGCGTCTGGGATGCGGGCGTCGGCACACCCCCGCCTGGGCCTCAGCAGGGGGAGGCACTGGTGCTGCAGACAGCAGGCTACCAGGCCATCCTGCACGGCCACGCCGGAGGGTACCGGTCGCACGTCCCGGCCGGGGGCCGCGGGACTGTCTGGCACAGCACCGCCAGGCAAGGGGCATTCTCGCCCCTGCCCCATGTCGACTGGCAGCAGGGGCCCACCCAGGCCTACTATATGTCGGCGGGCCCCTGGCCGCTGGCAGTCCTGCTACACACTGTCAGCCCCCCCAACAAGAGGCAGGAACCAGGATGGATCATCCCCCCCGCACTGGTGTGGAGCCCCGACCAGGAGGAGCATCTACGGGCCGCGCTGCAGGGAGACGTCATCAGGGCCACGGACGTCCCGGACCTCCACGCGGGGCCAATCACGCACGCCCGTCCGGCGGCTACCCTGGCAGTGGCCCGACGGGGACAGCAGAACCCACAGTGGGTGGTCTGCATGTTCAGCACAGCGGACGCGCACATCGTCGTCTGTGACCCCGAGCGCCTGCCAGGGGCCCGAAGCCGTGGTCCGCATGGCGGACTGTACCCGCATGTTCCTCAAGGCGCTACGGGAGGGCGAACACCACGCCCTCCTGCTTGAGGTCCTGCAGAAAGACAACGCTCGGGCGGCGAGGCCGGGGGTGTGGCCAGCAGCGGCGCACCTAGCCGACCTGGAGCTCCAGCTGGCGGCCCCGACCACAGTGTACCACTAGCTACAAGCCTTTCACGACCTGCGATGGAGGGGCAAACCTGACCGCCAAATCGCCGCAAAGCACTGGCAAGCGTGGCTGCCGGCAGACGCGCAGCGCGATGCCGTCTGGAGTCTCGGACTGGCGCTCGCGACACGAGCCCTCGATGCGGCTTCCCCGGGCCGCGCGTTGGCGCCACACACGGTTCCACTGGCCAACCTGCCCTTCGAACCAGCGACGGAGGGCGCCATATGGAAGTCGGTGCCGCTCCCCCCTGGCGCGAGGGGCCACGGAACCAACGAAATGCCCCCTGTGTGCAGACAAGTACTACAAAAGCGGGGCAATGCTGGAACACCTGGGGTGGCACGCAGTGCACGCTGCAGCCCCGGTGGACAACAAGGAGGCGGCCTGCAACATCCTGCAAGGGAGGGCACAGAGGTCCCAATGGCACGCCCCGTACGCCCGGCGCCCCCCGCCTCAGGCGGCTGACGACGCAGACGGCGATGGGGAGGCACCTGGAGCGGCCCCGGGGACCGGCAGTTCGGCCAAACAAGGGTCCATCCCCGCGAGGCTGGCCCCCGTGGCCCCCCTGCGGGCCCCGCTGGGAACGGGGCACTCCGCACCCCATGGCCCCGGCGCATCCGGGAGCAGTGGCTGCCCCAGCGGACCCAGCGGCGATGCCGATGCGGGACGGCTGACTCCAGGAGGACACGGCGGACGACGCCCTATGGCTCTTCTCGTGGAACCTGCGCAACGGCCTCGTCCAGCCAGACCGGTCCCTCCGGGACGCGCTCCGGTGGCGCCGGGGGCTGGCGGCCTGTACCCACAAGGAGCACCTCATCACCGGCATGCTACCCCAGGACGGGGGGTTTGCCATCATGCTCCAGGAAACAGGGATGGCCACCCGGGCGCAGGAGATGCACGTGGCCGCGGCGCTCCGGGACAAGGGGTACACCCCCTTCTTCAGCAGCCGGCTGGCGGAGACGGGAGCCACTTCCACCTCGAGAGGGGGGGGGCTCCTCACCGCGGTCAGCAGCAAGTACGTGGCGGAGCAGGAGGTGCTCAGTTTCAGGGAAATCGTCCCCGGGAAGGCCGCGGCCCTGGAGATTCGCACGGACGGGGGAGGCCTCACCCTCATCAGATTCCACGGGCCGCAGGCAGGCTGCTCCCCGTGGGCGGGACGGGCGGCGTTCTGGGCCGACATACAAATTTATGCCACGGCACGCAGCCTCGGTGGGAGACACCTGGTGGTCATCGCGGGTGACACCAACGTCTACATGGATGCCACCTCCAACCCGGCCACTGAGCACTTCCGCGCGGGCTGGTTGGCCTGCAGTTTCCGGAGGGCCACCGCGGGCGCCGAGGAGGACATGACCCCCACGCTCCACCCATCCCGGCACAGGGTGGACACCTTCCTGGTCAATGAACCCCTCCTGCCGTGGTCCCTGCGGGAAAGCGTCTGGGCTCGCGGCATGGCACACCCCAAGGTTATCGGCTCGGACCACCTCCTGGTCCGCCTGAGCTCGTCGGGCCTCCTCAACGCAGCGGGGCGCGCGACAATGCCCACCCCCTACAGCCACATGGAGAGCCGCCTCCTCCCGTACGACGCCGAGGCCGCGCCCGTTCAACACCGCCTGTGCGCGGCGGACACCGCCGCGCAGGATGAACCCTCCCTGGCGCCCTGGCTGGGTCCCCCAGAGCAGCACGCCTACAGGTCCATGCCAGCGGCCGCGGTGGACAGGGTGTTCGAACACCTCCACGCGGCGCATGACGCCCTAGCGCGTGTGGTGGGACGCCGGCAGCCGTCCCCGGCGGTGACGGATCCGGCAGAGGGGGACCCCCCGGAGAGCAGAAAGCGGCTCCAGGGGGCGGTCCTCCGCTATGACACCCTGGCAGCGTGCGCGCCGGCGGCGTACCAGGCGGACGCGGCACGGCATGGCATCCGGTCCGAGGCGGCCCTCCGGCTCGGGAAGGAGCTGCGGGGTGCGTCGCCTGTGTTCCGCCTGACCACACAGGGCCAACTACAGGAGGAGCTGGAGAGGCAAGCAGCCGCCCTCGAAGAGGACATCCGCCAACTCCGCGCACTTCTGGCGGCAGACCGCAGTGCGCCATCAAGGACTTCTGGCGCCGCCACGCCCCCGACATCGCCCAGCGGTGGAAAGCCGTGCGGGGAGCCATAGAGGTAGAGGTCCAATCGTGTACCAATCTCTTGGGAGACCCCCCCCACATTGCCCTGCGCTCCATACCCAAATAGGGTGAAAAATATGTAAATGTGTCCTAAAACATGCTTCACATACCTTGGATGGTCATATTATTGTGTCAAAATAGCAAAAATATAGTTTGAAAAACGTCGATTTTTGAGCTGCCCAGCGTGAAAGGTTCATAAACAGGTTGTGTGCCCATCCCTCTGGAAGCCCCCCCCCCCCCCCGAGAAATACCCAAATAGGGTGGACACCACGTAAATACGGCCAAAAACAGGCTTCACATACCTTGGATGGTGTTATCGTATGGTCACAATATCATAAAAACAAGTTTCAAGAACTTCGATTTCTTAGCTGCCAAGCTCTCAGAATTGCATGAGTAGGTTGTGTACCAATCCCTTGGGAGACTCCCCCCCCTGGACCTAATACCCAAAAAGGGTGACAAACACATAAATACGGACCAAAACATGCTTTACATAGCTTGGATGGTCATTTTAGTCGATCACATTATCGAAAAAGTAAGTTTCGAAAACTTCCATTTTTGAGCTGCCCACGGTGCACAGTTGCATACATAGAAGCAGGTTGGGTACCCGTCCCTTGGGACCCCCCTGCAGACGTAATTAATGCCCCAAAAGGGTGAAAAACACGTAAATACGGCCTGGAACATGCTTTACATACCTTGGATGGTAATATTGTATGGCCACAATATCATCTCAACAAGTTTCGAAAACTGTCATTTTTGAGCTGCCCAGCTTGAAACACTGAATGAGCAGGTTGTGTCCCATGGTACATTGCAATCTCTTGGGAGTCCCCCCCCCTCCCCGGTGCGCTCAATACCCAGATACGGTGAAAAACACGTAAATACGGCCTAAAACATGCTTTACATACCTTGGATGGTCATATTGTATTGCCACAATATCATCTAAGCAAGTTTCGAAAACTTTCATTTTTGAGCTGCCCAGCTTGAAAAAATGCCTGGGCAGGCTGTGCACCATGGTACATTGCAACTCCTTGGGATTCCCCCCCCCTGTGCACTCAATACCCAAATACGGTGAAAAACACATATATACGGCCTAAAACATGCTTTACATACCTTGGATGGTCATATTGCATGGCCACAATATCAAATGATAACAATGACAAGTTTCGAAAACTTCCATTTTTGAGGTACCCAGGGTGATACATTGCATCAACAGGTTGTGTCCCCATCCTTTGGGACACCCCCCCCCCGGAGGTAATACCCAAGAAGGTTGAAAAACACCTAAATACGGCCTAAAACATGCTTTACATAGCTTGGATGGTCATTTTAGGTGATCAGGGTATCAGAAAAACAAGTTTCAAATGCTTCGAGTTTTGAGCTGCCGAAGGTGAAAACCTGCATCACCACATTGTCTACCAAAGTCCCATGGGGGACCCCCCACCCCCTCGTGCGCCCCATACCCAGATAGGGTGAAAAATGGGTAAATACAGCCTGAAACATGCTTTACATACCTTGGATGGTCATATTATGTTGTCAGAATATCAAAAAAAAAAGTTTCGAAAACTTTCGATTTTTGAGCTGCCCAGGGTGAAAAGGTTCATAAGCAGGTTGTGTACCCATCCCTCGGGACACCCTGCCCCCCCCTCAGGAAATACCCAAATATGGTGAAAACCACGTAAATACGGCCAAAACCATGCTTCACATACCTTGGATGGTCATATTGTATGGTCACAATATCATAAAAACAAGTCTCAAAAACTTCGATTTCTTAGCTGCCCAGGGTGACAAACAGTATAAGCAGGTTGTGTACCAATCCCTTGTGAGATTCCCCCCCCTGGACCTAATACCCAAGTAGGGCGAAGAACACGTAAATACGGCCTGAAACGTACTTTACATACCTTGGATGGTAATATTGTGTGATCACAATTTCAAAAAACCTACCTTGAATGGTCATTTTAGGTAGTCACAATATAATAAAAAGAAGTTTCAAAAACCTTCCATTTTTGAGCTGCCCAGGACGAAAAAATGCATACGCATCAGCAGGTTGTGTACCGGCCCATTCACTAGGCCATCATTAGTGGAAACAGTCATTTCACGTCCTTGGCACGTGTTGTGACCGGCGTTGAGCAAGGCAAGAGACTGCGAAAAACGTCCTTTCGTATCCTAGTAGGCATATACTATCACAACATCCCCACTCACACCCCTCAGAGTGGGTACCACGGGGTCACCGAGGTCAGCAACAGGCAAAATAGCAAAAATGGCCAGAAATTGTATAAACTGCATCAGCGCTTGTCCCAATCCGCCCCCTACAGACACCGTGGAGTCGGGACAACGGAAACAGTTTTTCGGCTCAAAATCAAAAAAAACGCAAAGATTCATGATTTACGACCCAAAAAAGCGGGGGGGTCATTTTTGTGACTTTTTTGACCCCCCCCCCTCCCTGAAAACGTCCAAAAAGTGGGTTTCAAGTGAGGGGGGGGTTTAGGGGGCGGGAAAGTCCGGACCAAAAACTCATTGGGGGATGCGTTTATTGGACAAAAAATAATTCTACAAGGGGAAACTAGAAATTCAACCCCTTGCGGTGGGGTACGCGAATAGGCCCAAAATAGTTACAAAAGGGGGGGTAGGTGGCGTTTTCCCGTGTATACGCCTCCCTAGTTTTGATCTAACAACCCGTGCGAGGTGATTCTGGGGCCTTTGGCACGTCCAGCTGACAGAGAATCTACTGCAAGCAACGCCACGGATAACAGGGGGTGAACTACATGAATACGGCATAGAACATGCTTTTCCTACCTTCGATGGTCATTTTAAGTGATCAATTTATCAGAAGAATAAGTGTCGAAATTGTCCTTCTTTGAGCTGCCCATGGTGCAAAACTGCATGAGCACGTTGTGCACCAATCCCTTGGGAGACTCTCCTCACAGACCCAATACCGAACTAGGGTGAAAAACACGTAAATACGGCCTAAAACATGCTTTACATACCTTGGATGGTAATATTGTGTGGTCACAATTTGAAAAAACTTACCTTGGAGGGTCATTTTAGGTGGTCACAATATCAGAAACAGAAGGTTCAAAAACTTCCATTGTTGAGCTGCCAAAGGTGAAAAACTGCATACGCATCAGCAGGTTGTGTACCGGCCCATTCACTGGGCCATTATGAGTGGGAACAGTCATTTTGCGTCTTTGGCACTGGTTGTGATCGGCTCTGAGCAAGGCTAGAGACTTGAAAGAACGCCCTTTTGTATCCTAGTAGGCATATACTATCACAACATCCCAACTCACACCCCTCAAAGTGGGTACCACGGGGTCACTGAGGTCGTAAAAACCGCCAAAATAGCAAAAATGGCCAGAAATTGCATAAACTGCATCAGCGCTTGTCCCACTCTGCGCCATACAAACCCCATGGAGTCGGGACTCGAAAACAGTTTTTGAGCTCAAAACCTAAAAAAACCAAACGATTCATGATATATGACCCAAAAAAAAAGGGGGGTCATTTTTTCGACATTTTGACCCCCCCCCCACACACCCCCCCTCTCTCAAAACGTCACAAAAGTGGGTTTCAAGTGGGGGCTGGTTGGAGGGCAGGGTTTTGACCAAAAACTCATTGGGGGATGCGTTTGTTGGACAAGAAGATGATTTCACAAGGGGTTAAACTAACAATTCAACCCCTTGGGGTGGGGTACGCGAATAGGCCCAAAATGGTTCAAAAGGGGGTGCCCTCGAGGCTTACTGTGTGAACGATGTTCCATTTGGTGGACGTGGCCTTGATGTGGAGTACCCTTGTGGCAAGCGATTTGATCTTGTGGGTTTGGCTGACGGCCTGATGTGGCTGCCGAGCTGAACCTGAAGGATATCAGGAACGGCCGTTTGGTGAGGTTTTCCATGTTAGGTTATTACGTGCAGGCTGCCGCTGCTGGCCATGACCCTGTTGAGAACTGGGCCTCCTACATTGCTGATCTGTTCGTGATGAACAGGTTGATTTTTCAGATTGCCGCCCAGTACACGCCATCTGTTGCCATGTTTGCGGCTGCTGGGATGAAGAAGGCCGCCAGCCCCCAGGTGGATTTGTGGGACTGGTGTGGCCCTGGCTGCAAGAAGTGATTGGGCCCTAACACTGTTGGCAGCTACGTCACTGATTATTTGACTGGTGAGTCCCTTGGTGACTATGGTTGGGACGGCACTGGGCTTGCAGTGGACGCCAATACCTTCGAACGCCTCAGCAAGGCTCAGATGCTGCACGGTTGATGGGTTATGTTGGGTACTTCTTGGTGCCTTGGTGCCTGACTCCTGAGCAGTAGCTGAAGTACACTGCTACCAGCAATGGTGCCGGCAAAGGTTGTCCTGATGGGTGTCATCGAGGCTTACCGTGTGAACGGTGATTCATTTGGTGGACGTGAACTTGGTTCTGTTGTACCCTGGTGGCAAGTGATTTGACCGTCTGGCTGAAGATGAAGGAGATCAGGAGCGTTTGGCGATGCTTTTTATGTTAGGTTACTATGTGCCGGCTGCTGTCACCGGCGCGTCCCTGACTACTTGACCATTGAGCCCCCTGGTGACTACGGTTGGGACAGCGCTGGGCTTGAAGCAGGCCCAAAGACTTTTGAGCGCCTCTGCAAGGCTGAGGTGCTGCACGATCGCTGGGCTATGTTGGGTACTCTCTGGTGCCTGAGCCCTGAGCAGCTGCAGACGTATATTATTATCGACAATGGCACCAGCAAAGGTGTGTGGTTCAAGGTTGGTGCCATGATCTTCCAGTCTTACGGCTTGCACTACGTGGGTGCCGCCGTGTTGGTGCGTGCCCAGTCTATTTTTGCCGTGTTGCCCTGCAAAGTTGTCCTGATAGGTGCCATGGAGGCTTACCGTGTGAACGGTGGTCCATTTGGTGGACGTGACCTTGAACTGGTTTACCCTGGTGGCAAGTCACTTGACCCCCTGGGTTTGGCCGACGACCTTGAAATTGCTGCTAAGCTGAAGGTGAAGAAGATCAGGAAAGGCCGTTTGGCGTCATTCCCCATGTTTGGCTACTATGTGCAGGCTGCTGTCACCCCGCAGGTGGATTTGTCGGACTGGTGTGGTCCTGACCACAAGAATTGATTGGGCCCCAATGCTGCGGATAGATACGTCCCTGACTACTTGACCAGTGAGTACCCTGGTGATTACAGTTGGGACAGCGCTGGGCTTGCTGCAGGCCCCAAGGCCTTTGAGCCAGTATGTGGGTAACATCACCATCTTCAATCTCGTCTTGTGCCCATGCTTGCTGCATTTGTCACTTGATTGCCGCAGTGCTGCCCCCCCCAGGAGTATTGCTTGTTGCAGTGCTGCTGCTCTGTAATGCCTTGCTTCTAACCCCTGGCGGTCCAACAGGCCAGCGCTCGTCGCCGTTGCTAATGCTAACGCTCTGCAGCTGCCACTGCCCCCAAAGCCTAGTTGGCCGGTATCCCCGGTCCTCTGGGACCTCCGTCATGCTGTGGGCTACCTCAGGCAGCCCGAGAACCCACAGGATCGAGCAAGGCAGAAACCAACCGTCCGTGCGAGATGCCCGATAACTCAAGTAGACGGCATGGTAAGTGGTTATGACTATGACTATGACTATATATATATGTATGTATGTATATATATGTATATATGTATATACATATAAGTATATATATATATATATATCCCCTCTAATCTACACCCCTCTTCTGAACACTAGGTGGGTCCATGATGCGGTGCTAGGGGACCTGCCGAAGGTACACTGGGTTTTTGGTGGGTGTTCCTGTCCAATGAGCCCCTTCCATAGTTGTACGCCGTTACAGGTACACCTTGATGGAAAGCTTGGAAGTGGGAAACATGAACGTAAGCGATGGAAAAAATGGGAGGCGCACACACAACGTGGTTTGCCATGGGTGGTATGCAATGATATTGAAAGTTAGTGAAGGTAGCTCCGTTAAGAGCACACCTGCTTTCCAAACGACATGTTGACTGTACAGTTTAGAAAATGGATCACCCTTTGTTTTGAGAGTCGTTGAGGCAAAACTAACGTGGTCCGCCATGGACGGTTTGAAAGGACACGAAAAATAAGTGAACGTAACTCCGTTAAGACGACACCTGCTTTGCTAAAGAAATGTTCACTGTACTTTTGAGAAAATGGATCGCATTTTGTTTCAGTGTTCTTGAGGCTATACTAACGTGGTTTGCCATGGATGGTTTCAAATGAGATCAAAAATAAGTGAAGGTAACTCCGTTAAGAGTACAACTGCTTTGCTGACAAAATGTTCACTGTACATTTTAGAAATTGGATCAACCTGTGTTTGAGGGTTCTTGAAGCTTTACCCGGTAAGGGTACACCTTGATGGAAGTCAAGGAATTTTGGAACGGTAACATACCAATTGCACCAATAAAAGGCGCACGCACAACGTGGTGTAAGATGATTGGTTTCAACTTTTGTTGCAAGTAAGTGAATGTAACTCCGTTAAGAGTACACCTGCATCCTACGTCCTGTACTACTTGTATGTAGGTTTGCTAAATATGTAGTTTAATGTATTTGATTGTCCGTTAATCATACCCCTCGATGCAAAGCCGAGAAAGTCGGAAATTGCAATGCAACAAGTGCAAGCAATACATATTTGCAAAGTAGACGCAATAGCGCGCAAGGGACAAATAGCATGTGCAATAGATGCAACAGAAGCTATTTTGCGTGGGTGGGCGCCATACAAGGAGCATTCCCCCGGATGCGAGAAATAATATAAATACCTTTGTTCATCTATGGCAACAGCTTAGCTAAGGGAACATGTGTCTTGCACAACCAAGAACCAGGAATCGTTGCTTTGCTAGTGCGTCTGACGGGTTTTTGTCGGGATGCAGTCGGAGACTCAAAGTGCGGTATTGTAATGATACCAAAGTACTATCAGCAGCTCCCAAGAAGCGCAAAGCATGCTCGCGGCGTTGGCGCCGACTTAAATTGTCGTCTCTGATAAGGATTACCCACTTCTTGATTTACTTCTCGGATGGTGTAGCATGATTTACCGTAAATTTTTGTTGGCGTTGCTTCGCTGTTGGAGGCTCTGGGCATGTTGAATCGGAAGGACAGCTAGAAGTTGATATCTTGCGTCTAGGATTCGACTCTTCATGGTCCTGTATACGGCTGTTTTTGGACCTCGGCCCAGACTCGGAGTTGGATGACAGCTTCTTTGAGGAATGGTTTCGAGAAGTTGGGTCGCCCTCTTGTCCACTCTTAGGAGGTGGTTGATGGTGTGACCCGTAGGGTGGTGGTTCGCAATTCCGGGTACGCGGAGGCATATTTGTCTTTCTTGACTTTGGAATTCTTCTTGTAGGCCTGGCTGGTGGCGGTGTGCTTATTGGGGTGGCCCCCGTAGTTCCTTTACTTGTTCCACACTTCTTATGGGTTGACGGATGTGGAGGCAGCGGGTCATTGGACGTTGAAGACGGACCACTTGCTGAATTGGAGAATGATGATGCCATGAATTGGTGGCTGCGAATTGCAGCTTCCATGCCGCTGTTGGTGATGGTAGGCAGCAGCCCAGCCTCTGTCATTGCCTAGCCCACCGGCCCATCGAACTCCCTCAAAGCATCTTCATATGCCCAATCTTGAAAAGTATTCACTGTAGAACGCAAGCCGATCGTATAGTCGGCAAAAAGCTGGACAACGCTTGCACAATACGTCAAGAACCACCGTAGGAGTTGCCCCGTGAGTCGATTTGTATTACACCATTACATGGCGAAAATAACGACACGGAAACCCCATGTATCAGAACCTTGTTGAGTTCCACAACGATGCCATCTAAAAGACCATCCCATTTTACTCGTAAATGCCCGGAACCATGCGCCACATTTAGTTGAGTGATCTTTAGGATCGTGGATGACCAAGGTCTTGTTTGCGATGGAGATGTCCGTGACCAACACGTAGTGAACTCCAACAGTCGAGTGCTGCAAGGGGAGTAGTACAGGTAGGGCATCTCCGAGAGTATAGATAACCCTTCACGTTGGAGCATGCTGCATTATTACCGCCAATGTCACATCTTGGATGACGGGCTTCACGAAGGAATTGCCCTATGGCAGCAAGACCACTAGTAAGCATTGCACTGCTGCACACGAAAACCATGCACACTCCAATAGGTGCACATTTTCCTCCATGGTATCGCTTCATTCCTGTGGCCAAAAGTCCTCTCGGAAGTAATTACCTCGTGCCTGTAAATGGGGGAAATCATTGATGGATGAGGGTACAGGTTGTACAGGTGCCTTTGAATGTGTAGGCCATGGTGTAGATGATGGAGGTTGAATGTGGTTTTGCTTTTCTATGATGTGTTCTTGAAATTGGGCTTTGGTTCGACAAATTTGTAGCTTATGTGCGGCACACAATGTCCGCAATTGCACAACTGACATTTGAGCCAAGTCTTGGGCAGCGAACACTCGTGGGTTATTACACGCGTCCCATAGTTCAAAACCTTATGACGGCTGCCGCGAAGTAACAACGGGTCGTCCTTGTTTGCGGATTTGCTCCGTTCCATCCTCATTTTGATCATCAATGGCCAAGGACAGCTTGTCACCACGCAATTGTCTCTCAATATACGACCAATACGGAAATGACAAATATCGAATAATGTGGAGCATGTTGATCTTCAATATCGGAGCATGCAGCCGCTGTGGGAGTTGACTTACGACACTCCAAGCACGACGGACACACCAAATTCCAATTATGAGAGATGTTGTAAAGGTTCTTCGTGGATAAGGAGGAACTTGGCTTGGTGGTCTGGGAAAAGGACGTTTCAGGCCACAAACCAATTCCATAATTGCATGTAATATGGATCAACAAGGAAAGCGTCACAACGGTAAGTGAGGACGAATACGCCTTGAAGTGAACGAGCGTGTGATAAAGCAACATATGTGTGTGCTGCGGCAAAGAATGCTGCCATGTCCACCCATACGCGGTTGTAAGAACAGCCTTGCGTACCGTGCACGGTACATGAGTATCCGGCAAGGGGAGGAAATCCGATTATCTTGACTTGCACGGACGGGCCGTACACCGGAATAATTTGCTGAAAACGGCAGATGGGGTACGCTCCCCACCGGGCTTACCACAGTGATATCATTCGACCATCTTTTGATCACAACAAGTGTTGAGTTAACCAATCAATTTTCGATAGAGACATTGCGAATGAGCCGTGCTAACCAAAATGGGGGCATCCACCAAGTCTTGTAGTGACACATCAGAATTTGGTGCAACGTGTTGTTGCAGAATGAAGTGGTCCTCGTCACTGTTTCCTCCAACCTGCACATGATTGAGCAATGTAATGAAACGTGCATCGTCTTGGCACATTACGTCCGTCAACACAAGCGGAGCGAAATAGTTTCGAAAGAGTGCAGTGTCAAAAATATGCAAATCAACTGCAGACAGTTGTAATGGATCACCTACGAGGAGCACTGTAATGCCAGCAAAAGGATTGCGCTTGTCCCGGCGTACCTTGTGTAGCACATCGTGGAGCGTGTGAAGGAGCTTGTTGGATAAGAGGGAGAACTCATCGACAATAATCATATCGGCAGTTCGAATCATCCACCACAAGGTTGTGCCTTCCTTTTTTTGTCACTCCAAGTGCAAAGATAATTAGAAGAGGCTGTGGATTGTGCGTCCTCCAACATTTAGGGCGGCTACCCCACTAGCACCACAAACTAGGATGCCAAAACCAAGCGCTGGTAACTTGGCAATTAGCAAGGGAACAACAGAAGACTTGCCGGTTCCCGCAACCCCTGTGAGAACAGCACACAATTGCGGAACACTACTTCCACTTGATGTGCGGCAATGTCGGGAAATATCCGGACCACTCTCAAGAGTTTGCCGTTGAAAATGTGCAATAAAAATGTCAAATACCCGGCTTTGCCTGCGGTTCAAAGCATTCACAAGTGCCTCTGCAGCACGGATGTCGTCAGCATCCATGAATGCCCTTAACTCCTCCGCCAATTGGGCTTCCTCGGCCATATCTGGTTCATCTTCTCAAGAGAGGTGCTCTTCAAGCTCATCTAAATCGGACATGTAGGTATTGAGGAAGGTGAAGTCTATGATCTCTTCGGCCATAAGAACTTGTGCGAGAAGTGGCAAACACACCACGGAATACCCACGTGCTTGGGCATTGTTTAAAGTTTCTCTTGCCTCTTCCTCATAACCGCGAAACAATCCTCGATGAATACACTCCTTCATCTATGTTTTAGTGACACTGTTGGATGAGAGGAATTTTCGTTCGTGGTCTGCTCTTGTGAAGGGCTGTGACAGTACCCTACGTGCTCATTTGGATCAGGTACTTCACACAGTGGTTTTACCCGGTTGAACCCGTTTGAACTCGGAGGGGGCGCGATTGAACCGCTGAACCGCGGTTGAACCGCGGTTGAACCACCGCCAGCGCTGGCGGCGGCAGCTGCGCCAGCGGCGCGCGCTTTTCTGAACAAAATATTTGCATAACCCCCTGATACTGACACGTGACAAACCTTTTTTAAAAAATGTCCCACCACTGGCTGCAAGTGGTGAACGACCAATACAGCGGGGGGGGGGACCAACAGCTGGTGAACAACTTGTTCACCTTTTTTTGCACAGACGGCACGACAAAACGCCTATGGAAACAACTTGCTGACCGAATTGGTAACACACAGAGAGCTTCCAAACAGACGAAAAGGGCTACCAAAAAAGCTTTCACAGGATCCGACGCTGTGCGCCTCATTTCGGACCTTGGGATGCCGAAGCGAAGGTATGTGGCATAATGCACACATGCCTACAAGTGGTTCAACGTGGTTCAACGGTGCGGTTGAACCCTTATCACAAATGAACACTTGTGATTCTGCTTCATGACAACGTTTGCACGGCAAAATAATCGCTTAATGGTGCCCAAAGCATGAACATATGAGTTGCAACATGTTGCCCGCGTCACAAATGTGAATACCTTGTGGTTTGTACCATTGGACGCCTTTTGGTGCCATGACAGCAACCCATTCCACCGCAGGTTCAACCGACTTCTGACAATCAAGTGTAGGGTTGCATGTAATTGTTGTTCACTAAAAAGGGTCCAAAGTCCTAAAGGGAATCCAAACAAGGCGCAGGGGTGTATGTCACCACGCCTAACGAAAAGTTGATGGTGAAGCCGTGCGGTTTCACCAATACAGCCGCCGCCACTGGCACCTACACCACCATCGCCGTGAAATATGATCCAAGAGAAATAGGTCTCCAGTGTTTTGCATCAATGAGGTATAATAGTTTTCAAAAGCATTCTTTTTAGGGGGTGTGGCATCTCTTGCAGGGCTGAAGAATAGCGGTTTTCAGGTTGCTACTTAGCAATTTGTTGCTGTACCACGATAGGGGTCGAACCGTGGGGAAGCCGTAATGAAAGTGCGCGGTTGAACTCAGTTGAACCACGTTTTCAGGTGGGTAATTCAAGGGTACCAGATCCGAATGAGCAGGTAGGGTAATATCTTTTGCAAGAAATACAATTCCGCATCTTCTCCATACAGGAGGTAAAAATTCGACCTGGGGATCGCAGTTCGCCTTCCCAGGGACCACGTTTCTCCCACATCGTCCGTGAATGTCTCCTCCAACGTTTCTGGTTATGATGGCCACACTTATGGTCGTTCGCCCTCATGTGGGCGTACATTGGCCTCAAAGCGATCTCCACTCGCTGCATCATTGGATTCGCTAGAAGGAGAATCACACACAAAATCCTCTGCTGAATTGCTTGCTTTAGCATTGGGGCCTCCTGGTTCACGTTGTGTTCGACGATAATAGCGATAGTAAACGGGGTAGTTGATGGGGATGGCAACAATGCAGCGTTCTAAATATTGGTCATAGCGATCCAAATACCAAACGTCTGTGGACGTATCTTCGTCTTGGAGATGCCTCCGACGCTTGAGCCGTCCTAGTTTGGGCCATAGATCTGTTGGAATCCATACCACCTCTCGGCTACCGCGACATTGATGAATTCCTAAGAGCATCATTCCGTTCTCCATGAGTCCCAGTGAACGCAACTTGAGCAAACGCTCAACATCGCTTGCATCGGGCGCGATTGTGATGGGCACTGTCAATTACTTTGATGTGAGATATTTTGTGAGATATAGTTCCCAACCCAAAGATGTTATCCGCTGCACATTGTTGTGGCACTGGAGCCGGACCAACAAATGGCGATGGTGCGGAAGAACACATGCATCTTCGGCTTCATATCTGCGATAAAGCAAGCGGACTCCACTGTCATCCAATTCTTCTCTCTCCTGCGGCACGCTAAAGGGATAACCCGACTTGCACTTAGTGCATACACGCCCACGACCAATATTGAAACACTTGTCGGGGTAGCATTGAAGGAGCATGTTGCACTCCTTGTGGAGATCCCGTAGGTATGCTGTGAACTTTGGATTAAAGCCGTCACCTTCACGAAGCATTGTTGCGCAAATCACATCGTCCGGGATATTGTTGGCTTCACACTGTACCACGCCAAGTAAATGCACGCGGCATCGCTCTTGATATTCAAATCGAAACCAATAATCCCGCACCTTTCCAAATGGACCATTTTTGCCAATAGCCAAGAACTCCCGCTTGAATATCTCCACCCGCTTGAGAAACGCTACACATGCCTCCATATCGTGGCCATCTTGGATTGGCCTGTTTGCCCCCGTGTTTTTCGGGTATTCCCCAGGCCACACAGCTCCTGCAGGGCACCCCTTTTGCACAGCAGTTTGAAAATCGGCCGGGTTGTCAATCATGGTCAAGGTGATGAAAAGGTCCGCCTTGCCAAGTTCACGACACATGGCTGTAAGATCTAAATGTCATCAGGCCCAATAGGAACAGGTTCCAACGAATTTTGAAGGTGCATAAGTTCCATACCGATAATACGGGTAGAGCTCGGCCGTACCTTTATCGGTCCCCTCGCGCTCGAGATTTTGGTTCATAGACCTTACACCGTCTTGGTAGCATGCACGCGGCTTGTTGCCTTGACTAGTAGGCGGAGTTCATGGCGCTGTTGACCTTGCTGCACGCTGGGATCGAAATGAAGAGTGTTTGGTGCTTTGAGTTACAGATTGTGAAGATTCACTCGGTTGGGTTCATTGACTTGCTTGCAGACACTGTGAGGTCGTGTTTGATGATTTTGAGGTAGATTTTGTTGTTGCTGTTTAGGACCCGTGGAACTCCTCGCACATCTCAAACGTGCTGCAGTAATGTCCTCTGTCCGATTCGCAGGTTGAGCCTTGAAATTTTGTTGATTCCGGATCAATTAATTCTTCAACTCTTTGCTCACTTGGAAAAAACGACCACCACCGGTCAAGACGCCATCGGCTATCAAAGGCAAGATAACGACTATGGTAGTAGGCAGCACATCCGATTCTGCAACCTACGGTATATCGACCAACGCCGTCAGGATACAAATCAGGCCACACACACGGTTCCAACTTGGGGTCGTTAAAATGCAAATAAGTGTCATTGGGCAGCGATTGAGCGGCCGTGGTAACGTTCTCACCCGCTCCTCGGAAGGGTGTCCCATTGCGGAAGCCCACATTGTCTGAGTGAGGAGCAAAATCCGGAACGATGTTCCGTGAGGTATCACACTCCACAGCCCAAGCAACGTACTCATCTTGTAGATGGTATTCCAAGCGTTTGCCGTACTGGTCTTCATAGGAACGTTGTGTCAATGTGCCCATGGTGGTGGCTGCATTCTCCAAGTATCGGTATAACGTCTCATAGTGCGCCAAGAATCGAGAATAAAAAGGGTGAATTTTCTTGAGCAGCCACAATGCTTGGTTCATCTAGCGGGTGCTTTGCTCACTGTCCTTGGGCTTCTGGTTATCACACAAAATATCCTCTTTCATTGTCATGAAACCATAAAGTGCATTGTATTTTTGGCTTGGCTTGCGGCCGACAGCGACGGTACCAATTGCATGGGACCATTGCTTGTGACGAAGACCGACGTGCTTCAGCGTATTTGAGTATAGGGCCCCAAGTTCAATTTGTCGCTTTGGGTACTCTGTGAGGTCCGGAATCGTTGATGGGATTTTGTAATGGATGTCCCGATCCAAAGTGTGGCAATAGTTGATCGGGTCATACTTCGCGGAATACTTGCTACACACACGGCGATCGTACATGCGTGTAGCTGAGTGCCAAACAGGAGTGTCATACAGCACAAAGCAACTTGTGCTAGGTGCAGGACATCACGGCGGAACCGAAAACGGTGCAGTCTTATACTTCAAACAATTGGTGAACAGCTCATTGCGGAACACAAATATCCCACTTGTAACAAAATCGCTGGGTGGGGCGTCAAACAAGGTTTGTGTACGTGTCTCACCAGTATTGCGTGGAACCGTAAACTTGTGCCCGCCACCTATTGGGCCTGAAAGGAGTTGACCACACCATTAGCAAAGCGCATCAAAATGTGGTGAGTACAAAGTGTCCAAACCATCAAGCCAATACTCTGGAACAGACTTCAAAGAAATGTTGGACGGCGATGAAGCATTAACACGGAACAACTCCCGAGACACTGTACGAACGACCCCGGAAGAGCGACCCTGCGATGCTTTGATGTGTTGCTTTTTTGGCGTATTGTCTATGCCTGCAGAGGAACCCTTGGCCGCTTGGGACTCCGCGGTGTTCTTTTTGCCCTTTTTGGCTTGAGAATCCGCGGTGATCTTGTTGCCTGCAGACGAACCCTTGGCCGCTTGGGACTCCGCAGTGTTCTTCCTACCTTGAGACAAACCCTTGGCCGCTTGGGTCTCCCCGGTGTTCTTCTTACCTCCACAGAAACCCCTGGCCCCTTGAGACTGCACGGTGTCTTTTTTAGTTCTTGTTGGCTTGGGACTCCGCAGTGTTCTTTTTGCCCTTGCTGGCTTGGGACTCCGTGGTATTCATCTTGCGTCCACAAGCACCCTTGGCCGCTTGGGACGTCAGGGTGTTTCTTTTGCCATTGTTGGCTTGGGACTCCACGGTGTTATTCTTCAGTCCAGAAGAACCCTTGGCGGCATGCGACTCAGGAGTGTTCAAACTTGCCAACGTTGCTGCTTGAATCCCAAGTGCTGTGCGCTTTTGCAATCGCTTCATCAACGTGGCACGCAACTGGGCATGGCGCCGAGGAATAGTAGGCGGGATGGCCAACAAGGGAAAACAAGCGGCAGGGCGACGACAGCCGCAAAAAAAAACGCGCTCGGGAGGCCGGCCCGTGCGTCCCGGCCAGGACAAAGGAATGGTGCATGGCACGTACTGGGGAGGCCAGCCCGCCCGACCTGGCCAAACACCAACACAACCGCACCCAAAAGAAAGCCGTGACCCTAAAACACAGACACCCGCACCAACGGAGCACGCCCCACCATGCGGGGGGCCACGCACCACCACAGCACGCCCCACCACAAGGGAGGCCACGCTCCACCACGAGGTGGGCAGGGCACCAACAAGGCACGCCCCACCATGCGGGGGGCCAGGCATCTACACAGCAGGACCTAACATGTTGGGGAACGAGCACCACCGCAGCACACCCAACCATGATGTTGGCCAGGCACCACAACAGCATGCCCCACCAAGGGGGGGGGGGGCGCACCACCACAGGACGCCCCACTAAGGCGGCGAGCCACGCACCAACACAACACTACCCACCATGCGGGGGGCCATGCAGCAATACACCATGTTCCACCATCAGGGGGGTCAGGCACCAACACAGCAGGCCCCCGGATGAGGGGGGCGATACATCATGATAGGGGGGCCCAGCAGCAACAGGACGCGCCCCAACGGGAGGGAGCCCAGGCACCAACACCGCACGCAAGGGGGGCATCAAGCACCGCCGAAGCATGCCCGACCATGAGGGGGGATAAGCACCACCAAGGCGTGCCCAACCATGCAGGGGGGGAAACGGGAACACAGCACACCCCATCATCAGGTGGGCCAGGCACCACCACAGCATGCCGAACCATGTGGGGGTCCAGGCACCACCAGACCACACCAGACCATGTGGGGAGCCAGGCAGCAACAGAGCACGCCCCAGCATGAGGGGGCCACGCACCAACACAGCACGCCCCAGGACCGGGTGGGCCACACACCACCACAGCACGCCCCACCATTGGGGCGAGCCATACACCGGAGGCAGTCCGCCCGTCCCTGCCGGCCGAACGCAACAAGAAGAACCAGAACCGACCCCAATCAGCCACCACGGCCCATTATTTCTAACAGCACGACAAGCTGACCTTTAGGTGGCAAATATGACGGCCAACCAACAAAACAAGCCAAGCATACTGCTGGCAGAAACATAAAAAACTCACACCCGAACACGCCAAACGCGGAAAAGTCACAATAAAACACACCTGACGGGAAACAAACAGCTTAGAGGATGGCCTATATCATACTACCGCGGCCAGCCAGGCCCATACGAGTCGCTTCACAACCCCACAGAAGCGGACCAGTTGCGGCTACGACGACAGCGAACCAACACAACGCGGGGGGCACGCCTGGTCGCAACACAACGAACACCACATGCCACAGGTCAGCTGCAACAAACCCCAGAAACAACCGAGACGACAACAACGACAATATCCGGCTGCCTCTGCTCCGGCTGCAGCGCGATAGACCCAACATCGAAAAAGCCAATCGTAAGGCGGCTAAGACAACCATGCACCAACCAAACAACTGCAGGAGCCAGGACTCGATCAAAAACACACCACAAGCATACCGACCAACACCAAACCAGCCGGGCATGCAGGGGTCGAAACCGGAACCGCGTCCTGCGGGTGGGCGACACTATGGTGCACCACGCTCGCCGACGACCATACCCACGAATACAATGGAACACCGCAACTCTACCATTATAGGACCGACTAACCAAAGGCAACAAACTACTATGAAACCCCAGCCCCGCAGGAGAGCGCAAGTCCGACGAAGTCAGGATATGTGAGCACGCGTCATGGCATGCGAGTGCCGTAGTACGTGCTTCTTCAACTCGTCTCAAGCCTACTGAAAACCTACCCAGGTTTGGGTCCTGCAGGACAAATTCTTTGGCCTGGCCCCTGGCCCCTGGGCCCCGAAATCCGGGGGTTGATGGGAAGGTGCGAGGGGACCCGACCCCACGTATCATCCGCCCAAAGGAGAGGAATGTGAGACCTCGGTGGAACATGGGTTACCTACCTAGGTAGGGCCCGATGGAGGGTACAGCTCGCGGCCACGGAGCCCTTCCTCCATATAGGGGGGGGGCTTTGTGGGGGCAAGGGAAGTAGGGCCGTGGGTGGGTGAGTCAAAGTCCCTTGGTAAGACCCCTTCGGGGGCAACCTCACTCCCAACATGACCTACTTACCTACGTTCGCCTCTTGACTGTCCTGGGTTTTCTGCTTGCGCTGCAGGTGAAGCATGGAAGCACTTGGTGCATCACAGTCGGGCGCTTGGCAGCTTTCCCTTTTGCCGTCGGTAGGATGACACTGGAAAACATTCGAGGCCCATTGCCATTGAAGGGCGGGGACTCCTTCATGTGTTTCAGCTGTCAAAGTCGGCCCTCACCAGGGGTAAGGTGGGACTGAGGTGACCTCCTCCCAGGCCTCCCTACAGGGCTATGGCGCTTCATCTTAGCTTCGGAGGTGTCGCCTACACTTCAAACACGCACAGTCCTCACACGGGGGTGGAGAGCCCTGGGACAGGTGTCCCTGCGGGAGCTGCGGATGCTTCCGCAAGTCTTCACGTCCCTGGACGGCTTCTCCACACCATGGGACATGGTAGGGAGGGCGCATACTGATTCAGGAGACACGCCGCGTGGACAGGGCTCTCATACCACGCACACAGCAGGCGTCTTCGACGGTGTAGGTTTTCTGGATATCCAGTTGGGCTCGAAATCCAACATGTGGGTTGACGCAGCGCATTCGCCATAAGATATTCCAAACTCCTCTCTCTTGTCCCCAAAATTGGGCCAATCATTGTCTCATCCCCCTTTCTCCTTGTCCGTGCTTTGACTTTAGCCTGAGCCAACTTCCGAATTGCAGGATTCGGATGGCCTTCTCGAAGAAGAAGAGATGACCTCCGAGACATCGCGACCACAGAAGCTAAGGCCGCCGCCACGGGGTCCCTGCCTTCAGGGCGTTTGAAGTTCTCGTGCGTTAACCTGGGTATCTCCACGTCTGGGCGGACGCCTTCTATATTTTCTTCCGCCCCTCTTGCTCTGTGCTCTCCACGAGGCCTGGAAATACGAGGGATGATCTTTGTTGTACTGAACCCACTCAGGGACAATACCCTGGAAGGCTGAGCCACAGGTTCCGCCATTGGTCGAGATCTGATTCGTAGAGCTCTGGCACCGAAGGGGACTGACTGGGTGATATCATTGTTCAACTCGTTCTGGTTTACCCTGCTCGTGGATCTGTCTCTGCTACCAGAAGGGTATTCTGGCTTGCCTTGCCGGGAAATTGTTGCTGCTTCTTTGGTGTTTTAGTTGATGAAAACCTTGTTGGATTTTCTTCAAGTGCAAAATGACAATCTAGAGATGCAAAATGACCAAGTAAGGATGCAAAATGACAAAGTAAAGATGCAAAGCAGGTCAAATACCAGATCAAAATTAAAGTTCGGTAACAATCCTTCCACTTCAAAGCATAGGTAGCAAAGGACAGGCTACACAATGAACAATGCAGGTCCGAGAACAAAACTCCAGTCAATGAGTAACAAAGCAATGGATTTTGATAGTAAAAACTAGCATAAGTCTGGTCCTGAGCATAGTCTCAAGCACTTCATTTGCACTTATTGAGCTACAATGGAGCTGGTTAGGAATCAAGGGCATGTAGGTTGGGTGAGTCACAGTCACATATGGCTTGGGCAGCCAAGCCAAGCAACTGAAAATCGAATCAGTTAAAACGTAGCACCACAACAAGAAGGTGAAACAATTGAGTATAGGGATCCTGAGGTGGGAGACCACTACGCTTAACGTACAAGGCCCAATGCATGAGGTTCCTATTTTATTTCGGTATAATGTCCATGAACGAAGAGGCCCCCGGTGACTTCAGTGGTGAGGCTGAACTTCATTTGATGGCTAGGGTTTTAACCCCGGTCACCTTGAAAAGTGTACTTTAAGCATATTAAGAAAAAGTACATTTCCATGCCTAGGGGTACGCTTTAGTTCTTTTAGAGATGCCTAGAGGCATACTCCATTTTTATCTTAGTATTGGCCTAATCAAAAAGGGGTGACAAAGCATTTTGACCTACAAAACCGGGGAGTAGATTCAGGATGTTGTGTGGACCCCTGAGCCCCCAAGTGATGTGACATAATCACCATTTTCCTGAGCAACTGAGGCGCTGCTTTGTGTTCAATGCTTATAAATTATTCTTCATTTCCTCATGAATGCCTAGCTGTCCTAGTGGTCTGCACCCTAGTGGGCTGGGGCCCCTTTTATTGAGAGATCCTGGGTTCAATTCCCAGTCGGCCTAGCTAAGTAGGAAGTTCCCATGTGACATGGCGGTGACCTCAGCGCCACATGCCATGCCACCTCAGCACCTATGGGACCCAAAACAAACAGTGCACATCTCTACATGGCACTATAAAAGGAGAGAGTACCCATGGGCAGTTGTCCAATTATCCTTTCTATATCTGTGGTCTTTGTGAAGTTCCTTTGCACAAATACACTCTCTCCTCTTTGATGCTGTATTTCATCTCTTTTCCACTGTGGGAACTTGGGAGCTTTTGAACTATCCTCTTATATCACCAAAACACCTTGTAAGTGGGAAGCAAGGCATCAACAAGAGGCAGCAGAAGGAAGCAGGAGCAGAATATGAAACAAAGACATCAAAACACTCATTAGTAAAATCTGGTCAACCTTTCTGGGAGCAGAGGTTTACAGTCTTTGTGTACCTGCAACCCCGTGCAGTACAACTGGTACGCAGAGACTGATCACTCTTCAAGGGCGGCAGAATATAGCATGGACATCAAGCACACTGTCGAGACGACGGCGCCCTCGGCTGCACCAGCGAAGCTGGCACAAAAGGCAAAAACCTGCTGGTGAACCTGAACATGAGGAGCCTGTACCTTCAGTGCCCTTAAATGGGCCCGAGGATGATTCTCTTGAGACTCTCGGAGCTGCCGTCAGCGGAATATCCGTTGGAAGACCTGGAGGCAAGGCGAAAGAGAAGGAGACAGGGGGAGGATTAGCCGATGACGATCGTGAAGGCAAGCATGCAGATGTATCCTCCCTCGAAAGGCCTTTTCCAAGCGCCAACGAGCACCCTGCACCATTCTCTCCTACAGCCACTACACTCCCTGTTACACATCCAGCAACATCCTCTCCTTTTTTTTGTTTTTGAAAACAGAGTTCGAGACAGCTCGCAGAAAGTTCTCAGGAGGCCAACCCAATATACAACAAGTGACCCGCAACCCCACGTCACAGGTCAGGAGGTAGGCTGGTGAGCTGATATTCTGCCGCTGAACTGTGCGTGTGTAAAATAAAAGTAAACAGAGGTGGCATCTCCACTCATGGTGGCCCGTGTGGTAAGCCCGGGGGTACTACCTACACGTCGGGCACGCAGTGGCACCGGCAGCTGCCAGGACAGTAATCCAGTGATGCAGAAACAATGCGGCAATGCGGCAATGCGGCGTGGGTCAGCGCCTGAGTGTGGGGGGGTCTGAAGGACGTCAGGGGCCACCAAGTAAAGTTGTTGATCAGGGGGCGGGCGAGCTCAGGCAGGGACTGGACAGGTTCGAGGAGTTGGCCACACAGGGCTAGTGCTCTGAAAAATAATCGAAAAGGGGCGGCTCCCCGTCCATGTCTGCTGGCTCGCTCGGGCAGCCAGCCCAGCAGGTCGCAAGTGACCCCCCGGAAAATAGCTATGCAGCGAGACAGGTGTTCAGGGGATTTCCCGGGCTGCAGGAGGGGTGAAAGCAGGACAGAATGGTGCACTGACGCAATCAGAAGTTCCTCGCAGTGAAGAAATCCAAGTGTGACCGCCTGTCAATAGTGTACAATGCCCTGGGGCAGTACCCAATTAGTTTAGGTGCGTCCACTGGTTCATTCGAGGTGACTGCCAGATTGACCTGCCTAGGGAAGAGAAAGCAAGGCAGGAGGGTGCAATGAAACGGGCCGTGTAACTGGCATGCACGTGCCGTATAATCCAGGGGTAGGGGGGTCACAGGAAGAGGGGAACAGACATACAGGACACGTTCATGTCAGTGAGGGATCCTAATTGAGTTGAAACTGAGAGAGAGGGACAAAAGTAGGTAGGGTTCATCAAAAGAGGGACGAGGGTGAACGCCAATCGTGTGGGCAAAGAGCGGATGGTCGCCGTGAGGTTTGTGGTACTGAGTCGGCGAGTGCTGCCGTCACTTTGTCCAATACAGCGCTCTGGAACCGCCCTATGGCCTGCCGTGTCTCTCTGGCGCCCCCCAGGTGGGAGCGCAAGCACTGGTAGAGGGAGCGTGGAATGGCAAGCCGGCCCGCAACTCTCAGGTCCTGTCTGTGTGCCGGGGCGCGCCAGCTACGTACCAAGGCAGGACATGGCCAGGATTGCAACCACGCAGAGACGGGGGGGTGTGCTGGAGTGCAGTGAGTAACTACGCCGTGCACACTGAGGTTGTGGTAGGCAAAGCATGTGGGGGGGGGTGTTAGCAGATGGGCGATCGGCGCAGAACGTGGCGTAATTGCTGTAACCAAGATGCGACTGCAGGCCGAAGAGCCACTTGTGCCAGCCGACACTACAAAACTTCAGGGGTTTCCAAGAGATGGGATGGAAACGGTCATGGGTGTGTGAGGGGGTGTAGTCGTGCGTCCACGTCTTAGGGGGGGGGAGAACAAGTTCACCATGACGGATAATGTCTTATACGGACGATGCCTTGACTGGAGGGGGACGCGGTAGTGTAGAGCCCTGCTTAGCAAAGTCGTCAGAGACCTCATTGTACTCGTGTCCTACGTGTCCTTCCACCCACTCTAAGGTCTGTCCTTTTTCCTGGATGGACTGCCGAACTCCAGGCACCCACATCGCTTGTCTGATAGGCCATTTGGTCCCCGTCGCTGAGGCGATGGCCCCTTGGCAATCCAGTTTTTTTTTTTTCCTGCGGCTGAGAGGTGGGAGCCCAGCAGGATGCCAACCAGCTCTGCCTTGTACAACTTCGGGATGCCAGGTACCCTGCATACAGGGATTTCTCTTGTAGAAAGGAGTACTGCGGCTCCTGCAGCGGGTGGGGACCAAATTTTGCTGCCATCGGAGTATTTGTCTTTCGGTTTATGTGACGAGGGCAGTAAGTATACTGTCAGGCCCGCAAAGCTGACGACTGACGTAGCGTTCTTGGCTATTTTGGCGCCTTTCCACGAGACTGCCAGGGGGACCACCGTCGAGGATGATGTTTTAAACTTGGACACAGAGGACATGAAGAAGTTGTACGGTGACATCGACAGACAGGGGGTAGTGGAGAGTGTGGAGAGGTGGCTGTTGCGATGTAGGACATCCAGAGCTCTGGTGGGGTGTAGGAGCGATGTGAGTAGAGGGTCTTCCGGGCAATCGTCAGTGGCAGCCCCATTACCCCAAAGATAAAGCGCTCCAGGGTCGGTGTGAAAGACATGGACTGATCCCCCGTCAGTGGGATGCATTCAGTTCGGTACAGGAGGCGGGGCAGGACCATGGAGTTCACAACCAAAACCCTATCCAGAACTTGATTTGGTTGGCTGTGGAGCTCTTTTAGTTGTGAACGTAGTTCATTGAGCAGGACAGTAACTGCAGCGTGTATCTCAAATTTCGCCTGGCAGGTGGTGTCAAAAGTGCATGAGGCATGCAGGGCGGGAGAAGGAGCATGCAACCTGGTCACTCCACAGAGGCGGCTCCTCAGCGGGCAAACACCGCAAGATTGAGGCACTCTCAGCCTGCACGGGGCAAGGCGGGTGGTAGTATTTGGGGAGGGTGGGCAGGTCGGGCAGTTTGTTGCCTACTTGGGGGGATTCGCTCTTAAGGGCGTTTACCTGGCAAGGAATCAGACTCACGGCGTGCTGAAGTAAAGATGCGCTGGACTGACTACACTGTCGAGGCACAGGGGAAGCTATGTCGTCAACGTATGCAGAGAAAGTGACCCCCTTCTGTTGAGAATACCGCAAGGGAATGTGGAAAACTACTACAAAGAGGAAACAGGACAGGAGGCAGCCCTGCTTAACCCCGTGGGTGGTGGTGAAGACCACATCCTCAGCACCGTGAATGAATGTTGCACCCTGCTTAAGTACGGGTGTAATAAAGAGCAGTAGCTTGACCGGTGTGCCCATCTGTTGCAGTGTGTGTTGGATGAGGTATTTCCGGGGGCTGTCAAAGGCATGATACACATCAAACGCTAGTACGGCTTCCACATCAGTCAGTTTGTCTAGGTCGTCTAAAAACACCTGGGTGGCATGAGCCTTGGCGGCCCCCAAAATAGTCGAGAGTGGAGGTGGGGGGCTAGTATCGGGTACAGGGTTTTATACACCCAACGCATGAGTAGGCGATAGATGGAGTTACTCATCGCGATGGGTCTCCACCTATCAGGGTCCTGCCAATGCCCTTTCCCCTAAAGAGACAAAACGTTTCGGATACAAGCCACTGGCGTGGTATGTGGCTGGATTCATAACACAGTACAATACAATGATGTAGAACAGCAAAAACCGGATCGGGCAGGGAGGCGATGAGGTAGGGCGGAACACCGTCAGGGCCAGGCAATTTTTTTCTGGGGGCGCGTGCCAGAGACCTGAGTTCTTGCACTGTGGGGGGGGGGGTCAGGGGTAACTGGTCGTGGTGGTACCAGATCGAGGGCATGGGAGGATGCGCCGTATTTTGCGTGTGGGGGCTGGGAGGGTTGACTGCGCGGGGGGTGTCAGTAGTGTGTGTTTGACGCGACAGAAGAAAGTTTTGGAGCAGCGCTTAGCCTGCCTGGCCAGTTGCCTGACAAATTGTGCCAAGTCAGTTACGTCTGTGGGCCTCCTTTCGATGGGCTGCTTTTTTTCATTCGTCTCGCGCATGGCAGTAAGCATGTGCGCAGTGACAGCCGAGTAGGTGGCCTCCACCTCATCTGTGGCGTGTGGGATGGGCAAGTCACACATCAGTTGGCTTATCCGTTGCTGATACCTCAGTACGTCTCGCCTATTCCTAATTGCGTACCTGGATTCTGGCATGTGCGGGGTGTTCCATGGCACAGTGTGTACTAGGATGGGATCTTGGTCCTGGATTCCAGTCACCTTGGTGAAGTCAGGGACCGCTGCGTCCGTCGACTTGAATAGGGCAGCAAAAGTGCGCGTACCGTAGGCCCTGTCGATATAACTCTTGGTGCCGTGGTACCGCCTTACTCTAGTGTAGGGTGTGTCTTGGAAATGTGGGGTCAGTATGTCAGCTACAGCTTTTGAGCGCCCTTTGGCCACAAGCCAAGGCCATATGTTGGCTCGCAGGGCGGTGGTGTGTGAGGCTCTGGTAAGGCCGTTGTAATCACCTAACAGTATCACACACTCTCTGGTCAACGGATCGAGGTGTTTCTCACAAAGGACGCGTTCCCTGGAGGTATGCGGGCCGTAGAAGGAGGCAACTGTAACCCGGGGCAGTAGCGGGTCTGTTTGCAGGGACAACTGGCAAAAGATCAGTCTGCCTGGGATGTGTATGCGGAGAGACGGTTTGTTGGGAGATATTGAGGTGCAGACCAATAAAGCAACACCAGCGTTGGTGTCTGGTGAGCTAGAGAGTAAGTGGTAACCCCAATACCTGGCGACGCTTGCGTGGTCCTGCAGATGACAGCCTGTAGTACGTCTGAACTCACTGAGCGATATGGTGTGCGGCATTTTGCGAAAGCCTGCTAACAGGTGGCAAAGTCTGTTGGGGGTGATTTCAACACCTCCCACATTCAGCGCGTGTGGTGACGCCCCGCGGGGAGGGGTCTGGGGTTTTGGCAGGACCTGGTGGTTCAGCATCAGCCGCTTGGTTCTCAATTCGCTTTGCACCAATCGGTGGTTCAGGTGTTTGTGCTCTGTGGAGCGACAGTAGGTGTGTGAGTTTAGTAACGAATGCTACATAGAAAATCGAGATACCGACGAGACGCAAATACGTGGCGTACGGAGCCAACAAAACGAAAATGTGGCGCGATAAGTGCAGGCGCACAGGTACGGGCGGCGACCCTGCCGGTTCTATGAGACACCTTTGGCTGGGTGAGCGGGGCGACTCGCCGTGTGCCATTCCTGAACACACAGACAAGGGTGGCAGTGAGTGTCAAATGACATAGGTATACACTGGTAGCTATGGGCTTTCTGTGTGTCTTATAAATCCGAAGCAATACAGATGCGATGCACGCGTAGTCGTCCAAGCACGGTTGCATGGTATAGAGAAGGGATGATAGAGATCCATAAGAGTAAGTGACTCGCTCTCGCGGTTTGATCACTTGACTCCATGGCACAGGAGGGCCATTCGTAACATGGTTTGCGGTGAGCTCTGCAGGAGAGGAGAAGGACGCATGGTCATCGAAAATGGGTGGTGGAACGATGTTCAGTTACCGCGTGAATTGATCGTACCGGTGACCTCGTGGCGTATTGTATGTCAGGTAGGGCAAAATCTGGGAGCACGGCTGCGGCGAGATTTGTTTCGTTTAGTTTGGGGGGGGCATGGCGGCCAAGTCAACTCTCTTCATCCTTTCGGTGAGTGAGAAGGATATGTCCTCTTCTGCCGATCCTGAGGTAAAGTACACCGGGCCGGGCAGAATTGCTCCGTACGCGAGTGTGGCCGATTCCTTAGATTGGTATTTCACAAGCAAAATACAAGACTGTTGGAACAGCTTGTGCGTTTTAACTGGTCCAAAGCTGGCTGCGGACTTTAGAACATCGTTGGTGCTAAACGTGGGCAAAACGTGCCCAAGGGCATAGGGTGGTTCCACTACTTTTTCAACCTCTTTAGCAAAGATGCTGACGCGTTCCCGTGGGGGGCCTGGCCACGGGACGCTGCGGCTGACACGCACAAACAAGCAGGCAGGCAAAGCACTGCGCTCACAAGGGCATCCTCATGCTCGTGTCATGTGACAAAGCGTTTCAGGATCCTTGCCACTCTGAAACAAGGGAACATATGGGCTCACAGGGTGGGAGGCGGGATCTCAGACCTATATCTGAGTGCACAACTTGAAAGTAGGTCCGGGCTCATTGTGGGCAAAGAGATATGAGGCCGCCAATTGACCACACGGGGGGCTGAAATCCGGGTCCCAAAAGGGGGTCATTTTTGGCTGCTCAAAATGAGCCAAAACTGGGGGTGTCCTCAATAGTATATCTGCACGCCGGCTTGGAGATGGGGTCTGCCATTCAACACGTGATCTACCCGGAGTCCAACTCAGACTCCCATGTACTTGGCTTCCGAAGATCTCCATGGTCCTTGGCGTGGTGATGATCCAAACTGGGTCCGGGAATGCCAAAATGGCAAAATCGGTTGTGTCGGGCGACCGTCCAGGGTAGAAAACCGTGGCGATATTGACGCACCAAGCCTTGATTCACAACCCTTGATATCCCCTCTGGTCCCATGCCCTTGGTTATGGCTTGCTGTCACACTGGCTGCCTGCTGTTCATCGAGGGGATGAACACGCGGATGGGGCAGAAAGCAGCATGCGGTGCCAGGGGGGAGATCATGGATCGCACCAAAAGTTGAATAACTCCGGATGAGCCAGAGGAGCAAATACGAAACTCAATGGAGTTCAACCCTTGGTCATATGCTACAATATTCATCTTTCCCTTCCTGGCTAGATCCCGTGCCCAATGGAGATATGGTAGTTCCAGCGAAATTTGGCCAAAATGGCCCGCACTCATGATTCCATATCTCCATGGCCACGGTGAGGATTGCTTCAACCAAAGATGCTCTAGACACATGGGACTTAGGTTCCAATTTATGCCGCATGCCAACCCTCATGGCCGCCTCTAGCCATCTTCCCCATTGGAAAGAAAGTGACACAAAAATGGGGCAGAATGGCAACATACCCTAAGTTGGGTGACTCACAACTCCCCCTTCGAGAGGAGAGGCCACATGGGGAAACAACCCATTCAATGCGGTTCTATGTGCCCTCTCCGAATTGCCCTTACCCTTGGTCAAGGGGCGCACGCAACCTCGGGGGTGAAATCAGGGGGAGAAGGGGTTTGTGGCCATTCTGGGCAAAAGGGCCAAAATTCACCCAAAAGTGGTGACTCGAAAAATCGTATCTCCATATCACAAGAGATATGAGACTCGGGCTTTTGCATGGATGCAAACCGAAGCTTTGCCTCCCTTTTGCAACAAGGGTTGGGGTTCAAAGCATAATGGAAGCATTTTTAACACCCCAATCCTTGAAGCACACTATTTATGGGAAAAAGTGCATATATCGGCGATATTGGTATGTACATATCTTTGGGTCATTGAGGGGCAAAAATATGAGTAAACATTTTTGGAGTAGGCCCAGAGTAGGTGCTGTCAAATATGCACACTATGATTAGATTGTCTCCGCCCACTTTTGTCATTAGTGCTTGCATATGAGCGCGTGTGCATAGAGGCAGTATGGCACACTTACTCACAAGGCGACATTATATAAAATAGAAGACAAGGTTGTAAAAATCTACCAAGCCATCCACGATGTCCTTTATGGTCTCTACCTTACATATTGCCTTGGTTCGAGGCTCAACTCCACATAGGCTTCAAGTACGACCCTCCGGTGTTGGGCCATTTTGGCCTAATGTTCGACCAAAATTTACCCACTTTCAAAAAACGAGTTTTGGTACGCGTTTGATTGCGTGGAGCCCTCGTTGAGTTGGCTCGAAGAACGAAAATGGCCTAGGGTCTTTGGTCTTGTGAGCATTGTGTTCGGTTATTAACGTTCATGCTCTCAAGGCCACAAAGTTAGCGTTTGCGCACGCAAACGACTTGGGTTTGCGAAACCCATAGGCTGCCTAAAACATCCCTATTGCCCCCTCCCCTATTCAAGGTGATATGCCCATGTGAAAGGGGCATGGATGAAAGGCATAGGGGGGGAATGTAGGGTTCCGTCCAAACTCATGGTCCTTGGGAACCACCTCGCACCACAGTGACGCCCTACTGCACAAAGCTGACTGGGCGGCGTCCCAGGACACCGTCTTGCAGAACACGCCCCCGGACCCTGGCCACGCCCAACTCATTGTCGCCGGCCGTGACGGCCATCTCGATCTACGGCCCCCCACGATGCGGTTGCTCGGCGAGGTCGCGCAACGGGCGCAGACGGACCATGCGCTGACGCACCGGGGACACACACCTTTGGGCGCGGCCCACGCCACGGCCTACGTCCACGCCCGGGACCTCACCGCGGCGGCCACCAACCGCCGGGCGCTGCGGGCCCGAGACGGCCACACGCCGGTGCAGCGCAGGCTCCGCGTCCGGAAGGAGCGGCTCTCCGGCGTCACCATCGTCCCGCAACCGCCGGCGGCCCGGAAGAGACCCCGGTGCACATGCACGTGGGTTGCACCCACTCGCGGCTCCTCTGGCCCCACTACCGCCAGGCGGTACACGAGGCGGCCCGCCACCTCCGACCTGGGGACAAGGCCCTGTGGGTGGCCTCGTGGCGCTCCGCAGGCGCCACGTGGACGGAGGTGTTCTGCTCCGGACTGGTGCCCGAGGACGCGGAGGCGCAGCTCCGCGCCATAACCCGATACGGCCCGCCGGGAGGGACCTCAGTGGACGATTTCCTCCACCACATGCTCCGGCTGGGGGACTTCGCGTGGGAGCTTCGCAACCACCGGCCGGAGCAACTCCTCCACGAGCCCCTAAGCGCGGCGGCCCGGGCGCACCGGTGGCTCACTGCGGCGGAGGGCGACCACCCTCCCCCTCCCCCGCGCCCTGACAAGGACTTCGTAGCCTCCCTCCGTGTTGTGAATGGCACTCTGGAGTGCCCACTCCAAGAGAGCCCCCACCCGTATCAGGACCTGCCGGGGGGGTTCTCGAGGCACCTACAAGACGCCCTCTTCCCACCGTGGATCATCGGGCGCGGCTCCATGACCGCATGGGAGGCCCGCATCGTGGGGGAGGAGTGGGCGCGGGAGTGGGGCCGGTGGTGCGCCGCCACGCGCGCCCCGGAGACCCCTGCGCAACGATACGCCGCCATCCCGCTCCGGGGGTGGGGGCCGGACACCCGGCCGAGACCCACCATGATCCGCGGGGCGGGGCCTGACCACCCGTGGGACGCGGCGACGGGGGAATGGCTGCAGGCCGCCCCGGGGCCGCATACGGGATGGACTGGGGACGTATCCTCACTCGTCAGGACGCCTGTCCCGCCCCGCATCGTCCTTCACACCGCCAACGTGCTCCGGGCCACGGAGATACGCACGTGGGGCCACCGGTGGTGGCACCCCCCAGAGGACGGGGCCACCCAACTCACCGTGGCGCACTTCAAAGCTGGGGGGCCGGTATACGACGACACCCTGTCCCGGCTGGGCGACACCCAGGGGCCCTTGCTCCTCATGCTCCCCACCGGTATCGCAGCCGCGCTGCGCCAGGAGCTGGACGGCTGCGAAGGGCTGCGAGTGGGGTGGGAGGCAGTCGCGAACGGCACCCTGCTGGCCCTCCTCCACAGGGACACCGCGAACGGGTGCCAATGGGACGCGCTGACGCTCCACCTCACCGGGCGCCACAAGTACATGGCGAGCCCCCCCCAGGGGCACCCCCGCCCGACGTGGGACGACCTCATCGCCGCCTTCCGCGATCACGGAATCCTCCCCGGCGACACGTGGCAGGAGGTCCAGCGGAAGACGCTTGGCAAGGACTACCGGCGCCGCGTCCACGCCCACTTGCTGGAGATCCGGGACCCCCTCCGACAGAGGTGGGACGACCTCTGGCTCCGCCATCTCGACCCTTGGTTGCCGCCCTCCCACCTCCCACAAACCTGCCGACTCTGCGGAGAATGTGACACGGTGTCCTCCGCAGCATCGACAGGCGCCAACAGGTGCGCGCGGTGCACCCAGGTAGCCGCGTGCCCCTGGCCCGAACCTCCCGCAGGCCCGCGCAGGCGCACAGAGGAGGAGGCCTTGCGCCGGCGCATCGAGGGGGCACACACCCCCTCGCACGAACAAGCGGGCCCCGCGGGCGCTGCCCTTCTGTGGATCCACGTGCACCTGCGGGACCCCACATCCGTTGCGCACCTGTCGCACGTGTTCGCCCCCTAACCCCCACCCGCCGCCGCCCTTTGCAGAGCCCGCAGCACCATGCCACGCCGACGGGGGGATGGGCCGGGGCACACCAGGGCCCGCCGCAGAACGCAGGAGGCGGCCGTCTGGGGCCTGGTGGCGGACGCGGTGGCGGAGGCAAAAGAAGCGCACGCTGCCGCACGGTGCGACCTGGAGGGCAGTGCGAGGGCCTTCCTCAACGAGACAGCCCTCCCGGCCGTCCGCGCCCTGAACGGAGCGGGAGCCCCTACGCTGCTCCCGGCAATGCACCGGATCGTGAACGCCGTCCGGCTGGGGCTCATCAGCCCGGAAGCGGCCCTCTACGGGCACTGGATGGAGTGGCGCGAGTCCAATCGGTCGGGCCGGCCCCTGTCCATGGGGGACACCCTCCAGCTGACGGGAGCGGGGTCTGCCATGTCCCTCCGCAGTAGCGCCCCAGCCCTGCTGCACTCCCTCAGGACGCGCTACCCCGGGGACGCGGCCCCGTACCTGAACCAGGCGCGGGCCACGTACCCGGGGGGAGTGTCCGAGCTGGATGCGGCGCTCCACCTTCTACACCCGCCGGACGAGGACCTGGAGGTGGGCGAGGTCACGGTGTTCGTGGAAGGCGCGGACGAGGCGTCCGCCCGCCCCCGGCCGACCAACCCGGTGTATGACGGCACCGGGCCTACCCCCCCGTACGCCGTCGTCTACGAGGCGTTCCCCAGGGAGCCCACTTGGTGCCCCGCCCTCCTACCGGCGACGCACGCGCCCCGCGGCTGGGCTAACCCAGACCTGTCCCCCCCCCTCTCCAGGACCAGAGGTGCCCACCACAGGGAGCAGGTCCTCTGGCAAGAGTGCCCTGGCACCCCCCTCCTCCTCCTCGTCGTCGCGACCCGCGGGGGCCCGGGGCGGATCCTGGGGATCACCCCCACCCACCTCTATGGGGCCACACCCGTACCCCGCCCCCCACTCCCGGTGCCCGCGGCGCGGGACGGAGTACACACCTTCCTGCGCACACAGGAGGTCACCGCCGTTACGGGGGTCCACCTGGTGCGGCTGCCCCCGACACCGCTCGACGACCCCCGGGGGCCCAGGGCCCTGAGCCCCGCTCCAGACTGGGAGCTGTGGCGCGACGCGTGGGCCGCGTGGCTCCCCCGCCTCCCCTCCCAATGCCGGTTGATGGCCGCGGACCCCCGGCCGTGCGGGGCTGACGCCACAGCCGGCCCCCCACCCCCTCCCCCCCTCCCCCCCGCAGAGCACGACACGGCACTGCCCACGGCACGGCACTGATGCACCAGGAGGTAGTGGGAAGGGCGCACCTGCCACCACAAATGCCTACCAGAGTAACAGTGATGGCAGACTCCGATGGGTCCCTCGGGCGGGACGACCGCCACCACCGCCGGTCCCGCTCCCGCTCCCCCGTCTCCTCCCCAGAGTGGACGGGGGAGACCCTCGCGGAGCGCGAGGAGCGGAGGCTGGCGGAGGCGGCGGTGGTCGGGCCGCAGCCGCCAGCCCGGGAACCTGGGCCAGCCGAGACGGCCGCCCCCACCGCCCAAGCGGCCAGCCCCGCCGCCCCGCCCCGCCCAGACGCGCAGGAGGCGGAGACCGCGGCGAGCCACGCCGCGGCCCCGGCCGCGGCCCCCGGCACGCCGCCGACAAGGGGGGCAGCCCCGGCGCAGGAGCCGGACGCATCGCCGAGGGCTGCCGCAGCCGCGCATGAGAGCAAGAAGGGCGCGCGAGGGGTTGCGACGAACCCCGCACGGGCCGTGGGCGCCTCGCCGGCGGCCGCCGCGGCGGCAGAGGAGAACGAGGAGGGCGTGCGAGGGTTTGCGACCGCGGCCACGGGCGCCTCGTCGGCGGCCGCCACGGCAGCGAAAGAGAGCGAGGAGGGCGCGCGAGTGCTGCGGCCCCCGGCACGCCGCGCAAGCGGGAAAAGAACCCCGCACGGGCCGCGGACGCCTCGCCGGCGGCCGCCGCAGCAGCAGCAGTGGGCAGGGAGAGCGCGAAGTACCGCGCCCACGCCAACCCCGCCGACACCCACACCAGCCCCCCCAAGCCGTACCCCCCTAAGCCCTTCCCCCCGGGGCGGGGGCGGCACGTCCGCCCCCCGACGCGCGAGCGCTCGCCGCCGGGCGTCACGCTGCCGCAACTGCAAAGGCAGCGGGACGCCCGGCGAGTGGTCCAGGAAGGGCGCAGCGGCGGGGGGGAGGGGAGCAGCGGACGGCGCGACAGGCAGGGGGCAGGGGAGGGGTCAGGGCACGGGAAGGGCGCGCAGGGGCGCGGGCAGGGAGCCCAGATGCAGGGGGCGGGGCGAGGGGAGGTGGGAGAGCGAGCGGGCCGGGGCGTGGTGGACGAGAGGCGGGACCCGCGACACGGGCAGGGGGCCGGGGAGGGGCCAGGGCACGGGAAGGGTGCACAGGGGCGCGGGAAGGGTACCCAGGCGCAGGGGGCAGGACAAGGGGGGATGGGAGAGCGAGCGGGCCAGGGCATGGGGGACGAGAGGCGGGACCCGCGACACGGGCATGGGACTGGAAAGGGGCCCAAGGGCAAGGGCAAGGGCAAGGACAAGGGCCCCAAGGGACAGGAGGGACGGGGCATGGGAGCCCAGGGAGGAGGGCGGGGCGAAGGGAGGGGGGCGGAGGGCGGAGCGCCCCCGCAGCCGGACGTGCAGCCGATGAGGTGCATCCCCCCCGGCATCCAACAGATCCCGGCACACCACACCCACCACCACCACCACCACCACCACCACCACCTCTACAACATCGACCCTGACGCCGGCGAGCTCGTCCCCCCCCAACCCCCAGGACACCAGCACCAGCAAGCCCCCCCCGCGCCGAGGGCAGAGCCGGCGCGGATGGGCTCGGCGGAGGGGGGACGGGGCGCGGCATCGGCGCCGCAGGCGCAGGGGCAGCGAGGGGGGCCGGCACGGGGGGCGGAGGAGAGCCGGCCATGGGACCGGGACTGGGGCGCAGTCCCGGACCCGCTGGGGGGGGAGACCCTCCCCCTGGTGGGGGAAGTGTACGGGTGGTTGTGCTGGGCCAACCAGGGGACCTCCAGGAGGTCGCGGAACCGGCCCTTCGATGGCGTGCTCCTCCGGAGGGACGGAGGAAACCGAGAGGCACCCCCGGGGGGGGGGGCGGCCCCAGAGGACCACGAGAGGGTCCTCAGGTCAGTGATCCGGGCGGCGTGGCCCGACAGGGAGCCGACGTGGCCAGCCTTCCTGGAAGGGGGAGCGGTGCTCCGCATCGCGGATGCGGACGCCAACAACTGGCTCCCCCGGGCTTTGCGCAGCGCCCTCGCCCACTGGCGCTACCGCCGGCACAACCCGCCGCCGCCGCAGCCCCAGCCCCCACACAAGCGGCGGCGCAAGTGAAGGCCCAGACGGCGGGTACGGGAGGTTTGGGGGGGGGGGGATGGGCCCCCTGACCCACGCCCCCCCCACGGTATGGCACGACGTACGAGGGCGTGCCACCTCCCGCGGGAGGGAGTGCGGAGACAACGAGCGCGGGGAGGAACCTGCTGCCCCGCAACCCGCTAACCACTGACCGCTAACCCTCACGGCCACCCCCGGCCGGCCGGCGCCGCGCGACAACGGCCGGGGGATGAAGGGCCCCGGCGAGGGCCTACGCGAGCATCCGGCTCTCGATAGGGGGGGCGGGTGAAGGGCGCGACCTCCTGGCCGATGGCTGGCCCCCGGGACCAGGACCGCCATGCCGCCCCCGCCCCTCCCCCCCGGCCGACGAGAGGCATCGCCAGGGGGCCAAAGGGCCCCCCCAAACCAACCCCCCCCCCCCCGCACAGACCCGAGGGCGGGCGGGGAGGCGCCCCCCCCCCCCCCCCCCGCACCCACCACAGCAGGGGAGCCACAGGCGCGGCCCTCCGCCCCCCCAGGGCCGGGGGGGCACCCCCCCCCTGAGGGAGAACGGCGGCGCGATAAGGACAGCGGCGGCTGGGCCTGCTCCCGCGAACCCACACCGGCGTGCCGGAGCAACGCGCACAACGGAGCAGGAAGGAGGCCGCGCCCCACATGACCCTCCCGTAACCACAGCCCACTCCGAGGTGACAGAGGGAGTGTTTCAAGTCAGATGGGGCCCCCAGGGGGGCGGTCCACGGGCCGCCCCTCACCCCCCCCGGCCCGGGGCGGCACTTCAGCCCCGACCGCACGCGCGCGCCGGAAGGGAGCGCGCCGGCGACACGGAGAGAGCCAGGAAGGAGTACCACAGGCCGCCGCCTGGAACGAGAGCAGGGAGGCCGCGGCGCGACACCCCCCCCCCCCCCGCCCCCCCACCGGCCCGCCAGCCACGGGGGCCCCGGCCCCCACCCCCCGAGGCAGAAGGGATGGACCCCCCCCGCCCGAGAGGGGAGCCGGAGTGTGACCCGCCCCCACGCCCCAGCCGCCGGCTCAAATGGGGGCCGCGAAGAACAAGTGGGCCCACGCCTGCGCACCGGGACGCCGCGCAGATCGTGCCCAGAGAAGCCGGGTGGGCGCGAACCGGAATGGTATGGGTGGCCACGCCCCCCATGGACAGCACGACACCAGTGACGCCCGCTTTGTTGCCTACCCAGGGAAAGCGGCGCGCCACCTCCCGCGGGAGGGAGTACAGAGACAACAAGCGCGGGGGGAAACCTGCTGCCCCGCAACCCGCTAACCACTGACCGCTGACCCTCACGGCCACCCCTGGCCGGCCAGCGCTGCGCGACAACGGCCGGGGGATGAGGGGACCCAGAGAGGGACTGCGTGAGAATCCGGCTCTCGGTAGAGGGGGGCGGGGGAAGGGCGCGACCCCCCTGGCCGATGGCTGGCCCCCGGGGCCGGGACCGCCAAGCCGCCCCCCCCCCCCTTTGGCCGACAGGAGGCATCCCCAGGGGACCGAAGGCCCCCCCCCACTCCCCCCCCCCCCCTCCGTCAGAGGCCCGAGAGCGGGCGCCCCCCCCCCTCCCCCCGCACCCACCCCAGCTGGGGAGCCACAGGCGCGGCCCTCCGCCCCCCAAGGGCCGGGGGGGCGCCCCCACCCACAGGAGGAACGGCGACACGGTAAGGGCAACGGCGCCTGGACCTGCGAACCCACACCGGCGTGCCGAAGCAACGCGCACAACGGAACACGAAGGAGGCCGCGCCCCGCATGACCCTCCCGTAACCACAGCCCACTCAGAGGGGACAGAGGGGGGGTTTGCAGGTCAGCTAGGGCCCCCAGGGGAGCGGTCCACGGGCCGCCCCTCACCCCCCCCCACCCCGGGGCGGCACTTCAGCCCCGACCGCACGCGCGCGCCGGAAGGGAGCGCGCCAGCGACACGAAGCGACCCGAGAGGGGAGCCGGAGTGTGACCTGCCCCCCCGCTCCAGCCGCCGGCCCACAAGGGGGCCGCGAAGAACAAGCGGGCCCACGCCTGCGCACCGGGACGCCGCACAGATCGTACCCAGAGAAGCCGGGTGAACACGAACCGGAGTGGTATGGGGGGCCACGCCCCCCATGGACAGCACAACGCCAGTGACGCCCGCTTTGTTGCCTGCCCAGGGAAGGCAGAGGGACGGAAAGAGGCAGAGCGATCCCCCGCCCTACAGTCAGTCGGCGATCCGGCGGTGCTACTGTCCGCCTCTTACTCCTGTGCACGTCAGTCGGCGATCCAACGCACCCCACCCAGCCCCCCCCCCCCCTGTCCCGACCCCGTGCACGTGGACTGGGGCCTCCCGGCACGCGCAACACGCTTCACAACGCACAGCCCCACCCTCAGGACTGGATTCATAGCCGACGACACCCCTAAGTGGCGTAAGAGACTCCCGCGGCCCAGTAGTGAGAGCGTCGGTCTTCAATCGTCCAGTGCGGGGGTTCGATCCCGGGCGTTGGTGCTCCTGGGATTCCTGCACGTAGAGCTCTCTAGTTCGCGACGTGGGAACCACCCCCCCCTCCAGCAACTCGCGCCACCACCGATACCGGTGGATCGGGTGGAGGTCTCGTTCGTTTTACCCCCCACCCAAGAAAAACAAAACACAGGGGAGCCACCCACCCCTGCAGCAGTGCGCACCGTCACCTGTACTCGAACAGGTCGATGGGAGGCCTCGTCCGGTATTCCAAGGGATCGGTGGGAGACCACCGATCCCGGGGTTCGAACCAGCTCCTTCGCGGCGCGCGCCTGGTGCGCTACCTCCGGGGCGGCTGACTTCTGAGATACACTGGCACCCGGGTCACAGAACAAACGCACCCGCAACCCCCTCCCCCTGTGCTAAGAGTAAGCCCGCGGTAGGGGTGCTCTGCTGGGCCATGAACCGGAACATTGGTGCACCACTCCAGCCACGGTCACCCCAACCCCCCCACGCATCCCGCAGGGCGAAGCTCCGTGCGCATCAGGCTCGTCATGGGAATCCAGCGGGCCGGCGCCTGGACACCAAGTCGACACCTCCCCCCCCCCCCCCCCCGCAAGAACAGAGCGGGGCCCCCACAACCGCACGCCCACAACGCAGACCCCGACAGCCCACCTAGTGAACGGGCAGTCGGGGGAAGAGGAGCGCAAGACCCAGAACGCCCCACGCAACGGTCGAAGGCACCCCCCCGGGGACGCCCTGCCGCCGCCCCCACAACCCCAAGCCAAGTAGGGGGGAACCGGGACCGGACCGCCCCCCACCAAGCACGCCAGACGGAGCACGGGACCGGGGCAGGACACGCGGAGGGGCACGGACCACATGGAACGGCCCTACCAGCGCCCAGTGCCGGGACCACGCGAGATGCGCGCGCCACACCACCCAGCGGGGAGCGGACACCGCGAGAGCGCGAGCGCACACACACGAAAAGGACACGCGGGAACCACCAGAAGGGCAACCGGACCGAGCGCGCGGAACGCACAGACCGCATGGAATGGCGTACCAGCGAGCGAGGATAAGGGACATCCGGACGGGACGGCCCGCCACACGCAGCGCGGAACACGCGGGGCGGGAAGGGGGAAGAAGGGGAGACACAACACCAGGTACCGGCCCGAACCCCCCCAAACCGGCCACGAGCGCCGCGCACACACAGACGGGACACTGCACCCGCCAAGGCAGTAGTGGCGCACAGCGCCACGCCCCAACCCCTAGGCTAGGCAGCCTCCGCGCCAGCCCAAGGGGGTCCCACTGGCGACAAGCCAGTAGCACGGGCCCGGCGGCGCCGGTGCCCCGGGCGACCACGCATTAGGGGGGCGACGCAGTGGGTAAGCGCCCGCGGCCACGGCTGAGAATTGATGCACTGACCGGGGAGTGGCGAAACGGGGACGCCGGGGAAGGACGGGGCTCCGAGCTCTGTGAACCCGGGGGACTCCGCCACCAGGCAGGAGGTGCGTATTGGAGGGCCCCCCACTAGGGCCCGGTGGGGAGGATATCACCTGGCCCGACCAGGTGGCCCCCCGGGGCCGAAAGGCGTCTAGTACCCGCAAAATCAAACCTCAAACCTCAAACCTTGAGAACCATAAGTTCGAGCGATCGACAGAAAAGCTTGCGCGCTGATTTCTCTCAGACGCGACAGCGAAAAATTCTGGTGAACACACCAGATGAAAATACAAGAGAAACCCCCTGAATCCAGCTGGTAAGTTCTCTTAGAACCTCGAAGGTACTCGAGAAAAGTCCAACACAAAACTCGCCACGGAGAAGCGACGAAAGCGCGCGAACAGGCGACAACCGGCGGCGATTTCACGACAATTAGAAATCGCGGTAGAAATCGGGTATTTCACCGATTTCTAACTGAAAATCGACCAAGACAGTAAAATTATGGTAATTCTACAGCGATTTAATTTTTAGAAATTGCATTACAGATTTCACGGAATAGAGAACAGGGATATCCTGCTGACAGCCGGTGTCAACGGCTTCGTGACGGGTGTGACGGCTCACAGGCCTCCGGGCCATGGGCCATAGGTTCTGGGTACTGCTTCACCCCCCTCCTTAGAGCAAACCCTGGGGGGGGGGCTCGATAACACCCAAGGATGGCAGCGGGTACCCAGGACCATCCCCCGAAGAGAGGGGGGTGTCACATCCTCACTTCAGGCCGATTTGCGGGTAAGGTTGCCCGTTACAATCCCTCAGTAAGACAGGTGCGGTGCTGTAGTTGTTAGTAACCGCAAGTATAGTATCAAGTATCAAGTCCCGGGTCCTGGCGGCGATTGTTCGGCATCCAAAAGACCCGTTAACCAATACCAGGCGCACCGGGTGCCGGCTGCGACGGTCACTACCACAGTGGCAGTGGCATACACGGCCAACATAGGCGCCACACGACGACTGAGGTGGTCTCACAGGTCGAAAGCGACCACAAAGATCCAACAGGCTACCCCAGGCTTCCCAAGGACGCAGTCTGGGGGAGAGTCCCCACAGGTCCTTCCTTGGGCGCACCATGTCCATATCCACGACACGAGTCCAGAGTTATAAAGCCGAACGAGCTCCTCCATAAGGGATTGGGCATGAAGGCCGTCTTTTTCCTCGCCCCATTACCACGAAGGGCATGCATGGGGGAGTCCCCATGCAGTCTGGGCGGAGGCGTCGACTCCTCAAACCACCAGTTTCCCAGGCAGACAGACTGAGGTCAGGACACCGGAGGTCGCCACCCGACTGCAAGTGCGGCTGCGAGTCGGTAGGCTCACACTGGGACTGACCGTGGCGGACCGCTGGGAGTGTAGTCAGGCAACTGGGCTTCCCGCCTGGCGCCATCAGGATCTCAGCGAATCACGGCCACTAGGGCACACGGTATCACGGGCACTCAAACAGAAGATTCTGTACTTAGGTACTGGTCCAGGCTGGACCTTATGTAAGAGCATGTACACGGCGACTCAGGGCGCCTTCGTATTCGTGTTCGTTCTGGGGAAAAGCGGTCCATACTTCAGTGATGGGCCATTAACACTCAACATACAGATGCACATATCCTGGAGAACAGAAACAAAAGCAACAAGCGGGGTAATAGGCGTGTAAACACACTCTGGAAAGAGCGCCAAACCACGCCCCGGTTTGGATCAGGCATATGCAGGAAGGTGGACAAGAAAACGCCTGAGTTCAGGCCATATATAGTCTGCAGACACACGTAGACTGGTCTGAATCCCGCAGGTGCCATGGGACCAGACCACACACCAAGAAATCGCAATGCCAATGACAGCGGCATCCGTTGCGCAACGTCGTATGGGCTTCAAGACCCTAAGGGCTCAGGAAATGTCAAGGTCAGTCGCCCTGCCTGGTTTCCCAAGGATTCAGCAGGCGGGGAGTGACGAAAAGGAGTGGGGGAGAGGGGCCATCCTCCCCTGGGGTCAGCAGGGGGGGGTATATGGCCACTCTGATGGCAGGTCACCAGAAGATGGAAGAGAGCAAGCAAGTGAGGGACGATCCGTCGACCTAACAAGCGCTCAAACTGCATCAGTGGAGAGCTCAGTGCGGTGATCAGGCGCCCCTGGCTGCAATCGCCCGGCTGAGTGCCGCCAAGTCCGAGACGTGAATCTTGGTCTTGTGCTTGTGGATGTAGTCCATGAAGGGGGTATTAATCCACGGCACGAACGAGGAGACGGGTTCCCAGGTGTCGTGGGAGGGCCCATAGCCTCGCCAACGAACCTTGAACTCCAGGCCTCCGGGTGCCGAGGCGTTCGGACGCTGGGCCAGGATCTTCTCGACGGTATAGTCGTCCTGCTCAGCATAGTCGTTGTCTGAATCAGCCTCATGTGCGGCATAGTCTAGGGACACATGTTGGCCACGGAGGTCGGGTTCCCGCACACGGAGCTGACTCTGGTGGCGCTCCTGGAACTGTCCGTGACCCACGGTAGGTGTCCTCACCAATCCTGCAGACCACCTCTCCGGGTGTGAACCAGGTTTTGGTGCGGCTGGTGCCCATAGGGCAGGGTCTGATCACCCACACCGGGTCTCCCACGGACTTCTGACGCTCAGCATGCTCCTTCTCGAGCTGCTCGCGGATGTCCGGCTCCGTTGCCTCTTGTCGTGCGAAGAATTCCTTGGCGTCCATGGCCATACCATCACCAGACAAGGGAAGTCCCCGACCAAGGGGGTCCCTGCCGAACAGAATCTGCTGAGGGGACAAACCACCCGGAGTGGGGGTGTAATGATGGGCCTTCAGAGCGGGCCGCATCTCCTCAAACCAATTCCGACGTGGATTGGTGATGTGAATCTTGCGTAGCTTCTCGAACAGCTGCCTTCCAGCCACTTCAGCCCGGCCAATGGACCAGCTGAGATAGGCGACGCTCTTGGCATGACGTATTCCCATTAGGGAACACATGGCCTAGAACCAGCCACCAGAAAACTGGGGCCCTCGGTCACTGCAAATGGTGCGGGCCATGTCAAAGACGGTCAGCCAATGACGAATCATCATGACTGCCACTCCCTTGGGAAGCAACCCCCTTTTGCGTGCCGGAACAGCTACTACGTAGCCGCTGTGGCGGTCCACACAAAGGACCGCACAGTCAAAGGTCTCCTTGCCTATGTGAACTTCGGGCATGGAGAAGACTTCCATGGCCACGCTCTCCATGGGCTGGTCAGGCACCGGAGTCCATTGGTCTCCCTTCTTGACGTTCCGGTTGTTGGGATTGCAGGCCTGACAGACCGAGCAACCCTTTCTGACCTTCTTGATAGCGTTGTAGAGACTGATCTGGTCGATTTCGAACCGGCGCTGCATATCCAGGGCTTGCTTTTCGACCCCTAGGTGCATCATGTGGTTGTGCCAAGCCTCACATAGCTCGAGCACTCGGGACTGTGGGACGCGCAGCTTACCGTTCTGGTAGAGCTTGCCATCCTCCTCAGTCAGCCCCTTTGGCCACTTCTGCCCGTCATCAGGGTCGGTCACAGCCCTATACTCGGCCTCAAAGGCCTCAGACTTAGCGTAGTCGTCAGTCGATTTCTCGCGGAGGCAAGATTCAGGGAAGAGGTGCTTGTCGGACTGAGCTCCCTCAGGGGCGAGTACTCTGTCCGCTCTGCCCATCCTCGTTCTGAGGGGGGCATCCGCAGCAATGACAACGAAGCATTTAACACCCTCCTCCTCCATCAGGCGCTCCATTTCTATGATTCTCTTGGCCTCAGCGGTCTCAGCCTCATCGCCATGGGCGGAGACATTCGTCATGCCCTTGCTGGCGGGAAAGGCCAACCTACTGAGACAGTCCGCCACGGTGTTGTCCTTGCCAGGAACATACACAACCGTGAGGTCGCACTTGGCCAAGGTCTCATGCCATCTTGCCCGTCGGCAGGCGGGACCAGTGGGGGTGTCCACGTGCTTCTTGTGCCACGACTGCAGACTCTGATGGTCGGTCAGACGGTGACGGCATGGAGGGCTATGTACTCAGCCCATTTCCTGAGAGCCATGACGATGGCATACGCCTCCTTTTCTCGGGGCGTCCATGTCCGTCTCTGGCCTTCCGCCAGGACTCGGCTCCAGAAGGCCACTGGCACGTGCCTCCCATCGTCAAGCACTTGTTCCAACACAGCGCCAACGGCGTAGTCAGAAGCGTCGGTGCGCAGGACGAACCCTTGGTCAGGATCCACGAGGTGCAGACCCACTGCGGATAGCAGCGCCTGCTTCATCCCCTCAAAGGCACGGTCGGACTCTTCATTCCAGACCAGAGCCTTCTTGGACCCCTTCTTGGTGCCTTCGTGGTTGCCCTTGAGCATGGTTGTCATGGGGGCTGCATACTCGGCATACATCTTGATATACCCCGAGTAGTAGTTGCAGAATCCTAAGTACGCCCGTAGCTCAGAGACCGTTTTGGGCTTTTCCCAGTGCTCAATTGCAGCCACCTTGCCAGGTATGGGCTTCCGCTGCCCGTTCCCAACTATGTGGCCAGCGGAGACCACCTCGCTTACCGCAATAGTGACCTTGTCACTGCTGCCCGTGAGTTTGTGCCGAACCAGGAGGTCCAGCAATCTGGTGACGTCCCTCTCATGTGCCTCCAGGAGCTCCTCATAGCTCACACTGGGGTCCCCGGAAGCGATGATCACGTCGTCCACAAAGGGGTCCGCACAGTCACGCGCCGGCTCAAGCAGGTTCTCCAGCATCCGCTGAAAAGCCGCATTGCCGTTGGTAACGCCCATGGGCATCACCTTCCACTGGGGGGGTGCAAGTGGTGTGCTCATTGCTGTGCAAGCACGGGATTCCTCGGCGAGAGGCATCTGATGATAACCATGTTTCAGGTCAATCACCGTGAAGATCCTCCGCCGGTGTTGTTTTTGCAGCATGTCCTCAATGAGGGGCAGCGTATAGCTGTCATGCTGCGTTTGGGCGTTTAGGAAGCGGTAGTCGACCACGAGCCGCCACTCACCGGCCACCTTCTTGGGGACGATGAAGCACGGGGAGGCCCATCCGGAGTGGCATGGCTCAAGCCAGCCCCTCTCGATGAACTCACGGAAGATCTTCTCCATGGCCTCCTTCCTCTCGCCCCTCACAGGAAACTCCCGGTGCCTGTACACTCGGGGATCCGGCTTCAGTCGTATCTTGGCCTCACCATACGGTCCACGCACCGTTGGGGGAAACACAGGTTTTCCGCTGAAGAAGGTTTCACCATACTTCAGCTTCAGCCTGGCCCTCAATGCCTGGATCTTGGGGCAATCATCGGACTCCGCCTTGGCCTTTCCGGGCACCTGAACCACTGAGCTTACTTGCAGGGTACCTCCGCATGGCTTCGGCTCTGGCAGTCTTCCTAGGTGGCCCAAAGGGCCATCTCTGGTCTTGCCTCAGAACAGGTCGCCGTAGGTGGGTGGGTTGCCGCCGATTGGCTCGTCCTGGCTGGACATGTGGTCCAGTACCCTCCATACGAAGGTATTCCCATCATAGGAACCGGAGACGATGGAATCCACCTCCCACCAGGCTTTGTCCTCGCCCTTGCCCTCACGCTGGCTTCCCTAGTCGTGAAAGGGCTGATCCATATACCCCTGAACCAGGTCCAGTCCCTCTTCAGTGAGGAGGTCTTCCGATTCTCCGATGTCAACAGGAGAAACCGCAAAGCATTGCCGCCATGGCTCCGCCATGATGCGGTTGCCCCACACGGAGTTTGTGGTGTCGGCCTGCTCAAGGCCCCCATCCACATAGTGGAATTCCGTTGGCCATCTCTGGGCTGGCATGGGCTGTCCCTTAGCGTCCTGATAGGCACTCTCTCCAGCCGGTAGGACGACCTTGTTTAAGGCCATGTTGGTCAATGAGACCACCCAATCTCGAGTGCTTTCCTCCTCGGTGCATCCCATAGGAACAACCAGCATTGCCTTGGAGCGGTCCTTGCAAATCTTCGCTACCGCCCCTGGAATGTCCCATCGGGGGCAATGGATCCACATCAAACCCTGATGCGGACCCCAGTGCTTCTTCCACGCGGAGTCTTGGGCGCTCCAGTACTTCTCACAAACCCGTAGATGGGCGGAGGTTCCTGAAGAGAACGCATCCAGGGCCGGATCCGAAGCTCCCAGGTCTGCAACCACTCGGCTCGCCACTTCCGGCATTACGCCGTACTCCTGGTTTGCTGGCCCAGTTGGCTCAGTGCCCAGCGCGGCTACCTCGAGCTGATTGCGTTCCGGGTGGATCCATTGGCACTCCACATGGTGCACAGGTGACAAAAGCCACGAGAGCTGGTCATCCTGGTACAGGATCATGGAGGCCTGGGCCGGGAGAACGCCGGAGTCCGTCTCCATCATGAAGTCGTACGCAACGATCATGTCCCAGTCCATCTCGGCCTCGCAGAAGCGACCTTGCAGGAGGATTTCCTTGCCGAGGTCCGGGCGGCTCAGCTCACGGTGGTTCACCAACTGCAGCCGAATGGCCGCTTCCTTTGTGCCTCCCACCATGTACTGGCCGTTCGTCACCTTCGGCCTGACAGGCTTCCGACTGTCGGTCGAGCACTCTGGTGGAAGTAAGCCAGCCTTGACCAAGCTGACCTGAGCTCCCGTGTTGACCAACACGTTGAAGACCTTCTCCACTTCCCCGCATAAGGCACGGACCTTAAGGTGCAACTGCCGCTCACGCCCCACACGGCGCACGGCGTGCAAGCTCAGGACCTCCGGCCGTTCCAGAAGCTCAATAAGCAACTGGTGCAGGTCGTGGACAATGGGCTCAGGCTGCCCATCTGCAGCATCCAGCTGCGGTCCGGGTGATCCTCCAATACTCTCGGATAGATCTTGAAGCACATCAAATACATTCTTGGTCGCGAAGGATGGACGGGTGTAAGGGTTCGTGCCTTCACTTGCCCTCACCCTGCCACTGCGACTGTCTTTTGTTTTGGGTGCCGGACCGGGCCTTCCGCCCGCGGCAATCCCTTTGTGCTCATTGTCTCCCGACTGAGATGGTGTGGCGCTTCCCACGAAACCATCCTGCGACCGCCCTAGCTGGGGCCCTTGGCTGCAGGGGCTCCGCTAAGGGGCGTCGGTAGTGGTAGCAGCGGAACTCTCCTCTGCATCAACCCCGTTGTCACTCTTCTTCTTTCCCCCTTTCTTACCCTTCTTGTCCTTGGCCTTCTCTTTGTTCTCCTTGTTCTTGTCGTCCGACTTGGGAACCCAGGACCTCTTAATCTCCTGGATCTCCTTGGCCAACTCGGTCCCCACCGACATCAGCTTTGAGAGCTCGTCCTTGGTGACCTCCACCTTGGTCTCCCAGATACCCGCGGGTGCACGCTTCTTCGACCCGTGCACCTTCTTGTAGGCCTCCGTGTCGGCCTCTTGGACGAGCATGTCCGGTGGTCATGGTTGAACCCTTTGTTCCCCCAGTAACACACGAAACAGCCCTGAGGGTGTGCTCGTATGAACTCCCCAAAGGACAGCAGAGGGTCGCCTATGCGGCGGGGCTTCTTCCTCTCTTTCTTCTTCCAACCCTACTGCAGGGGCTTCCAGCTTCCCCGGTTGCTCTCCGTGTTCAGTTTGTTGGCCACGAAGGCACAAACTGCCATTTCGGCAGGCTCATCATCGTCGTCATCGTCGTCGAGAGCCTCATCGCCATCGGCTCCCGCTGGGTCCATGGCAGCTTTTCTGCCTGACCCTTCGCCAACATAGTTCACGTCAAGGTCACCGGCCTTCAAGCCGCGGGTGTGGTGGAGATTCCTGTACTCCTTGAGCACTTCCTCTCCGACCCACTCAGAGACCTCGTCGCACGTCATCCGCGCCAGGATGGCCTGCAGACGGAGGGTCTGGCCGCCCACGTCGCACTCGTCGAGGCGCAACATCGCGGTCTTCTCGCGATCGCCCGTGACGGTGATGAGGAGGGCGTTCCGCAGCTCTCGCCGCTTGAAATCCCGCGCCACGCGCTTGTGTGTCCAAGCCAACACTTTTGGATGATACTCCTTGGGGAGCATCATCTTGAATGTGTGGTTGAACTTGGCTCTCTTGGCTTCCTCCTTGGTGACTCTCTTGATCCATGCCTCCGGCAGCATGGAGAGCAGGCGGGCCTGCTCGTCCCCCACATTCCAGTCCTCCACGTTGCGGCGGGAGAGGGTGTATTGCCCCCGGAAGACTCGCCAATCCCGTAGGCGGATCTCCCGACCATGATGCTGAAGCTTGATGGCCCTCCACCGCTTCGCAGCCACCTGCGGAGCGTGCACCCGCTCCTGCCCGTTGAGCCACTTCTTGGCTTCATTCAGGGTCTTGATTTTCCCCTCCTTGGTCGCCACGAAGTATAGCTCTTAGAGCACTTCTGGCAGGCGCAACCTGAACATATTTCTCCGCATCTGCGGGATGCATGTTCTCAGTGACGGTCATCCCCCAATCATCCAGCTTCTCCAAGAAGCGGTCGAGGTTGGGGGGGTTGCCGTGGTACGTGGGGGGCTTGATGTCCTTCAGGTATTCCCACACGGCGTCATCTGCAGCCTTAGAGACCATGAACGCCGGCCGCGAGGTCGACCGAGGTTCCCATCGGCGTCCCCCACGGACTGCAACGGCCGCCACTTCCATCTCCTCCACTGTATCTGTGTGGCTACGCCGTGGTTCCTCCATGTACGCTGAACCTGGATGTTCACGCCGTACTCCTTCCATGTATGCCTCCTCATCACAGCGCCAGCAACTGCGTTCAGCGGCCTCCCGTCGTACACCACGCGGCAGGGTAATGCCGAACTCCTCGAGGTCTTCCTCGCCTCCGCCGACATCCCACTCCACGTCTGCTCGGGGGACCTCATGTCTGAGTCCATGATAACGCCCGTCAGCCATTGGGATTGGCTCCTGGGCTGGTGCGGGGCGTCAGGGGCGTACCGGTGTCCGCTTTGGAGCACGGCGGTTGTGGTACTCCGCACTGAGCCACTCATCACGCCATTCCTCACTGCCACTGCCGGGCCGCACGCGCTTGCTACGGCGGACCGCGCTGTGATTGCAGGGGGCGCTGAGAGAGGGGGCACTGGCGCTGGGGCGACTCCTGGGGGCTCTGCCGGGGGCGTGGGCTCTGCCTGGACCTGGTCCAGGCCCCCAGCTGTCGTCCGACGAGCCGGACTCCAGGGGTGGGGAGTCGCTGCCTACACTCCCCCGGCTTTCGAGCCTGTCCAACCTCTGCTGCAGGCCGTTGATGACCTTGCTCAGCAGCCTGGTCTCGCCCCTGGCGATGTCCAGCTCCCTCTGGGCGGTGGTGGCGACCTTGGCCACCTTGACCATCTCCGTCTTGGCGATGTCCAGTTCCCTCTGTGCGCCCGCGGCGACCCTGGCTATGCGGCTCATCTCGCCTTTGCCCGTGTCTACCTCGCGCTCGAGGGACTGGACTCTCCTGCGGAGGTGGACGATCCACCGCCAAGTATCCTCCGGGCCACCATCTTCCAGTGGGCCATCAGGATCCCCAGGGGGTCCTCCAGGAGGGCCTCCGCTGGGCCTACCTGGTCCAGGGGGTCCTCCCCCTCCCGGAGGTCCGCCTCCGGGGGGTCCACCTTGTGGGCGTCCTCCAGTGGGTCCTGATGGTCCTCCTCCAGGGGGTCCCGGTGGGTCTCCGCCAGGTCTCCTCGGTGGGTCCAAGGATGCAGGCTTTTACGTGTAACCAAAGTCCATGTCTTCGTCCTTGTCCATGTCGCCCCACCTGGTCGTCTCGGTTTCGCACGCAGAAGACTCTGAGCTCCGGTAGGAAGGAGGGAGACCCTCACCCTCCGGCTCCATGGGGACATCTCCGCCTCCCCTGCCAGCCATTCCCCGGCGATGACGGCGGTCTCGTCCGTCCCCATCGCTGGCGGTGAAGAAGGGGTCAGAGTCGTGGGGGTATCCGCCCGCTGGCCTCTGTGACCTCTCGGGGGTCCTCCCCTTACCCCTTTTTTGTCGGTAGGCGGTGCAGCCACTGTCCCCACTGCTGCCCGTGTCGACCTACTCCAGAACCAGCGTCATCTTCGAGGAGGCTTCCCCTTCGAAGAGCTTTCAAAGTATCTCCACTCGGGATCCTCCCGGGGGTGTGTCGCGCTGGAGCTTGGCCTTAGCCTCCTCCATTGCGGCGGCCGTGGCTGCGGCAGCTCGCCTTTCGGCCTCCTCCCGGGCACGGGCAGCCTCGGCTTCCCGAGCCCGCTGCAGCCGAGCCTTCTCAGCTTCAAACGCTGCCAGCTCCGCCTCCGTCTTGGCCCTCTCCTCAGCGACCTTCTGTCGCGTGGCCTCATTGGCGTCCTTCTTGGCGGCGTCTGCTTCGGCCTTGGCCCTTGCTTCGGCGTGGGCCCTTTCCTCCGCCTCCTTCCTTGCCCTCCCTTGGACAGGCGCCTCTTCCAACGCTTTCACCTCGGCCTCCTTGCGGGGGAAGGCCTCCTGGGCCAGGCGGGCTTCCTGGGCGGCTGCCGCCACCTCACCCCTGACCCGGGCAGTCGCTGCCTCCTGTGCGGCTGCAGCCGTGAAACCGGCCGTGATGGCCGCCACGGTCGAGGCATGGAAGGCCATGCCTCTGCCCCAGTCTGTGGCCTCCTCCTCGGCCATCCCAACGGCGCCCTCAACGGCAGCGTTCTGCTGCGTGGCCCGTTGCCGGGCAACCCGAAGGTTGCAGGGCACCCCACAAGCGCGACGTCCCTTTGGTCGGGAGCGACACTGCTGCTGGAGCTGGCCTGGTCAGCCGGCATCCTCTCCCGGTGGGCCGACTCCACGTCGCTGCTGGGGCCTGACTTCCTCAGGTGCAGCTGACGTGGCATAGCCTTGGCCTTCTTGGCGACTTCGAGGAAGTCGCCAAGGATGGTGTGGCCGGGTGTGACCGGTGTGACCACCACTGGCCCGTTGGGGGCTGGGGGCTGCGGTTCCGCCCTTGGTCTCATTCTCCGCGGCTTGGGCGGCTTCGGCGGCCAGGGATTCCCGGTAATCCCGCTATTTCCTGTCCCGCTTCCTGTCCCCGGCGGATCGCTTCTCCTTCCCAGGGGAAGTGCTGCTGCTGCTGCTTTGCAGCGTATGCTCCTTCCCCGGTTCCGGGAACTTCTTCTCGATCATGTCCCATATCGAGACGTTGATCGTGGCACCCGACGGGTACTTGTTGGGGTTCCCGTCCTCCTCAATCCCGTCAGGGCGCAGCCCCTCGCCGGGCCTGTCCGGGAGGGTCCAGACCCTCCAGCGCTTGTGGCGGAAACGGTAGGCGTATCCTTCCACCCGCAGCCAGTCTTCCACCGCCTGCAGGTTGTGGGCGTCCATGTCCTCGCGGAGCTCGAAGCTCCCGGGCATGCCGCCTTCACAATAAGGGTTGCTGTGGCGGTAGTGCTGCCCCCACACCAACCCACGCAGTAGGCTCACCGCATGGGGGTGAGGCAGCGGCCACGTCTTGCCTGTTTCCTGCCAGTTCACCATCGGCGCTCGTTCCCCTCGATGGACCGGTCTTGGGGGTGGCTGTTGAAGCAGTTGCTGTGGTCCACTCTATCTACAGGGCTTGGACCAAGAGGCCTGATGGTGGTTGTGGAGGTGGGTATTGTAGCTGGGAGTGCGGCTGGTACTGGTCCGCCGAAGGAACTCGCTGATGTCGGAGTTCCGGTCGCTACACCTCCTTCACGGACTCGGCGCTGTTGCTGACGCTCGGGGCGATGCTCCGGGCGGCGCTGCGAAGCCCGTGGTGCTCGGGATTCAGGCGGCCCCGAGTGGCACGTGAGGGATGGGTAACCCCGCGGCGATGAAAGACTTTTGACGCGTTCCTGTGGGGGGCCTGGCCACGAGACGCTGCGGCGGACACACACAAGCAAGCAGGCAGGCAAAGCACTGCGCTCACAAGGGCATCCTCATGCTCGTGTCATGTGACAAAGCGTTTCAGGATCCTTGCCACTCTGAAACAAGGGAACAAAAGTATGTACAGCAACACATCAGGATATGTACACATGGGGTTAAGACTGGACTCCGGTAAGTGCATCACAGGACAACATACACTCAGTCTCAACTCATATCCCAATTCCAGGTCCGACCCTCTCACTGGCTAGCAGGGGCGGGGGCTCAAACACAACCCATGCCCTGCTCAGTCCGGAGCCTGAAACCCTGCCAATGAGGGAGGGTGTATCGCCCAGCCACAGGCGAGTTCCTGGGAAACAAGCTGCGCCAGGGCCAACTGACAGTGGCTCCGCATGCTCCCTTAACTGCATTTCCCAACTCCTCTCTGAGCAGAAAAAAAGGCCTCGCCATTATCCCCTAGGAGTTGGTAGCTGAAAATGGGCTGTTTCAGCCCAGACTGATGTTAGCTCGAAAAGCTCCAGAATTGACCCCTCTTCCGGACCCGCCAGAGGTAGGGACGGGGCAATTGAACCTATGCCCTTCAAGTACGAACTCTTCGGACCCTTCACTCAACCTGGCTTCCTCTGAGCTCCCGGCATCAGGGCAGCACGGGTTTGTCAAGTGGGGTCATAATGCCGAAGTCATCAAACTTGGCGTCATTCCCACGCGTGACTCGCCCGGCCGGGGCAAGGCCAATGGCTCAATTTTCCAATCCTCTCCCTTCGGACCCAATACTTTGGGCGCACCCCTCCGACCCTCTCAACCCCTTGTCGGTTTCGCACGGTGCGTTCAGTACCTCCGTCCACATGCCCCCTCGGACCCGCCCCACATATCAGCACCCCCCACCTCTCCCCAAACACGCCTTAAAGAAGCCGTCGAAGCCAGCGTCAGCCAAAGCACAACGAGCCACTCGTTGCGCGCCAAAAAACTCCAAACGCCCATCCAGCCGCGCATCCGCACCACAGCCCCCCCCCCCTCGGCCATTCCCCGCCCTCCTTTGCACTCACGCCCACGGCAACTACAAAAACGCAATCGATCATCACAACCCCAACAGACCACAATCGTTTGGGCGCCCCCAAAGCGCGCCAAGAACACTCCCCCTCTCCCACCCCCACGCTCCAAGGCACGCTACCGTCAAACACGCCTACCCCTCCCCCGTAGGCCCACCGCTACTAGGTGCCCAGGTCCGTCTGCCCCTGCCCCCCCCCACTTCAGGGCCTCCCGGGACATCTGAAATTTTTTCCGCCCAACCAGCGACTTTCTGTCCCCCCTTATCGACCCCTCCAGCCCTCTGCCCCTTCCTGAACCCCCCCCCCCTCCCCCACAGGGTAAATCAGCGTTCATCTAACCATACCATCAGAGCAACCGTGTACATATCATAATATGTTGTTGTAAATACTTTCGTTGGGGGACCTCAGCCCGAGAACAAGTTGATGCGGTTAAGAACATTCCAAAAAGGCCAATGGCTCACAGGATAGGAGGCAGGACCTAAGACCTTTATCTGAGTGCACAACGTGGAACTAGGTCCGGGCTCCTTGAGGGCATAGAGATATGGGGCCGCCAATTGACCACAAGGGGATCATTTTGGCTCCTCAAAATGACCCAAATTTGGGGGTGTCCTCAATACTATATCTCCACGCCGGCTTGGAGATCGGCTTCCTATTTCCACACGCTAACGACAGGGAGTTTAACTGAGACTCCCATGTACTTGGCTCCCAAGGATCTCCATGGTCCTCGGCGTGGTGATGATCCGAACTGGGTCCACAAATGCCAAAATGGCAAAATCAGTCGTCTCGGGCGACCGTCCAGGGTAGGAAACCTTGGCGATATTGACGCGCCAAGCCTTGATTCACAACCCTTGATATCCCCTTTGGTCCCATGCCCTGGGTTATGGCTTGCTGTCACACTGGCTGCTTGCTGTTCATCGAGGGGATGAACACGCGGATGGGGCAGAAAGCAGCATGCGGTGCCACGGGGGAGATCATGGATCGCACCAAGAGTTGAAAAACTCCGGATGAGCCAGAGGAGCAAATACGAAACTCAATTGTGTCTAATCCTTGGTCATATGCTACAAAATTTACCATTTTTTCCTGGCTAGACCCCGTGCCCCATGGAGATATGGTAGTTCCAATATGGCATACAATGGCAAAAAAGGCGAAATTTGGCAGAAATGGCCTGCAATCATGATTCCATATCTCCATGGCCACGGTGAGGATCGCTTCAACCACAGATGCTCTAGACACATGGAACTTAGGTCCCAATATTTGCCGCTTGCCAACCCTCATGGTCGCCTCTAGCTTTTTTCCCCATAGGAGAGATAGTGACACACAAATGAGGCAGAATGGCAACATACCCTAAATTGGGTGACTCACAACTCTCCCTTCGAGAGGAGATGCCACATGGGGAAACACCCTATTCGATGCTGGTCTATGTGCCCTCTCTGAGTTGCCTTTACCCTTGGTCCAGTGGCGCACGCAACCTCGGGGGTGAAATCAGGGGGAGAAGGGGTTTGTGGCCATTCTGGGCAAAACGGCCAAAATTCACCCAAAAGTGGTCACTCAAAAAATTGTATCTCCATATCACAAGAGATATGAGCCTCGGGCCTTTGCATGGATGCAAACCTACGCATTGCTTCCCTTTTGCAACAGGGGTTGGGGTTCAAAGCATAATGGAAGCATTCTTAACACCCCCATCCTTGCAGCACACTATTTATAGGAAAAAGTGCATATATCGGCAATATTGGTATGTACATATCTTTGGGTCATTGAGGAGCAAAAGTATGAGTAAACCTTTTTGGAGTAGGCCCATAGTAGGTGCCCTCAAATATGCACACTATGGTTAGATTGTCCCCGCCCACTCATGTCATTAGTGTTTGCATATGAGCGCGTGTGCATAGAGGCAGTACGGCACGCGTGCTCACAAGGTGACATTATCTCAAATAGGAGACAAGGTTGTAAAAATCAACCAAGCCATCCACAATGTCCTTCATGGTCTCTACTTTACATATTGCCTTGGTTCGAGGCTCAACTCCCCATAGGCTTCGAGTACGAGCATCAGGGGTTTGGCCATTTTGGGCTAATTTTCGACCAGAATTTGCCCTTTTTCAAAAAAAAAGTTTTGGTACGCGTTGAATTGCGTGGAGCCCTCGTTGAGTTGGCTCGAAGAACGAAAATGACCTGAGGCATTTGGTCTTGTGAGCATTGTGTTCGGTTATCAACGTTCTTGCTCACAAGGCCACAAAGTTAGCGTTTGCGCACGCAATTGACTTGGGTTTGCGAAACCCATAGGCTGCCTAAAACATCCCTATTGCCCCCCTCCCTATTCAAAGTGATATGCCCATGTGAAAGGGGCATGAATGAAAGGCATAGGGGGGGAATGTAGGGTTCTGTCCAAACTCATGGTCCTTCAGAACCATGAGTTGGAGCGATCGACGGAAAAGCTTGCGCGCTGATTTTCTCTCAGACGCGACGGCGAAAAATTCTGGTGAACACACCAGATGAAAATACAAGAGAAACCCTCTAGATCCAGCCCATAAGTTCTCTTAGAACCTCAAAGGTACTCCAGAAAAGTCCAACACAAAACTCGCCACGGAGAAGCGACAAAAGCGCGCGAACAGGCGACAACCGGCGGCGATTTCACGACAATTAGAAATCGCGGTAGAAATCGGGTATTTCACCGATTTCTAACTGAAAATCGACCAAGACAGTAAAATCTGGGTAATTCTACATCGATTTAATGGTTAGAAATCGGATTCCAGATTTCGCGGATTAGGAAACAGGGATATCCCGCTGACAGCCGGTGTCAACGGTTCCCGCACGGGTGTTACGGCTCACAGGCCTCGGGGCCATGGGCCATAGGTTCTGGGTACCGCTTCAATGCGTTGCTGCGTGTGTGCCGACACGCAAATCAAATACCCGACATTCTCCAGCTCCAGAACCGTAGATTGGCGTACGATGGGATTGTGCACCATCCCAAAGAGGTCGTACTCGTTTAGCGAAACAAGAAAAGCAAATTTCCGGTAGAGGGGCGGTTTCATTTCCCCCGCCGTACGAATTTCATTCGACGGCATTTTGCGTTGGCCTTTTTGGCCCTTCACGAACCGGGGTTGGTGGGTGATGATGAGGGCTGACTCCTTAACTGAACGGTCAAGGAGTCCGATGGAGATGCCCATATCCATGAAAGCGGGCTGCTCGTCATAGAATTTTCCCAAAACGTCAAAAGGGACGAAAAAGTCAAACAGCTTGTAGTCCTCGGGGGCGAATTTACCAAAATTGGCGGGCAACTTTTTGTAATTCTAGGGATTTGCAATTCGTTTATCACCGTGGAGGTGTGATCCGGCGAGAGTCCGATGATTAGGAGCATCAACGGCAGGGTGCCTGTAATGTTCCACTGCACCTCCACTCCGTCGACATCCTTTTGGATGGTTGTGGATACGTCTACTCTTACGTGGAAAAGTGTGGAGGCGGGCTTATGAATGCAAGGCACGTGCTCGGATACCGAAACATCTTTCGGGAAGTACCCTATTGTACGTGGTACATGGTCTTTGGGAAGGGGAAAGGAAGTCAATTGAAGAAAAGGATCCAGGGGTGGTCAAGGGGAAATGTGGAGTCTTGAAGGTGCTCTGAAGAGTTAACCCAGTGCGCCAAATGAATGATGGGGCACACTACAGATAGCCATAGGAAGTTTAGTGCCGGCACCAGGTCGATTCGGCGATCAAAGATCGTGGCCCACTCCACGCGGGAACATTGGACCTAGACTCGTAGGCCACCCACACTGTTGTGCGTTTGTTTGATTTTTTAGCGCTCCCAAGCATATTTACTATGTTTTCAATGGTCGAGCGATGCGAGAAAAACAGAGCCTCGTCTTGGAAAGGAGCGAACTTGGGGAGCATAATGAAGGTAACAAGCCAAACCAATCTTCCCCATTCAACGTTGGGTAGATCAGCCAAGGAAAAGCTTCGTAGGAAGCCGGGGTAGGGGAGTCCATCGCCGTACAAAAGTCTTTGTGGGGCGGGAACGAGGGCTGCTAGGAGGTGTTTTGGGGGAACAGGGTGGGTGTCATGATAGAAAAATGGATCAGTATTCAAGATGTCGACACGGGAGAAACAGCTTTGGCCTTTAACTGGTATTTTGCCACCTTGGACGTCGGTTGTTAAATCCCGGGCCTCGGGAAAGCCGGTTGGTAAATTTCCGTTTGACTTGGTCAAGCGGTTGCCCAAGGCCTTGATGGGGTTTCCTACCAATTTGATGGCGATAGAGTCAAGGGTGACGGGCAAAAGTGTCTTTAGATCGCGGACGGAGTCCGTGTCAAAAAGTTCCGAAGCCGGAGCATTCGGTTTGGATGGTTGTTTGAGCGGGGTGGCGTTAGGAGATGGGCATGCAAAGTCATGAACAAGTACCTCGGACAGATCGCCACTTGGGCCTGTCCCATCGGTCGAATCCGCGTCCATTGAAGCATTGCCGGTGTCTCCACGAGAAGTGAGAATAGGGGCAGGAGGTGTCATTGGGGAAGCTCGGGGTGCATCTCCCGGGGACGTAGCGTCTCGGGAGGCATCCTTGTTCTTTTTTTTGTGCATCTGGCTTTTTTTTCCTTCATCAAGATTCTCGTCTTCCTTGGAAGAGGAAGAGGAGTGTGATACGGATGAGGCCAAAGGTCCTCGCATCATAGAAGGGTGATGTTTTCTTGATCACCTTTTTTTGACAAGTCCGTATTTTTTTCGTCATCAAGAATGGAAGAGCCTTCGGGACGGGCATCTTCCGCTTGGTCAAGATCAATGTGCGGGTCGGAAGAATTGGCGGGGTGTGTCATTGAGACAAGACCTTCGCGTTGCGCATTGGCAAGCATAGCTTTAATGCTCTTGGGAACGAGTTTTACACTGCTCCGTTTCTTTGAAATCGCCTTTGAGGACGAGGATTGTTTTTTTGATTGCGAGGCTGAGGACACTGACGAGTCAGCCGGCAGAGAATGTGAACGTGACGGCATTGCAGCACTGGATAGTTAGAAATCACCACGAGAAAGAAAACATTCCGAAATCAGAGGAAGAACAGTAAATTCTCAGAGAAATAAAAACTGCAGCAGATACGCTTTCAAAGAAATCGCCGTACAGTGTCTGCAGTCGCACGTGCACACGTCGGATGTGGCAGCAATATCCTCTCCTACAAGCACTTACTGGCATGCCTGACCGAGCCCATGGTGTGGAACCAGTCGCTACTGGGCCACCTATGGCACCTTCAGTCAGCGAAGCAGTGGCCTCCTGCTCATCCTACGTTGGTATTTACGAGCCGACCCAATGTTCTGAACCTCGTGCCTGTACCAAGGGCCGTGGCCTGCTGATGTGGTTCCGTGAACACGGCTCAACCAAGGGCCGTGTCCTTGTTGCTGTCTAATATTAGCATGTGCATCACACGTGATGCACCACTTAGAGGGTAAAGGTGGAGGTGCGGAAATGGAATGAGGGCTCGAGTAGAAACACTTGAATAGACACACCTCTTAACCATATAAGAATAACCTGCCCTCACCTGCTAACCCACCACCCAGGAGCCATAGTACGTATATATGTATCATATACATACATCATAGAGCGATGCACGCCAGCAAACACGGGACATACTTGTGCGCGCACATCCAATGGCAGGGCCTGGATGTAGACACTCACTTGGGGGGCGTCACGGAGTGTCGGCCTCGCAGTGGCGGCCTTGGAGCATATGGTGCCACATGTCCAAACAAACAAAACCTCCCACAAACCACTCACGTACATACAACAAACAGTAAACATTTTCACAATAGAACACGTGGACAGATTTGCCACGTTGGTGCCTGGTGTCCCTGTGTGTCTTCAGGGCGTGCGTATAGACACTTAGGTTAGCTTACGTGTTACCCTTGTCGGTGGGTGTGTCACCGGCGGGCAGTAAGGCAGGGGGTCACCTCCATGCACCACCTTGGGGAGGTCACCCATACTGTCTCGCTGGTGTATCAGGCCAACCAGATCCTCGGGGGCACAAAGGAGCATTACTCCCCCTACCCCTTACACCGTGTATGACGGTGCATGATTACACCTCTGTGTGCAAACATGCTACGGTGTACACGATTACAAAACCCCAAGAGTTAACCTAGGTCTGGCTTAGTCGGGGGGCGGGTGGTAACCAACGCAATAGGTAACCATATACGCCCGTAATGCAAATAAGGGCATGAACACACATGCACGCAACCAATGGACACGGGGCACACCCGGTTTTGGTGTGTCACGGAGAGAGAGGTCGTGTGTGTTGTGGAAAGCCAAGTCAACGCATGGGCCTCCACAAAACTACGCCCAGCCCGGATCCCAAACCATTTGGTTGGGTGTTGGCATAGGGGTGTGACGGGTTATGCCCAACAGGGGGCTGCCTGCAGCCAGAGCGCGATCCTGTAGATTAGGATGCGTCGCGCGCGTGCAGAGATGTAGGAATTCGTGTTATTGATTTGGTTCAAAAGCTCGATTTGTAAATAGCTTTGATTGTGATTGCTACTGCAGGGTATTTTAGAACTATGAACGATTCTTTTTTTTTTTAAATTGTACAGCCACTTTAATGTCCGGACAGGGACACAGCCCTCAATCAGAGTGATGCGTATAGACAAATGTGCCTAGCTCTCCCTAGCACTATGTGAGGGTTGTAGCCATGGAGGAACCTCGGAAGTCACCCTGTCATGGATGGGTAGGGTTGCAGAGAACTAGGTTGCCTTGGCAGGCGCCTGTGTGGGTTCCCGGTTAGTTGCACATAGAACTAACGGATTGACAGAATGAGATCAGGATCGAGGGGAGAGATGGCCGGAGGCGTTGTGGTGTGAGGTGTGGTGAGACGTGAGACGTGGACGAAATCAGCCGAGGCTTACTCAAGTTTTGGACCAATTCAGAAGTACGGAGAAGTGAGGATGGGGTTCACTCTGTGTTTGGCCGAATGTTGAGGGGGGGTAGGGCAAGCGATGGGGGGGGTGAAAAAAACTCTGGTGTTGAACTCACTAATGGGGGCGGCTCAGCCGGAGGCGGGGGGGGGGGCTGGAGCTCGGAATAAAATCTGTCATCCGTCGGTTGGATCTGTCAGCGCCGGGGGGCTGGGGGGGTGCTACCTGTTTAGGGGCGTAGGTGTCACTACGCGTTTTGCATGGTGGAGGGTCCTCCCTATCCCGGCTGCGTTTCGTGGGTGGTTGTTTAGGTTGCATGGTGATTTTGTTTCTGTGGGTGCGTGGCTTTCTTGAGGGGGGGGGTTGCACTGAGTCTGGCAGGTGGTCTTGAGGCAGGGGATAGTGGTAATCGCTGTGCGCCGCTGGGATGTGAGACGTGCAGTAGGTGCTGTATGGTTGTCCCCAGGTGTTGGGGCCTTGGGGGGGGGGGGGCGTGGAAGGGGGGGGGGATCTTCGGCTGGCCAAGTGAGTGCGTTGGACAGGCAGAGGGCTTTTTTAAAAGCTAAAACTCGCTGGGGTTTTGTTTCGCCTGTGGTGGGTGCACTCATGGCTTCGTACATGGTGGAGGGCATCAGAAGGTGGACGAAATTTCGCTTGTCTCCTGGGTGGGAGCACTGGGCCCACCAGATGCTTGCTACCTGGTTGAAGGGCGGAGGCCACGCATGTATGAAGGTTTGCACAATGTGGTCAGCGCTGGGGCAATGGGACAAGAAGGAGGCTACATCGAGGGGGTGCGACTGTGAGCCTTTGTGGCAAGTTTGGGGGGTCAAGTCGTTTTGGAATGCATATGTACTAAAATTCATGTTGCCTGATGACCATTTGCAAGAGAGTCCGGAGAACCACGATGAGTGATTGTAGAAGGAAAAACTGGACGGCACGTGGATGTTGTAGTGGTTGTGATGGGGGATGAGGGCCCTCGATGCAGAGGTGGTCAGACGATGACAGACGGGCAAGCTACCGAAGGATACAGTTCCCAGGGGCGGGGGGGGCAGAAACTCAGGAGAGGATGATGAGCTGTATGCAATCCACTTGGAGAACAGATCCGAACATTCATTCCCCTGAAATCCTGCATGTCCTTTGATCCATGCAAATTGTGTTGCGGCAAATTTAGGCATTTGGGCTTGGAGAGAGCAGTAAGCCTTAACCCATGTGCCATGCGATGAGCGTGACACCATCACGTAGGATTGGACGTTTGCAGTGCAAATCACTTGCATGGGTTGTACCTGCATGGGTTGGTTCAGAGAGGATACCCATCGAATAAACATAATGCCGGCCCAGTACTCACATCTCTCAAAGGAATGGTAGGGAGATCGGAGGCACAGAACCAGGATCGTACCGTTGAGTTTGTAGATGGTGGCGGCAGAGCCGAAACCCCCTTGCCCTGCTGAACCATCTAGGTACACCCAGGTTGTTTCGGAGGAGGCCTCTTGCAGAAGTTGGGATGCTCTGTTGCAGTTCCACGCTTTGAGGTCTTGATTTCGTAGGGAGTGGGGGGGTAAACCATGGACCTGGTATAGGTATCCCATTGGTGAGGCTTGGAGCAGGACCCCGTTCAGGGGGGGATGTCACGTAAGGGAGGGCAAGCGTTTTAGGACGGAATTAAGAGAAAGTGGTTCCCGAGGATGAGGTTGGGTGCTGCTATGACTTTGGGGTGAATGGTGTAGACCTTTTCAGAACCCCGGAGGTTGAAGGTTGTGTCGTCCCCTGGGAAGTAAATGGATGCTTGGTCGCAGGAGGTATCAGTCACGATGCCTCTGTGGATGCCAAGGTCGGTATTTTGGTAGCGTTGTTTGTTTCCCCACTTAGTAACTCTGTTGTTGGAGTAACTGGTGAATGGAACATAGACCTGTTCATGTTTTTGGAGCAGGTGGGATGGGGTGTTGATTTCAGAACTGGTGGTGTTGAATCTTAGGTGGAGGCTGTGACAGGCGTCGCTGACCAGCTTCAGGACCATCGAATTTACCTCGTTGAGTGCTGCCTTCCGAAGAAAATGGTTGGTTTCGTCCGGACCCTCATTGTTCAAGTAACAGATGGCCGCATTGACAGTAGAGATGTTTAGAAAGCCAAGTCAACGCATGGGCCTCTACAAAACTACGCCCAGCCCGGATCCCGAACCATTTGTTGGGTGTTGGCATAGGGGTGTGACGGGTTATGCCCAATAGGGGGCTGCCCGCAGCCAGAGCGCGATCCTGTAGATTAGGATGCGTCGCGCGCGTGCAGAGATGTAGGAATGTGTGTTATTCATTTGGTTCAAAAGCTCGATTTGTAAATAGCTTTGATTGTGATTGCTATTGCAGGGTATTTCAGAACTATGAACAATTCTAGCGATCTGCCGTGAATGATCAGAATTCCTCGTGTTGATGCTGAGTTCGCTTCGTGGTGTGAGTAGGATTTTGAAAATCGGAGATAATCAAAAAAGGATTTTGATAACAAGATTGCTACCGTTCATCCCTGTGGGGCAGCATCAATTTCGAGTTCTCACTTGCTGTGCTTGCTCTGCTTGCACAAGAGCTCTGGTATTGGAATTTCCTTCGCGCATCTGCCCGTGTTCTGTCGTAAGCCACGCGCTGATTGAGACACTTAGCAGGAGCTTTGAGCTCAGCACTCCTGCAAAGGGGGAGCCCGGAGTGTGGACAGCGCCGCGGGCAAGCGCTGAATGACAGCGCACACATTGTGCGCCGTAGAAGAGCGGTAACAGTGAGTGCTGCTGCAGGAGAGCGCTGACAGTGGGCGCTGATGGGCAGTGCAGCGCTGCACGCAGAGGCTGGTGGACAGCGCTGAATGATGGCGCAAACAATGTGCGGTGCGAGAGAGCGCCGCAAGAGAGCGCTAACAGTCAGCGCTGCTGCGGTGGAATCAGTGAAAGTGAGCGAGTCTATTGAGCGGCGGCGAGAGGAATCAAACTTAAGGTCATGCAGTCTGTGTTGCGTGTGTTCGTACGCGCTCGCACCAGTGGACAGCCACGGGCATGGCAGTTTTCCACTGCACAACCTGGTTTAGGACTCTGCTCATTCTCTCTTAGTGTCCGATCCACCACCCCAGTCAGTTGTGAAGTCAGCGCAGCGCTGAACAGCACTGAGCGATGCGCGCCTACCCTGAGCCTTGTGCTTGGGCAGTAAGAGAAGCCCGCGACAAATGGAAACACCAAATCCCGGCTCGCGACTATGACACAGTGGAGAAGCGGCGCATTCCCCGAGACTCCAGGGTATCCCTTGTCTTCCGTCACACTGGTGTAGGAACGGGCCTTCATACGACATCTTCAGACCCCCCGGGCCCAGAGCAACATGAGACGAATTAAGGAACCTACACTCGGCGTCACCCTTCTGTGCACACGAGACGTGGTCTTCCCTTTAAGACCCCAGATACCGTCCATCACCATTATTGCATGTTCTCAGGCATGGCAAGGCCATCGCTCTACCACTCCCCTTGTACGTAACATGAATTCCTTAACCCCTGTGACCGCCAGGTATGCCCTGACCGGGCTGATCTGTGCTCACTGTGTACCAGACCACAAAATCCTGATGAGTATACCGAATGCTACCCGTCCCCATATTCTTTCTGCCCCCCTGCCACCCGTCAGTGCCACCGCAGTAGGAGTAACATGAGACGGTGTCAAGAGGTCCTCGCCCGGGTGGGCGTGCACGGTGCCTCCCTCACCGCCACCGTCTCTCGCATCGCGGAGATTCCCCCCCGTGGAGCAAGCACACGTCAATCCGAGAATATTGGTCCCAGACACAAGTGTCTCCACAGACCTGGCTATACACCCCTCTCTTCGCACTGTGACACGGCCTTACGCCACTCGCCCATAGCATACGCACAAGCACTTCACTCTCGGATTTCTGCACTAGAACAGTGCAAACCCGACCCCTCAATACAGAATGAGGACCCTGCCCACATACCAACGCTTCTGACACCGGACTCCCCACTGGGTGCCCGCTATTCCTCCATTCGGACACCCTCCTTCCCCCCTCCCCCCCAAGTGCACAAGCCCTTCAAACCTAAACGCTTGCGCCGCCCCCCCCCTTGTCTTCCCTCCGTTCCGGCCATCCGTGTCGTGTCCTTCAACACGGCAAAGAGCCAGAACACACCCGCGGCAATCTTGCACTGCCTAAACGAGGGGAATGACATTATACTCCTTCAGGAGCTCAACTCTATCCTCCTCTCCTCCCACAGCGGTACGCCTTCGGCAATGACCGCGCTAAGGTCTTCTCAAATATCTGCGGCCACAGACACGGGGTGTCGGTCATTGCAGGCCCGCGCATCGCGAGATATACCAGCTGTGTCCCGCCCAGAGACAGCGACGGCCTTATCTGTGGTGCCAAAATATCCCTACCGGAGGCAACTCCCTTACACGTCTTCTCAGTTTACTCCCCCCCGGTGCGCACGGGGGCCCCAGCTCCGTACCGCGACACCATACAGCGAGTTCTTTCTTCTTATTTCAACGATCATCCCAATCACATCCTGGGGGGTGATTTTAACTGCGTTCTGGATCCCGAACTTGACCAGCACAGCTTGGTCGATCTACATGAGTGGCACTGGCTCACGGGGGGAGTGGAGTACCTCCCATCTAGGTTGGTGGACACTTTCAGGTCAGAGCACCCCTCCCTCAGGCAGTACACCCGCTACGCAAGCGACCGCTGGGATAGCGAAGCAAGGCTGGATTACATCTTTGCGTCCCCTCGCCTAGTGTCGCACTTTCCCCTTCTGGATGCGTCGGTCCTCACAGACTACACCATCTCTGACCACCACCCAGTGGTTGCGGTCTTCCAGTGCCCCTCCCCGATCCTTCTGTCTCAGCCCCCACTCCCCCCTTGCATTTTTCGGAAGCTTTCTAGTGACGAAAAGCAACAATTCTCCAACAGCATACGGCTCATCTCCGACTGGTGCCGGGACCTCCAGGACGCCCCTGCCAGGGCCCCATTGGAAGAGCTCATCGCCGCCACTGAATCTCTCCCTATGCAGGTCGGGTCTGCGTACCACAAAATCACGCGTCCGAGGCCGCAGCGCAAGGACCAGGAGGGCTACGGCAAGCTCAGGAAATTATTACGCTCACCCTCGCCTCCTTCTTCCCCAGCATTTCCCGAGCACAATGCGGAAGTTCAGTCCGTGGTAAACACCCTACGGTCCTCGGACGAAACCAAAGCGAAGAGAAAGCTTCACAGTAGTCTGGTCCGAGGGGTCCAGATGAAAACCACAGTTGCTCGCACCCTTTGCCCTAAAGACCTAGAGCCTCTCGTAGTCAGAGATCCAGCCACCAAAGAGCGCCTGAGTGACCCGGCGGATGTAGCTAAAGTTTTTGGGGACACCCTGCTTCATCTTGGAGGGCATCCAGATTACGCCGCCCCCCAGGACTTCGTCGACGAGGTCCTGTCCCACTCCCCCACATGCCCCGTTTCTGCCAAGAACGACCACATACCTCCTGTGACCTGGCAGGAGTTCCAGAACCACTTACAGCACAGTAAGCCATCAAAACCCGGGGGGCCGGACAAAACAAACAACTACATCCTGGCCCTCTGTCCGGAACCCATTCAACATTTTTTCCACTCCATTTTAAACCGCTTCCTCCAATCGCCGCTGCCGCCGCACTGGCTATGCCCAAAAATATATGGCTGCCTTATAAAAAAGGCGACCCTTTCTCCCCTTCAAACTACCGCCCTATTGCCCTCTTAAACTGTATTTACAAACTCTTGGCCACTTTTGCCTGCAAACACCTGCGCCCTCAGGCTTTTGCACAGGACATCCTTTCAGAAATCCAGCACGGTGGCCTTCCCGGCCACCAATGCGCTGATCATCTGTATCACCTCAAAGCCCTTTATGCAAAATCGAAGAAGAGCTACTCGCTGTTCATCGATTTCAATAAAGCCTTTAATTCAGTGCCTCATGGCACACTCTGGACCGTCCTCGAACGGGCAAATTTTTCTGCTTCCACAATTTCTCTCATAAAGCAACGATACTCCTTCCCTCAAGACAGCCCCATCCTCAATGGCCGCACTCCCCACGCACACCTCCAAACCAGGGGCCTCCGACAAGGATGTCCCCTCTCCCCCCTACTCTTCATTCTCTATCTCAACTCCCTCTTCCAACATTTTTTTGCCACTGTGCCCCCCCCCCCGGGCAAATGCCCGCACTAGCCACCACGCCTACATCGACGACATCCTGATCAGAAGTGAGGACGTCAACTACGTCCAAAACAGCCTCAACTACTTCGATGGGCCAGCCAGGGACTGGGGACTGGACATGAATGTGTCTAAGACTGAAGTCCACGCCAATGGAACAGCCCCCCAAAAAGAGTTTCTGACACCCAGGGGCTCGGAGTTCCACACGTACAACAAAAAAACGGGTCGCCCGCACACATGCTATAAATACCTGGGGGTTTATCTTTTTACTTGCCACCAGGCAAAGGGCCTGTTTCACATGCTCAAGGCGGAGATCCAGAGTTATTTTGCCCGGCTCTCTCCCTTGCCTCTTACACTTAGTGAGAAGGTCCGACTGACGAACTCTCAGCTGGTCCCAGCACTCGCCTACCGCTTAATCACCCACTCTCTTTCCCCCAACCAGCTCGAAAAGCTTCAGGCGCTTATCTGGGCGGGAGTTGCGTCTCGCAGCATGACACGTCTAGTCTCCCCCAAAGACCGTTTCGCGGCTCGCCCAAAGGGAGGGTTGGGAATGAAGTTCCTACCGCACAGCGTCCACGTTGCCACAGTGAACTATGGACTACGGGCCCTTTGCGGCCTTGCCCCAAAGTCAGTTGGCCGCTGTACGTCCAGTCTCTACTTAGCTCGAACCAGAGGGCCTCGGACCCGGTGCAATACTCTTTTATGGACTCCATCCATGCCCTTGGCATATCTTTCCACAGCATAGGCCCGTGGAGACCCACTGCTATTCGGGATCTAACGCCTGGTACCCAGCTAACCGTTAGGTTCAAGTCAGGACAGGCCACAGGAAGAGTGACCGAGGCCACCTCCAAATGGGCCAACGTCTCGTTCCACGACGGGGTATACTCGGTGGATACCAACACGTCCTACACCATGCACATGCCATGCCACGCCGTCATTGATTACTCCCGCCCCTCTCACTTCCAGCTAGTTCCTGAATTTTTGCGCCCTCAAGAGACCATCCCCGAACCCCCAGCGCAACCGCACAACGCACACGCACTGGGAATCAGCCAACACGGCCATCTCTTCGCTCTGCAGGCACAACACTACCTAGAGAAGAAGTCTCTCGACGAGTGGGGATGCCACGATGCCGCAGAGGCACTAACCATGCCGCCGACCCCCGGCCTACAGCGGGTGTGGCTATATTCCGATGGCTCCTCCGGAGAGTCCGGCCATGCGGCCGCCATCACGGCCTTTCTACCTGACGGTACAACCAGAGTCCTGTGCCTATCCTCACCACATCCCTCTTCTCTGGGTTCGGAGTTCTGGGGTGCGGTAGCAGCCATTCGCTGGATCCACAGGGAACGTTCCCAATACGAAGTATGTTTGTTGATTGACAACGAACAGGTGGTGTCCACCCTCCAGAAATGCCACGTCCGTAGGCCCAGCCCGTTCCAAGACGACACATGGACCGTCGCCGTACACAGCGCCCTACGTCTCATTACCAACCCCCTCCACATCATGTGGATTAAAGGTCACGCCAATTTTATTGGCAACGAAATCTGCGACCATTTTTCTAAATGGGCAGCTCACAGCCTGATTTTTACCCCAGACCTCCCCCCCCCCCCCCCACTGGGCTCAGTGGCGGTACACTACCTGCCTGTCCTCCACAAGTTTAAGGTACAGCAATTCCGCCACCTATTGCCGCGGCATTCCCATAGCAACATAGCGGTCGGCCCCAGCTTCAGCCTGTACAACAAAACTTCCTGGTTTTCGTCCCTGTTTTTCAAACTGGCGTCCGGGTGCTACAATGTGCACGGGTACCAGTGGAGCAATATGCTCCACGACTACCACTGTTCCAGGTGCGGACAGCACCATCTTTTCGACCCTTTATCATGCCTGGCCTTCTGCAAAGCGTTGGACCAGCACGTCCAGGCATACGTCTCCTCCTGGGGAACCCTTTTCAGCCCCATTGTCCTGCACTGGTCGCTCTCTGGACCCTCAAAAGCTGACCGCAGGAACTTCATGAGAACTCTGGTACCAAAGTCCCTATGGTCCTGCCTCTCCAAGCCGATCCAGGGCTCCACTCGCGCCGAGCACAGAGCCATGCTTGGCCTAGCCCTGGAGGAACGCGTAAAGCACCTGGACAAGGCTGTCCACCAAGCACATGGTTGGCTGTGTTCGAATCCTCTCCCTTGGGACCCAATACTTTGGGCGCACCCCTCCGACCCCCTCAACCCCTTCTCGGTTTCGCACGGTGCGTACAGTACCTCCGTCCACATGCCCCCACGGACCCGCCCCGTATACCAGCACCCCCCACCTCTCCCTAAACACGCCTTAAAAAAACCGTCCAAACCAGCGTCAGCCAAAGCACAACCAACCACGCGCCGCGCGCCGAAAAATTCCAAATGCCCGTCCAGCCGCGCATCTGCACCACGCCCCCCCCCCCCCTCGGCCATTCTCCGCCCTCCTCAGCACTCACGCCCACGGCCACCACAAAACCGCCGTCGATCACCACAAACCCACCAGGCCACAATAGTTTGGGCGCCCCGGAAGCGCGCCAAGACCGCTCTCCCCCTCCCACCCCCGAGCTCCAAGACACGCTACCGTCAAACACGCCTACCTCTCCCCTCAAGGCCCACCCTTAATAGGTGCCCAGGCCCGACTGCCCCTGCCCCCCCCCACTCCAACGCCTCCCGGGACATCCGGAATTTTTTCCGCCCATCCAGCAATTTTCTGTCTCCTCCTCTCGACCCCTTCAGCCCTCCGCCCCCCCCTCCCCCACAGGGTAAATCAGCGTTCATCTAACCTAACCATCAGAGCAGCCGTGTACATATCTTTATATGTTGATGTAAATACTTTCATTGGGGGATGTCAGCCCCAGAACAAGTTGATGCGGTTAAGAACATTCAAAAGGAAAAAAAGGTCATGCAGTGTGTGTTGCGTGTGTTCGTACGCGCTCGCACCGGTGGACAGCCACGGGCATGGCAGTTTTCCACTGCACAACCTGGTTCAGGACTCTGCTCATTCTCTCCTAGTGTCCGATCCACCACCCCAGTCAGTTGTGAAGTCAGCGCAGCGCTGAACAGCACTGAGCGACGCGCGCCTACCCTGAGCTTTGTGCTTGGGCAGTAAGGCGCTTTGTGCGTTTGCTTTGTCTTTGAGTTTTTTTCAGCCTTCGTCGGTTTTTTTGGGCAGATCCTAGCTCAAATGAGCTAGATGAGAAAAACGGGTTTGACGTCAAGCGCCTTCGGCGCTCAAAAAGCACTGTTTTTGTGCTCAGTGGCTCACACTGATGTGCAGCCTTGCTTCAGTCTTTGGAATCTGAGGCTTCAGGCCCAATTTTACGCTGGCCTGATTTTGAGCATTTTGCTCGTGAGATGTCAACCATTTGTAGGTTTGTTTAGCTGACAAGATGAATATTTTTCAAAAGACTTCTGAAACTTTTTTCAGAGTCACAGTGTGGCTCTTCTGTTTTTTAACGCCTTGCTCCTGTTTGGGAGCTGGGGCACGTCTGTGCATCTGCCGGTGCTCCACTCCCACATTTAATCTATGGGTAGACTTATTATATCTTTTTGTACCCTCTCCACCTACTGTCCCACTTTGGGACTCTTATGCTCTGCCACTGCAGAGTTAGATTGGAGAGCCACTGCTCCTGCAGTGCCTCCAGCCCCGTCCACAGAGGAGTTCGTGCCTCGGTGGGTACATGCACTGTAGGCCAGAGTGTGTGGGAAAATTCTGCTTTGTTTTTATTTTACGAGAGAACTTACGTGTGCAGTTTTGCCTGAGGGCAGCACCCCACAGTAGGAGGGGGGAGTGGCCACAGCACACTATGTGCAGCGGGCCTGTGTACTGTCTGTTTGCATAATTTCTTCTGGGGACACTGAGGAATTTGTTTTTACTAATGTATGCACGTGCGCACACTTGCGCATGTGTTTGTTGCATTGTATGCATGCAGGTTCGTTTGGCCTGTCCTTCTGATTCTCTTACCCTTTCTCCTTTGCTTCCCTGTTTCCAGGTCTGTGAGATACGACGGGGATCAATTTTCAGATGTCGACATATCAAAAAAACAATTGGATGAGTCCAGCCAATTCAGGTCTGTGTTCTTGTTTCTGCACCAGCCCCCCCGATACGTCAGCGCTCCATTTTTGTTTATCTGTCCTCTGCCACAAAGTGATAGACAGAGTGCTGATCAAGATGCTCAGAAGTAATTTAGTTTATTTATACTCAAGGCCGCAGCAGAAAGTTTTTTATATTAGCAATAAGGGTCTCTATACCCTGTGGGGCAGCACAGTGTGTATTCACTGTCTTCTTTTGTGCCCTGTTGTTGCTGCTTTTGTGCCTGTTTGTCAATTTTTTTTCAAACTTCTGAGCAGGGTTTTTGTTGGTGCAGGAATTCTTTTTTCTGAGCAGACAGTGTGCATGGGCAATAAGTAGAACACAATCAGTGAAGCTGTTTTGGATTTCAGCTTTTGGAAACCTGCCCCCCTGAGTTTTGGGCCAGAGTTTAGGACAGAAATTTTGCTTAGGTAGATTTTCTGTTTGAAAACTTTTAGTGCTTTCTCAGGAATCTTTTCCCATAGTCAGCTGGGTTTTTAGGTGGCAGTGGCCCCCCTACTCAGGATAGTGTGTAGGATACCCGAAGGAAAGTAGAGGGACCTTAGTTCAGGATTTCAGGTCTTGGGGTTAGGGATTGTATAATATCTCAGTCCATTTCGGCACATTTTCTGTACATAGCTGGCAGTGCATACCCCTGGGTTTCTGTCAGCCCTTGCAGGTGGCCTAGTGGCTGCGGCAAGGGCTTGGCGGGGGGTGTGACGGGTTTTGCCCAGCAGGGGTCTGCCCGCAGCCAGAGCGCGATCCTGTAGATTAGGATGCGTCGCGCGCGTGCGGAGATGTAGGAATTCGTGTTATTGATTTGGTTCAAAAGCTCGATTTGTAGATAGCTTTGATTTTGATTGCCATTGCAGGGTATTTTAGAACTATGAACGATTCTAGCGATCTGTCGTGAATTATCAGAATTTATCGTGTTGATGCTGAGTTCGCTTCGTGGTGTGAGTAGGATTTTGAAAATTGGAGATAATCAAAAAGGGATTTTGATAACAAGGGGACACCTCTGGTGTTGTGGAAACCCAAGTCTACTTGTTGCGAACTCTAGAGAGGATATCAACATATATATCCCCTCTCATAAAAATATGCAGATGCACAGGCGTCTTTTGCTTCATATTGTTCGTCCCCTTCTCGCTGCAGGCCGAAATATACACGGTGACGTCCATCAAGAACCTGAATGAAATACTCAGCCAGCATGTGGCCCGATGCAATGGCAATGAGGGGTCCTCACTCCCAACTCGGGCACACATAGCGACCAGGGATAAATACCCAGGCGGCGGAGCTGGCAGAATCCGCAACGCCATTGCCTTTGAAGACCCCAGCCACTCAAGGAGTCACGGGGTAAAGGCACCCATTGCAATTCATATTAGTATATTTGTAGGTAGAGGACGACTCCTCCCTCTAGGCTTAAGTCCCCCGCCGTATGTAGTGGCAATTTTGCACGCAACCAAATTGTTTCCTTTGGGTAATCTGAGCCACACGGGTACCTCGTACCTTGTATACTCTACCGTCGTGTGGACAAGGGCAAATCAGTGGAAAACCATCATGAACAATGCAAAAAGGGGAAATGGCTTGTACCCGCCAACCCACTCAGGTTCTCAAGCCTTTGCCAGTTTTGAGCAAATGCTTTAGCTCGCCGGCTTCCGTCACGGGTCAGGGACGGTCCTGCGGTTGGCGTTCTGGTACGGCGCGGCACTCCGAACCCTTGCAAAAACCACGATGCGCACGACCCGGTAGAGTCTTCGGGAAGTGCTTGCCACGTTGTTAGCACCCTTGACGCGGGGCGTCATTTTGGGCAGGACTTAGTCCTGGTGGTGTCAGGAGTGCTCCAGTAAGATCCAAGGATAGGGGTTTGAATGGCATTAAGACACCCGAAAGAACACGTCCCACTTCCGCTCCAAGCTATATGCCACGCCAGCCCACGTCAAGGACTCTCAAGCCTTTAGCGGTTGAAGAGGTAGACCGTGGGGTAAACCTGTGGCACCCACCGCCCTGCTCCGGTGCGGTTTTTTTGTAACCGAGGGGCGCGGCGTGCATGCACGTTTTCTTGTCTCACGCTTCCTCGTGTATCCCACAGCTTCTAGCTCTTTTCTCCCTTCCCAAAACAAAAATATATCCCCATATTTGGTAGGGTTTTTCCGTGGCACGCTCATGAGAGCGGTCCAACAAGGTGGGCAAGGAAGTCAATGGTTTGAGTGAGATTCTGCTTCTGCAATTAATCTCGCCAAACCCCTTTGTAGGATGGTAGGAAGGTTTCAACCGGCTCTTCGGTATCCCAATCCTTAGTTTAACCCTCTCAACGTACATTGAAGGGAAGTCTGTTGCGGTGAGTACGGTGCTCCAATACTTTTTCACATTATAAGTGTCCTCCTCAGATTGAGAGGGCACTCTACCAACCTCCTCTGTATAATTTAGAGGCACGGGCGAGCGACGTTAGTTGACCATCTTCATTCGAAAATGAACGTGGACGTCAACGACTCACTGTTGCTCCACGTGAATAATATAGAGGTCGAGTTCCTTTTTGGCCACCACCTCATAGGGTCCAGCCCGATAGTGGCAAGTCGTATCGCCAAGGTTTTGTACGTTGGCGACAGAACCATACGGGGTCCCCTTCTGAGAAATTGGGGGGCATCCTCCTCCTCTTATTGGATTTACATTCCATTGACTCTTGCACGTGAGTCATAGCCCTACGTGCAAGAGCAATAAGCTCCTCACGCCGCGGGAAGTAGTGAGCGGCGTCTTGAGCAACCCCCTTAGGCTCCGCAAGAGGGGACCCCTTAGTACGGTTGTGTTTACCAAACACAATCCCATTAGGCGTATAACCATAAGGACCTGTAGTCTCATGCCACGCCCCTACAACCGCGTGCAAAACTTCTACCAAATTGATGCCTTTTTTCAAGGTGAGAGCTTTATTAATGGCACGCCTTAGCTGCTTGCCAGTATTTTCAGCTTTGCCATTACCTTGGTGTCTATCCGCGAGACACATAGTTGAGCGGGCACGAATCTTAGAACAAAGGGTTTGGAAATATTGGCTCACAAGTTGTGGCCCACAGTCGGAGCATATCTCACGAGGGGCTCCGAACCTATCAACCCAGGGTTCTATTTCCAAATGGGCCGCTCTTTCCCCCGTTAGCCCTTCATCCTTCTTTTCATGACGAGGTTTAGGAATAGGGATCGCGATGAGGTAGCCGAAAAGCCGGTAAACACATAGGAGCATTCGATCATACACCTCTGCATCATGAGAGGTGGAAGGGTAGTGAAATACATCAAGCGCTATGGAGTCCATGGGCATAGGGGTCATGTACCCATGCTGGCGCTTGGTGTCATGCGTGTGAATGGCACATGAAGGACACATTTGGCATTGCAGTTCCACTGCTTTGTACAATCCCTCACCTTCCACGCCATGGTTAATTTCCTTCCAGTGTTTTTCCACACTGGAGGTAGTTAAGTGAAGTGCATCGTGGCATTTTGCCACCAAACGATGCACTAGCGGTGTAGAATCACCCCACCGTCCATTACGGATGAGTCTGTTATCCACCAACCTCACTCCGTCTTGGAAGTTCCCATTCAAGGCATCTTGCCCCATTTTTTTGTAGCGTTCACAATATGGGTAGTCTTTAGCCCAATTGATCTCGAAAACATTGGGAGCATCCTCCCCATGTATAGGTGTTGCCTTCATGTAGGACTTCCAAGATTTCTTATTTTCGCAATTTGCTCCAGTCTTCGAAGCTTTTCTTTTCGCTTCGTCCCCCCCTCCACTGGAGCCGAAGCCCGAGGGGGTGGATCACACACTGGCGCCCCAATAGCCTGGGACGCCGCATTAGAGCGGGACGTAGGTACAACGGGTGCCACAACTGCCCGAAAAACAAGGGGGCTGGCGAGGAATTCCTCCTCCTCAGCCGCCACCATGTCCCGCACGTCCCCGGCCGCTTGCGCCGTCCCATGTATGGACACATCGCCCAAAGCCCGGTTAGCAGGGTAAGCCCAACGGGACAAGAAATTACCCATGGGGTTCGCGGGCCCCAGGGTGTAAACCACGTGGATGTCAAACTTCGTATCGCGGTTAGGGACGGCCGGTGCCAAAAAGGAGACCGGATGACATTTAGCGGCCACCAAATTTTCCTCCGCAATACCACCATCCACGTATAGCGCCACCGTGGACCAACCCCGTTGAGGAAGGGGTGTGAGGTGATAATCTTGATAGAGACGGGCCTTAGTCTCCGGCCCGAGAAGATGGTACTTCTGCAGAGTAACTTTCATTTGGGGCTTCCACCACTCCCTATGTGTCCGTTTGCACCCTCGAACGATAGCTCGTAGTTTCTGTTGCCAAATCGGATAACAGATGATAGGGAGGGCTCATCCAATACAATTTGGATGGGTCCGTGGGGGTAGTAAAGAAATCCTCGTGTGGCAAAACCCAACAGTTAGCCTGAGCCCTACCCGGCAGTCTATTGAAGGCGTCCACATCGGGGTTTTTGCCAAAACCGTGGGCTTGTGTTGCTACCTGTGGGTGTGAATTGAGGTCTTGAGGCTTCTTCCTGAACCATAGAGGGTATTTCAGCCAAAGGCATTTATTTTTCAAAAGTTTGCCAAAACCGAAGCTGATGACCTAGAAAAAGGGGAAACCTCCTCATCCAGGTCTACCGCCAAAACCTCAAGGTCGGCGTCTTTTGATGAGCACGAGTCACGGGTCCAAGATGAAACAATGAGCAATTTCTCCGCCCCTCCTTCATTGCAAGAGGACTCCAGCGACACCACCGAGTGCGACACGCCTTCAATTCACGATTGGCACTTCAAAGACCCTCGCCTCCGTCAAAAACTTCAAACTACATTGAGCAGCCCCCATAAAGCTACTCTCTTAAGTGCTTTCGAATATACCAATGATCAGATGAAAGAAACCATCCCGTATTCAGCTAGACATGCAGACCTACTACTTCGAAGATTCAAGTTCACTTTGCCAACCTAAGGACTCACCATCTTCACTGTTTTTGGTCCAGTGCTTCGCTTGCTGCAGGGTTTAGAGGTCAGAATTTTTGTACGCCATTTTTCCTTTTATATTTTATTTTTTTAGACAGCCATGAGCTTCCCAATCAATCAAGCAATCTGCATCACTCGAACACACAGCAATCACCTCAATAAACACTGAAACAACTTCAGTGACCATAAACCCACATTCTTTACACAACTTACATGGACACAATCATTTTTACTCCTGAGCAGCAGGTTTGTTTCTGACTGAGATTTCAGGTCCCAACAGCCAGCCACCATGTGGCCTCCTAGAATTTTTGCAAGCCTCTGGTGCCATTAGGGCAGTGCACTGCACCTTTGACTTTTCAGGGCAGGATTTCAGATACTCAGTCTCTTCATCCTGCACTTCAGTGTTCATTTACTCTGTAAATTAGGGAAATGGCGGATTTGCATGGGAGACCCCTATATATGTCACTGCCACCCACCCAGCACTGAACTCAGTTTGTTGCTACACTTTGGGCGGGAAACCGCCATGCCCAAAAAAAAAATCGGGGTTTTTGCCAAATTTTTTTTTAACACGCGCGGCCCGATACGGCGTGAGGCCATAGTCAGACTGCTTTCAGATAAGCCCATCACGCTGTGTACGTAGAACATCACGGGCAGGGGTTTCGGGAGCATATTCAACGAGCTTCAACGCATAAGCCCGAACCTGCACGGGGGCCACGGAGGAAGCAATCAAGGCATAGAATATATGATTTTTGGCCTCAACACTGTTAGGCGGTTCGCGACCAGGGGGCGTAACCACAATTGCCAGGGCCGGGTGCGCAGGAGTGACCCCTCCAATGATTGGAACGGTTATGCCCCACACAGACTGACACCTTGCCATGAATGGGTTTGACCATAAATTCTTTGTCCGTTCATGGAGCTTCACGGAAGTCCTCCATCCAAAAACGGGGGTGCACTGGATGGTGAAAGTATAAGCAACTGAAACGGGCAAAATGGCTCACACAATGTTCAAAGCCCCAAGGGTGCCCGGAACCCATATTCCAAGATAAATTGGGGACAATTTATGGGAACACACCATATTGGGGAACACGGGAAATGAAACAGTACCATCCAAGACCCCGGTAAATTTAATTCAGACGTCTATTTGCTCCCCCCCCCCCCCCCGGCAAAGACGTCTTGTCATCGGCTCGGAGTAGGCGCCGTGTTCGTGGCATTCACATTCTTTGGGAATTTGGTCTGCAGAAACGTTGGGGTTGGCCAAAGCGGCGCTTGGCACCAAAAATCCACCAAAACACGGAGAGCTTTAAATTCTCCATTGGGCAAAACAACCTGAACGGAAAGTTCGGTTTGAACTCCACTAGTCAAGATATGCCCCTTCATGACACGAGAGCCATCGTAGTGTCAAAAGGGTTCCTGATGTTTTCTTCCTTCGCAGGGGGCTCCTCTGGGCATTCCTACCAACGTCCGCACCCGTAGGGCGCTCCTTTTCCCCCTTTATCGCCCTTTTCGCCACCAGCACGGTCATCACTACCACCACCCTTGCCGTCACCGCCAACCTTATCGTCACTCTTAGGTTTACCAACCTTAGACTTACCCCAAGTGTCCAATGGGTGTCATTGCATGGAGACCTGGGCTTACACGTCACAAGTGTGCTGTTGGTGACACTCCAATCAATATGGTAGTCCATATCCATTTGTTTACGCTGTTTCGAACGTCTGGAACACAGAACCCAAAGGGAAGATGGCTGTTTAGACCCAGGGTCGGCAGTTTTCTTCGCCGGGGGTTTAGGGTGACCAACGGCGTTGACGGAGGTATCAGTGGGTTTGGCGGTGTTAGGGTTCACCGTATTAACCGCATTCACCACAGTATTTTTGGGAGAAGGGCGATGGGTGTAGGTCACTGTCGTCTTGTCTCCTCGATTGAGACGATTGAGACCTTCCCTCTCCGACACGTCTTTTTGGGCCAGGGCGTAGATATCCTCAGGTTGCAAACGAGGACTGCGTTGCTCCAATTTCATAGTGTAGCCGCGTGTGTGAGGTGTGTTGTTCAGTTGCAAGATCCATTCCTGTAGATACGGGTCCTTGCCATCAACTATCACCACCGGCCCAGAATAGAAAACAATCTCAGGAACTGTAGTGCAACGTCCGGCGCTAAATTTCCTGACTTCGTTTTAGAATGGGATGCGACCTGGCGAAGGGTCAAGGCCACTAAAATCAACCACATAACTGTCCTGTCTATTTTTCGCCTCCTTTTTAACCACCTTCTCTCTGATCCACGGCAGCTTGCTTAGGAGCCGCTCCCGGCTCGGAGCCTGTTTTTGCTTCCCACCCGCGAGTCCAATGACCTACGGTGGTTCATGAACCACCGCAACAGATTGCAGTGGAGGAATCCCCACTGCCACACCCGCAGCCGAACCCTGTTGGTCCTATTTCCCCTCCACCGTCACCCCGCCAGAGGGCTTACATCAAGCACGTGCACGGAATCCCGCTCCTGATTCGACCATCCTGTGATGGGCGTTCGGGAGGGTGACATTCCTCTAGATGGGGAGCTTTCGCGCCTGTTGCTGCGCACCCCACTCCCCCGTTTCACACTGCAGGGGGGCCCTCTGGTCCCTCTGTGGTCAGACAGGCTGCTGGTGGAGGCAGTGCTGGGTCATCTCCTCCTCGTGGGGCCGGAGGTCCCTCGTTTCCACATTCGAGGGGCGCGGCTCAAACACGGGGGGAGGATGACTTGAAGCACACCTGTGACTGTCCCAGGTGTATGGTGCACTATGAAACGTGCATCCAGTCTCTGATGGCTCAGGTTCAGGACTTGGGAGCTGAAAATCTAGAGCTGCAGCGGTCTAAGCAAGAGCTTTCTCGCGCTGTAGCCTGTACCGCTGGCGTCAGTCAGTCCTAAAGGTACCGGATGACGCAAATATTGTCTACGTTGGCTACGTTTGACGGAGTGGTTCAGGGCTACTGGCGAGATTCTAGGGCGGTGGCGCCAGTGTGTTGGATCATCTTAAATTTTCTAACAGCTACAAGGCCAAATGCTTTGTTGCGGTGGGAACGCTTGCTACGCGTTATGCCGCTGTTGCATCTAGGTTTACGGTGGTCCCATCACCGCTATAGGTGCCTCCATCAGTTCCTGATCCTCAGCAGGCGGCGCCTACAGCTCCCATGGGCATACCATCCGGTTCATTCCTTTCTCTGTTGGCCTACCCCACGTTTGCATCTGCCATCCGAACTCGTTTTCGGCCTCAGGGTGGCCAAAGGGGGGGGGGGGGGGACATAACGAACACCCCCTTCACCAGGGACCCACTTTGTGGAGGAGAATCGCCGAAAAACAGAAGGAACCTGCTATCCCCAAGTGAAAGTCCGTTCCTAAGAGCGAGAAATACCCCCATGAGCATACGGCCGGGTGGACCGGTGCGGAGGAGAACTCCTCTTCGTTGGGGAACATCAATCCCCTCACGAAAAATGTTTTCACTTCCCCGGGGAAATCTTCGTACATGGCCTCTCATCCTACAGACATGTGTACAGTCAGTCCAATGAAGGCTGCACCAAGTGCGAGTGGAGGTGCACCCCGAACCATGGCTCCCCCCGCTTACCACCCGTACCAAATGCCTATGGTGCAAAATAGTTACACCAAAGCGGTGGAGGATAGTGATATTCCTAAACTGCATTTTAATGAGCAACTAGAGAATTACGACGAGTGGGTGGAGAAGCTTCAACAAAGGTTGGGGGGCTGTCATCCCACAATACCGGAAAGCCAACGAGGTCGGAATGACTTTGAGCACCTTGCCCCCGTGGCTAAAAGGGATTATCAACAAACGAGTCGCCGAGGCCGCTCAACACACACGAGCGGCCCCCTCTCTCAAAGAATCGAGGGATTTTTTGGAACAGCACTTCCACGAGTATGACCTCTCAAGGGCCGCTGAAAGATTGCGGGCCCTCACCCCGTGATTCTCTAAAGGCCATGTGATCGTCATCGATGCCGAGGATTTTGATGCTGGTTGGCAGCGGTTGCTGCCTTTGGGTAACAAGACTCGCCCCCACGTGATCCCGTCGCAACTTCTGGACCCCCCCCCCAAGTTGGGAAGTACCAGCGGTGTGGGGTCCTCCATAGGAAATGTAGTTGAGGGGGGAGAGACCAAATTGATTGGCAGGGTTGCTGAACCTCTCTCCGCCGGATTCTCTCCCCCCAAGGAACTAATTGTTAAACTTCGGCACCGCCGGAGAATCGTCCACCAGGGATGGGCGATATTTCGTGCCACTCATAGGCACCGGGGACGTAGTACCAGCCCGGTCATCAGTAGGCCCCGGAGATTCAAGGACAAGACACCAGCGGTCTTCGTCTTGCCGCTCACAGGCACAAGAGATACCTCCACAACAATGCACTGAAGGGCCGGACAGTCCTTGACCATGACGTAGTGGGGCGCTGGGGATTCCTCCACAAGCATGGGGCGATTCCTGGTCCCGGACATAGGTTCCGTTGGTGCAGGCGAGGAGCCAACGGAAACAGGGGAATGATGGAGTTGGCGACGTTCCAGCACTCAAATCTTCTCCTCCTCATCGTCGCTCCACTGTCCAAACGCCAGGGGGAACCACAGGTCACACTCATCCTCCTCGATTTGTCTGGGGGATTCCTCGATGATCGTAGCATTTAGCCGGGATCCGGTTGGGGGATTGGGATACGGTCCGAAGGAATGAGATTCCTCAACCAGGGCGGCAAACCGCCGCGATCGACTCATTGGAGTCCGCGACCATTCCACCATAGTGGAGTTCTGCCTGGTCTTTGACAGGGCCTGCTGGATTAGGGCCACGGCTTCACGACCCAGACCCAGATGGCCATAGGGATCAGGTGTAGGCGGGCCGACTCGACGGCTCTCGGCGTCGGGTCTGTCAAAAATAGGGCTGACGGGCCCTGCAGCAAACAGGTTCTTCCTGAGGTGCAGCTCTGGCAACCCCCCCAGCGCCCGAGGAGTGTCAGAGTCGACCACGATGGGGCCATCGACGAGGCCATGGTACCCCAGTTGGCAGTGCGCGAGGGTGCAGCGTTTGTACGCTCGATCACCCTAGTAAATGGTTCGTTTATGCCCGATTCTCGGCGATAAGAACGGTTCCCCTGCCTGGAAAAGGCAATTGTGGTCCTCTTAGCTCTCTCTCTGAGGGTGCTTGTCCATTTCCCCCCCAACCAACCAGGTACACCAGCTGGATCTGGAGGATGGAAAACCCCGATCGGAACATTTTGGGATTCCAGAGACCTAGGATTTGTAGCCTCCGGGGGCTTGGCCCCTTTTTGCAGCCCCTGCAAGGTCGATGGGTTCAGGGCCAAGCAGGTACTGAGATTTGGGACCAGGACACCTATCCCTCCCGGAGAAGAATTTTTGGCTTGAAATTTGTCCACAATTTCGTGGATCGATCGCTTTCCGCGATGCCAAGCGTCCAACAGAGACGAAACATTTTCGCCTCTGCTACCATTAAACCAGACCATAAGGTCAGTAGCAGAGGTTGCAGTGGCATGGGCAGCAACTTTGCTTGGCAAAGAAGACATAACAATTGTGTTAACTGAATAGTATCCTGCAAGCAGATATGATATACATAGCCAATGAAATACCTGATACGCACATATGTGACATCCACCCTATCATCCATTATTTCATATAACTACAAAAGATCCAAGATTGCCTTATCTATCCCAGATCCTGCGTTCCTAACAAGGGAATGGAATATAATATATAGTAGTCCCATATATAGGGCCATCTAATGATCCCTCAAGGGTAATATGCTAGGGTAGGGTTGTGACCTGCTTCACCGTCATCGCTATTGTCAGCCTCACCCACTGACGATGGGGATCCTGAGGACCCCGAGAACCCGAGTGACAAAAATATGAAGAAGAATACGAAGAGCAGGCGCCACAAGAGGCGCCGCTCCAGAGAGGCTAAGGCTATCACTACCTCAAAGATTGTGGTGAACCTTCCTGGGTTCACTGTAGAGGACCTGAGCGAGGGAGGTAGGTAGATATCTTCAGGAGCTGGGGATGCCTCCTGTGACAATTCAGGAAAAAGGTCTTACCAAGAAGACCTCCTGTCCCTCCCACTGCCCTAGTTTAGGTGCCCCTCAAGCCGGTCCCGCAGATGCTTGGGGAGGGAGTGTCGCGGCCACCAGGTCCAGGTGTCCCAGATGGGAAGATGTCCCCACATGTGTCCATGGGTAGGCCCAGATGCCCCCTCCTTTGGGGGGTGCCCAGCCGTGTGGAGTATCTCTCACCGGAGTGGGTATTGCTCCTGCGAGTCTACGGTTAGATTGCTTCACCCTCGTGGCCTGAGTTGCGGGCCCTCTCTGTTTGGCAGGCGACCCTCTCCTGGACTGTGTACCGGCTCGCCTGTCAGCGGTTGCTTGCATGGCTACGGCTGACGTTTGCCAGGGTCCCTGATGCAGCCTGGCCGGGCTCGGACCAGCGGCCTCGGGGTACCGCCCCTGCTACTGGCCAGGTGGCTGGGCTGGTCCGCCCCACGGTGCCCACCACTTGGGTGTTGTTTGTTGTTTCCCGTCCCTCGTCCGCCCATTGATGCGCACGTGTGTGCGGTGTCCACGGCCACTTGGCGCTTGTTCACCTGTGCGCGCGCTTGGCGTGTTCTGTGTGCGTTGTCCTTGGCCACTTGGCTCCTGTTCACCAGTGTGCCAGCTCAGTGCTGTGTGTTGCGCGTGCGGTGTCCTGGGCCAGTTGGCCCCTGAGCAGCGGTGTGCCTGCTCTGTGTGTTGTGTTGCATGTGCGGTGTCCTGTGCCACTTGGCTCCTTTTCATCGGTGTACCCGCTCAGTGTGCTGTGTGTGCGGTTTCCTTGGCCACTTGGCTCCTGTTCACGGATGCGCCTGCTCACTGTGCTGTGTTGCGTGTACAGTGTTCCTCGTTATTAGGCTCCTGCTCACCAGTGTGCACGATCCGTGTGTTGTGTTGCGTGTGCGGTGTCTTGGGCCACTTGGCTCCTGGTCACTGGTCTGCTCGCTTGCCGCATTGTGTTGTGTGTGCCGTGTCCTGGAACACTTGGCTCCTGTTGACCCTGTGCTTGCTTGGTGTGTTGGGTTGCGTGTGCGGTGACCTCGGTGCCTTGGCTCTTGTTCACCGGTCTGCCCGCTCGGTGCGTTGTGTTGCGTGTGTGGTGACCTGGCCCACCTGGCTCCCGTTCACCGGTGTCCTCGCTCGCTGTGTTGTGTTGCGTGTGCGGTGTCCTAGGCCACTTGCCTCCTTTTCGCCGGTGTGCTCCTTCGGTGCGTTGCTTTGCGTGTGCGGTGTCCTTGGCCACTTGGCTCCTTTTCATCGGTGTACCTGCTCGGTGTGCTGTGTGTGCGCTGTCCTTAGCTGCTTGGCTCTTGTTCACCGGTGTGCCCGCTCGATGTGTTGTGTTGTGTGTGCGGTGTCCAGGGTCACTTGGCTGCGGTTCACCGGTGTGGCCGCCCGGTGTGTTCTGTTGCATGTGCGGTGTCCGTGACCACTTGGCTCCTTTGCATCGGTGTGTCTGCTCGGTGTGCTGTGTGTGCGGTGTCCTTGGCTGCTTGGCTCCTGGTCACGGGTGTGCACGCTCGGAGTGTTATGTTGTGTCTGCGCTGTCATGGGCCACTTCACTCCCTTTTCACCGATCTCCTTCCTCGGTGCGTTGTGTTGCGTGTGCCGTGTCCTTGGCCACTTGGCTCCTGTTCCTCGATGTGCCCGCTCGGTGCGTGGTGTTGCGTGTGCGGTGTCCCCGGCGACTTGGTTCCTGTGCACCCGTGTCCTCGCCCGCTGCGTTGTGTTGCTTTTGCCGTGTCCTGGGCCACTTGGCTCATGTTCACCCGTGTGGCCGCTGGGCTGCGTTATGTTGCGTGTGTGGTGTCCTGGGCCACTTCGCTCTTGTTCACCGGTGTCTAAGCTCGTTGCGTTGTGTTGCGCCTGCGGGGTCCTTGGCCCCTTGGCTCCTGTTCACCGGTCTGCCCGCTCGGTGCTTTGTTCTGCAGTGTGCGGTGTCCTGGGCCACTTGGCTACTGTTCACCGGTGTGGTTGCTCAGTGTGTTGTGCTGTGTATGCTGTGTCCTGGGCCACTTGGCTTCTTTTGAGCGGTGTCCACGGTCCGTGTCTTGTGTTTGGTTAGCGCATGTGTGTGTTCGTGGCTGTGATCTAGCCCGCCCGGCTGTCGCTGCTGGGCGCGCAATCAGCCATCCCGACGCCGCGTGTTTAGTAGCCGGCAGGGGCTGGGTTAGCTGCTGGGGGCGCACACGTCGATCTGGATGGCGGCTTTCCCGTAGCGGGCAGGGGCTGGGTTGGCTGCCGGCCGCTCACTCGTCCATGCGGACGGCGGCTGGTGGGCTGTTGATTGTGGCCAGGTTGGACGGGCCGGCATCACGGGCGCGCTTTGGTGCTCCGCACGGTTCCTGTTGCCGTTGTGCTTTTCTTTCGCCCCACCCGGGCTGCCTGTGCCTTTGGTGCACTTTTGTCTGCCCCCCCCCCCTGTTTCTTTCCATGTCTCTGTTGCGGTTATTCCTTCTTTGAGTTGTTTCCGGCCCTGGGTGCCCTGGGCTTTGGCGCTTTCTGGTTGCCTTCTGGCCCTCTCCCTTTTTTGGGCGCCCCCTTTGTCTCTGTTTTTTCGTTGTTTCCGGCCCTGCATGCCCTGGGCCTCGGCGGTTTGCAGCTGCCCGCCGCCCCCTTTTCTTTCTCTTTTTTTCTCCCCCACTGTTGTGTGGCTCTCCTCCCTCCATGCCCGTGACCTTCGCGGCGCCTGGCTGGGTTTCCTTTCCTCAGTTGCGTGCTGTCGTTTCTTTTGGGGGGATGTGCGTTGTGCGCTGGTGCTGTGCCCCCCCCCCCCCCTGGCGTCTGCTCTTGTTGTTTTGCGGTGTCCTGCGTCTTGTTGTGTGGTATCGCGGTTTGGTGTGGGCTGTTGTGTGTGGTTCGCCTGTTTTTCGGCGTTTTTCTTTGCTGTGCTGTGCTGTTGTGCGGGTGCCATTCTGTTTGGTGCGCTGTGGTGGTGTGTTGTTGGTCTTGCCGCTTGCTGTCCCCCGTTTGCGCTAGCTGCGCCGTTGCTGTGGCTGCCGCCCTGTGCCCTAATGCTTTGTGCGGTGTTTCGTCGTGCGTTTGTGCCGTGGTATGTTGCTGTGTGTTTTGGTGTTTTTTTTTGGGGCTGTGTGGTGTCCTGGTGCGCTGTGTTGTCTGGTCGTCCGGTCCGCTGCGTTGTGCTGCATTGTGTTGGTTATGTCTGGTTGTCCTGCTTTGCCCCCCCCTCCTCCCTGCTGCTGTCCTTGCTGTTGTCTGGTCCCTTGGTGTGGCCCGTTGTTGTGCGCTGTCCTGGGGTGCGTGGCTGTGTTGTTCTGCTGTGCCGGCTGTCGTGCGTCGTGCTTCTGTCTGTCCCGTTCCTTGCTGTGTGATGATCTGTTGCCTCGTTTGTGCTGGCTAGTGCCGTGTGTTGTTGCCTGTTGTTTCTGGCCGTTTGTTGCTGGGTGTGGTTGTCTGCTGAGGCCTTTGGGCGGCGTGCTTTGCTGCTGTTTGTGCCTTTCTGGCCGCGTGGCCTGCTGCCCTGTTGTGTGCTGTGGTTCGTCGTGGTGCTCCGCCACCCTGTGCTCTGTCTGGTGGTGCTGTGTTTCTGTCTGGTCCTGTGCTGTGATGCCCTACTGTCTGTTTTGCTCTGCTGGTGGTGTTTTTTTGTTTCCTTTCTCTGTGTGTGCAGAGCTGTGCTGGCCTGCCTGAGTCGTCCTGTTCGGCGCTGGTTTGATCTGTGCTATTTCTGGTGTCTCTGGCTGTGGTGTGTTGCTGTGTGCTGTGCTGTTTCCTCTGGCGTTCTGTGGTGCGGTGGCGCTGCCGCGTTGTGTGGTGTGGTGTGTCGTGGTGTCCTGCTGTGCCCTTCTGTGTCCTGTGGTGCCGTGCTGCCTTGTAATGTCGCGCTGCCGGGCTGTGCTGTGCGTTTTCCGTTGCCGAGTGTGGTTGTTGCTCTTTTCCCTTTGAGAAACCACTGCTGTTTCTCTCGACCTTTGAATGTATGGTTTCTGAAAACAAAAATATGAGAAATTTAGAAAACTCGAAATCTTTCTCTCTAGAAATTTAGGAACTACCCAACGCACGCACACAGGCACGCTGTAAGACCATGGTTGCACTGCTGACTTACTTGTTTCCCCGGCGCCTCGATGCAGTCGTTGTCGTGTCACTGTGATCGAGTCGTTTTCCTTGGTGCGCTTGGCTTGCAGCCTGAAGCGTGACGGAGCGCGAAAACCGCAAGAGTGGGGCGGAAACAGGAAGGGGGGGTACATAGAGCAGAAAACAAAGCGAGAGGGTGCGAGACAGAGCGCGTGGCGTCTTAGAAAAATGTTTTTCTGTTTTTACGCGCTGCTCGCGAAGCGTTTGTATTTACCTATACGGCGTGTTAGAAGGCGAGGTGCACGGCGCTATACCCCTACGTTCGCTACGGTGCTTACGGCGTTAACTATTCACTTATTTCAGCTCGAAAAACTTTCGTTCGCGTAAAGACTGGCATACGTCTGGTCCCAAGGATATTCCCAAGCACTTCATATGCACTTATTGAGGTACCATGGAGTTGATCAGGAATCAAGGGCATGTAGGTTGGGTGCGTCACAGGATATGGCTTGGGCAGCCTTGCCAAGTAACTGAATATAGCATCAGTTAAGACGTAGCACCACAATAAGCAGGTGAAACAATTGAGTATAGGCATCCTGAGGTGGGAGACCACTAGGCGTAGCGTACAACGCCCAAGGCATGAAGTGCTCAATTTTCTTTCGCATAACCTCGAAGAAGGAAGATGCCCCCGCTAACTTCAGTGGTCGGGGTTACCTTCATGGGGGGGCTAGGGTTTTAACCCCAGCTACCTTGAAAAGTGTATATTACACATAGTAAAACAAAATGCATTTCCATGCCCAGGGGTAAGCTTTAGTTGTTTTAGAGATGCCTAGAGGGATACTACATTTTTCTCTTAGTATTTGCACTAAACGAAAAGGGGTGACAAAGCATTTTGACCTATAATCACTAGATCCAGGCTGTTGTGTAGTCCCCTGATTCCCCAACTGATGTGACATAAAGACCATTCTCCTGAGCGACTGAGGCGCTGCTGTGAGTCCAGGGCCTATACAGTTTTCTCTATTGTCTCATGAATGTTTAGCTATCCTAGTGGTCTGCACTCCAGAGGGCTGGGGCACCTTTTCTTGAGAGATCCTGGGTTGAATTCCCAGTCAGCGTAGCTAAGTAGGAAGTTCCCATTTGACATGGCAGTGACCTCAGCGCAACAAGCCATGCCACCTCAGCACCTATGGGACCCAAATGAAACAGTGCACATCTCTGGATGGCACTATGAAAGGTGAGAGTGCCCCTGTGGGCAGTTTTCCAATTATCCCTTCTACATCTGTGGTCTTCTTGAAGGTTCTTTGCATAAATACACTGTCTATCTTTTCTTCTTTGACTGCAGCCCTTCATGTTGTGAATTTGATCCTGCATTTCATCCTTTTGCACAGTGGGAACATGGCAGCTTTTGGAGTATCCTTTCCTTTCACCAAAACACTTCGGACGTTGAGAACAAGGCATCAACAGGAAGCAACAGAAGCAAGCAGCAGCAGAATATAAAACAAACACATCACAAAGTTCATCAGTAAAAGCTGTTCAAACATTCTGGTAGCAGAGGCTTACAGTTTTTGTGTACCCGCAACTCCGTGCAGTACAAATAGTACGCCGAGACTGATCACTCTTGAGGGGCGGAATAATGTAACATGGATATCAAGGACACTGCAGAGACAACAGCGCCGTTCAGCTGCACCAGCCAAGCTGGCACCAAAGCCCAAACCTGCTGGTGAACCTGAACCTGAGGAGTCTGTACCTTCTTTGCCCTTATGTGGGCTCGGGGATGATTCTCTTGAGAGTCTGGGAGCTGCCTTCAGCAGACTATCGGTTGAAACACCTGGAGGCAAGGTGAAAGGGGGGGAGACAGAGGAGGGATTAGCCGATGACGACCCTGAAGGCAAGAATGCAGATGTATCCTCCGTCAGAAGGCCTCCTGAGAGCGCTCCAAGCGCTGACGAGCATCCTGCAGCATCCTTTGCTACAGCCACCACACTCCCTGCTATACATCCAGCAACATCCTCTCCTACAAACCACTCAAGCCGTGGCTGAGGGCACAGGCTTTACTGGCATGCCTTACCCAACGCATGGTGTGGAACCAGTTGCTACTGAGCCACCTATGGCACCTTCAGTCAGTGAGCCAGTGGCCTCTGGATCATCCTACCTTCTTTTCTACGAGCCGGCCTGATGGTGTGTGCCCTCTTCCAATGCCTGGATATACCATGCCAGAGCCTGGCTTTATTTCGCTAAGTGGCCTGAGGCGTCCTGAGTCCTGTGGAGGACGGGGCAGGGGATCAGGAAGATCATTTATCAGGTGCCTGACGCGCTCGGAGATCAAAGAAGCTCTCCGTGGAGCCACTGGTGAGCTAGTCGCGGACATCACGCAGGAAATCAAACCCGAAAAACCTAACCCTAACCCTAACCCTAACCCTAACTGGGACAAACTGGAGCCCCTGATACCACCTGATGGGTCACCGGTGACCATCGGAGGTTCCCCACAGCGAGTACAGGCCAACCACCAGGTCGACAGCTTAACCCATGCCTTGGGTGGTTTGAGAAGCCGACCCCTGCAGCTGGTCCAAGAAGCCCCTTCGTACCAACAACAGCACAACCAGCCTACAGCCATGTGAAGGATTCCACACGTGCTGTGCTGGACTGGCTTGGGCTGACAGCCTTCAGGGCTATGGTTAATGTCGAGCTCTATGGCTCCAGTCACTTGGGCGGTAACCTATTGAGCGAGGAACCCCAATCCCACTGTCAACTTCACCCTCTGAGGACGATAAACCTAAGGACGCCGAGAACCCGAGTGACAAAAAGAAGGAGAAGAAGAGAAAGAGCAGGCGCCACGACAGGCGCTGTTCGAAGGGGACGAAGCCTATCACTACCTCAAAGATTGTGGTGAGCCTGCCTGAGTTCACTGCGAAGGACCTCAGCGAGTTCGCGGAGAGTTATGGTTGGTTCCTGAGGATGATTGGACAGCCCCACGCTAGTGGGCGGGTGAAGTGTGACCTACTCTTGCAATGTTGCAAGACCAAGTACCTGGAAAAGCAAGTCAAGCAGATTGTGACTAAGTCCGCCACGTTCGCCGATGTGTTGGTTGCCCTTGAGAGGCAGTACCCCTCCTATCACAGCGACCCATCGATCGGGACGGATATCCGGAACCTGGCCATGATGCCCAACAACCCAAAGGCGGCACGTATCTGTGAACTACTGGCCCACTTGGACCACCGGATAGGGCAACTGACGCCCGGATCTTACGGCAGCAACGAACTGCCTTCTGGGTAGGTGGCCAAGATCCCACCAGACGTGTGGGATAAGTGTCGTGCTACGGCGGAGCGCAAGGCAAGAACCCTCATTTATGAGGACTTGTCTGTACTTCTGTTGGAGCTTGCGCTGGAGAAGGAGAGTGACCAACACCTCAACGCCTACCGCCCCGGAGGAGGCAACTCTGGGAAGCATGGCCGTAGGTATGAAGGACTTTGACCTGGACGAGGGACTACCCCTAAGAATGCTCGCTACATGACCGATGTAAGAGACCTCTTCAGGTGTGACGCCAGAGAGGAGTAGGGCGGCCTCGTGCATGCCCGGGACTGCAACCAGCACCAGTGCGTCGTGGTCCAGGGCAAGAAGCAGGAGACCAACACCGGTAGGAAGGCTAAGATGCCCGACCACTACAGGTGCACCATCACCTGTTTCTTCTGTGGCAAGCGCAAGCACTACAAGGATGAGTGCTACCACAACCAGCGCTTGTCCGCCAAGTTGAAGAACGAGGTTCCGAATGGTGGTGGTAGCGGCAGAGGCAGGAGCAAAAGCGAGAAGGGCAAGGGGAAGTCTCAAGGACAAGGCAAAGGCAAAGACCAAGAGCAACGAAAAGGTGGAGAACGCGGAGGCTCTGAGAAGAGGAACCAGGACAAGAACCAGGACAGGGGCGGGGGAAGCCCCAACCCTACGCCAGGGGGGACCAATCCTGAGCCCTCTGAAGGGCAGAGAAACCCGGGGCCTACAACCTGTTCCTAGATGCCGGCACAACAAGAACAAGAATCTAAGCTTGGCAACGAAGATGGAGACGAGTCTTAACCTCGTAAACATCCCCGCTTCATGCAGATGGCGCGATAATTGTACAAGAAGGGGTTTGATGTGATCTGTCCCGAGGAGTTCTGACAGGGACGCTCTGGGGAATCTACAGGGCTGGTGTTCTGCGTACGTATCCCTCTCCGGGGAGGAGAATAGGCTATGTTACGCTAGACCTACCCGCAGCTCATGGCCGTTGAAGCAAGGGTCTATGGGAGAGATTATCCAGCTGAAGGAGGACCTGGAAGACAAGAGAGCCACTTGGCAACGGAAGATCATGAAGAGCGTGTGGCCTGCCCATGTGAGGACCCCCAAAAGAAGATGAACTCTCAGATGAATGCGTATGTAAAAAGACCTCCAGCGTGCCTATGCTGCAATCAATCACCAGAGATGGTGGAACCGGACCTACTATATCCCTATCAAGGGCTGAAAGACCCCGCCAAGGACGCTGAGCCGGTTGAGGACCACCTCCTTGCTTCTATACACCAGGGGGCAAGCAACCTACACTCTGACGAGGATCTGAAGGACAAGATCAAACCCTTGGACCCGAGAGTACAGAAGCTGATCAGGACCTAGCTGGAGGTGTTCGGGGAACTACTCCATCGAGCTTTCTGTGATAAGCTGGTTCAGATGGACCTCAAGCTGAAACCCGAATTTGTTGGTCACAAGATACGTCGGAGGCCCTACCCGGCTCCTAAAGAGCAGGCTGATGAGATCAAGCGACAGATACAGGAGTGTATGGACGCCGGCTTGGTCCTGGAGTACAAGTACGGGGACTACCCCCAACACTACAGCCCCTGTTCCCTGGTGGCTAAGCCTGGATCTACAGCCAAACAGCTGGTAGTGGACTAGGGAGAGCTAAACAAGAAGACCTTCAACCACTGGGGGTCCATTCTGAACATGGAGTCGACACTGGAGAAGGTAGCCCCCTGCCGCTACAAGACTAAGATGGACAAGCGAAGTGAGTGCTGGCAGGTGGACTTGAAGCCTGATGCCCAGGAGCTACTGGCATTCATCACCCCTCAGGGGAGGGTGTTGAAGTGATCGTCCTGGACGAGGGACTACCCCTAAGAATGCTCGCTACATGACCGATGTACAAGACCTCTTCTAGTGTGACGCCAGAGAGGAGTCGGGTGGCCTCGTGTATGCCCGGGACTGCAACCAGCACCATTGCCTCGTGGTCCAGGGCAAGAAGCAGGAGACCAACACCGGTAGGAAGGCTAAGATGCCCGACCACTACAGGTGCACCATCACCTGTGCCTTCTTTGGCAAGCGCAAGCACTACGAGCATGAGTACTACCACAACCAGCGCTTGTCCGCCCAGTTGAAGGACGAGGCTCCGAATGGTGGTGGTAACGGCAGTGGCAGCAGCAAATGCTAGATGAGCAAGGGGAAGTCTCAAGGACGAGGCAAAGGCAATAGCCAAGAGCAAGGCAAAGGTGGAGGATGCGGAGGCTCTGAGAAGAAGAACCAGGACAAGAACCAGGACAGGGGCGGGGGAAGCCCCAACCCTACGCCAGGGGGGACCAATCCTGAGCCCTCTGAAGGGCAGCAAAGCCCGGGGCCTACAACCTGTTCCTAGATGCCGGCACAACAAGAACAAGAAGCTAAGCGTGGCATTCAAGATGGGGACCAGTCTTACCCCCGTAAACGTTCCCGCTTCATGCGGATGGCGTGATAATTGTACAAGAAGGGGTTTGATGTGATCTGTCCCGCGGAGGTCTGACAGGGACGCTCCCGGGAATCTACAGGCCTGGTGTTCTTGGTATGTAACCCCGTTGGGGGAGGAGAATACCTGGGGGTACTGGATACTTGGGGCACTATATCGATTGTGGCCAAGACATTTTTACCTCGTGCGGACCTGAAGAACATCATGCGTACCGCAGCCATTGGCATGGGGCATGGTCACGTGATGCACAGTTGTGGGCAGAGCATTGTTCACCGGTTCTATGTGATGGATAGCGAAGCCTTCGACTTCGTTCTGGGGACTGACTTTGCCGATCACCCTCAGATTCGACTCCTCACGCTCCAAGCTCCCCATGTCTGTCATGTGGACCATGATGACGGACTGAAATCTGTACCGCTGTAGCAGTCTGAACCCACGTCAAGCTACCTGCGGGTATGCAGGAAGGAGCCCTCTGCCATGATGGTCGCCTCCAAAGCAAAGGACTATCAGCTCCTTGGCAGTGTCCTAGAGAAAGTTGGGATACTCAAGGAAAGATCTGAAAGTGAAGTTGATCGCGCGTGACAAGCAGCACGTCCTGATCCTCTACTGCAGCAAAGGCCACAATCGCTGCTAGACATTTAACTGGCTCTCTTTCGGGATGGCCTTCCGGCAATCCCAGGTTCATTGAAATGCGCAAGGTCTTGACTAAGGTGGCTCCGGAACGTTCCTGCATGGTTTTGTGTTCCCCCGATTGGGGAGCCCATGGGAGTAATAAGTACTGGCGTACTCTATTGGATAAGCTGACGCTGACCTCCACCCAGGTGCCCAACGACGCCATCTATGTGCTCTGGGCAGGAATGTGACAGCAGCCGCTACACCCTGGATGTCCTGAAACACCGACTCCGGCCTCCAGACGCCGTAGGAACTATTCCTGGGGGACACTGCTGCCCCCAACACCCCGTGCCATGTACCTCATCCTAATGTAGTCTCAGAGTGAGGGCGACCCGAGCTACCCAGCCCTATACACTCTCATGACAAAGCCGACTATAACGCTTTCTTCGTCCAGACTTGCGTGGAAGAAGTAGAAAACGCCGAGCACGCTACCCCACAGAAGCCCTTATTCACCATGAGGAGGGAGGAGCCATTGGACAAGTGGCTGGACCCCTGATCCAGGTTAAGAGGGTATGTGGACCCCAAGAGGAGACCTGTGGCAAAGAGGCTATGTTACGCTAGACCTACCCGCAGCTCATGGCCGTTGAAGCAAGGGTCTATGGGAGATATTTTCCAGCTGAAGGAGGACCTGGAAGACAAGAGAGCCACCTGGCAACGAGACTTGGATCCAAAGATCATGAAGAGCGTGTGGCCTGCCCATCTGAGGACCCCCGAAGAAGATGAACTCTCAGATGAATGCGTATGTAAAACCCCCTCCGGCGTGCCTATGCTGCAATTGATCACCAGAGACGGTGGAACCGGACTTACTATATCCCTATCAAGGGCTGAAAGACCCCGCCAAGGACGCTGAGCCGGTTGAGGACCACCTCCGAGTTTCTATACACCAGGGCGCAAGCAACCTACACTCTGACGAGGATCTGAAGGACAAGATCAAACCCTTGGACCCGAGAGTACAGAAGCTGATCAGGACCTAGCTGGAGGTGTTCGGGGAACTACTCCATCGAGCCTTCTGTGATAAGCTGGTTCAGATGGACCTCAAGCTGAAAGCCGAATTTGTTGGTCACAAGATACGTCGGAGGCCCTACCCGGCTCCTACAGAGCAGGCTGATGAGATCAAGCGACAGATACAAGAGTGTATCGACGCCGGCTTGGTCCTGGAGTACAAGTACGGGGACTACCCCCAACACTACAGCCCCTGTTCCCTGGTGGCTAAGCCTGGATCTACAGCCAAGCAGCTGGTAGTGGACTAGGGAGAGCTAAACAAGAAGACCTTCAACCACTTCGGGTCCATTCTGAACATGGAGTCGACACTGGAGAAGGTAGTAGGACTAAGATGGACAAGCGAAGTGAGTGCTGGCAGGTGGACTTGACGCCCAATGTTCAGGAGCTACTGGCATTCATCACCCCCCAGGGGAGGGTGTCCAAATAAAAGGTCATGCCCTTTGGCATGGCCAACGCACCCGCTCTTTTTCAAGAACTGATGAACAAGATCCTGTGGGTCCTAGGTTGTGGACGCGTGGTGCAAGAACTCATATCCTGAGGTGCCCAGATGGAAGCACACATCGGCGATGTATGCCTGGGAACGAACACCAAAGAGAATCTGCTAACCCTGCTGTCTGCAAGGAGAACCAAACACGACTCAAGTGGGAGGAGTGTGAGTTCATGCAGGAGAATATGCAATACCTGGGGTTCGACATTGGCTATGCGTGGTGGACCCTGGCGGCCTCTAAGGCCAATCCCCTGATCGCTGGTAAGGTACCACATGAAGACCCCGAGAAGGGAATCCATGATGTATGCAGCTTCATTGGGGCGTGCACCTTCTCCTGCCGCCACGTAAAGAATTTCACCTATACCAGCGCCATCCTGAAGGACCTCATCAAGAACAGCACTACTTGGCACTGGGGCCCTCAAGGGCAACAAGCGTTTGACGACCTCAAATACAAACTGGCTAACGCTAAATGCTTGGGTGTGTCTGAGGTACAACGTGAAAATATCCTGGTTACGGACCCCAGCAATGTGGGCGGAGGCGGAACGTTGTTCCAGTGGCAAGCACTAGAGAAGGAGGAGTTCAACTCCACCATATCCCAATGGGGTACTGATGGACTGAACTGACATGGAACCGTGATGCACAGGTACCCTGAGGACAAATGGGCTCGCGTTCTCCTGGCCGAGTGGAACTGGATATGGAACCAGGCCAGGGGTAACTACTCTACATATGCGCAGGAACTGCTCGCGGGTATGCTGGTGCTATACTCTTACTCCCCCGTTTGGAGAGCAACCCTGTTCTTTGGCTGTGTAACCAAGAACAGGTCTGCAGCTTCCAGAAGGGGCCGCCACCTGAGAAGGCTAAGCTCAGACGCTGGTGGAGCTACCTGAGCCAGCCACAGCTCGCAGTGCACCATATCCAGGGCGTCAACAAGGAGTGTGTGCACTACATCAGCCGCAACACCTTCGATGACAAGATTGATGCCAGGTCTGAAGAGCTTGGCAAGAAGGCGGTCAGCCGTATGAATGTACAGCGTGCATGAACATGACCACAATCAGACCTCTAGATGGACTCCAACAAGTCGAGTACGTGAAGGAGTTTAAGGATATCTACAAACGCCTGCAGAAGCGTCTCGAACCTGTCCCGGTCAACCAGCAGCAGTGGAAGGGAGACAAGACCTACCTCTGGTTTGAGGACCACATAGTCGTGCCTAGCGACCGTATCCTGGCATTCCTCAAGTGGACCCATGAGTCTGGTGGTCAGTTTCGGGTCGACCGTACCTTGAAGCTGTTCAAGAAGTGGTTCCACTCTACGTGGGGTGATGATCAACTACAGAACGTCCTCCAGCCCATCGTTGACAAGTGCCCGTGCAGGTCCTCTAAACCTGGGGATATCACAGACAGAGTTCCTTACTTGACCCTACTCATCCCACCCTCTGTCAACAATGTACTCTACGTGGACTACACACAGATGCTGAGGTTTAAGGGCTATTACTTCGCCCTAGGGGTAACCTGTGGATTGACCAGGTTTACCCGAGTGTTTCCTTGCACTAAATACATCACCTCGGAGGAGACCATTAAGATACTCTTCAAAGAGTGATTCTGTGTCTATGGGGGTCCTAAAGGAATCAATTGTAACAAGGACGTCAGAGTACCCTCAGACACTGGTTGGTACAAGAGAGTCCTGAGGTGCCTCAATGTCGAAGTGTCCACGGGGATTTCCTATACGCATATGAGTAACCCCCTATGTGAGCGACAGATCCGAGTTCACAAGAAGAACGTCAGGATACGATGCAAACCTGAGCGCACCAAGGACTGGGTGGGACCACTCCCCGTCATATCCCTGATGATGCACTTCCAGGGGAGTTCATCAACTAGCTACTCTCCCCATAAACTATTCATGGAGCGCCCGGCCTGGTTCCTAAACGCTCCCTATCCTACTCTACAGTGAAAAAACTGGTGACGGAGCGGCAAGACAAGGTGCACAAGGCCAGAGCAATGCTCCCAAGAGTGATGGAGCGACAGTGAAACAAGAAGAACAGACAGCGAGTGTTTGCATCCCACCAAGAGGGTGACTGGTTGTTGCCGCGCCACATTCGGCTACCTGCCTTCCCCCCTTCCACCAGTGATGACCCATACTTTGGGCCCTACCAGATCCTGACCGTGCACAGTGACCGCATCACTGTGCGGTGCTGTCCCCTACTAGGGGGGACCCTGGTATGCGCAGCCCAGCAGCAGAAGCGCTACTCTGAGCCTGAGGACCTCTGTGGGGGAGAGTGGGAACTGAAAGACGAGGAGATTGCCGCTCTGGACCTACAGGGCGGTGCTAGCCCCATGGAAGTAGAAGGAGAACTCCCCGACATGAAGTCCGAGGAGATGGCCATGGTGAAGTCTATTCCTTGACACTGCTACCGCGAAGGGTGGCGATTCCTTACCCTCTTGGAAGGATTTGGAGTGGGAGAAGCTACCTTGGAACCCTTTTCTGCCTTCGTGCTCCCTGAGGGACGCCTAAACTCTGGTCTGGTTGACTACTTGTCCCAGAAGAACCTAGTGCAGTTGCTGCGGCTCGCTGAAACGCTTGCCTCGCAGATGAAGTCTAGGGACTCAACCCTTCCTATACCTGCCTATGTATGTGTGAGTGTGCTGAGCCTGAAGATCTAAGAGCAAGCTGCAGAAGTGGTGTCCTAATTATACCCAAGCCTGCACCCTTGCTGAACCTGGCGGATGTCTTTACGCGGTGCGATGGGGTACGCCCCACGCCTCTCCATCCCTAGGTGCCAAGTTTCTGTGTTGGCACCAGAAACGTTTGGGGAATACCCAGCGCTAACGCAAGAGAAAACAACGCTACTAAGCAGCTGTGGCCCAACAGGGAAGCCACTACACGTTCCCCTGCTAGTGCTTGGAGTGTGCTGTTTGCGTGCATAGCCTGAGTACGGGTTGTTCATGAACAAGACGTTTTTTCCTCGCCATTCCTAGCGGAGGCCCATGTTGATTGTGTGATTGTGTGATCTGCGCCCTCTTTAGCTGGGTGAGCAACTGCATCAATCACCCTGAACATTCCCCTCCGGCGAACAGAGGCAGATGCAGGACAGTTTGGTGCGAAGGAACCCAGCCTGCCTCGCCGTACCATACAGGTCTGCAAGAGGGAAATGATACGATGTATCCAAACTGCCCTATCAAGCAAGCAAACTGATGGAACTCCACCCGTTCTCTGAAACAAGATAGGGCAGAGCCCGAGGGTAACCTAAACAAGGGTTATACCCAGCGGGGGTGGCCTGGCCAACCCTTTATTGCGTCATATGCTGAAATCAGACCCTTGTAGGCTTGACGGATTTTGGTTTGGCGTTCGGGTATAGGTCAAGCTTAGCAACTCCCAACCGCTCCGTACCATGCACCTTAGGATGGTCCTGTCCCGGACGGAGACGAACCTTACAACTAAAAGCATTCCGCTCATAGTCCGCGAGGATGCGCTTCTTCATGAGCTCCGCCTCTGGAGATACAATAGGTCCTCGGGTGGTGACAACGCCACCAACACGCGAAGCCGCCAACACTCGCTTGGCGGTGTTATTCTTTCGGTAGCACTTCACAGTAGTGCCCCCCCCCGCCTCTGAGGTCATGCGCAGTTTCGCATCTGCATCGGGGTTAGGGACGGCTGGTGCCCAAAGGGAGGCCATATGACATTTAGTGGCTGTCAAATTTTCCTCCGCACTACCGCCGTCCACGTAGAGCGCCACCGTGGAGCAACCCATTTGAGGGAAGGGTGTGAGGTGGTCATCCTGATAGAGACGGGCCTTAGTCTCCGGCCGAGGAAGATGGTACCCCTGCATAGTAATTTTCATAAGGGGCTTCCACCACTCCCTATGTGTCCATTCTTGCCCTACGACGATGGCTCGTAGTTTGTCTTGCCGAATTTTCCAGACACAATCAGAAAACCAATGATGAGGAGGGCACATCCAATACACTTTGGATGGGTCCGCAGGGGTAGAAAAGAAATCATCGTGTGCCGAAACCCAACGGGTAGCCTGAGCCATACCCAGCACTCTACTGAGACCGTATGCGCTGCACCCTGTTGCCGGACGGGAAAAAAGATAAGAAAAACACGAAGAAAAAATTTTCTAAATAGCTGAAAATAAAGCTGATTAGCATAGGAAACAGCTAGGCGGAAAAGCGCGCTGGAAAACGCGTTGAAACGCGACTGAAAATTTTTTCCGCCTCGAGTAGGTGAATAGTTAACGCTGTAAGCAGCGTTGCAAACGTACAAGTGGAGCGCCGTGCCCCTAGCTGTCCAACACGCCGTATACGTAAAGAAAAACGCTCCGCGAGCAGCGCGTAAAAGCCGGAAAATATTTTTCAAAGACGCTACATCCCTGAACACGCGCCCTCTCGCTTTGTTCTCTTCTCCATGTACCTCCGCTTCCCGTCTGTGCCAAACCCTCGCCGTACTTGCCCTCCATCTCAATGCAGGCAAGCCAAGTCGGGTGGAACTCGAGAAAAAACGACACCATCAACTCATAAGACGACAAACAAGACGATTTTATCAAAGACAACGCGGCCGGGATCAGCAATAAAGTGGCGAACGGCGAGACCACGGACACAGAGACGGCCGCGGGGTAACACAGGCTAATAATCAATGCTTTTTGTGAGTGCCGACAGGGAGGGAAAGGGCAAGACATTACACAGACGCCACAACCGGGCAAAAATCGTCACAGACGACCAACAGCACAAAACAGCACAGCACGGCGCCACACGACAGGCCACAGGAGGGCAAATCAAGCACAAACAGCACCGCACAACGACAGCAGAGCACGACAGCATGGCACAACGCAACAGGACAGCACCACACAACACGAGACAGGGAAGCAAGGCACCACAGCAAACCGCACCAACCACAGAAAAGCAGACAACTCGGCCAGACGGAGACAGCGACACTGAGACGCGCCACCAGCAGACAACCACGGGCCACCAAACCCAGCACCACACCACAGAACACCAGAGGAAACAGCACAACACACAGCAGGGCACCACAACACCAGGCACCAGCAACAGCACGCACCACACGAAGAGCACAACGCAAGCGCATCAGCACAGCGAAGCACAGCACTGCACAGAGCAGAGGGGACAGGGAACGCACAGCACGACACCCCAGGACACAGCGGCGAACAACAGCACGCACCAGCACGCCACGACAAAACAGACACAGCACAGAGCACACAGCGCGGGGGAACACCGCAAAACGCAGCGGCGCCAAGCACAGGGCCCCGGGGCGACAGGCAATGCCAGTGGGCACAGCACAACAAGCAACGGCACCAAATGAGCGCAGCAAAACAACACAGCACACAACGACACAACACCAGGCGGCACAACGCGCAGCAGCGCGGCGCAGCACCGCACCCAGGGACACAGAGCACAGCACAGCACACGGCAACGCAGACAGAAACCAGACAGCAAACCACACCGCGAAGAAACCAACCGGACGGCAGGACCGGAGAAACGGCACAACACGCAGCAGCAGCCAACAGCGCAGCACAACACACAAACAGAAGCCCTGACAAACACCGCACAGCGCGCAGCAGCCCACAACACAGCAAGGCGAGACACCACTGCACGACATGCAGCGCGGAACACGGCAACACGGCACCGCAAAACACCCAACGAAAAAGCAGCGCAGCGGGGCACCACCAGACAAGCACCGGAGGGGGAGGGGGGCAGCAGAAGGCGAGAACCGCTGACAAGCGCCAAGCAAGCAGGCAGCGGCAAAGGGGCAGAGAAAAAATGGAAGAAGAAAAAACGGAGCACCGAGCGGCAGCGACCAAAAACCACGAGACACAGAAGGGGGGAGCGGGGGCAGCAACCACCAGCGAGCAGCCAACGGCCAAGCGGGAAAGACAAAAGCAGCGAGAGAACACGGAGAGCCAAGCAGCGGGAGACCACCAAAAAAAACAAGAGGAGAGGGGGGGGGGCAGCAGATGGCGGGAACCGCTGGCCAGCGCCAGGCAAGCAGGCAGGAAAAAAAAACTGAGCACCCAACGGCAGCGACCAAAACCCCGAGACACCAAATGAGGGGGGGGGGTAGCAACCACAAGACAGCGGCCAACGGCCGGGCGGGTAACACAAAAGCAGCGAGAGCACAGGGAGAGCAGAGCAGCTGGATACCAACAAAAGAAACAAGAGGAGGTGAGGGGGGGCAGTTGACGGCACGAAATCGCCGACGAGCGCCAAGTCAGCAGGCCGAAGCAAAGCAGGAAAAAAAAGAAAGAAAGAAAAACAAAAACAGGGCACCCAACAGAAGCGACCAAAACCGCAAAACACAAGGGGGGGGGGGTAGCAACCGCCAGGGAGCAGCCAACGGCCAGGCTGGAAACACAGAAGCAGCGAGAGCGCACGGAGAGCCGAGGAGCGGGAGGGCAGCAAAACAAACAACACACAGCGGGAAAGCCCAGGGCACCCGAGGCCCGAAACCAGAGAAAGCGAGAGACAGCGGGGAGACAGGGGGGGAAGGAAAACAAAGGAACAAGCAAGGGCAACCCCAGCACGGAGGGGGTCGAACAAAGCAGAAAGACAAAGCGGCCAAATGAAAAGGTGAGGCGCACCAGAACGCGCCCGGGAGGCCCGCCCGCCCGACAGGACAGACAAGCACACGCACACACGCACGGGCCCCGGGCTTGGCGTCCTCCGACCCGCAAGGGGAGGTGTTGGGTAAAGGTAAAGGTAAGTTGCTCGGGCGATCTCCGAACTCCAGCGTATCAGTGATCCCTACCTGTCCCTCGCAGCATCCCTTCCGGCTCGCGGGGTCACCGACACCCTAGCGCCTAGGACACTGCGTTCCTCCCCCACCGGGGTTCGAACCGAGCGCAGCATCCCTTCCGGCTCGCGGGGTCACCGACACCCTACCGCCTAGGACACTGCATTCGGCCTCCACCGGGATTCGAACCGAGCACCTTTAGTTCAGGCGTCATGTGCATGACCGCTGAACTACGAGACCTTCTCAGGGGAGGTGTTGGGGTCCACAAGAAACAGCCCCGGTGCACCTGCCGAGTCCCCTGTCGAACGACGGACGGTACGGGACACCGGACATGTCAGTGACCGGGTCCACAGACGCCAACCACCGCAGTGCGCGCAGCCCGAGACCGGAGACGGAGAGACCAGCCAGGGACAACCCCATCGCCGGACCCCGAACAGGTACGATGCGGAGCAAGCCCAGCGCCCCTGCCTCGGCGGGGCCCAGCGGCAGGCGCAATGAGCCTGGTTCTCCGCCGGCCAACACGTGCCCCGCGCAGCCACCCAGTAAAGCCGGGGGTGCAAGCCACGGGGTGGGGAAAGGCACCACGGTGTCGGGAAAGCCGACTGGAGCACCGGGAGCGACCAGACCGGAGCAGGCACAGCGCACCACGCGGGGCCAGGAGGCACACCACAGAGGCGCGACACCGGCACAAATAAGGCACACGGACAGGTGCCAAGCAACAACGGCCGCCGGGTGCTGCTAACCCGGAGAGCAAACAACAGGCAATGATCCACGGCAGGAAGACAGGTGCCAAGTAACACCAGCCGCCGTCCGGGCGGACGATTGCGCGCCTGGCAGCGAACCCAGCCCCTGCCGTTTACCAAACATCCCCGTCCGTGTGGACTTGTGCGCGCCCGGAGGGTATCCAACGCCAACCGGCTACAAAGAGCCGCCGTCCGGATGCAGGAGTGTGCGCCCCGCAGCGAAGCCCCGCATAAACAACACCGCACACGCACCACACCGCACAACAGAATGAGCGGGCACACCGGTGAACAGGAGCCAAGTGGCCTAGGACACCGCACAATCACAGCAAAGGACGGCCCGCGCACACCGGTGAACAGGAGCCAAGTCGCCCAGGACACAGCACACTCAACACAACACACCGAGCGGGCACACCGGTGAACAGAAGCCAACTGGCCCAGGACGGCGCGCACGCAGCACAACACACGTGGGGGGCACACCGGTGAACATGAGCCAAGTGGCCCAGGACACTGCAGCAGCATAGCAACGCACGGAGCGGGCGCACGGGTGAACAGGAGCCCAGTGGCCCGGAACACCGGACACGCAACACAACAAACCACGCGGGCACACCGGTGAGCAGGAGCCAATTGACCCAGGACACCGCACATGCAAAGCAACGCACCGAACGGGCACACCGGTGAACAGGAGCCAGGTGGCCCAGGACACCGCACACGAAACACAACACACCGAGCGGGCACACCGGTGAACAGGAGCCAAGTGGCCCAGGACACCGCACACGCAAAGCAACGCACCGAGCTGGCGCACCGGTGAACAGGAGCCAAGTGGCCCAGGACACGGCACACGCAAAGCAACGGACAAAGCGCGCACATTGGTGAACAGGAGCCAAGTGGCCCAGGACACCGCAAACGCAAAACAACACACCCAGCGGGCACACTGGTGAACAGGAGCCAGGTGGCCCAGGACACCGCACAAGCAAAGCAACGGACAGAGCGGGCACACCGGTGAACAGGAGCCAAGTGGCCCAGGACACCGCACACGCAATGCAACACACCGAGCAGGGACACCGGTGAACAGGAGCCAAGTGGCCCAGGAGACCGCACAAGCAAAGCAACGGACGGAGCGGGCACACCGGTAAACAGGAGTGAAGTGGCCCAGGACGCCGCACATGCAACAGAACACAACGAGCGGGCACACCGGTGAACAGGAGCTAAGTGGCCAAGGACACCGCACACGCAACACAACGCATCGAGCGAGCACATCGGTGAACAGGAGCCAAGTGACCCAGGACACCGCACACACAACACAACATACAGAGGGGGCACAGCGGTGAACAGGAGCCATGTGTCCCAGGACACCGTACAGATGTGCACACGAAGGGGCGCTGAGGGCAAGGAAAGAACCAATACCCCATGGGTCGGACGCAATGGGGCGACCCAGCCGATGCACCGGACCAGCAGCAGGGGCGGTACACGGTGGCGGCTGGTCCGAGCCCGGCCAGGCTGCATCGGGGACCATTACAAACGTCCACCGGGACTATGCAAGCAACTGATGACAGGCGAGCCGGCATACAGTCCAGGAACGGGTCGCCTGCCAAGCAGAGAGGCCCCGCAACTCAAGCCACAAGAGTGAGGCTGTCGTACCGTAGACTAGGGGGAGCAATACCCCTTGTGGTGAGAGATACTCCAAACTGCTGGGCAACCCCGAGAGCTGCCGTCCAGAGGAGGGGGCATGTAGCCCTATCCATGGACACATGTGGGGAAACCCTCCCACTTGGGACACCTGGACCAGGTGGCCGCGACACTGCCTTCCGCGGCAACTGCAGGAGCGGCTTAAGAGGCACCTGACCTAGGGCAGTGGGGGGGACAGGACGTCCCACTGGTAAGACCTTTTTCCTGCATCGTCAAAGGAGGCATCCCGAGCCCCCGAAGATACCTACCTATCTAGCCGCCTGGATGGATCCGCGGTATCGGAATAAAAATGATCCAGTCGCAGAACCCAAAGGGTAGCCCGAGCCATACCAGGGACCCTATTGAACGCGTCCAGGTCGGGGTTTTTGTGAAATTGTTTTTTAGCACGCGCGGCCCAATACAGGGTGAGGCCATAGTCAGACTGCTTCCATATGGACCCATCACGCAGTGTAGGTAGAACATCATGGGCAAGGGTCACGGGAGCAAATTCAACGAGCTCCAACGCACAAGCCCGATCCTGCACGGGGGGCACGGCGGAAGCGGTCAAGGCGGTTTGCCACCAGGAGGCGTAACCACAATTGCCGGGCCCGGGTGCGTAGGAGTGACCGCTCCAATGATTGGAACACTTATGCCCCACACGGACTGATGTGACACTTTACCATGAATGGGTTCGACCAAAAATGGTTTGCCGGTTTGTGGAGCTTCACGGAAGTCCTCAATGCAAAAGCTGGGGTGCACTGGATGGTGACAGTATAAACAATTGAAACGTCCATTTGCTCGTCGCTCCCTGGCAAAGGCATCTCGTTCTCAGCTTGGGTTAGGCGCCTCCTTTGGGGGGATCCATATTTTTTGCAGATTTGGTCCCTAAAAGCGTTGGGGTTAGCCAAAGCGACCGCTTGGCACTCAAAGTCCACAAAAACACAGAGAGCCTTAAATTATCCATTTGGCATAACAACCTGATTGGAAAGTTCTAGCCACGATATGCCCCTTCATGGGGTTTTGGGTTTGAGGTTTGAATCTTCGGGTACTGGGGGCTCTTCTGCCCCGGGGTGCCAGGTGATATCCTCCCAACCAGGACTTAGTGGGGAGCCCCTCATGATACACCTCCTGCCTGGTGGCGCAGTCCCCCAGGTTCACGGGGCTCGGAGCCCTGTGCCTCCACGGCTTCCCCATTTTGCCAGACCCCGGTCAGTGCCTCATTTAGCAACCATGGCTGCAGGTGCTTACCCACCACGCCGTCCCCCTGATGCGTGGTTGCCGGGGCTGCTGGCGCCGCCGGGCCCCTGCTACTGGCTTGTCGCCAGTGGGATCCCCATGGGCTGGCGCGGAGGCTGCCTAGCCGCGGGGTGGATGCGTAGCACTGTGTGCTACTACTCCCTTGGCGGGTGCAGTGCCCTGGTTGTGTGTGCGCGGCTCTCGCGGCAGGTCTGGAGGGTCGGGACCGGTGCCGGTTTTCGCTTCTCCCCTTGGGCTTCTCCCTTCCCTCGCGTCCCTTGCTGTGCTTGTTGCGGGTGGTCCTGTCTGGGTGTCCATTCCCTTCGCCTGCCAGTATGCCATTCCATGGGGTCTGTGCGTTCCGCGAGCTTGGTCTGGTTGCCCTTCGGGTCCGAGCCGCGTGTTCGTTGGGTGTGGGTGCGCTCACGCTCCCGCGGCGTACACGCCTCTCCCCCTAACCCGGGTCGCTGTGGCGCGCGATATGCCCCTCCTTGACTCTTGAAGAACGAGACCCACGGTAGTGTCACAGGGGTTGATGAAGCTTACTTCTTTCGGAGGGGGTACACCTACCAACGTCCGCGCCTGTACGGCGCTCCCTTTCCCATTTTATTGTGCTTACCGCCACCACCACCCTTATCGCTACCACCGCCTCTACCGCCACCACCAGCCTTATCGCCACCACCCTTGTTAGGTTTACCACCCTTAGACGTATCCAAAAGTTCCAAACTTACGTCAACCCCGTGGGTCAACCCAAACCCATGGTGATGAAAAGCGCTGTCCCCAGTTCTAAACCGCCGCCTTCAAATCAACCCGTTGGGTTCCCTGTTCGAAACCTTGGAAACAACGTAAACAAACGGATATTGAATACCATATTAATCGGCTTGTCACCAATGGCACCCTTTGGACGTGTAGACCGAATTCCCCATTCAAAGACCCCATTTTGGGTAAGTTCCATTTGGCTCGGCAGTGTTTGGGTCCGCCGTAGCGTCCGCATTGACCGCATTCACCGCGGTTTTATGGGGAGGAGGGCAATGGGTGTGGGTCACCTTCGTCTTCTCTCCTCGATTGAGACGATCAAAAGGTTCTCTCCCCGAGATGTCTTTATGGGCCAGGGCATTGATATTTTCAGGCTTGAAACAAGGCCTGCGGTGCTCCACTTTCATAGTGTGGCTGTTTGTTTGAGGTGTGCTGTTGAGCTGCAAGACCCATTATTGAAGATATGGCTCCTTGCAATCAACTATCAACCCCGGCCCCGAATGGGAAACAATCTCAGGAACCGTTGTGCAACTTTCAGCGCTATACTTCCTCAGTTCTATTCCAAATGGGCGCGACGTGGCGAAGGGTCACGACCACTAAAATGCACCACACAACTGGCCTGGGTGTTCTTGGCCTCTTTTTTCACTACCTTCTATTTAATCCACGGGAGCTTGCTTAGGAGCTGCTCCCGGATCACGTGGGGGCGAGTCTCTTTACTGAAAGACAACAAACGTTTCGAACAAGTATAGAACTCCTCCAAGTCGATGAGGGACACTTGCCCTCGAACCACCCTGGAGGTGAGGGTTCGCCAGCGTTCATCGGCCCTTGAAGGCTCATACTCATGGAGGCGGTGTTCCAAACAATCCCACAATTCTTTGAGGGTGGGGGCCGTATGTGTGTGTTCAGTCGCCTTCGCGACTCGAGCGTTGATGATCTTCTTTAGCCACGGGGGCAAGGTGCTCAAAGTCATGCGCGCATGTGGGATCACACCCTTCCAACCATTATTGCAGCTTCTCTACCCACTCATCGCAGTTCTCTAGTTGCCCATTGAAATGAAGTGGGGGCATATCACTATTCTCCACCACTTTGGTGTAACTATTTTGCACCATAGGCATTTGGTACGATTGGTACGCGGGGGGAGCCATGGTTGGGGGTGCACTTCGTGAAACCTTCACTGGAGAAACTGTACACCCGTCCGTAGGATGAGAAGGCGTGTATTGATTCCCAGCAGAAGTGAAAACTTCTTTCGTGAGGGGATCAATGTTCCCCAACAAAGAAGAGTTCTCCTCCTCACCAGTCCACGGGGCCGTAGACACCGAGGGGTATTCCTCGCTCTTAGGCAGCACCCTCCACTCTGGGATAGCAGGTGAAGCAGGTCACAACCCAACCCTGGCATATTGCCCCTAAGGGATCATTAAGTGGCCATATATATGGACTATTGTATATAATGTTCCATTCCCTTGTTAGAAAAATAGGATGTGGGATAGATAAGGCAATCTTGGATCTTTTGTACTTGTATGAATTAGTAGATAATAGGGTGGATTGCACATGGCTGCATATCAGGTATTTCATTGGCTATGTGTTTGATATCTGCTTGCAGGATACTATTCAGTCAACACAATTGTGATGTCTTCTTTGCCAAGCAATGTTGCTGCCCATGCCACTGCGACCTCTGCTCCTGACCCTACGGTCTGGTTTCATGGTAGCAGAGGCGAAAATGTTTCGTCTCTGTTGGGCGCTTGGCATCGCAGAAAGCGATCGGTCCGCGAAATTGTGGACCAAATCCAAGTCAAAATCTCTTCCCCGGGAGAGATAGATGAGGGTGTGCAGGTCCCCACTCTCAGGATCTCCTCAGCCCTGACCCAGTCAACCAGGCAGGGTCCGCAAAAATGGGCCAAGCCCCAGATGGCTACCAATCCCAAGTCTCTGAAATCCCCGAATGTTCCCATCGGGCCCCCCATCCTCGAGATCCAGCTGGTGTACCTGGGTTGGTTGCGGGGGAAATGGACAGGCACCCTCAGAGAGAGCTAATGGGACCACAATTGCCTTCTCCAGGCACGGAAACCGTTGAAAGCGCAGAGAATCAGGCAATCATCGAACCATCCACTAGGGTGATGGAGCGTACGAACGCTGCACCCTCGCCCCCTGCCGACTGGGGTACGATTGCCTCGCCGACGGGCCCCATTGTGGTCGACTCTGACACTCCTCCCTCGCTAGGGGGGTTGCCAGAGCCCCACCTCAGGCAGGGCCCATCAGCCCTAGTGTTGACCAACTCGACGCCGAAAATCGTCCAGTAGGCCCGCCTACACCTGATCCCCATGGCCATCTGGGTCCGGCTCGTGAAGCCGTGGCCCTAATCCAACAGGCCCGGTCAGGGAGCAGGCAGAACCCAACTATGGTGGAATCGTCGCGCACTCCAATAAGCAGATCGCAGCGGTTTCAGTCCCTGGTGGAGGAATGTCCTTCCTTGGAAGCACATCCCAATCCCCTGAGCGGATCCAGCCAAAATTGTACGATCATCGAGAAATTGCCCACGCAAGTCGAGGAGGATGAGTGTGACCAGGGGTTCCCCCTGGCGTGCAAACAGGGGAGCGATGATGAGGAGGAGGAGATCGGAGTGCTGGAACATAGGCCCCTTCATCATTCCCCCATTTCCGTTGCCTCGTCGCCTGCACCGCCCGAACCTATGTCGGGGACCAGGAATCGCCCCATGCTTGTGGACGAATCCCCGGTGCCCCACTACATCATGGGGGAGGCCTCTTCGGCCCCTCAGGGCATTGTTGTGCAGAAATCTCTGGTGCGTATGAGCTGTATCAAAGACCGCACGTGTCTTATCGTGGAATCTCCGGAGCCTACAGAGGACCGGGCTGGTACTACGTCTTTGGTGCCTGTGAGTGGCACAATAGATTCTGCATCCCTGCTGGATGATTCCCCGGCGGTGCCGAAGGTTAACAATCTGTGCTGCGAGGGAGCGAATCCGGTGGAGGGAGGTTCAGCAACCCTCCCACACAATTTGGTCTCTACCCCTCCAACTACATTTACTACGGAGGACCTCCAACCGCGGGTACTGTCCAATTGGGGGGTGGATCCAGAGGTTGCAACGGGCTCGGAGCCTGTTTTTGCTTCCCATCCGTCGATCCGAGCACCTACAATGGTTCATGAGTCACGACAATATATTGTGGTGGACGAGTCCCCACCGCCAACTCCGCACCCGAGCCCTGTTGGTCCTATCTCCCCTCCTCCGTAACCCCGCCAGAGGGCTCACATCGAGCACGTGGACGGCATCCCGTACTTGATTCGGCCATCCCATGGTGGGGGTTCTGAGGGGGGACATTGCTCTGGTGGGGCGGCGCCTAAGCCCGTTGCTGCGCACCCTCTGGTCCTTCCATGGCCGGGGATGCTGCTGGCGGAAGAGGTGGCGCGTCATCTCCTCCTCGTGGGGGTCGGGGGTGCCTCGTTTTTGACATTCTAGGTTCCAAACACGGGGGGAGATGACTTGAAGCACACCTGTGACTGGCCAAGGTGTATTGTGCACTATGAAACGTGCATCCAATCTCTGATGGCTCAAGTGCAGGCCTTTGGAACTCAAAATCTAGAGCTGCAGCGGTCCCAGCAAGAGCTTTCTCAGGCTGTGGCCTCTACCGCTGGCATCAGTCAGTCTTACGGGGACCGGATGACCCAAATCTTGTCTGCGTTGGCTAAATTTGATGCAGTGGTTCAGGGCTACCAGCGGGACTTGAGGACAGTGGCGGCCAGTCTGGCGGATCATCTTAAAATGTCCAACAGCAACACGGCCAAATCCTTTAGCGCAGTGGTAATGCTCGCTACGTGTTATGCTGCTGTTGCATCTAGGATTGTTGCGTGGGACCGCTGGTACGCCACGCCCGCGGAGCCCGTTACGGTGGTCCCGCCTCCGCCATCGATGCCTCCAACCCCTCTTGATCCTGAGCCGGCGCGCCATCTGGTTCATCTGGTGGTGGCTGTGTCCTTCCTTTCTCCGTCGACCCATCCCACGAATGCATCTACCATCCGAACTCATGTCCGGACTTGGGGTCGCTGAGGGGGTGGGAGGAACATCGGGAACACCACCATCATGAGGAACCCACTTTGTGGAGGGGAACTGCCAAAAAACCGAAGGAACCTGCTATTTCCGAGTGGAAGGCGGTGCCTAAGAAGTAAGTAAGTAAGTAAGGGCGGCCGCGTCCGCAGCCTCATCATAAGCGGATCCAGCCTAAATTGTACGATCATCGAGAAATTGCCCACGCAAATCGAGGAGGATGAGTGTGACCAGGGGTTCCCCCTGGCGTTCGAACAGGGGAGCAATGATGAGGAGGAGGAGATTGGAGTGCTGGAACATAGGCCCTCTCATCATTCCCCTATTTCTGTTGCCTCGTCGCCTGCACCGCCCGAACCTATGTCGGGGACCAGATATCGCCCCATGCTTGTGGACCAATCCCCGGTGCCCCACTACATCATGGGGGAGGACTCTCCGGCCCCTCAGGGCATTGTTGTGGAGAAATCACTGGTGCGTATGAGCTGTATCAAAGACCGCACGTGTCTTATCGTGGAATCTCCGGAGCCTACAGAGGACCGGGCCGGTACTACGTCTTTGGTGCCTGTGAGTGGCACTATAGATTCTGCATCCCTGCTGGATGATTCCCCGGCGCTGCCGATGGTTGACAATCTGTGCTGCGAGGGAGCGAATCCGGTGGAGGGAGGTTCAGCAACCCTCCCAATCAATTTGGTCTCTACCCCTCGTACTACATTTACTACGGAGGACCTCCAACCGCGGGTACTGTCCAATTAGGGGGTGGATCCAGAAGTTGCAATGGGCTCGGAGCCTGTTTTTGCTTCCCATCCGTCGATCCGAGCACCTACGATGGTTCATGAGTCACGATAATATATTGTGGTGGACGAATCCCCACCGCCAGCCCCGCACCGGAGCCCTGTTGGTCCTATCTCCCCTCCTCCGTAACCCAGCCAGAGGGCTCACATCGAGCACGTGGACGGCATCCCGTACTTGATTCGGCCATCCCATGGTGGGGGTTCTGGGGGCGGACATTCCTCTAGTGGGGGGGCGCCTAAGCCTGTTGCTGCGCACCCTCTGGTCCCTCCATGGCCGGTGATGCTGCTGGCGGAAGAGGTGGCGGGTCATCTCCTCCTCTAGGGGGTTGGGGTGCCTCGTTTTTGACATTCTAGCTGCCCCGCTCAAGCACAGGGGGGGGTGACTTGAAGCACACCTGTGACTGGCAAAGGTGTATTGTGCACTGTGAAACGTGCATCCAATCTCTGATGGCTCAAGTGCAGGACTTGCGAACTCAAAATCTAGAGCTGCAGCGGTCCCAGCAAGAGCTTTCTCAGGCTGTGGCCTCTACCGCTGGCATCAGTCGGTCTTACCGGGACCGGATGACGCAAATCTTGTCTGCGTTGGCTAAATTTGATGCGGTGGTTCAGGGCTACCAGCGGGACTTGAGGACAGTGGCGGCCAGTGTGGCGGATCATCTTAAAATGTCCAACAGCAACAGGGCCAAATCCTTTCGCGCAGTGGTAACGCTCGCTACAGGTTATCCTGCTGTTGCATCTAGGATTGTTGCGTGGGACCGCTGGTAGGCCACGCCTGCAGAGCCCGCTACGTCGGTCCCGCCTCCGCCATCGGTGCCTCCAACCCCTCTTGATCCTGAGCCGGCGCGCCATCTGGTTCATCTGGTGGTGGTTGTGTCCTTCCTTTCTCCGTCGACCCATCCCACGACTGCATCTACCATCCGAACTCATGTCCGGACTTGGGGTCGCCGAGGGGGTGGGAGGGACATCACGAACACCACCATCATGAGGAACCCACTTTGTGGAGGGGAACCGCCGAAAAACCGAAGGAACCTGCTATTTCCGAGTGGAAGGCGCTGCCTAAGAAGTAAGTAAGTAAGTAAGGGCGGCCGCGTCCGCAGCCTCATCTGACATCTCCTTGTTTGTTTTACATGGTGGCCGCCTCTGGCGGGAAAGGGAGCTCTCCATCATCAGTTCCCCTGGCGACCCCTGTCTCACCTCAAGGCCGAGAACTTCAACCAGGTTCCCTTGGGGCATGACGGGCGGTAGGCTCCCTTCAGTCGCTGCCCTCACGGTTTCAGCTCCTTCCGGTTACCCTTTGAAGGATCCCCCGGCCTTCCCCCCCTAGCACAGCCTATTGGGCGCCTGCAGGCGCGTTTCCTGTGGATAGCCCTCGCCGACAGCGGAGCATTTCTCTCTGTCAACCACATTCCACCACTCCCCATACCTCACAAGTTGGAGTACCCACTCGGCCCCCTGATGCACTTGGGTGTCGTCCATCCACGGCTGGAGGCCAGAGGGCGACCCTTTCCACGTTCCCCCTGGTCCCGCTCACGCGTGATCCGACGTGTACTCAGGGCATTGACCCGGGGATCTCAAGGTCGACCCTCACCCCTGCGGACACCTCACGGCCGTCCCGGAGTTCAGGGCATTTTCCTGACTTCCCGTGGTCAGGTTCCCAATGGTTGGCCCATGGTTCACCACTCCATGGCGACTGGTTTCCCAATCCCACTGGGCTGTTGCTTGGCGCTTTTGGTGTCCCTGCCCATCCTATGTCCCATTCCGCTTTGCCTCATCCCGGCACCGGCCCGTTCCCAGCGTCCCATGGACTCCCTACCCCGTCGGGCCGTTGTGCGGCCCTAGCCACACGCCCTCCCCCGCCCCGTCCCCTTGTCCTATCATCCCGTGTTTATACCCCACCGGGTCGCCAGCAACCCTGTGGTGCGGGCCCACTGGATCTTCTTCCATCCGGGGACCGCTTCCTGCGCCTAGCACGGGTCGCTCCCTTCCCGCCCCCGTCCATTTCCCCTGTGCCGCGGCCCCGGCCTAATCTCCTGGGCTGTTGTGCGACCCCATCCCATCCCTCATCCCGTGTTTATACCCCACCGGGCTGCCAGCAACCCTGTGGCGCGGGCTCACTGGATCCCATTCCATCCGGGGACCGTTCCGTGCGCCTAGCACGGGTCGCTCCCTTCCCTCCCTTTTCCCCTGTGCTGCAGCCCCGGCCTATTCCCTTGGGCTGTTGTGCGGCGCCATCCCATCCCTCATCCCGTGTTTATACCCCACCGGGCCGCCAGCAACCCTGTGGCGCGGGCCCTCTGGATCCTCGTCCATCCGAGGACCGTTTCGTGCGCCTAGCACGGGTCGCTCCCCTCCCGCCCCCGCCCCTCTCTCCTGTGCCGCCTCCCATGCTGTCTTAGTCCCCTGGGGCCGTCGCATGGCCCTAGCCACACGGGTCCGGGTTCAATGTGCCCATCCGCCTCTCATTCTTCTCCTTCTCCTCTCGCTTCCCGCCTCTTGCTCTTCTTGTCCTCGTTCTCCCCCTTCCCCGGTTCTTGTACTTGCTCTCCTTGCCGTTTTCTGCCGCCGTCGCTTCATCTTCCTCCTGCAGCCCCGGACGCTCCCATCCAGGGCCGCCTCGCCCCCGGATGTTCCAGTCCCCGTGCGCTGCTTTCCTGGTTGTTCCCGTCCGGGTTCCACGTGTTTGGCCGCTTTTCCATCTGCTCCTTCCCCTCCCGCTTCCTGACCTCTTTCGTCGTTTCCTTCCTCATCTGGTCCTTGCCCTTGTTCATGTGCTCCTGGCCGTTGTTCTCTGCTACTGTATCCACCTCCTTTCGCAGCCCCGGAGGTTCCAATCCAAGGCCGCTGCTTCCCCGGACGCTCCAGTCCCGGGCCTCCGCCCCCCGGATGTTCCAGTCCGGGTGTTTTGCTTCCCCGGATGTTCCAGTCCGGGTTCCAGGTGTTTGCTTCTTCTTCTCCTCCCTCTTCCCTTCTCTTGCTCTTCTCGTCCTCTCTCTCCACCGACCCTGTCTCTCGTGCACGCACCCCTTACCCCTTGTCGATTCTTGCCACCGCCGCCTCTTCTGCCTCCTGGAGCTCCGGACACTCCTTTCCATGGCCGCCTCACCCCCTGATGTACCTGCCCTGGTGCGCTGCTCCCCCGGTTGTCCTCGTCCGGGTTCCACGTGGCTGGCCGCTTCTGCTTTTGCTCCTTCTCCTCCCCCTTCCCTTCTCTCGTCCGTCTTGTCTTTCCCCATCTGGTCCATACTGGTCCATGCTGTTCACGTGCTCCTCGTTGCTTTTCTCTGCCGCCATTTCCTCCCTTTTCTGAGGTCCCGGGCCGTTGCCTCCCCGGACGTTCCAGTCCAGGGCTTCCGCCCCCCGGATGTTCCAGTCCGGGCGCATTGTTTCCCCGAATGTTCCAGTCCGGGTTCCGTGCGCCTGCCTCCCCTTCTCCTCCCCCTTCCCGTCTCTCGTTTTTCTCGTCCTCTCTCTCCTCCTTTCCAGACTCCTGTTCATGCTCTCATTTTCAGTTCTTGCCGCCGCCGCTGCTCTTTCTTCACGGAGCCTCGGCCGCTCTCGCTTGACAATCTCCTGTGCCGCCCCGCTCCCGGTTCATCCTGACTGGTTGCGTTGCTTCCCCGGTTGTTCCCATCCGGGCTCCATGTGTTTGGCTGCTTCACCTTCTTCTCTTTCTCCTCCCGCTTCGCGTCTTCTCTCCTTCTTGTCCTCCCCCATCCGTTCCTTGCTCTTCTTCTTGTTCTCCTCACCGTGTCTCTCCGCCACTGTCTCCTTCTCCTTGTTTGTTGCCCCGGACGTTCCATTCCTGGGCCGCTTCGTCCCCGGACGTTCCAGTCCGGGTGCGTTGCGTCCCCGGATGTTCCAGTCCGCGGCACCGGGTGCACCCCCGGACGATCCAGTCCGGGGGTTGGGGCCTTGCTCCTGTCCGCCCCGGATGCTCCGGTGGCGGCCAGTGTGGCGGATCATCTTAAAATATCCAACAGCAACACGGCCAAATGCTTTAGCGCAGTGGTAACGCTCGCTACGTGTTATGCTGCTGTTGCATCTAGGATTGTTGCGGTGCACCGCTGGCATGCCACGCCTGCGGAGCCCGGTACGGTGGTCCCGCCTACGCCATCGATGCCTCCAACCCCTCTTGATCCTGAGCCGGCGCGCCATCTGGTTCATCTGGTGGTGGTTGTGTCCTTCCTTTCTCCGTCGACCCATCCCACGACTGCATCTACCATCCGAACTCATGTCCGGACTTGGGGTCGCCGAGAGGGTGGGAGGAACATCACGAACACCACCATCATGAGGAACCCACTTTGTGGAGGGGAACCGCCAAAAAACCGAAGGAACCTGCTATTTCCGAGTGGAAGGCGGTGCCTAAGAAGTAAGTAAGTAAGTAAGGGCGGCCGTGTCCGCAGCCTCATCTGACATCTCCTTGTTTGTTTTACATGGTGGCCGCCTCTGGCGGGAAAGAGAGCTCTCCATCATCAGTTCCCCTGGCGACCCCCGTCTCACCTCAAGCCCGAGAACTTCAACCAGGTTCCCTTGGGGCATGACCGGCGGTAGGCTCCCTTCAGTCGCTGCCTTCACGGTTTCAGCTCCTTCCGGTCACCCTTTGAAGGATCCCCCGGCCTTCCCCCCCTAGCACAGCCTATTGGGCGCCTGCAGGCGCGTTTCCTGTGGATAGCCCTCGCCGACAGCGGAGCATTTCTCTCTGTCAACCACATTCCACCACTCCCCATCCCTCACAAGTTGGAGTACCCACTCGGCCCCCGGATGCACTTGGGTGTCGTCCATCCACGGCTGGAGGCCAGGGGGCGACCCTTTCCACGTTCCCCCTGGTCCCGCTCACGCGTGATCCGACGTGTACTCAGGCCATTGACCCGGGGATCTCAAGGTCGACCCTCACCCCTGCGGACACCTCACGGCCGTCCCGGAGTTCAGGGCATTTTCCTGACTTCCCGGGGTCAGGTTCCCAATGGTTGGCCCATGGTTCACCACTCCATGGCGACTGGTTTCCCAATCCCACTGGGCTGTTGCTTGGCGCTTTTGGTGTCCCTGCCCATCCCATGTCCCATTCCCCTTTGCCTCATCCTGGCACCGGCCCGTTCCCAGCGTCCCATGGACTCCCTACCCCGTCGGCCCGTTGTGCGGCCCTGGCCAAACGCCCTTCCCCGCCCCATCCCCTTGTCCTATCATCCCGTGTTTATACCCCACCGGGTCGCCAGCAACCCTGTGGCGCGGGCCCACTGGATCTTCTCCCATCCGGGGACCGCTTCCTGCGCCTAGCACGGGTCGCTCCCTCCCCGCCCCCGTCCCTTTCCCCTGTGCCGCGGCCCCGGCCTAATCTCCTGGGCTGTTGTGCGGCCCCATCCCATCCCTCATCCCGTGTTTATACCCCACCGGGCTGCCAGCAACCCTGTGGCGCCGGCTCACTGGATCCCATTCCATCCGGGGACCGTTCCGTGCGCCTAGCACGGGTCGCTCCCTTCCCTCCCTTTTCCCCTGTGCCGCAGCCCCGGCCTATTCCCTTGGGCTGTTGTGCGGCGCCATCCCATCCCTCATCCCGTGTTTATACCCCACCGGGCTGGCAGCAACCCTGTGGCGCGGGCCCTCTGGATCCTCATCCATCCGAGGACCGTTTCGTGCGCCTACCACGGGTCGCCCCCCTCCCGCCCCCGCCCCTCTCTCCTGTGCCGCCTCCCATGCTGTCCTAGTCCCCTGGGGCCGTCGCATGGCCCTAGCCACACGGGTCCGGGTTCCATGTGCCCATCCGCCTCTCATTCTTCTCCTTCTCCTCTCGCTTCCCGCCTCTTGCTCTTCTTGTCCTCGTTCTCCCCCTTCCCCGGTTCTTGTACTTGCTCTCCTTGCCGTTTTCTGCCGCCGCTGCTTCATCTTCCTCCTGCAGCCCCGGACGCTCCCATCCAGGACGCCTCGCCCCCGGATGTTCCAGTCCTGGTAAGCTCCTTTCCTGGTTGTTCCCGTCCGGGTTCCACGTGTTTGGCCGCTTTTCCATCTGCTCCTTCCCCTCCCGCTTCCTGACCCTCTTTCGTCGTTTTCTTCCTCATCTGGTCCTTGCCCTTGTTCATGTGCTCCTGGCCGTTGTTCTCTGCTACTGTATCCCCCTCCTTTCGCAGCCCCGGAGGTTCCAATCCAAGGCCGCTGCTTCCCCGGACGCTCCAGTCCCGGGCCTCCGCCCCCCGGATGTTCCAGTCCGGGTGTTTTGCTTCCCCGGATGTTCCAGTCCGGATTCCAGGTGTTTGCTTCTCCTTCTCCTCCCTCTTCCCTTCTCTTGCTCTTCTCGTCCTCTCTCTCCACCGACCCTGTCTCTCGTGCACGCACCCCTTACCCCTTGTCGATTGTTGCCACCGCCGCCTCTTCTGCCTCCTGGAGCTCCGGACACTCCTTTCCATGGCCGCCTCACCCCCGGATGTACCTGCCCTGGTGCGCTGCTCCCCCGGTTGTCCTCGTCCGGGTTCCACGTGGCTGGCCGCTTCTGCTTTTGCTCCTTCTCCTCCCACTTTCCTTCTCTCGTCCGTCTTGTCTTTCCCCATCTGGTCCATACTGGTCCATGCTGTTCACGTGCTCCTCGTTGCTTTTCTCTGCCGCCATTTCCTCCCTTTTCTGAGGTCCCGGGCCGTTGCCTCCCCGGACGTTCCAGTCCAGGGCTTCCGCACCCCGGATGTTCCAGTCCGGGCGCATTGTTTCCCCGAATGTTCCAGTCCGGGTTCCGTGCGCCTGCCTCCCCTTCTCCTCCCCCTTCCCGTCTCTCGTTTTTCTCGTCCTCTCTCTCCTCCTTTCCAGACTCCTGTTCATGCTCTCATTTTCAGTTCTTGCCGCCGCCGCTGCTCCTTCTTCACGGAGCCTCGGCCGCTCTCGCTTGACAATCTCCTGTGCCGCCCCGCTCCCGGTTCATCCTGATTGGTTGCGTTGCTTCCCCGGTTGTTCCCATCCGGGCTCCATGTGTTTGGCTGCTTCACCTTCTTCTCTTTCTCCTCCCGCCTCGCGTCTTCTCTCCTTCTTGTCCTCCCCCATCCGTTCCTTGCTCTACTTCTTGTTCTCCTCTCCGTGTCTCTCCGCCACCGTCTCCTTCTCCTTGTTTGTTGCCCCGGACGTTCCATTCCTGGGCCGCTTCGTCCCCGGACGTTCCAGTCCGGGTGCGTTGCGTCCCCGGATGTTCCAGTCCGCGGCACCGGGTGCACCCCCGGACGATCCAGTCCGGGGGTTGGGGCCTTGCTCCTGTCCGCCCCGGATGCTCCAGTGGCGGCCAGTGTGGCGGATCATTTTAAAATGTCCAACAGCAACACGGCCAAATGCTTTTGCGCAGTGGTAACGCTCGCTACGTGTTATGCTGCTGTTGCATCTAGGATTGTTGCGGTGCACCGCTGGTATGCCACGCCTGCGGAGCCCGTTACGGTGGTCCCGCCTACGCCATCGGTGCCTCCAACCCCTCTTGATCCTGAGCCGGCGCGCCATCTGGTTCATCTGGTGGTGGTTGTGTCCTTCCTTTCTCCGTCGACCCATTCCACGACTGCATCTACCATCCGAACTCATGTCCAGACTTGGGGTCGCCCAGGGGGTGGGAGGAACATCACGACACCCCCATCACCAGGAACCCACTTTCTGGAGGGGAACCGCCGAAAAACCGAAGGAACCTGCTATTCCCGAGTGGAAGGCGGTGCCTAAGAACCAGGAATACCCCTTGGAGCCTGCGGCCCCATGGACCCGTGCGGAGGAGAACTCCTTTTTGTTTGGGAACATGATCCTCCTGCCGAAAAATGATTTCACTTCCCCTGGAAAATCTTCGTACACGCCGTCTCATCCTATGGACACGTGTAAACGTTCTCCAGTGTAGGTTGCACCAAGTGCAGGTGGAGGTGCACCCCAAACTGTCGTTCCCCCCGCTTACCACCCGTATTAAATGCCTATGGTGCCAAAATGGTTACACCAAAGCGGTGGAGGATAGTGGTATGCCAAAACCGCATTTTAATGGGCACCTAGAGAACTAGGACGAGTGGGTGGAGAATCTTCAACAATGGTTGGGGGCGTGTGATCCGATATACTGAAAAGCCAACGAGGCTGGCATGATTTTGAGTACCTTGCCACCGTGGCCCAAAGAGATCATCAACCCACAAGTCGCCCAGGCCAGTCAACACACACGAACGACCCTCATTCTCAAAGTTTTTCGGGATTTTTTGGAACAACGCTTCCAGGACCATGACCCCTCAAGGGCCGATGAAGGGTGGCCAGCCCTCACTCCCAGGCGTGGTTAGAGGGCAAGTGTCCCTCATCAACTTGGAGGATTTCTATACTTGTTGGTAACGTTTGCTGCCTTTGAGTAACGAGACTCGCCCCCACCTGATCTGGGAGCAGCTCCTAAGCAAGTTTCCGTGGATCAAAGAGGGGGTGGTGAAAAAAGAGGCCTAAAATAGCCAGGGAAGTTATGTGGTGGATTTTAAGGGCCTTGACCCTTTGCCGGGTTGCGCCCAATTCGAAAAAGGTCTCAGGAAAAATAGCGCTCAATGTTGCACTACGGTTCCTGAGATTGTATCATATCCGGGGCTGGGGTTCATAGTTGATTGCAAGGACACATATCCATAGGAGTTGATCTTGCAACTCAACAACACACCTCACACAAGCGGCTACACTGTGAAGGTGGAGCAATGTAGGCCCTGTTTGCAGCCTCAGGATACCTACGCCCAGGCCCATAAGGAGGTCTCGGAGAGGGAAGCTCTCGATGATCTCAATCGAGGAGACAAGACGACGCCGACCTACACCCATCGCCCTTCTCCCCATAAAACCGCGGTAAAAACGGGGAATGCGGATGATACGACAAACCCCAACACCGCCAAACCCACTGACACCTCCGTCAACGCCACGGGTCACCCGAAGCCCCCGGCAACGAAAAACGCCGACGCCGGGTCTAAACCGCCACCTTTCATTTCAGTTTTGTGTTCCAAACATTGGAAACAACGTAAACAAACGGATATGGACTACCATATTGATTGGGGTGTCACCAATAGCACTCTTGGGACGTGTAAGCCCAGTTCTCTGTGCAATGTCACCCATTCGGCAGTTTGGGGTAAGTCTGAGGGAGGTAAACCTAAGCGGGGTGGTGGCAATAAAAGTGGTCGTGGCGGTAAGGGTAATGGTCCTGACAAGGGATGTGGTGGTGGCAAGGGCGATAAAGGGGGGAAAGGAGCGCCGTACAGAAGGACGTTGGTAGGAGTGCCCAGAGAAGCTCCCTTCGAAAGAAGAAAACCTCGGGCACCCCTTTGACAGTACGCTGGCTCTCGCTCCTTCAAGAGTCATGAAGGGGCATATCCTGACTAGTTAAGTAAGAAAAAGTGCTTTTCCAATGCTTTAGGGTATACTCTAGTTGTATTAGAGATGCCCCAAGCACACAGGCATTTCTATCCTAGTATTGGCCCAACCAAAAGTGGTGACAACACATTTTGACCTATGGAACCAAATACTAAATCAGGATATGGAGTGGACCCCTTAATCCCCTATCATTGTGAGGCAATTCATCTTTTCCTGAGTCGACTGAGAACTGACATGTCCAGGGCAGAGCCTATGAGTTTATCTATGTTTTCTCATGAATTCTTAGCTGTCCTAGTGGTATGCACCCTAGGGGGCTGGGCACCTCTTTTTGAGAGGTCCTGGGTTCCATTCCCGGTCAGCCTAGCTAAGTAGGAAGATCCCATGTGACATGGCAGTGACCTCATCGCCACATGCCCTGCCACCTCAGCACACATGGGACCCAAAACACAGAGTGCACATCTCCTGAGAGGGCACTATGGAGATTGAGTGACCATGGGGCAGTTTTCCAACTCTTTTTCCAAAACATTTCAGCTATCTCTGTGAATATGCAATCAGAGGTGCCTTGAGTTGCAGTTTCTGTGAATACTCTTTCATCTTTCACTGTTTACACTGCAGTCCTTCATGCTTTGATCCTGATTCTCTTCTACTTGCTTATCTGTGGCTTGGGCTATCCTGGATTGGTTGTATTTCAGCAAACGAAACATTTTCCTCATCAAAAACAAGCAGCAGGAAACCCTACACCAGCAGCAAGCAGCAGGAGAAGCACAAACACAGTGTTGAAATCACTCTAAAACTTTCTGGTAGCAAGAGGCAGACTGTCTCTGCGTACCGGCAGCAACCCCGTGCCGTACAACCAGTGCGCCGAGACGAGTCATATATAAGCAGAAGGGCGAACGAAGATGGACACAAAGAGAGAGGACACCGACGTGAAGACAGCGCCTGAGGCACCAGCAATGCAAGCACCTGGCGAACCTGGACCTGGACCTAGCGCTGTACCTTCGGAGCCCTTACATGGGCAGGTGGACGTGACAGAGGATTCGTTGGAAGGACTCCAGCCGGCCTTGCGGGCCCTCTCAGTCGAGGACTGACCGAGGAGTGGCGAAACGGGAACGCCGGGGAAGGACGGGGCTCCGAGCTCTGTGAACCCGGGGGACTCTGCCACCAGGCAGGAGGTGCGTCTTGGAGGGCCCCCCACTAGGACCCGGTGGGGAGGATATCACCTGGCCCGACCAGGTGGCCCCCCGGGGCCGAAAGACGTCTAGTACCCGCAAAATCAAACCTCAAACCTCAAACCTCTCAGTCGAGGAGGTGGTCACTCATCCTGTGAGGAGGAAGAGAGGGAAGGAGAAAGATGCTGGAGAACGCATAGCAGACGAAGGAGAAGACCAAGGGCCAACACATTTTGACCTATGGAACCAAATACTAAATCAGGATATTGAGTGGACCCCTTAATCCCCTATCATTGTGAGGCAATTCATATTTTCCTGAGTCGACTGAGAACTGACATGCCCAGGGCAGAGCCTATGAGTTTATCTATGTTTTCTCATGAATTCTTAGCTGTCCTAGTGGTATGCACCCTAGGGGGCTGGGCACCTCTTTTTGAGAGGTCCTGGGTTCAATTCCTGGTCAGCCTAGCTAAGTAGGAAGATCCCATGTGACATGGCAGTGACCTCATCGCCACATGCCTTGCCACCTCAGCACATATGAAACCCAAAACAAAGAGTGCACATCTTCTGAGATGGCACTATGGAGATTGAGTGACCATGGGGCAGTTTTCGAACTCTTTTTCCAAAGCGTTTCAGCTATCTTTGTGAATATGCAATCAGAGGTGCCTTGAGTTGCAGTTTCTGTGAATACTCTTTCATCTTTCACTGTTTACACTGCAGTCCTTCATGCTTTGATCCTGATTCTCCTCTACTTGCTTATCTGTGGCTTGGGCTATCCTGAATTGGTTGTATTTCAGCAAACAAAACCTTTTCCTCATCGAAAACAAGCAGCAGGGAACCCTACACCAGCAGCAAGCAGCAGGAGAAGCACACACACAGTGTTGAAATCACTCTAAAACTTTCTGGTAGCAAGAGGCAGACTGTCTCTGCGTACCGGCAGCAACCCCGTGCCGTACAACCAGTGCGTCGAGACCAGTCATATATAAGCAGAAGGGCGAACGAAGATGGACACAAAGAAAGAGGACACCGACGTGAAGACAGCGCCTGAGGCACCAGCAATGCAAGCACCTGGCGAACCTGGACCTGGACCTAGCGCTGTACCTTCGGAGCCCTTACATGGGCCAGTGGACGTGACGGAGGATTTGTTGGAAAGAATCCAGCCGGCTTTCCGGGCCCTCTCAGTCGAGGAGGTGGTCACTCATCCTGTCAGGAGGAAGAGAGGGAGCGAGAAGGATGCTGGAGAACGCATAGCAGACGAAGGAGAAGACCAAGGCCAAGACCTGACGAATGATCCTACCTTCGAAGGCGCACCAAGCGCTTCTGGCCTCCACACATCATCCTCTCCTATAACCACCACACTGCCAATTCCAGACCCAGCCGCTGCAACACGCACACCCATAACCAACCCGCCTATGGCATAGGAAACAGGCTTTACTGGTATGCCTACCTACCCTGCCTATGGTTTGGGCCCAACTACCACTGCGTTTCCTGACGCAACTACTGCCAGTGAGCCGGTGACCTCCAGTTCTGCGCCGCGATGGTATGCGGCTGACTATCACCATCCTCTACCCGCTACGGGAACCTATGTGGATGTTCCTGGGTATGCAACCTTGAGTGGGTTGAGGAGAGGACCTGAGTCTCTTGGAGGCAGGAGTAGAGGATCGGGGAGATCGTCCAACAGGTCCCTGACGCGGTTGGAGATCAACGAGGTGCTCCGAGGAGCCACCTCAAAAAAATTGTTGGCGACCTCACTCAAGAGATTCGAGAGAAACTGGAGCCCCTGATGATACCGCCCCAAGCGTCACCTACCACGGTGGCAGTGTCACCCCATCGAGTACAGGCCAACCACCTGGTGGCCGGGCTGACAAATACCCTGGGGAGCCTGAGGAGCTGACCGATGCCGACCCCTGCAGCGATACCGAGAAGCCCTTTCGTACCGAGAATGACCCAGCCGCCCTACAGCCACGTGACGAGTTCTACGAGAGCCGAGCTGGACCGGCTGGGGCTGACAGCCTTGAGGGCAATGGTTGACGTGGAGCCATATGGCTCTAGTGATCTAGGCGGAGACCCCTCCGATGATGAGCCGCCGTCGATGACTTCTGCTTCGCTCTCGGAGGACGACGACCCGGAGGACCCCGAGAACCCAAGTGGGAAGAAGAAGAAGAAGAGGAGGAAGACCCGACGCCCTGATAGACGCAGGTCTCAGGAGGCTAAAGCTATTGCCACCTCCAAGATCGTGGTGAACCTGCCTGAGTTCACAGGCAAGGACCTCAGCGGGTCCGCTGAGAATTTTGGCCGGTTTCTCCGATTGACCAGCGAAACCCACGCTAGTGGACGGGTCCAGTGCCACCTGCTCCTGCAGTGCTGCAAGACCAAGTACCTGGAGAAGCAGGTCAGACAGATCGTGACTAACTCTGCCACCTTTGCCGATGTGTTGGTTGCCTTGGAGAGGCAGTACCCGACCTACGAAACCGATCTCTCCATCAGGGCCGAGATCCGGAACCTGGCCGTGCTTCCCAACAACTCCAAACCTGGCAGGGTCTCTGAGCTGTTGGCTGACCTGGACCACTGGGCTGGACGACTGACGCCCGGTTCCTACAGCAGCGATGACCTGCTTTTCTGGTTGGCGGCTAAGCTCCCTCGAGAGCTGTGGGACGAGTGCCGTTCAACGGCAGAGCGCAAGGCTAGATCCCTCCGCTATGAGGATCTATGTGTGCTACTCCTGGAGCTGGCGCTGGGGAAAGAAAGCGACCAGCACCTGAACAACTACCGTCCTGGAGGGGGAGGCTCTGGAAGCCATGGCAAAGGGTACCAAGGATCCAGACCTGGGCAGGGGACTACCCCCAAACACGACCACGCCCGTATCATGGAGAACGTCAAGGAGATCTTCTGGTGTGATGCCAGAGATGAGCAGGGCCACCTGCAGCACGCCCCTGACTGCGAGCAGCGAGACTGCTTTGTAGTCCAAGGGAAGCAGCAGAAGAAGAACACCGGCGCCAAGGCGAAGCTGCCGGATCATTACAGCCGCACCATCACGTGTGCCTTCCGTGGGAAGAGGAAGCACTACGAGGATGAGTGCTACCACAAGCAACGCCTATCGGCGAAGCTTAAGAGTGAGGATCCTGGCAAAGGCTCAGGCAAGGGACGAGGCAAAGGCAAAGGCTACGACTCCGGCAAGGGCAAGTCGAAAGGACGTGGGCAAGGGCAAGACAGGAGTCAAGGTGGACGAGGAGGAGGCGCTAACAGCCAGGCAGACAAGGACAACAAGAACACGAACAAGAACGCAGGCAACCCCAACCCTAATCCAGGGGCGAACTCCGAGCCCTCTGGAGGGCAGTCTGGTCCAACCACACGCTCACAGACGCAGACCCAGAAAGAACAAGGGGCCAAGCGGGAGCACGAAGGTGGTGATGACGGCAACATTAAGAAGAGAAGCCGTTTCATGAGGATGGCCGGCAAGCTGCGGAACAAGGGGTTCGAGGTGACCTGTCCCGCGGAGTTCTGACGGGGACGCTCCGGTGGCACCCAAGACCTGGTGTTTTGGGTACGTATCCGACTAGGGGGACGTGAATACCTGTGGGTATTGGATACTGGCGCCACCATATCCATAGTGGCCAAGAAAGGTTTACCTTGTGGGAGACTGAAGAACACCATGACCACCGCGGCTATACGAATCGGGGATGGACATGTGGTGCACAGCTGCGGGGACTGTGAAGTGGAGGTACATATGGGCTCCCGGACTATCGCCCATCGGTTTAATGTGATGGACACTGAGGCCTTCGACTTTGTATTGGGGACTGACTTCTTCGTGCAGCACTCCCAAATACAATCCCTGACGCTGCAAGCGCCCTACCTCCTTTACGTGGACCACGGCAGTGGCAGAGAGTCTGTGCCACTGGAGCAGTCGGAACATACCTCGAGCTACCTGAGGCTATCAGAAGGGGAGCCTTCGAACATGATGGCGGCTCCCAAAACTGAGGACTATCAACTATTGGGGGAAGTCCTAGACCAAGGTCTGAAGGAGTTGGGTTACTCTAGAGAAGACCTGAGTGTGGAGTTGTTCGCCAGCGACAAGCGGCACGTACTGGACCTTTACTGCAGCAAGGGGAACTGCAGCTACAAATTTTACTGGCCCTCTTTCGGGATGGCCTACGGGAACCCCAGGTTCAGTGAACTGGGGAAGGTCCTGATTAAGGTGGCCTTGGAACGTTCCCGTATGGTCCTGTGTTCCCCTGATTGGGGAGCCCATGCGGGCACCGAGTACTGGCGAAACCTCCCGGACAGGCTGAATATCAGCCCTGGTGGTTACCTGATGAGGCTATCTACGTGCCTCTGGGGCGTAAGACACCTATTGGGAAACCCGGATAGGGAAGTATGCTCAGCGTGGTGGACGAAGGTCTTACCTCCATCCCCTGGGAGGATCTGGACCCGACTCTGGTCCAGGCTATACAACGAGAAAGCGATGGACTCGCCTTGGGTGACTTGAAGGATCGACTACGACCTCAAGATGCTATTGAGACTATACCCAGAGGAGGTGAGTACGTCGTGACTGACACCAACGCCCCCAACTCACCCTGCCTTGTACCTGTTCCTGATGGAGTCTTTGAGTGTGGACTATCCGAGCTACCTGGCTCTATCCAATCAGATGACGAAACTAAGCACGACGCCTTCTTCGTGCAAACCTGTGTGGAGGAAGTGGGGAACGCCACGTACATCGCCCCACTGAAACCTCTACTCTCCATGAGGGTGGAAGACCCCGTGGACGAAGAGCTGGACCCTCGATCCAGGCTAAGGGAGTATGTGGACTCCAAGAGGAGGTTGGTGGCGAAGAAGCTATGCTACGCTAAGCCTACCCGCAGCTCATGGCCACTGAAGCAAGTACGTATGGGAGACCAATCCCAATTGAAGGAGGACCTCGAACAGAAGATCACCACCTGGCAAAGGGAGGTAAATCTTAAGCTCATGAAGAGCGTGTGGGGCGCCCATGTGAGGACCCCAGAGGAGGACGACCTCTCGGGGGAATGTGTATGTGGACCCCCTCTAGCGTGCCTATGTTGCCATCGTCCACCGGAGATGGTTGAACAAGACCTTCTATATGCCTACCAAGGGTTGAAGGACACTACCAAGGGCGAAGAGTCGGTGGAGGATCACCTCCCGACGTCTATTACTCAGGGGGCAAGCGACTTACACTCTGACGAGGACATGGAGGACAAGATCAAGCTATCGGAGCCGCGGGTGCAGAAGCTTATAAGGACCTATCTGGAGGTATTCGGAGAACTACCCCCTCCAGCCTCGTGTGACAAGCTGGTACAGATGGACCTCAAGCTGAAACCCGAGTTCGTGGGTCACAAGATCCGGAGGAGACCCTATCCAGCTCCTAAAGAGCAGGCCGACGAGATTTGAGCGACAGATACAAGAATGTATCGACGCTGGCCTAGTCCTGGAATACAAGGACGGGGACTACCCCCTACACTGCAGCCCCTGTTTCCTGGTGGCTAAACCTGGGTCTACAGTCAAACGGCTGGTAGTGGACTACGGAGAGCTGAACAAGAAAATATGGAGTCTACCCTGGAGAAGATAGCCTCCTGTCGCTACAAGACCAAGATGGACAAGAGGAGCGGTTTCTGGCAAGTGGACCTGATGCCCAACGCTCAGGAGCTACTGGCCTTCATCACCCCTCAGGGGAGGGTGTTCAAGTGGAAGGTCATGCCATTGGGGTGGCCAACGCACCCGCCCTATTCGGAAGAGCTGATGAACAAGATCCTGTCCATCCTACGGAGGAGACCTAAGGTGCAGGAGCTTATATCCTGTGGGGCCCAGACCAAAGCTCACATCGACGATGTGTGCCTCGGGACCAATACCCAGGAGGACCACCTAATTCTCTTGTGTGAGTTCTTTGCGGTCTGCCAGGAGAACCACACACGACTCAAGCTGGAGAAGTGTGAGTTCATGCAGGAGATCATGCAGTACCTGGGGTTTCACATTGGCTATGGGTGGTGGACCCCAGCGGCCTCTAAGGCCCAACCCCTGATGGATGCTAAGGTACGACACGAAGACCCCAAGAAAGGACTTCACGATGTACACAGTTTCATTGGGGCTTGCAACTTCTATCGCCGCCATATCCAAAAACGTCACCTACACCAGCGCCATTCTCAAGGACTTGATCAAGAAGAGTACTACTTGGCGCTGGGGCCCACCAGAGCAACAAGCGTTTGACGAGTCCAAAGACAAGGTGGCCAACGCTAAGTGCTTGGGCGTGCCTAGGGCACCAGGGGAGATTATCCTGGTGACGGACGCCAGCAATGTGGGTGGTGGTAGAACCTTGTTCCAATGGCAAGCACTAGAGAAGGAGGAGTTCGACTCGGCCATTTCCCAATGGGGGACGGAAGGTCTCAACCGAGATGGAACCCTCAAGCACAGCTACCCTGAGGACAAGTGGGTCCTAGTACCTCTGGGCCACTGCAACTGGAAATGGAACCAGGCCAGGGGTAACTACTCCACTTATGAGCAGGAATTGCTCGCGGGTATGCTAGTGCTATCCTCACAAGCACGACTGCTGGGGAGTAACCCTGTGGTCTGGCTGTGCGACCAAGAACCGGTCCGCAGTTTCCAGAAGGGCCCCCGACCTGAGAAGGCCAAGCTACGGCGCTGGTGGACCTACCTCAGTCAGCTACGACTGGCGGTACACCATATCCAGCGAGTGAAGAACGAGTGTGCAGACGCAACAACTTCGACGCCCTGATTAGTGCCCGGTCTGAAGCGCTGGCTAAGGAGGCGTTCAGCCGTATGGACGTCCACTTGGACCTCAACATGACGATGATACGCCCTATGGATGGACTCCAACAATCAGAGTACCTGAAGAAGTTTGGGGATATCTACAAGCGCCTGGAGAAACGCCTTGAGCCCCTCCTGGTCAACCAAGATCAGTGGAAGAGGGACAAGAGCTACTTCTGGCACGAGGACCGCATCATGGTGCCTAGTGACGGAGTCCCAGCGCTGCTGAAGTGGACCCATGAGTCCAGCGGTCATGTGGGTGCTGACCGTACCCTGAGGCTGTTAAAGCTGTGGTTCCACACCACGTGGACTGACGACCAACTGCGGAAAGCCCTTCAGCCTATCGTGGACAAGTGCCCGTGCAGGTCCTGTAAACCAGGGTATATCAGGGACAGACATCTCTACTCGACCCTGCCCATCCCTCACTGTGCTAACAGTGTTCTATACGTGGACTACACAAAGATGCCGAAGTTCGGGGGCTATGACTTCGCCCTCGTGGTAACCTGTGGGTTGACCAGGTTCACCAGGGTGTTCCGGTGTACCCAGCACATTACCGGGGAGGAGACTATCAAGATACTCCTGGAAGAGTGGTATTGTGTCTATGGGGCGCCAAAGGAGATCACCTCCGATGAGGACGTACGAGTACGCTCAGATACCGGCTGGTACAAGAGGGTCCTGAGGTCCCTCAATGTCCAGGTGTCTACGGGGATCCCATACTCGCACACGAGCAACCCCCTGTGCGAGCGACAGATCTGTGTCATCAAGGAGAATGTAAGGATATGGTGCAAAGCTGAACACACCAGAGACTGGGTGAGACTACTCCCCGTCATATCCTTGATGATGGACTCCCAAGAGAGTTCAGCTACTGGCTACTCGCCCCATGAGCTATTCCTAGGGCGCCTGGCGTGGTTCCCACATACCCCCTATCAAGAGGACACCCATTCTTCTGTGGGTGAATGGGTCCAAGAGCAACAAGGGAAGGTGGACAAGGCCAAGGCTATGCTCCAGAGAGTGAGGGAGCGTCAGTGGAACAAGGAGAAAAAGCACCGCGTACCGGCCACCTACCAAGAGGGGGACTGGGTGCTGGTGCACCACAGTCGACTACCCGCCTGGCCAGGCTCTACCAGCGATGACCCATACTTCGGGCTGTACAAGATTCTATCAGTGGATGGAAATCGTATCACAGTGCCGTGTTCTCCCCGTCTAGGGAGGACCCTGGTGTGCGCTGCTCAACACCTGAAGCGCTACTATGATCCTGAAGACCTCTGTGGGGAGGAGTGGGAGCTGAACGACGAGGAAATCGCCGCCCTAGACCTACAAGGGGCTGCCAGCCCGATGGAAGTTGAAGAGGAACTCCCCGACATGAACGCCGAGGAGATGGCTAAGGAGGGCTTTTACCTGGTGAAGTCTGTCCTACGCCACCGCTATCGCCAGGGTTGGCGCTTCCTAACCCTCTGGGAAGGGTTTGGAGTCGAAGAAGCCACCTGGGAGCACTTCTCTGCATTTGTTCTACCTCAGGGACGCCTAAATTCAGTTCTGGTTGACTACTTGTCCCAGAACAACCTTGGTAAGTTGCTGAGGCTCGCTGAGACGATTGCCTCCGAGACTAAAGCTAGGGACTGAACCTTACCCCTAAGTTTGCTACGTATGTCTGTGTGTGTCTCACTTCTCTCCCGGGCGTGGCTCCCGGAGACCAGGTTTCGCTGATGTCGGACCGAAGGTCCTAGTCAGGTACTGGTACCACTCCTATGGCGCCCAATTTCTGTGCTGGCGCCTATCCTTGGGGAAAGACGGCAACAGCCCTACCTACTAGAGGGGAGGGTTGGCCAAGTGTGCTAAGGGCATACAAAACGCCCATTTCTGCTAAAGCCAAAAGCTAACGCACTCCCCTGCCCACGAGGAAAAGCACGCGGGACAGGAGACACCACTACACCACACACCCTACCTACAGTGGCACCATCCTGGTGGGCGAGCACTTCTGCAACTGGCTCAAGCCCCCACTCAGGATTACCACTCCTACACTCACGCTCTACTGGGTGTTGTTGGAGGTCAAGCCGTGAGTCCTAATGACCCCTCTGTGAAGAAGACAAGAGAACACAGCACTGCTAAGCAACTGTGGCCTAACAGGTGACGCGGCAACGTGTTTCCCTTGCCAGGGGTTGGAGGGAAGGGGTGCTCTTGTTGCGTGCACAGCGTGGATGTCGATGAAGTCGAACTGCCCTCGCCACTCCTGGCTGAGGTGCAGTCAATTGTTTGTGTGATCCGCGCCCTTGTTTAGCAGGACAAGAAAAAAATGGGACGCTGCTGCACCAATCACCCTACCTGCCCACCTGTAAAGCAAAGGCCAATGAAGGGGTGTTTGCGGCTGAGGAACCAAGTCACACTCCACGTATTATACGCTTTTCAGTGTGACCTATAATACACTGTCCTCCAACACCCCCTGTCAAGCAAGCAAGCGTTAAGAGACTCCTCAGGTTGTCTTAAAGAACGCACCGAGGAGCCCCTGGTTAACCTAAACAAGGTTTACCGTGCGCATTTCGCGTGGCCTACCCTTTAATGCTTGTGTGAATGCACGAGCATGCACGAGTTTTTGAACAACCTGTGCCAATCGCAGTTTGTCCTACCAATGTTACCCACAATCACGAACTCTACCAGGGGGTGGCCCCACCTGGGCTTACCTACCTTACCTACCGCTGGAGAGAGAGAGCAAGTGGGAACGTGAAACGAGGCGCAAGCGAAAAACGTCGCTATGCACTTGTGTGTATGTCTAATCACCCTGATCTGATCTCTAATCATCTGCAATCTCTCTAATCTAACCCGCTATCGTTTGTTAGCGCTGCTACAAGACTCGTTCACGGAGACACGAGACGGGCAATGTGCATGCTGCGTACGAGACGAGCACACCTGAGGTTTATACCTGATTCATTGAAGTCTTTTCGTTGATTTTGGATTTCTTGGATATTTGATTCTTTCTGTCCGTCTGGGTGGAAGCTGTATGTTTTTTTTTTTTATGTGTGTCTCGTCATTTTCCTGTCTACGTGAGACATACGTTTATAATCTCATTATTTCTGTATTTTCCGGTGCTTCGCTAGGAGCCGCTCCTGCGCGCCGCCTTTTTCTGCGTAGGAATTTCTTGATTTAAAAAATCGAGAGATGACTACAATTCTTATAAAAATGTGCTTCTGATGCACAATTGGTTTCTGCTCAGGTGTGTTGTCTTAGAAAATCTCTAGGCCGTCATTTGACGGATTTAGGTGTTGTCGCTTCGCGCTTGCGTGGATTCGTACATAATTCTCCCATTCCTGCCGCTGCAGACATCCTCGCAAAAGCGTCGCTGAGTAGGCCGCTCTCTGGGCCGAAAAGCAACAGCCAGGAGACTGAGCAGAACCCAAGACCCCACCAAGGGGCAATTTAATTTCTTGACAACTCCCTTTGCCCTAAGATCAGGACAGCAGGTCGCCAGCAGGTTTTAACAACCGGAGCGAATGTCCATACAGAATCTGGCGTTGCGTTAGTGTCGTGCTGCGTCTTGGAGGGAGGGTTGCACATGCACATGGTTTTGGCATACTCCCAACCTAACCCAACCAAGCCACAGGAACCCCGGCAGCGCCATGAGCGCTGAGCGTTCTGTAGGAAATGTCACGAACACAGCAGCAAAAAGGCGCCAGCCATGGTGAGTGCCCATTTTTCTGTGTGAAAGAAACTATAGGTATTTTAAAGTAGATGTGGAAACCAAGGAAAGGCCAAGAAAAAGTCCCCTTTTCCTGAAAGTGCGACAGTGGTGGCCACAACAGCACAAGGGGGGAGTAAGAAAGAGTGCCTTTCCAATGCTTTAGGGTATACTCTAGTTGTATTAGAGATGCTCCAAGCACACAGGCATTTCTATCTTAGTATTGGCCTAACCAAAGGTGGTGACAACACATTTTGACCTATGGAACCAAATACTAAATCAGGATATGGAGTGGACCCCTTAACCCCCTATCATTGTGAGGCAACTCATCTTTTCTTGAGTCGACTGAGAACTGACATGTCCAGGGCAGAGCCTATGAGTTTATCTATGTTTTCTCATGAATTCTTAGCTGTCCTAGTGGTATGCACCCTAGGGGGCTGGGCACCTCTTCTTCAGAGGTCCTTGGTTCCATTCCCGGTCAGCCTAGCTAAGTAGAAAGATCCCATGTGACATGGCAGTGACCTCATCGCCACATGCCCTGCAACCTCAGCACATATGGAACCCAAAACAAAGACTGCACATCTCCTGAGATGGCACTATGGAGACTGAGTGACCATGGGGCAGTTTTCCAACTCTTTTTCCAAAGCATTTCAGCTATCTTTGTGAATATGCAATCAGATGTGCCTTGAGTTGCAGTTTCTGTGAATACTCTTTCATCTTTCACTGTTTACACTGCAGCCCTTCATGATTTGATCCTGATGTTCCTCTACTTGCTTATCTCTGGCTTGGGCTATCCTGGATTGGTTGTATTTCAGCAAACAAAACCTTTTCCTCATCAAAAACAAGCAACAGGAAAACCTACACCAGCAGCAAGCAGCAGGAGAGGCACAAACACAGTGATGAAATCACTCTAAAACTTTCTCTTCGGTTCAAACCGAACTTGCCGTTCAAGTTGTTTTTCTCAATGTAAAATTTAAGGCTCTCCGTGTTTTGGTGAATATTTGGTGCTAAGCTGTCACTTTGGCCAACGCGAATATTTTTGGAGACCAAATCTCCGAAGAGAATCAATCGCCCCAACAGAGGCACCTACTCCAAGCCGACAACGAGACGCGTTTGCCGGGGGGCGACGAGCAAATAGACGTCAACATTCAATTTACGGGGGTCGTGGATGATAGTGTTTCACTTCCCCGTGTTGCCCAATATGCCGTGTCCCCATACCTTGTCTCGAGTTTACCTTGGGATATCGTTTTGGAGCAGCCATCGGGTTATGAACATTGTGTGAGCCGTTTTGCCCGTTTCAATTCTTTATACTCTCACCGTCCAGTGCACCCCCGTTTTTGGATTCAGTACTTCCCGAAGCTCCACCAATTGGCAAACCATTTTTGGTCATTCCCTGTTCATGGTACAGTGTCACATCAGTCCGTGTGGGGCATAAGCGTTCCAATCATTGGAGCGGCCACTCCTATGCACCCGGGCCCGGCAATTGTGATTACGCCCCCTGGTGGCAGACTGCGTAACTGTGTTGAGGCCGAGACAAACATATCCTATGCCTTGACCGCTTCCTCCGTGGCCCCTGTGCAGCATTTGGCTTGCGCGTTGGAGCTCGTTGAATTTGCTCCAAAAGTTTTTGCCCTTGATTTTCTACCTACACGGCGTGATGGTTCCATGTGGAAGAAGTCTGACTATGGCCTCACGCCGTATTGGCCTGGCGCGTGTTAAAAAATAATTTGGCAACAACCCCGACATAGAGCCTTCAGTAGGATCCCGGGTATGGCTCAGGCTACCCGTTGAGTTTCACAGCACAATGATTTCTCTTCTATCCCTCCGAACCCATCCAATTTGTATTGGATGTGCCCTCCTCATCATCGGTTTTCCGATTGTGCCCAAAAAATTGGGCAAGAGAAACTACGAGCCATCGTCGTAGGGCAAAGACGGACACATAGGGAGTGTCGGAAGCCCCTTATGAAAATTACTGTGCGGAGACTAGGGGCTGTCTCTATCAAGATGACCACATCACGCTTTTTCCTCAAGGGGTTGGTCCACGGTGGCGCTATACGTGGCCAGTGGTGTTGCAGAAGAAAACTTGACGGCCACTAAATGTCATGTGGCCTCTCTTTTGGCACCGGCCGTCCATAACATCCATACAGATGACGAGCCGGGCATGACTTCGGAGGAGGAGTCGGAGGATGAGAGGGTGCTGAATCATTTGGTTTCGGTGGGCAACCTGACATACCCAGCAACTCACAAAAAACTCCACGCTCCCGTTACTCTTGACCCTACCCCCGAAATTTTTGAAGCACAACAATGCTTGCCTTCACTCACTGCGAAACCTGAGAAAGAGTTGTCGGGCGGGAGAGCCCCTACTGTGAAGCACTACTGAAAAACTGATGGCGCCAAACGATTATTGGCGGCTTCGCGTGTTGGTGGCACTGTCACCACCAAGGGACCTATTGTGTCTCCGGAAGTGGAGCTCATGAGGAAGCACATCCTCGCGGACTATGAGTGGGATGTTTTCAATGGGGAGGTTCCTCTCCGTCCGGTCCAGGAATATCCTGAGGTTCGTGGTACGGAGCGGTTGGGGTTTGCTAAGCTTGACGTGTACCCGAACGCTAATCCGAAGTCCGTGAAGCCTATAAGGTTGTTGGGGGAGCGTGCCGCGGCGGAGCAAGGGATAGTGGAGGATTGATGCGTCGTGGTTCGGTTGAGCCCTTTCCTGCCTCCAACTGGGCGTGCAACGGTTTCGTTGTGCCCAAGAATGAGAAGGGAAAATGACGCCTCATTGTGGACTACCGCCAAATTAATGAGGCTACTTTGCCCGACGCGCACTCACCCACCTCATTGGAAATATGTTGAAAATTCATTCCAAACACAAGATTTTCACTATTGTGGACTTGAGTAAAGGGTTCCATCAAATTCCCCTTCACCCTGAGTCTCGGGCTAAGACGGCCATGAATTTCGCGGGTAAGCGATACCAATGGCGTGTTATGCCTCTGGGTATCAAGAATGGGCCGGCTATTTTTCAACGGATCATTGACCACGTTTTGCAGTGTTTGGATTGTGCGGACGTATGTATTGATGGTGTTTTAATTGGTTCCTCTGGTGATATGGAGGAGGAGCTATTGGCTAAGCACGACCGCGACGTGCGTGCTGTGTTGGATAGGCTGCAGAAGGAGGAGTTGGTTGCTTCGGTTAGAAAAACTGATTTCTTTGTGCGTTCGGTTGAGTTTTTTGGCCATGTGTTGCAAAATGCCACACGCCGGCCAGCGCCAGGGAAAATGTTGGCGCGTGAGCGTTGGGAAAAACCGGATAATGAACGGGAGCACCGAGGGTTCTTGGGGTTCGCCAACTATTTTTCAGGTCATGTCCAAAACTACGCCTCCAAAGCTACAGCTTGGATTGATATGTTGAAGAATTTGCCTAAGCATAAGAATGGGGAGAAAATAGGCCTAACATGGAATGCTTCGGCGAATGAGGTCTTTTTGAAGGTCAAGCGTGCTATCACCGATATTGTTCCCCTCTGACTAGCCGATTGGGATAAGGACCTCGTCCTCACCCTGGACGCTGGTAAGTGGGTGGTTCGGGCGGCCCTACAACAGGAAGGTCCCGATGGTGCTCTTCACCCCCTTACCCTTTTCTTCCGTAAATTGTCAGGCAGCCAAGTCAATTTGACCCCGGGGGAAAAGGAGTGCTACGCCATAGTGGCGACACTTCCCAAGTGGCATGGTTTGTTGGGGAACAAGCGAGTGGAGGTCCGTACTGACCACCGTAGCCTTGAAAATTTGACTACAGAGGACCTTAGAACCGTGGGGGGTCCCCCTGCACGCCAAGCGCAATGGCATGAGTTGCTGTCTACATTTGACCTCCATGTGTTTCGGGCGGTTGTGGCGCCCGTGGTTACTAGGTCTCGCTCTAATGCGGCGCCCGGGGCTACTGGGGCGCCCGCGTGTGATCCAGCCCCTCGGGCTTTGGCTCCAGGGGGGGGGGGGGCAAAGCGAACGAAAGAGCTTCGAAAACTGGAGCACATTGCCAAGATAAGCAAATCTTGGATGTGCCACAAGAAGGGAACACCTATACATGGGGAGGATGCCCCCAATGGTTTCTAGTTGAATTGGGCTAAACACTTCCCAAAAGTGGCTTGAATGGGAACTTCCAAGACAGAGTAAGGTTTGTGGGCAACAAGCTTGTCTGTAATGGACGATGATGTGTTGCTACGCCGCTAGTGCATCGTTTGGTGGCCGAATACCACGATGCACTTCACTTAACTACCACCAGTGTGAAGAAACCCCGAAAAGAAATTAACCATGCCGTGGAAGGTGAGGGATTGTACAAAGCAGTCAAGCTGCAAGGTCAGAGGTTTTTCGCGTCTGCCATTCACACGCATGACACCAACCGCATGCAGGGGTACATGACCGTTATGCCTATCTATAACTATGGAGCCCAAGGACTCCATAGCGCTTGATGTGTTTCACTATCCCTCCACCTCTCGTGATTGAGAGGTGTATGATCGAATGCTCCTATGTGCTTGCCGGCTTTCCGGCTACCTCATCGCGATCCCTGTTCCTAAACCTCGTCATGAACAACAGGATGAAGGGCTAAGAGGGAGAAGAGCGGCCCATTTCGTAATGGAACGCTGAGTTGATAGGTTCCGAGCCCCTCGTGAGATATGCCCTGACCGTGGGCCACAATTTATGAGCCAACATTTCCGAACCCTTTGTTCTAAGATTGGTGCCCGCTCAACTATGTGTCACGCGGGTAGACACCAAGGTAATGGCAAAGCCGGAAATACTGGAAAGCAGCTAACGCGTGCTGTTGCTAAGCCCCTCACCTTGAAGAAGGGCACTAATCAGGTAGATCTTTTGCCCGCCGTTGTACGAGCGTGGCATGAGACTACAGGTGTTTCACGTTATACGCCTAGCGAGATTGTGTTTGGTACACACAACCGTACTAAGGGGCCCCCTCGTGCAGAGCCTAAATGGGTTGCTCAAGACGCTGCTCACTATTTTGTGCGGCCTGAGGAGCATATTGCTCTTGCACGTAGGGCTATGATGAACGTGCACGAGACAATGGCTCATAAATATAATAAGAGGAGGAGGGTGTCCCTGAAATTCTCAAAAGGGGACCACGTATGGGTCTGTTGCCAACGTAAAAATCTTGGGGATAAGACTTGCCCCTATTGGGATGGACCCTATGAGGTTGTAGCCAAGAAGACAGACGACCTTCATGCTTTTCAAGGGGACCGGCAGAGACTCGTTGACGTCCACATTGATTGTCCAATGAAGACGGTCAACTCGCCTTGCTGCCCCGTGCCTCCAAAATTATACGCAGGAGGTTGTTAGACTGCCCTCCCAATCTGAGGAGGACATTGTTAATGTGAAGAAAAAAGGTGGGCACCGTGCTCACCGCAACAGACTTCTCTTCGAGGTACGTTGTAACCAGACAAGCGCGCGCGTTCACATCGCGCATACATAGTATGTAGTAATTGCTGCATATTTGTTACTATTTGTGCATATTCAATACTTCTTTTCCGGCACATTTAGATTCCATCATGATTCCACAATGATCCAATGATGCCCTGTGCCTGTGCCTGTTTCATGGTGCAGAGGGTACCCTCAATTTTTCTTTGGGGGATGATTCCTGTGCCACTGCGCTACTCTGCAGCTGGGCAGGCCAGGGCAGGCCATTACGGCCATTTCTGGATTTAGGGGCTACTGGTGCCCCTACCTTCAACTTGGGGGTTTTTCTGGGGTAATACACCTCACCTTCGCCCTCTCCCAGAGAATTGCAGTCGCTGAGGCTGCATTATGAACGACTTCGCCTTCTTTGCCAAGTTTGGCCCCACATCCAGCCTTGGGCCACTTTGATCCGTTTCTCCAAGGCCTTCATCCTGGACTTCCTTACTGGTGAGTACCCTGGTGACTATGGCTGAGAGTACTCTGGTTTGGCTGCTTGTTTAGTGGGGGCTACCGACCCCACTGCCTTCGCCATCTGCGAGTTCGAGGCCGCTCGTTTGGTCGTTTGAAGCTGTGGGCTGCCTTCCTGACAGGTCATCGTGACTGGTGAGAGTAACAATCATAGAGAGGCAACATACCTAAGTGTTTGTTTCACACTTGTGTGCACTTTTGCATCCTGGCATGCCACGGCCCTTGAGTGGCCTTTTTGTGCACCATTGTTTCCATGGCCCAAGAGTGGCCTTTGCAGCTGCCCCAAAGCAGATAAAGGGGCTAGTTTATCTTTCAATTGCGCCCCTGTGGCCTTTTTTAGGCCTTGACTTTGAGTGGTGGCCCTGAATGGCCTTGTTCTGAATTATTTGAGGTTTTTGCCCCAAAGCAGATAAATGGGCTAGATCCGGTGCCCAGAGAGGCCAGGAGCGCCTACTGGGCTTTTTATTGTTTGCCGGCGGCAGTGCTTGTCCCCAGGGGGACAGCCAAGCCCCCTTGGTCGACGCTTTCGTGCACATTTTTATTTTTTTTTGGTTACAAGGTTAACGTAAGGTATACAGTGTGGGCTAGGATTAGTGTAGGATCCGTGCAGTCCTGTTTCGTTCGTTCGTCGTCGTCGTCGAGTTGTGTCGAGTTTTGTCGAGTTTCGACGCGTTCGTCGTTTCGTTCGTCGAGTTTTGCTCCCTTTGGGGCTTACGAAACCTGTTTTTCCTGGTCATTCTGGGCCCTACTGCCTTTTTTTGGCATTTTGGGTGTTGCTGTCATGGTGACTGCAGGGGCAGGTGCGTGGGCTTGTTGCGTGTTATAATCTCGGTTTGTTTTTGGTTGAGTCGACGTCCGTCGACTCCTTTTGGCTCTTTTCGCTTCGAATTGTGCTCCCTTTGGAGCTTGAGATAAGTTTTGGGCGAGAAATCCGGTCATTGGTTGTCATTGCAATGAGGTGGTTAGTTGGGTACCCCCCACCCCACTAAGAAATGGATTTCGTGCTTGTTAGCGCTTGTTGGTGTTTGTGTGTGCTCGCCGTGAGTGTTTGGGAGCACATGGAGGATGGCAGTGACAACTAACCACCTTTTCCTTTGGGTGGGGGGGGGCTGGGAAACCCTCCTCACACCAACATCTGACACAAGTTGCACTAGAGCAACTATGATCACAATGACCCTAAGAGAAAAGAAGAGAAGCCTTCAGCCTACGGCTGAGGCTGGGGATTAGACTGAGATAGCCTTAGGCCAAGTGCTGAGGCTCCTGTTTGGCCTCCTCCCAGGGAGCAACAGGTCTTTTATTGCTTTGATCACCCCCACCCAGTTTCCAGCCTAGGTGACCAATCCTGGGGGGTGTAAAAAACTGTGTTAAAAAACTTCCCTACAAAAAGGTCAGAGGATCTAAGAGAGGTGGGGAGAGGCAAGACCAGCTAATAACCTCCAGGGCAAAGCACCACTGATGGTGCAGCACTGTAGTTGGCAGTGCACCCTGTGAGGGTTGGGTTGGGTGCAGACGTGCACGGGGTACTTGGACTTAAACCCCAAGTCCAAACCACATCTAAGAGATTTTGTGGGACGTTGGGTCTAGTAGGTTAGGGTGCTGCGAAGGAACCCTCCCAGCTTGTGGGTATAACAGGAACCCTCCCAGCTTGTGGGTAATCAACACCCTAGCCTAGCCAGATGTTTAGTAGGAACCCTCCCAGCTTGTCGGTATAACAGGAACCCTCCCAGCTTGTGGGGAGAAACTAACTTAGTTCCTAAACACTGGTAACTAACTTTAATCATCTGATGGTATTGATTTTAGGAACAGTGTGCTGACTGCCACTTTCCCTGCTGCAGTGCACCGAGTTCTGGGCACTGGCCTTGCTCGGTTGCCAAAAGAGAAAGAGAGAGAGGGAGAGAGAAGGGAGGAGAGAGAGAGAGAGAGAGAGAGAGAAAGAGTCATTGTTTGGGGCTGTGGGACAATCAGTTTACCCTGCCCTTGTTTGTTTGTTTCAGTTTTGCTGTCACACTGTCAGCACAGCACTGCACATTTTTGATCCACTGCACTGTCTGTCCAGTCAGCACAGTCTCTCTGGCACTGTCCACTCTTGTCTGTGCTTCCCTTGGCAGTGGCCATTTCTCAGATACGGGTTTGCCACTTGGCGTCGCGACTGCCATCTACTTTTACACTGACCATCTCAGGTCTTTTCCAGCTGCTTGTACAGTAATGGCCTTCATCAGGGCCATCTGGGGCTGGCAGAGCCCTGCTGCCACTCACAGCCCCACCCCGAGTGGAGACGAAAATTTTTAGATCCAGGGACTTCAGTTTCTTGCCCCTGGCCCAGGGTTACAGGTGCCTGGTAGCAGTTTTTCTGCCTTTTGGCAGGGCCATTTCCCTGTTTTTGGCCCACTGAGCAGGTCAATCCTGCCAATCAAAACCCACTTTGGAGTGCCAAAAGCTAAATTCACTGTTTTGTGGAGTTTGGAGCCCAGCCTTGCTTTTTGGCTCCAAAACTATGAACGGACACCCCAATCAGAGATCTTGGGGGAATCTGAGCTGGGTTGGTGGGGACATCAGAGAAAACCCCCCTCCACAGCCCATGATCAGCATCATCAGATTATGCATTTTTGAATCTCCCATTCTTTTTCAGAAATCAGTTCTGATTTTCAGCCAACCCCCTGAGTTTCAGCTTAGTGGGGGGGTTGCTGAGTGTTGTGCCTTTGTGTGGGTAGTAGAACCACTACTAGCTCTAGGCTTCACTTCCCATGTTCTTGTGATTTGGTGGGGAGAGAAGCCATGTGAAGCTCCTAGGCGGCCTTCACCCCTTGGTACCTCTCGCCTTGGGGAAGTACTTAAGTCTACACGGCCTAGGTTGCTGGAGTCCCCCTATCTCCCTCGTAGGTTGGGCCGGAATATGCCGCAGTGGCGTAACCCCATTCTCTTCCCCCTTCAGGTTGCTCTTAACCCATATTTTCTATTTTTTTTGGCACTCGCTTGTCTTGTCTTGGTTTTCCGGCCACGGCCCCATGGTGTGCCCCCCTGGGTTGTGTCCTAGTCGGGGGGTGTAACCAGACAAGCGCGCGCGTTCACATCGCGGATACATAAATGTAGTAATTGCTGCACATTTGTCACTATTTGTGCATATTCAATACTCCATTTTGTGCACATTTAGATTCCATCATGATTCCACAATGATCCAATGATGCCCTGTGCCTGTGCCTGTTTCAGGATGGGTAAAACTAAGGTTTGAGGTTTGAGGTTTGAGGTTTCGGGTACTAGACACGTTTTGGCTCCGGGGGACCACCTGGTTGGGCCAGGTGATATCCTCCCCACCGGGACCTAGTGGGGGGCCCTTAAACACACACTCCCAGCCTGGTGGCAGAGTCCCCCGGGTTCACGGGGCTCGGAGCCCTGTCCCTCCCCGGCTTCCTCCTTTTGCCACCCCCAAGTCAGTGCATCACTGAACAGCCGTAGCTGCAGGCGCTTACCAACTGCGTCACCCCCCTAATGCGTGGTCGCCCGGGGTGCCGGCACCGCCAGGCCCGTGCTACTGGCTTGTTGCCAGTGGGGCCCCCATGCGCTGACGCGTAGGCTGCCTAGCCACGGGGCTGGTGCATGGCTCGGTGTGCTACTACTGCCTTGGCGGGTGCAGTGCCCTGTTCGTGTGTGTGCAGCTCTCGCGGCAAATCTGGGGGGTAGGGGCCAGTGCTGGGTCTTGCGTCTTTCCCGTTCCCCCCCTCCCGCCCTGCGTTCCCCGCGCTGTGTGTGGCGGGACGTCCCGTCCAGCTGTCCCTTACCCTCGCCTGCTGGTACGCCATTCAATGCGGTCTGTGCGTTCCGGGGCCTTAGTCCGGTTGCCCTTCTGGTATTCCCCGCGTGCCCCTTGCGTGTGTGTGCGCTTGCGGCGTCCGCGCCCTTCCTCCCCCCCCGGGTCGGTGTGGCGCATGCAGCTTGCGTGGTTCCGGTGCAGGGCACCGGTAGGGCCCTTCCACGCGGTCCGTGCCCCTCCGCGTTTCCTGCCTCGGCCCCATTAGCCGTCCGGCTTGCTTGCGGGGCGGGGGCGGCCCGGTCCCATTCCCCCCGTGCCTGCCCTTGGGTTGTGTGCCCCCTGGCGGGCGGGCCTGTGCGTCCTAGGCGGTGCGGCTCCGGGGGTGCTGGGGGAGGGGCGGCCTGTGTGCGGCCCCTCCCGGGGGCGTGGCCGGGGGACCCTGAGGGGCGGGGGGTCGCTCTACCTAGGTATGTCCCTCTGCCTTCCCTGGGCTGGCACCAAAGCAGGTGTCATCGGCGTCGCTCAGTTCATGGAGGGCGTGGCCTCCATACTGCTGTTGTTTGTGTCCGCCTGCCGACCCCGGGTGTGGTCTGCGGGGCGCCCTTGTGTGATGGCGCGGGTCCGCCTGCCTGTCGCGGTCACTGTGGGAGCAGGCGGCTGGCGGCGTGGGAGCGTGTGGCGTACAGGCCTAGTGGCGTTCCCTCATGGCTGCAGTGGCTCTCCTGGGGGGAGGGGGGGGGCTCCCCTGGCCTTTCCGGGGGTTAGAGGGTCGGCAACCCCTTGCCTCGCCTCCAGCTTCCCGCGAGCCGGAGCGGGGGAAGCGAGGGGGAGAGGGGCGGGGGGGGTTCCTCGCCAGCACCCTCTGGTTCCCCGGTCGGACCCTCGGGGGCTGCGGGGGGGTGGCCTGTAGCCCCCGGCCCAGGCCCCCCCTCTTGGCTGGCGGCATGCTGCCGCGCGTCCCTCCCCGCCGCGTGCTCAGTCGGCGGTGTTTGGCTGCCCCAGGCGCCGGGCGCGGTCTGGGCGGCCGCCGGTGGGTCAGTCTGGTAGGGGGGGGGGGGGGGTTGGTGCGCCGCCCCTCGTCAGTGGTCGGCCGGGGGGCCCCGGGGGCGGGGGGCAGGGGGTTGCTCTGCCTCTGTCTGTTCTTCCCCCACCCCAGGGCAGGCATTAAGGCAGGCCGCTCCGGCGTTGTCCTGTCCCCCATACGGCAGCGGCTCGCGTCCGTACCTGTAACCTTACCTGTACGCGAATGCTAAACCCAAGTCCGTGAAGCCTATAAGGTTGGTGGGGGAGCGTGCCGCGGGGGAGCAAGAGATAGTGGAAGATTGATGGCTCGTGGTTGGATTGAGCTGTGTCCTGCCTCCGAGCTCGTGGGCATGCACCGGTTTCGTTGTGCCCAAGAAACAGAAGGGAAAATAGCGCCTCGTTGTGGACTACCGCCAACTTATTGAGGCTACTTTGCCTGACGCGCCTCTGGGTATCAAGAATTGGCCGGCTATTTTTCAATGGGTCATGGACCACGTTTTGCAGTGTTTGGATTGTGCGGACGTATGTATTGATGATGTTTTTATTGGTTCTTCTGGTGATACGGAGGAGGAGCTATTGGCTAAGCACGACCGCGACGTGCGTGCTGTGTTGGATAGGCTGCAGAAGGAGGAGTTGGTTGCTTCGGTTAGAAAAACTGATTTCTCTGTGCGTTCGGTTGAGTTTTGTGGCCATGTGTTGCAAAATGCCACACGCCGGCCAGCGTCAGGGAAAATGTTGGCGCGTGAGCGTTGGGAAAAACCTGATAATGATCGGGATCTCCGAGGGTTCGTGGGGCTTGCCAACTATTATTCAGGTCATGTCCAACACTACGCCTCAATAGCTACCGCTATGATTGATATGTTGAAGAATTTGCCTAAGCATAAGAATGGGGAGAAAATAGGCGTAACGTGGAATGCTTCGGCGAATGAGGTCTTTTTGAAGCTCAAGCGTGCTATCACGGATATTGTTCCCCTCTGACTGGCTGATTGGGATAAGAACATTCTCCTCATCCTGGACGCTGGTAATTGGGCGGTGGGGGTGGCCCTGCAACGGGAAGGTCCCGATGGTGCTCTTCGCCCCCTTGCCTTTTTCTCCCGTAAATTGTCAGCCAGCCGATGGTATTTGACCCCGCGGGAAGAGAAGTGCTACGCCATAGTGGCGACACCTCCCAAGTGACATGGTTGGGTGGCAAACAAGCGAGTGGAGGTCCGTACGGATCACAGTAGCCTTGATAATTGGGCTACAGAGGACCTTTAAACCGTGGGGGGTCCCCCTCCACGCCAAGCGCGTTGGCATGAGTTGCTGTCTAAATTTGACCTCCATGTGGTTTACACCCTGGGGCCCGTGAGCCCCGTGGGTAATTTCTTGTCCCGTTGGGCTTACCCTGCTAATCCGGCGTTGGGCAATGTGTCCATACATGGGACGGCCCAAGCAGCCGGGGATGTGTGGGACATGATGGCGGCTGAGAAGGGAAACCTCCTCGCCAGCCCCCTTGTGTTTCGGGCAGTTCTGGCGCCCGTGGTTACTAGGTCGCGCTCTAATGCGGCGCCCCGGGCTACTGGGGTGCCAACGTGTGATCCAGCCCCTCAGGCTTCGGCTTTACGGGGGGGGGGGGAGCGAACGAAAAAGCTTCGAAAACTGGAGCAAATTCCCAAGATAAGCAAATCTTGGATGTGCCACAAGAAGGCAACACCTATACATGGGGAGGATGCCCCCAATGGTTTCTAGATAAATTGTGCTAAACACTTCCGGAATTGTGAAGGCTATAAAAAAATGCTGCAAGACGCCTTGAATGGGAACTTCCGAGATGGAGTGAGGTTTGTGGATAACCAGCTTGTCTGTAATGGACGATGATGTGTTGCTACGCCGCTAGTGCATCGTTTGGTGGCCGAATACGACGATGCACTTCACTTAACTACCTCCAGTGTGGAGAAACCCTGAAACAAAATTGTCCATGCCGTGGAAGGTGAGGGATTGTACAAAGCAGTCGAGCTGCAAGGTCAAACGTGTCCCTCATGTGCCATTCACACGCATGACACCAAGCGCAAGCAGGGGTACATGAACCCTATGCCTATCTATTTATAACTATGGAGCCCAAGGACTCCATAGCGCTTGATGTGTTTCACTATCCCACCACCTCTCGTGATGGAGAGGTGTATGATCGAATGCTCCTATGTGTTTGCCGGCCTTCCGGCTACCTCATCGCGATCCCTGTTCCTAAACCTCGTCATAAACACCAGGATGAAGGGCTAAACGGGAGAAGAGCGGCCAATTAGGTAATAGAACGCTGGATTGATAGGTGCGGAGCCCCCTGTGAGATATGCTCTGACGGTGGGCCACAATGTTTCCAAGCCCTTTGTTCTAAGATTGGTACCCACTCCACTATGAGTCACGCGGGTAGACACCAAGGTAATGGCAAAGCCGAAAATACTGGCAAGGAGCTAAGGCGTGCTGTTGCTAAGCCCCTCACCTTGAAAAAGGGCAATAATCGGGTAGAGGATTTCCCCGCCGTTGTACGAGGGTGGCATGAGACCACAGGTGCTTCAGGTTATACGCCTAGCGAGATTGTGTTTGGTACACCAAACCATACTAAGGGGCCCCCTCGTGCAGAGCCTAAATGGGTTGCCCAAGACGCCGCTCACTATTTTCTGCGGCCTGAGGAGCATATTGCTCTTGCACGTAAGGCTATGATGAACGTGCACGAGACAATGGCTCATAAATATAATAAGAGGAGGAGGGTGTCCCTGAAATTCTCAAAAGGGGACCGCGTATGGGTCCGTCGCCAACGTTGTAATCTTGGAGATAAGACTTGCCCCTATTGGGATGGACCCTCTGAGGTTGTAGCCAAGAAGGCACACGACCTCTATGTTTTTCAAGTGGACCAACGGAGACTCGTTGATGTCCACGTTGATTGTCTAATGAACACAGTCAACTCGCCTTGCTCCCCCGTGCCTCTAAATTCTACGCAGGAGGTTGTTAGACTGCCCTCCCAATCTGAGGAGGACACTTTTAATGTGAAAACAATATTGGGGCGCCATACTCACCGCAACAGACTTCTCCTCCAGGTACTTTGGGAGGGTAACAGTAAGGTTTCAGGTTTGAGGTTTGAGGTTTCGGGTACTAGACACCTTTCGGCTCCGGGGGGCCACCTGGTCGGGCCAGGTGATATCCTCCCTGTCGGGACCTAGTGAGGGGCACTTCATGACACACCTCCTGCCTGGTGGCGGAGTCCCCTGAGTTCACGGGGCTCGGAGCCCTGTCCCTCCCCGGCTTCTCCTTTTCGCCACTCACCGGTAAGTGCGTCACTCAACAACCGTAGCTGCAGGCGATTAGCCACTGCGTCACCTCCCTAATGCGTGGTCACCCGGGGTGCCGGCACCGCCGGGCCCATGCTACTGGCTTGTTGCCAGTGGGACCCCCATGGGCTGGAGCGTAGGCTGCCTAGCCACAGGGCTGGTGCGTGGCTCGGTGTGCTACTACTGCCTTGGTGGGTGCAGTGCCCTGTTCGTGTGTGGGCCGCGCTCGCGGCAAATCTGGGGGGTAGGGGCTGGTGCCGGGTCTTCTGTCTTTCCCGTTCCCCCCCTCCCGCCCCGCGTTCCCCGCGCTGTGTGTGGCGGGACGTCCCGTCCGGTTGTCCCTTACCCTCGCCTGCTTGTACGCCATTCCATGCGGTCTGTGCGTTCCAGGGGCTTGGTTCGGTTGCCCTTCTGGTATTCCCCGTGTGCCCTTTGCGTGTGTGTGCGCTCGCGCTCTCGCGGTGTCCGCGTCCTTCCTCCCTCCCCGGGTCGGTGTGGCGCGTGCAGCTTGCCGCGTTCTGGTGCAGGGCGCCGGTAGGGCCCTTCCACGCGGTCCGTGCCCCTCGGCGTTTCCTGCCTCGGTCCCGTGCGCCCTCTGGCTTGCTTGCGGGAGGGGGCGGCCCGGTCCCGTTCCCCCCGTGCCTTGCTTTAGGTCGTGTGCCCCCTTGCGGGCGGGACTGTGCAACCTAGGCGGTCTGGCGCCGGGGGGGGCGGGGGGGAGCAGCCTGTGTCGCCTCCCCCGGGGGCGTGGCCCGGGGGCCCTGAGGGGCAGGGGGGTGGCTCTACCGCGGTCTGTCACTCTCCCTTCCCTGTGCGGGCACCAAAGCGGGTGTCATCGGCGTCGCTCAGTTCATGGAGGGCGTGGCCGCCATTTTGCTCTTGTTCGTGTCCGCGTGCCGACCCCGGCTGTGGTCTGCGGGGCGCACTTGTGAGCTGGCGCGGGTCTGTCTGCCTGTCCTGGTCACTGTGGGAGCAGGCGGGTGGCGGCATAGGAGGGTGTGGCGTACAGGCCTAGCGGCGTTCCCCCCCCGGGTGCCCTGGCTCTCTTGGGGAGGGGGGGGGCTCCCCTGGCCTTTCGGGGGGTTAGAGAGTGGGCACCACCGTGCCCTGACTCCAGCCTCCCGCGAGCCGGAGCGGGGGAAGCGGGGGGCAGAGGGGCGGGGGGGTTCGTGCTGTGGTTCATTGCCAGCCCCCTCCGGCTCTCCGGCCTGGACCCCTGGCGGCTGCGGGGGGTGGCCTGTAGCCCCTGGCCCAGGCCCCCCCTCTTGGCCGGCGGCGTGTTGCTGCGCGTCCCTCCCTGCCGCGTGCCCCCAGGCGCCGGGCGCGGTCTGGCCGGCCGCCGGTGGGTCAGTCTGGTAGGGGGGGGTTGGGGGTCGGTGCGCCGCCCCTTGTCGGGGCTGTGCCGGGAGGCCCCGGGGGGCGGGGGGCAGGGGGTCGCTCTGCCTCCGTCTGTCCCTCCGCCCCCCCCGGGCGGCCATCAAGGCGGGCCGCTCTGGCGTTGTCCTGTCCCCCATACTGCACTGGCTAGCGTCTGCGTGCTGCCGCACGAATGCGGTCTGCGGGGTGGCCTTGCGCGCCGGCGCAGGGCTGCTGGCCTCCCGGTGGCCGGCCTCCGGCCGTCTGTGGGCTTAGGGGGGGGGGGAGGGGGGAGGGGGGGAGGTGGGAGGGGGCTCCCCGCCGTCGCCCTTTGGTCCCCTGGTGCTGCTCTCCGGTGGCTGTGGGGGGGCGGCCTGAAGGTCTCGGCCCCGGGAGGTCAGCCGTTGACGGGGGGGGGGAGTGCACTCCCCTCCCGCTCCCCTTGCACCCACCGGGCATCAGGCTGTTGTGCGGGCCCTCACCCACGGGCCCCCTGCTCCTCTCTTCGCCGTGGCCTCGCCGCGTCGCACCCGCAGGGGGGGGGGGTTGGCAGGCGCTCAAGAGTGGCAAACTCGCCTGCACGGACACTACTCTGACCCAAAGTTTTGGAGTCCTGGCAAACAGCGGAAGATACGCTGGTATAAGCAGTGGCAGCATTACCGTTTCAGGACCACCTGAAACGAGATTCTTTCGGCCAAGTCCAAGTTACCTTCTACAAACGGGATGGAGGGGTCTCAGTCAATTTTGACCATGAAGCCTACGATTACCCCGTCATCATTGCATACACTCTTTCAACTACATCTATGGAGTTTTAGAATGCAGGCAGTACCTTTGAACTCTTCCTCGAACCCGGGTCTTTGCTGGTTACACCGGAGATTCACGAACAAATTTCTCACATGGCATCAAAATGCGTTGGCATGACGACACTCCTGCAGGGGCCCAGCCAAGAAGACGACCGCCTCAGCATCACAGTGCGCAACGTCAAGAAACCTGCCTCTTCGCCTCCATGACGCAAGCCACTGAAGTGCGCGACCTGCACCGTTTCCACTGCGGGAAGAACGGCCATGCTCCAGCGCTTGGGTGTCCCGGAATTAGTTGCACGTACTCTCTCCCTACGTCGGTACAAACCTCTGCCCCAAGCTCTCCAGAGCCGTACATGGTCCATGGGGACCTCCAAACGTCAAAGGTTAACGGCGGCCTCAGCTTGCGGAGCAACCGAACACGAGCCCAGGGCCAGGCGGATTGTGAACCCCACCCCTTAACGTCGTGCCAACACCCCCTCTCCCCCAGCACGCCACCAGCGGCGCCGACCTACTTCGACCAACACTTCCCAACGCCCTCCTGTCTCCCCTGGCCACAGTTACTACCACTGCAACCCAAAATTGCGCCAAGGCAATTAAAAGGCTCCCCTCTGTGCCTGCCACCTGGGACCATAGCCGCCGCGCGCGGCTATCACCTGCCACGCCGCTAGTATGGGGGCTGGAACTGCGGCGTTGGCAGGTTCCTCGGGGGGAGCACCGCCCCCCCCTTCAGGAAAGCTGGCCACGTCAGCTCCCGGTCTGGCCACCCCGCCCAAATCACGGCCCAAAGGACCCTTTCGTGGTCCTCTTGGGCGACCAATCAGGAGCACGGCATTGAAGGGCCAGTTCCTCAACCACCTGGTGGTTCCCGAGGTAGCCCAGCTCAGCCATCCATACACCTCCATCATCAGGGGGAGGGCCTTGCCCCCCAGGGGGTCCGGGTCCGCGTCCCAGTCCCGGGCCCAACCGCCCCGGGCTCCCTCTGCCCCCCGCGCCGGCTCCGCCTGCGGCTTCTGCGCCTGTGGCGCCAGCGCCGCGCCAGACCCCCGCGCCGCCGGGGCGGCGGCCATCCCCGCCGGCTCCGCCGTCGGCTCTCGTGCCGCGGGAGCGGGGCCGCACGGGGGGCGGCTGTGCGAGTGGGGGGACGGCTGGTAGGGGGGTCGGGGGAGTGGGGATCAGGTCCGCCACATTGGGGTAGATGTTGTACAGGTCGGCGTGGTGGTGGTGGTGGTGGTGGTGGCGATGGTGGATCCCGCTGAATCCCGGGGGGGATGCACCGCACCGGCTGGACTTCCGGCTGCGGGGGCGCCCCGCTCCCCGACCCTCGCCCTGCGCCCTGCCAGTCCGCCCCTGCCCCAATGCCCCGCCCTGCCTGACCCCAGGGGCCTATATCGCCCTTCTCAACCTCTCTCCTGGGCCCTCCCCCGGCTGCTAGCCCCTGGCCCGGGCGGACCCCCTCCCCTTTGCCCTCTGGCCCGTGTCCTTCCCGCGTCCTTGCCCGTGTCCTTGGCTGTGTTCCTGTCCGCTGACCGTGCCCTGGCCCGCCCCGTGCGCCCCGCTCCCGCTGGCCTTAATGCCCTGCTCCTGTCCTTGCGTCCTTCCCTGGGCGCTGCTGCTCGTGCCCGCATCCTTCCCGTGCCCTTGCCCTTTCCCTGCGCTGTGTCCTGCGTCCCGCCGTCTGCTGCTCGCGCTCGGGCCTGCCCCGTGTGCCTGTCCAGCCCCGCTGCCGCTCACCTTGGGGCCTTGCCCGTGCCCTTGCCCTCTCTCCTTACCGCGTGCGCCCTGGCCTGTCCCCTGTGTCTGTCCCTGGGCGCTCCCCCTGTCGCCTCCCGCCCCTCGTTTGGCGCTCCCGTGGCTGGTACCCTGCCCCGCCCGTGCGCCGTCCCCCCCCTCCTGGATCTAGCGCCGGGCGTTCGCGCTGCTGCTGCAGCTGCGGCAGCGTGATGCCCGGCGACATACCCGGGGGCGCCGGGTGGCGGATGGCCCGCGGCCTCCCCTTGGGGAAGGCGGCCTTAGCCGGGTACGGCTTGGGAGGGCTGGTTTGCGGGTGGCTGGGCCCTTGTGTGGGCGCGGTACTTGTGCCCTCCCTGCCCTCCGCTGCGGCTGCTGCGGCTCCCGGCGAGACGCTCGAGGCCCGCGCGGGGCCCGTCCTGTGCGCCGGCAGGGGGCTGGGAGCCACGGTGTGGCCTGCCGGGGCCGTGACGCGGCTTGCCGGGGCGGCGGTCCCAGCGCATTGTGCACCCGGGGCCTCCTCCGGGGGCGGGGTGGCAGGGGCTCCGGCCTGAGCGGCGGGGGCGGCCCCCCCGGCCGCCACGGTCTCCTGGGCCGGCAGCTCGGCCGGCGCCTTGACTGGCACCGCAGCCTCCGCCAGCTGCCGCTCCTCGCGCTCCGCGAGGGTCTCCCCCGCGTATCTCGGGAAGACGGGGAAGCGGGAGCGGAACCGGCGGCGGTGGCGGTCATCCTGCTGGGGGGAGCCATCGGAGTCGGACATCACTGGTACCCTGGTAAGCATGCGTGGTCGCAGGCTTGTCCATTCACCTACCTCTTAGTACATCAGTGGCGGGCTGTGGGCAGTGCCGTGTAGTGCTGCGCGGGGGGGAGGGCGGGAGAGGAGGGAGGGGGCGGCAGTGGTGTTGGTTCCCAGTGGGCAGGGGTCGGTGGTCATCCACGGGCACTGGGGCGGGTGGCGGGCGAGTCACGGGGCCCACACGTCGCGCCACAGCTTGCAGTCTGGGGTGGGGCTCCGGGCCCTGGGCCCCTGGGGGTCGTCGGGTGATGCCAGGGGAAGCCGCACAAAGTGGACCCCCGTAACGGCGGCGACATCCTGTGTGTGCAGGAAGGCCTGCATCCCAGCTGTGTTGACCTAAAACACAGTGCCTTCCTAGCCCAGCTGTTGCTGGAGGAGGTAGATCTAGAGTCAACCTCTGAGCCCGCTTCCCCTGTTGGGAATCCAGTGCTACACATGCAGCCTATGCACACAGGTGAACCCTTTGCCCGGATCGCTGATGATCTGGCACGGCCTGCTGCTAAAAACATGCCATTGTCTGAGCATGACGCTCAGGAACTCTGGCGGCTGTTGTACCTGAAGGCCGAAGGTATTGAGCGCCAAGAGCGGCTGCAATACCTCAGACAGACCTGGAAATCCTCCATCTGGTCTGAGGAGGACGATGATTCCTATACGCTGCCTGATCCTGAGATACCGCTAGTGTATACTCTGCACTATGGGCAGCAATGTCCCCCTGAGTGGGACGATGGTTCCGTGCCTGCCGAAACTGCTGATCGACAGAAAAAGAAAGAACATGGAAAGAGCAACCTCCATGCTGAGGAGAATTTCCTGCAGAAACTCGAGAGTCTTAACCTTGACCCCCGACTGAAGAAACTGCTGAGAACCTATGAGGAGGTGTTCGGCGCCTTGCCGCCTCCCCTCTCTTGTAAAAAACTGGTCCAGATGGACCTGAAACTGACACCTGAATTTGAAAAGACGCGAGTGAGGCGTCGTCCCTATCCCGCTCCACAGGAACAGGTTGAGGAAATCGAGCGCCAGATCCAGGAATGTACAGATGCCGGCCTCGTTGAAGAATATAAGAAGGGAGACTACCCCCATCACTGCAGTCCCTGTTTCCTGGTTGCCAAACCAGGGTCGACTGCCCTACGACTGGTTGTAGACTATGGTGAGGTCAACAAGAAAACCCAAAACCACTCAGGGAGTATTCCTAACATGGAAAATACCCTGGAGCGTATTGCCAAATGCAGGTACAAGACCAAAATAGACAAACGCTCTGGTTTCTGGCAGGTGGACCTAACCGCCGCAGCTCAGGAGCTGCTGGCCTTTATAACCCCTAAGGGCCGTGTCTTTAAGTGGAAGGTTATGCCTTTCGGGTTGGCTAATGCCCCAGCGCTCTTCCAGGAGCTAATAAACAAAATTTTGTACATACTGAGGCGCAGGCCTCTAGTACAGGAGTTGATTTCTCGGGGTGCAGAAATGGAGGCTCACATCAACGGCGTGAGTTTGGGTACTAATACCCAAGAGGACCATGTCCTTCTCCTCCGTGAATTTTTCATTTTTTGTCAAGAAAACCATCTCTGAATTAAACTCGAAAAATGTGAGTTTATGAAAGAGGAGATGAAATACTTGGGTTTCGACGTGGGGTATGGTTGGTGAAAAGTAGCCGCGTCTAAGATGCAGCCCCTACAGGACATGCAGATTCGCGATGACCCTAAGAAGGGTCTACACGACATGAGGAGTTTTCTGGGCGGCTGTAATTTCTATCGGCGTCACATCCACACTTTTACTTACTCCTCTGACCCCTCACTGACCTAATCAAGAAAACTACTCCTTGGAGGTGGACCGCCGGAGAGGAAGAGTGTTTCCAGGAGTTGAAGAAGAAGATTGCCTCCTCCAACTGCCTGGGAGTACCCCGCCCTAAGGGCGAGATAGTCCTGATCACTGATGCCAGTGATGTAGGGGGGGGTGGTACGATCTACCAATCGCAAGAGCTTAACCCAGCTGAAATAACCGACTGCCATTATTGTACTAGTGGACTGCACTGTGATGGTTCGTTGAAACATGACTATCCTACCAGTGAGTGGCGGCTGGTGCCACTGGGACACTGGAATTAGAAATTCAACCCAGCGCGTTCCAATTACAGCACCTATGACCAGGAACTTCTGGCCGGTATGTTGGTGCTTTCGTCACAATCCGGACTCCTGGGATCTAACCCTATTGTCTGGCTGTGTGACCAGGAACCAGTGAAGCCTTTTCAGAAGGGCCCACCACCAGAGAAAGCAAAGCTAAAGCGGTGGTGGACTTACCTGAGCCAGTTCAGGCTGACAGTTCATCATATCCCTAGAATAAAGAATGAACTGTCTGACTATATATCGCGCAACAACTTCGATGCGCTTATAGGTGAGAGCTCTGAGGCGCTCGCCATAGAGGCTTTCCAGCGTATGGATGTCCAGCTTGACCTGTCCATGCGCACTGCTGGAATCCTGGAGGGTGGGAGTCTAACCGACTATCAGTCAGAGTATAAAGAAATTCTCCAAACCCTCAGCACTGGTCTCGAACCCCGTGTCATTGACGGGCACCAGTGGTATAAAAACAATCAGTACCTCTTCTACAAGGACCGAACTGTGGTGCCTGAGGCACGACTGGATTGGTGCCTACAGTGCTTTCATCTCAGTTCTGGTCACACTGGCGCTAATCGCTCAGTGAACTTCTTCCGTGAGTGTTTCTACTCTAGTCTAACCCTGACTGAACTGAGGTCGCGTATGCAGACCATTGTGGATGCTTGTGGCTGTCATGCCAGCAAGCAGAGCGACAGTAGGGATAGGGGCCTGATCACCAGCCTACCCATACCCTATTCTGCTAACTCTCTTCTCTACGTGGATTTCATCCACGGCCTACCACGCTTCGGCGGCTATGAGAGTTGCCTAGTGGTCACTTGTGGCCTATCATGCTTCACCCGTGTGTTCCCTTGCAATAAGAAAATCACAGGTGAGCAGACTGTGAAACTGTTGGTCGAACAATGGTTCGAACCCTATGGGGCACCTAAGCAGGTGCACTCTGATGAGGATGTACGCATCCGCAGTGACACTGGGTGGTAAAAACGAGTGCTAAATGCCCTCAACGTGGAGGTAACCACAGGTGTGCCCTATACCCACACGTCTAACCCTCTCTGTGAGAGACAGGACCGTGTGGTGGAGCAAAACTTAAGAGTCCTGATGAGACAGGAGCGTACCAACGACTGGGTACGCCTAGTGCCCTGGGCAGTGCTGACCATGAACTCACAGCAGAGCTCTTCTACGGGTTTCAGCCCCCACAAACTGTTCCATGGAGGAAGACCTGCTTGGTTCTTCAAAAGCCCCTTTCCTGAGGACTTCAAGAGCCCTGTAGGAGATTGGCTGGAACACAAGCAGTCTCTGGCAAACCAGGCTGGGACCAACCTGAGACACATCCGTGACCGTGAACTGAGCCGACGGAACCGCCTACGGCAACCTGCCAGCTTCAAGGTTGGTGACCTCGTTTTGGTTCACCATTCGCGCCTACCTACCATGGCCACGTAACTGCCTACAGGACCCTTATTTTGGACCCTATCGTATCATCAGGATGGATGGGTCCAGGATCCATGTCAGGTGCAGTCCACGTCTAGGTGGTGAACTGCTGTGTGCTCCTAAACAGTTGAGGCACTATCACTCCCCTGACTATTTGTCTTGGGACGAGTGGCGCCTCAGCGACAGTGAGGTCGAGTGTATAGACCTAGAGAACGCTGCAAGTCCGGAGGAGGCAGACAAACTCGAAGGGATGACTGCCGATGAGATGGGAGTCGATGGTTACTACGTGGTTGCAGGTATTGCTCGCCACGAGTATAAACAGGGCTGGAAATTCCTAACCCTGTGGGATGGCTATGGGTTCTCTGAGGCGACCTGGGAACCCATGTCAGCCTTCATACAACCAGACGGGAGTATCAACCCCAACTTCCGCGCCTACGTCGTTGAGAACAACGAGGGGCAGCTTTCAACCCGTGCTGAGACTATGTCCCAGCGTAAAAAGCGAAACTAATTCCCCTGTGTCAGTCTATTGACTGTGTTCTAACCTCACAGGTGCAGTGAGCACTCTTCTGCAGACGTGCCTGTGTATGGGTGTAAGAGCAGCTGTCACAGTTGCCCCGCATTGCATCGCAGGACAGGACCGTTAGCCCCCCGTGACAACCACTCCCTGGCCGAAGGCCATTGGTTTTTCACAGACTACTGCTTACTGAGCACTGCACTGACCCTGTCCGTGCCCTGCAGACCCATGCCTATGGTTTCCAGCGTGGGCCAGGTGGCCGCTTATCAGGATTGCAGCCACCCAGCAAGTGTATGCCTTGTTGACCATGTGTTGCATGGGGACCGCCCTGATGTAATGACCTTCGGTAGCCAACGAAGAATGGTGGCTTACTACACCAGGGGGAAATGACAAGCAAGGTGTTATGAGGCAAGGTGTGTCTTCCCTCCTTGGGGACAAGCGAGCCCACAGTTAGGACCCCTGACTGGTCCAGACCCATGAGGTTCTACCCTTCCTTACAGGGTTTACCATACCCCTATTCGTGCTACGTATGTCCGTGTGTGTCTCACTTCTCTCCCCGGCGTGGCTCCCAACTCAATGGGCCTCGCTGATGTCGGACTGAAGGTCCTAGTCAGTTCAGTACCACTCCTCTGGCGCCCAATTTCTGTGCTTGCGCCTATCCTTGGGGGAAGACGGCAAAAGCCCTACCTACTAGAGGGGAGGGGTGGCCAAGTGTGCTAAGGGCCTACAAAACGCCCATTTTTGCTAAGGGCCAAAAGGTAACGCACTCCCCTGCCCACGAGGAAAAGCACGCGGGACAGGAGACACCACTACACTACACTCACTAACGCCAGCACCTGCCTTCGAAGGCAGGGTGAGCACTCATCACCTGCACTCAACTCCTGCCAGGCCTGCTGACCCTAACACCTACACACGCTACTTGGTGTTGCTATCAATGAGGTCTCGGGTCCTATTGACCCTGCTGTGAAGAAGACAAGAGAACACAGCGCTGCTAAGCAACTGTGGCCTAACAGGGACGTCACAACACGTTTCCCTGCTAGGGCTTGGAGGGGAAGGGCGCACAGGTGGCGTGCACAGCGCGGATGTCGATGGAGTCGAACTGCCCTCGACACTCCTGGCTGAGGCGCAGTCAATTGATTGTGTGATCAGCGCTGTATGATTTAGCACGGCTCAAGGGACTGCACCATTTCACTCTAATCCTCCCACCTGTACAACAGAGGCCAAGGGACTGGGTTCAAGACGGAGGAACCAAGACACACTCCACGTATTATACGCTTCTTAGTGTGCCCTATAATACATTGTTCCTGAACCCAGTTGCAAGCAAGGAAGCTTAAGGACTTCGCCCGTTCCCTTATGGAACGTAGAAGGAAGCCCTGGGTAGCCTCGCAAGGGTTCATACCGCGTGCACAGCGCGTGGCCTACTGTCAAATCCCTTTAATGCATCGTGTGCACGCATGCAGGGAAGGGAGGCGAGAACATAACCACACTGACTCAACCAGGAGGTGAGCTCCTCCTCGGCTTACCTACCTTACTCACCATGCATCGTGTGAATGCCGAAGTGAAGCGAACGCAAAACAAGCCTAAGCGTTTTAAGCATCCCTACTTTAGCGCTACAGCTACACGCGAGCAAACAAACACTAGCAAGCACTTTCTTTACTTCCCTGTGAAGAGAGAACAAGGGTGAATTGGGGTACAGGGAAAGCGCCACAGCGTGTGAATGCCTCGATTAGGCACATGCATCGCAAGCACAGCGCATATTTTAACCCTACGTGCGCGCTGCGCGCTCCATTCGCATCGCATACCTTTAATTCCTGTTTCGACCTGTGCAGAGCAAGGGAGAGGAGCACCCGAACCCCCAAGAAACACAGTGTTGACAACCCTAACGTTTCAACGAAGCAACCAACACGAACGCAATGCATGCGTGTGAGATGGCACTGGCATACCAGAGAGGTGGCTTGTCCACCTGGTCTGTGGTGTGGGTTGAGTTTGATTACTTTTCCCTAAAGTTTATAAAAATTTTCATGCAACTGTGCAAAAATTTCCTTTAGAACTTTAAAAACTACGGCTCATACCTTCTTTTTCAAAAGCCGTTTACGCTTGCGCAACCTTGTTTTTGAAGTCTGCTTCCGTTGCGCTTGTCTGCGACTTTGAGTTTTGGTGAAAAAATAACGATTTCTCCCGTGCTTTCGTCAATTTTTAGCGATTTGACTTCTCAAATCGCTACATCTTTCGCTAAACCGCAGGAATCACTCCCTGTTGGTTACATTTTCTATTTTCTTCAGCTCCTGGAGATTTGTGTCCTCCATTGGGAGTATTGCTCTACCCTGGCCCTTGGACAGGACGTTTACTAAAACGCTGTTTATCCAGCGATAGCTGTCCGCATCAGAGCGTTCGACTGTACCCTAATGGGCAAGCATATGTGCTCCAAGGAGGGAGTCCTGGGTTCAAACCCCACTACCCCAAAATTGTTACCAAACCTTTTCGTCGCACGCTGGCGACTTTTGAGGAATGCCCCATCAAAGGGACATCATTCACGGTACATTGCACTGTTTTTTGAGGGTACCTACAGTGTGATAGGCTTCTCTGAACTGATGAGGATGTTTTTGGTAAGTTTAGTGCATTTTCTGAGGTAATTTTGGGAATATTTGAGCCTCTTTCCTTGGTCCTACTAGCTTAGCTAACTAGTACTCCAGAGGGGAGTAAGAAAAAGTCACTGCCATGTCTTTCATGGAGGGCTTGATCCAGGCCAAGCCCCCCTTAAAACCCTTTTGTTGATGCTAAGACTAACCTGAGTATTTTTATCTCTCTTTAGAAGCCTAAAGTACACTTTCTCAAGAAACTAGGGTTGTAACCCTAGCCCCCCATGAGGTTCACCACTACCAATCAACTGAGCGGAGGTACCTTCCTTCATGGAGGATATACCGAAGTAAAATAGGCATTTCATGCTTTAGGCCTTGGAGGTTAAGCCTAGTGGTCTCCCACCCCAATACGCCTATACTCAATTGTTTCTACCATTTATTGTGGTTCTACGTTTTAACTGTTTCTGAATTCAGTTGCTTGGCCAAGTCATTTTCTGTGTTGGCCTGACACCTATGTCCCACATTCTTAACCAGCACCATTTCACCCAAAAGAGTGCACAAGAAGTGCTTGATGCTAACTTGGAGGCTAGAGTCAGTCCAGGTTTCATATAAAATCTTTTGTATTATCCATTTGTGATTGAATCTTTGTGTTTATACCTGCTTTGTCTATCTGCAGCCCTTCTGTGTTACACTGGATTTCAAACTATTCATTGATTCGATCCACATCCTGTTCTTGCTGTACTTGCTGCTTGGGTTTTGGGATTTTCTCATCAAAAACCTGCAGGATTTCATCAAAATATCTAGGCCACTAATCAAGGACATCTTTCTCCTGCTAACCCACCACCTAGGAGCCATATTACATGTACATATCACATATATAGATAATAGAGCGATGCACACCGACAAACACAAGACATACTTGTGCGCGCACATTCAATGGCGGGGCCCAGAGATACAGACTCACCAGGAGGGCGTCACAGAGTGTGGGCCTCGCGGTGGCGGCCTTGGAGCATGTGGTTGTACACGTCCACACAAAGAAAACCTCCCACAAACGACTCACGTACATACAACAAATGGTAAACATATTCACAATAGAACACATGTTTAGATATGCCACCTTGTTGCTTGGTGTTCTTGTTTGTCTTAGGGGCGTGAGTATAGACACTTACGTTAGTTTGAGTGTTACCCTTGTCGGTGGATGTGTCACCGGCGGGCGGTAAAGCAGGAGGTCACCTCCATGCGCCAACTTTTCGAGGTTGCCAATACCGTCCCGCTGGTGTATCAGCCCACCGAGCTCCCCGGGGGCACGATGACACGCCCCGAACGGGCATTACACCCCCTACCCCCTTACACTGTGTATGACGGTGCATGTTTACACCTCCGTGTGTAAACTTGCCACGGTGTACACGGTTACAAAACCCAAAGGTCAACCTAGGTCCTGCTTGATCGGGGGGCGGCTGATAACTAACGTAATAGGTAGCCATATACTCCCGTAATTAAAATAAGGGCATGCACACACACGCACGCAGTCAATGGACACGGGGCACATCCGGTTTTGATCTGTCACGGAGAGGGAGGTCCGTGTGTGTTGTGGAACGCCAAGTCCACGCACGGGCCTCTATTAAAGTATGCCATGCCCATATCGCAACCCATTTGGTACTGTGTTGGGATAGAGGACGCCTCGGGTGTTGTGGAAATCCAAGTCAACTCGTGGGGAACTCTAGAGAAAATCTCAACATATATATCTCCTCTCATAAACATATACAACTGCACGCCCGCCTTTTTTTCATATTGTTTGTCTTCCATTCGTTGCAGGCAGAAATATCCCCCATGAGATTCAAAATGAACATGGATAAAACATACCCAGCCAGCATGTGGCTCCATGTAATGGCAGTGGAGGGTACTCACCCCCAACCCGGGCAGGCATAGCGACCAGGAATACATAACCAGGCGGCGGAGATGGCAAAATCGGCAACACCTTTGCCTCTGAAGACCCCACCGACTCAAGGAGTGACCGCGCAAAGGCACCCATTGCCATTCATATGAGAATGCTTATACGTAGAGGACGACTCCTCCCTCTAGGCTTAAGTCCTCGCCGTATGCAGTGGCACCTTGCGTGCCACGAAATGTTTTCTTTATGTAATGTGAGCCACACGAGTACTTCGTACTTTTTCTACTTTACCCTCGTGTGCACGAGGGCAAATCAGTGAAAACCATCACACCCAATGCAAAGAGGGAAAATGGGTTGTACCCGCCAACCCACTCAAGTTTTAAAGCCTTTGCCACTGTCAAGTGAATGTTTTAGCTCGCTGGTTTGAGTCATGGGTCAGGGACAGTCGTGGGGTTGTTGTTTTGGTACGGGGCGGCACTCCGAAACCTCGCAAAAACCACCATGCGCACGACCCAGCAGAGTCTTCGGGAAGTGCTTGCCACGTCGGCAGGACTTAGTCCTGGTGGTGGTCGGAGTGCTCCAGGAAGACCCAGAGATAGGAGTCTGAATGGCATTGAGACCCCCTAAAGAACATGTCCCACTTCCGCCCCAGGCTGTACACCATGCCACCCCACCCCAAGGACTCTCAATCCTTTAGCGCTGAGAGAGGTAGATGGTGGGGTAAACCTGCGGTACCCACCGCCCTGCTCCCGTCGAAATTTTTTTAGCCGAGGGGTGCAGGGTGCTTGCACGTTTCTTCTTCACGCTTCTTCATGTCTCCCGTGGCTTCTTGCTCTCCCTTCCCTTCCCCAAACAATATCGTATCCCCATATTGGTTAGGCTTTTTCCGTGGCAAGCTCATGAGAGCGTCCCACCAACGTGGGCGAGGAGTTGGATGGTTTGGGTGACATTCTGACTCTGCAAGTAATCTCGCCAAACCTTATTGTAGGATGGTAAGAAGGTTTCAACGGGCTCCTGGGTATCCAAATCCTTAGTGTTACCCTCCTCTGAGCGTCTGACCCTAGACGCCCATCACAACGGCGCAAGGCACCCCCCCCCCCCGGGGATGCCCTCCCGCAACCCCCACAGCGCACAACGCCTGCTCGCAAGAGCGCGCGGTGTGGGGCCCGTGCTGGGTCCCCCAGACCCACACCATCCGTGACCGGGACACAGGGGCAACAAATCCTGGCTGCCCGCCCGCAGTGACAGGCGGCTGGGAGGCGGACAGCGCCTGACAACAGAAGCCCCTCACAACGATGGAAGGCCAGTCCTCCGGGACGGCCTCCGACCACCCCTGCGGCACGCAGCCCCCTGCAGGGCATGCGAGCCAGAGGGACAGTGCTCGGCCCCCACGCCCGCACGTCCGGGCCCACAGCAAGTGGGTGGCGGACCCCAACAGCCCGCCCTGGGGCCGGGCAGCCGGGTAGCACGAGTGCCTGGCCACAGACTCCCCTCACAACTGGCAGGGCACCCCCCCGGGGACGCCCTCCCGCCAACCCTACAACGTGCAACGCCGGCTCGCAAGAGCGCGCGCTGAGGGGCCGGTGCTGGGCCCCCCATACCCACACCACCCGTGCACGGGCAACGGGCCCTGGCAGCCCACCCCCAGGGACAGGCGGCCAGAAGAGGGACAGCGCCAAACACAAGACGCCCCTCACAACAGTGGAAGGCCACCCCCCCCCCCCCCCGGGCCGCTCCCCACCACCCTCGCGGCACGCAGCTCCCCGCAGGGCATGCAAGCCAAAGGGACAGTGCTGGGTCCCCACGCCCGCACAACGGCGACCACAGCAGGTGGGCAGCGGACTCCAACAGCCCGCTTCGAGGATGGGCAGCCGGGGGAGGGCGAGCGCCTGACCTCAGACGCTCCTCGCAACAGCGCAAGGCACCCCCCCAGGGGAAGCCTTCCCGCACCACCTGATCGCAAGAGCGCATGCTGTGGGGCCGGTGCTGGGCCTCCGATGCCCACACCACCCGTGCCCGGGACACACGGGCAGCGAGTCCTGGCATCCGGCCCCCAGGGACGGGCGGCCGGGAGAGGGACAGCGCCTGACACCAGGCGCCCCTGACAACGGCGGGAGGCCACCCAGCCCGGGGATGGCCTCCCGCAACTGCTGCGGCACGCAGCCCCTCGTAGGGCATGCAAGCCCAGGGGACAGTGCTAGACCCCCACGCTTGCACACCCGCGCCCACAGCACGCGGGCAGCGGGCCCCGACAGCCCGGGAGAGGACGAGCGCCTGACCTCAGACGCCCACTACAACGGCGCAGGGCGCCCTCCCCTGGGGGAGCCCTCCTGCCGGCCGCCCCCACAGCACGCAACGCCGGCCCGCAAGAGAGCACGCTGTGCAGCCGGTGCTGGGTTCCCCATGGCCACACCACCCGTGCCTGGAACACATGGGCAACGGGCCCTGGCCGCCCGCCCTCAGGGACAGGGGGCCGAAAGAGGGACGGCGCCCGACGCCAGGCGCCCCTAACAACAACGGAATGCCCCCCCCCGAGACAGCTTCCACCCACCACCCCCGCGGCACACAGCCCCCCGCAGGACATGCACGGCAAAGGGACAGTGCCGGGCCCCCACGCCGGCACGCTCGCACCAAGAGCAAGCGCAGCGGAGCCTGACGGCCCACCCTGAGGGCAGGCAGCCGAGTGAGGACCAGCGCCAGACCTCGGACGCCCCCCGCAACGGCACACCGCGCCTCCCCCGGGGGGCGCCCCCCTGCCACCCCCACGGCACCCAACGCCAGCTCGCAGGAGCGCACGCAGTGGGGCCGGTGCGGGGTCCGCCGTACCACCGACACTGCCCAGGACACACGGGCAACGGTCCCTGGATGCCGCGCCCGCCTCAGAGTTGGGCGGCCGGAAGAGGGACGGCGCCTGACACCAGTCGCCCCTCACAACAGCGGCAGTCCACTTCTACTCCCCCGGATGAGGAGACTGGCTGCCCGCCCAACAAGCGGGAGGCCCGTGGGGGGGGGGGGCGCCTGACGCCCCAACGGGCAAGCGAGCGCCCAGCGGAGCCCGCGGAGCAATGCTCGACACCAGCCCGCGGAGCCAACGTTCAAGGTCCCTCACCCACACCCAGCCACCCCCACGGCACGTGCAGCAAAACGGGCCCCTACAGGCACAGGACAGCCACAGGAGGTCCTGACTGCATCCCTTGCTCTCAGGCACAACGATACAACAATGGCGGAGCCCATCGCCCCACGCAAAACGCGCCCTTGATCCCCGACGCTGCACGCGGCGCACGAGGTCATCAGGGCGCTGGGACTCCGAGGTGGCGACAGGGGCCCCCCCCGAGAGGACGCGGAGGCAGACCCCGACCTGGAGATGATCCCAGAGGCCCCCGCAGGCAGCGCGCCCGCGGGGCCCGCGCCGCCAGCAGGCAGCGTGCCCGCCCTCTGCCCCGCGTGGAAGCGGGGCCACTGCACCGGGGAAGGCTGGTGCTCCAGGCAACACCCCCGACTCGCCGCCGATGACGGGGCGCTGCCCGCGGTGGGGCACGCAGCTGCACATGCTGCCCTGCGCTACGGCGTAGCGCAGGGCTGGACCCTGGATGAGACCAGGCGCGGCAGCGTGAACATATAAGAGGCCGTGGACCGGGCCGCCCACACGGGCCAGACGGAGGTGGCCTTGCACGCCCAGGGTCGCCACGGCGGACCAGCAGAGAGGATTGCCGTGGAACCCACGGGGATGGTGCTAGTCCTGGCCGCGGAGTGGTGCTCCACGCATCTCGCTTGCGGCGTGCGCGCCCGCAGATGACCATCAAGGTGTACACCCCTCCACGGGTGTGGCCTTTCTCCACATGGGCAGTACTCGCCGTCATGTGGCACCAGGCACCGGAGGGCACCCCAACAGGCACCGCGGAGGAAATCGAGGGAGCTTTCCCACCGCCCAAACACCCCAGCGTGGCCCTGCTCCGCAGCTTACAGGCGGGGGCGGCCTGGGTACGGTGGCGAGAAGAGAACGGACGCCCGGGCCCGTACTTCCCCCTGGTGCAGGGCCAGGGGCTGCTTCACGCCAAGGACATGGGAACCGCGAAATCAGGGGCGATCGTGCCCGACACGGCGTGCAGGTGGATAACGGCGGCCGCCCCACAACCCATGCAACCGCCACCGGCGTGCCACCGCCTTCTACGAGCGGTCCCACCTCTGGCCCCCCGCCACGCCCTCACAGGGGACGTGTGGAGGGCCATGCTGAGCCACACCAGGGAGTGGTTGGCGACCCCGGGCGCACGATACCCGCCGAGACCGGTACTCGAGCAGCTCATGGCCCCCAAGCCCGGGTTGGGCCACATCCTGCACAGGGCGTCTGCTCCTACGGGACAGCTCACCTACGAGGTGCTGGACCTGGGGCTTGAACCCCTACGGGTGCTCTACCCGCAGGCCCACATTCCGCCTGCGAGCAGGTGAAACCATCTGGCCCGCCTGGTACTGCAGCGCCCCGTCGAGGCCGCACACATCGGAGGCGTGGTGGAACAGTGGCTGGCACTCCACAACCCGTCCACCGCGCAGGGCCACTGGTACCTGCACCAACTCCTCTGCCTCCCTCAGGCGGCCCCGGTGCACCGCCGGCAGAACCCGCACCACACGTACCCGGAGCGCGTGGGCGCGCAGGGCTTTCCGCAGCGGGCCCCGCTCGCCCTCTCACCGGGGCAGGGCCAGGAGGCGCTGCTGCAGGGGCACGACCACCATGGTGCAACAAAGTAGAAGCAGCAACGCGGATAGGGCCGAACCGGACCGCACGAACTGCGGGGTATTGGCCTGGACTGCAGCCTGCAGGCACCTAGCCCGGGACACCACGGGACTCAGGCAGTACCGGTGGGCGGACGGCATGGCACTGGCGTCCACGGTCGCGGCCGTCACCATCAGACCTGTGGCGGCGTGTCGAGTGCGCCTGCTACCTCACGTCCCCTGCCGGGACACACGGCCCCGCCAACCGGCCGCAACGAACATCCCAACGGCACCCCTCACGGCGGAACAGCTTTACGTCATTGCGGCGGCGCTACTGGCGGACCGCAGGGAGAGTTTTGTCGACCACCACGGCCAGGCGCAGATCGCGGGTAGCATACAAGGGCCGCAGCGCCATCCGCCCCACCCGTGGCACACCACGCTCGGCGAGCGCACCCGCGTCAGGGACGCACGCGGTGGCACACCCCCCCCAAGCCCCAGCAGGGGGAGGCACTGGTGCTGCACGCGGCGGGCTACCAGCCCATCCTGCACGGCCACGCCGGGGGCTACCGGTCGCACATCCTAGCCGGGGGCCGTTGGACCGTTTGGCATGGCAGAGCCCGGCACGGGGCCTTCCCGCCCCATGTCAACTGGCAGCAGAGCCCATCCAGGCCTACTATGTGACAGCGGACCCCTGGCCGCTAGCCAGCCTGCTACACACAATCAGCACCCCCAACAAATGGCAGGAGCCGGGGTGGGCCAACCCCCCCACACTGATCTGCAGTCCCGACCAGAAGGAGCATCTACGAGCCGCGTGGCAAGGGGACGCCCTCAGGGCCACGGATGTCCCGGACCTCCATGCCGGGCCCATCACGCACGTCTGCCCGGCAGCCACCCTCGCGGTGGCACAACGAGGACAGCAGAACCCACAGTGGGTGGTCGGCATGTTCAGCCTGGCAGACGCGCATATCGCTGTCTGCGGCTCCGAACGCCTGTCAAGGCCCGAGGTCGTAATCCGCGTAGCGCACTGCGCCCGCCTGATCGTCAGGGCGCTACAGGAGGGCAAACACCACGCCCTTCTGCTCCAAGTCTGACGTAAGGACAACGCCAGGGGGACAAAGCTGGGGTCGTGACCGGCGGCGGTCTGCCACGCCGACCTGGAGCTCCAGCTGGCGGTCCCGACCACGCTATACCACTGGCTCCAGGCCTTCCAGGACCTGCGGTGGAGAGGCAAGCTTGACCGCAAAATCTGCGCCACACACTGGCAAGAGTGGCTGCAGGCGGACGCGCAGCGCGACGCCGTCCAGAGTCTTGGACCCGCGCTCGCGACAACAGCCCTCGATGCGTTGGCACCGGGCCTCGCGCTGGTGCCGCACACGGTTCCGCAGGCCAATCTACCCTTCGACCCGGCGCGGGAGGGCGCCATCTGCAATCCAGCCGTCTCCAATGCAGACGCTCAGCACGGTCGCGCAGCGGGCACAGCTGGACCATGCGCTGACGCACCGGGGGTACATACCCCTGGGTGCGGCCCACGCCACGACCTACGTCCACGCCCGGGACCTCAGCGCGGCAGCCACCAACCAGTTGTGCTGCTGGCCAGAGACGTCCACACGCCAGTGCAGCGCAGGCTCCGCATCCAGAAGGAGCGGCCCTCCGGCATCGCCTTCCTCCCGCAGCCGTGCCTCCTCCCCGGTGGCCGGGAGGAGACCCCAGTACACATGCACATAAGCTGCGCCCCCGCGCGGCTCCTCTGTTCTCACTACCGCCAGTCGGTACAAGAGGCGACCCGCCAACGCCCGCCCGGGGACAATGCTCTATGGGTGGCTTCGTGGCGCTCCGCAGGCGCCTAATGGACGGAAGTCTTCTGCTCTGGACTGCTGCCCGAGGCAGCAGAAGTGCAGCTCCGTGCAATCGCCCGCTACTACCCGCCAGGAGGGACCTCCCTGGAAGATTTCCTCCAACACATGCTCCGGCTGGGAACTTCGTTTGGGAGCTCCGCAATCACCGACTGGAACAACTCCTCCGCGAGCCCCTAAGCGCAGCAGCCCGGGTGCACCGATGGCTCACTGCGACGCAGGGTGACTGCCCCTCCCCTCCGCGCCCTGGCGGGAACTTCTGGGCCTCCCTCCGCATCGTGAACGGCACCCTGGAGTGTCCACTGCAAGAGGACCCCCAGCCATACCGGGAACCGCCGAGGGGTTTCTCGAAGCACCTGCAGAACGCCCTCTTCCTGCCAAGCATCATCAGGTGCGGCTCCGTGACCGCGTGGGAGGCCCACATAGTGGGCGCGGAGTTGGCGTGCGAATGGGGCTGGTGGTGCGCCACCACGCGCGCCTCCGGGGACCCCGCGCAGCAGTACGCCGCCGTCACGCTCGAGGGGTGGGGGCCGCACACCCGGCCACGGCCCACCATGATTCGCGGGGCGGGCCACGATCACCCGTGGGACGCGGCGGCCAGGGGATGGCTGCGGGCGGCCCTGGGGCCTCACCTGGGGTGGAGTGGGGATGTGTCCTCGCTCATCCGGGCGCTTCCCCCCCCCGCCTTGTACTCCAAGCCGCCAGCGTGCTGCAGGCCACGGAGATACACACATGGGGGTACGACGCGGCCACCGTCCGGTGGCTCTTCCCGGAAGGCGGGGCCAGCCGGCTCATCATGGCGCATTTCAATGACGGGGGACCTACGTACGATGATGCCCTGTCCCGACTGGGCGACATTCTGGGGCCCCTGCTCCTGATGTTCCCCACAGACCTTGCCGTGGCGCTGCGCCGGGAGCTGGACTGCTGCAACAGGCTGAGGGTAGGGTGGGAGGCGGTTGCGGACGGCACCCTGCTGGCCCTGCTCAACAGGGATGTCGCGCACGGGTGCCAGTGGGACGCTCTTGTGCCCCACCCCACCGGGCGCCACACGTATATGACGAGCCCCCCCCAGGAGCAGCCCCGCCTGGCGTGGGATGACCTCATCGCAGCCTTCCACAACTACGGTGCCTCCCCGACGACATGTGGCAGGAGCTCGGGGAGGAAAAGCTGAGCAGGTACTACAGACGCCGTATCCGCGCCCGCGTGCTAGAGCACCGGGACCCCCTTTGCCAACCGTAGGATGACCTCTGGCTCTGCTGTCTCAGCCCCTGGTCAGCGGCCCCCCACGCCCCACAAACCTGCAACCTCTGCCCGGAATGCGACGCGGTGTCCTCTGCCGCGCCGATGGGCGCCAACACGTGCATGGGGTGCTTCCAGGTGGCCGCGTGCTCCTGGTCGGACCGATCCGCGGGCCCACGCAGGCGCACCGAAGAGGAGGCATTGCACCGGCGCATCGAGGACGCGCACACCCATTCGCACGGCCATGCGGGCCCTGCGAGTGCCGTCCACCTGTGGATCTATGTCCACCGGCGGGACCCCACGTCCGTCGTGCACCCGTTGCACATGTTCCCGCCCTGACCCCTGCCTGACGCCACGCCTTGCAGAGCCCACAGCACCATGCCTCGCCGAAGGGGGAACGGGCCGGAGCACGCCAGAGCTCGCCGCCGAGCGCAGGAGGCGACCGTCCGAAGCCTTGTGGCGGACGCGTTGATGGAAGCGCAGGACGCACACGCTGCTGCCCAGCACGACCTGGCGGGCAGCGCGAGGACTTTCCTCGGCGAGGCCCCCCTCCCGGCCGTCCGCGCCCTGAACAGAGCGGGAGCCCCTACGCTACTCCCGGCGATGCACCAGATTGTGAACGCCGTCCGGCCGGGGCTCATAGGTCCCGAGGCAGCCCTCTACGGGTACTGGCTGGAGTCGCGCACGTCCAACCGGTCGGGACGACCCGTGTCCATGGGGGACATCCTAAAACTGACGGGCGCAGGGTCGGCCACGTCCCTCCATAGCAGCGCCCCAGACCTGCTGTACACCCTGAGGACACGCTGCCCCAGGGACGCGGCCCCGTACCTGAACCAGGCGCGGGCCACATACCCAGGAGGAGTGTCCGAACTGGACGCAGCACTCCACCTTGTACATCTGCCGGACGAGGACCTGGAAGTGGGCGAAGTCACAATATTCGCGGAAGGCGCGGGAGAGACGCCCATCCGCCCCCACCCCACCAACCCGGTTTATGACGGCAGCAGGCCGACCCCCCCATACGCTGTCGTGTGTGAGATGTTCCCCGGAGAGCCCACCTGGTGCCCCGCCCTCCCACCGGCCACACATGCGCCCCGCGGCTGGGCCGACCCGCGCCTGTCCCCCCCCCTCTCCAGGACAAGGGGTGCCTACCATAGAGGGCAGGTCCTCTGGCAAGAGCGCCCGGGCACCCTCCTGCTCCTCCTCCTCGTCACGACCAGCGGCAACCGGGAGCGGGTCCTGGGGGTCACCCCCACCTACCTCTATGGGGCAGCGGCCGTCCCCCGCCCCCCCCTCCCGGCGCCCGAGGCGCGAGACGGGCCTGTGACACAGACTGAGAAAAGAGGGCTGTCAGCCCTGGCACCTCGTGCCGGCGTATCACCTTCTGGACTAACTCCGGGGGGTGCAAAGACAGGCAGACCTATTGCCCAGGCGAACATCCAGCTGGAACTGCCGGAGTTCGACCCCAAAAATCTGCCCAAATGGGCAGAAGAATTTGCTGAGTTTCTTTTGCTGACTGGCCAATCCCATGTGGGGTTTGAGGTTTGAGGTTTGATTTTGCGGGTACTAGACGCCTTTCGGCCCCGGGGGGCCACCTGGTCGGGCCAGGTGATATCCTCCCCACCGGGCCCTAGTGGGGGGCCCTCCAAGACGCACCTCCTGCCTGGTGGCGGAGTCCCCCGAGTTCACAGAGCTCGGAACCCCGTCCTTCCCCGGCGTCCCCGTTTCGCCACTCCCCGGTCAGTGCATCAATTCGCAGCCGTGGCTGCGGGCGCTTACCCACTGCGTCGCCCCCCTAATGCGTGGTCGCCCGGGGCGCCGGCGCCGCCGGGCCCGTGCTACTGGCTTGTCGCCAGTGGGACTCCCTTGGGCTGGCGCGGAGGCTGCCTAGCCTAGGGGTTGGGGCGTGGCGCTGTGCGCCACTACTGCTTTGGCGGGTGCAGTGTCCCGTCTGTGTGTGCGCGGCGCTCGCGGCCGGTTCGGGGGGTTCGGGCCGGTACCTGGTGTTGTGTCTCCCCTTCTTCCCCCTTCCCGCCCCGCGTGTTCTGCGCTGCGTGTGTCGGGCCGTCCCGTCCGGGTGTCCCTTATCCTCGCTCGCTGGTACGCCATTCCATGCGGTCTGTGCGTTCCGCGCGCTCGGTCCGGTTGCCCTTCTGGTGGTCCCCGCGTGTCCTTATCGTGTGTGTGCGCTCCCGCTCTCGCGGTATCCGCCCCCCGCTGGGTGGTGTGGCGCGCGCATCTCGCGTGGTCCCGGCACTGGGCGCTGTCCTGCCCCGGTCCCGTGCCCCGTCTGGCGTGCTTGGGGGGGGGGCGGTCCGGTCCCGGTTCCCCCCTACTTGGCTTGGGGTTGTGGGGGCGGCGGCAGGGCGTCCCCGGGGGGGTGCCTTCGACCGTTGCGTTGGCGGCGCGGGCGTGCGGTTGTGGGGGCCCCGCTCTGTTCCTCTGGGGGGGGAGAGAGGTGTCGACTTGGTGTCCAGGCGCCGGTCCGCCGGATTCCCATGACGAAGCCGATGCGCACGGAGCTTCGCCCTGCTGGATGCGTGGGGGGGTTGGGGTGACCGTGGCTGGAGTGGTGCACCAATGTTCCGGCTCATGGCCCAGCAGAGCACCCCTACCGCGGGCTTACTCTTAGCACAGGGGGAGGGGGTTGCGGGCGCGTTTGTTCTGTGACCCGGGTGCCAGTGCATCTCAGAAGGCAGCCGCCCTGGAGGTAGCGCACCAGGCGCGCGCCGCGAAGGAGCTGGTTCGAACCCCGTGATCGGTGGTCTCCCACCGATCCCCTCGAATACCGGACGAGGCCTCCCGTCGACCTGTTCGAGTACAGGTGACGGTGCGCACTGCTGCAGGGGTGGGTGGCTCCCATGTGTTTTGTTTTTCTAGGGTGGGGGGTAAAACGAACGAGACCTCCACCCGATCCACCGGTGTCGGTGGTGGCGCGAGTTGCTGGAGGGGGGGGTGGTTCCCACGTCGCCAACTAGAGAGCTCTACGTGCAGGGATCCGAGGAGCACCAACGCCTGGGATCGAACCCCCGCACTGGACGATTGAAGACCTACGCTCTCACTACTGGGCCGTGGGAGTCTCTTACGCGACTTAGGGGTGTCGTCGGCTATGAATCCAGTCCTGAGGGTGGGGCTGTGCGTTGTGAAGCGTGTTGCGCGTGCCGGGGGGGCCCAGTCCACGTGCACGGGGTCGGGACAGGGGGGGAGGGGGCTGGGTGGGGTGCGGCACCGTCGGATCGCCGACTGACGTGCACAGGGGTAAGAGGCGGACAGTAGCACCGCCGGATCGCCGACTGACTGTAGGGCGGGGGGTCGCTCTGCCTCTTTCCGTCCCTCTGCCTTCCCTGGGCAGGCAACAAGGCGGGCGTCACTGGCGGTGTGCTGTCCATGGGGGACGTGGCCCCCCATACCACTCCGGTTCGTGCTCACCCGGCTTCTCTGGGTGAGATCTGTGCGGCGTCCCGGTGCGCAGGCGTGGGCCCGCTTGTTCTTCGCGGCTCCCATGTGAGCCGGCGGCTGGAGCGGGGGGGCGGGTCACACTCCGGTTCCCCTCTCGGGTGGGGGGGGCCCATCCCCCCTGCCTCGAGGGGGGTGTCGCGCCGCGGCCTCCCTGCTCTCGTTCCGGGCGGCGGCCTGCGGTACCCCTTTCTGGCTCTCTCCGTGTCGCTGGCGCGCTCCCTTCCGGCGCGCGCGTGCGGTCGGGGCTGAAGTGCCGCCCCGGGGTGGGGGGGGGTGAGGGGCGGCCCGTGGACCGCTCCCCTGGGGGCCCCAGCTGACCTGCAAACCCCCCCTCTGTCCGCTCGGAGTGGGCTGTGGTTACGGGAGGGTCATGCGGGGCGCGGCCTCCTTCGTGTTCCGTTGTGCGCGTTGCTCCGGCACGCCTGTGTGGGCTCGCGGGAGCAGGTCCAGCCTCCGTTGCTCTTACCGTGTCGCCGTTCCTCCTGTGGGTGGGGGCGCCCCCCCGGCCCTGGGGGGGGCGGAGGGCCGCGCCTGTGGCTCCCCAGCTGGGGTGGGTGCGGGGGGGGGGGGGGGTGGGGGGGCCGCCCCCCCGCCCGCTCTCGGGTCTGTGTGGGAGGGGGGGGGGGGGGGTGGGGGGGGGCCTTTGGTCCCCTGGCGATGCCTCCTGTCGGCCAAGGGGGGGGGGGGCGGCATGGCAGTCCTGGCCCCAGGGGCCAGCCACCGGCCAGGGGGGTCGCGCCCTTCCCCCGCCCCCCTCTACCGAGAGCCGGATTCTCAGGCAGTCCCTCTCTGGGGCCCCTCATCCCCCGGCCGTTGTCGCGCGGCGCTGGCCGGCCGGGGGTGGCCGTGAGGGTTAGCGGTCAGTGGTTAGCGGGTTGCGGGGCAGCAGGTTTCCCCCCGCGCTTGTTGTCTCCGCACTCCCTCCCGCGGGAGGTGGCGCGCCGCTTTCCCTGGGTAGGCAACAAAGCGGGCGTCACTGGCGTCGTGCTGTCCATGGGGGGCGTGGCCCCCCATACCATTCCGGTTCGCGCTCACCCGGCTTCTCTGGGCACGATCTGCGTGGTGTCCCGGTGCGCAGGCGTGGGCCCACTTGTTCTTCGCGGCCCCCATTTGAGCCGGCGGCTGGGGCGGGGGGGCGGGTCACACTCCGGCTCCCCTCTCGGGCGGGGGGGGTCCATCCCCTCTGCCTCGGGGGGTGGGGGCCGGGGCCCCCGCGGCTGGCGGGCCGGTGGGGGGGCGGGGGGGGGGGGCGGGGTGTCGCGCCGCGGCCTCCCTGCTCTCGTTCCGGGCAGCGGCCTGCGGTACTCCTTTCTGGCTCTCTCCGTGTCGCCGGCGCGCTCCCGTCCGGCGCGCGCGTGCGGTCGGGGCTGAAGTGCCGCCCCGGGGTGGGGGGGGTGAGGGGCGGCCCGTGGACCGCCTTCTTGGGGGCCCCATCTGACTTGAAAACCCCCCTCTGTCACCTCGGAGTGGGCTGTGGTTACGGGAGGGTCATGTGGGGCGCGGCCTCCTTCCTGTTCCGTTGTGCGCGTTGCTCCGGCACGCCGGTGTGGATTCGCGGGAGCAGGCCCAGCCGCCATTGCCCTTATCGCGCCGCCGTTCCTCCTGAGGGGGGGGCGCCCCCCCCGGCCCTGGGGGGGCGGAGGGCCGCGCCTGTGGCTCCCCTGCTGTGGTGGGTGCGGGGGGGGGGGGGTGGGGGGGCCGCCCCCCCCGCCCGCCCTCGGGTCTGTGCGGGGGGGGGGGGCTGGGTTGGGGGGGGGCCTTTGGCCCCCTGGCGATGCCTCTCGCCGGCCGGGGGGGAGGGGCGGGGGCGGCATGGCGGTCCTGGTCCCGGGGGCCAGCCATCGGCCAGGGGGTCGCGCCCTTCTCCCGCCCCCCCTATCGAGAGCCGGATGCTCGCGCAGGCCCTCGCCGGGGCCCCTCATCCCCCGGCCGTTGTCGCGCGGCGCTGGCCGGCCGGGGGTGGCCGTGAGGGTTAGCGGTCAGTGGATAGCGGGTTGCGGGGCAGCGGGTTCCCCCCCGCGCTCGTTGTCTCCGCACTCCCTCCCGCGGGAGGTGGCGTGCCCCCGTACGTCGTGCCATACCGTGGGGGGGGCGTGGGTCGGGGGGCCCATCTCCCCCCCCCAACCCTCCCGTACCCGCCGTCTGGGCCTTCACTTGCGCTGCTGCTTGTGTGGGGGCTGGGGCTGCGGCGGCGGCGGGTTGTGCCGGCGGTAGCGCCAGTGGGCGAGGGCGCTACGCAAAGCCCGGGGGAGCCAGTTGTTGGCGTCCGCATCCGTGATGCGGAGCACCGCTCCCCCTTCCAGGAAGGCCGGCCACATCGGCTCCCTGTCGGGCCACGCCGCCCGGATCACCGACCTGAGGACCCTCTCGTGGTCCTCTGGGGCCGCCCAACCCCCCGGGGGTGCCTCTCGGTTACCTCCGTCCCTCCGGAGGAGCACGGCATCGAAGGGCCGGTTCCGGGACCTCCTGGAGGTCCCCTGGTTGGCCCAGCACAGCCACCCGTACACTTCCCCCACCAGGGGGAGGGTCCCCCCCCCCAGCGGGTCCGGGACCGCGCCCCAGTCCCGGTCCCATGGCAGGCCCTCCTCCGCCCCCCGTGCCGGCCCCCCTCGCTGCCCCTGCGCCTCCGGCGCCGATGCCGCGCCCCGTCCCCCCTCCGCCGAGGCCATCCGCGCCGGCTCCGCCCTCGGCGCGAGGGGGGCTTGCTGGTGCTGGTGTCGTGGGGGTTGGGGGGGGACGAGCTCGCCGGCGTCAGGGTCGATGTTGTAGAGGTGGTGGTGGTGGTGGTGGTGGTGGTTGTGGGTGTGGTGTGCCGGCATCTGTTGGATGCCGGGGGGGATGCACCTCACCGGCTGCACGTCCGGCTGCGGGGGCGCTCCGCCCTCTGCCCCCCTTACTTCGCCCCGCCCTCCTCCCTTGCCCTTGCCCTTGGGCCCCTTTCCAGTCCCATGCCCGTGTCGCGGGTCCCGCCTCTCGTCCCCCACGCCCTGGCCCGCTCGCTCTCCCATCCCCCCTCGTCCTGCCCCCTGCACCTGGGTACCCTTCTCACGCTCCTGAGCGCCCTTCCCGTGCCCTGGCCCCTCCCCGGCCCCCTGCCTGTGTCGCGGGTCCCGCCTCCCGTCCGCCACGCCCTGGCCCGCTCGCTCTCCCACCTCCCCTCGCCCCGCCCCCTGCACCTGGGCTCCCTGCCCGCGCCCCTGCTCGCCCTTCCCGTGCCCTGACCCCTCCCCTGCCCCCTGCCTGTCGCGCCGTCCGCTGCTCCCCTCCCCCCCGCCGCTGCGCCCTTCCTGGACCACTCGCCGGGCGTACCGCTGCCTTTGCAGTTGCGGCAGCGTGACGCCCGGCGGCGAGCGCTCGCGCGCGGGGGGGCGGACGTGCCGCTCCCGCCCCGGGGGGAAGGGCTTGGGGGGGTACGGCTTGGGGGGGCTGGTGTGGGTGTGGGCGGGGTTGGCGTGGGCGCGGTACTTCGCGCTCTCCCTGCCCACTGCTGCTGCTGCGGCGGCCGCCGGCGAGGCGTCCGCGGCCCGTGCGCGGTGCTTCCCCCGCTTGCGCGGCGTGCTGGGGCCCACGGCGTGGCCGGCCGAGGCGGCCTCGCGGCCCGCCGGGGTCGCAGCCGCAGCCCCTCGCGCGCCCCCCTCACTCTCCTTCGCTGCCGTGGCGGCCGCCGACGAGGCGCCCGTGGCCGCGGTTGCAAACCCTCGCACGCCCTCCTCGTTCTCCTCTGCTGCCACGGCGGCCGCCGGCGAGGCGCCCACGGCCCGTGCGGGGTCCGTCGCAACCCCTCGCGCGCCCTTCTTGCTCTCCTGTGCGGCTGCGGCAGCCCTCGGCGATGCGTCCGGCTCCTGCGCCGGGGCTGCCCCCCTTGTCGGCGGCGTGCCGGGGGCCGCGGCCGGGGCTGCGGCGTGGCTCGCCGCGGTCTGCGCCTCCTGCGCGTCTGGGCGGGGCGGGGCGGCGGGGCTGGCCGCTTGGGCGGCGGGGGCGGCCGTCTCGGCCGGCCCAGGTTCCCGGGCCGGCGGCGGCGGCCCGACCACCGCCGCCTCCGCCAGCCTCCGCTCCTCGCGCTCCGCGAGGGTCTCCCCCGTCCACTCCGGGGAGGAGACGGGGGAGCGGGAGCGGGACCGGCGGTGGTGGCGGTCGTCCCGCTGGAGGGACCCATCGGAGTCTGCCATCACTGTTACTCTGGTAGGCATGCGTGGTGGCAGGCGCGCCCTTCCCACTACCTCCTGGTGCAGCAGTGCCGTGCCGTGGGCAGTGCCGTGTGGTGCTCTGCGGGGGGGAGGGGTGAGGGGGTGGGGGGCCGGCTGTGGCGTCAGCCCCGCACGGCCGGGGGCCCGCGGCCATCCACCGGCATTGGGAGGGGAGGCGGGGGAGCCACGCCGCCCACGCGTCGCGCCACAGCTCCCAGTCTGGGGCGGGGCCCAGGGCCCTGGGCCCCCGGGGGTCGTCGAGCGGTGTCGGGGGCAGCCGCACCAGGTGGACCCCCGTAACGGCGGTGACCTCCTGTGTGCGCAGGAAGGTGTGTACTCCGTCACGCGCCGCGGGCGCCGGGAGGGGGGGGCGGGGTACGGGTGTGGCCCCATAGAGGTGGGTGGGGGTGATCCCGAGGATCCGCCCCGGGCCCCCGCGGGTCGCGACGGCGAGGAGGAGGAGGGGGGTGCCAGGGCACTCTTGCCAGAGGACCTGCCCCCTGTGGTGGGCACCCCTGGTCCTGGAGAGGGGGGGGGACAGGTCTGGGTTGGCCCAGCCGCGGGGCGCGTGCGTCGCCGGTGGGAGGGCGGGGCACCAAGTGGGCTCCCTGGGGAATGCCTCGTAGACGACGGCGTACGGGGGGGTAGGCCCGGTGCCGTCATACACCGGGTTGGTCGGCCGGGGGCGGGCGGGCGCCTCGTCCGCGCCTTCCACGAACACCGTGACCTCGCCCACCTCCAGGTCCTCGTCCGGCTGGTGTAGAAGGTGGAGCGCCGCATCCAGCTCGGACACTCCCCCCGGGTACGTGGCCCGCGCCTGGTTCAGGTACGGGGCCGCGTCCCCGGGGTAGCGCGTCCTGAGGGCGTGCAGCAGGGCTGGGGCGCTACTGCGGAGGGACATGGCAGACCCCGCTCCCGTCAGCTGGAGGGTGTCCCCCATGGACAGGGGCCGGCCCGACCGATTGGACTCGCGCCACTCCATCCAGTGCCCGTAGGGGGCCGCTTCCGGGCTGATGAGCCCCGGCTGGATGGCGTTCACGATCCGGTGCATTGCCGGGAGCAGCGTAGGGGCCCCCGCTCTGTTCAGGGCGCGGACGGCCGGTAGGGCGGTCTCGTTGAGGAAAGCCCTCGCACTGCCCTCCAGATCGCACCGTGCAGCAGCGTGCGCCTCCTTTGCCTCTGCCACCGCGTCCGCCACCAGGCCCCGGACGGCCGCCTCCTGCGCTCTGCGGCGGGCCCTGGTGTGCCCCGGCCCATCCCCCCGTCGGCGTGGCATGGTGCTGCGGGCACCGCGCGCACCTGTTGGCGCCTGTCGATGCTGCGGCGGACACCGGAGGACACGGAAGAGGTCGAGGAACTAGCAAGACAGATCCAACGTCGCGCGATCGCAGCAGAAGAAAAAAAAAACCAAGAAAACGACGCACCACCAGAAGAAATAAAGCGAAAAATTGTCTTTTCCGACCTCAGAAACCCCCCCAACAATTTTACGCCGCTGTTTGGCGAGGTCGCAAAATTTAGAACATTCACCAAAAAAGACGAACAATACGCCAACAAAAGTAAAAGGTGACCACGAAGCGTAACCGAGACGTGCCCACCGCCCACCCGCACGCCCGCTTATGTAGGAGGCCAAAGGGAGCGAAAGGGGACAAAAGGTATGCCGCCGCATAGCCACACACCGCCACCAAGAACGCAAGTATGTTACCATGTCGTGCCACGTCGCCAACCGCGGAGTTGCGTTGGTTAGAACACACAAATAGCCAGGGAGGGGGACACGGGGAGCATACACACAAATAGCATAGCGCCGACGTGTGCCGGGTCCCAACAAACACACGTGCATGCACCCATGTTCTCTTCCCCTCACAGGTCCCGAGGAGAAGCGTATGCTCGTGTCTGCGTCGTCCGGGCGCTAAAGTAGGGTTGTCTTAGACGCTTAGGCAAGTATTGCGTCGTGCCGTCGTCACACATAAGCGAACGCCCGGCAAGGCGGCAGGACTAGGACACGTTAAGGTAGTGGGGAAAGAAGCAGGTATGTTGCATGTCACGCCGCGCACGCGGAACGGGCAACGAGTAAAGGTAGCGGCCAAAGGGGTGTGGGGACAAGACGGGAGCAAGTGGGGCGATAAACCTACGCGCAAGCCGGTCGCACACGCATGTCGCATGACGTACCAGCCAGCTTGAGGTGCCGTGTCGCGACAAAACTGCCGCCGCCGCACGCCCGTTTACGCTCCCTCCTCTCTCCACGCAGGTTCAAAGGAGGAAGCCCGGGCCGACAAGGAAAAAGACAGAGACACACAACAAAACGGAGGCAGGGAAAATGTGCATGCCAGGGAGAGGGGTAGAAGAAAGGGTAAAGAGCAACGAAGCCGCGAAAGGAACAAGGGGTAGCCAGCAGACGAGCAAGGGGCGCACACAGGGGAGGGGACACGGCGGGCACACGGCGAGCACAACACCGCAGCGAGACACCGGAGAGGGGAGCACCGGAGGACCAAGGGAAGAGCAGCACGACACGCACGGCACAGACACAACACACACCGCACACACCCAACGAACCCCGGCAACCCACCCAGCAGTGGGCGGGCAGACGGGAGAGGGACAGCGCCTGACCCCAAGCGCCCCTCAAAATGGTGGAAGGCACCCCCCCCGGGGACGCCCTTCCGCCACCCCCACAGCGAGCAACGCCGGCCCGCAAGGGCGCACGCTGTGGGGCCGGTGCTGGGTCCCCACGCCCGCAGCGACCGCGCCCGGGACACGCGGGTCGCGGAACCCTGGCTGCACGCTCCGGAGGACAGGCGGCCGGGGGAGGGACAGCGCCTGGCACCAAGCGCCCCTCACAACGGTGGAAGGCACCCCCCCCCCGGGGACGCCGGTCTGCCACCCCCACAGCAAGCAACGCCGGCCCGCAAGGGCGCACGCTGTGGGGCCGGTACTGGGTCCGCACGCCCGCATCGACCGCACCCGGGACACACGGGTCGCGGAACCCTGGCTGCACGCTCCGGAGGACGAGCGGCCGGGGGAGGGACAGCGCCTGACACCAGGCGCCCCTCACAACGGTGGAAGGCACCCCCCCCCGGGGACGCCCTTCCGCCACCCCCACAGCGAGCAAAGCCGGCCCGCAAGGGCGCACGCTGTGGGGCCGGTGCTGGGTCCACACGCCCGCATCGACCGCACCCGGGACACACGGGTCGCGGAACCCTGGCTGCACGCTCCGGAGGACGAGCGGCCGGGGGAGGAACAGCGCCTGACACCAGGCGCCCCTCACAACGGTGGAAGGCACCCCCCCCCGGGGACGCCCTTCCGCCACCCCCACAGCGAGCAACGCCGGCCCGCAAGGGCGCACGCTGCGGGGCCGGTGCTGGGTCCACACGCCCGCATCGACCGCACCCGGGACACGCGGGTCGCGGAACCCTGGCTGCACGCTCCGGAGGACGAGCGGCCGGGGAAGGGACAGCGCCTGACACCAGGCGCCCCTCACAATGGTGGAAGGCAGCCCCCCCGGGGACGCCCTTCCGCCACCCCCACAGCGAGCAACGCCGGCCCGCAAGGGCGCACGCTGTGGGGCCGGTGCTGGGTCCACACGCCCGCATCGACCGCGCCCGGGACACGCGGGTCGCGGAACCCTGGCTGCACGCTCCGGAGGACGAGCGGCCGGGGGAGGGACAGCGTCTGACACCAGGCGCCCCTCACAACGGTGGAAGGCACCCCCCCCGGGGACGCCCTTCCGCCACCCACACAGCGAGCAACGCCGGCCCGCAAGGGCGCACGCTGCTGTGGGGCCGGTGCTGGGTCCACACGCCCGCATCGACCGCGCCCGGGACACGCGGGTCGCGGAACCCTGGCTGCACGCTCCGGAGGACGAGCGGCCGGGGGAGGGACAGCGCCTGACACCAGGCGCCCCTCACAATGGTGGAAGGCACCCCCCCCGGGGACGCCCTTCCGCCACCTACACAGCGAGCAACGCCGGCCCGCAAGGGCGCACGCTGCTGTGGGGCCGGTGCTGGGTCCACACGCCCGCATCGACCGCACCCGGGACACACGGGTCGCGGAACCCTGGCTGCACGCTCCGGAGGACGAGCGTCCGGGGGAGGGACAGCGCCTGACACCAGGCGCCTCTCACAACGGTTGAAGGCACCCCCCCCGGGGACGCCCTTCCGCCACCCCCACAGCGAGGAACGCCGGCCCGCAAGGGCGCACGCTGTGGGGCCGGTGCTGGGTCCACACGCCCGCATCGACCGCAACCCGGGACACACGGGTCGCGGAACCCTGGCTGCACGCTCCGGAGGACGAGCGGCCGGGGGAGGGACAGCGCCTGAAACCAGGCGCCCCTCACAACGGTGGAAGGCACCCCCCCCGGGGACGCCCTTCCGCCACCCCCACAGCGAGCAACGCCGGCCCGCAGGGGCGCACGCTGTGGGGCAGGTGCTGGGTCCACACGCCAAGCATCGACCGCACCCGGGACACACGGGTCGCGGAACCCTGGCTGCACGCTCCGGAGGACGAGCGGCCGGGGGAGGGACAGCGCCTGACACCAGGGGCCCCTTCACAACGGTGGAAGGCACCCCCCCCCCGGGGACGCCCTTCCGCCACCCCCACAGCGAGCAACGCTGGCCCGCAAGGGCGCTCGCTGTGGGGCCGGTGCTGGGTCCACACGCCCGCATCGACCGCGCCCGGGACACGCGGGTCGCGGAACCCTGGCTGCACGCTCCGGAGGACGAGCGGCCGGGGGAGGGACAGCGCCTGACACCAGGCGCCCCTCACAATGGTGGAAGGCACCCCCCCCGGGGACGCCCTTCCGCCACCCCCACAGCGAGCAACGCCGGCCCGCAAGGGCGCACGCTGCTGTGGGGCCGGTGCTGGGTCCACACGCCCGCATCGACCGCACCCGGGACACACGGGTCGCGGAACCCTGGCTGCACGCTCCGGAGAACGAGCGGCCGGGGGAGGGACAGCGCCTGACACCAGGCGCCTCTCACAACGGTGGAAGGCACCCCCCCCGGGGACGCCCTTCCGCCACCCCCACAGCGAGCAACGCCGGCCCGCAAGGGCGCACGCTGTGGGGCCGGTGCTGGGTCCACACGCCCGCATCGACCGCAACCCGGGACACACGGGTCGCGGAACCCTGGCTGCACGCTCCGGAGGACGAGCGGCCGGGGGAGGGACAGCGCCTGAAACCAGGCGCCCCTCACAACGGTGGAAGGCACCCCCCCCGGGGACGCCCTTCCGCCACCCCCACAGCGAGCAACGCCGGCCCGCAGGGGCGCACGCTGTGGGGCAGGTGCTGGGTCCACACGCCAAGCATCGACCGCACCCGGGACACACGGGTCGCAGAACCCTGGCTGCACGCTCCGGAGGACGAGCGGCCGGGGGAGGGACAGCGCCTGACACCAGGGGCCCCTTCACAACGGTGGAAGGCACCCCCCCCCGGGGACGCCCTTCCGCCACCCCCACAACGAGCAACGCCGGCCCGCAAGGGCGCACGCTGTGGGGTTGGTGCTGGGTCCACACGCCCGCACCGACCGCACCCGGGACACGCGGGTCGCGGAACCCTGGCTGCACGCTCCGGAGGACGAGCGGCCGGGGAAGGGACAGCGCCTGACACCAGGCGCCCCTCACAACGGTGGAAGGCACCCCCCCCGGGAACGCCCTTCCGCCACCCCCACAGCGAGCAACGCCGGCCCGCAAGGGCGCACGCTGTGGGGCCGGTGCTGGGTCCACACGCCCACATCGACCGCACCCGGGACACACGGGTCGCAGAACCCTGGCTGCACGCTCCGGAGAACGAGCGGCCGGGGGAGGGACAGCGCCTGACACCAGGCGCCCCTCACAACGGTGGAAAGCACCCCCCCCGGGGACGCCCTTCCGCCACCCCCACAGCGAGCACTGCCGGCCCGCAAGGGCGCTCGCTGTGGGGCCGGTGCTGGGTCCACACGCCCGCATCGACCGCGCCCGGGACACGCGGGTCGCGGAACCCTGGCTGCACGCTCCGGAGGACGAGCGGCCGGGGGAGGGACAGCGCCTGACACCAGGCGCCCCTCACAACGGTGGAAGGCACCCCCCCCCGGGGACGCCCTTCAGCCACCCCCACAGCGAGCAACGCTGGCCCGCAAGGGCGCACGCTGTGGGGCCGGTGCTGGGTCCACCCGCCCGCATCGACCGCACCCGGGACACACGGGTCGCAGAACCCTGGCTGCACGCTCCGGAGGACGAGCGGCCGGGGGAGGGACAGCGCCTGACACCAGGCGCCTCTCACAACGGTGGAAGGCACCCCCCTCGGGGACGCCCTTCCGCCACCCCCACAGCGAGCAACGCCGGCCCGCAAGGGTGCACGCTGTGGGGCCGGTCCTGGGTCCACAAGCCCGCATGGACCGAACCCGGGACACACGGGTCGCGGAACCCTGGCTGCACGCTCCGGAGGACGAGCGGCCGGGGAAGGGACAGCGCCTGACACCAGGCGCCCCTCACAACGGTGGAAGGCACCCCCCCGGGGACGCCCTTCCGCCACCCCCACAGCGAGCAACGCCGGCCCGCAAGGGCGCACGCTGTGGGGCCGGTGCTGGGTCCACACGCCTGCATCGACCGCGCCCGGGACACGCGGGTCGCGGAACCCTGGCTGCACGCTCCGGAGGACGAGCGGCCGGGAAAGGGACAGCGCCTGACACCAGGCGCCCCTCACAATGGTGGAAGGCACCCCCCCCCGGGGACACCCTTCCGCCACCCCAACAGGGAGCAACGCCGGCCCGCAGGGGCGCACGCTGTGGGGCCGGTGCTGGGTCCACACGCCCGCATCGACCGCACCCGGGACACACGGGTCGCAGAACCCTGGCTGCACGCTCCGGAGGACGAGCGGCCGGGGAAGGGACAGCGCCTGACACCAGGCGCCCCTCACAACGGTGGAAGGCACCCCCCCCGGGGACGCCCTTCCGCCACCCCCACAACGAACAACGCCGGCCCGCAAGGGCGCACGCAGTGGGGCCGGTGCTGGGTCCACACGCCCGCATCGACCGCACCCGGGACACACGGGTCGCGGAACCCTGGCTGCACGGTCCGGAGGACGAGCGGCCGGGGAAGGGACAGCGCCTGACACCAGGCGCCCCTCACAACGGTGGAAGGCACCCCCCCCCGGGGACCCCCCTTCCGCCAGCCCCACAGCGAGCAACGCCGGCCCGCAAGGGCGCACGCTGTGAGGCCGGTGCTGGGTCCACACGCCCGCATCGACCGCGCCCGGGACACTCGGGTCGCGGAACCCTGGCTGCACGCTACGGAGGACGAGCGGCCGGGGGGGGGACAGCGCCTGACACCAGGCGCCCCTCACAACGGTGGAAGGCACCCCCCCCCCGGGGACGCCCCTCCGCCACCCCCACAGCGAGCAACGCCGGCCCGCAAGGGCGCACGCTGTGAGGCCGGTGCTGGGTCCACACGCCCGCATCGACCGCGCCCGGGACACTCGGGTCGCGGAACCCTGGCTGCACGCTACGGAGGACGAGCGGCCGGGGGAGGGACAGCGCCTGACACCAGGCGCCCCTCACAACGGTGGAAGGCACCCCCCCCGGGGACGCCCTTTCGCCACCCCCACAGCGAGCAACGCCGGCCCGCAAGGGCGCACGCTGTGGGACCGGTGCTGGGTCCACATGCCCGCATCGACCGCACCCGGGACACACGGGTCGCGGAACCCTGGCCGCACGCTCCGGAGGACGAGCGGTCGAGGAAGGGACAGCGCCTGACACCAGGCGCCCCTCACAACGGTGGAAGGCACCCCCCCCGGGGACGCCCTTCCGCCACCCCCACAGCGAGCAACGCCGGCCCGCAAGGGCGCACGCTGTGGGGCCGGTGCTGGGTCCACCCGCCCGCATCGACCGCACCCGGGACACACGGGTCGCGGAACCCTGGCTGCCCGCTCCGGAGGACGAGCGGCCGGGGGAGGGACAGCGCCTGACACCAGGCGCCCCCCACAACGGTGGAAGGCACCCCCCCCCCGGGGACGCCCTTCCGCCACCCCCACAGCGAACAACGCCGGCCCGCAAGGGCGCACGCTGTGGGGCCGGTGCTGGGCCCACACGCCCGCATCGACCGCGCCCGGGACACACGGGTCGCGGAACCCTGGCTGCCCGCTCCGGAGGACGGGCGACCGGGAGAGGGACACCGCCTAACACCGGACGCCCCTCGCAACGCTGGAAAGCGCCCCCCCGGGGATGCCCATCCACCACCCCCACACCGAGCAACGCACCAGCGCACCAACGCACCAGCCACGGGACATCCGCACCCCACCCCCTGCTCTTAGACACAGCGACACAGCAATGGCGGAACCCGCGGCACCACACAAGACACGCCCCCGATCTCCGACGCTGGACGAAGCACACGAGGTCATCAGGGCGCTGGGACTCAGAGACGGCGAAGGAGACCCCCCACAAGGGGACGCGGGCACGGACTCCGACCTGGAAGCATTGCCGGAGCCCCCCACAGGAGACGCGCCCGCGGAACCTGCGCCGCCGGCGGGCAGCGTACCTGCGATCTGCCCCGCGTGGAAACAGAGCCACTGCACCGGCGAAAGCTGGTTCCCCAAACAGCACCCCCAGCCCGGCCCCGATGACGGAGCGTTGCCCGAGGTGAAACCCGCGGCCGCACGCGCCGCCCTACGCTACGGGGTGGCGCAGGGCTGGATCCTGGATGAGACCGCGCGCGGCAGCGTGAACATCCAGGAGGCCGTCGACCGAGTCACCCACGCGGGACAGGCGGCAGTGGCCTTGCACACCCGGGGCGGCCACGGTGGACCCGCAGAGGGGATCATTGTGGATCCCTCGGGAATGGTGCTGGTCCTGGCGGCGGACATGGTCCGAGAGGGTGCTCCACGCGTCCGGCGTGCGGCGGGCGTGCCCACAGTGGACCATCCAGGTGTACACCCCCCCGCGGGCGTGGCCCTTTTCCACATGGGCGGTGCTCGCCGTCATGTGGCACCTGGCACCAGAGGACGCCCCCACAGGGACCGCGGAGGACATCGCCCGGGACCTCCACACCTGGCCGGCCGACCAGGAATACCCCTGGCGCAGGCCCCGGGGCGGCCTCCCGGTGGCACCAGCGGCAGAGGGGCTCAGCCTCGCGGCAACCCTCCAACGGCAGCCCGACAAGCAGGCACGCCACTTCCTGCAGACGGGCACGGTCCCGGCAACCCCGCCAGACTCTGAGTGGCGATGGGACGCAGGGGTGGCGCAACCGCTGCCGGGCCCCTGGACCCTTCCGTTGTGGTACTTGCCCATGGGCACCTTGGCCCACGCCACCCAGGCCGTCAAGGGGGCTTTCCAGCAGCCGCTCCTCCCCGGCGTGGCCCTGCTCCGCAGCCTGCAGGCGGGGGCCGCCTGGGTACGGTGGAAGGAGGGGAAGGGGCGCTCGAGCCCCTATTTCACCATGGTCCAAGGCCAGGCGCTGATCCACGCCGAGGGCATGGGGACCGTGGAATGGGGGGCGATCGTGCCCGGCACGGCGTGCAGGTGGATCACGGCGGCCGCCCCACAGCCCATGCGATCGCCGCCGGCGTGCCACCGCCTCCTACGGATGGTCCCCTCTTTGGCCCCCCAGCACGCCTTTACAAGGGACGTGTGGAAGGCCGTACTGAGCCACACCAGGGAGTGGCTAACGAACCCGGGTACGCGGTACCCGCCGGGACCGGTGCTCGAACAGCTCACGGCCCCCACACCCGGGGTCCTCCACGCCCTACACAGGGCGTCGGCCCTCACGAAGCAGCTCAACGACGAAGTGCTGGACCTGGCGCTGGGGCCGCTGCGGGTGCTCTACCCGCAAGCACACATCCCACCCGCGGGCACGTCCAACCACCTAGGCCGCCTGGGGTTGCAGCGCCGCGTCGAGGCCGCGCACCCAGAAGGCGTGGTGGAAGGGTGGCTAACGCTCCGCAATCTGTCCACCGCGGAGGGCCACTGGTACCTGCACCAACTCCTCTTCCAGCCACGGGCAGCCCCGGAACACCGCCGGCAAAACCCGTACCACACGCACCCGGAGCGCCGAGGCGCGCAAAACTACCCGCAGCCAATCCCGCCCGCCCTCCCGCCGGGGCAGGTCCCCGAGGCGCTACAGCGGGGCCCCCCGCTCGACACCGCCACCACGGTACAGCAAAGGGGAGGCGACGACGCGAGTTGTGCCGAACCGGACTGCACGAACTGCGGAGCGGTGGCCTTGATGGCAGCCTGCAGGCACCTCACCCGAGATACCACGGGACTCCGGCAGTACAGACCCACGGACCGCACGGCGCTGGCGTTCGCGGTCGCGGCCGTCACCATGGGTCCAGTGGCGGCGTGGCCGGCGCAACTGCTGCCCCACGTCCCCTGCCGCGACACGCGGCCCCGACGGCCGGCCGCTACGCAGGAGCCGACGGCACCCCTCACGGCGGAGCAACTATACGTCGTCGCGGCGGCGTTGCTAGCAGACGGCGGGGAGAGCTTCGTCCACCACCACGGCCCGGCGCAAATTGCGGGATGCATACAAGGGCCTCAGCGCGATGCACCAGACCCGCCGCATGCCACACTCCGCGGGCGCACCCGCGTCTGGGGTGCGGGCGATGGCGCACCCCCGCCCGGGCCAAAGCAGGGGGAGGCACTGGTACTGCAGACGGCAGGCTACCAAGCCATCATACACGGCCACGCCGGAGGGTACCGGTCGCACATCCTGGCCGGAGGCCGATGGACGGTCTGGCACAGCACCGCCAGGCAGGGGGCTTTCCCGCCCCTGCCCCACGTCGACTGGCGACAGGGGCCCACCCAGGCCTACTATATGTCGGCGGACCCCTGGCCGCTGGCGGTCCTGCTACACACTGTCAGTGCCCCCAACAAGAGGCAGGAACCAAGGTGGGTCAACCCCCCCACACTGGTGTGGAGCCCCGACCAGGAGGAGCATCTACGGGCCGCGCTGCAGGGAGACGTCATCAGGGCCACGGACGTCCCGGACCTCCACGCGGGGCCAATCACGCACGCCCGCCCAGCGGCTACCCTGGCAGTGGCCCAACGGGGACAGCAGAACCCACAGTGGGTGGTCTGCATGTTCAGCCCGGCGGACTCGCACATCGTCGTCTGCGACCCCGAACGCCTGCCGGGGCCCGAAGCTGTGATCCGCGTGGCAGACTGCACCCGCATGATCATCAAGGCGCTGCGGGAGGGCGAACACCACGCCCTCCTGCTCCAGGTCAGGCTGAAGGACAACGCCCGGGCGGCGAGGCCGGGAGTGTGACCGGCAGCGGCGCACCCCGCAGACCTGGAGCTCCAGCTGGCGGTCCCGACCGCGGTGTACCACTGGCTACAGGCCTTCCACGACCTGCGATCGAGGGGCAAGCCCGACCGCCAAATCGGCTCCACGCACTGGCAAACGTGGCTGCAAGCAGACGCGCAGCGCGATGCCGCCCGAGGCCTCGGGCCCGCGCCCGCGACGCGAGCCCTCGATGCGGCGGCCCCGGGCCGCACGCTGGCACCACACACGGTGCCGCTGGCCAACCTGCCCTTCGAACCAGCGGCGGAGGGCGCCATTCGGAAGTCGGTGCAGCTCCCCCCGGCGCGAGGGGCCACGGAGCCGGCGAAATGCCCCCTGTGTGCGGACAAGTACTACACCAGCGGGGCAATGCTGGAACACCTGGCGTTACACGCGGTGCACGCTGCGGCCCCGGCGGACGACAAGGAGGCGGCCGCCAACATCCTGCAGGGGAGAGCACGGAGGTCCCCGTGGCACGCCCCGTACACCCGGCGCCCCCCGCCCCAGGCAGCGGACCACGCAGATGGAGGTGAGGAGGCACCCGGAGCGGCCCCGGGGGCCGGCGGTGCGGCCCCACCAGGGTCCATGTCCATCCCCGCGGGGCTGGCCCCCCTGGCCCCCCTGGCTCCCCCGGTCCCCCGGGCCCACCTGTGGGCCCCGCTGGGAACGGGCTCAGCGGATGCGGCGCACCCAGATGCCCTGGCGGCACCAGCGAATCCGGCGGCGATGCCGATGCGGGATAGCTGACTCCAGGAGGACACGGCGGGCGACGCCCTGTGGCTCCTCTCGTGGAACCTGCGAAACGGCCTCGTGCCGCCAGACCGGTCCCTCCGGGACACACTCCGGCGGTGCCGGGGGCCGGCGGCCTGCACCGACAAGGAGCACCTCATCACCGGCATGCTGCCCCAGGAGGGGGGCTTTGCCATCATGCTCCAGGAAACGGGGATCGCCACCAGGGCGCAGGAGATGCACGTGGCCGCGGCGCTCCGGGACAAGGGGTACACCGCCTACTTCAGCAGCCGGCTGGCAGAGACGGGGGCCACCTCCACCTCGAGAGGGGGGGGCCTCCTCACCGCGGTCAGCAGCAAGTACGTGGCGGAGCAAGAGGTGCACAGCTTCACGGAAATTGTCCCCGGGAAGGCCGCGGCCCTGGAAATCCGCACGGACGGGGGAGGCCTCACCCTCATCAACGTCCACGGGCCGCAAGCAGGCTGCTCCCCGTGGGCGGGACGGGCGGCGTTCTGGGCCGACATACAAATGTATGCCACGGCACGCAGCCTCGGCGGGAGGCACCCGGTGGTCATCGCCGGCGACACCAACATCGACATGGATGTCCCCGCCAACCCGGCCACGGAGCATTTCCGAGCGGGCTGGGAAGCCTGCGGCTTCCGAAGAGCCGCGGCAGGCGGCGAGGAGGACATGACCCCCACGCTCCACCCCTCCCAGCACAGGATGGACACCTTCCTGGTCAACGAGCCCCTCCCGCTGTGGTCCCTGCGGGAAAGCGTCTGGGCTCGCGGCATGGCACACCCCCAGGTGGTCAGCTCGGACCACCTGCCGGTCCGCCTGGCCCTGCCGGGTCTCCTCAGCGCAGCGGGACGCGCGGCAATGCCCACCCCCTACAGCCACACGGAGGGCCGCCGGGGCGCCGGGGCCGCGCCCGTCCAACACTGCCTGTGGGCGGCGGTCACCGCCGCGCAGGATGAACCCTCCCTGGCGCCCTGGCTGGGTCTCGCAGAGCAGCACGACTACAGGTCCATTCCCGCGGCCGCGGTGGACAAGGTGTTCGAACACCTCCACGCGACACATGACGCCCTGGCGCGCGTGGTGGGACGCCGGCAGCCGTCTCCGGCGGGAACGGACCCGGCGGAGGGGGACCTCCCGGAGAGCGGAAAGCAGCTCCAGGCAGCGGTCCTCCGCTATGACACCCTGGCAGCGCGCGCCCCGGCAGCGTACCAGGCGGACGCGGCCAGGCATGGCATCCGATCCGAGGCGGAGGAACTGCAGGGTGTGTCGCCCAGGGTTCCGCCCGACCACGCAGGGCCAGCTACAGGAGGAGCTGGAGAGGCAAGCAGCCGCCCTCGAGGAGGACATTCGCCAGCTCCGCGCCCTCCTGGCGGCAGACCGCAAGCGCGCCATCAAGGACTTCTGGCGCCGCAACGCCCCCGACATCGCCCAGCGATGGAAAGCCGTGCGGGAGCCATAGAGGTAGAGGCCCCAGGCCCGTCAGGCCTCTGGAACGTGCGGGTTGCCAACACCCAAACGCTCCTCACGGAGGCCCACGACGTGATGTTCGCAGTTCGCGCCCTCTGGCGAGAACTGTATGACAAACGCCCGGTGGACCTCCCGGGTTTCCAGGCGGTCCTCGGCCGCCTCGTCCCCCGGGTCCCTGAGGGGGCCTGGACACAGGTCCAGCAGTACTCCATGCAGGACCTGAAGTCCGCCCTGGACAAGGCCGATGGCAAGGCCCCAGGTCCTAACCACGTGGAGGCCCGCTTCATCAAGGGCCTCCTGGCACCCGTCCAGTGGCTCCTGGTCCATTCCTACCGGGCCATCCTCCGAGGCGCCCCGCCGCCGATGCATTGGAGGGACGCGCACATCTGGCTCAGCCCCAAGGTACCGGGCTCTGCCAGGCTGGACGACTACAGGCCCATAGCCCTGGGCCAGCTGGACATGAAGCTGCTCACGGGCCCCCTTACCCAGCGCATCACAGAGGTGCTCACACGGCACGGAGTGGTCAGCGACTGGCAGCAGGGGGCCCTCCCAGGCTCCAACACAGGCCCCCCGCTGTTCATGGCGCAGCGGCAGCTCCAGCGGGGAAGGCTCAACTACGTCTTCTCCTTTGACGCCCGCAAGGCCTTCGACACCGCCCCACACGGCGCCCTCCACCTCATCCTGCGCCACCTCTCCGTGCCGCCGGACGTCATTGACCTCCTGCTCTTCCTCCACACGTGCGCCAGGCTGCGCATCGTCACAGCACACGGGCTAACGCAGCCCGTCTACATGCTACGCGGCGTCCGGCAGGGCAACTCCGAGAGCCCCCTGCTGTACGCGCTCCTCCTGGAGCCCCTGCTCAGGGCACAGGGGCACCGCCTGCGCCCGCCGGGAGGGGCCGAGCACGGCCTCATCCAGGCCTATATCGACGACCTGCTGGTGGTGGCCCACACGCTGCAGCACTTCGTCGAGGGCGTGGAGGCGGTGGCCGCGTACCTGGGGATGATGGGCATGGAGCTCAACCCCCGCAAGTGCGCCATGGCCACCACAGAGGGGGTCCCGGGCCTGCAGCTGCACCTCTGCCCCCACCTGGAAAACCCGTGGTACTGGGTACCAGCGGCGGACTCCGTCCCCTACCTGCGACTCCAGCTGCAGCCGGACGGGGAGTTCTTCCTGCAGCGCAAGCACCGGCTACGCCTGGCAGCAGTGCATCACTGGTGCCTCAACACCCTCGCGCCACCGAAAGTGGTGCAGGACGTCAGCCTGGCGATCCTCGGAGGGGTGACGCAGTATGTCGCCCCTTTCATCGCCGACGACTCCGACACTGCACGCCACCTGGACCACATCACGGTCCAGGTCGCGAAGGACAGGGCGCGGTACGCCTTCGACGCCTCGCGGGACAGCCTGCAGGATGACCGGACCCTGGGGCTCACACGGGTGCCCACGCGGTGCCAGCAGGCAGCGGTGGCCCTCGTGGGTACACTCGTCCACCACCGCACAACCTCTGTGCGCACCGAGGTCACCAAGATGTTCTGGGAGATAGCCGGCGCGCACGGAATATGTCCCGAGGTGCACTACCCCGTCCCGGAGTTCGGAACTCTGGCGGGAGGGGACTGGGTCCACCGCATACCCCGGGCCCTGGCCGCCCTGGGAGTGGGGATGTACAACCCCATCGCGTGCCCCAGGGCGGCTCATGTCCAACTACAGTCCCCGCCGGACAAAATCGTCACGCTGCGCACCGCCAAGCTGCGACACCGCGACACGTGCCGCCTGACGGTGCCACACACAACGCCGTGGCACGGGCACCACGGGCCACGCCACCCCTTCCCCGACAACGACGATCCGTGGCCGACGGCGGTGCGGGAGTGCCTCAACCAATGCGCCGATGAGCACCTCCATTATTGCCGCCGTCAGCAGGAGCCCACCAACCACCCCTGGGTGGCGCGACGCCCTGGCCCACCTCTTCCACACCACGGGCACACGGGACCCCCGCCTGAGACTCGTCCACCCCACGAGGGCTAAGCAGGACGCCCACACCGGCCCACGGGTGACCCCGGACGGCCTGCACCTCCACGTCGGGGGCTACCGCCGCCGGGACGGCCTGTCCCCCCCCACGCGGGGGGCGGCGTACCACCCGCCAGCGGCCCTCATGTACATCCTCCGCGACGTACTCGCGGAAAGCGAGCACCAGGAGCCTAACGCGGACGTGGCGTGGCCAGAGCCCTTACGCCCCCGGCCCCACGCGCCGACGCCGTTGTGGCTGGTGACCACGGACGACCAATGCACCCAAGCGACGGGACAAGCGCAGCTCCGGGCCGAGTGGGTAATAGTGCAAGTGGGGGCAGGCCAGCCCGAACCCCGTGGGCTTCCCCGTGGCACCGCCCTACTGGTGGCTACGGGGGTGCCGCACGACCCACACATGGCGGTGCACGCGCTGGGGGACCGTCCGGAGGGCACGGGACACCTCGTGGTGCACCAGCGCGGGGGCCCGGCGTGGCTCAAGGAGGATGTGACGGCGCTACGGTCCTGGGCAAGCACAGTCGCCAGAGCGGAGATCTGGCTGCACGACCACCCGGCGATCAGCCCAGGCGACACCAGGGCGCTGAGCGTGGACCAACTGACCCCCAGCCACCCCGACGTCCGGTGGCACTCCGCCGACCTCAACGCGGGGTGGCTCAGCCCCACCGGATACTACTGGATCCCGGAGGCCCGGGGACACACCTCCTCTGACGCATCCGGGGGCGGACCCTGCAAACACGCCACCAGCGTCGCTCTCGCCGCCGACCTCACCCGCACGTGGGCGGTGGCCATCTCGGGCACGGTGCCCGACGGGGAGGGGGTGGCCGCCTCCCTCCCCCTACATTACCCTGCACAGAGACCATGGGTCCACACGGTGGACGCCGAAGTCATCCTCCACCTCCTGCGGCACGCAGATCGCGAGCGAACCACAGGGGTCCCCGCGGGCGCAGCGAAGGTGGTCAACCAGATGCCCCTGAAGTGGCTCCGGGACGGCCTGTGCGCGCGGGGGCAACACGCCGGGCACCCGTTCTGGTACGTCCGAGCCACCTCGCACCACAGTGACGCCCTACTGCACAAGGCCAACTGGGCGGCGTCCCAGAACATCGTCTTGCAGAATACGCCCCCGGACCCTGGCCACGCCCAACTCATTGTCGCCGGCCGTGACGGCAATCCCGATCTACGGCCCCCCACGATGCGGGTGCTCGGCGAGGTCGCGCAACCGGCGCAGACGGACCATGCGCTGACGCACCGGGGACACACACCTTTGGGCGCGGCCCACGCCACGGCCTACGTCCACGCCCGGGACCTCACCGCGGCGGCCACCAACCGCCGGGTCCGGAAGGAGCGGCTCTCCGGCGTCGCCATCGTCCCACAACCGTGCCTTTTCTGCGGCGGCCCGGAAGAGACTCCGGTGCACATGCACGTGGGTTGCACCCACTCACGGCTCCTCTGGCCCCACTACCGCCAGGCGGTACAAGAGGCGGCCCGCCACCTCCCACCTGGGGACAAGGCCCTGTGGGTGGCCTCGTGGCGCTCCGCAGGCGCCACGTGGACGGAGGTGTTCTGCTCCGGACTGGTGCCCGAGGACGCGGAGGCGCAGCTCCGCGCCATAACCCGATACGACCCGCCAGGAGGGACCTCAGTGGACGATTTCCTCCACCACATGCTCCGGCTGGGGGACTTCGCGTGGGAGCTTCGCAACCACCAGCTGGAGCAACTCCTCCACGAGCCCCTAAGCGCGGCGGCCCGGGCGCACCGGTGGCTCACTGCGGCGGAGGGCGACCACCCTCCCCCTCCCCCGCGCCCTGACAAGGAATTCGTAGCCTCCCTCCGTGTTTTGAATGGCACTCTGGAGTGCCCGCCCCAAGAGAGCCCCCACCCGTACCTGGACCTGCCGGGGGGTTGTTCGAGGCACCTACAAGACGCCCTCTTCCCACCGTGGATCATCGGGCGCGGCTCCATGACCGCATGGGAGGCGCGCATCGTGGGGGAGGAGTGGGCGCGGGAGTGGGGCCAATGGTGCGCCGCCACGCGCGCCCCGGAGACCCCTGCGCAACGATACGCCGCCACCCCGCTCCGGTGGTGGGGGCCGGACACCCGGCCGAGACCCACCATGATCCGCGGGGCGGGGCCTGACCACCCGTGGGACGCGGCGACGGGGGAATGGCTGCAGGCGGCCCCGGGGCCGCAAACGGGATGGACTGGGGACGTATCCTCACTCGTCAGGACGCCCGTCCCGCCCCGCATCGTCCTTCACGCCGCCAACGTGCTCCGGGCCACGGAGATACGCTCGTGGGGACACGCTGCGGCCACCGTCCGGTGGCACCCCCCAGAGGACGGGGCCACCCAACTCACCGTGGCGCACTTCAAAGCTGGGGGGCCGGTATACGACGACGCCCTGTCCCGGCTCGGCGACACCCAGGGGCCCTTGCTCCTCATGCTCCCCACCGGCATTGCAGCCGCGCTGCGCCAGGAGCTAGACGGCTGTGAAGGGCTGCGAGTGGGGTGGGAGGCAGTCGCGGACGGCACCCTGCTGGCCCTCCTCCACAGGGACACCGCGAACGGGTGCCAATGGGACGCGCTGACGCTCCACCTCACCGGGCGCCACGTGTACATGGCGAGCCCCCCCCAGGGGCACCCCCGTCCGACGTGGGACGACCTCATCGCCGCCTTCCACGACCACGGAATCCTCCCCGGCGACACGTGGCAGGAGGTCCAGCGGAAGACGCTTTGCAAGGACTACCGGCGCCGCGTCCACGCCCGCCTGCTGGAGATCCAGGGCCCCCTCCGACAGAGGTGGGACGACCTCTGGCTCCGCCATCTCGTCCCTTGGTCGCCGCCCTCCCACCCCCGCAGCACCTGCCGACTCTGCGGAGAATGTGACACGGTGGCCGCGTACCCCTGGCCCGAACCTCCCGCAGGCCCGCGCAGGCGCACAGAGGAGGAGGCCTTGCGCCGGCGCATCGAGGGGGCACACACCCCCTCGCACGAACAAGCGGGCCCCGCGGGCGCTGCCCTTCTGTGGATCCACGTGCACCTGCGGGACCCCACATCCGTTGCGCACCTGTCGCACGTGTTCGCCCCCTAACCCCCACCGGCCGCCGCCCTTTGCAGAGCCCGCAGCACCATGCCACGCCGACGGGGGGATGGGCCGGGGCACACCAGGGCCCGCCGCAGAGCGCAGGAGGCGGCCGTCCGGGGCCTGGTGGCGGACGCGGTGGCGGAGGCAAAAGAAGCGCACGCTGCTGCACGGTGCGACCTGGAGGGCAGTGCGAGGGCTTTCCTCAACGAGACTGCCCTCCCGGCCGTCCGCGCCCTGAACGGAGCGGGGGCCCCTACGCTGCTCCCGGCAATGCACCCGATTCGTGAACGCCATCCGGCCGGGGCTCATCAGCCAGGAAGCGGCCCTCTACGGGCACTGGATGGAGTGGCGCGAGTCCAATCGGTCGGGCCGGCCCCTGTCCATGGGGGACACCCTCCGGCTGACGGGAGCGGGGTCTGCCATGTCCCTCCGCAGTAGCGCCCCAGCCCTGCTGCACGCCCTCAGGACGCGCTACCCCGGGGACGCGGCCCCGTACCTGAACCAGGCGCGGGCCACGTACCCGGGAGGAGTGTCCGAGCTGGATGCGGCGCTCCACCTTCTACACCCGCCGGACGAGGACCTGGAGGTGGGCGAGGTCACGGTGTTCGTGGAAGGCGCGGACGAGGCGCCCGCCCGCCCCCGGCCGACCAACCCGGTGTATGACGGCACCGGGCCTACCCCCCCGTACGCCGTCGTCTACGAGGCGTTCCCCAGGGAGCCCACTTGGTGCCCCGCCCTCCCACCGGCGACGCACGCGCCCCGCGGCTGGGCTAACCGGGACCTGTCCCCCCCCCTCTCCAGGACCAGGGGTGCCCACCACAGGGGGCAGGTCCTCTGGCAAGAGTGCCCTGGCACCCCCCTCCTCCTCCTCGCCGTCGCGACCCGCGGGGGCCCGTGGCGGATCCTGGGGATCACCCCCATTCACCTCTATGGGGCCACACCCGTACCCCGCCCCCCCCTCCCGGCGCCCGCGGCGCGGGACGGAGTACACACCTTCCTGCGCACACAGGAGGTCACCGCCGTTACGGGGGTCCACCTGGTGCGGCTGCCCCCGACACCGCTCGACGACCCCCGGGGGCCCAGGGCCCTGGGCCCCGCCCCAGACTGGGAGCTGTGGCGCGACGCGTGGGCCGCGCGGCTCCCCCACCTCCCCTCCCAATGCCGGTGGATGGCCGCGGGCCCCCGGCCGTGCGGGGCTGACGCCACAGCCGGCCCCCCACCCCCTCCCTCCCTCCCCCCCGCAGAGCACCACACGGCACTGCCCACGGCACGGCACTGATGCACCAGGAGGCTCCTCCGCTCCCCCGTCTCCTCCCCGGAGTGGACGGGGGAGACCCTCGCGGAGCGCGAGGAGCGGAGGCTGGCGGAGACGGCGGTGGTCGGGCCGCCGCCGCCGGCCCCGGAACCTGGGCCAGCCGCGACGGCCGCCCCCGCCGCCCAAGCGGCCAGCCCCGCCACCCCGCCCCGCCCAGACGCGCAGGAGGCGGGGACCGCGGCGAGCCACGCCGCGGCCCCGGCCGCGGCCCCCAGCACGCCGCCGACAAGGGGGGCAGCCCCGGCGCAGGAGCCGGACGCATCGCCGAGGGCTGCCGCAGCCGCACAGGAGAGCAAGAAGAGCGGCGCGAGGGGTTGCGACGGACCCCGCACGGGCCATGGGCGCCTCGCCGGCGGCCGCCGTGGCAGCAGAGGAGAACGAGGAGGGCGTGCGAGGGTTTGCAACCGCGGCAACGGGCGCCTCGTCGGCGGCCGCCACGGCAGCGAAGGAGAGTGAGGGGGGCGCGCGAGGGGCTGCAGCCGCGACCCCGGCGGGCGGCGACGCCGCCTCGGCCGGCCACGCCGCGGCCCCCAGCACGCCGCGCAAGCGGGGGAAGCACCCCGCACGGGCCGCGGACGCCTCGCCGGCGGCCGCCGCAGCAGCAGCAGTTGGCAGGGAGAGCGCGAAGTACCGCGCCCACGCCAACCCCGCCCACACCCACACCAGCCCCCCCAAGCCGTACCCCCCCAAGCCCTTCCCCCCGGGGCGGGAGCGGCACGTCCGCCCCCCGGCGCGCGAGCGCTCGCCGCCGGGCGTCACGCTGCCGCAACTGCAAAGGCAGCGGAACGCCCGACGAGTGGTCCAGGAAGGGCGCAGCGGCGGGGGGGAGGGGATCAGCGGACGGCGCGACAGGCAGGGGGCAGGGGAGGGGTCAGGGCACGGGAAGGGCGCGCAGGGGCGCGGGCAGGGAGCCCAGGTGCAGGGGGCGGGGCGAGGGGAGGTGGGAGAGCGAGCGGGCCAGGGCGTGGTGGACGGGAGGCGGGACCCGCGACACAGGCAGGGGACCGGGGAGGGGGCAAGGCACAGGAAGGGCGCTCAGGGGCGCGAGAAGGGTACCCAGGTGCAGGGGGCAGGACGAGGGGGGATGGGAGAGCGAGCGGGCCAGGGCATGGGGGACGAGAGGCGGGACCCGCGACACGGGCATGGGACTGGAAAGGGGCCCAAGGGCAAGAGCAAGGGCGCCGCGGGCCCCAAGGGACAGGCGGGACGGGGCATGGGAGCCCAGGGAGGAGGGCAGGGCGAAGGGAAGGGGGCAGCCGGTGAGGTGCATCCCCCCCGGCATCCAACAGATGCGGGCACACCACACCCACCACCACCACCACCACCACCACCACCACCTCTACAACATCGACCCTGACGCCGGCGAGCTCGTCCCCCCCCAACCCCCACGACACCAGCACCAGCAAGCCTTCCCCGCGCCGAGGGCGGAGCCGGCGCGGATGGCCTCGGCGGAGGGGGGACGGGGCGCGGCATCAGCGCCGCAGGCGCAGGAGCAGCGAGGGGGGCCGGCACGGGGGGCGGAGGGGGGCCGGCCATGGGACCGGGACTGGGGCGCGGTCCCGGACCCGCTGGGGGGTGAGACCCTCCCCCTGGTGGGGGAAGTGTACGGCTGGTTGTGCTGGGCCAACCAGGGGACCTCCAGGAGGTCGCGGAACCGGCCCTTCGATGCCCTGCTCCTCCGGAGGGACGGAGGAAACCGAGAGGCACCCCCGGGGGGGTGGGCGGCCCCAGAGGACCACGAGAGGGTCCTCGGGTCGGTGATCTGGGCGGCGTGGCCCGACAGGGAGCCGACGTGGCCGGCCTTCCTGGAAGGGGGAGCGGTGCTCCGCATCACGGATGCGGACGCCAACAACTGGCTCCCCCGGGCTTTGCGTAGCGCCCTCGCCCACTGGCGCTACCGCCGGCACAACCCGCCGCCGCCGCAGCCCCAGCCCCCACACAAGCGGCGGCGCAAGTGAAGGCCCAGACGGCGGGTACGGGAGGGTTGGGGGGGTGAGATGGGCCCCCCGACCCACGCCCCCCCCACGGTATGGCACGACGTACGAGGGCGCGCCACCTCCCGCGGGAGGGAGTGCGGAGACAACGAGCGCGAGGGGGAACCCGCTGCCCCGCAACCCGCTAACAACTGACCGCTAACCCTCACGGCCACCCCCGGCCGGCGCGCGCCGCGCGACAACGGCCGGGGGATGAGGGGCCCCGGCGAGGGCCTGCGCGAGCATCCGGCTCTCGATAGGGGGGGCGGGAGAAGGGCGCGACCCCCTGGCCGATGGCTGGCCCCCGGGACCAGGACCGCCATGCCGCCCCCGCCCCTCCCCCCCGGCCGACGAGAGGCATCGCCAGGGGGCCAAAGGGCCCCCCCCAACCCACCCCCGCCCCCCCCGCACAGACCCGAGGGCGGGCGTGGGGGGCGGCCCCCCCACCCCCGCACCCACCACAGCAGGGGAGCCACAGGCGCGGCCCTCCGCCCCCCCAGGGCCGGGGGGGCGCCCCCCCCTCAGGAGGAACGGCGGCGCGATAAGGGCAATGGCGGCTGGGCCTGCTCCCGCGAACCCACACCGGCGTGCCGGAGCAACGCGCACAACGGAACAGGAAGGAGGCCGCGCCCCACATGACCCTCCCGTAACCACAGCCCACTCCGAGGTGACAGAGGGGGGGTTTCAAGTCAGATGGGGCCCCCAAGGGGGCGGTCCACGGGCCGCCCCTCACCCCCCCCACCCCGGGGCGGCACTTCAGCCCCGACCGCACGCGCGCGCCGGAAGGGAGCGCGCCGGCGACACGGAGAGAGCCAGAAAGGAGTACCGCAGGCCGCCGCCCGGAACGAGAGCAGGGAGGCCGCGGCGCGACACCCCCCCCCCCGCCCCCCCACCGGCCCGCCAGCCGCGGGGGCCCCGGCCCGCACCCTCCGAGGCAGAGGCGATGGACCCCCCCCGCCCGAGAGGGGAGCCGGAGTGTGACCCGCCCCCCCGCCCCAGCCGCCGGCTCAAATTGGGGCCGCGAAGAACAAGTGGGCCCACGCCTGCGCACCGGGACACCGCGCAGATCGTGCCCAGAGAAGCCGGGCGAGCGCGAACCGGAATGGTATGGGGGGCCACGCCCCCCATGGACAGCACACCGCCAGTGACGCCCGCTTTTTTGCCTACCCAGGGAAAGCGGCGCGCCACCTCCCGCGGGAGGGACTGCGGAGACAACAAGTGCGGGGGGAAACCTGCTGCCCCGCAACCCGGTAACCACTGACCGCTAACCCTCACGGCCACCCCCGGCCGGCCAGCGCCGCGCGACAAAGGCCGGGGGATGAGGGGCCCCAGAGAGGGACTGCGTGAGAATCCGGCTCTCGGTAGAGGGGGGCGGGGGAAGGGCGCGACCCCCCTGGCCGACAGGAGGCATCGCCAGGGGACCAAAGGCCCCCCCCCACTCCCCCCCCCCCTCCCACACAGACCCGAGAGCGGGCGGGGGGGCGGCCCCCCCACCCCCCCCCCCCCGCACCCACCCCAGCTGGGGAGCCACAGGCGCGGCCCTCCGCCCCCCCAGGGCCGGGGGGGCGCCCCCACCCACAGGAGGAACGGCGACACGGTAAGGGCAACGGCGGCTGGACCTGCTCCCGCGAGCCCACACAGGCGTGCCGGAGCAACGCGCACAACGGAACACGAAGGAGGCCGCGCCCCGCATGACCCTCCCGTAACCACAGCCCACTCCGAGGGGACAGAGGGAGGGTTTGCAGGTCAGCTGGGGCCCCCAGGGGAGCGGTCCACGGGCCGCCCCTCACCCCCCCCCCACCCCGGGGCGGCACTTCAGCCCCGACCGCACGCGCGCGCCGGAAGGGAGCGCGCCAGCGACACAGAGAGAGCGGGAAAGGGGTACCGCAGACCGCCGCCCGGAACGAGAGCAGGGAGGCCGCGGCGCGACACCCCCCCCGAGGCAGGGGGGATGGGCCCCCCCCACCCGAGAGGGGAACCGGAGTGTGACCCGCCCCCCCGCTCCAGCCGCCGGCTCACATGGGGGCCGCGAAGAACAAGCGGGCCCACGCCTGCGCACCGGGACGCCGCACAGATCGTACCCAGAGAAGCCGGGTGAGCACGAACCGGAGTGGTATGGGGGGCCACGCCCCCGATGGACAGCACAACGCCAGTGACGCCCGCCTTGTTGCCTGCCCAGGGAAGGCAGAGGGACGGAAAGAGGCAGAGCGACCCCCCGCCCTACAGTCAGTCGGCGATCCGGCGGTGCTACTGTTCGCCTCTTACCCCTGTGCACGTCAGTCGGCGATCCGACGGTGCCGCACCCCACCTAGCCCCCTCCCCCCCTGTCCCGACCCCGTGCACGTGGACTGGGGCCCCCCAGCACGCGCAACACGCTTCACAACGCACAGCCCCACCCTCAGGACTGGATTCATAGCCGAGGACACCCCTAAGTCGCGTAAGAGACTCCCGCGGCCCAGTAGTGAGAGCGTAGGTCTTCAATCGTCCAGTGCGGGGGTTCGATCCCAGGCGTTGGTGCTCCTGGGATCCCTGCACGTAGAGCTCTCTAGTTGGCGACGTGGGAACCACCCCCCCCTCCAGCAACTCGCGCCACCACCGACACCGGTGGATTGGGTGGAGGTCTCGTTCGTTTTACCCCCCACCCTAGAAAAACAAAACACATGGGAGCCACCCACCCCTGCAGCAGTGCGCATCGTCACCTGTACTCGAACAGGTCGACGGGAGGCCTCGTCCGGTATTCGAGGGGATCGGTGGGAGACCACCGATCACGGGGTTTGAACCAGCTTCTTCGCGGCGCGCGCCTGGTGCGCTACCTCCGGGGCGGCTGCCTTCTGAGATGCACTGGCACCCGGGTCACAGAACAAACGCGCCCCTCCCCCTGTGCTAAGAGTAAGCCCGCGGTAGGGGTGCTCTGCTGGGCCATGAGCCGGAACATTGGTGCACCACTCCAGCCACGGTCACCCCAACCCCCCCACGCATCCCGCAGGGCGAAGCTCCGTGCGCATCGGGCTCGTCATGGGAATCCGGCGGACCGGCGCCTGGACACCAAGTCGACACCTCTCTCCCCCCCCACAGGAACAGAGCGGGGCCCCCACAACCGCACGCCCGCGCCCACAACGCAACGGTCGAAGGCACCCCCCCGGGGACGCCCTGCCGCCGCCCCCACAACCCCAAGCCAAGTAGGGGGGAACCAGGACCGTCCCGCCCCCCCCCAAGCACGCCAGACGGAGCACGGGACCGGGGCAGGACACGCGGAGGGGCACGGACCACATGGAACGGCCCTACCAGCGCCCAGTGCCGGGACCACGCGAGATGCGCGCGCCACACCACTCAGCGGGGGGCGGACACTGCGAGAGCGCGAGCGCACACACACGAAAAGGACACGCGGGGACCACCAGAAGGGCAACCGGACCGAGCGCGCGGAACGCACAGACCGCATGGAATGGCGTACCAGCGAGCGAGGATAAGGGACACCCGGACAGGACGCCCCGCCACACGCAGCGCGGAACACGCGGGGCGGGAAGGGGGAAGAAGGGGAGACACAACACCAGGTACCGGCCCGAACCCCCCCGAACCGGCCGCGAGCGCCGCGCACACACAGACGGGACACTGCACCCGCCAAGGCAGTAGTGGCGCACAGCGCCACGCCCCAACCCCTAGGCTAGGCAGCCTCCGCGCCAGCCCAAGGGGGTCCCACTGGCGACAAGCCAGTAGCACGGGCCCGGCGGCGCCGGCGCCCCGGGCGACCACGCATTAGGGGGGCGACGCAGTGGGTAAGCGCCCGCAGCCACGGCTGCGAATTGATGCACTGACCAGGGAGTGGCGAAACGGGGACGCCGGGGAAGGACGGGGCTCCGAGCTCTGTGAACCCGGGGGACTCCGCCACCAGGCAGGAGGTGCGTCTTGGAGGGCCCCCCACTAGGGCCCGGTGGGGAGGATATCACCTGGCCCGACCAGGTGGCCCCCCGGGGCCGAAAGGCGTCTAGTACCCGCTAAATCAAACCTCAAACCTCAAACCCCACATGGGATTGGCCAGTCAGCAAAAGAAACTCAGCAAATTCTTCTGCCCATTCGGGCAGATTTTTGGGGTCGAACTCCGGCAGTTCCAGCTGGATGTTCGCCTGGGCAATAGGTCTGCCTGTCTTTGCACCCCCCGGAGTTAGTCCAGAAGGTGATACGCCGGCACGAGGTGCCAGGGCTGACAGCCCTCTTTTCTCAGTCTGTGTCACAGGCACGTCCTGTAGTTCAGCGATAGGGACTGTCCTGGCGCGAGGATGAAAAGGGCTGGGGCAAGTGACCTTGAGTAGCAACCTGGACACCCTTGATCTTTTGAGATCATCAGCCAATGTGCTCAGTCCGGGTGAGGCCGAGGCCAGTGCTGGCTGGGGTAAGGGTTCAGTGACACCCAATTTAGCTTTGACTGCCTCAGAAAGGGCTGTCACATCAGGGTCTTCGGACCCAGACAGTAATTTGGCCAGTAACTCAGCCGTACGTTCCAGGGCCCCATGAGTTGGCTCTGTTGGATGGGGAGCGTTCACATATGCCGAGCACACTTCAGGGCTCCTGCTAGTGATTGGCAGCTCCAAACGCCATACTGGCCCTCGAGGTCGCCTGGGTAGAGACACTGTGTGGGCCAGGTCCGTAGGTGGGACTAAGTAAGGGTAGGAACCCATGTCCGTGTACGGTGGGGATCCCAATGCGTCTAGTGGTTCCTCTCCATCTTCGCCTGTGACGGACTTGTAGTACTCGTCGTGCAGAATATCCTCGTTGATTTTCCTTCTGAATTCGCCTTCTTCCTCAGGTTCTCGAGCGGGGGTAGCCGTTGAAGAAGAAGCTGGGCATATGGATCTGGAGATCGACGCAGCAACACTTCGGCGGAGGTGCTGAAGGCTATCACCACGGGCCGCTAAGGCCTCTGTGGTTAATCTGGGCGCATCTTGTTCCGCCCTTCTGTGTACTGGATCTTCTTGGGACCCAGATGCGGCTCTGAGTTTGGGCTCACTCATTGAGGTAAGCCCACTGTTGCCAAGTTGAACCTATACACTTCGAATTGGCCAGGTCCTGGCAGACATCTGTACTGATGGCGTGGACATTTTGTTTCTGGTTTTGGCTTGTGTTCTTTTTTTTTTTTTTTTTGAAACACAAGTCCATAGTCACTGCTGCAATGTCCTCAGGAGGCCAGCCCAATATACATTGTGTAACCCACATCCCCGAGGCTTTGGTTAGTGGGTTGTCCGGCTGGAGTCATTGCGGGTGTGGGGCAGTGCAAGGAAAGTAAGTCATACTACATAGCGGACATCACAGAAGTGGCCGCCCCATACTCCAGGCCCCGGGGCATTGGCAGGTCAACTCGGGGCACTGTCTGGGTGGGTTGCTGTCCAAGAGATTGTACCCATCATGCAAAGACATACTGACAGGGTGTGAAGAGTGGGGGCAAAGGAAGAAGGCATTCCACTCGCATGGTGTTGGCGTCGGGATGTGTGGGCAATGGGAGGGCCAACCTGCCAGTGGTTGGTAAAAAAAAAGCGATTGAGTGAAAAAAAAAGGGACAAGAAAATAACAGCAATTGCGTGGGGGGGAGAGAGGAACTTATTGGATCTGGGTACGTGGCCAGGGGCATCACACCACGGGCATTAGAGGCAGCGTGCCAGCGGGGTGTTTCACTGAGGACAGGGGAGGGGGGGCGACAGGGGGTAATTGCAGGAACTGAGTCAACGCTGGGCGGAATACTGCAACGGCACCAAAGGGGAAACAACTGCAGTTTGTGTCGAACCGGTCGCTGTTGCAGTGGAAAAGCCTGAAAGTATGAACATCGCCCTGATGGCGCGCGCATCCTTTAGTTTAAGGTTGCAGCCCGACGACGGCGGTCACTCACGTTGGGTCCCCAGACCTGTGAAGAGGTGGTGCAGCAGGGGGGGTCATCGCCAGTCTTCTGGGCGGGGGGGGCAGGGTGGACGGGAAGAAGGTGGGATCGCAGTGCTCAGGGCTGAGTTAACGCTGTCCACGACCGTGTTCCGGAACTGACCGACGATTTTACGGGCTGCCCTCAGACCACCGGAATGCTGGGCAGGGTAGCGGTACAGGGAGCGGGGTACCGCGAAGAGAGCAACGATCCTGAGGTCTCGTCAGACTGCTGTGGCCCGCCACGTGGCAACCAGGGCCGAAACAGACCATGCATTAAGCCAGGCAGAGACCAGCGGGTGGGCGGGGGAGCAGTGCGCCAGCACACCGTGCACACTGCGATTGTGGCGGGTGCCGCATGCAGTATACTGGGCTTTCTCCCCCTCATCTCTCCAGAACGTAGCATAGTGACTGAACCCTGCCCTGGACTGGATTTCAAAGAGCCACTTGTGCCAGGCCAGGCGCCGGTGGCCCAGTGGGCGCCATGAGATTGGGTGGAAATGTTCATGCAGGTGCGAAGGGATAAGGTCATGGGACCACACTTTGTGGGGGGCAGGACGTGTTCACCTTGCCTGATGATATCCCAGGGGGAAGTGCAAAGCGCTGGGGGGGGGGGGGGGTGGTGCCCAGTTTGGCATAATGGTCGGAGGCCTCATTGAATTGCTGGCCAGTGTGGCCCTCTACCCAGTCAAGGTCCTGCTCCTTACTTCGCAGGGATGCTCTGACTAGTTGTACCCAGTGGGCTTGCCGGACGGGTCGTTTGTGCCCGGAGGATGACAGAATGGCCCCTAGACAGTCAAGCCGTAGGCGGTCCCCGTGGTCCCCGAAATGTGACCGCAAGAGGATGCCAACTAGTTCTGCCTTATATGAGTCGGGGGCGCCAGGGACCCTGCAAACAGCCACGCTGCCATCGCGAAGGACGGCGGCCGCACCTGACGTGGGGGGGTCACCCAGTTTGCTGCCATCGGTAGGGACAGCGTCAGGGCGGTGCGGTGAGGGTACAATGTACACCCGCAGCACAGCAACTGTAACAACCGAGGTAGCTTGGCGGTATATTTTGGGGGGGTCCCAGATGATAGGCAGCGGTGTGGGGGAGTCACCAGTGGGGCTACCTAGCGTGGTAATCGCCGAGAGGAACATGCCATAAGGCGTGAACGGGCGTCGGGCCGACGTGTCGAAGTCCTGTAGCCTGAAATTGCGGTGCAGGGAGTCTAGCACTCGGGTCGGATGTGGGGTGGGTACATGGGACAGGCCAGGTCCGTGTCTGCGATGTGTGTACAGAGTTTTTTTTGCGACCAGGGGGGGCAGCCCAGTGACCCCCAAAACGAAACGTTCAGTAAGGGCACTCAGCCCCTGTAGCTGGGGCACGGACAGGGGCAAACACTCAGTGCGAAAAAGGAGGCGGGGAACCACCATGGTGTTGACCAAGTGAACCCTGTCGAGTGTTTGTATGGGGTGCTCGTGCAATTCGTCCAGTTGTGCCTTCAGCTCGTTGCGAACGAGGCAAAAAGCGTCATTCAAATTGAGGTAGGCTGGTATCAGGTGGCCCAGGTGCATCAAATGCTTGGCTGCAGTGAAGCGGTATACCTGGGTATCTGCCCACGACGGAAGGTCAGCACACGGTTGACTGATCCACGGGGAGCCGGTTGATGCCTGTACGGGCGACGAGGGATGATGACATTTCGGCAGGGCGGGTGGGGCGGGGGGCGGGCGGGCTACAGGGAGGGCTTCGCTTTTTATGATGTCGAGCTGACAACCAATAAGTGCCAGGGCTTCCTGTACAGTAGTGGACCCGTGCTGACTGCGTCCACGCAATGCAGGGGAGCTGATATCATCAACGTAAGCGGAAAAGGGGAGGCCGCGGACATGTAGGTAGCGCAAGGGGATTTCAAAGACAATGAAAAAAAGGAAACACGACAATGGGCAGCCCTGTTTGACACGGTGTGTGGTCCTGAAGACCGACTCTGGGCACCCTCGGATGTAGGTTGCACCATACTCCAGCGCCAGGGAAATTAAGCGCAGCAACCGGAGCGGCGTCCCAAACCTCTGAAGGGCCAAGCTGATGAGTGCCTTGGGGGGGCTGTCGAATGCGTGGTAGACATCAAAGGCCAGTATGGCTTCGACGTTGTCCAAGTGATCAATGTCATGCAGAAATGTTTGCGTGGCGTGGGCTTCAGAGGTACCTTGGCGGCCGCCAAACTGCCTAGGGTGCAGTAGTGGGAACAGGAGGGGGTACAGTGTACGGTATACCCACCGCATGAGCGGGCGGTAAATGGTGTTGCTCATTGCGATGGGTCGCCACCTATCTGGGTCCTGCCACGACCCTTTGCCTTTCTACAGGCAGAGGGCTTCAGACACAAGCCATGGGAGGGGTATATCACCTGTTTGGTAACACAGCGAGACGCATGCATGCACAGTGGCAAATGTGGTAGCAGGGAGTATGGACAATAGGTACGGGGGTATGCCGTCTGGCCCCGGGGACTTTTTCCTGGCGGCTCGCGCGAGTGTATACAGAGCATCATACGTGGGTGGTGGCGGGTTGTCCAATTGCGGGTACTGGGGTACATGCTGGCCGGCCTCTGTTTACCATGGATTGTTACATTGTAATATGCGTTGTAGTTTACGTGAGGGTACCGGTAGTGTAGATTTGGCGGGGGGACTGAGCAGAGTGTGCTTGACTCGCCGGTAGAAAATTTTTGAGCGCCGTTTGGCCTGCTTGGCAAGCTGGCGTACGACGGACGTCCAGTCAGTGATATCACAGCTGGACCGCGGGGGATCAGGCTTGGCCTCATTGACGGTGTTTATCGCCGTGAGCATGTGGGCGCATGGCGTTGCGTAGGTGGTCTCTACCTCAGAATACGTGTCAGGCACGGGTAGGCTAGCAGTAAGTTGTTTCATATGTCTCTGAAAACGCTGCACATCCCAGCAGTTCCACTGGGCACACCGTGGGGGGGGCACATTGGGAGTCGACCAGCAGACTATGTGTATTACAATGGGATCATGATCCTGAGCCCCATTTACGGAGGAAACGTTGAGCACAGAGGCAGCAGTGGACACGAATAGGGCGCAAAAGGTACGTGTCCCGTAACCCCTATCAATATAACTTTTGGTGCCTCGGTAACGTCGCACTCGGGTGTACGGTGTGCTGTGGCAATGCGGCGCCAGTAAGTCAGAGAGGGCTCGGGACCGTTCCTTGGCTATAGGCCAGGGCCACAGGTTGGGGCGTAGGGCAGTTGTGTGACCGGACTGGGTGACGCCATTATAATCCCCTAGCAGGATGCAGTTGTCTTTAAGGAGAGTGTCCAGAACTAGCTCTACAGCATGTTTGTCACGTATTGTATGCGGGCCGTAAAAAGAGGCGACGCGACATGTGGGGATAAGGGGGAGTGGTGTAGGGACAACTGTACGGAGATGAGCTTGCCGGGTATGTGTACGGTGGGCTTGGGACACGTGGGTGCAATGGAAGTATGTCCTTGGAAGAGGGCGAGCTACTGACCAGGTGGTACCCCAAAAATCTGGCAACCCTGCAGTGGTCTGTGATGTGTAAGAGGGCGCTGGGGCGGAACTCTTGGAGGGACAGGGTGTGGGGGAGGGGTGAGAATCAGGTGAGGATGTGGCACAGCCGGTTCGGGGTGATCTCCACACCCCCGACAATCAAAGAGGCAAAGGTGAGTGTGTCGTAGGTGAGTGTGCGTGTGGGCGGTGACACACCAGGCATCGCCAAATCGGCAGAGATCTGGGTCGTCTGATCTCTGTGATTCTCTCTGCTGGACGCCTGAGATGTAGCAGGTTCGGGCACGGCGGGCCAGACCTCGGGTACGGGGGGTAGGGTGTCACAAGAGTCGGCAGGTCGGGTGATGGCACCACACTTTATCGAGGTTGGGGTGGGGCTTGTGTCCAGCTGTGTGTGGGGTACAGAAGGTATCATACTGCAGTTGGGGGCAGGATCACGTCTCTCCAGAGACGGCTCATCGGCAGCGTCACAGCTGTGGGAGATGTTGCGTTCCGGTGAGTCGGAGAAACCTGACCGTGCGGCTGGGGTGTGGGAGGTGTATGCAAGCGCGCGTGCGAGTATACAGGCGTACACAAGGCATGTAACAGCCGAAGCTGTTGGGATCTTGGACGCAAGTACGTACACGCGTCGCAGGTACATGAAGACTCCGGCGGCATGTGCGAAATCTCAGGGGGCATTCCGATGCTCGGGCACTGTGGCCATGGTGATCATTGATGTGTGCAGGCGCGACGAGGCGGATGGTGGGGCGGTTCGCCTGAGTGCGTGCCTCACCACAAGGGCAAAGTGGAGGCCAATATATGTTCTAGTTAGGTGGCACAAGACCCGCAGGCACTGAGTGAAAATACGAAACGTGACCGCAAGTGCAACAGCGTGGGGAAGGCAAAACCCCGGGCATGATCGCATCAGTACGTCACGAAGTGCGGCAAAGCTGTGTACCCGCGTATGGGATGCGTGCAGGAGTAGGCAGACCGGGACCGGCAAGCGTGTCCTTATAGGGTGATCAACTCCTTGGACCGGAGCATGTGGCTCAGCATCTGTGTAGCGCGGAACATGCAGTGGGGGTTCAATGGGGAAAGGGGGTTGTGCTGCCTCCTACCGTGAGGGTGGGCGAGGTCGGGTCACTACCACCAGGGGAATCAGGGCCAGAAGCGGCGGGAACTGCCGACGGTACCGCTGACACGGGTTGTGCAGAGGTAATGTCGGGTAAGCGAAGTGGTGACATGTCTGACAGGTTGGCGGCTGCAGCGAGATTTGCTTCATTGAGGATCGCGCTGGGCAGCGATGTCAAACGTAGACATTGCAGACGTTGCTCAATTGTGAGAACGCTGTCCGTATTGGGGGTGCCGGATGTAAAATAAATTGGTCCAGGCAACGATGCACCGTACGAGGCTGTGGCAGATTGAAAAGACTGATACTTAACAAGTAACATCCCCGATTGTTGAAACAACTGGTGCGTCTCTACAGGTCCAAACGTAGCCGCGGAACGAAGGACATCGGGGATGGCAAGGGTAGGCGGGAAGCGGATAAGTACATCGGGTGGCGATACATTACGGGTGATGTTACGTGCGATCATGCGCTGCTGTGTGGTGGCCGACACAACAATCATGTCCCCCAAGTCTTCAATTTCTTGTACTGCTGGTTGGATGAGCATAGGGTCATGCACCATCCGAAGTACATCGTACTTGTTAAGCAGTACAAGGAATGTAAACTTTTCTGCGCAGGGTGGAGTTCATTTGAACCGCGTCCCGGACCTCGTTTGAGGGCATTTTCCTCTTTTTTGGTGCGTTTTTGACGAAGCGCGGCTGGTGTGAAATCACTATGGAGTTCTGCTTCACGGAGTTGTGGAGTAGGCCCAGGGAGACGTCCATTTCTGCAAGAGCTTCCTGCTCGTCATAAAATCGGGAGAGGATGTGGATGGGCACATGAAACTCCAAAATTTTGTAATCTTCTGGCGACGCGTTGACCACTACGGGCCAAAATTCCTTTGAGGTTTGAGGTTTGAGGTTTGATTTTGCGGGTACTACACGCCTTTCGGCCCCGGGGGGCCACCTGGTCGGGCCAGGTGATATCCTCCCCACCGGGTCCTAGTGGGTGGCCCTCCAAGACGCACCTCCTGCCTGGTGGCAGAGTCCCCCGGGTTCTAAGAGCTCGGAGCCCCGTCCTTCCCCGGCTTCCCCGTTTCGCGACTCCCCGGTCAGTGCATCAATTCGCAGCCATGGCTGCGGGCGCTTAACCACTGCGTCGCCCCCCCAATGCGTGGTCGCCCGGGGCGCCGGCGCCGCCGGGCCCGTGCTACTGGCTTGTCGCCAGTGGGACCCCCTTGGGCTGGCGCGGAGGCTGCCTAGCCTAGGGGTTGGGGCGTGGCGCTGTGCGCCACTACTGCCTTGGCGGGTGCAGTGCCCCGTCTGTGTGTGCGCGGCGCTCGCGGCCGGTTCGGGGGGTTCGGGCCGGTACCTGGTGTTGTGTCTCTCTCTTTTCCCCTTCCCCGCCCCGCGTGTTCGGCGCTGCGTGTGGCGGGCCGTCCTGTCCGGGTGTCCCTTACCCTCGCTCGCTGGTACGCCATTGTACGTGGTCTGTGCGTTCCGCGCGCTCGGTCCGGTTGCCCTTCTGGTAGTCCCCGTGTGTCCCTTTCGTGTGTGTGCGCTCGCGCTCTCGCGGTGTCCGCTCCCCCATCCCCTGGGTGGTGTGGCATGTGCACCTCGCGTGGTCCCGGCACTGGGCGCTGGTAGGGCCGAGGCCAAAATTCCTTTATAATTTTTGGCGCAACTATGTCTTTGAGCACTGTAGACGTGTCGTCCGGGGAGACGCCGTTGAGGAGGAGCATGAGGGGGAGAGTGCCCGTGATATCCCAAACGACCTCGTTTCCCTCTACTTCAAGTGTGACACGGGAGGTGATGTCGATGCAGAGTTGGAAGAGAGAGGGGGTAGGAACATAGAGATCAAGGTCCGGGACTACATCCGGCATACACTTCGGGTAAAACTCAATGGTGCGGGGCACATGTTGCTTCGGCAAGGGAATGGATGAAAGGTGCATCAGAATGAGAGGATGGTCGATTGGACTTGGATGCTCAACGATTTCTTGAGTGTCCGGGTGGCGGTAAGCCAAGTGTACAATGGAACATACAACGGTAACGTCCAAAAAAGATAGTGCCGGTATTATATCGATGCGGCGGTCCAAAATGGACGCGAATTCGCAATCAGCGACATTAGAGCGAGAACAGTATGCGAGCCATATTGTTGTCACTTTATTGTTTTTCTTTGACTAACGGAGTAGGGAGACGAGCTGTTTAACGATTGTTTTGTGGGACAAAAGGAGGGGCTCATCCTCGAAGGATGCAAAGGAGGGCAAGAGGATGAAGATAGCGAGTCCCGCAAGTTTATTCCACTCAAGAGTGGGGAGGTCGGCCAAGGAAAATTAGCGAAGGAACCCTTGATAGGGTAGGCCGTCTCCGTAAATTAAAATTTGAGGTGTGGGGTTGAGCGAAGCTAAAAAGTTCTTTGGGGGCAGTGGTGTGGTATGGTGGTAGGTAAGGGGTGTCGGGCACAAGATGTCAATTTTAGAGAACCTTGATTGGCCTTTGACGGGGAGTTTGCCCGCTCTGGTGTCTTTATTGAGGTCACTCGCCTCCGGAAACCCGTTGGAGAGGGCACCGATGGGCCGGAAAATGGGGTCTTTTAAATAGTTCATGGGGTTGGGGTGAGTAGTGGGCGTGGGGAGGGTATTTCCTTGGTGTTGAGGTTTTGCCTCATCGGTTTGCATGTCGTGTGTGTGTTTTGTAGGAGTAGATATAAAGGCATCTCGAAGTACCTTCTTCGGTGTATCTCCAGCAAGATCACCGTGAATTTCTTCATCACCCATGGGGTCATCGAAAATTTCGGAATCTGCACCGGCGACGCGTTGACGACTACGGGCCAAAATTCCTTTGAGGTTTGAGGTTTGAGGTTTGATTTTGCGGGTACTAGACGCCTTTCGGCCCCGGGGGGCCACCTGGTCGGGCCAGGTGATATCCTCCCCACCGGGTCCTAGTGGGGGGCCCTCCAAGACGCACCTCCTGCCTGGTGGCGGAGTCCCCCGGGTTCACAGAGCTCGGAGCCCCGTCCTTCCCCGGCTTCCCCGTTTCGCCACTCCCCGGTCAGTGCATCAATTCGCAGCCGTGGCTGCGGGCGCTTACCCACTGCGTCGCCCCCCTAATGCGTGGTCGCCCGGGGCGCCGGCGCCGCCGGGCCCGTGCTACTGGCTTGTCGCCAGTGGGACCCCCTTGGGCTGGCGCGGAGGCTGCCTAGCCTAGGGGTTGGGGCGTGGCGCTGTGCGCCACTACTGCCTTGGCGGGTGCAGTGCCCCGTCTGTGTGTGCGCGGCGCTCGCGGCCGGTTCGGGGGGTTCGGGCCGGTACCTGGTGTTGTGTCTCTCTCTTTTCCCCTTCCCCGCCCCGCGTGTTCGGCGCTGCGTGTGGCGGGCCGTCCCGTCCGGGTGTCCCTTACCCTCGCTCGCTGGTACGCCATTGTACGTGGTCTGTGCGTTCCGCGCGCTCGGTCCGGTTGCCCTTCTGGTAGTCCCCGCGTGTCCCTTTCGTGTGTGTGCGCTCGCGCTCTCGCGGTGTCCGCTCCCCCCCCCCCTGGGTGGTGTGGCATGCGCACCTCGCGTGGTCCCGGCACTGGGCGCTGGTAGGGCCGAGGCCAAAATTCCTCTGTAATTTTTGGCGCAACTATGTCTTTGAGCACTGTAGACGTGTCGTCCGGGGAGACGCCGTTGAGGAGGAGCATGAGGGGGAGAGTGCCCGATATCCCAAACGACCTCGTTTCCCTCTACTTCAAGTGTGACACGGGAGGTGATGTCGATGCGGAGTTGGAAGAGAGAGGGGGTAGGAACATAGAGATCAAGGTCCGGGACTACATCCGGCATACACTTCGGGTAAAACTCAATGGTGCGGGGCACATGTTGCTTCGGCAAGGGAATGGATGAAAGGTGCATCAGAATGAGAGGATGGTCGATTGGACTTGGATGCTCAACGATTTCTTGAGTGTCCGGGTGGCGGTAAGCCAAGTGTACAATGGAACATACAACGGTAACGTCCAAAAAAGATAGTGCCGGTATTATATCGATGCGGCGGTCCGAAATGGACGCGAATTCGCAATCAGCAACATTAGAGCGAGAACAGTATGCGAGCCATATTGTTGTCACTTTATTGTTTTTCTTTGAGTAACGGAGTAGGGAGACGAGCTGTTTAACGATTGTTTTGTGGGACAAAAGGAGGGGCTCATCCTCGAAGGATGCAAAGGAGGGCAAGAGGATGAAGATAGCGAGTCCCGCAAGTTTATTCCACTCAAGAGTGGGGAGGTCGGCCAAGGAAAATGAGCGAAGGAACCCTTGATAGGGTAGGCTGTCTCCGTAAATTAGAATTTGAGGTGTGGGGTTGAGCGAAGCTAAAAAGTCTTTTGGGGGCAGTGGTGTGGTATGGTGGTAGGTAAGGGGTGTCGGGCACAAGATGTCAATTTTAGAGAACCTTGATTGGCCTTTGACGGGGAGTTTGCCCGCTCTGGTGTCTTTATTGAGGTCACATGCCTCCGGAAACCCGTTGGAGAGGGCACCGATGGGCCGGAAAATGGGGTCTTTTAAATAGTTCATGGGGTTGGGGTGAGTAGTGGGCGTGGGGAGGGTATTTCCTTGGTGTTGAGGTTTTGCCTCATCGGTTTGCATGTCGTGTGTGTGTTTTGTAGGAGTAGATATAAAGGCATCTCGAAGTACCTTCTTCGGTGTATCTCCAGCAAGATCACCGTGAATTTCTTCATCAGCCATGGGGTCATCCAAAATTTCGGAATCTGCACGTGAGAGTGGAGCGGGCGGGTGGGCATCGGGCACTTTGTCACGCGAATTCGTATCAACATTAATTGCATTACTATCATCGGTTCCTATGGAGTCCGTTCTCCTCTTTTTTTTCTCTTCGGCATCTTCAATGCCCTTTTCTCTTTCGCCTGGCGAGGAAGGCTCGCGTTCACCGTCTCTTTTTTTTCCATCTTCGTCACGTGAACGAGCCGCTAAAGGCATGGGGCGGACAAAAGTGTCACTATGCATGGATAATGCAAGAGAGGGCGGCTCACTCGAAGCGGCGGCTGACGGCCCGATATCATTTTTTTTGTCCCCAAGCTGGGCAAGAAGCTTGCCTAGATGCGGGTTGCTCTTATGCTTAGGAGGCTTGTGGGTTGAGGATACGGCTTTGGATGAGCCGGATTTTTTTTCTCGTTCTTCTCTTTTTTTTGGCGCTCCGAGAGCTGAATTGGGACGTGGAGGAGCCACGGGCAGGGCCATGGAAAGAGGATTGGCGGCTTGACCGCGGTGCGAGGGGACTCCAGGCTCAGACATCAGTAATGCAGAAAATAGATCAAGGAGATCAGCGTAACGGACAGAACGGCGGAAGAAAGACCAGCTGCGGATCGCAGAAAAATTCGATGAGAATAATGTTCTGTGGTCCTGGGTCCTGAAAAATGTCATCAAAAGGCGAACGCGCGCACGTCGGACGGTTTTGGCCTGTGTTCTTCTCAGAGTCGGTTCAAAAGGTTCTCAAGGGTTGCCTCTGTTACCAGAAAGATGTCCTCGATTAGTGCCCTAGATATTTTGATGAAATCCTGCAGGCTTTTGATGAGAAAATCCCAAAACCCAAGCAGCAAGTAGAGCAAGAACAGGATGTGGATCGAGTCATGGATAGTTTGAAATCCAGTGTAACACAGAAGGGCTGCAGGTAGACAAAGCAGGTATAAACATAACGATTCAATCACAAATGGATAATACAAAAGATTTTATATGAAATCTGGACTGACTCTAGCCTCCAAGTTAGCATCAAGCACTTTATGTGCACACTTTTGGGTGAAATGGTGGTGGTTAGGAATGTGGGACATAGGTGTCAGGCCAACACAGAAAATGACTTGGCCAAGCAACTGAATTCAGAAACAGTTAAAACGTAGAACCACAATAAGTGGTAGAAACAATTGAGTATAGGGTTCTTGGGGTGGCAGACCACCAGGCTTAACCTCCAAGGCCTAAAGCATGAAATGCCTATTCTTTTTCGGTATATCCTCCATGAAGGAAGGTACCCCCGCTCAGTTGATTGGTAGAGGTGAACTTCATGGGGGGCTAGGGTTACAACCCGAGTTACTTGAGAAAGTGTACTTTAGGCTTCTAAAGAAAGAGAAAAATTCTTAAGTTAGTCTTAGCATCAGAAGAAGGGTTTTAAGGGGGGCTTGGCCTGGATCAAGCCCTCCAAGAAAGACATGGCAGTGACTTTTTCTTACTGCAGGTGAGGTCAGGTTTTTATTATATGGTTAAGCGGTGTGTCTATTCAAGTGTATCTACTCACACCCTCATCCCATCTTCGTACCTCCTCCTTTACACTCTAAGTGGTGCACCACGTGTAACACACATGCTACGGTAAAATCAACACAAGCACACGGCCCTTGGCTGAGCCGTGCCCACGAAGCCACATAACCATAGCCACGGCCCTCGGCTGAGCCGTGGCTTTGCATCCAGGTATATGACGGCGCTCCGGTCGTTTTGGGAATCATTTCTGTGTGTGGCGGGTCATTTTACAAGTGGGCCTTGGGCTAGGCCTTGTTTCTGTGTTTGCAAGCTGGTGAGCAAGCAAGCTTACATCTGACGACCAAGAGCTCAATGGTTACTACAAGCAGTAGATCAAGCACATCAAGAGCATCAAGCATATACAAGTCCTCAAAATTTGTCTGAGGCACGAAAGTGCAAGGTGTGCGCATCGAACCCATGTTTTCATTTGTGCTTAATGTGTTCGATCCTTTACCCTGAAGCTATTGTGACCTCTTTCCTCCATTCAGTGAGCTACCACGCGCACGGTGGGGCTATGGTGGCCGTTGTTTCTAGTGGCCTAAGCGTGCCACAAGACCGAGGCGGGCACAAGAAAGTAATGCATCGCAAGGCAACAGCATAGCACAAGTCGTTAATCGCAGTGTTCATTGTTCAAGTTTGTGAAAAAGGGACCGTGGTGGCTGTAAGGACTGTTATCACAGTTGCCCCGCGTTGCATTTCAGGACAGCACCGTTAGCCCCCGTGGTAACAGTCCCCTGGCCGAAGGCCATCAAGCTTTGTACTGTCATTCATCATCGTTTCCCTGGCGTCCATCTTTGCTTTCCCAGGTGTTCTCTTTTGCAGCCATGGTCCTAAGCTAGGGGTACACCTTCCCGTCCATGGTCCTGGCAGTTTTTTCCCAAAAGCAATAATTATGGCACTGCCGCGTTGCACCGTTTTTCAGGATTTTCAAAATTAATTAAAATTGTGATTTCACTTTGCCTTTAGTTTTGATTCTGAAGGAAAATAGCAATTTTACCTGCTGGACCCCTCAATGCCTTTTGCCACACGCGGGGACCAGACCCTGCGCGCAACAGCTCGCGGTTCTGCCTACTACTTATTGCGGGATCCGCGGGATCCCGTTGATAAATTTCCGGTTTTCGACGGTAGTCCGATTCCCACCGATCGGAGCTAATTCAGCGGACGTGCGGCCATTTCCGGCGTCGGTTCGAATCCCTTTGGGATGGATTATGTGATAACCTGACATTTGCTACTCTTTGTAGCTTTGTGACTGCTACGTTCCTCTACGGCATGTACTTCCTGCCCGCTGCAGTCGTTTTGAGTGGGGTTGTGAAGCAGGTCACAACCCCAACCTGGCATATTGCCCCTAAGGGTTCATTATATGGCACTATATATGGGACTCTTGTATATTATATTCCATTTCCTTGTTAGGAACATAGTATGCGGGATAGATAAGGCAATCTTGGATGTTTCGTAGCTATTCTTATTGGTGGATGATAGGGTAGATTTCACATATGTGCATATTTGGTATTTTATTGGCTATGTGTATCATATCTGGTTGAGGGATACTATTCAGTCAACACCATCGTTATGTCTTCTTTGCCGAGCAATGTTGCTTCCCCTCCATAAAGTGGGTTTATGGTGATGGGTGTGTTCGTAGTGTTCCTCCCTCCCCCTCGGCCACCCCGAGTCCAGACAAGCGTTCGGACGGTAGATGCAATCGTGGAATGGGTGGTCGGAGAAAGGAAGAACACAACCATCACCGGATGAACCTGGTGGCGCGCCCACCGGCGCTGTAGGCTCCTGAACGGGTGGGGGTGTCGATGACGGGGGCAGGAGCACCGAAGGGGGTTCCGCAGGCATAGCGTACCATCGCTCCCACGCATACATCCTAGATGCAACGGTGGCATAACGCGTAGCGAGCGTTTCCACCACACTAGAGCTTTTGGCAGTGCTGCTGTCCGACATTTTAAGATGATCCGCCACACTGGCTGCCCCCGCCCTTGAATCCTGCTGGTAGCCCTGAACCACCGCGTCATACTCTGGCTATGTACACAGCATTTGGGTCATCCCATCCCCGTAAAACTGACTGATGCCAGCGGCGGCAGCTAAAGCCTGAGAAAGCTCTTGATGGGACCGCTGCGGCTCTAGATTTTGAGTCCGCAAGTCCTGCACGTGAACCATCAGGGATTGGATGCACATTTCATAGTGCACCATACACCTGGGACAGTCACGTGTGTGCTTCAAGTCAGCCCCCCCCCGCGTTTGAGCGGGGCCCCTAGAATGTCCAAACAAGGGACCTGAACCCAACAACGAGGAGATGACCCACCACCGTCTCTGCCAGCAGCTCCCCCAACCACAGAGGGACCAGAGGGCGCCCCCGCAGGGCAAAACGGGGGTGTTGGGCGCGCAGCAAAAGGTGCAGGTGCCCCCCAACCAGAAGAATGCCCCCCCCCCGGAACCCCCACCGCGGGATGGCCGAATCAGCGACGGGATTCCGTTCACGTGCTCTATGTAAGCTCCCTGGCGGGGCAACGGAGGAGGGGAGATAGGACCAACAGGGTTCAGCTGCGGGGGTGGCGGAGGGGATTGTTCCACCACCATGTATTGTGGTGACTCAGGAACCACCGTAGGTGATTGGATCGCCGGATGTGAAGCAAAAACAGGCTCCGAGGCCATTGCAACCCCCGGATCCCCCCAATAATTGGGTAGTACCCGCGGTTGGGGGTCCTCCATACGAAATGTAGTTGAGGGGGTAGAGACCAAATTTATTGGGACGTTTGCTGAGCCTACCTTCACCAGATTCTCTCCCCCAAAGCACAGCTAGGTAGGTGGGTACCTTCGGGTGCTCCGGATACCTCTTTTGACGATGCGGGAAGAGGGTCTTACCAAGGGGACGTCCCATCGCTCTGACTGCCCTAGTTCAGGTGCCTCTTAAGCCGCTCCTGCAGGTGCTTGGGTAGGCAATTTCCCGGCAACCCTGTCCAGGTATCCCGGATGGTAGGGTGTCCCCACATGTGCCAGTGGGTAGGACCACAAGCCCCATCCTTTGGGCGGCAGCCCTGGGGGCTGCCGGGCCGTTTGGAGTATCTCTCACCACAAGGAGTATTGCTCCCCCGAGTCTACGGTACGACGGCCTAACCCCTGTGGCTTGAGTGGCGGGGCCTCTCTCCATGGCAGACGACCCCCTCCTGTGCTGTGTACCGGCTTGCCTGTCACCAGTTGCTTCCATTGCTCCGGGTGACATTTGCCATGGTCCCTGATGCAGCCTGGCCGGGCCCGGTGAAGCAGCCTTCGGGTACCGCCCCTGCTGCTGGCCCGGTGGGTCGGCCGGGTCGCCCCAATGTGCCCGACCCATGGGATGTGGTTTGCTGTTTCCCGTTCCTCAGCCGCCTTGTGTGTGCGTGTGTGTGCGGTGCTCTGGGCCACTTGGCTCCTGTTCGCCATTGTGCTCGCTTGGTGCGTTGTGTTGCCTGTGTGGTGTCCTGGGCCACTTGGCTCCTGTTCACCGGTGTGCTCGCTGGGTGCGTTGTGTTGCGTGTGCGGTATCCTGGGCCTCTTGACTCACGTTCACCGCTGGGCCAGCTCGGTATGTTGTGTTGTGTTTGCGTTGTCCTCGGCCACTCGGCTGCTGTTCACCGGTGTGCCCGCTCGCTGCGTTGTGTTGCGTGTGCCGTGTCCTGGGCCACTTGGCTCCTGTTCATCTGTGTGCTCGCTCGGTGCGTTGTGTTGCGTGTGCGTTGTCCTGCGCCTCTTGGCTCCTGTTCCTTGGTGTGCTCGCTGGGTGCTTGGTGTTGCGTGTGCGGCGCCCTGGGCCACTTGCCTCCTGTTCACCGGTGTGCCCGCTCGTTGCGTTGTGTTGTGTGTGCGGTGTCCTGGGCCACTTGGCACCTGTTCACCGGTGTGGTCGCTTGGTGTGTCGTGCTGTGTGTGCGGTGTCCTGGGCCACTTGCCTCATGTTCACTGGTGTGCCCGCTTGGTACGTTCAGTTGCGTTTCGGGTGTCCTGGGCCACTGGGTTCTGGTTCACCGGTGTGTTCGCTCGATGCGTTGCGTTGCGTGTGCGGTGTTCTGGGCCACTTGGCTCCTGTTCACTGGTGTGCCTGCTTGGTGCGTTGTGTTGCGTGTGCGATGTCGTGAGCCTCTTGACTCCTCTTCGCCGGTGTGCTTGCTCGGTGCGTTGTGTTGTGTGTGCGGTGTCCTCGGCCATTTGGCTGCTGTTCACCGCTGTGCTCGTTCGGTGCTTTGTGTTGCGTGTGCGGCCTCCTGGGCCTCTTGGCTCGTGTTCAGCGGTGTGCTCGCTCGGTGCGTTGTGATGCATGCTCTATGTCCTAGGCCACTTGGCTCCTGTTCACTGGTGTGCGCGCTTGGTGCGTTGTGTTGCGTGTGCGGTGTCCTGGGCCACTTGGCTCCTGTTCAGGGGTCTGCCCGCTGGGCGTGTTGTGTTGCGTGCGCGGTGTCCCGGGCAACTTGGGTCCCGTTCACTGGTGTTCTTGCTCGGTGTGTTGTGCTGTGTGTTTCGTGTGCCGTGTCCCGGGCCACTTGGCACCTGTTCGCGGCTGCGTGCTCGGTGTGCTGTGTTGCTGTGCGGGGCGCGCACTCGTCCATCCGGACGACGGCTTTTCGTAGCCGCAGGGCGCTCGGTACGCTGCCTGGTGCGCACACGTCCATCCGGACGGCGGCTGATGGGCTTTGTTCGTGGCCGGGTTGGGCTGGCCGGCCCCCTGGGCGCGTTCTGGTGCGCCACACCGTTCCTGTTGCGGTTTTGCTTTTCTTTCCGGCCTCTCCGGCCTGTGTGCTTCCTGGTTGTTAGTTCGTTCTCTTGTTTTTTACGCCTCCCTTGTCTCCGTCTTTCATTGTTTCCGGCCTTGGTTGCCGCGGCCTTGGCGCTTTCTGGCTGCCCCCCCCCCTGATACTTCCCCCCTCCCCCTTTCTTCTGCGTGCCCCCCTGGTGGCTGTCTTTTTGTTATTTCCGGCCCTGTGTGCCTTGGGCCTCGGCGTTTTGTGACTCCCCCCCCCCCTCCTCTGTTTTTTTTTCTTCTGCCCCCCTTGTCTCCCCTTTTTCGTTGCTTCTGGCCTTGGGTGCCTTGCCGCTTGGTGACTACTTGCCCCTGTCCTTCCCTTTTTTCTGTCCAGTGCGGTGTCGTCGTGCGTTGTTGTGCGGTCCAGTGTTCGCTCTGGTGTTCTGCGGTCTTGTGGTGCGCTGTGTCGTCCCGTCCGGTCGCCGCGTTGTGCTGTGTTGTGTTGATTTTGTTGGCTTTGCCTGATCTGCCCCCCCCTCGTCGCCTGCTGCAGGCTCTGTTGTCGGGCTTGCTGCTGCTGCTTGCTCTTGTTTCGTGCTCTGTTCTGGGGTGTGGTGCTCAGTTGTTCTGCTGCGCCGCCTGTCCTGCGTTGTGCAGTTGTCTGCGTTGTTTTTTGCCATGTGGTGCTTCGTTGTCGCGTTTCCGCTTGCTGGTGCTGTGTGTTGTTGCCTGTTGTTTCTGGGTCTTTGTTGCTGCGCCCGGCTGTCCGCTATTGTCTTGTGGTGGTGTGCTTTGTTATTGGTGTTCCTGCCTGGCTGCGAGGCCTGCTGCCTTGTTGTTTGCTGTGGTTTGTCGTGGTTCCCTGCTCCCTTGTGCGGTATCCTGTGGTGTTGTGTTTCCGCATGGTGCTTTGTTGTGGTGTTCTGCTGTCTTTTTTGCTTTGCTGCTGGTGTTTGTTTGTTCTCTGCCCTGTTCCGATCTAATCCCCACGGGAACCCCCGCAGCCGAACCCTGTTGGTCCTATCTCCCCTCCTCTGTCGCTGCACCAAGAGGCTTACATCGAGCACGTGAACGGAATCCCGTACCTGATTCAGCCATCCCGTATCCCGTGGTGGGGGCTCTGCGGGGGGGTCAGTCTTCTAGTGGGGGGGGCACCTGCACCTGTTGCTGCTCGCCCGACACCCCTTTATTGCCCTGCAGGGGGCCCCTTGGTCCCTCTGTGGCCTCGGGGGGCTGCTGGCAGAGGTGGTTGTGGGTCATCCTCGCCTCGTGGGCTGGAGGTCCCTTGTTTCAACATTCTAGGGGCCCGACTCAAACGCGGGGGGAGGCTGACTTCAAGCACACCTGTGACTGTCCCAGGTGTATGGTGCACTATGAAACCTGCATCCAATCCCTGATGGTACAGGTGCAGGACTTGCGAACTCAAAATCTAGAGCTGCAGCGGTCACAGCAACAGCTTTCTGAGGCTGTAGCGGCCGCTGCTGGCATCAGTCAGTCCTACGGGGATCGGATGACCCAAATCTTGTGTACGGTGGCAAAGTATGATGCTGTGGTTCAGGGCTACCAGCAGGATTCAAGAACGGTGGCCGCCCGTGTGGCGGATCATCTTCAAATGTCGAACAGCAACACGGCCAAATGCTTTAGCGCGGTGGAAACGCTCGCTACGCGTTATTTCACCGTTGCATCTAGGATTGATGCGTGTGACCAGTGGTACGCCAGAACTGCGGAACCCCCTTCGCTGTTCCCGCCTCCATCATCGGGCGCGCCATCCGGTTCATCTGGTGGTGGTTGTGTTCTTTTTTTCTCCGACCACCGGTCCCACAATTGCATCTACGATTTAAAGGCTTGTCCGGACTCAGGGTGGACGAGGGGGGGAGAGGAACACCACGAGCACATCCATCACCAGGAACCCATTTTGTGGAGGGGAACCGCCGAAAAACAGAAGGAACCTGTGAAACCAGACTGTAGGTTCAGGAGCAGAGGTTGCAGTGGCATTGGCAGCAACATTGCTTGGCAAAGAAGACATAACGATTGTGTTGACTGAATAATATCCTGCCAACAGATATGATACACATAGCCAATGAAATACCTGATATCGGCATATGTGAAATCCACCCTATCATTGTACATCATCCACTAGTTCATATAACTATAAAAGATCCAAGATTGCCTTGTCCATCCCACATCCTATTTTTATAGCAAGGAAATGGAACATAATATACAATAGTCCCATACATAGCGTCCTATAATGATCCATTAGGGGCAATATGCTAGGGTAGAGGTGTGACCTGCTTCAATGCATGCAAGAGGTCCGTATCTGCAAATTTTCATCAATCCAGTTACAATCCATCCATACCAATCTGTGTTCACAATCACTGACTCAACCAGGGGGTGGCCCCTGCTGGGCTTACTCACCTTACCTACCGCTGAAGAACGAGAGCAGGTAGGAAGAGAAAACAAATACAAGCAATGCGAACTGAGTATGCACTCGTGTGTATATTCTAAGCAGCCCAAGATCCTCTAATCTATCCCTCTATCTTACGTGTTTGCGACTGCATGCGAGTGTGTATGTCTAATCAGCAAAAACAGGAGGCAGACACTGTGCAAGCAATACCCGAAACCACGAAACACCTGTTGTTTTATGCTCTTTTTTTGAATTCTTGAATTTTAGCTTCCGGAATTTTCCCCTAAGCAAGGGTGGAGTTTCTACCCTTACTATTTTGTATATGTTTTGTCATTTCCTGCTAACTACGTGACATACTGTTAGGATCTTATCTCTTTTCTGTTTTTCCGGCGGTGAATTAAGACCCGCCCCTGCACGACGATTTTCTCTGCGTATGAAGCCAGCAATTTCAGAATTCCTGCGATGAACAAAAAAGGCGCAAAAATGTGCATTTAATGCACATGAGGGGTCTGAATAGGTGTGTGCACTCAGAAAATTTCTAAGCCGTCATTTGACGCATTTTGGTGTAGCGTCAATCGTTGATCAGCAATCAGGCTCCCATCCTTTGCATCTCTTCTGTTCGGATGTCCCTGAGTGGCGAAGCAAAGTAGGCCGCTCTCTGGCCGAACCGCAGCCTCAAGGAAGACTCTCCAGGATCCAAAGACCCCATTAATGGGGCAACAAATTATCACAACGCCCCCCCCGTACTAAGGACAGGACAGGTACAGCCTGCAGGTACGAGAGAGACCCAGAACACAAGCCCTGACCGTGTCCTGCGTTTAGTTCAGCGTTTTGACACTTGGGGGGAGGGATGCATGATTACATGACTTGGCATGCCCAGTCTAACCCCGACCAAGCCACAGTTGCCCCTGCAACACTACTAAGTGCAGTTGGATTTGGACGAGATTGTTTCCACAAGGCAAAAACTGGCGTTTGCCCTGGTGCAACGGCCCTTTTCAGTGTGAGGGAGGTTATCGGTAATTTTCCAGAGATGTTGAAACCATGGGGAGGCCCAGCAAAATAACCTTTTTCCCTTAAAATACGACAGTGGTGGCCACCGCAGCACGGGGGGGGGGTAAGAAAAAGTGTATCTCCATGCCTAGGGGTAAGCTTTAGTTGTTTTAGAGATGCCTAGAGGCATACTACATTTTTATCTTAGTATTCGTCTAACCAAAAAGGGGTGACAAAGCATTTTGACCTTTACAACCAAGCACTTGATCCAGGATGTTGTTTGGACCCCTGACCCCCCAACTGATGTGACATAAGCACCATTTTGCTGAGCAACTGAGGCGCTGCTCTGAGTCCATAGCCTAAAAACCTTTCCATATTTTCTCATGAATGCTTAGCTGTCCTAGTGGTCTGCACACCAGGGGGCCGGGGCACCCCTTTTTGAGAGGTCCTGGGTTCAATTCCTAGTCAGCCCAGCTAAATTGGAAGTTCCCATGTGACATCGCAGTGATCTAAGCACCACATGCCATGCCACCTCAGCACCTATGGGACCGAAAAAATACAGTCCACATCTCTAGATGGCACTATAAAAGGAGAGAGTACCCATGGGGGCAGTTTTTCAATTATCGGTTCTAAATCTGTTGTCTGTGTTAATTTTCTTTCGTGTAAATACGCTGTCTATCTTTTCTCCATTGACTGCAGCCCTTCATGTCGTGGATTTGATCCTACATTTCCTCCTTTTGCACTGCGGGAACTTGGGAGCCTTTGGACTATCTTTTTTTTTCACCAACAACATTGGGAAGTAGAAAGCTAGGCATCAACAAGAATCAGCAGGAGCAAACAGGAGCAGAATACAAAACAAACACGTCAAAAACTTCATCAGTGAAAGCTGTTCAAACCTTCTAGCATCAAATAAGTGACGGAAATGATGAAGTATTAGCCTTCAGTACTTCCCGAAGAATAGGGGGGGCTGACGTAGATCAACTACCACACAGAAGACGTGGTAGTGACCTTTTCATACTTACGGTGCTTATTCCATTTTGCGTCATGTGGGCAAGGGTGCGTATGGGCCATATGTGCCCGAACCTCATGAGAAACTCATGAGAAATGATACCATTGTATTGTATGTGATTTTCTTTGTGTTTGCCATACACCAAATGGACTATATGTATGTCACTGTTTCATACCTGACGTTCCATGAATCAATCTGCCTTCCCGAGCCGTTGTGTTGAGATTGTGCCAGCATGGCGTCATATGTCCATAATGAAACACATAGTTGGACTGTGCATGGTATATAAATGGATACCTTGAGTAGGGATGCAACATCGTCTTCGCTAGTCGCATATCATATTTGAGTTCTTCACATCTTCTTCTATTATGTCCCTACCTCACTTCCTTTGCGCGACATGTTCCTTATTTGCTCCCTTCTCCATGACACCTTCCATGTCTTGATAGTACACCCCAGTTCCCTTGAGTTTGCTGATCAAGTATTTGGACTGTACTGCAGGGTTGCGAAGGGGTGTGTTGGCGGGATATTTTGAGATGTCATAAAGCCCGTAAGCTTTGGTGAGATGAAGGACAATGGGGTTCACGGGGAAGAGGGTGCAAGAATCCAGAATAGGCGGTAGAGCTCGCACAATGGGGGCGTTCTTACGGACCTTCATTAAGCTCCTCTGCTCCGGGCAACCGTGAAACTGTAGGCAGCGTATAAGTGCTTTCCCTGGTGAATGAAGGTGCCGGAGGGCTCAGAACCGGCTAGGCCCGGGGTGCAGCCTTGCAGGGATGCGACCTGGATGTTGGTTCCGGTGGCCAAGGGGACCCGATGAAAGGAGAAGGCAGCGAGAAGACTAGACAGGTACATGCTCATATGACCGGGAGAAAAATACACCGGGGAGCTCCCCCCTGAGTTTAGCTACAGCCTCCCCCCACTGCGCCTACCCAAGCACTCACCACCAGGCAAATAGTCCCCGGGCCCCAATCCCCCTTCCTGATGCGGCAAGGGCCGAGGGCGCAAGCCTCCACATCCCCGGCACGCTCCCAGCGGGGCCATCGTCAATCTCCTCGACCTCAACCACTCGGCAATCCCATACTCCACGGACGCCAGAGCAGCCCTCCAGGAGCTCCTGATGGCACAGGGGGCGGAGTGGGTTCCACACCTCCTCACCTTCCAGGAACAAGGCCTACAAGGCGACGACCCTCCGGAAACCACCCCCATATATACTCCGGACCAGAAAGCGTACAAATGCTACTGACACAAGGGGACGCCCCTATATGCCCGAGCTGGCATCCACTTCCACCCCGTCCACCACCTCAGCATCCCAGGGACACTAAGCAACTATGAGGTTGTCGGGGATGGATGGCAACTCAACGTCATCAACTCCCAGGTCCCCTTCGGTGACGCCGCAGAACCCTTCCTCCAAGCCCTGGCCGAAGCATACCGCCAGATGGCAATGCTCGCCCCTACCATTATCATCGGCGACATGAACGCCGCCCCCGACCCAGCGGACCGAGGAGGGCAGGCCACACCCCAGGACCATGCAATCCGCAACATCATCGAAATGCTGGGGCTCGTGGACCTGACGGCCAACCTCGAAGGCCAACCATCCCACTTCCCCCACCCGCATCAACGTATGCTATGGCGACCCGAGCACCATCATCCGGGCAGAGGCCCGATACGGGCCCCTCCCGCTGAACCCCACGGGCCATAGCCCCCTGCATATCTGCCTCACCACCCCCAAACCTTCCCCCCAGCCCCCCAGAGGATGCGGACCAAGGCCTACCACCCCCCCTGAGAATGCCCCCACTGCTCGACAAACAAGTCTGGTCCCAATATCACAGGGCCATAGACCGCGTCTGGCGCAACCAACCAAACCGCACCGACCTACTCACAGCCATGCGCACAGCCGCCGTCGCCTGCGGTTTCCAGCAGCACCCCCACACTGAGGAGGACCAGCTGCCCATGGCCCTGAGGGACGCGTGCGGAGCAACAACTGGTGACCCTCCTCCACACCGTAACCTCCCAAACACGCCGCCACATCCACCACTGCAGGACGCATATAGCCCGCATCAGGGCAGACCTGCAACAGTGGCACATCCACAGGCAACAATGCATCGCCCAAGAGCACGAGCGGTCTGCGCAATATGAACTCCCCTACAAGGCCATCCACCACCTCAAAGACCCCATGACCGACACCCGCCACCGCACAATCACCACGGTCAGGCAGGAGGACGGCTCCCTAACCAATGACCCAGCCAACGTGCTCCAAGCTACCGAAGACAGCTTCCTCCATCAACACACACCCAACTAAGACACATTGGACACAGACACTCAGGGGAAAGTCGACCGCCTCCCTCAGGTCTTCAACCACACCCAGAGGAGGCAACTAGAAAAGCGCCCCTTTACCATCCACGAGGTCCGGAAGGCCATCCACAGTCTCCGGCAACACAAAACCCCAGGCTACGAAGGCCTCCCTGCAGAGGCATATTACCACCTCCCTGCCCACCTCCTCTGCATCCTCGCCCACTGCCTCTGTGACATCCTCACGGGGCAAAACCCCCTGCCATCAGACTGGGCAAATGTTGTCCGCCCCCTCTACAAAAAAGGGGACTGGGCCAACCCGGACAACTGGCGCCCCATTGTCTGTGCAGTCACGGAGGTCAAAGACGTCTGGACCATCCTCCTGCGCTGCATCCGCCCCCACCTGGACCCCCTAATGGCCGCCAGCCTCGGGGGGGCAATCCCCGGCTGGTCCCCACACCAGGCCATCTTCCTCCAGGACACCATCGCCGACATGGACTCGGTAGACCTCATCATCGCCTCCCTCAACGTCAGGGAAGCCTTCCCTAACACCCCCTGGCTGCTTCTGGAGGCGGTGTGGAAATGCATGGGCCTCCCCTTCTACAACTTTGCCTTCGACTACATCCGCACCCGCAATTACACAGTGCGCACCGGAGAAGGCCTCACCCCCTTCTTTGAGCCAGGCAGCGGGGTCCCCCAAGGAGGTGCGGAAAGCTCCTTCCTGTACCTCCTTGTGACACTCCCCCTAGCCCCTACAATCGAAAAGGATTACCCGGCCTACACACCCTACCCCCTCCTCTCCCCCCTGGTGGGCTTCGCGGACGACACCAACCTCACGGTGCCACACACCCCACACGAACCCCACACCCCAGACCCCGGACCAACACTCACCCAGCAACAGTCACCCAGCAAGCCAACACCTTACTGGACGTGATCATCTCCTACCTCTCCGCAACAACCTCATCGTCCGGCCCACAAAGCCGGTGGCCATGATCAAGGGGTCTGCCACAGCCCCCACCCTAGAGCCACAATGGCCCCCCCTGCAAGTCATCGAAACCACCACCCACCTGCGGGTGATCCAGACCGCCAACCCTGAGGAAACCACCCTCCCTCTCAAGTTACAGTCACACCTGGCCCATCTCCCCAGATATGCGTCCCCGGCCACCAAGGCCCCCTCCCTATCCCACCAGAGCCTGGCGTACTACCTCACAGGAGTCTTGAACGCCTCCATAGGCTTCCAGGCACTCCAAGTGACACAGCCCACCACCGCCCTCCAGCCAGCCGAACGCGCCGTCACCCAAGCATGGGCAGCACACGGTTGCTGGCCCACCTCCATACCCACTCGCCCCATCTTGATGGCATGGCCCCACTATGGGGACGCCATAGGGGACAAGGTGAAAGGGGCCTACACCAGACACTCCGCCCTCCTCCTTCAGGGCATGACCCACAACCACCCGCCGGAAGTCCCCGAAGTCGCCACAATCCGCACAACATGTCCACGCTGGATACTCCACCAGACGGGCATGCCCACCAACATGAACACAAGCCTGTGGAACCACCTGATGCTTCTCCTCCCTTCCACAGCGCCACACTCAACAACCACACATGCCCGGAGGAAGAACCCCTTGCGGTCCTCTGTGGGGACCTCCACGATCACCCCAAAGGCACCATCAACATGTTAGACCTCGTCCGGGCCTCCATCACCGTAGTATTAGTCACCCTCCCCCAAATGTGGGTCCTTCAAGGCAGCAGGGCACACCACACCCCCTTTCTACAACTTGCTGAATGGCCTCAATACTGCCTCTTCCACCAGTACCTCACACAGACGGCACAAGCAGCGGGGCACACTCTGAGGGGAAGCAAAGACATGAAGGCGGCCTACCGGGACTTCGAAAAGCAGCACCCCCGTCCCATCCCAGCGACTGAACCCTACGCACCCAACGGCTCGTAACACGAACCCTTCCCCCCGGTGATGGGCCCAGTCCCACCGCTAACCCTACTACTGCCCCCAAACGAAGCCAAACCCACGCAGACCACCGTCATCCACCACGGGGCAAAATGGCGCATACCGGAGCACCACATGACCGTCCGAGACCTACGGAAGGTCCCCCAAGACTCCCAGAGCATGCCACGCACATGTTGGGCCTGTGACCCCGAAGCACCCACCACACCATGGCCTGTATTGGAACCAATAGCACGCCACCAGACCCACCCCACAGCTGACCTACCACCACAACCCTACGCATGGGTAGCCCCATGGTTCCACCGCGCTGACGCAAACCCCGACCACAAACCCCAGTCGCTGTTCACCACAACGCCCACCTGGCCCTGCCTTGACCCAGCAGGAATCGCCATCTGTTACAGCATGTACGAGGCAGGCAGAACGGGCAAGCGGGAGCACCCCTACTATCCACTCCACCACTGCTGCCACAACACCGGATCACCAAACACAAACCCTCACATGCCGCGACCTTAGCCCGGACCCGGCCTACATCCTCCACTACATCTACCCCTACCTCACACAAGGACAGCCAGAACAGGGACTCATAGCCATGTCCCCCAAAGCGAACCACATCATCCCCAAAGGAATAGGGGTGTACGCCACCGCCATCCTGCAGCCCACAACCCCGTTGGCCCACCTCAGCACGGGCCTCGCCATATAAGTCTAGCTGCCCATGAACCCATGCGCCTCCCACAACCATCACCGGCGGACCTACTCTTCTTCACCGACACCTCAGGCGAATCCGCCCTCACGCCCATCACCGGGGGGGGCATCCTGCAACTGACCCACACCAGGGGACACTACCACCTGGACCACCGCACAGGCCACACCACCTACGGCGCCTCCTCCCACGGAGAACTGGGGGCAATGGCCGACGCCATCGCCGAAATCGCGACCCACCTACCCGCCCACCTCCCGCACGTCTTCCGGGTCTGGTTCATAGTTGAAGCCACTGTCGACACACACCTACTCCTTCACATAGCAAAAAACCACTCCACAAAGCCACCGCAAAGAGCTTTGGCACCCAAGCACTGGTACTCTGGAAAGCTCTCTGCAGCCTTCCCCCCTACGTCCAACTTCACATCCTGAAACAAGAATCCCACAGGCACCAATACAGAAATGGTAAGGCGGACATCCAGGCAGTACACCAGCGCACTACGCACCTGCAGATCCACCAGGTGCCCGACCTCGGCCGAAACCACACACACCTCCAACACATACTCCGCAAAACCGGAGCCCCATCGGACCCCGGACTGGGTACCGGAGGACGCCCCCTATTCCTCACAGGACAGATCATACCATTACTCCAACCCCATCCAACATCTTGCCCGCGTGCTCGGCGACACAGACAGCCGAGCGCACATCCAAGAACTCCAGGAGAAAATGACGGTCCCGCTCTACGACTCGGCACTACGCCCAGCGAACGTCCCAGCCCACCTCCAAAAACGACGCCTCAAGCTCCTCAGAAAGCAACTACCACTCCTCACCAGGGTCGCCTGTTGACTCGCCCACAAGAACATCCACGTCCCAGAAGAACACCGCCGCTGCCGGTGCGACCACCCCACAACGGGGGACTGGGAACAATTCAAGATGTGCCCCCTCCATACGGACAGGGACACGCTAGTGGGTTGGTCCCCGGCAGAGACGCTACAGCAACACGAGGGCTGGCCAACCCAAATCCACGCACACCAGGCCATCAAACACCTCTTCAGAGAGCCCCTGGTCAAGGAGACCACTATGAGAGGGGCGGTGACACAGGCCCTACACTGACACCTCGGCAAAAAATCGGAAAACCCAATGGAGGCAGCAGCGCACCTCCAACTAGAAGCAGTCCGCAGAGCAGCGGCCGAAATGGTACACCGCAGACACCTCCTGTTGGGACACACACGGAACAACTCACCGACCCCACCGCCATGGAACACATGCAGCGTTTCATCCATTACCATGCCGTGCATGACCCAGAAGTCCACTAACCTACCCCGCGCCTCACAAACGCCCACCATCTCCGTTCTGCAGGCCTCTAACATACCACCGAAGAACCCTGAAGGCCTGCAGGCCCCACCACAAGACCACCCCGCCACAAGCATCCGTGGCACCCCAGAGCCTACCTCTCAGCCACGGGGCCACCCGGCATCGCCCAGCCCAGCCAAGCCCGCCCAGGGCCACCAATACATCAACCTGGACGAGCAGGACCCCAGCAGGCCACCCCGCCAAGCCCCCCCTGAACCCGGAGCAGCCCCCCCTCACACCGACCACCATCCGCGACCCCAACCTCCTCCGAGCAACCCTCCAAGGCAGGGCCGCTCAGCACTCCCCTGGGCTGGTACCGCCTACAAGAGAGCTGGACCAAGCTCACCATCAAAGCCCTCGAGGACCAAGCCAACCCAGGCAACGGCCTCCACGAGGCCATCGTAGACCTCGTACTCTGGCGAGCCCGCCAGCACGCCCAAGGCCAGCACGTGTGGATCCCCCCCATCGAGTGGGGGGAGGCCCTGACACACGACACCAACAGTAACGTCACAGGTCGGGGGACAACACGCCTACGACGAGCCCCAGCGGAGAAGGACCACGAAGCTGTCCCGAACCAACCAGAACAATGGGAACAGGCCACCGCACCAACCCGCGACACAGGCCTCCGCGCCGCCAGCCTCTGCACCCCAGACGACGACCTCCCTCCCCCACCTACAGACAGCGACCACCCCCCGCCGGAGGTCTGGTGTGCAGTCCTCGAGCGCGGGCACTACTACGTAGTGGTCGCTACAGCAAAATCCCCCCGCCCACAATAGCTCGTCAAAGGGACCAACACCATGCTCACCTCAGGGGCCGCCCAACAGGGGGCAGTAGCGGACTTCACCACGCAGCACAAAGTCCTCAGGGGCGTCCTCCAGCCGGGCGACAAGCCCCCCGCCCGCGCCCTTGCCCAAATCACCTCAGGGCGGGCAGGCTACCACCCTTGGACTGGCCATGCTCTGCCTGACCCAATGGATCAAGCGCCGCTGGCCATCCACCGGGACCGTGCCCTGGATCTGGGCCATCCCCACCGCCCACACACAAATCGAGGCAGGCCCAGATACGCGGAAGAACCCCCCCCCAAGGCCACAGCATTCCCTCACCTGCAGGTACCACGCCTTCCACAGGATCCTCCGCTGCCTAGGCCTTAGCCGAGAGCTAGCATACCCTCTTCCCATCACTGACCAAGAGGTGCACCAAATACGCACGCTCATCTGCAAAGTCCCTGCCGCGGCCGCAGAAGACGTCAAGCTTCTCCTCCAAACCGTCTGGCCTACAACAGACCACACAGGCGCGCCGCTGCAAGTGGACACATACACCGACACAACACACACCCCCGCGCAATATCCGCCCCTGCCCCTCCCCCCCTGCTTCCCACCCGACAGCCCACACACGCCCACCATCGGGGGAAGCCCCGGGCCCCGCGACACGGGACACCCCAACCCGCCCAAACAACCGCACGCGCCCTCCACGGACCCACCCGCCGAACACCCCTCACCACCCTTCACCACCCGGCAACCAGCACACACCCACTGCAAGGAGGCCCACGCCCCAGGGCACACCCACCCCGCCCAGTGACCCGCACACGCCCCCCGCACACACTCCTGGAACCCCAGGCCCAACCTTCCCGGCCCCCGGATGCAGCCCACACAAACTGTTTCCCCCCGCGGACACGACCTCACGCATTGCATTACCCCGGCCCAGCCGAGCCCGGAAGGCGAAGACCGCAGCCCCGCGCCTCCCTCCCCCACCGCTGCCACCCAGATCAGCCCGCTGGGCCGCCAGGTCACGGCCAGGCCCCCCAGCCACCCACCCCCACCCTGCGGCCCGAGGACATGCCCTCCATCCTCCCCGCAGTGGCCGCAGCAGAAGCCGCCGCGACCCACAAGCCCGCAACGGCCAGCATGACAGGGCAACCCGCGTCCCCCTAAGCCACCACTTCCTCCTCGTCCTCATCCTCATCAACGTCCTCCACCTCATCCTCCGACCCCCCTCTCCCCGCCGACCTCATCCACAAAGCCACGGCGAAAGCCAAGGCTGCAGCCGCACGCCAGGCTGCCGGAGGCCCCCCGACCCCCACACAGACAACCCAGGCACCCCAGCAGCACACCAGAAACCCCCTCACCCGGCAGCGGTGCCCTCCCACCTCCAGGACGAGGTTCTCCTCAACCTCGAACCTGACCCCAACCTAAAACCCGACCCCAGACCCAAACCGGAACCCAAACGACAACTTCACCCGCACCAGCAGCACCATGACCACCACCAACAACAACAACACCAACACCACACCAAACAGCCCCAAACACCACAAAAAGCTACGACGGCAGCACAAGCGACCCCGCCCTAACCCAAACCCTAACCAAAACCAGGACCCCCAACCCACCACGTCCCGAGCCCCCCTCCTTCCAGCGGCTGCCGCCACCACAGAGGCGGCCACCCAACACAACCCCCTCCAAACCCTCGTCAACATCTCCATCTCCAAGCGCAACATCATCCACCCCCCACAAACCACCCCTGCCGCCGACCAGACCGACCCGGGACGTGTTAAGCCCGGCCTCCAACCCGCCCCCACTACCCACGAAGCTGTACGGCTCCAGGGGCTGCAAACAATGCCCGACGCCCCAGCCCCAACGGGGGCACCAGAATATCCACAAGGGTTCCTAGGGCCATACCTGCGGCACCATCACCACCACTACCAGCGCCGCCGCCACCAACGCCCCCACCACCACCACCACCAACACCACCACCACCACTACCACTGCCCACCACCCTACCACACCGGCCGACAACCCCCCGTGCACGAGCAGCACCAGCGCATGGGATGGCAGCAACTGGGAACTCCACTGCCATACCCCGCCTACCACCAGGGGCCACCCCCCCCCGTACCAGGAACCGTATCTGCCTGGCCACCACGGCCACGCCAAAGGGGCCCCCCGTGCCCACCCCCACCCGGGACAGTCACTCGACCCGTACCACCAGCCTCCGGCGCCGCCGCACCCCTAGGCGGCAGATCCATGGAGGTTGGGGGACTCCCCCCCCCCCCCAGTACCAGGCGGCCCCACGCAAGGCCCCCCAGGACCCGCCGACGTCTCGTGACTGGCCAGGCGTGCCCCGCGACGAAGCCTGGTCCCGCAAACGGCGGCGTTCGCACTCCTCCACCACACGGTGCACCCAACCCCGGCGCTCACGCTCCCCACAGCGCCACCGCGCCTCAGCCGCTCACCCGCGCCACTCCTGCTCCCCGAGGCGCCACCATCACCTCCCAGGGCCCCGCTCCCGCCGCTCCCGCTCCCCCGGGCGCCGCCACCCACGCCACTGCCGTCCCATGTCCACATCCCCCCCCCCACATGGGGGACGTCAGCCCCAGAACAAGTTGATGCGGTTAAGAACATTCAAAAAATCCCCCCCCAGCGAGCAGCACATCGCGTCCCGTTCCCCGCGCCACCCGTACGCATCCTCCACCCCCAGCCCCAGCCACCGCCGCTCCCGCTCCCCCGGGCGCCGCCACGCACAACAGCGCTCCCCAATGTCCGCTTCCCCCTCTGCACAAGAGCAGCACCGAGCTTCCCCTTCCCCACGCCGCCTGTACGCATCCTCAACCCCCAGCTCCCGCCACCGCCGCTCCTGCTCCTCCGGGGGACGCCACACCTGCCACCGCCGTCCCATGTCCACGTCTTCCTCCCCTCAAGAGCCCCAACGTGCTTCCCGGTTCCTCCTGCCGCCCGTACGCATCCTCCACCCCAAGACCCCACCACCGCCGCCCCAGGACCTCGAGCTCCGCGTCCTCCCCCCCCCAGGGCCCGCCCACCTCGCCTGGTGGTCTGCCCCTGCCTTGCGGGAGCTCCGCCACTGAGTGAAGGGGGCCGGGGGAGCGGGAAGGCGAGGAGGGGTGCACATGGTGCACACCTTCGAGGAGATCCGAACCCGCACCCCTGCCAACCCTAACGAGGCCGCCCCGGAGGCCGCCATGCCGCAGGCGGCATGCGAAGCCCTCCTCCGGTACGCGGTCCAGGGCCTCTGACCCGGCTACCCCCCCCGAACCCTCCGCCGGTGGCTCCAGACAACCCGCCCCCAGGCATGGACCATCGGCGCCCCACAGGCAGCCCCCCCACTCCACCACCACCACACCGGAAAGGCAAATGGCACAGGCAAGGGGAGGGCAAGAGACGGGAAGGGACACACCGGCAAGAAGGCGAGGAGGGGCCCAAGGTAACAGTCAGGCGCCCACAGGGACAGGGCTGGGGGGGCGACACAACACGGCAGCAGGAAACCACCAACGGGCCAGGAAGGGGAAGGACCAGGGACCGTGGCCCAGAGAGAGAGGACGCAACGGCGGGCACCAGGACGCAAACACAGGAAGGGCATGCCCCAACGGAGGGACCAGCACCGCCCCACCCCCAGCGGACAGCGCGCGACCACGCCCGCCAACACACGCAGCCGAAGCACGGACCTGACGCTGTAGGGACCGCACCGGCTCACGCCCACCGGCAACCGGAACCCGCACAGGGGATGGAGGGCACAACCACACGGGGAGAAGGGGCTACACCCACCGAGGGAGCCGCCGAAAACACCGCCGCGCACCCCACAACCACGCCCTCACCGCCAGGCGACGACCCGGGGCCACCGCAAGGGCCACCACACAGGCACCAGAAGAGGAAGGGGACACGGCCGCAGCACCCAGAGCTAGAGGCAAGGACCCCAAGAGGAGACGGGACCAAAGCACAGGCCCCCAGGGAGGGCAGCCCAGGGGAAGCCTACCTGACCCACCAGCCCGAGCGGCACACCCAGACCTTCGCATCACGGATTCAGCGAGCCAACCCACACCTAACCGCACCCCCCAGCCACCAGCCAGCCACAAAACCTCGACCCGACGGGCCAGTCTAACCAACACCGACCCCACCCCCACGCCCTCACCACGGCACAACACGAGGCAACACGGCACACCGCACCGCAGCGCACCGCCGTGCATTACACCACCACAAGGCACCCCAAGACACGACACACCACAACACGACGTGGCGCGACGCGGCACAGCGCGGCACACCGCGGCACCACACGGCGCAACATGGCACAACAAAGCAGGGCGCACCACAACACAGCAAGGACCAGCACGACGCAGCACGGCGGAACACTGCACGACACACCACGGCGCACCAAGGCACACCACAACACCAAAGCAAGGGACACCAACCGAGGGTCTAACCCGAGAAAGCCGCCGCACACCCCGGAAGACGCCGCACCAGCCCGCCGCACACCGGCAAGGGGCCACACACGCCCAGCAACGACAGCGGCGGCCCGCCCACACAAACCGCCACCAGAAAGTTAAAGCCGGCACCGCGGAGGCGGAGAGACACGGAAAACCCCAGACTCCCTAACCCAGGGCCTCACGAAACCGCCTGGCGCAACCGCCAAGCCGGCACAGCCAGAACCTAACCCGACACAAGGGGCTACCGAGCCAAGCGTGTAAATAAACCACCAGACCAATGGGGCCGGGGCAAGGCCCAGCAAAACGCAAGCACCAACAGCAAGCCTATTAACCACACCGAATGCCAACCAGTGCGTGCACCAGCCCAGCAAAGGCAGAGGGAGGAACAGGCAGACCCCCCCCCACCGGAAAAAAAAAGGGGGGGGGCATGAGATAGGCCCACAGCCACGAAGCCGCGCACCCACACCACAAGAGGCGGGCAAACCCCCAAGCCAGAAAGCCCCGAAAACGGCACCCACGGGGCCCCCGAAGGAACACCGGAGGACCACCCAGCCAAAACCGGCGACAACCAACCGAGAGCAGCGGCCCACCCGAAGAAAGGACACCCCTCACACGCCAGCACACACCTCGCTCGGGCAGAGACGGGCAAAAGAAAAAAAGCAAAAAGAAAAAAACGTGAAGGCGTAGCCTGAACAACAGGGGAAGGGGGGACAGAGACCACGAGACCCAAGACCGGGACAGCCAGCGACGGACATCACAAAGCCACAACACAACAGGGCCAAAAACCACACAGCTTCTCCCCCGCAGCCTGGAAAAAAAAAAGAAGAAGGGGAGGGGGGGGGGACAAACCCCACCCACGGCAACTCCCGCACACCCCCATGCCACAGGCGGCCTCCCCAGAAGGAGACGGGAAACGGACGCGGCGCACACAGGAGGCCACGCGCCCCAGCACACAAGCCAGGAAAAAACCGGAGAGCAGACGAAACCCAACCCGACACACACACACACCACCGTGCCAGGAATGGCGGGGTAGAAGCCGGGTACACGCACGAACACACACACACCCCAAGGCCCCGACCAGGGGTGGCGGGGCAGAGCCCAAAACTCGAGCCGAAGCACCACGCCCACGGCGCACACCCTAGCCAGGAGGGGCGGGGTACAAGGGGGACGCGCAAAAAAAAAACACACGCCCAAAAAGCCCAGCCAGGTGTGGCGGGGCGCGGCTGCAACCCAAGCCCAAGCACACACCCCCGGACCGCACCCCCAGCCAGGAGGGGCAGGGGACCAAGCAGGACGCGCACACTAACACACACACACCCCAACACCTCAGCCAGGAGTCGCGGGGCGCTGCCGAAACCTGGAGCCAACCACACACACCCACACGGCACACCCCAGCCGGGATTGGCGGGGTACAGGCGGAGCGCGCACACAACCACGCACGCCCCGAAGCTGTAGCCAAGAATGGTGGGGTGCATGCCAACACCGAAGCCCAATCGCATACACCACAAACCCCAGTCGGGGATGGAGGGGCAAAACCACAACCCGTACCCAAACACACCCACCCAAGACCCCAGCCAGGGTTGGCGGGGTTACCGAAACCCGAGCCCAAGCACAACCCGGACCCAAACAGCAACGCCACACAACAGTAGGAAACCTAGTGTCCATAGCCCGGGCACTGAGGCAGCCTGTGCCATGCAGGTGACCTGGCGAAACGAGATCCGAAGACCGGGGGTAGTGCGGTATCCTAAGGCCTGCGCTGCTTTGGGACTCGAGGCGGAACGTGCAACACCCGGGCGCCTCGAAACCGCAGTAGAAAGACCATGCATGCATGCCTGGAAACAGGATACGCCAGGAAGTCCGGTGAACCTCTAGGGTTTCGACCAAATGAGGGGATGTCCGCAACCACGGGCGCACACCCTCTTGGCGAGACAAGCACGTCACGCTGGCGGTGATCAGCACTTCCGGTGTTGCCCGGGGCCGCTTTGTTGGCAGCCACCAGTCAGATCAAGCGGGATGTAAGTCGCCTCCCCTCTTCATACGCGGAGCCTCTTCTTGTCCTTCACAGGGGCAACGCCAGGGGGAACCATGGGGCGCCTCTCCACGACCGAGTGCACCTACCTACCTACCTACATAGGGTAGAGTTGTGACCTGCTTCAATGCATGCACGAGGTCCGTATCTGCATATTTTCATCGATCCCCTTACAATCCATGCATACCATGTAGTAGGACTGGGTCTCTGTCCGCTTTACAATCTCCGGCGGCGGTCTACTTCTTTTGGCTTAACTCCAACGTAGGTGACCAAAACGTTTTTTTATTAAAATTATCTCCAAAATGGCGAAGTCCCACACACCATTGGTAGCACGGCAAAGGACCAAATTTCCTCTTGATTCACCATGAACTCTTCACTGTCGACGTCTCCGGATGGTGCATGAAGTCAAGAAATATCGTAGGACCCTTGCCGGGTCTGCAGCACTCATATTTACATCATCTGTATACACAACGGATGACAAAAAATGAAATATCGCCGGCAAGGTTGCCAATGTAATACATGCATTCATCCATTCATAAAACTGAATTTTCTGTAACACAAAAGCTTTCTACTCTACTGTATCCTACACAAGTATTCATCTAGCCCTCTGCGCACGCGCTGTCAATTACTGTACGCGCTGCTCTGGCGGCTGTTCTGTTCTGACTACATACTGCATGTAAACATGGAAGCATAAATGAGGAGTGCCCAAACGGGCAGACTGAAGCCGGGAAGACTGTCCATTTGGACTGGCTTCACCCCCTTTCTAGGAAGCAATCAGAACTCTGCTTTTGACAACGGAAACATCGTGAAGGCGCTCCGAAATACACATATGCAGTTGACTTATAGATATTCTGCTACTCACTACATGCCCCTGCCCTGTCTCCATGCCCACGCACACAGTCCACGTGCGGATCGCTCCTTGCATCTGACAGTGACTGCATGGCGTTGCACGCTGTGCATTGTGGACTCTAGTGTAGGTGCATGAATAAAACTACACAAAAGTGACAAAGGAACACATTTGGCTCTGCCCCATGCACGCACACAACTGATACACACCCCTGGCAGTCCCTGCCCGTGACAGTGCGTGCATGGCGTGGGGTGCTGTGCCTCGTGCGCACCGGCACCTCATGCCTTCCTGTGTGCAGTGCTAATGCCTGTGTTGGTGCATAACTATGCCCAAGTGTGCAGTCTTTGCCCCTACACACACAATATATCACAAAACAAATCTTTACTCACCTCACGATTGCAATGCTTGTGTCCTGTGTTTTTCATGTCCCAAATTGACACTCACCAGGACACCCCAAGGGAGAGGAGGCACCAACAGTCCACAATTCCCCAACCAAAATGTAGGAAGAGGGACTATACAGACATACTAAATAAACCGACCCACGATTCTCCTGAAGTCAGGAGAGAGGGGCTACAAATTCTGTGGTATGATCATACGTGGAGTACTGGCCTACCCGCTGGAGAGCGCTCAACTCACCCTTGCTGTGGTAGATTGCTGTCCTGGGCGACCAGACCTAAAATGGCTTACATTCACTGAGGGACTCCAACACGATAATACTGAAAATAAAAGCAAACCTGAAACAAAGGAGGCTACGGCAAAGCCATATGCAAGGCCTCAAAGCCACAGGAGACAGTGAGGCAAAATCCAAATTTTCAGATTCACATGTGAATTTCATAATGCAGACCTAGCGTGCAACTCTTTCACCTTAACCCCAGTAGGTCATGTTTATCTTGGCAGCACGTGCTGCTGCTTGAACAGTGCGCGGGTCGTCCTAGTGCTATACTGCTGGTTGACGACGGCGCTTGAACCTTCCCTTCATGGCGTTCCCCGAGTCTCAGGACCTCCACTGGTACCAATGCAAGCAGGCCAGTGGACTGCAGGCCTGTCTGCCGTCTTCGTCGCAAATTTCACACTTCGCGGCGCTTCCAACAGCGTGCCCTCGTTCGCATCAGCGTAGCTGCCTTGCCACATTCGACCCCGGCACGTTCATGCTGTTTTCAACCCCAAATGTGGCCCTCTTGCTTTCACACCCTGCATTTGGTTTGTTCAGTACGCCGTGTTGCTGCACTGCGACTGACAGAGTGAACCAGACGCTGACAGAGCGGACAAGACGCCTGCAGTACAACGAAGCTGATGCGGGCTGGCTGCATGACCACCAACACGGGGTGATCCACCAAGATCTCCCTGATCTTGCTGGCGCGGCTTCAGTTGGCAAGGTGGGCAAACGCCACTGACGATATTTCTGTAACAGGACTGGGTCTCTGTCCGCTTTACAATCTCTGGCGGCGGTCTACTTCTTTTGGCTTTACTGCAACGTAGGTGTCCCAAACGTTTTTGTTAGTAAAATTATCTCCAAAATTGCGAAGTCCCACACACCATTGGTAGCACGGCAAAGGACCCAAGTTCCTGTTGATTCACCATGAACTTTTCACTGTCGAAGTCTCTGGATGATGCATGAAGTCACAAAATATCGTAGGGCCCTTGCCGGGTCTGCAGCACTCTTATTTACATCATCTGTATACACAACGGAATACACAAAATGAAATATCGCCGGCAAGGTTGCCAATGTAATACATGCATTCATGCATTCATAAAACTGAATTTTCTGTAACACAAAAGCTTTATACTCTACTGTATGCTACGCAAGTATTCATCTAGGCCTCTGCGCACACGCTGTCAATTAGTATGCGCGCTGCTCTGGCGACTGTTCTCTCCTGACTACATATTGTATGTAAACATAGAAGCATAAATTAGGAGTGCCCAAATGGGCAGACAGAAGCCGGGAAGACTGTCCATCTGGACCAGCTTCAACCAATCTGTCTTCACAATCACTGACTCAACCAGGGGGTGACCCCGGCTGGGCTTACTCACCTTACCTACCGCTGAAGAACGAGAGCAGGTAGGAAGAGAAAACAAACACAAGAAAAGCGAAGCGAGTATGCACTCGTGTGTATATTCTAATCACCCCAACTTCCTCTAAATGATCCCTCTATCTTACGTGTTTGCGGCTGCATGCGAGTGTGTATGTCTAATCAGCAAAACCACCAGGCAGACACTGTGCAAGCAATACCCAAAACCACGAAACACCTGTTGTTTTATGTTCCTTTTTTGAATTCTTGTATTTTAGATTCCGGAACTTTCCTATAAGCAAGGGTGGAATTTCTACCCTTACTACTTTGTGTATGTTTTGTCATTTCTTGCTAACTACGTGACATACTACTAGAATCTTATTTTTTTCCTGTTTATTCTGGTGGTGAATTAAGCCCCGCCCCTGCACGCCGCTCTTCTCTGCGTATGAAGCCAGGAATTGAAAAAATTCCTCCGATGAACAAAAAGAGCGCAAAAATGTGCATTTAATGCACATGAGGGTTCTGAACAGGTGTGTGCCCTCAGAAAATTCCTACGCCGTCATTTCACGCATTTTGTTGTATCGTCGATCGTTGATCAGCAATCAGGCCCTCATCCTTGGCATCCCTTCTGTTCAGATGTCCCTGAGTGGCGAAGCGAAGTAGGCTGCGGTTTGGCCGAACCGCAGCCTCGAGAAAGACTGTCAAGGATCCAAAGACCCCATTAACGGGGCAATATATTATCACAAGGCCCCCCTGTACTAAGGACAGGACAGGTACAGCCTGCAGGTACGAGAGAGACCCAGAACACAAGCCCTGACTGTGTCCTGCGTTGCGTTCAGCGTTTTGCCACTTGGAGGGAGGGATGCATGATTACATGACTTTGCATGCCCATTCTAACGCTCGACCAAGCCACAGTTGCCCCTGCGACGCTACTAAGCGCAGTTGGGACTGTAGCAGATTGTTTCCAGAAGACAAAAAATGTTGTTTGCCCTGGTGCACGCCCCTTTTCAGTGTGAGGAAGGTTATCGGTAAGTTTCCAAAGATGTTGAAACCGTGGGGAGGCCCGGAAAAATAACCTTTTTCCCTTAAAATGCGACAATGGTGGCCACCACAGCACGAGGGGGGAGTAAGAAAAAGTGTATTTCCATGCCCAGGGGTAAGCTTTAGTTGTTTTAGAGATGCCTAGAGGCATACCACATTGTTATCTTAGTATTCGCCTAATTAAAAAGGGGTGACAAAGCATTTTGACCTTTACAACCAAGCACTAGATCCAGGATGTTGTGTGGACCCCTGACCCGCCAACTGATGTGACATAGGCACCATTTCCCTGAGCAACTGAGGCGCTGCTCTGAGTCCAGAGCCTATACATTTTCCTATATTCTCTCACGAATGCTTAGCTGTCCTAGTGGTCTGCACCCCAGGGGGCCGGGGCACCCCTTTTTGAGAGGTCCTGGGTTCAATTCTCAGTCAGCCCAGCTAAATAGGAAGTTCCCATGTGACATGGCAGTGATCTGAACGCCACATGCCATGCCACCTCAGCACCTATGCGACCCAAAACATACAGTGCACATCTCCAGATGGCACTATAAAGGGAGAGAGTACCCGTGGGGGCAGTTTTCCAATTATCATTTCTAAATCTGTTGTCTTTGTGAATTTCCTTTGTGTAAATACACTGTCTATCTTTTCCCCATTGACTGCAGCCCTTCATGTCCTGAATTTGATCCTGCATTTGATCCTTTTGCACTGTGAGAACTTGGGAGCCTTTGGACTATCATTTTACTTCACCAGCAACATTGGGAAGTGGAAAGCAAGGCATCAACAAGAAGCAGCAGGAGCAAGCAGGAGCAGAATACAAAAAAAACACGTCAAACACTTCATCAGTGAAAGCTGTTCAAACTTTCTAGCATCAAAAGAGTGACCAAAACAATTAATTATTAGTCTTCAGTCCTTCCTGAAGAATAGGGGGGGCTAGGTCCAGATCAAGTACCCCACAAAAGACGTGGTAGTGACGTTTTCCTAGTTACGTCGCTTATTTCATTTTGCGTCATGTGAGCAAGGGTGTGTATGGGCTATACGTGCCCGAACCTCATTAGAAATCTAATGATACCATTGTATGTATGTGAACTTCTTTGTATCTGCCATACACCAAATGGACTATATCTATGTCACTATTTCATGCCTGATTTTCCATGATTCAATGTGCCTTCCCAAGCCGTTGTATGAAGATTGTGCCAGCATGGCGTCATATGCCCATCATGGAACGAATAGTTGGACTGTGCATGGTATATGAATCGATACCTCGAGTAGGGCTGCAACATCGTCTTCGCTAGTCGCATATCTTATTTCAGTGCTTCACTTATACTTCTATTATGTCCCTATCCCACTTCCTTTGCGCGACATGTTCCTTATTTGCTCCCTTCTGCATGACACCTTCCATGTGTTGATAGTACACCCGAGTTCCCTTGAGTTTGCTGATCAAGTATTTGGACTGTACTGCAGGGTTGCGAAGGGGTGTGCTGGCGGGATATTTCGAGATTTTAGGGAGCATAGAAGCTTTCATGAGATGAGGAACAATGGGGGTCACGGGGAGGGAGGTGGGAGTATCCAGAATAGGCGGTAGAGCTCGCACAATGGGGGCGTTCCTACGGACCTCCATTAACCTCCACTGCTCCGGGCAACCGTGAAACTATAGGCAGCGTGTAAGTGCTTTCCCGGGTGATTGAAGGTGCCGGAGGGCTCAGAACCGTCTAGACCCGGGGTACAGCCTTGCAAAGATGCGACCGGGATGTTGGTTCCGGTGGCCGAGGGGACGCCATGGTAGGAGAGGGCAGCGAGAAGACTAGACAGGTAAATGCTCAAATGACCGGGAGAGAAACCCCAGTCTATGAAGAAAATTAAGGCAGATGAACATTAATACATCTGGGTCGCTGAATCTATCTGAAAAGATTTATACAAATCCGATTTGGAAAAAAGGTATGGCCCATTTGGGTCGCGCACGCGCACCAGCGGCAAATTACGATTCCGGGTAAATCATCGGAACGCGGCTGATTTACAATGAATGGACAGCGGCGCTGAATGCGGCAAGTCGAAATTATACGAATTCAGTCCCTGGTAATGGTCTGGGGGTCGGCGGTAGCGCCGAAGTGTGTAAAATCGCCAAAATGTAACGGATCTCGGGCAGATCTGGGAAAATCTAAGCAGATGGGGGTTAGCCGCACTTACACTCCCCCTCAAAAAAGAAAGCTGGCGTTTGTACCTACGTCCACGAATAACGTAGTGCGGGTAAGTCCCAGAAAAAAATAGAAATATACTCCTGATGAGGCAAAGTCTGCTCAATCTGATCTGATTGGGGCTGAATTGGCACCAATGGATGAACCTGGAATGAAGTAGAATGACAAGTCACAAACGGTCCAACGGTAAAGAAAACATACTGTTAAGGCCTAGGGGGCACGTTAACGTATGTCTAAGCGATACCAAACCATGCTTTGGTTGAGAATGAGGTAGATTATTCGAAGATTCAATGCAGGGGTTCATCAAGATGAAGTGAACCCTCTGGCGCTCGGAGCGGCTTTGCTCTCGTGGGCACGCTATGACGTTCTCCACCTACTCTACATCGTGTTAGTCCCGCTTTTCTCGTTCTGAAATGTACAGCATGTGCTACAGAATTGACACATCTGGGTGATTTTCACAAGAATCAACAAGGTTGAATCTCAATTTGCACTGAGAAGGAAGGAATGAAGCAGTTGCAGAGAGGGGAAACAAGGACAAATGTAGTGTACAGGTCCTAAGTGAACAGAAAAACATCAGCGTCTACAAGGATAGGCTAAGCCGTAAACAGCCCTTTATAGGAATGAGAGGAGATGACAAGTAAATTAACCTCACTTGTCCTGGGATGAACAAATTTCTGCGGATTAAGGCAAAATGATGCGGAATGTCTGGAACCGGAACGACTACTGCCTTTGTTTAGACTTAGGTGAATATATGATGTCGTCCGTTCAGCTCACTTGTGCTTTCCGGCACGTTTGTTTGCGATCATCCAACAGATTCCCTGAAAATGTTTGTCTGATGATGATGCATCATGATGGGACATGATGACCCTAAATCCTTGGCATGTAAGGCGCCGAAGGACAGCAAGAGGAGCTTTACTGCCAGTATATAACTGAAATCCTTTATGCGCAGTGCTTTATGTACAGTGGCGGCGGTGTCAATCGACTTGTACAAGACCAATCGTTCCACTCAGTCCCACAAGACCATTGGATTCACCATTTTTGACCTGAAACTGAGGAATTAAGCTCACATTGGCGTGTGCCAAAAATACACCGAACCTTATGGACCTCAAAGGTTGCTGTTAGAAGTCCCTAGAGCCTGCCTCAAGGTTGTCTGAAGAATTCACGTAGGGGTTTCCTGCAACAACGGCAGACTGAAGTCAAACCTGACGAAGTCAAGGTAAATTCGAGGACCCTGTGCCTGAATCTGGAATTTGGCTTCAGCATAAAGACAGATGAAGGTAAGATCTGAGTTCCTGGCGTCGCAACTGGTGCGGCCAGAACTACAGGGGGTACCTGTAGCGGTGAAAGCCGCTGCGCAGCGTTTTTGTATGTACGATTATTGCTTCCATCTGCACGAGTAGCCGAATTTCCAAAGATGCACAGACCAACAGAGACAAGATTACCCCGGATCTGCCTGAATCAAGCATGCCTTTGGTTTCTTTCTTGACACGGCAGCACACTCTGTGTGCACTGGTAGTGTTTCCACCCCTTGCGTGCCTAACGGAGACGAAAGAAAAGTTGATTGACGTCAGATTATCAAAGATTCTCAATTCTCTGCATCAAGTTGTAATCAGGAAGAACGAACGGTGGATTACGCAGAATGCTATTTTTTCTGGTCGTCAGAACACTCACATTGTAATAAGTGGTCGACAGGGCGAGGCTGGAGCTTTGGAAGGAGTTGGACATGCAAGGGTTTCAAACCTGCACCCTTGAGCTCCAGCAACATGTGCCATGACGCCCTGGACTCAACAGCCGTTGGCCAAATTAGGGCGCTGGCGACTCAAGTCTTCAGGTGCCTTCCTCAATCCGGCCAAGCACGAATGCATGTGACCACCAACGTGTCTGGTCGGGCAAGCGTACGGCTTGGTTGCTGTAAATCAGCGGCAGAACTCGAAGCTCGGTCCTCATTTGGCTCCTGGGCTGGCCTGACTCTCGGAGGGGGGATTGGTGGATCAACCCTGGAATGTGACGAAGGAGGGCCATAAAAGGCTGGGTCTCGATTTAGCACGGGTCTTTTTCCGTCTTCCTCAACCTGTCTGTTTGGTTTGGACAGACAATCTGTCAGAAGGACGCCAATTTCGAGGTGCCCCTTGAGGAAGTCAATGAACCCCTTAGTGTAGCCCTGAACAAAAGACTGCCCTGGTTCCCAGTTGTTGTCACTGGAATCAAACCCCCTCAACTCACACAAAAGCTTTCATTCGCCTTTTTCGTCACGTTGTGCCTGGAGAATCTGCTTGAGTTTGCACTTCCCCCCTTCGATGACCTGATCCGATAAAGATTACGATGTCCAAAAAAGAGGTTTAACTCTCCCTTTGGGGGATGGAATTTCTTTTATGAGGCGACCGCCGGAAACTTCGATATTCCTGTTGACATCCACACGGATCTTCCACGTGTTTTCTCCTAGACGGGCTGTAACAGCAAATGGCCCCTCTCGGAAGGGAAGAAGCTTATCATCTCCGTCCAGAGTGGTTTCGGATTTTCCAAGACAAACTCGATCGTCCTCTTCAAAATTTTGTTGGCTTTTTCGGCCGTGATTCTGGACCCTAAGCCAGTCAGCCTGATGCTTATGAATTAATTGTCACACAGAGGTTTCTGCCCTTTGCATTTCATCCATTAACAGCTAAGCATCTTTGCAGGGGCGAGGATTATTCAACGGCATGTTCCATCAACACTTCTTTCGTCAAAAGACAATTTCATTTGGACAAAAGCCATAGTACAAAGGCGTGTTGTGGTAACGGCGAAGCAAAGAGAAACGACTCTCAACCCAATGGAAGTCCTTCTCCCTGGTGAGTTCCTTACGGAGCATATTTATAAGTGAGCGGCCAGCTCTTTCGCCTGGGAGTGGAGATCACACCCTAGGTGATGGATTCCAAGGCGGGTACATAATTCTCTCCACCATTCGGAGGTGTACTCCTTGACCGAGTCCGTAATCACCTCAGATGGGACATCCCAACCTCCGATCCATGTCTGCGCGCACCATTTGGCGACAGCTCAGCCAGTCATCGGCTGGATGTTACAAGGCAACACCTGAATGTAGCCGGAATGAGGGCATTGAATAATGAACACTCCCTTGACATTTTTGTTCGTCCAATGGCACTCTTCGTCATCGAGTTCACTGAGATAAAAGAAATCACTGCTGACTCTGTTAAAAAGGCACTCCGGAATAGGATGTTGCTTCAGATCGCCGTACTTCTTGGCGCTTGGGGGCATTGAGAAGGCACATCGTGTACATCCGGCACCCACTCTCACGCAACGAATGTACGGCCTGGAGCCAAATAACCTATGCTTGATCATCGACCATAATCTACGGCCATGTGCGTGGGGGGACTCCCATTTGTGCGAACAGTTTAACACTCGAGGGGCCAAGGCGTCTGGTACGCACAATTTACCCTCCATCCAAAGTTTCTCCCCATCCAACGAATATTCGGAATAAATTTCATCTTTGTGAGCATCTTTGAGTTTTAAGTTCTCAAAGACCTCTTTGAACATGGAATTACCCATATAATCGTTGGTCCAGTCACCGATGATGAGAGAATCTTTTGGCAGGGGGGGGAATGTGGACAGATCTCGACGTTTACTGCCCTGCATCAACCGGAATTCACTTACAAGTCGGGTGCACTTAGTTCGTTTCACACTCCCGGAGAAGGGATCCGTGACTTTCTCAACGACCTTCACTGATTTGCTGCTAATCTCATGAGCATGCGCCGGATCTGAAAAGGCCTTGATGTCATGACACGGTGATGCATGCCTTTGAACAGAGCATTGCATGCCTTCACGTCCAATGAGCCTTTTGGCTTCTTGATCCCACTCGATTACGAGGTGGCGGTCCTGCTCCGTACCATGGATGTTGGTACTTTGCAGCCCCTCCAAAGCGGCGTGAGCCCATCGGCTCAGAGTATATGCTACTGTGTTGTGTTTTCTAGATGAATAGGAGACATGGAGGTCAAACCGACTGAGAAATCCGTGCCATCTGGCCCGTCGACCAGCAGATAGTTGGAACAGGCTTTCACTGTTGATTGCTTTGATGATATTGTTTTGTTTGTGCCTCTGCTTGCTTCGGCTGCTTCCTGATGTAGCTGAGGCTTTCCAAATTATTATGTTCTAATGAAATCTACCAGGGATACAAGTACCCACAGTGCAGGCAAGGGACCACAGGATCAAATCCATAACATGAGGGGATGCAGTCAAAGGAGATAAGTTAACAACAAAGGAAAATCACAATAACTACAGATTTAGGGGAAAATAGTTAGAAAATATCCTACAATCATGTGACAACTGCCCACATGGGCACTCTCTCTTTTATAGTGCTATCTAGAGATGTGCATGCATTGTTTTACGCTCTTTGGGGGATGAGGTGGCATAGCTTGTCGCGCTGAGTTCACTGCCATGTCACATGGGATCGTGCTACTTAGCTAGGCTGACTGGGAATTGAACCCAGGACCTCTCAAAAAGAGTTGCCCCAGCCCCCTAGGGTGCAGACCACTAGGATAGCTAAGCATTCATGAGAAAATATAGAAAGGTGTATAGGCTCTAGATTAATGTCAGCGCCTCGGTCAGGCAAGGAAATGGTGCATCAGCCCAATCAGTTGGGAAGTCAGGGGTCCATACAACATCCAAGGTTCCATGCTTGGTTTTATAGGTAAAAATGTCTTGTACCCCTTTTTAGTTAGGCCAATACTAAGATAAAAATGTGTCATGCCTTTAGGACTCTCTATGACAACCAAGGCTAACTTTTTGGCAGGGAAATAAACTTGTTCTTACTCATCCCTTGTGCTGTGGTGGCCACCACTGTCGGATTTTGGAGGAAAAATGGGACGTTTTCTTGATCTCACCATGGCTTCAACATCTTTTTGAATTTTCCTATACCATCGCTACCATTTGAAAGAAAGCGCTGCGTCAGGGCATTCGCCAGCTTTTGCTTAGTCATAACAGACACCCACAGCTCTCATTGCGGTCATTGTGGCTTGGTAGGGGATTGGAATAGGCATGCCAACTCATGTGTGCATACACCTCTCCCTCTGAATAGCGAAACGCAGTGCAATACGCAAATCCCAACGCAGGATATGCTCAGGGCACACTGTCTGGGGTCTCGTTGAACCTGCTGTCTACCCTGATCTGTCCTCAGTGCGAGGGGGTGGCGTGAAAAGGTTTTTTTGCCCTCAAAGGGGTCATGGATTCCGGACAGTGGTCCGACAGTCAGTGTTTCGGCCAGAACACGGCCTACTCCACTGTGTGCGCTCCAGGACATCTGCCGAGAACGGACGAAGGGTTGAGGGACTGACAAACACGCAACGATCGACGCAAACACCAAAATCTGTCAAATGACAGCCTAGAATTTTTCTGAGGGCAGACACCTGTCCAGAATCTCCATGTGTATTAAATGCACATTTTTACCCAATTTTACTTCATTACAGGAAATTTTAAATCCCTGGATTTACACGAAGAGAAAAGCGGCGCGCCGGAGCGCATCCTAATTGAGCGCCGAATAAGACAGAGAAAATAAGAGTATAACAGTATGTCAGGGAATAAGAAAGAAGTGACGAGACATGCAATTAGTAATAAACGTAGAGACTCCACATATGCCTCTAGGAAAAATGAAGAATGAAGGATTCGAGAGATGAATATGAATTCAAAAAGGAAATATAAACATACAGGTTGTGTTTGCTTCGCATGCGGCATGCTCATTGCTTGTCTCGTGTTTCCGCTGTCAAGTCGTGTAGGAACACAAAAGTAGAGTAGAGGGATTGATTAGAAGATTGCACGATGATTAGAGGTGAGATTGGGGCCAAAATGATGGCCTTCGGCCATGGAGTGGTTGTCACAGGGGGCTGCCGGTCCTGTCCTGCGCTGCAATGCGGGGCAGCCGTGACAACTGCTCTTACACACCGACCTCCCCTTTTTGTAGCACTGATTAGAACATACACAGGTGTGCATAAACGATTTGCTTCGCTTGTGTTTCGTGTCACGTCTACACTTGCTCTCTCTCTCCAGCGGTAGGTAAGGTGAGTAAGCCCAGGAGGGGCCACCCCCTGGTTGAGTTTGTGATTGTGATGGGTATGGATTGTTAGAACAGGAGTGGTTGAAATAGGAGATTGACAGATTCGTGCATACCCGTGCATGCATATGGCGCATTAAAAGGTAGGACACACGTTTTGCGCACGGTATAACCCTTGTTTAGGTTACCCAGGTGCTCCACCCCACGTTCTATAAGACAACGGGCGGAGTTCCTGAAGCTTGCTTGCTTGCAACTTAGTTTGGGAACAGCGTATTATAGGTCAGCCTGAGAAGCGTATAATACGTGGAGGCTGGCTTGGTTCCTCAGTCTCAAATCAGGTCCATCGGCCTTTGCTTTCCAGTTAGGCAGGTAAGGGTGAATTGGTGAATTTCCCTGCCGCGCCAAGCCATGCGGCGCAGATCACAACGAAAAAAACTGTACCTCAGCCAGGAGTGGCGAGGACAGTCCGACCACACCATCATTCACGCTGTGCACGCAGACAGAGCACTCCTTCCCTCCAAGCACTGACAGGGAGACGCGTAGTGGCGTGCCTGTTAGGCCACAGTCGCTTAGTAGTCCTGTGTTCTCTTGTACTTTCACAGGTGGGCCATTAGGGCCTGGGACATGTTCCTGGACCCCCGCAGGCCCACGTGGTCCCTAGTTTCATCTTACCAGAACCCAATATTCATCTTAAAATGTTTAGGATGAAAACCTTGAAATCAAATCTTATTCATCGTGCCTTCATTTTTTCGGTCATATTGGTTCCAAATCTGTGCTTAAGTGCCTGCTGCAGATGCCGTGCGCGTGTGTGCTGCTGTTTATGCCTGTCTCCTTAACTTTTGGCAATAGTTTTGTCGTACGATGGAAATTTAACAATAAATTTAGTGCGACGGGAGCGACATGCAAAAATCCGCACCAAAATCTGACACAGTAACAGCGAAAGTTGTAACAGTCGCTTCCAACAGTCAATGGCAATCAAAATAGATACGTTCAGTTGCCCTCTGCACCGTCAGGCGCTGCAGCACTTGCACCTGCACCTGCTGACACGTTATCTGTTTGTTCCTCGGGCTTTTCTTGATCTGCAGCTGGCGCTGGTGGTGCAGCTGGTTCTGCAGCAGCTTCTGCCTTGCGTGCCTTGCGGGCTTCGCGTTCCTTCTGCTGCTGTTCTTTCATCTTGCGCTTCTTCAGTGCCAGCGTCATGCCTTTGCCATAGAACTCGGCTTCTTTGGGAGTGCGAAACACGATGCCAGCAGCAAGGTATTGACCTTCCAGGTTCCAGCTCTTGTTGGTCGCATCGTCAGGAAGCCAATAGATAGTGCTCTTAGTCCGCTCCGCTTCAGCCACTAGTTCGTCAGATACTTTCGTTCCTCTAGGCTCATAATACCGACGAGCAATCCCTGGTGCAACCTTCCATTCGTTAGTGACCTTCGCCTGCTTTGACACATACGACCACTTCATTCCTTTGGCTGGAGTTGTTTGGGTAACGCCTTCATCGCTGGCATCACTGTCATCTTCCTCTTCCTTATCTTCACCCTCATCCTCCACAGGTTCTCGGACTCCTCGTTTTCAGACTCAGATTCCCACTTGCGTTTTCTGGTGGCTCGTGCAGCTGCTTTTGTCGGTTCGCTTTTTTCACTACTTTAGACATTACCCTTTGGTGTGCCCGTCCTTGTGGCTTGTTCCGGGGGGGCAACCAGTGTCCGCATGACATTGGGGTTAGTGGGCTTTGCAAATTTTCACGGTTGTTGTTGCTGTTTTCACTGGGCTCTGCCAGGGCTCCCAGTGAACAGCCTTTTTCTGCTCGTGCTGCATTGCTCTTGCTGCGTTCTCATCTGTCTCCAATGCTTGTAGCATCCCCAATGTTCCAGCGGGTGCACGTCTCAGTGAATTTAGGATGCCCCCTGCAGTGAGAACATGCTGAACCCCAAGGTCAGTACTAATACTGCCCAAAGCAAATCGAAGTCCTACAGCTGAGCGCTCAACAGCTTCAACCTGATGAAAGAGCACTGAACGTACGACGAATTGCTTTCTTCTTACGATGAATTATTCGTGTTACGGTGATTTTTTAAGATCAATCGTTGCACGCTAAGCGCGCACCTCTTCACAGGTTGCATACCTCATATTTGCGCTGCTTTGTCGCGTTCTCCTGGAGTCCAGCAGCCACGGCTGCAATCAACGTCTCGCTCCAATTTGGTGCTGCTGCTACTGGTGATGGAGGCTCACTTGGTTCTTGTTATGGTGCAGATGTCGATCTCATAGCAGGTGGTGGCGCAGATGTCACTCGAGGTCCGCCTCTCTGCTTGCCCTCAGGGATAGGAATATTCCAACTGTCAGGTGCGGGGTTGCTGGAAAACTATAGCATCCATTCCTCCGCTTCAGCATGAAGCTCAACAACTCCATGTAATTTCTAGATGACCCCAAATTATTTTAAAAAGGGCCGTTCGGGGCACCGGAGGCTGACGGGGTGGATTATTTCTCTGCTTTTCAGTCAACGGGACACCAAAAGGTTGTTGGCCAGCCAGCTGATTCGCTGTAACCCAGGCATCCAGGCTCATGCTCTGGTGCTGCTTCCTAAGCTTGTTCCGACAACCACCAAAAGCATGATTAAGTGTCACACGCACCATTGTAGGGTCAGTGTAAATGGGTGTCGACGGGGCAGGAATATCAACATCATCCACCAGGCACTTCACTAACATTGGGTTCAGGTGGCGTTCCTCCAGGATCACCTTCTCATGGCTAGATAGCTTGTCGCTAGACATTCCAGAAAGGGGGCTGCCAAGTGCACTGTGTGGCCTGTCCGTGGCACTGAGGTCAAGTTGTCGCACGGGGTCCTAAGCCAATTGAGTTGGTGTGTGAACCAATTGATCTGCAGCTGGCAGCTCCTTGCTTGGACTCACCGTGGCTGCCGGAGCTTGTTTCTGGGCCTCAGGTGGCAGAAATGGCTTTGTCTGCAAAAAAAATTTTTTTTTCCGGTTTTGCAATTTTTTCTGTTTTTTCCGATTTTTTTCTTTGTAGGACAAATTTTTCTTCTTACAATGAATATTTTCTTCTTAGGATGAAGATTTGAGATTCATGAGAAAATATAGAAAGGTGTATAGGCTCTAGATTAATGTCATCGCCTCGGTCAGGCAAGGAAATGGTGCATCAGCCCAATCAGTTGGGGGGTCAGGGGTCCATACAACATCCAAGGTTCCATGCTTGGATTTCTAGGTCAAAATGTCTTGTCACCCCTTTTTAGTTAGGCCAATACTAAGATAAAAATGTGTCATGCCTTTAGGCCTCTCTATGACAACCAAGGCTAACCTTTTGGCAGGGAAACAAACTTGTTCTCACTCATCCCCTGTGCTGTGGTGGCCACCACTGTCGCATTTTGGAGGAAAAATGGGACGTTTTCTTGATCTCACCATGGCTTCAACATCTTTTTGAATTTTCCTATACCATCGCTACCATTTGAAAGAAAGCGCTGCGTCAGGGCATTCGCCAGCTTTTGCTTAGTCATAACAGACACCCACAGCTCTCATTGCGGTCATTGTGGCTTGGTAGGGGATTGGAATAGGCATGCCAACTCATGTGTGCATACACCTCTCCTTCTGAATAGCGAAACGCAGTGCAATACGCAAATCCCAACGCAGGATATGCTCAGGGCACGCTGTCTGGGGTCTCGTTGAACCTGCTGTCTACCCTGATCTGTCCTCAGTGCGAGGGGGTGGCGTGAAAAGGTTTTTTTGCCCTCAAAGGGGTCATGGATTCCGGACAGTGGTCCGACAGTCAGTGTTTCGGCCAGAACACGGCCTACTCCACTGTGTGCGCTCCAGGACATCTGCCGAGAAGGGACGAAGGACTGAGGGACTGACAATCACGCAACGATCGACGCAAACACCAAAATCTGTCAAATGACAGCCTAGAATTTTTCTGAGGGCAGACACCTGTCCAGAATCTCCATGTGTATTAAATGCACATTTCTACCCAATTTTACTTCATTACAGGAAATTTTAAATCCCTGGATTTACACGAAGAGAAAAGCGGCGCACCGGAGCGCATCCTAATTGAGCGCCGAAGAAGACAGAGAAAATAAGAGTACAACAGTATGTCACGGAATAATAAAGAAGTGACGAGACATGCAATTAGTAATAAACGTAGAGACTCCACATATGCCTCTAGGAAAAATGAAGAATGAAGAATTCGAGAGTTGAATATGAATTCCAAAAGGAAATACAAACATACAGGTTGTGTTTGCTTCGCATGCGGCATGCTCATTGCTTGTCTCGTGTTTCCGCTGACAAGTCGTGTAGGAACACAAAAGTAGAGTAGAGGGATTGATTAGAAGATTGCACGATGATTAGAGGTGAGATTAGGGCCAAAATGATGGCCTTCGGCCATGGAGTGGTTGTCACAGGGGGCTACCGGTCCTGTCCTGCGCTGCAATGCGGGGCAACCGTGACAACTGCTCTTACACACCGACCTCCCCTTTTTGTAGCACTGATTAGAACATACACAGGTGTGCATAAACGATTTGCTTCGCTTGTGTTTTGTGTCACGTTCCCACTTGCTCTCTCTCTCCAGCGGTAGGTAAGGTGAGTAAGCCCAGGAGGGGCCACCCCCTGGTTGAGTTTGTGATTGTGATGGGTATGGATTGTTAGAACAGGAGTGGTTAAAATAGGAGATTGACAGATTCGTGCATACCCGTGCATGCATATGGCGCATTAAAAGGTAGGCCACGCGTTTTGCGCACGGTATAACCCTTGTTTAGGTTACCCAGGTGCTCCAACCCACGTTCTATAAGACAACGGGCGGAGTTCCTGAAGCTTGCTTGCTTGCAACTTAGTTTGGGAACAGCGTACTATAGGTCAGCCTGAGAAGCGTATAATACGTGGAGGCTGGCTTGGTTCCTCAGTCTCAAATCAGGTCCATCGGCCTTTGCTTTACAGTTAGGCAGGTAAGGGTGAATTGGTGAATTTCTCCGCCGCGCTAAGCCATGCGGCGCAGATCACAACGAAAAAAACTGTACCTCAGCCAGGAGTGACGAGCACAGTCCGACCACACCATCATTCACGCTGTGCACGCAGACAGAGCACTCCTTCCCTCCAAGCACTGACAGGGAGACGCGTAGTGGCGTGCCTGTTAGGCCAAAGTCGCTTAGTAGTCCTGTGTTCTCTTGTACTTTCACAGGTGGGCCATTAGGGCCTGGGACATGTTCCTGGACCCCCGCACGCCCACGTTGCCCCTAGTTTCATCTTACCAGAACTCAATATTCATCTTAAAATGTTTAAGATGAAAACCTTGAAATCAAATCTTATTCATCGTGCCTTCATTTTTTCGGTCATATTGGTTCCAAATCTGTGCTTAAGTGCCTGCTGCAGATGCCGTGCGCGTGTGTGCTGCTGTTTATGCCTGTCGCCCCAACTTTTGGCAATACTTCTGTCGTACCATGGAAATTTAACAATGAATTTAGCGCGACGGAAGCGACATGCAAAAATCCGCACCAAAATCTGACACAGTAACAGCGAAAGTTGTAACAGTCGCTTCCAACAGTCAATGGCAATCAAAATAGATACGTTCAGTTGCCCTCTGCACCGTCAGGCGCTGCAGCACTTGCACCTGCACCTGCAGACACGTTATCTGTTTGTTCCTCGGGCTTTCCTTGATCTGCAGCTGGCGCTGGTGGTGCCGCTGGTTCTACAGCAGCTTCTGCCTTGCGTGCCTTGCGGACTTCGCGTTCCTTCTGCTGCTGTTCTTTCATCTTGCGCTTCTTCAGTGCCAGTGTCCTGCCTTTGCCGTAGAACTCGGCTTCTTTGGGAGTGCGAAACACGATGCCAGCAGCAAGGTATTGACCTTCCAGGTTCCAGCTCTTGTTGGTCGCATCGTCAGGAAGCCAATAGATAGTGCTCTTAGTCCGCTCCGCTTCAGCCACTAGTTCGTCAGATACTTTCGTTCCTCTAGGCTCATAATACCGACGAGCAATCCCTGGTGCAACCTTCCATTCGTCAGTGACCTTCGCCTGCTTTGACACATACGACCACTTCATTTCTTTTGGCTGCAGTTGTTCGGGTAACGCCTTCATCGCTGGCATCACTGTCATCTTCCTCTTCCTTATCTTCACCCTCATCCTCCACAGGTTCTCGGACTCCTCGTTTTCAGACTCAGATTCCCACTTGCGTTTTCTGGTGGCTCGTGCAGCTGCTTTTGTCGGTCCGCTTTTTTCACTACTTCTTGCATTACCCTTTGGTGTGCCCGTCCTTGTGGCTTGTTCCGGGAGGGCAAGCAGTGTCCGCATGGCATTCGGGTTAGTGGGCTTTGCAAATTTTCACGGTTGTTGTTGCCGTTTTCACTGGGCTCTGCCAGGGCTCCCAGTGAACAGCATTTTTCTGCTCGTTCTGCATTGCTCTTGCTGCGTTCTCATCTGTCTCCAATGCTTGTAGCATCCCCAATGTTCGAGCGGGGGCACGTCTTAGTGAATTTAGGATGCCCCCTGCAGTGAGAACATGCTGAACCCCAAGGTCAGTACTAATACTGCCCAAAGCAAATCGAAGTCCTACAGCTGAGCGCTCAACAGCTTCAACCTGATGATAGAACACTGAACGTACGACGAATTGCTTTCTTCTTACGATGAATGATTCGTGTTACGATGAATTTTTAAGATCAATCGTTGCACGCTAAGCGCGCACCTCTTCACAGGTTGCATACCTCATATTTGCGCTGCTTTGTCGCGTTCTCCTGGAGTCCAGCAGCCACGGCTGCAATCAACGTCTCGCTCCAATTTGGTGCTGCTGCTACTGGTGATGGAGGCTCACTTGGTTCTTGTAATGGTGCAGATGTCGATCTCACAGCAGGTGGTGGCGCAGATGTCACTCGAGGTCCGCCTCTCTGCTTGCCCTCAGGGATAGGAATATTCCAACTGTCAGGTGCGGGGTTGCTGGAAAACTATAGCATCCATTCCCCCGCTTCAGCATGAAGCTCAACAACTCCATGTAATTTCCAGATGACTCCAAATAATTTTAAAAGGGCCGTTGGAGGCACCGGAGGCTGACGGGGTGGATTATTTCTCTGCTTTTCAGTCAATGGGACACCAAAAGGTTTTTGGCCAGCCAGCTGATTTGCTGTAACCCGGGCATCCAGGCTCATGCTCTGGTGCTGCTTCCTAAGCTTGTTCCGACAACCACCAAAAGCATGATTAGGTGTCACACGCACCATTGTAGGGTCAGTGTAAATGGGTGTCGACGGGGCAGGAATATCAACATCATCCACCAGGCACTTCACTAACATTGGGTTCAGGTGGCGTTCCTCCAGGATCACCTTCTCATGGCTAGATAGCTTGTCGCTAGACATTCCAGAAAGGGGGCTGCCAAGTGCACTGCGTGGCCTGTCCGTGGCACTGAGGTCAAGTTGTCGCACAGGGTCCTAAGCCAATTGAGTTGGTGTGTGAACCAATTGATCTGCAGCTGGCAGCTCCCTGCTTGGACTCACCGTGGCTGCCGGACCTTGTTTCTGGGCCTCAGGTGGCAGAAATGGCTTTGTCTGCAAAAAATACATTTTTTTTCCGGTTTTGCAATTTTTTCTGTTTTTTCCGATTATTTTCTTTGTAGGACGAATTTTTCTTCTTACGATGAATATTTTCTTCTTAGGATGAAGATTTCAGATGAATGTTCCCGACGAAAAAAATTTCGAAACTTTTTCTTGAAAAATTTATGGTTATTATTATCATTGTTAGTATCATCACTATTTTCACAGCATACCTCTTCCCACTTCTTGAACTCCAAAAATTCTTTGAAATCTTGGTGCATTTTCGCTTCTGTATTGAGCGATCCAGTGATGCCAGACGTGATGTGCAGGGTCATGGCACGCCATGGGCTTCCAGATGTGCATGATTCAGTAGAAAAACAAGCAGAATGGTCTGCCTTAGTGCAAAGGCTTCGCCCAATACATCTTCTGTTGCAGAACCACCCCCTCTGCCACTATGCTGGAGGTTCATTCCTTTCATAATTGCATTCATGGTTTCTGTCAGGTAGTTTGAAAACATCGCCACACCAACTCCCAAGTTGCGACATTTGCTGATGATGGTTTTCATGTCATGGATGAGGCTGTACAGATACGACGATTTGGAATGAGGAACACAATGCAACTGGAAGTTGCGTGCCGCTAGCTCCACCCGATCTTCCAAGCCGTCAACCGGGGGCCCAGAGTGATGCAGTTCGCACAGTACTTCACCCAGCTGCCGCACAGCCTCATCTCCTGCTGATCTGTGAATGCTCAACATGTGTGCCACTGTATCCAAAGCGCAAAGCAGACACTGGACTTCCTAGCATCTGGTGCAGACTCCTTGTGCAACCCTCTCCATCGGGTGGGCGTGCGGGGACAACGCCAAGTAGCGTGTGTGTGTAGGAGGGTTAGGTCTGGGTGAGGGCTTGAGCCCAGAGCTCGCTCATCCTTCGAAGGCTGGTGCCACTGTAGTGAGTGTAGGACCTGTATTGTGTGTGTCGCTGTTCCGCCTGCTTCCTGAAGCTTTATCAGGTTTTTGGTGGGCAGTGGCAGTGGTAGTCTAGGTTTTGGCCGTGTAGCAAACAGGCGTTTTCATGCCTCTTTTTCTTTCGGCCACCCCTCCCCTGTACTAGGCAGGTAGGTAGGAAAGCCAAAACCTTGGCTTTAGTGCTGGGTGTTCCCCCAAGGAAGTCTGGTGCCAGCACAGAAATTGGGCACCTAGGGGAGAAGAGACCCGGGGCGTACCTAGTGGCACCGTGTAAAGACATCCGCCGGGTTCAGCAAGGGTGCAGAGTTGGGTATAATTAGGACACCATTTCTGCAGCTTACTCATAGGTCCTCAGGATCAGCACACTCACACACACATAGGCAGGTATAGGAACGGTTCAGTCCCTAGGCTTCTTCTGGAAGGCAAGCATTTCAGGGAGCCTCAGCAACTGTCCTACGTTGTTCCGGGATGGAAAGTCTACCAGAACAGAATATAGGTGTCCCTCAGGAGGCACAAAGGCGGAAAAGGGTTCCCAGGTAGCTTCTTCAATTCTGAAACCTTCCAAAAGGGTGAGGAAATGCCACCCTCGGCGATAGCGGTGTCGGATAACCACCTTCACCAGGTAGAAGGCTTCCTTAGCCATCTCCTCAGCATTCATGTTGGGGAGTTCTGCATCAACTTCCATTGGGCTGAGAGCGCCCTGTAGGTCAAGAGCGGCGATCTGCTCGTCATTAAGTTCCCATTCTTCCCCGCAGAAGTCCCCTCGGTCGTAGTATATACCGCTTGAGCTGTTGAGCAGCGCACACCAGGGTCCCCCCTAGACGGAAAGAACACCGCACGGTGATGCGGTGACCATCCACAGACAGGATCTTGTAGGGCCCAAAGTAGGGGTCATCGCTGGTGGAGCGTGGCCAGGCGGGTAGCAGACTCTGGTGCATCAGCACCCAGTCTGCCCCTTGGTAGGAGGCTGGCACCCAGTGCTTGTTATTCTTGTTCCACTGGGCCTCCCTCACTCTCTGGAGCATAGCCTTGGCCTTGTCCACCTTGTCTTGTTGCTCCTTCACCAACTTACCCACAGTGGAGTAGGAATCCTCAGGATAGGGAGCGTGTAGGAACCACGCCAGGCGTCCCATGACCAGCTCATGGGGCGAACAGCCACTTGCCGAACTCTCTTGAAGGTTCATCATCAAAGATATGACGGGGAGTAGTCTCACCCAGTCTTTGCTGTGCTCAGTCTTGCACCATATCCTCACCTTCTTTTTGAGAACTCGACTCTGTCGCTCACATGGGGGGATTCCTCGTATGAGTATAGGGAATCCTCGTTGCCACCTGGACATTGAGGGACCTCAGAACTCTCTTGTACCAGCCAGTGTCAGAGCGTACTCGGACGTCCTCGTCTGAGTTAATCTCTTTGGGTGCCCCATAGACACAGAACCACTCTTCCAGGAGTATCTTGATGGTCTCCTCGCCGGTGATGTGTCTAGTGCATGGAAACACCCTGGTAAACCTGGTAGACCCACAGGTTACCACTAGGGCAACGTCATAGCCTCGAAACTTAGGCATCACTGTGTGGTCCACGTAGAGAACACTGTTGGCACAGTGGGGCATATGGAGTGTCCAATAGAGACCTCTGTCCCTGATATCCCCAGGTTTACAGGACCGACACGGAAACTTGTCCACGATGGGCTGGAGGGTTTCCAGCAGCTGATCGTCCATCAACGTAGAGTGGAACCACTGTTTGAACAGCCTCAGGGTACAATTCGCTCCCACATGACTACTGGACTCATGGGTCCACTTGAGGAGTGCTGGGATACGGTCAATAGGCACAACTATCCGATCCTCATGCCAGAGGTGGTTCTTGTCCTGCTTCCACTGCTCCTGGTTGACCAGGGCGGGTTCCAGACGCTTCTGCAGGCGTTTGTAGATGTCCCCAAACTCTTTCAGGTACACCACTTGTTGGAGTCCATCTAGAGGTCTGATCATGGTCATGTTGGGGTCCAGGTGTACATCCATACGGCTGAACGCCTCCTTGGCTAGCTCCTCAGAACTGACACAAATCATGTTGTCAAAGTTGTTGCGGCTGATGTAGTCCGCACACTCGTTCTTGACGCCCTGGATATGATGCACTGAGAGCCGTAGCTGGCTCAGGTAGGTCCACCAGCGTCTGAGCTTAGACTTCTCAGGTGGGGGTCCCTTCTTGAAGGTGCGCACCGGTTCTTGGTCACACAGCCAAACCACTGGGTTACTCCCCAACAGTCGGGACTGAGAGGATAGCACTAGCATACCTGCGAGCAGTTCCTGCTCATAAGTAGAGTAGTTACCCCGGGCCTGGTTCCATTTCCAGTTCCAATGACCCAGGGGAACCCAGACCCATTTGTCGTCAGGGTAACTATGTTTGAGGGTACCGTCTCGGTTTAGTCCATCAGTACCCCATTCAGAAAAGGCCGAGTCCAACTTCTCCTTCTCTAGTGCTTGCCACTGGAACAACGTTCCACCTCCGCACACATTGCTGGCGTCAGACACCAGGATATTTTCCCCCCGTGCTCTAGGCACGCCCAAGCACTTAGCGTTGGCCACCTTCTCCTTGAGCTCGTCAAACGCTTGTTGTTCTTGAGGGCCCCAGCGCCAGGTAGTACTCTTCTTAGATACAGATCCGTCAGGATGGCGCTGGTGCAGGTGAAATTTCTGATGTGGCGGCGGTAGAAGTTGCAGGCCCCAATGAAACTGCGTACATCCTGGAGTCCTTTTTTGGGGTCCTCATGTTGTACCTTAGCGTCCATCAGGGCTTCGGCCTTGGAGGCCGCAGGGGTCCACCAACGATAGCCAATGTTGAACCCCAGGTACTGCATAGTCTCCTGCATGAACTCACACTTCTCCAGCTTAAGTTAGGTGTGCTATTCCTGGCAGACTGCAAAGAACTCGCCCATGAGGATTGGGTTGTCTTTCTTGGGTATGCGTTCTTAGGCATACGTCGTCGATGTGTAATCCCATCTGAGCGCCCCGGGATATGAGTTTGCACCACAGGTCTCCAACATAGGATGGATAGGATCTTGTTCATCAACCTTTGAAAAAGAGCAGGTGTGTTAGCTTCGCCAAAGGGCATCACCTTCCGCTTGAACACCCTTCCCTGAGGGGTGATGAAGGCTAGGAGCCCCTGGGCATTGGGCGTCAGGTCCACTTGCCAGATTCCACTCCGCTTGTCCATCTTCGACTTGTAGCGGCAGGAGGCTATCTTCTCGAGGGTTTACTCCATGTTAAGAATGGACCCTGAGTGGTTCAGCGTCTTCTTGTTCAGCTCTCCATAGTCCACTACCAGCCGTTTGGCTGTAGACCCAGGCTTAGTCACCAGGAAACAGGGGCTGCAATGTTTGGGGTAGTCCCGATCCTTGTACCCCAGGACCAGGCCAGCGTCGATACATTCTTGTATCTGTCGCTCCATCTCATCGGCCTGCTCTTTAGGAGCCGGGTAGGGTCTCCTACGTATCTTGTGACCAATGAACTCGGGCTTCAGCTTGAGGTCCATCTGTACCAGCTTGTCACAGGAGGCTGGAGGGGGTAGTTCTGCGAATACCTCCAGATAGGTCCTGATCAGGCCCTGTACTCTAGGGTCCAAGAGGTTGATCTTGTCCTCAATGTCCTCGTCAGACTGTAAATTGCTTGCCCCTGGGTGTATAGAAGCGGGGAGATGGTCCTCAACCGGCTCAGCATCCTTGGTCGTATCCTTCAGCCCTTGATAGGCGTAGAGAAGATCCTGTGCCACAGTCTCAGGTGGACGGTGACAACATAGGCACATTCGAGGGGGTTTGCATACGCATTCCTCTGAGAGTTCATCCTCCTCTGGGGTCCTGACATGGGCACCCGACACGCTGTTCATGAGCTTCGGATCCACCTCTCTTAGCCAGGTGGTAATCTTCTGTTCGGGGTCCTCCTTCAGTTGGGAGATATCTCCCATATACCCTTGCTTCAACGGCCAGGAACGGCGGGTAAGCCTAGCGTAGCATAGCTCATTTGCCACCAATCTCCTCTTGGAGTCCTCATACTCTCTCAGCCTGGATCAGAGGTCCAGCTCCTCGTCCAGGGGGTCCTCTCCCCTCATGGGGAGTAGCAGATTCTGTCGGGCGGCGTAATCGGCGTTCTCCACTTCCTCCGCGCACATCTGCACGAAGAGGGCGTCATGCTCAGTCTCGTCATCAGAGTGTATAGAGCTGGGTAGCTCGGATAGCCCACACTCTGAGACTACATCAGGATTAGGTACACAGCAGGGGGAGTTGGGGGCCACAGTGTCAGACACGACGTACTCATCTCGCCCAGGAGTAGTCTCTACTGCGTCTCGATGTCGTGGTTGATTTTTCAGGACATCCAGGGTGTAGCCGCTGCTCTCACGTTGAATTTTCTGGAGCATAGCAGGGTCCAGATCTTCCCAGGGCACTGGGGCTAGGCCCCCGTCCACCACGCTTAGCATGCTCCCCCGTCCGGGTCTCCCGATGGGGGTCTTGTGGCCCAGAGGCATGTAGATGGCGTCGTCCGGCAGCTGGCTGGAGGTGAACGTCAGCTTGTCCAAACGAGTACGCCAGTACTCATTTCCCCCATGGGCTCCCCAATTGGGGGAGCACAGGACCATACGGGAACGCTCCAGGGCCACCTAGGTCAAGACCCTCCCCAGCTCACTGAACCTGGGGTTTTCCTAGGCCATCCCGAAAGAGGGCCACTAAAATTTGTAGCAGCATTTTTTCCCTTTGCTGCAGTAGAGGTCCAGGACATTTCGCTTATCACTGGCAAATAGTTCCACGTTCAGGTCTTCCCGGGGGTATCCCAGCTCCTTCCAACCTTGGTCTAAGACATCCCCAAGGAGCTGATAGTCCTCAGTTTCGGAGGCGACCATGGTCGTTGACGGCTCCTTCTTGCATACCCTCTGGTAGCTGGACGTGTGTTGAGACTGCTCCAGAGGTACAGACTCCCATCCGTCACCATGGTCCACTTGGAGGACGTAGGGTGCTTGCAGGCTGAGGGAGAGAATCTCGGAGTGCTCGACGAAGAAATCGGTCCCCAGTAGAAAGTCGAAGGCTTCGGTGTCCATCACGTAGAACCGATGGGCAATGCTCCTAGATCCCATAGGCACTTCGACCTCACAGTCCCCACAACTGTGCACCACATGCCCATCCCCCATGCGGATGGCTGCGGTAGGCTTTATGTTCTTCAGGTCCCCACGAGGTAAGGTTTTCTTCGCCACAATAGATATAGTGGCCCCAGTATCCAGTACCCCCATGTATTCTCGTCCTCCAAGACGGATACGTACCCAGGAAACCAGATCTGTAGGTCCCCCGAAGCGTCCCTGTCAGAAGTCCGCGGGGCAGGTCACTCCAAATTCCTTCTTCTGCAGTTTCCACGCCATGCGCATGAAACGGGAGCGTTTGCGGGCGTTTGACTGGTCCCCATCTTCGTTGGGACGCTTAGTCCCTTGTTTTTGTTGGGCTTGCGTCTTGGACGGGTCGTAGGTCCCATGATTGATTGCCCACCAGAGGGCTCAGAGTTGCCCCCTGGCATAGTATGGGGGTTCCCTCCGGACTGGTGCGCTTTCTTGTCCTTGTCCGACTTGCGGTCAGAACCTCCTCGCCCACCCTTGCCTTTGCCACCTTGGCCTTTGCCATTGCACTTGGACTTGCCCTTGCAGCTGTCCTTGTCGGCGTTGCATTTGCGACTGCCCTTGCCAATGCCGTTCTCCGTCTTGAGCTTCGCCGAGCGGCGTTGCTTGTGGTAGCACTCGTCCTCGTAGTGCTTCCTCTTACCACAGAATGCACGGGTGATTGTAGACCTGTAGTGGTCCGGAAGCTTGGCTTTGCCGCCGGTGTTGGTCTCCTGCTTCCTCCCCTGGACCATGAAACAGTCCCGCTGGTCGCAGTCAGGGGCATGAAGCAGGCAGCCCTGCTCATCTCTGGCATCACACCAGAACAGGTCCTGGAGATTGCTCATGAACAGAGCATTTTGCGGGCAGTCGCCTGTCCAGGTCAGGTTCCTTGTTACCCTCGGCCATGGCTTCCAGAGCCGCCTCCACAAGGACGGTAGGCGTTCAGGTGCTCGTCACTTTCTTTTTCCAGCGCCAGCCCGAAAAGTAGCACGGACAGGTCCTCGTAGATGAGGGCTCTTTCCTTGCGCTCTGCCGTTGCCCGGCATTCATCCCACAGTTCTCGTGGGAGCTTGGCCACCAACCAGAAGAGCAGCTCGTCACTGCCATAGGAGCTGGGCGTCAGTCGCCCTACCCAGTTGTCCAGTTTGGCAAGCAGCTCAGAAATCCTGGCAGGCTTGGCGTTGTTGGGCAGCAAGGCCAGGTTATAAATCTCGGCCTGGATGGAGACGTCCGTCTCGTAGGTAGGGTACTTCCTCTCCAGGGCAACCAACACGTCGGCGAAGGTGGCAGACTTCGTCACGATCTGCTTGATCTGCTTCCCCGGGTACTTGGTCTTGCAGCACTGCAGGAGCAGCTCGCACTTCCCTCGCCCACTAGCACGGGTTTGGCTCGTCATCCTCAGGAACCGGCCGCAGTTCTCAGCGAACTCGCTGAGGTCCTTCCCCGTGAACTCTCGCAAGTTCACCAGGATCTTGGAGGTGGCGATGGCCTCAGTCTCCTGAGACCTGCGTCCCTCATGGCGCTTGGTCTTCCTCTTTTTCTTCTTCTTTTTGCCGCTCGGGTTCTTGGGGTCCTCAGGGTCCTCGTCCTCAGAGGCTGAAGCAGACGTCATAGATGACGGCGCATCATCAGACTGATCTCCAGCCAGGTCACTAGAGCCGTAGGGCTCAACATCGACCATAGCCCGTAGGGCTGTCAACCCTAACCTGTCCAGATCGGCTCGCGTGGAGTTCTCCACGTGGCTGTAGGGGGGCTGGGCCGTTCTTGGTACAAAAGGGCTCCTTGGTATCACAGCAGGGGTCGGCATAGGTCGGCTCCTCAAGCTTCCCAGCGTGTTCGTCAGTCCCGCCACCAAATGATTGTCTTGTCGCGATGAGATGAAACTCACACGGTGGTAGCTGACGCTTGGAGAGAAATCAGTGGCTCCAATTGGGCCCTAATTTCTTGAGTTAGATCACTACCCATTTCTGAAGTGGCTCCTCGAAGAGCAACTCGTATCTCCGACCGCGTCAGGGATTTGTTTGAGGATCTTCCTGATCCTCTGCTCCTTCCTCCACAAGACTCAGGGCCACGTAGGCCACTCAGAGAGGTGAAACCAGGTACTGGCATAGTATAGCCAGGCTCGGATGCCGCATAGCCAGGTATCCTGGTCATGTACACGGCCACCGCGGGTCTGTGATAGCCATCCTCATAGCGGCGCAGCATAGGCTCAGGAACACCAGTGTAGGTGGAGCTGGATGCCACAGGTTCGCTGACTGCAGTTGCCATAAGTGGCACAGACGCGGCTGGAGTCACACCGTAGGTGGGTTAAGGCAGACCAGTAAAGCCCAGAACCTCAGTCATAGGTGGAGTGATTGTGGATGAGGATGTAGCTGGATATGTGGCTCACAGTGTAGTGGTTGTTGGAGAGGGCACTGCAGGGTAATCTGGGGCGCTCGGCGCGCTCTCAACAGATTTGTCATCGAAGGGCACCTCGTCGGATGGTTCCTGTACATCTCCAGGATCTACCTCTTCGGCTTCCATGTCCACTGCTTCTGTCTCCTTCTCCTTCTTTTTGCCTTCTGGTCCTCCAACCGAGAGTCCACTGAAGGCAGCTCTAAAGCCCTCCAGGGAATCATCGCCCAGCCTACTTAAGGGCACAGAAGGTACGGGCTCCTCAGGTTCAGGTTTACCAGCAGGTTTGGGCACTGGCGATGGCTTGCCTGGTGCCACTGAGGGCGCTGTCGTCTCGGCAGTGTCCTTGGTGTCCATATTATATTACTTCGCTCTTCAGTGGAGTCAGTCTCGACGTACTGGTTGTACTGCACAGGGTTTGCAGGTACGCAAAGACTCAAAATCTCTGCTACCAGAAAGTTGGAACAGGCTTTCACTGTTGATTGCTTTGATGATATTGTTTTGTTTGTGTCTCTGCTTGCTCCTGCTGCTTCTTGATGTAGCTCAGGTTTTCGAAATAAATATGTTTGCATGAAATTGACCAGGAATACAAGTGTCCACAGTGCACGCAAGGGACCAGAGGATCAAATCCACAACATGAAGGGCTGCAGTCAAAGGAGATAGTGTAACAACAAAGCAAATTCACAATAACTGCAGATTTAGGAAACGATACCTGAATCATATCCTACAATCATGTGAAAACTGCCCACATGGGCACTTTTTTTTATAGTGCCATCTAGAGATGTGCACTCATTGTTCTGGGTCCCATAGGTGCTGAGGTGGCATGGAATGTGGCGCTGAGGTCACTGCCATGTCACATGGGATCTTCCTACTTAGCTAGGCTGACTGGGAATTGAACCCAGGACCTCTCAAAAAGAGGTGCCCCAGCCCCCTAGGGTGCAGACCACCAGGATAGCTAAGCATTCATGAGAAAATATTGAAATATGTATAGGCTCTCGATTGATGTCAGCGCCTCAGTCAGTCCAGGAAACGGTGCCTCAGTCCCATCAGTTTGGGGTCAGGGGTCCACACAACGTCCAGGATTCCATGCTTAGTTTTATATGTGAAAATATCTTGTCACCCCTTTTGTTTAGGTCAATACTTAGATAAAAATGTGTCATGCCTTTAGGCCTCTGTATGACAACTAACGCTAACCTTTTGGGAGAGAAATACACATTTTCTTAATCCAGCTGGGCCTGAAACTGTATCAATGTGTTCGGTGGCCAGATTTTCAAGAGACCAATGATCCGTCAGGACCTCGACTCGATTGGTGCCCCCTACCACCCCAGGGGTAACGCGAGGATGCACAGTGCAAACAACAAAACCCACCATTGATACGTTTCCAGAGATCAGATTATGGCATACGTTTCTTGCTCACGCGGCGACCATTGCTTCTGGCGTGGGGCTAGCTTCCGAGACCAAAATGCAAGAGGGTAATGATCGCCGGCGGCTTCATCAACCTGTTCAAGGATGGCTCCGATCGCGTACCTGAATGCAATGGTTCTGATTTAGAAGGGTTTGTCGAATTTCGGCACATGCAACGTGGCGACTTCGCAGAGGACCGCCTTCAGGTGATGGAAGGCTTCCTCGCATTCATCGGTCCACTTGACAAGCACCTTTGAAACTGCTTTGCGGGCATCTTTCTCTGCTGTCAGTAATTCATTGAGGGGGGTGGCCAATTTGGCATAATTTGGCACAAATGTGTGGTAAGAATTGCAATCACCCAGGAATCCTCTCAATTCTGTAATGGCCTCAGGGCGCTTCCACTTCTGAATAGCGGCGAGCTTCCCTGAACTTGGTCAGCCTGTACCAATCTCGAGAAGAGAACCACAGAATCGGACAGATTTTAAAAATCATTTGCCCTCTCTCGGCCAACAAATCAGCTGATTGGCATCAAGGATGTCTATTACCTGGTTCAGCTGTTTTTCATGTGGGGCCACCAGCTCCTCTTCGCCCAGTCACTCCGCTCCCGTCGCAATGATTATATCATCTATGTACACACTGACGAAGGTACGAAGCTCGGGATGTGCTGTAAAAAGCAGGTCCTCCATCATTCTCGGAAAGCATGAGGGCCCATGGGCCGCATGGGCATGACCGTCCACTAGACGGGGCCACATGGGGTACATACAAGTGAGAGGCCGGCTGTCCTGCCCCAACGGCATTTGGTGAAAGCCGTGACGGAGATCCAGCACAGAAAACAAACGACCTCTTATCCTCTTGGCGATTTCTTCCTCAAAGAGCGGAAGGGGGTGTGAATTCACCTTGGTTTCAGCGTTTAGGTTGTGAAAATAAAAAACCATTGGTAAACCATCTATGGTGTTCTGGTCTGCAGGTGGCTGTTTCGGAACTGTAAACGGTGCACAGCACCAAGCGCTGGTCATACAACCCTCAAGCCAACCAAGGTCCATGAGATTTCTTTCGATTATTCTTCCAAGGATCTGATACTTCTGTCCGTGGTTCTCATAGGTGCGCTGTTTCTTCGCCTTGTACCCCTCACAAAGCTCGATGAAGGCTTCATCAAACTGCCCACGGACAGGGGGGTTTTTGACTAACTTGCCAGGAATGGTTGTGTCCTTCCGTTCCTGGAAACTGTTTTCTCCTTTCTTGGAACACAACTCAGTGACCACCTGATCGCCAGGGATTACTGTTGAAAAAGCTCTGGCCATCTCTTCCGCCTCAGCAGGAAGAACCTTCTTACCGATGTCCCGAAAAAAGTCGGAATCAACTGCCTCTTGAAGGTAGGTGGGTTGGGTGTCAGCATTCCAGAGATCATCTTCGTGATCCAGCTCCTCGGACGGATCGTTGAACGCTTCAACACGAGGTTTTTCGTAAAGAAAACTCTGAATTTGCGGCGCAATTTAAAATTTTTTTTCGATCGTGCACTGAAGATTCTTTTCGATGTCCATCGTATTGGGGAAGAGGGAGACGAGGCGGATCCATTTGACGAACGATCACCTTCGGCATCTGACGGAGAAAAATTGGAAAAATACATTTATCATCAGTACCACGCTCAACCTCAGATTCTGACGCAACACAAGAATCAGTCCGGGAATCTGCAGATTCGGAGTCAGGAAGCCCTCCATCAACCAGGAATGTGGGCAAACTCCGGGAGCGCTGTCACAGGGGATCTGTGTCGTCCCTGGCGTACAGCTTAATCTTCCGCGGAATCTCCATGTAATCTACACAAATGTCCTGCAATTCCTGAAACCACGGCTTGTCGTCTCACAAGGGTACAACTAAAATTGCCTGTGTTTTATCTTGCTTGATTTTCTGGATGACCTGCCGGACTAGAGATCAGGACCGACGGAGCACTGAAGGTTTAATCCTGGTTCAAGGAAACAAACTTATGAGGCCCTGCAGTCTGTCCAGCAGCCGCAGGGCACACAAAGTAGTGCCCTGTCGACCGTCCCTGTCGTACCCAGCGAGATTGTGAGCTTCGGGAGCTCAAGTATCAAATGCAATTAATTGTACATACGTTTGGTATAAAAAATATTTTTAAGACGCACATGCGGTCTGAGGGCGCCTCATCGGTGGGAAAAGAAACGGAGGCATCGGGGGAAGCCGCCAAGATTTTTTCCATTGCTCCTGCGGTGGAATCTAAGATCACCGATGCAAGGATCAGCAGAAGAAAACTTAAAGAATGGGTTCAAATTGCTCGTTCTGAGAGTACGACGGAGAAGGCCAAGGAAAAGGCACAGAATGCGGAGCAAACTGCCTCTCGCACTACCCCTGCTGCTGCTGATTTAAACGCCTTAGCCCAGCTTTTGCTTGCCCAGACCCTCGCCAGACCTGGTGTGGCTAATGATGCCGCAAAGTCTGCCCCCATTAGACCGGTGATGGGCTGGAATCTCTTCTGAACCCTAGCTCGCTGAGAGGTTGCCAGGTTGCCAAGCAACCGAAGTACAATGGGAACCGCAGACGTCGGCCTCAGTTCTAACAAGAGTTCAACCTGTGGGTCGAAACCCAAAAACTCCACGAGGATCAGTTTTTGACGGCCTTCTTGGACTGCCTTGAGGGACGGCCGGCCAACACCTGGCTTCGGACGTGGGGTGATCGCGAAGAGATAAGTTCCCTCCTTACCTTTGATGACGTGTCGGAAGAGCTGGAGGTACGTGGATACCGGAGGATCATGACCACCAGATGCTCAAAAATTTCCTCTCATTTTCGCGGTTAATCCTCCATGAGGTTCAAAATAAGAAGCAACGCTTCTGGAGTCTAGTCGAGGAGGCTCCTCATTCAGGTGAAAAGCTGTCCAATGCTGAATTGAAAATTACAATTTTCGATAAAATCCCCCCTGAAACTGCTGCCACCCTTCGGAACAAACAGTCGGAAGATGGGGTCAAGACCTGGTGGGCGGAGGTGGGAGGCTTTGATGCCTCCGCCAATATGTTATTAGTTCGGGAGGCACTTCAAAAGTGTTCCCCGACGTCGGTTTTGAAGATGAAATTCACTGAAGACCAGTGGAAAATCAAGTTTCATGAACATGAGGATCGGGACGTGTTTGTCCAATTCCTCAACAGGGGAGTAAGCTTCCACGGGCAGCGCCTTAGGGCAAGAAACTATGGTGTTTTTCGTACATTCCGAAGGAACTCTGGGAAGGGCTTGAGCGCTTCGCTGATGCTGGCAACCAAAATTACGATGAGGGCCTCAGGAGGTAATAAGAATTCATAGGAAGTTACCCAAGGCGGCGCCATTAGAAGCAAGAAAAGGGTGAATGACACAAAAGGTGTCCAGCAGGGGTGTGGCATCTGCCTCTTGCTCGCGTCTACAAACCGGGCAAAGTCACATTCTACGAAGAATCACCGGTGGTCAGCCCACGATCACAAGATTCTTGGAGAAAATGTCAGTAATCCCCCTCAGAATTCAGACAGAAATTCCCGACAGGTGCATGGAGGGAAGGCTGCAAAAGGGAATCAGACCCCCTCTGGTGAAACAAAAAGTCCTGGGGTTCCAATCGGTTTCCAAGGCACAGGAAATTGGACTCCATCGGGTTCCGGTAGGCAGCCCGGTGGTCAGGAAAATACAAATGGCGCCCCCGGTGGCGGAAATCGAAATCAAGACCAAACCACCCATCCGGCGGAAACAAAGAAAATGCCCAAGGATCCCAGGGCAAGAATAAAGAAGCCCGTCTGGGGCCTCTTCTTCAGGCAAGGGCAAGGGGCGTGGCGGCGGTGGAGGTCCCTCATCCGGCGACCATGGCCGTGGAAGGGGCAATCATCATGTGGATCAGGTGTCCGGTGCAGATCAGCTGTCAGATGCAGACGGAGATTACGGCGACAATGCCTTGAATCCAGCAGATGATGCACTCCATGAGGAGTGGATTGATGAATCCGGCGCATCCACAAGGTTGATGCCGCCGCTGCAGGTCAGAACGCCTGGGGGAGACACAAAAATTGCCCCTGCCCAGGCGATTTCAGGTATGAACCCCAGATTCCTTCTCGACCCTTACTCGATGTAGGGTCTCTTGTCTCCCCTCCCCTGGATCCTGCAACAGATCCTCCTGCTCAAGTGGACGAGGTGGGTGTACAGTCCAAGCACAGGGCCCGACAGTTCGTCACAAAACTGTGGGTTACTGATTGCAACGGCAATTTTCACCTCGCAACTTGCTTGTGGGACAATGGGTCGGAGGTAAATGTCCAATCCAATTCGTTTTTACCTGACGACTGCGTGTTTGATTTGCCCCATCCTGTTACATTAGAGGGAGTTTCTGGGCATTGTCCCTCGGGCGGACAGCGCAGTTGCTATATATCACCCCATTTGGTCGCTCATGACCTGTGGGATGCCGGCAAAGTGGAGGAAGTTGTCCTTAAGGATGATTACTTCTATCGTGCAGAAGGAAAGTGTCACCTTTACTTGGGCCATCCTTGGCTTCGCCAGAATAGGGTGACGACCGTAGGTCGTAGGCGTTGGTTTTCGTTGGGGTCAGGTCCCTTGGAGGGCCCTGAATGTCGTCTTGTGCAAGCCGGGTTTAACAGTGCAAAAGATTTTTTGAAGCACAAGGTTACTCCAAAATTTGGAGAAGATGTCACCATTGCGGAAGTGAATGGGAGTGTGGAATACTCTCGGGAGTTGGAACGTCTTCGTAGGGACTCTCAGCCACGACGTCCTGCGCGCCGGCACTCTTCATCCTACAGAGTTGTTGAAAAATTGCGCGATGCTATTTGTGAATATTTTTATGAACACTATTCCTTTACCCCACAGTACGATGCCTTTGTTAACTGTGAGAACAAACGTTTTAATACTTACTTTCGCGACACTTGGACCCAAACGTGGGACAGAAAATTATGGATTAATCCTCCGTTTCACTTAATGGCCTTTTATGCAGCTTGCAAAATACCTTCCTCGACCGCTGCAGCAGATTCAGCCGCAGCATCTTGAACGGCACGGGAGGAATGAGGGGTGGAGGGCCCGGGAACAGCCTCCAGGGTCTTCTCCTTGGGGAAGGGAGTCGCACTCCATACCTGCTGGAACGCATGCCGGAGTTGTTTTCTTCCCACTCACAGTGTTGCCGTTCGTGGGTTTTCTCCAGAAACAAACAAAAAAAATCCATTGAGAAATCGAACTCCTCCTCTTCCCAGCGTCGAAGAAGCTCCTGTCCTACCCAACAGCCTGTTTCAAATTTGTTGGCGTCTCCCGGCGATAATATGTGTTCCAAAGGAGCCCATTGTTGAGGGGATGTTGGGGGCGGCTCCTCACCTGGTCCACCGACCTAGAGGTCCATCCGGTTGACCTCGAAATTCTCCAGAGGTGAAATGTGGATGGTGGCGGTGGCTGCAAGCTCCTGAAGAGCTCCGCCAGCGGCATCAGCTGGTTTCTTCCAGCTATCCGGCGGTTGATGTCGACTGGGATCTTCGTAATGATGGCCTCCGCTGCAGGCAATTCTTGATCTCCAGCGACACTGCGGGCCCATGCATGGGAATCACCTGAGTGCTTCTGTTGCGCAGCACAGGGGGGGGTGGACATCGTGACCTCCTGCGGCCCTACGGTGTTTACGGGGACGCCCTGAGGGGCCAGCGAAGGAATGGGTCCAGCAGGAACATCATTCAGGTAGCCTCTGCTACTATGTAAGTGCTGTCCCGGCTCAATGAAGTTGCCGGAGGGATCAGGGCTGGCTAGGCCGAGGCTGCAGCCTTGCGGGGATGCGACCTCGATTTTTGTTCCGGTGACCGAGGGGACCCCATGGGAGGAGAGGACAGCGAGAAGATTAGACAAGTCCATGCTCATATGACCCAGAGAAAAGTCCCAGTCTGTAAAGAAAATTAACGCGGAGGAACATAAATACATCTGGGTGTCTGAACCTATCTGAAAAGAATTATATGAATCTGATCTGAAAAAAAAAGTATGGCCCATTCGGGTCGCACACGCGCACCAGCGGCAAATGGCGATTCCGGGCAAATCATTGGAACGAGGCGGATTTACAATGGATGTACAGCAGCGCTGAGTTTCGCACGTCAGAATTATATAGTTCAGTTTCTGGCAATGGTCCGGGGTTGGTGGTAGCACCAGAGTATGTAAAATGGCCAAAATGCAGCCAATCTGGGGCAGATCTGAGAAGATCTGAGCAGATGGGGATGAGCCATACTTACACAAGGCCGTGTCCTCCTCACTTCATCATTCTGCCAACTGTTGTACTTTGCTAAAACAGGCACAGGCACAAGGGAGGTCATAGTGGTATCTAAATGTGCACTAAATGAAGTAATGTATATGCACAAAAAGTAACAAATATGCAACAATCAATGCATTTAGGTGTCCGCGATGTAAACGGCCGCGCTTGTCTGGTTACAGCCCCCCACTAGGACACAATGAAGGGGGGCACAACTCCGGGCCGTGGCTGGAAAAGCCACAACAAGACAAGCCAGTGCCAAAAAGAAAAAAGGTGGGTTAAGAGCAACCCCAAGGGAGAAGAGAGTGCGGTTACGCCAGTACCGCACATTTCGGCGCAACCTACGAAGGAAATAGGGGGACTCCTGCAACCTAGGCCGTGTAGACTTAACTACTTCCACAAGGTGAGAGGTACCAAGGCGTGAAAGCTGCCTAGGAGCTTCACATGGCTTCTCTTCGCACTAAAAGGTAGGTAGGTATCTTCGGGAGCTTGGGATGCCCCCTGTGACAATGCAGGAAGAAGGTTTTACCAAGGAGGCGTCCTGTCCCTCCCACTGCCCTAGGTGAGGCGCCTCTTAAGCCGCTCCCGCAGGTGCTTGGGAAGGCAGTGTCGCGGCCGCACGGTCCAGGTGTCCCGGTCGGAGGGTGTCCCCACATGTGCCCGTGGGTAGGGTCAGATGTCTTCTCCTGTGGGAACAGCTCTTGGTGCTGCCCAGCCGTGTGGAGTATCTCTCACCACAGGAGGTATTGCGCCCGCGAGTTTACGGTACGATCGCCTCACCCCTGTGGCTCGAAATGCGGGGCTCCGCTGCTTGGCAGGCGACCCCCTCCTGCGCTGTGTGCCGGCACGCCTGTCATCGGTTGTTGCCATGGTCCCTGATGCAGCCTGGCCGGGCTCCGACCAGTGGCCTTGAAGTACTGCTCCTGCAACTGGCCCGCCGGGTCCGCTGGGTGGCCCCAGTGCGTCCGGGCCTGGGGGTGGGATTCGTTGCGCCCTGTCCCTCTGCCGCCCTGGGTGCGTGCGCGTGTGCGGTGTCCTGAGCCACTCGGCGCATGTTCAGCCGTGCACGCGCCCTTTGTGTTCCGTGCGCGGTGTCCGTGGCCTCTTGGCGCTTTTTCACCGGTGCGCGCGCTGTGTGCGGTATGTGTGTGTTATTGGTGGCTTCGTAGGGGACCCCCCCTCCCTCCTTTTTTGGTTTCTTTTGCCCGTGTTTGTTTTTGGTGACCTCGTCCTTTTGTGTTTGCTCTGTATTTTTTTATGCTTTCTCCCGTTTGCTTATCCCCCTTTGCTGTTTTTTTAAGAAAAAAAAGAAATGGAAAAGGGGGCGCGTGCACACTGCAGGCACAGGCCCGGGCATCTGGTGCAGCGCTGCAGCAGTGCTGCCCTCTTTGTCGTGGTTTACGTCGTCGGTGCTTTGTCGGCGGTCACGCCCCAGGCGTGCGGCTGGAGCGTCTTGATGTACATGTGTGCGGGCTAGGGTGGGTTCGGTTCGGTGTCTCTTTGCGTCTTGGCTAGTTTTGTGGTGCTGGCTGGTTACTCGGTTCCGTGGGCTGTGGATGCAGGCTGTGGCTACTGTGCTGCCCCGGTGGGCTGGGTCAGGCTCGAAGGGTTAGAGGTTGCGGGGCTGGTTCGTGTTCATCCAGTCGTCTCTTTGCTTCGGTTGGGGCTAGGCGGCTTTTGCGGGTTAGGCTGTTGTGACGGCTGCAGGCTTGGGATTGGCGCTGTTGGGCGGGGGTGGCTGACTTCCTAGGAGATAGCAATGGGTCACTGCAGCAGATGACGCTGCGCGGGTTGGGCGTGATGTTCAGCGGCAGTGGCTGGCTGGGTAGCGCGTAGCGGTGGGTCACTGCAGGGGGTGACGCTGGGCGGGCCATCTGGCTGAGTTGGCTCCCGGGCGGCTCGGCCGGCGCGCGGGGTCGCTGTCGTTGAAAGGTTGGGTGCCTCGGCCCCGGTCAGGCTCGGCCGGGGCAGCTGCGTGTTGCAGTGCTTCTCGGTGCCCTGCAGGAAGCGGGGTGGATTGCGGAACCCCGGCTGCTGGGCTCTAGCAGCAGGGAGCGTCGCTGGCGTGCGGCCCGAGCGCGGCCCGTGGAGTGAATTCCCGTGGGGTTAGGTGGGGGCGCCGCCGCCCGCGGGGTAAGGTGCGTCATGTTGCGTGGTGCCCGGTTTTCCTGGGTTGCTGCGGGCTGGAGCGGTGCCGCTGCTACCGGTGTCCGTGCGTCAACGCTTGCGGGTTGGCAAGGGGGTGTCTGGATGTGGGGGTGGGCTTGGGGTGATGTCCCATAGGCGCCTTCCTTCTCTGCGTGTCTCCCGGAGGGACTCTCGCAGGCGTCCAAGGACATTTGTGTGGTCCTGAGGTGCGGGGAGCTTGTAGGGGTGGACTCCCTGGGGATGGAGCGCATCGGGCAGCATGGCTTCCCATGCAGCCTGCGACATCCATCCCCCCCGCTGTCCGGAGTCGGCAGTTACGCGCCGGCTCCCTGCGGGGACGGCGGACCAGGCCCTGGCACGAGGGCTCTGCCCGGGCCCACTTTTGCAGCTCCCAGAGCTGCGTGTGAGATGGGCGGGGCCGTGGCCTTGGGCGGAGGTGTGAGCGTGGGCGTGGGTGTGTGTGATGGGGTCATGGGGACTGGTGGCAGTGGCGGGCCTGGGGGAGTCCTCATAGTCCTGTGCCGTGGAGGTGCGTGGGAAGCAGGGGCATGAGTGTACGCGGACCCATGGGTACGCGGACACGGACTCCGCCTCGACGTTGGGTGGGGATCCGCGGGGGCGGAGGTAGCAAGGCATCTGCTGGATATGGGCAGACATCAGGGGCAGGTAGGGGGGCCTGGACGCTGCTGATTGAACCTGGCGTTGCTCCGGTTTGGTCAGGGAAAGTCCCTGGGCCTGCCGTGCGGGTTTTGAGTGGTTGTGAAACGAGGTGCGTCGTGCCTCTGCCGCAATGCGTTCTGCCATGAAGGGGCTTGCGGCAGCGTCGGTTACAGTTGGGGGCGCCGTGCTGGGCGCTGCTGCCGCCGGGTCTGGAATGGCTGGGGCTGGAGGGCGGGGAGGATGTCCTCAGGGGGCTCAGTTCGCGCTGTCGTCGCGGAGCCGGGCTTGGGCTTGGGCTGGGGTTGGGCAGCGGGCTTGGGCCGCGGTGCAGCGACGGGTCTGGGCCACTGCTTGGCGCTGGTCTTGGGTTTCGGCCGGGCTGCGGGCGCGGGCTTCGCTGGGGTGTACCGCCACCTGGCTCGGCCGGTAGAGGGTTATGAGGCTGCAGGGGCCCTGGCAATGGCGGGGGCGCCGGCGCCGGGGACGGGTATGGGGGCCCCTTTGGGTGATTTTGCCCGTGGCCTGGGGGGCGGTCTGCCGGATGACGATGTCCTGGTGGAGGTGGATCAGGTGGTTGTGCTGGTGGAGGTGGTGGGATCCGAGGCGGAGGAGACAGACTTGGGGGACGGCGGGGGAGCCCGGACAGCGGGGGCAGGCGCTGGGTGCTGGGTCGTTTGGGCAATGAGGACAAGGGCAGGGGTTCGGGCATCGGGTGTGTGCGCGCGCTTTCTCTGGTGTCCCGTGTGCTTGCCGGTCCTGGTGTTGTCGGTGGTGTCATGTGTGGTGCGTGGTGGAGTCGTGGAGTGGGTTCGGCTGCGGGGGCAGATAGGTTATCCCGGGGGGGTCCACTTCAGCTCTGGGACCTGTGGGTGTGCCTGCTGGAGGCATTCAAGGGTGCCCAAGAAGCATTGTTGGATGCCGGGCTTGTCCTCTTCTGTGAGGTGGGGGTAGTTCCCGATGGGAGTGTCTGGGCCCGGCCACAGCAGGGTCATCAGGCGGGCTGCCACCATGTACGGGCAGAGCTGTATGGTGGTGGGGCGTGGGGGGCTGGGTTCCGTGCGGTTCGGGGGGGCCTCCATCTGCTGGGAACACAGGGTGACCTTCCACGTCCACCGCTCTGCGGGGATCTGCCAGGTCTGTTGAGTCCATTTGGCAAGGCAGTATTGCGCCCTGCCAAGGCCCTGGTTGCGGCTGCCGATGGAGAGCAGCGTGTCCAAGGACCTGAGCCCTCACGTGCCCCGAATGTGGGGGTCGTCAGGCTCCTTCTCCCTGGTGTACGTGTCCTGCCTCGGGTTTTGCGCGGGGGGTGTAGTCGGCGGGGATGAGGAAGTCGGTGCCGTGGACCAGCCAGGTGTCAGTTGGTGCGTGGTAGTGGGTGGTCGAGAGGGTGTCGTGTCCGTTGTACATGAGGGTCATGTACGTGGAGGGAGCTGGCTGCTGGTTGTTGGGCACGGGGATGTCGCCCGGGACATGGTCCCGGAAGATGCTCAGGGAAGTCACACCATCGACCCATGTCCTCCTTTCCCATGCCATGGTGTCGGTTGGGGTGGTGCTGGGTGGGGGTAGGCCATGTTGGGCTCCCCGTAGCGGGTTCGGCCCTTGGTGTCCACCCGCCCCAGGTCGGGCTGTCCGACAAGGTGTCGCCCCCAGTCGAAGGGGGGCTCCCAGACGCGGTCCCCTTTTCGTGGGCGGGCTCTCGCCGTCTGGGGTGGCGAGCGGGGGGCGCTCGTGTCGGGCAACGTGGAGGGAGGCGTCAAAGGGGAAGTCTCGGACGCCCATCCCCGGGGCTGCCCGCCTGGACGAGGCTGGCCGCCCGGATGCGTTCGGTGGTGCCCGAGGTGTGGAGGCGTAGCAGCCTTCTGGTCTTCGAGACCCCGGAGGTGCTGCTGTATTGCTGCGAGGTTGTGAAGGGTGTGAGGGTCGGCCGGTGCGGCGGCTAGTGGCGCAGCGTGTGACGAGGGGGGTGGTGTAGGCGGGGGGGGGGGGGGGGTCGTCGTTGTCGCCTGCGGGGTCTGGTGATGGGGTTTCTCTTGGTGGCCGCAGGAGGGGGTACTCGTGGTGGTGTGTGTTGGTGGGGGCTGGGGGTGGTGGGGCTGGTGTGGGTCTCCGTCTGGTGTGTCCGTGGTCCGGTTGCGGGGGGCAGGCGGGGGGAGATGGTGTGGGGGTGGCACTGCTGGTGGCGGGGGGGCGGGGGGGGCTGCTGTTCTGAATGGGAGTCTGGGTGTCCCGCCGGGCGTTGTGGGTGTTGTGTGTGCGTGTCGTGCGGGTCTCGTGGTCCCTCACTGGCCGCGGTGTTGAGGTGGAAGATGGTTGCCTGGGCCTCTGGGTGGGGCAGTGGTCCGTAGGCAGCGGCCAGCTACTGGTGGACGCTTCTGGTAGGCAGGAGTTGCGGTTGAGGGGGTTGCCGATGGTGGAAGGGTGCTCCGTGTAGGCTCTGGTGCTGTTGGTGGGTGTGCACGGCCCCCTGCGGGTCTATGGGGGCGCATGGTGGCCCCAATGGTGCGAGCCTGTGCAGTGGGGGCGGCAGGTGGTGCTGGAATGTGTGGTGGTGGTGGTGAGGGTGTGTCGGCTGTGTGTGGTACCATGGCTCCCGTGCGAATTGTGGAAAGGGCTGATGGTGGTGGTGGGTGTGTCCGTGGCACACGTGATGGTGTGATGCGGGCTGAGGCGCCACGTGGGTTGGGTAATCTGTGGGGGCCGGTTGCGCTGGGGCGTGGTGGTGGTGTAGCTGGTTGGGGTCGCTGCAGTATTGCTGCATCAGGGGGTAGGTTTTGGGGGCGGTGGGGTCGTGCTGATGGTGCTGGTGGTGCCACGCCCCCCCACCCTGCGTGAATGGTGGTCCCTGTGCGGCGTGTATTTGTGCGGATACTGGTCCCTGGCTGCGCTGTCTGGCTAGGGTGCCGCGGTACGGCGGTGGCGGTGGGCAATGGTGTGCCCCGGGGCCTTGGAGGTGAGGTGGTGCAACGTGGCTGGACCTGGGTCCTGGTCGGGGTGCCGGGCCCTGTTGCCGGGCGCGCTGGCGGGCTTCTTAGCCCATTCTGGCCTTCTTGTTGATCTTCCCTGTCCCTGTGCGGATGACGGGGTGCGGATGTGCCAGTGATGCGCCTCTCTGAGGCATGCCTCGAGGCCCCTGACGTAGGTGCGCCGGTCTGCGGGGTCCACCTGTGCGGCGGTGGCTTCACTGGGGGCGGCCAGGTGGGTGTCCCAAAAAGGCGCCCAGCTCTGCGGGACCCTCAGCTGTGTGGGAGGGGGGTGTGCTGCGTAGATGAGCGCGCTGAGTGGGTAGGCTGCCCCTTTCCGCCGGCCAGAAGCGGTGTTGAACCGGCAGCAGGTGTGCTGGATGTAGTCTGCCACCTCCTCTGGTGCCGTCTCTGCCCACTTTTCCGGCGCCAGGGCTGCTGCGCAGGGAGTCAGGAGCTATGGGTCCGAGAGGTGGAGGCCACGGTGGTGCAGGTACAGGGTGAGAAGGATGTGGCGGGCCGCCACGTTGAAGCCGCCCCCGCTGTGGCGTAGTGGCGGGCTGTGGGGGGGCAGGGGTGCGTCGTCCGTGGCCGTGGCAATGGTCCACGCATGGTCTGCCGGGTGAGCCGCGTAATACCCTCCAAGGTAGTCCCGGAGGGTGCCGGTGAGTGGCCCGAAGAAGCTGGGCTGGCTGGCCGAGGGGCGCGGCTTGGGTTGCAGGCTGCGCGCGGTGGTGGGGGTTGAGGTCTCCGCAGTGGGGGCAGTGGCTGAGGCTGTGTGCTGCCCCTAGGCAGATCCAGTGGTTTGGGTTGCAGTCCAGGCCTGTCTGTGGTAGCCATTGGCGCACATAGAGGGGGCACGCGGTCACCCGCGGTTGGGGGAACCTGCGGACGGATCGTGGCGTCGGAGCATGGGGGCTTCCAGTGTGCGCATGCTGGTGGGTGTGTGTGCGGTGCCTGTGGAGCTCATGCCTTCGGTGTCGGTCTCCTTTGTGGTGGATGGTGCGTGAGCTGGGGCGGGGTGCTCTTGCGTCGGGTGGTAGATCGCTGGGTGGGGTCTCACGGTTGGCATGGTGCAGACGGCAGTGGGGATGAGACCCCTGCGGACCACCTCGAGTACCTCTGTCTGCTGGAGGATGGTGGCGAGTTTTTGAGTTGCCGGGGACCGCGTCAGCCATTTGGTGTGTTGTGCAATGGTGTTGGCTGTGGTCCGGTCTGTGAGGGTGTCGAGCTGCCGGTACAGGGGGCACGTCTTGAAGTTGTCCCCGGTTTCGTCCTCTGTGTGGCCACAAATGCATTTGGTGTACCGTGCGGGGACGTGGATTGAGCCGGGTGAGTACCATCGCTAGTACCGGGTGAGGTGGGGATGCTGCTCGAGGGCAAGTTTGAGTCGGGGTTTTTGCAGGTGTGCTGGGAGGCTCTCCCGGCAGAGGGCTGAGTAGTAGGGGGCGGTACGGACGGACACTTTGGGGCGTCCCAGGAGCTCGGTGCTCAACGGGTGGCCCAGTGTGGTGGCGAGGTGTTGGATGGGCGTGGAGTAGTGGTACTGTTTGTCTCTGTCCGTGTATGGCGTGTCCTCGGGTATCCAGTGGGGGGGCTGTGTTGCTGAGGGTATCGGAGGGGGGATACTGCAGGTGGCTGTGGTGTGTGGTGTCTAGTCGCACGTGTTCCAGCCCTGGAGTGTGGTTGGTGTTCTGGTGTTTAGCATGCGTGTCTGCGCGTCCATTGCCATACGTGTAACGCTGGGACTCCTGTTTGACGATGTGCAGGGCGTCCTGGAAGTGCATGCCTCTGAAGGCCATCCACAGTCCCAACGACTTTGTGCTGAGGCCGGACTCAAGCACCCTGTGAGGGGGTACTTCCGGGAGGCGACTTGTGAGGTGAACGTCGACCATGGCGTCTACGACTACCCAGATGTTGCGGGGCCGGATTGATGTGGGTGGCGGTGTGGCGATGACAGTGTCTGCCACGGTGCGCAGTTCGCTGTTGGAGGACGCCCCGAACTTGGTGGCCCCGGTGTGGTGTTCCACCTGGTGTCCATCCGCACACCGGGTGACGCGCACGGGGGCATAACAGACCTTGGGGGTGCGCTGCTTGGTACACGATGCGTCCGTGAAGAAGATGATGTCGGTGTCGCTGGGTACGGGTAGGCGGGCACTTGCTGTGGGGTGATAGATGGCGTTCATTTGGGCGGTCCTGGTGGTGGTTTATGTGGGTTGCAGTACCAGCGTCGGGTATATGCCTATCCCTTTGGTAATGATGGCCTGGGCGCGTGGGGTGAGGCGGAGGAGGCCCCTATCGGGGCGCCCCTGGGTGATGTACGCATACATCAGGTGGAAGAGATATCCCGTATTGGGGTGGAACCTCTGGTACGTGATGGTCTGCCGCCGTTCCTTCTGTTCCTTGTCGCCGCGGAGAGTTGGGCATTTGTGTTGCAGGGGGCGCATGGGTGCTTCCAGGCATCCGGTGGTTGATATCGACTCGGATCTTCGTAATGATGGCCTCCGCTGCAGGCGATTGCTGATGTCCTGGGACACTGTGGGCTGGAGCAGGGGAATCTACTGCGTGCTCCGGTTGCGCAGCACAGGGGGAGGGACATTGGGACCTCCTGCGGCCCTACGGTGTTTACGGGGATGCCCTGAGGGGCTAGCGAAGGATGGGGTCCCGCAGGAACATCATTCAGGTAGCCTCTGCTACCATGTAAGTGTTGTCCCGGGTGAATGAAGTTGCTGGAGGGCTCAGGGCCTGCTAGGTTCGGGTTGCTGCCTTGCGGGGATGCGACCTGGATGGTCGTTCCGGTGGGCGAGGGTACCCCATGAGGGGAGAGGGCAGCGAGAAGACTAGCGAGAAGACAAGTCCATGCTCATATGACCCAGAGAAAAATCCCTGTCTATGAAGAAGATTGAGGCGGATGAACATAAATACATCCGAGTGTCTGAATCTATCTGAAAAGATTTATATGAATCCAATTTGGAAAAAACGTATGGCCCATTTGGGTTGCGCACGCGCACCAGCGGCAAATGGTGATTCCAGGTAAGTCATCGACGGATTTACAATGAAGGGACAGGGCCACTGAACCCGGCACGTCAGAATTATATAGATCAGTCCCTGCCAATGGTCCTGGGGGTCGGCGGTGAAACCAAAGTATGTAAAATGGCTAAAATTTGGCCAGTCTGGGGCAGATCTGAGAAAATCTGAGGAGATGGGGATCAGCCGCACTTACACAGCGCCGTGTCCTCCTCACTCAATCATTCTGTCAACTGTTGTACTTTGCATGAAACAGGGGCAGACACAAGGGCAATCATAGTGGTATCTAAATAAGCACTAAATGAAGTAATGGATATGCACAAAAAGTAACAAATATGCAATAATCAATGCATTTAGGTATCCGCGATGTAAACGCGCGCGCTTGTCTGGTTACACCCCCCCACTTGGCCACAATGAAGGGGGGCACAACTCCGGGCCGTGGCCGTAAAACCACAACAAGACAAGCCAGTGCCAAAAAGAAAAACGGTGGGTTAAGAGCAACCCCAAGGGAAAAGAGAGTGCGGTTACGCCACTACCGCACATTTCGGCCCAACCTACGAAGGAGATAGGGGGACTCTTGCAACCTAGGCCGTGTAGACTTAACTACTTCCACAAGTAGAGAGGTACCAAGGCGTGAAGGTCGCCTAGGAGCTTCACATGCCTTCTGTCCCCACTAAAAAAAAAGAACATGGGGAGACAAGCCTAGAGCTAGTAGTGGCAGTACTACCCATACAAAGGCACACCACTCAGCAACCCCCCCACTAGGCTGCAACTCACGGAGATAGCTGAAATTTAGAAATGTCTTCTCGGAAAAAAAAACAAGTGCGAGATTCAGAAATGCATGATACGATTATGCTAGTCATAGGCTGTAGAGGGGACATTTCTAATGTCCCCACCAACCCAGCTGACGTCACCCCAAAATCTCGGATTAGCGTGTCTGTTCTCAGTTTTGGAGCCAAAGAACAGGGCTGAGCTCTAAAGTCCGCAAAACAGTGGATTTAGCTTTCGGCACCCCTGCTCTGTGTGCCAAAAACAGAGAAATGGCCCTGCCAAAATGCAGAAACACTGCTACAAAGCACCTGTAACCCTGCACCACGGGCACCAAACTGAAATCCTTCGATCCAAAAATTTTCCATTCCACTGAGGGTGGGCTGTGAGTCGCAGCAGGGCTCTGCCAGCCCCAGGTGGCCCTGATGATGGTCAAAACTGTACAAACAGTTGGAAATCACCTAGGAGGGTCAGTGTAAAGACAGATGATAGTGGCGACGCCAAGTGGCAAACCTGCACCTGAGAAATGGCCACTGCCAAGAGAAGGACAGATAGGTTCTGATTTTGCCCCCCGCTCTGAAAGTAGGTAGGTAGATCATCTCGGGACTGGGATGGCCCCCGACGGGGGTCTTACCAAGGGGCTTCTGCTCACCCACCCACGGCCCTACCGCACGTGCCCCCACAAAGCGGCTCCCCCACATGGGGGAAGGGCGCGGTCCCCGCGAGCAGTACCCTACGGCGGGTACTGCCCAGAGAGGTAACCCATGTTCGACCGAAGTCCCACATTCCCCTCCTTCGGGCGGATGACACGTGGGGGAGGGTCCAATCGCACATCGTGATCAACCTCCGAATTCTGGGTTCCAGGGGCCTGGTGCCAGGTCGAGGGCCCCAACCTGCAGGCACCCCCACCTGGGTTGGTTTTCAGTAGGCGTGAGGTGACTTGCAAGTCAAAGTGCGAGTCGAAGAAGCACGCGCTACGGGACTCGCATGCCGTGGCGCAAACTCAGGCCTCCTGACGTGGTCGAGGTTGCGCTCTCCCGGGGGGCCGGAGGTTCGAAGCAGGTCGTTTAATGGTTCGGTATAGTTTGTTAATGTTGGTTGGTCAGCTGCGTGATGGTAGAGTCACGACGTTCTGTTTTGTTCGTGGGTATGGTCATCGTCGGGCGTGGCGCATCATGGCCACCCGTGCACGCCTGGCTGGTTTGATGTTGGACGGCTTGCGTGTGGTCTGTTTACGGTCAGGCCGCCGCTGCAGCTGCGGTGCGATTTGTGCACGGTTGTCTTGGCCGCCTCATGGTCAGCTGGGTTTGCGTGGGTTCCGCCGCGCTGCTGCCGGTGGCCGTATAGCCGAATGTTGTTTGTGTAGACGGCACGTCTGTTTCGGTGCCGGTTAGTTGCGGCTTGGTTTGTCCAAGTGTAGTGTGGTGTTGTTGGTGAATGTTGGTTGGTCGAATTTGTGATGGTAGAGTCGTGGTGTTCTGTTGTGCTTGTGGGTATGAAGGTCAGCAGGCGTGGCGCAGCATGTTGTCGCCAGCCCATGGGACGCCGTTCCCGTTTTGACCCTTGCATGCCCGGCCGGTTGGGTGTTAGCTGGCTTGTTTGTGGTCTGTTCATTGTCGGGTCGCTGTCTTGCAGCAGTTTGATCGGCAGCCGGCTGTGTAGCCCGCGCCGATGTTTTCAGACGTGGTTTTTGTTGTCTTCCCGGTTTGTTCTGAGGGTTGCAGCGCCCTGCCTTTCCGGTGCGGTGGATATGTCGCGACCGGGGCGTGCCCGGTGCTTGGTGTTGGTTCGCCGGCGTTGGTTCGCCAGTGGTCAGCCCGTCTGGGTTGCGTGGTGGCCCGTATGCGCCTGGTCGGCCGTGTTTGGTCGCTGTAGTTGTCCCTACGTCGCTTGTGTCCCATCAGGGACGTTGTTTCCCCGGTATGCCTGGTTTCCGGATGTCCGCGCGTGTGGTTGTTGTGTTGATGGCATTACCGTGGTTGGCATGTCATTGTCTGCGCCGCCCAAAAGCCGGCTTGTCCTGCTGTTGGACGCGTTGGGTCGTGGCGGTCGTGTAGGGTGGGTTCCGATTGTTCCAGTTGTGTCGGGCCGGGACGGAACGTTGTCGCAGTGCGCCGCCCCCTCATGGCGGGGCGTGTCCTCAGGGGAAGAGGGGTAGCGACAATTGGTACAACCGCGTGAGAAATGATTCCAAAATTCGGTACGACACGCCCTGTCTCACCCTGGAGGCATCTTTACACGCACTATTCTTCACCTGGTATTTCAGAGTGTCCTTCGGCTGTCCTTTCAGCTGCACTTGTGCCGATCATATGTACACCCCCGTCGGTGGCAAGGCCCCTTCGTTCCCCCCTGGTGCATCCCTGTGCTCCCCATGGGAGTCTCAGGGTGCTGCTTCGCCTCGGTGGTGCGGTGCTCGTGCTCGTGTTTGCCTGCCTGTCGTGTGCCGTATCGTGCCGTGTCTTGCAGGTTCTGTGCCTGGCGTGTCGGTGCCGCAGTGCGGAGTCCGGAGGTTAGGGTGGCTTGGTTCGTGCTCTGGTGTCGGGGCGTCCCGTTCGGCGCGGCAGGCTGGGCTCGGTGTAACACTCCCCCGTTCGTTGGCATGAGCCGGTTGACTCGCAGGTCCCGTGTGGCGAGCTTTTGGCCCCTTGCGTGCCCCTTGTAGGGGTCTGGAGGAAAGGAATATTGGTCAGTGTCGAGGCCTCCCTCTCGTCCCTTTACGCTGTTAACTTTCTGGGCTGTGGGGAATGTGTCCCTTGCACCATTCCCGCAAGGTACATGTGCCGAAACCGCCCCAGCGTCCCAGCCGTTCAACTTTCTCGGAGGAGGTGCGCGCCGGTCCAAGCGGCGCACGTATCCCTTGATTCTTGTCTTCGAAGGTAACGTTCTTGACGACTTCTTGATAACATTCCCGTAGTCATTGTTCTGGCCGTGGATCCCGCGTGTTTTGCTGGCCCCTTGGCCCGGTCCATCGTGTGTCTGGTTTGTGGAGAAGGAGGGTTAGGTGGAAGGACAGGTCCGGTTTGGGCCTCGTCCCCCCCTCTATCGTGGGCAGGTCGCGGGGGTCAGGGGAGCGTGGCCCCTGCCCTGGGGATGTGGGAGGAATTTGTTCGGTCATTGTTTGTTTCGACATCATGGGCCGCTCAGGCTAGCCCATATTCGTTAGGTGTCTGCTGCATGTGCCGGGCAGGTCGACGCCTTTCCCACCGACATGCCTGACCGACAGGCGTTGGTGGAGTGTGTCGCGCGGTCACGCGTTGTCGGGTTGTACGAGGGGGTCCTCTTGTGCAAGGTCGGGTCGCCTGGGGTCGTCGCGGTTGACGGCCGGTTCCGCAGCTGTTGGTTTGACGCCTCTCGTCGGGTCCTCACGCGGAAGGTGGTGGTCCTGGGGCCGCCGTGTCGTCTCCTCACTTGCGGATGGCCGGTGCGGCCTTCGCGCCGCGCGTGCGCGGTGGTGCGTCGTTGTCTCACTGCCGGTGACCAGCTGCGGTGGGCAGGGCACGCGCCTGCCGCGTCGGGTGGGGCGGGGCGGTCCCGACGGGTTGCTCCGCGTGTTCATGAGAGTGTGTTCCCGGTTTCGGCTCGCAGTGGTTCAGGGCCCTGGGGGGTTTCCCACGTGCCGCACAAGGGCGCTGCGGAGGGCACTGAGGATTTCCTACACAAGAGCCGCGTGTGCCTCCTGGGCCTCCCTCTCAGTGCGGATGGCGGGCTGCAGTTGCTCGCCCAGCGCCAGCGCCCGGATCTGGTGGATCGCGAGGACGGGGCGCAGGTTGGTCGCAGTGGGGGTCTCTGCCAGCCGCTCGCGCTGAGGGATGGCCTCCAGCTGCTGCCGGCCGTCCAGGTGGAACCTCCATGTCGTCGTCTATTCCCTGGTGTGCGGCCAGCGGCGCCGCGTCCACCGCCAGTAACAGTAGAGGGCATGGCCTGGGTGCCAGATGCAAACTGTCCCCGATACAATGGCCCTTAGGGGCTCCGATGGCTTGTCGTTGAGCTGAAGGTGGCGCTGTCCGGCAGCTCTGTGGTCGCCGGGAGCATGGAGTCGACGGCCTTCAGGCTCCAGTGGCTCTCCTGCGGGTGCGGGGTGATCCGCACTTGGTAGTAGTGGCCACTTTCCAACAAGATCATGGTGATGGTGCTGGGGTCACGTTCGCGTGGCGGGGGCGCTGCGCGTGCCGTTTCTGGGTACCGCCCCACCATGCTCGTGAGGTTACGCCCCCTGTCGCGGGCTATCCTGCTTTCCCATTCCGCCAGGCCTTCGTACGGTCGAATGCGGAGGGTTTCGGCTCTCGGTGGTGGGGCGGCCCGCTCCCAGCCCCCGGTGCTGGGCGCGGTCCTGGGGTCCGTCGGTTGTGCTATGAGCGTGTGTGCCCAGCCCGGGTGTGGGACCCATATGCCTCCCTGGTCCAGCTGGTGGGTGTTGAACCACCAGCTCCACGCGTCAACAAGGTCGACCGTGATCTGTGTCCCGGGGATGACAAGCGCCTGGAGCTGCTGCACAAAGATTGCGGTTGTTGCGGCGTGCAGCAGGGGGACCACGGCGAAGTGCCTGCTCTGGTTGACGTCTTGGAGGTGTTCCCGGAGGGCTGCCACTAGCTCGCTCGAGGCTGTGGTGGCGTGGATGCCGTAGAGCGCCCTCAGTTCCGCATCGTCGAAGGGACCCATGTTCCTCCACTGCGGTGCCCGGGGGGGTGGGGAGGGCATGGTCTCCTGGTCCTTGTCCTGTGTGGCGCCAGTCGGGGAGGGGTGCCCTGGGGTGTTGCGAGGGTGTCCCCCAAGCACGTACCCCGTGGACAGCTCCCGTTGCTGGGGCATCGAGCAGGTCGCGGCGGCAGGCAGTGGGTCATTGGACTCCTGAGGGCCGGAGGTCTCTGTCATTTCTGTGTCCGCTCCTGGGCCGCTCGGGTCGTGCTCCTGTTGTTGCGGTGCGTCCTCCGCGCCCTGGCTGATTGGCCGTGTTGCAGTTTGGGTGGGGAACCCCGGGGTGCACGGGCTCGGTTGGTCGGACGACCGGTGCACGTGTCCGCGACCGGTTTCATTGCGCCCCGCTTGGGGGGGGGGGGGGGGGTTGGGGGAGCTGTCCCCCTACCCCTTGCGCAGGCCTTTGGTCGGCCGCGGGTTCCCTTGGCCGTGCTTCCGTGGCGTGCTGTCCCCCCGGCAGCGAGCTGGCCGCCGACCCTCGGAGGGAGGTGGCGGTTGAGCTGCACGCTCCGTCTGCTGCCCGGCGCGGGTCCGTCTGAAGTGGTGCCTGTCGCTCGCGCTCTGCTGGCGTGCAAATTGTGAGGATGTTCGCCCGTTTGGTGCGCGGCCTCTTGGGATGGCGTCGGAGATCGGTGGTAGATGATGCCCGTTGGGCGTGGAGGTCGTTGGGACCTCCATGGCCTCTGTCAGTATCCTCGTGGAAGACGACTCGCCGTGCCGCCGGAGGCGGCGTGCGGCTGCGGTGGCGGGAGCGGCTAGGGTTCCTTGTCCCCTGGCGCTTCTCTGGCGTCCCGCCTTGCATTCCTGAGGTGTGAGGACTGCCTGGGCCCCTCCGCGGGGCGAACGGGCGGACGGGGTCTCTATACGTGCCAGAGGGGGAACCCACCCCGGGTGGTGGCCCCCGTTGGCTTTCTGGGGAGTGACGGCGCGCCGCTTGCCTGGGGGGCACCGGGACGTCTTGGGACCGCGGCTGCCAGGGGCCTGGGGCGTGCCCTTGGTAGCCCGGGGATGCAGGAGTGTCCCAGATGTTGTGCTTTTGCATGGCCGCACGGATGCGCAGGGCTGCGCGCTGGTGCCATTGCCAGTGTGGTCCGTTCATTTTGTCCGGGCTGTAGGCCCCCATATGCGCCATGAGCCGGGTGGCGACATAGTGCCATTGGCCGGGGGGGTCCATGGTGGTGGGGGGGCGTGTACCCCGTCCGATGGCTGAAGGAGACGTCTGCCATGGTGCGGGTTCCCTCCCCGAGGTGGCGGGACCGCGAAGTATACAGCCATCGGATGCTGGCCGCCAGTAGAAGCTGCTCCCCTGTGGTGAGCCTGTCGATCCACATACCCAGGTCTTGGGCCGCCGCCTGTTCTGCGTGGTTGCTGGGGCGGCTGGCGTCGCCTTCCAAGCGTGCGTAGTCCAGATGCTCCCGCCCCCAGCACGGGGCGGTCCCCAGTGGTGGGCCGGTAGGCTCGCTAGCGGTGTTGGTGCTCGCCTCCATGCGCGCCCCGCTTCCTCGGGCGCCGCGGTTGTCTGGGCCCTGGTCCGCTGCTGTGCTTGCGATCGCGGGCCCGTCATCCGTGGCAGTAGCATGCTCAGTGTGCCCCAGGGCGGTGTAATTGCGCTGGAGGTGTGCCTGGCGTGACATCGTGAGGGATGTGCCCTCTGCATAGTCGCGTCGTGGCTCCGGGCAGACGCGAGGGGCCGCCAGCGTTGGGACCGCGTGGCGGTCACTCATGCGGGACTCCATGAAGGCATCGAAAGAGTCTTCGTCGCGATTTTGTCCGCTGGGCAACGTTTCCCTGCCAGCCGCCCGCTTGGGCGTGTCGGGTGTGGTTTCCCGGGCCTCTGACTTCGCACGGGTTTCAGGTGGGCCCCGTGGCGGTGGCTCCACTGGCACGCTTGCATCGGCGTGATGTTCCTGGTTCGCCAAGGGGCAGCTTCCGCGCCACCTGTGGGTTTTTGCCCCATGGGCTGATGGTGGCTGGAGGCCGGCCTCATGCCTTGCGTCCGGCATTGGTACTTCAGGTTCCGTACCAGTTTGGCCAGCGGCCGATGCCTCGCCGCTTCTGTTTGCCGCCATGCCCGGTGGGTCGGCATGCTGTACTGCTGGCTGGTCCACTCCACTGCTGAGTTCCCCTGCTGATGGTGGTGTTTCTGTCCGCTGTGGGGGTCCCCCCATTTCCTCCGTGGCGTGCACCGTGGGCTCCTCGCGTTGTGGCTGGGCTGGCGGTGCGCGCGTCGTGGCTTCTTCGCCCGTCGGTCTCGCCGCCTCTCGGGTCTGGCCTTCCGACACGGGCGGCAGCACCGGCCGGCTTCCCGGGCCTGCGGACCGCGGGGCGTCAGCTGGGACGGTGGTGTGTGCCGGGTCTGGGCTCGGGTCCGGGTTGGGGGCCGGGCGACCGTCAGATGACGGTTGTGTGGGCCGTACCACCGGCCCGGCTGGTGGGGCGTCGTGCTGCTGGGACGCCGGTTTTGCTTGTGCCGGGGGCTGCAGGTGGTCTCCCTGGGTAGTTGTGCTGGGCGCCGCCGGAGCCTCGGGATTCGCCCCCGCGGTGGGGTTGTGGGCGTTGAGGTGCACAGTGCCGGAGGGCCGGGTGCTGGTGGTGTCGGTCAGGCTAGCGGCACGTGCCTGCGCTGGGGGGCCTTCGGGTGGCGTGTATGCTGGGCCCTCTGTCGGCCGGTCAGGTGTGCCATGGCGTGGGCGGGGCTCCGGGTGGGCCTGTGTTGCCGCTGCCTGGCTGGCTGCCGGCTGGCGACTGTGTGTGGATGCGCCGGGTAGTGTTTGGGGTTGCGGAGCCGGGCTTCCTGTGGGGCCCGGGGCTGGGTCCATGTGCGGCTGTGCGGTGCCAGGGGGTTGCTCGGGTCGGGTGCCTACTGCCCCCGTCTTCGGCAGGCTGGGCACGGCCCCGCTCCTGGCAGGTGACGCCCGGTGCCCCTGGATCCCTGTGGCCGAGTGGTGTTGTGGTTGGTGTCTTTGTGCCGCCCGTTTGGACGCACCCTCTTGTCGGGGGCTCTGTGGCACATCGGCCCTCGATGGTGCCACAGCGTCCGTAGTCCGCCCGGCATCGGCGGCGTTCTGTCGGTGTGGTGAGGTGACGGGTGCGTGGGGGGCGGAGTTGGATGGGCCGAAGGACGTGGAGGCTGTTGGGCCTTGCGGTGCGCTGACGCCCGATGGTGCCAGGGCGCGTACATTGGTGGCCCTGGTTGCTGCTGTGGCGCGGGATCGTGGTGGGAGGGTGGTGATGGTCGCGGTTCTGCGGGAGTAGGAGGAGGAGCTGTGGTGCCGGGCACCTCCGGCCATCATCCTGGCCACTGCCACATTGCCATACGTGCCCGGCCACGGCGGTGGAACGTGCACCTTTTAGGCGCGCCGTGCCAATGGTGTGAGGCTGCGGGGGAGGGGTATGCCCCTCAATGTGGGATAGGTCGCCATAAGCCTCTATGTCGCCCCTTTCGTCATGGCCTCGCCGCGGTGGAAGGAATCCCCCCATTCGCCGCCATGGGCGCCGCGGACGATCCCCATCGCCCATCCCGCGTCCCCCACCAGCCAGCCGAAGGCGAACGGGAGGCGGGTGGTGAGGGTGACAGCGGTGGTGCGGTAGTTGTTGAGGTTCATGGGGATGACAGGGCCCCAACTGTCTGGCAGATTGCCAACGGGGGGTAGACTGCCCTGTGGTGCGTCGTTGTAATGTTCGTAGTCGGAGATGTAAATCGTGGGGTCCGCCCCCTCGACTGGCAGCGCCCATGTTGGTGCGCGCCAGGGGGGGCGTGGTGGTGATGTCGCCGGTTCCTCGTCCGTGAGGATGTCCGACCAATCAATGTTGGGGCTGTCCCCCGCGCCATTGTTCCAGACATCTTGCTGGATCAGGGTGTGCAGTGTGCGGAGCGTGAAGTCTTCGGCTTGTGTTTCGCGCGGCGGCGGAGCTGTGCAGAGTGGATGCGGTCGTCAGCACAGTGGGCATGACCACAAGTTCGTGATGCACGGGCTGGGGACCCATTGCAGCTGCTCCGTTCCGCCAGAGCCGAGTCATGCCCATGGAGCGGAGCGCCTTCTTCGTCATTCACCTCCCAGCAGACTCCGCACGGGTTTCCCGGCCGCGAATGTGGAGCTTCACCTTCGGGCATCCTGAGCAGAGGTATTGTTCGCGGGACGATCGGGCCTCTATATGGGAGTCAGTGCGCGCGCTTCGGTGTAGTGCGGTGTGGTGGGTGGTGCGATGGCAGTTCCCTGGTGGTTGCCGCGTGCCCCTGTGTGTGGTTAGTCGCTGGTCTGTGCATGTTGGTAGTTGATGAGGAGGTTGTAATACATACGACGGTCTTGGGATGTTTGTTGTGCTTCTTGTGCGTACACCTGGACTCGGTGATGTAGCTGTGCGTCCGCTCTCTTGACGGCGCTGAGTTGCATGTGACGTATTGTGGCCCTAGGTTCTCGGACGTGGTCGGCGATGACCCTGTAGAGTTGCAGTGGCACCGCTCCCCTGAGCACCGCTTCCTTGATCTCCGGTTGCCGCATCAGGCGCAGAACCTAATTTGCCGCCCGCGTGGCCGGGCTCAATCTGGCGTGTTGTGCTATGGTGTCCTCTGGCGTCCACGTGGCCAGATGGTTCCCTCCTTGGGCCAACAGGCATTGTTTGAAATGTTCCCACGTCTCTGGCTGTTGGAGATGGCGGGGGCATATGGTGTATTCCGGGGGTATGTCTATACCCCGTCGGCAATACCAGCGTGCCACCCTGTCTAGGAGGGGCAGTTGTTCGAGCAAGAGTTGGGCACGTCGCGTTTGTAGGTGTACCAGCATTATGGATGGGTCAAGAGCTGAGAAGTACAATGCGTTTTGTAGCTTATGCTGGAGGTGGTTCATGAGTGTTTTGTTGGCTTGGCTGCCTGGAATGTGCCCCATGGTGCGGATGGGTTGCGGGTAGTGATATGCCCGTCCCGTGTCGTTGTAGATTGGGTCGTCCGGTACCCAGGGTGGTGGTTCCCCGGGGTGTGGGATCGGCGGTAGGTGTTAGAGGTGCGTGTGCATGTGGTCCTGTAGCGGCGGGTCCTTGCCGTCCTGCATATTTTCGGCAAACTGGTTGTGGGCGTGTAAGTCTATGTGTCCGTTGCCTAGGCTATACCGATGAGACTCTTGTTTGACAAGGTGTAAGACGACGTTTTTGGGGAGGCGCCGCAAGGCTGCGCAGAGATGTGGGGCCTGGGTGCCCAGGCTAGAGTCGGTTGCCTTGTGTAGTGGTTGCCGTGCCAGTCTGCAGACGATCTCAAAGTGCATCGCCGCGTCTACCACGACCCACACATGGTGCCTGTGGTCACGCGGTTGCTGGTGGGTGTCATTGACGGCGTCCACGATGACCGCCAGTGTTTCCAGTTCCTCCTGAGAAGAGGCCCCAAAAATGGTAGCCCCTGTGAGGTGGTTTTGGTGCAGTCGGCCTGTCGCAACCGTCCTTAACTCCAAAGCTGCCCCGCCAGCTGCTGGGGTGAGGCTTGTGGTGCCGGAGGCATCTGCAAAAATGACAGTGTTGTGGTCGTCCGGGCACGGCAGGCGGCACTGCGACGTTGGCTGGTAGGCATGGATGCGTGCTCCCTGTTCCGTGGTGGCCCACGGCGTGGTGGTCGCTGGCTGGAGTCTCCGAGTGGCATACACGCCCACCCCCTGGCAGATGATCTCGTTTGCTGCTGGGTTCATGCAGACATAGTCCTTGTTCCCCTCGTGGCCTTGTGTCAGGTAGCCGTACACATATTGGAGCAGGTACGCTTTCCCTGGCTGAAATTGGGTCCGCTCGACCATCTGCCAGTCCTGGACTTCGGAGCAGCGGTGTTTAACCGGGCTGGCGGGGGCCTCCGGTGTGGTGCTGCCGTGTTTGGCCAGCACCGGGAAGGTGATGGCTGTGTGCTCGGTGTCCCACGTTCCCCGGTGGAATCTCAATTCCGCCGCGGCGCTGGGGCCCCACGCCACTGTGGCCGTGTCCTTCTCCATGGCCCGTCCGAAGTGCATGTGTAGCCACCGGTGTTGTTCCGGGGTAGCGTGGGCCGTTGGTATGGGGTCGTAGCGCGCCAGTAGCTGGAGGAGGGGCCACGGGGTGGCTAGTGCTTCGACCCCACATCTCCAGCATGTGGTGGGGGTGCCCGTCAGCTTGACCTGCTACAGTGGTGGCAGACAGAAGGGGCGTGCCGTGGGTGGTGGCAGCATCCACAAGCTGCCGCGTGCTCTGCCAGGTTGCAAAGTGGTTTTGAGTCCGTTGGGTGGCAGGAAGAGTACTGCTGGCACTGTGGCGCTTGGTACATACTCCACTTGTTCCGGTGGCCGGTGGTGGGCCTGGTTCCCGCGTGGTGGGCCCCGTGGCGGTGGCCGCTTGTGCATGCTCCAAAACAGGGTTTACGCCTCACGTACGTCCCGATCAGTCGGCTGGGGGTGTCTGGTTTGGATGGCCGCGCCGCGCATGTGACTTTCCAGGACCGACTTGTAGGGCCACTCCGGGTGTTGCAGGAATGGAACGTGGTGTGTGCCCACCCACTGGAGGGCCCGCATCTGGTTCGGGGTGACTCGTACGAGGTGTAGGGAGGTGCCCACCAGGTCCAGGGTGTTGGTGCTTCCTGTTGGCCCTTCAGCCACATCGGTATGTAGGACCCCCGAAGGCCCGGTTTTCATGCACCGATGGTTCGTTTGGATGACATGCTGGTGTTGTGATAGCAGGGGTCCCATACGCCGGTCCCCACCTTGGTGGGGAGGCCCCGCTGGTGAAGTATGTATTGGGGGCAGGTGTTGCGATGGTACTGAACCTTTTGCAGTGTCAGCGTGAAGACTTCTCTCACCTCCGGCTCATGATTGTGCATGAGACGGTGCAATTCGGCCACGGTGTGAGCTGTGTACGCGTTGTTGACGAGGTCATCGGTGTTGTCTCCGTAGTATGGTGGCGACGCCACGCGTACCGCCGCGGGTAGTGATGTGGGCCGGTGGCCTTGGATGGTCCACGCTCGCCGTACCGTGGTAGCGGCCCCTGGTAGCATGTGTTGGGGATGCGTTAGGTGTAAGGGCTGGAACCCTATAGCGGAGTTGAGCACGGCTTGTAGGAAGTACGCCAGGGTCTGGGTGGGGAGTGCCACAATGCGCGCTATGACTAGCGTCCGTGTCAGCTGCCGTATCAGGTTCGGTGGTAGGATGACGCCGTCGGCGGTGGCCGCTTGTTGGACCCCAAGGTAGTGGGCCGTGCTTACGGAGTTCATGGGCGGGTCCCCGGGGCGGAGGGGTGGGGGCAGTGCATTGTGCACCATGGTGGCAAACTTGACGTTGTGTACCAGCAGCTGGTTGCGCTCCAGATAGTTGGTGACGGCGTGGAGTACTTTGGTGGCCCACGTGGGGTCCGGGGTAGTTGACAGGGGTTGAGGGGCAGTGGCGGTCACCACCGCCATGTCGTCTGCAAATGGCAGGAGCGGGGTCAGTAGGGGGTATGGTGCCACGTGCGGGCATGTGCGTCGGATGTAAAACACCAGCGGGAGGGTGCCGAGTAGGAAGAGGATTGGGCCTTTCGCACCCCCATGCGGGGTTCCACTGGCGGGTAGGACCCATGGGGTGGTGCCCACATCGGTTTTTACTGCGTACATGCGGGTGGTGAGGTACGCTTGTAGGAAGCCCTGGAAGGGGAGTCCCATGTGCTTCCAGACAGCCTGTAGGAGGCGGTGCGGGGTGTTGGGGAAGGCCCCGTGGACATCCAGGGACGTGTTGATGAGGCTGATCCGGTCCATGTCTACCACGGCGTCTTGCATAAATATGGCCTCCAATGCGGCCTATCCGGTATGGCTCGCCACATTGTGGGCGGTATAGCCCGGTACACTGCGGGGGCCACCTGTTTGAGGATGAGCATCCATATGAGTTTGGCTTCCGTGGTGTCACATACTATGGGTCTCCAGTTGTCTGGATTTGCCCAGTCGCCTTTCGTATACAGCGGGTGCACCAGGTTGGCCGAGTCGGGGGGTACGTCCGTTATCCGACAGGAGCGCGGGCAAGTGTCTTTTCAGGTTCAGCGGGAGCCTACGATAGAGTTTTGCCGGGAGTCCGTCCACTCCCGGGTTTTTTCCCAGTTGTAGTTTGTACAGCACTTCATCGAGTTCCCGAATGGTGAACGGCGTTCGGTGCATGTCTCCTCGCTGTGTTCGGTTGTAAAGTTTCGGCAAGTACTATATCAATTCATCCGTGTACGCTGATAGCTCGCCATCATTGGTGTTGTGTTGCCGCTGGAAGCTGTTGAGGACTTCCTTGAGGACCACCTTGGCATCCTTAGTCACTGTGCCTTCTTGTAGGCGTACCGCCTTGATGCCTCGGTGGCCTGTTTCTCTGAGGACGTTGCCCACGTGTTTTCAGGACTTGTAGGGTTGGGGTTTTGGAAACTAGCGTTGTTGTTCTTGTGCCAGCTCCTTTGCCCGGCGGACGTGCCATTCCCTGAGTTGCAGGCGTGTGGTGTCCAGCCGTGCGGCAATTTCCTGGGCGTCATGTTGGGCCTGCAGGTCATGTGAGTGCACTGCTGTGTGTAGTGATCGCTTGTTGCGCCATATTGCTGTAACCAGGGATCGTAGGTCTTGATGAGGGGTGGCCTCGTCCTGTGTTTGGTGTTGTCCGTGGAGGCCCCACGCCTTTGCCGCTTGTCGCATGGCAAGGTTGCGGTCTGTCTCGTCTTATTGGCCCAGGATGCGCTGCAGCGTGCGTTAATACGCCATCCGTTTGTGTGTGTTGTGCTCATCTGGTGGTCTAATGGGTGGTTGTTCTTTGTGGTCCATGTCTTTCCTGGAGGCCAGGGGTACTTGAAGTACATTGATTTGTACCTCCAGGGGTCGATGTCCGGTGATCTTGGACGGCAGGTCGTAGTATTGCGCCCGTGCCACCTCAACGTGTGCTGAGTCCGCGTAGCAGAGGTCGATGCGGGAATCTGCCGAGCCAGGCTGCGGTGGTCAGTGCAAGGGCTGGCCTCGTAGAGAAGCTGTGAGGTCCTTCAGGCCCATAGGATGCATGGCCATTTGCACCCCTGTGTCCTCGGGCGTCTGTCGCCCTCCACGATCGTCCGCTGATGGGGCCGCGTTGAAGTCTCCTGTGATGACAGTCGGCCCCATCATGGCACGTTGCCGGTAGGCCTTCATGAGGTGTTCGAGGAATGTCTCTGTGGCGTCTCCAAGGGGGACATGTACGTTGATGACATTCAGCTGCCACATTGGGGCGACCAGTTCATATGCCGCTGGGCAGCCCTCCAGGCCCAGTTGGTGGTGGACGTGTACTCAGACCTCACTTTTGTGTGATGTGGGCACTCCCTTGACCCACGTGGTGCGGTATTGGTGTCCCGTCCTGGTGAGGACGGCAGTTAGGCTGGGGTGGGCTGCCTGGGTTTTGAGGGCCTGTTCCTGCCACACCATGGCGTCTTGGTTTCATTTTGCCATGACAGGCACGTCTTGTAGGTCCGGAGCTTTGGCTGCGTCGTACAGGGCGCCTGGTTAATTCAGGGACATGAGGATGAGGAGCGCATTGGTGACTCCTTCACTGTGCGCCTTGGTGGCCCCTGGGGGGTCCCTGGCGCGGCGTGGTAGTAGTCATTGTGCCACACGCAGTTTGAGGTTGATCGCTGTTGCCACCTGTTGCTCCTCTGGTACGTCCGGCTCCTTCAGCCATGCCTGCGGCACGTCACCTGTCCAGACGGTGCCCGGCGGTACCTGGTTGGCGGGTGTGCGGACCTGCACCGGGCACTCCAGGAACTGCCTGTCGTCCCAGAGTTCGAGGTTTGAGGTCTCCGCTTTTTCGCCCCACTCCGGGAGTGCCTGCCATTTGATCTTCAGCTGCAAGTTGCGATGTTGGCCAGGTGTGGCCAGTCTGCCCTGTATCTTGCCCCGGAAACATACAAATTGCTTCGGTTGCCCTCCAAGCAAGGCCCCGAACACCCCCTGTACTTCCCCGCCGCCTGGGCATTCAAGGTGCATGGCGGCGTTTCCGCCGCCGTGAAGAATGGGCACGTTTGGGCCTTTGGCTTCGGTTGTGGATCAGGCAGTGTTGGCGCTGGGGCCGCTTTCGGCTCCGGTTTGAACCGTGTGGCCCGGCGGGCCGAGGTGTCCGCTCCCCCTGGACAGGGCCTCGGCTTGGGTCGGGGTTGTTCTGGTGCCGGTTTTGGGGGCCGCTTCGGCGTGTTGCGGTTTTGAAAGATGCTGTATGCCGGTCCTTGCCCCTCTCGTGGTTGGTACATACCCCGAAGTTGGTTCGCGTGTTCTTGTAGGTTGGTGGTGCGAAGTTTGACAGTTCGTTCCGCGTCTGTCGGCGACGACATCCAGCGTTCCGCCCTTGCTGTCCGGTGTTTTTGTATCTGGGCTGCCGGGTTGCGAGTGAGTGTGACCAACGTCTCGGGCAGCGTGGTGTCCGTGGCTGGGGCATCCACTGTCCAGTGCATCGCCGTTTTGAGGGCTACCCAGTGCGCATGGGGGTGGTTGCCGTGGTTGATGGAGTGTTTAGAACGGTCCCCCAGTGCCAGTGGGGTCGCTGTCTTTGTTTCCGGTGTGAAGGTGTGGACTCTGTGCGTTGTGCCCATGGCGTTTCATCGTGCTACCCACCAGGTGTGTTGGTGGGACGTTAGTGTCACCGTGGGGGAATCTGGGGGCCATTAAATAAAGGCCGTCGGATCAGTGACCTTCACACGTTCGATCATTCGGTTGTGCTGCTCTGGTGGGTTGGTTAGGTTTTCCAGATGGTTCACAACGTCCGGTGTTAGGGTGTCTTCTGTTTCCTGCACCCTGTCCTTACGTGCCGTGGGGTGCCCCACGGCATTGTCCCAGTGTCCGTAATGGCCGCCAGGGTGTTGGTTGCTAGGGTGAGGACATCGTCTGTTAGGCCTTCCACAATGAAGTACTTTTCTCCCTCCAGAGTGGCCGGGAGTTGGGCCGTATGTTTCATGGTGAGGTGTAGCAGCGCTCTGTTGGGGCCTGGGGCGTTTGGCTCCACAGTCCTGCGGTCGCGTGGGCCGTGTCTCGCCAACGGGTGCTGTGGTTTGTTGGTGTTGGGTAGTCGTGGTCCCAGGGCCATGTAGTGCACCTGATCGAGGGGGACGGCTTGGCCCGTCGTGTCTCCCGTTGTGAGGTACACTCCTTTGGCGCCTGTTACCGTGTTTAGGTGGATACCTGGGAGTGAAGCGGGCTGTTAGGGCAATGGCTATAACAGGGCGTGAAGGCAGGGGTGCCCGCAGGAGGGATCCCCGGGCCAGAGCCCTGGGCAGTGGTCATCCATGCCGTGAAGCACGGGGTAGAGTATGTAGGGCCCTGCCACTCTGCGCAGTTTTCTGGGGGTTTGAGGTGTTAAACCAGCCCCCCCAGCCTGATGGTGACAGAGCCTCAGTCGATCCAGGTGGCTTGGTCGCGGTTGATGTCGTGCCGTAGGGGCCTTCTGATGGTGCCCCACGTTCTGCGGTGGGTGGTGTCATCTGGGCTGGGGCATCCGGTGTCGATGAGAGGCATCCTGGCGTTTGCGAGAGCGGAGATGATGATATATTGGGGAAGACAGGTTGCCGTGGGCACCGGTGGCGCTGCTCCCCACGGGTAGGATGCCTTGACGAAGCACTCGCCTCCCATTAAGGGGTTGTTGCCAGGATGGGTGCGGGTGCCAGATGGGGGCTGGCAGGTCCCTATATCGTGCCAAGGTGTACACCGTGTACGCTGTGCCCTCGGTGTCAAACAGCAGTTTGTACGTGGACTTCTGTGCTTCGCCGTAGGTGACGAGCATATTGGAGGTGGGGACGGCGTAGTTGAGGTGCGTGTACGCCAGGGCGTGTGTGATTTGCACTTTCGTGCCTTTGTGATTGTCCCTGTGGTCTTCTAGTATGAAGTGTACCATCTACAGGCTGTGGGGCACGAGGTTACCGTCATTGTTGCGTATCAGCGGGTGTATTTGGCGCCCAGCCAGCTGTGCTTTATTGGTGTTGTGGTGAACGCGTTGCTCGACGAGGACGTTCCGCTTCGAGTCCTGCGGGGCACCCTCCCTGTGCGCCATGGCTTGGGCGGCCTTGGCGAGTGCCGTGATGGTGGGCGGCAGTGGGGGCTTGGCGACCGGGGGCACCGTGCCGGTGTCTGTTGGGAAGTTCCAGTATATTGTGAATCTTACCGGCTGGTTGGCGTTGTGGGTGTCCGGGAGGGTCAGAGAGAGCGCCTCTTTGATCTCGGTTACCGCCGCTGGGTGTATGGTGGTGGGGTAGTGCCAGAGGGTGTGTTTGGTGGGGTCCCGTTGTGTACGGGCAGCACCTCCTGCGCGATCCATGGCCTGCGGTGTGAGGGTGTCGTCGAGAGCTTAGGCAGCTCAAGTTGCATGGTCAAAAATGACGGAAAAGGTAGGAAAATGACAGGTTCCGGAAGGCAGCAAATGATAGTTGATTTGATGAATATTTCTGGACTGTCGTGAACCAGTATGGCGAAGTAAATATTTTTATAAGAATGACATGTTCCATGGGCAAGACAGGGAAAATTATTGTTTTGTGACCATTCTTTGCGCGAGGCCTCGCGCAAAGACGTTCATTTGTGTCAGATTAATGTACTACAGCACGACGCATCAGGCAGGTTGTCGAAAAATAGAAACTTGTCGTATTTATACACGTAACTTAGTACCATTATCAGGACTGCGTGATAGAGATGGATGTATTCACCAATAAAGTTCAACAGTGGTGTACCCAAAGAACCTGAAAAGTATAAGTGTTCCGAAAAAAAGTGTAGTTTCAGGCGCGAGGCCTCGCGCATGGAACGGCGCATGAGAAACATTAGATTTTTTGTGATCATTGTGCGAGGCCTCGCGCAATGGATGTCATAAGCGCTCATAGAAAACAAAAATCGAACAGATCAACCACCTACACAGCATGTGCATTCCCTTGATGTCTGCTCAGAGAAACCACCGTATCACATGGCAGAAGAACTGTGGAAGGGCTAAAACAGGGGGACAAGAGCCCGTGATTATTGTTTGTGTTTTTTCTGCGTCTGCGCAAAAATGAACGGACGCGTTGCAGCGTTGAAAAGGCGATTGCGGCAGAGCGCAAGAGATGGGTTGGTATTTTGATAGAGGATGCCTGGCGTGTACTTGCACCTCACTTTTGTGGGATATGGGCACTGCCTTGACCCACGTGTTGCGGTATTGGTGTCCCGTCCTGGTGAGGACGGGGGTTTGGCTGGGGTGGGCTGCCTCAGTTTTGAGGGCCTGTTCCTGCCACACCATGGGGTCTGGGTCGCATTTCGCCATGACAGGCACGTCCTGTAGGTCGGGAGCATTGGCCGCGTCGTACAGGGCGCCTGGTTAATTGAGGGACATGAGAGTGACGAACGCATTGGTGACCTCGTGGGTGTGCGCCTTGGTGGCCCTTTGGGGGTCCCTGGCGCGGCGTGGTAGTAGTCATTGTACCACGCGCAGTTTGAGGTTGATCGCTGTTGCCATCCGTTGCTCCTCTGGTACGTCCGGCTCCTCCACCCTCCCTGTGCGCCACGGCTTGGGCAGCCTTGGCGAGTGCCGTGACGGTGGGCGGCAGACGGGGCTCGGCGACCTGGGGCACCATGCAGGTGTCTGTTTGGAAGTTGCAGTATATTGTGAACTTTCCCGGCGGGTTGGCGTTGTGGGTGTCCGGGAGGGTCAGAGAGAGTGCCTCTTTGATCTGGGTTACCGCCTCCGGGTGTATGGTGGCGGGGTGGTGCCAGAGGGCGTGCTTCGTGGGGTCCTGGTGTGTACGGGCCGCACCTCCCGCAGGCTCCATGGCCTGCGGTGTGAGGGTGTCGTCGAGAGCTTAGGCCGCTCAAGCTGCCTGGTCAAAAATGACCAAAAAGGTAGGAAAATGACAGGTTTCCAAAGGCAGCAAATAATGGTTGTTTTGATGATATTTCTAGACCGTCGTGAACCAGTATGGCGAAGTAAATATTTTTATAAGAATGACATGTCCCATGGGCGAGACAGGGAAAATCATTGTTTTGTGACCATTCTTTGCGCGAGGGCTCGCGCAAAGACGTTCATTTGTGTCAGATTAATGTACTACAGCACAACGCATCAGGCAGGTTGTCGAAAAATGGAAACCTGTCGTATTTATACACGTAACTTAGTACCATTATCAGGATTGCGTGATAGAGATGGATGTATTAACCAATAAAGTTCAACAGTAGTGTACCCAAAAAAGTTGAAAAGTAGAAATGTTCCGAAACAAAGTGTAGTTTCAAGCGCGAGGCCTCGCGCATGGAATGGCGCATGAGGAATATTAGGATTTTGGTGATCATTGTGCGAGGCGTCGTGCAATGGATGTCATAAGCGCTCATAGAAAACAAAAATGGAACAGATCCACCAACTACACAGCATGTGCATTCCCTTGATGCAGCGCTGCTGCATGGGTGCCCATACAGGTTCCGTCGGCATCTCCAGTTTTCATACTGTGGTCAGCGCTGGCATCACTGCCAAACAGCGATGGTAGCGCGCCGCAACTGGGTACCGCAATTAGGATTAACTAGTCAAATGCGGCACCACCAGACAGTTACAGTAAACCAAAAAGGGTGCATGCGACAAGCGAATCATTGAATAATTGGTCGCGCGAAAACTGTGTGACAGGTTGATGTTTCAAAGCAAGAAAGTTTTTCAAACAGCGATTTTTACGCAGATACAGTGAGGCAATTGTTTTTCACAGCAACAATTCCCCTGCAAAAAGAGGTGGAACTTGAGAAGACAGTGGCCGCAGCATCTGGAGTTTTCCGCGATGTCTGCTCGGAGGAACCACCGTATCACAACTCTGGGAAGGGCTAAAACAGGGGGACAAGGGCGTGTGATTGTTGTTTGTGCTTTTTCTGCGTCTGCGCAAAAATGAACGGATGCGTGGCAGCATTGAAAAGGCGATTGCGGCAGAGCGCAAGAGATGGGTTGGTATTTTGATAGAGGAGGCCTGGCGCCTTCATTTGCTGACGCGCCATTGCACAGTTCCATAGCAGGGAAAATCAAAGTCAGTTGTTGCGATAGAGGGAAGTAGGGCGCAGCGTTGCATTTTAGCAAGGTCAGGTCTGGCGCGATATAGAGCACTTTCAGTGAAGGAAAAGGCCGCAGTCAGGTTACAGACTACATGGAACACAATACACCAGCAGTCGGTTGTGTAATGGATGGACAACTGGTACAACAAACAGTTTACCACAAACCCCGACAAGAACGACGAAACCCTTAACGCAACAGCGTTGGCTGTTTTGCTACTGCGGGCTGCACCGCGCTACTGGCATGGCCATCCTAGGCTGGAAGAACTTGAAGCCTGGGACACCGTGGGCCTTCAGTGCAAAGCTGGCGGGACAAGCACAAGGAAGCGCACAACACGTTGAGCCAATACCGCTGTATGAGGCAGCAGATAACCTCATTCGATGTGTTGACGATCAGCGGCGGCAAGGCCTACCTGACACGTACAGCCATCTCAAGATCCCCATTGTGGATGCTGTGCAGATGAGTGCCCTGGTTTGAACTGCAGAACTGAAGCAGCCTGGTCAATTCGTATGTTCATTAGACGTTGTTTCGATGCTGTTCGTTGCGCAAGGCCTCGCGCATAACCTTGTCATTTTCAGGACAAAACGTATAAATTGTGGAAAGATTTCGAAAAGTTTGCCTACTATGCTGATCCGGAAGCTGTGAAAGTTCTGCAGAGGTTCTACGACAAAGGGGAGAAAGTCACGAAGAACGCGCTGAGGAAACTGGACAGGATTCTCCTGCCGGAGTTCTACAAGAAAGTGGCAGAGGAGATGCAGGCAGAAAAAGCAACTCTCGAATCCTTGCAGAATTAGTTCGACGACATCATCTTTCAACAGTGGTTCTCAATGCATCTGGACCACCCGCACAACGGCCAGTACGTTCGTCCTGAGAAAGGTGTGTACCATCAACGAGACGTGGGTTGCGCTTCTGCGTTGGTGTGCTGCACCTTCTCCATTTCTGTTCTTTAGCCAAGGACATGCGCACCCGCAAAGAGGTTGCTGCACTTGGAAGGCCTGCCCTGCAGGTGACTCTTGGTACATGGGCTATCGCCGGGAACCTGAAGGCAAAAGTTGCGGTCCATGGCCGGCATGGAAATCCATGATTCGCGCACCACTGTAGCAGGTGGCAGAGAAGGGCAAACCCGCCTTCCTGAAAATCCTCAACGTCCAAAAACTCCTTGGTCAAGAGGCAACCAAGAGCCCTGTGGTCCCCCCAGCTGCTGGCGTTACTGGTGACTTCAAAACAGTGGAACAGCAGGATCCATTACTGGCAAGTCCAACTATCACAATTAAGGCGACCCGAATTGCAGCTCTGGCCCATGATCCCCCGAAGCGGTTCATGGAGATTGACAAGAACCTGTTTGTCATCAACGGCGACATATTTGAATATCTTGCTCCTGAGATGATGTGCCGTGCCTGGCTGTATGAAGAGATGGCGCGTGCCGATACGCTTATCTGCGGATCTCAATCTGTTGTTGACAACATGTACGATGTGCTGGAAACAGAAACAGAGAGGCGTCTCAACGATGATTTCAACGCGCCGCGCATGGCTCACATGTTGCGTGTTCCCATCTTCGGTTGACGAATCAAACCGAAGCCAGCAGGGGTTCCTACATTGTTTGACGTTTGCTGGTTGCTGATTTCGTCACCGGATAGCTGGACGAAAAAGGTATAATTTCCTCTTTGCGTCCTCTCTTAGCGCGAGGCCTCACGCGATAACGTCTCCGTCTTTGCAGATTCTAAATTATCTGACATTTGGACCAACTCAAGTAGAGGACATGGATGACACTGAATTTGGCGGTCCCCTTCCGATAACGACGGTCATGTGGTATTTCGACACTCACCTCCATTACCTGAAGAACGATAAGAGCTTCAAGCCTTCGTTTGTGTTCATTGATCATCAGCCAGACCTGGTGTGCAAGATTGCGTCCATCGAGCCGGATTCTCGCATGTACTTTCTTGGTGTCTCCACCGACAGTCTCTCCGATTGGGTCAACAGAGTGCAGACTGAGTTGAACCACGTCTTGACACAAGGGTCGAAACTGGGGGAGTCTGGTGATTGGGACCAGCAAGCCAACTGGGCAAACTGTGGTATTCGCCTTTGGGTTCGCGATGAGAAGTTGGGTTCTGAGGCGTTGTCGCTGAAGGAGGAAGAGACTGTTCAGAAGGGTCAAGCTGCAGAAGCACAGGCCCCTGTCAAGCGGGAGTCTACTGGTGGGGAACCAGCCCCGAAGAAGAAAAGGACTACTTCCAAGCCTCAGGCAGCAAAGTCGGTTACTGGCAAGGAATCCGACGAGAGCGATGGAGATGAGGAGGAGGAGAGCGAGGAAGAAGAAGAGGAGGAACCGCAGGTCTCCCAAAGCAAGGTAGCGAAGAAAGCGGCAGCAAAACTGAGGCCCGAGGAAATCTGGGCCAGGGCTCCATTCAAGCAGCCGGCTCGTCAGTCCCAACCAAAGGACCAACCCGCAAAGCCACTGTCAATTGGTAAGACGTCCGTTGCTAAGGCTATGGTTTCTAAGATGCAAGTTGTTCCGAAGAAAAACTAATTTCTTCGTTTGTTCTGATATTTTATGCGCGAGGGCTCGCGCTATGTATTCCACTTCAACGACCTTTTTGCTGTTGCCTTGTGGGGCACATTTTTTTCTGTGATGCATTTTATTGCGCTGTTGTGCTGGTGTTTGCGCGAGGCCTCGCGCAAAGAAGGGGTGCCAAAAAATGCTTCTTGTGGTGCTGGGCTGAACATGGTTTTGGAAAACTGTTTTTCGAAAGGATTGAAAGCTCATGGGTATTTTCATAGGAAAGCATAAGTGGTAGAGGAAACAAAAAGTCGTGGTTTTCCCAGGAACGTAGTGCATCTTTGGGGAGACAAATGTTTTTCCCGGGCAGTCGGTTTTCTTTAAAATAAATAAAAATTAATTGCTTTTTGCTGCATTTTCGGTTCTTGTGTTTTTGGGTCCTCCAAAAGAACTTTTTTTTCGGAGTGCCGCATAATGGCGGTTTCGGGCACATTTTGACCATGCAACTTGAGACGCCTAAGTCCAGGGCCACATTGTGTACGCGGTTGACTTCAGCGGCCCACGTGGTCCTCCATTCCGTCAGCGTGGGGTCGCTCTCGGCGCAGTCCAGGGTATAGTGGATAGCCGTCCACTCCGGCTGGGGGTCGACAGCAGGGTCGGTGCCCGCTGTTGCGTTTATCCATACCGCTTGTGTGGGTCTCGCCTGGGGCGTTTGGTCGTCGTCTCCCAGGGTTGTGCCTTCAATGGCGGCTGTGCCCTGGGTGGTTATAAAGAGGTGCATGGCCTGTGTTTGTTGTACTTGGTGTGGTGTGAGGAGGCGCATGACTTCCGTCGTTGTTAGCCCTGGGAGGATTTTTTTCCAATCGATGGTGCCCGTCGGTAGTCGCCATGTTGTTGCTGTGCTCCTTGTGTTGTTCCCCTTTCGGGGTAGTTGGTGGTTGTCTGGGATGTGACGCGAGTTGAGGGGCTTGTCGAAATGTTGGACGGTCGTGGTGGCAATGGGGGGTTCGGTCTCTTTGTTGGCTGGTGGGCTGTGCCCTCCTAGCGAGGGCTCGTGTTCGTGTTGCAGAGGCGTTTGGGGTTTTGTTGGGCTGGGGGGTATTTGTGGCTCCGCTATGGGCTGTGGCAATGTTGGCCGAACGCTGGTGGTCCTGTGCGCCGCGCTGGTTGCATCTTCGTGCAGGTAGAACTCCAGTACTGGTGGTCCAACAAGGTGCCACTCGCGTCGGTCATCGTGCAGCGTGTGGAGGTGGATGCTTTGCTGAGTGGACCAGCTGTGGTAGGCCAGGATTGCGTTCGTGATGGCGGGGTCGTTGTTGTCCCCAAAAGGGTGGTCGGGCCTTGAGCAGTCTTTGAACGTGGTGCGAGCGGTCGTAATCAGGGCCCGGATGTCTCCATCTGGCACTACTTGGTCCAATGTTGTACGGGACGTGGTATCCAGTGGGCCCGTGTGTCCCTCCAGGACTTCCGTTTCGTACTTGGTCCAGTCTTGTAGCATGCTTTCCACGTACGCAGCTTCCGTGTACGGTTGGATACTGTGCTCTGCTAGGGTGCGGGCATGGGCCAGCTGCTCTCCGTGGGGGGGGCGCGGCTGGCTCGGGCTTGGGCTCCTTCTTCTCGGTTGCCCTGTGTCTGTGTCGGGTAGCATGCACCAGAATGTATTCGTCATCTTCTCGTTCGGGTGTCCATTCTAGGTGGGCTTCAACCGTGGACGCGTTGGTCGGTCGGCATGTCGCGTTGCATGCGTAGGGGGGGGCCGTTTTGTCATGCAGGACGATGGTGTGGCCCTGCATCCAACTGTGCAGTCTCAGGACGAGGGCCGCCGCTGTCTCCTCGAAGGTTGCTGGTGGTCGGGCGTCTGATTCTTGGATGAAGGTCAGGGCCTCCTGCCCGCGCGGGGCTCCTGCGAGGTTTGTCCAGGCTCCAGCTTTGGTTTCCCGTCCCTGCACCACCACTCTTTCCGGTGATTGTGGCTGGGCGTTTTGCATGTCCCTTCGCAGTTCCTGGATGTACGCCCCTGGGTCTCGGTTTTCTCCTCCTCCCGTTATCCGTTGGTGTGTTTCGTTGAGTGCTCGGTACAGGCTCCTTTTGGGCCGTTGGTGCGCGGCGGCTGCCACCTGCAGTAAGCGTTGGATGCTGTCCTGCAGTGGATCCCTGTCTAGGTCCATGGGGTCCTGGCTCGTGGAGACGTCCAGGCCACTGGGCAGTGATTCCAGGGGTGGGTTAGGGGCTTCGGGAGGCCAGGTGGATAGTTGGGAATGGGTTTCCATCGCGGTGTCGGATGTTCGACTTGACACGGACAGTGGTGCTTCCTGTGTGGTCCTCTGGCGCGCTTGACTGCGTTGTTTCCGTGACCAACGGCACCATTTGTGGTTCCGGCCCGGGGAGATTGTCCCAGTTGCCGCGGTGTTGCGCCTTGTGTTGAAGTGTGTGGCAGTGTTCCGTGTTTTGGGAGCTGTACTCCTTGCGGTCGTGGCTCGGGGTACGCCGACACGGTGTTGTGTTTGTGGTTCGTTTTGTGGTTCGGTCGCTGTAGTCAGTGTGTTGTGATGGGGTGTGGTCCTGCTCCGGGTCCAACTGTCGCTGTGCCCTCTGTGCTCCGGTTTCTCTTTGCCCGTGGGGCCCGGTTGTGCCGGCTGTCTCGGGGCAGTGGTCGGTGGGCCCTTGGGCGGTCGGTGTGGGTGTGTTGGGTGTCCTCCCAGTTGTGTACTGTACACCGTGTGTGTAGGGCTGGGGGTGTATGTGTCTGGTGCCCGCCCTCGGCCGGCATTGCTGGGGCTGTTGAGGTTGTTGGTGTTGCGCCGCAGCATGTGGCTGTAGTCCTTTTTTTGGCTATACTCCGTGCGGTCCAGGCTCAAGGTACGCTGGTGTTTCGTGTTGCTTGCGGTTGGGTCTGTGGCGCGGGCGCTGTAGTCGGTACCTTGCGATGGGGTTCGGTCTGGTTTCGGTTCCAGTTGTCGTCGTGTCGTTCCCTCCCCTGTTGTCTCCCCCCCTTGGGGCCCGGTTGTGTTGGCAGCGCCGGGGTGATGGCCCGTGCGCCGGTGGGTCGTTGGTTCCTGGTGCGCGCTGTATACCGTGTGGGTGGGGCTTGGGGGGAGTGCGCCTGGTGCGTGTTCCCGGCTCTTGGGGCTGCCGAGGTCATCAGGGTCAGCCAGGCGCTGTCTCCCCTCTCGGGTTGTTGTTGTTGTCGGCGTGCTCGGCGTTGCGGGTTCCCCCGGGGCGTCGTTGTCCTGGTGCTCCTGCTCCATCATGTCCTGTGTTTGTGTTGTGTGTCTGGTCTTTCTTGCGTGCCATCAACTTGGGCGTGGAGGTACCGCCTGTGCGTGCACCTCATACTGCGTGTTGTCACATGCGCCTGTGCACCATATACGGGGCTGGCAGGTCGCATACCTCTTGCCCTTGGCTTCAGCGTCTCCTGGGTTCTGCTCGCCCGCTGTACTCCACTGCACAGATTGCGCTCTTTATGCCAGGGCTCTGAACCCGTCAGCGTCAGCCATGTGGAAGAGCTGCGGCACACAGTGTAGGCTCAGGTGGTGCGTTGCGTCGTGTCATGTCGTGGTGCGTTGCGGCACCTTGTTTTCGGAGAATGTTGCGGTTGGTGACGTGCCGCGGCGTCGTGTAGCCGCGTCGTCGTGTTGTGCCGCGTAGGATGGTGTTTGGTCGTGTGGCGTCGCGTGGTTGTGTCGTTGCGTCGTGTCGCAGCGTGTTCTGTGTCGTGTTCTGTGGCGTTGGGTGGTGTCATGTTGTGCGAGGCGTGGGCTTTGCCATGTCGCGTCGTGTGTTGTCTTGTTGTGGTTGGTTGTGTGGTGTAGTATTGCGTCCTGTTACGTGGTGTTGCGTAGTTTTCGTTGGGTTGTGGTGTTTCTTGTTGTTTGATGTTGTTGTGCATTGCTGGTTTTTGTCGCATGCCGCCTCGTGTGATGTTGTGTAGCCGTTGTGTTGTGTGGTGTGGTGTGGCGCGCTGCGTCATGCTGGGTCGTGTCGTGCTGGTGGTATGTGGTTGCGTCAGGTTGCGGTTTGTCGTGGTGTTTAGGTTGTGCGGCGTGGTGTGGGTTCGCAGTGCGTCTTGGTGTGTCGTGTTCCGTGTTGGTACTTGGTGGGTTCCACGGGTCACGTCAATTGTCGTGTTGCTATGTTGTGTGTTGTTTCATTGTGTGCTTGTGTTGCGTTGCGCGTTTCGTGGTGCTCGTTTGTGGCGTGGTGTCCGGTCTTGTGTGTTGCGTCGGGGTTGGTTTGACGTTGGGTTATGTCCTGTTGTGTTGTGTGGTGCCATGTCATGTGGTGTGGTGGCGTGTCTTGTGGCGTTCCGTTGCGGTGTGTTGCCTTGTGGTTTGTTGCGTTGTGTTGTATTGTTGTTGTTGATTCTGGTGGGTTTTGATGTGTTTTTGTTCTGCGGCGTTGTTTTGGGGCATGTTTTGTGGTCCTTTTTGCTGTTGTGTGGCTTATGAATGGCGTGTGTTGTTGGTACGTTAGTTGCGCGTCATTGTTGCGTTGTGTGGCGCCGTGTTATGTGTTGTTGTGTTCTATCGTGACGTCCTATGGTTCTTGTCTTGTGTCGTGGCGTTACGCGTGTTGTGTTGTGGTGTCCTGTCGTGGTGCGTTGGGTTGTACGTTGGGGTGTGGCGTTGGGTATTATCACGCGGTGTTGCGTGTTGTTGCTTGGCGGTTTGTTGCATTGTGCAGCATGTTGTTTTGCGTTATGGCGTATCGTTGTTTATTTCTTGTTTTGGGGTGGTGTATCTTGTTGGCGGGCTTGTTGTTTTGAGTTGTGTCTCCGCGTTGTGTGGCCTTGTGTAATAGGTATGTTGGTTGCGCTCCATTGTTGTGTCATGTAGCGCCGTCGTGTTGTGGTTTGTTGTGTGGGATGGCGTGGCTCTCCCGTTGTGTTGTGGTGGTGCGCTGGTTGCGGTGTTGTGTTGCGGCGTGTTGTGTTGTTTTGAGTGGTATTGTGTGGCGTTTGGGTGTGTGTTGTGTCTTGGCACGCGGTTTTTTTGCGTTGTCATGTGGTGTTGCATAGTTGCGTGTTGTGTCTTGATGTGTTTGTGACACATAGTGTTGTGCCATGTCTCGTTGCCGTGTGTTGCTTAGCGGCTTGTTGATTCGCTGGCTCTTCGTCATGTTCGGTGTTTGCTCCGCCTCGTGGTGCCCTTCATTTCGATTTGCTCCGCGAGCAAGGTAGGTACCATATGGTATAAATAGACAAGGGCCTGGGGATGAGAGGTTTCATCGGTAATTAGCGCGCGATGCTTTATGCTTGGTGACTCCACTCTTTGGTTTTGGCGGCGCCCAGGAGTAAGCGCTTCTGCGTGTGGTTGTTTGGTGTTTGCTTGCCATGCATGTCCTTGCCTTGCCCATAGTGTAGTCTTGAGTTCGTCCCTTTGTCTTTCTCTGCGTTGGTCTCGTGCCACTTTGGCGTCGTGCTTTTTGGGGCGCTGCATTTTCTTGGCGGCTCCATACCTCGCCACGGTGGAACATACTTTTGTTTTCTTCGCCGTTGTTCATCGTGTTCACGCTCCTTTGGACCAGTCCTACGAGATGCGGTTTGCTATTTGTTTTGGGGCATGCAGGGGATTCAATGTCTTGTCTGGTTCTCCTCTCTGTTCTCGCTGAGGTCTGGTTGTGTGGATGTTTCTGCTGACCTCGCCAAACATCGCCGCAAAGTTTCAACCGGGGGGATTTCAGGTCACTAAAAACGATTTCTGGGTTCATTTTTTCTTTTGGTGTGTCTGTCTCTTTGTTCTCATTTAATCTTTCCACGCTGAGGGCTGGTTCATGCGAATGAATACATTGATGTGGCATGTTTGTTCTTCGATGTCTCTGCTGTCACTGTTGTAAGTGCAGCTCGCGATGCAGCACATGAAGCTGTACAGGCGTCAGAAAGCTGAGTAAAGAGACACTACTGTGGATCAAAGATGTGCAGTGCTGTGCTGACGGTACGACTGACCGACAGCAAAACTTGAACGAACAAGGGCAGGGCAAACTGATTTTCCCACAGCCCCAAACGATGGCTCCTCTTTCTCTCTTTCTCTCTCTCTCTCTCTCTCTCTTATGGCAACCGAGCAGGGCCAGTCCCCAGAACTTGGTGCTCTGCGGAAGGAAAAGTAGCATTCAACGCACTGTTGCCAAAAATTAGAACCGTTAGAGGGTTACAGTTAGGTACCACTGTTTAGGAACTAGGTCAGTTTCTACCAACAAGTCTAGCACGGTTCCATGAACACAAAAGCGTGAGAGCGTTCCCACTAAACATCTCGCTAGTCCAGGGTGGTGACTACCCACAAGCTGGGAGGGGTCCTGTTACCCACAAGTTGCGAGGGTCCCTTCGCAGCACACTAACCTACTAGACCCAACCTCCCTGCTCTCACTGCTAAGCGCCGTCACAAAATCCCTTACATGAGGCTTGGGCTTGCGGTGTAAGTCCAAGTGCCTCGTGCACGTCCGCACCCAGCCTAACTCCGACTGAGTGCACTGCCACCTACAGTGCTGCACCCTCAGTGGTGCTTTTCCCTGGAGGTTAGTAGCTAGTTTTGCCTCTCCCACCTCCCTTAGATCCTCTGACCCCTTTGTAGGGAGGTTGTTTGACACAGTATTTTACGACCCCCAGGATTTGTTACCTAGGCTGGACACTGGGTCCGGGTGATCAAAGCAATAACCTGTTTGCTCCCTGAGAGGAGTACAGACAGCAGCCTCAGTACTTGGCATAAGGCTACCTCCTGTAAGTTCCCAGCCCCAGCCGTAGGCTGAAGGCTTGTCTTATTTTCTCTTAGGGTCATTGTGACCATAGTTCCTCTAAAGCAACTTATGGTGTTTGTTGCTGTGAGGGGGGTTTCCCAGCGCCCTCCACCCAAACAAAAAGGTTGGTTAGCCGCAACCACCCTACAGTGCTGGAAAACAACTACGGCAAGCACAAACAAACACCACCGAGGGCAAACAAGCGCAAAATGTGTGCCTTGGTTGGGTGAGGGGTCCCCAACAAACCAACTCAAAGCAACTACAACCAATGAAGGAGTTTGGACGCAAAACTTGTCTCAAGCCTCAAAGGGAGAACAATTGGAACCGACTTGACGCAAAGAGAGCCAAAACAAGTCGACCCAAGTCAACTCAACCCAAAATGAACCGAGATTATACCACCCAACGAGCACATGCACCTGGCCCCCAGCCACCGTGACACTCAACACCGAACTTGATAAAAGAAGCCTGTGGGGCCCTAGATGACTGGCGAAAGAGGTTTTGTAAGCTTCAAACGGAGCAAAACTGGAGAAACAAAACAACGAACGCGATGAAACCCGATGAAACTCGACAAAACTCGACGAAACTCGACAAAACGGCACTGATCCTACACCAGTCCTAGGCCGCACTGTATACCTTACCTTGACCTTGCAACGCAAAAAAAGACAGGAATGCCTAAATCTGAGATAGCCCAGGAGGCATGGCTGTCCCCCTGGGGTCACACAAAGCCGTCGGCGAGCAACACAAAGCGCACGAGGCGCGCTCGGCCTCACTGGGCGACGGATCTAGACCCTTTAACTGCTTTGGGGCAAAAAACCTGCAGTATATCAACAGAGGCTCCTTCAGGCCCACCATTCAAATGCAAGGCCTGAAAAAGGCCACAGAAGCACAACTAAACTCATAATAGCCCCTTTATCTGCTTCCGGCCAGCCGTTAAAGCCACTCCTGGGCCGTTGATGCAAAGATGCATAAGAAGGCCTCTCAAGGGCCATGGCATACCATGATGCAGCAGTGCACACAAGTGTGAAACAAACACAAGATTGTTATGTCTCCTTATGATTGTACCCCCACACTCACGATGACCTGCTGGGAAGGCAGCCCACACCAACGAGGGGCGATGAACTCCAGCCGTGTCCCCACAGTACCTGGGAAGTACTCGAAGGCAATGGGGTGGGCAGCCAATACACAGATGTCTGAAGCATAGTCACCAGGGTACTCACCAGTTAGGCAGCCGTGCTGAAGGCGATGAAAGGGCCCCAAGGCTGGATGTGGGGCTACACTTGGCAAAGACGGCACAGCTGGTCACAATGCAGTCCCAACGACTGCACTTGTCTTGGACAGCGTGAAGGCGAGGTGGAAAACCCAAAATACCACAATAAACCCCCGAGGCTGAAGGTAGGGGCACCAGTAGCCTCAAAATCCAAACAAGGCCGTATTGGCCATAGCCCTGGCTAGCCTGCTGCAGAGTAGCGCAGCAGCGGGAGCGTATCCAGCCAAAAGAAATTGCTGTGGCCTCTGCACCATGAAACAGGCACGGGTACAAGGCCAATCGTAGTGGAATTTAAAGGTGCACAAAATGAAGTAATGGATATGCATAAATAGCATAGTTCTAAACGAGACCGCGCGCCTTGTTTCGCGAGGCGCGGGGGGAAGGGGGGGTCGGCGCTAACGAGGCGCACGGAGGGGGGTTTGGTTGATACGAGGCGCCCGGGGGGAGGAGTTTGGCATTAACGAGGCGCAAGGGGGGGGGGTGGCGCTGACGAGGCGCACGGGGGGGGGGTTGGCGCAAACAGGTTTGCCGCTGACAAGGCGCACAGCAGGAGTGGTTGGTGCTAACGAGGCGCACGGGGGGGGGTGTCGCTGAGGGCTGGTTGTCCCCACGGCCCGGTTACGCGCCTCCCGCCCCCCGCTCCGCTTGCAGGCCCCCAAGAAAGCAGGGGGATATCGCAAGATATCGAAAGACGACGCGCTATACAAATGTCGTTTCTTGTGCACACTGCAGTGGTGGGGATCCCCGAGACGAGGTGTGACATAGCCACTTTGCCAACAAGAGGGCCACTTCTGATTTTGCCCCCCGCTCTGCAGCAGTGGGGATCCCCAAGACGGCAGGCATGACGCAGCCACTTTGCCCACAAGTCGGCCACTTCTGATTTTGCCCCCCGCTCTGAAGCGGTGGTGATCCCCCAGATGGCAGGGGTGACGTAGCCACCTTGCCCACAAGTGGGCAACTTCTGATTTTCCCCCCCGCTCTGAAGCGCTTGGGATCCCCGAGGCGGCAGGGGTGACGTAGCCACTTTGCTCCCAAGTGGGCCACATCTGATCCCCCCCAGCCCCGCTCTGAAGCGGTGGGGATCCCTGAGACGGGAGGGGTGACGTAGGTACTTTGCCCACAAGTGGGCCACTTCTGATTTTGCCCTCCGCTCTGAAGCGGTAGGGATCCCTGAGAGGGCAGGGGTGACGTAGCTACTTTGCCCACAAGTGGGCAAGTTGTGATTATGTCCCCCATTCTGAAGCGGTGGGGAGCCGCAAGACGGCAGGGGTGACATAGCTACTAAGCCCACAAGTGGGCCACCTCTGACTTCCCCCGCCCCGCTCTGAAGTGGTGGAAATCCCAGAGAAGGCGGGGGTGATGTAGCTGCTTTGCCCACAAGGCGGCCACCTATGATTTGTCATCCCAGGTCATCCCAGGTTGATGTCAACATTGGTAATCATTTCGGTTTGCCTTCCCTTCCCTTTGCAATGTCGAGATATGGTCGTGGTGGGTCAGCACACTCCATGGTGGGACCCACGTTCATGCATGAAGAGTGCATTTTTGTGTCGTTCATGATGCGACTTTTTTGACTCAGTGTGTTGCGTCATTGTCGAGGTTTATCGTAATTTTTTTCTGACGTCGCTGCGACAAGTCCATAGGTTTATAATCACCTTGATTCAAGTTCATTCTAGCCATTGGCAAATTTTATTGTCAAATCTCCTCTGAAATTTTGGGCACTTTGTTTTCATGTAATCAAAGTTCGCCACTATATCCCGAAGATATAGTGGCGACTGAAAAAGAGTAAGAGCTCATTTTGTTCGTACTTGTTGAGTACGAACGATATATGTTTGAGTTTTGGTTGCGTTTAGACACTCTGGACATCTTTTAGTTCAGAGTTTTAAACTTCTTTGAGCTCATTTTTGGCGTCGTCATTTTATGCCAAAAATCACTCATTTTTAGCCTTTCATGGGCCTACGTTTCGAGCTTAATTCTTCAATCTCGCGTCGAGTTCGAGTCCAGGTTTGTTTGTGGGTGTTGTGGCATGTGTCCCCTGGTGCTAATGCACTTTGTGTGGCCGTCATTCATTGTACATAAGGCCACACCTGATTTTGGTGATTTTGTCTTGAATTTTATATTTTTCATGTGTTCACTTGTGGTGACCATGGAGATCCACTACTATTAGGTTTTTGGTCCAACTCTCAATCATTCGTGGTTTCCACAGTCCCCAGTAGTCATATATGGTCATAATGGGTTGTAGTCGATTTTGGCCCTTACGCTACGACTAATTTTCCATGTGCCTTTTTGGTCAATTTTTGCTTGTAGCAAATTTGGTCATGTGAACATTGCCCAAATTTACTCAGTTGTGGGTCAACGTTTCGAATTCATATCTTCATGTACATGTTTGGTTTGACCTCAAGTATTTATTTCACTCAACCGGAATACCTTTCACTCTACCCGCATGCTTTTATCTGGTTATAACTCACTTTGGGCTTACCACACCAATGCAATCTTTAAAGCTTTTTGGAGACTTCAAATTTTGTGTGTTCACTTCATTCACGGGTTCATTGGGGTCTCTGGGCCAAATCTCCTTGTTCATTGACCCTAGACCTCCCCAATGTTTCTATGTTGGGTATTTGAACTCGTTTTTGTATGTTCTACTACTTAGCCAATCCATTGGAACCAAGTCTGCCAAGTGTATAGGATAGTGGTTTTGCATGGTCCCAGAGATGTACATTATGCACCCTGAAAACCACCCTGTCATGTAGTCCCTTGGCCGGTAAAGAGTAAAGAACTCATGAGGAGTTGGACCTTGGGGTCTTTTTCTATGGTTCAATTGTGCTCTTCACTCTGTATTTAGCGTTTGCTGGAACGTTACTGCCACATAGGTTCACTGTTTTGACCTTTCCCTGGAACTTTGTTGAAAATTCCAAATTTCATGAGGTCAGTTCTGGGCCATGGAAACGTTAGGCCATCTTCTTGATTTGGGCCAATATTTTACCCATGGCCTCTCATCAGTGTGTATTCATCATTTTGAAGGTGTTTGGGTTATGGCCTTATGAGATTGGACCAAACCCATATGTCACCTCAAGTCGGACTTGAAATCTGACCCAGGAATGTATGCATAAGCCCTTTTTGAGGTCCCCCGAAATGATCTCAAAAAGTGGGTATTGGAGTTTGTTGCCTTGCTCCGACCTGAGAGGGAGGTAGGGCCAACTCTTTTAGGACAATGAACTCCATTCCGGATCCCTGGTGCATGCACTTCCCTGAACCTTGGGCTAAACCTAGGACAGAGTTTTTTGCATTCCTTTCTCCCTTGCTTTTTCACTTATGGCAACTTCACCAATGTGCGCAGCTTACCAGACTTGTTGCAGTGTCATGGTATCAGGGAGACAGACTCGGATATCCGGTGGACAGAATGTTCTACTGATGCCCTTTGGAGGTGCCCACATTGAAAACTTTGAATTCCCTTTGCCTTGACGGGAGGGTGTGTTGAAGTGGGTAACCTCTCATTTTTGGTTTTGCCTGTTTTTGTGCCCTGCTTCCCATACTGGGTCTCGAAGCCCGTGTGGAGTTGGGTCCTGCCCACCTACGTGTGTCAGTAAGAAGGTCTTGGCTACCCCCAACTACCCTTGTCTCCTCTTAGTATGTGGGATCCTGAGATGGTATGGGCAATTTACCACTCTACACCCTTTTTCACAAAAGTTGCCGGGCCTAAGTATTATAGGCACCCAGGACGGCCACCCCCCCTACAGTGGTGTGGTGGGGCTATCTCCTGCCCCAAGGGGACTTGAGTTGGGATTTTTGGGGAAGATGGAGAGTAACTGTGTGGGCACTAGACCTCCGCCTCTGGGGTCCTGTAGTGCCGGGAGTGGAGAGTGACCACCCCCCCTCTAGGGTAGGGTTTGACAGCCAATGGGCCTTACCTATGTCTTGTTGTTTTTGCATGCTTTGTTCTTCCTCCTTGGGCATCCTGAATCAGGCTCCCCGGGATGTGCTGATTGGGAGAGTGGCCTCCCTTTGTCCCCCCCCCTCCTGCCTTGATGCCCTTTCCTTTGTGACCTATGTTGATCACTGCACCTTACCCTAATTGAGACATCGTTTGGAGGATTTACATGTTCCTATGACAATTCTGAAGCCGTTGGTTAATTTTTACACAAGTGGCCCACTTCTGACTTTTCCCCCCTGCTCTGAAGCGCTGGGGATCCCCGGTAGGGCAGGGGTGACGTAGCCACTTTGCCCACAAGTGGGGCCGTTCTCATTTCGCCCCCCGCTCTGAAGCGGTGGGGATCCCTCTGACGGCAGGGGTGACGTAGCCAATTTGTGCACAAGTAGACCCCTTCTCATTTGGCCCCCCGCTCTGAAGCGGTGGGGATCCCCGAGTTGGCAGGGGTGACATAGCCACTTTACCCACAAGTGGGCCACTTCCGATTTTGGCCCCCGCTCTGAAGCGATGGAGATCCCTGAGACGGCTGGGGTGACACAGTCACTTTGCCCACAAGTGGGCCACTTCTGATTTTGGCCCCTGCTCTGAAGCGTCGGAGATCTCCGAGACGGCAGGGGTGACATAGCCACCTTGCCCACAAGTGGGCCCCTGGTGATTTTTCCCCCCCGCTCTGAAGGTGTGGGGATCCCCGAGACGGCAGGAGTGATGTGGCCACTTTGCCCACAAGTGGGCCCCTTCTGATTTTGCCCCCTGCTCTGAAGCGGTTGGGATCACGGAGACAGCAGGGGTGACATAACCACTTTCCCCGAAGTGGTTCACTTCTGATTTCCGCCCCGCTCTGAACCGGTCAGGATCCCCGAGGCGGCAGGGGTGACATAACCACTTTCCCCCAAGTGGGCAACTTCTGATTTTTGGCTCCCGCTCTGAAGCGGTTGGGATCCCTGAGACGACAGGGGTGACGTAGCCACTTTTCCCAACAGTGGGCGACTTCTGATTTCTCCCCCCGCTCTGAAGCGTCCGAGATCTTTGAGACGGCAGGGGTGACATAGCCACTTTGCCCGTAAGTAGGCCACTTCTGATTTTGCCCCCCGCCCTGAAGCTGTGGGAATCCCCGAGACGGCAGGGCTGACATTGCCACTTTGTTCACAAGTGGGCCCCTTCGGATTTTGCCCCCCGCTCTGAAGCAGTGGGTATCCCCGAGACAGCAGGGTTGACGTAGCCACTTTGCCCCCCAGTGGACCCCTTCTGATTTTGCCCCCCGCTCTGAAGCGGTGGGGAACACCGAGATGTCGGGGGTCACATAGCCACTTTGCCCACAAGTGGGCATCCTCTGATTTTGCCCCCCGCTCTGAAGCGGTGGGGATCCCCGAGATGTCAGGGGTCACGTAGCCAATTTGCGCCCAAGTGTGCCATCTCTTATTGTCTCCCCCGCTCCGAAGCGGTGGGGGTCCCCGAGAAGGCAGGAATTACGTAGCCACTTTGCCCACAAGCGGGCCACTTCCGATTCTGCCCACGGATCTGAAGCAGTGGGGATCCCCGACACGGCAGCGGTGACATAGCCACTTTGCCCACAACTGGGCCACTTCTGATTGGGCCCCCCGCTCTGAAGCGGTGGGGATCCCCCAGATGGCAGGGCTGACGTAGCCACTTTGCCCACAAGTGGGCTCCTTCTGATATTGGGCTCCGCTCTGAAGCGGTGAAGATCCCCGACACGGCAGGGGTGATGTAGGTACTTTGCCCACAAGTGGGCCCCTTCTGATTTTGCCCCCCGCCCTGAAGCGTTCGGGATCCCCGAGATGGCATGGGTGATATAGCCACTCGGCCCACAAGGGGGCGTCCTCGGATTTTCCCCCCTGCTCTGAAGCGGGGGCTTTCCCCGAGACGGCAGGGGTGACGTAGCCACTTTGCCCACAAGTGGGCTCCTTCTGATATTGGGCTCCGCTCTGAAGCGGTGAAGATCCCCGACACGGCAGGGGTGATGTAGCTACTTTGCCCAAAAGTGGGCCCCTTCTGATTTTGCCCCCCGCTCTGAAGCGGTGGAGATCCCCGAGACAGCAGGGGTGACCTAGCCACTTTGCCTTAAGGGCCCCAGTTCTGATTTTCCGCCCCGCTCTGAAGCGGTGGGGATCCCCGAGGTGGCAGGGGTGACCCAGCCACCTTGCTGACAAGTGGGCCCCTTCTGATTTTCCCGACTGCTCTGCAGCGTTCGGGATCCCTGAGACGGCAGGGGTGACACAGCCACTTTGCCCACAGGTGGGCCACTTCTGATTTTTCTCCCCCGCTCTGAAGCGGTGGGGAACCCCGAGACGGCAGGGGTGATATAGCCACTTTGCCCACGAGTGGGCAAGTTCTGATTTTGCCCCCCACTCTGAAGCGGTGGGGATCTCCGAGACGGCAGGGGTGACGTAGCCACTTTGCCCACAAATTGGCCCCTTCTGATTTTGCCCCCCGCTCCGAAGCGGCGGGGATCCCTGAGACGGCAGGGGTGACATAGCCACTTTGCCCCAAGTGGGCCACTTCTGATTTCCCCCCCCACTCTGAAGCGGTGGGGATTTCTGAGACCGCAGGGGTGACATAGCCACTTTCCCCACAAGTGTGCCACTTCTGATTTTTCTTGCTTGTTCTGAAGCGGTGGAGAACCCCGAGACGGCAGGGGTGACATAGCCACTTTGCCCACGAGTGGGCAAGTTCTGATTTTGGCCCCCGCTCTGAAGCGGTGGGGATCCCCGAGACGGCAGGGCTGACGTAGCCAGTTTGCTCACAAGTGGACCCCTTCTGATTTTGCCCCCCGCTCTGAAGCGGTGGGGATCCCCGAGGCGGCAGGGGTGACCCAGAGACCTTGCCCAGAAGTGGGCCCCCTCTGATTTTCCCCCCCGCTCTGAAGCAGTGGGGATCCCCGAGACGGCAGGGGTGACATAGCCACTTTGCCCACAAGTGGGCCCCCTCTGATTTTGCCCCTTGCTCTGAAGCAGTGGGGATCCCGAGACTGCAGGGCTGACGTAGCCAGTTTGCTCACAAGTGGACCCCTTCTCATTTTGCCCCCCGCTCTGAAGCGGTGGGGATCCCCGAGATGGCTGGGGTGACATAGCCACTTTGCCCACAACTGGGCCACTTCTGATTTTGCCCCCCGCTCTGAAGCGGTGGGGATCCCCGAGGCCGCAGGGGTGACGTAGCCACTTTGCCCACAACTCGGCCACTTCTAATTTTGGCCCCCGCTCTGAAGCGGTGGGGATCACCCAGACGGCAGGGGTGACATAGCCACGTCACCCCTGCCATCTCAGGGATCCCCACGGCTGCAGAACAGGGGGGAAAATCAGAAGTGGCCAACTTCTGGGCAAAGTGGCTACATCACCCCTGCACTCTCGAGGATCCCCACCACTTCAGAGCGGGGGGCAAAATCGTAAGTGCCCCACTTGTGGGCAAAGTGGCTACGTCACCCCTGCCGTCTCTAGGATCCCCACCTCTTCAGAGCGGGGGGCAAAATCAGAAGTGGCCCACCTGTGGGCAAAGTGGCTATGTAGCCGCTGCCGTGTCGGGGATCCCCACCGCTTCAGAGCAGGGGGCAAAATCAGAAGGGGCCCACTTGTGGGCAAAGTGGCTATGTCACCGCTGCCGTGTCGGGGATCCCGGCCGCTTCAGAGCGGGGGACAAAATCAGAAGTGGCCCACTTGTGGGCAAAGTGGCTACGTCACCCCTGCCGTCTCTAGGATCCCCACCTCTTCAGAGCGGGGGGCAAAATCAGAAGTGGCCCACCTGTGGGCAAAGTGGCTATGTCACCGCTGCCGTGTCGGGGATCCCCACCGCTTCAGAGCGGGGGGCAAAATCAGAAGGGGGCCACTTGTGGGCAAACCGGCTATGTCATCGCTGCCGTGTCGGGGATCCCGGCCGCTTCAGAGCGGGGGACAAAATCAGAAGTGGCCCACTTGTGGGCAAAGTGGGTACGTCACCCCTGCGGTCTCGGGGATCCCCACTGCTTCAGAGCGGGGGGGCAAAATCAGAGGGGGCCCACTTGTGGGCAAAGTGGCTACGTCACCCCTGCATTCTCGGGGATCCCCACCGCTTCAGAGCGGGGGGCAAACCCAGAAGTGGCCCACTTGTGGGCAAAGTGGCTATGTTACCCCTGCCGTGTCGGGGATCTTCACCGCTTCAGAGTGGGCAGGAAAATCAGACTTTGTCCACCTGTGGGCAAAGTGGCGGTGTCACCCCTGCCGTTTCGAGGATCCCCACCGTCGCAGAGCGGGGGGGAAATTCAGAAGGGGCCCACTTTTGGGCAACGTGGCTACGTCAGTCCTGCCGTCTCAGGGATCCCCACCGCTCCCCGAGACGGCAGGGGTGACGTAGCCACTCTGCCCACAAGTGGGCCACTTCTGATTTTGCCCCCCGCTCTGAAGCGGTGGGGATCCCCGAGACGGCAGGAGTGACGTAGCAACCTTGCCCCAAGTGGGCCACTTCTCATTTTGCTCCCCGCTCTGAACCAGTGGGCATGCCCAAGATGGCAGGGCTGACGTAGCCACTTTGCCCACAAGTGGGCCACTTCTGATTTTGCTTCCCGCTCTGAAGCGGTGGGGATCCCCGACATGTCAGGAGTGACGTAGCCACTTTGCCCACAAGTGTGCCACTTCTGATTTTGCTCCCCGCTCTGAAGCGGCCGAGATCCCGGAGACGGCGGGGGTGACGTAGCCACGTTTCCCCCAAGGGTGCCACTTCTGATTGTCTTCCCCGCTCTGAAGCGGTGGGGATCCCTGAGAAGGCAGGGGTGACGTAGAAGCGGGCCACTTCTCATTTTGCCCCCCGCTCTGAAGAGGTGAAGATCCCCGACACGGCAGGGGTGAGGTAGCCACTTTGCCCACAAGTGGGCCACTTGTGATTTTGCCCCCCGCTCTGCAGCTGTAGGAATCCCCGGGACGGCAGGGCTGACACAGCCCCTTTGCCCACAGAATGGGCCACTTGTGATTTTGTCCCCCGCTCTGAAGCATTGGGGATCCCCGAGAGGGCAGCGGTGACGTGGCCAATTTGCCCACAAGTGGGCCCCTTCTGATTTTGGCCCCCGCTCTGAAGCGGTGGGGATACCTGAGACGGCAGGGGTGATGTAGCAATTTTGCCCACAAGTGTGCCACTTCTGATTTTGCTCCCCGCTCTGAAGCAGTGGGGATCCCCGAGACCGCAGGGGTGACGTAGCCATTTTGCCCACCAGTGGGCCACATCTGATTTTGCCCCTCGCTCTGAGACGGTGAAGATCCCCGACACGGCAGGGGTGACGTAGTCACTTTCCCCACATGTGGGCCACTTATGATTTTTCTCTGCCGCTCTGAAGCGGTGGGGATCCCCGAGACGGCAGGGGTGACGTAGCCACTTTGCCCACAAGTGGACCACTTCTGATTTTGACCTACTTCACCCCTGCTGTCTCGGGGATCGCCACCGCTTCAGAGCGGGGGGCAAAATCAAAAGCGGCCCACTTGTGGGCACAGTTGCTATGTCCCCGCTGCCGTCTCGGGGATCCCCTCCGCTTCAGAGCGGGGGCAAAAGCAGAGGTGGCCCACTTGTGCGCAAAATGGCCATGTCACCCCTGCCGTCTCGGGGATCCCCACTGCTTTAGAGCGGGGGGGGAAATCACAACTGGCCCACTTGGGGCAAAGTAGCTATGTCACGCCTGCCCTCTCGGGGATCCCCACCGCTTCAGAGCGGGGGGCAAAACCAGAAGGGGCCCACTTGTGGGCAAAGTGGCTACGTTACCCCTGCCGTCTCGGGGATCCCCACAGCTTCAGCGCGGGGGCCAAAATCAGAAGTGGCCTACTTACGGGCAAAGTGGCTACGTCACCCCTGCCGTCTCAGGGATTCCCAGCGCTTCAGAGCGGGGGGCAAAATCAGAAGGGGCCCACAAGTGGGCAAAGTGGCTATGTCAGCCCTGCCGTCTCGGGGATCCCCACCGCTTCAGAGCGGGGGCCAAAATCAGAACTTGCCCACTCGTGGGCAAAGTGGCTATGTCACCCCTGCCGTCTCGGGGTTCTCCACCGCTTCAGAACAAGCAAGAAAAATCAGAAGTGGCACACTTGTGGGGAAAGTGGCTATGTCACCCCTGCGGTCTCAGAAATCCCCACCGCTTCAGAGTGGGGGGGGAAATCAGAAGTGGCCCACTTGGGGCAAAGTGGCTATGTCACCCCTGCCGTCTCAGGGATCCCCGCCGCTTCGGAGCGGGGGGCAAAATCAGAAGGGGCCAATTTGTGGGCAAAGTGGCTACGTCACCCCTGCCGTCTCGGAGATCCCCACCGCTTCAGAGTGGGGGGCAAAATCAGAACTTGCCCACTCGTGGGCAAAGTGGCTATATCACCCCTGCCGTCTCGGGGTTCCCCACCGCTTCAGAGCGGGGGAGAAAAATCAGAAGTGGCCCACCTGTGGGCAAAGTGGCTGTGTCACCCCTGCCGTCTCAGGGATCCCGAACGCTGCAGAGCAGTCGGGAAAATCAGAAGGGGCCCACTTGTCAGCAAGGTGGCTGGGTCACCCCTGCCACCTCGGGGATCCCCACCGCTTCAGAGCGGGGCGGAAAATCAGAACTGGGGCCCTTAAGGCAAAGTGGCTAGGTCACCCCTGCTGTCTCGGGGATCTCCACCGCTTCAGAGCGGGGGGCAAAATCAGAAGGGGCCCACTTTTGGGCAAAGTAGCTACATCACCCCTGCCGTGTCGGGGATCTTCACCGCTTCAGAGCGGAGCCCAATATCAGAAGGAGCCCACTTGTGGGCAAAGTGGCTACGTCACCCCTGCCGTCTCGGGGAAAGCCCCCGCTTCAGAGCAGGGGGGAAAATCCGAGGACGCCCCCTTGTGGGCCGAGTGGCTATATCACCCATGCCATCTCGGGGATCCCGAACGCTTCAGGGCGGGGGGCAAAATCAGAAGGGGCCCACTTGTGGGCAAAGTACCTACATCACCCCTGCCGTGTCGGGGATCTTCACCGCTTCAGAGCGGAGCCCAATATCAGAAGGAGCCCACTTGTGGGCAAAGTGGCTACGTCAGCCCTGCCATCTGGGGGATCCCCACCGCTTCAGAGCGGGGGGCCCAATCAGAAGTGGCCCAGTTGTGGGCAAAGTGGCTATGTCACCGCTGCCGTGTCGGGGATCCCCACTGCTTCAGATCCGTGGGCAGAATCGGAAGTGGCCCGCTTGTGGGCAAAGTGGCTACGTAATTCCTGCCTTCTCGGGGACCCCCACCGCTTCGGAGCGGGGGAGACAATAAGAGATGGCACACTTGGGCGCAAATTGGCTACGTGACCCCTGACATCTCGGGGATCCCCACCGCTTCAGAGCGGGGGGCAAAATCAGAGGATGCCCACTTGTGGGCAAAGTGGCTATGTGACCCCCGACATCTCGGTGTTCCCCACCGCTTCAGAGCGGGGGGCAAAATCAGAAGGGGTCCACTGGGGGGCAAAGTGGCTACGTCAACCCTGCTGTCTCGGGGATACCCACTGCTTCAGAGCGGGGGGCAAAATCCGAAGGGGCCCACTTGTGAACAAAGTGGCAATGTCACCCCTGCCGTCTCGGGGATCCCCATCGCTTCCAAGGGGGCCAAAATCAGAAGTGGCCCGCTTGTGGGCAACGTGGCTGCGACACCCCTGCCTTCTCGGGGATCCGCACCGCTTCAGAGCAGTGGGCAAAATCAAAGGTGGCACACTTGGGCGTAAATTTGCCACGTCACCCCCGCTGTCTGGGGGATTCCCACCGGGGCAAAATCAGAGGGGGCCCACTTGTGGGCAAAGTGGCTACGTCAGCCCCGACAACTCGGGGATCCCCACCGCTTCAGAGCGGGGGCAAAACCACAAGTGACTCACGTGTGGGCATACTGGCTACGTCACCCCTGCGTCTCGGGGGGTCCCGACTGCTTCAGAGCGGGGGGGAAAATCACAACTGGCCCGCTTGGGGCAAAGTGGCTACTTCACTCCTGCCGTCTTGGGGATCCCCAGCGCTTCAGAGCGGGGGGCAAAATCAGAAGGGGCCCACTTGTGGGAAACGTGGCTACGTCACCCCGTCCGTATCGGGGATCCCCACAGCTTCAGAGCGGGGGGTAAAATCAGAAGTGGCCTACTTACGGCCAAAGTGGCTACGTCACCCCTGCCGTCTCAGGGATCCCCAGCCCTTCGGAGCGGGGGGCAAAAAGAGAAGGGGCCCACATGTGGGCAAAGTGGCTACGTCACCCCTGCCGTCTCGGGGATCCCAACTGCTTCAGAGCGGGGTGGAAATTCAGAAGGAGCCGACTTGTGGGCAAACTGGCTACGTCAGCCCTGCCGTCTCGGGGATCCCCACCGCTTCAGAGCGGGAGGCAAAATCAGAAAGGGGTCCATGTTTGAGCAAAGTGGCTACGTCACCCCTGCCGTGTCGGGGATCCCCACCGCTTCATAGCGAGGGGAAAAATCAGAAGTGGTCCACTTGTGGGCAAGGTGGCTACGTCACCTCTGCCGTCTCGGAAATCCCCACCGCTCCAGAGCGGGGGGCAAAATCAGAAGTGGCCCACTTGTGGGCAAAGTGGCTACGTCACCCCTGCGGTCTCGGGGATCCCGATCGCTTCAGAGCGGGGGACAAAATCAGAAGGAGTCCACTTGTTGGCAAAGTGGCTACGTCGCCCCTGCCGTCTGGGGGATTGCCACTGCTTCAGAGCGGGGGGCGAAATCAGAAGTGGCCCACTTGTGGGCAAAGTGGCTACCTCACCCCTGCCGTCTCAGGCATCCCCACCCCTTCAGAGCGGGGGGCAAAAAGAGAAGGGGCCCACATGTGGGCAAAGTGGCTACGTCACCCCTGCCGTCTCGGCGATCCCCACTGCTTCAGAGCGGGAGGCAAAATCAGAAGGGGTCCACGTTTGAGCAAAGTGGCTATGTCACCCCTGCTGTGTCGGCAATCCCCACAGCTTCAGAGCGAGGGGCAAAATCAGAAGTGGGCCACTTGTGGGCAAAGTGGCTACGTCACCGCTGCCGTCTCGGGGATCCCCACCGCTCCAGAGCGGGGGGAAAAATCAGAAGTGGCCCACTTCCGGGCAAAGTGGCTACGTCACCCCTGCCGTCTCGGGTATCCCCACCGCTGCAGAGCGGGGGGGAAAATCAGAAGGGGCCCACTTGTGGGCAAAGTGGCTACGTCAACCCGGCCGTCTCGGGGATCCCGACTGCTTCAGAGCGGGGGGGAAAATCAGAGGGGGCCCACTTGTGGGCAAAGTGGCTACAAGTGGGCCCCTTCTGATTTTGCCCCCCACTCTGAAGCGGTGGTAATCCCCGAGACAGCAGGGGTGACGTAGCCACTTTGCCCACAAGTGGGCCACTTCTGATTTTGCTTCCAGCTCTGAAGCGTTGGGGATCCCCGAGACTGCACGGGTGAAGTAGCCGCTTTGCCCACAAGTGGGCCACTTCTGATTTTGCCCCCCGCTCTGAAGCAATGGGCATCCCTGAGACCGCAGGGGTGACATAGCCACTTTGCCCACAAGTGGGCCATTTCTGATTTTGCCCCCCGCTCTGAAGTGGTGGGGATCCCCGAGACGGCAGCGGTGACGTAGCCACTTTGCCCACGAGTGGGCCTCTTCTGATTTTGCCCCCCGCTCTGAAGGGCTGGGGATCCTCGAGTCGGCAGGGGTGACATACCCACTTTGCCCACACGTGAGCCCCCTCCGATTTTGCTGCCCGCTCTGAAGCGGTGGGGAACCCCGAGACGGCAAGGATGGCGTAGCCACTTTGCCAACAAGTTGGCCACTTCTGATTTTGCCCCCCGCTCTGAAGCGGTGGGGATCCTGGAGACGGCAGAGGTGACGTACCCACTTTGCCCACAAGTGGGCCCCTCCTGATTTTGCCCACCGCTCTGAAGCGTCGGGTATCCCCGAGACGGCAGGGGTGGCGTAGCTACCTTGCCCAAAGGTGGGCCACTTCTGATTTTGCCCCCCGCTCCACAGCAGTGGGGAACCCCGAGATGACAGCAGTGACGTAGCCACTTTGCCCACAAGTGGGCCCCCTCTGATTCTGTTCCCCGCTCCGCAACGCCGGGGATCCCCGAAACGGCAGGGGTGCCGTAGCCACTTTGCCCGCAAGTGGGCCCCTTCTGATTTTGCCTCCCGCTCTGAAGCAATGGGCATCCCTGAGACCGCAGGGGTGACATAGCCAGTTTGCCCACCAGTAGGCCATTTCTGATTTTGCCCCCCGCTCTGAAGCGGTGGGGATCCCCGTGACGGCAGGGGTGACGTAGCCACTTTGCCCACGAGTGTGCCTCTTCTGATTTTGTCCTCCGCTCCGAAGGGGTGGGGCTCCTCGAGTCGGGAGGGGTGACATACCCACTTTGCCCACACGTGAGCCCCCTCTGATTTTGCTGCCCGCTCTGAAGCGGTGGGGAACCCTGAGACAGCAGGGATGGCGTAGCCACTTTGCCGTCAAGGTGGCCACTTCTGATTTTGGCCCCCGCTCTGAAGCGTCGGGGATCCCTGAGACGGCAGGGGTGACGTACCTACTTTGCCCACAAGTGGGCGGCTCCTGATTTTGCCCACCGCTCTGAAGCGTCGGGTATCCCCGAGACGGCAGGGGTGACGTAGCCACCTTGCCCACAAGTGGGCCACTTCTGATTTTGCCCCCCGCTCCACAGCAGTGGGGAACCCCGAGATGGCAGGAGTGACGTAGGCACTTTGCCCACAAGTGGGCCCCCTCTGATTCTGTTCCCCGCTCCGCAGCGGTGGGGATCCCCGAAACGGCAGGAGTGCCGTAGCCACTTTGCCCACAAGTGGGCCACTTCTGATTTTGCCCCCCGCTCTGAACCGGTGGGGATCCCCGAGACGGCAGGGGTGATGTAGCCACTTTACGCACAAGTTGGCCCCTTCTGATTTTCCCCCCCGTCCTGAAGCCGTGGGGATCCCCGAGACGGCAGGGGTGACGTACCCACTTTGCCCACAAGTGGGCCACTTCTCATTTTGCCCCTCGCTCTGAAGCGGTGGGGATACCCCCGAGGGCAGTGGTCACGTAGCCACTGAGCCAGCAAGTGAACTCCTTCTGATTTTGCCCCCCGCTCTGAAGAGGTGGGGATCCTCGAGACTGCAGGGCTGACGTAGCCACTTTGCCCGAAGTGGGCCACTTCTGATTTTCTTCCCCCCTCCGAAGTGGTGGGGATCCCCGCGGCGGCAGGGGTTACATAGCCACTTTGCCCACAAGTGGGCCACTTCTGATTTTACCCCCCACTCTGAAGTGGTGTGGATCGCCGAGAGGGCAGGGATGAGGTAGCCACCTTGCCCACAAGTGGGCCCCTTCTGATTTTGCCCCCCGCTCTGAAGCGGCCGGGATCCCCGAGACCGCAGGGGTCACGTAGCCACTTTGCCCCCAATTGGGCCACCTCTTATTTTTCCCCCCCGCTCTGAAGCGGCAGGGATCCCCGAGACGGCAGGGGTGATGTAGCCACTATACCCACAAGTTGGCCCCTTCTGATTTTGCTTCCCGCTGTGAAGCGGTGGGGATCCCCGAGACCTCAAGGGCGACATAGCCACTTTCCCGACAAGCGGGCCACGTCTGATTTTGCCCTTCGCTCTGAAGCGGTGGGGATCCCCGAGACAGCAGGGGTCATGTAGCCACTTTGCCACCAACTGGGCCACCTCTTATTTTTTCCCCCCGCTCTGAAGCGGTGGGGATCCCCGAAAATGGCAGGAGTGATGTAGCCACTTTGCCCACAAGTGGGCAACTTCTGATTTTGCCCCCAGCTCTGAAGCGGTGGGGATCCCCGAAGCGATAGAGGTGACATAGCCACTTTGCCGACAAGTGGGCGACGTCTGATTTTGCCCTCCGCTCTGAAGCGTTGGGGATCCCCGGGACAGCAGGGGTGACGTAGCCAATTTGCCCACAAGTTGGCCACGTCTGATTTTGCCTCCGCTCTGAAGCGGTGGGGATCCCCGAGACGGCAGGGGTGACGTAGCCACGTTGCCCACAAGTGGGCCCCTTCTGATTTTGCCCCCCTGCTCTGAAGCAGTGGGGATCCCCGAGACAGCAGGGGTGACGTGGCCACTTTGCCCACAAGTGGGCCACTTCTGATTTTGCTTCCAGCTCTGACGCGACGGGGATCCCTGAGACTCCACAGGTGAAGTAGCTGCTTTGCCCACAAGTGGGCCACTTCTGATTTTGCCCCCGGGGCCGCTCTGTTGGGAGCCAACAGTCAGGTCTAGCGGGATGTAAGCCGCCTCCCCTCTTCACGGGCGGAGCCTCTTCCTGTTCGTCACAGGGGCGACGCCAGGGGGAACCAAGGGGCGCCTCTCCACAACCGAGTGCACCTACCCTACCTACCTACCTTTGACCACAAGGGGGCCCCCTCTGAGTTTGCCCCCCGCTCTGAAGCGGTGGGGTTCCCCTAGACAGCAGGGGTGACATAGCCACTTTACCCACAAGTGGGTCACTCCTGATTTTGCCCCCCGCTCTGAAGCGCTGGGGATCCCTGAGACGGCAGAACTGATGTAGCCACTTTGCCCACAAGTGGGTCACTTCTGATTTTGCCCCCCGCTCTGAAGCGGTGGGGATCCCCGAGACAGCAGGGCCCACATAGCCACTTTCTCCCCAAGTGGGCCACTTCTGATTTTCCCCCCCGCTCTAAAGCAGTGAAGATCCCCGAGACGGCAGGAGTGACGTAGCCACTTTGCCCCCAAGGGGGCCACTTCTGATTTTCCCCCCCGCTCTGAAGCGCTGGGGATCCCCGAGACGGCAGGGGTGACCTAGCCATTTTGCCCACAAGTGGGCCACTTCTGATTTTGCGGCCCGCTCTGAAGCTGTGGGGATCCCCAAGCAGCAGGGGCGACGTAGCCAGTTTGACCACAAGTGGGTCACTTCTGATTTTGCCCCCAGCTCTGAAGCGGTGGGGCTCCCGAAGACGGCAGGGGTGACATAGCCACCTTGCCCACGAGTGGGCCACTTCCGATTTTCTCACCCGCTCTGAAGCGGTGGGGATCCCGGAGACAGCAGGGGTGATGTAGCAGTCTTGCCGACAAGTGATCCCCTTCTGATTCTGCCCCCCGCTCTGAAGCGGCCGGGTTCACCGAGACAGCAGGGATGACATAGCCACTTTGCCCACAACTGGGCCACTTCTGTATTTCCCCCCCCCTCTGAAGTGGTGGGGATCCCTGAGATGGCAGGGGTGACATAGCCACTTTGCCCACAAGCAGGCCACTTTTGATTCTTTGCCACAGCTCTGAAGCGGTGCAGATCAGCAGGGGTGACGTAGCCACTTTGCCCACGAGTGGGCAACTTCTGATTTTCCCCCCGCTCCGAAGCGGTCGGGATCCTCGAGACGGCAGGGGTAAGGTAGCCACCTTGCGCACAAGTGGAGTCCTCCTGATTTTGCCCCCCGCTCCGAAGCAGTGGGGATCCCCGAGACAGCAGGGGTGACGTAGCCAGTGTGCCCACACATGGGCCCCTCCTGATTTTGGCCCCTGCTCTGAAGCGGTGGGGATCCTGGAGACGGCAGGGGTAACGTAGCCACTTTGCCCACAAGTGGGCCACTTCTGATTTTTCCCACCGCTCTGAAGCGGTGGGGATTTCCGAGACGGCAGGGGTGACTTAGCCACTTCGCCCCCATGTGGGCCACTTCTGATACTGCCCCCCGCTCTGAAGCGGTGAGGATCCCCGAGGGGGCCAGAGTGACGTAGCCACTTTGCCCACAAGTGGGCCCCTTCTGATTCTGCTCACCGCTTTGAAGGTAGGTAGGTAGGTCATCTCCGGACTGGGGTTGCCCCTGAGGGGGGTCTTACCAAGGGGCTTTTGCTCACCCACTCTAGGCCCTACTGCACGTGCCCCGACAAAGCGGCTCCCCCACATGGGGGAAGGGTGCGGTCGCCGCGAGCAGTACCCTACAGTGGTATCTCCCCAGAGAGGTAATCCATGTTCGACCGAAGTCTCACATTCCTCTCCTTCAGGCGGATGATACGTGGGGGAGGGGCGCATCGCACATCCTCATCAACCTCCAGATTCTGGGGCCCAGGGGCCTGGAGCCAGGCGAAAGGCCCTGTCCTGCAGGGACCCCCACCTGAGTTGGTTTTCAGTAGGCGTGAGGCGACTTGAAGAAGCACGTGCTACGGGACTCGCATGCCGTGGCGCACACTCACGCCTCCTGACTCGGTTGAGCTTGCACTCTCCTGGGGGGCCGGGGGTTCAAAGTAGGTCGTTGTGGTAGGTTGGTTGGCAGTTGAATGTTTTGGTGTAGTTTGTTAATGTTGGTTGGTCGGTTGCTCGATGGTAGAGTCACGATGTTCTGTTTTGTTCGTGGGTATGGTCGTCGGTGGGCGTTGCGCACCAGGTTGTGGCCGACCCGTTGGACGGCGTTCCCGTTTCGACCCGTGCACGCCTGGCTGGTTTGGCGTTGGCCGGCTTGCGTGTGGTCTGTTTACGGTCAGGTCGCGGCTGCAGCTGCGGTGTGGTTGGTGTGCGGTTGTCTTGGCCGCCTCATGGTTGGCTTGGTTTGCGTGCGTTCTGTCGCGCTGCTGCCGGTGGTCGTATCGCCGAATGTTGTTGGTGTAGCCGGCAGGTCCGTTTCTGTGCTGGTTAGTTGCGTCTTGGTTTGTCCAAGTGTAGTGTAAGGTAGTTTGTTAATGTTGGTTGGTCGGGTTCGTAATCGTAGAGTTGCGGTGTTCTGTTGTGTACTTGGGTGTGGTGGTCCGGGGGCGTGGTGCACCACGGTGTTGCCAACCTGTTGGGGGAAGTTCCCGTTTCGACCCATGCATGCCTGGCTAGTTTGGTGTTGGCCGGCTTGCACATGGTCTGTTTATGGTCATGTGGTGGCTGCTGCAGCGGTTTTGTTGGTGCACGGTTGTCTTAGCCGCCTCATGGTCGGCTTGTTCGGCGTGGGTTCCTTGGCGCTGCAGCGGGCGCTTGCGCGGTCGGATCTTGTTCATGCAGTTGTCATGCCTGTTTCGGTGTTGGTTTGTTGTGCCCGGGTCGGCCTTTGTACGACGCATCGTGTTACGTTGCCCGTTGTCGTCTGGCGCCGTGCAAACGCCATGTTCTGAGTTAGATGCACGGTGGGAAGGCCCGCGCGTGCGCAGTCGGTTGCGTTGAGTCGTTGTTGTTCCGGTCTTGTTCAGGGCCGCCTCTCGGGCGTGGGTTTTGTTGTGCTGTGATCGGAGTGTGCCTGGCGCATTGTGTTGGTGTGCCGTCGTCTTAGCCGGGTGGTGCTTCCCTTGGGTTGTCGTCGTCTGTGCCGCCTGCGGGCTGTCATCGTTGGGTTCGGGCTGGTGGTGTTTTGGCTGGCCCCATGCGCGGCTTGTTTTGTCGGTTCGGCGGCGTCTTCACCTCCTTTCGGTCGGCGTGCCAGGGTTGCTTTGGCCGGCAGTTGGGTTGCGGTTGCGCTTGTGTTGTTTGCCTAGCCGGGGCTGGTGTTGTGTTGGTGCGTGGCCCCCCCTCATGGCGGGGCCTATTATGCTGGTGTGCGGTCCCCCCATGGTGGGGCGTGCTGTGTTGGTGCGTGCCCCCCCCCATGGTGGGGCGTGCTGTGTCGGTGTGTGCTCCTTCCCATGATGGGGCTTGCCATGCTGGCGCGTGGCCCGCCTCATGGCCGGGTGTGCTGCGTTGTTGTGGGGCCTGCCTCATGGTGGGCTGTGCTGTGTTGGTGCGTCGCCCTCCTCATGGTGGGCCGTGCGGTGTTGGTGCCTGCCCGCCGCTCCGGTTGTGCGTGGTGTGGTGGTGCTGGGCTTGGGTTGTCGTCTGTGCCGCCTGGCAACCCGCGTCGTTGGTTCGGGTTGTTGGTGTTTTGGCCCTCGGCATGCGCACCTTGTTTTGTTGGTTCGGCGTCGGCATGTTTGGGCGGTTGTGAACGACGGAGGGTTGCGGTTAGGGTTGTGTTGTATGCTTGGCCGGGGTTGGTGCTGTGCTGGTGCATGGCCCTTCTCCTGGTGGGTTTTGCTGCGTTGGTGCGTGGCCCTCCCAATGGTAGGGTGTGCTGTGTTGGTGTGCGCCCCCCGCCCACTGTGGGGCGTGCTGTGTCGTTGTGTGGCCCCTCGCATTGTGGGGCGTGCTGTGCTGGCGTGTTGCCCGCCTCATGGTCTGCCGTGCGGCGTTGTTGTGTGGCCCTCCTCATGGTGGGGCATGCTCTGCTGGTGCGTGGCCCCCCTCATGGTGGGGCGTGCTTTGTTGCTGCCTGTACGCCGCGGTGCTTGTTCGTGGTGTGGTGGTGCTTGGCTTGAGTGTCCTCGTGTGTGCCGCCAGGCGGCCGGCTTCATCGGCCTCAGGTTGGTGGTGCTTGTGGTGGTGTCTTGGCCGGCGCCATGTGCGGCTTGTTTTGTTTGTTCGGTGTTGTCTTTGCCGCCTTACGGTCGGCTTGTTCGGGTGGCTGTGGTCTGCGGGTAGGTTGTGGTTGTGCTTGTGTTGATTGCCTGTCCGGGGTTGGTTCTGTGCTCATGCGCCGCCCCCCGCATGGTGGGCCGTGCTGTGTTGGTGCGTACCCCCCCCCCTTGGTGGGGCGTGCTGTGTTAGTGTGTGGCCCCCCCCATGGTGGCGCGTGCTGCGTCCGTTTGTGGCCCCCCTCATGATGCGGCGTGCTGTGTTAGTGCGTGCCCCCCCTGATGGTGGGTCGTGCTGTGTTGGTGTGTGCCCCCCCCCATGGTGGGACGTGCTGCGTTGGCTGGTGGCCCCCCTCATGGTCGGGCGTGCTGTGCTCGTGCGTGGCCCCCCTCTTGGTGGGGCGTGCTGTGTTGGTGCCTGCCTGCCGCGGTGGTGGTGCGTGGTTTGGTGGTGTTTGGCTTGGGTTGTCGTCGTCTGTTGGATGGGTTGGGGTTGCTGTTGTGTTGTTTGCTTGGCCGGGGTTGGTGCTGTGCTGGTGCGTGCCCCCCCCTTTGTTGGGGGGCGCCGTGTTTGTGCTTGCCCCCCCCCTTGGTGGGGTGTGCTGTGTCTGCGTGTTCCGGTTTCGGTTCGTGGTGTTGTGGTCGGCTTGATGCTCCGCTTGTTTTGTTGGTTCTCTGTTGTCTCCGCCGCCATATGGCCGGCTTTGTCGGGTGTTGGTTGTCTGTGGTGTTTGCACCGCCGGGGTTGGTGCTGTGCTGGTGCGTACGCGCTGCCCCCCTGCTGGGGCGTGCTGTGTTTGTGCGTGCCCCCCCCCATGGTGGGGCATGCTGTCTTGGTGTGTGACCCCCCCAATGGTGGTGCGTGCTGCGTTGGATTATGGCCCCCCTCTTGGTGGGGCGTGCTGTGTTGATGCGTGGCCAGGTGCACGGGGCAGGGCGCGGGGAGGTGGGTGAGCGGGCGGGCCAGAACGTGGGGGACGGGGGGCGGGACCCGCGACACGGGCAGGGGGCTGGAAAGGGGCCCAATGGCAAGAACAAGGGCGACGCGGGCCCCAGGGGACAGGCGGGACGGGGCATGGGAGCACAGGGGGGAGGGCGAGACGAAGGGAGGGGGGCGGAGGGCGGGGTGCCCCCGCAGCCGGACGTGCAGCCGGTGGGGTGCATCCCCCCCGGCATCCAACAGATGCCGGCGCACCACACCCACCACCACCACCACCACCACCACCACCACCTCTACATCATCGACCCTGACGCTGGCGAGCTCGTCCGCCCCCAACCCCGACGACCCCGGCACCAGCCAGCCCCCCCCGCGCCGGGGGCGGAGCCGGCGCGGATGGCCTCGGCGGCGGGGGGGGCGGGGCGCGGCATCGGCGCAGCAGGCACAGGGGCAGCGAGGGGGGCCGGCGCGGGGGACAGAGGGGGGCCGGCCATGGGACCGGCACTGGGGCGCGGTCCCGGACCCTCTGGGGGAGGAGACCCTCCCCCTGGTGGGGGAGGTGTACGGGTGGTTGTGCTGGGCCAACCAGGGGACCTCCAGGAGGTCGAGGAACCGGCCCTTCGATGCCGTGCTCCTCTGGAGAGACGGAGGAAACCGAGAGGTACCCCCGGGGGGGTGCGCAGCCCCAAAGGACCATGAGAGGGTCCTCAGGTCAGTGATCTGGGCGGCGTGGCCCGACAGGGAGCCGACGTGGCCGGCCTTCCTGGAAGGGGGAGCGGTGCTCCGCATCACGGATGCGGACGCCAACAACTGGCTCCCCCGGGCTTTGCGCAGCGCCCTCGCCCACTGGCGCTACCGCCGGCACAACCCGCCGCCGCCACAGCCCCAGCCCCCACACAAGCGGCGAAGCAGGTGATGGCCCAGACGGCGGATGCGCGAGAGTGGGGGGGGGAGCTGGGCCCCCCGACCCACGCCCCCCCCACGGTACGGCACGACGCATGAGAGCGTGCCACCTCCCGCGGGAGGGAGGGCGGAGACAACGAGCGCGGGGGGGAACCTGCTGCCCTGCAGCCCGCTAACCACTGACCGCTAACCCTCACGGCCGCCCCCGGCCGGCCAGCGCCGCACGACAACAGCCGGGGGGATGAGGGGCCCCATCGAGGGACTGCACGAGGGTCCGGCCCTAGGTAGAGGGAGGCGGGGGAAGGGCGCGACCCCCCAGCCGATGGCTGGCCCCCGGGGCCGGGACTGCCATGCCCCCCCCCCCCCCCCGGCAGTCAGGAGGCGTCGCCAGGGGACCAGAGGGCCCCCCCCACTCCCCCCCCCCCTCCCCCGCACCCCCCCCAGCTGGGGAGCCACGGGCGCCGCCCTCCGCCCCCCCGGAGCCGGGGGGGCGACGCGGTGGGGGGAGCGGCGGCTGGACCTGCTCCCGCGAGCCCACACTGGCGTGCCGGAGCAACGCGCACAACGGAACAGTATGGAGGCCGCGCCCCACATGACCCTCCCGTGACCACAGCCCACACAGGGAGGGCAGAGGGGGGGTTCAGGTCTGCAAGGGCCCCGGGGGGAGCGGTCCACGGGCCGCCCCTCACCCCCCCCCACCCCAGGGCGGTACTTCGGCCCCGACCGCACGCGCACGCCGGCAGGGAGCTCGCTGGCGACACGAAGGGGGCCAGGATTGAGTACCGCAGGCCGCCGCCCAGAAGGGGAGCAGGGAGGCCGCGGCGCGACCCCCCCCCCCCGCCCCCCCAACAGCCCGCGGGCCGCGGGGGCCCCGGCCACCTCCCCCCGAGAGAGGAGCCGGAGCGCGACCCGCCCCCCCGCCCCAGCCGCCGGCTCCCATGGGGGCCGCGAAGAACAAGCGAGCCCGCGCCTACGCGCCAGGACACCGCACAGATCGTACCCAGAGAAGCCTGGTGAGCACGAACCGCGTGGTATGGACAGCAGAACGCCAGTGACACCCGCTTTGTTGCCTGCCCAGGGACGGCAGAGGGACGGAATGAGGCAGAGCGACCCCCCGCCCTACAGGCCCCCCCCCGGCCGCACAACCGGGGGGTACGGCGCACGCTCCCCCCCCCCCCAGCCCGCCCCCCAGCACATGAACGCCACGGACCCGCCCATCGGCGCGCAGCCCCCACAGGGCGTGCCGGCCGAGGGGATAGAGCAGGGCCCCCACACCCGCACGCCCGCGCCCACGACACGTGGATCGCGGACCCCGACAGCCCGCCCAGTGGGCGGGCAGTCGGGGGAGGGGGAGCGCATGACCCCAGACGCCCCTCGCAACGGTAGAAGGTACCCCCCCCGGGGACGCCCTGCCGCCACCCCCACAACCCGAAGGCAAGTAGGGGGGAACCGGGAGCGGACCGCCCCCCCCAAGCACGCCAGACGGAGCAAGGGACCGGGGCAGGACACGCGGAGGGGCACGAACCACGTGGAACGGCCCTACCAGCGCCCAGTGCCGGGACCACGCAAGGTGCGCACGCCACACCACCCAGGGGGGGGGGGGCGGACGCCGCGAGAGCGCGAGCGCACACACACGAAAGGTACACGCGGGGACTACCAGAAGGGCAACCAGACCGAGCGCCCGGAACGCACAGACCACGTGGAATGGCGTACCAGCGAGCGAGGGTAAGGGACACCCGGACGGGACGGCCCGCCACACGCAGCGCCGAACACGCGGGGCGGGGAAGGGGAAACGAGAGAGACACAACACCAGGTACCGGCCCGAACCCCCCGAACCGGCCGCGAGCGCCGCGCACACACAGACGGGGCACTGCCCCCGCCAAGGCAGTAGTGGCGCACAGCGCCACACCCCAACCCCTAGGCTAGGCAGCCTCTGCGCCAGCCCAAGGGGGTCCCACTGGCGACAAGCCAGTAGCACGGGCCCGGCGGCGCCGACGCCCCGGGCGACCACACATTAGGGGGGCGACGCAGTGGGTAAGCGCCCGCAGCCACAGCTGCGAATTGATGCACAGACCGGGGAGTGGCGAAACGGGGAAGCCGGGGAAGGACGGGGCTCCGAGCTCTGTGAACCCGGGGGACTCCGCCACTAGGCAGGAGGTGCGTCTTGGAGGGCCCCCCACTAGGGCCCGGTGGGGAGGATATCACCTGGCCCGACCAGGTGGCCCCCCGGGGCCGAAAGGCGTCTAGTACCCGCAAAATCAAACCTCAAACCTCAAACCTTTGTTTGTTCGGTGTTGTCCTTGCCGCCTTACGGTCGGCGTGTTCGGGTGGCTGTGGTCTGCGGGTAGGTTGCGGTTGTGGTTGTGTTGATTGCCTGTCCGGGGTTCGTTCTGTGCTGATGCGCCGCCCCCCGCATGGTGGGCCGTGCAGTGTTTGTCCGTACCCCCCCCCCTTGGTCGGGCGTGCTGTGTTAGTGTGTGGCCCCCCCCATGGTGGCGCGTGCTGCGTCCGTTTGTGGCCCCCCTCATGATGCGGCGTGCTGTGTTAGTGCGTGCCCCCCCTCATGGTGGGGCGTGCTGTGTTGGTGTGTGCCCCCCCCCATGGTGGGACGTGCTGCGTTGGCTGGTGGCCCCCCTCATGGTCGGGCGTGCTGTGCTCGTGCAAGGCCCCCCTCTTGGTGGGCAGTGCTGTGTTGGTGCCTGCCTGCCGCGGTGGTGGTGCGTGGTTTGGTGGTGTTTGGCTTGGGTTGTCGTCGTCTGTTGGATGGGTTGGGGTTGCTGTTGTGTTGTTTGCTTGGCCGGGGTTGGTGCTGTGCTTGTGCGTGCCCCCCCCTTTGTTGGGGGGCGCCGTGTTTGTGCTTGCCCCCCCCCTTGGTGGGGTGTGCTGTGTCTGCGTGTTCCAGTTTCGGTTCGTGGTGTTGTAGCCGGCTTGATGCTCCGCTTGTTTTGTTGGTTCTCTGTTGTCTCCGCCGCCATATGGCCGGCTTTGTCGGGTGTTGGTTGTCTGTGGTGTTTGCACCGCCGGGGTTGGTGCTGTGCTGGTGCGTACGCGCTGCCCCCCTGTTGGGGCGTGCTGTTTTTGTGCGTGCCCCCCCCCATGGTGTGGCGTGCCGTCTTGGTGTGTGACCCCCCCCATGGTGGGGCGTGCTGCGTTGGTTTATGGCCCCCCTCTTGGTGGGGCGTGCTGTGTTGATGCGTGGCCCCCTCTTGACGGGGCGTGCTGTGTTGGTGCTTGCCCGCCGCGGTGGTGGTGGTTTGCTTGGGTTGTCGTCGTTTGTGGGTTGGGTTGCGGATGCGATTGTGTTGTTTGCTTGGTCGGGGTTGGTGCTGTGCTGGTGCATGCCCTCCCCCCTGTTGGGGCTTGCCAAGTTTTTGTGTGCCCCCCCCCTTGGTGGGGCGTGCTGTGTCTGCGTGTTCGGGTTTCGGTTCGTGGTGTTGTAGCCGGCACGATGCTCGGCTTCTTTCGTTCGTTTGCTGTTGTCTCCGCTGCCGTACAGACAGCCCTGTCGGGTGTTGGCTGTCTGTGGTGTTTGCCTGGTTGGGGTTGGTGCTGTGCTGGTGCGTGGCCCCCTCCCTGTTGGGGCGTGCTGTGTTTGTCCGTGGCCCCCCCCATGGTGGGGCGTGCTGTGTTGGTCTGTGCCCCCCCCCATGGTGGGGTGTGCTGCGTTGGTTTGTGGCCCCCCTCATTGCGGGGCGTGCTGTGTTGGTGCGTGCCCCCCCCTCATGCCCGGGCGTGCTGTGTTGGTGTGTGCCCCCCCCCCCATGGTGGGGCGTGCTGCGTTGGTTGGTGGCCCCCCTCATGGTGGGGCGTGCTGTGTTAGTCTGTGGCCCCCCTCTTGGTGGAGCGTGCTGTGTTGGTGCCTGCCCACTGCGCTGGTGGTGCGTGTTTTGGTGGTCTTTGGCTTGGGATGTCGCCGTCTGTTGGGTGGGTTGCGGTTGCTGTTGTGTTGTTTGATTGGCCAGGGTTGGTGCTGTGCTGGTGCGTGCCCCCCGCTTTGTTGGGGCGTGCTGTGCTTTTGCGTGGCCCCCCCCTTGGTGGGGTGTGTTGTGTCTGCGTGTTCGGGTTTCGGTTCGTGGTGCCGTAGCCAGCTCGATGCTCGGCTTGTTTTGTTGGTTCTTCGTTGTCTCCGCCGCTGTATGGCCGGCGTTGTCGGGTGTTGGTTGTCTGTGGTGTTTGCGTCGCCAGGGCTGGTGCTGTGCTGGTGGGTGCCCCCCCCCCCCCCCTGTTGGGGCGTGCTGTGTTTGTTCGTGCCCCCCCCCCTATGGTGGGGCGTGCTGTGTTGGTGTGTGCCCCCCCTCATGGTGGGGCGTCTTGCGTTCTTTTGTGGTCCCCCTCTTGGTGGGGCGTGGTGTGTTGGTGAGTGGCCCCCCTCTTGGTGGGGCGTGCTTTGTTGGTGCTTGTCTGCCGCGATGGTGGTGTTTGGCTTGGGTCGTCGTCGTTTGTTGGGTGGGTTGCGGTTGCGTTTGTGTTGTTTGCTTGGTCGGGGTTGGTGCTGTGCTGGTGCGTGCCCCCCTCCCCTGTTGGCGCGTGCCGTGTTTGTGTGTGACCCTCCCCTTGGTGGGGCGTGCTGTGTCTGCGTGTTCGGGTTTCGGTTTGTGGTGTTGTAGCCGGCTCGATGCTCGGCTTGTTTTGTTGGTTCGCTGTTGTCTCCGCCGCCGTACGGCCAGCGTTGTGTGGTGTTGGTTGTCCTTCGTGTTTCCCTGGTCGGGGTTGGTGCTGTGCTGGTGTGTGGCCCCCTCCCTGTTGGGGCGTGCTGTGTTTGTGTGTGCATCCTAAGGCCTGCGCTGCTTTGGGACTCGAGGCATAGCGTGCGACACCCAAGCACCTCGGAACCCCAGTACCAAGAACATGCATGCATGCCTTTGGAACGGGATACGCCAGGAAGTCCGGTGAGCCCCTAGGGTTCCGCCCAAAGGAGGGGACGTGCGCAAGCACGGGGGCCCACCCTCCTGGCATGACAAGCAGTCACGCTGGCGGCGATCAGCCCTCCCGGTGTTGCCCGGGGCCGCTTTGTAGGGGGCCACCAGTCAGGTCTAGCGGGAAGTAAGCCGCCTCCCCTCTTCACGCGCGGAACCCTCTCCTGTTCGTCACAAGGGCGACGCCAGGGAGAACCATGGGGCGCCTCTCCACGACCGAGTGCACCTACCTACCTACCTGTGTTTGTGTGTACCCCCCCCCCCCGATGGTGGGGCATGCTGTGTTGGTCTGTGCCCCCCCCCAATGGTGGGGTGTGCTGCGTTGGTTTGTGGTCCCCCTCATGGTGGGGCTTGCTGTGTTGGTGCGTGCCCCCCCTCATGGTTGGGTGTGCTGTGTTGGTGCCTGCCCGCCGCGGTGGTGGTTCGTGGTTTGGTGGTGTTTGGCTTGGGTTGTCGTCCTCTGTTCGGTGCGTTGCGGTTGCGGTTGTGTTGTTTGCTTGGCCGGGGTGGGTGCTGTGCTGGTGCGTGGCGCCCCCCCTGTTTGGGCGTGCCCTGTTTGTGCGTGCCCCCCCCCTTGGTGCGGCTTGCTATGTCGGCGTGTTCGGGTCTCGGTTCGTGGTGTTGTAGCCGGCTCGATGCTGGGCTTGTTTTGTTGGTTCGCTGTTGTCTCCGCCGCCGTACGGCCGGCGATGTCGGCTGTTGGTTGTCTGTGGTGTTTGCCTGGCCGGGGTCGGTGCTGTGCTGGTGCGTGCCCCTTCCCCCACGTGTTGGGGCGTGCTGTGTTTGTGCGTAGCCCCCCCCACCGTGGGGCGTGCTCTGTTGGTGTGTGCCCCCCCCCCTGGCGGGGTGTGCTGCGCTGGTTTGTGGCCCTGCTCTTGGTGGGGCGTGCTGTGTGGGTGCGCGGCCCCCCTCTTGGTGGGGCGTGCTGTGTTGGTGCCTGCCCCCCGCAGTGCTGATATTTGGCTTGGTTTGTGGTCGTCTGTTGGATGGGTTGTGGTTGCGGTTGTGTTGTTTGCTTGGCCGGGGTTGGTTGTGTGCTGTTGCGTGCCCCCCCTGTTGGGGCGTGTCGTGTTCGTGCTTTGCCCCGCCCTTGGTGGAGCGTGCTGTATTGGCGTGTTCGGGTTTGGGTTTGTGGTGTTGTAGCCGGCTCCATGCTCGGCTTGTTTTGTTGGTTCGCTGCTGTCTCCGCCGCCGTACAGCCGGCGTTGTCGGGTGTTGGTTGTCTGTCGTGTTTTGTAATGGGTCCACAAATGTAGAAGATACTTTTATCTATTTTGTTTCCAATTTTATTGTAGATTATGCCATTTTATTATAATATGGGCTGCTGAATGGCCCGCGAAATTGGGGGACGGAAAATGCCACATGGCAGCCGCGCATCGCGATTATTGTGCGTAGGATTATATTTTTGCTTTGAAGAAAACTTAGGTAAAATCTACAGATTTTATAATTTTCTAGGTTTTATAATGTTCTGAGTGTTTTGTAAATTTTTCGGCATGTTTAGGACAGTGTGCTGTGTTTTGCACAGGCATGTTTGTAGATCACGTCTAGTGATCTAAAATGCTTTGGGGTATTTGGATCAGTGCCTGTGCTTCTATGTCCATGGGAACAAGGGTCAAGGAATAGACCTCAGGCAAGACCAAGTTGGATTTTATTAGAATCTACAAACATGTGTCGCAACGACCTGCCCAAGGACAGTGATGGCACTGACGTGCATCTCGGCATGGCCAGACCGTTCACAGCGCCTCAGCGGCGCTACACATTGCGCCCCGTGTGCTGCATAGCGACCTGCTCCTTTTGCGCTGCACAGTTGGGCTGAATGTGGCTGCCGTCGTGGGTGCCGGCCACTGCAGCCTTCAAGAACAGGGTTCACTCGGAGACACGGCTGTTGGACAACACCATTTTGGATGATCAGGGTTGTGAGTCCCCTGAGGAGTTGCTGCTTGAAGATGACTCGCGTGCGGCAGTGGACGTACTGGTAAATGAGGTGTGTCAGCTTCCCCGGGCGAGCTTGTTGGGTGCTACTCCTCTTTCGGCTGTCTTCTGTGAGGCCCTGAGGCTGAATCAACCTGGCTGCAACGCGAAGACTCTGCGTGACCTTCGAGAAGAGGTACAGCGCCTGCTGCAAAAATACGCGCTTGAAGACATTGATTCTTGGAGTCCTAGGTTGCGTTGTTTTGTGTCGGAGGGGCCGTCCTTGTTGAACTGGGTGTACAACTCTCGAGCCCCTTTGGTTGCGCGTGATTTGTGGCGTGAAAGACAATACTGGCTACGAGACCCGTCGTGTCGGGTTCGTGCAGTGCGTGTCAGTGAGGTGGACAAAGCCTGGTTACGCCGTGACTGGGCCTGGCTTAGAGTGCACGGCGTGCTCTATGGTGGGGCTGCTGAAGTTGTTGATGCTGCTGAAGAAGCTGCTTGTCATGCGTTGGAGTTTGAGGAGCGTGGCGAAGTGATGAAGTTGTTGTCTGTGGAGAAACCTGTTCGGCGTTCGCGAAGGGGTACAAGATCAGCTGCTGCGGCTGCGCGGCGGCAGCAGCAGCGCAAGCAAGCTGGCGCAATGCGTGCGCTGGGTGACTGTGATCTCGATTGAGAAGGCTCTGGCTAGTACAGACGGCGTCCTGGTTGAGGCGGCCTTTGCTGCTCCCTGGAGGCATGTTCCTGAAGTTTTCTGCGCACAAGATGGTACTCGTGGATGCGGCCCTTCGCTCACGGGTCCTGATTGCGTCCAACTGGAGGGCAGTTTGTGCTGGGTGTGTAAGCCTTCATTATGGTCGAGTGGTTCCCTTTTGTTTTCAGGACGGACGTATATATGGTTGAATGTGGGCTAATTCTACTGGATGTGAAATTTCGACTTTGCGCAGAGGTGTGTTTGCGTCTCAGCAGTGCTCTTAAAGGCACTGCCTATACGTATGTGTTGTGCAGTAGACCTTTGCTGTGGCTGGTCGCTGTCTTTTTGTACACTTTTGCAGAGACCAGTGTAGAGATTGGTTCTGAAGTGGCGGAGGTCCCATAGATCAGGGTAAATGAGCTGGATGGGAAAAGTGACTTGGACAGCAAACGCCGTAGGATAAGAAAAAAGTATGTGAAGTTGTTCGTGGTAGTGTATGGAGGTTCAGGCTTGTTTTTCTTCTGTCTGTGGGCTTGGATATGCCCTGTTTTGCTTTGCGAGCCCTTCGTTATGGGCTGTGGGCCTGTTGGCCTTGTTTGGGCCCTGTGGGGGCGCCTGTATTTTTTCTGTTTGTGGCACGGGTCAGCACGTGCCTCTTTGTCACTCACAGGTCTTTCCAGGTAATTTTTCTCCAAATTTTTTGTGCTTTCTTTTTGCTGAAAGGGGCTGCACGAGATGGGTTAGGGGATGGAGATGGGTTGGGGGGAGGCCAATTTGCCTTTGAGGTACCCCTTTCCTTAAGTGCAGCAGCCCCCTTGGGAGATCCAGGGCCAAAAAGCCTTTTCTTGAAAAACTTCTTCAACCCCTAGGGATATTTTTTTATACTCTTTACCTGCTGCAGATTTTTGGGTGGTCCGAGGACATGTAGTGGGGGGCATGGCAAGCCTTCATTATACTTTTATAAGTGGGCCTGGGGTATGGGACGCCAACTACGCCCCCTCCGCCCTCCAGGTCAGCAAATACGCCAGTGCGTGAGACGTCAGGCCCAGTGGTAGGGCAGAGAGCAGGTGGGTCAGTGGGAACCTCTGCTCTGCTGGCAGAGTTGTACTTTACATTATTTATGATTGGGAAAGGGTTTGTCATTTGAATTTGCAGGGTGTTCCTCAGTTCTGGTGTCTGGGTGTGAGCACTTTGCTTGGTGAGTGCAAGGTATGTGTAAGCGTGCATGGTATGGTGAAGAGATGTCATTGCAAGGGGGTTGATACTGGATGACATGTGGAGGAGTCGTGAAGAAATGAATATTGTTTTGCTGACGCTTTCTTTTTTCTCTTTTGTTCTTTTGTTCAATGCTGCACAAGTACTGTGCACTGCACGTTGTGCACTGCACCTGCACTTTGTAAAGTATTGTGCACGGCACCGGGATGATGCGAACCCAGTGGGCACAACAAAATCTGTTTGTACGATATTTTTGTGCCCATGCTTTGTGCTCTGCGCCTGTGTGTCTCTGTCCTTTTGGGGTCTCCCCTAGGCAGGGTACCCTGGGCCAGGCTCCCTAGGCAGAAATTGCAGTTGGGCTTTGAAAATCATTTCGAAACCCTGGCTTGGTTTTTGCACTGACTAGGGCTGTTGGAGGTGGTTTTCTTATAATGAGAAATGACTGCAAGTTACAGGTAAGCTCAGAAACATGTGCAGGATTTTTCTTTCGTTATATACAGGTTTTAGTTGGAGTGTGGTACCACACCTCCCAAAAGGGCAATGGGGTTTTTATAGCTCTTTGCTTCAGGCTTTTCCCCAACCCCTGAGCAGGGACTTTTTTTGTACATGAGAACACAAAGCCCCTGACACCTGCCAGGTCTCCATTTCAGGGCACTGGGGTGTGGCAGAAGTTTTTGTTCTGTACATAGTAGTTGTAGTAAATACCATGTCACAGGTAAAGTATAGGTTTATGCTGAAAAGGTTCAGATTGGTTTCGGTGTATCTTACCCATTTGCCCCCATTATTGATGTTTTTCATCAGCACGTTCAGCCCCCCTAGCACTCCAGGGGTAACGCAAGGATGCACAGTCCAAAGAAGCAACAGGTTCAGCTCTGGACCCTGAGTTTCGGCTTGGAAGGGGGGGTGTAATTTGGTCGACAAATGTCGAAGATACTCTTATCTATTTGGCTTTCAATTTTATTGTAGATTATGCAATTTTATTGTAATATGGGCTGCTGAATGGCCCGCGAAAATGGGGGACGGAAAATGCCACATGGCGGGCGCGCATCGCGATTATTGTGCGTAGGATTATATTTTTGCTATGAGGAAAATTTAGGTAAAATCTACAGATTTTATAATTTTTCTAGGTTTTATACTGTTCTGAGCGTTTTGTAAATTTTTCGGCATGTTGAGGTCAGTTTGCTGTGTTTTGCACAGGCATGTTTGTAGATCACGTCTAGTGATCTAAAATGCTTAGGAGTATTTGGACCAGTGCCATTCCTTCAGTGTCCATGGGAACAAGGGTCAAGGAATAGACCTCAGGCAAGACCAAGTTCGGTTTTATTACATGTATGCCTGGCTGGGATGGACCGGCCGGCCTCCTGAGCGCGTGTGGTGCGCCACCCCTTTGTCCTGGCCGGATCGGAAGGGCCGGCCTCCCGAGTACCTGCGGTGCGCCACGCCGTGTTTTTGTTGTTTTGGGGAAGCGGTGGGGGTCCCCGAGACGGCAGGGGTGACGTACCCACTTTGCCCACAAGTGCGCCCCTTCAGAATTTGCCCCCCGCTCTGAGGCGGTGGGGATCCCCCAGACGGCAGGGGTGACGTTGCCACTTTGCCCACAATTGGGCCACTTCTGATTTTACCCCCCGCTCTGAAGCAGTGGGGATCCCCAAGACGGCAGGGGTTACGTAGCCACTTTGCGCACAAGTGGGCCCCATCTGATTTTGCCCCCAGCTCTGAAGCGGTGGGGATCCCAGAGATGGCAGGGGTGACGTACCCACTTTGCCCACAAGTGGGCCTCCTCTGATTTTGACCCACGCTCTGAAGCGGTGGGGATCCCTGAGACGGCAGGGGTGACGTAGCCACCTTGCCCACAAGTGGGCCCTTGTGATTTTGCCTCCGCTCTGAAGCGGTGGGGATCCCTGAGACGTCAGGGGTGATGTATCCACTTGGCCCACATGTGGGCCCCTTCTGATTTTGCCTCCGCTCTGAAGCGATGGGGATCCCTGAGACGGCAGGGGTGACGTAGCCACCTTCCCCACACTTGGGCCACTTCTGATTTTCCCCCCCACTCTGAACCGGTGGGGATCCCCAAGACGGCAGGGGTGATGTAGCCACCTTGCCCACAAGTGGGCCCTTGTGATTTTCCCCCCCGCTCTGCAGCGGTGGGGATCCCTGAGACGGCAGGGGTGACATAGCCACTGTGCAAACAACTGGGCCACTTCTGCTTTTTCCCCCCCCCCGCTCTGAAGCGACGGGGATCCACGAGACAGTAGGGGTGACGTAGCCACTTTGCCCGCACATGAACCCCTTCTGATTTTGCCCCCCGCTTTGAAGCGGTCGGGATCCCCAAGACAGCAGGGGTGAAGTAGCCACTTTGCCCACAAGTGGGCCCCTTCTGCTTTTGCCCCCCGCTCTGAAGCGGCGGTGATCCCGGAGATGGCAGCGGTGACGTAGCCACTTTGCCCCAAGTGGGACACTTCTGATTTTCCCCCCCGCTCCGAAGCGGTGGGGATCCCCGAGACAGCAGTAGTCACGTAGCCACTTTGCCCACAAATGGACCCCTTCTGATTTTGCCCCCCGCTCTGAAGCGGTGGGGATCCCCGAGACGGCAGGGGTGACGTTGCCACTTTGCCCACAAGTGGGCCCCTTCTGCTTTTGCCCCCCGCTCTGAAGCGGTGCGGATCCCCGAGACGGCAGAAATGACGTAGCCACTTTGCCCGCGGTAGGAAGAAAAAGTGCTTTTCCAATGCTTTCAGGCATACTCTAGTTGTATTAGAGATGCACTGAGCATCCAGGCATTTCTTATTTAGTATTGGTCCCACCAAAAGTGGTGATAACACATTTTGACCTATGGAATCAAACACCCAATCAGGATATGGAGTGGACTCCTTAATCCCCTTTCAATGTGAGGCAAATCATCTTTTCCTGAGTTGACTGAGAACTGACATATCCAGGGCAGAGCCTATGAATTTATCTATGTTTTTCCATGAATTCTTAGCTGTCCTAGTGGTATGCACGCTAGGGGGCTGGGCACCTCTTTTTGAGAGGTCCTGGGTTCAATTTCCGGTCAGCCTAGCTAAGTAGGAAGATCCCATGTGACATGGCAGTGACCTCATCGCCACATGCCCTGCCACCTCAGCAAATATGGGACCCAAAACAAAGAGTGCACATCTCCTGAGATGGCACTATGGAGATAGAGTGACCATGGGGCAGTTTTCCAACTCTTTTCCAAAACATTTCAGCTATCTTTGTGAATATGCAATCCGATTTGACCTGAGTTGCAGTTTCTGTGATTATCCTTTCATCTTTCACTGTTTACACCGCAGCCCTTCATGCTTTGATCCTGATTCTCTTCTCCTTGCATACCTCTGGCTTGGGCTATCCTGGATTGACTGTATTTCAGCAAACAAAAGCTTTTCATCTTCAAAAACAAGCAGCAGGAGGCCCTGCACCAGCAGCAAGCAGCAGGGGAGGCACAAACACAGTGTTGAAATCACTATAGACTTTTCTGGTAGCAAGAGGCAGTCTGTCTCTGCGCACCGGCAGCAACCCCGCGCCGTACATCCAGTACGCCGAGTACAGTCACATATAAGCAGAAGGGCGAACGAAGATGGACACAAGGAAGGAGGACGCCGACGTGAAGACAGCGCCTGAGGCACCGGCAAGGGCAGCACCTGGTGAACCTGGACCTGGACCTAGCGCTGTACCTTCGGAGCCCTTACATGGGCCAGTGGAAGTGGCTGAGGACTCGTTGGATGGACTCCAGACGGCCTTCAGGGCCCTCTCAGTCGAAGAGGTGGTCACTCAGCCTGTGAGGAGGAAGAGAGAGAGCGAGAAGGATGCTGGAGACGAAGCAGACGAAGGAGAGGAACAAGGGCCGACCTGACGAATGACCCTACCTTCGAAGCCCCACCAAGCGCTTCTGGCCTCCACGCATCACCCTCTCCTATAACCACCACACTCCCAATTCCAGACCCAGCCGCTGCAACATCCACTCCCATAACCAACCCGCCTATGGCAGAGGGCACAGGCTTTACTGGCATGCCTCCCTACCCCGCCTATGGTATGGGCCCACCTACCACTGCGTTCCATGAGGCAACTACTCCCAGTGAGCCAGTGGCTTCCAGCTCTGCGCCGCGATGGTATGCGGCTGACTATCCCCATCCACTACCCGCTACTGGAACCTATGTGGATGTTCCTGGGTATGCACCTGGGTATGCAACCTTGAGTGGGTTGAGGAGAGGACCTGAGTCTCTTGGAGGCAGGAGCAGAGGATCGGGGAGATCCTCCAACAGGTCCCTGACGCGGTCGGAGATCAACGAGGTGCTCCGAGGAGCCACTTCAAAAATCGTGGGCGACCTCACTCAAGAGATCCGAGAGAAACTGGAGCCCCTGATGATACCGCCCCAAGCGTCACCTACCACGGTGGGAATGTCACCCCACCGAGTACAGGCCAACCACCTGGCGGCAGGGCTGACAAACACCCTGGGTAGCCTGAGGAGTCAACCGATGCCGACCCCTGCTTCGATACCGAGAAGTCCTTTTGTACCGAGAACGGCCCAGCCGCCCTACAGCCACGTGACGAACTCTACGAGGGCCGAGCTGGACCGGCTGGGGCTGACAGCCTTGAGGGCAATGGTGGACGTGGAGCCTTATGGCTCTGGTGATCTAGGCGGAGACCCCTCCGATGATGAGCCGCCGTCTATGACTTCTGCTTCGCCCTCGGAAGACGATGACCCGGAGGACCCCGAGAACCCAAGGGGAAAGAAGAAGAAGAAGAAGAAGAAGACCCGACGCCCTGAGGGACGCAGGTCTCAGGAGGCGAAGGCTATTGCCACCTCCAAGATCGTGGTGAACCTGCCTGAATTCACAGGCAAGGACCTCAGCGAGTTCGCTGAGAATTTTGGCCGGTTTCTCCGACTGACCGGCCAAACCCACGCTAGTGGACGAGTCAAGTGCGATCTGCTCCTGCAGTGCTGCAAGACCAAGTACCTGGAGAAGCAGGTCAGGCAGATCGTGACTAACTCCGCCACCTTTGCCGATGTGTTGGTTGCCTTGGAGAGGCAGTACCCGACCTACGAAACCGACCTCTCCATCAGGGCCGAGATCCAGAACCTGCCCGTGCTGCCCAACAACCCCGAACCTGGCAGGGTCTCTGAGCTGTTGGCTGATCTGGATCACTGGGCTGGACGACTGACGCCCGGTTCCTACAGCAGCGACGACCTGCTGTTCTGGTTGGTGGCCAAGCTCCCTCAGGAGCTGTGGGACGAGTGCCGTTCGACGGCGGAGCGCAAGGCTAGATCCCTCCGCTACGAGGATCTATGCGTGCTACTCCTGGAGCTGGCGCTGGAGAAGGAGAGCGACCAGCACTTGAACAACTACCGTCCTGGTGGTGGAGGTTCTGGGGGCCATGGCAAAGGGTACCAAGGGTCCCGGCCTGGGCAGGGGACTACCCCCAAACACGCCCACGCCCGTATCATGGAGAACGTTAAGGAGCTATTCTGGTGTGATGCCAGGGACGAGCAGGGCCACCTGCAGCACGCCCCTGACTGCAAGCAGCGAGACTGTTTTGTAGTCCAGGGGAAGCAGCAGGAGAAGAATACCGGCGCCAAAGCGAAGCTGCCAGATCATTTCAGGTGCACCATCACGTGTGCATTCTGCGGGAAGCGGAAGCACTACGAGGATGAGTGCTACCATAAGCAACGCCCATCGGCGAGGCTTAAGGGTGAGGATCCTGGCAAAGGCTCAGGCAAAGGTGGAAGCAAAGGCAAAGACAACGACTCCGGCAAGGGCAAGTGGAAAGGACGTGGTCAAGGGCAAGACAAGGGTCATGGTGGACGAGGAGGAGGCGCTAACCGCCAGCCAGACAAGGACAACAAGAACAAGGACAAGAACGGAGGCAACCCCAACCCTAATCCAGGGGGGAACTCCGAGCCCTCTGGAGGGCAGTCTGGTCCTACCACACGCTCACAAACGCAGGCCCAGCAAGAACAAGGAGCCAAGCGTGAGCATGAAGGTGGTGATGACGGCAACGCTAAGAAGAGGAGCCGTTTCATGAGGATGGCCCGCAAATTGCTGAACAAGGGGTTCGAGGTGACCTGTCCCGCGGTGTTCTGACGGGGACGCTCCGGTGGCACCCAAGACCTGGTGTTTTGGGTACGTATCCGACTAGGGGGACGCGAATACCTGGGGGTATTGCATACTGGCGCCACAATATCTATAGTGGCCAAGAAAATTTTACCTTGTGGGAGCCTGAAGAACACCATGACCACCGCTGCTATACGTATGGAGGATGGACATGTGGTGCACAGCTCCGGGGACTGTGAAGTGGAGGTACCTATGGGCTCCCGGACTATCGCCCATCAGTTCTATGTGATGGACACTGAGGCCTTCAACTTTGTACTGGGGACTGACTTCTCCGTACAGCACTCCCAGATACAATCCCTGACGCTGCAAGCGCCCTACCTCCTCTACGTGGACCACGGCAGTGGCAGAGAGTCTGTGCCACTGGAGCAATCGAAACATACCTCGAGTTACCTGAGGCTATCGAAGGAGGAGCCCTCGAACATGATGGCGGCCTCCAAAACTGAGGACTATCAACTATTGGGGGAAGTCCTAGACCACGGTCTGGAGGAGTTGGGTTACTCTCGAGAAGACCTGAGTGTGGAGTTGTTCGCCAGCGACAAGCAGCATGTACTGGACCTTTACTGCAGCAAGGGGAAGAACTGCAGCTACAAATTTTACTGGCCCTCTTTCGGGATGGCCTACGGGAACCCAAGGTTCAGTGAACTGGGGAAGGTGCTGACCAAGGTGGCCTTGGAACGTTCCCGTATGGTCCTGTGTTTTCCCGATTGGGGAGCCCATGGGGGCAACCAATACTGGCGAAACCTCCTGGACAGGCTGACTATCAGCTCTGTTCGGTTAGGTGATGAGGCCATCTACGTGCCTCTGGGGCGTAAGATGCCTATTGGGAAACCCGGATGGGGGAGTATGCTGAGCGTGGTGGACGGAGGTCTTACCTCCATCCCCTGGGATGATCTGGACCCAACTCTGGTCCAGGCTATACAACGAGAAAGCGACGGACTCGCCTTGGGTGACTTGAAGGATCGCCTACGACCTCAAGATGCTGTTGAGACTACACCCCGAGGAGATGAGTACGTCGTGACTGACTCCAACGCCCCCAACTCTCCCTGCCATGTACCTGTTCCTGATGGAGTCTCTGAGTGTGGACTATCTGTGCTACCTAGCTCTATCCACTCAGATGACGAAACCGAGCACGACGCCTTCTTCGTGCAGACCTGTGTGGAGGAAGTGGAGAACGCCGAGTACGTCGCCCCACTAAAACCCCTACTCTCCATCAGGGTGGAAGACCCCGTGGACGAAGAGCTGGACCCTCGATCCAGGCTAAGGGAGTATGTGGATTCCAAGAGGAAGTTGGTGGCGAAAAAGCTATGCTACACGAAGCCTACCCGCAGCTCATGGCCACTGAAGCAAGGAAGTATGGGAGATCTCTCCCAATTGAAGGAGGACCTCGAACAGAAGATCACCACCTGGCAAATGAAGGTAGATCTTAAGCTTATGAAGAGCGTGTGGGGCGCCCATGTGAGGACCCCAGAGGAGGACACCTCTCGGAGGAATGTGTATGTGAACCCCCTCGAGCGTGCCTATGTTGCCATTGTCCACCGGAGATGGTTGAACAAGACCTTCTATATGCCTACCAAGGGCTGAAGGACACTACCACAGGCAAAGAGTCGGTAGAGGACCACCTCCCGACGTCTATTACTCAGGGGGCAAGCACCTTACACTCTGACGAGGACATGGAGGACAAGATCAAGGTATTGGACCCGCGGGTACAGAAGCTTATAAGGACCTATCTGGAGGTGTTCGGAGAACTACCCCCTCCAGCCTCATGTGACAAGCTGGTACAGATGGACCTCAAGCTGAAACCCGAGTTCGTGGGTCACAAGATCCGGAGGAGACCCTATCCAGCTCCTAAGGAGCAGGCCGACGAGATTGAGCGACAGATACAAGAGTGTATCGACGCTGGCCTAGTCCTGGAGTACAAGGACGGGGACTACCCCCTACACTGCAGCCCCTGTTTCCTGGTGGCTAAACCTGGGTCTACAGCCAAACAGCTGGTAGTGGACTACGGAGAGCTGAACAAGAAAACGCTGAACCACTCAGGGTCCATTCCCAATATGGAGTCTACCCTGGAGAAGATAGCCTCCTGTCGCTACAAGACCAAAATGGACAAGAGGAGCGGATTCTGGCAAGTGGACCTGACGCCCAACGCACAGGAACTACTGGCCTTCATCACCCCTCAGGGGAGGGTGTTCAAGTGGAAGGTCATGCCGTTTAACGTGGCTAACGCCCCCGCTCTATTCCAAGAGCTGATGAACAAGATCTTGTCCATCCTACGAAGGAGACCTAAGGTGCAGGAGCTCATATCTCGTGGTGCCCAGATGGAGGCTCACATCGACGATGTATGCCTCGGGACCAATACCCAGGAGGATCACCTAATCCTCTTGGGTGAGTTCTCTGCGGTCTGCCAGGAGAACCACACACGACTCAAGCTGAAGAAGTGTGAGTTCATGCAGGAGACCATGCAGTACCTGGGGTTTGACGTTGGCTATGGGTGGTGGACCCCAGCGGCCTGTAAGGCCAAACCCCTGATGGATGCCAAGGTACGACACGAAGACCCCAAGAAAGGACTTCATGATGTACGCAGTTTCATTGGGGCGTGCAACTTCTATCGCCGCCACATCAAAAACTTCACCTACACCAGCGCTGTTCTGACGGACTTGATCAAGAAGAGTACTACTTGGCGCTGGGGCCCACAAGAGCAACAAGCGTTTGACGAGCTCAAAGACAAGGTAGCCAACGCTAAGCGCTTGGGCGTGCCTAGGGCACAAGGGGAGATTATCCTGGTGACTGACGCTAGCAATGTGGGCGGTGGTGGAACGTTGTTCCAATGGCAAGCACTAGAGAAGGAGGAGTTCGACTCGGCCATTTCCCAATGGGAAACGGAAGGTCTCAACCGAGATGGAACCCTCAAGCACAGCTACCCTGACGACAAGTGGGTCCTAGTACCTCTGGGCCACTGGAACTGGAAGTGGAACCAGGCCAGGGGGAAGTACTCCACCTATGAGCAGGAATTGCTCGCGGGTATGGTGGTGCTATCCTCACAAGCACGACTGTTGGGGAGTAACCCTGTGGTCTGGCTGTGCGACCAAGAACCGGTCCGCAGTTTCCAGAAGGGCCCCCCACCTGAGAAGGCCAAGCTGCGGCGCTGGTGTACCTACCTCAGTCAACTACGGCTGACGGTACACCATATCCAGGGAGTGAAGAACGAGTGCGCCGACTACATCAGCCGCAACAACTTCGACGCCCTGATTGGTGCCCGGTCTGAAGCGCTGGCTAAGGAGGCGTTCAGCCGTATGGAAGTCCACTTGGACCTCCACATGACGATGATACGCCCCCTGGATGGACTCCAACAATCGGAGTAGCTGAAGGAGTTTGGGGATATCTACAAGCGCCTGGAGAAACGCCTTGAACCCCTCCTGGTCAACCAAGACCAGTGGAAGAGGGACAAGAGCTACCTCTGGCACGAAGACCGCATTGTGGTGCCTGGTGACAGAGTCCCAGCGCTGCTGAAGTGGACCCATGAGTCCAGCGGTCATGTGGGTGCTGACCGCACCCTGAGGCTGTTCAAGCAGTGGTTCCACACTACGTGGACTGACGACCAACTGCGGAAAACCCTCCAGCCTATCGTGGACAAGTGCCCGTGCAGGTCCTGTAAACCAGGGGATATCAGGGACAGAGGTCTCTACTCGACCCTGCCCATCCCTCACTGTGCTAACAGTGTTCTATACGTGGATTACACGGAGATGCCGAAGTTTGGGGGCTATGACTTCGCCCTCGTGGTGACCTGTGGGTTGACCAGGTTTACTAGGGTGTTCCCATGTACCAAGCACATTACCGGGGAGGAGACTATCAAGATACTCCTGGAGGAGTGGTTTTGTGTCTATGGGGCGCCCAAGAAGATCAACTCCGATGAGGACGTACGAGTACGCTCAGATACCGGTTGGTACAAGAGGGTCCTGAGATCCCTCAATGTCCAGGTGTCTACGGGGATTCCCTACTCGCACACGAGCAACCCCCTATGTGAGCGACAGATCCGTGTCCTGAAGGAGAATGTACGGATATGGTGCAAAACTGAACGCACCAGAGACTGGGTGAGACTACTCCCCGTCATATCCTTGATGCTGAACTCCCAAGAGAGTTCAGCTACTGGCTACTCGCCCCATGAGCTATTCCTAGGGCGCCCGGCATGGTTCCTACATGCCCCCTATCCAGAGGACACCCATTCTTCTGTGGGTGAATGGGTCCAAGAGCAACAAGCGAAGGTGCACAAGGCCAAGGCTATGCTCCAGAGAGTGAGGGAGCGTCAGTGGAACAAGAAGAACAAGCACCGAGTACCGGCCACCTACCAAGAGGGGGACTGGGTGCTGGTGCACCACAGTCGACTACCCGCCTGGCCACGCTCTACCAGCGATGACCCATACTTCGGGCCGTACAAGATTCTATCAGTGGATGGACACCGTATCACCGTGCGGTGTTCTCCCCGTCTAGGGGGGACCCTGGTGTGCGCTGCTCAACACCTGAAGCGCTACCATGATCCTGAAGACCTCTGTGGGGAGGAGTGGGAGCTGAACGACGAGCAAATCGCCGCTCTGGACCTACAAGGGGCTGCCAGCCCTATGGAAGTGGAAGGTGAACTCCCCGACATGAACGCCGAGGAGATGGCTAAGGAGGGCTTCTACCTGGTGAAGTCTGTCCTACGCCACCGCTATCGCCAGGGTTGCCGCTTCCTCACCCTCTGCGAAGGGTTAGGAGTCGAAGAGGCCACCTGGGAGCCCTTCCCTGCGTTTGTCCTACCTGAGGGACGCCTAAACTCAGTTCTGGTTGAGTAGTTGTCCAAGAACAACCTTGGTGAGTTGCTGAGGCTCGCTGAGACGCTTGCCTCCAAGACTAAAGCTAGGGACTGAACCTTACCCTTACATGCCAAAGCGTATGTGTGAGTGTGCTATTCCTAAGGTCCTGAGAGCAAATCGCAGAAGTGGTGTCCTAATTCCACCCAAGTCTGCACGCTTGCTAAACCTGGAGGGTTGGCTCATTGATGCCACGGGGTACGCCCCGGGTCTCCCCTCCCCTAAGCGCCCAATTTTTGTGCTGGCGCAAAACCTTTGGGGAATACCCAGCGTACTAATCCAGGTATTGTTTTCCCTACCTATCTGTCTACTACAGGGAGGGGTGGCCAAAAGCTATGAAGGCATGAAAACGCCGTTTTGCTAGGTGGCCAAAACACTGACCCAACCACTGCCACAGCCCACCAACCCTGCTAAAATTGCAGGAAACGGGTGGGACAGTGACACACGCACTACAGGTCCTACACACCCTACAGTGGCACCATCCTGGTGGGCGAGCACTGCTGCAACTGGCTCAAGCCCCCACTTAGGACTACCACTCCTACACGCACACTCTACTGGGTGTTGTTGAAGAACATGTCGTGCGTCCTAGCGACCCTCCTGTGAAGAAGACAAGAGAACACAGCGCTGCTAAGCAACTGTGGCCTAACAGGAAACGCCACAACGTGTTTCCCCTGCTAGGGCTTGGAGGGAAGAGGTGCTCTTTTGCGTGCACGGCGCAGATGTCGATGGAGTCGGACTCCCTGCTCTGCCACAGGCAGAGGCGGAGTTATTTGTTTGTGTGATCTGCGCACTTGTTTAGCAGGGCATGAGAAAAAATGGTATGCTGCTGCACCACTCACCCTACCTGCCCACCTGTAAAGCAAAGGCAAATGAAGGGGTGTTTGCGGCGGAGGAACCAAGCCACACTCCACGTATTATACGCTTCTCAGTGTGACCTATAATACACTGTCCGCAAACACGCTGAAGGATCAGCTCCCCTGTCAAGCAAGCAAGCGTTAAGGGACCCCTCAGGTTCTCTTAAAGAACGTATCGAGGAGCCCCTGGGTAGCCGAAACAAGGTTTACCGTGCGCACTTCGCGTGGCCTACCCTTTAATGCGTGTGTGAATGCACGAGCATGCACGACTGTCTTGGGCAAACCTGCCCATCTTAACCGCAATCACGAACTCCACCAGGGGGTGGCCCCACCTGGGCGTACCTACCTTACCTACCGCTGGAGAGTGAAGCAAGGTGAGGAGAAAAACGGGGCGCAAGCGAAGAACGTCGCTATGCACTTGTGTGTATGTCTAATCACCCTGATCTGACCTCTAATCATCTGCAATCTTTCTAATCAATCCCTCTATCGCGTTCTATCGTTGTTAGCGCTGCTACAAGACTCGTTCACGGAGACACGAGACGAGCAATGTGTATGCTGCATACGAGACGAGCATACCTGTAGTTTATACCTGATTCATTGAAGTCTTTTCGTTGATTTTCGAATTCTTGGATTTTTGATACTTCTATTAGTGTGGGTGGAATCTGTATGTTTATTTATTAATGTGTGTCCCGTCATTTCCAAGACTACGTGAGACATACGTTTATAATGCCATTATTTCTGCATTTTCCGGCGCTTCGCTAGGAGCCGCTCCTGCGCGCCGCCTTTTTATGCGTAGGAATTTCTTGATTCCAAAAATCTAGAGATGACTATAATTTTTATAAAAATGTGCTTCTGATGCACAATTGGATTCTCCTCAGGTGTGTTGTCTTAGAAAAATTCTAGGCCGTCATTTGACAGATTTTGGTGTCGTCGCTCCGCTTTTGCGTGGATTCGTCCATAATTCTCCCATTCCTGCCTCTGCAGATACCCACGCGCAGCCACGCTGAGGAGGCCGTGTTCAGGCCGAAACGCAGCAGCCTGGAGAGACTGGGCAGAACCCAAGACCCCACCAAGGGGCAATTTAATTTCTTTAGGACTCCCTTCGCCCTAAGACAGGTCACAGGTCGCCAGCAGGTTTACGAGAACCCATGCGAGTGTGTATATTGTGTCTTGCGTTGGGTTTGTGTCGCGCTGCGTCTTGGAGGGAGGGATGCACATGCACATGTTTTGGCGTGCTCCCAAACTAACCCAACCAAGCCACAGGAGCCCCGACAGCGCCATGAGCGCTGAGTCTTCTGTAGGAAATGTTACAAACAGAGCAGCAAAAGAGCGCCAGCCATGGGCGGCCCCCATTTTTCTGTGTGAGGGAAACTATAGGTATTTTAAAGTAGATGTGGAAACCAAGGAAAGGCCAAGAAAAAAATCCCTTTTTCCTAACATGCGACAGTGGTGGCCACCACAGCACAGGGCGGGAGTAAGAAAAAGTGCTTTTCCAATGCTTTGAGGCATACTCTGGTTGTATTAGAGATGCACTGAGCATCCAGGCATTTCTATCTTAGTATTGGTCCCACCAAAAGTGGTGATAACACATTTTGACCTATGGAATGTAACACCCAATCAGGATATGGAGTGGACTCCTTAATCCCCTTTCGATGTAAGGCAAATCATCTTTGCCTGAGTTGACTGAGAACTGACATATCCAGGGCAGAGCCTATGAATTTATCTATGTTTTTCCATGAATTCTTAGCTGTCCTAGTGGTATGCACCCTAGGGGGCTAGGCACCTCTTTTTGAGAGGTCCTGGGTTCAATTTCCGGTCAGCCTAGCTAAGTAGGAAGATCCCATGTGACATGGCAGTGACCTCATCGCCACATGCCCTGCCACCTCAGCACATATGGGACCCAAAACAAAGAGTGCACATCTCCTGAGATGGCACTATGGAGATAGAGTGACCATGGGGCAGTTTTCCAACTCTTTTCCAAAACATTTCAGCTATCTTTGTGAATATGCAATCCGATTTGACCTGAGTTGCAGTTTCTGTGAATATCCTTTTATCCTTCACTGTTTACACTGCAGCCCTTCATGCTTTGATCCTGATTCTCTTCTCCTTGCATACCTCTGGCTTGGGCTATCCTGGACTGACTGTATTTCAGCAGACAAAAGCTTTTCATCTTCAAAAACAAGCAGCAGGAAGCCCTACACCAGCAGCAAGCAGCAGGAGAGGCACAAACACAGTGTTGAAATCACTATAAACCTTTCTCAAGTGGGCCACTTCTGATTTTGCCCCCCGCTCTGAAGCAGTGGGGATCCCCGAGACGGCAGTAGTCACGTAGCCACTTTGCCCACAAATGGGCCCCCTCTGGTTTTGCCCCCCGCTCTGAAGCGGTCGGGATCCCCGAGACGGCAGGGGTGACGTGGCCACTTTGCCCAAGAGTGGGCCACTTCTGATTTTCCCCCCGGCTCTGAAGCGGTGGGGACTCCTAAGACTGCAGGGGTGACGTAGCCACTTTGCCCACAAGTGGGCCACCTCTGATTTTTCCCCCAACTCTCAAGCGGTGGGGATACCCGAGACGGCAGGGGTGACGTAGCCACTTTGCCCCCAAGTGTGCCACTTCTGATTTTCCGCCCGCGCTCTGAAGTGGTGGGGATCCCCAAGACGGCAGGGGTGACGTAGCGACGTTGCCCACAAGTGGGCCACCTGGAATTTTGCCCCCCGCTCTGAAGCGGTGGGGACTCCCGAGACGGCAGGGGTGACGTAGCCACTTTGCCCACAAGTGGGCCCCTTCCGATTTTGCCCCCCGCTCTGAAGCGAGGGGATCCCCCAGACGGCAGGGGTGACGTAGCCATTTTGCTCAAGAGTGGGCCACTTCTGATTTTCCCCCCAGCTCTGAAGTGGTGGGGATCCCTGAGACGGCGGGGCTGACATAGCCACTTTGCCCACAAGTGGGCCACCTCCGATTTTTCCCCCCGCTCTCAGGCGGTGGGGATCCCCGAGACGGCAGGGGTGACGTAGCCACTTTTCCCACAAGTGGGCCACTTCTGATTTTGCCCCACGGTCTGAAGCGCTGGGGACCCCCAGGGCAGGAGGAGTGACGTAGCCACTTTGCCCACAAGTGGGCCACTCCTGATCTTTTTCCCCCGCCCTGAAGCGGTGGGGATCCCTGAGACGGCAGGGGTGACGTAGCCACTTTGCCCATGAGTGGGCCCATACTGAATTTTCCCCCTGCTCTGATGCGGCCGGGATCCCCGAGACAGCAGGGGCCACATAGCCACTTTGCCCACAAGTGGGCCACTTCTGATTTTCCCCTCCGCTCTGAAGTGCTGGGGATCCCCGAGACGGCAGGGGTGACGTAGCCACTTTTCCCACAAGTGGGCCACTTCTGATTTTTCGCCCCGGTCTGAAGCGCTGGGGACCCCCAGGGCAGGAGAAGTGACGTAGCCACTTTGCCCACAAGTGGGCCACTCCTGATTTTTTCCCCCCGCTCTGAAGCGGTGGAGATCCCTGAGACGGCAGGGGTGACATAGCCACTTTGCCGACGAGTGGGTCCATACTGAATTTTCCCCCTGGACTGATGCCGTGGGTATCCCCGAAACAGCAGGGGCCACATAGCCACTTTGCCCACGAGTGGGCCACTTCTGATTTTTCCCCCCCGCTCTGAAGCGGCGGAGATTACGGAAGCAGCAGGGGTGACGTAGCCACTTTGCCCACAGGTGGGCCAATTCTCATTTTCCCCCCCGCTCTGGGGCCGGGAGGCACAAAAGGCCGGAGACAGCAGGGGCGCGAGAGGGGAGGTGGGAAGAAAGGGGAAGGAAGAAACAGGGGGGGGGGGAAAGGAGGGGGGGGTGGAGGCAAACAACGAGCGCCAAGGCCCACGGCACCCAGGGCCGGGAAGCACAAAAAGCCGGAGACAGCGGGGGCGCGAGAGCGGAGGTGAGAAGAAAGGGGAAGGAAGAAACGCAAAAAAAACAGAAAAAAAAAACCCAAACGAAGAACCAAAGCACGGGCAACTCAAGCCCGGAGAGACCCAAACAAAAAAAAAGGACAAAGCGGCCACAGGAAGGATGAGGCGCATCAAAACGCACCCGGGAGGCCGGCCTGCCGGACCCGGCCAAGAAGAGCACGCACAGGCACACACGCGCGGGACCTGGGCGTGGCGTCCTCCGACCCGAAAGGGGAGGTGTCGGCGTCCACACGAAACAGCCCCGGAGCACCAGCCAAGTCCACCGTCGAAAGACGGCCAATACAAGAAACCGGACGCGTCAGTGACTGGGTCCATACACGCCAAACCACCGCAGCGCAGGCAGCCCAAGACAGAAGCCAGGGGGACCAGCCAGGGACAATCCCATCTCGGGCCCTGAACGGGTACGACACGGAGCAAACCCAGCGCCCCTGTCTCGGCAGGGGCCACCGGCAGGCACAATGAGCCCAGTTCTCGGCCAGCCTTCGGGTTCCCCGCGCACCCGCCCAGTAAGGCCAGGGGCGACAGCCCCCGGGTTGGGCGAAGGCACCACGGCGACGGAAAAAACCAACCGGAGCACCGAGAGCGACCGGATCGCACGAGGCGCTGTGCACCAACACGGGGCCATGAGGCACGTCAGAGAGGCACGCCGCCGGCCGCAACAACGGCACAAGGACAGATACCAAGCAACAACGGCCAACGGGTGCCACAAACCCGGCAAGCGCGCACAACACACGACGAACCGCGGCACAGGAGAAAGTGCCATAGACAGCGGTGCCAAGGGGGCGACCTCGTGTCGCCCCCACAGCGTGCAAAGCCAGCTGGCAAGAGCGAGCGGCGTGGGGTTGATGACGGGTCCCCAAGCCCACATCTCCCGCATTCACAGCAAGTGGACAGTGGGCCCCGGCCGCACGCCCAAAGGACATGCGGTCAGGCGTGGGTGAGCTCCTAACCCCGGACGCCCTACACGCAGGCAAGAGGCGCCCCCCCCCGGGCGCCCTTGTGCCGCTTCCACAGCGCGCAAAGTCAGCTTCCAAGAGCGTGCGCTGTGGGGTTGGTGACGGGCCCCACGCCCACACCCCCCGCAGCCACAGCCAGTGGGTAGCGGGCCCCGGCCGCACGCTTCAAGGACGGGCGGTTGGGCGTGGGACAGCGCCCAACCCCGGACGCCCCACACGCAGGCAAGAGGCGCCGCCCGCGAGCGCCCCCGTGTCCCCCCCACAGCGCGCACAGTCAGCTCGCAAGAGCGCGCGCTGTGGGGTTGGTGACGGGTCCCCATGCCCACACCCCTGACACCCACAGCCGGTGGGTAGTGGGCCCCGGCGGCACGCGTCAAGGACAGGCGGTGGACCATGGGAGAGCGCCCAACCCCGCGTGCCCCACACCCAGGCAAGAGGCGCCCCCCCCGGGCGCCCTCGTGCCACCCCCACAGCGCGCAAAGCCAGCTTGCAAGAGCGCGCGTCATGGGATCGGTGACGGGTCCCAACGCCCACACCCCCCGCTTTCAGAGCCAGTGGGTAGCGGGCCCCGCCCGCATGCCCCAAGGACGGGCGGTCGGGCGTGGGAGAGCGCCCGACCCCGGACGCCCCACACACAGGCAACAGGCGCCCACCTCGGGCGCCCTCGTGCCGCCCCCACAGCGCGCACAGTCAACTCGCAAGAGCCCGCGCTGTGGGATGGTGACGGGTCCCCACACCCACACCCCCGGCACCCAGAGCCAGTGGGTAGCGGGCCCCGGCCGCACACTCCAACGGCGGACGGTCGGGCGAGGGAGAGCGCCCCAGCGCGGATGCCCTACACCCAGGCAAGAGAAAGCCCCCCCCGGGCTGCCTCGTGCCACCCCACAACGCGCAAGGTCAGCTCGCAAGAGCGCGCGCTGTGGAATTGGTTGCGGGTAGCCAGGCCCACAGGCCCCGCAGCCACAGCCAGTGGGTAGTGGGCCCCGGCCGCACGCCCCAAGGACAGGCGGTTGAACGAGGGATCCCCAAGACGGCAGGGGTGACGTAGCCACTTTGCCCACAAGTTGGCCCCTTCTGCTTTTGCCCCCCGCTCTGAAGCGGTGGTGATCCCGGAGATGGCAGCGGTGACGTAGCCACTTTGCCACAAGTGGGACACTTCTGATTTTCCCCCCCGCTCTGAAGCGGTGGGGATCCCCGAGACGGCAGTAGTCACGTAGCCACTTTGCCCACAAATGGACCCCTTCTGATTTTGCCCCCCGCTCTGAAGCGGTGGGGATCCCCAAAACGGAAGGGGTGACGTAGCCACTTTGCCCACAAGTGGGCCCCTTCTGCTTTTGCCCCCCGCTCTGAAGCGGTGGGGATCCCCGAGACGGCAGAGGTGACATAGCCACTTTGCCCACAAGTGGGCCACTTCTGATTTTGCCCCCCGCTCTGAAGCGGTGGGTGATTACGGAAGCGGCAGGGCTGACGTAGCCACTTTGCCCACAAGTGGGCCACTTCTGATTTTCCCCCCCGCTCTGGGGCCGGGAGGCACAAAAAGCCGGAGACAGCGGGGGCGCCAGAGGGGAGGTGGGAAGAAAGGGGAAGGAGGAAACAGGGGGGGGGGATAGGGGGGGGGGGTTGGAGGCAAACAAAGAGCGCCAAGGCCCATGGAACCCAGGGCCGGGAAGCACAAAATACCGGAGACAGCAGGGGCGCGAGAGCGGAGGTGGGAGGAAAGGGGAAGGAAGAAACGCAAAAAAAACAAAAAAAAAACCCAAACGAAGAACCAAAGCACGGGCAACTCAAGCCCGGGGGGGCCCAAACAAAGAAGAAGGACAGACCGGCCACAGGATAGGTGAGGCGCACCAGAACGCACCCAGGAGGCCGGCCTGCCGGACCCGGCCAAGAAGAGCACGCACAGGCACACACAGGCGGGACCTGGGCGTGGCGTCCTCCGACCCAAAAGGGCAGGTGTCGGCGTCCTAACGAAACAGCCCCGGAGCACCAGCCAAGTCCAACGTCAAAAGACGGACTATACGGGAAACCGGACGCGTCAGTGACTGGGTCGATACACGCCAAACCACCGCAGCGCAGGCAGCCCAAGACCGAAGCCAGGGGGACCAGCCAGGGACAATCCCATCGCGGGCCCTGAACGGGTGAGACGCGGAACGAATCCAGCGCCCCTGTCTCAGCAGGGGCCAGCGGCAGGCACGATGAGCCCAGTTCTCGGCCAGCCTCCGCGTGCCCCGCGCACCCGCCCAGTAAGGCCGGGGGCGACAGCCCCCGGGGTGGGGGAAGGCACCACGGCGACGGGAAAGCCAACTGGAGCACCGAGAGCGACAGGACCGGACGAGGCGCTGCGCACCAACACGGGGCCACGATGCACGTCAGAGAGGCACGCCGCCGGCTGCAACAACGGCACAAGGACAGGTGCCAAGCAACAACGGCCAACGGGTGCCACAAACCCGGCAAGCGCGCACAACACACGACGAACCGCGGCACAGGAGAAAGTGCCAAGGACAGCGGCTCCAAGGGGGCGCCCTCGCGTCGCTCCCACAGCGTGCAAAGCCATCTGGCAAGAGCACCCGCTGTGGGGTTGGTGACCTGTCCCCAAGCCCACACCCCCCGCATTCACAGCCAGTGGGTAGTGGGCCCCGGCCGCACGCCCAAAGGACGTGCGGTCGGGCGTTGGTTAGCGCCCAAACCCGGACGCCCCACACGCAGGCAAGAGGCGCCCCCCCCCGGGCGGCCTTGTGCCGCTTCCACAGCGCGCAAAGTCAGCTTCCAAGAGCGCGCGCTGTGGGGTTGGTGATGGGTCCCCACGCCCACTGCCCCGCAGCCACCGCCAGTGGGTAGCGGGCCCTGGCCGCTCGCCCCAAGGACGGGCGGTTGGGCGTGTGACAGCGCCCAACCCCTGACGCCCCACACGCAGGAAGGAGGCGCCGCCCCCGAGCGCCCTCGTGTCCCCCCCACAGCGCGCACAGTCAGTTCGCAAGAGCGCGCGCTGTGGGGTTGGTGACAGGTCCCCATGCCCAGACTCCCGACACCGACAGCCAGTTGGTAGTGGGCCCCGGCCGCACGCGTCAAGGACAGGCGTGGGCCGTGGGAGAGCATCCAACCCCGGACGCCCCACACCCAGGCAAGAAGTGCCCCCCCCGGGCGCCCTCGTGCCGCCTCTACAGCGCGCAAAGCCAGCTTGCAAGAGCGTGCGTCATGGGATTGGTGACGGGTCCCAACGCCCACACCCCCCGCTTTCAGAGCCAGTGGGTAGCGGGCCCCGCCCGCACGCCCCAAGGACGGGCGATCGGGCGTGGGAGAGTGCCCAACCCCGGACGCCCCACACACAGGCAACAGGTGCCCACCTCGGGCGCCCTCGTGCCGCCCCCACAGCGCGCACAGTCAGCTCGCAAGAGCGCGCTGTGGGGTTGGTGACGGGTCCCCACACCCACAACCCCGGCACCCACAGCCAGTGGGTAGCCGGCCCCGGCCGCACGCTCCAACGGCGGAAGGTCGGGTGAGGGAGAGCGCCCCAGGGCGGATGCCTAACACCCAGGCAAGAGTAACCCCCCCCCTGGGCGCCCTCGTGCGACCCCACAACGCGCAAAGTCAGCTCGCAAGAACGCGCGCTGTGGGATTGATGGCGGGTCCCGGGGCTCACAGCCCCCGCAGCCACAGCCAGTGGGTAGTGGGCCCCGGCCGCACGCCCCAAGGATGGGCGGTCGTGCGTGGGTGAGCGCCCAACCCTGGACGCCCCACACGCAGGCAAGGGGCGCCCCCCCGGGCGCCCTCGTGCTGCTCCCACAGCGCGCAAAGCCAGCTGACAAGAGCCCGCGCTGTGGACTTCGTGACGGGTCCCCACGCCCACACCCCCCGCGCCCACAGCCAGTGGGTAGTGGGCCATGGCCGCACGCCCCAAGGACAGGCGCTGGGGCGAGGGGGAGCGCTCCACCGCAGATGCCCTACGCCCACCCATGAGACCCACTAGGGGGGGGATTTTCTTCGAACGAACTTCTGTCTTCGAACGAAGATTCGAATCTTCCAACGAAGAATCGAATTCGAAGATTGTATTTGCCTTAATCGCAATTCAATTCAATCCAATCGAATCCAAGCTGCTGGGGAGAACTGCCGCAAAAGCGCAGCAACAGCAGCGCGCGCACCAGATTGACAGGCGGTTGACGCCGATTTGTGCCAGAAAGACGCAGATTTGTGCCAGAAAGACGCAGATTTGTTCCAGAAAGAAGGGTTGTTGGTTTTTTGAATTGATTTGTCGTATTTTTTAAGGGTGTCACTGTTTGACCAATGGTGCAACTTGGAATTACGCTCAAAAACGCGGTGGGCACGACAAATGCTTATAGCCAGGACATTGAGGACGCGCTTGTGCAATTTTTCTCCTCCTCCGGCCTGGGACGCCAGCTTTTACATTCAATCTATACACGAGTCAACCCAGGCGCCGACAAGCAGAGATTGAATCAACTTCTAGGATGGCACAGCGATGCTCAATGCTCACGTGAAGAAGCAGTCGCTTTGCTTCTCGATTTGGGAATCCCTAGACGCCGCCTTCGGGTTCTATCGCGCTTCATTTCCAAGCGTGCGGACGTATGGTACAAACAGACTGGCCTAAGGTTTGGGAAACCAATGCCAGGCCGCCGGAGAGTCAACTTGGCTTGGAAAAGGATGAAGGAGCCCCTGCACCTTGTTGGCCAAATCAACAAGAAGACTGGCATCTGAAATGTCTCCTGGCCGTTTGATCACCGGATCAACTACGTTTTCACACAGCCTTGCCTCTATGAAACTCTACAGCCCAGCAAAGATGGGTTGGTTTTCATTGTGAGTGGCGATGGTTATCCTGTAGCGGGTGTAAGCTGCACTCAGCTTACCATTCGCATCCGAGATAATGAGCATCTAGCCCGCAATGCAGCACACAATTGGGGTCTTAGAGCTGGCATACTGTGGTGACTCCAATCTGAAGGATTTGCGCTGGGTCTGGAAAAGGAATCTCAGGGTGTGTTATTTCTTCGAATATTGCCTTCGTTCGAACCTTCGACCGTTCGAACGAAGCTTTTCCTTTGAACGAACGTGTTTTTGGAACAAAGTTTTGATTGCGTTTTGCACGCTACTACATAACTACGTGATCCGTCGTCGTGAAGGGCGCACGCTGTGCGGCAAGTGTTATGCTGGGCGGAGATTTACGGTTTTTGAAGAAGCTTTTGGGACTTACTGACCATTGGTATATACCGTCAGTTCACAACTTGGGCCTTTGGAACCCTCTCAAGAGGCGGTACCCGGGCTGTCACCGGCGCAGAACGCGCACCGGTGATGCGTCCCGACTTGGCAAGACCCCTGTCTGCAAGGGAGCTCGTGGCTGCGCTTCAAAAACTTTGCTTCAAGTACCACGACACCATGCCATTATTTGTGTTCTTCATATGCTTATGCGAATTGGTGCTTTGCTTGGGGAACACTTGGAAAGGCTATTGTTGTCCGCCAGCAGGGAAGCACGCAACGCTATCAACAACATGCTGAAGATTGCTCTGTGTGGTTGGCAGCTAGGTGCAACTTGTAGACCTGATGGACATTAGAGGAAGCGTTATTTTTTTGTATTGGATGGTATTGCTCATGTTTTGGGGTTGGCCGACGGGCACTTGGGTAATCAGGCTGTCATGAGGTTGCGGGACGTGATGCAACGGCTCTGTTTTCTGAGTTCAGACAATATTATCTGTTGATCTATAATGATTTGAGATGAAAATTAATCAGCCGGATGTGTTATTATAATTGGCGGAACATGGGATTTGCATTGCAAAATCCTAGGTTCGATTCCCGGATTCCATCCATGCAATTTCCTAAAAGCGATAAATCCATTTCAGCATGGGATGTTCCTAATCTATGACATTGATATAAAATGAGCTTTTGCATGATTTACAAATGTTTTTATATCAATTTATAAGGTTCAAAAAGGCTTTTGTACCATTCTTCTTGCAACCTTTTAGGTTGGTGTTTTGTAGACACATTGAATTGTCACTACTCAAGTGAGAGATCATTCCTGGAATTCACTGCATTGTTTGCTATTGAAAAGAGCCAAGGGAAATTTTAACACTGGTAGCATTACTATTCCATGGCTGGACTTACCTTGGATGATCTGGATCCTACTTATACTCCTGGGGCAGGACCTTCTGGCCACACTCTGTTGTATCCTCCTGATGGTGTGACTGGCATTGCGCCGGTTGATTTGAACACATCTATGGGCACGTTGCAAAGACAGTTGTTTCAGCAAAATCAAGTTCTACATGACATGAGGCAAGCATTTGACGCACAGAAGCTTTCTCTGCAGGCTGAGCAGCAACGAGTTCAACAAGACAACGTCCACTTACTGCATCGCTTGAATACGTTACCCACTCCGATGTCTTCTGGATCTCCTCCGCGACTCGACTGTCCAACGTTCGGTTCTGAGGACAAGGCAGTGGACAGTAAGCTTGGTTTACACGAGTTTCACGCGTGGCGCGTACAGGTCGTCGCGTGGCATGCGGAGAGTACGCTTGCAGTGTCGACACGCAATGTTCAGGTTTTTACGAAGCTACGAGGGCGTGCGGCGCGCGTTGTCGCTGCGAAAATGCCACTGGACGCGCTTCGTACTGATCAAGGCTTTCAAGGACTGCTTGGGATACTAGAGTGGGCGTACGGTGGAGATACTGCAGACAATATACTTCAGGCGTTTGTAGGGCTGCTGGAGTGTAAGCGGGGTGACAGTGACATGCTTACCTGGATTAATCGGCTGGATATGCTGGTCTATCGTCTTGCGAATTTTGGCATTGTCTTGGATGAGCGATTTTCGGGGACGCTGGCGTTTCTGAACTCCAACTGAATGCGGATCAGCGGGCGATGGTAGTCGCGAGCACAGGTCGGTCGTTGGTTTTCTCGCAGGTGCTGGTCGCTATTAGACAACTTTATTCAGGCGCGTCGACGTCGCGACCAATCGATTGCATCTTTGGGGCTGAGGCGCAGCGGCGAGGGAACAACAAAATACCAACCAGAAATAAGGTTAACGCGCAGAGTGGGTCCCGGGTTGCCTGCTGGAAGTGCGGGAAGCGTGGGCATGTTCAACGTGATTGTCCTGAGAAGACGACGTCAGCTTCGACCCTGATGGCACAAGAGGCGTCGACGGAAGAGGAAGGGCCTTCGCGTGCGGTGCCAACCACTGAGAGCAAGTCTGGTGGGGCTGGCATGCGTGAGGTTTTCTCGGTGGTTGGTCATGACACCGCTGCTGATTTGTTTCACAACCCTGGTGTGTGTTTGATGGCGCAGTCTGGTTCATTGTCCTCTCCACTTCACAAGCCTTGCTCCGAATCTTTGGGTCGTGGGATCATTGATCTCGGGTGTACCGACACGATGTGTGGGGACTTTTGGCTCCATCACTATCTGCGCAAGCTTGGACCAGATGGCTCTGATGTTCGTCGGAGTGATACCAATGCGTCGTTTGTGTTTGGGGACGGTGGCACGAAGTCAGCGCTCTACAGAGTCGACTTACCAGTACAGATTGGTGGTCGCGTGCACTTCTTACGTACGCACGTGGTTTCTGGGGAAACACCTCTGTTGATTGGCCGGCGATCTATGGCGAGAATGCGCATGAGGATCGACGCGGCGAGCAACACGGTTACTGTAACTTGGGTGCTGGCGATTTTACGATTCCTTGTGATGTCTCTTCGTCCGGACATCTGGTGTTGTCTCTTTGGGATTCATCGAATTGTGCGTCGTTGTGACTAGCTTCCCTGCCAGTTGGACACTCGTATTCGATGTTTGCTGCTGAGTCTTGGGGCGATCAACGGCTGGCGCGCAAGAAATTGCTGGCCTTACATACCAAGCTCGGGCATGCAGCGTTTCCTCATCTGGTTGAACAGTTGGCTCTGGCGTATCCGGATCGAGATGCCTCTCTTCTTCGGTCTGTAACACGGGGATTGGTATCTGAATCCTGTGAAAAGCGGAAGAAGGCACCAAGGCGTCCTTTGGTGGCCATGCCCAAGGAACCGCATTTCAATTACAAGACGGGTGCGGACCTCTGGTATCTTCGGGGACAGCCTGTTTTGCACGTCATCTGTTTGTTCACTCGCCTCCGACATTGTTCTGTTCTTCGTGACAAGTCCGCCCCACACGTGTGTCATTCGTTGTTGCATCTGTGGGTCAAGTACTATGGTCCTCCGGTGCTGTTGTACACTGATTTGGGGAAGGAGTTTGACAATGAGCTCATCAGGATGTTCGCTGAGCGTTATGGCATTACGCTGCACTGTGCGCCGGGTGGTTCACATTGGTCTTTGGGGGGTGTGGAGAGGCACCATTATCAACTGAGACATACCGTGGAGTTACTTCTGGAGGCGGAAGACACTCTGTCATTGCAAGATGCGTGTGATGTGGCATGCATTTCGTTGAACTATCATCCTATGCCAGATCGAGGTTTTTCACCACAGCATTTGGTGTATGGGGTGTCTTCACGCTGGCCTGATTTTCTGGCTGCGAAGTTGCCTGCTCTGGCCGAAACACCTGTGCCTTCTGATCATGTGGGCCACTACATGGTGAAGTTCTTGGATGCTATGTATCGTGCACGGGAGAAATTTCATGCAGCGGATGTTCGTGCAAAGGTTTCGCCGGCGAAGCGTAGTCGGCCGTCTACTAACCGTAAGGTTGAGCTTGTGACTGGCGATACGGTTTTTTTCTTTGAATCACTTGAGAAGGGCAAGGATTCTTGGCATGGGCCGGCTGTGGTCATTGGTGCTGACGGTGACTTTGTCGTGTTACGCCACGGCGGGAGTGTGACGCGCGTACCTCTGTTACACTGCAGACCTGCTTCGGCGGTGCTTGGCTCTCCTGACGTTGATCCCGGGGTTGCGCCTGTGGCAGTGCCTGATGCAGCGCAACAGGAGTTGGAAGAGTTGCTCGTTGACGAGGCGGGGAATGAGCTGAGCGCGGAGGAGGTTGCTGAGCTGAGACGGATGACAGACGACGGGGAACCTGTGGTGACACGTTCGCGGGCCAGGGCTGCGATGTCCGTGCTTACGAGGTTGGGACCTGGTCTTCCTGAGTTGGTCTGGCAACGTTACACGTCTGTGATACCTCCGGCTGTCTCGGGTGAGGTGTTCCTTTCATATTGCTATGTGGCGCATTGCTCTGCGCGTCGTGGCATGAGGGAGGTGACACCTGAAAGGGCACAATCGCTGGATTTTGTCGTGGCGAAGCAAAAAGAGTTGGCATCCTGGGTTGCTTGTCATGTGTATGACCTGGTACCAGTCAATGGGCAGAAGGCGATATCGTGTCCGTGGGTTCTCGTTGACAAGGTGCAGGACGATGGTTCACTGAAGCCGAAGGCGCAGTTGGTTGTGCGGGGTTTTCAGGAGGCGGGTCTGCGGGACCTGGAAACCTTTTCTCCCACGTGTTCGATGTCGTCCTCGCGTGTGCTGCTCACGGTGGCTTCTTATCGAGGATGGGCTCCGATCTCTGTGGACATTTCCACTGCCTTTTTACAAGGAGGCGCCCTGCAGCGTGAGGTGTATGTACGGCCGCCACAAGAGTTGCATGCACCAGGGCTGTTGTTAAAGCGGCAGAAGGCGGTGTACGGGCTTGTGGACGCTCCACTGCACTGGTACCAGGCGCTGCACAAGGCTATGCTATCTATTGGTGCGTTTGTTTTGCCGTTTGACCTCGCAATATACCTTTTTCGGGATCATGAGAATCTTTGTGGCTGGGCAGCCGTTCACGTTGACGATATCTCCATCGCTTGGACTGACTCTCTCATCTCATCCGTTCTGGAGGCATTGCACAGTGTCTTCTCTGTTGGGTCTGAAAAAAGAGAGGAGTATGTGTTTTGTGGAGTGCATTTGGAATGCAAACGTGACGATGACGGCAATCTGATCGAGATAACGTGGACCAACAGAAGTACATTGATGAAATCGCGGAGATATCTCTGGAGGAGTCTACAGATCGTGGAAGACTATTAAACGCGAAAGAGACCACTTTGTACCGCGGCTTGATTGGAGCTTTGTCCTGGTGTACCGCGCAAACGAGACCTGACTTCTCTTATAGCGTGTGCCGTCTCTCACAACGATCAAGCAAACCTACAGTCTCGGATGCGCTTCAAGCGAACAAGACCTTGCAGCACATGAGGAAGAGATCGCTATTCATCAGATATCCCAAGTTGAGTGGACCTGTTCGTCTTATTGGATACCATGACTCGCCATGGGGCAATGGGGAAGAAGGGAAAACTGTTGGTGGCTGGCTGTGGACTATCGCAAGTGTCGGTGAAGACAAGAAGGAGCGCTTCTGTCTGATCAACTGGAAAAGCCGTACCCTGCGCAGAGTCGTAAAGTCCACCTTTGCTGGGGAAACCCTTGCTTGTTCAGCCTGCTTGTATGACCTGCTCCTAACGCTCAATGTCGTTACTGAGATTACGAAGATGCGAGTCCCTGTTACGCTACGCACTGACTGTGCTTCACTATTCGATCACGTCTATCTGCACAAGGCTGTGTCTGAGAAGAGACTTCTCATTGAGCTTACGGTGATTCGTGATGCTATAACGTCTGGAGAAGTTACCAATCTGGAATGGGTGGCTACGCAAGATCAACTCGCAGATGCACTGACGAAGTCTGGCTACAGTTCTATATTCTATAACTCCCTCAATAATGCAGTTCTACCATGAGCATGAGAGTACCTGTTTATCGTCTTCTTGGTTCAGACTTGGTAAGGACTTTGTCGTAATCGCTGATCGATCTGTCATGCATGATCGCTGTGGATCTGGACATTGTTCTGCTGGGGCAGAAAAAGAAAAGACGGATGTTTTCTGAGTTCAGACAATATTATCTGTTGATCTATAATGATTTGAGATGAAAATTTATCAGCCGGATGTGTTATTCTAATTGGCGGAACATGGCATTTGCATTGCAAAATCCTAGGTTCGATTCCCGGATTCCATCCATGCAATTTCCTAAAAGCGATAAATCCATTTCAGCATGGGATGTTCCTAATCTATGACATTGATATAAAATGAGCGTTTGCATGATTTACAAATGTTTTTATATCAATTTATAAGGTTCAAAAAGGCTTTTGTACCATTCTTCTTGCAACCTTTTAGGTTGGTGTTTTGTTGACACATTGAATTGTCACTACTCAAGTGAGAGATCATTCCTGGAATTCACTGCATTGTTTGCTATTGAAAAGAGCCAAGGGAAATTTTAACAGGCTCTATCGCACCTATCAGCGCATCGACATTGACCTCCCAGCAGACTGTTGGCAGGCGGCCTGGGAATTTTGCGTACACTGTTTGACCGATACCCGTTCTCATTTGCGTTCGATGTGCCAAGAATCCTAGAGGCGATAGCACCTTTCGGGCTTGGGATGTACTGCCAGGACTCGGCTGAGATCACGAATGCCAAGCTAAAGGATTTCTACTTGCGGTTCACAAACAGAGGGGGCAGCACCACAGATGACTACCAGCTCTCTGCGCTACTACAAACCATGGAGCATGCCTTCTTGTACACGCACTCCCATATTGTAGCTCGCGGTACAACGCGCCCGATCTCTTGCCCAAACGCTGCATTGTTCGAATCTTAAATAGTCGATGCCGCTCAATGGTGCTGACAAAGAAAGACAAGGCCGATGTCGCAAGACTGGTGGCGGTATGTGTTACCCTCCAAGCCCTGCAGGCATGCGTTGTAGTCCTTCGAATTTAGTCTTCGTTCGAATCTTCGAATCCTCGAACGAACTCTCGTTCGAAGATTTTTCTTCGTTCGAATATTGGAATCTTCCTTCGAAGATATTTTTCGAATCTTTCGCTCTGTGCTCAAGAGTTGCTTCAGGCGCAACTTCTGCCCCAGCGTCACGATCATCGCCAGGAACACCTTCCCAGAGTAGTACACAACTGGCTCAGCACCCGGCGCCGCAGCGTTCAGCGGATTTGGAGCCGTCACCATCCTCTTCTCACCGTTTGGATGACCCGCTAGATTTTGGATCCCAGGATTCAGAAGAATATGATCCCGATTACGTGGTGGTGAACGAAGTGTTCGATGTTAGCGCCAAGTTCGACACTTGCCGCCAGGTCATCGTAGAATCCGGAGTCACCCACCCCTACCTTGACCTCATTCTAGGGAGATCCGTACCCAATCCGCATACGCCCATTTTCAGGGACCCGAAATACGCTTGGCTTACGCCACTGTCAACCTATGGGCGCTGTTTCTAAAAGCGTTTATCAGCCGATTGCAAGGGTGTGGCTGTCGAGAGGGACTTGCCTTGTGCACTGGTTGCCTGCGCCTTCCCTTTTTGCAGTCCCGAATAAAAAAGGCACCCCAACCGCGATTATACGTCTGCTTGCGCTTGTTTGGCACGCCTACGGCGCCGTGGAGAGCTGGCGTGAAGACCGTACCGTGATGCTCAGATTCCCCTCCTCAGAGCCCCCAGGGTGGGGCAAATGTACATCAACGGGCCGCTTGAGAGGCGTCAAGGTCACCGCTCAGGCGCGGGGTGGTGGTGACGCAGCCCAGTCGGACGAAGGAGCGCAGCAAGCCGAGGGAGTATAACAAGTGCAAAGCACAACACCGTCCAAGTGGTAGACTGTGCTGCAGGCAGCAGTCGCAGCAGGAGTGCAGCATGGCCACATGGGAGGGGACATTCCTAAATGGGAGGTACCGCATTTGCCTTGTAGCTGAGCGCTTTCGACCATGCATGCGTCCTGTACATTATTCTTCGAAAGCCATTCTTCGTTCGAAGAAAAAAACGTTCGTTGGAACATTCGAATCTTCGAACGAAGATTGTATTCGAAGTCTTTTACCGCTCCACTGTCCACAGGTTGCAGCAACGCAAACTAGCGCCGTTGGCGTCAGGTGGAAGCTTCAGCTACCAAGTCCTGGCATTGAGACGACTGTGACTGCCGGAAGCCTGCTCAACGACCTGCTAACGCAGCCTGCGCGTGCACTGACGGTCCTTGGAGCACTCCTAAATCATGGAGAAGGTCGAAGAAAGGTGAAGTCGATGCCAACATGGGTCAACCTGAGCCAGGCTGGTTCCACGTTACATTCCCCTGAGGCAACCAAAAAAAAAGCGTCGACGACCAGTGCTGGTGTGCGGGGCAAAGATTCACAACCTGTTGTGTCCGAACGACGGGCGAAGAACCTTGCCGAGATTCTCTCGTCTTACAAGAAGACAAAGAAGCCGAAGAAGAGACCATGATCGAAGCCAGCAGCTAAGCAACCTCCAAAGAAAAAGGCAAAGCTGCTGCCGGGTGAGAGTTCGGAGAGTGAAGAGTTCGAAGAGACTGAAGAAGATGAGGAGGAGGGGCCGCCTTCCGGAGATGAGGAGGAGGGGCCGCCTTCCGGAGATGATGACGATGAAGACGAAACTCAGGAGACACAGATTCCAGACTGAGGGGCACTGCCGTGGGCTTGGCTTCCCCTGCAACAAGAGGACCAGTGGGGAGCGTGGAGAGGAGTGCCGATTTCGAGGTGGCGTTCCTGGGGAATAGAGATACCCAGAGACATCCTGCAGCAGAAGACCAAACTGAGCCGTGCCGATACAATCTATTGGGTCCCTGCAGACTACAAGTCTGCCGTGTAGCATTCCGGGGGGGAGTATTGTGTTGCGGCCCGAAGCTACGCAACGGATGAGGAGTGCAAAAACGCGGTGGCAGTGGCGTCGGCAACCGGTTACGTGCCAGCTCCAAGTGCCAAGAAGAAGAAAGTGAAGGCAAAGAGGCCAAAGAAGAAGAGGAAGACGCCAACGAAGAGTGGTGGCAAGCAAGAAGAAGAAGATGCCGGAGAGGGAGACAAACAGGATACGTAAAACAAAGACGAGGTTGCAGTACAAGTGTCAGGCAGTTTGAGGTTTGAGGTTTGATTTTGCGGGTACTAGACGCCTTTCGGCCCCAGGGGGCCACCTGGTCGGGCCAGGTGATATTCTCCCCACCGGGTCCTAGTGGGGGGCCCTCCAAGACGCACCTCCTGCCTGGTGGCGGAGTCCCCCGGGTTCACAGGGCTCGGAGCCCCGTCCCTTTCCGGCTTCCCCGTTTCGCCACCCCACGGTCAGTGCATCAATTCGCAGCCGTGGCTGCGGGCGCTTACCCACCGCGTCGCCCCCCTAATGCGTGGTCGCCCGGGGCGCCGGCGCCGCCGGGCCCGTGCTACTGGCTTGTCGCCAGTGGGACCCCCTTGGGCTGGCGCGGAGGCTGCCTAGCCTAGGGGTTGGGGTGTGGCGCAGTGCGCCACTACTGCCTTGGCGGGTGCAGTGCCCCGTCCGTGTGTGCCCGGCGCTCGCCGCCGGTTCGGGGGGCTCGGGCCGGTACCTGGTGTTGTGTCTCTCCCGTTTCCCCCATCCCGCCCCGCGTGTCCCGCGCTGCGCGTGGCGGGCCGTCCCGTCCGGGTGTCCCTTACCCTCGCTCGCTGGTACGCCATTCGACGCGGTCTGTGCGTTCCGCATGCTCGGTCCGGTTGCCCTTCTGGTAGTCCCCGCGTGCCCTTTGCGTGTGTGTGCGCTCGCGCTCCCGTGGCGTCCGCTCCCCCCCCCACTCGGTGGTGTGGCGTGCGCACCTTGCGCGGTCCCGGCACTGAGCGCTGGTAGGGCCGTTCCACGTGGTCCGTGCCCCTCCGCGTGTCCTGCCCCGGTCCCTTGCTCCGTCTGGCGTGCTTGGGGGGGGGCGGTCCGGTCCCAGTTCCCCCCTACCTGGCTGTTGTTGCGAGGGGCGTTTGAGGTCAGGCGCTCCCCCTCCCCCGACTGCCCGCCCACTGGGCAGGCTGTTGGGGTCCGCTACCCACGAGCTGTGGGCGCGGGTGTGTGGGTGTGGGGGCCCAACAACGTCCCCTTGGCTTGCATGCCCTGTGGGGGCTGCGTGCCGCGGGGGTGGTGTGGTGGCGGGGCGTCCCCGGGGGGGGGTGGCTTGCCACTGTTGTGAGGGGCGTCTGGTGTCAGGCGCTGTCCCTCCCCCGACCGCCCGTCCTCTGGGCGGGCTGCCGGGGCCCCCTACCCACTGGCTGTGGGTGCGGGGGGGTGCGGGCGTGGGGTCCCATCACCAACCCCACAGAGTGCGCTCTTGCGAGCTGGCCTTGGGCGCTGTCGGGGCGGCATGAGGGCGTCCGGGGGGGGGGGGGCCTCCTGCCTGGGTGTGGGGCGTCCGGGGTCGGGCGCTCTCCCACCCCCGAGTGCCCGCCCTCTGGGCGGGCTGCCGGGGCCCACTACCCACTGGCTGTGGGTGCGGGGGGGTGCTGAAGCGGTATGGGGTGCTTCACCCATACCCGCTGCCCAGCCTGTGGCGCTCTTCGCCAGGCTGGCTCAGGATATTTTCCTGCGCTGATTACGGCATCTAGATTTCTGTGGGATTTCTGTAAAATACCCCAGAAATCGTCATTTTTCGTCATTTTTGGGCTGGCGACGACACTCGTCGCCTGTGCGACGCAGCTCCAGATCGTAGTTTTATTGCACGATTTCTGGAGATTTTAATCAATTTTATTATTGATTTATTGTTTTTGGAAATAAAGAAATATAACGTGACCTTTTTCGCGGCGTTCCGCGAAGGTCAAATTTTGCGAACTCAGTCACGTTCACGTTTTTTTTAAAAAATGTTGAGGCGATCCCAGGAATCACCCAGGCGCCCATGGTGTGGCCCAACAGTGGCCCTTTTCATACATAGTATTAATTGGGGGAGAGACGCGTCGTGTCGGCTACACGACGCGTTGGGGGGAGACACGCGAAATGAGTGTTTTTGGCTCAAAAATCACTATATTTCACTGTTTTTCGCCCAAAAACCACTGTTTGGCCCAGTTTGGGCAGGATCTCAGTGGAGATCCTGATGGCGACAACTCGTAGCCGTCAGATTTTCTGATGGCGGCGACGCCGCCGCCTCCATTTCGTCTTCTTTTCTAAGCTATTTTATAGTATAGAATTGTTACATATACATATTACTTGTCTACATGTTTTCTTTGTCTACATATACCTTCATCTCTTGCCCAGGACGCCAGATTGTGTCATGGCCGAGGCAAGGATCACAGAATTCTTTGGAGAAACCCAAATTCGAGAGGAACTCTTGGATTTCATGGGATTGGGGTCGTGCATGCCAAGGGAAGCTTGGAGGTTGCCCTCCCCCCAAACGCTTCAAAAGAATTCTGCCGACGCCAAGGCCACCAAGGCGATGTGACGGCCTGCGGACGGCGACGACGCCCAGACTGCAGGAGTACCGCTTCTTCGCTGGGAAACATCTGCAGGAGCTAAGGTCCAGGGCATCAACATGATGAAGGAGGAATTCCTTGACTCCTACAATGGGTATCACCTTGGCTTCCCCATGGACCCTATGGAGCCCCCAAGTCTGTACCGTCGTCTGGGCGACGACCACAGCGACGACGATGCCAGGTACCGAACCGCACAAGCAGGCGCGTTAATTCGTCGCCTCGGGTTGGTTGGCCAACGCAACCAACCCTAAATAGGCGCGGGTCGCCTTGGGTAGGAAATGACCCTGAATTCCTCAAATCAGGCGCGTTAATTCGTCGCCTTGTTTTGGGAATGGACCCTAAACAGGCGCGAGGAATTCGTCGCCTTGGGCAGGAAATGGCCCTAAATTCAGGCGCGAGGAATTCGTTGCCTTGGGTTTGACCCTAAATAATTTTTTTGAAGTTATTGAATTATTATGTTTCCATGCCCATGGAGAAAAAGGGCCAATATGTGCGCCTCAGCTCCATCAGTCAGGTCGGAAGGACCTGCAGCGCCCCTGGTTTGGTCACCAGAGGCTAAGAGGAGTGCCAGGGACCAGTGTGGTCGCCTGGGGGGCAATTGCCCTATGAATATATCAAGAAAAAAAAAAAGAAAAAAAAAGAGACCTACATGTGATTGGCATGTAAATTACTTACGAAGCCCCCCCCCCCACTGGACCCCCCTGCTGAATCAGCTTTGAGACCAGGGCAGTGCAGGGGTCAGAGCGCCTCCTTGGCCTTGCCTTCCTCTGGATATAGGCAAGGCTTCTAAGGAGGGGGGTGAAGCGGTATGGGGTGCTTCGGCCATACCCGCTGCCCAGCCTGTGGCCCTCTTCGCCAGGCTGGCTCAGGAATTTTCCTGGGCTGATTACGGCATCTCGATTTCTGTGGGATTTCTGTAAAATACCCCAGAAATCGTTATTTTTCGTCATTTTTGGGCAGGCAACGACAGTCGTCGCCTGTGCGACGCAGCTCCAGATCGTCGTTTTATTGCACGATTTCTGGAGATTTTAATCAATTTTATTATTGATTTATCGTTTTTAGAAACAAAGAAATATAACGTGACCTTTTTCGCGGCGTTCCGCGAAGGTCAAATTTTGCGAACTCAGTCACGTTCATGTTTTTTTTAGAAATCCTGAGGCGATCCCAGGAATCACCGGGGCGCCCATGGTGTGGCTCAACAGTGGCCCTCTTCATACATAGTATGAATTGGGAGAGAGACGCGTCGTGTCGGCTACACGACGCGTTGGGGGGAGACACGCGAAATGAGTGTTTTTGGCTCAAAAATCACTATATTTAACTGTTTTTCGCCCAAAAACCACTGTTTGGCCCAGTTTGGGCAGGATCTCAGTGGAGATCCTGATGGAAACGACTCGTAGCCGTCAGATTTTCTGATGGCGGCGACGCCGCCGCCTTCATTTCGTCTTCTTTTCTAAGCTATTTTTTAGTATAGAATTGTTACATATACATATTACTTGTCTACATGTTTTCTTTGTCTACATATACCTTCAGCCGTCACCAACCCCACAGCGCGAGCTCTTGCGTGCTGTGGGGGCGGCATGAGGGTGCCCGGGGGGGGCGCCTCTTGCCTGGGTGTGGGGCGTCCGGGGTCGGGCGCTCTCCCACCCCCGACTGCCCGCCCTCTGGGCGGGCTGCCGGGGCCCACTACCCACTGGCTGTGGGTGCGGGGGGGTGCGGGCGTGGGGACCCGTCACCAGCCCCACAGCGCGCGCTCTTGCGAGCTGGCTTTGCGCGCTGTGGGGGCGGCATGAGGGTGCCCGGGGGGGGCACCTCCTGCCTGGGTGTGGGGCGTCCGGGGTCGGGCGCTCTTCCCACCTCGACTGCCCGCCCTCTGGGCGGGCTGCCGGGGCCCACTACCCACTGGCTGTGGGTACGGGGGGGTGCGGGCGTGGGGACCCGTCACCAACCCCACAGCGCGCGCTCTTGGGAGCTGGCTTTTCGCGCTGTGGGGGCGGCATGAGGGTGCCCGGGGGGGGCGCCTCTTGCCTGGGTGTGGGGCGTCCAAGGTTGGGCGCTCTCCCATCCCCGACTGCCCGCGCTCTGGGCAGGCTGCCGGGGCCCACTACCCACTGGCTGTGGGTGTGGGGGGGTGCGGGTGTGGGGACCCGTCACCAACCCCACAACGCGCGCTCTTGCCAGCTGGCTTTTCGCGCTGTGGGTGCGGCATGAGGGTGCCCGGGGGGGCGCCTCTTGCCTGGGTGTGGGGCGTCCGGGGTCGGGCGCTCTCCCACCCCCGACTGCCCGCCCTCTGGGCGGGCTGCCGGGGCCCACTACCCACTGGCTGTGGGTGCGGGGGGGTGCGGGCGTGGGGACCCGTCACCAACCCCACAGCGCGCGCTCTTGCGAGCTGGCTTTGCGCGCTGTGGAAGCGGCATGAGGGCGCCTTGGGGGGGCGCCTCCTGCCTGGGTGTGGGGCGTCCGGGGTCGGGCGCTCTCCCACCCCCGACTGCCCGCCCTCTGGGTGGGCTGCCGGGGCCCACCACCCACTGGCTGTGGATGCGGTGGGGTGCGGGCGTGGGGACCCGTCACCAACCCCACAGCGCGCGCTCTTGCGAGCTGGCTTTGCGTGCTGTGGCAGCGGCATGAGCGTGCCGGGGGGGGGCGCCTCTTGCCTGGGTGTGGGGCGTCCGGGGTCAGGCGCTCTCCCAATCCCGACTGCCCGCCCTATGGGCGGGCTGCCGGGGCCCACTACCCACTGGCTGTGGGTGCGGGGGGGTGCGGGCGTGGGGACCCGTCACCAACCCCACAGCGCGTGCTCTTTCGAGCTGGCTTTGCGCGCTAACGGGGCGGCACGAGGGCGCCAAGGGGGGGGCGCCTCCTGCCTGGGTGTGGGGCGTCCGGGGTCGGGCGCTCTCCCACCCCCAACTGCCCGCCCTCTGGGCGGGCTGCCGGGGCCCACTACCCACTGGCTGTGGGTGCGGGGGGGTGCGGGCGTGGGGACCCGTCACCAACCCCACAGCGCGCGCTCTTGCGAGCTGGCTTTGCGCGCTGTGGGGGCGGCATGAGGGTGCCCGGGGGGGGCGCCTCCTGCCTGGGTGTGGGGCGTCCGGGGTCGGGCGCTCTCCAACCCCCGACTGCCCGCCCTCTGGGCGGGCCGCCGGGGCCCACTAACCACTGGCTGTGGCTGCGGGGGGGTGCGGGCGTGGGGACCCGTCACCAACCCCACAGCACGCGCTCTTTCGGGCTGGCTTTGCGCGCTGTGGGGGCGGCACGAGGGCGCCCGGGGGGGGGGGGCGCCTCCTGCCTGGGTGTGGGGCGACCGGTGTCGGGCGCTCTCCCACCCCCGACTGCCCGCCCTCTGGGCAGGCTGCCGGGGCCCACTACCGACTGGCTGTGGGTGCGGGGAGGTGCGGGCGTGGGGACCCGTCACAAACCCCACAGCGCGCGCTCTTGCGAGCTGGCTTTGCGCGCTGTGGGGGCGGCATGAGGGTGCCCGGGGGGGCGCCTCCTGCCTGGGTGTGGGGCGTCCGGGGTCGGGCGCTCTCCCACCCCCGACTGCCCGCCCTCTGGGCGGGCTGCCGGGGCCCACTACCCACTGGCTGCGGGTGCGGGGGGGTGCGGGCGTGGGGACCCGTCACAAACCCCACAGCGCGCGCTCTTGCGAGCTGGCTTTGCGCGCTGTTGGGGCGGCATGAGGGTGCCCGGGGGGGCGCCTCCTGCCTGGGTGTGGGGCGTCCGGGGTCGGGCGCTCTCTCACCCCCAATTGCCCGCCCTCTGGGCGGGCTGCCGGGGCCCACTACCCGCTGGCTGTGGGAGCGGGGGGGTGCGGGCGTGGGGACCCGTCACCAGCTCCACAGCGCGCGCTCCTGCGAGCTGGCTTTGCGCGCTGTGGAAGCGGCATGAGGGCGCCTTGGGGGGGCGCCTCCTGCCTGGGTGTGGGGCGTCCGGGGTCGGGCGCTCTCCCACCCCCGACTGCCCGCCCTCTGGGCGGGCTGCCGGGGCCCACTACCCACTGGCTGTGGGTGCGGGGGGGTGCGGGCGTGGGGACCCGTCACCAACCCCACAGCGCGCGCTCTTGCGAGCTGGCTTTGCGCGCTGTGGAAGCGGCATGAGGGCGCCTTGGGGGGGCGCCTCCTGCCTGGGTGTGGGGCGTCCGGGGTCGGGCGCTCTCCCACCCCCGACTGCCCGCCCTCTGGGTGGGCTGCCGGGGCCCACCACCCACTGGCTGTGGATGCGGTGGGGTGCGGGCGTGGGGACCCGTCACCAACCCCACAGCGCGCGCTCTTGCGAGCTGGCTTTGCGTGCTGTGGCAGCGGCATGAGCGTGCCGGGGGGGGGCGCCTCTTGCCTGGGTGTGGGGCGTCCGGGGTCAGGCGCTCTCCCAATCCCGACTGCCCGCCCTATGGGCGGGCTGCCGGGGCCCACTACCCACTGGCTGTGGGTGCGGGGGGGTGCGGGCGTGGGGACCCGTCACCAACCCCACAGCGCGTGCTCTTTCGAGCTGGCTTTGCGCGCTAACGGGGCGGCACGAGGGCGCCAAGGGGGGGGCGCCTCCTGCCTGGGTGTGGGGCGTCCGGGGTCGGGCGCTCTCCCACCCCCAACTGCCCGCCCTCTGGGCGGGCTGCCGGGGCCCACTACCCACTGGCTGTGGGTGCGGGGGGGTGCGGGCGTGGGGACCCGTCACCAACCCCACAGCGCGCGCTCTTGCGAGCTGGCTTTGCGCGCTGTGGGGGCGGCATGAGGGTGCCCGGGGGGGGCGCCTCCTGCCTGGGTGTGGGGCGTCCGGGGTCGGGCGCTCTCCAACCCCCGACTGCCCGCCCTCTGGGCGGGCCGCCGGGGCCCACTAACCACTGGCTGTGGCTGCGGGGGGGTGCGGGCGTGGGGACCCGTCACCAACCCCACAGCACGCGCTCTTTCGGGCTGGCTTTGCGCGCTGTGGGGGCGGCACGAGGGCGCCCGGGGGGGGGGGGCGCCTCCTGCCTGGGTGTGGGGCGACCGGTGTCGGGCGCTCTCCCACCCCCGACTGCCCGCCCTCTGGGCAGGCTGCCGGGGCCCACTACCGACTGGCTGTGGGTGCGGGGAGGTGCGGGCGTGGGGACCCGTCACAAACCCCACAGCGCGCGCTCTTGCGAGCTGGCTTTGCGCGCTGTGGGGGCGGCATGAGGGTGCCCGGGGGGGCGCCTCCTGCCTGGGTGTGGGGCGTCCGGGGTCGGGCGCTCTCCCACCCCCGACTGCCCGCCCTCTGGGCGGGCTGCCGGGGCCCACTACCCACTGGCTGCGGGTGCGGGGGGGTGCGGGCGTGGGGACCCGTCACAAACCCCACAGCGCGCGCTCTTGCGAGCTGGCTTTGCGCGCTGTTGGGGCGGCATGAGGGTGCCCGGGGGGGCGCCTCCTGCCTGGGTGTGGGGCGTCCGGGGTCGGGCGCTCTCTCACCCCCAATTGCCCGCCCTCTGGGCGGGCTGCCGGGGCCCACTACCCGCTGGCTGTGGGAGCGGGGGGGTGCGGGCGTGGGGACCCGTCACCAGCTCCACAGCGCGCGCTCCTGCGAGCTGGCTTTGCGCGCTGTGGGGGCGGTACGAGGGCGCCCGGGGGGGGCGCCTCTTGCCTGGGTGTGGGGCGTCCGGGGTCAGGCAGTGAGTCGTGAGCCAGGACTGAGGAAGCTACATTGGACAGGGACACTGGTGGTTGTGCGGTTCCGTTGTTGCCTGTATGTGCATTTGTAAACGCCGCGACGTTTTCTCCGAAAAATATCTTCGTTCGAACATTCGAAGGTTCGTTCGAAGAAAAGTCCACCACATTTCGAAAACACATTTGCAGGGCATTTAGGTGGTTGCAGGCTGAATCCAAAGAACCAAATTCTCAAAAATACCTGTGTTGAGCATTTTATCACAATGTTTGCAGCAAAACAGCCCCCTCAAAGGCGTTCGAACAGTTCAAACATTTTCTTTGTTCGAAGAAAGAATCTCCGTTGGAAGGTTTCGTTCGAAGAAGATACCCCCAGCCGGGGGTCTCATGGGCAGCCAAAAGATGCCCCCCCCCCCCGGGCACCCTCCTGCCGCCGCGACAGCGCGCGAAGCCAACTCGCAAGAGCGCGGATTATGGGGTTGGTGACGGCTCCCCATGGGAACACCCCCCGCAGCCACAGCCAGTGGGTAGCGGGCCCCTGCCGCACGCCCCAAGGACGGGCGGTCGGGCGTGGGAGAGCGCCCCATCCCGGGCGCCCCACCCGCAGGCAAGTGGCGACCCCCCGGGCGCCCTTGTGCCCCCCCCACAGCACGCAAAGCCAGCTCAAAAAAGCGGGCATGCCCGCAGGGGGGCGAGCGACCGAACGCAAGGCAAGGGAAAGAAGGGACCGGGCCACCCTGCCAAGAGCTAAATAGGCGAAGCACGGGACCGGGGCAGGAAACGCGGGGGGCACGAACCTCCTGGAACGGCCCTACCGGCGTTCTGCACCGGAACCGCGCGTAGTGCGCGCGCCACACCGACCCGGAGGGGGGGGGGGGCGTACACTGCGGGAGCACGGGCGCACACACACCCAACGGACACGCGGTGCGGACCCGAAGGGAAACCAGACCGAGCCCAAGGAACGCACAGACTGCATGGAAAGGCGTACCGGCAGGCGAAGGGAAGGGATACCCCGGCGGTACAAGGCGCAACACACACCGCGAGGGACGCGGGGCCAGGGAGGAGCCCGAGGGGAGAAGCAAGAACAGGCACCGTCCCCAACCCCCCAGGACCTGCCGCGAGCGCGGCGCCCACACGACCAGGGCACTGCACCTGCCAAGGCAGTAGTAGCACACAGTGGTACGCAACAGCCTTGCGGCTAGGCAGCCTCCGCGCCAGCCCATGGGGGTCCCACTGGCAACAAGCCAGTAGCACGGGCGCGGCAACGCCGGCTGCCCAGGCGACCACGCATCTAGGGGGCGGCGTAGTGGGTAAGCGCCTGCAACCACGTTTGAGAAGTGACGCACAGACCGGGGAGTAGGGAAATGGGGAAGCCCGGGAGGGACAGGGCTCTGAGCCCCGTGAACCCGGGGGTCTCAGCCACCAGGCAGGAGGTGTGTCATGAAGGGCCTCCCACTAGGTCCCGATGGGGAGGATATCACCTGGCCCGACCAGGTGGCCCCCCGGGGCCGAAGAACGTCTAGTACCCGAAACGTCAAACGTCAAACCTCAAACCTGATTTTTCCCCCCTGCTCTGAAGCGGGGGGAATCCCCGAGACCGCAGGGGTGACATGGCCACCTTGCCCACAAGTGGGCCACTTCTGTTTTCGCCCCCCGCTCTGCAGCGGTGGAAATCCCCGAGACGGCCAGCGTAACGTAGCCACCTTGCCCCCAAGTGGGCCACTTCTGATTTTGCCCCCCGCTCTGAAGCGGTGAAAATCCCCGAGACATCAGGGGATTGCCATCAGTCAGTCTTGTTGCACAAGGCAGCACATACACAAAGCGGTGCACATACAAGTCGGTGCACAATGAAGGCGTTGCACACAAAAGGCGGTCTGTGGCCACCACAGGAGTCTTGCTATTTAGAGGGGTGCGGGGGTGTCCCCCACATCAAGCGAAGCGAGCGGTAGTCCACATACAAGGCGGTGCATAAACAAGGCTGTGCACATACAAGGCGGCGCACAATGAAGGCGTTGCAAACAAAAGGCGGTCTGTGGCCACTGCAGGAGTCTTGTTATTTAGGGAGGGTGCAGGGGTGTCCCCAGCATCCAGCGAAGCGAGCCATAGTCCACATACAAGGCGGTACATAACCAAGGCAGTTCACATAAAACGTGGTGCCCACACAAGGCGATGCACACAAAAGGCGGTCCGTGGCCACCGCAGGAGTCTTGTTATTGAGGCAGGGTGCGGGGGTGTCCCTCGCATTGAGTAAAGCGAGTCGTAGTCCAGATACAAGGCGGTGCATAAACAAGGGGGTGCACATACGAGGCGGTGCAAAATGAACACGTTGCACACAAGAGGCAGCCACCAAAGGAGTCTTGTTATTTAGGGGGGGTGTGGGGGGGTCCCCTGCACAGAGCGAAGCGAGCCGTAGCTAAGGAAGCGTGCACGTACCTCTACATATTGCTGCACCTCTCTGAGGCGGACGGCCAAGGTGGCGTGGGTGGCTCAGCTGTTGTAAGTATATGCCTGTGTGTCTCCTGGTTTAGTTGCTACAATGTCTTCAAACATGCTTGCCTCCGCCTTTGGCAACCCGTCAGAGGCTCGGCAGTTGCCACCATCGTTGGAAAGGCAAGAATTCACTGTAAGCGGCGGTGAGGACGGTGGGGAGCCGGAGGTCTCGCCCTATGGGAGCGAGTTGGGCAATGTTGATTCTGAGGTAGTTTTGGCTTTGGGGGGTAGGTTTGACGAAGAGGAGACTCAGTGCCACCCCCCCAAGGTGAGGTTGGGGTGCAACGTTCCGAAGCCGCAAGCCGTCAAAAACTGAATGACATTCTCGTAAACACCGCCGATGCTGAGGATCCCGTGTGTTCGCGCCATGGGGCTACTTCTCACTTAGAGGATGCCGCCGTCTCAACCCAAGAGCCAAACAAGCTGGCCCCAACGGTGAATGCCGAGGCCCTTGCAAGCTGGATTCTTGAGCATGGCGACAACTTCAAGTCCCTGCTCTCCACACCAGACATGTTCGTTCCAACCGTCATGAACGCCATGGACAAATCGGGCATGCAGGCTACTAGGCAAGTGATGGCTGATGGTCTGAGCCATTTGGCTGCCTTGCTGGCGCATACCGACACCCTCATCGACTTGGACACAATGTTCGTCATGGCTTTTACCAAGGTTTGCCTCCCATGCGGTGCTGCATTGGAGACAAATCATCGTTCAGCAACAGCATTAAAGATCTTAGCGGCCACCCGACGGCTACGAAACTCGTGTCCCGCGAGATGCCTTGCCTACATTGTCCAGTTATTCATTCTTACGATATCTTCACCGTGGGTGCCGGAACGCTGCAGGAGTAGCCGTTCAAAGTCACCAGCCCCCTGCCTTACATGGTTGTCTCAACAGACCTGGTATACACACCCCCGTATCTGGTGAAGCTGGAGGACGGGTTTTTCCGCACGTTAGCATGTATTCCGAGGAGCTCCTGGAGGACTGTGCTTCGGAAGGTAAGGCTTTGCGTTCAGCATTGAATGCTTACTGGGCTCTGGAATACATTCATATGTATGAACGCCGGGGCATTGTGTCTTTGAAGCCTGCCCACCCAAATGATGGCTGCATCGTCACCTTGATGCGTCGTCCGCTGAATCAGATTAGGGATGTTGGCTATCCTCACCGTGACCATGGCTGTGTAGCAAGCGGTCCAGCTCATGCGCCTTTGGAAAGGGGGTATGACGAGGCTATACTCTTGGCAAAAATGGCTGTGACTATCATGGTTGATGGTATTTTGAAGGCATGCTCTAAGATTTGCCAACACCAGTATGGTGAGCGCTACATTGATGAGGCGCCGGGGTTGTCCCTTCACGCACAGTGTAAGGCATCGCGCAGCCGTGGCTCATTGTATTGCCATGACAATGCACCGCTCCACGTGGGCACGCAATTGGAGGAGGAGGACAGCATCTCTACTCCCACTAGGCTGCAGGTCAAGCTGGGCAAGGATGAGGGCGCGTCCCAAAAAAAACAGACAATTTATGCAAGGCATAGTGCCAGCTTTTTAGGAGTGTTTTGTACATGTGGGGTGTTTGTTGGGCGGCGCTCGCTCGCAACGCCAGAAAGCGAAAATGAGGTTGCATATTTGTTGCATACCTTGAGTAACCAGGGCGTCATTTTTGAGGCCGCTGGTTACGACGACTGCTGTCATCTGGTGCCAATGTTGCGGTCCTTGCGCCTACTGAAAAATCGCAAAATTTTCATTCGGCGCTTTCATCAGTTTTCCCACAAGTGTACAAAATATAACCCAAGACCTCATTTGTGACGTCCCGGGGGTAAAAACTGGTGCCGCAGAGCAACGCTTCAAGTTGCTGCGTCCTATGGCGGTCGTGGTGATGAATATGAATGAAATGAAATGCAAATTCCATGTTGATATGGTGTTGTTGACCTTGAATGAGTTGTGGCTGCAGGTTGGGGTGGCGAGTGGGATGCACTGCCGCTACGTAGAGCCATCGCCCCTGGAGGAGAACCCCAAAAAACCCGAGACCTGGGCGTTGGAACGCACAGCAGGGGCATCTTTTTCCAGCGCGTTGCAAGGTTGCGCTCTGCACCTTGGGAAGAAGGTGTACTGCCATGCTGAATGTTGTGCACCTCCAACGCCGGAGGGTTGTGAGTGCGGCTAACCCCCATCTGCTCAGATTTTCTCAGATCTGCCCCAGATTGGATACATTTTGGCCATTTTACATATGTTGGCGCTACCGCCGACCCGCAGACCATTCCCAGTTACTGAACTATATCATTCTGACGTGCCAGATTCAGCGCAGCTGCCCATTCATTGTAAATTCGCCGCGTTCTGATGATTTATCCGGAATTGCCATTTACCGCTGGTGCGCGTAGGCGACCCAAATCGGCCATACTTTTTTTCAAAATCGGATTTCTATAAACCTTTTCACATAGATTCAGACACTCAGATGTATTTATGTTCTTCCGCCATAATTTTCTACATAGACTGGTATTTCTCTGGGTCATATGAGCATGCACTTGTCTAGTGTTCTCGCTGCCCTCTTCTCCCTTGGGTCCCCTCGCTCACCGGAACCAACATCCAGGTAGCATCCCAGCAAGGCTGCACCCCGGGCCTAGCCAGCCTGAGCCCTCCGGCACCTTGAGTCATCCGGGACAGCACTGATATGGTAGCAGAGGCTATCTGAATGATGTTCCCGCGGGAAACATACCTTCGTTGGGCCCTCTGGGCACCCAAATGAAAGCTGTAGGAACGCCGGAATCGACCATCTCGCTGACTCTGTGCTGCACAATCCAAGCGCTACGAGGATTCCCCTCCAGCAGTCCGCAATGTCCCAGGAGAGCCACAACCGGCTGTCAAGGAGGCCAACAATATGAGGATCCCAGTCGAAATCAGCCGCCGGATGGCTGGAATCAACCAGTCCCTGTTGACGGCGGAGCTCTTTACCAGCTTGGCGGCACCACCATCCCACCCTTCATCACGCCGTTGTAGAGATTCGAGGTCGATCTCATGGACTTCGAGGTCAGCGGATCAGGTGACGTGCCTAAGCCAACACGCCCCAAACAATGGGCTCCTTGGGAACCCAGATTATCCCCGGAAGACGCCCACAATTTTCAAACAGGCTGTCCGCTGATGCAGGAGCGTCTTCGACGCTTCGAAGAGCAAGAGTTTGATTTCTTACTTCAGTTTTTTTATTTAATTCGAGATGAAATCTGCAACCGGATTTTCCGGTCGTGGGAGGAAAATCAGCTCAGTCATGTGTTCCATCAGGTATGGAATGCGACGCCCTTCCTCAAGGGGAAGACCCCGAAGGCTGTTCCTGGGCCCTCTGCCCCTCATTCCTCCCTTCCCGGCCGGGATGCTGCGGCTGAATTGGCTGCAGCGATCGAGGAAGGTATTTTGGAAGCTGCGAAGCAGGACAGTCTAGTGATCAGGACCGAGGGAGCATCGAAGGTGAACTCGTGGTTAAAATCAACAGACTTATGCGGCCCTGCAGTCTGTCCAGCACCCACAGGGTACAGAATGTACTGCCCTGTCGTCTGTCCCTGTTGTACCCAGCGAGATTCTGAGCTTCAGGAGCTGAAGGATCAAATGCAATGAACTGTACATACGTTGCATATAAAAAATATTTTGAAGACACATCGGTAGGAAAAGAAACGGAGCCATCGGAGGAAGCCAGAGAGATTTTTTCCATTGCTCCTTTGGTGGACTCTAAGACCACCGATGCACAGATCAGCAGAAGTAAACTTAAAGAAAGGGTTAAAATCTCTCATTTTGAGAGTAGGATGGAGAAGGCCAGGGAAATAGCATAGAATGCCAAGCGAACTACCTCCCGCACTACCCCTGCTGCCGCTGATTCCAGCGCTGCAGCCCAGCTTTTTCTCGCCCAGACCCTCGCCAGAGCTGGTTTGGCTACTGATGCCGCACAGGTGTCCGCCATTACAGCTCGTGTTGGGCTGGAATCTCTTCTGAACCCTACCTCGCTGAGAGGTCGCCAGGTTGCCAAAGAACCCAAGTACAATGGGAACCCCAGACGTTGGCCTCGGTTCCAACGAGAGTTCAAGCTGTGGGTTAAAACCCAAAAAGTCCGGGAGGATCAGTTCCTGACGGCCCTCTTGGACTGTCCTGAGGGACAGCCGGCCAACACCAGGCTTCGGACGTGCAGACATCGCGAAGAGATAAGTTCCCCCCTTACCTTTGATGACGTGTGGGAACAGCTGGAGGTACCTGGATCCCGGAGGATCATTACATCCAGGTGCTTAAGAATTTCCCCTCATTTTTGCGATCAATCCTCCATGGGGTTCAGGATAAGAAGCAACGCTTCTTGAATCTGGTCGAGGAGGCTGATCATTCAGGTGAAAAGTTCCCGAATGCTCAATGGAAAAATCTAATTTTCGATAAAATTCCCTCTTAAACTGCCGCCACCCTTCGGAACAAACAGTCCGAAGAAAAGGTCAAGCCTTCGATGCCTCCACCAATAAGTTTTCCGTTCGGGAGGCACTTCAAAAGTGTTCCCCCACGTCGCTTTCGAAGGTGAAATTTACTGAAGACACGTGGAAAACCAAGTTTCATGAACATGTGGATCAGGACTTGTTTGTTCAAGTCCTCGACGGGAGTAAGCTTCCATGGGCAGCGCCTTAGGGTAAGAAACTGTGTTTCTTCTCATCCCGAAGGAACTCTTGGAAGATGTTGAGCGGCTCGATGACGCCGCCAAACAAAATTACCATGAGGGCCTTGGGGGTGGTAAGAATTCTCAGCAAAATGCCCCAGGTGCCGCAAAAGGAGCAGCCAAAAGGTGAATGACACAAAAGGTGTCTAGCATGAGTGTGGCATCTGCCTCTTGCTCGGGTCTACAAACCGAGCAAAGTCTCATTCTACAGAGAATCGCCGGTGGTCAGCCCTCGATCACAAGATTCTTGGGGAAAATCTCAGTAATCCGCCTCAGAAATCAGACAAAAATGTGCGACAGGTGCATGGAGGGAAGGCTCCAAAAGGGAATCAGACCCCCTCCGGTGGAACCACAAATCTTGAAGGCCCAAGCGGTTCCCAAGGCACTGCAAACTGGACTCCATCCGGTTCCGGTGGGCAGCCCGGTGGTCAGAAAAATACAAATGGCGCCCCTGGTGGCGGAAATGGAAATCCAGGCCAAACCCCCAAATGCGGCGGAAACAAAGGAAATGCCCAAGGATCCCAGGGCAAGGGTAAAGGAAATCCGTCTGGAGCCTCTTCTTCAGGCAAGGCGCGAGGTCCCTCATCCGGCGAGCGTGGCCGTGGAAGGGCAATCATCGTGTGGATCAGGTGACCGGTGCAGATCAGGTGGCAGATGCAGACCGGGATCACGTCGAAAATGCCTTGATTCCAGCAGATGATCCGCTCCATGAGGAGTGGATTGATGAATCCGGCTTCATCCACCAGGTTGATGTGGCCGCTGGAGGTCGGAATTCCTAAGGGAGCCACAAAACTCGCCCCTCCCCAGGCGATTTCAGGCATGACCCCGCGAATCCCTCTCTACGCTTACTAGATTTAGGGTCTCTTGTCTCTCTTCCTCTGGATCGGGCAACGGATCCGCCTGCAGCATTGGTTGAGGTGGGTGTACAGTGCAAGCACAGGGCCCGACAGTTCGTCACAAAGCTGTGGGCTTCTGATTGCGAAGGCAATTCCCACCTCACCACTTGCTTGTGGGACAATGGGTCACAGGTTAATCTCCAATATGATTTTTTCCTACCCGACGACTGCCTGGTTGATTCGCCTCATCTTGTAACCGTGCAGAGAGTTACTGGACACTCTCTCTCAGGCAGACAGCGCTGTTGTTATGTATCAACCCATTTGGCCGCTCAAACATTTGGGATGCCGGCAAAGTTGAGGAGATTGTCCTTAAGGATGATTACTGCTACCGTGCCGAAATAAAGTATGACCTTTACTGGGGTCATCCTTGGCTGCGCAAGAACAGAGTGGTGCCCGTAGGTCATAGGCGTTGTTTTTTGCTGGACTCCGGTCCCTCAGAGCGCCCTGAATTTCGTTTTTTGCACGCAGGGTTGAAAAGTGCAGAAGAACATTTGAAGCAGAAGCTTAACAAAAATTTGGAGACGATGTCACCATTGCTGAGGAGAAATGGGAGTGTTGAGTACTCTCGGGAGTTAGAATGGCTTCGAAGTGACCCTGAGCCACAACCCCTTTCGTGCTGGCACTCTTCATCCTACAGAGTTGTCGATAAATCCCGCGATGCTATTTGTGAATATATTTATGAACACCATTCCTTTACGCCACAGTACGATGCCCTTGCTAATGGTGAGAACAAACGGTTTGATAATTACTTTGGCGACGCTTGGACCCAAAATGTGACAAGAAGTTATGGATTAATCCTCCATTTCACTTACATCAGCAGGACATCCAGAAAAATAAACAAGGTAAAACCCAGGCGATTTCAGTTGTACCCTTGTGGGACGACAAGCCGTGGTTTCAGGAAATGCAGGACATTTGTGTAGACTACGTTGAACTTCCGAGCAAGATTCAACTGTATGCCAGGGACGACACAGGTCCCCTGCGACAGCGCTCCTGGAGTTCGCCCGCATTCCTGGTGGATGGAGGGCTTGCTTACTCTGATTCTGCTGATTCTGGAACTGACTCTTGTGTTGGGTCAGAATCTGAGGTTGAGCATGGTACTGATGATGAATGTATATTTACCGATTTTTTTCCGTCAGACGCCGAAGGTGATCCGTCATCAAATGGATGCGGCTCATCTCCCTCTTCCCCAATACGATCGACATCGGAAAGAATCTTCGTTGCACGGACGAAGAAAATCTTTGAATCGTGCCGCGAATTCAGGTTTTTCTACGAAAAGCCTCGTGTGGAAGCTTTGAATGATCCTTTTGAGGAGCTGGATCACGAAGATGATCTCCGAAATGTCGGCACGTGACCCACCTACCTTCAAGAGGCAGGTGATACGCACCTTTTTCGAGACATCCGTAAGAAGTCCTTCCTGCTAAGCCGGAAGAGATCGCCAGAGTTCTATCGACAGTAATTCCTGGCGATCAGGTTGACACTGAGTTGTGTCTCAAGAAACGAGAAAACATTTTCGAGGAACGGAAGGACACAACCCTTTCCGGCAAGTTGGTCAAAAGCCCCCCTGTCCGTGGGCAGTTCGGTGAAGCCTTCATGGAGCTTCGTCAGGGAGACAAGGCGAAAGAACAGCGCCCCTATGAGAACCACGGACAAAAACATGAAATACTCAGAAAAATAATCGAAGGTAATCTCAGGGAATTTGGTTGGCTTAAGGGTTGTATGACCAGCCAGGGACGCTGTGCACCATTTACACTTCCAAAACCGCCACCTGCAGACCAGAACACCATTGATGGTCGGGGAATGGTTGTTGATTTTAACAACCTAAACGCTGAAACCAAGGCGGATTCACACCCTCTTCCCCTCATTGAGGAGGAAATTGCCAAGAGTGCAAGAGGTCGTTTCTTTTCTGTGCTGAATATCCATCACAGCTTTCACCAAATGCCGTTGAGGAAGGACAGCCGCCCTCTCACTTGTATGTGCACCCCATGCGGCCCGGTCCAGTGGACGGTCATGCCCATGGGACTGAAGAATGCGCCCTCATTGTTTCAGAGAATGATGGAGGATGTGCTTTTTGCAGCTCATCCTGACCTCCGTGCCTTCATCAGTGTGTACATAGATGATATAATCATCACGACGGAAGGGGAGGGACTGACCATAGAGGAGCTGGTGGCCCTACATGAAAAACAGCTGAACCAGGTAATGGACATCCTTGATGCCAATCAGCTGATTTGTGGGCCGAAGAAGGTAAAGTTTTTTTAAAGTCCATCGAATTTTGTGGTTCTCTTCTCGAGAATGGTACACGCCGACCCAGTCCAGGGAAGCTCGTCGCTATTCAGAAGTGGAAGCGCCCTGAGGCTATTACGAAATTGAGAGGATTCCTGGGTTGTCGCAATTTTTGACACACATTTGTGCCGAATTATGCCAAGTTCGCCGCCCCCCTCACTGAATTACTGAACGTAGGAAGAGATGCTGGCAAGGCAGGTTCAAAGGTGCGTGTGAAGTCGACCAATGAATGCTATGAAGCCTGCCACCACTTGAGGGCGGCCCTCTGTGAAGTCGCTACGTTGCATGTGCCGAAATTCGACAAACCCTTCTACATAAGAACCAACGCATCCAGGTACGCGATCGGAGCCGTCCTTCGACGGGTTGATGAATCCCACGAACGATCATTACCCTCTTGCATTTTGGTCTCGGAAGCTAGTCCCACGCAAGATGCAATGGTTGCCGCGTGAGCAAGAAACGTTAGCCATAATCTGCGCTCTGAAAAAGTACCACTCGTGGGTTGGCAGCAATCAAGTCGAGGTCCTGATGGATACGGTTTTGGGCCCAGCTGGTCGACGGGCTAGATGGCATGAATTTCTCAGTCTGTTTGACCTCCATGTGTCCTATATACCTGGAGAAACACAACACGGTAGCATATGCTCTTAGCCGATGGGCTTACCCTGCTTCGGAGGGGCTGCAAAGTACCAACATCCATGGTGCGGAACAGGACCGCCACGTCGTAATCAAATAGGATCAAGAAGAAAAAAAGCTCATTTGACGTGAATGCATGCAATGCTCTGTTAAACGGCATGCATTACCATGTCATGACATCACGGCCTTCTCAGAACCGGTGCATGGTCATGAGGTTATCACCAAATCACTGAAAGCTGTGGAGAAAGTCACGGATCCCTCCTCCGGGAGTGTGAAACGAACTAAGTGCACCCGACCTGTAAGTGAATTGCGGTTGATTCAGGGCATTAAACGTCGAGATCTGGCCAAATGTCCACCCCTGCCAAAAGATTCCCTCATCATCCGTGCTGGATCAACGATTATATGGGTGATTCCATGTTTAAAGAGGTCTTTCAGACCTCAAAAACCAAAGATGCTCACAAAGATGGAATTTTTTCCGCATATTCGTTGGATGAGGGAAATTGTGGATGGAGGGTAAGGTGTGCCTACCAGACGCCCTGGCCCCTCGAGTGTTAAAATGATGGCACCAATGGGAGTCTCCCCACACACATGGCCGTAGATTATGGTCGATTATCAAACATAGGTTATTTGGCTCCAGCCTCTACAATCATTGCATGCGAGTAGCTGCCGTATGTGCCCAATGTGCTGTCTCAACGCCCCCCAGCGGCAGGAAGCAAGGCCATCTGAAGCCACATCATATTCCAGAGTGCCTGTTTAACAGAGTCACCAGTGATTTCTTCTATCTCGGTGAACTCGATGACGAAGAGTGCCATTGGACTAACAAAAAAGTCAATGGAGTGCTTCTCATTCAGTGGCGTCATTCCGGCTACATTCAGGTGTGTCCTTGTAGCATCGAGTCAATGACTGGCAAAGCTGCCGCCCAATGGTGCGCGCAGACATGGATGGGAGGTTGGGACGTCCCATCCGAGGTGATTACGGACTCAGGTAAGGAGCACACCTCCGAATGGTGGAAAGAATTATGTACCCTCCTTGGAATCCCTCACCTCAGGTGTGAAATCCACTCACATCGGGCGCTGCCAGGCGAAGGAGCCGGCCGCTCACTTTAAAATATGCTCCGTAAGGAACTCACCAGTGAAAAGGACTTCCATTGGGTCGAGATTCTTTTCGCTTTGGTTCGCCGTTACCACAACACGCCTTTGTACCATGGCCTTTCTCCAAATGAAATTGTCTTTGGACGAAAGAAGTGTTATCAGAACATGGGGTTGAATAACCCTCGTCCCTGCAAAGATGCTTCGCTGTTTCTGGATGAAATCCAGAGGGAAGAAAAAACTGTCTCTAAATTGATTGATAAGCATCAGGCTGAATGGCTCTGGGTCCAGAATGAGGGCCGAAAAAACCTACACAATTTTGAAGTGGACGATTGAGTTGGCTTCGAAAATCCAAAACCACTCTGGACGGAGATGATAAGCTTCTTCCCTTGTGTGAGGGGCCGTTTGCTGTTACAGCCTGTCTAACAGACAACAGGTGGAAGATCCGTGTGGATGTCAACCGGGAAATCGAAGTTTCCGGCGATCGCCTCAAGAGAGAAATTGCTTCCCCCAAAGAAAGAGTTAAACCTCTTTTTTGGACGTCGAAATCTTTATCGGATCGGGTCATCGAAGGGGGGAAGTACGAACTCAAGAAGATTCTCGAGGCACAACGTGACGAAAAAGGCGAATGGAAGTTTTTGTGTGAGTGGAGGGGCTTTGATTCCAGTCACGACAACTGGGAACCAGCCCATTCTTTTGTTCATGGATACACTAAGGGGTTCTTTGACTTCCTCAAGAAGCACCCAAAATTTGGTGTACTCCTGATGGATTGTCTGTCCACACCAGAAGAACAGGTTGAGGACGACGGGAAAGACCCTTGGTAAATCCAGATCCAGCCTTTTCTGGCCCTCATTCGTCACATTGCAGGGTGGATCCGCCAATCCATCTCCTGCGGTCAGGCCAGTCCAGGAGCCAAATGAGGACCGAGCCTCCAGTTCTTCCGCTGATTTACAGCAACCAAGCCGTACGCGTGCCCGACCAGACAGGTTGGTGGTCACATGCATTCGTGCCTGGCCGAATTGAGCAGGGCATCTCAAGACTTGAGTGGCCGGCGCCCTAATTTGGCCAACAGTCGTCTAGTCCAGCGTGTCGTGACACATTTGGCTAGGGCTCAAAGGTGTAGGTTTGAAACCCTTGCATGTCCAATCCCTTCAGAAGCTCCAGCCTCCCCCCGTCGACCACTTATTACAATGTGAGTGTTCTGAGGACCTGAAGAAATTGCATTCTCCTTAGTCCATTGTTCATTCTTGCTGGTTACAACTTAATGTGGAGAATTGAGAGTGTTTGATAATCTGACGTCAAACAATTTTTCTTTGGTCTCCGTTAGGCAGACAAGCCGTACAAACGCTACCGGAGCCACGGAGCGTGCTGCCGTGTCCAGAAAAAAACCAAACTGAGGCTTAATTCAGGCAGATTCAGGGTAATCTTGTCTCTGTGGGTCTGTGCGCTTTTGGAAATTCGGCTACTTGTGCAGGTGGAAGCAATTGTACATGCGAAAACGCTGCGCAGCGACATTCACCCCAACAGGTACCGCCTGTAGCTCTGGCCGCACCAGTTGCAACGCCAGGAATTCAGATCTTACCTTCATCTGTCTTGATGCTGAAGCCAAAGTCCAGATTCAGGCACAGGATCCTCGAATTTCCCTTGAATTCCTCAGGTCTGTCCTTCATTCTGCCATTGTTGCACGAGACCCCGACGTCAATTGTTCAGACAATCTTCAAACAGAGGCTCTAGGGACTTCTAACAGCAACCTCTGAGGTCCATAAGCCTCGGTGTATTTTTGGCACACGCCAATGTGAGCTTATACCCTCAGTTTCAGGTCAAGAATGGTGAATCCAGGTATCTTGTTGGACTCAGTTGGAAGATTGGCCTTGTCCAAGTCAATTGACACCGCCGCCACTGTACTTAAAGGACTATTTGGTGTCTCTCAGTTATATACTGTCAGTAAAGCGCCTCTTGCTACCCTTCGGGGCGTTACAAGCCAAGGATTCAGGGCCATCATGTTCCATCATGATGCATCATCATCGAGCCAACATTTTCCTGGAATCTGTTGGAAGCTCGCAAACAAACGTGCCAGAAAGCATTATTCAGCTGAACAAAGGACATTATATATTGACCCAAGCCTAAACTAAGGCAGTAGTCGTTTCGGTTCCAGACATTCCGCGTCCGTTTGCCTTAATCCGCGGAAATTTGTTCATTTTAGGACAATTTAGGGTAATTTCCTTGTCATGTCCTCTCGTTCCTTCAAGATCTGTTCACGGCTGAGCCTAACCTTGTTAACGCTGATGTTTTTCTGCTCACTTAGGACCTGTAGAATATATTTGTCCTTGTATCCCCTCTCGGCAACTGCTTCATTCCTTCCATCTGAGTGCAAATTGAGACTCAACCTTGTCCATTCTTGTGAAAATCCGTCAGATGGGTCAAATCTGTAGCACATGCTGTACTTTTCAGAACGAGCAAAGCAGGACTAACACGATGTAGAGTACTTCGAGGATGCTGTAGCGTGCCCGCGAGAGCAAAGCCGCTCAGAGCGCCAGAGATTTCACTTCATTTTGATGATCCTTCCATTGAATGTTCAAATAATATACCTCATTCTCAACCAAAGCATGGTTTGATATCGCTTACAGATACGTTTACGTGCTCCCTAGCCCTGAACCGTATGTTTTCCTGTCCTGTTGAATGTTCCGGTCTTCTGACTCTGCTTCATTCCAGATTCATCGTACCCAGGTTTGGTGCCAATTCACCCCAAATCAGATGACATTGAGCAGATTTTGCCTCATCGAGAGTACATTTCTTTTTTTTCTGGGACTAGCCCGCACTACGTTCTTCGTTGACGTATGGACACACCAGAATGTGTTTTTGGAGGGGGAGTGTAAGTGCAGCTAACCCCCATTTGTTCAGATTTTCGCAGATCTGCCCCACATTGGCTATATTCTGGCGATTTTACATACTTCAGCGCTACCGCCGATCCCCAGACCAGTCCCAGGGGCTGAACTATATAATTCTGACGCACCGGATTCAGCGCCGCTGTCCATTCATTGTAGATCGGCCGCGTTCCGATGATTTACCTGGAATTGCCATTTGCCGCTCGTGTGCGTGCGCGACCGCAATCGGCCATACTTTTTTTCAAAATCGGATTTCTATAAAGATTTTCAGATAGATTCAGACACTCAGATGCATTTATGTTCTTTCGCCTTAATTTTCTACATAGACTGACATTTTTCTCTGGGTCATATGAGCATGGACTTATCTAGTGTTCTTGCTGCCCCCTCCTGCCATGGGATCCCCTTGGTCACCGGAACCACCATCCAGGTAGCATCCCCACAAGGCTGCATCCCAGGCCTAGCCGGCCCTGAGCCCTCCGGCATCTTCATTCACCCGGGACAGCACTTACAAGGGTGCAACCATGAATCAGGACCTCACTGATACCCCTAATCCCATGGCGGCTTTGGGTTTTCAGACACCGAACGGTGTGCCTGCTCCACTGCGCACACCGGCCACTCTTGCGACGCCGGCCGCACAGGTTGTGGCCGGCACTCCGGGTGAAACGCCTGCTAAGGTTGTTCGTCGTTTTCGGTTTGCGAGTATCCCATTCACGGCTGTTCGAGAGTCTTTTCTGCCCAATTATCCCCGGAATGAGTGGGAGTTTTGTTGTCGTTTGACTTGAGAACTGTCCTGTTTCTCGAAAATCCCGAGATACGAGAAACCCGTTTCTGCGCAGAATCTTTAGGCTGAGCACCAAATCGTACCCAATTCAAAAATTTGAACACAAAAACCCTGTTCAAAGACATCGACGTATTATACACCACTTCGTTCACAGCAAAAGGCATCTTGATGCTTCATATGTATTCGCAGACTGCAGTGCGATTGAGACTCACGCGCTCGGTGCGCTGCTGCTGCTCGAAACCATAACATTACCCCCGACCTGAGACCTCGAAGAGGGCTCACTCGTCTCGGCGGGTGCCCCACTGTCGAAGACTGAACAGACAGTCGTCAGAGAAAAAAAATGTTTCTGGTCCTCGACGTATGCTGGTCTCCTGAAGCATAATAGTAGTCGAAACCCGTGAACTGGGGTCGAGTGCAGAGTATACCTGTCCTCAGCGCCTCATTCACGCACCGTGTTCCACTTTGCCACCGGCCGCGTCTTGGCGGAAGCTGCAGAAGCGTTGCCAGGGTACGGCGCTACCAAGAGCAAACCTGTGGGCTCGTTGAGATACGATAACATAGGGGACAGCCATGGAGGCTAAGTGCCCCGCAAGCAGAAAGCGGACAGGGCTGTACATCTGTCGGATCGACAGGGCATATTAAGGCAGTCGACGCCATTACCTACCATTCCGACTGTGGAATCAGCCATTACTTTGCACTCCGACTGTCGAATCAGCAGTCCGTGCCCCACACGGCCGTGGACAAATCATCCACCTGTAGTCGACATACTTCCTGCACTTCCTTCAGCGTTTCAGCGCTAGCCATCAACTTGAAGGTGTCATGGCCCGTGTAGTCTCCACCAATATCGCTTTCTAGGGGACGGTTCTGAGTCAAGATACCAGATCGATGGTTGATCAATTGAAGATTGGGGTCGCCAGGCCGGCAGTCGACAGGGCGCTTGTACTGGAATACGAAGACATGCTCACGGGCAAGAGCTCGCAACTGCCCCGGTCCCAGTCTCTGCGCCTTGGTCGTAAAGAAATCCCAAAGGTTCGACGGCTGCCAGATGGCAGGGTTCCACAAATCCGTTTGATTGGTGGCTTGCAAGGGCAGCGCGTCATTTCGACCGTCGGTCCTTCGGTATGTTTGCTTGGAACCCATACCAGCGGCGTTGCTGTGGTAGAAGATACCAGTTCGCGTGTCGACTCGCCGCCACGGTGTGTCGGCGATCAAAATTCTCCGAGCAACGATAATTGCGCTGACGTCGTGGACTCCAGGACCGAGGGAGTATCGGTCAATGATCTCGAGACTGCTTGTTTGAGAGTTGGCTTGGAGTCGACAACGGTGTTGATGCACATACTGTCCATCGGCAAGAGCGTCCTGCAGGGGGAATAGAACCGCCTCTGCAGTCACAAGGCTCGAGGCCGTGTCAACAATGACTGCCTGGAAAACTTGGTCCCGGCAGTGGAGGTGGCGTGAATGGGAGCTTTGAAGTCGTTGTGAATCGGCCTGAGGTACTTGAACATCGGTACGTGGAAGTGATGTCGATCGGCGTTCAAATCTGCTGGCAAGAATCGCTGGTCGACAGGATCTGGATGAAACGGGTCGCTGGCGGGCGAACCGTCGGACTCGACCTCCTCCCGTTCATGGACAAACACATCTCTTCGAAAGGGCACTTCTCGACGCCAATACTGTCCATTTTCGTATCCGCTTTGGAAAGGGGACATGAGATACTTCGAAGTACTCAGGTGTGGAGTCAGATCAGTGGTGTCTTCGAAAGGAAAAAGGTTGACGCATGCTTCATTGGTTGAATGGAGACATGCGACCCTTCGAATTTGCTTGTCGAAGTCGTGCTATCTGACGTGTCAAGGGCCAGTCTGGTAAGTCGTCGCCACCTGGACCAGATCAATTGGGGCCCCTGGTGCGACCGCATTGTAGGCGTACGGACCAGTCGACTGTCCCAGTTGATGAAATTCTTAAAGCTGGACCATGAGGTCCTGGGTTTGAACTGGGGCAGAGGGGTGCCTCTTGTACCCAAGTCGAGTGGTACCTCGAAGGCCTCGAAGTTGGTGTCGTCGAAGAAACAATTCAATTATATACGCGAGAAAGAGTGCTCGGTCTTCGAATAACCAGTCATTCGCTTGGCAAACCTCCTGGGGGTCTGAAATGAGTCCAAGAATCGAGATAGCGGATGGTGCCGACCGGCGCATCTTCGCTGCTGTCCAGAAACGTCGGTACTTGAGTAACAGGTCCATTGCATCGGCGACGTGGATCCGATCGTCGATCCTACAAATCTCTCGGTGCATGCGGTTCAGGCGTGCGATTTGGTCAGGTAGGTCGGTCTCCACAAGGTTGTTCCTGTATCCCCAGTCCAGTTCTTTGTTGCATTTTCGCCAGTCACCAAGGGCCCATCGAAAATTCTGACAAGCCACTTTGATCTTCGCGTACCATTGGTAGCTTGGTGCGCTGCCAGGGGTTCCGCTTTCATCAAAAGATGTATCAGGCGCGCTTTGCATCGTCTCATGGGGGAACGGCGCTGTCGTGCGCCAGCTGTCTATGTCGAAAATGTCGCGCAGATCGTAAATGGTGGTGTTTGTCCTCAACACAGCCTCCGCGTGGACCAGGCTTAGGAAATGATCGCCTCGTCGCTGACCGGCGATGCGACTCGACGCGATGACAAGCACTTCCAGGTCGTTTTTCGCATATTCTTTTGCGGGTGGGTCATCTTCGTGTGTCCCAAATCGATAGGGTGGCTTCATTCCGAATTGGCCCAGGTACTGGAGTTCGTCAATAGTTTCGATCTCATGTTCGTATTGCTCCATAAACTATGGCTGCCACAGCGGTTCTGGTGGACGAATAGAAGCGTAGCTGGGCGGTGGGCTCAAACAAACTCTGCGCGGCGTACGACTTGTCCTTGCTGCCATCGTTGTAGGTACCACCATCGTAAGCACCATCTTCGAAGGTGTCATCGTCGTCTTCTTTTTCCAGGTAGGAAGTGGATTGGTTCGTTCGAGTGGAAGCTTGCGTTTTTGGGGCACTGGACAGCCATGATTGGTCAACCCATGATTCGTTGTTGGCGGCGTTTGGCTCTCCGCTCCAAGAATTGTCGACCTATGACGATTCATTCTTGGAGGCGTTCGGGCCTCCCTTCCGCAAATTGTGGACGCATCATGATTGGTTCCATCCACACACTGAACAGAACAAGAGAATCAGTCGTTGTATCCCGTATAGCAAGCGAGATCCTCGTGTCCGTCGGGATCGAACAACACTTTCTGTGAATGAGCCCATTCCTCCGAAGAATTGGACTGAGCATCAGGCTCCTCAAAGCTTGTACATTGCTGTCGAAGGTATTCGGCGTCGTCCTGGGGAGGGTACCCGTAAAACTGACAAAGCCTGGGGTCAATGTCAGTTGGGATTTCCCCTTCCCAGGTCGATTCCAGGATAGGCCAGTTGGCCAGGGCTCGTTCGAGCATCTCCAAGCCTGTCGTGTCTCCTGCCATGACGATTCCACCACTCCGTGCTACTCCGGCAAATGTCCCTCGGGAGGACACACCTTCGAGGTGGTTCGAAGTTCCTTTGCCTCCTTTTGATGAGGGGACTCAATTGCCTTTCCAACTACCGGCGTACACCGACTGGCTGTAGTTCGGCGCCGGGAACGGTGCCAGTGATCGACTCGGTCGGGCTGGCAGTGAGGCGACTGATCGACAGCGGCCAGCTGAGGTTGATGTCACTGGGGCTTCGGCACCGTTGCCATCGCCTTTGCCATTGTTGTTGTCCTCGTCAACATCGATAATGTTCGACGGTGATGCTCGAGAAGGCGGAGGTCGAGAGGAAGCTCGGAATGTCCAAGGACTGGAACCGTAGGCTGAGGCTCCGGTGGTCGACCTGCAACCCCGCATGAGTTTTCAGAAATGCACGCTGCAAAGAGGCGAGGCTACTGAGGGTGGAGTCAAAGGAACTCAAGGTACACTGGGTCCTCCTCTAGAGCTTTACGCGACTCCCAAGACCACGTGTTGTCATCCCATTTACAGCGGTACAGGAATGTGCGGCGCGCTTTAGATCCCACTCGACGTCTAGCCAGAATCTTAACAAGTTGAGGGGAAGCTCCGGTCTTGACAGGCGGCATCGGGATTTCCCACACTGGCTGTCCCTCCCGGTGGATATAGGGCTTTACCCTGTCGCGATTGAAAACTTGTAACCCATCGAAGGGGGCAGGGATGTCCAGTTGAACGTTCTCGCCCTTGTTGAGCACCTCAAGAACTTTATATGGGCCACACCAAACAACGTCGAGTTTCCCTTTGTGTCGATATTCGGGTACCAACACCCACCATCGCCCTCCCACCTCAGGCACTCGAACGTTTCGGTCCATTTGCAGGACCACATGCATCTGCATCGGCGTTCCTCAGCGAGCATTGCGCGCACAGAATCGAATGTACGTTCAGCTCGATGCATGTAATCATGCACGGTCGAAGGTTCATGTGCATGAGAAGTTGTTCGGGTAAAATCCAATGGAAAATGGGGTGTATGTCCCTCATCAACCTCGAACTGGGACAGTCTAAGTGTGTAGGATATCAGGTTGTTAAGCTGAATCTCAGCAAACAGGAGGTCGACATCCCGCTCGTTGTTGCCAAAGATGCCGTGTGTCCGCAAGCGTTGAAGGATCGACTGGTTGCTGCGCTCCGCCAGGCCGTTGCCTCGAGGGCTGTTGGCCACCGTCTGTTGCATCTTAGTCTTGAAGCGCTTTGCCAACTCTTTCCACGCCTGGAACTCGAACAGCTTGTCTCGATCGATAAACAATTTGCCGGGGGCATCCTTTGAGTCGTATCACTTCAGGTAGGAACACGTAAACGAGGTCATCAACTGTCATGTCTTTGCGGCAAGGGATGAACATTCCACGTTTGAAACACCGGTCGACCAGAGTCATGATGGCGTCATGGCCTCGCGTGGTTGATGGCAGTCCTGAAACCCAATCGATAGACACACTATGCCACTTGGTGTCAGGCACCGGCAAGGGCCTAGGCTGCCTGGCGTTGATGACACGCCATGACTTAGCCGCTTGACACACATCGCAACTCAAGATGTAACGCTCCACGTAATGTTGAAGATGGGAACAGAGGTAATCGCGTTTGATCAATGCCATGGTGTGAACTACTCCCGAATCGCCATAAAACTCGGACTCGTGGCACATGGCCAGAATCAAGATGACGAGCGTTCAAGGTACAAGCACACGCTTGCTCATTGTCAACAAGTGGAAGAACTTACCACCATCAAAGGACAACTTGGCGTCTCGGAGTTGGTGTTGTGCCGTAGGGCTTCGAACGGCGATCTGGTAGATGTGTCTCGTACGTGGGTCTTCTCGATATGCTGCTGCCCACACGGCTCTCGGAAGTCAAATCCTTACACTGATAGTGTCGGTGTACTCGACGGTGTGTCCCTTTAAGACGCGAAGGGTATGATGTGTGTGGTCCAACCTTGGGCAAGAAAACTGGCTGTGGTGTACCGTCTCGGTGGCGTCAACAGCAGATCAGCTCCGTCAAGGTCGGGGCATATCGCAATTCTTTGCTGAAGGTGACTCGAAGGGGGCGGTCCATATCTACCGCGGGAAGGTCATCGGTGTCAGTCCACATGTCTGGTGCCTCTTTGCCAGCGTCCTCAAGATGTGGTGTAGGCTCGTGTGAATCTTCGGCCAGCGCCTTGTCCAACGGCAGTGGCTGCAGTTCCTCCGGCTCGACGGCTGGTTCAGTGTCGAATTGAGGCGCTGGTTCGGAATCGCCGTCAACATCAGTTTCCTTCCCCATGGAGCGTCCGCTTCAGAGTGACACGCACAGGTGGTCCTATGGCTGGGGCAACACTGCATCATGTGAGAACGAGTCTTCAAGCACATGTAGGAACTCATCGATAGGTTCTCCTTCAGGTGAAACCCAGTTCTCAACCAAAGGTACCACGAAGGCCCGTATACGTGTAGCATTCTCAATGTCCATCAACTGTCGCGAAGTCAGGCGGGAAGAAGCGTTCGCTGCTCGATTATCAAGACCCGATACACACCACAATGGGAGGTTGTATCCCTCGAGGAACTGGGACCAGCGTGCTCATCGGTGTGTGCGGTGGAGTACATGTCTTAAGATAACGAAGGCGTTCGTGGTCAGTGTGCACATGCACCTGCTGTGGTCCTCGAAGTAGATGAAACCAGTGCTTCAGGGCTAGCACGCTGGCCAACAACTCCTGTTCTCGGATTGGGTATCGAGTTTCAGCAGATTGTATCTTCCGCGACATAAAGGCAATAGGTCGAAGATGTCCCTTCTACCTCCCATGCGCACATCGCTGTGCTAGCGTGGTTCCCACGCAATCTTTCCAAGCATCTGTGTACAGGTGATACGGCTGCCCGGGGCCGATGGCACTCAGATGTGTCGCATTGATCATTGCTTGTTTGAGCTTGTTGAAGACAACTTGGTGTACACCTGTCAACTTCCACTCAAAGTCTGCTTTGAACATCGCGGTCACAGGGGCCGCTACAGCCTGAAATTCTTCGACAAACTGCTGGTAAAATCCACACAACGCGATGAATTGTCGAACTTCATGGACGGTGGTGGGTGGAGGCCAACCTCGAATGACCTTCATCTTTTCGGGATCCATGTGTACTCAACTTTATGGATGACGTATCAGCGAAAGGGTACTCAAGCCTGGAAGAACGCTGATTTATCGATGCAGGGAAATAGTTTGTGACGACGTAGTAGTTCATGTACCAAATCCAGGTGTCGTTGGTGTTCCTCAGCATCCTTCGAGAAGACGAGAATGTCGTCGATGTACACCCATACGAAATATTCCAAGTGGTCTCGAAGGACGTCATTTACGACAAAGTGTATTTCCCTGCGAAAAGGTTAGCTTTAGTTGTCATAGAGAGGCCTAAAGGCATATCACATTTTTATCTTAGTATTGGCCTATCCGAAAAGGGGTGACAAGACATTTCGACCTATAAAACCAAGCATTGAGCTTTGGAGGTTGTGTGAACCCTGACCCCCCAACTGATTGGACTTATGCACCATTTTCTGGACTGACTGAGGCGCTGACATTAATCCAGAGGCTATACATTTTTCTATATTTTCTCATGAATGCTTACCTATCCTAGTGGTCTGCACCCTAGGAGGCTGGGGCACCTCTTCTTGAGAGGTCCTGGGTTCAATTCCCAGTCAGCCTAGCTAAGTACGAAGATCTGATGTGACATGGCAGTTACCTCAGGGCCACAAGCCATGCCACCTCAGCACCTATGGGACCCAAGACAATGAGTGCACATCTCTAGATGGCACTATAAAAGAGAGAGTGCCCATGTGGGCAGTTTTCCCATGATTGTAGGATATTTTCAAACTATCTTTTCATAAATCTGTAGTTATTGTGAGTTTCCTTTGTTGATACCTTATCTCCTTTGACTGCAGCCCTTCATGTTGTGGAATTGATCCTGTGGTCCCTTGCTTGCACTGTGGGTACTTGTATTTCTGGCTGATTTCATCAAAAGATATTTTTTTGGAAAGCCTGAGCTACGTCAAGAAGCAGCAGGAGCAAGCAGAGGCAAAAACAAAACAATGTCATCAAAGCAATCAACAGTGAAAACCTGTTTTAACTTTCTGGTAGCAGAGATTTTCAGTCCTTGCGTACCTGCAACGCGGTGCAGTACAAGCCTTACGTCGAGACTGACTCCACTGAAGGGCAAAGAAATACAACATGGAAACCAAGGACACTGCCGAGAACACAGCGCCCTCAGCGGCACCAGCCAAGCCAGCGCCAGCGCCCAAACCTGATGGTGAACCTGAACCTGAGGAGCCTGTACCTTCAGTGCCCTTAAGTGGGCTGGGGAAGGATTCCCATGAGGGCTTTGGGGCTGCCTTCAGTGGACTCTCTGTTGGAGGACCTGAAGGCAAAGAGAAGGAGAAGGAGAACGAAGCAGTGGACATTGGGATTGAAAAGGAACATCTTGGAGATGGACACCAACCATCCAATGAGACACCCTTCGAGTACAAACCTTTGGAGAGAGCGCCGAGCGCCTCTGACCACCCTGCAGTACCCTCTCCAACAACCACTACACTCCCAGCCACACATCCAGGGACGTCGTCACCCACAACCACTCCACCTATGGCTGAGGGTCTAGGCTTTACTGGTATGCCTTACTCCACCTACGGTGTGTCTGTGGCCGCAACTGTGCCACCTATGGCAACTACAGTCAGCTAACCAGTAGCATCCAGCTCCACCTACACCGGTGCTCCTGAGTCTATGCCGCGCCGCTATGATGATGGCTATCACAGACCCCTGGTGGCTGTGTACATGACTGGTATACCTGGCTATGCAGCGCCCGAGCCTGGCTATGCCATGCCAGCACCTGGTTTCACCTCTCTCAGTGGCGTGGGTGGCTCTGAGTCTTGTGGTGGATGAGCAGAGGATCAGGAAGATCCTCAACCGAGTCCCTGATGCGGTCGGAGATACGAGAAGCTCTTCGAAGGGCCCATGGAGACCTAGTGGGTGATCTAACTCAAGAAGATCGGGCCACGTTGGAGCCCCTGATTCGTCCCCGAGCGTCACCTACCACCATGGGAGCTTCACCTCATCATCTACAAGCCAATCATTTGGTGGCAGGACTTACGAACAGCCTGGGAGACTTGAGGAGCCGACCTATGCGGACCCCTGCTGTGATACCAAGGAGCCCTTTCGTACCAGGAACGGCCCAGGGCCCCTACAGCCACGTGGAGAACTCCACGGGAGCCGAGCTGGACTAGTTGGGGTTGACGGCCCTAAGGGCTATGGTCGATGTTGAGCACTACGGCTCTAGTGACCTGGGCCGTCATCCTTCTGATGATGAGCCGCCATCTATGACGTCTGCTTCACCCTCTGAAGGCGATGACCCTGAGGACCCCGACACCCGCGCGGCAAGAAGAAGAAGAAAAAGAGGAAGACCAAGCGCCACGAGGGACGCAGGTCTGAGGAGGCTAAAGCTATCGCCACCTCCAAGATTGTGGAGAACTTGCTGGAGTTCACGGGGAAGGACCTCAGCGAGTTGGCTGAGAACTTGGGCCGGTACCTGACAATGACCGGCCAAACCCGTGCTAGTGGGCGAGTGAACTGCGAGCTGCTCCTGCAGTGCTGCAAGACCAAGTACTTGGAGAAGCAGGTCAAGCAGATCGTGACAAAGTCCGCCACCTTCGCCTAGGTGTTGGTTGCCTTAGAGAGGCAGTACCATTCCTACGAGACCAACCTCTCCATCAGGGCCGAGATCCAGAACCTAGCCGTGTTGCCGAACAACCCCAAACCTGCCAGGATTTCCGAGCTGCTTGCCGACTCGGACCACTGGGTAGGGCGACTGACTCCCGGTTCCCATGGCAGCGACGAGCTGCTATTCTGATTGGTGGCCAAGCTCCCACGAGAAGTATGGGATGAATGCCTGGCAACCGCAGAGCGCAAGGCAAGAGCCCTCACCTAAGAGGACCTGTCTGTGCTACTTTTGGAGCTGGCGCTGGAAAAAGAACGCGACCAGCACCTGAACGCCTACCGTCCTGGAGGAGGCGGGTCTGGGAGCCAAGGCCGAGGGTACCAAGAACCCTGAACTGGAAAGGGGACTACCCCTAAAAATGCTGGCTTCATGAGCAATGTCCAGGATCTCTTCTGGTGTGATGCCCAGGATGAGCAGGGTTGCCTGCTTCATGCCCCTGACTGTGACCAGCGGAACTGTTTCGTGGTCCAGGGGAAGATGCAGGAGACCAACACCGGCAGCAAATCCAAGATGCCGGATCACTACAGGTGCACAAGCACCTGTGCGTTTTGTGCGAAGAGGAAGCACCACGAGGACGAGTGCTACCATAAGCAACGCCTTTCGGCGAAGCTCAAGACCAAGAACGCTAGTGGCAAGGGCAGTGGCAAGGGCAACGCCGACAAGGACAGTGGCAAGGGCAAGTCCAAGGGCCATGGCAAAGGCGAAGGTGGCAAGGGCAAAGGTGGACGAAGAAGCTCTGACCGCAAGGCGGGCAAGGACAAGAACGCGGACCAATCCGGAGGGAACCCGAACCCTACAGCAAGGGGGAACTCTGAGCCCTCTGGTGGGCAACCCAACACGGGACCTACGACCCGTTCCCAGATGCAAGCTCAACAAGAACAAGGGACTAAGCGTGCCAACTAAGATGGGGACCAGTCAAACACCCGCAAACGTTCCCGTTTCATGCGCATGGCGTGGAAACTGCAGAAGAAGGGGTTTGAAGTGACCTGCCCCTCGGAGTTCTGACATGGAGGCTCCGGGTGACCTACAGATCTCGTGTTCTGAGTACTTATCCGTCGTGGAGGACGAGAATACCTGGGGGTACTGGATACTGGGGCCACCAGATACATTGTGGCCAAGAAAACGTTATCTCGTGGGGACCCGAAGAACATCATGCCTACCGCAGCCATCCGCATGGGAGATGGGCATGTGGTGCACAGTTGTGGGGACTGTGAGGTTGACGTGCCTATATGATCAAGGAGCGGTGCCCAGCGGTTGTACATGATGGACACGGAAGCCTTCGACTTTGTACTTGGTACTGACTTCTTCGTCGAACACTCCCAGATTCTATCCCTCACTCTGCAAGCACCGTACGTCCTCCTAATGGACCATGGTGACGGAGGGGAATCTGTACCTCTGGAGCAGTCTGAACACACGTCTAGCTACCTCGGGGTATGCAAGAAGGAGTCCTCAACCATGATGGTCGCTTGCAAGACTGAGGACTATCAGCTCCTTGGGGATGTCTTAGACCAAGGTCTGAAAGAGCTGGGATACTCCCGGGAAGATCTGAACGTGGAGCTATTCGCCAGTGACAAGCAACATGTCCTGGACCTCTACTGCAGCAAAGGTAAAAATTGCTGCTACAAATTTTACTGGCCCTCTTTCGGAATGGCGTACAGGAACCCCAGGTTCAGTGAGCTGGGGAAGTTGTTGACCAAGGTGTCCCTGGAATGTTCCCGTATGGTCCTGTGTTCCTCCGATTGGGGAGCCCATGGGGGAAATTAGTACTGGCGTAGTCTATTGGACAAGCTGACGCTCACCTCCATCCAGCTGCCGGACGAGGCCATCTACGTGCCTCTGGGTTGCAGGACGCGGATCTGGAAACCAGGATGGGGGAGCAAGCTAAGCGTGGTGGACAGGGGCCTAGCCCCAGTGCCATGGAAAGATCTGGAACCTGCTCTGGTCCACAAAATTCAACGTGAGCGCAGCGGCTAAACCCTGGATGTCCTGAAAAATCAACTACAACCTCGAGACGCTGTAGAAACTACTCCTTGGGGAGACAAGTACGTTGTGTCTGACACTGTAGCCCCCGACTCCCCCTGCGGTGTACCCAATCCTCATGTAGTCTCAGAGTGTGGGCTATCCGAGCTACCCAGCTCAATACACTCTGATGACGAGACTGAGCATGACTCCTTCTTTGTGAGAGGTGCGTGGAGGAAACGGAGATCGCCGAGTACGCTGCCCCACAGAAACCCCTACTCTCCATGAGGGGAGAGGAGCCCCTGGACGAGGAGCTGGACCCCCAATCCAGGCTGATAGAGTACGTGGACTCCAAGAGGAGATTGCTGGCAAAAAAGCTATGCTACGCTAGGTCTACCCGCTGCTCATGGCCGTTGAAGCAAGGGTCCATTAGAGATATCTCCCAACTGAAGGAGGACCTCGAACAGAAGATTACCACCTGGCAACGACAGGTGGATCTGAAGCTCATGAAGAGCGTGTGGGGTGCCCTTGTGAGGACCCCAGAGGAGGATGAACTCTCAGAGGAATGTGTATGCAAACCCCCTCGAGTGTGCCTATGCTGTCACCGACCACCTGAGACTGTGATACGGGACCTTCTCTACGCCTACCAAAGGCTGAAGGATACTACCAAGGACGCTGGGCTGGTTGAGGACCACCCCCCCGCTTCTATACACCAAGGGGCAAGCAATCTACACTCTGACGAGGACATGGAGGACAAGATCAAGCTCTTGGACCCTAGAGTACAGAAGCTGATCAGACTTACCTGGAGGTATTCGGAGAACTACCCCCTCCAGCTTCCTGTGACAGGCTGGTACAGATGGAGCTCAAGCTGAAGCCCGAGTTTGTGCGTCACAAGATACGTCAGAGACCCTACCCTGCTCCTAAAGAGCAGTTCCATGAGATTGAGCGACAGATACAAGAATGTACTGACGCTGGCCTGGTCCTGGAGTACAAGGATTGGAACTCCCCCCAACATTGCAGCCCCTGTTTCCTGGTGGCCAAGCCTGGGTCTACAACCAAACCGCTGGTAGTGGACTCTAGAGAGCTGAACAAGAAGACGCTGAACCATTCAGGGTCCATTCCTAACATGGAGTCAACCCTCGAGAAGATAGCCTCCTGCCGCTACAAGAGGAAGATGGACAAGCGGAGTCAGCTCTGGCAAGTGGACTTGACGCCCAACGCCCAGGAGCTCCTGGCCTTCATCAACCCTCAGGAGGGGATTCAAGTGGAAGGTGTTGCCCTTTGGCGTGGCTAACGCACCCGCTCTTTTTCAAGACCTGATGAACAAGATCCTATCCATCTTCCGTCAGAGACCTGTGGTGCAGGAACTCATATCCCGGGGCGCCCAGATGGAAGCACACATCCACGACGTATGCCTGGGAAGGAATACTCAACAGGACCACCTAATCCGCTTGGGCGAGTTCTTTGCAGTCTCCCAGAAGAACCACACCAGACTCAAGCTGGAGAAGTGTGAGTTCATGCAGGACACAATGCAGCACCTGGAGTTCAACATTGGCTATTGGTGGTGGACCCCCGCGGCCTCTAAGGCCAAACCCCTGATGGATGCTAAGGTACGACATGAAGACCCCCAGAAAGGACTCCATGATGTACGCAGTTTCATTGGGGCCTGCAACTTGTACCGCCGCCACATCACAAATTTCACCCACACCAGCGCCATCCTGACAGACCACATCAAGAAGAGTACTACCTGGCGCTGGGGCCCTCAGGAAAAACAAGCGTTTGACGAGCTCAAGGACAAAGTGGCCAACGCTAAGTGCTTGGGCGTGCCTAGAGCACAAGGAGAAATTATACTGGTGACTGACGCCAGCAATGTGGGCGGAGGAGGAGCGTTGTTCAAGTGGCAAGCACTAGAGAAGAAGGAGTTTGACTCGGCCGTTTCCCAATGGGGGACTGATGGACTGAACCGAGACGGTACCCTCAAGCACAGCTACCCTGACGACCAATGGGTCCTGGTTCCCCTGGGTCATTTGAACTGGAAATGGAACCAGGCCCGGGTCACCTACTCTACCTATGAGCAGGAACTGCTTGCGGGTATGTTAGTGCTATCTTCTTAGTCCTGATTGTTGGGGAGCAACCCAGTGGTTTAGCTGTGTGACCAAGAACCGGTCCGCACCGTCCACAAAGGGGCCTCCACCTGAGAAGGCTAAGGTCCGACGCTGGTTGACCTACCTGAGCCAGCAACGGCTCTCAGTACATCATATCCAGGGCGTCAAGAACGAGTGTGCGGACTACATCAGCCGCAACAACTTTGACGACATGATTGGTGCCAGATCTCAGGAGCTAGCCAAGGAGGCGTTCAGCCGTATGGATGTACACCTGGAGCTGAACATGACCATGATCAGACCTCTAGATGGACTTCAATAGGTGGAGTACCTGCAAGAGTTTGGGGGCATCTACAAACACCTGGAGAAGCGCCTGGAACCCGTACTGGTCAACCAGGAGCAGTAGAAGCTGGACAGGACCTACCTCTGGCATGAGGACCAGATAGTCGTGCCTAGCGACCATATTCCGGCACTCCTCAAGTGGACCCATGAGTCCAGTGGTCATGTGGGAGCGAATCGTACTCTGAAGCTGTTCAAGCAGTGGTTCCACTCTACCTGGAGTGATGATCAGCTGCGGAACACCCAGCAGCTCATCATCGACAAGTGTCTGTGTCGGTCCTGCAAACCTGGAGATATCAGGGATAGAGGTCTTTATTCGACCGCTCCTATCCCCCACTGTGCCAACAGTGTTCTCTACGTGGACTACACCGAGATGCCTGAGTTCGGGGGCTATGATTTTGCCCTATTGGTAACCTGTGGGCTGACCAGGTCTACCAGGGTGTTCCCATGCACTAATCACATCACCGGCGAGGAGACCATCAAGATACTCCTGGAAGAGTGGTTCTGTGTCTATGGGGCACCCAAAGAGATTAGCTCACACGAGGACGTCCGAGTACGCTCCGACACTGGCTGGTACAAGAGAGTCCTGAAGTCCCTCAATGTCCAGGTGTCAGCGGGGATTCCCTATACTCATACGAGTAACCCCCTCTGTGAGCGACAGATTCGAGTTCTCCAAGAGGAAGTGAGGATATGGTGCAAGACTGAGCGCACCAAAGACTGGGTGAGACTACTCCCCGTCATATCCTTGATGACGAACTCCCAAGAGAGTTCGGCAACTGGCTATTCCCCCAGTTACCTGTTCATTGGACGCCCAGCGTGGTTCCTACACGCTCCCTGTCCTGAGGATTCCTGCTCCACTGTGGGTAGGTTGGTGAAGGAGCAACAAGACAAGGTGGACAAGGCCAAGGCTATGCTCCAGAGAGTGAGGGGGCGCCATTGGAACAAGAAGAACAAGCACCGGCTGCCAGCCTCCTACCAAGAGGGAGACTGGGTGCTGGTGCACCACAGTCGGCTGTCCGCCTGGCCTCGCTCCACCAGCGATTACCCCTACTTTGGGCCCTACAAGATCCTGTCTGTGGATAGTCACCGCATCATAGTGCATTGTTCTCCCCAACCAGGGGGGACCCTGGTGGGCGCTGCTCAACAGCTTAAGCGCCACTAAAACTCAGAGGACCTCTGTGGGGAAGAATGGGAACTAAACAACGAGGAGATCGCCGCTCTGGACCTACAGAGCGCTGCCAGCCCAATGGAAGTTGAAGGAGAACTCCCCGACATGAATGCCAAGGAGATGGCTAACGAGGGCTTCTACCTGGTGAAGTCGGTTATCCGACACCGCTATCGCCAAGGGTGGCGTTTCCTCACCCTGTGGGAAGGGTTTGGAGTTGAAGAAGCTACCTGGGAACCCTTTTCTGCCTTTGTGCTTCCTGAAGGACGCCTGAATTCTGTTCTGGTAGACTACATGTCCCAGAACGACGTAGGAGAGTTGCTGCGGCTCGCTGAAACGCTTGCCTCTCAGAAGAAGCCTAGGGACTGAACCCTTCCTATACCTGCCTCTGTTTGTGTGAGTGTGCTGAGCGTAGGGAGCTATGAGCAAGTTGCAGAAATGGTGTCCAAACTATACCCAAGTCTGCGCCCTTGCTAAACCCGGCGGATGTCTTTACACTGGACCACGGGGTGTGCCCCGGGTCTCTCCGCCCCTAGGTGCCCAATTTCGGTGCTGGCACCAAACTTCCCTGCGGAAGGACCCAGCACTAACGCCAAGGTATTGTTTTGCGCTACCTACCTGCCTACTACAGGGGAGGGGTGGCCAAAGGCTACAAGGCACGAAAAGGCCTGTTTGCTACACGGCCAAAACCTAGACTGCCACTGCCACTGCCCACCAAAACCCTGATGAAATTTCAGGAAACAGGCGGGACAGTGACAGACTCACTACAGGTCGTACACTCACTACAGTGGCACCAGCCTTCGAAGGGTGAGCTACCACTCCTACACTCACGCGCTACTTGGTGTTGTTCACAAAGAGGTCACAAGCCCTAATGGCCCACCTGTGAAATTACAAGTGAACACAGCGCTACTAAGCGGCTGTGGCCTAACAGGGATGCCACTACACGTTTCCCTCTCAGGGCTTAGAGGGAAGGAGTGCTCTGTTTGTGTGCACAGCATGTGTCATGGTGAGGTCGGACTGTCCTCGCCACGCCTGGCTGAGGTACAGTTCGTTGATTATGTGATCTGCGCCCTATAGTTTAGCAGGGCTATCAACTGCATCAATCACCCTGACCTTCCCACCTGAAGGCAAAGGCGGATGAACTCGGTTAGCGGCTGAGGAACCTAAGCAGCTTCCACGTATCATACGCTTCTCAGGCTGGAAAATGATACGCTGTCCTCTAACCGAGTTGCAAGCAAGCAAGCTTAAGGAACTCCACCCGTTCTCTTATAGAACGCAGGTTGGAGCCCCTGGGTAACCTAAACAAGTGTTATACCGTGCGCACCTCGCGTGGCCTAGCCTTTGATGCGCCATATGCATGCACGGGTATGCACGAATCTGGCATTCGACTTTTCTTAACCATCATTTTTCTATCAATCCATACCCATCTCAAGCACGAACTCAACCAGGTGGTGGCCCCTCCTGGGCTTACTCACCTTACCTACCGCTGGGAAGCAAAGTGAGTGAGGGAGAAGACGAAAAACAAGCGAAGCAAGCGTTTATGCACGTGCGTGTATGTTGTAGTCAGTCATTCTTACCTCTAATCATCGTTCAATCTTCCAATCTGTCCCTCTACCCTATGTTTGCATTGCAACATGGCAAATCCTCGGAGACACGAGACAAGCAATGAGTATGCTGCATGCGAAGCAAACATAACTTGTATGTTTATACCTCTTTCTTTGAATTCATATTGAACGTTCGAATTCTTCATTTTTGATTTTTCCCAGAAGCATACGTGGAAACTCTACATTTATTATTTATTGCATGTGTCGTGATTTCTTTATGATTACGTTACATACTGTTATAATCTTTTTTTCTCTGTCTTTTCCGGCGCCAATTGGGATGCGCTCCGGCGCGCCGCTTTTCTCTGCGTGTAAATGCAGGGATTTAGAAATTCCTGTGATGAAAGAAAATTGCGTAAAAATGTGCATTTAATGGACATGGAGATTTTGGACAGTTGTGTACCCTCAGAAAAATTCTAGGCCGTCATTTGACGGATTTTGGTGTTTCGTCGATCGTTGCGCGTGTATCAGGCCCTCGACCCCTGCATCTTTTCTCTGCAGATATCCTGGAGCGAAAACAGCGAAGTAGGCCGCGTTCTGGCTGAAATGCTGAATCCTGGTCCACTGTCTAGAATCCCAAGACCCCATTAAGGGGCAAAATAATATTCAACGCCACACCCTCGCCCTAAGGACAGGTCAGGTCAGCCAGCAGGTTCCACGAGACCTCAGGCCACGTTCCCAGACCGTATCCTGCGTTGGGTTTTGCCTATTGCACTGCGTTTTGCTATTTGGAGAGAGAGGTGCATGCACACATGCATGGGCATGCCCATTCTAACCCCCTACCAAGCCATAGCTGCCCCAGGGACGCCCATGAGCGCAGTGGGAGCTGTAGATGTCTGTTATGACTGAGCAAAAACTGCCGACTGCCCTGACGCAGCGCTTTCTTTCCAATATTAGGGATGTTATACAAAATTTCAAAAAGATGTTGAAGCCATGGGAAGGTGAAGAAAAATTCCCTTTTTCCTTTAACATGCGTCAGTGGTGGCCACCACAGCAAAAGGGGGGAGTAACAAAACTTGTATTTCCCTGCCAAAAGGTTAGCTTTAGTTGTCATAGGGAGGCCCAAAGGCATATCACATTTGTATCTTAGTATTGGCCTATCCCAAAAGGGGTGACAAGACATTTTGACCTATAAAACCAAGCATTGATCTTTGGAGGTTGTGTGAACCCTGACCCCCCAACTGATTGGACTTATGCACCATTTTCTGGACTGACTGAGGCGCTGACATTAATCCAGAGGCTATACATTTTTCTATATTTTCTCATGAATGCTTAGCTATCCTAGTCCTCTGCACCCTAGGAGGCTGGGGCACCTCTTCTTGAGAGGTCCCGGGTTCAATTCCCAGTCAGCCTACCTAAGTAGGAAGATCCCATGTGACATGGCAGTGACCTCAGGGCCACAAGCCATGCCACCTCAGCACCTATGGGACCCAAACAAAGAGTGCACATCTCTAGATGGCACTATAAAAGAGAGAGTGCCCATGTGGGCAGTTTTCCCATGATTGTAGGATATTTTCTAACTGTCTTTTCATAAATCTGTAGTTATTGTGAGTTTCCTTTGTTGATACCTTATCTCCTTTGACTGCTGCCCTTCATGTTGTGGATTTGATCCTGTGGTCCCTTGCTTGCACTGTGGGTACTTGTATTTCGGGATACTTTCATCGAAACATATTTATTTGGAAAACCTGAGCTACATCAAGAAGCAGCAGCAGCAAGCAGAGGCACAAACAAAGCAATATCACCAAAGCAATCAACAGTGAAGGCCTGTTTTAACTTTCTCGTTGGAACGTCAATGGTGCTTTGCAGAGGCCAAAGGGCATAACAGCCCATTCAAAGGCCCCAAACTGCGTGTTGAAGGCGGTTTTTTCAACATCTTCGTCATGGATTCGAATCTGATGACGTCCACTGACAAGGTGTATCTTGAAAAGACAGTGGAACCCCCCACTGTACTCAGTATGGATTGGATAAAAGGGAAGGGATATCCATCTCGAACAGTTCGGGTATTGAACGCTCAGTAGCCGACGCACATACGCCATTTACCGTTTACTTTTTTCACCAGCAGGCAAGCCGCTCCATATGGACTTGAGGATGGTCCAATTCGGCCAGATCGATGCAACTTCTCCAGTTGGGGTTGAAGCTCCTCCAATTGGCTCGGGTCCATTTTGTAAGGGTGTACCCACGGTGGATTGTCTTCCGTATCGAGGTGTATTTGGTGGTCTCTCCCACGTCGATACGGAGGTAAGTTTCCGAACTCCGCTTTCTCCCCATCGTAGAGACCTGCCCATTGATGTATCCGAATAGGCCACTTGCGTCGAACGGGGTCAAGCCAGTCATTGTCATTGCTTTCTTGCATCTTGTACACTTGATCGACTGGCTCTGCGGGTCGAGGCATGCAGCACAGAAACACTTGATCACCGGTGAGATCAGCTCGACGGATATCCAGCTTAAGTTTCGGCAACGAGATGTACTCGATTTCCATGTCCCTGAAATGCTCATCGGTGATACCATCTTCTGTTTCGGACTCATCGAGCGTGTCAGCACCGCTCTTGGCACGTGTCCACGAGTGTGGGTCAGGGCGTTCTCGGGCAGGTGGTGTAGGGCTCCCAACCAGACTTACTTTCGAGGCACTGGATGAAAGTGTCGAAAGAAGATCCAACTTCTAAGCGGCCTCGAACTGCAGTAGGGTGGAATGTCTTGACTCGTCAACGGGCAATCAAAATGAACTCGAACTGTGCCGTACGTCTGCATACCGTTACCACCAGTTGACAGTCGGGTTATAGCTTCGAAGCCATGGTAACCCAAGCACAACATCCACTAGAATATCCAAAACCTTGAAGTGATGTCGAAATACGAATTCTCCAACTCGAACATAATTTCTCATGTAGTGTCGCACTTCGACTTGGACACCTCCGGCGGTTATGACGTGTTCGGGGTTAGTCAGTTTATAGAGGGGAAGTCGCGCCCTCTTTGCAGTCTGCATCGACGTGAAGTCACTCGGTGCTCCACAGTCGACTAACAATTCCAAGCTGGAGTCGGAGGAGTCCTCCCAACGTGCGCAAATGCGCCCTCGAACGGTGAACAGAGTCGCATGCTCAGGTTCGGTTCCTTCGACGTTGACACTCTCAAGTGTCGAATTCTTTTCGGGTTTGTCGGTTTTGATGGCACAGTTCAGCTCTTCTCGAGGACGTCCACCGCCAGGCCTTCGAGGATGCTTTTTAGGCCGACCTGGGACGTGCTCTGCTCTTGCTGCGTGATCAAAATCGTCCCTTACTGTCTCGACTCAGATTTCTTCGAGGCGTGCCTGATCTTGACCCTCGACGTTCTCTTCCTCGAGATGGTGGTCGATTCTTCTGACAGTTGCGGGCAAAGTGTCCTTGCTCGCCACAGTTGTAGCAACGCCGCGTTTCTCGACCATCTTTACGATTGAACTGATCATTTTGACGTTCGCCAATGTAGGCGTGTAGCTCTTCTCAAAGCTTGGCGATGGTCTCGAGATTCATGGGCTCTGGCGCAGTTGAAGCCATTTGAGCAGCAGCTGGAGTCGGCATAGGATTCATGTGCCATGTTGGCATAGGACTTGAAGGACTATTGCTGAAGTCGAAGTTGGCGGAACGATCATAGGTAGAGGCACCGAGACTGCAGCAGCCGTGGTGTCCCCCATTGGTCTCGACGCCTTCTGAACCTCCTGGAGTTGATAGCCGGCTGCCATATGAGCCTGGGCAATGGTCTCCACAAGCGTGTCAAAGCCGAATGGTCTCCCTCAACGCCATTTGCAAAGGACTTCGACGAGGTACTGTCGGCGCACAGCGTCGTTCAACAACTCTTCAACAATTTGAGAGTTAATGAGGTAACCCATCTGGAGATCGCTGCTGTTGACCTTCGACTTGATGACGCAAGTTCGAAATTCCTTCACGTAGTCCGCATGTGGAGGAAACTCACTTTCTCGCAAGGTTAACATTCTCAACAGGTACACTGGCTCATGGAATCTGCAATCGAAGCGCTGACCCAACACACGCATGCGCTGGAACCAGTCATCTTGAACCTTTTTCGCCGAACTGTGATAATACTCCACAGCGTCGCCTTCGAGGAGAAACGGTATGGTAGTGACTTGATCGAGTTGTGAAGTGATGTCCAACACGGCGAAGGCTCGCATAAGCTCCTCCTTCCAAGTTCGAAACGCTCCTGATCCCGGCTTCCCCGAGAATAATCAAATCCATTTGCGTAGGCGTTCAACACGGCGACCCAGGATCTGGAACGTTGGAGCGCAAGGATTCATTGCATTCATCGGATAGGGTTGAGTCATCAATGGATCAAAGGGAGGTGCTTCTACAGGTGGTTGTTGCGATGGGAAATGTTGAGGCGGCTGGTTGTTCGATTGCAAATGCGATGGATAGCTCGAAGAAGGTGGATGTAAGTGAGGGTGTTGCAGTGGAAACTGGGAGTTATTTGAAGGTTGTTGGCTGCAAAATTGCACAAACTCATTGAGGAGAATGTAACACTGCAAAAGTTCATGTTCCAGTTGTCGAAGTTCACTCACTGCTGTTTGTGTTGCATTCTCTGTCGAGTACTACAAGGTGTTGACTCTGTGATCAGTCGCCGCAGTGTCGTTTGCTGCTGATATATGCAACGCATGGATGCGCTGCTACAATTCGACGACTCTGGTTTGAACTGCTGCGCTTCTGCAACAAGCTTTGGAGATCACGGGATATGCATAGAAACCACTCACTTTCTCGACTTGCGATGCGTTCTGCGATGAACTGTTCTAGCGAACTCGAAAGCTCGTGGTGCAACGGCGACTTGGATCGAAACAGGCAATCTCGAATAAAGTGCAGCATAGCTGCGTGGTCATAAGATCCCTCTATTTCAAGTTGAAATCAAAGACGGCGTCCAAGATTGTAAGGCAGAGGTCGACGAAAATGATCTCCCCGCCACCTAACTGGCTACCATTTGTTGTGGTTTGACTTGGGAGCTGTCCTGTTTCTCGAAAATCCCAAAATACAACAAACCCCTTTCTGCGCAAGATCTTTAGGCGGAGCACCGAATTGTATCCAATTTACAAACTCGAAGATAAAAACCCTATTCAAAGATATCGAAGTCTTATACACCACTTCGTTCACAGCAAAAGGCATCTCGATGCTTCATATGTATTCGCAGACTGCAGTGCGATCGCGACTCGCGCGCTCGCTGCGCTGCTGCTGCTCGAAGTCATAACAGTTTTGGGACTGGGTGTGATCAGCATGGCTAGGGTGTGCTTCTGCCCTTGGCAAGGCTGGCAAGGCAGTGCGGATCGGCTGAGGAGTTCAGACGCGTGCGCGGTCGTTCAGAATTTCCTTAAGGTGTTGTTTATGATACGAATTTTAGAATTGATTGACAGATCTCGATGCTTGTGTCGAATACATGAATTTTGCGCTTATGAGAGCTTCAGTCCTCAGTATGAATCAGCATTTCACAATGCTTTCCCATTTAGGGGCTTTGCCATGAATATTCATGTTTCATCGACTCAGACGGGGTTTTGAGGATCGCGTGGATTTCACATTCTGATTTTCGTGCATTTGTATTCCGTGTCTTCGTCGATTGGAGAATTGGTGTTTGTCAAGTAGAGCAAGAGCTTAAAAGATCCATTTATCGGGTTTTCTACGTCAACAATCACAATGATTGAAGGAGTCGAAAGGGTGGTAGCAGAGCAGGATGCTCTTGCTCACCTTAACTCACATCTTAAGTCCAAAGCACAACCTTCTCCCTTGAAAGAGGAGTTCATGTACACGCCTCAAAAGTAAGTGGACCCGGACGAGCTACCGGATATCCAACCGCCAATGGCTCTTCATTTTGATGACGGTAATACTCCTCAAGCCATTCCATTTCAAGCATTGGGTGAAGAAGAAATTCAACAACATCATCCTATGACTTTGTTGAATAGTCATGATGAGGCTATTGAAGCTTTGGGCTCGGTCATTGATCAATTTGTTGGGTTTACCACTTCCCTTGCTCGACACAATTATGGGGAAGTTGGTAAGGCATTTGAGTATCTTTCGCAACATCGTCGAGTGCTTGAACGGTTGAGGCTCAGGATCCGTCGACTCGTTGATCATGAGGAAAACACACAAGAATATATGGGTGGTTTCGACATTGTGTTACAAAACTACGTCCCTCCCACCTTGAAAAATTATTTTGCCGACATTCCGACTTTGCTTTCATTCAAAAAGATCTCCGAGAGCAAGCTCTCAACCATTGAAGCCCATTTGACGTCCATGGAGAATTCTTTGAAGGATTGGAGTATGGAGATTTCTACGACAAAAAGTACGAGTGAATATGTTTCCCAACAACATGATCTTTTGTCCTCTTCGGTTTTGCAACTTCAACAACGAGTTGATCAAGTACAACAAAGTATGGATCCTCTTTCAACATCCATGGGTGAGATTCGGTCACAAACAAATTCATTGCAATCTCTCTCTTCTTCCGTGCATACGCTTGGCTTGCAAATGGATTCCATTGAGGGAAATATCAATTCTCGGTTTTCTGACCTGAAGTCTTCCACTAAGAGTAGTTTTGCCACGGAGCTCTGTTCGATGGAGTGTCGACTAAGGAATGAATTTCAATCCCAATTTGCTTCGTTCGATTTTGCAAGGTTTCAACAACATATTGAAGTTACGAATTTGAAATTATCGTCGTTTGAAGAACGACTGGTGACTGTTGGTTCTTTGCCTCCTTTTGCATTGCTTTCATCGCAATTGGAGAGGAATGAAAAATTGCTCAATGAGCTACAACCTCAAATAGCGATGACTCAAGTGTGGAGTAGGTGTCTAGACACTTTTGATGCTCAATTGAACGAATTTCGAAGAATACAAGCCTCTCTTCCTACTCTTGATGTGAAGGTTAATGAGCTTGAGTCACAAATGAGTAGTGTTTTGTCGTTGACTCCTAAATTTGAAGCATGGAATTCTCGTTTGGGTGCCATTGAGGGAGATGTTATTGGTTTCAAGTCGCATTTGGAATTAGTTGACAACACACCCAATACGCCTCCGCCGCCGCCCTTACCTTCGAAGGAAGGGGCCTCTTCCACCGCCTTTGATTCATTACACACACGTGTATCGGCGTTGGAATTCCGTCTCAATCCTTTGCATGATTCTCTTTTGCAGTGCACTTCTCGTTTACATGCATTGCAATCTTCAATGGAGAGTCACAAGGAAGTATCTATTCGATCAACGGAGCAAATTCGAGAAAAAAATTCGAAATTGGAGATTTCCCATGGTGGTATGCGGAGCGAGTTCGAGGTTGTTGTGGGATAATTAGGTGTCTTGACAGCCCGAGTGGAAGAATTCAATGGGGAAGGGTTTTTGCGACGCTTTCCCACAAATGAGATCGCCCGCCCTCAATTGGATTTACCTGCTGAAACAGCATTGAATGCATTACATTCTTGCCAGGCTAAAGTACAATTTGCTTTGGAGAATTTTATTGTATCTCCCGAGGCATTCCAATCCATGTTTGAGGGCTGTTTTTCACACGTCCGTTCGTCCTTTTGTGGCGAAGTGAGCGATCTCTTTGTTAATCGCATTTGCGAATCCCTTTCCACCTTCCAACCTGTGCCTACTATCCTTTCTCGCCTTACTAAGGTCGAGGAAGAAGTGAGTGCATGGGCCGAATGGAAAGGAGATGAAACACTTCCACCCGATAAGACTGTTGAGGTATCCCACACTCCCTCTTCCTCCTCTGCATATCATGGTTCATTGGTAGAACACGAGAAAAAGGAAGCACCACATTTGGCGGGAGGTGAGGAGACAAGGCCATCGGTTTCTGAGCCTGTGCCTGGTTGTGAATTGCCTTCCCATAAATTGCCGCCCGAATTCCTGGATTCACAACTTTTGCGCGTTCGTCCGGTCTTTGAAGCTATGACCACCGGTAAGATGGAATTATTTCGACGCGACCCCATTCGGGACGTGTCGGTTGAGAAGATTTTCTTGGACCGCTGGTCTTTTGCATCTTTTGTTATTAATGCTTCGAAGGCTAGCTTAGGGCAAGATGCTGTCCGTGATTTGTTAAAAGGAATCCAGAGGCCGTCCCCCTGATTAATGAGGTTGACCTAAAGCAAGGCCCCGAACCCAAGGACATCCTCTGGTCTTCCATTTCTCGTGATTGGGATTTGTTGGATAATGACACAAAGAAAGACACTAAGGATAAGTTGAAACGTCCTACTTGGAAATTGGAGGATCCTGGACACCCACCCACTTGGCCTTTATTCAAGCGGGAATGGGTCCTATTCGCGGCTTATTGGAAGCCACGTGTCCCGGAGGTTATCATGACCCATACACTTCTTTCCTCCTTGCCAGAGGCCAAAAAGGAATTGTATGGGGCCCTGCATAAGCATTTCGGCTGGGATTCTGATCATATCTGGGATGATCCGGTGATTAGAGGCTCTGATCAGGAGGATCGTGGAGATTTGGGTGATCTATGGTTATCCAAACGGCCAGAAAAGGAGAAAACTGTGGATGGGCACACACAATGGGTCATTGTCTGGTGTGTGCATGGCCAGCGTGCATCCCCTGTTACCTCTGAGCGAGCACGTGATGTTTTTGTGCAAGCGCTCCTGAATCATGGGTCGTACAAACAGGAAATGAATGAGGTCTACCGTATCCAGCGGCAGACCGGCAAAGAATTGGATTGGTTATTGATTCATCGTGTTGTTCTCTGGGAAATGATTTGGCGTGAACAGGCTTTTAAGGAGGAGCTCAGGGCACAGACTTTGGCGAAAGGTGGTTCTGTGCCGTCACAAGTGGCACGTGGGGTGGGGTGCACCCACTGTGGATCCCAGTACCATGTTGCCGTTAACTGCAGGGCTGCAGGAGCACATGCTGGTAAAGGTAAAGGTGGCCCGACTATTCCCAAGGGGAGAGGTAAAGGATCTTCACAGTCACTGCTACCCCCAAGGCGTGATGCCTGGTCGGAGCTTGAAAGGAAAGCTTTTGATTTCCTGGTATCTAGTTTGGCTGAGCATCTTACTGCAGGTCACTGTGGATGGTGCGGATCTCCAGACCACAGGGCCCCACAGTGTCCATCTCAGAAGTCACCGTCTAAGCCAGGTAGGCCCAAGGCGCCCGCCGGACCCCAGCCTGGGGCTGGACCCCCTGCCAAGCCGTCTCCGAATGATGGTGGAGGATCGTCCCCCAAGCCACCCCCCCAGAGTGGAGATGGGGGGGGGGTGGGTGGCAAGGGAAAAGGCAAAGGCAAGGGTGATGCTAAGGGCAAGGGTAAGGGCAAGGCTTAGGGTTGTCAGAGGGTGTCGGTGAATCATTGTCTGGTGCGGCGCGAGGGTGAAACAACTGATTTCGCCCTGGCTCAATCATCAATGACCCCGTCGGGGCTCCCTTCTGTTAGTGAACCGACTGGGTCACGACCGTTTGAGGTCTGCTTAACGCGTGTCGATGTGCCCGCCTGTCCTGCATCTGCGGATCGGCTTAGGGGCACTTTGGTGTGTCGCACCAAGGTAGCGCGGGTGAAAGCCCGGCTGCCGCAACCGGTCCACGGCAAGGCCACTGAGTTAATCGCACCAGCCACTGTCCAGTTTTCCAATTTTGAAGGCTGTGACCGCAGGGTGTCGCTTTTGCCCGATGATGGCTGTGAGGCCTTTGCCCTGGCGCCATTTGATTTCTTTCCAGCGGGGACTCTGATTCCCGCCCGTCGCCTCCTGAAAATTGTTGCCGTTGAAGGTAGTAACATCAGGGGAGGCACACAGGGAGCTGTGATGGATATCACTGTGCCAGCTCGGAATTCTTCAGGGCTGGAGGAGCTTTTTCATTGCCAACGGGCCTTTGTGTACGCGGCCGACGTGCGTGGAGGCCTTGTTGTAGGGTCCCCATTTTTGAAGGCATATGGGCTCTGTGTTGACCCAGTTGCTGATTGCCTGCTGGACTGCGGGTCACAGTCACCGTCGGCGTCTCCTGCAAGTTCAGAGTTAGTACAGGATATTTCTGACAAGCAGGGTGATGTACAGTGTGCATGTGTCTCACACTCTGCTCTGCATTCAGTCTTTGGGTCTGATCCAGGGGTATTGTTGGACGACGTTTTGCAGTTGTTTTTTCCGGGGGACGTCTTTGGGATTTTTGCATCTGCGCCCACTCCGTCCATTTTGCCTGTGGTCACGCCCATTTTGAGTATGAGCCCATATATTTTTGCATGCACGCTTGCATGGCGTTATTTATGCTCTTTCTTTCTGTTTTCTGGAATGTACCTTTCTACAGTGCTGTGGGGTACGCTGATGTGGACACCTTCGACTTCTGCGGCCTCGTCGTCTGGTTCGCAACATGCGAGAATTTCTGCAGGTTCCTGTTCTTGTGGTGTGCGTTGTAAGTGTGTCGATTGGTGTGTGGAGTTGGGGCTGCGCGGCGCGTGGTCAATACCCATGCATCCAGAACTTATTCCAGCACCGCTGTGCGACTGTGAGGACCCTGCAGTCAGGTGTCCCTGCGCTGTTTCGCCTGTGCCAGCAGCGCCTTCCAATTGTCCTCCTTTGTTGCCGCCGCCAGAATTTGTATGGCGTTCCATTGTACATAGTGCTGAGGCCACTGACGAGGAGTCTGATGGCATTTCTGATTTGGAGTCTGACAGTGGCTCTGACGCTGGGGTCGTCCTGGAGCAGGACAGGCCCCCTGATTCGTTTGCTGCAGGCTGGTGTCATCCTCAGACTCATGGGGGAGCGTGGACTGCGTCCCCTGTTGATTTTACAAGTCATGCCGTGCCTGTTACAGTTGGACCAGCCCTGCCGGAGAGAGATGATCCCCTTCTTGTTAGGGGTCTGGCTGTCAGCTCAGTACAGGATGATTTTTTTGCTTCCCGTTTCCCTCACAGTGCTGCTTCCTCTGAGGGATTGACAGCTCATGAGCGTCTGGTTCATAAGAAAAAACGGTTCCGTATGACAGCCAAATATGTGTATGCCCAGGATCGGGCCTTGCTGGATTCCTCCGTGCGCGAGGATATTTTGTCATGGGCTGGATTGGCCTCTGATCGGAAGTCTATTCGTGAACTGTTCCCTAGGAGTTCGGATTCCTCCTTCAGGCCTTTGTTTTCTGTTGGTAAGGCAGATGTGTGGAATACGTGTTGGTCTGGCCCGTTGCTGGCGGTACAGGCCCCCCGGGCGAAATGGGGGGCCGCGGTACAAAAAATTTTGGTTGATCAAGCCAAAGGTATTGCCGTAATCCTGGTGGACAAGACCAAGTCTTGGTTCTGGGCCCAGGGTGAGGTAGCGGTAGACTGGTGGGATCTCCCCCATCATGTGCCCATTTTTTCTGATGCTGAAGGATGGAGGTATCCACAGCAAAAGGGTGTGGCCACCCGTGTGGTGTTGTTCGATGCGTTTGGGAATGAGCAAGAGGATGACAAGCCTGCTGAGGCATGGGATGATGTCCAGCCGGGCGACCAGTCACGGGTGAAAGTGAAGCGGCTGCATACCCTACATCCTGATTGTCCCCGTTATCATGCGGTTGAGACACGCTCAATCCGAGGTACTGTTGAAGCGGACCAACTGGATGAGCTTTGCCGGCATTCTAGGAAGTGGCTGGAAAAAGAGTTTGCTGATGTTTTCTCATTCCCAAATGTAACGGACGTTCCTGATGACCTCAGGGGCCCAAACTCTGTGCATCGGATTAAGCTGAAGGAGGGAAGTAAGCCCCAGAAGTGTAGTCCCATTAGGCTGGCGGGGCTCAGGGAGGCTGTGTTTCGCTCCCTGATTCATAAGTTTGGATCCAGAGGTATGCTGAAAACCTCTGAGTCAGAATGGGGTGCGCGGGCATTTATAGTCCCCAAACCGGGCGTCAACAAATGGCGCCGGGTTATTGACTATAGATATCTGAACACCTGCATCTCTGACGATGCACACCCCCTGCCCGTGATTGAGGACATGGTGGCGCGACAGAGTGGAAATGCACTGTGGTCCGTCTTCGACTTAGAAGACGGATTTCATCAGATGCATCTCCACCATGACAGGCAGCCGCTGACGGCCTTTGTCACGCCGTGGGGGTTGTATGAGTGGACGGTATTGCCGATGGGCCTGAAAACGGCCCCATCGGCATACCAGAGGTTGGTGAGTTGGTGTCTCCAGGATTTTACTCGGAGGTATGGCACTGAGCCGTACATTGATGATGTGTGTCATGGAACCGCGGATAAAGATAATCCAGATCCGGTGGACGTGGATGCCCCATTAAGTGATAGGTGTTTGCGGGAGTATTTTTCTCAATTGCGGTAATTTTTTCTGCTCATGCGAAGGTATTGTCTTACCATTAAACCGGGTAAGTTTGTTTTATTCGCTACCCGGGTGAATTTTTGTGGTCATGTGCTCATGAGGGGGCAGAGGGCACCGAATCCGGAGAAGACAGCTGCGGTGATGCGCTGGGATTGGCGCGCAATTAAGACACCCACGCACATGAAGGCGTTCCTAGGGTTTACTCAGTGGTACTCCCTCTATGTGCGTGGTTATGCTAAGTTAGCGGCGCCACTGATGGAGTCATTGAAGGGCCTTGATGTAACAAAGAAGCAACGAAAGGAGAGTAAGGCTTCGCGTAGAAACGGGTCCACATCAGGCCCAGATGTGACCCCCCAGGAAGCTGCCAAATCCGGTAATGAGATTTTTTGGACTGAAGAGATGAAGCGATGTTTTGAGGAGCTGAAAATCCGTTTTCGGGATGGGGCAGTTTTACATCAGCCTGACATGAATGCACCCTTTTACTTGCGGTGCGACTCGTCCACCTACGCGGTGGGTGGTGTGATCGAGCAAATCGGGTCTGCAGGTAGTCTGCGGCCTGTGGCTTTCTTTTCTAGGAAGCTGCAGGGAAAAGAGGGGTATGGTCAGCGGGGCTGGTCCATACAGAAAACAAAGATGTACGCCATTGTGGCTACATTATACAAGTTTCGCAGTTGGCTGCGTAATTCCCCCATCAAGGTTCAGGTGCTCACTGATCACGAGTCGCTCCAGCAGTGGCACACTGAGCAGTTAGATACAATGCCTGGCCCCATTGGTAGGCGTGGCCGTTGGCATCAGTTTTTATCCACCTTTGACATAGAAGTCATTTATGTCAAAGGTGAGGATCAGCAGGTGCCTGATATTTTGTCACGTTGGAGTTACCCTGCGCATCAGGCGGCACCTGATGTCAGCATACATGGGTGTGAGACTGATGTCGTAGGTTGGGAGCAGGATGAACAGGAGTTGAAGGCCTGGGCTGATTCTGAGTCGCAGTTCTCTCGGCAGGTGCGGCGTTGGGTGCGGGCAATAGGCGGAACACCCTCCTGTAGGTCCAGGCCTGTTAAACGCCGCCTCCGGGCCTTTCAGACTGGTCTGAAAAATCAGTGCTGGAGTCCCAGCTCGTTTGCTTCTGCTACTGTGCATTCTCCTGATGCTATGTTGCTTACTGATTTTCCTGTTGCTTCTCTCAGGAGTGGTAGGGCTCATCCAAAGGCTGTCCTGAAGTTGGCAGCTGATGTACAGGTGCTGTTCAATGACTGGACAGACTCCTATTTGGCAGATCCAGATTTGGCAGGTAAGTTCGCTGCACTCAGTTCAGGCATTTCATTCTGGCGGGATTACCTGCCGCAGCATGTGATTTCTGGCAACAAGCTGCGCTGTGCAGGAAAAACTTTAGTACCTGCTGCCCTCGTGCCATGGTTGATTGCTGCCGTACATAGTTACGTGCATGGGGGCATAGAAAAGACATATCAGTTGGTGCGACGGCGTTTTTCTGTGCCCAGTTTGAAGCTTGATGATCTGTATGCTGCTGTTAAGACTCACTGTGATGCCTGTCATGTCTGTCAGCAGTCCAAGCCACGTGTAGGGGTTCATCCAGACTCCTTGCACTATTATCTGATCCCGGATGAGCCTTTCAGTAGCTTGGCGCTTGATTTTCTGGATTTGAAGTCTGTTGATGTCAACAGCGTGCAGTATGACTGTTGTATGCTTGTTGTTTGTCGCCTCACAGGCTATGTGTTGGCGATGCCCTGTGCCAAGGCTGGCCTTGATAGTAGGCAGGCTGCTGAACTTTTCCTTCGCCATTGCGTGTTTTTTATGGGTTTGCCTCAGGAATTTCTGTGTGATAATGCTTCAATCCTTAATTCTGATTTCCTCACCACGTTGGCGGAGTTGTCGGGGCTAGAAAAATATCACAGTGTTATATACAGGCATAACAGCAATGGTAGGGCGGAGTCAGCGGTACAGGGGGTCATGATGGCGCTTCGTAAGTATTTGTGTCAGCGTGGGGGCGTTTGGTATCATGCATTGCCTGTTGCGGTGTGGGGCCTCAACGATCTGCCCGGGATCGTGGCCCCGTATTCCCCACACCGCCAGGTGTTTGGGAGGGACCCCCCTGGCTTTGGGGACTGTCCTCCGTATGTGTTGGAGGAGGGCAGCGAGGACGCCCTGGATTTTTTTTCGCGTCTGGCAGATGAGCGTCAGTGCGTGAAAAGTAAGCTGGAGTCCCTGCATGCGGCTGTGGCCAAGCGATTCTCGTCCTCCATTTCTCCGCTGAGCTGTTAAGAGGGTGATAGAGTTTGGTTGAGGGATCTGCCTAAGGCAGAGCAAAAAGGTTTTGATAAGCTGAAGCGGGTTTGGCAGGGTCCCTTTGAGATCCTGAAATGGGAGGGGGGTAATCGCTGCCTGGTGGACACGCCGCAGGGTCCCCGTGTGTATAGTATTGATCGTTTGAAACCATATCGTCCCGCACTGAGTGGCGCGAAAGTGCCCCTGTATTATCACGCTGACATAGTGGCGCCGCCGGATGATGATGGTTGGGATGTTCACGAAATCTTAGGCCATGAGGGGCGTCCTGACCCCAAGCGTCGTGGTAAGAAGCGGCTGTTCTGGCGAGTGCACTAGAAGGGTGCCGACCAGCCCTCTTGGGAGCCCGCTTCTCAGTTTGTCCATCATGTGACTGACAAGTGGTTACAGTACAACCGTCGTCACAATATTCATGTGGATTGGTCTGATGTATCGTGATTTCTGTGCTTGTTTTCAGTCCACAGTGCAGATTCGAGTACACCCATTGCTGTGGGTGCTCCATGACCCGGCATGTTTACCCCTACTTTCATAGTACAGAGGGCAGTGCGCCACTGTCATGCCCTGGGATGGGGTTCAGGGGCAGTTAGCGGCTGCGTTTGTGCTGTGTGACTTCTGTGATCCCCCCCCCCCCCTTTCTACTTGTCTGTTTCTTTGTTTGCGCATTGTTCTTCTCTCTGCCTGCCTTTTGTCATCTCTTTCACGCTCTGTGTCTCAGATCTTCGCAAGTCAGGGCCATTATGGCCAGAATCAAGAGCCAGAGTGAGCCAGGATTTGATTCATTTAATTTCTGCTAGGGTGACCGTCAGTGACAGTCTGCAGTACTTCTTTTCACGTCTGCCGGCCTCAGGGCGCTGTTGGCCCTTTACTGACGCCACTGCCTCTCAGTATTCATCAGGCTGTCATCCAGTAATGCTCAGCCTTGGTGGGGGGTGTGATCGGCATGGCTAGGGTGTGCTCCTGCCCTTGGCAGAGCTGGCAAGGCAGTGCGGATCGGCTGAGTAGTTCAGACGCCTGCGCGGTCTTTCAGAATTTCCTTACAGTGTTGTTTATGATACGAATTTTAGAATTGATTGACAGATCTGGATGCTTGTGTCGAATACATGAATTTTGCGATTATGAGAGCTTCAGTCCTCAGTATGAATTAGCATTTCACAATGCTTTCCCATTTAGGGGCTTTGCCATGATTATTCATGTTTCATCGACTCGGACGGGGTTTTGAGGATCGCGTGGATTTCGCATTCTGATTTTCGTGTATTTGTATTCCGTGCCTTCGTCGATTGGAGAATAGGTGTTTTTCAAGTAGAGCAAGAGCTTAAAAGATTCATTTATCGGGTTTTATACGTCAACAATCACAATGATGGACGGACTCGAAAGCGCTGGGCTGCAGATGACAAAGGATTCCAGGAGGCAAAGGCATTGGAGCGTGATGGCACCTATGATCCCAGATTTTTGACAGCGGCAGGCAGGGTTTTGGAGCGGTTCCATGGTCCCATTCCTGTGAACATGCTCGATGTAATTCAGAGCATCCGTACCGTGCCGGAAAAGACTTCTTACACCATCTTGGTGGTGGCACCACACTTTGGTCTCCTAGCCATCATTATGCCCACACGCAAGAACAGCAATCCTGCATACCTGCGCGGAAAGCGTGTGGCTTACGTTTTTCGTCACCCCGCGACATCTTTGACCTCTGCGGGTTTGGACTTTCTTCGGTTGCTGTCCATCGCTACTTCTGATTGGAATGGTTTGGCAGGGAAGGAGGCTAAAACTCGCAAGCGCCGCAAGGATGATTCGCCGGACTCTGGCCGGCAGAGCCCGCCTAGTGCAGAAACTGTCGCCTCAGCCGCTTCTGCCCATTCCGCCATGTAGTTAATCCAGCCAAGTACACCGGTGATTCTCGCCTCGCATTCCTTGACATGACTCATTTCATGCATTGTTGATCCACCTATCCCTTCGCATGCAAGTCGGCGCACGGTTTTTTCTGGACAAATGCATTTACATATTGCTGCTTTCCATGTCCGTCACACATGCACTTAATATATATGGCCCCACTCGCCATACAGGATGTGTCACACACGTTTTAGTATATTGCACGTTGAAGACAAATTTTTTCCCCCAACGTTTGTACCGCCTGACGTTTTGCCGGCCTGCCTTTTGGCGGGCGCTTCGTTTGCACAATGCATCTTCCTTTTGCTGCGGAGTTACAATTTTGGTTGATATGTGATCCGTGGTGGAAATTCCCTTTAATCCATGCCCCAAGGTGGCAGTTCCATGGTTCCGCAAAAGGCAGCACATCTCAGCTTTCACTGTGTGCCGTTCTTAGCATTTGTGCCCGTGTGCAGCCATACCTCCCTACTCTCATAGTTGCGTATGCCCCGATCTCGTGCTTCGGTACCTGCCTGTGGTCTACCGAAGGGGGGGGGGGATCACTAGACGGCCCTGCAAAGGTGAAAAAGGCGGTTTTGGGGGTGAAGATTTTTTTTGGGGTTTGGCGCTGACAAGGCGCACAGGGGGGGGATGGCGCTAACGAGTCACACATGGGGGGGGGGGGAGGGCTGGCGCTGACGAGGCGCACGGGGTAGGTTTGGCGCTAACGAGGCGCACACGGGGGGGTTTGGTCAAACGGGGGTTTGGCGCTCACGAGGCCTACGGGTTAGGGGGGAATTGGGCGCTGACAGGGCACACAAGGGGGGCGGGGGAGTTTGGCGCTAACGAGGCGCACGGGGAGGGGGGGGGTTGTTGTGGTTTGACTTGGGAACTGTCCTGTTTCTTGAAAATCCCAAAATACGACAAACCTATTTCTGCGCAGGATCGTTAGGCTGAGCACCAAACCGTATGCATTTCACAAATTCGAAGACAAAAACCCTGTTCAAAGATATCGAAGTATTATACACCAATTTGTTCACAGCAACCGGCAGCTCAATGCTTCATATGTATTCGCAGACTGCAGTCCGATTGCAACTCGCTCGCTTGCTGCGCCGCTGCTGTTCGAACCCATAACACTACCCCCTGCTGAGACCTCCAGGAAGTCCCACTCGTCTGGGCGGCTGCCGCACTGTCGAAGACTAAACAGACAGTCGCCAGAGAAAAAAACTTTTTCTGGACCTCCACGTGTGCTGCTTTCCTGAAGCCTAATATGGCCCGAACCCATAGACTGGGGTCGAATGCCGGGTATACCTGTCCTCAGCGCCTCATTCACGCGCCGTGTTTGACTGTGCCACCGACCGCGTCTTGGCGGAAGCTGCAGAAGCCTCACCAGGGTACAGCACTACCCACAGCAAGGCTGTGGGCTCATCGAGATACCATAACATTGGGCACAGCTATCGAAGCTAAGTGCCCAGCAAACAAACAGCCAACAGGACTGTACATCTGTCGGATGGACAGGGCATATTGAGGCAGTCGACGCCAATACTTGGCATTCCGACTGTCGAATCAGTCATTACTTGGCATTGCAACTGTCGAATCAGCCATTACTTGGCATTCCGACTGTGGAATAGGCCATTACTTGGCATTCCGACTGTCGAATCGGCAGTTCGTGCCCCGGATGAACGTGGACGAATCATCCACCTGAAGTCGACATACTTCGTGTACCTCCTTGAGCGTTTCGACGCTAGCCATGAAGTTGCAGGTGTCATGGCCCATGTAGTGTCGACGGATATCCCTTTCGAGGGAGCATTTCTGAATCAGGATACCAGATTGATGGTTGATCAATCGAAGATCTGGATCGCCAGGCCGGCTTCCGACAGGGCCCTTGTACTGGAATACGAAGACATGCTCACAGGCAACAGCTCAAAACTGTCCAGGTCCCAGTGTCTGTGACTTGGCCGTAAAGAAATCCCAGAGTCTCTACGGCTGCCAGATGGCAGGGTTCCACAAATCCGTTCGATGGGTGGTCTTGAAGGACAGCGCGTCAATTTGACCGGTGGTCCATCGTATGTTTGCTTCAAACCCGTACCAGCGGCGTTGCTGTGGTAGAATTGACCAGCGTGTCGACTCCCCACCACGGCGTGTCGGCGATCGAAACTCTCCGAGCCACGATGATTGCGCTGACATCGTCGACTCCAGGACCTAGGGCGTATCCGTCAAGGATCTCGAGACTGCTTGTTGGACAGTTGGCTTGGAGTCGACCGAGGTGTTGATGCACATACTGTCCATCGGCGAGAAGGTCCTGCACGGCGAATCGAACCGCCTCTGGAGTCACAAGGCTCGAGGCGGTGTCGGCAATGACTGCCTCCAGAACTTCGTCCCGGCAGTGGACGTTGTGTCGATGGGCTGCTTTGATGTCCTCCTGAATTGTCCTGAGATAGTTGAACATCGGCACGTCAAAGTGATGTCGATAGGCGTTGGAATCCGCCGGCAACCATCGCTGGTCGACAGGATCTGGATGAAACGGGTCGCTTGCGGGCGAACCGCTTGACTCAAGCTCCTCCCGTTCATCGACAAAGACATCTCTTTGAAAGGGGATTTATCGACGCCAATACCGTCCGTTTTTGTATCTGCTTTCGAAAGGGGACATGAGGTAGTTCGAAGTAGCCAGGTGTCGACTCAGATAAGTAGCGTCTTCAAAAGAAAAAAGGTTGAGGTATGCTTCATTGGTGGAATGGAGACATGCGACCCTTCGAATTTCCTTGTGGAAGTCGTAGTATCTGACGTGTCCAGGGCCAGTCTGGTAAATCCTCCCCAGCTGGATCAGATCGATTGGGGCCCCTGGTGCGACCGCATGGTAGGCGTACGGGCCAGTCGACTTTCCGAGTCGATGATACTCTTGAAGCTGGACCATGAGGTCCTGGGTTCGAACTGGGGCACACCCATACCTCTCCTACCTGAGTCCTGTGGTACCTTGAAGGCCTCAAAGTTGATGTCGTCGAAGAAGCAAGTCAACCTTATATGCAAAAAAGGGTGCTCGGTCTTCGAATAACCAGTCATTTGTTTGGCAAACCTTCTGGAGGTCTCCAATGAGTGCAAGAATCGAAATAGCGGCTGGTGCCGACCGGCGCATCTTCGCTGCTGTCCAGAAACGTCGGTACTTGAAGACCAGGTCGATTCCATCAGCAACATGGATCAGATCGTCGATCCTACAAATCTCTCGATGCATGCGATTCAGGCGTGCGACTTGGTCCGGAAGGTCGGTCTCCACCAGACTGTTCCTGTATCCCCAGTCCAGTTCTTCGTTGCATTTTGGCCAGTGGACAAGGCTCCTTCAAAGGTTCTGACAAGCCACTTCGATCTTCGCGTACCATTGGTAGCTTGGTGCGCTGCCAGGGGTTCTGCTTTCATCGAAGGATGTGTCAGGCGCGCCTCGCATCGTCTCATAGGGAAATGGCGCTGTCTTGCGCGAGCTGTCTATGTCAACAATGTTGTGCAGATCGTACATGGTGGCGTTTGTTTTTGACACAACTTCCGCGTGGAGCGGGCTCAAAAAAAGATTGCCTCGTCGCTGACCGGCCATGAGACTCGACGCGATGACAAGCACTTGCGGGTGGAGTTTGGTATATTCTTTCGCGAGCGGGTCGTCGTCGTGCGTCCCAATTCGATAGGGTGGCTTCACTCCGAACGTGCCGAGGTGCTGGAGTTCGTCCAACTCTCGATCTCATGTTCGTTCTGCTCCATAAAATATGGCTGCCACAGCGGTTCTGGTGGACGCACAGAGGCGTAGCTGGGCGGTCCGCTCCACCAACTCTGCGTGGCGTACGAATTGTCCTCAGTGCCATCATTGTAGGTACCACCATTGTAGGCACCATCTTGGAAGGTGTCATCATCGTCTTCTCCTTCCCAGTAGGAAGTGGATTGGTTTGTTTGAGTGGAAGCTTCCGTTTTGGCGGCGTTGGACAGCCATGATTGGTCAACCTATGATTCCTTGTTGGCGGCATTCGGCTCTCCGCTCCCCGAATCGTGGACCCATGACGATTCGTTGTTGGAGGCGTTCGGTCCTCCCTTTAACGAATTGTCGACCCATGATGATTGGTTCCATCTGGACACTGAACAGAACAAGGGAATCAGTCGTTTTATCCCGTATAGCAAGGAGATCCTCGTATTCCTCGGGATCGAACCACTCTGTGTGTGAATGAACCCATTCCTCCGAAGAATTGGACTGAGCATCAGGCTTCTCAAAGCTTGTACATTGCTGTCGAAGATATTCGGCGTCGTCCTGGGGAGGGTACCCGTATAAGTCAGGAAATTTGGGGTCAATGTGGGTTGGGGGTTCCCCTTCCCAGGTTGATTTGGGGATAGGTCAATTGAACAGGGCTCGTTCCAGCATCTGCAAGCCTGTTGTGCCTCCTGGCCTGACAGTTCCACCACTCGGTGCTACTCCGGCAAATGTCCTTTTGGAGGGCACACCTTCGAGGTGGTTCGAAGTTCCTTTGCCTTGTTTCGATGAGGGGCCTCAATTGCTTTTCGAACTACCGGCGTACGCCGACTGGCTGTAGTTCGGCGCCGAGAACGGTGACAGTGATCGACTTGGTCGGCCCGGCGCTGACGCGACTGATCGACAGCGGCGAGCTGAGATTGATGTCACTGGGGCTTCGGCACCGTTGCCATCGTCGTTGCCATTGCTGTTGTCCTCGTCAACATCGATGATGTTCGACGGTGATGCTTGAGAGGGCGGAGGTCAACAGGAAGCTCCAGATGTTCGGGGAGTAGAACCATAGGCTGAGGCTCCAGTGGTCGACCTGCACCCCCGCATGCCTTTTCGAAAGTTCGCGCTGCAAAGAGGTGAGGTTACTCACGGTGGAGTCGAAGGAACTCAAGGTACACCGGGTCCTCCTCTAGAGCTTTACTCGACTCCCAAGACCACGTGTCGTCATCCCATTTACAGCGGTGCAGGAATGTGCGGCGCGTTTTAGATCCGACTCGACGTCTAGCCAGAATCTTAACAAGTGGACGGGAAGCTCCAGTCTTGACAGGCGGCATCAGGAATTCCCACACTGGTTGTCCCTCCCGGTGGATCCAGGGCTTTATGCTGTCGCGATTAAAAACGCGCAACCCATGGAAGGGGGCAGGGATGTCCAGTTTAACCTTCCCGCCTTTGTTGACCACCTCAAGAACTTTGTATGGGTCACAACAAACAACGTCGAGTTTTCCTTTGTGTCGATATTCGGGTAGGAACACCCACCATCGCTCCCCCACCTCAGGCACTCGAACGTGTCGGTCCATTTGCAGGACCACATGCATCTGGCGTCCGCGTTCCTCGGCGAGGATTGCACCCACAGAATCCAAGGTAGGTTCAGCTCGATGCATGTAATCATTCATGGTCGAAGGTTCATGTGCATGAGAATTCCTTCGACGAAAATCTAATGAAAAATGGGGTGTACGTCCCTCATCAGCTTCCAACGGAGACAGTTGAAGACTGTCGGATGTCAGGTTGTTAAACTAAATCTCGGTGAACAGAAGGTCGACATCCGACTCGTTGTTGCCAAAGATGCCGTGTGTCCGCAAGGGTTGAAGGATCGACTGGTTGCTGCGCTGCGCCAGGCTGTTGCCTCAAGGGCGGTTGGCCACCGTCTGATGCATCTCAATTTGAAAACACTGTGCCAACTCTTTCCACGCCTGGGACTTGAACAGCTTGTCTCGATCGGAACCAACTCTTGGAGGGCATCCTTTGAGTTGAATCACTTCGCGTAGGAACACGTAAACGAGGTCATCGGCCTATCATGTCTTTGCGGCAAGGGATGAACATTCCATGTTTCAAAAACCGGTCCACGACAGTCATGATGCCGTCATGGCCTCGCATGGTCAACGGCAGTCCTGACACCCGATCGACGGACACACCATGCCACCTGGTGTCCGGCACCGGCAAGGGCCTAGGCTGTCTGGCGGTGTTGACACGCCGTGACTTAGCTGCTTGACACACATCACAACTGAAGATGTAACGTTGCACGTAATGTCGAAGATGGGAACAGACGCAATCGCGTTTGATCAACGCCATGGTGCGAAATACTCCTGAATGGCCGTAAAACTCAGACTCGTGGTACATGGCCACAATCGAGGTGACGAGCATTCGAAGGACAAGCGCACGGTTGCCGGTTGTCGACAAGCGGAAGAACTTACCATCGTCGAAGGACAGCTTGGCGTCTCGGAGTTGGTGTTGTGCCGTAAGGCTTCGAACGGCGATCTCGTAGATGTGTCTGGTACGTGGGTCTTCTCAATATGCTGCTGCCCACACGGCTCTGGAAGTCAAATCCTTACACTGATAGTGTCGGTGTACTCGGCCGTGTGTACCTTTAAGACTCGAAGGGTATGGTGTGTTGGGTGAAACCTTGGGCAAGGAAACTGGCTGTAGTGTACCGTCTCGGTGGCGTCGACAGCGGATCACCTCCGTCAAGGTCGGCGCATACCGAAGTTCTTTGCCTAAGATGACTCGAAGGGGGCGGTCCATGACTACCCCGGGAAGGTCATCGCCTTCAGTCCACATGTCTGGTACCTCTTTGCCAGCGTCGTTGAGATGTGCTGTAGGCTGGTGTCAATCTTCGGCCAGCGCCTCGTCCAACGGCAGGGGCTCTAGTTCCTCCGGCTCGACGGCTGGTTCAGTGTCGAATTGGAGGGCTGGTTCGGAGTCGCTGTCAACATCAGGTTCCTTCCCCATGGAGGGTCCGCTTCAGAGTGACACATACAGGTGGTTGTATGGCTGGAGCCACACTTCGTCGTGTGAGAACGAGTCTTCAAGCACATGTAGGAACTCATCGACAGGTTCTCCTTCAGGTGAAACCCAGTTCTCAACCAAAGGTACCACGAAGGCCCGTATACCTGTAGCATTCTCAATGTCCATCAACTGTAGCGAAGTCAGGCGGGAACAGGTGTCCACTGCTGGATTCTCAAGACCCGATACATACTACAATATCAGGTTGTACTCCTCGAGAACCTGGGACCAGCGTGCTTATCGTGGTGTCAGCGGTCGAGGACACGTCTTAAGATAACGAGGGCTTTCGTGATCAGTGTGCACATGCACCTGCTGTGGTCCTCGAAGTAGATGAAACCAGTGCTTCAGGGCTAGCACGATGGCCAACAACTCCTGTTCTCGGATTGGCTATCGAGTTTCAGCAGATTGCATCTTCCGCGACATAAAGGCAATAGGTGCAGAATGTCCCTTCTACTTCCCATGCGCACATCGCTGTGCTAGCATGGCCCCCACGCAATCTTTCCAAGCATCTGTGTACAAGTGATACGGCTGCTGGATGTTGATGGCACTCAGATGTGTCGCATTGATCTTTGCTTGTTTCAGCATGTCGAAGGCAGCTTGGTGTACGGCCGCCCACTCCCACTCAAAGTCTGCTTTAAACATCGCGGTCAGAGGGGGCGCCAAAGCCTGAAATCCTTCGACAAACTGCTGGTAAAATCCACACAACCCAATAACCTGTCGAAATTCATGAACGGTGGTCGGTGGAGGCCAACCTCGAATGACCATCATCTTTTCGGGACCCATGTGTACTCCATCTTTGTCGATGATTTATCCGCAAAAGGGTACTTGAGCCTCGAAGAACATTGATTTATCGATGCAGGGAAATAGTTGGTGTCGGGGTAGTAGGTCATGAACCCAATCGAGGTATCGTTGGTGTAGTGGCCAGTACAGTCCCATTAACAGACAGGGCTACATACAGGGCTATTTCATCATTCTGATGTTTTATAGCTAAGTCATGATTTGGTGTTTTTATAGTTAATTCAAGATTCCAAATGATCTGGTGTTTTTATAAGTCGCGCATTCATCAGCGATCCTACAGACGTTGACATACAGAGTGACATGCAGTGACATGCAGCATCTATACAGCAGAATACTTAAATCTGTTGCATTGTTTTGTCGTTACAACCATTTGTGTTTGTAATCCATGTGCTCATGCTGCTCTGCAGTATGACCACGTTTCATTCATGTCTTTGGGATTCGAGATCACTGACAGATTGCATTGATTTGCAATTACTTCGTGCTGCAGGGTTGTTGCAGGTATACTGGGGCATTTGGTGTTCGGAGAAAGCAAACAGCTTGCAAAGTGGCAGGGTTAAAGAATAGCACTCCATCAACTCAGAGGCAAAAGATTACAAACGTGGTCATACTTCCTGTTTTGCCGGCTGTCATCTCCTGATCCTTTGAAGCTGCGGCTGTGTGTAATGGACACCAGTGCATCAATTGAGGCTGCTGGCGGGTATCCACACTTGATCTGGCTCATCTCACAAAGATCCTGTTTGCTGCCAGTCGCAGTGCTTCATCTGACGTCGCCGTTGACGTCCGACGCTTGATCTGAGTCATTTCACGAGGTCGCCGTTGACGCGCAACGCTTCATCTGAGTGGTTTCACGACTCTTGCTTTAGCCGCCAACACCAGTGAGTCGTTTGAGGTCGTTGTCGACTCAGGAAGCTTCATCTGAGTCGTTTTGCAGTGCCCGCGTTGGACGTCAACTCCAGGGAGTCGTTCCAGGTCGCCCTCGACTCAGGACGCTTCATCTGAGTCGTCTCACGACACACGCGTTCGACGTCAGCTCCAGGGAGTCGTTTGAGGTCGCCGTCGACGCGCGACGCTTCGTTTTAGGTCGTTTGGACCTGCCTTTGCTTCGTTGGGCACCATCATCGCGTGGCAACTTGTGGATCTTGGCTTGGATCCAAGGTTGAAAGGTCATCCTTCTTTCCTGGGACTTAGTGGATCATCGCGTAGATCTCAGGTTGAGAGGTCATCCTTGTTTGTTGGGAGCCCTTGGGATTTCTTGAATTTTGGAGTTCTTGGGATGTTTTTGATTCTTGGTATTTCGTGGATCATCGCGTAGATCTGAGGTTGAGAGGTCACCCTTGTTTGTTGGGAGCCCTTGGGATTTCTTGATTTTTGGAGTTATTGGGATTTTTTTATTCTTGGTACTTCTTGGATCATCGTGTAGATCTGAGGTTTGCAGAGGTCACCCTTGTTTGTTGGGAGCCCTTGGGATTTCTTGATTTTTGGAGTTCTTGGGATTTTGTATTCTTGGGACTTCGTGGATCATGGCGTAGATCTGAGGTTGACAGGTCATCCTTCTTTGTTGGGAGCCCTTCTGATTTCTTGATTCTTGGGATTTCTTGGGAAACCTTGAGTCTGTCACCTTTGTTTTGTGCACTTTGAGACTTAGAAGTTTCGGGCAATTTTTTTATACTTGAACCATGGAGAACCCGGAGGACCCAAGGTTGCTCATGAACAACCTTTCTCCCCCCCTTGCTTCAACCTCGGCGGTGTGGGGGCACACCCATCCCAGAATACAACTCCCGGACTCACAACTACCACAAGGGCCGGTGAGAAATTTAGTGAGCTACTTCAATAGTATGGCTCACACAAGCCCCCCAGCTTCGGTGCCAATGGATGCCGACACAGGAGCCCCGCCCGGTTCGTAGCTACAGGTGGTTTACTGAGTTAGGACTACCGGCCGAACAAATTCGCCGGTTTGAGTGGTCAGACGTGGCGCCCCAGGTCCCCCAGCTGGCAGAACGCCTAGGTGACACGGGGCAGGTAGTTCAGCAGTTGCAGGGCTAGGCTCGGACCTGGTGCGCGCCACGGGTGAGATAAGCACCAAGTTGGAACACTGCCATGGGCAAACCCAGACCGTAGACTAGGTGGCATAGTGAGCGAGTGTGTCAAGGCCATTGATGACCACAACACCAATATTTGCCAGGCTGCCACGGGACGGGAACACCTTCAGGCCGCTGGCTTAGCCTTGGAGTCTACGGTCGCCCAGGTTAAGGCCACGCTGCAGGCTCTCTAGGATAGTCTTGTGCACGCAGTCCGTAAATTTGAGGAGCGAGCCACCACGCTGGAATCCAGAGTGAGTAGTCTGGACACTGCCCTAGGGGGCCTGCGTGGCCGAGTGGAGCAGGTGGAACGCACCGCAACCGCAAACCAGCGTCAGGTTCAGCAGAGCCTCCAGGAGCATACGCGGGAAATTGCGGCAATGCAACATTTTTTGAGCAGCATTAGGGGCATTCCGGAACACCTCACGGATCTGCAAGCACGCGTCTACACCCTACAAGGACCCGATGCACGGGCCAGGGTAGCGCCTGACCCTAACGCAGATTACAACATCCGCCTGCAGTCCGTCGAGAACAAGGTAGCTCAGTTGGAACGTGTACCACACGCCGGGCATTCTACCACGCTGCGTACACGGGGTGCTACAGTCACCCCGTCCAAGCTTCTTGAAGCTGAAGGACGCAAGCAGGCCGCGGCAGAGCAATGTTTGCGTCAACAGTACACCATGCTCCATGAGAGATTCACATCTCTCGAACTAGAAGTGTCCCGACACGTGAATGTCGGTAGAATTGGCCCAGGCCGCCTGGCAGACCAAACCGGAGGTTGCCCCTCCTCCAGACCCGACAACTGGCAGCTGCTATGAGCCCCTGAAGCACCGAGTGTGCGAGTTCGACTCTCGGGTGACCACAGTTCAGGACAACCTGTGGCAACTACAGGCCACGGTGGGGGGACTGGTTCACTGGACCAGGTCGCCAGGAAACCCAGGCAAGCGCCGCCCCAGTGTGGGGGCTGGGAGCGCCCGTGGATACGGCGGCTCCTTTATGGGCAGAGGTGCCATCGGCGACCCCTGCTACCACCGTAGAGGCCGGTGCATCTTTTGGCATACACGCAGCAGGGTCATACGCCAGAGAGGCCCCGCCTACCCACACCACTACCTATCCGGCGCCGCCCCCCCTGCACGGGGGTGAGGCCCCTGAGAGACAGCCCATGCCCCAACCCACGGCTCAGCCGCACCCGGGCGTAGAGTCGTGCGCGGGGGGTGATGGCCACATGGGCCACATTCGATTTTTTTGTCTGTGTGACTCGCTTGATTCCCAGGACACATTCGACCCCTTCGCCTTCCTCGATTACCTGGAAAACGTCTGGGATGGCGAAGTGGGTGTGTCCCTTAAGGTCAGGCCATCTGGGGTCCCGGATAATGGGAGAGCATTCGAGGAGGTATTGCTCAACGACATCCCATCGACAAACTCAAGTACCGCCCCTGGCAGCCTGTTGGCGGGGCTTTTGGGCCCACAGCTCGCGGCAATATTGGACCCCAATCAATTGAAGGCCACCCAAGCTAACACTCATCGTCCAACCTGGGATGGTGAGGGGGCCACTGCCCGCGACTATTGGCAAGATTGGCTGCTTTATGAAAACAATGTGAACCATATGCAGCATGAGCACCTCCAAAAGGAGGCCCTGCCACAAAGCTTGCCCGCATCGAGACAAAATGTCTTAAGGAAGCGATGCACCCGCCGCCTCATCGGTTACCAGGAGCTGAAAGCCCTGGTCAAAACACAAAGAGACCGGGCACTGGCGAATTATGGCGCCTCCAAAAACTGGGAGGACATTGGTCCGCCGCACCCCTCCACGGCCGACTCACTCACTGAGTGGTTCCATGATTGGTGCCAGGCGGGCGCCCGCGTGCGTGGTGGAGTGAGTCACAACATGGCCAAGAGGCAGTTCCTCAAGGCTCTGTATGTATCCCATGCCTACGAAGGGCATTCGGACGCAATGGTCTTCGAGGAGCCCAAGCAGAACGGCAATTTCTCCTATCTGGAGGCCTTCTGCTACATTTTGCCGCGCCTGGTCAGCAAGAAGCGGGCCAAGATGACGAAGCAAAACATTGTGGGCGAGGCGCGTGCCGTCAACGCTATGCAGCCGAATGGCCGGGCTGAGCCTCCCGGGCGTGGCAAAGGGAAAGCAGGTGCTGACACCGGCACGCCAAACCTTACGCCAGGCGATGGGGGCACCGGGACACCAGACCTGTGCCAGGGCACGCCGTGCAGGCGCACAGGCCACACGGAGGCTCAGTGCTGGGAGGGACACCCGCATTGGAGGCCCGTGGGCAAAGGCAAAGGGACAGGGGCAGGGGACGACATCCCACCTGGAACGGCGGCACCCGGAAACCCACCGCCGGGAGGGCCCAGTCCCCAGGTACCGTACTGTCCTGAGTGGGGCAAGGGACGGCACCCGCCGGAGCTCTGTTGGCAAAACCAGCCGGAGCTGCGTGAAGCAGCCGTTCGGGCCAGTAGGACGTTAAGCACAGAGGCGCCGGAAGGGGCAAGGGGCAGTAGAGCCGCGGCGGGTGGTTCGGTCTGGACGCCCAAGCGCCGCACCGTCCGGCCGCGTTGTTATGTCCTCTGCGAGTCCGTAGTTTGTCTGCAGCCCTCGATAGAGGACTATACACCCTCCAGGTTGGGGTGGGACGTGACGTTCTACGCCCACCACGTGGGGAAAGCGCCCACGAGCGCGACATTGAGCTCGAGGTTCCGGTCAGGATTACATTGGCCGACGACTCTACTAGGAGCATCCAGGTACTTATCCACTCAGGTAGTCAGGTTTTAGCGGTTGCCGGAGACAGCCGTTCTTCCTCGTCCGCTTCGCACACAGGCACCTCATAAATTCGCACTCATGGGGGTGAGGCCCAATCAACTACAAGGGGGTTACAGGGGGCATCGGGTAAGTATGAGGCTGCCGGCGGTACAAGGGCACGAGGTCAGGACGGCATACTGTACCGATCTCTTTATACATGAGGCAGACATAGGTCCTCGTATAATTTTGGGTTTTCCATTCCTCGCCAGGTATGGGTTCGCACTCCTCCCCTCCAGCAAGAACCTGGTATACGAGGAATGCCTGCATGCATATGTGCCACACGTACCACTCCCCCCTGCGCAGGCAATGTGTTCACGAGTACAGGGACATTGCCGTTGCAACGCTCCTTCAATGGCTCAAGCTACAATAGTACCAGCTTCTCGCCTCCCACCACTCCCTTCCGTTCCTTCCACCCCCCTCCTCTTCCCCTCTTTCCAGTCCTCTTTCTCTCGCACAGTCACAGGTGCCGCGGGTAGGAGATATACCGGCTCCTCGAAGACCGCATATTTATAAATCAAGGGTAGGGGGTCAATCCCACCAAGAGCCGGTCGGACACGCGAGTGTGGTGGCACAGCCGCCCGCATCTAACCTATCCCTCAGCCAGAAGCCAGACTCCGTACAGGGTTCAGAGTTCACAGCCCAGACCAGGCAGGTCGTCAAGTCGGCACAGGCTTCAGGTTCAGGTCAAGCCATCGCAGAAGTACAGGGTATAGGGTCACCACAGGGTCCCACGTATGGAGTAGAGTACAGTGTTGGAGGTCCACTGTGGGGATATTTGTCTGATGAGTCCATCGATAGCCTGGAGGATGCCACACTGGAGTTCCATCATGAGTATAGTGAGTGTCCCGGCGGTGATAGGTGTGAGTATACCGCTAAGGAGTGTATAGCACATGTCTGTCGGTTACGCAAAAAGGCCAAACCGATTTGGACACCAATAGTCCATACATGCTCTGACGCTGCTGCATCACATAGCGACGGACTCTGTACCGTGCCCAGGATACATGAGCAAGCCAGCAGTACAATGGTTGCGATGGACAACCATTATAAAATGAGCCTCTATGGGTGCATGTTCGCGGCCCTGTCCTGCCTACTTGGCAAGGGTGAGGCGCGGCCGCAAATGCCAAAAGATTCGGCCTGGAACCCTTCAATACAACCGACCCATAGCCCAGGGGCTCTTGATGAGTCTTGGAGGCAGGTGGCGCATTACTTGGATGAAATGCACCCCTCCCCGTCGGAGCCAACTGCTCTTGTCAGGCGCCCCTCCCCACCCAAGTTGCACCCTCCCCGGGACACTGCAAGACCGGCCCCGGAGAACATACCCTTTTTGGCCCTTCGGGCAATGTCGTCCAAACCCGCGCCAGACGAGGAGAGTGAATGCGCACTGTCGGATGAGGAAATATCTGAGGACTCGGATGGCGCGCAACGAGCCAGTGTTACAGGACTTCAAGACTGGTCTTCCCACCGACTGGTCCAGGTGCTTTCGGTTCCCACCTTTTCGGGCGGCGAGTCCCCCCTATCGGACCTCGAGGCTGATTCACAAATTTCAAACGGGACGAATGATCCTATCCTTCAGCATGCAAAAAAGCGCCAAATGCGCAAAACGAAAGGAGAAAAAGAGGCAGGAAAAACCCCAACTTCTGAACATTCCGGTGGTACCCGACTGGCATACCGCAGCACCTTGCAGGGGGTGACAAGCGGAATTCTCACAAACATCACCAGCGCCAACGACCCAAACGTCGCGCTTGGTGGGAGGTACGACAGGAGGCCATTGCGAATGGTCCTCCACGTACCCAATGTTCTTCACATCGGGCCCATACCCTCGGGGATAAAGAGGAAGCATATAGTGTGGTTCCGAAGTTACGAGAGTGAATATTGCAATGGGCTAACCGCCCTGCCCAGGACACTGAAGCGAAAAAGCCTGCGCCGTTTCTGCCCACTATGGATGCTTTTGCATCCGGGGCAAATAGACAGTTTAGACGCTATTGGTGCAAAACGGACAATGCGTTACGACAAGATTGGAGTCAGGAGGAATGCCTCTGGCTTAACCCTCCCTTCAGTCTTTTTTTTGCACTGTGTGTCCCCGCGTTACCCCCGGGGCACTGGGGACCCTTCAGTCTATATCCTCAAGTGGTGGAGAAGATCTTTCTACAAGGGGCTAGGGGGATAGCCATAGTCCCCAGGTGGGAGCGACAAGATTGGTATTGGGCTCTGGGCCAGGCCGCAATTGATTGGGTGGACCTCCTGCGCGACATACCAGTTTTCCAGGATGATTCCGGAACGGTATATCCACAAAGAGAGTGGGGAACACGCGTGGTGCTGTTCGATGCATGTCTTGCCGCTCATGATCACCCACACCATGTTTTCGAAACGCCTGACAAAACTATAACCAACGAGGGGAAGTGTTGTGTGCCAACCGCCTCAGATGTGTCGGAAGGAGAGACCGCTGACACAGAGGATTCACCGGGACTCCCTAGACGAATGCGGCGTATTCTACACCGTTTGTCCTTGTCTGAGGATGCCCAACGAATGTGGACTACGGGTGTGCTAGCCCATCATTTTAGGGGCCGCCAGATTCGGTCCGTGGTGTGCTCTGAGGCTGAAGATGAGCATCCCATGGCACCCGATTACAAACGCAAGCTCCTCGAGTTATTTCCCCGAGTCTTTGAGTCAAAGACATACAAGGACATTATGAATAAGTACCTCTAACGAGATAAACATGGGGTTTGTAAGATTGAGGAAATTCCGGGTGCTATTCCCAGGGAGTTTGAAGCACTTCGGGCGGTAGGACACCAACACCAGGCCCTCTGTGACAAAATTGATGAGTTTATACGCAAGGGGTTTTTGAGGCAGTCACAGATGCGGGGTCTGGGTGGTGTTCCCGGGCCTTTTTAGTGCCCAAGCAAAACGGCCAATGGCGTCTTGTCATAGACTACCGCTATGTCAACACGCAGAATGAAAATTACCCTGCGTGCTAATTTGGATCAGGTACTTCACACAGTGGTTTCCCCCGGTTTAACCCAGTTGAACTCGGAAGGGGCGCGGTTGAACCGCTGAACCGCGGTTGAACCGCGGTTGAAACACCGCCAGCGCTGGCAGCAGCGGCTGCGCCAGCGCCGCGCGCTTTTCTGAACAAAATATTTGCATAACCACCTGAAACTGACGCGTGACGACCCTTTTTAGAAAATGTCCCAGCACTGCCTGCAGGTGGTGAACGACCACTACAGCGGGTGGGGGGACCAACAGCTGGTGGACGACTTGTTCACCTTTTTTTGCACAAACGGCACAACAAAACGCCTATGGAAGCGGTTTTCAGGTTTCTACTTGACAATCTGGTGCTGTACCAAGATAGGGGTTCAACCGTGGGGAAGCCCTAATGAAAGTGCGCGGTTGAACTCGGTTGAACCACGGTTTCACTTGAGGAATTTAGGGGTACCTGATCCAAATGAGCACGTAGGGTATAATTTTACGTTGCCGATCATTGACGACCAGCTTATAAAAACAGTCCCGGAACCACCTCTGGACCATTGTCGACTTGGAAGACCGGTTCCATCAAATGCCCCTGCACGAGGACAGCAAGAAATACACCACGTTCTCGACGCCATTTGGGAATTTCCAATGGAACGTCTCGCCGATGGGTAGCAAAATTGCTCCTCAGGCTTTTCAACGCATGGTGGCGGACTGTCTTCAGCGAGAAGGTGATACGGACTTGGAGCCGTACATTGATGATATCCTTAATGGCACACCAGCTGTGGACGGTGAAATTTGACAAACACACTTGACTTGCACTGAAAGCGCGTCCAGCGGCTGTTTCAACGACTGCATGACTGTTACTTGACAGTCAAGCCTGATAAGTGCCATCTCTTTCGCACACTGGTCCAATATTGTGGTCATATCCTTGAAGGGGGCACCCGACGTCCGGCCAAATCTAAGATCGAGGCCATAACTAGGTGGACCAAGGAAATGATAAAAACCCCAAAACAAATGAAGGGCTTCCTTGGGCTTGCCAATTGGTACATCATTTACACCAAAAATTTCGCCCAGCATGCTGCCCCACTGATGGAGTCTTTAAAAGGAAAGTACTCCGAGGCAAGGCCTCAAGGGCAGAAGGGCCACAAAATAAAAGTGAAGCCGGAAAACAATACTACACAGTGGACAAAGGAAATGGAAGCTGGACTCGAGGCCATCAAGCAGGCACTGATCAGTGATGATGTTGTCATTCACATTCCTGTGCCCGGTGGCGCATACCCGATGCACACCGATGCCAGTGACCTTGCTGTGGGTGCAATCCTGGAACAGCAAATTTCTTCTGGGGTTGGAAAGTCATAGCGTACTTCTCCCGCAAACTCCAAAATGGGCAAGTCAACTGGTCGGTGCGGGAGAAGGAATCGTATGCCTTGGTGACTGCTCTACTAAACTTTGAGCCATGGGTGGGTGGGGGCCAGGTTGTTGTGGTCAACACTGAACACCAGGCTCTGTTGAAGTGGTACCAGGAAGATCTGTGTACCATGTTGGGGCCCCTTGGGCGTCGGGGGCGCTGGCATGAGGTTCTGGGCAGTTTGGACATTCGGTTGAACTATACCAAGGGTGAAGATAATGTCCTTGGGGACGTCATGAGTAGGTGGGTCTATCCAGCAGGGTTCCGAGAGGACACCAGGTAGGTAGGTAGGTAGGTGCACTCGGTCGTGGAGAGGCGCGCCATGGTTCCCCCTGGCGTCGCCCCTGTGACTAACAGGAAGAGGCTCCGCGCGTGAAGAGGGGAGGCGGCTTACATCCCGCTAGACCTGACTGTTGGCCCCCAACAAAGGGGCCCCGGGAAACACCGGGAGGGCTGATCGCCGCCAGCGTGACGTGCTTGTCTCGCCGGGAGGATGTGCCCCCGTGCTTGCGCACGTCCCCTCCTTTGCACGGAACCCTAGAGGTTCACCGGACTTTCTGGCGTATCCCGTTCCCAAGGCATGCATGCACGTTCTTGATACTAGGGTTCTGAGGCGCTTGGGTGTCGCACGCTGCGCCTCAAGTCCCAAAGCAGCGCAGGCCTTGGGCTGCAGCCTTACCCCCGGTCTCCGGATCTCGTTTGGCCGGGTCACCTGCATGGCACGGGCGGCCTCAGTGCCCGGGCTGTGGGCACTGGGTTTCCTACTGTTGTGCGGCGTTTGTGTTTGGGTCCGGTTTGCGGTTGGGTGTGGGTTTTGTCAACCCCGCCAGTCCTGGCTGGGGTCTTGGGTGGGTGTGTTTGGGCACGGTTTGTGGTGTTGTCCCTCTAGTGTCGGCTGTTTGTGGTGTTCGTGGTTGGGGTTCGGTTTCGGCCTGCTTATGGGAAGTGTGTGGTTTCTGCGCGCCCCGCTTGCCCCCCGCCGTTTCCGGTTTCGGCGTGCGGTGTGGGCCTGCGTGCTGGGCCCGGGTCTCGGCTGTGCCCAGCCCTTCCTGGCTGGGTTGTCGGGGTGTGTTTTTTGTGCCTTTTTTTTTTTTGCTGGGTGTCCCTGTCCCGGGCCTTGTGGTCCCTGTCCCCCCATCGCCTTTCTTTCGGGCTGGGCTGCTGGCTCTTTTTTTTTTTTCGTGCTGTGTGTCTGCATGTTTCGGTGTCCCTTTTCCCGGCGGGCCGCTGTTCCTGGCTTGGTGTTGCCGGTTTTGGCTGGGTGGTCCCCCCGTGCCTCTTCGGGGGTCCTGTCTTCGGTGCCTTCTGGGGGGGGGGGGTTGGCCGCCTCTGGTGGTGTTGGCGGGCGGTTTGGTGGCTGTGGGCTGTTTTCGCGCCCCCCCCCTCCCCCCTCTGTTTTTTTTGGGGGGGGGGCTGCCTGTTCCTCCCTCTGCCTTCCCTGGTTGGCGCACGCACTGGCCCGCATTCAGTGTTGTCTCCCGGGCTGCTGTTGGCGGTCGCGTTCTGTTTGGCCGTGTTCCGGCCCCATGGGTCGGGTGGGCTATGTACACGGTGGGCTCGGCGCCCCTTCTTGCCGGGTTAGGTCCTGGCTCTGACGGCTGGGCGGCTGCGCCAGGCGGCTGCTTGTGGCTCTAGGTTAGGGGGCTGGGGTTGTTCGTGTCCTTTCCCCTCTGCTTTGCCGGTTTTAACCTTCTGGGTGGTCCGCCACCATTGTTGCCGGGCGCGCTGTGGCCCCGTGTGTGGCCTGCGGTACTGGTGTGTGGCGTGTTGGTGCGGCGCCTTCCGGGGTGTGCGGTGGCTTGCTTCCGTTAGTCCTTCAGGTTAGGGTCAGTTGTGTCGTGTTGTGCCGCTCTGTGCCGCGTTGCGTCGCGTCGTGCTGTGGCGCGTTGCACTGTGGCGCGCTGTGGTGCGGTATGCCGTGGTCTCGCCTTGTGCCACGGTGGGTCAGTGGAGGTCAGCCTGGCCTGTGTCATGGTGCGGAGTGCGGGCCGTAGTGTGGCTGGCTGGTGGCTCGGGAGTGCGGTTAGGTGTGGGTGTCTCCCTGGGTCCGTGCTGTGGGGGCTTGGGCGTGCCGCTCTGGCTGGTGGGTCGGGTAGGTCGGTCGCGTGACGGTCCGTGGGGTTGCCCTCCCTGGTGGCCTGCGCCTTGGTCCCGTGTCCTCGGGGGTTTTCGGTCCCTAGTCCTGGTCGCTCTGGCCGTGCCTTCGTCCTCTTCCGGTGCTTGTGAGGTGGCCCTTGTGGCGGCCCGGGTCGTCGCCTGGCGGTGAGGGCGCGGTGGTGAGCCATGCGGTTCCCTGCGGCTTCCTCTGTTGGTGTGGCCCGTTCTCCCCGTGTTGGTGTGCCCTCCATTCCCCCTGTGGCTTCTGGTGGCTGGTGGGTGTGCGCTGGCGTGATCCGTACGGCGTCCGATGCTTGCTTCGGCGGTGTGTGTTGGGGGTTGCGCCCCCGGGAGTCGTGGGGCGTTCGCTGGGGGTTGGGCGGCGCTGGTCCCCCTGTCGTGGTATGCCCTTCCTGGGTGTGGGTCGTGGCGTTTGTCGTGGTGCCCTTCTCCTCCGTGCCTTGGTCCCCGCTCCCCTCCCTTCCTGGTTCTTGGGTGGTTTCCTGCCCCCATGTGGTGTCTCTTCCGGCGTCCTGTCCCTGTGAGTGCCTGCCCTCACTTGGGGCCCCCCCGTCCCCTCTTGCCTGAGCGCCCCTTGGTGTCCCTTGCCCTCCCCTTGCCCTTGTCCTCCCCCTTCCTGGTGTGGTGGTGGCGGGAGGGGCGGGGAGGGGAGGGGGCGCCGACGGCCCAGGCCTGGGGGTGGGTGGCCTGGAGCCACTGGCAGAGGGCCTGGGGGGTGTAGGGGGGGCCGAGGCCCTGGACCGCATCGCGGAGGAGGGCCTCCCATGCCGCTTGTGGCATGATGGCTTCCGGGGCGGCATCGTTGGGGTCGGCAGGGGTGCGGGTGCGCACCTCCTCGAAGGTATGCACCATGTGCACCCCATCGTGCCTTCCCGCTCCCCCGGCCCACTTCACCCAGCGGCGAAGCTCCTGCAAAGCGGGGGCAGACCACCAGGCGAGGTGGGCTGGGGCCTGGGGGGGGGAGGGGCCCGTGCCCGGGGTCCTGGAGCGGCGGGGGGAGGACGTGGACCTGCGGTGGTGGCGGGGGTGGTGGTGCCCGGGGGAGCGGGAGCGGCGGTGGCGGGGGCTGGGGGTGGAGGACGGGTACGGGTGGAGGGGGGAACGGGAGGGGGAGCAGGACATGGGGCGGCGGTGGCGCGCTTGGTGGCTTCCGGGGGAGCGGGAGTGGTCGTGGCGGGTGCTGGGGCTGGTTGACGGGTATGGGCGGCGGGGGGAACGGGGAGCCCGGCGGGGCCTGTGGGGGGAGGGGGAGGTGGACGTGGGGCGGCGGTGGCGTGCCTGGCGGCCTCGGGGGGAGCGGGAGCGGTGGTGGCGGGGGCTCGGGGTGGGAGTCTTGTATGGCCGGAGGGGGGAGGGGTAGGTGGACATGGGGCAGCGGTGGCGCTTGTGGTGGCGCCCGGGGGAGCGGGAGCGGCGGGAGCGGGGTCTCGGGGGGTCGTGGTGGCACCCGGGGGAGCGGGAGCGGCGCGAGTGGGTGGTTGAGGCGCGGTGGCGGTGTGGGGAGTGTGGGCGCCGTGGGCGAGTGTGCCGTGCGGGGGGGGAGCGGGAGCGCCGCCGGTTGCGGGACCGGGCCTCATCGCTCAAGTCGGGCCAGTCAGGAGGCGTCTGCGGGTCCTGGGGGGCTTCGCGTGGTGCCGCCTGGTACTGGGGGGGGGGGGGTCCCCCGTCGTCCATGGATCCGCCACGTAGGGTTGTGGTGGCGGCAGCAGCTGGTGGTATGGGTCGAGTGACTGTCCTTGGCGGGTTTGGGCCCGGGGGGGCCCTTCGGCGTGGACGTGGTGGCTGGGGGGATACGGATACGGCTCCTGGTACGGGGGGGGTGGCTGGTACGGGGGGTTGGCCCCTGGCGGTAGGTGGGGTATGCAGGTGGAGCGCTCGGTGGCTGCCATCCCATTCGCTGGTGCTGTTCGTGCAGGGGGGTTGTGGCCCGGTGGGGTAGGGTGCTGGGCAGTGGTAGTGGTGGGGGTGGTGTTGGTAGTCGTGGTGGTGGGGCCGCTGGTGGTGGTGGTGTTGGTAGTGGTGGGGTTGGTGTTGCGGGTATGGCCCATGGACCCCTTGTGGGTTTTCCCGTCCCCCTTGTGGGGGTGGGGGGTTGAACATCGTGGGCAGCCCCTGGGGCTGCACTATGTGGTGGGCAGGGGGGGCGGGTTGGGGGCGGGGCTTGACGGTGACGGTGGTCGAGGGGTCCCACGTCCCTTGGTTGGTTTGGCCGGCGGTGGTGGTGGTTTGCGGGGGATGGATGACGGGGCGCTTGGTGACGGGGATGCGGACGAGGGCTTGGACGGGGTCGTGTTGGGTGGCCGCCTCTGCGGTGGTGGTGGGTGCCGGTGGGAGGGGGGCGTGGGTTGTGGTGAGTGGGGGTCCTGGCTTGGGTGAGGGTCCGGGTTGGGGTGGTTTCGGTTGGGTTTGTGTCGTTGCGTTTGTGGTGTTGTGTGTGCTCGCGTGGGCGCCGGCTTGGGTTTGGGGTCGGGTTTGGGGCTGGGGTCCGGTTCCAGGTTGAGGAGGACCTCTGTCCGGAGGTGTGAGGGCGCCGATGTCGGGTCGGGGGTCTTCCCGGTGCGTTGCCGGGGTGCCCCAGTCGCCTGTGTGGGGGTCCGGGGGTCGGTGCGTGGGGCTGCGGCTTTGGCTTTTGCCGTGGCCTTGAGGATGAAGGCGGCGGGGAGGGGGGGGTCGGAGGATGAGGTGGAGGAGGTGGACGAGGCTGAGGATGAGGAGGAGCTGATGAACGCGGGTTGGGCTGTGATGCGGGCGGGCTTGCGGGCGGCGGCTTCTGCTGCGGCCACGGCGGGCAGGATGGAGGGCATGTCCTCGGGCTGTAGGTTGGGGGCGGGCGGGTGGGGGGGCCCGGTCGTGACCTGGCGGCCCGGCGGGCCGATCTAGTCGGCAGCGGCGGGGGAGGGAGGCGCAGGGCTGTGGCCGTCTCCTTCAGGGCTTGGCTGGGCCCGGGTCCTGCAATGTGCGAGGTTGTGTGGGTTGGCGTCCGCGGGGGGAACAGTTCACGGGGGCTGCATTCAGGGGCCGGGGGGGGTGGGCCTGGGTCTTCTGGGGTGTTTGCTGGGGGCGTGGGCAGAATACTGGGTGGGGTGGGCGTGCCGCGGGGCGCGGGGCTCCTTTCGGCGGGTGTGTGTGGGTTGTCCAGTGTGCAGGGTGGTGAGGGGTGTCCGGCGGATGGGTGTGTGGCAGGCGTGTGCTGGTGTTCGGGCGGGTGGGGGAGGCCCGTGTCGCGGGGCCCGGAGGTGCGCGCGATGGTGGGCGTGTGTGGGTCTCTGGGTGAGCAGCGAGAGGGGAGGGGCATGGGCGGGGATTGTGCGGTGGAGTGTGCTGTGTCGGTGTATGTGTTCGCTCGCTGCGGCGCGCTTGCGTGGCCAGTTGTAGGCCGGGCGGTTTGGAGGAGAAGCTTGCCGTCTTCTGCTGCCGCGGCAGGGATTTCGCAGACGAGCTTGCGTATCTGGTGGACCTCTTGGTCAGTGGTGGGAAGGGGGTATGCTAGCTTTTGGCTAAGACCCACGCTGTTGAGGACCCTGCGGATGGCGTGGTACCCGCAGGTGAGGGATTGCTGCGGTCGGGGGGGGGGGGTTTGGTCGCGTGTCCGGACCCGCTTCGACCTGTGTGTGGGCCCTGGGGATGGCCCAAACCCAGGGCACGGTCCCCGTGGGTGGCCAGCGGCCTGGATCCAACAGGTCAGGCAGAGCATGGCCAATCCCAGGTGGTAGCCCGCCTTCCCTGAGGTGATTCGGGCCAGGGCGCGGGCTGGGGGCTTGTCCCCTGGCTGGAGGAAGCCCCTAAGGACCCTGTATTGGGTGGTGGGCTCCCCTACTGCCCCTGGTGGGGCGGTCCCTGGGGCGAAGATGGTGTCTGTCCCTTTGACGAGCCATTGCGGGCCGGGGGACGTAGCCGTAGCGGCTATCACGTAGTAGTGCCCGCGCTCGAGGACTGTAACCCAGACCTCCGGCGGGGGGTGGTCACTGTCTGTAGGTGGGGAGGAGAGGTTGTCGTCTCGGGTGCGGAGGCCGGCGGCGCGGAGGGCAGTGTCGCTGGTTGGTGCGGTGGTCTGTTCCCACTGCTCCGGGCGGTTCGGGTCCCCTGGGTGGTCCATCTCCGCTGGGGCCCGTCGTAGGCGTACGGTCCCTCAACGCGTGACGTTGATGCCGGTGTCGTGCGTCAGGGCCTGGCCCCACTCGATGGGGGGGATCCAGACGTGCTGGCCCTGGGTGTGTTTGCGGGCTCGCCAGAGTACGAGGTCTACGATGGCCTCGTGGAGGCCGCTGCCTGGGGTGGTCAGGTCCCGGAGGGCTGTGACGGTGAGCTTGGTCCAGTCGTCTTGTAGGCGGTACCAGCCCAGGGGGGTGGTCGGGGCCCTGCCTTGGAGGGTTGCTCGGAGGAGGTCGGGGTCGCGGATGGTGGCCGGTGTGACGGGGGGGTGCCCTGGGTCCGGGGGGGGCGGGCTGGATGGGCTGCCGGGGTCTTGCGCGTCTACGTCGACGTATGGTTGGCCCTGGTTTGGCTCGGCCGGGCTGGGCGGGGCCGGGTGGCTTCTTGGGTGAGAGATGGGCCTCTGGGCGCTGTGGTGGTGTCTTGGAGGCCTGCGGATGGAGATGAAGGGCGCGTGTGGGGCGCGGAGTGGGTTAGTGGACGTCTGGGTCATGCACGGCATGGTAATGGATGAGACGCTGCATGTGTTCCCTGGCGGTGGGGTCGGTGAGTTGCTCCGCGTGTGTTAACAGGAGGTGTTTGCGGTGTACCATTTGGGCCGCTGCTCTGCGGACTGCCTCTAGCTGGAGGTGCGCTGCTGCCTCCATGGGGCTTTCCGTGTGTTTGGTGAGGTGTCGGTGCAGGGCCTGTGTCACCGCCCCTCTCATGGTGGCTTCTTCGACCAGGGGATCCCTGAAGAGGTGTTCGGTGGCCTGGTGTGCGTGGCTGAGGGCTGGCCATCCTTCGTGTTGTCGTAGGGTTTCCGCCGGGGACCAGCCCACTAGCGTGTCCCTGCCTGTATTGAGGGGGCATTTCTTGAAGTGTTCCCAGTCCTCCGGGCTGGTGTGGTCGCACGGGCAACGGGTGTGTTCTTCGGGGACGTGGATGTGTTTGCGGGCGAGCCATCTGGCGACCCTAGTGAGGAATGGTAGTTGCTCCCTCAGGAGCTGGATGCGTCGTTTTTGGAGGTGGGCTGGGACGTTTGCTGGGCGCAGCGCTGAGTGGTAGAGGGGGATTTGCAGTCTGTCCTGGAGCTCCTGGATGTGCACCCGGCTTTCTGCGTCGCCGAGCACGCAGGCGAGATGTTGGATGGGGTTGGGGTAGTGGTATGCTCTGTCGTGGGAGGAATAGGGGGCGTCCTCTGGTACCCAGTCCGGGGTCTGATGGGGCTCGGGTACGGGGGGTATGTGTTGGAGGTGTGTGTCGTTTTGGGCGAGGTCAGGGATCTGGAGGGCAGGTAGGTGCGTTGTGCGCTGGTGTACTGCCTAGTTGTCGGCCTTACCATTTCCGTATTGGTGTCTGTGGCACTCTTGTTTCACGATGTGGAGTTGGACGTAGGGGGGAGGGCTGCAAACTGTCTTCAGCGAGAAGGTGATACGGACTTTGAGCCGTACATTGATGATATCCTTAATGGCACACCGGCGGTGGACGGTGAAATTTGCCAAACACACTTGACTTGCACTGAAAGCGCGTCCAGCGGCTGTTTCAACGACTGCATGACTGTTACTTGACAGTCAAGCCTAATAAGTGCCATCTCTTTCGCACACTGGTCCAATATTGTGGTCATATCCTTGAAGGGGGCACCCGACGTCCGGCCAAATCTAAGATCGAGGCCATAACTAGGTGGACCAAGGAAATGATAAAAACCCCAAAACAAATGAAGGGCTTCCTTGGGCTTGCCAATTGGTACATCATTTACACCAAACATTTCGCCCAGCATGCTGCCCCACTGATGGAGTCTTTAAAAGGAAAGTATTCCTTGGCAAGGCCTCAAGGGCAGAAGGGCCACAAAATAAAAGTGAAGCCGGAAAACAATACTATACAGTGGACAAAGGAAATGGAAGCAGGACTAGAGGTAGGGTAGGTAGGTAGGTAGGTAGGGTAGGTATCTTCGGGAGCTCGGGATGCCTCCTTTGACGGTGCAGGAAGAAGGTCTTACCAAGGGGACGTCCTGTCCCTCCCACTGCCCTATGTTAGGTGCCTCTTGAGCCGCTCCCGCATGTGCTTGGGAAGGCATTGTCGCGGCCACCCGGTCCATGTGTCCCAGGTGGGAGGGTGTCCCCACATGTGTCCATGAGTAGGGCCACATGCCCCCTCCTTCGGGCGGCAGCTCTGGGGGCTGCCCAGCCGTGTGGAGTATCTCTCACCACAAGGGGTATTGCTCCCGCTTGTCTACGGTACGACCGCCTCACCCTTGTGGCTTGAGTTGCGGGGCCGCTCCGCTTGGCAGGCGACCCCCTCCTGGACTGTGTACCGGCTCGCCTGTCACCGGTTGCATCCTGGGCTCCGGGTGACATTTGCCATGGTCCCTGATGCAGCCTGGCCGGGCTCGGACCAGCAGCCTTGGAGTACCGCTCCTGCCACTGGCCCGGACGGTCGGCTGGGTCGCCCCAGTGTGTCCGACCCATGGGGTGTTGGTTCTTTCCTGTCCCCCGACCGCCCTACGTGTGTGCGGTGTCCTGGGCCTCCCGGCTCCTGTTCACCGGTGTGCCCGCTCGGTGTGTTGTGTCGGGTGTGCGGTGTCCTGGGCCTCCCGGCTCCTGTTCACCGGTGTGCCCGCTCGGTGTGGTGTGTTGCGTGTGCGGTGTCCTGGGCCTCCCGGCTCCTGTTCACCGGTGTGCCCGCTCGGTGTGTTGTGTTGCGTGTGCGGTGTCCTGGGCCTCCCGGCTCCTGTTCACCGGTGTGCCCGCTCGGTGTGTTGTGTTGCGTGTGCGGTGTCCTGGGCCTCCCGGCTCCTGTTCACCGGTGCGCCCGCTCGGTGTGTTGTGTTGCGTGTGCGGTGTCCTGGGCCTCCCGGCTTCTGTTCACCGGTGTGCCCGCTCGGTGTGTTGTGTTGCGTGTGCGGCGTCCTGGGCCTCCTGGCTCCTGTTCACCGGTGTGCCCGCTCGGTGTGTTGTGTTGCGTGTGCGGTGTCCACGGCCTCCTGGCTCCTGTTCACCGGTGTGCCCGCTCGGTGTGTTGCGTTGCGTGTGCGGTGTCCTGGGCCTCCCGGCTCCTGTTCACCGGTGTGCCCGCTCGGTGTGTTGCGTTGTGTGTGCGGTCTCCTGGGCCTCCCGGCTCCTGTTCACCGGTGTGCCCGCTCGGTGTGTTGTTTTGCGTGTGCGGTGTCCTGGGCCTCCTGGCTCCTGTTCACCTGTGTGCCCGCTCGGTGTGTTGTGTTGGGTGTGCGGTGTCCTGGGTCTCCTGGCTCCTGTTCACCGGTGTGCCCGCTCGGTGTGTTGTGTTGCGTGTGCGGCGTCCTGGGCCTCCTGGCTCCTGTTCACCGGTGTGCCCGCTCGGTGTGTTGTGTTGCGTGTGCGGCGTCCTGGGCCTCCTGGCTCCTGTTCACCGGTGTGCCCGCTCGGTGTGTTGCGTTGCGTGTGCGGTGTCCTGGGCCTCCCGGCTCCTGTTCACCGGTGTGCCCGCTCGGTGTGTTGCGTTGTGTGTGCGGTCTCCTGGGCCTCCCGGCTCCTGTTCACCGGTGTGCCCGCTCGGTGTGTTGTTTTGCGTGTGCGGTGTCCTGGGCCTCCTGGCTCCTGTTCACCTGTGTGCCCGCTCGGTGTGTTGTGTTGGGTGTGCGGTGTCCTGGGTCTCCTGGCTCCTGTTCACCGGTGTGCCCGCTCGGTGTGTTGTGTTGCGTGTGCGGTGTCCTGGGCCTCCCGGCTCCTGTTCACCGGTGCGCCCGCTCGGTGTGTTGTGTTGCGTGTGCGGTGTCCTGGGCCTCCCGGCTTCTGTTCACCGGTGTGCCCGCTCGGTGTGTTGTGTTGGGTGTGCGGTGTCCTGGGCCTCCTGGCTTCTGTTCACCGGTGTGCCCGCTCGGTGTGTTGTGTTGCGTGTGCGGCGTCCTGGGCCTCCTGGCTCCTGTTCACCGGTGTGCCCGCTCGGTGTGTTGTGTTGCGTGTGCGGTGTCCTGGGCCTCCTGGCTCCTGTTCACCGGTGTGCCCGCTCGGTGTGTTGTGTTGCGTGTGCGGCGTCCTGGGCCTCCTGGCTCCTGTTCAGCGGTGTGCCCGCTCGGTGTGTTGTGTTGCGTGTGCGGTGTCCTGGGCCTCCTGGCTCCTGTTCACCGGTGTGCCCGCTCGGTGTGTTGTGTTGCGTGTGCGGTGTCCTGGGCCTCCCGGCTCCTGTTCACCGGTGTGCCCACTCGGTGTGTTTTTTTTTTTTTTTTTTTTTTGCGTGTGCCGTGTCCTGGGCCTCCCGGCTCCTGTTCACCGGTGTGCCCGCTCGGTGTGTTGTGCTGCGTGTGCGGCGTCCTGGGCCTCCTGGCTCCTGTTCACCGGTGTGCCCGCTCGGTGTGTTGTGTTGCGTGTCCGGTGTCCTGGGCCTCCTGGCTCCTGTTCACCGGTGTGCCCGCTCGGTGTGTTGTGTTGCGTGTGCGGCGTCCTGGGCCTCCTGGCTCCTGTTCACCGGTGTGCCCGCTCGTTGTGTTGTGTTGCGTGTGCGGTGTCCTGGGCCTCCTGGCTCCTGTTCACCGGTGTGCCCGCTCGTTGTGTTGTGTTGCGTGTGCGGCGTCCTGGGCCTCCTGGCTCCTGTTCACCGGTGTGCCCGCTCGGTGTGTTGTGTTGCGTGTGCGGTGTCCTGGGCCTCCTGGCTCCTGTTCACCGGTGTGCCCGCTCGGTGTGTTGTGTTGCGTGTGCGGCGTCCTGGGCCTCCTGGTTCCTGCTCACCGGTGTGCCCGCTCGGTCTTTTGCGTTGCGTGTGCGGTGTCCTGGGCCTCCCGGCTCCTGTTCACCGGTGTGCCCGCTCGGTGTGTTGTGTTGCGTGTGCGGCGTCCTGGGCCTCCTGGCTCCTGTTCACCGGTGTGCCCGCTCGTTGTGTTGTGTTGCGTGTGCGGCGTCCTGGGCCTCCTGGCTCCTGTTCACCGGTGTGCCCGCTCCGTGTGTTGTGTTGCGTGTGCGGTGTCCTGGGCCTCCTGGCTCCTGTTCACCGGTGTGCCCGCTCGGTGTGTTGTGTTGCGTGTGCGGCGTCCTGGGCCTCCTGGCTCCTGTTCACCGGTGTGCACGCTCGGTGTGTTGTGTTGCTGTGCAGTGCGTCGCTGCGGGGCGCTCACACGTCCATCCGGACGGCGGCTGGCGTAGCCGGCAGGGGCTGGGTACCCTCCGGGCGCACACACGTCCATCCGGACGGCGGCTGTTCGTAGCCGGCAGGGGCTGGGTACCCTCCGGGCGCGCACTCGTCCATCCGGACGGCGGCTGGCGTGCGTGTGCTTGCTCTTTGTGGCCGGGTCGGGCGGGCCGGCCTCCCGGGCGCGTTGTGGTGCGCCTCACCTTTTCCTTTGGCCGCTTTGTCTTTCTGCTTTGCTCGGCCCCCTCCGGGCTGGGGTTGCCCCCCTCTCTCCCGCTGCCCTTGCCGTTCCTCGTTGCCTTGGCGCTGTGCTTTGGTTGTTTTTCTCGGCCTCCCGCTGCCTGGCTCTTCGTGCGCTCGCGCCTCGTTTGTGTCTCCCGCTTGGCCGTTGGCTGCTCTTTGGTGGTGTCTCCCCCCCCCCCTCCCTCTTTGTGTCTCGCGGTTTCTGGCGCTCCTGCTTGGTGCCTTGGTGGTGTTTTTTTTTTTTTTTTTCTTCCCCTTTTTCCCTTGTGCGCCCCCGTTGTCTCCGGCTTTCCGTGGTTTCCGGCCCCGGGTGCCCTGGGCCTCGGCGCTCTGCGTTGTTTGCTTTGTTGGCCTTCCGCCTCTCGGCTCTCCGTGCGCTTGTCCCTTTTTCGTGCTTTCTGCCTGGCTGGTGGTTGCTTCCCGTCGGTTGCTGCCCCCCCCGCCCCCTTTTTTTGTCTCGCGGTTTTCGTCGCTGCCGCTCGGCGCTGTGGTGTGCTGTGTTGTGCTGTGCGTCCCTGGGTGCGATGCTGCGCCGCGCTGCTGCGCGTTGTGTCCTCCGGTGTTGTGCTGTCCTGTGCTGTGTTGTGCTCGTTGGGTGCCGCTGCTTGTTGCGCCGTGCCCTCTGGCGCTGCCCGTTGCCCTGGGGCCCTGTGCTCTGCGGCGTTGCGTTTTGCGGTGCTCCCCCGTGCTGTGTGTGTTTTGTCGTGGCGCGGTGGTGCGTGCTGTTGTTCGCCGCTCTGCTTTGTGCTGTGTGTGTCCCGGGGTGCTGTGCTGTGCGTTCCCTGTCCTCTCCGCTCTGTGTGGTGCTGTGCTTCGCTGTGCTGGTGCGCTTGCGTTGTGCTGTTCGTGTGGTGCGTGCTGTTGCTGGTGCCTGGTGCTGTGGTGTGCCGTGGTGCGGTGCTGGGTCTGGTGGCCCGTGGTTGTCTGCTGGTGGCGTGTTTCGGTGTTGGTGTCCCTGTCCGGCCGCGTGGTCTGTTGCCCTGTGGTTGGTGTGGTTTGGTGTGGTGCCCTGCTTTCCTGTGTCGTGTTCTGTGGTGCTGTGCTGTCGCGTGGTGCTGTGCTGTTGTGCTCTGCTGTCGTGTTGCGGTGCTGTTGGGGCTTGCTTTGCCCTCCTGTGGGCTGTCGTGCTGTGCTGTGTTGTGCTGTTGGTTGGCTGTGCTGTTTTTTGCCCGGTGGTGGTGTCTGCGTGCTGTGGTGCTCTTTTCCTCGTGCTGTGCGTTCCCTGTCTTCTCCGCTCTGTGCGCTGCGGTGCCTTGTTGTGCTGGCTCTGGTGCCCCGCTTCCCTGTGTCGTGTGCTGTGGCGCTGTGCTGTCGTGTGGTGCTGTGCTGTCGTGCTCTGCTGTCGTTTTGCGGTGCTGCTTGTGTTTGCTTTGCCCTCCTGCGGCCCGTCGTGCAGCGCCAGTGTCGTCTGCGCTGTTGTTGGTGCCTCGTGCTGTGGCGTGTCCCTGTGCGTTGTGGTGTCTCCCTGGGCGTTCTGCGGTGTGGTGGTGCTGCTCTGGTGTGTCGTGGTGTCTTGCTGTGCTGCGCGTTGTCCTGTGGTGTTCTGCGCCCTGTGCTGTGTCCTGCGGTGCCGTGCTGCCCTGCGGTGCTGTGCTGGTTTGCTGTGCTGTGCGGTTGTCTGCGCTGCTGGTGTTTGTTTTTCCTTTTGTCCTCTTTTCCTTTGCGTGGGTGTGGTTGTACCTACTTGAAAAACCGCTGCAAAATTTCGTAAAAAAACTTTTTTTTGAAAATAAAGTAAAATTATACACGACCCAACACACTCGCGTGCAGCAAGACCATGTACGATGCCGTGCCTTACGTGTTACCCGTCGTTCTTGATGTTCTTGGCCTTGTACTTGTGCGTGGCGTCGTGGAGCGTGTTGTTGTCCATTGCTAAGGGTTGACCGCGTTCCCCCAGGGCCGCCGCCTGAGCTGCAGGGCAAGGGGAGTGATGGGCACGAGGGTGGGAAGGGAGGTGCATGGAGAAGAAGAAGAAAAAGGCGGCTGGTCGCGACGTGAGGGGTCGTGGCGAGTTATGAAAAATTTTTCGAGTTTTACGCGCTGCTCGCGACGCGTTTTTCTTTGCGCCTATAGCGAGTTAGACGACGGCAGGGACGGCGTTGGGGTCCTACATGCGTTACGGTGCTTACGGCGTTAACTATTCACCTATTTCACGTCGAAAAAATTTTCGTCGCATTTTTACGCGTTTCGCAGCGCGCTTTTTGGCCCAAGCGTTTTTTATGCTAATTAGCTTTATTTTCAGCTATTCAGAAAAATTTTTCGTCGTGTTTTATCTATCTTTTTATTTCGTTTTTGGAGGTGGGCTGGGACGTTTGCTGGGCGCAGCGCTGAGTGGTAGAGGGGGATTTGCAGTCTGTCCTGGAGCTCCTGGATGTGCACCAGGCTGTCTGCGTCGCCGAGCACGCAGGAGAGATGTTGGATGGGGTTGGGGTAGTGGTATGCTCTGTCGTGGGAGGAATAGGGGGCGTCCTCTGGTACCCAGTCCGGGGTCTGATGGGGCTCGGGTACGGGGGGTATGTGTTGGAGGTGTGTGTGGTTTTGGGCGAGGTCAGGGATCTGGAGGGCAGGTAGGTGCGTTGTGCGCTGGTGTACTGCCTAGTTGTCGGCCTTACCATTTCCGTATTGGTGTCTGTGGCACTCTTGTTTCACGATGTGGAGTTGGACGTAGGGGGGAGGGCTGCAAACTGTCTTCAGCGAGAAGGTGATACGGACTTTGAGCCGTACATTGATGATATCCTTAATGGCACACCGGCGGTGGACGGTGAAATTTGCCAACCACACTTGACTTGCACTGAAAGCGCGTCCAGCGGCTGTTTCAACGACTGCATGACTGTTACTTGACAGTCAAGCCTGATAAGTGCCATCTCTTTGGCACACTGGTCCAATATTGTGGTCATATCCTTGAAGGGGGCACCCGACGTCCGGCCAAATCTAAGATCGAGGCCATAACTAGGTGGACCAACGAAATGATAAAGACCCAAAAACAAATGAAGGGCTTCCTTGGGCTTGCCAATTGGTACGTCATTTACATGAACAATTTCGCCCAGCATGCTGCCCCACTGATGGAGTCTTTAAAAGGAAAGTACTCCGAGGCAAGGCCTCAAGGGCAGAAGGGCCACAAAATAAAAGTGAAGCCGGAAAACAATACTATACAGTGGACAAAGGAAATGGAAGCAGGACTAGAGGCCATCAAGCAGGCACTGATCAGTGATGATGTTGGCATTCACATTCCTGTGCCCGGTGGCGCATACTCGATGCACACCGATGCCAGTGACCTTGCTGTGGGTGCAATCCTGGAACAGCAAATTTCTCCTGGGGTTGGAAAGTCATAGCGTACTTCTCCCGCAAACTCCAAAATGGGCAAGTCAACTGGTCGGTGCGGGAGAAGGAAACGTATGCCTTGGTGACTGCTCTACTAGACTTTGAGCCATGGGTGGGTGGAGGCCAGGTTGTTGTTGTCAACACCGAACACCAGGCTCTGTTGAAGTGGTACCGGGAAGATCTGTGTACCATGGCGGGGCCCCTCGGGCGTCGGGGGCGCTGGCATGAGGTTCTGGGCAGTTTCGACGTTAGGTTGAACTATACCAAGGATGAAGATAATGTCCTTGGGGACGTCATGAGTAGGTGGGTTCATCCAGCAGGGTTCCGAGAGGACACCACCGTGCATGGTAGTGGTGTTAGTCAGGAGCAGTGGCTTCTAGACGAACAGAAGGAGGCTGATAGAGAAGCCAGGGAGCCTAGGGCCTATGTGCAGCATGACGAAGAAGTGGCAGTACGTCGGCTCCGTGCCGACTGGGTTACTCACATGTCCACGGAGTGGGAGGCCGATAGGGCACTCTACAATAGTAGACAGAAGGCGAACCCCCCCCTCAGAGACCCCTCCAGCGGCCATTTTTCATATCACACCAGCATCAAAGGCCCATTATCTTTCTTCAGACACCCTCCCCTCCTGGTACCTCCGCCGCCTTCAGGCTCGTTTTAGCCGGCCCGTACTCAAGGCTTTCAACAGGGGCTGGCGGGACCAGCACAGCCCTTCAGACAAAAAAGATTTAGCTAGGCAGAGGCGGGTAGACAAACAGGAAAGGCGGGACGCACGCCATAAGTTACAGACAGTTCCCAAGCTCTCACGGGATAGGGAGTCTCTTCTCATGATCAATGCCTTCTTGCGATAAAAACTGCCCCCTTCTGTAGCCGTGCTGTACGATGATTGGGGTACCCACTACCAAGCTGATCCCACTACTGCTCCCTATTGGACGTACCTTGAGCAAGAAACATTTTTACACATGCAGGACTACCGCCTAGGCATGCACGACGCTAAAATTCCCGTGATGGACGGGTATGGGTACCGGACGGCCTCGTGAATAAAGTCATAGAGGCGGTCCATACTTACACGCATCCAGGGGTGAGTAAGACGGTGGAGGCCTTTCAGCGAAAACTTTACACTCCGCTTACTCAGGGAGCCCTCCGCGACAGGGCACAGAAAGTTGTCCAAGGGTGCACGTGTGCCACCCCTAAGCCCCGACAGGGCGCACATCCGGACAACCAGATATTTTTCCCCGTGCCTACATACCCGTTTGCCAGTATCGCCATTGATTTCGTGGAATTACCAGCGACACAGTTTCGCGGTGACAAATATGATTACCTCATGGTGATCGTCCACGGGCTTACAGACTACGTGTTGGCCCTGCCTTGTTGAAAAAAAGGGCTCAAGGCTGAGAAGGCCGCAGAGCTATTTCTGGAACGGTGTGTATTCCTCATGGGCTTGCCCAAGGATATTACCGCCGACGATGCCGGTATTATAAATGGAAAATTTTGGGACACCTTGTTCACCCTTTCGGGGGTGGAGCAATGTAAGACGGAAATTTATCGACACAGCAGCAATGGTAGGGCCGAGAGGGCAGTGCAGACCGTCACCAACACATTGCGCAATTTTTTGGAACCAAGCGGACGCGAGGGTTCGACCTGGCCGCAACTGCTCCCACAGGTACTTTGGGGCCTAAATGACCTACCGGGGGTTATCAGCATTTTTTCACCACATAGCCTGCTGTATGGCCGCGAGCCTGTTGGTTTCGGTGATGTGGCGCCACTAGTAGATGAGTGTGATGGAGCTGAAGACGCCGAACGATTTTTTGACCGATTGGTGGAGGAACGCACGCATGTCCAGTCCCAATTGACTGCACTGGATAAGAAAGAGGAGGCCAAATCCCTGAAAAAGCATCCTCCTCAGCGGTTCCAGCCGGGTGATTGGGTCTGGGTCCGCAATGTTGATGACAAGTCCACTGCGGCCAAAATCAAGTGAATCTGACAGGGCCCCTTTGAGGTAAGGTAAGTGGTGTCGGACAGAGTGTACAAAGTTTCGTACCTCAAGGATGTCCTAACGGTGCTCAGCAGCGCCCGCCTCAAGCCCTATCTTGCAAAGCACACCAGGGAGCAGATACCCCTCTGCTCCAAGACGGATGTGGATTTTTTGGTTGAAGACGACCAATGGGTTGTCGAGCGCATCACCGGACACCAAGAGTTCGGTAGGGGGCGAAATAAGTGTAAAACGCAAGCACCCAAATGGCTGCCTTGCATGAATAAAAATCAGTGCTTTTCAGAAAGAAAACAATGCACAAATCAGTGCGCACGCGTGCCATGCAGTGCCCAAAAAGCGGCATCTGCACCGCAACGCGACAGGATAATATATGGGGCTATGTCATGCACGACAAACAAAAATTAGACATAATTGCTGTAATGCTGACACTGCCAAATGCAGACGTCCTCAGAAGAAATCAACCTTGTCCTGTCCTGTCCTGAGCTCCCCTTTACAACAAGGTGATGAAGTGGAGGGTTAAGTATAAAGGACATGCCGAGGAACAGTGGGAACCCACCAGGAGCTTTGTACACCACCTCACTGACGAGAGGGTCAAGTACAACAAAAGGCACAAAGTGATTGTGTCCTTGGCCGAGGTGAAAGCCCTTTCACTGACGGCGGGTGTTCGGCATATGTCCTCCCCTCCCCCATCTACCGGCTCCCACGACATGCGCCGTGCGGTCCGGCTATGTTACTCTCTCCTTGCGTGGTACATTGGAATGTCCATAGAGGATATGCCCCTCTAGGATGATTTAGCATGGTGTAGCATAGAAAGGTTAGGATGGTAAAGGAGGAAAAACAGAGATTCTGAAATGCATTCGGGCACCCATGACGCCTTTAGGCCTGCTCGAGGAGTTCGGGGCACGAATGCCCGGGGTAGACGTGTACTTAGGCCCCCTTCCGGGCCTTAGCACCATGTCAAGCCTAGCATAGCCGTCATTCATCTCCGACAATAGCACACTCCAACACCCATGTGCTTTTAGGCCCTCCCTTGGGGGTATGAGGCCGTACGGTATATGGGGTTGACAACGCATCAGGCCCCCCCGAGTGGGCCCTACCGCCGCGTTGTAAACAATTAGCAAGTGGGGAGGGAACCAAAGAGGCTAGGCCCACCCGCAAGGGTATCAGGCCCTGTGCTCGGAGGAGGACCAACGGTTAGACCCCCGTTGAAGGGTGCTACCGGAAGTCACGCCCAATAGTCCTTCCATTTTTCCCCTCTCCTTACCTTCACCATTCTCGCAATCTCCCATACCCTCCCCAGCCTTCTCCCATGCCTTCTTGCCATTTCAGGATGTGCCAGAAAAAATGCCGTAGCCACGCCGAATTCAGCCAAAGGGGCACCGAAGTCAGCCGCCACGTCAGGCCAGTCGGACCGGTTCGGAGCACGCCTAACCCTCCTACTCGTACCCTCACCTCTGAAGTAGGCAAGGCGGTAGGCTCTAAAGTAGGCGAGAGGACACCTCTAAAGTAGGCGAGCTCTATGGTAGGCGAACCACAAGCCCTGAGCTCGACAAGCCCGACAAGCCCAGCGGTCAGGGAAGTCACGCGTGTCTGCAGCCCCCCCCCCCCCCCCCCAGCCACTCGCTGGTAGCCCCCCCCCCCCGCCCCCCAGCCAGCCACAGGCAGCCCCCCCAGCCTGAATTTCAGTGACAGGAGCCCCCCCAGCCTGAATTTCAGTGACAGACAGCCCCCCGCAGACTGAATTTCAGTGACAGACAGCCCCCCAGGACTGAATTTCAGTGACAGACAGCCCCCCAGACTGAACTTCGGTGACAAACAGCCCCTGGCACTCGGTGACAGGTCCCTCTGAGCATTACACTCAGTGCCTGCGACGTTACCTTCTGCAAACCTCCGGGACTGCGATTCAGTCTCTGCAGCCCCCCCCCCCCCCCCTCAGGGTACCTGCAGTGCTCAGTCTGTATCCATGCTCAGTCTGCGCTAACCTTGCCCAGTCTGTGCTAACCTTCCTCAGTCAGTGACACTGCGACGTTCACGTTGCCACTGGCCCCTGTTGCCACTGGCAGTCCTGCCCACAAATATGTGTATATAAATTACATGGTATGCGCTGGTGTTTTTTTTACCCTACCCGGGTTTTTTCTCCACTGTCATGCTACGCGAATTAGTTTACTGAGTGTCTATTTTGACAGCACTGTCCATTAGGTTAAGTTTCAGCATGCGTGTTGCATGTCTTGGGCAGGGGGTGTAATGGCCAGTACAGTCCCATGTACAGATGGGGCTACACACAGGGCTAATTCATCATTCTGATGTTTTATAGCTAAGTCATGATTTGGTGTTTTTATAGTTAACTCAAGATTCCAAATGATCTGGTGTTTTTATAAGTCGCGCATTCATCAGCGATCTTACAGACATTGACATACAGAGTGACATGCAGTGACATGCAGCATCTATACAGCACAATACTTAAATCTGTTGCATTGTTTTGTCGTTACAACCATTTGTGTTTGTAATCCATGTGCTCATGCTGCTCTGCAGTATGACCACGTTTTTTTCATGTCTCTGGGATTCGAGATCACTGACAGTTTGCATTGATTTGCAATTACTTCGTGCTGCAGGGTTGTTGCGGGTATACTGGTGCATTTGGTGTTCGGAGAAAGCAAACAGCTTGCAAAGTGGCAGGGTAAAAGAATAGCACTCCATCAACTCAGAGGCAAAAGATTACAGTTCGTGTTCCTCAGCATCCTTTGAGAAGACGAGGATGTCGTCGATGTACCCCCATACGAAAATTCCCAAGTGGTATCGAAGGACGTCATTTACGACACGTTGGAACGTCGATGGCACATTGCAGAGGCCCAAGGGCATAACAACCCATTCGAAGGCCCCAAACTGCGTGTTGAAGGCTGTTGTTTCGACATCTTTGTCATCGATTCGAGAACGTTTTATAGTGTTTTCAGCACTTTGTTTTTGATGTACTTCTCCTGCTGTTTGCTGCTGGTGATGGGATCCTGCTGCTTGTTTTTGATATTCAAAATGTTTTGGTGATATAAAACCAATCACGTGCAGCCCAAACCAGATTAGTATGCAAGTAGAAGATAAGCAGGATCAAAGCATGAAGGGCTGCAGTCACAAAGAGTTAGATAAAGAAAGATATCAACAATAGACCACAGCAATAGACATTCAATGCAACTCAGGTTGAAATATTGTACATGATTGAGAAAAACTGATTGAAAAACTGCCCCAAGGACTCACACTCTCCATAGTGCCATCTTGTGATGTGCACTCTTTGTTTTTGGGTCCCATAGGTGCTGAGGTGGCATGGCCTGTGGCGCTGAGGTCACTGCCATGTCACATGGGGACTTCCTACTTAGCTAGGCTGACTGGGTATTGAACCCAGGACTTCTCAAAAAGAGGTACCCCAGCCCCTGGGGTGCATACCACTAGAATAGCTAAGAATTCATGAGAAAACATAGATAAATTCATAGGCTCTGCCTCAGTATATCAGTGCCTCAGTCAACTCAGGAAAAGATGTTTTAATGCACATTACTTGCAGATTAAGGGGTCCACACTACATCCTGATTGAATGTTTGGTTCCATAGGTCAAAATGTGTTATCACCCATTTCGGCTAGGCCAATACTAAGACAAAAATGCAAGACTGCTTAGAGCACCTCTAATACAACTAACGTATACCCTAAAGCATTGGAAAAGCACTTTTTCTTACTCCCCCCTTGTGCTGTGGTGGCCACCACTGTCGCATTTTCAGGAAGAAGGGATTTTTTCTTGGCCTCTCCTTGGTTCCCACACCTACTTTAAAATACCTATAGCTTCCCTGACACTGGAAAGGAGCGCTTTACCATAGCCAGCAACTGTTGCTGCATTGTTCATGACAATTTCCAACAGAAAACTCAGCGCTGTGGCTTGGTGGGGTTAGAATAGGGCATGCAAAGACCATATGCATATGCATCCCTCCCTCCAAGCTGCAGCGTGACACAACCCAACGCCAGACTTTCATAGGACGTTCGATCTGAGTCCCCTGGAACCTGATGGAGACACCTGTCCTGATACTGGGGCGAGGGGGCGACGATTGAATTAAAATTGCCCCTTGGTGGGGTCTTGGGTTCTGGTTCAGTCTCCTGCTGCTGCTTGTCGGTGCGAACAGCGGCCTACTCAGCGACGCTTCGCGAGGATATCTGTACAACGGAGGAACGGAAGGATGAGGGACGAATCCATGCAAACGCGAATCCACAACACCTAAATCCGTCAAATGACGGCCTAGAATTTTTCTGAAAGCACATACCTGACCAGAATCCCATTGTGCATCAGATGCACATTTTTATAAAATTTGCGGTCATCCCCTGATTTTTTAAATCAGGAAATTCCCACGCAGAAAAAGACGGCGCGCCGGAGCGGTTCCTAACGAAGCGCCGGAAAACAAAGAATTAATGAGATTATAAACATATGTCACGTATAATGAAGAAAATGAAGAGACACACATAAATCAATAAACATCGAGATTCCAGCCACACTGACAGAAAGAATCAGAAATCAAAGAATTCAAGAATCAACGAAAAGACTTCAATGAATCAGGTATAAACCACAGGTGTGCTCGTCTCGTATGCAGCATGCACATAGCTCGTCTCTTGTCTCCGTGTCCGAGCCGTGTAGCACCGCTTACGCACAATAGAGGGATAGATTAGAAGATGGTAGATAATTAGAGGAAAGTTCAGGGTGATTAGACATGCACACATATGCATAAAGGATTTGCTCGCTTGTGTTTCGATCTCCACTCCACCTTGCTCTCTCTCTCCAGCGGTGAGTAAGGTAGGTAAGCCCAGGAGGGGCCGGCCCTTGGTAGAGTTCGTGATCTGGGTATGGAAGTGAGATTGGTACAGGTGATTGCAAAACTCATGCATGAACGTGCATGCATATGACGCATTAAAGGGTAGGCCACGCGTGGTGCGCACGGTAAAACCCTTGTTTAGGTTACCCAGGGGCTCCACCCCACGTTCTATAAGAGGACGGGTGGAGTTCCTTAAGCTTGCTTGCTTGTACTTGGGTTTGGGAACAGTGTATTGTAGGGCAGCCTGAGAAGCGTATAACACATGGAGGCTGTCTTGGTTCCTCCGTCTCAAACCCAAGTCATTTGCCTCTGTTTTACAGGTGGGAAGGTCAGGGTGATTGTTGCAGCAGCGATTGTTTTTTTCTGCCCTGCTAAACAAGGGCGCTGAACACACCAAAGAAATAACTCCGCCTCTGCCTGTGGCGGAGCAGGGAGTCCGACTCAATCGACATCTGCGCCGTGCACGCCAAAAGAGCACTCCTTCCCTCGAAGCCCTAGCAGGGAAATGCCTTGTAGCGTCCCTGTTAGGCCACAGACGCTTAGTAGCTCTGTGTTCTCTTGCCATCTCACAGGTGAGCCATTAGGGGTCGTGACATCTTCATCAACACCACCCAGTAGAGTGTGTGTGTAGGAGTGGTAGTCCTGAGTGGGGGCTTGAGCCAGTTGAGCAAGTGCTCGGCCACAAAGGATGGTGCCACTGTAGAGTGTGTAGGACCTGTAGTGCGTGTGTCACTGTCCCACCCGTTTCCTGCAATTTTAGCGGGGTCGGTGGGCAGTGGCAGTGGTTAGGCTAGATTTTGGCCTTCATAGCAAACAGGCGTTTTCATGCCTTCAAAGCTTTTGGCCACCCCTCCCCTGTAGTTGGCAGGTAGGTAGGGAAAACAATACCCGGACTCGTAGGCTTGGTATTCCCCCAAGGTTTCGTGCCAGCACAGAAACTGGGCGCTTAGGGGCGGAGAGACCCGGGGCGTACCCCGTGGCACCGGTAACACATCTGCCGGGTTTAGCAAGCTTGCAGACTTGGGTATACTTAGGACACCATTTCTGCGGCTTGCTCTAGGGGCCTTAGGATTAGCACACTCACACATACGCTTAGGCAGGTAAGGGTAAGGTTCAGTCCCTAGCTTTAGTCTTGGACGCAGGCGTCTCAGCGAGCCTTCGCAACTGACGAAGATTGTTCTGGGACAAGTAGTCTACCAGAACTGATTTTAGGCGTCTCTCAGGTCGCACAAACGCTGAGAAGGGCTCCCGGGTGGCCTCTTCGACTCCAAACCCTTCCCAAAGGGTGAGGAGGCGCCAACCCTGGCAATAGCGGTGGCGTAGTACAGACCTCATCAGGTAGAAGCCTTCCTTAGCCATCTCCTCCGCGTTCATGTCCGGGAGGTCCCCTTCAACGTTCACCGGGCTGGCAGCCCCCTGTAGGTCTAGAGCGGCGATCTCCTTGTTGTTCAGCTGCTACTCCTCCCCACATAGGTCTTCAGGATCATAGTAGCGCTTCAGGTGCTGAGCAGCGCACACCAGCATCCCCCCTAGTCGGGGAGAACAACGCACTGTGATATGGTGTCCATCCACGGATAGAATCTTGTAGGGCCCGAAGTAGGGGTCATCGCTGGTAGAGCGTGGCCAGGCGGGTAGTCCGCTGTGGTGCACCAGCACCCAGTCAACCTCTTGGTAGGAAGCAGGCGACCGGTGCTTGTTCTTCTTGTTCCACTGACGCTCCCTCACTCTCTGGAGCATAGCCTTGGCGCTGTCCATCTTCGCTTGTTGCTCCTGGACCCAGTTACCCACAGAAGAATGGGTATCCTCTGGATAGGGAGCATGTAGGCACCACGCGGGGCGTCCTAGGAATAGCTCATGGGGTGAGTAGCCAGTCGCCGAACTCTCTTTGGAGTTCATCATCAAGGATATGACGGGGAGTAGTCTCCCCAAGTCTGTGGTGCGTTCAGTTTTGCACCATATCCTTACATTCTTCTTGAGGACACGAATCTGTCGCTCACATAGGGGGTTGCTCGTGTGAGAGTAGGGGATCCCCGTAGACACCTGGATATTGAGGGATCTCAGGACCCTCTTGTACCAGCCGGTATCTGAGTGTACTCGTACGTCCTCATCGGAGTTGATCTCCTTGGGCGCCCCATGGACACAAAACCACTTCTCCAGGAGTATCTTGATAGTCTCCTCTCCGGTAATGTGCTTGGTACATGGGAACACCCTGGTACACCTGGTCAACCCACAGGTCACCACGAGGGCAAAGTCCTGGCCGCCAAACTTCGGCATCTCCGTGTAGTCCACATAGAGAACACTGTTAGCACAGTGGGGAATGGGCAGGGTCCAGTAGAGACCCCTGTCCCTGATATCCCCTGGTTTGCAGGACCTACACGGGCACTTTTGCACGATAGGCTGGCGGGTCTTCCGCAGTTGGTCATCAGTCCACGTAGTGTGGAACCACTGCTTGAATAGCCTCAGGGTACGGTCAGCACCCACATGACCGCTGGACTCATGGGTGCACTTCAGTAGCGCTGGGACTCTGTCACTCGGTACCACGATGCGGTCCTCGTGCCAGAGATATCTCTTGTCCCTCTTCCACTGCTCTTGGTTGACCAGGAGGGGTTCAAGGCGCTTCTCCAGGCGCTTATAGATATCCCCAAACTCCTTCAGGTATTCCGCTTGTTGGAGTCAGTCTAGAGGTCGTATCGTAGTCATGTTGAGTTCCAAGTGTACGTCCATACGGCTGAACGCCTCCGTAGCCAGCGCTTCAGACCGGGCACCAATCAGGGCGTCGGGTAGGTCCACCAGCGCCGTAGCTTGGCCTTCTCAGGTGGGGGACCCTTCTGGAAAGTGCGGACCGGCTCTTGGTCGCACAGCCAGACCACAGGGTTACTCCCCAGCAGTCGTGCCAGAGAGGATAGCACCAGCATACCCGCGAGCAACTCCTGCTCATAGGTGGAGTAGTTGCCTCTGGCCTGGTTCCATTTCCAGTTCGAATGGCCCAGGGGCACTACGATCCACTTGTCGTCAGGGTAGCTGTGCTTGAGAGTTCCATCTTGGTTGAGATCTTCCGTCCCCCATTGGGAAATAGCCGAGTCGAATTCCTCCTTCTCTAGTGCTTGCCATTGGAACGACGTTCCACCATCGCCCACATTGCTGGCGTCGGTCACCAGGATAATTTCACCTTGTGCTCTAGGCACGCCCAAGCACTTCGTGTTGGCCACCTTGTCTTTGAGCTCGTCAAACGCTTGTTGCTCTTGTGGGCCCCAGCGCCAAGTAGTACTCTTCTTGATCAGGTCCGTCAGAATGGCGCTGGTGTAGATGAAGTTCTTGATATGGCGGCGGTAGAAGTTGCACGCCCCAATGAAACTGCGTACATCATGGAGTCCTTTCTTGGGGTCTTCATGTCGTACTTTAGCATCCATCAGGGGTTTGGCTTTAGAGGCCGCTGGGGTCCACCACCCATAGCCAATGTCAAACCCCAGGTACTTCATGGTCTCCTGCATGAACTCAGACTTCTCCAGCTTGAGTCGTGTGTGGTTCTCCTGGCAGACTGCAAAGAACTCACCCAAGAGGATTAGGTGATCCTCCTCGGTATTGATCCCGAGGCATACATCGTCGATGTGCGCTTCCATCTGAGCCCCACGGGATATGAGTTCTTGCACCTGGGTTCTTCGTCGTAGGATGGACAGGATCCTGTTCATCTGCTCTTGAAATAGAGCGGGTGCGTTGGCCACGCCAAAGGGCATGACCTTCCACTTCAACACCCTCCCCTTAGGGGTGATGAAGGCTAGTAGCTCATGGGCGTTCGGCGTCAGGTCCACCTGCCAGAATCCGCTCCTCTTGTCCATCTTGGTCTTGTAGCGACAGGAGGCTATCTTCTCAAGGGTAGACTCCATATTAGGAATGGACCCTGAGTGGTTCAACATTTTCTTGTTCAGCTCTCCGTAGTCCACTACCAGCCGTTCGGCTGGAGACCCAGGTTTAGCCACCAGGAAACAGGGGCTGCAGTGCTGGGGGTAGTCCCCTTCCCTGTACTCCAGGACCAGGCCAGCGTCGATACACTCTTGTATTTGTCGCTCTATCTCATCGGCCTTTTCTTGAGGAGCAGGATAGGGTCTCCTCCGGACCTTGTGATCCACGAACTCGGGCTTCAGCTTGAGGTCCATCTGTACCAGCTTGTCGCATGAGGCTGGGGGTGATAGTTCCCCAAACACCTCCAGGTAGGTACTTATAAGCTTCTGCACCTGCGGGTCCAATAGTTTAATCTTGTCATCCATGTCCTCGTCGGAGTGTAGGTTGCTTGCCCCCTGGGTAATAGAAGCCGGGAGGTGGTCCTCCACGGGCTTTTCGCCCTTAGTAGTATTCTTCAACCCTTGGTAGGCGTATAGAAGGTGTTGTTCAACCATCTCCGGTGGACGAGGGTTACATAGGCACGCTCGAGGGGGTTCACATACACATTCCTCCGAGCCTTCATCCTCCTCTGGGGTCCTCACATGGGCACCCCACACGCTTCTCATGAGCTTAAGATGTACCTCCCTTTGCCAGGTGGTGATCTTCTGTTCGAGGTCCTCCTTCAATTGGGATAGATCTCCCATACACCCTTGCTTTCGTGGCCATGAGCTGCGAGTAGGCTTAGCGTAGCATAGCTTTTTCGCCACCGACCTCCTCTTGGAGTCCACGTACTCCCTTAGCCTGGATCACGAGTCCAGCTCCTCGTCCAAGGGGTCTTCCACTCTCATGGAGAGTAGGGGTTTCAGTGGGGCGACATACTCGGCGTTCTCCACTTCCTCCACGCATGTCTGCACAAAGAAGGCATCATGCTCAGTTTCGTCATCAGAGTGGATAGAGGTTTGAGGTTTGAGGTTGGATTTTGCGGGTACTAGACGCCTTTCGGCTCCGGGGAGCCAATTGGACGGGCCAGCTGATATCCTCCCCGGCGGGTCCTAGTGGGGAGCCCTCCAAGACGCACCTCCTGCCTGGTGGCGGAGTCCCCCGGGTTCACAGGGCTCGGAGCCCCGTCCCTCCCGGGCTTCCCCGTTTCAAGTGCAGCAATTCGCAGCCGTGGCTGCGGGCGCTTACCCACCGCGTCGCCCCCCTAATGCGTGGTCGCCCGGGGCGCCGGCGCCGCCGGGCCCGTGCTACTGGCTTGTCGCCAGTGGGACCCCCTTGAGCTGGCGCAGAGGCTGCCCAGCCTAGGGGTTGGGGCGTGGCGCTGTGCGCCACTACTGCCTTGGCGGGTGCAGTGCCCCGTCCGTGTGTGCGCGGCGCTCGCGGCCGGTCCGGTGGGCTCGGGCCGGTACCTGGTGTTGTGTCTCTCCCATTTCCCCCTTCCCGCCCCGCGTGTCCCGCGCTACGTGTGGCGGGCCGTCCCGTCCGGTTGTCCCTTACCCTCGCTCGCTGGTACGCCATTCCACGCGGTCCGTGCGTTCCGCGAGCTCGGTCCGGTTGCCCTTCTGGTAGTCCCCGCGTGCCCTTTGCGTGTGTGTGCGCTCGCACTCCCGCGGCGTCCGCTCCCCCCCCCCTGGGTGGTGTGGCATGCGCACCTTGCACGGTCCCGGCACTGGGCGCTGGTACGGCCGTTCCTCGTGGTCCGTGCCCCACCGCATTTTCCTGCCCCGGTCCCTTGCTCCGTCTGGCGTGCTGGGGGGGGGGGCGGTCCGGTCCCGGTCCCCCCCTACCTAGCTTGGGGCTGTTGTTGCGAGGGGCGTCTGAGGTCAGGCGCTCCCCCTCCCCCGACTGCCCGCCCACTGGGCGGGCTGTTGGGGTCCGCTACCCACGTGCTGTGGGCGCAGGTGTGTGGGTGTGGGGGCCCAACACTGTCCCCTTGGCCTGCATGCCCTGTGCGGGCTGCGTGCCGCGGGGGTGGTGTGGTGGGGGGCCGTCCCCGAGGGGGGTGGCCTGCCACTGTTGTGAGGGGCATCTGGTGTCAGGCGCTGTCCCTCCCCCGACCGCCCATCCCCTGGGGCGGGCAGCCGGGGTAGCGCGACCCGTCTGTTCCGGGTGCGGTCGGTGCGGGCGTGGGGACCCAGCACCGGTTCGACAGCGTGCGCCCTTGCGGGCCGGCGTTCCTCGCTGTGGGGGTGGCGAAAGGGCGTCCCCGGGGGGGTTCCTTTCACCGTTGTGAGGGGCGTCTGAGGTCAGGCGCTGCCCCTCCCCCAATTGCCCGCCCACTGGGCGGGCTATTGGGGTCCGCCAGCCACGTGCTCTGGGCGCGGGTGTGTTGGTGTGGGGGCTCAAAACTGTCCCCTTGGCCTGCATGCCCCGTGGGGGCTGCGTGCCGCGGGGGTGGTGGGGCGCCGTCCCCGGGGGGGGTGGCCTGCCACCGTTGTGCGGGCCGTCTGGTGTCAGGCGCTGTCCCTCCCCCGGCCGCCCGTCCTCTGGAGCGGGCAGCCAGGGTTCCGCGACCCGTGTGTCCCGGGTGCGGTCGGTGCGGGCGTGGGGACCCAGCACGGGCCCCACAGCATGCGCCCTTGCGGGCCGGCGTTGCTCGCTGTGGGGGTGCCGGAAGGGCGTCCCCGGGGGGGCTTCCTTCCACCATTGTGAGGGGCGTCTGAGGTCAGGCGCTGCCCCTCCCCCGACTGCCCGCCCACTGGGCGGGCTTTTGGGGTCCGCCACCCATGTGCTGTGGGCGCGGGTGTGTGGGTGTGGGGGCCCAACACTGTCCCCTGGGCCTGCATGCCCTGTGGGGGCTGCGTGCTGCGGGGGTGGTGGGGGGCCATCCCCGGGGGGGGTGGCCTGCCACCGTTGTGAGGGGCGTCTGGTGTCAGGCACTGTCCCTCCCCCGGCCGCCCGTCCTCTCCAGCGGGCAGCCAGGGTTCCGCGACCCGTGTGTCCCGGGTGCAGTCGATGCGGGCGTGGGGACCCAGCACCGGCCCCACAGCGTGCGCCCTTGCGGGCGAGCGTTGCTTGCTGTGGAGCTGGCGGAAGGGCGTCCCCGGGCGGGTGCCTTCCACCATTGTGAGGGGCGTCTGAGGTCAGGCGCTGTCCCTCCCCCAACTGCCCGCCCACTGGGCCGGCTGTTGGGTCCGCCACCCACGTGCTGTGGGCGCGGGTGTGTGGGTGTGGGGGCCCAACACTGTCCCCTTGGCCTGCATGCCCCGTGGGGGCTGCGTGCCGCGGGGGTGGCGGGGGGCCGTCCCCGGGGAGGGTGGCCTGCCACCGTTGTGAGGGGCGTCTGGTGTCAGGCACTTTCCCTCCCCCGGCTGCCCGTCCTCTGGAGCGGGCAGCCAGGGTTCCGCGACCCGTGTGTCCCGGGTGCGGTCGGTGCGGGCGTGGGGACCCAGCACCGGCCCCACAACGTGCGTTCTTGCAGGCCGGCGTTACTCGCTGTGGGGGTGGCGGAACGGCGTTCCCGGGGGGGTGCCTTCCACCATTGTGAGGGGCGTCTGAGGTCAGACGCTGTCCCTCCCCCAACTGCCCGCCAACTGGGCGGGCTGTTGGGGTCCGCCACCTACGTGCTGTGGGCGCGGGTGTGTGGGTGTGGGGGCCCAACACTGTCCCCTTGGCCTGCATGCCCTGTGGGGGCTGCGTGCCGCGGGGGTGGTGGGGGGCCGTCCCCGCGAGGGGTGGCCTGCCACCGTTGTGAGGGGCGTCTAGTGTCAGGCGCTGTCCCTCCTCCGGCTGCCCGTCCTCTGGAGCGGGCAGCCAGGGTTCTGCGACCCGTGTGTCCCGGGTGCGGTCAGTGCGGGCGTGGGGACCCAGCACCGGCCCCACGGCGCGCGCCCTTGCGGGCCGGCGTTGCGCGCGGTGGGGATGGCCGAAGGGCGTCCCCGGGGGGGGTGCCGTCCGCCGTTGTGAGGGGCGCCCTGGGGGCAGGCGCTCCCCCTAGCCCGACCGCCCGCCCTCTGGGCGGGCTGCTTGGGCTTGCTGGCCACTGGCTGTGGGTGCTGGGGCTGCGGGCGTGGGGACCCGTCACCAACCCCACAGGGCGCGCTCTTGCGTGCTGTGGGGGCGGCATGAGGGTGCCCGGGGGGGGCGCCTCTTCACTGGGTGTGGGGCGTCCGGGGTCGGGCGCTCTCCCACCCCCGACTGCCCGCCCTCTGGGTGGGCTGCCGGGGCCCACTACCCACTGGCTGTGGGTGCGGGGGGGTGCGGGCGTGGGGACCCGTCACCAACCCCAAAGCGCGCGCTCTTGCGAGCTGGCTTTGCGCGCTCTGGGGGCGGCACGAGGGCGCCCGGGGGGGGGCGCCTCCTGCCTGGGTGTGGGGCGTCCGGGGTTGGGCGCTCTCCCACCCCCGACCACCCGTCCTTTCGGGCGTGTGGCCGGGGCCCGCTTCCCACTGGCCGTGGGTGCGCAGTGCGAGCGTGGGGGCCCAGCTGTCCTTGGCACCTTGTCCCGTGCCACGGTTCGTCGTGTGTTGTGCGCGCTTCCCGGGTTCGCGGCACCCGGTCGCCGTTGTCGCTTGGCACCTGTCCTCGTGCCGTGGTTGTGGCCGGGCCTCTCTGGCATGCCTCGTGGCCCTGCGTTGGTGCGCCGCTCCTCATCCCGTCCGATTGCTCTCGGTGCTCCGGTCGGCTTTCCCGTCGCCGTGGTGCCTTCCCCCGACCCGGGGGCTGTCGCCCCCGGCTTTCCTCGGTGGCTGCGCGGGGCACGTGGAGGCCGGCCGAGAACTGGGCTCATTGTGCCTGCCGCTGGCCCCTGCCGAGGCAAGGGCGCTGGGCGCGCTCCGCGTCGTACCCGTCGGGGCCCCGCGATGGGGTTGTCCCTGGTGGGTCCCTCCAGCTTCGGTCTTGGGCTGCGTGCGCTGCGGTGGTTTGGCGTGTGTGGACCCGGTCACTGATGCGTCCGGTTTCCCGTACCATCCGTCTTGCGACGGGGGACTCGGCCGGTGCACCGGGGCTGTTTCGTGTGGACGCCGACACCGCCCCTTTCGGGTCGGAGGACGCCACGCCCGGGTTCCGCGCGTGTGTGCATGTGCGTGCCCTGCTTGGCCGGGTCGGTCGGGCCGGCCTCCTGGGCGCGTTTTGGTCTGCCTCACCTTTCCTTTGGCCGTTCTTGGTGCGCTCTTTGCTTGTTCGGCCCCCTCTGGGCTGGGGTTGCCCCCTTTGTGGTTGCTGTTGGGTTTTTTTTGTTTTTTTTGTTTCTTTTCCCCTTCTCCCCCTCGTTGCGCCCCTGTTGTGTCCTGCTTTGCGTGTTTTCCGGCCCCGGGTGCCCTGGGCCTTGGCGTCCCGTTTCCCCCCCCCCTTTTTTTTTTCCCCTCCCTGGTGTTTCTGGCGTTTCCTGCTTTCCGGTTGCCTTGGGCCTCTGTGCCCCCCCTCCCCCTTTTTTTTTTCTTGGTTACTTGTTGTTTCTTTTTCCGTTTTTTTTGTTTTTTTTCCTTTTTTTTTCCCCTTCTTTTTTTGCCGGTTGTGCGGTGCGGGGCGGGGTTGTGTGTCTTGGGCCGTCGGGTGTGCCTTGGTGATGCTGTCCCTGTCGCTGCTCTGTGTGCGCTGGCTGGTGTTGTGTGGTGTTGGCTGTTGGGCCTGGCTGTCCTCTGCTGTCTCCTGGTGGGTCTTGGTGTCGTGCTTCGGTGGTGCTGTCCTTGTCTGGCCGCGTGGCTCGCCGCCCTGTGGTTCGGCGTGGTGTGTCTTGGTGTTCCGCTGCCCTGTGTTGTGTTCTGTTGCGCGGTGCTGTCGTGTGGTGGTGTGCTGTCGCACTCTGCCGTTTGTTTGCATCGTTGCCTGTGCCTGTTGTTTGTTTCTTGTCGCTGCGCGTCTGCTGTGTGTGTTCTGGGGTGTCGTGCTGTGTGTTCCCTGTCCTGCCCGTTCGTTGTGCTGTGCGCGTCGTCTGTGCTGTTTCTGGTGGCTGGTGTTGTTGGTTCCTGGTGTCGCCGCCTTTTGTTTGGGGTCTGCTGGTGGCTCTGGTTGCCCGGCGTTGTCGTTTGGTGGTGCGTGTCGGCTCTGGTGCCCGCGTCTGGTCTGGCCGTCGCTGGGCGTCTTCCCTGTGGTGTCCTGCTCCCCTGTGCTGTGTCCTGTGGCGCTGTGCTGCCGAGTGGTGCTGTGCTGTGGTGCCCTGTCTTTTTTTTTGTTTTTCTCCCTGCTGGTGGCGCTGGTTTCCTGTTGTTCCTTGTTGGTTCTGGGCTCCAGGCCGGTTCCGGGTCGTTTCTGTTTCTGTGCTCTGCCTGTGCGGTGCTGTGCTGGTGTGCCTGCGTCGTTGCTCTCTGTTCGGTCCTCTCCTGCCCTCGCGGGGCTGGCTGGTGTTCTGTGTTGTTGCCTGTTGTGTTTGTGTGTTTGCTGTTGGGCCTGGCTGTCCTCTGTTGTCTCCTGGTGGGTCCTGGTGGCTCCTGGTGTCGTGTCTCGGTGGCGTGCTGTGGTGTGTCCCTGGGTGCTGTGCTGCGCCGTGTTGCTGCGCGTTGTGCCGCCTGGCGTTGCGTTGTTGTGCGCTGTGTTGTTTCGTTTTGCTCCGTTTGGTGCCGCCACGTGCTGTGTTGTGTCCCGGGGCGCTGGCCGTCGTCTTGGAGTCCTGTGCCTTCTGGCGCCGTGTTTTGTCTTGTCCCCCCGCACTGTGTGTGTTGTGCTGTGGTGTGTCGCTGCGTGGTGTTGTTCGCCGTTGTGCTTTGTGCCGTGTGCGCCCTGGGGTGTCGTGTTGTGCGTTTCCTGTCGTCTCCGCCCTGTGCGGTGTTGCTGTGTGGCCCGCTCTCCCTCGGTGCCCTGCTCCCCTGTGCTGTGCCCCGTGGTGGTGTGCTGCCGTGTGGTGCCGGTGTCCTGGCTGGAGGGTCTTCCGCAGTTGGTCATCAGTCCACGTAGTGTGGAACCACTGCTTGAATAGCCTCAGGGTACGGTCAGCAGCCACATGACCGCCGGCCTCATGGGTCCACTTCAGTAGCGCTGGCACTTCGTCACTTGGTACCACGATGCGGTCCTCGTGCCAGAGGTAGCTCTTGTCCCTCTTCCACTGCTCTTGGTTGACCAGGAGGGGTTCAAGGCGCTTCTCCAGGCGCTTATAGATATCCCCGAACTCCTCCAGGTATTCCGCTTGTTGGAGTCAGTCTAGAGGTCGTATCGTAGTCATGTTGAGTTCCAAGTGTACGTCCATACGGCTGAACGCCTCCTTAGCCAGCGCTTCAGACCGGGCACCAATCAGGGCGTCGGGTAGGTCCACCAGCACCGCAGCTTGGCCTTCTGAGGTGGGGGACCCTTCTGGAAAGTGCGGACCGGCTCTTGGTCGCACAGCCAGACCACAGGGTTACTCCCCAGCAGTCGTGCCAGAGAGGATAGCACCAGCATACCCGCGAGCAACTCCTGCTCATAGGTGGAGTAGTTGCCTCTGGCCTGGTTCCATTTCCAGTTCGAATGGCCCAGGGGTACTACGATCCACTTGTCGTCAGGGTGGCTGCGCTTGAGGGTTCCATCTTGGTTGAGACCTTCCGTCCCCCATTGGGAAATAGCCGAGTGGAATTCCTCCTTCTCTCGTGCTTGCCATTGGAACGACGTTCCACCACCGCCCACATTGCTGGCGTCGGTCACCAGAATAATTTCACCTTGTGCTCTAGGCACGCCCAAGCACTTAGTGTTGGCCACCTTGTCTTTGAGCTCGTCAAACGCTTGTTGCTCTTGTGGGCCCCAGCGCCAAGTAGTACTCTTCTTGATCAGGTCCGTCAGAATGGCGTTGGTGTAGGTGAAGTTCTTGATAAGGCGGCGGTAGAAGTTGCACGCCCCAATAAAACTGCGTACATCATGGAGTCCTTTCTTGGGGTCTTCATGTCGTACCTTAGCATCCATCAGGGGTTTGGCCTTAGAGGCCGCTGGGGTCCACCACCCATAGCCAACGTCAAACTCCAGGTACTCCATGGTCTCCTGCATGAATTCACTCTTCTCCAGCTTGAGTCGTGTGTGGTTCTCCTGGCAGACCGCAAAGAACTCACCCAAGAGGATTAGGTGATCCTCCTCGGTATTGGTCCCGAGGCATACATCGTCGATGTGCGCTTCCATCTGAGCCCCACGGGATACGAATTCTTGCACCTGGGTTCTTCGTCGTAGGATGGACAGGATCCTGTTCATCTGCTCTTGAAAAAGAGCGGGTGCGTTGGCCACGCCAAAGGGCATGACCTTCCACTGAAACACCCTCCCCTGAGGGGTGATGAGGGCTAGTAGCTCATGGGCGTTCGGCGTCAGGTCCACCTGCCAGAATCCGCTCCTCTTGTCCATCTTGGTCTTTTAGCGACAGGAGGCTATCTTCTCAAGGGTAGACTCCATATTAGGGATGGACCCTGAGTGGTTCAACATCTTCTTGTTCAGCTCTCCGTAGTCCACTACCAGCCGTTTGGCAATGAGCCAGCTTTAGCCACCAGGAAACAGGGGATCCAGTGCTGGGGGTAGTCCCCTTCCCTGTACTCCATGACCAGGCCAGCGTCGATACACTCTTGTATTTGCCGCTCTATCCCATCGGCCTGTTTTTTAGGAGCAGGATAGGGTCTCCTCCGGACCTTGTGATCCACGAACTCGGGTTTCAGCTTGAGGTCCATCTGTACCAGCTGGTCGCATGAGGCTGGGGGTGGTAGTTCCCCAAACACCTCCAGGTAGGTACTTATAAGCTTCTGCACCTGCGGGTCCAATAGTTTAATCTTGTCATCCATGTCCTCGTCGGAGTGTTGGTTGCTTGCCCCCTGGGTAATAGAAGCCGGAAGGTGGTCCTCCACCGGCTGTTTGCCCTTGGTGATATCCTTCAACCCTTGGTAGGCGTATAGAAGGTCTTGTTCAACCATCTCCGGTGGACGAGGGTTACATAGGCACGCTCGAGGGGGTTCACATACACATTCCTCCGAGCCTTCATCCTCCTCTGGGGTCCTCACATGGGCACCCTACACGCTTCTCATGAGCTTAAGATCTACCTCCCTTTGCCAGGTGGTGATCTTCTGTTCGAGGTCCTCCTTCAATTGGGATAGATCTCCCATACACCCTTGCTTTAGTGGCCATGAGCTGCGGGTAGGCTTAGCGTAGCATAGCTTTCTCGCCACCAACCTCCTCTTGGAGTCCACGTACTCCCTTAGCCTGGATCGGGAGTCCAGCTCCTCGTCCAAGGGGTCTTCCACTCTCATGGAGAGTAGGGGTTTCAGTGGGGCGACGTACTCGGCGTTCTCCACTTCCTCCACGAGTGTCTGCACGAGGAAGGCATCATGCTCAGTTTCGTCATCAGAGTGGATAGAGTTGGAGGCTCGGATAGTCCACACTCAGAGACTCCATCAGGAACAAGTACACGGCAGGGAGAGTTGGGGGCATTGGGGCTAGTCACGACGTATTCATCTCCCCCTCGTATAGTCTCAATAGCATCTTGAGGTCGTAGTCGATCCTTCAAGTCACCCAGCGTGAGTCCATCGCTCTCTTGTTGTATAGTCTGGACCAGAGTGGAGTCCAGGTCATCCCAGGGGATAGAGGTAAGACCCCCGTCCACCACGCTGAGCATACTTCCCCATCTGGGTTTCCCGATGGGTGTCTTGCGTCCCAGAGGCACGTAGATGGCCTCATCAGGTAGCCGGACAGAGCTGATAGTCAGCCTGTCCAGGAGGGTTCGCCAGCATTCGTTGCCCCCATGGGCTCCCCAATCGGGGGAACACAGGACCATACAGGAACGTTCCAGGGCCACTTTCGTCAAGACCTTTTCCAGTTCACTGAACCTGGGGTTTCCGTAGGCCATGCTGAAAGAGGGCCAGTAAAATTTGTAGCAGCAGTTTTTCCCCCTGCTGCAGTAGAGGTCCAAGACATGTTGCTTGTCGCTGGCGAACAACTCCACGCTCAGGTCTTCTCTGGAGTAACCCAACTCCTTCGGACCTTGGTCTAGGACTTCCCCCAATAGTTGATAGTCCTCAGTTTTGGAGGACGCCATCACGTTCGAGGGCTCCTCCTTCGATACCCTCAGGTACCTCAAGGTGTGCTCTGACTGCTCCGGTGGCACGGACTCTCTGCCATTGCCGTGGTCCACATAGAGGAGGTAGGGCGCCTGCAGCGTCAGGGATTGTATCTGGGAGTGCTGCATGAAGAAGTCACCACCCAATACAAAAAATCGAAAGCCTCAGTGTCCATCACATAGAACCCATGGGCGATAGTTCGGGAGCCCATTGGTATCTCCACTCCACAGCTCCCGCAGCTGTGCACCACATGTCAATCTCCCATTCGTATAGCCGCAGTGGGCATGGTGTTCGTCAGGCTCCCACAAGGTAAACTTTGTTTGGCCACGATTGATATGGTGGCTCCAGTATCCAGTACCCCCAGGTATTTACGTCCCCCTAGTCGGATACGTACCCAGAACACCAGGTCCAGGGCCCCACCGGAGCGTCCCCATCAGAACTCCGCGGGACAGGTCACCTCGAACCCCTTGTTCCACAATTTGCGGGCGATCCTCATGAAGAGGCTTTTCTTCTTGGCGTTGCCGTCATCACCACCTTCATGCTCAGGCTTGGCTCCTTGCTCTTCCTGGGCCCGTGTCTCCAAGCGTGTGGTAGGACCAGACTGCCCTCCAGAGGTCTCGGAGTTCCCCCCCCGATTAGGGTTGGGGCTGCCTCCGTTCTTGTCCTGGTTTTTGTTGTCCTTGTCTGGCTGGCGATTAGCGCCTCCTCCTCGTTCACCTTGGCTCTTGCCTTGGCCTTTCCCACGGCCTTTCGACTTGCCCTTGCCGGAGTCGTTGCCGTTGCCCTTGCCACCGCCCTTGCCAGAGCCTTTGCCAGGATCTTCGTCCTTCAGCTTCGCCGACAGGCGCTGCTTGTGGTAGCACTCATCCTCGTAGTGCTTCCTCTTCCCAAAGAAGGCACAAGTGATGGTGCACCTGTAATGATCCGGCATCTTAGGCTTGGCGCCGGTGTTGGTCTCCTGCTTCTTCCCCTGGACCACGAAGCAATCGCGCTGATCGCAGTCGGGGGCGTGCTGCGGGTGACCATGCTCGTCTCTGGCGTCACACCAGAAAAGCTCCTGGACATTCCCCATGATACGGGCGTGCTTGGGGGCACTCCCCTGTCCAGGTCTGGGTCCCTGGTACCCTTTGCCATGGTTCCCTGAGCCTCCTCCTGCAGGACGGTAGGCGTTCAGGTGCTGGTTGCTTTCTTTCTCCGGCGCCAGCTCCAAGAGTAGCACAGACAAATCCTCATGGTTGAGGGCTCTCGCCTTGCGCTCTGCTGTTGAACGGCACTCCTCCCACAGCTCCCGGGGGAGCTCAGCCACCAACCAGAGGAGCAGCTTGTCGCTGCCGTAGGAACCGGGCGTCAGTCGTCCCACCCAGTGGTCCAGGTCAGCCAGTAGCTCGGAGATCCTGGCTGGTTTGGGGTTGTTGGGTAGCACGGCCAGGTTCAGGATCTCAACCCTGATGGAGAGGTCGGTTTCGTAGGTAGGGTACTGCCTTTCCAAGGCAACCAACACGTCGGCGAAGGTGGCGGACTTCGTCACGATCTGCTTGACCTGCTTCTCCAGGTACTTGGTGTTGCAGCACTGCAGGAGCAGATCTCACTTGACTCGCCCACTAGCATGGGTTTGGCCGGTCATTCGGAGGAACCGGCCAAAGTGCTCAGCGAACTCGCTGAGATCCTTGCCTGTGAACTCAGGCAAGTTCACCACAATTTTGGAGATGGCGCTCGCCTTAGCCTCCTGAGACCTGCGTCCCTCAGGGCGCTTGGTCTTCCTCTTCTTCTTCATCTTCCGCCCGCTCGGTTTCTCTGGGTCCTCAGGGCCGTCGTCCTCCGAGGGCGAAGCAGAAGTCATGGACGGCGGCTCATCAACAGAGGAGTCTCCGCCTAGGTCACTAGAGCCGTAGGGCTCCACGTCAACCATTTCCCTTAGGGCTGTCAGCTCCAGCCGGTGCAGGTTGGCTCTCGTGGAATTCTCCACGTGGCTGTAGGGAGGCTGGGCCGTTCTTGGTATGAAAGGGCTTCTCGGTATCACAGCAGGGTTCGGCATAGGTTGGCTCCTCAGGCTTCCCAGGGTGTTTGTCAACCCTGCCGCCAAGTGATTGGCTTGTACTCGGTGAGGTGAAACCCCCACAATGGTAGGTGACGCTTGGGGAGGAATCAGGGGCTCCAGTTTAGCCGGAATCTCTTGAGTGAGATCACCAACAAGTTCAGAGGTGGCTCCTCGGAGGGCCTCTTTAATCTCCGACCGCGTCAGGGACCTGTTGGAGGATCTCCCCGCTCCTCCACTCCTGCTCCCGCATGACTCAGGGCCTCTCCTCAGCCCACTCAGGGTGGCATACCCAGGAACATCCACATATGCTACCGTAGCGGGTAGAGGATGGTGATAATCCGCCGCATACCAGCGCGGCGCACAATCGGAGGCCACTGGCTCACTGGCAGTAGTTGCCTCTGGAAACGCAGTGGTGGATGGGTCCACACCATAGGCAGGGTAGGTATGCATGCCAGTAAAGCCTGCGCCCTCAGCCATAGGCGGGATGGTTATGGGTGTGGATGTTGCAGCAGCTGGGTCTGGAGTTGGGAGTGTGGTGGTTGCAGGAGAGGGTGATGCGTGGAGGCCACAGGCGCTTACTGCGCCCTCGAAGGTTGACTCGCTCGTTGGGTCATGCCCATGGTCCATTCCTTCGTCTGCCATGCTTTCTCCTGCATCCTTCTCCCTCTCCCTGTTTCTGTTCACCGGGTTGGTGTCCACTCCCTCAACTGAGAGGGCCTTGAAGGCCGATGGCAGTCCCTCCACCAATTCATCAGCCACGTCCACTGGCCCATGTAAGGGCACCGAAGGTACAGCGCCAGGTCCAGGTCCAGGCTCTCGAGGCGCTAGCAGTGCTGGTGCCTCAGGCGCCGTCTTCGCGTCGATGTCCTCCTTCTTTGTGTTCATACTCGCCCTTCTTACTCAGGACAGTCCTCGGCGCGCTGGGTGTACGGCACGGGGTTGCTGCCGGCACGCAGAGACTGTCTGCCTCTTGCTACCAGAAGGTTTTAAAGTGTTTTCAGCACTTTGTTTTTGATGTACTTCTCCTGCTGCTTGCTGCTGGTCATGGGATCCTGCTGCTTGTTTTTGATATTCAAAATGTTTTGGTGATATAAAACCAATCAAGTGCAACCCAAACCAGAGTAGTATGCAAGTAGAAGATTAACAGGATCAAAGCATGAAGGGCTGCAGTCACAAAGAGTTAGATAAAGAACGATATCAACAATAGACCACAGCAATAGACATTCAATGCAACTCAGGTTAAAATATTTTACATGATTGAGAAAAACTGTTTGGAAAACTGCCCCAAGGGCTCACACTCTCCATAGTGCCATTTTGTGATGTGCACTCTCTGTTTTTGGGTCCCATAGGTGCTGAGGTGGCATGGCTTGTGGCGCTGAGGTCACTGCCATGTCACATGGGGACTTCCTACTTAGCTAGGCTGACTGGGTATTGAACCCAGGACTTCTCAAAAAGAGGTACCCCAGGCCCTAGGGTGCATACCACTAGGATAGCTAAGAATTCATGAGAAAACATAGATAAATCCATAGGCTCTGCCTCAGTATATCAGTGCCTCAGTCAACTCAGGAAAAGATGTTTTAATGCACATTGCTTGCAGATTAAGGGGTCCACACTACATCCTGGTTCTATAGGTCAAAATGTGTTATCACCCATTTTGGCTAGGCCAATACTAAGATAAAAATGCAAGAGGACTTAGAGCACCTCTAATACAACTAAAGTATACCCTAAAGCATTGGAAAAGCACTTTTTCTTACTATTCGAATCCGATGGAACCCACTGACAAGGTCTACCTTCGAAAAGACGGTGGAACCCCCCACTGTACTCAGTCCGGATTGGATCGAGCAGTTCGGGTATTCAGCGCTCGGTAGTCGACGCACATACGCCATTTACCATCCGCTTTTTCACCAGCAGGCAACCCGCTCCATATGGACTTGAGGATGGTCCAATTCGGCCGAATCGATGCAACTTGTCCATTTGTCGTCGAAGCTCGTCTCATTGGCTCGGGTCCTCTTTAGAAGGTTGTACCCACGGTGGATTGTCTTCCGTATCGAGGGGTATTCGGTGGTCTCTCCGTGGTCGATGAGGAGGTAAGTATCCGAACTCCGCTTTCTCCCAATCGTAGAAACCTGCCCATTTATGTATCCGAATAGGCCAGTTACGTCGAACGGGGTCAAGCCAGTCATTGTCACTGCTTTCTTGCATCTTGTACATTTGATCGACCGGCACTGCGCCTCGAGGCATGCAGCACAGAAACACTTGATCACCGGTGAGATCAGCTCGACGGAGCTCCCGTTTAAGTTTCGGCAACGAGATGTACTCGATTTCCATGTCGCTGCACTGCTCATCGGTGATACCATCTTCCGTTTCGAAGTCATCGAGTGTGTCAGCACCGCTCTTGGCACGTGTCGACAAGTGTAGGTCAGGGCGTTCTTGGGCAGGTGGTGTAGGGCTCCCAACGGGACTTACTTTTGAGGTACTGGATGAAAGTATCGAAAGAAGATTCAACTTCGAAGCTGCCTGGAACTGCAGTTGGGTGGAATGTCTTGACTCATCAAAGGACAATCGGTATGAACTCCAACCGTGCCATACGTCCGCATACCATTTCTTTCAGTTGACAGTCGGGGTATTGCTTCGAAGCCATGGTAACCCAAGCACCACATCCGGTAGAATCTCCAAAACCTTGAAGTGATGTCGAAATACGAATTCTCCAACTCAAACATAAGTTCTGGTGTAGTATCACACTTCGACTTGGACACCTCTGGCGGTTACAACGTGTCCGGAGTTGGTCAGTTTATGGATGGGAAGTCACGCCCTCTCTGCAGATCTCGATCCACATGAAGTCACTCGGTGCTCCACAGTCAACTAACAATTCCACGCTAGAGTCGAAGGAGTCTTCGCCACGTGCGCAAATGCTCCCTCAAACCGTGAACAGAGTCGCTTGTTCAGGTTCAGTTCCTTCGACGTTGACACTCCCAAGTGTCGAATTCTTTTCGGGTTTGTTGGTACTGATGGCAGAGGTCAACTCTTCTCGAGGACGTCCGCCAACAGGTCTTCAAAGATGCTTTTTAGGCCGACGTGGGCCGTTCTCTACTCTTGCTGCGTGATCGAAATCGTCCCTGACTGCCCTGACTCAGATCTCTTCGAGGCGTGCCTGATCTTGTCCCTTGACGTTCTCTTCCTCGCGATGGTGGTCGATTCTTTTGAGAGTCGCGGGCCAAGTGGCTTGGCTCGCCACAGTTGTAGCAACGCCGCTTTTCTCGACTATCTTGGCGATTGAACCGATCATTTTGACGTTCCCCAATGTGGGCGTTTAGTGAAGCGGTACCCAGAACCCCATGGCTAGGTTAGGGCATACAACCGGTCTCCGGTCCACTAACCCCATGTACGGAAGGGAAGACCGGTCTCCGGTCCACTAACCCCATGTACGGAAGGCGCCCGTTGACGCCCGGTGCGAGCCCGGCGGGAGCGTGTTCCGTGCCGTAAAGCCCCGCATCGGCAACCGATGCACCGCCAGCGGAGATTTATATATCAGAATATCAGGAATCAACAGGGTTTTATTTTCATATTGTTTCCGTCAATTTTTACGCTTCCGTTCTAATATTTACTGTTTTGACTGCTGGCGGTTGGATCGCGACTTTACCGTAACCGCCAGTTTAACTGTTTATAGTGGAAATTTCAACGCTATCCGTGACGAAGGCTCTAAAGTCTTCAGGAATTGCGTTGATGCATCCGCAATTTTCACATTCTACACTCGCAACCTTAATCCGAATTTTTCAGGATGTCGAAATCGGATTTTCGACTTCGACATCCCCGCACTTGATTTGACCTCTTTCGAGTGGACCCACGTGCTTCCCTATGCACGAATCAACTTTCCTTTTATCCTGCCCTCCATTTGTCTTAAAGATATGGGCAAAACAAAGTTGATTCGTGAGGCCACTTGTGAAGGTCATATCTCGTGTTGCTTGCGAGGAATGACAATAAGGAAACGTGGGATGTATTCACAATACTCCCCACGTAATTTAGGAAGCATCATATGCCTTGCGTCTCCACACGTGCGCGCTAGTGTAATGGATCATGGTCAAGAGGGTAGAGTTTGCGTTGTAACTCTTTGGCCATGATATTGCGTGCGTTAAGATAACTTTCGAGTATAGCGAGCGAGTGTTGGTGTTGCATAGGAACTCTCCTTGAGTTCGTATGAGCGATTGACACAAAGTTATGCCCTTGGAGGGGCATGACATATCGTGGGGGGAGCTACCTTTTTGGGCAATATGGAGTATGTGCCTTGTGTTGTGTTGCGTGCCCATTTGGCGGGTCTATCGCTCCAGGCCAAACCCGCCAATGGACCTCATATTGTGCAAGCCCCTTCTCCATACTCCCCACGATCAATTGCAAGCCTAACCTTCGTGAAGGGAACCTTGTGTGGTGATCCCGAAGCGATGCGTTGGGAGCAAGGCGTGTATTTTGCAATTTTCCATATTTTCATGTGCCCACTTGGGAAGTAGCGCTCGTAACCTTTTAAGGCGCCCCAAGTGGAGCACATATGTGGAATCAAAGGTTATTGGTGTCAAGTCATTGTGTTTAGAAGGATTAGTTGATTGCACGATCCAAGCCGAAGATATTATAATATAATTGTGCACCTTTCAATGCACTTTTGTGTGTCTTTGTACCAATTTTACCGTTTTTGGCCCGTCATGATGTCAAGTGGCGACCATGTATCTCAACGTTGCGCTCAATTGACATCATGACCCAAGTATGATATGAGGGTACATACTTCGGTGCCCAACATATCTTGGACCCAGCGATTAACTCCTCTTGGGCTTGGCATACCGTGGCCGCCATGTTGGCGATTTGGGACTATCCCAAATCATGGGTTCACTTGGCGACCCTGCCATTCCCAAAACCGGAGGAGTTGGGCGACGCCCAAAAGATATGTTGGACACACATGACTTGATACCAATCCTATGGCACACTCCGGTCCAAGTCGGGCATGTGCCTCATTTGCCCCAACCATGAGTGTGCGCATTTTCAGCCGTTTTGAGCAATTTTCCACTTTTGCTGCCCGCCGTGCACTATGTTCTGCCCACCCGTGCACGCCGGACGCATGGACCAATGGACCATATATGATGTGGGTGTTATGCATATTGGTCCCCATGGTTCACACACCACGTGGGCGAAGCGGAGCAACCTTGGTTAAGGCGCTAGCCCAAAGTGAGTGTGGGCAATTTTGCCATTTTGGCATTCGTGGACCCAATTGGGATCGATACCACGCCAAGTTGCATGGAGATCTTTGAGAGCCAAGGGCATGGGAGTCTTTGTTGGACTCCCGGTGGATCGCGTATGGAATGGCGGATCCGATCTCCAAGCCGGCGTGGAGATATACTATTGGGAGCACACCGAATTTTGGCTCATTTCAAGCAGCCAAAATGACCCCATTTTGGGACCCCAATTTCCCCCTTCCGTGTGGTCAATTGGCGGCCCCATTTCTCTATGCCCACACGGAGCCCGGACCTAAATTCAAGTTGTACACTCAGATATGAGTCCTAGGTCCTGCCTCCTAACCTGTGAGCCATTGGCCTTGCCCTGGCCGGGCGAGCTACGCGTGGGAATGACGCCAATTTTGGTGATTTTGGCATCATGACCCCACTTGACGAATCCGTGTTGCCCTGATGCCGGGACCTCAGAGGGAACCAGGTTGGGTGAGGGCTCCAGGGAGTTCGTACTCGAAGAGCATAGGGTCAGTTGCCTCGTCCCTACCTCTGGCGGGTCCAGACGAGAGGTCAATTTTGGGGATTTTTGAGTTAATTTCAGATTGGGCTGAAACAGCCCATTTTCAGCTACCAAATCCTAGGGAATATTGGCGGGGCCATATCTCTATCTCAGTGGGGAGTTGGGACCTGCCGTTGAGGGAGCATAGGGAGCCACTGTCGGTTGGCCTTGGAGCCCCTTGGTTTCCAGGAACTCGCCTGTGGCTGGGCGGGACACCTCCCCCCAATGGCAGGGTTTCAGGGTCCGGACTGAGCAGGGCATGGGTTGTGTTTGAGCCCCCGCCCCAACCAGCCACTGAGAGGGTCGGACCTGGGATTGGGATATGAGTTGGGACTGAATGTCTATTGTTCTGTGATGCCCTTACCCCAGTCCAGTCTTAACCCCATGTGTACATATCCTGATGTGTTGCTGTACATACTTTCGTTCCCTTGTTGCAGAGTGGCAAGGATCCTGAAACGCTTTGTCACATGACATGAGCTCATTGATGCCCCTGTGAGCGTAGTGCTTTGCCTGCCTGCTCACTTGCGCGTGTCCACCGCAGCGTCCCGTGGCCGGCCCCCCACGGGAACGCGTCAAAAGCGTTTCACCGCCGCGGGGTTACCCAACCCTCGCGTGCCACTCGGGGCCACCAACCCCGAGCAGCGCGGCGCAGCTCGCAGCACGCAGCGCAGCGCAGCGGCTCGCAGCGCCACCCAGCGACAGCGCGGAGTTCGTCACGGAGCCAGCAGCGCTGTCCAGAGCATCGCCCTGACCGCGCCGCGACCGTGAAGGAAGTGGACAGACCAGACCCATCGGCCGACCAGCAAGGCCGCGTCAACCACTTCCACAACCACCGGCTGACCAGCACCAGCCGCACGCCCAGTCCAGTGCTGCAGCACCCGCCTCAACAACCACCACCAGTTCGTTGAGCGCAACGAGTGACCACCAAGGACCTCAAGACCAACTACGCCCCCGGCTGCCATGGTAAACTGGCAGGAAGCGGGCAGGACGTGGCCGCGGCCCCACCCCCATGCGGCACGCCTGCTGCGTGGGTTGGTTTGGGACCAGCACTACCGCCACAGCCACCCCCAGTGCGAAGGCGGCATGCCCGGGAGCTTCGAGCTCCGCGAGGACATGGGGGAGGACCGCCTGCGGGCAGTGGAGGAGTGGCTGCGGGCGGAAGGGTACGAGTACCGCTTCCGCCGCAAGCGCTGGAGGACCTGGACCCGGCCGGACAGGCCCGGCGAAGGCCTGCGTCCCGACGGGATTGAGGAGGACAAAATGCCCAAAGAGTACCCGTCGGGCGCCTCGATCAACGTCTCCATGTGGGACATGATCGAGAAGAACTTCCCGGAACCGGGGAGCGAGCGCAGGCTGCAGGGCAGCAGCAGCGCGTCTCCGGGGAAGGAGAAGCGGTCCGCCGGGGACAGGAAGCGGGACCGGAGGTGGCGGGAGTACCAGGAGTCCCTGGCCGCCGAAGCCGCCCAAAGCGCCAAGGGCGGAACCCCAGCCCCCGGTCCCCAACGGGCCAATGGTGGTCATCACCCCGGCCACGCCACCCTCGGCGACTTCATCCAAGTCGCCAGGCAGACCAAGGCCAAGCCCCGTCCGCTGCTCCTGAGTCCCCAGCAGGCCCCAGCAGGCCCCAGCAGCGACGTGGAGTCGGCCCACCGCGGGAGGATGCCGGCCGACCAGGCCAGCTCCAGCAGCAGCGTCGCTCCCGACAGGGACGTGGCGCGCGCCTGTGAGCGAGCCTGTGGGGTGCCCTGCAACCTTCGGGTTGCCCGACAACGTGCCAGGCAGCACAGCGCTGCCGTGGAGGGCGCCGTCGGCATCGCCCAGGAGGAGGCTGCGGAGTGGGCGCATGGCATGGCCATCCACGCCCAGACCGTGGCGGCCATTGCGGCCGGACTCACGGCCGTAGCCACCCATGGGGCAGCGACTGCCCAGGTCAACGGTGAGTTGGCGGCAGCCGACGAGGAGGCCCGCCTGACGCAGGAGGCCATTGCCTGCAAGGAGGCCGAGGTGAGGGCGCTGGAAGAGGCGCTTGCCCAAGGGAGGGCAAAGAAGGAGGCGGAGGAAAGGGCCCACGCCGAAGCGACGGCTAAGGCCCAGGCGGACACCGCCAAGAAGGACGCCATCGAGTCCGCGCGACGGAAGGTCGCTGAGGAGAAGGCCAAGACGGAGGCGGAGCTGGCGGCGTTGGAAGCGCAGAAGGCGCGGCTGCAGCAGGCCCGGGAAGCCGAGGCGGCTCGTGCTCGGGAGGAAGCCGAAGTGCGGGCTGCCGCAGCCACCGCCGCCGCAATGGAGGAGGCAGAGGCCAAACTCCGCCGCGAGACTCCCCCGGGAGGATCACGAGTGGAGACCCTTCGAAAGCTTTTCGAAGGGGACGCCTCCTCCAAGATGACGCTGGATGAGGCGGACAGGGGCAGCAGTGGGAGCAGTGGCCCCACCGCCCATCGACGGAGGAAGGGCAAGGGGAAGACCCCCGAGAGGCCACGAAGGCCAACGGGCGGACACCCCCACGACAGTGACCCCTTCTTCACCGCCAGCGACGGGGACGAACGAGGCCGCCGACATCGCCAAGTGGTGGCTTGGACGGGCGGAGGAGGCGGAGACGTCCCCATGGAACCGGAAGGTGGGGATGAGGATCTCCCTCCTCCCTACCGGAGCTCGGAGTCTTCCGAGACCGAGACGCCCAGGTGGGGTGACATGGACGAGGATGACGACATGGACTTCGGCATCACGAAGAAGCGCCCATCCTCGGACCCACCGAGGCAACCCGGCGGAGACCCACCGGGACCCCCTGGCGGAGGACCATCAGGACCCCCTGGAGGACGCCCACCAAGTGGACCCCCTGGAGGCGGACCACCGGGCGGGGGAGGACCCCCTGAACCGGGCAGACCCGGCGGAGGCCCTCCTTGAGGACCCCCTGGGGACCCCGACGACCCACCAGGGAACGGCGAGCCGGATACCACCTGGCGGTGGATTGTCTACCTCCGCATGAGGGTCTTTTCCCTCGAGTGCGAGGTAGACACGGGCAAGGGCGAGATGGCTCGCATCTCCAAGGTCGCCGCGCGCGCGCAGAAAGAGCTGGACATCGCCAGGGCCGAGACCAGGCAGCTGAACACGGTCATCAGCGGCCTGCAGCAGAGGCTGGACGCGCTGGAAGCCCGTGGGAGCGTCGGCAGCGACCACCCACCCCTGGAGTCTGGCTCGTCGGACAACGGCTAGGGACCCGGACCAGGTCCAGGCAGACCCCACGCCCCCGGCGGAGCACCCAGGAGTCGCCCCAGCGCCAGTGCCCCCTCTCTCACCGCCCCCTCTCACCACAGCGCGGGCCGCCACAACGAACGCGTGCCGCCCGGCAGTGGCAGTGAGGATTGGCGTGATGAGTGGCTCAGCGCGGAGTACCGCAACCGCCGTGCTCCACCGCGGACACCGGTACGCCCCCGACGCCCGGCACCAGCCCCAGAGCCAATCCCCATGGCTGGTGGACGTTATGGTGGACTCAGGGACGAGGTCCCCAGAGGAGACGTGGAGTGGGATGTCGGTGAAGGTGAGGACCTGGATCTGGACCTGGAGGAGTTCGACATCAGCCCGCCGCGTGGTGTACGACGGGAGGCCGCTGAACGCAGTCGCCGGCACGGTGATGAGGATGCGTACATGGAAGGAGTACGGCGTGAACATCTAGGTTCAGCGTACATGGAGGAACCGCGGCGTAGCCACAGGGATTCCATGGAGGAGATGGAACGTGGCGGCCGTGGGAGTCCGTGGGCGAGGCCGATGGGAACCTCGGTTGACCTCGCAGCCGGCGTTCATGGTCCCTAAGGCCGCGGATGCCGCCGTGTGGGAAGACTTGAAGGACATCAAGCCCCCCATGTACGACGGCAACCCCCTCAACCTCGACCGCTTCTTGGAGAAGCTGGACGATTGGGGGCTGACCGTCACTGAAGACCTGCATCCCGGGGATGCGGAGAGATATGTCTTCAGACGGTTCAGGTACCGCCTGCCGGAAGTGCTCGGCGAGCTATACTTCGTGGCGACCAAGGAGGGGAGAATCAAGACCCTCAAAGAAGCCAAGAAGTGGCTCAACGAGCAGGAGCGGGTGGACGCTCCGCAGGTGGCTGCCAAGCGCTGGAAGTGCATCAAGCTTGAGCATGATGGACGGGAGATCCGCCTACGAGATTGGCGAGACTTCCGAGGGAAATACACCCTCTTCCGCCGCAACGTGGAGGATTGGAACGAGGGTGACGAGCAGGCTCGCCTGCTCTCCATGCTGCCGGAAGCATGGATCAAGAGGGTCACCAAGAAGGAATCCAAGAGGGCCAAGTCCAACCACACGGTCAAGATTATGCTCCCCGAAGAGTATCATACGAACGTGGTGGCTTGGACGAGGAAGAACGTGGCCCGGGATGTCAAACGGCAGTCCCTGCGGAACGCTCTCCTCATCACCGTCTCGGGCGATCGCGAGAAGACCGCGATGTGGCGCCTTGACGAGTGTGAGCTGAGCGGCCAGACCATCCGTCTGCAGGCCATCCCGGCGCGGATGAGCTGCGACGAGATCCTGGAGTGGGTTGGCGAGGAAGTACTCAAGGAGTACCGAAACCTCCACCACACCCGCAGGTTGAGGCCCGGCGACCGCGACGTCAACTACGTTGGCGAGGGACCTGGCGGGGAAGCTGCCATGGACCCAGCGGGAGCCGGCGGCGATGAGACTCTCGTCGACGATGACGACGACGATGAGCCCGCCGAAGTGGCCGTTTGTGCCTTCGTGGCCAAGAACCTGAGCGCGGGGAGCAAACCGGGAAACTGGAAGCCCCTGCAGCAGGGTTGGAGGAAGCAGGAGAAGAGGGACCCTCGCCGCATTGGCGACCCTCCGCTGTCCTTTGGGGAGTTCATACGAGCTCACCCTCAGGGCTGTTTCATGTGTTATGGGAGGAAGCGAGGCTTCAACCATGACCACCGAACATGCCCCGTCCACAAGGCCGACACGGAGGCTTACAAGAAGGCGCACGGGTCGAAGAAGCGTGCGCCCGCGGGTATCCGGGAAGCCAAGGTGGAGGTGGACGGGGACGAGCTCTCCAAGCTGGTGTCGCAGGGGACCGAGTTGGCCAAGGAGATCCAGGAGATCAAGAGGAACTGGGTCCCCAGGTCGGACAACAAGAACAAGGAGAACAACCAGAATGACCAGAACAAGGACAAGGACAAGAACAAGGGTAAGAAAGGGGGAAGGAAGAAGGGCGTCAACGAGGTTGATGCGGAGGAGAACACCCCTTCCTCCACAACCGACGCCCCCTAGCGGAGCCCCTGCAGCCAAGGGCCCCAGCTAGGGCGGTCGCAGGATGGTGACGTGGGAAGCGCCGAACCATCCCAGTCGGGAGTCGATAAACACAAGGGGACTGCCGCGGGCGGAAGATCCGGTCCGGCACACAGTCGCGGAGGCGGGGTGAGGGCAAGTGAAGGCACGACCCCTTGCACCCGTTCGTCCTTCGCGACCAAGAATGTGTTTGATGTACTACAAGATCTATCCGAGAGTATCGGAGGATCACCCAGACCGCAGCTTGATGCTGCAGATGGGCAGACTGAGCCCATTGTCCACGACCTGCACCAGTCGCTTGTTGAGCTTCTGGAACGGCCGGAGATCCTGAGTTTGCACGCCGTGCGCCGTGTCGGTCGCGAGCGGCAGTTGCATCTTAAGGTCCGTGCCTTATGCGGCGAAGTGGAAAAGGTTTTCGACGTGTTGGTCGACACGGGAGCTCAAGTCAGCTTGGTCAAGGCTGGCCTACTTCCGCCAGAGTGTCTGACCGACAGTCGGAAACCTGTCAGGCTGAAGGTGGCGAACGGCCAGTACATGGTGGGAGGCACGAAGGAAGCGGCCATCGGGCTGCAGTTCGTGAACCATCGTGAGCTGAGCCGCCCAGACCTCGGCAAGGAAATCCTCCTGCACGGTCGCTTCTACGAGGCCGAGATGGACTGGGACATGATCGTTGGGTACGACTTCATGATGGAGACGGACTCCGGCGTCCTCCCGGCCCAGGCCTCCATGACCCTGTACCAGGACGACCAACTCTCGTGGCTCTCGTCACCTGAGCACCATGTGGAATGCCAATGGAACCCCCCTGAACGCAATCACCTCGAAGTGGCCGCGCTGGACACTGAGCCAACTGGTCCTGCAAACCAGGAGTACGGCGTAAGGCCGGAAGTGGCGATCCGAGTTGTCGCGGACTTGGGAGCTTCTGATCTGGCCCTGGATGCGTTCTCTTCAGGAACCTCCGCCCATCTTCGGGTGTGTGAGAAGTACTGGAGCGCACAGGACTCCGCGTGGAAGAAGCACTGGGGTCCGCATCAGGGATTGATGTGGATCCATTGCCCCCGCTGGGACATTCCAAGAGCGATAGCGAAGATTCGCAAGGACCGCTCCAAGGCAGTGCTGGTTCTTCCTATGGGATGCACCGAGGAGGAAAGTACCCGACATTGGGTAGCCTCATTGACCAACATGACCTTAAACAAGGTCGTCCTACCGGCTGGAGAGAGTGTCTATCAGGACGCTAAGGGACAGCCCATGCCACCCCAGAGATGGCCAACAGAATTCCACTATGTGGATGGGGGCCTTGATCAGGCCGACGCCACGGACTTCGTGTGTGTCAACCGCATCATAGCAGAGCCCTGGCGGCAATGCTTTGCGGTTCCCCCTGTTTACATCGACGAATCGGATTCGGAAGACCCCCTCACTGAAGAGGAGTGGGATCTGGTTCAGGGGTATATGGATCAGCCCTTTCACGACTGAGGAAACCAGCGTGAGGGCAAAGGCCAGGACAAAGCCTGGTGGGAAGTGGACTCGATCGTCTCTGGTTCCTATGACGGGAACACCTTCGTGCAGAGGGTGCTGGACCACCTATCCAGTCTGGACGAGCCAATCGGGGGTAACCCACCCACCTACGGCGATCTATTCCGAGGCAAGACCAGAGATGGCCCTTTGGGCCACCTGGGAAGACCGCCTGAGCTGAAGACGAGCGGAGTAGCTACCCCTCAAGTAAGCTCCGTGGTTCAAGTGCCCGGAAAAGCCAAGGCGGAGTCCGATGACTGCCCCAAGATCCAGGCGTTGAGGGCCAGGCTGAAGCAGAAGTATGGCGAGACCTTCTTCAGCGGAAAACCTGTGTTCCCCCCACCGGTGCGTGGACCGTATGGCGAGGCCAAGATACGACTGAAGCAGGACCATCGTGTGTATCGGCAGCGGGAGTTTGCCCTGAGGGGCGAGAGGAAAGAGGCCATGGAGAAGATCCTCCGTGACTTCATCCAGAGAGGCTGGCTCGAGCCGTGCCACTCCGAATGGGCCTCTCCGTGCTTCGTCGTCCCCAAGAAGGTTGCCGGTGACTGGCGGCTCGTGGTCGACTACCGCGGCCTGAACGCCCAAACGCAGCACGACAGCTATACGCTGCCCCTCATTGAGGACATGCTGCAAAAGCAACACCGGCGGAGGTTCTTCACGGTGATTGACCTGAAACATGGTTATCATCAGATGCCTCTCGCCGAGGAGTCCCGTGCCTGCACAGCCATTAGCACCCCACTTGGACCTCTCCAGTGGAAGGTGATGCCCATGGGCGTTACCAACGGCAATGCGGCTTTTCAGCGGATGCTGGAGAACCTGCTTGAGCCGGTGCGCGACTGTGCGGACCCCTTCGTGGACGACGTGATCATCGCGTCCGGGGACCCCAGTATGAGCTACCAGGAGCTCCTGGAGGCACACGAGAGGGACGTCACTCGAGTGCTGGACCTTCTGGTTCGGCACAAACTCACGGGCAGCAGTGACAAGGCCACCACTGCGGTAAGCGAGGTGGTCCTCGCTGGCCACGTAGTCGGGAACGGGCAGCGAAAGCCCATACCTGGCAAGGTGGCTGCGATTGAGCACTGGGAAAAGCCCAAGACGGTCTCTGAGCTACGGGCGTATCTGGGGTTCTGCAACTACTACTCGGGGTATATCAAAATGTATGCCGAGTATGCAGCCCCCATGACGACCATGCTCAAGGGCAACCGAGAGGAGACCAAGAAGGGGTCCAAGAAGGCGCTGGTCTGGACAGCTGAGTCCGACCGCGCCTTTGAGGGGATGAAGCAGGCGCTGCTATCCGCAGTGGGTCTGCACCTCGTGGATCCCGACCGAGGGTTCGTCCTGCGCACCGACGCTTCCGACTACGCCATTGGCGCTGTGTTGGAGCAAGTGCTTGACGACGGGAGGCACGTGCCCGTGGCCTTCTGGAGCCGAGTCCTGGCGGAAGGCCAGAGACGGACGTGGACGCCCCGTGAAAAGGAGGCGCATGCCATCGTCATGGCTCTCAGGAAATGGGCTGGGTACATAGCCCTCCATCCCGTCACCGTCTGCACCGACCATCAGAGTCTGCAGTCGTGGCACAAGGAGCACGTGGACACCCCCTCAGGTCCCGCCTCCCGACAGGCAAAATGGCATGAGACCTTGGCCAAGTTCGACCTCACGGTTGTGTATATTCCTGGAAAGGATAACACCGTGGCGGACTGTCTCAGTAGGTGGGCCTATCCCGCCAGCAAGGGCATGACGGATATGTCTGCCCATGGCGATGAGGCTGAGACCGCTGAAGCCAAGAGGATCATCGAAATGGAGCGCCTGATGGAGGAGGAGGGTGCTAAATGCTTCGTCGTCATGGCTGCAGATGCCCCCCTCGCGTTGAGGGTGAGCAGAGCGGTCAGTGTACTCGCCCCCGAGGGAGCTGAGTCCGACAAGCACCTCTTCCCGGAGTCTTGCCTCCAGGACGACTGGACCGACGATTGCGCCAAGTCTGAGGCCCTTGCGGCCGAGTATAGGGCTGTGACCGACCCTGACGACGGGCAGAAGTGGCCAAAGGGGCTGACCGAGGAAGATGGCAAGCTCTACCGGAATGGTAAGCTGCTAGTACCGGAGTCCCGGGTGCTCGAGCTTTGTGAAGCTTGGCACCACCACATGCTGCACCCAGGGGTCAAGAAGCAGGCTCTTGACATGCAGCGTCGGTTCGAGATCGACCACATCGTTCTCTACGACGCCATCAAGAAGGTCAGGGAGGGTTATTCGGTCTGTCAGGCCTGCAATCCCGATAACCAGAACGTCAAGGGGGAACCCCAATGGACGCCAGTTCCTGACCAGCCCATGGAGAGCGTGGCCATGGACGTCTTCTCCATGCCCGAAGTCCACATTGGCAAGGAGACCTTCGACTGCGTGGTTCTCTGTGTAGACCGCCACAGCGGCTACGTTGTAGCTGTTCCGGCACGCAAAAAGAGGTTGCTTGCCAAGGAAGTGGCAGTCATGATGATTCGTCATTGGCTGACCGTCTTTGACATCCCCCGCACCATTTGCAGTGACCGAGCGCCCCAGTTTACTGGTGGCTGGTTCAAGGCTATGTGTTCCCTCATGGGAATACGTCACGCCAAGAGCGTCGCCTATCTCAGCCGGTCTAACGGCCGTGCTGAAGTGGCTGGACGGCAGCTGTTCGAGAAGCTGCGCAAGATCCACATCACCAATCCACGTCGGAACTGGTTTGAGGAGATGTGGCCTGCTCTGAAGGCCCATCATGACACCCCCACTCCGGGCGGTTTGCCCCCTCACCAGATTCTGTTCGGCAGGGACCCCCTGGGTAGGGGACTTCCCTTGTCTCATGATGGCATGGCTATGGATGCCAAGGAATTCTTCGCGCGGCAAGAGCAAACGGCGCGGGACATCCGCCAGCAGCTCGAGAAGGAGCATGCTGAGCGTCAGAAGTCCGCCCCGAGCTCGACAGCGCAGAAGTTCAGGGTGGGAGACCCGGTGTGGGTGATCAGACCCCGCCCTATGGGCACCCACCGCACCAAGACCCGGTTCACACCGGGCGAGGTGGTCCACAGGATTGGTGAGGACACCTACCGCATCAAGGTGGGTCACGGACAGTTCCGGGAGCGCCACGAGAGTCAACTCCGTGTGCGGGAACCCGACCTCCGTGGCCAACATGTGTCCCTGAGCTATGCGTAAACCATTCACGGAGGGGTAAAATAATTCACGGAGGGGGGTAAATAATTCACGGAGGGGTAAAATAATTCACGGAGGGGGGTAAATATTTCACGGAGGGGTAAAATAATTCACGGAGGGGGGTAAACAATTCACGGAGGGGTAAAATAATTCACGGAGGGGGGTAAATAATTCACGGAGGGGTAAAATAATTCACGGAGGGGTAAAATAATTCACGGAGGGGGGTAAATAATTCACGGAGGGGTTAAATAATTCACGGAGGGGGGTAAACAATTCACGGAGGGGTCAAATAATTCACGGAGGGGGGTAAATAATTCACGGAGGGGTTAAATAATTCACGGAGGGGGGTAAATATTTCACGGAGGGGTAAAATAATTCACGGAGGGGGGTAAACAATTCACGGAGGGGTAAAATAATTCACGGAGGGGGGTAAATAATTCACGGAGGGGTAAAATAATTCACGGAGGGGGGTAAACAATTCACGGAGGGGTAAAATAATTCACGGAGGGGGGTAAACAATTCACGGAGAGGTCAAATAATTCACGGAGGGGGGTAAAAAATTCACGGAGGGGTAAAATAATTCACGGAGGGGGGTAAATAATTCACGGAGGGGTAAAATAATTCACGGAGGGGGGTAAATAATTCACGGAGGGGTAAAAAAATTCACGGAGGGGTGTAAACAATTCACGGAGGGGTCAAATAATTCACGGAGGGGGGTAAACAATTCACGGAGGGGTAAAATAATTCACGGAGGGGGGTAAATAATTCACGGAGGGGTAAAATAATTCACGGAGGGGGGTAAATAATTCACGGAGGGGTAAAATAATTCACGGAGGGGGGCAAACAATTCACGGAGGGGTAAAATAATTCACGGAGGGGGGTAAACAATTCACGGAGGAGTAAAATAATTCACGGAGGGGGGTAAAGAATTTACGGAGGGGTAAAATAATTCAGGAAGGGGGGTAAACAATTCACGGAGGGGTAAAATAATTCACGGAGGGGGGTAAATAATTCGGATGATGACTATGCTGAGCAGGACGACTATACTGTCGAGAAGATCCTGGCTCAGCGTCCGAAAGCCTCGGCACCAGAAGGCCTGGAGTTCAAGGTTCGTTGGCGAGGCTATGGGCCGTCCCACGACACCTGGGAACCCGTCTCCTCGTTCGTGCCGCGGGTCAATACTCCCTTCATGGAGTACATCCGCAAGCACAAGACCAAGATCCACGTTTCGGACTTGGCAGCACTCACCCGGGCGATTGCAGCCAGGGGTACCTGATCAGCGCCCTGAGCTCTCCCCTGATGTGTTATGAGCGCTTGTGAGGTCGACGGATCGTCCCTTACTTGCTTGCTCTCTTCCATCTTCCGGTGACCTGCCATCAGAGTGGCCATATACCCCCCCCCTGCTGAATTCAGAGGAGGATGGCCCCTCTTTTTCACTTCCATTTGTCACTCCCCCCCCTGCTGAATCCTTGGGAAACCAGGTAGGGCGACTGACCTTCATTTTTCTGAGCTCTTGGGGCCTTGAAGCCCATACGACGTTGCGCAACGGATGCTGCTGTCATCGGCATTGCGATTTTTGAGTGTGTGGTCTGGTCCCATGGCATTTGCGGGACCCAGACCAGTCGACGTGTGTCTGCAGACTATATATGGCCTGAACTCAGGCGTTTTCCTATCCACCCTCCTGCATATGCCTTATCCTGACCGTGGCGTGGTTTGGCGCTCTGTCCAGAGTGTGTTTACACGCCTATTTACCCAGCTTATTGCTTGTTTTTCTGCCCTCCAGGATATGTGCATTTGTATGTTAAGTGTTATCAGCCCATCGCTGAGGGATGGACTGTTTTTCACCACGAATCGGGATACAGAGGCGCCTTGAGTCGCCGTGTACATGTTCATACAGCCTGGTCCAGCCTGGACCAGTACCTGAATACAGATTCTACTGTTTGAGTGCCCGTGATACCGTGTGCCCTATTCGCTGTGATGTGTGGAGATCCTGATGGCGCCAGGCGGGAAGCCCAGTTGCCTGACTACACTCCCAGCGGTCCGCCACTGACAGTCCCAGTGTGAGCCTACCGATTCGCAGACGCACTTGCAGTCGGATGGCGGCCTCCGGTGCTCCTGACCTCGGTCAGTCTGCCTGGGAAACTGGTGGTTTGAGGAGTCGACGCCTCCGCCCACACTGCATGAGCACTCCCTCATGTATGGCCTTCGTGGTAATAGGGCGAGGGAAAAGACGGCCTTGATGCCCGATCCCTTAAGGAGGAGCTCCCTTAGTATCCCTTAAGGAGTTCGGCTGTATCACTCTGGACTCGCGTCGTATGGATATGGACATGGTGCGCCCGAGGAAGGACCCGTGGGGACTCTCCCCAGTCGGCGGGCCTTGGGAAGCTTGGGGCAGCCTGGTGGATCTTTGTGGTCGCTCTCGACCTGTGGGACCACCTCGGTCGTCGTGTGACGCCTATGTTGGCTGTGTATGCCACTGCCACTGTGGTGGTGACCATAGCAGCCGGCACCCGGTGCGCCTGGTATGGGTTAACGGGTCCTTTGGATGCCGAACAATCGCCGCCAGGACCCGGGACTTGATACTTGATACTATACTTGAAGTTACAAGACCCTACAGCACTATACCTGTCTTACTGTGGAGTTTGGAGCCTAACCTGCGAATCAGCCTGAAGTGAGGATGTGACCCCCCCCCTTCAGGAAATGGTCCTGGGTACCCGCTGCCATGCTTGGGTGTTATCGAGCCCCCCCCCAGGGTTTGCTCTAAGGAGGGGGGTGAAGCGGTACCCAGAACCCCATGGCTAGGTTAGGGCATACAACCGGTCTCCGGTCCACTAACCCCATGTACGGAAGGCGCCCGTTGACGCCCGGTGCGAGCCCGGCGGGAGCGTGTTCCGTGCCGTAAAGCCCGGCATCGGCAACCGATGCACCGCCAGCGGAGATTTATATATCAGAATATCAGGAATCAACAGGGTTTTATTTTCATATTGTTTCCGTCAATTTTTACGCTTCCGTTCTAATATTTACTGTTTTGACTGCTGGCGGTTGGATCGCGACTTTACCGTAACCGCCAGTTTAACTGTTTATAATGGAAATTTTAACGCTATCCGTGACGAAGGCTCTACAGTCTTCAGGAATTGCGTTGATGCATCCGCAATTTTCACATTCTACACTCGCAACCTTAATCCGAATTTTTCAGGATGTCGAAATCGGAATTTCGACTTCGACATCCCCGCACTTGATTTGACCTCTTTCGAGTGGACCTACGTGCTTCCCTATGCACGAATCAACTTTCCTTTTATCCTGCCCTCCATTTGTCTTAAAGATATGGGCAAAACAAAGTTGATTCGTGAGGCCACTTGTGAAGGTCATATCTCGTGTTGCTTGCGAGGAATGACAATAAGGAAACGTGGGATGTATTCACAATACTCCCCACGTAATTTAGGAAGCATCATATGCCTTGCGTCTCCACACGTGCGCGCTAGTGTAATGGATCATGGTCAAGAGGGTAGAGTTTGCGTTGTAACTCTTTGGCCATGACATTGCGTGCGTTAAGATTACTTTCGAGTGTAGCGCGCGAGTGTTGGTATTGCATAGGAACTCTCCTTGAGTTCCTATGAGCGATTGACACAAAGTTATGCCCTTGGAGGGGCATGACATATCGTCGGGGGAGCTACCTTTTTGGGCAATATGGAGTATGTGCCTTGTGTTGTGTTGCGTGCCCATTTGGCGGGTCTATCGCTCCAGGCCAAACCCGCCAATGGACCTCATATTGTGCAGGCCCCTTATCCATACTCCCCACGATCAATTGCAAGCCTAACCTTCGTGAAGGGAAGCTTGTGTGGTGATCCCGAAGCGATGCGTTGGGAGCAAGGTGTGTATTTTGCAATTTTCCATATTTTCATGTGCCCACTTGGGAAGTAGCGCTCGTAACCTTTTAAGGCGCCCCAAGTGGAGCACATATGTGGAATCGAAGGTTATTGGTGTCAAGTCATTGTGTTTAGAAGGATTAGTTGATTGCACGATCCAAGCCGAAGATATTATAATATAATTGTGCACCTTTCAATGCACTTTTGTGTGTCTTTGTACCAATTTTACCGTTTTTGGCCCGTCATGATGTCAAGTGGCGACCGTGTATCTCAACATTGCGCTCAATTGACATCATGACCCAAGTATGATATGAGGGTACATACTTCGGTGCCCAACATATCTTGGACCCGGCGATTAACTCCTCTTGGGCTTGGCATACCGTGGCCGCCATGTTGGCGATTTGGGACTATCCCAAATCATGGGTTCACTTGGCGACCCTGCCATTCCCAAAACCGGAGGAGTTGGGCGACGCCCACAAGATATGTTGGACACACATGACTTAATACCAATCCTATGGCACACTCCGGTCCAAGTCGGGCATATGCCTCATTTGCCCCAACCATGAGTGTGCGCATTTTCAGCCGTTTTGAGCAATTTTCCACTTTTGCTGCCCGCCGTGCACTATGTTCTGCCCACCCGTGCACGCCGGACGCATGGACCAATGGACCATATATGACGTGGGTGTTATGCATATTGGTCCCCATGGTTCACACACCACGTGGGCGAAGCGGAGCAACCTTCGTTAAGGCGCTAGCCCAAAGTGAGTGTGGGCAATTTTGCCATTTTGGCATTCGTGGACCCAATTGGGATCGACACCACGCCAAGTGGCATGGAGATCTTTGAGAGCCAAGGGCATGGGAGTCTTTGTTCGACTCCCGGTGGATCGCGTATGGAATGGCGGATCAGATCTCCAAGCCGGCGTGGAGATATACTATTGGGAGCACACCGAATTTTGGCTCATTTCAAGCAGCCAAAATGACCCCATTTTGGGACCCCAATTTCCCCCTTCCGTGTGGTCAATTGGCGGCCCCATTTCTCTATGCCCACAGGGAGCCCGGACCTAAATCCAAGCTGTACACTCAGATATAAGTCCTAGATCCTGCCTCCTAACCTGTGAGCCATTGGCCTTGCCCTGGCCGGGCGAGCCACGCGTGGGAATGACGCCAATTTTGGTGATTTTGGCATCATGACCCCACTTGACGAATCCGTGTTGCCCTGATGCCGGGACCTCAGAGGGAACCAGGTTGGGTGAGGGCTCCAGGGAGTTGGTACTCGAAGAGCATAGGGTCAGTTGCCTCGTCCCTACCTCTGGCGGGTCCGGACGAGAGGTCAATTTTGGGGATTTTTGAGTTAATTTCAGATTGGGCTGAAACAGCCCATTTTCAGCTACCAACTCCTAGGGAATATTGGCGGGGCCATATCTCTGGCTCAGAGAGGAGTTGGGACCTGCCGTTGAGGGAGCATAGGGAGCTACTGTCGGTTGGCCTTGGAGCCCCTTCGTTCCCAGGAACTCGCCTGTGGCTGGGCGGGACACCTCCCCCCAATGGCAGGGTTTCAGGGTCCGGACTGAGCAGGGCATGGGTTGTGTTTGAGCCCCCGCCCCCACCAGCCACTGAGAGGGTCGGACCTGGGATTGGGATATGAGTTGGGACTGAATGTCTATTGTCCTGTGATGCACTTACCCCAGTCCAGTCTTAACCCCATGTGTACATATCCTGATGTGTTGCTGTACATACTTTCGTTCCCTTGTTGCAGAGTGGCAAGGATCCTGAAACGCTTTGTCACATGACATGAGCGCATTGATGCCCCTGTGAGCGTAGTGCTTTGCCTGCCTGCTCACTTGCGCGTGTCCACCGCAGCGTCTCGTGGCCGGCCCCCCACGGGAACGCGTCATTAGCTCTTCTCGAAGCTTGGCGATGGTGTTGAGATTCATGGGCTCTGGCGCAGTCGAAGCCATTGGAGCATCAGCTGCATTCGGCATAGGATTCAGGTGCGGTGTTGGCATAGGACTTGAAAGAAATATTGCTGAAGTCGAAGTTGGCCGAACTATCATAGGCAGAGGCCTCGAGACTGCAGCACCCGTGGTGTCCCCCATTGGTCTCGATGCGTTCTGAACCTCCTCGAGTTGATAGCCGGCTGCCATATAAGCCTGGGCAATGGTCCCCACAAGCGTTTCAAAGCCAAATGGTCTCCCTGAACGCCATTTGGAACGGACTTCGACGAGGTACTGTCGGCGCACAGCGTTGTTCGACAACCCTTCAACAAATCGAGAGTTAACGAGGTAACCCATCTGGACATCGCTGGTGTTGACCTTTGACTTGATGACGCAAGTTCGAAATTCCTTCACGTAGTCCGCATATCGAGGGAACTCACTTTCTCGCAAGGTTAACATTCTCAACAGGTACACTGGCTCATGGGATCTGCAATCGAAGCTCTGACCCAACACACACATGCGCTCGAATCAGTCATCTTGTACCTGTTTCGTCAAACTGTGATAATACTCCACAGCGTCGCCTTCGAGGAGAAACGGTATGGTAGTGACTTGATCCAGTTGTGAAGTGATGTCCGACAGGGCGAAGGCTTCGCATAAGATCCTCCTTCCAAGTTCGAAACTCTCCTGATCCTTGCTCCCCATACAATAATCGAATCAATTTTTGTAGGCGTTCAACTCGGCGACCCAGGATCTCGAACGTTGGAGCGCGGGGATACATTGCATTCATCGGAGTAGTAGTAGTAGTAAGAGCAGCCACGTCCGCAGCCTCATCTGACATCTCCTTGTTTGTTTTACATGGTGGCGGCCTCTGGCGGGAAGGAGAGCTCTCCACCATCAGTTCCCCTGGCGAACCCTGTCTCACCTCACGGCCGAGAAGTTGAATCAGGTTCCCTTGGGGTATGACCGGCGGTAGGTTCCCTTCAGTCGCTGCCCTCACGGTTTCAGCTCCTTCTGGTCACCCTTTGAAGGATCCCCCGGCCTTCCCCCCCCCAGCTAAGCCTTTTGGGCGCCTGCACGCGGGTTTCCTGTGGATAGCCCTCGCCGACAGCGGAGCATTTCTCTCTGTCAACCACATTCCAGCACTCCCCATCCCTCACGGGTTGGAGTACCCACTCCGCTCCCGGATGCACTTGGGTGTCGTCCATCCACGGCCGGAGGCCAGCGGGCGACCCTTTCCACGTTCCCCCTGGTCCCGCTCACGCGTGAACCTACGTGTACTCAGGCCATTGACCCGGGGATCTCAAGGTCGACCCTCACCCGTGCGGACACCTCACGGCCGTCCCGGAGTTCTGGGCATTTTCCCGACTTCCTGTGGTGAGGTTCCCCATGGTTGGCCCATGGTTCACCACTCCATGGCGACTGGTTTCCCAATCCCACGGGGCTGTGGCTTGGCGCTTTCGGTCTCCCTTCCCATCTCATGTCCCACTCCCCTTTGCCACATCCCGGCACCGGCCCGTTCCCCGCGTCCCGTGGACTCCCTACCCCGTCGGGTCGTTGTGCGGCCCTAGCCACACGCCCTTCTCCTTCCCGTCTCCTTTTCCCATCATCCCGTGTTTATACCCCACCGGGCCGCCAGCAACCCTATGGCGCGGGCCCACTGGATGCTCATCCATCCGGGGACCGTTTCATGCGCCTAGCACGGGTCGCTCCCTTCCCGCCCCCGCCCCTTTCCCCTGTGCCGCGGCCCCGGCCTAATCACCTGGGCTGTTGTGCGACCCCATCCCATCCCTCACCCCTTGTTTATACCCCACCGGGCCGCCAGCAACCCTGTGGCGCGGGCCCACTCGATCTTCATCCATCCGGGGACCGTTTTGTGCGCCTACCACGGGTCGCTCCCCTCCCGCCCCCGCCCCTTTCTCCTGTGCCGCCTCCCATGCTGTCCTAGTCCCCCGGGGCCGTTGCGTGGTCGCGTTGATTCATGGACGTGTCTTCTGTCCCGTCCCCTTTTGGTGCTGTGGGGTGTCGTTCGCGGTTTTTTTTTCGCCGTGCTTTTTTCCGCATGGTTCCCTCCTCCCTGCATGAACGCACAACAACACTGCATCGCCATCTGTCTCGGCTCCGTCCAGTGCTCACGTCCAGTGCCACCGCCATCCTGTGGCGCGGCCCTTGGCGGTTCCCGGCCATGCCAGGTGGGCGCCCCTCCCTAGCGCCCCAGCCATTTAAGCCTACGTTGAAGTTAATCTTCTTTCTCTCCTCTCCTCCCTCCCCTCGCCTCTGTCTCCTGCCCGCCCGCCCGACAACTCTTCAACAAATTGAGAGTTAACGAGGTAACCCATCTGGACATCGCTGGTGTTGACCTTCGACTTGATGACGCAAGTTCGAAATTCCTTCACGTAGTCCGCATGTCGAGGGAACTCACTTTCTCGCAAGGTTAACATTCTCGACAGGTACACTGGCTCATGGGATCTGCAATCGAAGCGCTGACCCAACACACGCATGCGCTGGAACCAGTCATCTTGTACCTGTTTCGTCAAACTGTGATAATACTCCACAGCGTCGCCTTCGAGGAGAAACGGTATGGTAGTGACTTGATCGAGTTGTGAAGTGATGTCCAACACGGCGAAGGCTGGCATAAGCTCCTCCTTCCAAGTTCGAAACTTTCCTGATCCTGGCTTCCCCGAGAATAATCAAATCCATTTGCGTAGGCGTTCAACTCGGCGACCCAGGATCTGGAACGTTGGAGAGCGAGGATTCATTGCATTCATCGGATTGGCTTAATTCATCAATGGATCCAAAGGAGGTGCTTGTAGAGGTGGTTGTTGCGTTGGGAAATGTTGAGGCGGCTGGTTGTTCCATGGCGAATGCGATGGATAGCTCGAAGAAGGTGGTTGTGGGTGAGGGTGTTGCGGTGGAGACTGGCAGTGGTTCAAAGGTTGTTGGCTCTAAAATTGTGCAAACTCGTTGAGAAGAACGTAAGAGTGCGAAAGATCATGTTCCAGTCGTCGAAGTTCACTCACTGCTGCTCAAGCGCTCCCTTGCTGACCTTGCTCCACATGGAAACCCATCACCACGCACTATAAGTACATAGGGGTGGTCATCCCCAAATCTTGGCAAGTGCGTTTCTTCTAGCACATCCCTTTGATCACCTATATATTGTATCCAATCATCCACATCCCAACGAACCCCAAGTCTTCCATCCTTTATGGTCTTTTTTAGTACTTGTCTCTCACTTAACGTGGACCAAGCTTTATCCATCGTTGCATACGACGGAAAGCAATGTGTCCATGGGACGTTGCTTGCACGGGTTTTCTTCTCTTTGGCATCGGCCCACGAAATACGCTCCTTGTACCTAGGGACGCTTGAACCAACGAATATGGATAAAGTGCGCGGTTGCACCTGCGGTTGAACGGGTTGCGCTCAAGGCGCGAAAAAGCGTCCAATGGTACAAACCGCAAAGTATTCGCATTTTTGACGCAAGCAACATGTTGCAACTCGTATGTTCATGCTTTGGGCAACATAAAAGGATCATTTCGCCGTGCAAATGCTGTCATGAAGCACAATCACAATTTGTGTTAAGGGTTCAACCACACCGTCGAACCATGTTGAACCACTTGTTGGCATGTGTGCATTATGCCACATACCTTCGTTGCGGCATCCCGATGTCCCAAATAAGGCGCACAGCGTCCACACCTGTAAAAGCTTTTTTTGTAGCCCTTTTTGTCTCTTTCGACGCCCTCCGTGTGTTACCGATTCGGTCAGCAAGTCGTTTCCATAGGCGTGTTGTCCTCCCGTTTGTGCAAAAAAAGATGAACAATTCGTGCACCAGCTGTTGGTCCCCCCACCCGCTATAGTGGTCGTTCACCACTTTGAGTAAGAAAAAGTCACTGCCATGTCTTTCTTGGAGGGCTTGATCCAGGCTAAGCCCCCCTTAAAACCCTTTTGTTGATGCTAAGACAAACTTAAGTGTTTTTATCTCTCTTTTGTAGCCTAAAGTACACTTTCTCAAAGTAACTAGGGTTGTGACCCTAGCCCCCCCATGAAGTTCACCCCTACCACTCAACTGAGCGGAGGTACCTTCCTTCATGGAGGACATACCAAAATAAATCAGGCATTTCATGCTTGTTGGCCTTGGAGGTTAAGCCCAAGTGGTCTCCCACCCCAAGACCCCTATACTCAATCGTTTCTACCACTTATTGTGGTCCTACTTTGTAACTGTTTCTGAATTCAGTTGCTTGGCCAAGTCATATTCTGTGTGGTCCTGACATCTATGCCTCTCAGTCCTAACCAGCACCATTTCACCCAAAAGAGTGCACATGAAGTGCCTAATGCAACCTCTGAGGCTAGAGTCTGACCAATTTTCATATAAAACCTTTTGTATTATCCATTTGTGATTGAATCTATGTGCATAAACCTGCTTTGTCTATCTGCAGCCCTTCTGTGTTATACTGGATTCCAAAACCAATCATTGATTCGATCCACATTCAGACCTTGCTCTACTTGCTGCTTTGGTTTGGGGTTTTCAACTACAAAACCTGCAGGATTACATCAAAAGACCTAGGGCATAATTCAAGGACATCTTTCCGGTAGCAGAGACAGTCCCTTGTGACCTTTTGAACCGACCCTGAGAAGAAGTGCAGAACAAAAGCTCAACAACAAGTTCATCATGTCCACGCCAAGCGTCAGGACCTGGCCTATCCGAACTGTCCAAGTACAAATGGGCAGCATGGCCCACCCAATGAGTCAACCAGCTCACCGAGCTCCACATCATCTCAGTGGCGCATCTGGGTCCCAAGGAGATCCAGAACGCAGAAGGGCGGAAGAGAATAAAGGCCTTACCACCGAGGCCTTAGCAGCACACGGTGGAGACAGCTTCAGTCACCTCCACAGACGTGTGGCTGCTTCAGTATCAAGATCCAATTGTCCAGCTTCATCGTCAACTGCCATTGAAGGACCTGAGGAGTATGAGAAGCTGAAGATGAAGATGGATGAGTACATCATGCATGAGGAGTACTATAAATCCATCCGTGGGGAAGATGGAGAGGAGCCATTGGCTGTACATGGATCCAGACCACGTACAGATCTAGGGTCCTACGCACACTCTGGTCCTCCGTCCACTGCATCCCTGCCAAGACGACTAAGACCTGAGTATCCAACCCCAAGGGCTCCCAAAGTGGGCCCAACACGAGTCGAAGAACAACAACATCCAAGGCCAACCTACGGTGCCCTGGATCAAACGGCCGAGCTGCTGGCCAAATTCCTGTCTGGATCAGAAGATCCAGATGTGACGGCCTTATCAGAGGCCATTAAGGCTAAACTGGGTATTGCAGAACCCTTACCCAAGCCTGAGTTGCTCTCTCTCTCTCCAGGGCTGAGTACCCTGGCCGAAGATCTCAAGAGATCGAGGGTCTCAAGGCTGTTGCCTAAGGTTACCTGCCCTAGCCCCTTTCACCCCCGTGCCAGGACTGTGCCTATGGCGGATCTACAGGACGTGCCAGTCACAGAGAGTGAGAGAAGAGGGCTGTCAGCCCTGGCCCCTCTTGCCGGCGTGTCGCCTTCAGGCCTAACTCCGGGGGATGGGAAGACGGGCAGACCAATTGCCCAGGCGAACATCCAGCTGGAACTGCCGGAGTTTGACCCCAAAAATCTGCCTGAATGGGCAGAAGAATTTGCAGAGTTCCTTTTGTTGACTGGCCAATTCCATGTGGATGTGGCCACCAAATGTTCACTGCCAAAACGCTCATGCAAAAGAAATTTTTGCAAAAACAGGTCAAACAGATTGTGAAAACCTGTTCTACTTGGGCGGAGGTACTCCTGAGGTTAGAGAAAACATTCCCAGTCTACGAGACTGACCTCAGCGTACGCACACAGATCGAGGAGCTACCTATGCTCCCGGAGTTTCCATCCGCTGCGCGAATTTCTGAGTATGTGTGCGACTTGGAGTACTTATTTTCGAGGATGAACGTGGGCTCCTACGGGGCCACTGAGCCCCACCTGTGGCTCATGAGTAAGATCCCCCAGCGTACGTGGGATGATTGCCGCTCCACCTCTGAGAGGAAGAGCAGGACCCACTCGTACGATACACTGGTGGATCTCTTTATTGAGCTGGCTCTTGAGAGAGAGAATGACTCCCACATGGAGAAATTCCTCAAGAAGCATTTGGGACGAGGTGGTACCGCTACCCCCGAACGTGGCGATGGGAAGGGGCATAAAAATCCCACTAACACCAACCAGGGGGGTGGTAAAGGAAGGGGCAACCTACGTGCCATGAACGAGGTTCCAACTGATGCAGGCACACCCCCCCTGTTTTACTGCCGACCTGTCAATGACAAGGGGGGACCTTGTCATGCCTCTGACTGCGATCTCCGCAGTGGCTGTATGCTGCAGATGAAACGTCAGCAGCATACTAAAGATGGGAAAAGTGTGACCCATCAGGACCACTTCAGGTGTACCATCACCTGTGGTTACTGTGGCAAACGTCGTCACTATGAGGACGAATGCCACATCAAGAAACGCGAGAGTGACAAACTCAAGCGTCAGGAGGCGGAGCGCCAGAAGACCCAGACGCCCGCCAGAAATCCCCCGAATGGGGATAAAGGTAAAGGAGGTGGCAAGGGGGGTGGCGAAACTGGACTACCTAACCCCCAGAGGCGCTCATCAGCGCCCGTTGCTACACCTACTCCTGCTGCTACACCCGCTCCTGCCGCAGGTGTCCCCCAGAAGCGCCCCCAAGGGGATAACGCTACCCCTGAGGGGAATAATTCTAAGAAGAGGCGCTTGGCCTGGATGGCCAAGTCCCTCATGGCTGCAGGGGTGGATGTGAAATTCCCTGATGAGGAATAGGGGGGCGGCTCCGAAGAGGAGGACTTGGTTTTCTGGATCCTCGTGAAAATCGGGGATCAGGTTTTTCGAGCAGTGCTTGATACCGGTGCAACACTTTCCATAGTGGCCCGGCGCCTGCTTAAAACTTTCAGGAAAACTAAGACCGTGGCCATAAGAGTAGGGGATGGGCGTACCATCCATTCCTTGGGGGGGGTCGATGTGACCATATGTCTGGGCGACGAAACCGTGACCCAACACTGCAGAGTGTTGGACACTGACGCCTTTGACATCGTCATTGGCACCGACTTTCTAAGAAGAAACCCCCAGGTAAAAATGCTGTCCCTACAGCGTCCTTACTCTTTGCACTGCGACTTTGGCAGTGGGCTATTCTCCGTTCCTTTGGAGCTGTCAGGACGAAAAGAGTCTGGGCTGCGCTACGCAGCCAAGACAAACTATCGTACTGAAAATTACCAACTGGCCCGTCATGTTCTCGAAAATGGACTGGCGGCCCTTCAGGTAAACCTGGATGAGATCCAGGGGGAATTGTTTGCGAGCCAACAACAGCACATCATGCAGTTGTACTGCTCGAAACAAATGAACAATGCTTTCCGTTTCTTCTGGAAAGCAATGGGCCTAGCGTATGCTAACCCTCCCTTCTCCCTGCTCGCGAAGGTTCTAACCAAGATCGCTTATGAGGGAGGAAGGGTTGTTATGTGCACCCCTGACTGGGGTTGCTCTGGTGAACATGCTTACTGGCGCCGTATGCTTGACCGAATGACCGTGGGAAGAGTGCAACTCCCCGACGGCCCCATCTATGTGCCTGAGGACTCAGACACAGCTATGCAGGCCCCTGAGTGGGCCAGTTTCCTGTCCATCATAGATGGATCTCTCAATCCTGTACCCCTGTGTGACCTGGACCAGGTGCTACTAAAAGAGGTTATGGCCGAAAATCGTGGCCTGACCCTTTATGATCTCAAAAATCGATCTCCTGAGCACCTATCTGCCACACTTACAGGGTGTGAGTCTCCTGATGACTATCTGGAACCTGCAACTGTAAAAGATGATGCTGACGACCAACTGTCTGAGATCGCCAGCACTATTCCCTCTGTTGATCCCAGCTGTGTTGACCTAAAACATAGTGCTTTCCTGGCCCAGCTGTTGCTAGAGGAGGTAGATCTAGAGTCAACCTCTGAACCCGCTTCCTCTGTTGGGAAACCAGTGCTACCCATGCAGCCTGTGCACACAGGTGAACCCGTGGCCCGGAGTGCTGATGCTCTGGCACGGCCTGCTGCTAATAACATGCCATTGTCTGAGCATGACACTCAAGAACTCCGACGGCTGTTGTACCTGAAGGCCGAAGGTATTGAGCGCCAAGAGCGGCTGCAATACCTCTGACAGACCTGGAAATACTCCATCTGGTCTGAGGAGGACGATGAGTCCTATACGCTGCCTGATCCTGAGATACCTCTAGTGTACTCTCTACACTATGGGCAGCAATGTCCCCCTGAGTGGGACGATGGTACTGTACCTGCCGAAACTGCTGATCAGCATAAAAAGAAAGAACATGGAAAAAGCAACCTCCATGCTGAGGAGGATTTCCTTCAGAAACTCGAGAGTCTTAACCTTGACCCCCGCCTGAAGAAACTGCTGATGACCTATGAGGAGGTGTTCGGCGCCTTGCCGCCTCCCCTTTCTTGTAAAAAACTGGTCCAGATGGACTTGAAATTGAAACCAGAATTCGAAAAGACGCGAGTGAGGCGTCGTCCCTATCCCGCTCCACAGGAACAGGTTGAAGAAATCGAGCGCCAGATCGAAGAATGCATTGATGCTGGCCTCGTTGAAGAGTATAAACATGGGGACTATCCCCATCACTGCAGCCCCTGTTTCCTTGTTGCTAAACCAGGGTCGACTGCTCTACGTCTTGTTGTAGACTATGGTGAGGTCAACAAGAAAACCCAGAACCATTCAGGGAGTATTCCTAACATGGAAAACACCCTGGAGCGTATTGCCAAATGTAGGTATAAGACCAAAATGGACAAACGCTCTGGTTTCTGGCAGGTTGACCTAACCGCCGCAGCTCAGGAGCTGCTTGCCTTTATAACCCCTAAGGGTCGTGTCTTCAAGTGGAAGGTTATGCCTTTCGGGGTGGCTAATGCCCCAGCGCTCTTCCAGGAGCTTATGAACAAAATTTTGTACATACTGAGGCGCAGGCCTCTAGTACAAGAGTTGATTTCTCGGGGTGCAGAAATGGAGGCTCACATCGACGACGTGAGTTTGGGTACTAATACCAAAGAGGACCATGTCCTTCTCCTCCGTGAATTTTTCACTGTCTGTCAAGAAAACCATCTCCGCATCAAACTCGAAAAATCTGAGTTTATGAAAGAGGACATGGAGTATTTGGGTTTCGACGTGGGGTATGGCTGGTGGAAACCAGCCGCGTCTAAGATGCAGCCCCTACAGGACATGCAGATTCGCGATGACCCTAAGAAGGGTCTACACGATGTGAGGAGTTTTGTGGGCGCCTGTAATTTCTATCGGCGTCACATCCACAATTTTACTTACTCCTCTGCACCCCTCACTGACCTGATCAAGAAAACTACTCCCTGGAGGTGGACCTCCAGAGAGGAAGAGTGTTTCCAGGAGTTGAAGAAGAAGATCGCCTCCTCCAACTGCCTGGGAGTGCCCCGCCCTGAGGGCGAGATAGTCCTGATCACTGATGACAGTGATGTAGGGGGGGGAGGTACGATCTACCAATGGCAGGAGCTTAACCCCGCTGAACTAACCCACTGCCATTATCGTACTACTCGACTGAACCGTGATGGTTCGTTGAAACATGACTATCCTACCAGTGAGTGGCGACTGGTACCACTGGGACACTGGAATTGGAAATGGAACCAAGCGCGTTTCAACTACAGCACCTATGACCAGGAACTCCTGGCCGGTATGTTGGCGCTATCGTCACGATCCCGACTCCTGGGGTCTAACCCTATTGTCTAGCTGTGTGACCAGGAGCCTGTGAAGTCTTTTCAGAACGGTCCACCACCAGAAAAAGCGAAGCTAAAACGGTGGTGGACTTACCTGAGCCAGTTCAGGCTGACAGTGCATCATATCCCCGGGATTAAGAATGAACTGTCTGACTATATATCGCGCAACAACTTCGATGCGCTTATTGGTGAGAGCTCTGAGGCGCTCGCCAAAGAGGCTTTCCAGCGTATGGATGTCCAGCTTGACCTGTCCATGCGCACTGCTGGAATCCTGGAGGGTTGGAGTCTAACCGACTATCAGTCAGAGTATGAAGAAATTCTCCAAACCCTCAGCACTGGTCTCGAACCCCGTGTCATTGACGGGCACCAGTGGTATAAAAACAATCAGTACCTCTTCTACGAGGACCGAATTGTGGTGCCTGAGGCACGACTGGATGGGTGCCTACAGTGGTCCCATCTCAGTTCTGGTCACACTGGCGCTAATCGCTCAGTGGACTTCTTCCGTGAGTGTTTCTACTCTAGTCTAACCCTGACTGAACTGAGGTCGCGTATGCAGACCATTATGGATGCTTGTGGCTGTCATGCCAGCAAGCAGAGCGACAGTAGGGATACGGGTCTGATCTCCAGCTTACCCATACCCTATTGTGCTAACTCTCTTCTCTACGTGGATTACATCCACGGTCTACCACGCTTTGGCGGCTATGATAGTTGCCTCGTGGTCACCTGTGGTCTATCTCACTTCACCCGTGTGTTCCCTTGCAATAAGAAAATCATAGGTGAGCAGACTGTAAAAATGTTGGTCGAACAATGGTTCGAACCCTATGGAGCACCTAAACAGGTGCACTCTGATGAAGATGTACGCATCCGCAGTGACACTGGGTGGTACAAACGAGTGCTAAATGCCCTCAACGTGGAGGTAACCACAGGTGTGCCCTATACTCACACGTCTAACCCTCTCTGTGAGAGACAGAACCGTGTGGTGGAGCAAAACTTAAGAATCCTGATGAAACAGGAGCGCACCAAGGACTGGGTACGCCTAGTGCCCTGGGCAGTCCTGTCCATGAACTCACAGCGGAGCTCTTCTACGGGTTTCACCCCCCACGAACTGTTCCATGGAGGACGACCTGCATGGTTCTTCAAAACCCCTTTCCCTGAGGACTTCAAGAGCCCTGTGGGAGATTGGCTGGAACACAAGCAGTCTCTGGCTAACCAGGCTGGTACTAACCTGAGGCACATTCGTGACCGTGAACAGAGCCGACGGAACCGCCTACGGCGACCTGCCAGCTTCAAGGTTGGTGACCTTGTTTTGGTACACCATTCACGCCTTCCCTCCTGGCCACGTAACTGCCTACAGGACCCTTACTTTGGACCTTATCGTATCATCAGGATAGATGGATCCAGGATCCATGTCAGGTGCACCTAAGCAGTTGAGGCACTATCACTCCCCTGACGACTTGTCTTGGGATGAGTGGCGCCTCAGCGACAGTGAGGTCGAACGTATAGACCTAGAGAACGCTGCCAGTCCAGAGGAGGCAGACGAACTCGAAGAGATGACTGCCGATGAGATGGCAGTCGATGGTTACTACGTGGTTGCAGGTATTGCTCGCCACGAGTATAAACAGGGCTGGAAATTCCTAACCCTGTGGGATGGCTATGGGTTGTCCGAGGCGACCTGGGAACCTATGTCAGCCTTCATACAACCAGATGGGAGTATCAACCCCATCTTCCGCACTTACCTCGTTGAGAACAACGAGGGTCAGCTCCTAACCCGTGCTGAGACTATGTCCCAGCGTGAGAAGCGAAGCTAATTTCCCTATGTCAGTCTACTGACAGGTGCAGTGAGCACTCTTCTGCAGTCGTGCCTGAGTATGGGTGTAAGAGCAGTTGTCACAGTTGCCCCGCATTGGATCGCAGGACAGGACCGTTAGCCCCCCGTGACAACCACTCCCTGGCCGAAGGCCATTGGTTTTTCACAGACTACTGCTTACTGAGCACTGCACTGACCCTGTCTGTGCCCTGCAGACCCATGCCTATGGTTTCCAGCGTGAGCCAGGTGGCCGCTTATCAAGATTGCAGCCACCCAGCGAGTGTTTGCCTTGTTGACCATGTGTTGCATGGGTACTGCCCTAATGTAATGACCTTGGTGAGCCAACGAAGAACGGTGGCTTACTACACCAGGGGGGAATGACAAGCAAGGTGTTATGAGGCAAGGTGTGTCTTCCCTCCTTGGGGACAAGCGAGCCCACAGTTAGGACCCCTGATTGGTCCAGACCCATGGGGTTCTACCCTTCCTTACAGGGTTTACCATACCCCTAAGTGTGCTACGTATGTCTGTATGTGTCTCACTTCTCTCCCCAGCGTGTGTAATGGTACTGATCCTCTGTTATTGATTTGCGGTATCCTGCAATGCTTTTTCAAAATCACTCAAATTGTTGAACTCCTTGCATCCTCTTAGTATCCCTCAGCGAACACAACAGAAGACTGTCCCAAAACGTAATGTCATCCCCTTCTCTGTATAATAATAAAATTCACATATGCACTGCAAAATACCTAGATTATTTCTGATTGTCTTTTTCATATCGCTGTGCTCCCTGTTACGCATCTGCACGTACTCCAGCGCATGCGCGACCCATCGCGTTAGCGATCTTTACACCGTGTCCTATTACACTCCCTTCCCAAGCTATTTGCTGGGGTTTACCTCAGCAAATGGCTGACTAAGGAAAATAGACACTCAGATCTTTACACTAGTGTGGGGGGGGTGGGCTGAGCTGCTGTAGACAGCCCAGAGCAGGGTGTCAAACAAAAAAAGTCAAACACACACCCCAAACAAAAATTCACTGTGGTGTGCTGCAGTGCAAGAGTGCACTGCAGCCCTACATGCTGGTTAGAGTGGGTGTGGGGGTAGAAATGTGGGGGGCCTAAGTTGCACAGCAACCCTACAATACCAACCTGCCTACAAACAGCTAACTGCCTGCAGCAATGGCTAAGCAGGCATCGCACTGCACTAGACCTGGTGCAGCGGAGGCGGGGGGGGGGGGGATGTCAGAAAATCTTTAACAATTTTCTGCCTGCCTGAAAAGGTTAGAATATTTTACAAAAATGCATCCCTGCCTGCCCTGCAGCACACACAGCAAGTGGAGTTTTGCGTTCCTTTGTACTGCTAAATGTTGGAAAAAACTGCAAACCTGTAATAATGTACAGAAATCCAATTAACCTATACTGTTTTAAAATTCATCTTCAATTCACTTCAATCGCTTGTCCTGCCCCGAGTTCAGGACACTCCGATGATCTTCTCTGGTCCTGCCCCGAATTCAGGACCCTGTGATGTTCTCCACTTGCTGGCTGCAGAAGCAAAACAGAAACCCAAGACGTGTACATAAAAACAACGGAAAGCGCAGAAAAAGCGATGCAACGCAACCGCTCGCGTAGCGACGACGACACAGCGTAGCAGAGCCACAAAAACACTCCTGAAGTGCGTTGCTGCTGTTCGCTCCGGTGCCGTCGCGCCTTCAGTGCACCGTCTGTACCAAAACAGACAAACACGACTATCAAATAAAAAATCGCAACAGTGTCACCACCACACAAACACAGTATTACACCTGTGTCGCCTCCTACGACCGTATTCCCATACGATCTTCTTTTACTGATCTCCTTCCTGACCTGCATGAGCGCACAGAGGTTAGAAAATACGCACACACAAACGACAACTATGCCAATGCGCACGATGTATAAAAACGCAAACGAAAGCCTACGGAAACGCAGTCTGAAATATTTTTATCATTGTATCCTGTGGTCAAACGCGTAACTGTATTTGTAAAATCTATAACAAAAACCAATCAAGCTGGACTGCGCAAACTTACGCCAACGCTTTGCCACACCTGGCGCACGCACAAATGCACACACATACTTGCAAGAAAAAGCGAAAGACCAACACAGACAAAATATTTTGAAATGTAAAAGAATTAAAGTCAGAAGTAAAAGTATACTGAAACACAAACAACAAAGAAAACTCACAACTCATGACACAACTGACATGAACACACACAGGGCCACAAAAGATATAATACAAAAGCGGGCATACATTCCCTGCTCACTGACCCACAGTAACTATATACCTCAGACCAGGCCCTGCGCATCTCGCACCACGGCCAGGGAGCGGGGCGAAACACACGCACCACTCCGAAAAGAAAATTCACCCTAGAAAAACTAACCATTCACAGGGAGGGGTGTCTGGGGGAAGCATCGCGCAACCCCAAGGACTGGGCGCTTCGCACGCCACACAAAAAAAATCGCCGCATCACGCAGCGCGGGCGGGGTGCCTCACACACCGCTAAGCGCATCACGCGCACACCCTAGGGCTTGGGGGTTTGGAGCCTCACGCTCCTTAGACAGTAGGGGTTTTACCGTACCTCTAATCGTCGCCCACTATGGGCAGCAGCCGCCGAAGGCAGGAAACAGAAAAATAGCACCCATCCGGAAATGTAGAAATAGAAACCCAGAAACACCTACCAACTCACCATGGAAGGTCGCACCCCTAATAATTGAAATACAAAGTAAAAATCAAAAATGAAATAAGGGTCGTGTCTTTGCCCAAAGGAGGCAGGAAGACAACCAATCCAAAAATACTCAAGAAAAAGAAAAGAAAGACAAAGAAAAGAGACAAAAGATCCACACCAAAAAGAAACACGAAGCAGGCGTGCAACAAACAACACACCGAAAATGTGTTGGTCGTTGCTCACTATACTCATGTGTCGTGTCGTTGCTGCTGCTCTTTGCGTCCACCTGCAAGGCAGGGCAGAAGACAAAACGCAAAGCAGCAGTGCTAAAATACTAAGCCACGAAGCGAGGCGCAGCGCGTTGAAATTCGAAGCGTAACGCGTTCACAACAAGAAAAAATATATACAACGCACTCGTAAATTTACCTACATTACTTCTCTGGTTGCTTCGACTGACGCACTGCACTGTTCACCCTTGTTCAGCGTCACCCTGATGCTGCATTGTGGCGCTCTCCTTGGCGCCAGTTTCTTTTACCGCCGTCAACAAAGTTTCCACACGATTCCGCAAGACGGCGTTCTCATCATCCCTGGCCGCCAAACGTCGTTCCAACAAAACTATCCTCGCGCTCTGCTCAGCGACCTTCGTTTCAGCGGCTTCGAAGCGTACTCGGTCATCCTGTTGACGCTGCTGCATACGCGCGGTAAGAATCCGTATTTTGCGATGAAGACCCTTGCAGGCCTTGTCAGCGCGCCTTCGCTCTGTTCGCAGCTCCTCAGCGTGCTGGGCGCGCGCCGCCTCAAGTAATCGGCTGATCATCTCCTTGGCGTCCGTCAAGCCCTCACATGTTGCCATGGACGCTGAACTGGGTAGATCGCTCTCACACAAGCCGTTGTCCCCATGGGATGACGGTCTCCTTGACGACAGCGCCCCTTGCACAGCAGACATACCAAAATTCTCCACGGCGATTTTTGAATTTTTCGAGAACGGGATTGTAATGGTACTGATCCTCTGTTATTGATTTGCGGTATCCTGCAATGCTTTTTCAAAATCACTCAAATTGTTGAACTCCTTGCATCCTCTTAGTATCCCTCAGCGAACACAACAGAAGACTGTCCCAAAACGTAATGTCATCCCGTTCTCTGTATAATAATAAAATTCACATATGCACTGCAAAATACCTAGATTATTTCTGATTGTCTTTTTCATATCGCTGTGCTCCCTGTTACGCATCTGCACGTACTCCAGCGCATGCGCGACCCATCGCGTTAGCGATCTTTACACCGTGTCCTATTACACGTGGCTCCCGGAGACCGGGCTTCGCTGACGTCGGACCGAAGGTCCTAATCAGGTACTATTACCACTCCTATGGCGCCCAATTTCTGTGCTGGCGCCTATCCTTTGGGGTAAGACGGCAAAAGCCCTACCTACTAAGAGGGGAGGGGCGGCCAAGTGTGCTAAGGGCATACAAAACGCCCATTTTTGCTACAGGCCAAAAGCTAACGCACTCCCCTGCCCACGAGGAAAAGCACGCGGGACAGGAGACACCACTACACTACACTCACTAACGCCAGCACCGGCCTTCGAAGGCAGGGTGAGCACTCATCACTTGCACTCACCTCCTGCCAGGCCTGCTGACCCTAACCCCTACACACGCTACTGGGTGCTGCTGTCGAAGTTCACGCAGGCCCTAATGGCTCTCCTGTGAAGAAGACAAGAGAACACAGCGCTCCTAAGCAGCTGTGGCCTAACAGGGGACGCCACAACGCGTTTCCCCTGCTAGGGCTTGGAGGGAAGGGGTGCTCTCGTTGCGTGCACAGCGCAGATGTCGTTGAGGTCGAACTGCCCTCGCCAGTACTGGCTGAGGCACAGTGATTTGATTTGTGATCAGCGCCCCTGTTTTGCTGGGGCAGAAAAATGGTAGCCGCCGAAGGCAGCTGCTGCGTGCACCAATCACCCTTAACCTCTCCCACCTGTACAAAAGAGGCAAATGAAGGGGCGTTTGCGACGGAGGAACCAAGCCACACTCCAGGTATTATACCCTTCTCAGTGTGACCTATAATACACTGTTCGCAAACACGCTGAAGATTCAGCTACCCCTGTCAAGCAAGCAAGCTTTAAGAAACTCCTCGGGTTCTCTTAAAGAAGGTAGGGCAATGTATTGCCTCGCCAAGTGGACCCAACGGACCTGGGGGATCCCCACGGACCGATGGGTGTGGGTGGTCACGCTGCGCCCCCAGCAGAGGGAAGCCCCCCGAAACCGCGAGGGACCCACCCCCCCACGCCCCACCACCCCACAACTATGCCCGGACATGGTGGCAGCCCGCCTCATGGCGCTGCTATGGCCGGGCCCCCACACCCCCACCCAAAACTACCCCCACCTCACAGAGGAGGACATGCCCGGCATCCAGCGATGCTTCTTCCGGACCCTCGACTACCTCCAGCAAACACACCCCCACGCCCTGGCAGTCTTTATACGTCGCGCGATCGCAGCAGAAAAATAATACAAAACTAAGAAAACGACGCACCGCCAGCAAAAATAAAGCGAAAAATCGTTTTTTCCGACCTCAGAAACCCCCCAAAAAATTTTACGCCGCTGTTTGGCGAGGTCGCAAAATTTAGGACACTCACAAAACAAAGACGAACAATAGAGTCGCGACGGCGAAGAACCTGAGCGTTGCATGCTCCAAAACACCTAGCAAAGTGCGTGTCCTAGACGCTAGGGACTTGTGCGCGCTCCACAAACAAAGAAGAAGAAAAGAGGCGAACACCAAAAACCAGCAAGCCACGACGACGAAGACAAGAACAAAGCGAGCGCCGAGCCACCTAGCAAAGTGCGTGCCATAGGAGCTAGGCGACAAGTGCGCGTCAAAAAAAAAAAAAAAAAAGAGAGAAGGAAACGCAACAAAAAGAGAAACACCAAACCACAAACAAAAAAGACGCGACCACGGACCACGGGAAAACGAGGTATGGCAACCAAGTATGTTACGGCCCCATGCGTCATACATATCGTATCCACCGCTACATATACGTGGATGAGAAAACCAAGTATGTTGCGAAGGAGGGCGCCCAAGGGACAACACCGCACGCAAAAAAAAAAAAAAAAGAACGACGAACCGCCACGCACGTCAAAAGGCACGCCCGCAAACACAAACCACAACCATATATCTCCCATATTTTTTTCCTCCATAGGCCCCGACCGCCGCGAGAAAAAAAAAAAAAATTCCACAAAAGCGCAAAAGGTATGGGGCGGCCACGGACAAAGGGGAAACAATGAAAAGGCGAACAAGCGAACGTTCACCAACCACGAGGAAACAACGGTACGGCGAGCAAGTATGTTAACGATACGAGGGAGGGCGCCAAAGGGACGGACCACGCACACACGCACACACATAAACAAGACCGCAAGGAGCGAGAAGACGGAGACAAGAGCAAGGAAAAACAAGGTATGAACCCCACACCGCCCCGCCCGCACACACACACACGCTCTCGCTATAGGAAATGACCACGTACCACGGGGAAACAATGGTATGGAGGTATGACGAACAAGTATGTTAAAAATGCGAGGGAAGGCGCCAAGGGGACGAAAACACAAACGCACACAAAGCCGCAAGATGCACGAAGACGGAGACGAGACAAAAGAAAGTCATGGTATGCAACCCCATCCCCGCCCCACCCACAAACAAACACACGCTTTCTCTATAGGCGACGGCAACAAGAAGCGGCACAAGGTACAACAAGTATGTTGAAAAAAAAAAAAAAAAAAAACGAAACCGCCTTCCACGCCCTCTCTATAGGGGAAACGCAATGCGGAGAGGTATGTTATCGAAGACGCAGCGAGAAAAAAAAAAAAAAACACGAGGGAGGAGACACAAACCACAACACGCAAAAAAAAAAAAAAAAAAAAAGGACCTGCGCACGCTCTTTCTCAACAGGGGAAGAAAACATGATGGGACGAAAGGACAGGTACGTGCTACGCATCACACATGCCACGCATCTCTGCTACGCATCTACAGGACCTCTTCTTCTGCCTTTTGAAACATGCCGACGACCGACGACGAGAACCAGCCAAGGTATGACACACCCCACCCCACCAAGCACACGCACGCGCACGCACGACAGCCACACCGAGCGCGACCCCCCCCCCCCCCCACGCCACCCACACCAACACGAAGGGCCACACAGCGCACACACACACACCAGGGCCAAGGGGAAGGGCACCCGGAAGACACACCCACCGCAACACCACACCACACCACCACCGGCAGCGAAACCCAGCCAGGAGTGGCGGGGAGTAGCACACAGGAACCTCCGCCAGGAGTGGCGAGGGACCAACCACACCAGCCACAAACCCACCACACACGCCACCGCCGCACGCCACACGCCGCACACCACACACCGCACACCACGCACCACCGCCGACAGCGAAACCCAGCCAGGAGTGGCAGGGAACCGCGCCCGGGACCCTCCGCCAGGAGTGGCGAGGAACGCCCACCACCGCCGGCAGCGAAACCCAGCCAGGAGTGGCGGGGAGTAGCACACAGGAACCTCCGCCAGGAGTGGCAAGGGACCAACAACCAACACACCACCGCCACACACCACACACCACCGCCGCCAGCGGACCCCAGCCAGGAGTGGCGGGGACCGCCCACCACCACCGGCAGCGAAACCCAGCCAGGAGTGGCGGGGAGTAGCACACAGGAACCTCCGCCAGGAGTGGCGAGGGACCAACAACCAACACACCACCGCCACACACCACACACCACCGCCGCCAGCGGACCCCAGCCAGGAGTGGCGGGGACCGCCCACCACCACCGGCAGCGAAACCCAGCCAGGAGTGGCGGGGAGTAGCACACAGGAACCTCCGCCAGGAGTGGCGAGGGACCAACCACACCAGCCACAAACCCACCACACACGCCACCGCCGCACGCCACACGCCGCACACCACACACCGCACACCACCCACCACCGCCGGCAGCGAAACCCAGCCAGGAGTGGCGGGGAGTAGCACACAGGAACCTCCGCCAGGAGTGGCGAGGGACCAACAACCAACACACCACCGCCACACACCACACACCACCGCCGCCAGCGGACCCCAGCCAGGAGTGGCGGGGACCGCCCACCACCACCGGCAGCGAAACCCAGCCAGGAGTGGCGGGGAGTAGCACACAAGAACCTCCGCCAGGAGTGGCGAGGGACCAACAACCAACACACCACCGCCACACACCACACACCACCGCCGCCAGCGGACCCCAGCCAGGAGTGGCGGGGACCGCCCACCACCACCGGCAGCGAAACCCAGCCAGGAGTGGCGGGGAGTAGCACACAGGAACCTCCGCCAGGAGTGGCGAGGGACCAACCACACCAGCCACAAACCCACCACACACGCCACCGCCGCACGCCACACGCCGCACACCACACACCGCACACCACCCACCACCGCCGGCAGCGAAACCCAGCCAGGAGTGGCGGGGAGTAGCACACAGGAACCTCCGCCAGGAGTGGCGAGGGACCAACAACCAACACACCACCGCCACACACCACACACCACCGCCGCCAGCGGACCCCAGCCAGGAGTGGCGGGGACCGCCCACCACCACCGGCAGCGAAACCCAGCCAGGAGTGGCGGGGAGTAGCACACAGGAACCTCCGCCAGGAGTGGCGAGAAACCAACAACCGACACACCACCGCCACACACCACACACCACCGCCGCCAGCGGACCCCAGCCAGGAGTGGCGGGGACCGCCCACCACCACCGGCAGCGAAACCCAGCCAGGAGTGGCGGGGAGTAGCACACAGGAACCTCCGCCAGGAGTGGCGAGGGACCAACCACACCAGCCACAAACCCACCACACACGCCACCGCCGCACGCCACACACCGCACACCACACACCGCACACCACCCACCACCGCCGGCAGCGAAACCCAGCCAGGAGTGGCGGGGAGTAGCACACAGGGACCTCCGCCAGGAGTGGCGAGGGACCAACAACCAACACACCACCGCCACACACCACACACCACCGCCGCCAGCGGACCCCAGCCAGGAGTGGCGGGGACCGCCCACCACCACCGGCAGCGAAACCCAGCCAGGAGTGGCGGGGAGTAGCACACAGGAACCTCCGCCAGGAGTGGCGAGGGACCAACCACACCACACACCACCCACAACCCCGCCAACACACCACCGCCGCACACCACACACCACACACCACGCACCACCACCGCCAGCAGGCCCCAGCCAGGAGTGGCGGGAAACCGCACACCACCACCGGCAGCGAAACCCAGCCAGGAGTGGCGGGGAGTAGCACACAGGAAGCTCCGCCAGGGGAGGCGAGGGACCAACCACACCACACACCAACCACAACCCCAGCACACACCACCGCCGCCAGCGAACCCCAGCCAGGAGTGGCGGGGAACCGCGCCCAGGGCCCTCAGCCAGGAGTGGCGAGGACCGCCCACCGCCACCGGCATCGAAACCCAGCCAGGAGTGGCGGGGAGTAGAACACAGGAACCTCCGCCAGGAATGGCGAGGGACCAACCACACCAGCCACAAACCCACCACACACCACCGCCGCAAACCACACACCACACACCACACACCACGCGCCACGCACCACCGCCGCCAGCAGGCCCCAGCCAGGAGTGGCGGGGAACCGCACACCACCACAGGCAGCGAAACCCAGCCAGGAGTGGCGGGGAGTAGCACACAGGAACCTCCGCCAGGAGTGGCGAGGGACCAAACACACCACACACCAGCCACAAACCCACCACACACCACCGCCGCCCGGAGACCTCAGCCAGGAGAGGCGAGGACCGCCCACCACCACCGGCAGCGAAACCCAACCAGGAGTGGCGGGGAGTAGCACACAGGAACCTCCGCCAGGAGTGGCGAGGGACCAACCACACCACACACCCGCCACAACCCCACCAAAACACCACCACCGCACACCACACACCACAAACCACGCACCACACACCAACACAGACACCACGCGCGCACGCACCGCGCCACAAACACACCCACCGGCGGCGAACCGCGACCAGAGGAGGGGGCGACACGCCCGCAAGCAACACAGCCAGGAACAGCGAACACCCCCCCCCCCCACCACCACCACCCCACCCCGGAGAGACGGGACACCAACCACCGCAAACCGCACAGCGAAAAGGGGGGCGGGACGAAAAGGGCCCACGGGGGGCGCCGGCGAGGGACCCAACCTCAGGGGTTTGGGGGCCCCCCCGGTGACCGTATCGGCCCCACCTGAGCACACGCAATAAGGTGGGATACGCCCGGGACCGTTGGTCAGCGGCCCGCGGTGCCACCGGCCTGGGGGGGTGACCAATGGGCCTGACCAAGAGCACTCCCCACGGCACGTACTGCGGTTCGGGCCCAGCGAGGGGCTGCGGGTAGGGCACACCGTCCATCGGGGCAGGCAAGAGACGCGCCTGTCCCGCGAGGACTCCCCAGCGACCCACAGTGTACCCGACCCCGGTGTGGGGAACGGCTGGAGTACCTGGCTACGGAACAGGTCCATGGACGGCATCCGTACAACAGAGTTACACCCTGACGGGGAGTGCAAGCACCGGCTCCCCCACGGGGAAACACCAGGGGAAGGGACCCGAGCCGGCGACAAGGACCCCCCCCGACACACCACAGCCGGGAAGGCCCGGGCACGACACCGCCCCAAGCGACACGGAAAAGAGGAGGGCACATGCAAAGGGGACAGCAAGGGGACGCACCACCAACAGACCCCAGCCAAGGGGGGCGGGGAACCACACAGCCGAGACAGGGGGGGGGGCACGACACACAGCCCCCACACCAAACAGGGCCGCCAAACCACGCCCGCAAAGGCGAGGGCAGGCGCCCCAACGCACCACCAACACACCGCACACACGCCCGAGCGTGCACACAACACACACCCCCACAACCGCCACCGACACGAGCCCCACAAGCGCACACCACACACCAAAGCACAGGCGCCGCCCGCACCACACACGCAACACACACAAACCCAAACAACAGGAACCCAGCAACCCGCCAGGGGGACTGCAGGGCCGCCAGAAGCCGCTAGGACGCAAAGGAGGACCCACCAAGCCCGCAGCCAGGAGTGGCGAACGGCCACACCCAGAAACACCCGAACGGCCACGCCCAACACCAGGACCGGGCACTACGACACCCACACCAGCACCGCCACCAACGCCCAAACCGGACGCCACGACACCCTCACCAGCGGACACACCCGAAACCAGCGGAAGCACCATCGGCAACACCAGCAACCCCAGCACCCACCAACAACAAACCAACACAAAAAGCCACCCAACACTGCCCAACGACCGCACCCAACCGATCCGGTCCCCCACCGGCTCGCACCCAGAACCACCGCCACCGACATCCACGCCATCAGAAACACCAACACCGCCAAAAATCAAGCCAGCACAACACCCTCACCAACACCGTCACCACCGGCACCAACGCCTACGACACCTACGCATGCCACCGCCGGTTCCAGCACCTACATCACCCAAGCCAACGGCATCAAGCACACCATCGCCGGCAACACCCCACCATCAGCGTCGCCACCAGCAACCTCTGCCACCGGAGGACACCGAAACCGCCACAGCCGGTGAGCCAACAAACCACCAAGCCCCGGCCAGGGGAAGCGAGGGCACGCGCCCGGAACCACCATGCAATCCCCGGCGACACCCACACCACCGGCGCCGCCAACACCACCCTCACCCACGACACCACCCGGAGCAACACCTACGCCACCTACACCAACAGCAGCACCAGCAGACCACACCACCTACTGCACACCCCCCCAGACAGAGCCACAGAAACCGACCACCGCCCTGAACGCAAGCCACGGACCACCCACACACAGACCCACGCCAACCACCACCAGCATCGGCAGCGTCCGAGACGCCGAGAACCATAGGGACACCCACAACGACCTCACCACCGGCATCACCGACACCGACACCGGCAGTGGGGCCTCAGCACCGACAAACCAGAGCGTCAACGGCAATCGCCACGGCAACACCGCCCGGTACGACACCATCGGCATCAACAACACCAAGGGAGCCAACACACAGGCCAGCGAGACCCATGGGTACCTCCACCAGGAGTGGCGAGGTCCCACCCCCGCCGTCAGAACACCACCATCCACCAGGGCAACACCCGCAGCGCCCACATCGGCCGCAGCTCCACCGGCGGCGCCCTCGCCAACACCGTCACCAACACCGCGACGGCCAGCCACGAGTGGCACGCCCGGAACCGCCGACCACCCAAACACAGGCCGCGCCCAGCACCAACACCAACAACGCCCACGCCAACAGACCACCACAACACACGCCAACCACCAAGTAACACATAAGGCACCCTCGCCTTCGGCAACACCAACGCCACCAACACCCACGGCACTATCCACACCACCACCAACCCCACCAACGACGGGCCGAGGTGCCGTCACCTACAACGCCCCCAACACCACCACCACGGCCCCGCCACCTAGGGCAACCCCACCAAGGACGCCAGCACGGCTAGCGAACGAACGCCACCGAGCCCTCAGCCAGGAGAGGCGAACGCCCGCACCCAGCAACACCCGAACGGCCACGCCCAGACCCAGGGCCAGGAACTGCGACACCCGCACCGCCGCCAGCACCCAAACCGAACACCACAACACCCTCACCAACGGGGACGCCCGGAACCAACAACGGACCAACAGCGGCCAAGTTACACCCAAGGCGTTCCAACCGCGCCACCCACCGGCCCGCACCCAGAACCACCACCAGCACCAGCAACAGCCACTGACAACCCACACACAGACCCACACCAACCACCAGCAGCATCAACAACATCAGCGACACCGTGAACCATAGCAGCGCCCGCAACGACCTCACCACCGGCACCACCGACGGCGCCACCGGCAGTGCGACCTCACCGACAGCAACCCGGAGCATCCCCCATCCCGCGTCCCGGTGAGACACCATCGGCAGCAAGGACACCGAGGGGGCCAAGGCCAACCCACCAGCCAACGACGCACGTGGGAACCTCCGCCAGGAGTGGCGAGGTCCCCCCTCCGCCGTCAGAACACCGCCAGGGCACCACTTACAACACCCTACAACGCCAACACACACAGCTCCCCCGGCAGCACCCCCACCAACGCCAACACTGGCACCACCGACAGCGGCAACACGGCGACACCACCACCCAACCGCAGCAAGGTCACCCTAAACCGCAACCGCAGCAACACCTGTCACTACGGACCCACGGACAGCCGACACCACCAGGACCACAGACCGGCCAAACACCAGCCACGAATGGCACGCCCAGAACCACCGAACACCAGCACACAGGCCACCGGACCACCGCGAGACACACCACCGCCCCTAACACCCCTAACACCACCACCACGACCCCGGCACAGAGTAACACCTAGGGCGCCCCCATCGACGACACCACCCAGGACGCCACCACGGCTGGCGAACAAACGCCACCAGCGCCGCCCACCAGGCCCCCAACCAAGGGTAGAAACAACAACGCCACACGCCATCGCACCCACCGCATCGAAATCACCCGGAGCAACGTCAACATCAACCAGGGGTCCCCACCACCCACCCAAGCAGCACAAAACACCACAGCAAAACCACCACACCCTCACCACCAGCGACACCACCGCCAGCACCCTCCGCCAGGAATGGCGAGGAGAAGGCCCAACAGCGCGGACCCACCCAACGTCCCCGGCACCCTCACCATCGGACCGTCACCACCGGCGCCGACCCCCAACACACCACCGTCACCAACGCCACCGACCCCGGACGCAAAAATCACACAGCCCGCACACACGGCACCAGCCAGGGCAACGCCGACACCACTCCCGGCCAACTCACACGAACACCACCGGAAGCACCACCGTCGACCGAACACCACGGCGACCCCAGGGTGCGAGTCCCCCCCACCATCTGCACGGCCAGCGACGCCGTCACCGGCACCAACCGGAACACCGACAACGACAGCCTCACCAACAACCGACACCCCCCTACCGCTGCCACCCACCAGTCACGCCACCCGCCGTCAAAGCCACCCACCAATGCCGCACCCCGAACCACACTTACACCCGAAACCGGCACCAGCACGCCCGGCCGAACCGTCAATGGCACCACCGCCATGGCACCGCCTACGCTCACCACCGCCACCACCACCCCACGCGAGACCAGGAACCCCCGCCGTCGCCAACGGCCTCAACGAGCACCGACACCACCAACACCACCACCGCCGGACAGGGACTACCCACAAACCAGGAACATCTCCACCACCAACAACCAATACACCACCCGCGGCACCCCACCATCGCCGACACCACCACGGCACCCATCACACCTCCACCACAGGAGGCGACGTGGGCCACACCACCCGTCAACTACAGCACCCTCGCCACCACCGCCACATCCGGCCCACGAACGTTACCGCCGACAACACCACATACGCCCATACGTCACCCACGCCATGCTCACCGACCATCACCTCGTCATCAGAGACACCAACACCACCGGCGACGACGACAGCGACAACAGCTGACCCACCAGCTAACCACCATCAACCATAGCCCAGCACCAGCTTCATCTACTCTAACGCCCATACCACCCTCGCCAACAGCGCCGCCACCGACACAATCATCCACTCCGGCGCCCACACCACCCTCACCACCAACATCACCAACACCACCACCCCCAAGGTCAGGGCCCGCGGGAAACAGAACGGCAGAGCGAGCACGCCACCACCCGCACGCGTCGCCCACCCTATCGTACACCGCTCCGCAACACGCCCCCCCCCGCTTCCCCTGACAGGGCGTGCGCTCCAGCCCACTGCTGGGAAGACGACTTCGACATCCTCCCGGCCATCCGACACCTACTGGCAGCCACGGCCCCGCGCCCACAAGCCCACCAGCAACCCACGGAACCGCAAGAGCCCGACCACCCCATGCCACCACGCTCCATATCCCCTGCGTCCACCGCAGACCGGAACGCGGAACACCAGCGAGAGGAGCCCGACCCCGGCCGCGCCGCCACGCCCCCACCGCCCCCCCCCCCAAAGGACATCTACGCCACGCTGGCCACCACCCTAGCCCCCATGGACGCCGAGCAGTACTACCAGTCCGTCCAACGAGACCTCCCTGAGGACCACGCGACCCTCCAGGGGTGGAAGCAGGAGAAAAGGTACGACAACGAGTGGGGCACAGAGGAAGACCTTCTCTGGGACGACACCTGGAAAGGCACCGCGGACACCTTCCTGGAGGCAGCAGCCGAAACCTACCCCCGCCCGCCCGGGGACACCAGACACGGCCTCCACGCCCTCCTAGCGTTCCACAGCTGGAAACACCGCCACACCGTCACCCTCCACCCCCTCGACCACAATCCGCACCGATGGACACCTGAAGACGACGCCACAGCCACCATCACCGTACAGCAAAGCCCCGAGAACCCGGAGGAATACCACATCACCTGGGACGATCCGGCACCCCACCCCCCCGCCTCCCCCACCCTCCCAGATGTCTTCGCCGCCATCAGTGCAGAGCTCCAGGAGGCCAAAGCCCCCCACCAACTGGACGAAGACATGCCCCAGGCACCATCACCATCAACCACACAAGACCAACCCCTCACAGAGCCCCTCATCCACCCCATCACCACAATGGAGCTCCCCCCACAACACCGCACCACCCCAGACCGAAACGGGTTTCGAGACCTGCCGCGGGAATGGGCGGTCCACAACGGCACACTCCGATGGGACGAAATCACACCGGGCCTCCAGGCCATCCGCCTCCACTCAATCGCAGAGCCCACCACCACCTGGGCACTACCGACGGACCGCCACCACCTCCTCCTCACCGTCCAAGGCGATGCCACGATCACACCCACGGAAGGAGACCCCGTAACAGCAGCCGCCGCCCACGCCGTCCACATACCCCCGCAAGCATCGTCGGCACCTATGACGGTGCATCCAGGCCCCACCCCTTGGCAGGCCATCGTCGTCACCTACCCCGCCCCCAATGACCACACACATACCTGGCAGCAACGATGGGAGGACATCCGAGGGGACCTCCTCCAAGAACACCTAGGGCTCACACGCACCCACCACACCCTACAACCGATACGAGGAGTAGGCCAAGCGTCACACGGCATACACGCCCCGGGAGTATGGGCCTACGCCACACCCATAAACCCACAAGCAGCGGAGGACATCAAGACCGCCCTATCCATCCAGCAAGCCCAGACCCAAACCCCGCACCGCAACACCCAACGAGGCTACACAATTTGGTGGGCGTACCAAGACCATGACACCCTCACCCCCCAACCGGGGGCCCCCCCTCTAGACACCAACACCACCGCCCTCCTCCAAGCCGCAACAGCGGCAGCCACACAGGTAGGGGCCCCGGAAACCTGGGGCCCACAATACCTGGTCGAAACCAAAGTGGCGCCCCACGCGAAGGGCCAAGACAAGCCTCCAACACCGAAGCCGCTCCACCCCCCGCTCAAGCTAGACCCGACGGAGCACACCCCCCAGGATGAATGGGCGACCCACTACATCATCCCCCACACCACCACCCGCAAGAACGACGCCGCCAAGATCACCGTCACCCGCCACCTCCCCCACACCACACAGGTGTATGAGCTGACGGCCCCCAACGTCCTCGGTACCCGTCGCCGACACGACGAGCGATACACCATACAGGCGGAAGGGGCCGCCGCGACCACCCTGTACACATGGGCAACACGGGGGGACCTCCCACACCCCACCCTCCACCACGCCCCCTCCTGGCCCACCCCCTTCCACACAGCGGACCGCCCCAACAAGAAGCCCAAACACACGGGTGTGCACACCCACGCCCAGGAGGCCCAGCACCGACACGAAGCGAAGCGCAAGGCCCGCACCCTCCACGACGACCACACCATCCCCCGCATCGGCGCCCCCCCCGCCAGGGTATCAGATACCACCCACAACCGCACGATCACAGGCATCACCACGGACTGCCTGAACCCAGCGGCATCGCGGGCAGACGCCGTATGGATCAGCGAAGGGCGCTCCCACACACGGGCGGTGGCGCGCCTCCACAACATCCAACCCCACAAACTCCAGCGCGCCGTTGGACCCTTCGCCGTACACGTCACCCCGTACGGCATCGACCACCCCCGGTGTGAGCACCATGACCCGCCCTGCTCCACCCCATGCACCTCGCCCCTCCGCCAACCGCTGCCGGCCCCCACCATCACGGGCAACATGTACCTGGGCACCGTACCGGGAGACCCGGGCATATACATCCTACCCAACAGGTCCAGGGACCACGCCATCCCCCTCCACTGTGTGGAATCCCTCGCCCTGGGACCACCCCCACCAAAACACCAACACCAACACATCCCGGGGGACAAACGGACACAGGCCCCAGACGGGGGAAAAAAGGCCCACCAACGCGCCCTGGCCCACATCACCCTCCACCCCGCAGCCCACCTACCAAAGGACTTCGGCACGGAGCGCCACATCGTCCTGGAGGGCCAAGCCCACCACATCATCACCGCCGCCCTGTACACCCTCGCCGCCCACGAACGCCACTGGGACCCCAGAACCATCCCAGCAATGCCCCCACCGCCCCAAGGCCCCAACGATCCCGTCACCCCCTTCCACATCGATCAACTCCTAAGCCGCAAGGCCCCCCCACACCTCCACCCCTCCAGGATACCACTAGCCATTGCATCGTGGGACACCCTGGACACCCCCCCCCAACAACCCGCCATCCACATCCTCAAAGCGGACACCCAATGGTGGGTCCTCCACTGGGCACACGGAGTCCTCATGGCGGCCCAGGCCTATACCCCGGAAATGGACCCGGAAGACCCCCCACGGGGCCAGCAGCGACTCCTCCAAGCCACCACCCTCACAGGCCGCGAAGGCGCCCCCTGGGAAGCCCTCCACACAGCACTCTACTGGGCTCAAGGCTCCCCCAAAGGCCCGGACACACCGGAACCCACAGAGGCCTGGGTCAGGCAGGCCAAGGCCATGAGGAACTACCACCTACACCACCCCTTCGACGACAGCCCCGCCGCACTGCCATGGCCAACAGATCCCCCGGAGACCGTACGCAAGCTCGCCGACATCGTACGCAGCCACGCGAAAGCGAAAATGCAAACACCGGCAGAACCCCCACTGAGGGATCCAGACCAGCAAGCAACGCACCCCTTCTTCCAACCCCATGCCCCCCCAGCCCCGCCACCTCCAGTCCCACCCAAGCGAACGAGACGACAAAAGGGCGGACCCGCCCCCAGCCAAGCCGGAAAAGCAGCAACCTCCCGACCCCCCGCATCCCACCCGACCCACCCGACGAACCCAGACCAAGCATCCTCGTCATCCTCCCTCCCACCACTACCACCGCCCCACCCGGACCAGGCATCCTCATCATCCTCCCTCCCGCCACCAGCACAGGCCCCGCCCAAAGCGTACCCAGGGTTCGAAAAAGGTGCGAAGGTCCAACAGCCCTTCCGCAACGACCACACAGGCGACTGGATCTGGTGTGAGGGCACGATCCAGTACCGCCTCAAGGGACAAGGGGACAACGGGGGGCCACAGATCCGGGTAATCTGGCACCGCCAAAAGGAGCTAGACCAGGGCAACAGCGCCCCGGACAAACCACTCGGCGACACCCTGGAACTCACCAGCGCCCACCCCATCCGGCTCCGCACCGAAGAGAACAAGGCCCACACAGGCACCAAATACACTGGGGAGCTCCCCCCGGAGTGGAGCCAAGGCCTCCCCCCGCCGCGCCTACCCAAACGCCCACAAACCGGCAAAAAGTCCCCAACCCCCAGTCCCCCTCCCTGACGGGGCAAGGGCCGAGTGCACAAGCCTCCACAGCCCCGGCCCGCCCCCACCGAGGCCACCGTCAACCTCCTCGACCTCAACCACCCGGCCGTCACATACTCCAAGGACGCCACAACCGCCCTCCAAGAGCTCCCGATGGCACAGGGGCCGGGGTGGGTCCCCCACCTCCTCACCTTCCAGGAACAAGGCCTACAGCGCGACGACCCCCCGGAAACCACCCCCATGTATACCCCGGACCAGAAAGCGTACAAATGCTACTGGCACAAGGGGACCCCCCTATACGCCCAAACCGGCATCCACGTCCACCTCGTCCACCACCTCAACGTCCCAGGGAGGCTAGGTGTCTATGAGGTCGTCGGGGACGGATGGCAACTCAACGTCATCAACACCCACGTCCCCTTCGGCGAAGCCACGGAACCCTTCCTCCAGGCCCTGGCCGAGGCGTACCGCCAAATGGCCATGCTCGCCCCCACAGTCATCATCGGCGACATGAACGCCGCCCCCACCCCAGCGGACCGAGGAGGACAGGCCACACCCCAGGACCAAGCAGTCCGCGACACCATCGAAATGCTGGGGCTCGTGGACCTAACAGCCAGCCTCGAAGGCCAACCATCCCACTTCCCCCACCAAACGGATGCCGCCCCATCCCGCATCGACGTATGCTATGGCGACCCCACCACCATCATCCGAGCGGAGGCCCGATACGGACCCCTCCCGCTGGGACCCACAGGCCATAGCCCCCTGCACATCCGCCTCACCATCCCCAACCTTCCCCCCAGCCCCCCAGAAGATGCGGACCAAGGCCTACCACCCCCCCTGAAGATGCCCCCGCTGCATGACAAGCATGCCTGGTCCCAATATCACAGGGCCATAGACCGCGCCCGGCGCATCCAACCAGACCCCACCGACCTACTCACAGCCATGCGCACGGCCACCGTCGCCTGCGGCTTCCAGCAACACCCCCACACAGACGACGACCAACCACCCACGGCCCTGGGGGACATGCTCCATGACCTCTGGCATGCGAAGCAACAACTGGCGACCCTCCTCCACACCGACACCCCCCAAACCCGCCGCCAGATACACCACTGCAGGACACACATAGCCCAAATCAGGGCGGACCTGCAGCGGTGGCACATCCACAGGCAACAGCGCATCGCCCAGGAACACGAACGGTATGCGCAACACGAACTCCCCTACAAGGCCATCCGCCACCTCAACGACGCCATGACCGATACCGGCCACCGCACCATCACCACGGTCCGGCAGGAGGACGGCTCCCTCACCAACGACCCAGCCACAGTGCTCCAAGCCACCCAAGACAGCTTCCTCCGGCAACACACCCCCACCCAAGACACACTGGACCCGGACACCCAGGCCAAAATCGACCGCCTCCCTCGGGTCTTCAACCACGCCCAGAGGAGGCACCTGGAAAAACGCCCCTTCACCATCCACGAAGTCCGGAAGGCCATCCACAGTCTCCGGCAACACAAAACCCCAGGCTACGACGGCCTCCCTGCAGAGGCATACTACCACCTCCCCGCCCACCTCCTCCGCGTCCTCGCCCACCGCCTCTGGGACATCGTCACGGGGCGGACCCCCCTGCCACCAGACTGGGCAAACGTTGTCCGCCCCCTCTACAAAAAAGGGGACTGGGCGAACCCGGACAACTGGCGCCCCATAGTCTGTGCGGTCACGGAGGTCAAAATCGTCTGGACCATCCTCCTGCGCCGCATCCGCCCCCACCTGGACCCCCACATACCAGCGAGCCTCTGGGGGGCCATCCCAGGCCGCTCCCCACACGAGGCCATCTTCCTCCAGGACACCATCGCGGACATTGACCCGGTGGACCTCATCATCGCCTCCCTCGACGTCAAGGGAGCCTTCCCGAACACCCCCTGGCTCCTTCTAGAAGCGGTGTGGAAACGCCTAGGCCTCCCCTTCTACAACTTCACCTCCGACTACATCCGCACCCGCAAATACACGGTCCGCACAGGAGCAGGCCTCACCCCCTTCCTGGAGCCAGGCAGCGGGGTCCCCCAAGGGGGAGCAGAGGGCCCCTTCCTGTACCTTCTAGTGACGCTCCCCCTGGCCCTCGCAATCGAGCAGGATTACCCGGCCTACGCACCCTACCCCCTCCTCTCCCCCCTGGTCGGCTTCGCGGACGACACCAACCTCACCGTCGCGCACACCCCACACGACCCCCATGCCCCGGACCCCGGACCAACGGTCACCCAACAGGCCAACGACTTACTGGACGTGACCGTCTCCTACCTCTCCCACAACAACCTCATCGTCCACCCCACAAAGTCAGTGGCCATGATCAAGGGGTCTGCCACACCTCCCACCCTGGGGCCACAAGGGCCCCCCATGCAAGTCGTGACGACCACCACCCACCTGGGGGTAGTCCAGGCCGCAAACCCTGAGGACGCCACCCTCCCTCCCAAGTTGCAGTCACACCTCGCCCATCTCCCCAGATATGCGTCCCCGACCACCAAGGCCCTCTCCCTGTCCCACCAGAGCCTGGCGTACTACCTCACCGGGGTCTTGAACGCCTCCATAGGCTTCCAAGCACTCCACCTAACACACCCCACCACCGCCCTCCAGCCGGCCACACGCGCCGTGACCAAGGCATGGGCAGCACACGGGGGCTGGCCCACCTCCATACCCACCCGCGCCATCCGAGCGGCATGGCCCCACTATGGAGACGCCATAGGGGACGAGGTGAAAGCGGCCTATACCAGACACACCGCCCTCCTCCTTCACCGCATGACCCACAACCACTCACCGGAGGTCCGCGAGGTCACCGCCATCCGCCTCCAAGCCGCACAACGGGCCCGCAACACATGCCCGCGCTGGGTACTCCACCAGACGGGCATGCCCACCAACATGAACACCCGCCTGTGGAACCACCTGCAGCTTCTGCTCCCATCCCCACACCACGCCATACTCACCAACCACACGTGCCCGGAGAAAGGGCCACTAGCGGTCCTCTGCGGGGACCTCCACCACCACCCCGAGGGCACCATCCACACCATAGACCTTGTCGGGGCCTCCATCACCGTAGTATACGTCACCCTCGCCCAAATGCGGGTCCTGCACCACAGCGGGGCACACCACACCCCCTTTCTACAGCTTCCCGAATGGCCACAATACCGCCTCTTCCACCACTACCTCACACAGACGGCACGAACAGCGGGACACACTCTACCGGGCAGCAAAGACATGCGCAAAGCCTACCGAGAATTCACAAGACAACACCCGCGACCCATCCCAGAGACACCGCCCTACGCACCCACCGGATCGAAACACGAACCCGTCCCCCCAGTAACGGGCCCAGTCCCACCACTAACCCTACTACTGGCCCCGAATGAAGCCAAACCCACGCAGACCACCGTCATCCACCACGGGGCAAAATGGCGCATACCGAAACACCACATGACCGCCCGAGACCTACCAAAGGTCCCCCAAGATTCCCAGAGCATGCCACGCACATGTTGGGCCTGTGACCCCGAGGCACCAACCGCACCATGGCCCGTGCTACACCTCATAGCACGCCACCACACCCACCCCACGACCCACCTACCACCACAGGCCTACGCATGGATAGCCCCATGGTTCCACCGCACCGACACTAACCCCACGGTAGCATGGAACCCCGACCACGCGCCCAAATGGCTCTTCACCACCACACCCACATGCCCCCGCCCCGACCCGGCAGGGGTCGCCATCCGTTACAGCATGTACGAGCCAGGCAGAACGGGCAAACACGAGCACCCCTACTATCCACTCCACCACTCCTGCCACACACCGGAGCACCGAACACAAACCCTCACATGCCACGACCTAAACCCCGACACAGCCTACATCCTCCACTACATCTACTCCTACCTCACACAAGGACAGCCGGAGCAGGGACTCATAGCCCAGTCCCCCCAAGCAAAGCACATCATCTCCAAAGGAATAGGGGTGTACGCCACCCCCATCCTACAGCCCACAACCCCAGTAGCCCACCTCGCCACGGGCCTTGCCATATACGCCTACCTGCCCATGAACCCATGCCGCCTCCCACAACCATCACCGGCGGACCGGCTCTTCTTCACCGACGCCTCAGGCGAATCCGCCCTCACGCCCATCACCGGGGGGGCCACCCTGCAACTAACCCACACCGGGGAACACTACCACATGGACCACCACACGGGCCACACCACCTATGGGGCCTCTTCCCACGGGGAGCTAGGGGCCATGGCCGACGCCATCACCGAGGTCGCGGCCCACCTACCCGCCCACTCCCCGCACATCGTCCGGGTCTGGTTCGTGGTAGACGCCACTGTCGACACGCACCTGCTCCTCCGCATAGCAAGGCAACCACTTCACAAAGCAACCGCGACGAGCCTCGGCACCCAGGCACTGCTACTCTGGAAAGCCCTACGCAGCCTTCCCCCCTACGTCCAACTCCACATCGTGAAACAGGAGTCCCACAGGCACCAATACGGAAATGGTAAGGTCGACAACCAGGCAGTACACCAGCGCACAACACACCTACCAGCCCTCCAGATCCCTGACCTCGGCCGCAACCACACACACCTCCAACACGTGCCCCCTGTACCCGAGCCCCATCAGACCCCGGACTGGGTACCAGAGGACGCCCCCTATTCCTCCCACGACAGAGCGTACCACTACCCCAACCCCGTCCAACATCTCGCCCGCGTGCTCGGCGACGCAGACAGCCGGGCGCACATCCAGGAGCTCCAGGACAGACTGCAAGTCCCCCTCTACCACTCAGCGCTCCGCCCAGCAAACGTCCCAGCCCACCTCCAGAAACGACGCATCCAGCTCCTCAGGGAGCAACTGCCTTTCCTCACCAGGGTCGCCAGATGGCTCGCCCGCAAGCACATCCACGTCCCCGACGAACACACCCGTTGCCCATGCGACCACACCACCCCGGAGGACTGGGAACACTTCAAGAAATGCCCCCTCCATACAGACAGGGACACCCTAGTGGGCTGGTCCCCGGCGGAAACCCTGCGGCAACACGAAGGATGGCCAGCCCACAGCCACGCACACCAGGCCACCGAACACCTCTTCCGGGACCCCCTGATCAAAGAAGCCACCATGAGAGGGGCAGTGACACAGGCCCTGCACCGACACCTCACCAAACACACGGAAAGCCCCATGGAAGCAGCAGCACACCTCCAGCTAGAAGCGGTCCGCAGAGCAGCAGCCCAAATGGTACACCGCAAACACCTCCTGCTAACACACGCGGAACAACTCACCGACCCCACCGCCAGGGAACACATGCAGCGTCTCATCCATTACCATGCCGTGCATGACCCAGACGTCCACTAACCCGCTCCGCGCCCCGCACGCGCCCCCCGTCTCCATCCACAGGTCTCCAAGGCACCACCACAGCGCCCCGAGACCCGTCTCGCACCCAAGAAGCCACCCGGCACCGCCCAGTCCGGCCGAACCCAGCCAGGGCCAACCATCCATCGACGTAGACGCGCAAGACCCCGGCAGCCCATCCAGCCCACCCCCCCCGGAACCGGGACACCCTCCCCTCACACCGGCCACCATCCGCGACCCCGACCTCCTCCGAGCGACCCTCCAAGACAGGGCCCCGACCACCCCCCTGGGCTGGTACCGCCTACAAGAGGACTGGACCAAGCTCACCGTCAAAGCCCTCCGGGACCTGACCACCCCAGGCAGCTCGTGCTCTGGCGAGCCCGCAAACACACCCGGGGCCAGCCCATCTGGATCCCCCCCATCGAGTGGGGCCAGGCCCTGACGCACGACACCGGCAGCAACGTCACGCGTCGAGGGACCATACGCCTACGGCGGGCCCAAGCGGAGACGGACCACCCAGCGGACCCGAACCACCCGGAGCAGTGGGAACAGGCCACCGCGCCCAACCGCGACACTGCCCTCCGCGCCGCCGGCCTCCGCACCCCGGACGACGACCTCCCCCCCCCACCTACAGACAGTGACCACCCCCCGCCGGAGGTCTGGGTTACAGTCCTCGAGCGCGGCCACTACTACGTGATAGCCGCTATGGCTACGTCCCACGGCCCGCAATGGATCATCCAGGGGACAGACACCATGTTCGCCCCGGAGACCGCCCCACCAGGGGCAGTGGGGGACCCCACCACCCAGCACAGGATCCTCAGGGGTCTCCTCCAGCCAGGGGACACGCCCCCAGCCCGCGCCCTGGCCCAAATCACCTCAGGGAAGGCGGGCTACCACCTGGGATTGTCCATGCTCTGCCTAACCCACTGGATCCAGCGCCACTGGCCACCCACGGGGACCGTGCCCTGGGTTTGGGCCATCCCCACCGCCCACACACAAGTCGAAGCAGGCCCGGACACACGACCAAACCCCCCCCCCAGGCCGCAGCAGTCCCTCACCTGCGGGTACCACGCCATCCACAGGGTCCTCAACCGCGCGGGTCTTAGCCCAAAGCTAGCATGCCCCCTTCCCACCACTGACCAAGAGGTCCACCAGATACGAACGCTCGTCTGCGAAATCCTTGCCGCGGCAGCAGAAGACGGCAAGCTTCTCCTCCAAACCGCCCGGCCTACAACTGCCCACGCAAGCGCGCAGCAAGCGGACACATACACCGGCGCAGCACAACCCCCCGCACAATCCCCGCCCATGCCCCCCCCCTCTCGCTGCTCAACCGGAGACTCACACACGCCCACTATCGCGCGCACCCCCGGGCCCCGCGACACGGGCCTCCCCCACCCGCCCGAACACCAGCACACGCCCGCCACACACGCACCCACCGGCCACCCTTCACCGCCCCCCACACTCGACAACCCACACACACCCGCCAAGGGGAGCCCCACGCCCCGCGGCACGCCCACCCCACCCAGTAACCCGCCCACGCCCCCCACACACACCCCAGAGGACCCAGGCCCACCCCCCCCGGCCCCTGAATGCAGCCCACGCGAACTGTTCCCCCCCGCTGACACAAACCCACACGACCTCGCACATTGCAGGACCCGGGCCCAGCCGAGCCCAGAAAGAGAAGGCCGCAGCCCCGCGCCTCCCTCCCCCGCCGCAGCCGACCAGATCGGCCCGCCGGGCCGCCAGGTCACGACCGGGCCCCCCCAGCCGCCCGCCCCCAGCCTACAACCCGGGGACATGCCCTCCATCCTCCCCGCCGTGGCCGCGGCAGAAGCCGCCGCCCGCAAGCCCGCCCGCATCACAGCCCAACCCGCGTCCACCACCTCCTCCTCGTCCTCAGCCTCGTCCACCTCCTCCACCTCATCCTCCGACCCCCCCCTCCCCGCCAAACTCATCCTCAAGGCCACGGCGAAAGCCAAAGCCGCGGCCGCACGCACCAACCCCCCAACCCCCACACAGGCGACTCAGGCACCCCGGCAACCCACCGGGACGACCCCCGACCCGGCATCGACGCCCTCACACCTCCGGACAGAGGTACTCCTCAACCTGGAACCGGACCCCAACCCCAAACCCGACCCCAAACCCAAACCGGACCCCAACCCCAAACCCAACCCCAAACCCAAGCCGGCGCCCACGCGACCACACACAACACCGCATACGCAACGACACAAAACCACCCGATACCACCCCCGCCCAGGCCCTTGCCCAAGCCAGGACCCCCCACCCACCACGACCCGCGCCCCCCTCCCGCCGGCACCCACCACCACCGCGGAGACGGCCACCCAGCACGACCCCCTCCAAACCCTCGTCAAAATCCCCGTCATCAAACGCCCCGTCATCCATCCCCCACAAACCACCACCACCGCCGGCCAAACCGACCCAGGGACGTGGGACCCCTCAACCATCGTCACCGTCAAGCCCGCCCCCCAACCATTCCTCCATGCCCACCACATAGTGCAGCCCCGGGGACTGCCCACGATGCCCAACCCCCCACCCCCACAAGGGGGACCGGAAAACCCACAAGGACTCCATGGGCCATACCCGCAACACCAACCCCACCACTACACACACCACCACCACCAGCGGCCCCACCACCACCACTACCAACACCACCCCCACCACTACCACTGCCCACCGCCCTACCCCACCGGGCCACAACCCCCCGTACACCAACAGCACCAGCGGACGGGATGGCAGCCGCCGAACGCCCCGCTCGCATACCCACCCCCCCCGTACCAGCCACCACCCCCGTACCAGCCGTACCCCCGCGGCCACCATCCGATGGCCGAGGGGGCCCCATGGACGACGGGGGATCTCCCCCCCCAACCAGCACCGCGTGACGCCCCGTACCCCCCCGGCCACCATCAGATGGCCGAAGGGGCCCCAAGGACGACGGGGGACCTCCCCCCCCAAGCGGCGCCGCGCGAGCCCCCCCAGAGGCCGCCGACGCTTCCGGACTGGCCCGACTCGAGCGACGAGGGCCGGTCCCGCAAGCGGCGGCGCTCCCGCTCCCCCCCCGCACGGCACACTCGCCCACGGCGCCCACACTCCCACCGCGCCTCAACCACCCACTCGCGCCGCTCCCGCTCCCCCAGGTACCACCACGACCCCCAGGGACCCCGCTCCCGTCGCTCCCACTCCCCCGGGCACCACCACGAGCGCCACCGCCGCCCCATGTCCCCCTCCCCCTCCCCCCACCGGCCACCCAGCCCCCGCCACCTCCACTCCCGCTCCCCCCGACGCAGCCAGGCACGCCGCCGCCGCCCCACGTCCACCTCCCCCTCCCCCCACACGCCCCGCCGGGCTCCCCGTTCCCCCCGCCACCCGTACCCATCCACCACCCCCAGCCCCCGCCACCACCACTCCCGCTCCCCCGGACGCCACCGAGCGCGCCACCGCCGCCCCATGTCCACCTCCCCCTCCCGCTCCCCCCTCCGCCCGTACCCGTCCTCCACCCCCAGCCCCCGCCGCCGCCGCTCCCGCTCCCCCAGCCACCGCCACCCCCGCCACCACCGCAGGTCCACATCTTCCCCCCGCCGCTCCAGGACCCCAGGCACGGACCCCTCCCCCCCCCGGGCCCCCGCCCACCTCGCCTGGTGGTCTCCCTCCGCTCTGCAGGAGCTCCGCCGCTGGGTGAAATGGGCCGGGGGAGCGGGAAGACACAGAGGGGTGCACACGGTGCATACCTTCGAGGAGGTGCGCACCCGCACCCCCGCAAACCCCAATGAGGCCGCCCCGGAGACCATCATGCCGCAAGCGGCATGGGAGGCCCTCCTCCGCGATGCGGTCCAGGGCCTCCGCCCCCCCTACACCCCCCAAGCCCTCCGCCGGTGGCTCCAGGCCACCCACCCCCAAGCCTGGGCCACCGGCGCCCCCTCCCCACCCCGCCCCTCCCACCACCACCACACCAGGAAGGGGCAGGACAAGGGCAAGGGAAGGGCAAGGGACACCAAGGACCACACAGGCAAGAGGGCACGGAAGGGCCCCAAGTGAGGGCAGGCACACGCAGGGACAGGGCGCCGGAAGCGACACCACATGGGGTCAGGACACCACCCAAGAACCAGGAAGGAACGGGAACGGGGACCAAGACACGGAGGAAAAGGGCACCACGACAGCCCCAGAGGACACGAGACCAAGGCACAGGCCCCCAGGGAGGGCAACCCCACGGACCGTCACGCGACCACACCATGGGCTATAAGGGCCGGGCTGCGCTACCGTCGCGGTTTGACGCAGAGTATTGCTACGGGGGCTTGATCTCGGCTGGTCTCACGTCCGTGAGGGCATCCGTCACCAACCTGTTGCGTCCAGTGGAGGAATGGCACTGCGGCGGCGCACCGATCCCGTCCATGATGAATATCGAGCATCGCAAGGGGAAACGAATCGATCGCGAAGGCTTTGGTGCTGCTGGACGGTGCCCCCCTTCAACGCCATCTCCGAGCGCCGTGAAGACTGGAAGTACCAAGAATACTACCGATGCCCCGGACCCCAGCAGTCCAGCACCGGAGATATGGACATCCCCCTGACCCTACAGTGTGAGCTCATCCCTGCCGGCGGCACCGCCCCGGACCCTGCCAGCGCAGCCGAGCTGCAGTGAAAGCCATTCGCCACTCAAACAGCGTTCGGAAGCCACCTCCACCGTCCGACTCCTGATGTCTGTTTGTCTGCCTTGGAGAAGGAACGCTTTTCCTACACCCCGAGTACACCTGCCTGTCTGCGAGGCCCGGTGAAGATTGAGTCCATGGGTGAGAGTCAGTGTGCACGCCCCAAGGACACCGTGATCATTCAGCAGAATTTCCCGAAGACCTAACCGACCCACACAGGCCAGGCTGACCTCCACTGACCCACCGCGGCACCACGCGAGACCACGGCACACCACACCACAGCGCGCCACAGAGCAACGCACCACAGCACGACGCGACGCGACGCGGCACAGAGCGGCACAACACGACACAACTGACCCTAACCTGAGGGACTAACCGAAGCCAGCCACCGCACACCCGGGAAGGCGCCGCGCCACCACGCCACACACCGGCACCACAGGCCACACACGGGACCACAGAGCGCCAGGCGACAACGGTGACGGACCACCCAGAAGATTACAGCCGGCACCGCGGAGGGGTAAGGACACGAGCAACCCCAGCCCCCTAACCCAAAACCACAAGCAGCCACCTGGCGCAGCCGCCCAGCCGGCAGAGCCAGGACCTAACCCAGCAAGAAGGGGCGCCGAGCCCACAGTGTACAGAGCCCACCCGACCCATGGGGCCGGAACATGGCCACACAGAACCCAACTGAAAACAGCAGCCCGGAAGACAACACTGAATACAGGCCAGTGCGTGTGCCAGCCCAGGGAAGGCAGAGGCAGGAACAGGCAAGCCCCCCCCCCCCAAAAAAAAAAAAAAAAAAAAGGAGGGGGGAAGGGGAAAAGGCACGAAAACAGCCCACAGCCGCCCAACCACCCGCCAACACCACCACAGGCGGCCAGGCCCCCCCCCCAGAAGAAAAAAAAAAAAAAAAAAAGGGGGACCCCCGCAGAGGCACAGGCGAACCACCCACCCAAAACCGGCAACAGGAAGCCAGTAACAGCGGACCACGGGGAAAAGGGACAGAAAAAAAAAAAAAAAAAAAAAAAAGAGCCACCAGCCCAGCCCGAAAGAAAGGGGATGGAGGGACAGGGACCACAAAGCCCAGAAAAAAAAAAAAAAAAAGAAAAGAAAAAACCAAAGAAAAAAAAAAAAAACACACCCCGACAACCCAGCCAAGACGGACTGGGCACAGGCGAGACCCGGGCCCGGCACACACGCCCACACCGCGCGCCGGAACCGGAAACGGCGGGGGGCAAGCGGGGCGCCCACGAAACCACACACGTCCCAAAAGCAGACCGAAACCGAAGCCCAACCACGAACACCACAAATAGCCGACACTAGGGGGACAACACCACAAATCGAGCCCAAAAACACCCACCCTAAACCCCAGCCAGGACAGACGGGGTTAACAAAACCCGCACCCAACCGCCAACCGGACCCAAACACAAACACCACACAACAGTAGGAAACCCAGTGCCCACAGCCCGGGCACTGAGGCAGCCCGTGCCATGCAGGTGACCCGGCCAAACGAGATCCGGAGCCCGGGGGTAAGGCTGCATCCTAAGGCCTGCGCTGCTTTGGGACTCGAGGCGGAGCGTGCGACACCCAAGCGCCTCGGAACCCTAGTACCAGGAACGTGCATGCACGCCTTGGGAACGGGGTACGCCAGGAAGTCCGGTGAACCCCTAGGGTTCCGCCCAAAGGAGGGGACGTGCGCAAGCACGGGGGCACACCCTCCCGGCGAGATAAGCATGTCACGCTGGCGGCGATCAGCCCTCCCGGCGTAGCCCGGGGCCGCTTTGTTGGGGGCCAACAGTCAGGTCTAGCGGGAAGTAAGCCGCCTCCCCTCTTCACGCGCGAAGCCTCTTCCTGTTCATCACAGGGGCGACGCCAGGGGGAACCATGGGGCGCCTCTCCACGACCGAGTGCACCTACCTACCTACCTACGCATCTGCACGTACTCCAGCGCATGCGCGACCCATCGCGTTAGCGATCTTTACACCGTGTCCTATTACACGTGGCTCCCGGAGACCGGGCTTCGCTGACGTCGGACCGAAGGTCCTAATCAGGTACTATTACCACTCCTATGGCGCCCAATTTCTGTGCTGGCGCCTATCCTTGGGGTAAGACGGCAAAAGCCCTACCTACTAAGAGGGGAGGGGCGGCCAAGTGTGCTAAGGGCATACAAAACGCCCATTTTTGCTACAGGCCAAAAGCTAACGCACTCCCCTGCCCACGAGGAAAAGCACGCGGGACAGGAGACACCACTACACTACACTCACTAACGCCAGCACCGGCCTTCGAAGGCAGGGTGAGCACTCATCACTTGCACTCACCTCCTGCCAGGCCTGCTGACCCTAACCCCTACACACGCTACTGGGTGCTGCTGTCGAAGTTCACGCAGGCCCTAATGGCTCTCCTGTGAAGAAGACAAGAGAACACAGCGCTCCTAAGCAGCTGTGGCCTAACAGGGGACGCCACAACGCGTTATCCCTGCTAGGGCTTGGAGGGAAGGGGTGCTCTCGTTGCGTGCACAGCGCAGATGTCGTTGAGGTCGAACTGCCCTCGCCAGTACTGGCTGAGGCACAGTGATTTGATTTGTGATCAGCGCCCCTGTTTTGCTGGGGCAGAAAAATGGTAGCCGCCGAAGGCAGCTGCTGCGTGCACCAATCACCCTTAACCTCTCCCACCTGTACAAAAGAGGCAAATGAAGGGGCGTTTGCGACGGAGGAACCAAGCCACACTCCAGGTATTATACCCTTCTCAGTGTGACCTATAATACACTGTTCGCAAACACGCTGAAGATTCAGCTACCCCTGTCAAGCAAGCAAGCTTTAAGAAACTCCTCGGGTTCTCTTAAAGAAGGTAGGGCAATGTATTGCCTCGCCAAGTGGACCCAACGGACCTGGGGGATCCCCACGGACCGATGGGTGTGGGTGGTCACGCTGCGCCCCCAGCAGAGGGAAGCCCCCCGAAACCGCGAGGGACCCACCCCCCCACGCCCCACCACCCCACAACTATGCCCGTACATGGTGGCAGCCCGCCTCATGGCGCTGCTATGGCCGGGCCCCCACACCCCCACCCAAAACTACCCCCACCTCACAGAGGAGGACATGCCCGGCATCCAGCGATGCTTCTTCCGGACCCTCGACTACCTCCAGCAAACACACCCCCACGTCCTGGAGCAGATATGGCCACCCTCCGGGTAACCCACGTGCCCGCGCAGCCGGGACAACGCCGCCACGCCAGCACCAGCACGCACGGATCACCAGGGAAAACGCGCGCACACGCCCGATGCCCGAACCTGCACCCTCGTTCTCGCTACTTACAGGACCCAGCATCATACGCCCGCCCCCGAGGCCCGGGACCCTCCGCCGTCTCCCGCGGCCCTCTCCTCCGCCTCCGACTCCACAACCTCCACCACCACGACCACCTCATCCACCACTACACCACGTCCTCGTCCAGCACTCCACCCCCCAGGCCGCGGGGGACACCTCCCAAACGGGCCTCCAAACCCGCCCCCACCGCGAGCAGCCCCGCCGCCGCCAAAGCCCACGCCCCGGCGAAGCCCACGCCCACGACCCAGCCGAAGCCCAAGACCGCCGCCAAACGGCGACCCGCAGCCAAGCCCAAACCCAAGCCCAAACCCGGCGCCACGACGGCAGCGCGAGCCCGGCCCCCCGAGGATGTCCTCTACGACATCCGGCCCCAGCCGTCCCAGGCCCGAAGGCAGCAGCGCCCAGCGCGGCGCCCCCCCACCGTCACCGACGCCACCGCCACCACCTTCATGGCGGAGCGCGCCGCGGCCGAAGCGCGACGCGCCTCGTCCCACCACCTCCCAAAGCCCGCACCCCAGGCCCACGGACCGCTCCCGACCAAGCCGGAACAACGCCAGGGTCCACCAGCAGCGCCCCCGCCCCCCTACCGGCCCCCGATGACAGCCCACATGCAACGCATGCCCCACTACCGCCGCCGCCGCGAATCCCCGCCCAACCCCGAGGCGGAGACCGTACGCGCCCACCCGCGGGTCCACATCCGCGTGCACCCCCACTCCCCACGCAGCCCCACGGAACAGGACTACGAGGAATCCCCCAGGCCCGCCACCGCCGCCGGTCCCCACGACCCCGTCACACCCACCCACGCCCACTCCTCCGCCCACGACCGCAGGCCCGCCCAGGAACAGTGGTGGCAGCGCTGGACCCACACGCAGCTCTGGGAGCTGCGGAAGTGGGCCCGGGGAGAGCCCTCCCTCGAGGGCCTGGTCCATCGGCCCCGCAAGGGGTCGGTGGAGAACTGCCGCCTCCGGCCGGCGGGGGGGTGGATGCCGCAGGCCGCATGGGAAGCCATGCTGGCCGATGCGCTCCACCCCCTGGGAGTCCACCCCCGCAACCTCCCCGCGCCCCAGGACCACCCGTACGTCCTCAGGCGCCTGCGGGAGACCCTCCAGGAAACGCGGCGAGACGGCATCCGCCTGTGGGACATCACCCAAAGCCCAGCCCCGCACGCACACACCCCCTCACCACCACACAAGCGTCGGCGCACCGACACCGGCGACACCCACAGCACCCCAGGAGCCCTGCGCGCCACACAACACGACGCGCCAGACCCCCCGGCCAGCGGCGCCGCCGTCTAACCCCGTTACCCAGCACACCACCACCGCGGGGCGCCACGCCAGGCCCCGCCCAGAAGTCACCAAACGAACCGGACGCCGAAGGAAGCCAACGCACACGACAACGAGCACCACTACGCCCAAAGGCGCCGAACCCGGACCCGATACAGTGGGCTCCTCTCCACCCTCAGCACGACACACACGTCACTGACGTCACTCCTCCGCCGTGCCCCCTCCCACGCCACCGCCCCGCCCCCCCCCCCTCCCGCCACACGTCCCCAAACCGCCCAACACCCGGCCCCACACACTGCGCGACAGCATCGCCTTAGTCCGGCTCCTCCACCATCGCGCCACTTGGCACCTCACAGTAGACCGCCGTCCTGTGGTCCCACTCCCCCCAACACCGCTCCCGGGGCCGCACCCGGCCCAGGTCGTGTTCGCCCCCAAGTCGCGGGCCGCGGACATCCTCCCGCTCCTCGCCGCCACCCCTCCCGGGCATCGCATACTGCATGCCGCCAACCCCTCGGTCCTCAGTGAGGTCCCCATCGAGCACGCCGACGCCCTGCACGTGCGCCCGCTGCTGCCCAACCTGCACGCTGCGTACGCCCCCGGCACGCCCGTCGACCCCTCCGTGTGGGACTCCCAGTGAGGCCACCGGCCAACGGCCGGCCCGCACGCACCACCCTGCACTCGCCTCGGGCACACGACCCCGCGGACGCCGCTACCCACACGCCCGGCCCCGCGCAACCGCCTAACCGAGCCAGAACTCAAGCACAAATCAAACCCGAGCCACACCCCGAAACCGCTAACCCTTGACTCCTAACCAAACCCGCCGAGGGAACAACGTAACCACAGCCCACACCCACAGCCCACACAGCCGCCTAACCAGCCAGCACCAGAAGCAAAGAGACACCTCACCAAACCCACCCTGACCCAAGCCTAACCGAGCCGAAGCCCCAACACAAATCAAACCCGAGCCACATCCCGAAACCGTCAACCCTTGACTCCAAACCAGGCCCGCTGAGGGAAATACGTAGACACAGCCCACAGCCACAGCCCACACAGCCGCCTAACCAGCCAGCACCAGAAGCAAAGAGACACCTAACCAAACCCACCCTGACCCATACCCGTGTACATCAGGACACGCGAGCTGCACCCCTGGGGCGCGACCGCCGCCACAGCACCGACGACACACGCCAGAGGACACAACGCTATAGCACCGCCGCACCAGCTGCCCATGCCTGTGCCTGCAGTGTACGCGCGCCCCTGCTTTCCTCTTTTTTGTTTTTTCTTTTTCTTTTTTCCCGAAAAAAAAAAAACAGGAAAAAAAAAAAAAAAAAACACGTAAAAAAAAAACGAAAATTAGGGGGGGAAGAAGAGGGACACAACCACCCATGGCACACGCGCACCGCACACAGCACGCACACCGGTGAACAGGAGCCCAGTGGCCCAGGACACCGCACATGCAACACAACACACCGAGCGAGCACACCGGTGAACAGGAGCCAGCTGGCCCAGGACACCGCAGACGCACCACAGCAAACCGCGCGGGCACACCGGTGAACAGGAGCCCAACGGCCCAGGACACTGCACACACGTAGGGCGGCCGAGGGACAGGAAAGAACCAATACCCCATGGGTCGGACGCACTGGGGCGACCCAGCCGACCCACCGGGCCAGTGGCAGGAGCGGTGCTCCAAGGCCACTGGTCCGAGCCCGGCCAGGCTGCATCGGGGACCATGGCAAACGTCACCCGGAGCCATGGAAGCAACCGGTGACAGGCGAGCCGGTACACAGTCCAGGAGGGGGTCACCTGGCAAGCAGAGTGGCCCCGCAACTCAAGCCACAAGGGTGAGGCGGTCGTACCGTAGACAAGCGGGAGCAATACCCCTTGTGGTGAGAGATACTCCACGCGGCTGGGCAGCCCCCCAGAGCTGCCGCCCAAAGGAGGGGGCATGTGGCCCTACCCAAGGACACATGTGGGGACACCCTCCCACCTGGGACACATGGACCGGGTGGCCGCGACAATGCCTTCCCAAGCACATGCGGGAGCGGCTCAAGAGGCACCTGACATGGGGCAGTGGGAGGGACAGGACGTCCCCTTGGTAAGACCTTCTTCCTGCAATGTCAAAGGAGGCATCCCGAGCTCCCGAAGATACCTACCTACCTACCTACCTCCCTGGCCCAAGGCCATTGGTTTTTCACAGACTACTGCTTACTGAGCACTGCACTGACCCTGTCTGTGCCCTGCAGACCCATGCCTATGGTTTCCAGCGTGAGCCAGGTGGCCGCTTATCAAGATTGCAGCCACCCAGCGAGTGTTTGCCTTGTTGACCATGTGTTGCATGGGTACTGCCCTAATGTAATGACCTTGGTGAGCCAACGAAGAACGGTGGCTTACTACACCAGGGGGGAATGACAAGCAAGGTGTTATGAGGCAAGGTGTGTCTTCCCTCCTTGGGGACAAGCGAGCCCACAGTTAGGACCCCTGATTGGTCCAGACCCATGGGGTTCTACCCTTCCTTACAGGGTTTACCATACCCCTAAGTGTGCTACGTATGTCTGTATGTGTCTCACTTCTCTCCCCAGCGTGGCTCCCGGAGACCGGGCTTCGCTGACGTCGGACCGAAGGTCCTAATCAGGTACTATTACCACTCCTATGGCGCCCAATTTCTGTGCTGGCGCCTATCCTTGGGGTAAGACGGCAAAAGCCCTACCTACTAAGAGGGGAGGGGCGGCCAAGTGTGCTAAGGGCATACAAAACGCCCATTTTTGCTACAAGCCAAAAGCTAACGCACTCCCCTGCCCACGAGGAAAAGCACGCGGGACAGGAGACACCACTACACTACACTCACTAACGCCAGCACCGGCCTTCGAAGGCAGGGTGAGCACTCATCACTTGCACTCACCTCCTGCCAGGCCTGCTGACCCTAACCCCTACACACGCTACTGGGTGCTGCTGTCGAAGTTCACGCAGGCCCTAATGGCCCTCTTGTGAAGAAGACAAGAGAACACAGCGCTCCTAAGCAGCTGTGGCCTAACAGGGGACGCCACAACGCGTTATCCCTGCTAGGGCTTGGAGGGAAGGGGTGCTCTCGTTGCGTGCACAGCGCAGATGTCGTTGAGGTCGAACTGCCCTCGCCAGTACTGGCTGAGGCACAGTGATTTGATTTGTGATCAGCGCCCCTGTTTTGCTGGGGCAGAAAAATGGTAGCCGCCGAAGGCAGCTGCTGCGTGCACCAATCACCCTTAACCCCTCCCACCTGTACAAAAGAGGCAAATGAAGGGGCGTTTGCGACGGAGGAACCAAGCCACACTCCAGGTATTATACCCTTCTCAGTGTGACCTATAATACACTGTTCGCAAACACGCTGAAGATTCAGCTACCCCTGTCAAGCAAGCAAGCTTTAAGAAACTCCTCGGGTTCTCTTAAAGAACGTACCGAGGAGCCTCTGGGTAACCTAAACAAGGTTTACCGTGCGCAATTCGCGTGGCCTACCCTTTAATGCATCATGTGCACGCAGGGAAAGGAGGCTGAACCACTGACTCAACCAGGAGGTGAGCTCCTCTCGGGCTAACCTACCTTACTCACCATGCATCGTGTGAATGCCGAATTGCAACGAACACAAAACAAACCTAAGCGTTTTAGGCAACTCAACTTTACCGCCACGGCCGCACACGAACAAACGCTTTCTGTACTAACCTGTGAAGAAGAAAACAAAGGTGAATTTCGGGTATAGGTAAAGCGTCACAGTGTGTGAATGCCTCGATTAGGCACATGCATCGCGAGCACAGCGCATATTCTAACCCTACGTGCGCGCTGCGCGCTCCATTCGCATCGCATACCTTTCATTCCTGCTTTTACCTGTGCAGAGCACAGAGGAGAACACCCGACCCCGCAACGAGCACAGCGTTGACAACCCTAACGTTTTGACGGAACAACCAACACGAACGCAATGCGTGAGTGTGAAGTGACACAGACATACCTGAGAGACGGGTTGTTGAACTGCTCTGTGGTGTGGGCTGAATTTGAATGCTTTTCTCTGAAGTTTATAAAAATTTTGATGCAACTGTGCAAAAATTTCCTTTAAAACTTTAAAAACTACGGCTCATACCTTCTTTTCCAAAAGCCGTTTACGCTTGCGCAACCCTTTTCTTGGGGTCCGCTTCCTTTGCGCTTGTCTGCGACTTTAAGTTATGTGTAAAAATGACGATTTCCCGCGTGGTTTCGTCGATTTTCAACGATTTCACTTGCTAAATCGCAACCCCTTCCGCTAAACCGCAGGAATCACTCCCTGCTGGTTACATTTTCTTTTTTTTCCAGCTCCTGGGGGTTTGTGTCCTCCATTGGGAGTATTGCTCCGCCCTGGCCCTTGGTCAGGACGTATACTAAAACGCTGTTTATACAGCGATAGCCGTCCGCATTAGAGCGGTCGACTGTACCCTAGTGGGCAAGCACATGTGCTCTAGGGAGGGAGTCCTGGGTTCAATTCCCACTGCCCCCAAACTTTTTCCAAAAGTTTTCGTCGCACGCCGGCGACTTTTGAGGAATGCCCCGTCGAAGGGACATCATTCACGGTACATTACACTGTTTTTCAAGGGTACCTACAGTGTGATAGGCTTCTATGAGGTGATGAGGATGTTTTTGGTAAGTTTAATGCATTTTTTGAGGTAATTTTGGGAATATTTCAGCCTTTTTCCTTGGTCCTACTAGCTTCATGACCTAGTACTCCAGGGGGGAGTAAGAAAAAGTCACTGCCATGTCTTTCTTGGAGGGCTTGATCCAGGCTAAGCCCCCCTTTAAACCCTTTTGTTGATGCTAAGACAAACTTAAGTGTTTTTATCTCTCTTTTGTAGCCTAAAGTACACTTTCTCAAAGTAACTAGGGTTGTGACCCTAGCCCCCCCATGAAGTTCACCCCTACCACTCAACTGAGCGGAGGTACCTTCCTTCATGGAGGACATACCAAAATAAATCAGGCATTTCATGCTTGTTGGCCTTGGAGGTTAAGCCCAAGTGGTCTCCCACCCCAAGACCCCTATACTCAATTGTTTCTACCACTTATTGTGGTCCTACTTTGTAACTGTTTCTGAATTCAGTTGCTTGGCCAAGTCATATTCTGTGTGGTCCTGACCTCTATGCCTCTCAGTCCTAACCAGCACCATTTCACCCAAAAGAGTGCACATGAAGTGCCTAATGCAACCTCTGAGGCTAGAGTCTGACCAATTTTCATATAAAACCTTTTGTATTATCCATTTGTGATTGAATCTATGTGCATAAACCTGCTTTGTCTATCTGCAGCCCTTCTGTGTTATACTGGATTCCAAAACCAATCATTGATTCGATCCACATTCAGTCCTTGCTCTACTTGCTGCTTTGGTTTGGGGTTTTCAACTACAAAACCTGCAGGAATACATCAAAAGACCTAGGGCATAATTCAAGGACATCTTTCTCTTTGCAGCCAGTGCTGGGACATTTTTTTAAAAAATGTTTGTCACGAGTCGGTTTCAGGTGGTTATGGAAGGATTTTATCCAGAAAAGCGCGCGGCGCTGGCGCCGCCGCCGCCGCCGCCAGCGCCGGCGGTTGTTCAACTGCGGTTCAACCGCGGTTCAGCGTTTCAACCGCGCCCCTTCCGAGCTCAACCGGGTGAAACCGGGGAAAACCAACGTGTGCAGTGCCTGATCCAAATGAGCAGTTGGGGTTTCTCTATGGCTTCAGGTGAAGTTACACTCTATCCTTCAAAGGCAGCACCCAAGCCGCTCTAGTCAAGCAACTTATCCTTGTTTCCGGTGCCACTTAAACGTATGGTAGGTACAGGGTACCGTTCATGTCCACGCTGACGATCTACATCCTCAATCAATGATCTTGGGGTTGTAGGTTTGACGCCACCTTGGCTGGTGCTGCTCCTGAGGCTGCTGTCCGAACAGAGTCCTTGGGGTCCATAAACTTTTATCTGCTTTTCAAGGAGTAGATACATCCTTCTCCGCCTACAAATGTGTTGCACGGAGTTGCACGAATGCATAGATTATATAGCCTCTGCTACCACAAAATTTTGAATGACTCAATCAATCTTTATTGTAGCGCGTGGTGTTGTGGCTCCTGCTAGCATCCTATTTGTTGCTATTTTTAAAATTTTCGATGTTCTGAAACAGTTTGGTGGAAATCGAACCAGTCGAATGCAGAGAGACAAAGCCGTCAAGTAGAGCAGAATGATCAGGATCAATTCTATGCAAACACGAAGGGCTATCAAAACACAGTCAGAAAACGGATTCAACAATGCAAACAACAGCCCCCATGGGCGCCTGCTGTGTAGTAAGTTTAGTGTGAGATGTGAACCCTTCTTATTTGGTCCCATAGCTGCTCACGTGGTGTAACAAGGCCAGAGCCCTAGCCCCTTGGTTTCTCTTGATTTTGGTGTTTGGCGGCCATTTCTTGGAAGCTTGAGTTGTCCGGCGGCTCCTTGAGGGTTCGGTCTCTCCACTTTTGGAGTTCGATGCCTGCCCATTTCCCTTTGAGACCTGTTTGGGTTGAACTTGATTGTTCCTCGCCCACGTGGACTTGTTCACTCCATGTCAGTTCCGCTGATATGCGCCTGCTGTTTCGGAAAAGTCATGCCTTTATTCAAAAATCCTCCAAAAAACACCTGAACCCCGTCAGTGGCATGCAGGCTCAACATGCTTCATGTCATCTTTTGCATCCTTCTGTATGAGGTTCATCCATACCCATTGTACAAAAGATTCATAGACCCTTGCCGGGCCTCACCATTTGCACATACTTGCAAACAAGTAACATGCAAAGAACAGGGCATGCACCTGGCACTTTCGTGAACGATCTACTCTACAACATTCGAGAATCGTCTTTATAAATTCGGGTATTCGCAATAATTATAACCACGGCATTCAAAAGGCTTTTATACTATAAATCTGTGAGTTTCATCAACTGCTGTAGTCAATGCTAACGGTCACATCTTTGATGTAGTGACCGCGACTCGCCCTTTGCGGCGCGCTCTGTCTCAAAGCTCAAAAACAATAATAAAATATGCAAAAGCACATATGGAAAAATTAAAATTTTAAACACTGCGCTGACCATTACGAAGTCTGTGCCGAAGATTGTCATGGGGCAGCCGGACCGGCTTCACCCCCCTTGTTAGAAGTGAACCGACAGTGGTGGGACCGGCCATTCACGCACCTTCACTCCATCAACACTTGTACGTCTCTTCGCCGCCGGCACGCGTTGACGCCCCTTCCTCGAAGTTGAGTAGTCGCTCCCCCAGATTGACGAACTTCTTGTGGCGTGGGACGTTGTGCTTGGTCTTTGTGGCTCCCGAAGACTTTGCTGGCGACTCTCTCTCTCTCTACCAACGCTTTCTCAACGGACATTTCCATGGCAGGCACATGTAGAACACATCTAGACCACATATTTTGCAGTGACCCACCACATCACGAGTATACTGCTGGTCCTCCGTGATCTCAGGCATTTGCACAATAGGCGCCCACAACAGCACCGTCATGGATAGTCGCTTCAGTGTCTGCTGCATCTTCAACGGAGTCTGAATTCGCTGATCTTGCTTCACTCGCCGCGCGAGTCTCCATTGACTCCTTTGGACTGGTTTCGAAGAGCTTCTGCAATGTTGCTTCATCCAAATCCGTCCACCACGGATCTCTTTCGGCCGCGCTATCGTCGGACTGGTGTCCATACTCCACGTGGCTGAAGTTGTCTTGACTTGTGTCGCCGTTGCTCAGCGCATCAGCGGTACTTGCAACACTGCGTGACTCCCACTCGCTACGCGATGATGGACTCGTTGCACGCGATCCTGAGCTGGGCAGTGGAGAATGAAAGTCACCATCGTTGTCTGACATGATGTGTGGCCAGGGCAAGGTGGGTGCAAGACATGCAAGACCAGTAATGAATCTTTCTGTAACGGGGCCAGAGCTCTAGCCCCTTGGGTTCTCCTGATCTTGGTGTTTGGGGGCCATTTCTTGGAAGCTTGAGTTGTCCGGCGGCTCCCTGAGAGTTCGGTCTCTCCACTTTTGGAGTTTGATACCTACCCATTTCCCTTTGAGACCTGTTTGGGTTGAACTTGATTCTTCCTCGCCCACGTGGACTTGTTCACTCCATGTTGGTTCCGTTGATCTGCGCCTGCTCTTTCGGAAAATTCATGCCTTCATCCAAAAATCCTCCAAACAACATCTGAACCCCGTCAGTGGCATGCAAGCTCAACATGCTTCATGTCATCTTTTGCATCCTTCTATATAAGGTTCATCCATACCCATTGTACAAAAGATTCATAGACCCTTGCCGGGCCTCACCATTGGTACATACTTGCAAACAAGTAACATGCAAAGAACAGGGCATGCACCTGGCACTTTCGTGAACGATCTACTCTACAACATTCGAGAATCGTCTTTATAAATTCGGGTATTCACAATAATTATAACCACAGCATTCAAAAGGCTTTTATACTATAAATCTGTGAGTTTCGTCAACTGCTGTAGTCAATGCTGACAGTCACACCTTTGATCTAGCGACCGCGACTCGCCCTTTGCGGCGCGCCTTGTCTCAAAGCTCGAAAACAATAATAAAATATGCAAAAGCATCTATAGAAAAAATCGAAATACTAAACACGGCTGACCATTACGAAGTTAAAGCCAAAGACGGTCGTGGGGCAGCCGGACCGGCTTCAATGGCATCGCTTGTTGCACTGATTACCATGTCACTGGAGTTCATGCTACTTATTTACGCTTTTGCAGCTTAAAGACGGGACGTCTCAAAAAGAGGTGCTCTAGCTCCGAAGTGTGCATATCATTAGGATAAGTAGGCATTCATAAAAAAATACACAAAAATGTATGGGCTTTGAACCAAAGCAATGCTCATAGTGAACCACGATATCTATTAAGGATCTGTAAATACTCAAATCACAGTGGGGGGCACGGGTCTCATACCTTTTTACAACAACTGGTTGGTTTTATAGGTCAAAATGCATTATTCCCATTTTGTGTAGCGACAAATACTACGAGGAAAATGTGTTGTGTCCGCTGGGTATCCATTATATAAATAAAGCTACTATGGTAGCACATGCTATACACTTTTTCTTATCGAATGGATCCCGGCTGAAGAGCTGCAAGATCCAACCAAAGTGACCATGTCCCAAGTCTGGTCGGAAGATAAGTGCATTGGTCTATATGTGTGAAACACATTTTCAATGATTGGTTCCTTCTTGCGTCTTGCCCATTCAGACGGTAGGAAAGGCGGAAGGATGTGCACCTTTGAGCTTTGGTGTTGAGTTTAGATTACAACAATATATTCATTGCAATAAATGAGCCGAGAGCTCTTGTGACGTCCCGAACGTAGCCGCATGTTCACCTCGGGCGTGTCATGCTCGTTTGTTCAAATTTCCTTTGTCGTTGCTTAGCTATACATTTTACCCCAAGACCCACCTGGTTTCCGCGGCCCCTACCATCGTGCATGGCAATCGAATAGTGCAGTAGAATTTCGTATTCCTAGCCTTTGGTAGATAGGGTGAGTGGTGTAGCCGGTATACATAGTTTACGATTGACTTTGGGATGGTTGAATTTCGGATATAGGGGTAACCTTGTCGGACTTCGGCTCGCCATGAACGCTATGATGCCCATGGTTAGGCCGCTACAGTGTAGTTGCCTTCTTTTTAAAAGAAAAAGACTGCCGTGTTATCACCTTGAATGCGGTACGGGAATCACCATTATTCCGCAGATCGCTAGCGTTGGAATGCTCTGGACAAGGAAAAACCGATTTATGGCTTTCTCCTCCTATAAACAGTGGTTGCGCGACTTTGCAGGTAAATAGATCCACAGGATCGAAAAAAAATAGACACTCAGAAAGTGAGCACTAGAGTAAGTTGCGCGGGCGTTTCAAGCAGGCGAGATTTTCATTTTCGGACGTGATGAGCCTACGGAAACCGAATTGTTTTGTCCGGGCTTATTTGCATTCGATCCAAGCAAATCATGTTTTCCCCAACCTTCACAACCTTAACTATGGTTTGCTCAGCGACTCTTGGCAATGATAAATGTGTCGTCGCTGTGTGATTGTGTGACACATTTTTTTTCTAACAACAATTTGCTACTGTGGCTGAAGTATGTTTGTAGGTTTTGTGGTGAAATTCCGATGCACATGGCACGTTTTCCGCATTCCCAGTGTGCCCGTCCATCTGACGAGTCCGTTTTATTCGCCAATTTTATTATCACATCAGCTTGTGTTTCCATACGCAACTTGCATCAACGGAGTTTTCGCGCTCTATGGATGAAGGAAAACATGTTTGGGTACGCGAGGCGCATTGGCATCTTGCACAAGTCACGGGTGACGCGTGGTTTGGTGAGGAGATGTATTGCTTTCATTTGGCGACATGTGACGATGTTTGCTCGATGGGATGGCCATGTTCAACCTACGGTGCAAGGTAACCTTTCTTTCACCATGGAACAACGTGGAACAATGTGCATTTATGACTGCTGGAGGTACTTCCGGTCTTTGGTTTCTCGTAAAAATGGAGCTTGGCAACATTTGCACGAATGGACAAATGGGAACGATAGACGATGTACCATGCATAGATTGTCTTTGGCTTTGGTATTTGGCTTTTTTTTTGCAACGCTCAACGGAATCTATTGAAACCAACTTGTAAAAAGAAAATAAGCCTGACAAAGGGACACGCAAACAAAAGGTTTGCAAACAAAACAAAAGGTTTGCAAAACTCAATTACGCAACGTGGTGCCCACGAAGTTTCCCCAAAACCAAAATCCCCACGAACCCACTTACGACGCCATGCAAAGCAAAAACGAAAAAAGCCAAACTTTGCTTTGGAGAAATGACTTCTCGAAGAAAAGGTCGCAGTCAAGGATTGTTTGTATGATAGCATGCCGTGGATGTGCTACGGATGCACATCCGAGCACCCCTTTCGGAACTGAATGTCGGCGGAATTTGTCGTTGCGAACGACCCTTGATTTTGTATGCCTATACATTTACGGTTAAGCGTGTTGGCACGGCATCGGATGGCAAAGAAGAATTCCCCAAAGAACTCGGTAGTGGGACATTGAAAAAGTTGATGATGAGTCCATCTCCTAGGTAAGTTGTGTTGGACGTGTCGCACCACAGAAAAACACCATGGTGGGTTTCCCTCGATGATGCATATGACACAATTCTCTTCCGCCCAGCATCTGCCAAGATATTGTTGTACCCTGTCCATCGTTCATTTCTTATGATCCTAGAGGTCGGGGGAAGGGATCATCGTTGGATGAATGCGTCCAAGGTAATTTGACAATTTGACCAATTCTGCGCTGCGCGTTGTGTTGAGCTTATGGTGCATTTTTGTTTGCTTTGAGGATGATTGAATCGTTCATGAGCGCTATGAAATGTTGTGGGAAACATTTGGAACTCATTTGCAATTCCCGCACCTTCTTTGGTGCTTGTGCACAAATGACCCTCTCTTGGTCAAGGGGACAAGAGTTGTTTTGCGTGTTTGCACTTGAGGAATCAATTTCCAACCAAAAAGGCCAAAGCTTTTATTGCGAGTCCGCTGTCGTTCAACTATCCGTTTAACCAGGACACAAATGGCATTCGACATCCCCTTGCATGCGATGCCACCATCCGAGACGGCGTACTATTGCGTTGGGACCTCTCGAGCCACATCCCATCCACCCCCCGTCCACCGCTGGATCTTCTTGGTTGCCGTTACCATCACGATTGCGGTCGGGTCCTCAATCGTCTTCTCGATAGTTGGCTTTCGCGAAAGAGCCGGATCTCGATTGTTCATTCTCGCCGGCAACATCGCGCCAATGCACACTACGACCGCCATCGCGGCTGGTGCAGCCGGAAGTACTGCGTCCGAGACATCAAGCATGGGCTCCCCTCACGCTATGTTGAGGCATACAGCCCGCGCCCCGTATGGTATTCACTTGCACGGCGAGTCGCACGGTGTGCTTCCGCGGTTGAGGTCTCCCAAGACTCTCGCGCTTATTCCCTTAAGACCGAGCGCACACGTGGACGGGGATATTGACGGGGGCTCTTCTGCGAGGGGAATGGATGCCCCGGTCGCAAAGGTCACGTGGGCCGCTTTCGTCCTTGCTATCATCGCAACCGTCATGATGCAGACCTCCAATTTCTTCCGGGGCATTTGCGGCCTTCGTAGTAGTATGTTCGGAGCTTCCACTTTGCTTGTCGGAAAAATGTTCGCCGTTACCTCAAGTGCCCGGAGTTCGGTGGCGGTGCCCATTGGGGCTTTGGTTTCGGGGTTGTGTGATGAAAAAGTTCCTGCTGTTGCGTACATTGTGGCCCAAGCTACCGCAATGCCCACGTGGTTCAACTGTTGTGCAATCTCCTAAGACTGTACGCTGTACGGTCGCGCACAAACAACTGCCTTATCTTGACGTTGCAATTTGCACAACCGTTGTTACCCTTGCCGTTGTTTTGGCTTTGGCCACATGCCCACTGCCCGCAACCGATGGAACGTCTTAGTGTAGAAGAAGAAACCTCTTCCCACAAGGAGCCGTGCTTGTTTTTGCTGTGGAGCATCATCTTGTTCAATCTTGGGGGGGGGGGTGCACGTGAAGCAGAAAAGCTAGTCGTGTAGTTGGGCTTGAGGATTGCAAAAGGGAAGGATTGCTACTTGTTTCGCACATTATGCATATCTTTGGCAGGTCTCGAAGGCAAAACGGAGAGCGTAGCAGAGGAGCGACAGAAGAACCTTGATGCGTGCAAGAGGGTGGCCGTCCTGGGATTCGTCGGCAATTTATTCCTGCTTGGAGTGCAGATTGTCACTGGGGTTGCAGGCAATTCCGTAGCTCTGGTTGCCAAGGCTGTGGAGTCTTTTGGGGATCTCATCGGTGACGGGGTTTCATACCTCAGTATTCAGCAGGTCAAGGCATTGCTGTCTAGGTTTCCATTGCTAATATTGTGTTGCAACCATATGAATGAACGTAATGTGTGCAGCGCGCGAGCATTGCACCTTTGGGTAGGCGTTGTCCGCCTTTCCCGAGGTGTCGTTTGGATGTCTTCTCCCTTTTGTGCGTTGAATCTTCTTGTGAGCTCTCTTTTTGAGCTCTCCATGGTTTCTTGCATGGCGGCCAAGGAATTTTGATGGACCTCTCTCCCTACTTTTGGGGGATTGGGCTAAGGGCAGGAAGGGTGGATTGCCAGTTTGCTCGGAGGGGGAGGGGCAAAAGTCCTGCCCCTCCCCCTGCAGTGCCTGCACGTCTGGCCTAGGTACAGAACTGCTGGGGACCACCTAGCCAATAGCGTAGGGGACGCACCAGCTAACATCTGCTTGATGCGATCAAGCGAACACCGGCGACTGACTGGCATTCCTGTGTCATCCATTAGATGTCGGTGAACACCGAGTGGTGTGATTCCCCACCACACTTTGATCCATTCTTTGGGAATTGGGTGCGGGTTGGGGGGGGGGGGGGGTTCTCCCAAGGGATTGGTACACAACCTACTCATGCAGTTTTTCGGCCTACACACGTCAAAAATCGAGGTTCCCGACACTTATTTTTTGATGTCGTCACCAGACACAATGACCATGAAAGGTATGTAAAGCATGCTTGAGGCAATGTTTATGTTTTTTTCACCTAATTTGGGTGTTCCGTGCTGGGGGCGCGGAGCGAGGGTGGTTTCTCGCAAGGAATTGGTACACAACTTGCGTGTGCAATTTTTCACCCTAGGCACCTCAAAAATCGAAGTTTTGGAAAGTTGGTTTTTTGATATCGTGAGCACAAAATGACCATCCAAGGTATGTGTAGCATGTTTGAGGCAATATCCATGTGTGTTTCACCTAATTTGGGTATTGGCTGGCGGGCAGGGGGGGGGGGGAGGGGGGGTTTCCCAAGGGATTGTTACACAACCTGCTAGTGTAATTCTTCACCCTGGGCAGCTCAAGAATCAAAGTTTTGGAAACTTAATTTTTTGATATCAGGACCACACGAAATGGCCATCCAAGGTATGTAAGGCATGTTTGAGGCAGTATTTATGTGTTTTCACCGAATTTGGGTGTTGGGTGCGGGGGGCGAGGCGGGGGGGGTGTCCCAAGGGATTGGTACACAACCTGCTTGTGGAATTCTTCACGCTAGGCACCTCAAAAATCTTAGCTTTTGATAGTTGGCTTTTTGATATTGTGACCACACAAAACGACCATCCAAGGTATGTAAAGCATGTTTGAGGCAATTTTAATGTGTTTTTTTACCTAATTTGGGTGTTCGGTGCGGGGGGCGGGGGGGGGGGTGTCCCAAGGGATTGGTACACAAATTGCTTGTGGAATTCTTCACCCTAGGCACCTCAAAAATCTTAGCTTTTGGAAAGTTGGCTTTTTGATACTGTGACCATACAAAATGACCATCCAAGGTATGTAAAGCATGTTTGAGGCAATATTGATATGTTTTTCACCTAAATTGCGTGGGGGGTTGTCCCAAGGGATTGGTACACAACTTGCTTGTGCAGTTGTTCACCCTGGGCGGCTCAAATATCGAAGTTTTGGAAACTTAATTTTTTGATATCGGGACCACACAAAATGGTCATCCAAGGTATGTAAAGCATGTTTGAGGCAATATTTATGTGTTTTTCACCTACTTTGGGTGTTGGGTACAGGGGGCGAGGCGGTGGGGGGGGGGGGTGTCCCAAGGGATTGGTGCACAACCTGCTTGTGGAATTCTTCGCGCTAGGCACCTCAAACATCTTAGCTTTTTAAAGTTGGCTTTTTGATATTGTGACCACACAAAACGACCATCCGAGGTATGTAAAGCATGTTTGACGCAGTATTGATGTGGTTTACACCTAATTTGGGTGGGGGGGTCCCAAGGCATGGGTACACGAGGGCACGGCACGTGCCCGGGTCCATGCCCAGCTCCAACGCCAGGGCCAGCACGACCGCCTGGGGGATGAGACCGAAACACTTGACGTAATCGATACTCATCCCCGCGACGGCCCATCCTCAGAGGCGACACACCTCCAGGAGGACCTGCATCACCGCCGGTTTACACGACTTACCGCAAAAAAAAATATTACACGACTAGACAATTTTTTTGTTACACACATTTACCGCAAAAAAAAATTACACGACTTACAACATACACAGCAACAAGCAACAAGCAAAAAGCAACACACACCCAACATGGGGTAAAAACCACATCAAAACGGGCTAAAACCTACTTTACATACCTTGGATGGTCATTTCAGATCATGAAAATATCAAAAAATAAAGTTTCGAAAACTTCGATTGTTGAGCTGCCCACGGTGGAAACTGCCCTCCCCCCCCCCACCCAATACCCAAATGAGGTGATAAGGTGATAAGGTGAAATGCACAAAAATATTGCCTGAAACATGGTTTACATACCTTGGATGGTCGTTTTGTGTGGTCACGGTATCAAAAAATTAAGTTTCGAAAACTTCGAATTTTGAGCTGCGCAGGGTGAAAAACTGCACAGGCAGGTTGTGTACCAGTCTCTTGGAAAAACCCACCGCCCCTCGCCCCCTGCACCCAACACCCAAACCAGGTGAAAAACACATCAATACTGCCTCAAACATGCTTTACGTACCTTGGATGGTCATTTTGTGTGGTCGCAATGACAAAAAAATAACTTTGGAAAACTTTGACTTTTGAGTTACCCAGGGTGAAAAAGTGCACAAGCAGGTTGTGAAACATTCCCTTGGGAGACCCCCCCCCCTCACCCGCCGCCCCCGCCCACCCAACACCCAAATTATGTGAAAAACACATCAATCCTGCTTCAAACATGCTTTACATACCTTGGATGGTCATTTTGTGTGGTCCCCAAATCAAAAAAAAATTGAAAAATTTGATTTGGGGAGCTGCCCTGGGTGAAAAACTGCACAAGCAGGTTGTGTACCAATCCCTTGGGAGACACGGCCTTGCCACAGCCCCCCCCCCCCCCCCACCAAACACCCAAATTAGGTGAAAAACACATAAATACTGCCTCAACAATGCTTTACATACCTTGGATGGTCATTTTGTGTGGTCCCGATATCAAAGAAATAAGTGTCCAAAACTTCAAAAGGTTTGACTTTTGAGCTTCCAAGGGTGAAAAATTGCACAAGCAAGTTGTGTAACAATCCCTTGTGAGACCCCCCGCGCCCCCCGCACCCAACACCCAAATGATGTGAAAAACACATTAAGACTGCCTCAAACATGCTTTACATACCTTGGATGGCCATTTTGTGTGGTCCTCATATCAAAAAAAAAAAGGTTTCAAAAACTTTGACTTTTGGGATGCCTAGGATGAAAAATTGCACGAGCAAGTTGTGTAACAGTCCCTTGGGAGACCCCCCCCCCTCCCCATCCCCCCAGCGAACACCCAAATAAGGTGAAAAACACATAAATACTGCATCAAACATGCTTTACATACCTTGGATGGTAAGTATATGTGGTAAGAACAACAAAAAAAGAAGTTTCCAAAGCTTTGACTTTTGAGATGCCTAGGGTGAAAAATTGCACGAGCAAGTTGTGTAACATTCCCTTGGGAGACCCCCCCCCTCCCCATCCCCCCCAGCGAACACGCAAATAAGGTGAAAAACACATAAATACTGCATCAAACATGCTTTACATACCTTGGATGGTAAGTATATGTGGTAAGAACAACAAAAAAAGAAGTTTCCAAAACTTTGACTTTTCAGATGCCTAGGGTGAAAAATTGCACAAGCAAAATGCGCACCAATCCCTTGGGAGACCCCCCCTCCCCCGCGCCCCCCCCCCGCAGCCAACACCCAATTTAGGTGAAAAACACATACATACTGCCTCAAACATGCTTTACATACCTTGGATGGCCATTTTGTGTGGTCCCAATATCAAAAAACATAAATTGGGAAAACGTCGATTTTTGAGCTACCCAAGGTGAAAAACTGCACAAACAAGTTGTGTGCCAATCCCACATCAATACTGCCTCAAACATGCTTTACATACCTTGGATGGTGGGTTTGTGTGGTCACAATATCAAAAAGCCAATTTTCAAAAGCTAAGATTTTTGAGGTGCCTAGGGTGAAGAATTCCACAAGCAGGTTGTGTACCAATCCCTTGGGACCCCCCCCCCCACCTCGCCCCTCGCACCGAACACCCAAATTAGGTGAAAAACACATTAAAATTGCCTCAAACATGCTTTACATACCTTGGATGGCCATTTCGTGTGGTCCCGATATCAAAAGTTCAATTTTCCAAAACTTCGATTTTTGAGCTGCCCAGGGTGAAAAACTGCACAAGCAGGTTGCTTACCCATTCCTTGGGACCCCCCCACCCAAATTAGGTAAAAAACACACCAATATTGCCTCAAACATGCTTTACATACCTTGGATGGTGGTTTTGCATGGTCACAGTATCAAAATACCAACTTTCCAAAAGCTAAGATTTTTGAGGTGCCTAGGGTGAAGAATTCCACAAGCAATTTGTGTACCAATCCCTTGGGACACCCCCCCCCCCGCCCCCCGCACCGAACACCCAAATTAGGTAAAAAAACACATTAAAATTGCCTTTAACATGCTTTACATACCTTGGATGGTCGTTTTGTGTGGTCACAATATCAAAAAGCCAACTATCAAAAGCTAAGATTTTTGAGGTGCTAAGCGTGAAGAATTCCACAAGCAGGTTGTGTACCAATCCCTTGGGACCTCCCCCCCCCCCGGCCTTGCCCCCTGTACCAACACCCAAATTAGGTGAAAAACACATAAATACTGCCTCAAACATGCTGCACATGCCTTGGATGGCCATTTCGTGTGGTCCTGATATCAAAAATTAAATTTCCCAAACTTCGACTTTTGAGCTGCTCCGCCGGGCCTTCAAGATCGCCGGGGCCCTTGGCCTGTGGTGGCAGGCCACCAACAGCATCCTCCAGGGGTGCCCCCTGTTGGTGATCCTGGTGAATGTGCTCACCACGATCTGGAAATGCGAGGTGGATTCCCTGCGCCGGCAGGTGTGCGCCCGGACGGCCGCTCTCCCTCCCGTCCTGGACGAGGATGCGGCGGACGACCTGGAGCCGGGCCCCTGCTCCCCCTCAAGGACGCTGGCCCCGGCTACACCGCGCTGGGGTCGTCGGGCTACGCGGATGACACCCAGGCGGTGGCCCTCGGCTCGGCCTCCCTCCGGGAGACGGTCCCCACGACGGAGGAGTGGCTGCGGGTCATAGGGCAGGACGTCCGCGTGGACAAGTCTTGCTCCTGGGTCCAGGGGAACAAGGCGCCCCGGCGGTGCTGCTCCGGGGAGCTCCCATCCCGCTAGCGACGCCCTTTCGCCAGCTCGGCGTCGACATTGCCATTGGGGGCTCCAAGGCCACGGGCCCGGTGCTGTCCCGGCACCTAGAGGCGGGACGGAGCGCCCTGCGTCGCCTTCCCCACCTCTCACCCTATGGCCGGCGAGAGCGTGCAATCAGTACCCTCGTCACCCCGCTGGCCCTCCATGGAGTGGCTGTGGCGCCGGTGACGGAGCCCAACTTGAGGGGGCTGGAGACCGCGGTTGTGCGGGCCCTGTGGGGACAAGCGCGCATGTCCCGGACTAAGGAGATCATCTTCACGGTCCTCTCCAAGGGGCACCGCATATCTCCCATCATGCACACACGGTATGAGCGCCTCCTTTGGCTGACCCGTTTGGCACGGCGGCCGGGGGTCGCTCAGGTTTTTCGCTCAGGCGATTTGGGAGTCAAGGGGCCGCCCGCCCGCGACGGGCCCGGTGGGGCGCGCGCTCCGTACGGCGACCTCCCTGGGTTGGTGGTGCTGGGACATCCCAGGGCAGCAGCGCCCCCTGCACTTCGTGCAGGAGCTGCTCCGCCAGCTGCAGCACCGGGTCCGGGACAGCATTCGCTGCCACTCCTCGCGCCAGCCGGAGGCGCGGCGCCTCGTCACCTTAGGTGGGCTGGGCGACGGGGCGGATGGCCCGGCCTGCCGCCCGGCGCTGCGGGCAGCGTCCACCAAGCTGGAGAAGTCGCTACTGCGCGGTCTCCTGGCCGGGGCAATGTGGACAGCAGCCCGGGTGTCGGGCCACGGCATGCGGTCCAACTCCGCGTGCCCCCACTGCGGCGCGGCGCACGAGGACGAGGCCCGCGTCCTGTGGGAGTGCCCGGAGTGGGACGATGCCAGGGTGTGGCTCCCCTGGCTGAGCGACGCGGCGGGGGCCATCCCTCGCCTGGGGCCGCCGGACCAGTGGCCGTCCTGCCTGCGGAAGGCGGGCCTCTTTCCCCTCCGGCTGGCGCATGGGGTGGACCGGGACCTCCTTGACGAGTTCTTGTACCGCCTATACGGCATGTACTTGGCGGTCCTTGCTGCCCGCATGGTAGCCAGCCAGGGGGACCAGCCGGGCCCCGGTAACTCCCTCTTCCCGGAGCAGCCGCGCCCGCGGCCCCGCGACCCCTACCCCTGGGATGCCTTCGTAGGCCCCTTACCGGGGGACACCGTCCGCCACCAACCGCGGCTCGAGCCGGGGGCGCCGCCGGATTGGCGATGGCCCTAAGACTTCATCCACGATCTAGTCCAGTGGGCCCAGGCGTTAGCCTGGATGCAGGGCCGGCGGAGGTCTCCTGGGCAGAACTGGCTCTGGACTATGAGGCATTCGAGGGGCGGGCGCTACCGGCCTCCCCGGACCACCGGCTGCGGGGCACGCGCTTGCTGCTGGGGGAACGGGCCCAGATTCTGCGCAAGGCGGTGGGCCTAGCGGAACGCCATCTGGCGGCGGGCACGATGCTGGGCGGGACCCCGCTGGGGCGCTGCCGCTCGCTCCTCCCCATGGGCTCTCGGCCCGCCCGTACTTCGCAGCACGCCACGAAGTCATGTTGCAACTAATACGCCTGGCGACGCACTGCCGCGACTCGTGGGTCCGGCGCTTGCGTGCGCCTGCTCGCATGCGGCCACTGCACAGTGACCGCTTTCTGATGGACTACTTCCCCCGCCCCCTCGAGGGGGCCACCCCTACTCCCGTATGCGCGAAGGCCCCGCGAGCGCCAGCCCGAGGCGTCCCGCTCGCGGCTGCACAGCGCGGCCGCCCCCTGGGGGGTGGCAGCGGAACACACGGAGCGCTTTGCTTGGCGCATGGGGACATCAGCCGCTGCTGCCAGGCGGGCCACAAAGGCCACACTGGCTCCTCAGGGGGCCCCATTAGCCCTCCCCGGGTCGCGCCGGGTCGCCAGGTGCTCGTCCCCGAGGCCCGACGCGCGGGGGCGGCCGCGTTGTCCTCCTAGCTGGGACGGGCCCGCCCGGCCTCCCAGGCCCTCCCGGGCTCGGACCCTGCGGCTACCCGCCGGTGCCCTGCCCCGCCCAGACTTTTGGGCACTCGCCCTTCCTCCGCCCTGGGGCCCGACGTCCCTAGGCCCGTGAAGCGCCAGGCGCCTAACCGGGCTAACCGGGGGGACCTGGGGGGGGGGGGGGCAACAGTCAACGGGTGGGGCGGCAGCAGACCCCCTATCACCCCAGCCAGCGGGGGGGGGGGCAACAACCCGAGGCCGGTCCCCTCATCCTCCTCCGCCAGCGCGGGCCACGGGGGCGCCAACAGGTGGGGGGGCAGCAGACCCCCTCTCACCCCAGCCAGCGGGGGGGGGGGGGCAATAGCCCCAGGCCGATCCGATCCCCTCATCCTCCTCCGCCAGCGCGGGGGCCATGGGGGCACCATCGGCGCACCGGGACTCCCCCCCACCAACCCCCCCAGCAGAGCGACTCCCCCCGTCGCTCCCAAATGTTTTCTGCCGCATCTCAGCGGCCCTGAGCAGCCGCGGCGACAATCCCCCCCCGCGGGCTCGGCGGCGGCCTCAGCCAAAGGCCACCAGGTCGGTAGCGGACATGCTTCGCACGCCCCCACCCCCCCCCACGAGCGGCCAGGGACGCAGTCGGGGGGGCCTCTTCCTCCTCCTCCTCCTCTCACCCAATGGCGGACGCGCCCTCAGCGCCTCTGCCATCCCAGTCCACACTGCTGCCACGGCGGCAGCACGGCAGGGCCAGCACGGAAGAGACCTAGTCCCATCCGGCACGTCCCTCGTGGCCGCTGTGCAGGCACAGGCGGGGGGCCTGTAGGGGAGGACACGGGCGCCTCAACTCGACTCGGCCCACCTCCCCGCCCCTCTGCCTCATAGGCCAACGGACGCTGATAGACAGATGCCGTCTTTATGTGTTTTTCACCCAATTTGGGTGTCGGGGGGGGGGGGGGCTCCCCAAGGGCCTGGGGCACGATCTGCTTATGTAGTTTTCCAGCCTCGGCAGCTCAAAAATGGTCGTTCCTCTCTCCTCTTCGAGGTGCTCATCATGCTGTGCGGGCCGTTGAAGCGCCCTATGGACCTATGGGGGCCTGTGGGGACCTATGGGGACCTATGGGGGCCTATGGGGATCTATGGGGGCCTATGGGGACCCATTGGCACGTATGGGGACTTGTGGGGGCCTATGGGGACCTATGGGGGCCTATGGGGACTTATGAGGGCCCATGGGGACCTATGGGGGCCAATGGGGACCTATGGGGGCCTATGGGGGCCTATGGGGACCCATGGGGGCCTATGGGGACCTATGGAGACCTATGGGGGCCTATGGGGACCTATGGGAACCTATGGGGGGCTATGGGGACCTATCGGGGCCAATGGGGACTTGTGGGGGCCTATGGGGGCCTATGGGGAACTCTGGGGGCCTATGAGGGCCTATGGGGACCTATGGGAACCTATGGGGCCCATGGGGACTTATCGGGGCCAATGGGGACTTGTGGGGGCCTATGGGGACCTATGGGGATCTATGGGGGCGTATGGGGGCCTATGGAGGCCAATGGGGGCCAATGGGGACCTATGGTGGCCAATGGGGACCTATGGGGGCCAATGGGGACCTATGGGGGCCAATGGGGACCTATGGGGGCCAATGGGGACCTATGGGGGCCAATGGGGACCTATGCGGACCTATGGGGAGCCATGGGGACCTATGGGGGCCTATGGGGACCTATCGGTGCCCATGGGGACTTGTGTGGGCCTATGGGGACCCATGGGGACCTACGGGGACCTATGGGGACCCATGGGGACCTATGGGGGCTGATGGGGACCACTGGGGACCTATGGGGACCTATGGGGACCTATTGGGGCCAATGGGGACCCATGGGGGCCTAAGGGGAACCATGGAGACCTTTGGGGAGCTATGGGGGCCTATGGGGATCTATGGGGACCTATGACGGCCTATGGGGACCTATGGGGACCTATGGGGGCCTATGGGGACCTATGAGGGCCTATGGGGACCCATGGGGACCAATGGGGACCTATGGGGGCCAATGGGGACCTATGGGGACCTATGGGGGCCTATCGGGGCCAATCCGGACTTGTGGGGGCCTACGGGGACCTATGGGGGCCAATGGGGGCCTATGGGGACCTATCGGGGCCAATGGGGACTTGTTGGGGCCAATGGGGCACTATGGGGTCCTATGGGGACCTATTGGGGGCAATGGGGGCCTATGGGGACCTATGGGGACCTATGGGGACCTATGGGGTCCTATGGGGACCTATCGAGGCCAATGCGGACTTGTTGGGGCCTATGGGGACCTATGGGGATCTATGGGGGCCTATGGGGGCCTATGGAGGCCAATGGGGGCCAATGGGGACCCATGGGGGCCAATGGGGACCTATGGGGACCTATGGGGGCCAATTGGGACCTATGGGGGCCAATGGGGACCTATGGGGGCCAATGGGGACCTATGGGGGCCAATGGGGACCTATGGGGGCCAATGGGGAGCCATGGGGACCTATGGGGGCCTATGGGGACCTATCGGTGCCCATGGGGACTTGTGTGGGCTTATGGGGACCCATGGGGACCTACGGGGACCTATGGGGACCTACGGGGACCCATGGGGACCTATGGGGGCTGATGGGGACCACTGGGGACCTATGGGGACCTATGGGGACCTATTGGGGCCAATGGGGACCCATGGGGGCCTAAGGGGAACCATGGGGACCTTTGGGGAGCTATGGGGGCCTATGGGGATCTATGGGGACCTATGACGGCCTATGGGGACCTATGGGGACCTATGGGGGCCTATGGGGACCTATGAGGGCCTATGGGGACCCATGGGGACCAATGGGGACCTATGGGGGCCAATGGGGACCTATGGGGACCTATGGGGGCCTATCGGGGCCAATCCGGACTTGTGGGGGCCTACGGGGACCTATGGGGGCCTATGGGGACCTATCGGGGCCAATGGGGACTTGTTGGGGCCAATGGGGCACTATGGGGTCCTATGGGGACCTATTGGGGGCAATGGGGGCCTATGGGGACCTATGGGGACCTATGGGGAGCTATGGGGTCCTATGGGGTCCTATGGGGACCTATCGAGGCCAATGCGGACTTGTTGGGGCCTATGGGGGCCTATGGGGATCTATGGGGGCCTATGGGGGCCTATGGAGGCCAATGGGGGCCAATGGGGACCCATGGGGGCCAATGGGGACCTATGGGGACCTATGGGGGCCAATGGGGACCTATGGGGGCCAATGGGGACCTATGGGGGCCAATGGGGACCTATGGGGGCCAATGGGGACCTATGGGGGCCAATGGGGAGCCATGGGGACCTATGGGGGCCTATGGGGACCTATCGGTGCCCATGGGGACTTGTGTGGGCTTATGGGGACCCATGGGGACCTACGGGGACCTATGGGGACCTACGGGGACCCATGGGGACCTATGGGGGCTGATGGGGACCACTGGGGACCTATGGGGACCTATTGGGGCCAATGGGGACCCATGGGGGCCTAAGGGGAACCATGGGGACCTTTGGGGAGCTATGGGGGCCTATGGGGATCTATCGGGACCTATGACGGCCTATGGGGACCTATGGGGACCTATGGGGGCCTATGGGGACCTATGAGGGCCTATGGGGACCCATGGGGACCAATGGGGACCTATGGGGGCCAATGGGGACCTATGGGGACCTATGGGGGCCTATCGGGGCCAATCCGGACTTGTGGGGGCCTACGGGGACCTATGGGGGCCTATGGGGACCTATCGGGGCCAATGGGGACTTGTTGGGGCCAATGGGGCACTATGGGGACCTATGGGGACCTATTGGGGGCAATGGGGGCCTATGGGGGCCTATGGGGACCTATGGGGACCTATGGGGAGCTATGGGGACCTATGGGGGCCTATGGGGACCTATCGAGGCCAATGCGGACTTGTTGGGGCCTATGGGGGCCTATGGGGACCTATGGGGACCCATGGGGGCCAATGGGGACCTACGGGGGCCAATGGGGACCTATGGGGACCTATCGGGTCCAATGGGGACCTATGGGGGCCAATGGGGACCTATGGGGGCCAATGCGGACCTTTGGGGACCTATGGGGGCCAATGGGGACCTACGGGGACCTATGGGGGCCCATGGGGACCAATGGGGGCCTATGGGGGCCTATGAGGGCCTATGGCGGCCTACGGGGACCTATGGGGCCAATGGGGACCTTTGGGGACCCATGGGGACCTATGGGGGCCTGTGGGGACCTATCGAGGCCAATGCGGACTTGTTGGGGCCTATGGGGGCCGATGGGGACCTATGGGGGCCAATGGGGACCTATGGGGGTCAATGGGGACCTATGGGGACCTATGGGGTCCAATGGGGGCCAATGGGGACCTATGGGGACCTATGGGGACCTATGGGGGCCAATGGGGACCTATGGGGGCCAATGCCGACCTTTGGGGACCTATGGGGGCCTATGGGGACCAATGGGGGCCAATGGGGACCTATGGGGGCCTATGGGGGCCTACGGGGACCTATGGGGGCCAATGGGGACCTATGGGGACCTATGGGGGCCAATGGGGACCTATTCGGGCCAATGGGGACCTTTGGGGACCTATGGGGGCCTATGGGGACCAATGGGGGCCAATGGGGACGTATGGGGGCCCATGGGGGCCTATGGGGGCCTATGGGGACTTATCGGGGCCAATGGGGACTTCTAGGGACCTATGGGGACCTATGGGGACCTACGGGGACCTATGGGGACCTATGCGGGCCTATGGCGGCCTATGGAGGCCTAAGGGGAACCATGGGGGCCTATGGGCACCTATTGGGACCTTTGGGGACCTATGGGGGCCTATGGGGGCCTATGGGGGCCTATGGGGGCCTACGGGGACCTATGGGGGCCAATGGGGGCCAATGGGGACCAATGGGGACCTATGGGGGCCTATGGGGACTCATGGGGGCCTATGGGGACTTATGGGGACCTATGGGGACCTTTGGGGGCCCATGGGGACCTATGGGGGCCTATGGGGGCCTATGGGGACTTATCGGGGCCAATGGGGACTTCTAGGGACCTATGGGGACCTATGGGGACCTACGGAGACCTATGGGGACCTATGGGGGCCTATGGCGGCCTATGGGGGCTTAAGGGGAACCATGGGGGCCTATGGGCACCTATTGGGACCTTTGGGGACCTACGGGGGCCTATGGGGGCCTATGGCGGCCTATGGGGACCTATGGGGACCTGTGGGGACCTATGGGGACCTATGGGGACCTATGGGGACCTATGGGGGCACATGGGGACCAATGGGGACCTATGGGGGCCTAAGGGGAACCATGGGGGCCTATGGGCACCTATTGGGACCTTTGGGCACCCATGAGGACCTATGGGGGCCAATGGGGACCTATGGGGGCCAACGGGGACCTATGGGGACCTATGGGGACCTATGGGGGCCCATGGGGACCTATCGGGGCCAATGGGGACTTGTGGGGGCCTATGGGGACCTATGGGGGCCTATGGGCACTTATAGGGTCCTACGGGGACCTATGGGGGCCTGTGGGGACCTGGGGGGGCCCATGGGGACCTATGGGGGCCAACGGGGACTTCTAGGGACCTATGGGGACCTATGGGGACCTACGGGGACCTATGGGGACCTATGGCGGCCTATGGCGGCCTATGGGGGCCTAAGGGGAACCATGGGGGCCTATGGGCACCTATTGGGACCTTTGGGGACCTACGGGGGCCTATGGGGGCCTATGGCGGCCTATGGGGACCTATGGGGACCTGTGGGGACCTATGGGGACCTATGGGGACCTATGGGGACCTATTGGGGACCTATGGGGGCACATGGGGACCAATGGGGACCTATGGGGGCCTAAGGGGAACCATGGGGGCCTATGGGCACCTATTGGGACCTTTGGGCACCCATGAGGACCTATGGGGGCCAATGGGGACCTATGGGGGCCAACGGGGACCTATGGGGACCTATGGGGACCTATGGGGGCCCATGGGGACCTATCGGGGCCAATGGGGACTTGTGGGGGCCTATGGGCACTTATAAGGTCCTACGGGGACCTATGGGGGCCTGTGGGGACCTGGGGGGGCCCATGGGGACCTATGGGGGCCAACAGGGACTTCTAGGGACCTATGAGGACCTATGGGGACCTATGGGGACCTATGGCGGCCTATGGCGGCCTATGGGGGCCTAAGGGGAACCATGGGGGCCTATGGGCACCTATTGGGACCTTTGGGGACCTATGGGGACCTATGGGGGCCTATGGCGGCCTATGGCGGCCTATGGGGGCCTATGGCGGCCTATGGGGACCTATGGGGACCTATGGGGACCTATGGGGACCTATGGGGGCCTATGGGGGCACATGGGGACCAATGGGGACCTATGGGGGCCTATGGGGACTCATGGGGGCCTATGGGGATTTATGGGGACCTATGGGGGCCTATGGGGACCTATGTGGGCCTATGGGGACCTATTGGGGTATATGGGGACCTATGGGCACCCATGAGGACCTATGGGCACCCATGAGGACCTATGGGGGCCAATGGGGACCTATGGGGGCCAACGGGGACCTATGGGGACCTATGGGGACCTATGGGGGCCCATGGGGACTTGTGGGGGCCTATGGGGACTTATGGCACCTATGGTGATCCTTGGGGAGTATGGGGACCTATGGGGACCTATGGGGACCTATGGGGGCCTATGGGGGCACATGGGCACCAATGGGGACCTATGGGGGCCTATGGGGACTCATGGGGGCCTATGGGGACTTATGGGGACCTATGGGGGCCTATGGGGACCTATGTGGGCCTATGGGGACCTATTGGGGCATATGGGGACCTATGGGCACCCATGAGGACCTATGGGCATCCATGAGGACCTATGGGGGCCAATGGGGATCTATGGGGGCCAACGGGGACCTATGGGGACCTATGGGGGCCCATGGGGACCTATCGGGGCCAATGGGGACTTGTGGGGGCCTATGGGGACCTATGGGGGCCTATGGGCACCTATAGGGTCCTATGGGGACCTAAGGGGGCCTGTGGGGACCTAGGGGGGCCCATGGGGACCTATCGGGGCCAATGGGGACTTCTAGGGACCTATAGGGACCTATGGGGACCTATGGGGTCTATGGAGGCCTAAGGGGAACCATGGGGGCCTATGGGCACCTATTGGGACCTTTGGGGACCTATGGGGACCTATGGGGGCCTATGGGGGCCTATGGGGGCCTATGGCGGCCTATGGGGACCTATGGGGACCTGTGGGGACCTATGGGGACCTATGGGGACCTATGGGGTCTATGGCGGCCTATGGAGGCCTAAGGGGAACCATGGGGGCACATGGGGACCAATGGGGACCTATGGGGGCCTATGGGGACTCATGGGGGCCTATGGGGACTTATGGGGACCTATGGGGACCTATGCGGACCTATGGGGGCCTATGGGGACCTATGTGGGCCTATCGGGACCTATTGGGGTATATGGGGATTTACGGGCACCCATGAGGACCTATGGGGGCCAATGGGGACCTATGGGGGCCAATGGGGACCTATGGGGGCCAATGGGGACCTATGGGGGCCCATGGGGACCTATCGGGGCCAATGGGGACTTGTGGGGGCCTATGGGGGCCTATGGGCACCTATAGGGTCCTATGGGGACCTAGGGGGACCTATGGGGACCTGCCGGGGCCTATGGGGGCCTATGGGGACCTATTGGGGCCAATGGGGACTTGTGGGGACCTATGGGGACCTATGGGGTCTATGAGGGCCTATCGGGGCCAATCCGGACTTGTGGGGGCCTATAGGGCCCTTTGGGCACCTACGGGGACCTATGGGGACCTATCGGGGCCCTATGGGGGCCGATGGGGGCCCGTGGGGACCTATGGGGACCCATCCGGGCCCATGGGGGCCTTTGGGGACCTATCGGGGCCAATGGGGACTTATGGGGACCTATGGGGGTCTATGGGCACCTATGGGGACCTATGGGGACCTATCGGGGCCTATGGGGACCTATGGGGACCTATGGGGACCTATGGGGACCTATGGGGACCTATGGGGGCCTATGGGGACCTATCGGGGCCAATGGGGACTTATGGGGACCTCTAGGGGCCTATGGGGACCTATGGGCACTATGGGCACCTATGGGGACCTATGGGGGCCTATGGGGGCCTATGGGGACCTGTTGCCACCTATGGTTACCGATGGGGACCAATGGGGGCCTATGGGGACTCATTGGCATCTATGGGGACATTTGGGGACCCATTGGCACCTATGGGGACCTCTGGGGGCCTATGGGCACCTATGGGGGCCTATGGGGACCTATCGGCCCCTATGGGGACCTATGGGGGCCTATGGGGACCTTTGGGGACCCATGGGGACCCATGGGGACCTATGGGGACCTATGGGGACCTATCGGGGTCTATGGGGACCTATGGCGTAGGGGGCATCAACTTTTTGCACACCCATAGGGACACCAACCCCCACCCCCCTCTTCCTCCAAGCATCAGATCTATATCAGACATATCACACATCTTGTTGTATACACTGCAAAAGCAACATGCCAACATGCCACATGACACCCATTTGGACACCAACCCCCACCCCCCTCTTCCTCCAAGCATGAGATCTATATCAGACATATCACACATCTTGTTGTATACACTGCAAAAGCAACATGCCAACATGCCACATGAGACATCAGACTTTATACACAATCCTGCCATGGCCCTGTCGGGACTCTTTTCTTGGGCCTGATTTTGTGTCTAGTGCCAATGACTCCATGTGAAACTATGTTATATTGGCCGAGTCCCAACTAATTGGTGGCCACGCAGAGTACTATATGCTTTGTGGACCCGGCGTCCCATCGTTAAGGTCGCTATGGGGTGCCATACGGAACCGGCAGCTGTACATATTGCGCATGTATTGCAAAGGTTGCATTTCTTTCAATTTTTCAATTTTTTTTATAATTTACACGACTTACCGCAAAAAAGAAAAATTACACGCCCTTACCGCAGAAAAAAAATAATTCAATTTTTTTTTATAATTTACACGACTTGCTGCAAAAAAAAAAATACATGCATTTACCGCAAAAAAAAATTTAACGACTAGATTAGACTAGATTAGACTAGACACGATTTTTTTGTACACGACTTACATTTTTCACCTTGTTGCTTATTTGGGGTAGACTCTCTGCGAGGTGGACTCGCCGAATGCAATAGAATCCATTTTTTTCTCTGTTCAAGGTGCATTGCCAAAGGCAAAATAATTTTGCACCCAAGGCCACACTGGAGCCCAGATGCTTCCACTCCAACTCACAAAAAGTATTTTCATGTCGCCTTCCATTGTCCCGTATTTCTCAGGCACACAAACCTGCCAGCAGCACTCACCAGTTCGGCCACGGCAAGTTCGAGTCCCTTGGTGCGTTGTCGATTGCAGTGTTGCTGGTGGTTGCTGCATATGAAGCCGCGAGGAACAGCCTGGAGGCTCTGACCATGGCATCTCAGGGAGCAACATTTGCAGGACCTACAATGATTGCGTTGTACGGAGCAGTGGCATCAGTCCTGATCAAGGAGGGGTTGTACCAGGTCCCATGCTGCCAGATTGTGCATGTTACAGCAGGGCTCGTGAGGGGGCCGAGCCTTGCCCCCTCTTGTATTACATGCTGATTCGTGGGTTGTGTAAAACATATCCAAACATCATGGGCACCACCTACCAGCAGTTGCGGAATGACAAGATAGCAGATTGTCAGACAGTACCCCCTCAGTACCCCCTCGACAGTGCCTGAACTGACCACAGGGGTTTCCTTAAGGGGCAAGCTTTTTAAAAAAATTTAACGACGGTCCGTACGGTGAAGACCGTGATTCATTGAATGTACTGCAGGCTGTCCATCATCTGCTTTTTTCAATGTCATATTGCAGCAATATTGTCTGAGGCATTGTAGTCAGCTCAGTGATCTTGGGCATGGACATGAGGCTGCCGTCTTAAAAGGCATATATTAAGTTCCCCCTGCTGATACTTGCTGATACTGTTTGCTGCAGCGGGCTAGGACCCACCTTCATCAGTTTTTTGGCTGCCCAGAATTTGTTTGCAGGTTACTTTTGCCTCGCATATTTTTGTCATGAAGGAAGCAGTATGATCTGGAAACCATGGAAACCATGGAAACCAACAGCATTTGCAATTTGTTCAACAAGTGGTAGAAGAGGTTGCAGCATTGCAGGCAACAGAGTGCTATGATGAGCAGGAATGCAATGAAGCACCATCAATGCCACGTTGTTGTGTGAACCGGCTTGGATCGCCATTGTGTGAACCGGCTTGGATCTCCATTCTGTGAGCCGGCTTAGATCTCCATTGTGTGAACCCGCTTGCATCTCCATTGTGTGAACCAGCTTGGATCTACATTGTGTGAACGTGCTTTGCATCTCCATTTTGTGAGCCGGCTTTGGATCTCCATTGTGTGAATTGGGCTGGATCTCCATTGTGTGAACCAGCTTTGGATCTCCATTGTGTGCACCGCCTTGGATCTCCATTGTGCGAATGTGCTTATGATCTCCATTGTGTGACCCGGCTTTGGATCTCCATTGTGTCAGCCGGGTTGGATCTCCGTTGTGTGAACTAGCTTTGGATCTCCATTGTGTGAAGCGGCTTTGGATGTCCATTGTGTGAACCGGCTTGGATCTCCATTGTCTGAACCGGGTTGGATCTCCATTATGTGATCTCCATTGTGTTAACCGGCTTTGGATCTCGACTGCGTGAACCAGCTTTGGATCTCCATTGTGTGAGCCACCTTGGATGTCCATTGTGTGAACGTGCTATCGCTCTCCATTGCGTGAACTGGCTTGGATGTGCATTTTATGGACATGCTTTGCATCTCCATTGGGAACCGGCGTTGGATCTCCATCTTGTGAACCGGCTTTGGCTCTCCATTGTGTGGACCGGCTTGCGTCTCCATTGTGTGAACCAGCTTTGGATATCCATTGTGTCAACCGGCTTGGATCTCCAGTGTGTGAACCGGCTTGTGGATCTCCCTTGCCCATTGTGTGAAGCGGCTTTGGATCTCCATTGTGTGAACCGGCTTGGATCTCCATTGTGTGAACCAGCTTTGGATCTCTATCGTGTGAACCTGGTTTGGATCTCCATTGTGTCAACCGGCTTGGATCTCCACCATGTGAACCGGCTTGTGGATCTCCATTGCCCATTGTGTGAACCAGCTCTGGATCTCCATTGTTTGAAACGGCTTAGATCTCACCCCTGATTGGCTTGTGGATCTCCATTGTGTGAGCCGGCTTGTGGATCTCCATTGTGTGAACCAGATTTGGATCTGCATTCTGTGAACGTGCTTTGGATCTCCATTGTGTGAACCTAGTTTGGATTTCCATTGTGTGAATTTGGTTTGGTCTCTATTGTGTGAACCGAATTAGATCTCCATTGCTTGAACCGGCTTTGGATCTCCATTGTGTGAACCGGCATTGGATCTCCATTGTGTGACCGGGCTTTGGATCTCCATTGTGTGAAGCAGCTTTGGATGTCCATTGTGTGAACCGGCTTGGATCTCCATTGTCTGAACCGGGTTGGATCTCCATTATGTGATCTCCATTGTGTTAACCGGCTTTGGATCTCGACTGCGTGAACCAGCTTTGGATCTCCATTGTGTGAGCCACCTTGGATGTCCATTGTGTGAACGTGCTATCGCTCTCCATTGCGTGAACTGGCTTGGATGTGCATTTTATGGACATGCTTTGCATCTCCATCGGGAACCGGCGTTGGATCTCCATCTTGTGAACCGGCTTTGGCTCTCCATTGTGTGGACCGGCTTGCGTCTCCATTGTGTGAACCAGCTTTGGATATCCATTTTGTCAACCAGTTTGGATCTCTAGTGTGTGAACCGGCTTGTGCATCTCCCTTGCCCATTGTGTGAAGCGGCTTTGGATCTCCATTGTGTGAACCGGCTTGGATCTCCGTTGTGTGAACCAGCTTTGGATCTCCATCGTGTGAACCTGGTTTGGATCTCCATTGTGTCAACCGGCTTGGATCTCCACCATGTGAACCGGCTTCCGGATCTCCATTGCCCATTGTGTGAACCAGCTCTGGATCTCCATTGTTTGAAACGGCTTAGATCTCACCCCTGATTGGCTTGTGGATCTCCATTGTGTGAGCCGGCTTGTGGATCTCCATTGTGTGAACCAGATTTGGATCTGCATTCTGTGAACGTGCTTTGGATCTCCATTGTGTGAACCTAGTTTGTATTTCCATTGTGTGAATTTGGTTTGGTCTCTATTGTGTGAACCGAATTAGATCTCCATTGCTTGAACCGGCTTTGGATCTCCATTGTGTGAACCGGCATTGGATCTCCATTGTGTGACCGGGCTTTGGATCTCCATTGTGTGACCCACGAGCGCAATCGAGCTCACATTGTGTGGTGTATCAGTTGTTTGGTCAGGCAGTAGCGCGTCTACAAGACCGTTTTGCACGAGAGCGGACTTTTTAATTGGAAGAAGGGAGCGTGTACTACCTCCCCTCTGAAGTCTTTTCCAGGGTCAAACCCAGCCTGGCACCAGTTACCACAAGGTCCCTCACCCTTGTGTTGACAGTGCTTAACCCGGTTACCCTCAGACGCCTCTTGCAAAAGTCGGGAGGCCCAGTGCATGGGTCTCCACGCCAGTTGCAGGTGGCCTTGTCTTCTTTGCACATATTAGAAAACGATTTTCACCGGGAGTCTCCGGTCCCCGCGGCCATGCCGGCTGGGTTTGACCTGCTCACACTAAATGTGGAGCACATTATCAAGACCAAAGTGACAGCTTTCAGGCAGTTACTTCAATGGGCTGAATACCCGTTGTGTGCACCGCCTTGGATCTCCATTGTGCGAATGTGCTTATGATCTCCATTGTGTGACCCAGCTTTGGATCTCCATTGTGTGAACCTAGTTTGGATTTCCATTGTGTGAATTTGGTTTGGTCTCTATTGTATGAACCGAATTAGATCTCCATTGCTTGAACCGGCTTTGGATCTCCATTGTGTGAACCGGCATTGGATCTCCATTGTGTGACCCGGCTTTGGATCTCCATTGTGTCAGCCGGGTTGGATCTCCGTTGTGTGAACTAGCTTTGGATCTCCATTGTGTGAAGCTGCTTTGGATGTCCATTGTGTGAACCGGCTTGGATCTCCATTGTCTGAACCGGGTTGGATCTCCATTATGTGATCTCCATTGTGTTAACCGGCTTTGGATCTCGACTGCGTGAACCAGCTTTGGATCTCCATTGTGTGAGCCACCTTGGATGTCCATTGTGTGAACGTGCTATCGCTCTCCATTGCGTGAACTGGCTTGGATGTGCATTTTATGGACATGCTTTGCATCTCCATTGGGAACCGGCGTTGGATCTCCATCTTGTGAACCGGCTTTGGCTCTCCATTGTGTGGACCGGCTTGCGTCTCCATTGTGTGAACCAGCTTTGGATATCCATTGTGTCAACCGGCTTGGATCTCCAGTGTGTGAACCGGCTTGTGGATCTCCCGTGCCCATTGTGTGAAGCGGCTTTGGATCTCCATTGTGTGAACCGGCTTGGATCTCCATTGTGTGAACCAGCTTTGGATCTCCATCGTGTGAACCTGGTTTGGATCTCCATTGTGTCAACCGGCTTGGATCTCCACCATGTGAACCGGCTTGTGGATCTCCATTGCCCATTGTGTGAACCAGCTCTGGATCTGCATTGTTTGAAACGGCTTAGATCTCACCCCTGATTGGCTTGTGGATCTCCATTGTGTGAGCCGGCTTGTGGATCTCCATTGTGTGAACCAGATTTGGATCTGCATTCTGTGAACGTGCTTTGGATCTCCATTGTGTGAACCTAGTTTGGATTTCCATTGTGTGAATTTGGTTTGGTCTCTATTGTGTGAACCGAATTAGATCTCCATTGCTTGAACCGGCTTTGGATCTCCATTGTGTGAACCGGCATTGGATCTCCATTGTGTGACCGGGCTTTGGATCTCCATTGTGTGACCCACGAGCGCAATGGAGCTCACATTGTGTGGTGTATCAGTTGTTTGGTCAGGCAGTAGCGCGTCTACAAGACCGTTTTGCACGAGAGCGGACTTTTTAATTGGAAGAAGGGAGCGTGTACTACCTCCCCTCTGAAGTCTTTTCCAGGGTCAAACTCAGCCTGGCACCAGTTACCACAAGGTCCCTCACCCTTGTGTTGACAGTGCTTAACCCGGTTACCCTCAGACGCCTCTTGCAAAAGTCGGGAGGCCCAGTGCATGGGTCTCCACGCCAGTTGCAGGTGGCCTTGTCTTCTTTGCACATATTAGAAAACGATTTTCACCGGGAGTCTCCGGTCCCCGCGGCCATGCCGGCTGGGTTTGACCTGCTCACACTAAATGTGGAGCACATTATCAAGACCAAAGTGACAGCTTTCAGGCAGTTACTTCAATGGGCTGAATACCCGTTGTGTGCACCGCCTTGGATCTCCATTGTGCGAATGTGCTTATGATCTCCATTGTGTGACCCAGCTTTGGATCTCCATTGTGTCAGCCGGGTTGGATCTCCGTTGTGTGAACTAGCTTTGGATCTCCATTGTGTGAAGCGGCTTTGGATGTCCATTGTGTGAACCGGCTTGGATCTCCATTGTCTGAACCGGGTTGGATCTCCATTATGTGATCTCCATTGTGTTAACCGGCTTTGGATCTCGACTGCGTGAACCAGCTTTGGATCTCCATTGTGTGAGCCACCTTGGATGTCCATTGTGTGAACGTGCTATCGCTCTCCATTGCGTGAACTGGCTTGGATGTGCATTTTATGGACATGCTTTGCATCTCCATCGGGAACCGGCGTTGGATCTCCATCTTGTGAACCGGCTTTGGCTCTCCATTGTGTGGACCGGCTTGCGTCTCCATTGTGTGAACCAGCTTTGGATATCCATTGTGTCAACCGGCTTGGATCTCCAGTGTGTGAACCGGCTTGTGGATCTCCCTTGCCCATTGTGTGAAGCGGCTTTGGATCTCCATTGTGTGAACCGGCTTGGATCTCCGTTGTGTGAACCAGCTTTGGATCTCCATCGTGTGAACCTGGTTTGGATCTCCATTGTGTCAACCGGCTTGGATCTCCACCATGTGAACCGGCTTGTGGATCTCCATTGCCCATTGTGTGAACCAGCTCTGGATCTCCATTGTTTGAAACGGCTTAGATCTCACCCCTGATTGGCTTGTGGATCTCCATTGTGTGAGCCGGCTTGTGGATCTCCATTGTGTGAACCAGATTTGGATCTGCATTCTGTGAACGTGCTTTGGATCTCCATTGTGTGAACCTAGTTTGGATTTCCATTGTGTGAATTTGGTTTGGTCTCTATTGTGTGAACCGAATTAGATCTCCATTGCTTGAACCGGCTTTGGATCTCCATTGTGTGAACCGGCATTGGATCTCCATTGTGTGACCGGGCTTTGGATCTCCATTGTGTGAAGCGGCTTTGGATGTCCATTGTGTGAACCGGCTTGGATCTCCATTGTCTGAACCGGGTTGGATCTCCATTATGTGATCTCCATTGTGTTAACCGGCTTTGGATCTCGACTGCGTGAACCAGCTTTGGATCTCCATTGTGTGAGCCACCTTGGATGTCCATTGTGTGAACGTGCTATCGCTCTCCATTGCGTGAACTGGCTTGGATGTGCATTTTATGGACATGCTTTGCATCTCCATCGGGAACCGGCGTTGGATCTCCATCTTGTGAACCGGCTTTGGCTCTCCATTGTGTGGACCGGCTTGCGTCTCCATTGTGTGAACCAGCTTTGGATATCCATTGTGTCAACCAGTTTGGATCTCCAGTGTGTGAACCGGCTTGTGGATCTCCCTTGCCCATTGTGTGAAGCGGCTTTGGATCTCCATTGTGTGAACCGGCTTGGATCTCCGTTGTGTGAACCAGCTTTGGATCTCCATCGTGTGAACCTGGTTTGGATCTCCATTGTGTCAACCGGCTTGGATCTCCACCATGTGAACCGGCTTGTGGATCTCCATTGCCCATTGTGTGAACCAGCTCTGGATCTCCATTGTTTGAAACGGCTTAGATCTCACCCCTGATTGGCTTGTGGATCTCCATTGTGTGAGCCGGCTTGTGGATCTCCATTGTGTGAACCAGATTTGGATCTGCATTCTGTGAACGTGCTTTGGATCTCCATTGTGTGAACCTAGTTTGGATTTCCATTGTGTGAATTTGGTTTGGTCTCTATTGTGTGAACCGAATTAGATCTCCATTGCTTGAACCGGCTTTGGATCTCCATTGTGTGAACCGGCATTGGATCTCCATTGTGTGACCGGGCTTTGGATCTCCATTGTGTGAAGCGGCTTTGGATGTCCATTGTGTGAACCGGCTTGGATCTCCATTGTCTGAACCGGGTTGGATCTCCATTATGTGATCTCCATTGTGTTAACCGGCTTTGGATCTCGACTGCGTGAACCAGCTTTGGATCTCCATTGTGTGAGCCACCTTGGATGTCCATTGTGTGAACGTGCTATCGCTCTCCATTGCGTGAACTGGCTTGGATGTGCATTTTATGGACATGCTTTGCATCTCCATCGGGAACCGGCGTTGGATCTCCATCTTGTGAACCGGCTTTGGCTCTCCATTGTGTGGACCGGCTTGCGTCTCCATTGTGTGAACCAGCTTTGGATATCCATTGTGTCAACCGGTTTGGATCTCCAATGTGTGAACCGGCTTGTGCATCTCCCTTGCCCATTGTGTGAAGCGGCTTTGGATCTCCATTGTGTGAACCGGCTTGGATCTCCATTGTGTGAACCAGCTTTGGATCTCTATCGTGTGAACCTGGTTTGGATCTCCATTGTGTCAACCGGCTTGGATCTCCACCATGTGAACCGGCTTGTGGATCTCCATTGCCCATTGTGTGAACCAGCTCTGGATCTCCATTGTTTGAAACGGCTTAGATCTCACCCCTGATTGGCTTGTGGATCTCCATTGTGTGAGCCGGCTTGTGGATCTCCATTGTGTGAACCAGATTTGGATCTGCATTCTGTGAACGTGCTTTGGATCTCCATTGTGTGAACCTAGTTTGGATTTCCATTGTGTGAATTTGGTTTGGTCTCTATTGTGTGAACCGAATTAGATCTCCATTGCTTGAACCGGCTTTGGATCTCCATTGTGTGAACCGGCATTGGATCTCCATTGTGTGACCGGGCTTTGGATCTCCATTGTGTGACCCACGAGCGCAATGGAGCTCACATTGTGTGGTGTATCAGTTGTTTGGTCAGGCAGTAGTGCGTCTACAAGACCGTTTTGCACGAGAGCGGACTTTTTAATTGGAAGAAGGGAGCGTGTACTACCTCCCCTCTGAAGTCTTTTCCAGGGTCAAACTCAGCCTGGCACCAGTTACCACAAGGTCCCTCACCCTTCTGTTGACAGTGCTTAACCCGGTTACCCTCAGACGCCTCTTGCAAAAGTCGGGAGGCCCAGTGCATGGGTCTCCACGCCAGTTGCAGGTGGCCTTGTCTTCTTTGCACATATTAGAAAACGATTTTCACCGGGAGTCTCCGGTCCCCGCGGCCATGCCGGCTGGGTTTGACCTGCTCACACTAAATGTGGAGCACATTATCAAGACCAAAGTGACAGCTTTCAGGCAGTTACTTCAATGGGCTGAATACCCGTTGTGTGCACCGCCTTGGATCTCCATTGTGCGAATGTGCTTATGATCTCCATTGTGTGACCCAGCTTTGGATCTCCATTGTGTCAGCCGGGTTGGATCTCCGTTGTGTGAACTAGCTTTGGATCTCCATTGTGTGAAGCGGCTTTGGATGTCCATTGTGTGAACCGGCTTGGATCTCCATTGTCTGAACCGGGTTGGATCTCCATTATGTGATCTCCATTGTGTTAACCGGCTTTGGATCTCGACTGCGTGAACCAGCTTTGGATCTCCATTGTGTGAGCCACCTTGGATGTCCATTGTGTGAACGTGCTATCGCTCTCCATTGCGTGAACTGGCTTGGATGTGCATTTTATGGACATGCTTTGCATCTCCATCGGGAACCGGCGTTGGATCTCCATCTTGTGAACCGGCTTTGGCTCTCCATTGTGTGGACCGGCTTGCGTCTCCATTGTGTGAACCAGCTTTGGATATCCATTGTGTCAACCGGCTTGGATCTCCAGTGTGTGAACCGGCTTGTGGATCTCCCTTGCCCATTGTGTGAAGCGGCTTTGGATCTCCATTGTGTGAACCGGCTTGGATCTCCATTGTGTGAACCAGCTTTGGATCTCTATCGTGTGAACCTGGTTTGGATCTCCATTGTGTCAACCGGCTTGGATCTCCACCATGTGAACCGGCTTGTGGATCTCCATTGCCCATTGTGTGAACCGGCTCTGGATCTCCATTGTTTGAAACGGCTTAGATCTCACCCCTGATTGGCTTGTGGATCTCCATTGTGTGAGCCGGCTTGTGGATCTCCATTGTGTGAACCAGATTTGGATCTGCATTCTGTGAACGTGCTTTGGATCTCCATTGTGTGAACCTAGTTTGGATTTCCATTGTGTGAATTTGGTTTGGTCTCTATTGTGTGAACCGAATTAGATATCCATTGCTTGAACCGGCTTTGGATCTCCATTGTGTGAACCGGCATTGGATCTCCATTGTGTGACCGGGCTTTGGATCTCCATTGTGTGACCCACGAGCGCAACGGAGCTCACATTGTGTGGTGTATCAGTTGTTTGGTCAGGCAGTAGCGCGTCTACAAGACCGTTTTGCACGAGAGCGGACTTTTTAATTGGAAGAAGGGAGCGTGTACTACCTCCCCTCTGAAGTCTTTTCCAGGGTCAAACTCAGCCTGGCACCAGTTACCACAAGGTCCCTCACCCTTCTGTTGACAGTGCTTAACCCGGTTACCCTCAGACGCCTCTTGCAAAAGTCGGGAGGCCCAGTGCATGGGTCTCCACGCCAGTTGCAGGTGGCCTTGTCTTCTTTGCACATATTAGAAAACGATTTTCACCGGGAGTCTCCGGTCCCCGCGGCCATGCCGGCTGGGTTTGACCTGCTCACACTAAATGTGGAGCACATTATCAAGACCAAAGTGACAGCTTTCAGGCAGTTACTTCAATGGGCTGAATACCCGTTGTGTGCACCGCCTTGGATCTCCATTGTGCGAATGTGCTTATGATCTCCATTGTGTGACCCAGCTTTGGATCTCCATTGTGTCAGCCGGGTTGGATCTCCGTTGTGTGAACTAGCTTTGGATCTCCATTGTGTGAAGCGGCTTTGGATGTCCATTGTGTGAACCGGCTTGGATCTCCATTGTCTGAACCGGGTTGGATCTCCATTATGTGATCTCCATTGTGTTAACCGGCTTTGGATCTCGACTGCGTGAACCAGCTTTGGATCTCCATTGTGTGAGCCACCTTGGATGTCCATTGTGTGAACGTGCTATCGCTCTCCATTGCGTGAACTGGCTTGGATGTGCATTTTATGGACATGCTTTGCATCTCCATCGGGAACCGGCGTTGGATCTCCATCTTGTGAACCGGCTTTGGCTCTCCATTGTGTGGACCGGCTTGCGTCTCCATTGTGTGAACCAGCTTTGGATATCCATTGTGTCAACCGGCTTGGATCTCCAGTGTGTGAACCGGCTTGTGGATCTCCCTTGCCCATTGTGTGAAGCGGCTTTGGATCTCCATTGTGTGAACCGGCTTGGATCTCCATTGTGTGAACCAGCTTTGGATCTCTATCGTGTGAACCTGGTTTGGATCTCCATTGTGTCAACCGGCTTGGATCTCCACCATGTGAACCGGCTTGTGGATCTCCATTGCCCATTGTGTGAACCAGCTCTGGATCTCCATTGTTTGAAACGGCTTAGATCTCACCCCTGATTGGCTTGTGGATCTCCATTGTGTGAGCCGGCTTGTGGATCTCCATTGTGTGAACCAGATTTGGATCTGCATTCTGTGAACGTGCTTTGGATCTCCATTGTGTGAACCTAGTTTGGATTTCCATTGTGTGAATTTGGTTTGGTCTCTATTGTGTGAACCGAATTAGATCTCCATTGCTTGAACCGGCTTTGGATCTCCATTGTGTGAACCGGCATTGGATCTCCATTGTGTGACCGGGCTTTGGATCTCCATTGTGTGACCCACGAGCGCAATGGAGCTCACATTGTGTGGTGTATCAGTTGTTTGGTCAGGCAGTAGCGCGTCTACAAGACCGTTTTGCACGAGAGCGGACTTTTTAATTGGAAGAAGGGAGCGTGTACTACCTCCCCTCTGAAGTCTTTTCCAGGGTCAAACTCAGCCTTGCACCAGTTACCACAAGGTCCCTCACCCTTCTGTTGACAGTGCTTAACCCGGTTACCCTCAGACGCCTCTTGCAAAAGTCGGGAGGCCCAGTGCATGGGTCTCCACGCCAGTTGCAGGTGGCCTTGTCTTCTTTGCACATATTAGAAAACGATTTTCACCGGGAGTCTCCGGTCCCCGCGGCCATGCCGGCTGGGTTTGACCTGCTCACACTAAATGTGGAGCACATTATCAAGACCTAAGTGACAGCTTTCAGGCAGTTACTTCAATGGGCTGAATACCTCTTGTGTGCACCGCCTTGGATCTCCATTGTGCGAATGTGCTTATGATATCCATTGTGTGACCCAGCTTTGGATCTCCATTGTGTCAGCCGGGTTGGATCTCCGTTGTGTGAACTAGCTTTGGATCTCCATTGTGTGAAGCGGCTTTGGATGTCCATTGTGTGAACCGGCTTGGATCTCCATTGTCTGAACCGGGTTGGATCTCCATTATGTGATCTCCATTGTGTTAACCGGCTTTGGATCTCGACTGCGTGAACCAGCTTTGGATCTCCATTGTGTGAGCCACCTTGGATGTCCATTGTGTGAACGTGCTATCGCTCTCCATTGCGTGAACTGGCTTGGATGTGCATTTTATGGACATGCTTTGCATCTCCATCGGGAACCGGCGTTGGATCTCCATCTTGTGAACCGGCTTTGGCTCTCCATTGTGTGGACGGGCTTGCGTCTCCATTGTGTGAACCAGCTTTGGATATCCATTGTGTCAACCGGCTTGGATCTCCAGTGTGTGAACCGGCTTGTGGATCTCCCTTGCCCATTGTGTGAAGCGGCTTTGGATCTCCATTGTGTGAACCGGCTTGGATCTCCATTGTGTGAACCAGCTTTGGATCTCTATCGTGTGAACCTGGTTTGGATCTCCATTGTGTCAACCGGCTTGGATCTCCACCATGTGAACCGGCTTGTGGATCTCCATTGCCCATTGTGTGAACCAGCTCTGGATCTCCATTGTTTGAAACGGCTTAGATCTCACCCCTGATTGGCTTGTGGATCTCCATTGTGTGAGCCGGCTTGTGGATCTCCATTGTGTGAACCAGATTTGGATCTGCATTCTGTGCACGTGCTTTGGATCTCCATTGTGTGAACCTAGTTTGGATTTCCATTGTGTGAATTTGGTTTGGTCTCTATTGTGTGAACCGAATTAGATCTCCATTGCTTGAACCGGCTTTGGATCTCCATTGTGTGAACCGGCATTGGATCTCCATTGTGTGACCGGGCTTTGGATCTCCATTGTGTGACTCACGAGCGCAACGGAGCTCACATTGTGTGGTGTATCAGTTGTTTGGTCAGGCAGTAGCGCGTCTACAAGACCGTTTTGCACGAGAGCGGACTTTTTAATTGGAAGAAGGGAGCGTGTACTACCTCCCCTCTGAAGTCTTTTCCAGGGTCAAACTCAGCCTGGCACCAGTTACCACAAGGTCCCTCACCCTTCTGTTGACAGTGCTTAACCCGGTTACCCTCAGACGCCTCTTGCAAAAGTCGGGAGGCCCAGTGCATGGGTCTCCACGCCAGTTGCAGGTGGCCTTGTCTTCTTTGCACATATTAGAAAACGATTTTCACCGGGAGTCTCCGGTCCCCGCGGCCATGCCGGCTGGGTTTGACCTGCTCACACTAAATGTGGAGCACATTATCAAGACCAAAGTGACAGCTTTCAGGCAGTTACTTCAATGGGCTGAATACCCGTTGTGTGCACCGCCTTGGATCTCCATTGTGCGAATGTGCTTATGATCTCCATTTTGTGACCCAGCTTTGGATCTCCATTGTGTCAGCCGGGTTGGATCTCCGTTGTGTGAACTAGCTTTGGATCTCCATTGTGTGAAGCGGCTTTGGATGTCCATTGTGTGAACCGGCTTGGATCTCCATTGTCTGAACCGGGTTGGATCTCCATTATGTGATCTCCATTGTGTTAACCGGCTTTGGATCTCGACTGCGTGAACCGGCTTTGGATCTCCATTGTGTGAGCCACCTTGGATGTCCATTGTGTGAACGTGCTATCGCTCTCCATTGCGTGAACTGGCTTGGATGTGCATTTTATGGACATGCTTTGCATCTCCATCGGGAACCGGCGTTGGATCTCCATCTTGTGAACCGGCTTTGGCTCTCCATTGTGTGGACAGGCTTGCGTCTCCATTGTGTGAACCAGCTTTGGATATCCATTGTGTCAACCGGCTTGGATCTCCAGTGTGTGAACCGGCTTGTGGATCTCCCTTGCCCATTGTGTGAAGCGGCTTTGGATCTCCATTGTGTGAACCGGCTTGGATCTCCATTGTGTGAACCAGCTTTGGATCTCTATCGTGTGAACCTGGTTTGGATCTCCATTGTGTCAACCGGCTTGGATCTCCACCATGTGAACCGGCTTGTGGATCTCCATTGCCCATTGTGTGAACCAGCTCTGGATCTCCATTGTTTGAAACGGCTTAGATCTCACCCCTGATTGGCTTGTGGATCTCCATTGTGTGAGCCGGCTTGTGGATCTCCATTGTGTGAACCAGATTTGGATCTGCATTCTGTGAACGTGCTTTGGATCTCCATTGTGTGAACCTAGTTTGGATTTCCATTGTGTGAATTTGGTTTGGTCTCTATTGTGTGAACCGAATTAGATCTCCATTGCTTGAACCGGCTTTGGATCTCCATTGTGTGAACCGGCATTGGATCTCCATTGTGTGACCGGGCTTTGGATCTCCATTGTGTGACCCACGAGCGCAATGGAGCTCACATTGTGTGGTGTATCAGTTGTTTGGTCAGGCAGTAGCGCGTCTACAAGACCGTTTTGCACGAGAGCGGACTTTTTAATTGGAAGAAGGGAGCGTGTACTACCTCCCCTCTGAAGTCTTTTCCAGGGTCAAACTCAGCCTGGCACCAGTTACCACAAGGTCCCTCACCCTTCTGTTGACAGTGCTTAACCCGGTTACCCTCAGACGCCTCTTGCAAAAGTCGGGAGGCCCAGTGCATGGGTCTCCACGCCAGTTGCAGGTGGCCTTGTCTTCTTTGCACATATTAGAAAACGATTTTCACCGGGAGTCTCCGGTCCCCGCGGCCATGCCGGCTGGGTTTGACCTGCTCACACTAAATGTGGAGCACATTATCAAGACCAAAGTGACAGCTTTCAGGCAGTTACTTCAATGGGCTGAATACCCGTTGTGTGCACCGCCTTGGATCTCCATTGTGCGAATGTGCTTATGATCTCCATTGTGTGACCCAGCTTTGGATCTCCATTGTGTCAGCCGGGTTGGATCTCCGTTGTGTGAACTAGCTTTGGATCTCCATTGTGTGAAGCGGCTTTGGATGTCCATTGTGTGAACCGGCTTGGATCTCCATTGTCTGAACCGGGTTGGATCTCCATTATGTGATCTCCATTGTGTTAACCGGCTTTGGATCTCGACTGCGTGAACCAGCTTTGGATCTCCATTGTGTGAGCCACCTTGGATGTCCATTGTGTGAACGTGCTATCGCTCTCCATTGCGTGAACTGGCTTGGATGTGCATTTTATGGACATGCTTTGCATCTCCATCGGGAACCGGCGTTGGATCTCCATCTTGTGAACCGGCTTTGGCTCTCCATTGTGTGGACCGGCTTGCGTCTCCATTGTGTGAACCAGCTTTGGATATCCATTGTGTCAACCGGCTTGGATCTCCAGTGTGTGAACCGGCTTGTGGATCTCCCTTGCCCATTGTGTGTAGCGGCTTTGGATCTCCATTGTGTGAACCGGCTTGGATCTCCGTTGTGTGAACCAGCTTTGGATCTCTATCGTGTGAACCTGGTTTGGATCTCCATTGTGTCAACCGGCTTGGATCTCCACCATGTGAACCGGCTTGTGGATCTCCATTGCCCATTGTGTGAACCAGCTCTGGATCTCCATTGTTTGAAACGGCTTAGATCTCACCCCTGATTGGCTTGTGGATCTCCATTGTGTGAGCCGGCTTGTGGATCTCCATTGTGTGAACCAGATTTGGAGCTGCATTCTGTGAACGTGCTTTGGATCTCCATTGTGTGAACCTAGTTTGGATTTCCATTGTGTGAATTTGGTTTGGTCTCTATTGTGTGAACCGAATTAGATCTCCATTGCTTGAACCGGCTTTGGATCTCCATTGTGTGAACCGGCATTGGATCTCCATTGTGTGACCGGGCTTTGGATCTCCATTGTGTGACTCACGAGCGCAACGGAGCTCACATTGTGTGGTGTATCAGTTGTTTGGTCAGGCAGTAGCGCGTCTACAAGACCGTTTTGCACGAGAGCGGACTTTTTAATTGGAAGAAGGGAGCGTGTACTACCTCCCCTCTGAAGTCTTTTCCAGGGTCAAACTCAGCCTGGCACCAGTTACCACAAGGTCCCTCACCCTTGTGTTGACAGTGCTTAACCCGGTTACCCTCAGACGCCTCTTGCAAAAGTCGGGAGGCCCAGTGCATGGGTCTCCACGCCAGTTGCAGGTGGCCTTGTCTTCTTTGCACATATTAGAAAACGATTTTCACCGGGAGTCTCCGGTCCCCGCGGCCATGCCGGCTGGGTTTGACCTGCTCACACTAAATGTGGAGCACATTATCAAGACCAAAGTGACAGCTTTCAGGCAGTTACTTCAATGGGCTGAATACCCGTTGTGTGCACCGCCTTGGATCTCCATTGTGCGAATGTGCTTATGATCTCCATTGTGTGACCCAGCTTTGGATCTCCATTGTGTCAGCCGGGTTGGATCTCCATTGCGTGAACTGGCTTGGATGTGCATTTTATGGACATGCTTTGCATCTCCATCGGGAACCGGCGTTGGATCTCCATCTTGTGAACCGGCTTTGGCTCTCCATTGTGTGGACAGGCTTGCGTCTCCATTGTGTGAACTAGCTTTGGATATCCATTGTGTCAACCGGTTTGGATCTCCAGTGTGTTAACCCGCTTGTGGATCTCCCTTGCCCATTGTGTGAAGCGGCTTTGGATCTCCATTGTGTGAACCGGCTTGGATCTCCATTGTGTGAACCAGCTTTGGATCTCTATCGTGTGAACCTGGTTTGGATCTCCATTGTGTCAACCGGCTTGGATCTCCACCATGTGAACCGGCTTGTGGATCTCCATTGCCCATTGTGTGAACCAGCTCTGGATCTCCATTGTTTGAAACGGCTTAGATCTCACCCCTGATTGGCTTATGGATCTCTATTGTGTGAGCCGGCTTGTGGATCTCCATTGTGTAAACCAGATTTGGATCTGCATTCTGTGAACGTGCTTTGGATCTCCATTGTGTGAACCTAGTTTGGATTTCCATTGTGTGAATTTGGTTTGGTCTCTATTGTGTGAACCGAATTAGATCTCCATTGCTTGAACCGGCTTTGGATCTCCATTGTGTGAACCGGCATTGGATCTCCATTGAGTGACCGGGCTTTGGATCTCCATTGTGTGACCCACGAGCGCAATGGAGCTCACATTGTGTGGTGTATCAGTTGTTTGGTCAGGCAGTAGCGCGTCTACAAGACCGTTTTGCACGAGAGCGGACTTTTTAATTGGAAGAAGGGAGCGTGTACTACCTCCCCTCTGAAGTCTTTTCCAGGGTCAAACTCAGCCTGGCACCAGTTACCACAAGGTCCCTCACCCTTCTGTTGACAGTGCTTAACCCGGTTACCCTCAGACGCCTCTTGCAAAAGTCGGGAGGCCCAGTGCATGGGTCTCCACGCCAGTTGCAGGTGGCCTTGTCTTCTTTGCACATATTAGAAAACGATTTTCACCGGGAGTCTCCGGTCCCCGCGGCCATGCCGGCTGGGTTTGACCTGCTCACACTAAATGTGGAGCACATTATCAAGACCAAAGTGACAGCTTTCAGGCAGTTACTTCAATGGGCTGAATACCCGTTGTGTGCACCGCCTTGGATCTCCATTGTGCGAATGTGCTTATGATCTCCATTGTGTGACCCAGCTTTGGATCTCCATTGTGTCAGCCGGGTTGGATCTCCGTTGTGTGAACTAGCTTTGGATCTCCATTGTGTGAAGCGGCTTTGGATGTCCATTGTGTGAACCGGCTTGGATCTCCATTGTCTGAACCGGGTTGGATCTCCATTATGTGATCTCCATTGTGTTAACCGGCTTTGGATCTCGACTGCGTGAACCAGCTTTGGATCTCCATTGTGTGAGCCACCTTGGATGTCCATTGTGTGAACGTGCTATCGCTCTCCATTGCGTGAACTGGCTTGGATGTGCATTTTATGGACATGCTTTGCATCTCCATCGGGAACCGGCGTTGGATCTCCATCTTGTGAACCGGCTTTGGCTCTCCATTGTGTGGACCTGCTTGCGTCTCCATTGTGTGAACCAGCTTTGGATATCCATTGTGTCAACCGGCTTGGATCTCCAGTGTGTGAACCGGCTTGTGCATCTCCCTTGCCCATTGTGTGAAGCGGCTTTGGATCTCCATTGTGTGAACCGGCTTGGATCTCCGTTGTGTGAACCAGCTTTGGATCTCCATCGTGTGAACCTGGTTTGGATCTCCATTGTGTCAACCGGCTTGGATCTCCACCATGTGAACCGGCTTGTGGATCTCCATTGCCCATTGTGTGAACCAGCTCTGGATCTCCATTGTTTGAAACGGCTTAGATCTCACCCCTGATTTGCTTGTGCATCTCCATTGTGTGAGCCGGCTTGTGGATCTCCATTGTGTGAACCAGATTTGGATCTGCATTCTGTGAACGTGCTTTGGATCTCCATTGTGTGAACCTAGTTTGGATTTCCATTGTGTGAATTTGGTTTGGTCTCTATTGTGTGAACCGAATTAGATCTCCATTGCTTGAACCGGCTTTGGATCTCCATTGTGTGAACCGGCATTGGATCTCCATTGTGTGACCGGGCTTTGGATTTCCATTGTGTGACCCACGAGCGCAATGGAGCTCACATTGTGTGGTGTATCAGTTGTTTGGTCAGGCAGTAGCGCGTCTACAAGACCGTTTTGCACGAGAGCGGACTTTTTAATTGGAAGAAGGGAGCGTGTACTACCTCCCCTCTGAAGTCTTTTCCAGGGTCAAACTCAGCCTGGCACCAGTTACCACAAGGTCCCTCACCCTTGTGTTGACAGTGCTTAACCCGGTTACCCTCAGACGCCTCTTGCAAAAGTCGGGAGGCCCAGTGCATGGGTCTCCACGCCAGTTGCAGGTGGCCTTGTCTTCTTTGCACATATTAGAAAACGATTTTCACCGGGAGTCTCCGGTCCCCGCGGCCATGACGGCTGGGTTTGACCTGCTCACACTAAATGTGGAGCACATTATCAAGACCAAAGTGACAGCTTTCAGGCAGTTACTTCAATGGGCTGAATACCCGTTGTGTGCACCGCCTTGGATCTCCATTGTGCGAATGTGCTTATGATCTCCATTGTGTGACCCAGCTTTGGATCTCCATTGTGTCAGCCGGGTTGGATCTCCATTGCGTGAACTGGCTTGGATGTGCATTTTATGGACATGCTTTGCATCTCCATCGGGAACCGGCGTTGGATCTCCATCTTGTGAACCGGCTTTGGCTCTCCATTGTGTGGACAGGCTTGCGTCTCCATTGTGTGAACTAGCTTTGGATATCCATTGTGTCAACCGGTTTGGATCTCCAGTGTGTTAACCCGCTTGTGGATCTCCCTTGCCCATTGTGTGAAGCGGCTTTGGATCTCCATTGTGTGAACCGGCTTGGATCTCCATTGTGTGAACCAGCTTTGGATCTCTATCGTGTGAACCTGGTTTGGATCTCCATTGTGTCAACCGGCTTGGATCTCCACCATGTGAACCGGCTTGTGGATCTCCATTGCCCATTGTGTGAACCAGCTCTGGATCTCCATTGTTTGAAACGGCTTAGATCTCACCCCTGATTGGCTTATGGATCTCTATTGTGTGAGCCGGCTTGTGGATCTCCATTGTGTAAACCAGATTTGGATCTGCATTCTGTGAACGTGCTTTGGATCTCCATTGTGTGAACCTAGTTTGGATTTCCATTGTGTGAATTTGGTTTGGTCTCTATTGTGTGAACCGAATTAGATCTCCATTGCTTGAACCGGCTTTGGATCTCCATTGTGTGAACCGGCATTGGATCTCCATTGAGTGACCGGGCTTTGGATCTCCATTGTGTGACCCACGAGCGCAATGGAGCTCACATTGTGTGGTGTATCAGTTGTTTGGTCAGGCAGTAGCGCGTCTACAAGACCGTTTTGCACGAGAGCGGACTTTTTAATTGGAAGAAGGGAGCGTGTACTACCTCCCCTCTGAAGTCTTTTCCAGGGTCAAACTCAGCCTGGCACCAGTTACCACAAGGTCCCTCACCCTTCTGTTGACAGTGCTTAACCCGGTTACCCTCAGACGCCTCTTGCAAAAGTCGGGAGGCCCAGTGCATGGGTCTCCACGCCAGTTGCAGGTGGCCTTGTCTTCTTTGCACATATTAGAAAACGATTTTCACCGGGAGTCTCCGGTCCCCGCGGCCATGCCGGCTGGGTTTGACCTGCTCACACTAAATGTGGAGCACATTATCAAGACCAAAGTGACAGCTTTCAGGCAGTTACTTCAATGGGCTGAATACCCGTTGTGTGCACCGCCTTGGATCTCCATTGTGCGAATGTGCTTATGATCTCCATTGTGTGACCCAGCTTTGGATCTCCATTGTGTCAGCCGGGTTGGATCTCCGTTGTGTGAACTAGCTTTGGATCTCCATTGTGTGAAGCGGCTTTGGATGTCCATTGTGTGAACCGGCTTGGATCTCCATTGTCTGAACCGGGTTGGATCTCCATTATGTGATCTCCATTGTGTTAACCGGCTTTGGATCTCGACTGCGTGAACCAGCTTTGGATCTCCATTGTGTGAGCCACCTTGGATGTCCATTGTGTGAACGTGCTATCGCTCTCCATTGCGTGAACTGGCTTGGATGTGCATTTTATGGACATGCTTTGCATCTCCATCGGGAACCGGCGTTGGATCTCCATCTTGTGAACCGGCTTTGGCTCTCCATTGTGTGGACCTGCTTGCGTCTCCATTGTGTGAACCAGCTTTGGATATCCATTGTGTCAACCGGCTTGGATCTCCAGTGTGTGAACCGGCTTGTGCATCTCCCTTGCCCATTGTGTGAAGCGGCTTTGGATCTCCATTGTGTGAACCGGCTTGGATCTCCGTTGTGTGAACCAGCTTTGGATCTCCATCGTGTGAACCTGGTTTGGATCTCCATTGTGTCAACCGGCTTGGATCTCCACCATGTGAACCGGCTTGTGGATCTCCATTGCCCATTGTGTGAACCAGCTCTGGATCTCCATTGTTTGAAACGGCTTAGATCTCACCCCTGATTTGCTTGTGCATCTCCATTGTGTGAGCCGGCTTGTGGATCTCCATTGTGTGAACCAGATTTGGATCTGCATTCTGTGAACGTGCTTTGGATCTCCATTGTGTGAACCTAGTTTGGATTTCCATTGTGTGAATTTGGTTTGGTCTCTATTGTGTGAACCGAATTAGATCTCCATTGCTTGAACCGGCTTTGGATCTCCATTGTGTGAACCGGCATTGGATCTCCATTGTGTGACCGGGCTTTGGATTTCCATTGTGTGACCCACGAGCGCAATGGAGCTCACATTGTGTGGTGTATCAGTTGTTTGGTCAGGCAGTAGCGCGTCTACAAGACCGTTTTGCACGAGAGCGGACTTTTTAATTGGAAGAAGGGAGCGTGTACTACCTCCCCTCTGAAGTCTTTTCCAGGGTCAAACTCAGCCTGGCACCAGTTACCACAAGGTCCCTCACCCTTCTGTTGACAGTGCTTAACCCGGTTACCCTCAGACGCCTCTTGCAAAAGTCGGGAGGCCCAGTGCATGGGTCTCCACGCCAGTTGCAGGTGGCCTTGTCTTCTTTGCACATATTAGAAAACGATTTTCACCGGGAGTCTCCGGTCCCCGCGGCCATGCCGGCTGGGTTTGACCTGCTCACACTAAATGTGGAGCACATTATCAAGACCAAAGTGACAGCTTTCAGGCAGTTACTTCAATGGGCTGAATACCCGTTGTGTGCACCGCCTTGGATCTCCATTGTGCGAATGTGCTTATGATCTCCATTGTGTGACCCAGCTTTGGATCTCCATTGTGTCAGCCGGGTTGGATCTCCGTTGTGTGAACTAGCTTTGGATCTCCATTGTGTGAAGCGGCTTTGGATGTCCATTGTGTGAACCGGCTTGGATCTCCATTGTCTGAACCGGGTTGGATCTCCATTATGTGATCTCCATTGTGTTAACCGGCTTTGGATCTCGACTGCGTGAACCAGCTTTGGATCTCCATTGTGTGAGCCACCTTGGATGTCCATTGTGTGAACGTGCTATCGCTCTCCATTGCGTGAACTGGCTTGGATGTGCATTTTATGGACATGCTTTGCATCTCCATCGGGAACCGGCGTTGGATCTCCATCTTGTGAACCGGCTTTGGCTCTCCATTGTGTGGACAGGCTTGCGTCTCCATTGTGTGAACCAGCTTTGGATATCCATTGTGTCAACCGGTTTGGATCTCCAGTGTGTTAACCCGCTTGTGGATCTCCCTTGCCCATTGTGTGAAGCGGCTTTGGATCTCCATTGTGTGAACCGGCTTGGATCTCCATTGTGTGAACCAGCTTTGGATCTCTATCGTGTGAACCTGGTTTGGATCTCCATTGTGTCAACCGGCTTGGATCTCCACCATGTGAACCGGCTTGTGGATCTCCATTGCCCATTGTGTGAACCAGCTCTGGATCTCCATTGTTTGAAACGGCTTAGATCTCACCCCTGATTGGCTTATGGATCTCCATTGTGTGAGCCGGCTTGTGGATCTCCATTGTGTAAACCAGATTTGGATCTGCATTCTGTGAACGTGCTTTGGATCTCCATTGTGTGAACCTAGTTTGGATTTCCATTGTGTGAATTTGGTTTGGTCTCTATTGTGTGAACCGAATTAGATCTCCATTGCTTGAACCGGCTTTGGATCTCCATTGTGTGAACCGGCATTGGATCTCCATTGTGTGACCGGGCTTTGGATCTCCATTGTGTGACCCACGAGCGCAATGGAGCTCACATTGTGTGGTGTATCAGTTGTTTGGTCAGGCAGTAGCGCGTCTACAAGACCGTTTTGCACGAGAGCGGACTTTTTAATTGGAAGAAGGGAGCGTGTACTACCTCCCCTCTGAAGTCTTTTCCAGGGTCAAACTCAGCCTGGCACCAGTTACCACAAGGTCCCTCACCCTTCTGTTGACAGTGCTTAACCCGGTTACCCTCAGACGCCTCTTGCAAAAGTCGGGAGGCCCAGTGCATGGGTCTCCACGCCAGTTGCAGGTGGCCTTGTCTTCTTTGCACATATTAGAAAACGATTTTCACCGGGAGTCTCCGGTCCCCGCGGCCATGCCGGCTGGGTTTGACCTGCTCACACTAAATGTGGAGCACATTATCAAGACCAAAGTGACAGCTTTCAGGCAGTTACTTCAATGGGCTGAATACCCGTTGTGTGCACCGCCTTGGATCTCCATTGTGCGAATGTGCTTATGATCTCCATTGTGTGACCCAGCTTTGGATCTCCATTGTGTCAGCCGGGTTGGATCTCCGTTGTGTGAACTAGCTTTGGATCTCCATTGTGTGAAGCGGCTTTGGATGTCCATTGTGTGAACCGGCTTGGATCTCCATTGTCTGAACCGGGTTGGATCTCCATTATGTGATCTCCATTGTGTTAACCGGCTTTGGATCTCGACTGCGTGAACCAGCTTTGGATCTCCATTGTGTGAGCCACCTTGGATGTCCATTGTGTGAACGTGCTATCGCTCTCCATTGCGTGAACTGGCTTGGATGTGCATTTTATGGACATGCTTTGCATCTCCATCGGGAACCGGCGTTGGATCTCCATCTTGTGAACCGGCTTTGGCTCTCCATTGTGTGGACCGGCTTGCGTCTCCATTGTGTGAACCAGCTTTGGATATCCATTGTGTCAACCGGCTTGGATCTCCAGTGTGTGAACCGGCTTGTGCATCTCCCTTGCCCATTGTGTGAAGCGGCTTTGGATCTCCATTGTGTGAACCGGCTTGGATCTCCGTTGTGTGAACCAGCTTTGGATCTCCATCGTGTGAACCTGGTTTGGATCTCCATTGTGTCAACCGGCTTGGATCTCCACCATGTGAACCGGCTTGTGGATCTCCATTGCCCATTGTGTGAACCAGCTCTGGATCTCCATTGTTTGAAACGGCTTAGATCTCACCCCTGATTTGCTTGTGCATCTCCATTGTGTGAGCCGGCTTGTGGATCTCCATTGTGTGAACCAGATTTGGATCTGCATTCTGTGAACGTGCTTTGGATCTCCATTGTGTGAACCTAGTTTGGATTTCCATTGTGTGAATTTGGTTTGGTCTCTATTGTGTGAACCGAATTAGATCTCCATTGCTTGAACCGGCTTTGGATCTCCATTGTGTGAACCGGCATTGGATCTCCATTGTGTGACCGGGCTTTGGATTTCCATTGTGTGACCCACGAGCGCAATGGAGCTCACATTGTGTGGTGTATCAGTTGTTTGGTCAGGCAGTAGCGCGTCTACAAGACCGTTTTGCACGAGAGCGGACTTTTTAATTGGAAGAAGGGAGCGTGTACTACCTCCCCTCTGAAGTCTTTTCCAGGGTCAAACTCAGCCTGGCACCAGTTACCACAAGGTCCCTCACCCTTCTGTTGACAGTGCTTAACCCGGTTACCCTCAGACGCCTCTTGCAAAAGTCGGGAGGCCCAGTGCATGGGTCTCCACGCCAGTTGCAGGTGGCCTTGTCTTCTTTGCACATATTAGAAAACGATTTTCACCGGGAGTCTCCGGTCCCCGCGGCCATGCCGGCTGGGTTTGACCTGCTCACACTAAATGTGGAGCACATTATCAAGACCAAAGTGACAGCTTTCAGGCAGTTACTTCAATGGGCTGAATACCCGTTGTGTGCACCGCCTTGGATCTCCATTGTGCGAATGTGCTTATGACCTCCATTGTGTGACCCAGCTTTGGATCTCCATTGTGTCAGCCGGGTTGGATCTCCGTTGTGTGAACTAGCTTTGGATCTCCATTGTGTGAAGCGGCTTTGGATGTCCATTGTGTGAACCGGCTTGGATCTCCATTGTCTGAACCGGGTCGGATCTCCATTATGTGATCTCCATTGTGTTAACCGGCTTTGGATCTCGACTGCGTGAACCAGCTTTGGATCTCCATTGTGTGAGCCACCTTGGATGTCCATTGTGTGAACTGGCTTGGATGTGCATTTTATGGACATGCTTTGCATCTCCATCGGGAACCGGCGTTGGATCTCCATCTTGTGAACCGGCTTTGGCTCTCCATTGTGTGGACCGGCTTGCGTCTCCATTGTGTGAACCAGCTTTGGATATCCATTGTGTCAACCGGCTTGGATCTCCAGTGTGTGAACCGGCTTGTGCATCTCCCTTGCCCATTGTGTGAAGCGGCTTTGGATCTCCATTGTGTGAACCGGCTTGGATCTCCGTTGTGTGAACCAGCTTTGGATCTCCATCGTGTGAACCTGGTTTGGATCTCCATTGTGTCAACCGGCTTGGATCTCCACCATGTGAACCGGCTTGTGGATCTCCATTGCCCATTGTGTGAACCAGCTCTGGATCTCCATTGTTTGAAACGGCTTAGATCTCACCCCTGATTTGCTTGTGCATCTCCATTGTGTGAGCCGGCTTGTGGATCTCCATTGTGTGAACCAGATTTGGATCTGCATTCTGTGAACGTGCTTTGGATCTCCATTGTGTGAACCTAGTTTGGATTTCCATTGTGTGAATTTGGTTTGGTCTCTATTGTATGAACCGAATTAGATCTCCATTGCTTGAACCGGCTTTGGATCTCCATTGTGTGAACCGGCATTGGATCTCCATTGTGTGACCGGGCTTTGGATCTCCATTGTGTGACCCACGAGCGCAATGGAGCTCACATTGTGTGGTGTATCAGTTGTTTGGTCAGGCAGTAGCGCGTCTACAAGACCGTTTTGCACGAGAGCGGACTTTTTAATTGGAAGAAGGGAGCGTGTACTACCTCCCCTCTGAAGTCTTTTCCAGGGTCAAACTCAGCCTGGCACCAGTTACCACAAGGTCCCTCACCCTTCTGTTGACAGTGCTTAACCCGGTTACCCTCAGACGCCTCTTGCAAAAGTCGGGAGGCCCAGTGCATGGGTCTCCACGCCAGTTGCAGGTGGCCTTGTCTTCTTTGCACATATTAGAAAACGATTTTCACCGGGAGTCTCCGGTCCCCGCGGCCATGCCGGCTGGGTTTGACCTGCTCACACTAAATGTGGAGCACATTATCAAGACCAAAGTGACAGCTTTCAGGCAGTTACTTCAATGGGCTGAATACCCGTTGTGTGCACCGCCTTGGATCTCCATTGTGCGAATGTGCTTATGATCTCCATTGTGTGACCCAGCTTTGGATCTCCATTGTGTCAGCCGGGTTGGATCTCCGTTGTGTGAATTAGCTTTGGATCTCCATTGTGTGAAGCGGCTTTGGATGTCCATTGTGTGAACCGGCTTGGATCTCCATTGTCTGAACCGGGTTGGATCTCCATTATGTGATCTCCATTGTGTTAACCGGCTTTGGATCTCGACTGCGTGAACCAGCTTTGGATCTCCATTGTGTGAGCCACCTTGGATGTCCATTGTGTGAACGTGCTATCGTTCTCCATTGCGTGAAATGGCTTGGATGTGCATTTTATGGACATGCTTTGCATCTCCATCGGGCACCGGCGTTGGATCTCCATCTTGTGAACCGGCTTTGGCTCTCCATTGTGTGGACCGGCTTGCGTCTCCATTGTGTGAACCAGCTTTGGATATCCATTGTGTCAACCGGCTTGGATCTCCAGTGTGTGAACCGGCTTGTGCATCTCCCTTGCCCATTGTGTGAAGTGGCTTTGGATCTCCATTGTGTGAACCGGCTTGGATCTCCATTGTGTGAACCTAGCTTTGGATCTCCATCGTGTGAACCTGGTTTGGATCTCCATTGTGTCAACCGGCTTGGATCTCCACCATGTGAACCGGCTTGTGGATCTCCATTGCCCATTGTGTGAACCAGCTCTGGATCTCCATTGTTTGAAACGGCTTAGATCTCACCCCTGATTGGCTTGTGGATCTCCATTGTGTGAGCCGGCTTGTGGATCTCCATTGTGTGAACCAGATTTGGATCTGCATTCTGTGAACGTGCTTTGGATCTCCATTGTGTGAACCTAGTTTGTATTTCCATTGTGTGAATTTGGTTTGGTCTCTATTGTGTGAACCGAATTAGATCTCCATTGCTTGAACCGGCTTTGGATCTCCATTGTGTGAACCGGCATTGGATCTCCATTGTGTGACCGGGCTTTGGATCTCCATTGTGTGACCCACGAGCGCAATGGAGCTCACATTGTGTGGTGTATCAGTTGTTTGGTCAGGCAGTAGCGCATCTACAAGACCGTTTTGCACGAGAGCGGACTTTTTAATTGGAAGAAGGGAGCGTGTACTACCTCCCCTCTGAAGTCTTTTCCAGGGTCAAACTCAGCCTGGCACCAGTTACCACAAGGTCCCTCACCCTTCTGTTGACAGTGCTTAACCCGGTTACCCTCAGACGCCTCTTGCAAAAGTCGGGAGGCCCAGTGCATGGGTCTCCACGCCAGTTGCAGGTGGCCTTGTCTTCTTTGCACATATTAGAAAACGATTTTCACCGGGAGTCTCCGGTCCCCGCGGCCATGCCGGCTGGGTTTGACCTGCTCACACTAAATGTGGAGCACATTATCAAGACCAAAGTGACAGCTTTCAGGCAGTTACTTCAATGGGCTGAATACCCGTTGTGTGCACCGCCTTGGATCTCCATTGTGCGAATGTGCTTATGATCTCCATTGTGTGACCCAGCTTTGGATCTCCATTGTGTCAGCCGGGTTGGATCTCCGTTGTGTGAATTAGCTTTGGATCTCCATTGTGTGAAGCGGCTTTGGATGTCCATTGTGTGAACCGGCTTGGATCTCCATTGTCTGAACCGGGTTGGATCTCCATTATGTGATCTCCATTGTGTTAACCGGCTTTGGATCTCGACTGCGTGAACCAGCTTTGGATCTCCATTGTGTGAGCCACCTTGGATGTCCATTGTGTGAACGTGCTATCGTTCTCCATTGCGTGAACTGGCTTGGATGTGCATTTTATGGACATGCTTTGCATCTCCATCGGGCACCGGCGTTGGATCTCCATCTTGTGAACCGGCTTTGGCTCTCCATTGTGTGGACCGGCTTGCGTCTCCATTGTGTGAACCAGCTTTGGATATCCATTGTGTCAACCGGCTTGGATCTCCAGTGTGTGAACCGGCTTGTGGATCTCCCTTGCCCATTGTGTGAAGTGGCTTTGGATCTCCATTGTGTGAACCGGCTTGGATCTCCATTGTGTGAACCTAGCTTTGGATCTCCATCGTGTGAACCTGGTTTGGATCTCCATTGTGTCAACCGGCTTGGATCTCCACCATGTGAACCGGCTTGTGGATCTCCATTGCCCATTGTGTGAACCAGCTCTAGATCTCCATTGTTTGAAACGGCTTAGATCTCACCCCTGATTGGCTTGTGGATCTCCATTGTGTGAGCCGGCTTGTGGATCTCCATTGTGTGAACCAGATTTGGATCTGCATTCTGTGAACGTGCTTTGGATCTCCATTGTGTGAACCTAGTTTGGATTTCCATTGTGTGAATTTGGTTTGGTCTCTATTGTGTGAACCGAATTAGATCTCCATTGCTTGAACCGGCTTTGGATCTCCATTGTGTGAACCGGCATTGGATCTCCATTGTGTGACCCGGCTTTGGATCTCCATTGTGTCAGCCGGGTTGCATCTCCGTTGTGTGAACTAGCTTTGGATGTCCATTGTGTGAACCGGCTTGGATCTCCATTGTCTGAACCGGGTTGGATCTCCATTATGTGATCTCCATTGTGTTAACCGGCTTTGGATCTCGACTGCGTGAACCAGCTTTGGATCTCCATTGTGTGAGCCACCTTGGATGTCCATTGTGTGAACGTGCTATCGTTCTCCATTGCGTGAAATGGCTTGGATGTGCATTTTATGGACATGCTTTGCATCTCCATCGGGCACCGGCGTTGGATCTCCATCTTGTGAACCGGCTTTGGCTCTCCATTGTGTGGACCGGCTTGCGTCTCCATTGTGTGAACCAGCTTTGGATATCCATTGTGTCAACCGGCTTGGATCTCCAGTGTGTGAACCGGCTTGTGGATCTCCCTTGCCCATTGTGTGAAGTGGCTTTGGATCTCCATTGTGTGAACCGGCTTGGATCTCCATTGTGTGAACCTAGCTTTGGATCTCCATCGTGTGAACCTGGTTTGGATCTCCATTGTGTCAACCGGCTTGGATCTCCACCATGTGAACCGGCTTGTGGATCTCCATTGCCCATTGTGTGAACCAGCTCTAGATCTCCATTGTTTGAAACGGCTTAGATCTCACCCCTGATTGGCTTGTGGATCTCCATTGTGTGAGCCGGCTTGTGGATCTCCATTGTGTGAACCAGATTTGGATCTGCATTCTGTGAACGTGCTTTGGATCTCCATTGTGTGAACCTAGTTTGGATTTCCATTGTGTGAATTTGGTTTGGTCTCTATTGTGTGAACCGAATTAGATCTCCATTGCTTGAACCGGCTTTGGATCTCCATTGTGTGAACCGGCATTGGATCTCCATTGTGTGACCCGGCTTTGGATCTCCATTGTGTCAGCCGGGTTGCATCTCCGTTGTGTGAACTAGCTTTGGATGTCCATTGTGTGAACCGGCTTGGATCTCCATTGTCTGAACCGGGTTGGATCTCCATTATGTGATCTCCATTGTGTTAACCGGCTTTGGATCTCGACTGCGTGAACCAGCTTTGGATCTCCATTGTGTGAGCCACCTTGGATGTCCATTGTGTGAACGTGCTATCGTTCTCCATTGCGTGAACTGGCTTGGATGTGCATTTTATGGACATGCTTTGCATCTCCATCGGGAACCGGCGTTGGATCTCCATCTTGTGAACCGGCTTTGGCTCTCCATTGTGTGGACCGGCTTGCGTCTCCATTGTGTGAACCAGCTTTGGATATCCATTGTGTCAACCGGCTTGGATCTCCAGTGTGTGAACCGGCTTGTGGATCTCCCTTGCCCATTGTGTGAAGCGGCTTTGGATCTCCATTGTGTGAACCGGCTTGGATCTCCATTGTGTGAACCAGCTTTGGATCTCTATCGTGTGAACCTGGTTTGGATCTCCATTGTGTCAACCGGCTTGGATCTCCACCATGTGAACCGGCTTGTGGATCTCCATTGCCCATTGTGTGAACCAGCTCTGGATCTCCATTGTTTGAAACGGCTTAGATCTCACCCCTGATTGGCTTGTGGATCTCCATTGTGTGAGCCGGCTTGTGGATCTCCATTGTGTGAACCAGATTTGGATCTGCATTCTGTGAACGTGCTTTGGATCTCCATTGTGTGAACCTAGTTTGGATTTCCATTGTGTGAATTTGGTTTGGTCTCTATTGTGTGAACCGAATTAGATCTCCATTGCTTGAACCGGCTTTGGATCTCCATTGTGTGAACCGGCATTGGATCTCCATTGTGTGACCGGGCTTTGGATCTCCATTGTGTGACCCACGAGCGCAATGGAGCTCACATTGTGTGGTGTATCAGTTGTTTGGTCAGGCAGTAGCGCGTCTACAAGACCGTTTTGCACGAGAGCGGACTTTTTAATTGGAAGAAGGGAGCGTGTACTACCTCCCCTCTGAAGTCTTTTCCAGGGTCAAACTCAGCCTGGCACCAATTACCACAAGGTCCCTCACCCTTCTGTTGACAGTGCTTAACCCGGTTACCCTCAGACGCCTCTTGCAAAAGTCGGCCCAGTGCATGGGTCTCCACGCCAGTTGCAGGTGGCCTTGTCTTCTTTGCACATATTAGAAAACGATTTTGACCGGGAGTCTCCGGTCCCCGCGGCCATGCCGGCTGGGTTTGACCTGCTCACACTAAATGTGGAGCACATTATCAAGACCAAAGTGACAGCTTTCAGGCAGTTACTTCAATGGGCTGAATACCCGTTGTGTGCACCGCCTTGGATCTCAATTGTGCGAATGTGCTTATGATCTCCATTGTGTGACCCGGCTTTGGATCTCCATTGTGTCAGCCGGGTTGGATCTCCGTTGTGTGAACTAGCTTTGGATCTCCATTGTGTGAAGCGGCTTTGGATGTCCATTGTGTGAACCGGCTTGGATCTCCATTGTCTGAACCGGGTTGGATCTCCATTATGTGATCTCCATTGTGTTAACCGGCTTTGGATCTCGACTGCGTGAACCAGCTTTGGATCTCCATTTTGTGAGCCACCTTGGATGTCCATTGTGTGAACGTGCTATTGTTCTCCATTGCGTGACATGGCTTGGATGTGCATTTTATGGACATGCTTTGCATCTCCATCGGGAACCGGCGTTGGATCTCCATCTTGTGAACCGGCTTTGGCTCTCCATTGTGTGGACCGGCTTGCGTCTCCATTGTGTGAACCAGCTTTGGATATCCATTGTGTCAACCGGCTTGGATCTCCAGTGTGTGAACCGGCTTGTGGATCTCCCTTGCCCATTGTGTGAAGTGGCTTTGGATCTCCATTGTGTGAACCGGCTTGGATCTCCATTGTGTGAACCAGCTTTGGATCTCCATCGTGTGAACCTGGTTTGGATCTCCATTGTGTCAACCGGCTTGGATCTCCACCATGTGAACCGGCTTGTGCATCTCCATTGCCCATTGTGTGAACCAGCTCTGGATCTCCATTGTTTGAAACGGCTTAGATCTCACCCCTGATTTGCTTGTGCATCTCCATTGTGTGAGCCGGCTTGTGGATCTCCATTGTGTAAACCAGATTTGGATCTGCATTCTGTGAACGTGCTTTGGATCTCCATTGTGTGAACCTAGTTTGGATTTCCATTGTGTGAATTTGGTTTGGTCTCTATTGTATGAACCGAATTAGATCTCCATTGCTTGAACCGGCTTTGGATCTCCATTGTGTGAACCGGCATTGGATCTCCATTGTGTGACCCGGCTTTGGATCTCCATTGTGTCAGCCGGGTTGGATCTCCGTTGTGTGAACTAGCTTTGGATCTCCATTGTGTGAAGCTGCTTTGGATGTCCACTGTGTGAACCGGCTTGGATCTCCATTGTCTGAACCGGGTTGGATCTCCATTATGTGATCTCCATTGTGTTAACCGGCTTTGGATCTCGACTGCGTGAACCAGCTTTGGATCTCCATTGTGTGAGCCACCTTGGATGTCCATTGTGTGAACGTGCTATCGCTCTCCATTGCGTGAACTGGCTTGGATGTGCATTTTATGGACATGCTTTGCATCTCCATCGGGAACCGGCGTTGGATCTCCATCTTGTGAACCGGCTTTGGCTCTCCATTGTGTGGACCGGCTTGCGTCTCCATTGTGTGAACCAGCTTTGGATATCCATTGTGTCAACCGGCTTGGGTCTCCAGTGTGTGAACCGGCTTGTGGATCTCCCTTGCCCATTGTGTGAAGCGGCTTTGGATCTCCATTGTGTGAACCGGCTTGGATCTCCATTGTGTGAACCAGCTTTGGATCTCTATCGTGTGAACCTGGTTTGGATCTCCATTGTGTCAACCGGCTTGGATCTCCACCATTTGAACCGGCTTGTGGATCTCCATTGCCCATTGTGTGAACCAGCTCTGGATCTCCATTGTTTGAAACGGCTTAGATCTCACCCCTGATTGGCTTGTGGATCTCCATTGTGTGAGCCGGCTTGTGGATCTCCATTGTGTGAACCAGATTTGGATCTGCATTCTGTGAACGTGCTTTGGATCTCCATTGTGTGAACCTAGTTTGGATTTCCATTGTGTGAATTTGGTTTGGTCTCTATTGTGTGAACCGAATTAGATCTCCATTGCTTGAACCGGCTTTGGATCTCCATTGTGTGAACCGGCATTGGATCTCCATTGTGTGACCCGGCTTTGGATCTCCATTGTGTCAGCCGGGTTGCATCTCCGTTGTGTGAACTAGCTTTGGATGTCCATTGTGTGAACCGGCTTGGATCTCCATTGTCTGAACCGGGTTGGATCTCCATTATGTGATCTCCATTGTGTTAACCGGCTTTGGATCTCGACTGCGTGAACCAGCTTTGGATCTCCATTGTGTGAGCCACCTTGGATGTCCATTGTGTGAACGTGCTATCGTTCTCCATTGCGTGAAATGGCTTGGATGTGCATTTTATGGACATGCTTTGCATCTCCATCGGGAACCGGCGTTGGATCTCCATCTTGTGAACCGGCTTTGGCTCTCCATTGTGTGGACCGGCTTGCGTCTCCATTGTGTGAACCAGCTTTGGATATCCATTGTGTCAACCGGCTTGGATCTCCAGTGTGTGAACCGGCTTGTGGATCTCCCTTGCCCATTGTGTGAAGCGGCTTTGGATCTCCATTGTGTGAACCGGCTTGGATCTCCATTGTGTGAACCAGCTTTGGATCTCTATCGTGTGAACCTGGTTTGGATCTCCATTGTGTCAACCGGCTTGGATCTCCACCATGTGAACCGGCTTGTGGATCTCCATTGCCCATTGTGTGAACCAGCTCTGGATCTCCATTGTTTGAAACGGCTTAGATCTCACCCCTGATTGGCTTGTGGATCTCCATTGTGTGAGCCGGCTTGTGGATCTCCATTGTGTAAACCAGATTTGGATCTGCATTCTGTGAACGTGCTTTGGATCTCCATTGTGTGAACCTAGTTTGGATTTCCATTGTGTGAATTTGGTTTGGTCTCTATTGTATGAACCGAATTAGATCTCCATTGCTTGAACCGGCTTTGGATCTCCATTGTGTGAACCGGCATTGGATCTCCATTGTGTGACCCGGCTTTGGATCTCCATTGTGTCAGCCGGGTTGGATCTCCGTTGTGTGAACTAGCTTTGGATCTCCATTGTGTGAAGCTGCTTTGGATGTCCACTGTGTGAACCGGCTTGGATCTCCATTGTCTGAACCGGGTTGGATCTCCATTATGTGATCTCCATTGTGTTAACCGGCTTTGGATCTCGACTGCGTGAACCAGCTTTGGATCTGCATTGTGTGAGCCACCTTGGATGTCCATTGTGTGAACGTGCTATCGCTCTCCATTGCGTGAACTGGCTTGGATGTGCATTTTATGGACATGCTTTGCATCTCCATCGGGAACCGGCGTTGGATCTCCATCTTGTGAACCGGCTTTGGCTCTCCATTGTGTGGACCGGCTTGCGTCTCCATTGTGTGAACCAGCTTTGGATATCCATTGTGTCAACCGGCTTGGGTCTCCAGTGTGTGAACCGGCTTGTGGATCTCCCTTGCCCATTGTGTGAAGCGGCTTTGGATCTCCATTGTGTGAACCGGCTTGGATCTCCATTGTGTGAACCAGCTTTGGATCTCTATCGTGTGAACCTGGTTTGGATCTCCATTGTGTCAACCGGCTTGGATCTCCACCATTTGAACCGGCTTGTGGATCTCCATTGCCCATTGTGTGAACCAGCTCTGGATCTCCATTGTTTGAAACGGCTTAGATCTCACCCCTGATTGGCTTGTGGATCTCCATTGTGTGAGCCGGCTTGTGGATCTCCATTGTGTGAACCAGATTTGGATCTGCATTCTGTGAACGTGCTTTGGATCTCCATTGTGTGAACCTCGTTTGGATTTCCATTGTGTGAATTTGGTTTGGTCTCTATTGTGTGAACCGAATTAGATCTCCATTGCTTGAACCGGCTTTGGATCTCCATTGTGTGAACCGGCATTGGATCTCCATTGTGTGACCCGGCTTTGGATCTCCATTGTGTCAGCCGGGTTGCATCTCCGTTGTGTGAACTAGCTTTGGATGTCCATTGTGTGAACCGGCTTGGATCTCCATTGTCTGAACCGGGTTGGATCTCCATTATGTGATCTCCATTGTGTTAACCGGCTTTGGATCTCGACTGCGTGAACCAGCTTTGGATCTCCATTGTGTGAGCCACCTTGGATGTCCATTGTGTGAACGTGCTATCGTTCTCCATTGCGTGAACTGGCTTGGATGTGCATTTTATGGACATGCTTTGCATCTCCATCGGGAACCGGCGTTGGATCTCCATCTTGTGAACCGGCTTTGGCTCTCCATTGTGTGGACCGGCTTGCGTCTCCATTGTGTGAACCAGCTTTGGATATCCATTGTGTCAACCGGCTTGGATCTCCAGTGTGTGAACCGGCTTGTGGATCTCCCTTGCCCATTGTGTGAAGCGGCTTTGGATCTCCATTGTGTGAACCGGCTTGGATCTCCATTGTGTGAACCAGCTTTGGATCTCTATCGTGTGAACCTGGTTTGGATCTCCATTGTGTCAACCGGCTTGGATCTCCACCATGTGAACCGGCTTGTGGATCTCCATTGCCCATTGTGTGAACCAGCTCTGGATCTCCATTGTTTGAAACGGCTTAGATCTCACCCCTGATTGGCTTGTGGATCTCCATTGTGTGAGCCGGCTTGTGGATCTCCATTGTGTGAACCAGATTTGGATCTGCATTCTGTGAACGTGCTTTGGATCTCCATTGTGTGAACCTAGTTTGGATTTCCATTGTGTGAATTTGGTTTGGTCTCTATTGTGTGAACCGAATTAGATCTCCATTGCTTGAACCGGCTTTGGATCTCCATTGTGTGAACCGGCATTGGATCTCCATTGTGTGACCGGGCTTTGGATCTCCATTGTGTGACCCACGAGCGCAATGGAGCTCACATTGTGTGGTGTATCAGTTGTTTGGTCAGGCAGTAGCGCGTCTACAAGACCGTTTTGCACGAGAGCGGACTTTTTAATTGGAAGAAGGGAGCGTGTACTACCTCCCCTCTGAAGTCTTTTCCAGGGTCAAACTCAGCCTGGCACCAGTTACCACAAGGTCCCTCACCCTTCTGTTGACAGTGCTTAACCCGGTTACCCTCAGACGCCTCTTGCAAAAGTCGGGAGGCCCAGTGCATGGGTCTCCACGCCAGTTGCAGGTGGCCTTGTCTTCTTTGCACATATTAGAAAACGATTTTCACCGGGAGTCTCTGGTCCCCGCGGCCATGCCGGTTGGGTTTGACCTGCTCACACTAAATGTGGAGCACATTATCAAGACCAAAGTGACAGCTTTCAGGCAGTTACTTCAATGGGCTGAATACCCGTTGTGTGCACCGCCTTGGATCTCAATTGTGCGAATGTGCTTATGATCTCCATTGTGTGACCCAGCTTTGGATCTCCATTGTGTCAGCCGGGTTGGATCTCCGTTGTGTGAACTAGCTTTGGATCTCCATTGTGTGAAGCGGCTTTGGATGTCCATTGTGTTAACCGGCTTTGGATCTCGACTGCGTGAACCAGCTTTGGATCTCCATTGTGTGAGCCACCTTGGATGTCCATTGTGTGAACGTGCTATCGTTCTCCAATGCGTGAAATGGCTTGGATGTGCATTTTATGGACATGCTTTGCATCTCCATCGGGAACCGGCGTTGGATCTCCATCTTGTGAACCGGCTTTGGCTCTCCATTGTGTGGACCGGCTTGCGTCTCCATTGTGTGAACCAGCTTTGGATATCCATTGTGTCAACCGGCTTGGATCTCCAGTGTGTGAACCGGCTTGTGGATCTCCCTTGCCCATTGTGTGAAGTGGCTTTGGATCTCCATTGTGTGAACCGGCTTGGATCTCCATTGTGTGAACCAGCTTCGGATCTCCATCGTGTGAACCTGGTTTGGATCTCCATTGTGTCAACCGGCTTGGATCTCCACCATGTGAACCGGCTTGTGGATCTCCATTGCCCATTGTGTGAACCAGCTCTGGATCTCCATTGTTTGAAACGGCTTAGATCTCACCCCTGATTGGCTTGTGGATCTCCATTGTGTGAGCCGGCTTGTGGATCTCCATTGTGTAAACCAGATTTGGATCTGCATTCTGTGAACGTGCTTTGGATCTCCATTGTGTGAACCTAGTTTGGATTTCCATTGTGTGAATTTGGTTTGGTCTCTATTGTATGAACCGAATTAGATCTCCATTGCTTGAACCGGCTTTGGATCTCCATTGTGTGAACCGGCTTTGGATCTCCATTGTGTGACCCGGCTTTGGATCTCCATTGTGTCAGCCGGGTTGGATCTCCGTTGTGTGAACTAGCTTTGGATCTCCATTGTGTGAAGCTGCTTTGGATGTCCACTGTGTGAACCGGCTTGGATCTCCATTGTCTGAACCGGGTTGGATCTCCATTATGTGATCTCCATTGTGTTAACCGGCTTTGGATCTCGACTGCGTGAACCAGCTTTGGATCTCCATTGTGTGAGCCACCTTGGATGTCCATTGTGTGAACGTGCTATCGCTCTCCATTGCGTGAAATGGCTTGGATGTGCATTTTATGGACATGCTTTGCATCTCCATCGGGAACCGGCGTTGGATCTCCATCTTGTGAACCGGCTTTGGCTCTCCATTGTGTGGACCGGCTTGCGTCTCCATTGTGTGAACCAGCTTTGGATATCCATTGTGTCAACCGGCTTGGGTCTCCAGTGTGTGAACCGGCTTGTGGATCTCCCTTGCCCATTGTGTGAAGCGGCTTTGGATCTCCATTGTGTGAACCGGCTTGGATCTCCATTGTGTGAACCAGCTTTGGATCTCTATCGTGTGAACCTGGTTTGGATCTCCATTGTGTCAACCGGCTCCGATCTCCACCATTTGAACCGGCTTGTGGATCTCCATTGCCCATTGTGTGAACCAGCTCTGGATCTCCATTGTTTGAAACGGCTTAGATCTCACCCCTGATTGGCTTGTGGATCTCCATTGTGTGAGCCGGCTTGTGGATCTCCATTGTGTAAACCAGATTTGGATCTGCATTCTGTGAACGTGCTTTGGATCTCCATTGTGTGAACCTAGTTTGGATTTCCATTGTGTGAATTTGGTTTGGTCTCTATTGTATGAACCGAATTAGATCTCCATTGCTTGAACCGGCTTCGGATCTCCATTGTGTGAACCGGCATTGGATCTCCATTGTGTGACCCGGCTTTGGATCTCCATTGTGTCAGCCGGGTTGGATCTCCGTTGTGTGAACTAGCTTTGGATCTCCATTGTGTGAAGCTGCTTTGGATGTCCACTGTGTGAACCGGCTTGGATCTCCATTGTCTGAACCGGGTTGGATCTCCATTATGTGATCTCCATTGTGTTAACCGGCTTTGGATCTCGACTGCGTGAACCAGCTTTGGATCTCCATTGTGTGAGCCACCTTGGATGTCCATTGTGTGAACGTGCTATCGCTCTCCATTGCGTGAACTGGCTTGGATGTGCATTTTATGGACATGCTTTGCATCTCCATCGGGAACCGGCGTTGGATCTCCATCTTGTGAACCCGCTTTGGCTCTCCATTGTGTGGACCGGCTTGCGTCTCCATTGTGTGAACCAGCTTTGGATATCCATTGTGTCAACCGGCTTGGGTCTCCAGTGTGTGAACCGGCTTGTGGATCTCCCTTGCCCATTGTGTGAAGCGGCTTTGGATCTCCATTGTGTGAACCGGCTTGGATCTCCATTGTGTGAACCAGCTTTGGATCTCTATCGTGTGAACCTGGTTTGGATCTCCATTGTGTCAACCGGCTTGGATCTCCACCATTTGAACCGGCTTGTGGATCTCCATTGCCCATTGTGTGAACCAGCTCTGGATCTCCATTGTTTGAAACGGCTTAGATCTCACCCCTGATTGGCTTGTGGATCTCCATTGTGTGAGCCGGCTTGTGGATCTCCATTGTGTGAACCAGATTTGGATCTGCATTCTGTGAACGTGCTTTGGATCTCCATTGTGTGAACCTAGTTTGGATTTCCATTGTGTGAATTTGGTTTGGTCTCTATTGTGTGAACCGAATTAGATCTCCATTGCTTGAACCGGCTTTGGATCTCCATTGTGTGAACCGGCATTGGATCTCCATTGTGTGACCCGGCTTTGGATCTCCATTGTGTCAGCCAGGTTGCATCTCCGTTGTGTGAACTAGCTTTGGATGTCCATTGTGTGAACCGGCTTGGATCTCCATTGTCTGAACCGGGTTGGATCTCCATTATGTGATCTCCATTGTGTTAACCGGCTTTGGATCTCGACTGCGTGAACCAGCTTTGGATCTCCATTGTGTGAGCCACCTTGGATGTCCATTGTGTGAACGTGCTATCGCTCTCCATTGCGTGAACTGGCTTGGATGTGCATTTTATGGACATGCTTTGCATCTCCATCGGGAACCGGCGTTGGATCTCCATCTTGTGAACCGGCTTTGGCTCTCCATTGTGTGGACCGGCTTGCGTCTCCATTGTGTGAACCAGCTTTGGATATCCATTGTGTCAACCGGCTTGGATCTCCAGTGTGTGAACCGGCTTGTGGATCTCCCTTGCCCATTGTGTGAAGTGGCTTTGGATCTCCATTGTGTGAACCGGCTTGGATCTCCAATGTGTGAACCAGCTTTGGATCTCCATCGTGTGAACCTGGTTTGGATCTCCATTGTGTCAACCGGCTTGGATCTCCACCATGTGAACCGGCTTGTGGATCTCCATTGCCCATTGTGTGAACCAGCTCTGGATCTCCATTGTTTGAAACGGCTTAGATCTCACCCCTGATTGGCTTGTGGATCTCCATTGTGTGAGCCGGCTTGTGGATCTCCATTGTGTGAACCAGATTTGGATCTGCATTCTGTGAACGTGCTTTGGATCTCCATTGTGTGAACCTAGTTTGGATTTCCATTGTGTGAATTTGGTTTGGTCTCTATTGTATGAACCGAATTAGATCTCCATTGCTTGAACCGGCTTTGGATCTCCATTGTGTGAACCGGCATTGGATCTCCATTGTGTGACCCGGCTTTGGATCTCCATTGTGTCAGCCGGGTTGGATCTCCGTTGTGTGAACTAGCTTTGGATCTCCATTGTGTGAAGCTGCTTTGGATGTCCACTGTGTGAACCGGCTTGGATCTCCATTGTCTGAACCGGGTTGGATCTCCATTATGTGATCTCCATTGTGTTAACCGGCTTTGGATCTCGACTGCGTGAACCAGCTTTGGATCTCCATTGTGTGAGCCACCTTGGATGTCCATTGTGTGAACGTGCTATCGCTCTCCATTGCGTGAACTGGCTTGGATGTGCATTTTATGGACATGCTTTGCATCTCCATCGGGAACCGGCGTTGGATCTCCATCTTGTGAACCGGCTTTGGCTCTCCATTGTGTGGACCGGCTTGCGTCTCCATTGTGTGAACCAGCTTTGGATATCCATTGTGTCAACCGGCTTGGATCTCCAGTGTGTGAACCGGCTTGTGGATCTCCCTTGCCCATTGTGTGAAGCGGCTTTGGATCTCCATTGTGTGAACCGGCTTGGATCTCCATTGTGTGAACCAGCTTTGGATCTCTATCGTGTGAACCTGGTTTGGATCTCCATTGTGTCAACCGGCTTGGATCTCCACCATTTGAACCGGCTTGTGGATCTCCATTGCCCATTGTGTGAACCAGCTCTGGATCTCCATTGTTTGAAACGGCTTAGATCTCACCCCTGATTGGCTTGTGGATCTCCATTGTGTGAGCCGGCTTGTGGATCTCCATTGTGTGAACCAGATTTGGATCTGCATTCTGTGAACGTGCTTTGGATCTCCATTGTGTGAACCTAGTTTGGATTTCCATTGTGTGAATTTGGTTTGGTCTCTATTGTGTGAACCGAATTAGATCTCCATTGCTTGAACCGGCTTTGGATCTCCATTGTGTGAACCGGCATTGGATCTCCATTGTGTGACCCGGCTTTGGATCTCCATTGTGTCAGCCGGGTTGCATCTCCGTTGTGTGAACTAGCTTTGGATGTCCATTGTGTGAACCGGCTTGGATCTCCATTGTCTGAACCGGGTTGGATCTCCATTATGTGATCTCCATTGTGTTAACCGGCTTTGGATCTCGACTGCGTGAACCAGCTTTGGATCTCCATTGTGTGAGCCACCTTGGATGTCCATTGTGTGAACGTGCTATCGCTCTCCATTGCGTGAACTGGCTTGGATGTGCATTTTATGGACATGCTTTGCATCTCCATCGGGAACCGGCGTTGGATCTCCATCTTGTGAACCGGCTTTGGCTCTCCATTGTGTGGACCGGCTTGCGTCTCCATTGTGTGAACCAGCTTTGGATATCCATTGTGTCAACCGGCTTGGATCTCCAGTGTGTGAACCGGCTTGTGGATCTCCCTTGCCCATTGTGTGAAGTGGCTTTGGATCTCCATTGTGTGAACCGGCTTGGATCTCCATTGTGTGAACCAGCTTTGGATCTCCATCGTGTGAACCTCGTTTGGATCTCCATTGTGTCAACCGGCTTGGATATCCACCATGTGAACCGGCTTGTGGATCTCCATTGCCCATTGTGTGAACCAGCTCTGGATCTCCATTGTTTGAAACGACTTAGATCTCACCCCTGATTGGCTTGTGGATCTCCATTGTGTGAGCCGGCTTGTGGATCTCCATTGTGTGAACCAGATTTGGATCTGCATTCTATGAACGTGCTTTGGATCTCCATTGTGTGAACCTAGTTTGGATTTCCATTGTGTGAATTTGGTTTGGTCTCTATTGTGTGAACCGAATTAGATCTCCATTGCTTGAACCGGCTTTGGATCTCCATTGTGTGACCCGGCATTGGATCTCCATTGTGTGACCGGGCTTTGGATCTCCATTGTGTGACCCACGAGCGCAATGGAGCTCACATTGTGCGGTGTATCAGTTGTTTGGTCAGGCACTAGCGCGTCTAAAAGACCGTTTTGCACGAGAGCGGACTTTTTAATTGGAAGAAGTGAGCGTGTACTACCTCCTCTCTGAAGTCTTTTCCAGGGTCAAACTCAGCCTGGCACCAGTTACCACAAGGTCCCTCACCCTTCTGTTGACAGTGCTTAACCCGGTTACCCTCAGACGCCTCTTGCAAAAGTCGGGAGGCCCAGTGCATGGGTCTCCACGCCAGTTGCAGGTGGCCTTGTCTTCTTTGCACATATTAGAAAACGATTTTCACCGGGAGTCTCTGGTCCCCGCGGCCATGCCGGCTGGGTTTGACCTGCTCACACTAAATGTGGAGCACATTATCAAGACCAAAGTGACAGCTTTCAGGCAGTTACTTCAATGGGCTGAATACCCGTTGTGTGCACCGCCTTGGATCTCAATTGTGCGAATGTGCTTATGATCTCCATTGTGTGACCCAGCTTTGGATCTCCATTGTGTCAGCCGGGTTGGATCTCCGTTGTGTGAACTAGCTTTGGATCTCCATTGTGTGAAGCGGCTTTGGATGTCCATTGTGTGAACCGGCTTGGATCTCCATTGTCTGAACCGGGTTGGATCTCCATTATGTGATCTCCATTGTGTTAACCGGCTTTGGATCTCGACTGCGTGAACCAGCTTTGTATCTCCATTGTGTGAGCCACCTTGGATGTCCATTGTGTGAACGTGCTATCGTTCTCCATTGCGTGAAATGGCTTGGATGTGCATTTTATGGACATGCTTTGCATCTCCATCGGGAACCGGCGTTGGATCTCCATCTTGTGAACCGGCTTTGGCTCTCCATTGTGTGGACCGGCTTGCGTCTCCATTGTGTGAACCAGCTTTGGATATCCATTGTGTCAACCGGCTTGGATCTCCAGTGTGTGAACCGGCTTGTGGATCTCCCTTGCCCATTGTGTGAAGTGGCTTTGGATCTCCATTGTGTGAACCGGCTTGGATCTCCATTGTGTGAACCAGCTTTGGATCTCCATCGTGTGAACTTGGTTTGGATCTCCATTGTGTCAACCGGCTTGGATCTCCACCATGTGAACCGGCTTGTGGATCTCCATTGCCCATTGTGTGAACCAGCTCTGGATCTCCATTGTTTGAAACGGCTTAGATCTCACCCCTGATTGGCTTGTGGATCTCCATTGTGTGAGCCGGCTTGTGGATCTCCATTGTGTGAACCAGATTTGGATCTGCATTCTGTGAACGTGCTTTGGATCTCCATTGTGTGAACCTAGTTTGGATTTCCATTGTGTGAATTTGGTTTGGTCTCTATTGTGTGAACCGAATTAGATCTCCATTGCTTGAACCGGCTTTGGATCTCCATTGTGTGAACCGGCATTGGATCTCCATTGTGTGACCCAGCTTTGGATCTCCATTGTGTCAGCCGGGTTGGATCTCCGTTGTGTGAACTAGCTTTGGATCTCCATTGTGTGAAGCTGCTTTGGATGTCCATTGTGTGAACCGGCTTGGATCTCCATTGTCTGAACCGGGTTGGATCTCCATTATGTGATCTCCATTGTGTTAACCGGCTTTGGATCTCGACTGCGTGAACCAGCTTTGGATCTCCATTGTGTGAGCCACCTTGGATGTCCATTGTGTGAACGTGCTATCGCTCTCCATTGCGTGAAATGGCTTGGATGTGCATTTTATGGACATGCTTTGCATCTCCATCGGGAACCGGCGTTGGATCTCCATCTTGTGAACCGGCTTTGGCTCTCCATTGTGTGGACCGGCTTGTGTCTCCATTGTGTGAACCAGCTTTGGATATCCATTGTGTCAACCGGCTTGGATCTCCAGTGTGTGAACCGGCTTGTGCATCTCCCTTGCCCATTGTGTGAAGCGGCTTTGGATCTCCATTGTGTGAACCGGCTTGGATCTCCGTTGTGTGAACCAGCTTTGGATCTCCATCGTGTGAACCTGGTTTGGATCTCCATTGTGTCAACCGGCTTGGATCTCCACCATGTGAACCGGCTTGTGGATCTCCATTGCCCATTGTGTGAACCAGCTCTGGATCTCCATTGTTTGAAACGGCTTAGATCTCACCCCTGATTGGCTTGTGGATCTCCATTGTGTGAGCCGGCTTGTGGATCTCCATTGTGTGAACCAGATTTGGATCTGCATTCTGTGAACGTGCTTTGGATCTCCATTGTGTGAACCTAGTTTGGATTTCCATTGTGTGAATTTGGTTTGGTCTCTATTGTGTGAACCGAATTAGATCTCCATTGCTTGAACCGGCTTTGGATCTCCATTGTGTGAACCGGCATTGGATCTCCATTGTGTGACCGGGCTTTGGATCTCCATTGTGTGACCCACGAGCGCAATGGAGCTCACATTGTGTGGTGTATCAGTTGTTTGGTCAGGCAGTAGCGCGTCTACAAGACCGTTTTGCACGAGAGCGGACTTTTTAATTGGAAGAAGGGAGCGTGTACTACCTCCCCTCTGAAGTCTTTTCCAGGGTCAAACTCAGCCTGGCACCAGTTACCACAAGGTCCCTCACCCTTCTGTTGACAGTGCTCAACCCGGTTACCCTCAGACGCCTCTTGCAAAAGTCGGGAGGCCCAGTGCATGGGTCTCCACGCCAGTTGCAGGTGGCCTTGTCTTCTTTGCACATATTAGAAAACGATTTTCACCGGGAGTCTCTGGTCCCCGCGGCCATGCCGGCTGGGTTTGACCTGCTCACACTAAATGTGGAGCACATTATCAAGACCAAAGTGACAGCTTTCAGGCAGTTACTTCAATGGGCTGAATACCCGTTGTGTGCACCGCCTTGGATCTCCATTGTGCGAATGTGCTTATGATCTCCATTGTGTGACCCAGCTTTGGATCTCCATTGTGTCAGCCGGGTTGGATCTCCGTTGTGTGAACTAGCTTTGGATCTCCATTGTGTGAAGCGGCTTTGGATGTCCATTGTGTGAACCGGCTTGGATCTCCATTGTCTGAACCGGGTTGGATCTCCATTATGTGATCTCCATTGTGTTAACCGGCTTTGGATCTCGACTGCGTGAACCAGCTTTGGATCTCCATTGTGTGAGCCACCTTGGATGTCCATTGTGTATACGTGCTATCGTTCTCCATTGCGTGAAATGGCTTGGATGTGCATTTTATGGACATGCTTTGCATCTCCATCGGGAACCGGCGTTGGATCTCCATCTTGTGAACCGGCTTTGGCTCTCCATTGTGTGGACCGGCTTGCGTCTCCATTGTGTGAACCAGCTTTGGATATCCATTGTGTCAACCGGCTTGGATCTCCAGTGTGTGAACCGGCTTGTGCATCTCCCTTGCCCATTGTGTGAAGCGGCTTTGGATCTCCATTGTGTGAACCGGCTTGGATCTCCGTTGTGTGAACCAGCTTTGGATCTCCATCGTGTGAACCTGGTTTGGATCTCCATTGTGTCAACCGGCTTGGATCTCCACCATGTGAACCGGCTTGTGGATCTCCATTGCCCATTGTGTGAACCAGCTCTGGATCTCCATTGTTTGAAACGGCTTAGATCTCACCCCTGATTGGCTTGTGGATCTCCATTGTGTGAGCCGGCTTGTGGATCTCCATTGTGTGAACCAGATTTGGATCTGCATTCTGTGAACGTGCTTTGGATCTCCATTGTGTGAACCTAGTTTGGATTTCCATTGTGTGAATTTGGTTTGGTCTCTATTGTGTGAACCGAATTAGATCTCCATTGCTTGAACCGGCTTTGGATCTCCATTGTGTGAACCGGCATTGGATCTCCATTGTGTGACCGGGCTTTGGATCTCCATTGTGTGACCCACGAGCGCAATGGAGCTCACATTGTGTGGTGTATCAATTGTTTGGTCAGGCAGTAGCGCGTCTACAAGACCGTTTTGCACGAGAGCGGACTTTTTAATTGGAAGAAGGGAGCGTGTACTACCTCCCCTCTGAAGTCTTTTCCAGGGTCAAACTCAGCCTGGCACCAGTTACCACAAGGTCCCTCACCCTTCTGTTGACAGTGCTCAACCCGGTTACCCTCAGACGCCTCTTGCAAAAGTCGGGAGGCCCAGTGCATGGGTCTCCACGCCAGTTGCAGGTGGCCTTGTCTTCTTTGCACATATTAGAAAACGATTTTCACCGGGAGTCTCCGGTCCCCGCGGCCATGCCGGCTGGGTTTGACCTGCTCACACTAAATGTGGAGCACATTATCAAGACCAAAGTGACAGCTTTCAGGCAGTTACTTCAATGGGCTGAATACCCGTTGTGTGCACCGCCTTGGATCTCCATTGTGCGAATGTGCTTATGATCTCCATTGTGTGACCCAGCTTTGGATCTCCATTGTGTCAGCCGGGTTGGATCTCCGTTGTGTGAACTAGCTTTGGATCTCCATTGTGTGAAGCGGCTTTGGATGTCCATTGTGTGAACCGGCTTGGATCTCCATTGTCTGAACCGGGTTGGATCTCCATTATGTGATCTCCATTGTGTTAACCGGCTTTGGATCTCGACTGCGTGAACCAGCTTTGGATCTCCATTGTGTGAGCCACCTTGGATGTCCATTGTGTATACGTGCTATCGTTCTCCATTGCGTGAAATGGCTTGGATGTGCATTTTATGGACATGCTTTGCATCTCCATCGGGAACCGGCGTTGGATCTCCATCTTGTGAACCGGCTTTGGCTCTCCATTGTGTGGACCGGCTTGCGTCTCCATTGTGTGAACCAGCTTTGGATATCCATTGTGTCAACCGGCTTGGATCTCCAGTGTGTGAACCGGCTTGTGGATCTCCCTTGCCCATTGTGTGAAGTGGCTTTAGATCTCCATTGTGTGAACCGGCTTGGATCTCCATTGTGTGAACCAGCTTTGGATCTCCATCGTGTGAACCTGGTTTGGATCTCCATTGTGTCAACCGGCTTGGATCTCCACCATGTGAACCGGCTTGTGGATCTCCATTGCCCATTGTGTGAACCAGCTCTGGATCTCCATTGTTTGAAACGGCTTAGATCTCACCCCTGATTGGCTGGTGGATCTCCATTGTGTGAGCCGGCTTGTGGATCTCCATTGTGTGAACCAGATTTGGATCTGCATTCTGTGAACGTGCTTTGGATCTCCATTGTGTGAACCTAGTTTGGATTTCCATTGTGTGAATTTGGTTTGGTCTCTATTGTGTGAACCGAATTAGATCTCCATTGCTTGAACCGGCTTTGGATCTCCATTGTGTGAACCGGCATTGGATCTCCATTGTGTGACCCGGCTTTGGATCTCCATTGTGTCAGCCGGGTTGGATCTCCGTTGTGTGAACCAGCTTTGGATCTCCATTGTGTGAAGCTGCTTTGGATGTCCATTGTGTGAACCGGCTTGGATCTCCATTGTCTGAACCGGGTTGGATCTCCATTATGTGATCTCCATTGTGTTAACCGGCTTTGGATCTCGACTGCGTGAACCAGCTTTGGATCTCCATTGTGTGAGCCACCTTGGATGTCCATTGTGTGAACGTGCTATCGCTCTCCATTGCGTGAACTGGCTTGGATGTGCATTTTATGGACATGCTTTGCATCTCCATCGGGAACCGGCGTTGGATCTCCATCTTGTGAACCGGCTTTGGCTCTCCATTGTGTGGACCGGCTTGCGTCTCCATTGTGTGAACCAGCTTTGGATATCCATTGTGTCGACCGGCTTGGATCTCCAGTGTGTGAACCGGCTTGTGGATCTCCCTTGCCCATTGTGTGAAGCGGCTTTGGATCTCCATTGTGTGAACCGGCTTGGATCTCCATTGTGTGAACCAGCTTTGGATCTCCATCGTGTGAACCTGGTTTGGATCTCTATTGTGTCAACCGGCTTGGATCTCCACCATGTGAACCGGCTTGTGGATCTCCATTGCCCATTGTGTGAACCAGCTCTGGATCTCCATTGTTTGAAACGGCTTAGATCTCACCCCTGATTGGCTTGTTGATCTCCATTGTGTGAGCCGGCTTGTGGATCTCCATTGTGTGAACCAGATTTGGATCTGCATTCTGTGAACGTGCTTTGGATATCCATTGTGTGAACCTAGTTTGGATTTCCATTGTGTGAATTTGGTTTGGTCTCTATTGTGTGAACCGAATTAGATCTCCATTGCTTGAACCGGCTTTGGATCTCCATTGTGTGAACCGGCATTGGATCTCCATTGTGTGACCGGACTTTGGATCTCCATTGTGTGACCCACGAGCGCAATGGAGCTCACATTGTGTGGTGTATCAGTTGTTTGGTCAGGCAGTAGCGCGTCTACAAGACCGTTTTGCACGAGAGCGGACTTTTTAATTGGAAGAAGGGAGCGTGTACTACCTCCCCTCTGAAGTCTTTTCGAGGGTCAAACTCAGCCTAGCACCAGTTACCACAAGGTCCCTCACCCTTCTGTTGACAGTGCTTAACCCGGTTACCCTCAGACGCCTCTTGCAAAAGTCGGGAGGCCCAGTGCATGGGTCTCCACGCCAGTTGCAGGTGGCCTTGTCTTCTTTGCACATATTAGAAAACGATTTTCACCGGGAGTCTCCGGTCCCCGCGGCCATGCCAGCTAGGTTTGACCTGCTCACACTAAATGTGGAGCACATTATCAAGACCAAAGTGACAACTTTCAGGCAGTTACTTCAATGGGCTGAATACCCGGTGGTGGTTCTTTTGCAAGAAACAGGGGTATTGCCCCCTCGTTTTGTTTTTCACTGTCTGTATTAGCACACTTTTACAAAAGTCGCCTCCTCTTCTGCTTGGGTGGCCATTCTGGTGTGTCGTGATTCTCACCTCCACGTCGGTGAATTCATGCACCACTCAGAGGGCAGAGCCATCGTATTAGAGCTTGTCTACAAAGGCGCGCCGATACAAGTTGTCAATGTTTGTATGTCTGCCAAAGGCACGGTCAAGGAGTATCGTCCGTTGGTGCACTGGCTGCGTGCCCATGTCGCTCCAGACTCATAGTTAGTCCTCATGGGCAATGATTTCCAATGCAACCCGGGGTGGTCGGCAGATTGTGTGTCCGTCAACACCGAAATCACTCTCGTTTTGACTGATTTTGTCACCGATATGGCTCTGCTTCCGTTCACCCATGGCATGTCTGGTCCCACGTGGATCAATGCGCAGGGTTTCGTGGGTGCTTTGGACTTTTTCCTGAGCCGTCGTGTCTCTCCAGAGGTTGGCAGTGTCCATGTAGAGAATGAATCTTTCTTTCTGTCAGACCATTATCCGGTACGATTTAGCTTGCACACCCTCCCGGCACTGGCGCCACCCGGGAATCCCCCCTCCAAGGCGCGGTTTCGCCTAGGCACAGGAGTCTGCACATGGCAACAGGAGACTTGCACGGATAGTTGTGCTGGCCTACGTCCCCTCCCTCTTGCTGCCACGTCAGAGTCATATCAGCATTTTGTCAGTGTGCGCACCACAGCTGCACAGTCGGTTTTCGGACCACCTGGAACCCCACACACCATCCCTGGCTTGGTGTGTGCAGCAGCACGGGTCTTGCATGCGTTGCTCAAAGTGCACCGCCGCTGGTGGCCGACTGCGCCTTTGTTCCGCAAGGCGGTTGCCATCAGAAACACCGATCACACAAGCGTGGGTGGTGGTGGGGCTGGAACGGTCCCTGGAAGTTGTCCCCTTGGCCCGGCCTGTGGGGGGTTAAAGGCCCCGCCAAGTCGGACTACTGTCAGCTCATGCAAAAACCCTACACGGCACGCATTGAGCCCACCTATGTCAGTGGCTGATTGGTCCCCCCGGAGTTTCAAGCTGCGGTGGGTCTCAATCAGTTCCGCGCCCGTCATTTACGCGTCATTCTCCATTGTACTCAAGAAGAGCTCTCTGCCGTGGTACCGTGGAGGACGCCCGTCATGCCCCCTCTGGTGGTTTGACTCTGACAAAACTCTGTTGCGTAAAGCGCGGAAGTCCATACCTGTCCGCGATCTGATCAAATACTGCATGATTGAGTGGTTACATGACACGGAATTACAGTGGGTAGTTGAGTTTTTGCAGAGTGTGTCCACTAGAGTCCCGCTACGGGGTCTAGTCCACGTGGACTTTTATGCTCTCCCTGCCAAAGTGCCACACGGGCCCATTGTCAATGCACGTCCTTTTCTGAATTTTACCACCATGTGGAAACTGGTCGGGGCACACGTAGCCCACGAGTACGTGTCCGTCCTGGCTCGGGCAGGATTGCGGCCGTGCACTCAGTTGGCATCGCATGCTTCATCTAGTGTGGCGGTTTTACTTCGCGTGCTGCATGACTATCTGTGCTCCCGTTTCTTCCGCCGGCGTTGTGTGTGTTTGGTAGTGGACGATGTGCGGCACGCGTACGGGTCCGTTGTACATGACGCTTCGCGATGCGTCCTGAGACTTGCCGGTTTCCCGGAGGTGGTTGAATTACCTCTTTCACCACCGAGGCCACCGTACACATGGGTGGTTCCAATGGGGTCACGGAAGCGCTTGCCCGCTTATTGGCGGGTGTTGCGCAGGGTTGCCCAGCATCACCCATGGTTTTTTGCGCAGTGGCGGAGGTGCGCGCCTTTCTTGCGCTTCTCGGGGTGCCCCCATGTTGGGGCCTTGGTGGGCCGTTCAACCGGCTGGGATACATGGATGACACCACATGGTGCATTGATTCATAGTCTGACCTTCCCCTGTTTGCCGAAAACCTGCAGCGCGTAGGACTTAAGACAAATCTTTTCTCTTCCGGCCGAAGCAGCTTTTGGTAGTCGCCTCTGGTGAAGGCTTTCAGGTCACCTTTCATCCGTTGTCTGTGTACATGGGTGGGTCGCGCATACCAGTGCATCAGGGACCTGGGTACGTGCGTATTGTTGGTTGGCATTTGTTCCCTCACGTCTACCATCAAGTAGACAAAGTCAACTTTTTTTAGTTCTCTTCGTCGTGCCGCACGGGCCCTTGCCATGGGCAGGCTACCTTGCAACTACCAAGGCGAGATGTACAGTGCCGTCGCCGGCGGCCAACAGCGATGGCAAGCGAGAGTACGCCCTCGGACGTACAACCCGATGCGAGTGGCGGATCAGGCTGCAGCGTCGGTGCTACGTGCGGTTACGGGATGGCATACCCTCCCGTCGGCCCACTTTTTCTGGCCCTGGCCTCCGGCTGGCTGGGGATCAAACCGTTTGCAGTTGCCGTCATTAGTCAGTTTTTGCAGACTTATCAGAAACAGTTGCGTGACGCGACTGTCATGGTAAGGCACAACATCCAGCACCGTCTGTACGAAGCAATGCAACGCTTCCACCCGGATATGCCTTGTGTTCGCCGCGGCCTTTCCATGTATTGTAGGGTCCACAACAGAGACCACGTCAGATTTGTACAATACATGTACTTGCTCGGCTTTTGCATCAGCCTGTCCCCGTTCCACCCTGAAATGGGCGCGAGCCATGTCATGTGTGGGGTGGCACATCCCTGGCAAGCTGCTGCCATCCACGAATGGATGGGCGCGGGCTACTTCAGCCGGCGTGATGCCCATTCAGGCGGTTGGCCACTCGCGCCATGGCAATGGGACCTAGAAGACCTCCCCCCGTGGCACGGAGTGTCGGTGCCTTTGGAAACGGACCTGCTTGTTTTGTGATCCGAGCCTTTGAATTGTGCCTTTGTCACGGATGGTTCGTGGTTCCCCTCCCACTACTTCAGATGGGCTTTCGCGGTTGTTTGTTTGGACACCCTCACGTGGGTGGTCTACCCGGTTTATGTCCCCTATCACCTGGACGACTCCTACGCAATGGAAGTATATGCCTCCTTGGTGTTGTGCCGCGGCACACACACTCTGCTTGCCGGGGGAGCGGCGGCTTGCGCCACGGCACGCAGCCTTCGAGAAGGCGGAAGCTTCAACGACTCCGGGTCTTACATATAGGTGCTCGGCAGCCGCCGCCCTGCTGAGCTAGGCGAAGGGCTGGTTGACCTCTTGCTATCCAACTGCATCGAGCTAGCCGGTCGGTTTCCTCCGCCCCAACATCTTTACTCTCATCAGCAGGGCAATTTCCTAGACTCGGTTTTGGATGATGCAGATAAGGCGGCCAAAGCAGAGGCACTACGCCAATCTCACCCTGTCCCGGCCGGGTATATCACGGGCCTGCAAGACCCGCAGCCCGCCTTTAGGAGAGACGGCGTGCAGTGGCACGATGCTAGCACAGTTCGGTATCGCCGATTTCGCCGGCTCTACGCACGGCAACAAGATGTGGTGTACGCCCCCGAGGTGGCGTCCTTTGCATACTATGCGACTTGTGTTGCGTCCGGCTGGCTCTCATGGGGAGACCACCTGCGCATGGTCACCATTTGCCATGACCTGCGACACAGTCACCCGACGTGCGTTTTGCTCACCGCAGCACTCTTCCAGGAAGACCGCCGCTACAACCGATTGTGGTTTGCTGTACTATACACGCAAATGGCTTCCGAGATGGGCCGCATCATACCGGAATGGTCCGTCTCTTTGCCCACCTGCTAGGGTGTGCTCGTTCGGTGGGGAGGGTTGTATCTAGGCGTCACCACACACAACGTTGCAGTCTACCTACTACCACACGTGTCTTGGATCACCCTGTCCCTCACCGGTCGCGTGCTTGCTGCGTCCGAAAAGGCAATGGTCCCACATGGGGCCACACCTCAACAAGTGAGAAGGTTCCTCGTGGCTTTTTAGAGGGGAGTGCTGGGGATGTCCAGCATTGCTCACCCCCCTCAGTTGCGAAATGAGGGTGACTAGGCTCGGCCTGGTCACGCCCAACAGGCGTTTGACTCGTTATGTCCCGACCAGGACTTCCCGGAGGCGGGACATTGGCATCTACAGCCACCGGAATCCTCCCTTGTGCGCCCGGCATTGCATCTGCACCTTTGGCATCACAGCTCCGGTGTGTCCATCTACGTCCCAGACAGACGCATGGCACACACTGGGGCTGGAGAAGTTCTATATTGGTTTCACACTAGGCCACAGATGGCGGAATACGCTAAGTGGCCGTGTTTCGTTCGACAACGAACTGTACAGTGCTATGTAGTTGACCTTCTTGATGCGGAGGCGGCTAGGGAATTTGAACATTGCTAGCGGTGAATTGTTTTGTGGTACGGCACACGGCCACACCGCTTCCTTGCCGGGTGTACTCATAGAGATTGTACGCCTGCGCCGGCACGTATCCGGCAGTGGTGGAACATGTGGCGTTTCTGCCTCCAAATTGGTGGTCACAAGGTGCATTCACACTACACGGACTTACGATTGCGAATGACTTCAGGCTGATGAGCTTCGGCAGTGTGTCGTGTGCTGGCTGCGTGCTTGTGCCTTGCCCTCGCTTACAAGGTGGATACATCAAGACTCCTAAGGGAGCGGCACCACGCGAGACCCTCAGACACGTCTAGAGAACTCTCCTAGCAGGCACCAACAATGCATAGAGGGGCTACGGACACCCGTAGGGGGTGAGACACTCCGGCACAGTGCAAGGGCAGAGGGAGTTTAGACGACAGAGTTTGCACCACACACAGGGCACCAACGCATCGCACTGCCGGGCAGCAACAAGTATCGATCCATGGGTGGTGGTGGTGGTGGGTTTGCAGGAGTCGCACCTGCTATGGTATGGGTTGGAGCTTGGCTCGGACCCACCCTCCCCACTCTGGTACCACCGTTCGGTTGTGGGGGTAGACAACGGGCACAGGTTTTCCGCCGAGGAAACCGTGCTTTTCGGCTGCCGGGCCGTTTGGGTGACGGACGTCGCTGCTAGTAGTGTACGCTGCTTTGCGCTCAGCCCTTGCTACCTGTCAATGTGCAACTGTGTTCTACTGCTGGCAGTAAAAGAATAGTTGTACGTATTTGCCACTTTTGTTACCCGGTTTGCAACACCCCTTGCACATGCACTGCCCTTGATTTCCCGGACCTGCCAAGCTTATTTCCAACATTGCACCAGTACTGCTCTGGTCAGTTCTAGTGCTGGCAGTGGTACCCTCATCCTGCTATCCTTCAGCATATGTGTTCACTCATAAGCCCACATCGCGCTGCCTGCACGAGACAGCTGTCCTACTTACCTGTGGCATCGCATCATATGTTTCTCTTCACTTGGACTGGGTTGTATTCCCTTTGTTACTCAACTCAACAGGTCCATAGGTCTGTCGTGAAAAAACCTCTCGCAATTGGTTTCTGTGGTGCAATTTCTATTGTTGACGGTAAAAAAAATGATACCGTCTTATAAAACACTGGTATGAGCTTTGCCGCTATGTGTCCTTTTCATGCGGAGACAATATTGTGCATGCTTGCCTTCTGCTGTTCCATACCTTGTCACGATACCAGTTGTGTGTCTACGCCTCGTGACTGCGCCTTTTCCGATTACCTTTTCCTCGCACATTCATGTTTTCCACCCTTTGCAAGCAAGTTCTACTGCGAACCGTAGAACGAGTTGGCAGGTGAGATGTGGTTGTAGCAGGGGTGCTGCAAAGCCTAAAATTCATTGTTGAGTCAGTGCACATTCCTGAGATTTTGTTACGAAAAGTGGGGTTCAAATGGTGCCCCCAAATCACCCTTTGGTAAGTTACCCCGAAAAGGGTAACTGTGCACCCCCAAGATGTATGTCTCGCTCCCTTGATGTTATGCCCGGGTTCCCAAGTACCTAGGAGCTACACAGTCCTACTAGAACTATGAGTGACATGCTTGTGTACACCCACAAGTGTTTTGTTCATGGTTTGAGTGATCTAATTTCAGGTCGCATCCTGATATGTGACGTACGCTGTCCACTTGACACGAAGCGTACACAAGTGTCCACAATGGCAACCTATGATGATGCCTAGTCTTACAATGTCGGCAACCCCTAACCTTCCGCCGATATTGCACGGTATACAATCCATGCATCAAAGGACACAACATCATATGCCGTTGCTCGGGGACGAGAATATGCACTACCGTCTTTTGAAACTTGTTGACGGCCTCAATTATGCTAAGTTTAATGTACCCATGTTCCTCAAGAGAACACCAATTCTGTACTGTGTTTGGCACCCGTACACGTGCTGTTTAGCTCTTTGTTGGCGCCGGTTTTATGCTCTGTTCACAGAAGTCCGCCGTGGTAGGCTATCTGCAGGTAAGGTGGTTCCGACTAAGCTGATTTGCATGGAACGAGTTGTTGCTGTGTTGCTACATGTGGTTCATGGTTGCAAGAATAGTCTCTACCAAAAGCTTCGTATTTTGCGCACTGTCCCGCCACCACAGTCTTCCGCACATAAGGCGCCGTTGATGCAAACAGAAGGTGTGATTGACTTGTTGTATAGTTCTGTACCTCATCTGTTGATTATAGCATGTCACATGCGAGACTGTCGTGGTGGCAGTTATGCCCATTCTAATATGAGCACTGTGTTGTACTCCCGCTGCCTACATGTTTTGGTTTGTCTAACACTTGGGTATGAGCACAAAATTGAGGATGTACATACATTGATGGTGGCACGTTATCTGCATCACCATCCTTGGTTTTCACGCTTACCAGGTGTGCCGTTCAGCGAGGATCCATGTGGGGGGCATGACGTGTGAGGACTATCAAGACTTCATGTGAAACATGAACCCGGCTTACCGAGATTTACAACGTCTTAACAAACAGATCATTCAAAGGTAGTATAGCTTGAATGGAACGTAGGATCTGCAGCGTACGGGACCAAACAGCCTCAACGTTAGGTTGCTTGTCACAGGACCACTGTATGGCAGCGATCATCCCTTGTGCCGCAACGTTCACACAACCGTTCAGTCTGTCATCAACAAGCTCTTACAATACGTCAAGTTCTTTTTCTTACCATCATGGGGGGTACCAAGTACAACCCCCCCCCCCCCCCCCGCGCCGCATGGAAGCCTCCATCCAAGAAGCTGGTACCATGCTTCGGCGTTGCAACTACCGAGCCCGGTACCAAGCACGTCAACGGCGCATGCCAGCTATAGATATACGTGATTGAGAAGGGGAGGGGGGTGGATAGATTTGGGGAGTCTGGCGATGATGGTGGTGGTGATGGTGGTGGCGGTGCTAGTGATGAGGCCCATGACAGAGCCCCAGAGGATGGAGATGCATTTGAGGGGGACGATGCTATGGTCCCTGTGGGCCATGCTGACGTCTTGTTTGTTGCTTGTGAAGCTTCAGATGCACCTGTACAACTCCTCAATGAACTCTTTGAGTACGATCCTGTTTTTTATCATGTTTTTTGCATGTGGATGCGCGGTCAATGCTTTTTTGTTGAGCCTAATTCTTTGGCGTCACAACTTGCCCGCCCCCTAGGACCCCGTATATGCACAATGTGAAAACATTGTACATGTCTATTTTGAATATGCTATTTGACATATGTGACCAATGTTGTTACGAGCGATGTGTGACACCCATTGAAATAGGTGTTGATCTGTTAGCCTTATATATCCACTTCTTCTAGTGTGTTGTATTCGACGTTTTTGAAATTCAGACCACCTTTTGGGTTACAGTGCAAACAACTATTTGTATATGCAGTTTTTGACCCTTCCGGCCAAAAATTCCGCCGGCTTTTTGGTTTCTCAGTGAATAGGTATAGTTATTTTTATTTTTCTTCGGACACGCCAAAAGTTTGACCATGTTTCTCTGCTATTCACAATTCAAGCACTTATATTCCGGTTTTTTGTCGGACTGGACGAGATTTCCGCCAGCTTTTCCTATTTTTGCACATATAAGCAGTTATTTCGCCTTTGAAAACACGTGGCCCAAATGTCGGCCAGCGTGCAATGGTCATTGTTCATGAGTATTACACCTGACACTCCTACATAGCTGCTTTCTTGTCACAACATTAATTTCTTCTGCTATTACTATAAATGTCATACATGCTGCAGTCTTCAGTGCTTTTGCTACTATAGCCAAAGGGCTGTTGCGAAATGCATTACATTGTGGGAATCTACAAAAGCTTTTGCAATTCTGCCTCATGTTGCGGAAGAATCGCAGGAGCCAGCATTCTATGGCACAGTTGAGGGCTTCCGCCACCGAGAAGAAGCCCCCACGATGGTACTTGACATTTTTGTCACAGTTCCATGCCCTGTACTGCCTTCTGCGTTGTGTGGCCCTCCCATACTCTAACTGTGGGTCCGGTTACAACTGGGGTATTATGTCCTGCCACCAACGCCGCAAGGTAGGAGTCCTAGGTTAGTATAACACTAAGCGAGAGTCCATTCACCATCGTGCTGGACTAGCGGCACACAACTTGTGGAACACCATGCACCGTAGGCAAGTTTGTATATAGTCTGATAATCTGAGGTGTTACAGGTCGGTAGTTGATCCCCATTCACCTGACTTAACCCTAAACTGTACATTTGTTGCTATTTTGCACACTACTGCTCTGCCTGCATACCCGGGTCTGCCGGGGCTGGTCGAATTGGAGGCCAGGGTACCCAAGGTGGCAGATGACATCTATCGCTCACATATAGCATTGTTTGATTGTATTGATCTTGCCCGCCAAATTGTTCAGAGCGTTCGGGTTCGTGCTCCTTTACATATTGCAAAAAACTTTTTGTTCTCTCAACCGGAGACCCTTTTTCTTGTTTGAGGTCCGCTCCAGGACACACAAAGAGCTTTTGCAATTTGTGGTTGATCTGTCATGTGTGAAACACCGCACCAGGCATTGCGTTCCGCTGTTTGCGGACATGAAAATACACTTTGCACGACTCAAGATGTGTTATGGTGCCGCTTATGTTCTGTGAAATGTACCACAACCTGTTGGGTTTTCTTTTGGTATATGGTGTGTGGCATAGCTACAAGTACTGCGTTGAATGGATCTATGGGGCCTTCCTGCCGTTGATTAAGTTTTTGGAGCAAGGTAATAGCCTTCAAATTGGCAAGGTCAAGGTCATCCATATGGAGAAGACCTTGCTTGGACTCATGCTAGCCACATCGTCCAATAGAGGCAGACTAGATGAGCGTGTAACTGCCCTGCTGAGTAGCCAACAGGACTTGACACCCGTTCAACGCAAGGGTCTGCGTATGTTACTAGCCCTCAAGGCTTTGCTGTACATATATTGTCTAGCTGCTCTCAGCAGTGGGACTTTGGTGCGTGAGTGCAACTTGGAGGGCCAGGGGGCCAAGTTCCGGGATTGTTGCCAAGCAGGCACGTGAGATGTCCCTGCTACTCGTGCTAAACATCCTAAAGCCCTAGGACCAGTATGTGAAAACCACTACTGTTGCTCTTCTGTTTTGGAGTGAGTGGTATTCCTCCTCCCTAGGGTGTATCCACTCTGAGGATCTGCGCGAGGCACTTCTCACTCAGTTCTCAGCTCACTGTCGCCGCAACACTGCCTATACCAATGTCCAAATAGTCGTCTGATTTGTTTCTGACACTTCCCCTTGTCCAACCAGGGGAGAAAGTTTTGTGTGGTGTGCTCAGTGTGAGATCTGTGCCAATGTTCTCTGCCGATCTGAAACAATTCATTCTGACAGCCTATACACGCAGCATGCCCATATGTGTAACTACGAAGCCAACCCCGGATATTGTACATTCGCCAACTCCTGGTCAACTCCATGTCGAGAGCATTCAACTTGCTTGTACTTGCGCACTGTGTTGTTGCTACGCCTTGTGCATGAAACGTGAGCAACTATCTATATTATACAGCTTATGGTTGCGTTGCTTTGTTGTTATGTTGCAATATGTGGGTTTTTGGGGTCGAAGCCAACTTTTTGGAAGCCAAGTCAAAGTTGGCGCGCCAACTTGGCACTTGGCGCGCGCCAACTGCAAAGTTGGCGCGCGCCAATTCCGGTTTCGGCGCGCGCCAAGTCCGGTTTAGGCGCGCGCCAACTGCCCCATTCTTCCTGTTTGTTTGCGCCCCGTGCCCCTTACACCCTTCATGCATTCCCTTCTAGGCATCTCACCACTTTATTCTTCTGATGCTTGCAAAGCAACCCAAGAAGGGCAAGGGGAAGAAGGTGACAGTCGTCCCTGACCCCGCGTCTGCCCCACCCCCAGCCCCCGCTGCAGCACCTAACCCCGAGGTGCAGGCGGTGCTCGACGCCCACATTGCCAACGTCGGCTCCGAGCACTTCCCCGCGGGCTATTTTCCCATCCCCTACACCCTCACCCCCCCGGACGTCGAACCCTCCCCCAGCCCCCCCCCCCTCCGCCAACCCCTGGAGGCCACCCTCTTCGGCAAGTGGGACCAGCCGGGCAATCCCTACTTGGTCTGGCGAATTGACGCCACCCGCGTCAACTTCGCCCTGACCAAGGGGGGTTCTCAGCAGGTTCTGCTGTGCCGTGATGGGGCGGCACCCCACGACGCTCGCGGTCGAGTTGAAGCTGTCGCAAGTCACCCTTGCGGGCCTCAACAAGACCCTGAAGCTGTGCACTGCTGCAGCGTCAAAAGAGTTCATCAACGTTTTCGCGCTGCAGGAGACGCCGCCTCAGGGTCTGGACCCCGAGGAACAGTGGCTGTGGGTGGATCTAGTCAAAAAAAGTGGCTAGAAGCACCCCACGGCCACTGACGCCGTCGTGCGGTATCAGACGGTGAAGGTGTAGGCGTGGGATGCAGTAGCTCCCATGGAGTTCTCCACCAACCGTCGCCTACGCACCCACATCCCTCACATCACCCACCCCACCCTCTACACCACCAACGCCCCCTTCACCATGCTTGGCTTGGGTTGCCCCCACCCCTCCTTCCACAACTCCTACCCCGTCGCCACCCACGACATCCCCAACCCCCCCATGTCACGGAGGAGGGCTTTGCTGCGGCGGGCTGCCGCCAGTATGACCACATCATCCCTGAGGATCTGTGGGCCAGACTGGCGGAGCTCGCCACGGTGAAACTCAACCCGTCGATGCTCGAGGAGGTGGACTTCCAGGCCCCCGGGGAAAGTGGGAGGCGCTATCAGACGACGGTCTCCAGCGTCCCCCACTGGCTCCCGGACGACCTTTGGCAGGCAGTTGTGGCCCTGCTGGGGTTCTCCCTCCCACCGCTGGAGGGACTTGAGGCCTTGTGCCCCAAGATCATCGAGCGGTGGGAGGCAGAACCCTGGAAGGGCTTCCAGGTCCCCCACCGTGATTTTGCACTGTTAGTGAAACAGTCACTGCAGTGCATGGTCGTGTTCATCCCCCTCACCACCTCCCCCCCGTCCAAGTCCCTCCAGGTGTGCGCGGGCATGCGGGGGGGCTATCACGCTGCGAATCGGTGGGATATTGTTATCCAACCGATTCACAGCACGACCCTCCTCCGCGGGACGGTGATCCACCGCGGTGCGGGCGGGCCTGGCCGGGCACTGTTCATCCCGTTTGCACCCGCCGGCTACCGGTCGCGCATGCTAACCGTGGAGCCGGAGAGTGTAACGAAGCTGATGAACAGTGTTCCGGTGATGCCCTGCGAGCTTCTGGCCGAGGGGGCTGCAGTCGGGTCTCCTCTGGGCACAGAGGAGTCTCCTCTGGGCACAGAAGGTCCGTTTGAACTTCAGCCCCCCCGACCAGGGGTCTGAGGAGTCGGCCCCGGCCGAGGCAGTCCTGCGACCAACCCCGCGCCTGCCCCCCAAGAGGAGGACATGGCGGACGCGCCGGCGGATGGGGAGCCTGCCCCTCCTCCACAGAGTGCGGCAAAGCAGGCCCACCCCATGCCTGCTCCCCAAGAGGAGGACATGCAGGAGGCGCCGGCGGATAAGGAGGAGAGGCTGGCTGTGCCGGCTGATGCGGATGCCGCCCCCCCCCCCCACAGGATGCGGCAGAGGAGGACGTCCTCACTCCCGACGCGATCCCCCAGCCAGTTTGCTTCGTGTGCAAGGGCAAGTGAGGGACGGAATTTCCAGTGACAACAATAGTGTGCAAGTCGATGGTTGGATCGGTGGGGGGACACTTGGCGCGCCAACTTGTGAATTTGCGCGAGCCAAGGCCCGAGAAGCCGACTTTGGGACTTTTTTACCGTGTAGGAGTGTTTTCAGCACGAGAGGGGCATGAAACCCGGGGTTTTTCAGGGTAAAAAGTTTCCATTCACACCAAAACGGAGGAAAAAATCCCTAGGTAGCCAGTGTAACAACATAATAGACACGCGCCATGATTTGGCTGCATTCCGAAGCAAGTTGGCGGATGTCTCTTGGCTTCGTAGTTACATGTGTTCCCGTTCTTGACTATGAAGTTGAGGTGAGAAGATTGGATGCAGTTCATGATATGTTTTTCCCTGGTACCATGTCTAGGACACGAATCACCACAGACCGGTTGAAAGTGGTTCTGTTGCATGCAATGCAAAATCTGGTAGCGCGTACCAGGGTTCTTGAGGGTGTTGAGGATTTTTTACCAACAAATGCACCCGCTCGCACTGCTGCCCAGCAAGGGGTATTGCGTACTGCACATGCTTCAATCCGCGCTGCCAACCGTGCAAAGCGCCCTATCCTGGTGCGATTGCCTTGCCCCAACCCCGAGGCAGACCCCCCCTCGTACCCCCCCCCAGTATAGCCTCCGGTAGTGCACGCCCCTATCCCTGATGATTCCTCCATTGCCCTTGATTCTTGTGATAGTGACCGGGAGATTGATTGTGATGCAGACAGTGTTGCCTCCTTTGAAGCCTTAGATGAGGTGGAACACATCGGTGTGGACACCCAGGAGTGGGACTAATTTCTGTGGGCAGCTATGTTTGTCACCGTGGTATGGATATTGCCATGCATTGCCAGTGATTTCGGTGTGTTTATTCTTTGTTTTGCGGTTTGTGTCCGCAATTTCGGCCACAGTTGCTGTTTGGCCATATGTGTACCCCCGGAATACAAATGACATACTGTTCTGTCGAAATTTCTGCCGGCTTGTCGGAATTGTATTCCTGCACAGTGGTTTATCATAGAGAGCAGTGCTAGCCGAAATTTCAGCCACGTTATTGCATTTTCCTGTCGGGCAGTCCATTTTGGTCCTCTTTTGGTTGAACTGTGCTTGTTATTTGCCATTTTGTAACAGTTCCCTTCATGAAATGTTGTCGTGTAGCATCTTATCTTATGAGTGAGCCTGGAGTGGTATCACAGGATGTGGCCGCTTTGCCGGATGGTGATCCTGCCGCAGAAACTGCGCAATCTCAAGTGCAATCGCGGTTTCAAGAGGAACAGGAGCACAGAGGGATTTCAAAAGAAGCCTAAGGCCGCACCAAAGAAAAATTCAGCATCCTCAATCAAGTTATACGTATGGGTTACATTAACGACGAAAATAATGGTTTGCTGGGACCAGATTATTATTGACCACGACTGAAAGTTTGGGCAGGTCCGTAGCATATCCGATGATCGCGTGCTGCGCCGCTACGACGATCTGAAGGCAGCCCCGCCCCTGCATTACATCTAGGATCTCCTCTTTTATACAGTCACTCGTATGTGTGCTATTGTATTCCTCTCGATAGTACCGTTTTCGTGTCTGAATTTTTGACCTTGCTGTTTCCGATACTAGTGTTGCGCAGCCACTCGCTGGGTTCTGTTGGGGGGTCAGCATGTTTACACTGCTGCCCAAAAACACAAGACGGAATTTGAGATGAAAAATATGGAGACTCCGAATTCGACCCTGGTATTTGGTGGTGATGAAGTCAAACTGGATTGCCCCCTGCAGGTTAGGCGCCTCCTTGCAGGCTTACATCAAATTCAGACCGTTGCTTGCTCAACATCCACCACAGCGGACCAAATGCTCCTACTTCTAGATAGGCTTGAAGATGAAGGTGCCAATGACTACACCCTTGTGCATCACATTCCCGTTGTGCTTGAAGAGTGTGGTGAGACTGCCGAGGAAGGCATTGTGGTGTGTTTCGGTGTGTAATTTGGTAATTTCGGTGGACCTGGCCGAAATTTCGGCCAGCTTCTCTGTTACACGCGTGCTCCTGTGGAGACTGCGGTTGCCAAACGGTGGGGTGGTGTTGGGCATTTGGTGAAATTTGTTGGTACTGCTGCAGTAGACGCCGTGGCGGCCATGGAGAAACGTGGATTACATCCCGCACCCGGCACATTCAAGGAAGTGGAAGGCATCATGGCTGACCAACTTCGAGAAATCGTACGTTACATGGATGGGACAAAAAGTACCCTACGTGGTCTCAAAAAAATTATAAAAGATGTGAAAAAGGCCCAGATGTGGTCCTGGCACATACTTCATCCCGAGGCGGTTGCCAATGGGCTTGTCAACAACACCAAAGGTATGTTTTTGTCAAACAGGGGTTTTTATTGGAATAAATCGACCGACCTGGCCGAAATTTCGGCCAGCTTGTGTGTGGTTGAATTAATGCACAATAGGATCCCAATTTGTGACACCACCCGTCTGCAGCTACACTTGGTACTATCGAGATGGCCAAAAAGCAGTGCCCTATTGCATCACACCTGAAGGTAGCCTATGGCAGCTGGACCTGGACTGAACAAAACCCTTGGCCACCGTGGTCAACAGTAATTAAGGCACCTCTTTGGAAGGAACCCAAATATGAGGGCTTGCGGGGATTGTTGCAGAGGCGTGTTGCTAAGCCTATTTGTGAAAAATCTGATCCTCTTCTCGTGAGTATCCAGTGTGCCATGGAGTCCCTCGTTGAAACAGGCGCAGGCAAACTCATTGCAGAATCAGGTCGTGTGGAAGTGATGGCAATGCCCTATTCCCAGTATCATTAGTTCACTGCCCTTTGCTGCTTGCGTCATTGAGGTGGCCCGCCTCTATACAGCTGGTTTGCATTACCTGGTTGCGCAGCTGCTCCTGTCCTGTGTGCCTGTGTTCATTGCGGGTGTGTGTGCTGATGTAAAAGCCAGTGTAGCTGCTTTGAAGGCCACTGTGGCTAAGGATATGTATCCGTGTGATGTTTCAATTTACAATTTGTCATCCAAGTCCCCGTTGTATACTTCTAGTTCCCATCCGGTTTCCATTTGCTCTGTTACCGCCTTTGATACAAGGATACGAGAATGCCTCGTTACGTGGCTTATACTGAAGGGCCCATGTCCTCTGTGCTACCTGTTGAGCTATTTTCGTACATTTTGAGCCTAGTTCCGGTCCCAGAACGGGCAGGCAACTGGTTTCTGCTGGGGACTCTGTCTGTGCATTCCGCAAGCATGATGTCTACCAAGTTTTCCAAGGACTGTAATGTTTTGTGTGCCCTTTTGGGTGAGGAGATTGTTGTGCGTGATGAGTTTGTTCAGTCCATCAGTGCGGCTATCACCAACGTCGACACTTGCCCCCCCCCAAGTCATGGGAGGATGTGTACCATGCCTTGGGGGCAGGTTTTCGTGTGGATTGTTGTGGGGTTAGGTATGTAGATGAGGATCCTGAGGAGCAAGATGGGGAGGCAAAGTCACAACTAGAGACACACACCCCAAAGAAGATACCCGGAACTGCCCCTGCCCCCTCACCTAGTGGCACGCAGTGCGCTCAAGCCACCCCCGCTTCCTCCTCAGGCTCTGTGGCCCCTACTTGCAAAGGTATGAATACTTTTGCGAATCATTTTTCACCATACCAGGGTGGAAACACACAGTCACAGAACTCTGCCACTGCCAAGCCTGCTGCTGCACCTACTGCCAAGCCTCCTGCTAACACAGGTGCTAAGAAGCCCCGTGCATCTGGTCTGCGCAAGCGCTAATGCCAGGCCTCATGCTTATATTGCCTATGAGTATGAAGTCTAGCCGAAATTTCGGCCAGCATGCAGTCTTCCGTGTATCTCATCTCTTATTATTGTGTTTCTCCACAGGCACTACAAAAGCCTGTATTGATTGGTCACGTGGCAAGTATTTGCTTGTAATTTAGTGTAGTACATTGCACACCATGCCCAAATGTCACTGCTCCTATGTTCCTTGCTCCTGTCTACTATCATGGGCACACATTTCAGTGATCGTATTTCGAGTTTCGATGGACCTGGCCGAAATTTCGGCCACCTCAGACGTGTCTGCTGAATACGACCACGTGTTTTGACATTTTTCGAAGAGCTGGCCGAAATTTAGGCCAAGTTGGTTGAAATAGGAAATACAGGTACTTGCTTTGGGGATAGTTTTTTGTGTGCTTCGATGAAACATATGTTTGGGGTTCCCTTAGTTGTGGTATAGCGGGGTTCTTTGATCAGCTTGGAACAAAGGGGTCAGAGGAACAATAGGCAGCCCCCCCCCCCCCCGGGCACTGGAATGCAGCGGTCTAAATGTAAAACAACACTATATTTTGGTGATTGAATATCTTTATTTTGAAAATTTGTGTGTTGCCAGAAATGCAAATAATGGCATATATTTCAAATACACACCTTGTTTTTGCATGTTGCCACCAGGGGGGTATGGATACCCAAAAAAAAAACCACCCCTTTTCACATACTTTTCTCCTCACTACAACATGGACTTCCATGGGCCATAGCGCCAGGTGGGGGCGGGCAACTTGTGACGCCTACGTAATTGACACTTCATGCCTTTTTCTGAATGCAACCATTCGTGAATTATTTTTGATTGTGAAGCGTTTTTTTTTAGACACTGTGATTGGCCTTTTCTGAGACCAACGTGTCAGGGACACCGGGCGGCACTCAAACTGCGGAAGGGGAGAGCGTGCCTACCATGCCACAAGTTTTCAAAGCAAGCCAAGCACGGAGTCAAGCAGCCACTACAACCACAGAGAAAGCACACGGGGAATCCAAGGTGCGGCAGACTGCCATGGGGGCGCATTAGGTAGCCCGGGTACACAAAGAGGTTGTCAAGGTGCTACTGATGAAGGTGAAGTTCCATCTGCAGATGACATGCGGGCACACTAGGCCGCGGGACGAGGACGCCATCGTGGAGAGGTACCAAAGTGTAGTTGCAAATCCGTCGAATCGAATACTGAGCTGTTTTCTGCTATGGCAAGATGAAGGGATGTCCACCGGAGTCTCTTATGGCAGGTTCTCGTCAATAACATGCTGCAACGCGTTCTTTCGTTGATAGACCTCCTCACCTTACTGAGTGTGGCACAACACTCCAAAGGCTTCAACAGGATTACACCACAGCTCAAAAGGCATTGCCAGACTACCTGCATTCTTCTATGCCGAGGAGGCGAAGCCGGATACACCAGTGGAGGTACGGGAAATGGTGTCCGGTGATCACAATGCCATCCCGCACAATGTGACCAATTTGACGCTTGGCCTAGTCGCATCAAGAATACGGGTGGAAGTACAGAAACCTGGGAAGGCCAAGGCTTATTTGATGGTGGCACTCCGCAAAGCCGGGCGCATGAAATCAAAGATCACAACGGCGTGGAAATTTGCAACCCCCCCCCCCCCCCACTCCTCGACGCCAGCAACCAGCAATCTACTTGTGTACGTCCATCGCCGTCTCTGGGACTGCTAGTCATGCAAAGCAGCCATAGCTCCTCGTCTCTATTAGCATTGGGGATTATATTCAAAACACCGAGGGCCCAGCCTGCAACAACAATGCGTAGTTGGCTTTTCTACAGACCTTGGTTTGTCATAAACATGTTGCGCACATTATGGGAACACTTAGATGCAATGGCAAAAGTATAGATCCGCTTATGACACACAAACGTCCAATGCGTGTAACTCCTATGGTAGATCTCCATCATGACAAATTGCCAGCCAGCAGTCACATCTGCACCCCTCAGCTGCGTCCGCAAGAACTTCACATCACTTTCTAGGCCTCCTAGATGTACATTTCCCAGCAGCTCCTTATTTGTCCCTACAAACACGTGAAACCCGAAAAATTCAAATTAACGCATTGCCGCACGTTTTGGACGAATAGTCGATTTTTGGGGCAGCAATGTTTGAACGACGGACACGTTAACAGTGCACAGTACACACCATCACATGTTTCTCCGGCGCCACCTTGTAGGGCAAGGCTTTTCCAACAATGATCGACAGGGCCTTGATATGCGGACCACTAGGTTCTTTATTCCCCTGTGGACTTGCCAACTAGACCCGCATTGTCTTCTCCTTGTCTTACACTTCCACCTTTGGCTCAATCAGTGGCCTAGATAGGGCTGCTCGCATATTTCACCAATCGATGTCATTCCATCATGGCGCCTTGCTCATGGAATACCATGGCGCATACAACTCTTCGTTTGCACAATTTCATCTCCCCAAATTTCTTGTTAGTGTGCTCACTGCCACAAGCTAAAAGAATTATATCGTGACAGCAACCATAGGCACACATACGTCTCGTTGGGTGAACGATGTTGTTGTCAAATGCAGGTATAACAATTCCCAAATAGCCGGTCTTTCTTGAGGTTCCGCACTTTCTCCTGCGGCACCGACAGCTTTGTATCCGATCCACACATATCTTGAACAATTTTGTCTATTTGATCCCCATGCAGTCCAGTGAGAAGCCGAAGCGCAAACGGTGTGAGAGGTGCAATACAAAGTCAAGTCACCAAAGAATGTGCAGTGGCGCATTAATTCGTGTCTGCTTCAAATTGATACCCCTGACACTCTTGTTGGCACTAGGGGACAACGGGAGGCCTTCTTTGGATGTGCTCTCGAAACTATCGATGGCGTCGGCGATCCCTACATGGCTCAGTTCGACCACAGTCACCACAGGCTGCGACTGTTTCCATGTGGCGGACTGAAAGCAGTGTTGGAGCAGCTGCACAAGGTACGGGACGGTACCGTCTTGCCTGCCCAATCAATCTCATGTTTGTCAGAGGCACCGAATGTTGCCACATGTTACACGGGTCGTGTCCCTATCTTGCCCGATTTCATGGAACACGTTACTTTGAATGTCCAGGACATGGATGCAACGTGTGTCATCAGTTGGGAGGCCTCATTTCCCAGTCCGTGGCATTGCATGCCAGTGTCGGTTATGATACGCGGTTACGACGATGAAGGTGATGATGAATGGGAGGGGGAGTCGGAAAGTGGGCAGCCGGTGGACTCCTCTCCACAGCCCCAGGTAGCAAGAAGACCCCCACGAAGTGTCATAAGCCTTAGGCTCCGAACACCAGTAATGATGATGAGCCCGCGGGGCAGACGAAGACAAAGCAGAAAGAAAAAAGACGCAACGTTAAAGCCTTGCAGAACAGGGTAGAGAGGGCGAAGGGCGCCAAGCCTGCCGCAAGAAGGAAGCATTAGTTTGATGTATGTGGTAGTTTAGTACTTATTTTCTTAAAAAGAGGTCCCGTGGTTTGATGTGCTTATAATGTTTTTGTACCCTCTCTGAGCATATATTGTGATGCAGTTTTGCTGCCCGCACGAGTTGTGGCGCGTAATTTCTGAAAAATATGTTATTTCACCCCCTGTTTGCTTGCATTATGGTTTGTATTTGTGCTATTGTATCGTTCATACTGTCAAAGGCCGTCTGTCCTACCTGTTTGTAAGGGACCACCTCATCGCAGCCATTACATCACATACATGGACGTACGGTTCCATAACAGGCTGCCGACGAGCCAAATATCACCAAGTGTGAAATTTGGGAAGATCAGTTGCGTTGTGCATGCCTGCTGCCCCGTCACTGTTCGTTCAAGTGCTGTGTGGGAGGACATGAAGGTGTGGATTTTCCGACCTCAACAAAATGCACCATTTTCTGCAGGGTTGACAAAAAAGGAACGAAAAACCCAATACTTTGCTGCTTCTCGGACAGGTGGAAAAGTGGTTGATTCGTGGGAAACCTCATTTTTTAAACCATGTTTTCCAACATGCGAAACCCGTGGAATTTTCACTACCACTTTTAACACCTGACATTATGATGCCAGAGGGACCAATATTGTGAGGAATGCATCTCTGAACTGGTGTCGCTGTTGGTCTTGCAAATTTGTACGGCGCCTCCTATTCTTTGATGTTTGCGTGCGCAGTAGCTCACCAGGGGGACAACACAACGGTTCATGGTCCACTGCAGAGGACCGCACCTCATTTTTTCGAAAAAAAACAAGTGAAAACAGGGCACAATGACATTGTGAAGCCGGAGGGACCAATGTTGTGAGGACTACATCTCCAAACTGGTGACACCGCTGTTGGATATCCACTATGTGAACTAGCTTTGGATCTCTATTGTGTGAACTGGTTTTTGATCTCCATCGTGTGCACCCGCTTCGATCTCCGTAGTGCGAACGGGGTTGCATCTCCATTGTGTGAGCTGGCTTTGAATCTCCATTGTCTCAGCCGGCTTAGGATCGATTTCCATTGTGTGAACCCGCTTGGATCTCCATTGTGTGAACCAGCTTCAGATCTCCATCGCGTGAACAAGCTTTGGATCTCCACTGTGTGAACTAGCTTTGGATATCCATTGTGTGAACAAGGTTTTGATCTCCGTCGCGCGAACCCGCTTGGATCTCCGTAGTGCGGACCGGGTTGCATCTCCATTGTGTGAGCTGGCTTTGAATCTCCCTTGTGTGAACCTGCTTCGATTTCCATTGTGTGAACCAACTTGGATCTCGTTTGTGGGAACTACCTTTACGGTCTCCATCATGTGAACCAGTTTTGGATCCCCATCGTGTTAACCGTCTTTGGATCACCATTGTCTCAGCCAGCTTCGGATCTCCATTGTGTGAAGCCGCTTTGGGTCTCCATTGTGTGAAGCGGGTGTGGATCTCCATTGTGTGAACCGGCTTTTGATCTCCATTGTGTGAACCGGCTTTGGATATTCATTGTATGAATTGGCTTTCATCTCCGTTGTGTGAACCGTCTTTGGATGTCCCTCGTGTGAACCGAGTTGGATCTCCATTGTGTGAATCGGCTTTGCATCTCCATTGTGTGAACCTACTTGGATCTCCATTGTGTGAGCCAGCTTTGGATCTCCTTTGCGGGAACCGGCTTTCATCTCCATTGTTTGAACCGCCTTCGGATCTCGATTGTGTGAACAAGCTTTGGATCTCCATTGTGTGAACCGAGTTGAATCCCCATTGTATGAAGCAAAGGAGGAAAGGGAAGGGTTGGACGCATTTGTCCCGGGGCAGATGCCACCGATATGTGCCGAAATCCTTGGGCCTTGATGCCACGGATCTCTGAATGATGCCTAATGCCATGGATTTCTGCTGTTATCCCGTGGCATTGGCACGGCTACCAATACACGCACGGGCACAAGCACTATGGTGAGCATAACCTAGCATACCAGGAATACCTGGTAGTATACGGGTAAAAAAGGGGGTTTTGGGAGAAAGGGGTATGTGGCATGTACAGGTGGCTACCAATGTACAATGCACAATGCATGCATAGGTGAGTTGGGGAATACCTCTGGTTTGCCGATTGTGATGATCAGTGTTGTGTTTGAAACTACCCCATTTTGGGCTCTTGGGGTATACGGCCGTATACTCAAGGCTCCAATACCTCAGTATTCGGCCGTATACTCTGGAGTATAAGGCCGTATACTCAGACTCTAAGCATACGGCCGTGTAGTGGGAGTATTTGTTTGCACCACGTGGTTGTTTCAAGTGGAAAAATTCCATTGTTGTGCCTTTTATGCCCATCTTCTTGCATGCTTTGCCTTTGCCTTTACAATTGCACACCACTTGAAACCAATCTAGGCTCATACTTCACTCATGATTGCAATGTATGTCTCCATATGTGTCCATTTCAATCCATATTATGTTGCTTCTTGCTCTTGTAGGCCCTCTTTTTCTGGCACTGACTGATGTGGGCACTCATGCCTTGCCGAAGAAGTGGGCCGACCACGTAGCTCTCCGCACAGTGCACAGAGGTGTGTACAGCCCCGACAGCACACACAACGTGTCTTGGGCTTCTCTTGAGAATTGTGCTTGGTCCACCTTGGACACCCTTGTGGCCCCGGTGAAGGTAACGCAACCCGGCGTTGCCCAACCCCAAAACGTCACTGACCCTTTGTTGTCGTTGTTTGACAACAACCCTTACCTGCAAGCTATTGTGCTGCAGCTCCATGACACAGATGCCCGCGCTGTCGTGGAGCACGTTAAAAAAAGCTTTAGGGGACCAAATAGGGGGATGAGTTTGTATTTGAGGGAATGGGAGATGCCGGATGGCTCTCCGGGCATTCAGGTCTCGGGGGACCTGGCTGCTGGCTGGAGCAAATGGGAGTGCAAGGCCCAGCAAGTGCAGCGGGGGCATTGGGAGTACATTGCCCCCCTCTACTCCCTCCACTCCCAATCGCCATGGTCCTCGCATGCCGATTGGGAGGGCCACACCCTCCCCACCTGGTACAAGGGTACTGGGATGCACCCCTCCCTTTTCTTCCTCCTCACCATCACCCCCCTTTTTGGTGTTGAACACCATCGTGTCTCCATCCCCGTTGAGGTTGTCGATCATCGTCATGTCGACGACCTCAAGGATTTCAAGCAATGGGGCCATGCTTTCCAAAGTGGCTTCATTTCTATCGATTGGATGGAGAAGCTTCACGATGAGTATGGGGAACTTAGGGGCGATGCGGGGGTCAATACTTTTAATGAGGATTGGCCCGCCGAGACTCGTGCAGGGGACAGTGACACCCGCCGCACGGTGACTCCACCGGAGGGGGGTGCAATGTACAAGTTTGCAAGGGAGGTCCTTATTACCCAGTTGCAGACTCATTTGGGTTGGAAGTGTCCGGTCGTGAATGTTACCACCTTATTGTGGTGAAGGCCGGTACAGTGGATGTGGAAAAAAAAAAGTGTTTGCACCGTGACATTAACCTCAGCTATGTTACCGGTCCGGACCAACACCATGTCATTTGCTGGTTCCCGATGTTGTGTCCCACACCCGATGATGGTTGTGCTGGGGATTTCGTGGTTGCATCACACACGGGCCTCCCGGACCGTTGGGTGGCCCCATTGGCCCCATTGGACAGCGGGGATGTGGGTCTCAAGGCCCTCATGCCATTTGTGGTGCAGTTGGTTGTGAGGTGTTGCTGGATGTGAGTGATGATACCACAGTTTTTTGTGTTACATGTGGTAACGTGCCATTGTGTGCCACGCACGGCGTGGAGGGGCAGTGTGGTGCCTGTGAGGAGGGCATTTGGAATCAGAGTGAGACAATGACGCAACACAGTGGTGTTGCATGGGGTCGCTATCCGGCCCCACTGCAGTTCTACATGCCCGTTGATGGGGCTACTGTTTTTGCAATTCATGAAAATTTGAGCCCCTGCCCCCTTCGAATTGAGGTTGAGGGTCACCCTTCATACGAGGAGTGCCCATTGCGGCAAATGCATGCTAACCCCTTGCCTTCTATGGGCTCGGATGGCACTTTCCTTGCTTGTCCCCCCGGTTCATTGGTGGTTTCGCGGGGTTTGATTGGTGGTGTTGCTTTGGCTTCCACCAATGCCACAATTGGCGGGGTTTTGCATTGGTTTACACTTGGGCACAAGCACCACCTCATGAATGTTGCACTGGCGGAGAGCTACGGTTGGGTGAAGTGGTGGCCATTCAAGACTGTCTCAAGAAAGAACAAGTCGAAGCCGAAGCCCAAGCCAAAGTCAAGGAAGGGCAAGGAGAAGGCCGGGGAAGAAGTTGAGGACGTGGAGGAGGAGGAAGAGGAGAAGAATGAGCTGTGGTGCATCTGCAATTAGGTATTTGTTGTGGGCTTTGGGCATGGGTGGAAGTGTGTTGTTGTTATTCATTAAGTGCCATGCATGTCAAAAGGCAGGGTCACCGGTGGGTTTTTTTTTCCTGTCGTCAGTGCCTTGGTTGCGGCTCTTCGGGTTGTATTTTTTTTTTAATCGTCAACCTTTTCAGCTTCTTCGCAGGGTTCTTCAATGGCCTACACACGTTTTGCATGTTTGAGGGCAGTGGGGTTTGAACCAGGGACGTTACGGCGCAAGTGTAGCATGCATACCTCTCACCCACCCGGTGCCATGGTCTGGCAATACGGCCGTATTCCTTGTGTATACGGCCGTATACCCACGGTATACGGCCGTATACTCCCAGTATATGGCCGTATTCCTTGTGTATACGGCCGTATACCTGCCCACCCATTCCGGGTATACGGCCGTACACTCGGGGGTATACGGCCGTATACTGGGGGGTATACGGCCGTATACTCATAGTATTTGTTGCCAATTTCAATCGATTTTGACTAGTTCTTTGTTAGAATTCCACCCTTTCTTCCCATGCAGGTCCAGTATGATCCCTGGCCACTGCGGAGCATCACTGATTACGAAGTGGCCGAGCCCGAGGTGGAGTTGGTGGCGCCGAAGACTGCCGCGGGTCAAGTGGTCTCCTGTCGGGAGTATGTGGAACCCATTCCACTGGGTCGTGGGGATGTTGCCAGTGCCCCCTCCGACCTGGCATGCACCACTGGCAAAGACACTGGGTACTATTCCCGACTGAATGTCCATGCGAGTGGTGCACTGTGTGATATTCGACTGCCCATTAGGGTCATTGGAAATCTGAAGGAGGGGGTAGTGGAGGCCATTTGGGGGGCTGCAGTGTGGTTGAAGAGCTCGGGGAAGGTGCGGGTTTTTTTGAGCACCACGGGGGGAAAATGGAGCATTTCGGACTCCATCATGGTGCTCCAAAGTTTTGGGGGGGAGCCTGTCCCCCTGGAGCAATGCCTGGCCCTCCAGGCGGAGTTGGCCGCGAGGGCGAGAAAAAAGCTTGGGGGGAGGGGACTGAAGCGGGCTCATGATGAGCCCGCTGAGGTGAGCGCCACCCCTGCAGCCCCCCCCCCCCCCCCACAGCCGGAAGGCCCTCAAGCCTTCCGGCTCTGCTGCTGCTGCTGTTGCTGTGAGCTCGGGGGGGGGGGGCTTGAGGGGCTTGGGGGGGTGGGGGGGATTGAAGCGGCTGCCCGCCGTGGCGCATGCGAGGCCTTGGGGGACCTCGCTGTGCCCAGCACCACTGACATTTGCAAAGGCAATGCCTGGCCTTTTCATGAGCCCAGGAGCTCACCGGGGGGGCGACGATGAGCTTACCGGCGGGGCGTCAATGGCAAGTATGTCTATCAAACGGGTACCATGACAGCCTGTTTATGAGGACACGCAGTCTTTTCCATGACGGAGGGCGCGTGCATAAGCAGGCTGAAGCCGGGTGTCCGCATCCTAGGATTCAGAGACAGACTTGGTGCGGGCCGAACCAACCACAAGGTGAAGATGATCGTTTTGAGGGTGGCCATTCCGCTCAATTCTCAGAAGCGAAAATCCAGCAGTTGCTGCCGTGTGAACGCGATGCCTATGAAGCCGCCGGACCACCACCAGAGGGCACCAGCCAACAGTACGCCCTCTAGCACGCTGTTGCGGCACCCGTGGGGCGCAGCTGGATGGACAATCAGTACCGCGGGAACTGGCGCACTGAGTGGCAGCATGCATCAAAGAAGGTCGCACCAAAAGTTAGAGCATCGAACAGCCAGGCAGTGCACATCACTGTGAGCAATAAGAAAGGGCCGGCGGCGGCACATTATTGGTTTGAAGGGGAAGGACCCCAATGGAAAGCACCAAAGGGGTTGGTGGACGCGCAAAAATGCAGGAAGATGGAGAGGAAAATGCAAAGAAAGCAGAAGAAAGAGGAAGTGCCAAGCACGAAAGCGCCAAGTACAAAAGAGCTAGCGCAAAAGCAAGCGCCAAGGATGAGCCAAGGGTAGCCCCTTTATGAAGCGCCACCAGAGGGGCAGCCTAAGGAGGAAGAGGAGGAAGAGGAAGAAGAGGAGGAAGAGGAAGAAGAGGAGGAGGCGGAGGAAGAGGAAGAAGAGGAAGAAGAGGAGGACGAAAACGCCCCCCTGATACCCCCAGTGGTGGAGGATTCAGACGAGCTAGAGTCAGAGAAAGGGGTGGGAGGGATTGCTTCAAGGTACGTCTGCCTCGGTGGTTGCTACTGCCAAGGACTTCCCGCAGGTATCGCCCCCAGGAGCGACAATTTTCACTGCCCAAAGCTACAAAGCCGTTCATACTGGTATGGGTACAGCGCACCCCCATCCAGTGATTTGAGCCGGACATCCCTTGTTTCCAGCATTTGATTGAAGAGGTGTTCCGAGGTTACTTTGTTCCGCAATTGTTTGCAGGGCAGCAAAGCTGGGGATATTGGAACCCCAGAGCCAGGCAGAAGCAAACTCAGCCAGCAACCAGAGAGACCAGAAAGCTAGGAAGCCTAGCCGAAGCCGGCCAGAGACGGCGAGATGTTGATGCATGAGATCATGACCGCCGGCAGCAAGCGCAGGAAGACAGAGACAGAACAAGGATGGCTGCAGAGGTTGTGGGAGGAGGCGAAGGAGCAAACGGAGGAGGCAAGGACCAGGCGGGTGGGCCAGGAGGCGCAAGTGGTGGCACCCCAACGGGCACATCGGCACGTGCCAAGAGAAAAAGGCCAACTTTGCATTGAAGGAGTATGAGAGCCAACGATCCAAGCTCAGAGACATGCAATTCCTTTTCATCGCAGAGAGATTCTCCTGACCGGAAGTGCCGGCATGATGCCACGATGACCTCAAGCATGGAGGGGCTGCTGGATGTTGCGGACAAGCATGCGTATGTTGTCGCCGCGGACGGGCCCGAGATGAACTTTTTGTGACCGGCCCCCTTCGATTGCAGCCGTCGGTCAACGTGGCGACACAATTTGCAGCGATGGACCCTTTTTCGCAATTTTGCCGGAACAAACTTTGGGTTTCGGCACGCCCTCGGGAAGAGCCGCGTAAGAAATTTTTGCAGCAGTTCCATGGTCTGTGCTGTCTTCTCCCTTGTCTAACTGCGGCTCAGGGCATAATTGGGGAATTGTGTCCTGCAGGCAGCCACGGAAAGTAGGAGCCTTTGGCCCGTCCAATACCAAGCAGGGTTCTATTCACCTGTGTGCTGGACTTGCAGCTCAAGCCGTGTGGGACTCTATGATGTGACGCTAAATTTCTATTTGGTTTGACAATTTGAGGTGTTTTAGGCCGGGGTTGATCCCCATACACCTAACTTAACTTTGAATTGCACCGCAGTTGCAGTATTGCACATGACTGCTTTACCCCTCACGTCTTCCACAGCTAGCAGAAATCGAGGTCAGGGTACCATAGGTCGCAGAGGACATCTTTCCATCTGTTTCCGTATTTTTTGGTTGTGTACGTGTCGCCAACGGAGGTGTCCAAAGAGTATGGGTTTGTGCCCCTTTGGATATTGCACGCTGCAATGGACGTTCTCTAATCGAGAGACCCTTTTTCTTTTCGGAGTTGCAATGTGCCACACACAAGTAGGTGTTGCAACTTGCAGTTGATCCGACATGTTGAACACCGCACCAGTGTTACGGTGTAGCCTATGTCCCCTGGAACATCCCACAACTGCTCTTGGGGTTTCCCCTCATATATTCCATCTGGCACAGTTGCAAGTATTGTGTTGAGCTAGTTGGTTCTATCTTGCCTCGCAAGGCAAGGTTTACTCATGTGGAAAAGACACTGCTTGGTCTTTTGCTTTCCACACCGTTTGACAGAGCTAGGCCGGATGAGTCTGTGTCTACTTTGTTGCATAACCATCGGGATTTAGCGTCCATTCAGCGAAAGGGTCCACGTCATTTGCTAGCCCTTCAGGTGCTATTGTACACATATTGCCCGGCTGTTGCAACTATTGGGACTCTGGTGCGGGAAAGCAATTTGGCGGGCTGGGGGTTGGTTCTGGGACCGTTGCTAAGCAGGCACTTGAGATGTCACTATTGGTGATGCTGAACATCCTCAAGCCGGATGAGCAATTAACCACGGAGTTTGTGAAGACCACTATTGTGGCCCTGCTGTTTTGGAGTCAGTGGCATTCCTCCTCTTGAGGATGTATACACTTTGAGGAGGTACGTGAGTCACTGCTTAGTCGGTTCTTAGCCCACTATCGTCGTATCAGTGCCTATACCAGTATCCAGTTGTCATATGATTCGGTTTTGACACTTTTGCCGATACAACCTGGAGAGAAATTGTTATGCGCTTCAAAACCTTGTCTCCGGTACCAGGGTTCGAGAGGGTGTTCACGGTTTTCTAGGGGCCAATGTCCCAGCTCGCACAGCTGTCCAACAGCGAGTTTTGCAGAATGCACATGCTTCCATTTGTGCTGCCAAACGCTCTGGCGTGATGGGAACGCCCTACCTCCAAAGCCCCCCCCCCTGGCCCAGCTCAGTGCAAAAGCTCCCCGTAAGGTACAGCACCAGGTACCTCCTGCTGCACCCCCCTTTGATAATGCCCCCATTGCTGTTGACTTGTGTGATAGTGACCCAGAGATTGGGGGTGATGCCGAGAGTGTTGCATCATTAGAACCCTTGGATGAGGCTGAGCACATTGGTGTTGTTGCCCACGGGGAGCACCCGACGCGGCGCATGTGCTGCGCGGAGATTTAGCGGTCTGGCTTGACCAAGCTGCAGCTTCTGCCCTTGCAGGCCGTGTCTAGGGGTTTTGAGCCTAGTCCGTGATACTCTTGAGTTTAATTACTGCACCAAGTTGTTCCATCAACCATCCATGTCATTTGTTGCTCTTTGAAGATCTTGCCCTAGAAGCTCAGCCCTGGCGTGTGGTACCCAAGGGTTATCTCTGCTTGCGGGGCATTTTGGGAGGTGTGTCAAACCCAACCCCTTATGGGTAAATACGCTAGAAAAGTAGCGCGCAGTGCGCGCGCGGCGCAGATACTCCCCCACAAGACTGGGCCTGATCTGCCTCCTGAAGTAATTGATGTATGTGTGGTATGGGGCCTGCTGCACATTGCCGCTATGTCTTGTTGTGCTTGCACAAGCTTTAGTATTCACGCTAGCCGAACTTTCGTCCAGAACATTAAATTTTGATTATATTGAAGCCTATTTACAATGTATAGCCTTTCCTGGGCGAAATCGAGGCCCACTCTTTGACCAGCCAGTTTTTCACAATGAATATGGGGCTCGTAGCGGTCTTGCCGAAATTTCTGCCACACCATGCCAACAATTGCTGAAGAAAATGTGAATTTTCGCTATTTTACACGGAATGATAAACTCTATCACCAATTTTGTTGCGTGTACACTACTTGCTTTCCCTCATGCAGTCCCATTTTTTATGGCTGATGTTACAATGGAGAGTCTAAAGGTTCTTCAATGGTCTCCAGCCGACACTACTTCTCAAAATGGCCAAACACGGGAATCACAACAATCTGAGGAGAGCACACCAGCTGTTGAGGGCCTTTAAAAGGCACACATGGGACCGACCAGCCAAGAAAATTTTAATGGCAGCAGTCAAGCTATTTGATTGGGTCACCTCAGCTGACAAAATACAAGTTCATCAGGTTGTTATTGACCATGAGAGAAGTTTTGGCCAGGTGCGCAGACTACCCGATGACTGGGTACAACGTTGGTATGATGATGTGAAGGCTGCACCGCCTGTGGACCTCCTTTTCTATAAAGCGACTTGTATGTGTGCTGTGATGTTTCGTGTTGTCTCCGTTGTTCAGTTGACTGTGTGATATCTTTCTACACCCCATTTGTCTGTAGCTACACGCTGGGTACTTTTGGGGGGTCAGCATGTTTACGCTGCTGCCCAAGCACACAAATAGCGGTTTGAGATGCAAGACATGGAGACCCCTAGGTGGTGTTTGGTATTTGGGGAATATGAAGTCAAACAAGCTTGCCTCCTTAGCGTCAAATGCCGTCTTGCAGGCTTAGTTTAAACTACTTTGGAACGAATGTCACTGCTTTTGGACAAGCTTCAAGATGAAAAGGAACAACATGAGACCCTGCTGTATCACACTACCGTAATGCTTGAGAAGTGTGGTGCAACTGCCCAGGAAGCCACACTGGTGTCTTTCTATTTTAGATTTTGTAGATGTGGGCCGATTTTGACGCCACCACGGCATTCTTCCAAATACCGGCTTCATACTTTTTCCTTTGCGGCCCACTGTGGCCAAAAGGTGGGACAGTGTCGGGCAGTTGGTGAAATATGTCCGTGCTAATGCAATTGATGCCATGGTAGCCATGGAGAAGCCAAAGGTGCCAGAAGGAAAATCGCCTCAAAGAGGTTGTTAGATCAAGCACAATCACGAAAGCCACAGATCCCCATTGTTGGGGGATATTAGCATTCCAGTGTTTGACATGGGATGCTTCACCCCTTGTAAAACCATCATTTTGAGAGATGAAATTTCTCCTCAAGGAATTTTTTGGTTTTGACCTCTCAGGCCCTCTCTTGCTAGGTAGCTTTTGGGGGGGGGGGTGACCCCTTTTGGCCCTAAAAAGTTCTACAACAGCCTCAAAAGGGGCCATTTTTGGACCAAACAGGGTCCAAATGGGGTCATAACCACATTTTATCAGATGTGATCTTGGACCCTTTGGGATCTTCAAACACGCACTGTTATTTCGTGTTGAGCCCTTGGTTCACCAGTTTAGCCCCCTAGATATCCCAAAAAGGCTTGGCATTGGGCCATTTCCAGACCAAAGCAAGGCACAAAAGGGTGAAAAAATGCATTTCCAGAACTGACCCTCAAGCGCTTGGGATGCATGCTTGTTTTGGGCCTATGTGCACCCCACAATAGCCTTTTTCAGCCTTCTAGCCCATGGGTGCTACTCTCATGTGGTGCCTGCAGCACTTGCGGCACGCCTTTGGAATAAGTCAGGCAACAAATGGGATCAGTTCATTTTCGTATTTTAGATTATTTTTTGCACTCCACCCCTCTACACAGTGTGTGTGTGTGTGTGTGTGTGTGTGGGTGGGTGGGTTTCCTGCGCAGAGTGTGTGTGTGTTTGAGAGCAGAGTGGCTGAGAGGCGGTTCCACTGCATTGAAAATTAGCTGAAATAGCACCCGAACCGGAGCCAAAGGAGAGATGCACACACCACAGAGCATTGGGAGCAGGTGCGTTTAGGAAGCAGTTCGCTATAGAGCGAGGGCAAGGCCAAATATTTTTTTTAGGAAGTTGCTTCCTAGCCCTTGATAATTGTTGAACAATTCATGCTCCATTTTTTGTTTTGTCGCCGAGAGAGTCCTCAAAAACCACAACAAAAGGGTGAGATTTCCCAGCACTTTTCATATTGAGCTGGGCCCACAGTCTCTCTTTTGCAGAGAGCAGTGGGTTTCTTGGGGAGGGTTTTCTTCATTAAGGACCCTTCTCCCCCGCTTGTTGACTGTGACCCCCATAGTGAACCCGTGCGCGCAAGGAGGGCAGAGAGAGGGTCCATGGTCGTGTGCACTGTCCACCTATACCCAGCCAAGGTCCCAAAATATGCAGGATGCACAGGATGTTTTGTGTGGTACCTCACTTGATGTATCGACTCTGCTTGCTCATGTTCGTGTATGCTGTTCTTCTGTCATCGTCATCATCTGATGATGAGTCCCGCCCACGTTTGCCTGCTCGCGGGGTTTCGTTCATCATCGCCCGTGCGGCACTGATGCACTGACCCATACTCACCAAGCGCTTCACGCACCACCTGCAGCAGGGCCTTCTTGTCGTTCGACACGCCCTTGGAGCCTGTGGTCTCGACTACGATTTCCTTGATCGGTCATGGGCCACCGACACTCCTTGCATGCACAGGCTGGGAGATTAACTGGTGGGTGGACAATGCTAGGTTGCACAGCAAGGACCCTTGCATCACTGAAGTGCTGCCGCTTCAGGATTGTCCCATTGGAAACCAAAAATGGTCCAAGCAAAATTGGCAACACATGGTTTTGCCGGAGTGATGCCAGACCCCTAAAGAAGGCAAAACTGGTATTCTTAGCCCACTTTGAGGCATTGACCACTCGGTCCAATACACCCACCTTTGTCAAATTTGTGGCACCATGTTGTGCAAATAGCTAGGGTTACTGGGGCAGTAATTACTGGGGTGAACAATGGGTCAAATTTAATTTTTTCCAATACTGATTGGTGACTACTTAGGACGGCGGGGGCGAATGGTGTTTTTGAGCCATGAACGACCATTGTTTGCTCAATTTGTTCCTACCGCCTGCCAAGGTGCCTGGAAAATGGCCTGTTTCGGGCACCAAAAAATGGGTCAAAGTGTGTTTTTGCAAGAGCCATGGAGCACCAAGTGCTTTTTGCCCATGTTCCATCTTTTTTGATACATATGCAATGTGTAATATCTCTCGGGGACGTTGCCGAACCTGCCAACTTTCTGGGTTTTCGGGGGTCGGTGCCATTGTTGCCTCATTTGTGCCCACTGAGTGTCCCGAAGGTAGGGGTATGTGGGGTATATTCGGAAAGCCCTTGAAAAGGGCTATTTGGAACACCCTGGGTCTGCATGCTGTACTGACAACATGTTTAAGATTTTTGTCCGTTTCGGGCGGTGCATGTGTTGCTTGCTGCCTCTTTTTTTCAACAGGCAGCTGCCATGTCTTCATACAAATTCACGCCACGGGCTGTTGCTTCCCCGGATGCACCACAAAAGCCTGTGTTGATCCGAGACGAAAAAGTTAAATGGCTGGATTTTGGCAGCACACCCGACCCAGTGAATCTGCAGCCCCATCCTGGTTGTGTATGGCTGAAATCAGGATACAGTGAGGCGATTCCCTGGCGCAAGGTGGGGTTGATCAAACAACGAAACGTGGACCTCACAACCGATGGCCTGTGGGCCATGCCCCTTAACGAGGGTTGGGTGCCAGTGAAAGCACGGAGGTTGCAGGATTGGCAAAAATTGAAGAAATATGTCCCTGTCCACAAACAGGGGGATGTCTGCCCTAATGGGGTCACCGCCCTGCCTGAAAAAAGCAATGCTGACAGTGACAGTGATTCTGAATAAAAATGGATAAACGGTGCAGTGCCGTGTTTGTGTGCACCGTCCCATGTGTTGTGCTGCGCTGAAAAATGTCAACCCCTCCCCCCCAAACCCATACATTTCTGAAACGGCATTTTCTTGCAGATTTCAAAAAGTATACACATACCCCCCCCCCAGGTGACGACATGTTTGCACACGGAAGCAAAAGTTGTAGAAAGTGCCGAAAAGTGCCAAAACCCAGAAAGTTGGCAGGTTATGAATGTCCCCGAGAGATATGCATGGTGATATGTGCAGGATGGACACATCACATTGTCAAGGTTCTTTTTCCACCAGCTCACTCCCAGTTCACTTTCTCCCAGCCTTCACCTGCCGCAGGTGATGATGTTTGTCGGCAAGCGCACGGGATCCGTCTCGACCATGGCCAATGCAAGCCACCACCGCGCCGATGGGCTGGCCTCACTTGTTGTGTTGGTTGGAATCTTGGGGGCACAGATGGGTTGGGTCTTCGCAGATCCTTTGGCAGGGCTACTTGTGGTGGCTGTGATTTTCCGGGCGGCCTTCAACATCATGGTGCAGTCCTTCCATGATTTGACCGACGGCGTGCCAGATTTCGGTGCGTTCTTGTGTACATGTTTTCGCTGATAAGTGTGACTCTATTGTTTTGATTGTTGGCCTGACAATTTGTCATCACCAGTGCCCGCCTCTTGATTTTCCACAGTGGGTTGGTCCCTTGCGCGCGCACAAACACACACAGAGGTTCTGACTCCGTGGACAGCGGCGGGACAGGCAACATCATAGACCCTCCCTCTTGAGGAACTCTGCAGCATCCTACCGCTACTAGAATCCACTCATGGGTCACCCATGTTAATGATACACAAGGGCTTAGGCAACCCTAACCCTGTCCCACGGGCCCTTCCCTGACCCAAGAGCGTCTCGGACAATATGGGGAGGGGGACTCCGGGAGGGCAGAAATTCGCGGGGAAATTTTTGCCATCAAGAAAAGTGGCAAAAATCACCTCGAAGAGAGGTTGTTAGCTCAAGCGCAGGCGCGGGCATCGTATACCACCCTTTTTTGGGGGTCATTCGCGTAGCATGCCCCAAGGCATGATTTTTGATGTCCAACCCCTTGTAAAATCATTATTTTGTCCAATAAGACAATCCTCCAATGGATTTTTCGATTCTGAGGCCTCTATCCCCTGAAACTGGATAACACTTTTTTTGGGCCGGGTGGAGGTGGGGGGGTAGGGTCAAAATTTTTTGACCAGAAGGCTTCAAGCGGTGGGGAGACTGGTGACCGTCAGCACGAGCACCGGTCGAATGGTAATGCAGCCGGCCGCTGATGGACGGGTCGGCGGTTCGATTCCCGGTCGGCAGCCTGTTTGACGCGTCAAACAGGCTGCCGACCGGGATTCAAACCGCTGACATACCAGCCTGCGGGTGGCTGCATTACGATTTGAGTGTGGCTTGTTTTGGCTAAATATATCCTCCCCAGTGCACGAAGCCAAGGAAAAAAACCAAAACTGGGTGTTTCTGTCTGCCTGCCTGCTTGCCCGACTGACTGTCTGACTGACTGCTTGCCTAACCTACTGACTGATTGGCTGACTGTCAGCCTCTCTTCGAGATGCACTGCCGAAGGCAATCGAATTTCACCCTCGACAAATTTTTGAGCTGTGGGACCCAGGGTTCTTCTGAGTGTGCGTCCCACCTTTGGGAGGGGGATCTCAGAATTTTTAGGGTGGGTGGGACTCCAGCCCCCCTCCCCCCCACCAGGGTTTAGGCTAACCCCTGTCTCATTGGCCCTTCCCTGACCCAAGAGCATCTAGGACAATAATAGCCAGGTGTCCTCGGTCTCCTCGTTAATACTACAAGCGCACAGACGTCCGCTGGATGCGCGCTGGGGCTATCCGTGGTGGCAGCTCACACTCCTGGGGTGCCGCTCGTGCCCCGCGTCAGGACGCTGCAGGGGTCTTGGGGCAGCCAATGCGTATCTCACCCTGGGGGCATGGGAGCTGCACCCGGGATTTCTTTTTGACCGGAAATTTCCGTATTTTGGCCGGATCAGGGAAAACTAGTGATTTGCAGAAACTACCAAATTCGCCCTTCTCTCATTTTTCAAAATTTTTTCAAATGACCTTTCACCGGATCTAGTGAAACTATTTTAGATTATAATTTGATTGATTGTATTGTGGGACTCTCCAAATCATACTCGAAAGACAATGAAATTCATCCTTTCCGCGACCTCAGCAATTTCTTGTCCCGAAATATGTCCTCACTCGCCTAACATCCGGTAAAGAAAAAATCAACCTCCTTGTGCAGGTTTGGTTGGTCTGGGACCGCCTGGTACGCATTGACTACCCCAAGGGGGTGGCCACGGCAGCCCTTGTTCATGGAGGCCATTCTCTGTTGGGCAGTGAGCCTCCCGTCGTTTCCGGGCCAAGGACACGGCACGTACGTGGAGCTGGCTATGGACTTTCAGGCTCATGCGGCACAGCGCTCCCAGCACGAGGGGACCACCGGCTGTGTGGGGTCATGTTACCTTTGCGCGCTAGCGGTCAAGTTTTGAAGGAGGCGCTGGACCATGTGCAACCCCACATGTAGACAGGCGACCTTTTTTAGGAAAAGGAGGTATGGATGGCGAAATCCCACCTCCTAACAAAGGCGATGGCGGGTGAGGCCACGTTGGGCGCGGACGTGAAGAGGCTGGGGCGGGCCGGCCGCGAGCTGCACGCGGGCTCCACCGGCGCCCCCACTGCACCTTGCCCCAGAGGCGTAGCAAGGTGGGATGGAAGAGGGTGGGGCAGCGGCGCCCCATGCAGACCCTGTGGGATGCGCATAGGGCTTGCGCGTGCAAGTCATGTCGGCGGCACATGTGGGTGCGGCATTGGTGCTCTCGGCACCACGAGTGACCCCCTCTGGCAGGTGTCCGAGGTGGGCGATGCACAACCGCGTAGAGTATTTTTTTGCGACAGGGGGAGTGCCCCCCCAGGAGGCGGGGACAATGTGGAGATCGCCTCGCAGAGGTCGGCTGCCTATCAAGCGTCCACAGAACGGAAAGGGGACCTATGCCGTATGAGACAAGTGCAGGTCATGCTTCATCCCGATTTCCTCAACAATTGTGCCACACAGCTGCAACCCAAGACGGGCGGAGCACCGGTGTTGGAGGGTGGGTTGGTTGCATATGACGGCTTGACTGTGCTCCTGCCCATGGTGCACCTTGGTGGGGGGAAGGTTACGTGGTGGGTGCCATGGTGCGGTAAGACAATGCCATTCGGGCAGTTGCGTCTCCACATTGCCTTCGACTTGCACACCAGCGATTCGCAGGCCCGATGCTGCGCGGACTTTGGCCGCGTGCGCTAAAGGGCGGGGGACCGTAGGACGAGCCGACATCATGTTGCAACGGGCTGTTTTGTGGATTTAGCATGAAGGCAGCTAGGAAGCAGTCGATGCGGGCGTTCCCTGGCAATGCCCTATGACCGGTTGTGGGTCGCATTGGCGCCACAACATGCGGCATCACTGTGAGATGCACCACTGTGGCTTTCGTGTTTAGACGAGCGGGCTGCCGCCTGGGATTGGGGCCTTGGGGAGCTGCTTGCTTTTGAGGAGGGGGAGGCCGCGTCTTGGGGGACGAAACAAAAGTCGCGATGGACAGTTATGGGGCTTTGGGCAAAGGGCAAAAAGTTGCGACGGTCCATTAGTGCTGCCCTCCTCTCATAGGACCCTATCCCGAACTCTAACTCTAACCAGGGCAACGTCGTGCCCCAGGTAGTCAACAGTTTGATGAGGATGACTCCGAGGCGTGTGGTGCCTGGGAGGCATATGCATGGCAAGGGTGCTCATGTGCGGCGGATTGAGCGCCAGGATGTGGACTCCTTTCGGAGCGGCTTTGATAGCTCCACATCCAATTCGGATTTAGATTTAGATAGCTCTACCTCCTCGCGGTCGGATGTATCGGCAGCTCTCTCAGTGGCGGCATCCAAGGCGTCCGTTACCCAAAGTTCTCCACGTCGGGACGCGGGCCGTTGGTCACAATGCCAAGCCTCCCTGCTAGGTCTGTGGGGTGAGTGCGGAGTTTGGGGCCTCCTGCCCCACGCCACGTCCCAAAGTGAACCCCCCCCCCCCCCAAGAAAAAATGGAGTAAAGACACGGTTTGCCAAAGCACAAATGCTGCGAGGAATTTCTTATCTAGTGACACCCCCAGTATGACTTCATTCTGCATGTGAGGTGGCGCCTCTCAGCCTATGTAGAACACATCCGCTTGCCCATCAACTTACCGGGACGACGTCCTAATGGTTTGTAGCCCAATGGAAAAGACCGCAGCTCATTTTACGGCCAAGAAACAGGGAAGGTAAAACTGGGTCATTGCCAAAACGTGGCCGCAAGGACCAACGTTGTGAGGAGTACTTGTGTGACTTGGTGACACCGTCGGTCTTGCTTTCTTCTGCATGGTCTGTGGCGCCTCTAAGCCTTTGCGGAACACATCCGCTTGCCCAAAGGCTTAGCTAGACGACAACGTAATGGTTTGGGGCACAACAGACCGGACCGCCGCTCATTTTTTGTGCGAAGAAACGGGCAAGGGAAAATGCGTCATTGCCAAACCGTAGCCAAAAGGACCAAAGTTGTGGGGACTACCTCTTTGACTTCGTGACACCATTGGTCTTGCTTGCTTCTGCGTGTCGTGCGGCGCCTCTTAGCCTTTGCGGAACACATCCGCTTGCCCATGAGCTTACTGGCACGACAACGTAATTGTTTGCGGCCCAACGGAAAAGACCGCAGCTCATTTTTCTGCTAAGAAACGGCTCAGGTGAAAACGTCATTGCCAACCCGTGGCCGGAAGGACCAATGTTGTGAGGAGTACATATGTGACTTGGTGACACTGTCAGTCTTGCCTCCTTCTGCATGTCGTGCGGCGCCTTTCAGTCTTTGCGGCACACATCCGGTGGCCCATCGGCTTACCGGGACGACAGCGTAATGGTTTGCGGTCCACCAGTAAGGATAGCAGCTCATTTTTCTGCTAAGAAACGGTCAAGGTCAAAATGGGTCATTGCCAACCCGTGGCCGGAAGGACCAATGTTGTGAGGAGTACATATGTGACTTGGTGATAGCGTTCCTCTTGCTTTCTTCTGCTTGTCGTGCGGCGCCTCTCAGCCTTTGCGAAACACATCCGCGTGCCCATCGGCTTAGCCCAACGACAACATACTGGTTTGTAGGCAAACGGAAAAGACCGCATCGCATTTTTCTGTGAAGAAACGGGCAAGGCAAAGCGGGTGATTGCCATACCTTAGCCAAAAGTGCCAACGTTGTGAGGAGTGCATATGTGACTTGGTGACACCGTCAATCTTGTTTTCTTCTGCATGTTGTGCGGCACCTCTTGGCCCTTGCAGAACACATGTGCTTGCCCATCGGCTTTCCGGGACGAAAACATAATGGTTTGCAGCCCGACGGAAAACACCGCATCTCATTTTCCTGTGACGAAACGGGCAAGGGAAAGCCAGGGATTGCCATACCTTAGCCAAAAGGGCCAATGTTGTGAGGACTACATCTCTTACTTGGTGACACCGCTAGTTGTGATTTCTTCTGCATGTGGTGCGGCGCCTGTGAGCCTATGGGGGCCTCTAGGGACCTATGGGGACCTTTGGGGCCCTCTAGGGACCTACGGGGACCTATGGCGGCCCATGGGGGCCCATGGGGACCTTTGGGGACCTTTGGGGATGTATGGGGACCTTTGGGGCCCTCTAGGGACCTATGGGGACCTTTGGGGCCCTCTAGGGACCTATGGGGACCTATGGGGACACCTGGGGCCTTGTAGGGGCCTATGGGGACCTATTGACACCTATGGGGACCTATGGGGACCAACGTAGACCTTTGGGGCCCTGTAGGGACCTTTGGGGACCTTTGGGGTCTTTTGGGGACCTATGGGGACCTTTGGGGGCCTCTAGGGACCTATGGGGACCTTTGGGGCCCTCTAGGGACCTATGGGGGCCTATGGGGGCCTATGGGGACCTATGGGGACCTTTGGGGATCTATGGGGACCTTTGGGGCCCTCTATGGACCTATGGGGAACTATTGGGACACCTGGGGCCCTGTAGGGGCCTATGGGGACCTATTGACACCTATGGGGACCTATGGGGACCAATGTAGACCTTTGGGGCCCTGTCGGGACCTATGGGGACCTTTGGGGTCTTTTGGGGACCTATGGGGGCCTCTAGGGACCTATGGGGACCTTTGGCGCCCTCTAGGGACCTATGGGGATCTATGCTGGCCTATGGGGGCCTATGGGGACCTATGGGGGCCCATGGGGACCTTTGGGGACCTTTGGGGACCTTTGGGGACCTTTGGGAATTGGGACCTTTGGGACTCTCTAGGGACCTATGGGGAACTATTGGGACCTATGGGGACCTTTGGGGCCCTCTAGGGACCTATGGGGACACCTAGGGACCTACGAGGGCCTATGGGGGCCTATGGGGACCTATTGACACCTGTGGGGACCTATGGGGACCAATGTAGACCTTTGGGGCCCTGTCGGGACCTATGGGGGCTGTTGGGGTCTTTTGGGGACCTATTGGGGCCTCTAGGGACCTATGGGGACCTTTGGGGCCCTCTAGCGACCTATGGGGACCTATGGCGGCCTATGGGGGCCTATGGGGACCTATGGGGGCCCATGGGGACCTTTGGGGATCTATGGGGACCTTTGGGGCCCTCTAGGGACCTATGGGGGCCTATGGGGACCTATTGACACCTATGGGGACCTATGGGGACCAATGTAGACCTTTGGGGCCATGTAGGGACCTATGGGGACCTTTGGGGACTTTTAGGGAGCTTTGGGGACCTATGGGGGCCTATGGGGACCTATGGGGGCCCATGGGGACCTTTCGGGATCTATGGGGACCTTTGGGGCCCTCTAGGGACCTATGGGGGCCTATGGGGACCCATTGACACCTATGGGGACTTATGGGGACCAATGTAGACCTTTGGGGCCATGTAGGGACCTATGACGACCTTTGGGGACCTTTGGGGACTTTTAGGGAGCTATGGGGACCTATGGGGGCCTATGGGGACCTATGGGGGCCCATGGGGACCATTGGGGACCTATGGGGACCAAAGTGGACCTTTGGGGCCCTGTAGGGGCCTACGGGGACCTTTGGGGACCTATGGGGACCTTTGGGGATCTGTGGGGGCCGATGGGGACCTTTAGGGTCCTTTGCGGTCCTTTGGGGACCTTTGGGCACCTATGGGGGCATTTGGGGACCTATGGAGTCCTATGGGGACCTCTAGGGACCTATGGGCACCTATGGGGACCTATGGGCCCCTTTATGGAGCTATGGGGACCTATGGGGGCCTATGGGGCCCTCTAGGGACCTTTGGGGATCTATGGGGGCCGATGGGGACCTTTTGGTACCTATGGGGACCTTCGGGGTCCTTTGGGGTCCTTTGGGGACCTTTGGGCACCTATGGGGACCTATGGGGATCTATGGGGTCCTATGGGGACCTATCGGGTCCTATGGGGACCTATGGGGTCATGGGCACCTACAGGGACCTATGGGGACCTATGGGCCCCTTTATGGACCTATGGGGTCCTATGGGGGCCTATGGGGACCAATGGTGGCCCATGGGGACCTATGGTGACCTATGGGGGCTTATGGGGCCCTTTGGGGCTCTGTAGGCACCTATGGGGACCTGTGGGGACTTTTGGGGACCTATGGGGACTTGTGGGGGCCTATGGGGACCTTTGGGGACCCATGGGGACCTTTGGGGGCCCATGGTGACCTTTGGGGACCTTTGGGGATCTATGGGGACCTATGGGGGCCTATGGGGACCTATGGGGACCCTTGGGGACCTTTTGGGACCCGTGGGGGCCTACGGGGACGTGTGGGGGCCTATGGGGACCTATGGGGACCTTTGGGGACCTACAAGGACGTTTGGGGAATTTTGGGGACCTATGGGGACCTGTGGGGGCCTTTGGGGGCCTATGGGGCCCTTTGGGTACCTATGGGGACCTTTGGGGTTCTTTGGGGACCTATGGGGGCCTCTAGGGACCTATGGGGAACTTTGCGGCCCTCTAGGGACCTATGGGGACCTATGGGGGCCTATGGGGACCTATGGGCGCCCATGGGGACGATTGGGGACCTTTGGGGACCTTGGGGGACCTTTGGGGATCTATGGGGACCTATGGGGCCATCTAGGGACCTATGGGGAACTATTGGGACCTATGGGGACCTTTCGGGATCGATGGGGACCTATGGGGGCCTATGGGGCTCTCTAGGGATCTTTGGGGCCCTCTAGGGACCTATGGGGGCCCATGGGGACCTATGGGGGCCCATGGGGACCTTTGGGGATCTATGGGGACCTATGGGCACCAATGGGGACCTTTGGGGCCACCTAGGGACCTATGGGGAACTATTGGGACCTTTGGGGCCCTATAGGGACCTATGGGGGCCTATGGGGCTCTCTAGGGACCTTTGGGGCCCTCTAGGGACCTACGGGGACCTATGGGGGCCTATGGGGGCCTACGGGGACCTATGGGGGCCCATGGGGGTCTTTGGGGACTTTTGGGGATCTATGGGGACCTATGGGCACCAATGGGGGCCTTTGGGGCCATCTAGGGACCTATGGGGAATTATTGGGACCTATGGGGACCTTTAGGGACCTTTGGGGCCCTCTAGGGACCTACGGGGACCTATGGCGGCCTATGGGGACCTATGGGGGCCCATGGGCACTTTTGGGGACCTTTGGGGATCTATGGCGACCTATGGGCACCAATGGGGACCTTTGGGGCCCTCTAGGGACCTATGGGGAACAATTGGGACCTATGGGGACCTTCGCGGCACTCTAAGCACTGTGGGGACCTATGGTGATGTGGCCTATGGGGGCCTATCGGGACCCATTGACACCTATGGGGACCTATGGGGACCAATGTCGACCTTTGGGGCCCTGTAGAGACCTATGGGGACCTTTGGGGTCTTTTGGGGACCTTAGGGGCCCTATGGGGGCCTCTAAGGACCTATGGGGACCTTTAGGGAGCTATGGGGACCTATGGGGGCCTATGGGGACCTATGGGGGCCCATGGGGACCATTGGGGACCTATGGGGACCTATCGGCACCTATGGGGACCTTTGGGGCCCTCTAGGGACCTATGGGGACCTACGGGGACCTATGGGGACCTATGGGGACCCATGGGGGCTGGGGGTAAATGGGGACCTATTGACACCTATGGGGACCAAAGTGGACCTTTGGGGCCCTACAGGGGCCTATGGGGACCTATGGGCGCCCATGGGGACGATTGGGGACCTTTGGGGACCTTGGGGGACCTTTGGGGATCTATGGGGACCTATGGGGCCATCTAGGGACCTATGGGGAACTATTGGGACCTATGGGCACCTTTCGGGATCGATGGGGACCTATGGGGGCCTATGGGGCTCTCTAGGGATCTTTGGGGCCCTCTAGGGACCTATGGGGGCCCATGGGGACCTATGGGGGCCCATGGGGACCTTTGGGGATCTATGGGGACCTATGGGCACCAATGGGGACCTTTGGGGCCACCTAGGGACCTATGGGGAACTATTGGGACCTTTTGGGCCCTATAGGGACCTATGGGGGCCTATGGGGCTCTCTAGGGACCTTTGGGGCCCTCTAGGGACCTACGGGGACCTATGGGGGCCTATGGGGGCCTACGGGGACCTATGGGGGCCCATGGGGGTCTTTGGGGACCTTTGGGGATCTATGGGGACCTATGGGCACCAATGGGGGCCTTTGGGGCCATCTAGGGACCTATGGGGAATTACTAGGACCTATGGGGACCTTTGGGGCCATATAGGGACCTATGGGGGCCTATGGGGCTCTCTAGGGACCTTTGGGGCCCTCTAGGGACCTACGGGGACCTATGGCGGCCTATGGGGACCTATGGGGGCCCATGGGCACTTTTGGGGACCTTTGGGGATCTATGGCGACCTATGGGCACCAATGGGGACCTTTGGGGCCCTCTAGGGACCTATGGGGAACAATTGGGACCTATGGGGACCTTCGCGGCACTCTAAGCACTGTGGGGACCTATGGTGATGTGGCCTATGGGGGCCTATCGGGACCCATTGACACCTATGGGGACCTATGGGGACCCATGTCGACCTTTGGGGCCCTGTAGAGACCTATGGGGACCTTTGGGGTCTTTTGGGGACCTTAGGGGCCCTATGGGGGCCTCTAAGGACCTATGGGGACCTTTAGGGAGCTATGGGGACCTATGGGGGCCTATGGGGACCTATGGGGGCCCATGGGGACCATTGGGGACCTATGGGGACCTATCGGCACCTATGGGGACCTTTGGGGCCCTCTAGGGACCTATGGGGACCCATGGGGACCCATGGGGGCTGGGGGTAAATGGGGACCTATTGACACCTATGGGGACCAAAGTGGACCTTTGGGGCCCTACAGGGGCCTATGGGGACCTTTGGGGACCTATGGGGATCTGTGGGGGGCGATGGGGACCTTTGGGGTCCTTTGCGGTCCTTTGGGGACCTTTGGGCACCTATGGGGGCTCTTGGGGACCTATGGAGTCCTATGGGGACCTCTAGGGACCTATGGGCACCTATGGGGACCTATGGGGGCCTATGGGGCCCTCCAGGGACCTGCGGGGACCTTTGGGGATCTATGGGGGCCGATGGGGACTTTTGGGTACCTATGGGGACCTTCAGGGTCCTTTGGGGTCCTTTGGGCTCCTTTGGGGACCTTTGGGCACCTATGGGGACCTATGGGGATCCATGGGGTCCTATGGGGACCTATCGGGTCCTATGGGGACCTATGGGGACCTATGGGGACCTATGGGCGCCTTTATGGACCTATGGGGGCCTATGGGGCCCTCTAGGGACCTATGGTGGCCCATGGGGACCTATGGTGACCTATGGGGACCTATGGGCACCTATGGGGGCTTATGGGGACCTATTCACACCTATGGGGACCAATGTGGACCTTTGGGGCTCTGTAGGCACCTATGGGGACCTGTGTGGACTTTTGGGGACGTATGGGGACCTATGGGGACTTGTGGGGGCCTATGGGGACCTTTGGGGACCTATGGGGACCTTTGGGGACCTATGGTGACCTTTGGGGACCTATGGGGACCTATGGGGGCCTATGGGTACCTATGGGGACCTTTGGGGACTTATGGGGACCTATGGGGACCTATGGGGACCTATGGGGACCCTTGGGGACCTTTGGGGACCTATGGGGACCTGTGGGGGCCTATGGGGACCTATGGCGACCTTTGGGGATACAGGGACGTTTGGGGACCTTTGGGGACCTATGGGGACCTGTGGGCGCCTATGGGGACCTATGGGGTCCTTTGGGGACCTATGGGGGCCTCTAGGGACCTATGGGGAACTTTGCGGCCCTCTAGGGACCTATGGGGACCCATGGGGGCCCATGGGGACCATTGGGAACCTTTGGGGATCTATGGGGACCTATGGGCACCAATGGGGACCTTTGGGACCATCTGGGGTTCTATTGGGACCTATGGGGACCTTTGGGGCCCTATAGGGACCTATGGGGACCTATGGGGGCCTATGGCCTATGGGGCTCTCTAGGGACCTTTGGGGCCCTCTAGGGACCTACGGGGACCTATGGGGGCCTATGGGGGCCTACGGGGACCTATGGGGGCCCATGGGGACCTTTGGGGACCTTTGGGCACCAATGGGGACCTTTGGGGCCCTCTAGGGACCTATGGGGAACATTTGGGACCTATGGGGACCTTTGGGGCCCATCAAGCCCTATGGGGACCTATGGTGATCTGGCCTATGGGGGCCTATCGGGACCTATTGACACCTATGGGGACCTATGGGGACCAATGTCGACCTTTGGGGCCCTGTAGAGACCTATGGGGACCTATGGGGGCCCATGGGGACTTTTGGGGACCTATGGGGACCTTTGGGGACCTGTGGGGGCCTATGGCCACCTATGGCGTCCTTTGGGTACCTATGGGGACCTTTGGGGTCCTTTGGGGACCTATGGGCACGTATGGGGACCTTTGGGGCCCTCTAGGGACCTATGTGGACCTATGGGGACCTTTGGGGACCTCTAGGGCCCTATGGGGACCTTTGGGGGCCTATGGGGACCGATGGGCACTTTTTAGGACTTATTGACACCTATAGGGACCTATGGGAACCTATGGGCACTTGTGGGGGCCTATGGCCCATGGGGACCTATGGTGACCTATGGGGACCTATGGGCACCTACGGCGGCCTATCGGGACGTATGGAAATCTATGGGCACCTGTGGGGCCTATGGTCCATGGGGACCTATGGTGACCTATGGGCACCTATGGGAGCCTGTGGGGACTTATGGCACCTATGGTGATCCTTGGGGAGTATGGGGACCTTTGGGGACCTATGGGGGCCTATGGGGACCTATGGGGACCTTTGGGGCCCTCTAGGGACCTATGGGGATCTATGGGGACCTATGGGGTCCTTTGGGGACCTATGGGGACCTATGGGGTCCTATGGGGTCCTTTGGGGACCTATGGGGACCTATGGGGACCTATGGGGTCCTTTGGGGACCTATGGGGACCTATGGGGACCGATGGGGGCTTATGGGGACCAAAGTGGACCTTTGGGGCCGTTTAGGGACCTTTGGGGACCCGTGGGGGCCTATGGGGACCTTTGGGGACCTTTGGGGACCTATGGGGACCTATGGGGACATGTGAGGGCCTATGGGGTCCTTTGGGTACCTATGGGGACCTTTGGAGTCTTTTGGGGGCCTATGGGGACGTTTGGGGACCTATGGTGACCTTTGGGGCCCTTTGGGGTCTTTTGGGGCCCATGGTGACCTTTGGGGACCTATGGGGACCTTTGGGGACCTATGGTGACCTTTGGGGACCAATGTGGACCTTTCGGGACCTATGGGGGACTATGGGGACCTTTGGGGACCCTTGGGGACCTTTGGGGACCTATGGCCCTCTAGGGACCCATGGGGACCAATGGGGACCTAAGGGGACCTTTGGCGCCCTCTAGGGACCTATGGGGACGTATGGGGACCCATGGGGACCTGTTGGGGCTGGGGCCCATGGGGACCTATTGACACCTATGGGGACCTTTGGGGACCAATGTGGACCTTTGGGGCCCTGTAGGGGCCTATGGGGACCTTCGGGTACCTATGGGGACCTTTGGTGATCTGTGGGGGCCTATGGGGACCTTTGGGTACCTATGGGGACCTTTGGGGGCCTATGGGGACCTATGGGGTCCTTTGGGGACCTATGGGGACCTATGGGGACCTATGGGGGCCTATGGGGACCTATGGGGGCCTATGGGGACCTATGGGGACCTACGGGGACCAATGGGGACCTATGGGGCCCTCTAGGGGTTCATGGGGACCTATGGGGGCCTATGGGGACCAATGGGGACTTTTTAGGAATTATCGACACCTTTGGGGACCTATGGGCACCTATTGGCACCTATGGGGGCCTATGGGTATTTATGGCACCTATGGGGATCTTTCGGGAGCCATTGGCACCTTTGCGGCCCTTTGGGGACCTATGGGGGCCTATGCGGGCCCATGGGGACCTACGGGCGCCTATGGGCACCTAGGCTGACCCATTGGTACCTATGGGGACCTTTGGGCCCCAATGGGGACCTAATCGCACCTATGGTGACCTTTGGGGACCCATTGGCACCTATGGGGGCCTATGGGGGCCTATCGGGACCTAGTGGGGCCTATGGGGGCCTATGGGGACCCACGAGGACCTATGGGGGCCTATGGGGACCCATGGGTACCCAAGGGGGCCTAAGGGGACCTATGGGGACCTACGGGGACCTAGCGGGGCTATGGAGACCCTATGGGTGCCCATGGGGACCTATGGGACCTATGGGGACCTTTGGGGCCCTATGGGGACCCTTGGGCACCTTTGGGGACCTATGGGGAGTTTTGGGGACCTATGGGGACGTATGGGCACCTATGGGGCCTTTTTCGGATTCTGGTTGTTTAGTGTTTTCCAGCTTTTCCATCTTGGCTTGATCTTCCTCAACCCCTGGATTTTTTTTATTTTTTTCTTGGCTGGGAGGCATCAGCTTTTTGCACACCCATTTTGACACCCCCCCCCCCTTCCTCCAAGCATCATACCTTTTTTAGACATATCACACATCTTGTTGTATACACTGCAAACACAACATGCCACATCAAACATCAGACATCAGGCTTTATACACAATCCTGGTGCAAGCTAGAGCATATGACAGGCTAGCCCTAACCAACCAACCACCCTTCAACTCCTTCGCAGTAGCGTACAGGACCTGAATAGGCCAGCAACCACCCCCTAAAATGGACCACCAGTTGCGTGTCGCAACATTGCGTGCGCTCGCAGCGACCCCCCAGCCGTCGCAGGGAGGCAGCTTGCTGGGCGTTGTCATTAAAAGGTCACTGCCCTCCTGAATGTGGTCCTATGGTAACATGGTTTCCAACCCTTTGCATAAGTGTCCAAGACTTAAGAGATCGATGACCCCCCTTAATATGGGAGTTGCCAACCCTCCCACCACCCCCAACACACACAGAGACAGATCCCATATGGTCCCAGTTTTGTTGGGGCGGAAGGGGTAATCAAGAAGCTCCCAATTGCTGCTGTTCAGGAGACGTGAACATTCATACCCTCCTCAACGATGCCATGCGGACCAATTCCAATGCCAAATCATATGCGAATTTGCGGGCTCGCAAAATGGGTCCATTCATCGCCCTGCATTTTGATCTGCTCCTGGAGCCCTCATTAAATGTTCCAGAGGTTGCACGTGTGCAGCAGGATGTGCGGCAGCACCTGCTACATGCAAATCAGGCCATCACCGAAGTCGCCATCAATGTGCTGCCTGCCACTGCTGCCATGACAGCAGACACTGCAATGCCTGCACTTGCAGTAGCTTGAGATTCATGCGACTGCCAAGCAATCTGAAGTGGACCTCTTGCACCTCCCATGCTCACCAATGATAAGAGGACCAATATTGTGGTCATGGGGCAGGAGGCAGTGCATGGTGTTGGGGAAAGCGAGCAGATTCCTGATGGGCCAAGTACAAATATATGCTAGTGGACATCAGCCACCAATGCCAATGTGTCTCAGAATCCCTCACCCTGGCAACAGGCCATGGTGAGCCAGATCGCACGTTGCTTTTGTTGCTTTGCATACCCACCGAAGAATTGTTTCACCACCATGAGCTTCGAGGATGGGCATTGAGAGCCATTCACAGCAATGACACCCTGTGAACCAGTAGGTTGACCGCAGACCACAGCCCATGTCCAAGATCCAAGTTTGCTCCTAGTGTTCAGCTTCAATACAAGTATCGGGTGCCACTGGCTCCCCATCAGCTGTCTAGGACGCATATAGCAAGTTTGCCTGGAGGTTGCTGTTCTTTTTCAGACCCTCTCAGCACATGGGGTACCACCCGCACTATCCTCTGACCAGTTCCATGGCTGCACCAACATCTTCAAGATAGCCTGCCTCCATGAATAGAGTGGCAGGAGTCTGTCAGGATCTCATCCATTCATCTCAATTTGCATTGTTGGAGAAGCCCTTTTGTGACCTTGGATGATCCAGCCCCAGTCAGGAAGAGCTTCATTCTTCATCTGGCAGGGGGACCCATTGTCGGCGCCAAAGGCTCTTTTCCACGTGCTCCCAATGGGACACAAGGATAAAGACACAGCCTTTAAGCCCAAGGCCTATGCTCCTTGAACAAATGCAGTCTCTCTATTGATTGGCGAAACATTCCTTTGGCAAGTTCTGCACTGCCCCCACATTTTCAGATGGCTTTCATAAGTGGACACTATCATTTACACAATGCCATGGCCATTGAGTGTGTGTAAGGGAGCATTGCTGTTGGGAACAACCAACGGGGGTGGGTGGTCAAGTCACAACATGCTTGGAGTGCCATGTATTCTCACTGAGCCACATGTTGCATGTCCTGGTCCATGTGTTTTGTCACTGACGGTTCAGATTTTCTTTTTGCCACCACCACAATGCCCACTGGATTCTGTTTGCATCCAAACTTTCTACCAGGGGTACTGGGTTGCAGCCCCCCCCTCCCCCATCTCCTAAGTTTCACAGATGACTGGTGTCTTCTTTGTGCAGAAGACCTTCATTTCTCCCTGTCAGCAGCTTGCCTATCCAAAATAAGCAAGATATTGCCTGGCCCGCAAGTTCTTTCCCCAGCATGGTTTCTTCTGACCCTTGGGGCCAACTGTGCATTGAAGGTTCCTGACATGCGGTGCGGGTGCGTGGTGCGACTGAGGCCCGGTTGGCATAGAGCAGTGGTACCGTGGAATGTTGCCCAAAAACAGTCATAGGGGCCTTAGCTTCACAAATGGGTGCCCAATTGTTGTGTTTGGGTGGAATCAAGAATGTTGGGGTCCAAGATTGGGCAGCAGGGCATCTTGTAGATTCGAAAATGTTGGTTTTGCCTCCTTTGCTTTCCACAAGACACATGGCAATGAATGCTGACTTTTTGGCGCCCAGCAGTAGTGTCTTTTACTGTTGTGGGCCTCTCATCCTTCCTGGAGTGTGTCGCCATCAGCTATGAGCGCCCAGGGCATATGCAGTATTACTGCGATTGCTCCGTGGAGCGGCTCACCTTTCCGTTGTCCGCGCAGACTCTCCTGCTTCCAATCGCGGTCCTTCCCCACCGCCTACCGCCGACATCGGGTCTGCAGCACCTGCATCTGATGGTAGGAGTGTGCTGAGACCCTCCACATTGCGCTGTCACCACCGTCGCTGCCGCTGCCGCACGGTTGCAGCACTGATGCGCTGCCTTTGCTGGACACAAGACCAAAGACATTTCCATGGCAGCACCCATTCTGCCAGTACCGTGTTTTATCATGATCAGTGTCACCGTGTTCTTGCCTGAAAAAGTGGTGCAGTAAACTGGTACTTGACACGTCTGCCTCAGCGCGCGGTGCACTGAGGTACCCTCATTGGCTACCAGACAGCCCCAGTTTTCTTGTTCTCACAGTACAAGCATCCGAGCCAATACCTCAGAACAGATCTTGTTCAGCTTTTCTGGGATTTTACAGTCTGACCAGTCTGACCACGTTGCTAGGCCCACGTTTTTTAGTAGCAAGGCTCTCCCGCCAACAGGCAATGTAACTGCAAATTACAGCACATTGTTTCACATTTCCCTTCTCATGAGGAATGCAAGCATTTGAGTGCATAATCATCCGTACGGGGGAACGTCAGTGTGCTGGGTGCACGCCAGGCATCTTTTTGAGACATGTGTGCCCTTGACCAACGCTATCCTAGGTGCTATCCAAGACTCTCAATCCTAGGTGCTATCTAGGACTGGTATCCCATCCCTCCTCTTGATCAATAACCGCCCTTGATTAGTAACTGGGGGAGGGCGAGGGAACTGTCACTTTCAGTTTTCCAAATTAATTAGAAGGCTGCATACTGAGCTTCTCCTGTGTGTTTGCTGGTTGCACAAGGTGGTTTTATTGGTGCATTGCTGTGCACCTCAAAGTTCTTGCATCCAAGGCACTACACTGTACCCTGTATCACACAGAACACTTGTTTTTTTTTTCAGCAATTTCAGCCATGGATGTCTATCATGTGATGGGACAGGTACTTCAGGGTCGGCGTCAGCGTCAGCGTCAACGTCCGATGCCTTACAGGATGACACAGATTCTGATGTGTCATTGTTGACAGTGGTGTTGAATAACACAGTGTGTCAGACACTGAGATTGTGTTGACAACGAGTGCATGTGGAGTATGGTGGCTGGCAAACATTTTTGCCAACGAAAAATTGTCGTTCACGGATAATGTTCCTGAGCCAAACTGCTTGCCACAGGGGTTGGGGCCCCCTGTCAAATCTGCCGCCAAGCCTGCTCCCAAAGCTGCCAAACTCATGTTTAGCAATGATCAAAAGTTTAGCCTCAGTGGGACTGACAGTGCATTTCTATGTCACAGAGGGTGACAGGTAGTGGATGAAGGGGTCAAGGTCTGCCACATCTCTGCAGCTTTGATGATTGTAGCCGCCAGTCCGCCGAAAAACATGCTCGTTACGAGCCAAAAGGACAAAATCTCCCCATACGGTTGATTTGATTCCATATCTATGGTGTTGTTGTGTTTGGTGCTGACTCTGTGCAGTTCAGAACTGCACAGAGTCAGCACCAGAGTATTCTTGTGTGTCTCGGGGATGGTGGCAGACTCTTCTTGGGAGGGGAGAGGGGCTCACACTAAAACTCGTCCCAAACCATCTAGCGCCCCTTGTGTATCGCGATACCATCCAAAGCGTGCAATCTCTTCATAGTTTGTCCATGTCCTAATATGCTATGTACAACGCTTGACACGCAAAGAACAAACCTAAGACAGATAGGGTGATCTCACAATGTCATAAAGGAGTATTGGCCCGCCGGATTTAACCGTACCTGGGGTTCGGCGTACCTATCGGCTCGGCGTACTTATCGGCTCGGCGTACTTTCGGCCGGCCGAAAGTCCGGCCGTACCTTCGGCCCGCCGGCTCGGCCGGCCGAAGGTACGGCCGTACCTTCGGCCAGCTGATCGGCCAACCGAAGGTACGGTTTAATCCGTCACCCCCCCTTGTACTATTACCCCCAAATACTAACACCCCCCCCACCCCTATTATTACTAACAAGACTCCGTCACACAAGGCGGAAAACACAAAAGGCGGTCTGTGGCCACCGCAGGAGTCATGTTATTAAAGGGGCCACAGGCAAGGCGGTACACACAGAAGGCGGTGCACACACAAGGCGGAACACACAAAAGGCGGTCTGTGGCCACCGCGGAGTCATGTTATGAAAGGGGCCACAGGCAAGGTGGTACACACACAAGGCGGAACACACAAAAGGCGGTCTGTGGCCACCGCAGGAGTCATGTTATTAAAGGGGCCACAGGCAAGGCGGTACACACAGAAGGCGGTGCACACACAAGGCGAAACACACAAAAGGCGGTATGTGGCCACTGCAGGCGTCTTGTTATTAATATACAGGGGGGGGGGTTGTTAGTATATGGGGGTATTACTACAAGGGTGGATGATGGATTAAACCGTACCTTTGGCCGGCCGATTCGGCCGGCCGAAGGTATGGCCGTACTTTCGGCCGGCCGAAGGTACGGCCGGACTTTCGGCCATTTTTTCGGCCAAAACAAGGGGGGCGTGACGGATTAAACCGTACTTTCGGCCGGCTGATCGGCCGGCCGAAAGTACGCCGAGCCGATAAGTACGCCGAGCCGACAGGTACGCCGAACCCCAGGTACGGTTTAATCCGGTGAGCTAGGAGTATTTGCTCACTGACACTTGCTCAGGTTTGTGGGGTGTTGGACCACCTTGAGTCTGGTTTGGGACGTCCTTGGCCAATGTGCAAATTCCACCACCCCCTCCGCCCCTACTACCTCTCTCCCAAGCCCACACAAGGCCCGTTTGGGACGGGGATGAGCAAGCAGCTGACCTCCGCAGAGGAATGCTACCACTTACCCAAACCACCGCTGATTGAGTATGTTCATTTTGTATTATATGACCGAACAGTCAAAGGGAAATCCCGTCTCGGCCCATGCCAGACATGTTCTTTGGGGAGTCTTTGCACTGCGCGCGCACTGCGCGCTCCTTTTAGACTATGTTCCCCCGAAGAGCCCTCAAGCACACCCCTTGGAAATCCCTTAGAATTAAGTGACCCAAACCGCCCTAGCTCAAGAAAGTTGCAAACTAGCTTCCCTTCACATAACACACATCATGCACAACTGGAAAAGCCATGAACAGCGCATTGGTCGCCACCCTCAAGAACACACAACTGTCTCTCTGTTCCATTGTCAACTAAGAGGAAGGTTTTCTGGTTTGCCTTGCCTGTGTTGATGTTCCTGTTTGCTGGGTTTTTGTTTACTGAAAACCTTGATAGATTTTCCCAAACTGCAAAATGGCAAAGGACAGGTACAAAGCAGCTCAGATACCGGATCAAAATCAAAGTCAGGAAATAATCCTTCCACTTCAAAGCATAAGTAGCAAAGAGGGGCTGCACAAAAGACAATGCAGGTATAAATACATACCTTCAGTCAAGACACGTAGAAACAATTGATTTTATATGTGAAAACTGGCATCCGTCTGGCCTCAAGGATAGTCCCAAGCACTTCATGTGCACATTTTGACATGCAATGGAGTTGGTTAGGAATCAGGGGCAAGTAGGTGGGGGCCCCTAGTATCTCAAAGTATGGGTCTCTAGTACGGCCAGACGCCCAAATAGTTGCACTGCGCTTGAGGCGCCCCCCTTTGTATGCTCCTTGCATTGTAAATGGTGGATTTTTGCCTGGCCTCCATGAGAACTTATCCAAGAAAAAGGGAAATGGTGATTTTCTGCGAGCTATATTGGGGACGCCAAATTGAAGAGGATTAACATGGATGCATAACCCTTGCAATATTTGGCTATCCCAGGCAGGAAGGAAACAAAAGGTGATTTAACCCTAGCCGCATGGGGCACTCTAGGGCAATGAGGAAGAAAAAAGTGGCCATGTTGGGAACTCCCAAGGCAATCAATAAAAGGGTTGCAATACACCCGCACACTGTGGAGTTCACAACGGAGAGAAGCAAATTGGCCGCATAACCCTAGGCATGTTTAGGACACAGAAAACAACGAAATGATTCCCCCGCTGTATCGGGGGCTACAAAGCAGAGAGCAATACAATGCTCCCAAAGGCCTTACCGTTTTGGGTACTTCACATGCGTGATAAATGAAATTGCTACCTCACTCTTGCCGTGTTGGGGACCTAGATGCGAAGATGAATAGGGTGTCTCGATCCGAACCAAGGGGGGTCCCAAATGGCATGAATGTGAGGCAGGGGCCTCGGCATGCCAAAATCCTGAAGTAGGTGGATCCAAAACACTAGAGGCATGCAACAGAGGGCCGGGATGTCAAAATCTGAATTTGCAAGTTCCAATAAAAGTGAAATAGGGGGGGGTTCTAGAATGCCAAAAGAAGAAATCAAGCAATAAACTTTAGTTTTAACCCATCAGTGTGGTGAGAGTTCCAGACCAGGATAGCGGGGGAGGTGTTAGAGTTCAATTCCCCCTCCTCCTCCACTGCAGCTTGATGATTCGAGCCACGAGCCGGTACCGAACATAGTATTGAATTTCTATTGCTGCGTGTTATTGCTTTGTTTGTGAATTACACTCGTGGGAACAAATGCCGCCGGCTAAGTGTCGTAAAGTCGTTTTCTCTGTTGATGAAGCTATGCCCGCCGTTGATACGAAAAATTTTGAACAAGGGCAGCGCTGGCGTGATGCAGACGGATGAATGGCGATCGCCTTCTGGCGTGTGCAGGAACACGGTGTTATGGCGGCAACATATCATGGTGCCCTCATGCATCAAGGTCTAGATTTGGTGCTATCGATTGGCCACATTGGCTGCTCCAGCACTTGAAATGGTCAAAAACGCGCCGGAGGCCTTTCTGGAGGAAGGAGAGCGCGAGATGGGTAGCTCGTATGAAGCTACAATGTGGCGCAAACTGGAGGATGGCACCCGAATGGCGTACGCAAGAGCACTATACAAGTTCCTGTGGTTCAGCAGGATCAATGGGTTCATGGCACCAGGTGAAGCGCTCAAAGGACGCACATTGCAGGTGGCCAGGGACGACCAATATGAATCGCCGATCAAGGGCCCACTCTCAGGGCTACGACTGGCAGAAAAAATGGCCATCATACCAACAATCGTGGTACCAGCGGACTAGCAATCGTGGTACCAGCGGACTGGATGTTCGTTGAGTCGTTGGAAAGACTTGGGATCTCACGAAACCCAAGAAACATTCCATGGGCCGAAGGGGATGTCATCTGCAAGATCGCCAACAGGAAGGACACATGGGAGTGGAAGGAGCTCGAGTCCCTGAGCTTGGCTGTCGTATCCCTCACGAACCTGCTTTGAATTGGAGAGGCTTGGACAGTCTCATCACGTGGGGATTGCAAGCTCTGCTTCATGGGCGAGACGTCACGCACTCGTGAACATCACCAAGACCTCAGGCCATTGGTGTCACGTTGGATGCCGTTTATCAAAGAAGAATGACAAAAACGTGGGGTCGTGGAAGACCGCCTGCATGGCTACCAATCACCCACGGATTTGGAGGAACCGTGGGTCGCCCTCGTGGCGGGGTCGGACCTCGAACACCACAGGTGGCAGTGTCTGCGGCAAGGAGGGGCAACGCAATGGTGGGTGTCGGGCACGCAAAACCAAATCGTCATGTTTGCAGGTGGATGGGAGTCTCCGTTAGTGGCGCGGCACTGCAACAAGCCTTAGCACGCATGGAACTTCGTGGAGAGGGGAGAGCAGCCAGTGCCGGTATGTGGAGACGGTGCATACCGCCTTGTGTTCGGAGACTGGTCTTCCAAGGAGTGGTGACTAGCACGGTTACACAAAGAGCTCATAGAGTTGGCAACCGAGGCACGCACAAATGGCGATGTCTTGGTACCGACTGGACAGGCCGCCCCGAAGAGGAGACGCGCCCGATGGATAGGACCGCCAGGGGCAGAGTAGACGCGATTGGGCACACAACTGCCGCATTGAGAGGATAACAGAGCTGGGGGGGGGGGGGGGGGGGCTAGACATTGACCTGATGCACGTGCATGACAAGTTGTGCGAGCAGGTGCATGCGAGTGAGAGAGCCACCATGTTTGAGGCGGTTAGCCAGCTAGTATTGGGAATTTGCGATCCAGCCGGCACGGGAACTGCGGAGACAGTCACTGTGGTTGTGGGCTGTCTAACGGAGTTGGCCGAGAAGGGCATTAGCCTGGAGGATGAGGAGAGCTACTACAGTGACGAGGACGATGATGGAGAGGTCGACCCAACGGTGGCGGCAAGAGGGCTGGGGCAGGTGGGGAACGTGCCAATAGCAGAGTCGTTGTGGTCGCGCTATGTTCCGGGGGATTTGAGAGACCGATACCGGAGGTGGAGACAGGAAACCCACGGAATGGGCGCATCGGACGGAGTGGGGGTGAGAGAGATGCTGGATGCTCTGGTTCGCGATGGAGAGCAGCGGAACCACGAGAACATGCGGCAAGCGAGCAGTAAGGCAGTGGGTCGACCAAACAATAGTGAGAAGTGTGCGTTCAATTTGAATTGCGTCAAACAAATAGTCTGTGATGACCGTAAGACGAGGGGCTTTCAGTTGCCCCAGATTGAACGCCTCCCGGATTCTGTTTTGCTAGGGGGAGACAGAGGTTATATATGGCGAAATTGTCCAATTGTTTTTGGAGTCTATGCCTGCCCAGGTTATGGGTGGGGGAGTTCAGTTTGTGCGTGGGCAATGTCCAATATATTTGGTTGTCACTACGACTTGGTTGGAAGTACCCCCCCCTCCTGTGTCAGACTGCTCTGCGCTGCAGTGCAGCATGCAAAACACTGAACAATGTGGTTATGACCATGCGCCTGTGACACGGGGGCGTATGCGAGCCCAGTTTCCGTTGCCTCATGGCCTGTGTCAGAAGTAGGTGTGCAGTGTGGTCAAGAGGTCCCTGTGGTGGCTACATGTACTATTTTTTGTCTACCTGGGCGACATTCTGATTGTAGGAACCAGACGCTTTGTGAGGAAGGCGGTATGCCGTGCCCGGCAAGGATTGCAACGCGTGGATTTTGTAATTAGCGGAAAATATGTCTTGGAGCCGGCACACCATCTTGTCTTTGTAGGTAAGCTTTTTGACCTTAAGAGAGGCACTCTGGAGAACCGGTCGGGGATGCTGAGAGGCCTAGTCCGGTTGTGGTTGCTATTGGTGTTGGGTTTGTTGAACAGGAAAGGAATGGAGAGGTTGCTGGGTCCCCTGGAGTGGGCTTTGAGACCGTCGGCGGGACTGAGCCCGTTTTTAGTAGGTGCCTACCATTGGAAACACGCGGGGGGCAGAAGTGTCCCGCGTCCTTTGTTGCGGCCACTGCTGACCGTAATTTGCTTTGCGGTTGTCCCACAGAAGCATCCAATAAAGGCCAGGGTGCAGGCAAAGCCCCTTCGTGCTTGGGGCAGCATGTTCTTTTTGTTGATGCCGCCCCTGCGTGACGAGACAGTTTCTATGTTGGCCTGTACCTACCAATTGGGGGATATACGTACATTTCAGTGCCCCCGCTGGGTGACTACCTTGCAAGCAGCGAAATTGTGGGGATTGGTGCAGCGAGTCCGCCTTGTGGCTTTTATGCAATGGCCACGTGTCTGTGTTGGAAGTAACAGCGCCGAGGCAAGATACCACATCCAGGGACGAAGGGGTGCTGTTTTTTGCATACGCCAGCAGCGGATGTTGCGGGCCGTGTTATGGGTTCCACGTTGGTCTAGGATCCCCATTGCGGGCTTTTATGTGCCTTCTGGTCGAAATCCGGCGGATCCGCCTAGTAGGATGCATGAGTTTGACACTCTGAGTTCTTGTTTGGGGTTGGCCCGTGACAAGTATCGCCCCCCTTCCCCTAGCAGGAGTTCTTTGCGTTGGCCCCTTCCCCATGGGTTAGCACACCACGTGACAGCCCAGAATGCCCCTCTGGCCTTCGTGGCTGTTGATGGGGCCATAGTTACGCAGCCCTCGAAGTAAAGTAGGTTCAGCACATACGGCATCCCCTGCACCCCCCCCCCCCTCACTCATTCATCACTCTCTCCATCTCTCCGATAGTCTCCTTTTTCATTAAGGCACTCAGGTCCCCCCGCACAGGCACATGGACGAATTCGATGGGGAAGGAGCCTGGGCCTGGGAGCGATTGGTGGCTCACAACGAGTCCCTACTGGACGCGGCATGGGCTGAGCTGATGCAGCAGCAGTGGCGGGCGACAGAGGTCCCGCTAGAGCGGCGCGGCACTGTACTAGACGTGGGGATCAACAGCTGGGCGCGGACGGCACGCCCCAACACATCCAAGCTGGCGGTCATATTCAACCGTGGATTGGGAGTATGCTTGGTATGCAAAAACTTCCTGGCCTACAGAGACGCCTTCCTTTACGGCCTGGGATTCGTGTGGGGCATCGAGGTCCCCAACGTCGAGCTTTCGCAGCCCCAGTCAGAGGCGGCCTTCGAGGTCTGCGCGTCCCTACAAGAACTCGAGCGCCGAGCAGGACAAGGAGCGCACAGCGCCGCCGGCGACAACAGCTGCGGCGAAGCGGAACCATCGGGCACGCAGCCGGCGTGCAGCCCGGGACACAATGATGAGCATAGCGACAGGGCGAGCAACAAGGTCAAGTGGAACGTCCTGACGGTGTCGGCGGCACGCAGCATGAGGCGGCGGCCGGGGGCCACAAAATGGACTATCAAATTGTGCAGAGCGCTAGTGCAGGAGCTAAAAGGACACGTGGCGGAGGGCGAGGCGGGACCCAGCACCTTGGCGCGAAAGGTTTGGAAAATTGTGCTGGACTGCGACGTGACCGGGGCTAACGAGCTGAAGGACAGGGCCCGGGAGCGGTGGAGGAAGGAGCGGAAGAGAGAGAGAAACGACAACGCCGGAAGGAACGCAAACGGCGCGGAAAGAGTAAGCGACGAGACTTCAGCTTTGACGACAGCGGGTCCTCGACCTCCAGTGGCACCAGCCGCAGCATTTCGGGCTCCTCGTCATCCTCGTCGGGGAGATCATCACGAACGCGAAAGAAGCACACAAAGAGCACCGCGCGCCGGGCGGGAAACGACATCGCGGGGCGCAAAGAAGGAGAAATCCGGAGGGGCACGGGATCCACCGCCAACACCGAGTTCACCCTGCTGGGTGGCCGCCGGCACTTCAAACGCAAGCGACCAGGGGCCTGGGAAGACTGCACATACCCGCCAAAGTCCAAATGCCACGACTGCAACCAGGCACACTGGTACTTCCACATGGACGAGTGGGGCTACGTCAAAGACAAGGGCACCAAGTGACAGCAGGATCGCAAGCTGCCCGTGGCAGAGGCCGTCGAACGCCTCGGGCGGGCAGTGCGGGACGGCTGGGGCGCCGGGTACGACGCCAGTGTCGTGCGTGGTCTCAACAAATCCACACTAGACGGGAACCTAGGGGCCCTCGCGAAACTTCGAAGGCGCGAGCGCATGCAGCCGGGATGCGACAGGAGGCGCGTGCTGGAGAACGAGTTCGGCGACATCGCTGCCCAAGACGTGGGGGAGGGCAACATCAAAAAGCTGCTCTCAGGGGCACGACTACTCGAGAAGCTGGGATGGATCGAAAGCATAGTGCGGCCCGGCGACTGGTACCTTGTCCTGGGGCTGGAGGAAGAGAGAGAGCGGCGGGGAGGTGCGCGGTCAAGGAGTGGGCCATCATGGAAGCGCTGCGGTACATGGCGGGCGTCGTGCACACCAAGGGAGATTGGGAAATCCTGGCGTTGGCGGCACTGTCCTGTACACACTGCCTCAGGGCGAGCGAAGCGATCACGGCCCGCACCGCGGGCAGCGAGCTGGTATTCCGGGGGACCAAGTCCCACAGCGGCGAGTAGCGGCAGGAGATGGGACGGTGGACAGCAAAGTGGGCCGCATTCCTGGCGCGGCTCAGGGCAAGCCGTGGGTACCACCCCGACGTCCTTGCGTGGTTCCAGGTGACGGACGGGCTACTCAGGGGACTGCACAGCATTGTGGACCTCCGGTGGATCCTTCAAGTATCTGCGCCGGCACTCGTTCCGCAGGTTCGGGGCAGCCCAGCTCCACGGCCCCGGGCTCCCAGTGCGGTTCATCATGCTCTGGGGGGGGTGGAAGTCGGTGACAGTGGCGGAGATATACTACAAGGCGCCGCCGCGATGGCAGTTCGAGCGAGGGGGACCCATCCCCCTGCCTGAGTACGGGACATGCACAACGACGGCGCGGATGCAGCCTGGGACAACGCTAGGGATGTGGCCAAGCTGGATCAGGAGTGAGCTCGAGATCCCCCATGTCCGACTTGCTCGGGCAAAGCCGAGTCCGGAGGGCGGTACTGCCCCAGTGCAAAAGCGATCACGCACGGAGTTGGCAAAGAGGGACGTCGTCGAGATCGAGGACTCGCCAGAGCGGCCACCGCCCAAGACCATCAAACGCCAGAGGGGGGCAACGCCAAGGGCACGGAGGAGACTGCCGGCGGACGGCGGGAGCGCACGCAAGCCGGACGGAGAAGCGGCAGTCGGTGCGCCACCATCACGGGGACGCGGGGGAGGTGACGATCGAGGATGAGCGCGTGGCGCGTGCAATCCACAATTTATGGATATAAACTATAGTTTAGGATCCCGACCGTGTTGCATAGTGTGTTCTTTGCACTGATGTTTGGGTCGGGTAGGGGCATAGACCCGAACCCCAAGTTGTTGTCAGCAAGTGACATGCAGTGCATTGGACTCGTGGTGCACTGCATGTCTCAGTGCAGGATGCATAACCTAAACAACGACCTGCCCACGGGTGGGCCTTCTCCTTGGTCCAGGTACGCGACTCCCCCCCCCCCCCCCCCTCCGGGCCCTCCGGGCCCACTTAGTTACCAAGGGTCGGCTACTAGCCATACATAGGGTGGCGCCGAAGGCGCCCCAAAATTTTGTCCCCTTTGCTGGGGACCCCCGGGAATGTAGGGTTGAGGTAGGACTCCGACGCTTCTTGACTCAATCCATTTGAGCAAACCCACACGGGGCACCTGGACCCCTAACCAGGGACCAGCGCCGGATAGGGCAAGACGGGGCGCTATATAAATGCCGTTTGTTGCCCACCTAAACACCATGCTGCTGCGGCCAAACTAGCTTGTAGTGAGCAGTGAGATGTAGCATTTCCGCCTTTGCTTTGCGCTGCATTGCGTTGTGTTTTGTTGCGTAGTTCCGTTTTTCCGCGTTTTTTTCAGGTAAGTGCGGCAAGGGGCGGTTCCCCGTGTCACAAAACTTCCACCCAGCACAGTGCCCAAACCCAAACCCGTGTGTGCCGAAACCTAAACCAATACCAATGCACTCGCCGCAGAGCGATGGAAGTAGGCACCCGGGAAAGCATTCGCCGCAGAGCGACGGGAGTAGGCACTGTCTGGGTGTCTTGCCGTGTTTCTTGCCTGTGTTCCACGGAATCCCGCATGTGTTTCCCTGTTTCCTGCGTGCAGTTCTTTCTCGCCCCATGAGTGCAGCGAAGAAGGAAAAGAAGAAGTTACTCCAAACCGCTTGCCACATCTGCTACAAGAAGGGGTGCCAAGCTGCATGTTTGCTTTGCAACGTTGCGTTCCATACGCGTTGCGATCCTCACGATCCGTGCCCCAGTGCACCCGAATCCGCGGGCATCGATTTTGGTATTCAACCCAGACTTGCACCTTGCGAAGGACAATGCGGGAGTGAGCATGCCAAAACGGGTGATTGTGGTTGCACAGATGAAGTGTGTGGCTGTGGGTATCGCTTCACTGCTGTTCCCGAATTTTTTCAGCGTACACAACATTTCACCAGCAGACAACACCAAGCTTGGCTTCAACCAGCCCCCCCCCAGGGTGTGCAAACCGCCATCACCAATTTTGTGGCGGTCGTTGATGCCCCTGCTGTGGCTAGTGATTCCCAAGAGGCGGTCCCTAATCCGGAGGTGCCAATCCTACTGCCTGCTCCCCCTTCTAGTAGGGGTTGGGAGCGCACAAAGTGCAATGGTTACAATCCACCGGGACAACCGGTCGACTTTATTGCGCGAAACTACCCGTTGCAGTTGCACTTTGAGAAGTACCAACAGCAACGGTCCATGAATTGGTCGCTAACCGCGGATGTCTCCGCTTTTCGATCCGAAGACCCCCCGTGTGAGGGTTGGGGTGTGGATGGGAAGCCATGTCGCCCATGTGCAGATTTGCATTTCAACACCAAACTCCGTGACATGCTGCAAGTTGCTTCCGGGCCCAAACCCCATACCCCCAATTCTTCCTTGGGGTTTGAGGCCCTACAAACCCGGTTAGATAAGAGCAGAAATGTCATGCACTCTGCCTTTTTCGAGTTGCAAAAACTGAGGCGCTTGGTGCAGCCGCTGTATGCGCGGTTGTCGTTGTTTGATCGCTGCTTTGCTGCCATAAGATCAAACGATTTGCCCCGTCTTGCTCACATTTTGAAGAAGACGATGGAGTGGGGGTGGGGATTGAAACACATTGCCCCTCTTTTAGAGGATGCCGTGCGTGCCAATCGCATGCACTGTGGGGCGAATGAAAAGCGCCTTGCTGTGCTTTTGTACCGGGTTGCCGGCCCTACAGGTTTGCAAGCCTTGCATGCAGAGAAATTGCTACCGAGTGTGCGGCAGTGCTCTCGGATTGCAAAACAGGGTACCATTGCGATCTCCGGCACTTGCTCCGTGGACCCCCCGCAAGCCGCATTTGGACCCCTCCCACGAGCCTCCATCGCTTGCCTCAAGGATGAGATCTCCATCACAAAACGGCTGGTGGCTGGTGTGAACACATTAGAGAATGTATGCGATTGTGCACCCCATCCCATCCCCTTCACGTCCCTTTCGGATTTGGCAATCCCTGTGGCGAAGCTAGAGAGTGGCGAATGGCACATAGCCAGCTATGCCAAGGTGACCGCCGTTGCGCGGCACTCACGGACCAACTACATGCCTGTAGTGGTTTCGTGTACAGCCTCATGCAACCGGTTTACGGGGGATGATGAGGTTGAATCCATCCTAGAGTTTGCAGAGAAATGGGACCAAGTGGCTGCCACCATTGGGCCGTGCGTGCAATATGCCAGTGATGGGGATAAGCGGCGTGCCGCTGCATTCCGTAATCTTTCCGCCGAGGTAATTTCACTAGATGGTTTTCTTTTCTTGCAGGTTCGGGTGCTAAAGGGCTGAAGGTGGTCCCAAGTCTAAGCAACACATTCTCAATGTGCTTGTGAATGATGCATTGCATGCATCACCAAGGGATCGTTTGCAGCGTGCGTTGCAACAGGCACGACCAGGCCTTGCCGCGGAGCCTACGCTTAACTTGAGCGGGGGGGACGGTCCCATCGTCGGGGATACATTTGCTACTTTAGTGTTTTATGAGAAAAAGAAGCTCAGCCTGGCCCTGTTCTATTTGCGTGCTCTCACTTGCCGTGGGAAGAAAATGGCAGACGTGGCCACTGCTGAAATCGAGCACTCTTCCGTCATTATGTGTCATGGCCAGTTGATGAGTGTAGAAGAATTTGTTGTTCCCCAATTGCATGCGTGGAATGGCATGTTGGTTCAGAAGGTATTGAAGTTTAGAGGTGAACATTGCCGCTTCGTCAAGTTGAGGGCAAACGAGGACCACATGTGGTTTGAGTCTTCTGCACGGTTGAGTGCGCTCACCTCGGAACTTCTTTTGAATCCTCCTGAGTTCGCTCCTACGATTGGTATCCCTCCATACCCCAATCTGCCGATCTGTGCCATCAACGATGCATCTTGTACCGTGAAGGTGGGATCCGCCGCACCTACCTCAGGCACATGCGCAGTGTGTAACCATGTTGTCCCCTTACATAGCATGCGGACTCATGTGGGGAGGCACATCTTGAGGGACGAGTGTGTTGCAGATGCATGCGGCTTTTGTGGAAGCAAGGAATGCACCACAGAATTGCTCCGCAATGGCCAGGGTAAGCTTGTTTGCGTCATCTTGACAAATTGTCCCTTGGAGCCCACTAACGTTCGGTGGGGGGCGATGGCAAACGCTTCTGCACGCAATCCGTGCACAAACCGGCCAATGCATTGCACCTTGTGTAAGTCCACCGTATGGTTGTACGGCATGCGAATGCACTTCGATGCAAAGCATCCCGATGTCGCCCCCCCGGGTAGCCTTTGTGCCCCACCCTCGGAGCGGGATGTTGTCCTTGCTTGGACCGAATGTAAGAAGAAAAAAACGGGAGACAATGCGCAACAGAACGAGGAGGTGGATGTGGCAATGGGCCCCCCTTCGGCGACCCCCCCTGCCAATGTTCCCAACCCCTCTTCGTCTACCTCCTCCTCCTCCTCCTCCTCCTCCTCCTCCTCCTCCTCCTCCTCCTCCTCCTCCTCCTCCTCCTCCTCCTCCACAGAGGCGTCATCAGGTGCAGAGCGCACACACCCTTTGGAGAGTGTAGGACAGCGCAGGAAAGTGGAGTTGTCATGGACACGGCCCCGAAAGCAGCGAAATGTAAGTGTCTCTGATTCCGACTCATCGTCGGAGGGAGAGCTTTTTAAGTGAGCCGTGGGCGAAATGGAAAAAAAAAGGGACGGAACGAGCTGTATTTGTGTATATGGCAAAGGAAAAAAAAACCTACTACTATAGAGCAGTACTTGTGTGTACGGCGAAGAAAAAAAAATGATTGCCATAGAGCAGTACTGATGTGTACGGCGAAGGAAAAAAAAAACCCATTCCCATAGAGCAGTACTTGTGTGTACCGCGAAGGAAAAAAAAAACTAATCGGGTGCCTCGTAGGCCTGGGCAACCTGCCAGGCACCCAGCTGCTCTCCGGTGTGACGGGCCGTGTCGGAGAGGACAGCATATATAAACGGCCCTCCCGAGGCAGGGGGTGTGGGCGCCTACAACCACCTTTGCATTGGTGAGGAGGTAGAGTGGAGGCCTCCGTTGTTGTAGAGTAACCCCTTAGGCCACCGCGTCTCTGCCAAACTGAACTAGACCTTTGCTAACCCCCTCCCCTAGCCCCCCTCCCCCCCCCCGGCAACTAGCAGCGACTAGCAAGTCCCTTAGAGAAGCCCTCCTCGGCGGCTAGCCCCCCCCCCAAAAAGCCCCCCCCCCCCCCCTAGGGGCCTTCGGCCCACTTCTACTGGGGGGGGAGTCGCGTCTAAAAGCGAGGGGACGGCCCACCCGTGGAGCTGCCGGGACTGAAGCGAGGCCGCACGGACATGGTCCACAAGGGCGTCCAGGAGCTGATCATGGCGGCGGCGGAGCTGAGCCTAGGCCACAGTGACGCCACTGCGAAGCTGCGGGTTGCGCAGCAGGGGGTGCTGGACGACGGGTTGGACGGCGAGGAGGACGGATATTACTCATCGGAGGACGAAGACGAGATCGATCCGGAGACGGCGGCAAAAGGACTCGGGTCGGCAGGCCGTGTGCACGAGCATGCGCCGCTCTGGAGGAGGTTGGTGCCACAGGACCTCCTGAGGGCCTACGAGAAGCACGCCAAAGCCAGGGGGGCCAACCTAAGGTCGCACTGCACCAAGGTTCCGCTCATGATGCGGGCCCGGTGCGTAGACGCGCGGGGGGTGAAACGCACGCACCTCAGGCCCACCTCTCGGGCGTTCCTACGCCCCAAGAATAGGCAGAAGTGTAGGATGATATTAGATGCGTCTCGCATCAACGGGGCAGACCCCAGACGGCCCCAGAAATTCACCCTGCCGGGCTTGGAACAACTCAGGGACTGAATGCGGGGGGGGGGGTGTGGATGGCCAAGCTCGACCTGCCGAATGCATTTTGGAGCGTCGTGCTCCCGAGGGGTCGACGCAGGGTTTTTGTTCTGCAAACCGCCGACGGGCGGTCATACCGCTACACGCGCCTGCCCTTCGGATGGCGCCACTACCCCGTCATCTGCCAGTCCCTTGTCTGTGGCATCGTGGCTGCCGCCCTGCGAGGCGTGCGGGCCCGGGCGTGGGTGTATATAGACGACATTCTCGTCACCGCTCGCAGTCCATCCGAGGTGTGGTGCGCAGTGCAGTACATCATCCGGCGCCTGCAGCGGGCGGGTTTTATAATTAGCCAATAAAACGAAACAACGCCCACAACGGAGCTCATCTTCACTGGCAAATACATAAACACAGATGCAGGATACTTTCAGGACGCCCCACGCGGGCTACGCATTGCGCTCCGCGCGTGGGTAAGAGCCATGGGCCGTGGAACCATCGAGCCCCGCAGGCTTAGGAAGCTGCTTGGGCAGCTGTGCTGGCTTTGGAGGCCCAATGCAGGGCTTTCCTACTTTATGGCGGGGAGCTACCAAGCACTAGACTCGGGCGCGCGGTGGTTCACACGGAGTATGGCGCGGGGCCTCGGCATGGTGCTCTTGTTCAACGCCGTAGCGCAGTCTTACCCGCCGGACGCCCACGAGGGAGGGATGCAGCAGGTGCCAGCCAAGCGAGACTTGCTGCTGTTTGCCGACGCTGCGCCAGATGGAGAGCGGTTCAGGGTAGGGCTAGTGGGCGACAGGCGATTCCGCCGCTCCATACGATGCCCGGCATGGGTAACATCGCTACAGCAGGCAGAACTTGTCGGCATATACTATGCATGTAAAGTCGCCGTCTACTGCAGCCACCGGTCCGTGGTGATCGGCACCAGCTATGGGTATAGTAACCCAATGGGCTATCAGACTTCAGACTTCAGACTTTTATGGGCCATCACCCCCAACCCCCAACCCCCCAAGCCCCCCATGATAGGCCTTTGCCCCCCCCCCCCCAATATCACACTTGTGCTTTGCCCCCCATATCAGCCTTGGCTCCCCCCCCTTTTCTCTTGCCCAATTGTGCACCTTGCTTCCTTTGCAGACCATGACCGTAGGCATGAACTAGGTATGTGAATAACAACAGGGTCAGTTTTGCTGGTGGGCTACCCCAACCCTCAACCCGAAACCCCCCATCAGGCTTTTCTCCCCCCCCCCCCTGCACCCTGTCCGCAAAAAAAAAACGCAAAAAGAATTAATTGTTGGCTTCACGCCTTACGCAAAAATGGGTTCCGCAACAAAAATCGCACAAATAAAATAATTTTTGCCCCTGCCCCCCTTTTTGCATGAATGCCAGAATCGCGGGAGAGTTTGCCCCACTGCTTGTTGTCCCCCTCTTCCGTGGCTCATGCCCCGTTCTGCACCTTGCTTTGCTTTCACAGAATGATGTATCCAGGATGTGACAAGTGTTAAAATACCGTGCGACGCACGGTAGTGGAATTTGGCTGCTGAGGTGGCCCAAAGCAGATAAAGGGGCTAGTTTGGGCCGTGGATATTTGAATGTGGTTGCTGATGTGCCCCAATGCAGATAAAGGGGCTAGTTCGGGATGTGCATATTTGAATGTGGCTGTTGATGTGCCCCAAAGCAGATAAAGGGGCTAGTGCAGGATATCGCGTTGCCAGTCTTTTTGTGATTGCAATTTGTTTGTTGGTTGTTGGTACAAAGGAGTTTTAGTACATTTGGGGGGTTTTTTTAGTACATTTCCGGGGGTTTTTTAGTACAGTTAGGGGGGGTTTTTAGTACAGTTAGGGGTTTTTTAGTACAGTTAGGGGGGTTTTTTTCATACATTTGGGGGAGTTTTTTAGTGCATTTCAGGGGATCTTTTAGTACATTTCCGGGGATTTTGTAGTACGTTTTGGGGGGCTTTTTAGTACATTTCGGGGTATTTTCAGGGCAATGTGAGCCCTGAATCTCAGTCTAGGAAGACAGGCGATGCAGGGTCATGGAAGCACATGTGATTGTACATTCAGTGTTTTGCTTCACATTGCTCTGTGTATGTGTTTTGCATTCTTTGTGTGTCTGCCTGGAGGGGCATTCTGCTTTGCTTCACACCCCCCGATTTTAGTGGGGTCCCCCATTTAGTGTGGGGGACCCAATTTTTCCATTGTCTACCGTCTACGGTCTACCCCCCTCTCCCCGCTCTCGACTCTTCCCCTCTTTTTTTCAATGAAACGGGGGCCTGCAGCAGTGTCTCTTCTGCCAAGAAACAATTTTTTTTGCAGGTGCGCCTGCTATTTTCCACATGGCTTTTTTTTCTGTCAGCTAAACGACACTGTTTGCAGGGTTGGTGCCTGGGTGGGGTGCAAGGGGTTCTTCGCCGGGTGTGGGGGGCCCGAGAGGACGCCCAAGCACCAGAGAGTCAAGGAGAGCAAGGCTGAGGGGTACATTGTCCTACCTAAAAGATTAGGCACCCCTACGAGCCTCTCGGTCCCTCCCCTGCCGGCAACCCCTCCTGCTTCGGGTTTCTCAAGGCTTTGGTTAGGGAAAACCCCAGAAAAGGACACAGAGGACAGAATCACTGAGCAGAGCTGTCCCCCCCCCCCCTCTCACCACATTTGTCACGGGGGTCATATGGTAGCTGAGTATCCGTTGCTTCACACCCTCTCCCCACATTTGCAACTATTGAGTTGTCCTTGTTTGTACACCCTCCTTCTACACCTTGCTTCATTTCCAGATAATATGTCCTGGTTCAGGGAGGAAGGATGAGGGAATCGGTGATTATGAGGGTGCCAGCCAGGGATTTCGAGATGAATTTGCCAGTACAGTAAGTAGTACAATAGTTTCATTGAGTCATGGACACATTTGTGATGTGATGTGATGTGGTGATGTGATGTGATGTGATGTGATGTGATGTGATGTGATGTGTTGTGATGTGATGTGATGTGATGTGATCCGATGTGATGTGATGTGATGTGATGTGATGTGATGTGATGTGATGTGATGTGATGTGATGTGATGTGATGTGATGTGATGTCATGTGATGTGATGTGATGTGATGTACTGAGTCAAGTTTGTCAACAGCTAAGGGAACTGCTTGGGACTCATCGTTATGTGAAGTTGAGGTGCACTAGAGAGAATTTGCAGCGAGTACTAGGACTCATTGGGAATGCACGCTCTCTGCAGCTCCATCTTGATAGAAATTCTGTGGGAGAGATTGGGGAACAGGCGCTCGCAGCGCTGAAAGATGCTTCCTCCCTGCGTACCCTGTCCCTCAATCTTTGTGAAAATTCTGTGGGAGAGAGTGTGGCACATGCGCCAGCAGCGCTGAAAGATGCCCCCTCACTGCATATGCTGTCCCTCGATCTTGCCCAGACTTCTCTGGGAGAGAGAGGGGCACAGGCGCTTGCAGCGCTAAAGGATGCCCCCTCACTGCATACCCTGTCCCTCGATCTTGGTGATAATTTTGTCGGAGACAGTGGGGCACAAGTGCTTGCAGCGCTGAAGGATGCCGCCTCACTGCATACCTCGTCCCTCAATCTGAGGTCGAATTCCGTGGGAGGCAGTGGGGCACAGGCGCTTGCAGCGCTGAAGGATGCCCCCTCACTGCATACCTTGTCCCTCAATCTTAGGCAGAATTCCGTGGGAGAGAGTGGGGCACAGGCGCTTGCAGCGTTGAAGGATGCCCCCTCACTAAATACCCTGTCCCTCGATATTAGTGGGAATTCCGTGGGAGGCAGTGGGGCACAGGCGCTTGCAGCGCTGAAGGATGCCCCCTCACTGCATACCTTGTCCCTGAATCTTAGGGAGAATTCCGTGGGAGAGAGTGGGGCACAGGCGCTTGCAGCGCTGAAGGATGCCCCCTCACTGAATACCCTGTCCCTCGATCTTAGTGGGAATTCCATGGGAGGCAGTAGGGCACAGACGCTTGCAGCGCGGAAGGATGCCCCCTCACTGAATACCCTGAGTGTCGGCGCACGCCTCTGTGAATTATTTTACCCCTCCGTGAATTGTTTACCCCCCTCCGTGTATTATTTTACCCCTCCGTGAATTATTTATCCCCCTCCGTGAATTATTTTACCCCTCCATGAATTGTTTACCCCCCTCCGTGAATTATTTTACCCCTCCGTGAATTATTTACCCCCCTCCGTGAATTATTTTACCCCTCCGTGAATTATTTACCCCCCTCCGTGAATTATTTGACCCCTCCGTGAATTATTTACCCCCCTCCGTGAATTATTTTACCCCTCCGTGAATTATTTACCCCCCTCCGTGAATTATTTTACCCCTCCGTGAATTATTTACCCCCCTCCGTGAATTATTTTACCCCTCCGTGAATTATTTACCCCCCTCCGTGAATTATTTTACCCCTCCGTGAATTATTTACCCCCCTCCGTGAATTATTTTACCCCTCCGTGAATTATTTACCCCCCTCCGTGAATTATTTGACCCCTCCGTGAATTATTTACCCCCCTTCGTGAATTATTTTACCCCTCCGTGAATTATTTACCCCCCTCCGTGAATTATTTTACCCCTCCGTGAATTATTTACCCCCCTCCGTGAATTATTTGACCCCTCCGTGAATTGTTTACCCCCCTCCGAGAATTATTTTACCCCTCCGTGAATTATTTACCCCCCTCCGTGAATTATTTTACCCCTCCGTGAATTATTTACCCCCCTCCGTGAATTATTTGACCCCTCCGTGAATTATTTACCCCCCTCCGTGGATTATTTTACCCCTCCGTGAATTATTTACCCCCTCCGTGAATTATTTTACCCCTCCGTGAATTGTTTACCCCCCTCCGTGAATTATTTTACCCCTCCGTGAATTCTTTACCCCCCTCCGTGAATTATTTTACCCCTCCGTGAATTGTTTACCCCCCTCCTCGAATTATTTTACCCCTCCGTGAATTATTTACCCCCCTCCGTGAATTATTTTACCCCTCCGTGAATTATTTACCCCCCTCCGTGAATTATTTTACCCCCCGTGAATTATTTACCCCCCTCTGTGAATTATTTGACCCCTCCGTGAATTATTTACCACCCTCCGTGAATTATTGTACCCCTCCGTGAATCATTTACCCCCCTCCATGAATTATTTACCCCCCTCCATGAATTATTTTACCCCTCCGTGAATTATTTGACCCCTTCGTGAATTGTTTACCCCCCTCTGTGAATTATTTTACCCCTCCGTGAGTTATTTTACCCCTCCGTGAATTGTTTACCCCCCTCCGTGAATTGTTTTACCCCTCCGTGAATTATTTACCCCCCTTCGTGGATTATTTTACCCCTCCGTGAATTGTTTACCCCCCTCCGTGAATTATTTTACCCCTCCGTGAATTGTTTACCCCCCTCCGTGAAATATTTTACCCCTCCGTGAATTGTTTACCCCCCTCCGTGAATTATTTGACCCCTCCGTGAATTGTTTACCCCCCTCCGTGAATTGTTTTACCCCTCCGTGAATTATTTACCCCCCTCCGTGAATTGTTTTACCCCTCCGTGAATTGTTTACCCCCCTCCGTGAATTATTTTACCCCTCCGTGAATTGTTTACCCCCCTCCGTGAATTATTTTATTCCTCAGTGAATTGTTTACCCCCCTCGGTGAATTCTTTTACCCCTCCGTGAATTATTTACCCCCCTCCGTGAATTATTTTGTTCCTCTGTGAATTGTTAACCCCCCTCCGTGAATTATTTTACCCCTCCATGAATTGTTTACCCCCCTCCGTGAATTATTTTACCCCTCCGTGAATTGTTTACCCCCCTCGGTGAATTATTTTACCCCTCCGTGAATTATTTACCCCCCTCTGTGAATTATTTTACCCCTCCGTGAATTATTTACCCCCCTCCGTGAATTATTTTACCCCTCCGTGAATTGTTTACCCCCCTTCCTGAATTTTTTTACCCCTCCGTGAATTATTTACCCCCCTCCGTGAATTATTTTACCCCTCCGTGAATTGTTTACCCCCCTCCGTGAATTATTTTACCCCTCCGTGAATTATTTACCCCCCTCCGTGAATTATTATATTCCTCAGTGAATTGTTTACCCCCCGCGTGAATTATTTTACCCCTCCGTGAATTGTTCAGCCCCCTCCGTGAATTATTTTACCCCTCCGTGAATTGTTTACCCCCCTCCGTGAATTATTTTACCCCTCCGTGAATTATTTACCCCCCTCCGTGAATTATTTTACCCCTCCGTGAATTATTTACCCCCCTCCGTGAATTATTTTACCCCCCCTTGAATTGTTTACCCCCCTTCCTGAATTATTTTACCCCTCCGTGAATTCTTTACCCCCCTCCGTGAATTTTTTTACCCCTCCGTGAATTGTTTACCCCCCTCCGTGAATTATTTTACCCCTCCGTGAATTGTTTACCCCCCTCCGTGAATTATTTTACCCCTCCGTGAATTGTTTACCCCCCTCCGTGAATTATTTTACCCCTCCGTGGATTATTTACCCCCCTCCGTGAATTATTTTACCCCTCCGTTAATTATTTACCCCCCTCCGTGAATTATTTTACCCCTCCGTGAATTGTTTACCCCCCTTCCTGAATTTTTTTACCCCTCCGTGAATTGTTTACACCCCTCCGTGAATTATTTTACCCCTCCGTGAATTATTTACCCCCCTCTGTGAATTATTTTACCCCTCCGTGAATTATTTACCCCCCTCCGTGAATTATTTTACCCCTCCGTGAATTATTTACCCCCCTCCGTGAATTATTTTACCCCTCCGTGAATTGTTTACCCCCCTTCCTGAATTTTTTTACCCCTCCGTGAATTGTTTACACCCCTCCGTGAATTATTTGACCCCTCCGTGAATTATTTACCCCCCTCCGTGAATTATTTACCCCCCTCCGTGAATTTTTTACCCCCCTCCGTGAATTATTTGACCCCTCCGTGAATCGTTTACCCCCCTCCGTGAATTATTTTACCCCTCCGTGAATTGTTTACCCCCCTCCGTGAATTATTTTACCCCTCCGTGAATTATTTACCCCCCTCCGTGAATTATTTTACCCCTCCGTGAATGGTTTACCCCCCTCCGTGAATTATTTTACCCCTCCGTGAATTGTTTACCTGCCTCCGTGAATTATTTTACCCCTCCGTGAATTATTTACCCCCCTCCGTGAATTATTTTACCCCTCCGTGAATTATTTACCCCCCTCCGTGAATTATTTTACCCCTCCGTGAATTATTTACCCCCCTCCGTGAATTATTTTACCCCTCCGTGAATTGTTTACCCCCCTCCGTGAATTATTTGACCCCTCCGTGAATTATTTACCCCCCTTCGTGAATTATTTTACCCCTCCGTGAATTGTTTACCCCCCTCCGTGAATTATTTTACCCCTCCGTGAATTCTTTACCCCCCTCCGTGAATTATTTTACCCCTCCGTGAATTATTTACCCCCCTCCGTGAATTATTTAACCCCTCCGTGAATTATTTACCCCCCTCCCTGAATTATTTGACCCCTCCGTGAATTATTTACCCCCCTCCGTGAATTATTTTACCCCTCCGTGAATTATTTACCCCCCTCCGTGAATTATTTGACCCCTCCGTGAATTGTTTACCCCCCTCTGTGAATTATTTTACCCCTCCGTGAATTGTTTACCCCCCTGCGTGAATTATTTGACCCCTCCGTGAATTATTTGCCCCCCTCCGTGAATTATTTTACCCCTCGGTGAATTGTTTACCCCCCTCCCTGAATTATTTTACCCCTCCGTGAATTGTTTACCCCCCTCCGTGAATTATTTTATTCCTCAGTGAATTGTTTACCCCCCTCCGTGAATTATTTTACCCCTCCGTGAATTGTTTACCCCCCTCCGTGAATTATTTTACCCCTCCGTGAATTATTTACCCCCCTGCGTGAAATATTTTACCCCTCCGTGAATTATTTACCCCCCTCCGTGAATTATTTTACCCCTCCGTGAATTATTTACCCCCCTCCGTGAATTATTTAACCCCTCCGTGAATTGTTTACCCCCCTCCGTGAATTATTTTACCCCTCCGTGAATTATTCACCCCCCTCCGTGAATTATTTAACCCCTCCGTGAATTCCTTACCCCCCTCCGTGAATTATTTGACCCCTCCGTGAATTATTTACCCCCCTCCGTGAATTATTTTACCCCTCCGTGAATTATTTACCCCCCTCCGTGAATTATTTAACCCCCTCCGTGAATTATTTTACCCCTCCGTGAATTGTTTACCCCCCTCCGTGAATTATTTTACCCCTCCGTGAATTATTTACCCCCCTCCGTGAATTATTTAACCCCCTCCGTGAATTATTTAACCCCTCCGTGAATTGTTTACCCCCCTCCGTGAATTATTTTACCCCTCCGTGAATTATTTACCCCCCTCCGTGAATTATTTTACCCCTCCGTGAATGGTTTACCCCCCTCCGTGAATTATTTTACCCCTCCGTGAATTGGTTACCCCCCTCCGTGAATTATTTGACCCCTCCGTGAATTATTTACCCCCCTCCGTGAATTATTTTACCCCTCCGTGAATTATTTACCCCCCTCAGTGAATTATTTTACCCCTCCGTGAATTATTTACCCCCCTCCGTGAATTATTTTACCCCTCCGTGAATTATTTACCCCCCTTCGTGAATTATTTTACCCCTCCGTGAATTGTTTACCCCCCTCCGTGAATTATTTTACCCCTCCGTGAATTGTTTACCCCCCTCCGTGAATTATTTTACCCCTCCGTGAATTATTTACCCCCCTCCGTGAATTATTTAACCCCTCGG